>CAIJEN010000014.1:0-2630664 GCA_903819635.1 Aureobasidium vineae
AACCCTAACCCTAACCCTAACCCTAACCCTAACCCTAACCCTAACCCTAACAATCCCCTACCCTACACCCCTCACCTTCGGGTTTTTCCACTTCCCTTTCCCTATGTTTCATATATATTACTTTTTTCTTTTCCCTCCCTCCTTCCCTCCCTCCTTCCCTCCCTCCTTCCCTCCTCCCTCCTCCCTCCTCCCTCCTCCTCCTCCTCCCTCCCTCTTCCTATCCATCTATCCATCCATCCATTCATTCATTCACTTCTCTCTCACCTTGCCTTTCCCGTTGCTTCATATATACCTACTGTTGCTTCGCAATACCTACTGTTGCTTCGCAATACCTACTGTTGCTTCCGCAATACCTACTGTTGCTTCGCCTCCTCCCTCCTGTTCCTTCGCAATACCTACTGTTGCTTCCAATACCTACTGTTCTTCGCAATACCTACTGTTGCTTCGCAATACCTACTGTTGCTTCGCAATACCTACTGTTGCTTCGCAATACCTACTGTTGCTTCGCAATACCTACTGTTGCTTCGCAATACCTACTGTTGCTTCGCAATACCTACTGTTGCTTCGCAATACCTACTGTTGCTTCGCAATAGTTACTACTCGCTACTCACTACTCACCATGGCAAAAGATAAACCAGGTACCTGCCGCATCTGCTTCCGCCACTACGCCTACCTATGGGACCACGTCAAGAAAAACCACCTACACCTCCATGTCCCCCTCTCTACCCTCGCCCATATGGGCTTCACCGCCTGCCCTACCTGCTACCAGCCCTGCCAAACCTCACATGGCATCAAATCCCACCAGTCCAAATCCGGCTGCTTAAAAAGACCCTTCCTACTCGCTCTACCCGCCGGACGCCTACCACCTCTTCGACCCCTACCGCTATAAATACCTCTATAGCCCCATCTACCGCTACCGCCCTTATAAACACCAACAAACGCCGCCGCGCCTCCCGATCACCATCGCTAGCAAGAAACAGAGCAAGGCCAAGAGCGAGGAATACACATACCTACCATAACACACCACCTCGTCTAGATAGCCCACCCGCCAGGCTACTAGACCTTCTATCTGGCAGCCAGCCGAGTACCCCTCTTAGTAGCCTACAACGGGAAATCCTCGGCAACCAATCCGACAGCCGACCTACATACCAACCAGCCCCTTTACCTACCCTCCTACTAGACCGCTCTCCTACCCCCTCGCCAAACGGCACCTCCTATGGCTCTCCTAATGAGTCTACCATCGGCCTCCTCGAGGGCCTAGCCTCAAACCTACCTAGCGGCCATAGCTCACCGGCCCAAAGCGAGATCCACGTCCGAGACGGCCCCCGAAACACTAGTAGTGCCTACTCTCCTACACCCTCCTCTCCTACACCCTCCTCTCCTACACCCTCCTCTCCTACACCCTCCTCCCCTAGTACACCGGCACCTCCCTCTTACTCACTAGGGACCTAGGGGCCTACTAGCCCTATCTACGGAGACGAACATACACCACCGCCACCAGATGTTGCAGACATACCTATAGGCCTAGGCCAAGACCGGTATAACACCTACCAGCCCCGAAACAAGTATCTACAACAGCTATTTGGATACAACCACGTACAGGCAAAGGACCACACCTTCCGTGGCAGCCAAGCCGCTAGCTTTGTGGCCGCCGCGGCCAGGTGTGCCTCTAGATACACACGCCAACCTACCGAGAAACACCTGCTAGACTTCCTACTACTACCGAAGGCTGGCCTTACCCTAGGCATCCAATCGGAGGAGTTTAGCACCCAATACGTCCTACAGCACTACCCGGACCTAATGCTACCCCCGCCAAGCCGCGTAGAAACCGATAGGGCCCAGGAATTTCTAGGCCAGCCAGACAACCGCCGGGATACCCCCGCTCTAGAGCCCAAAGACTGGTAGAAAAGGGCTATCTAGGCAGAGCTGCAAGGGCACTAGTAGACCCCTCAACCCTAGCTAGGAACTCGGCGGATATACTAGCCAAACTAAGAGAAAAACACCCGGAAGGGCAGCCCTACCCCTTTGCCTCCTCCGCGAGCCCTAGACCAGGCCCTAGGCCACTCCCGGAAGACATCTTACAAGCCCTGGCCTCATTTGCCCCGGATACAGCNCCTGGCCTATCCGGCTGGTCAGTCCCCTTACTAAGGGAAGCCTGTAAGCATAAACAGGTGGTAGACTTTCTTACCCACCTCTGCAAGCAGGTACAGAACGGCCTAGCACCAGGGAACCAGCTACTTACCGCATCGAGGCTTGTAGCCCTAGATAAGGAAGATAGCGGGGTCCGGCCAATTGCAGTAGGAGAGCTCATCTATAGGCTGGTAGCTAAGGTCCTCCTCCAAAAACAGTTCTCTAAGGACCAACTAGCCCCCTTCCAGCTAGGGGTACAGAGCCCCGGCGGGGTAGAGCCAATCATACACCTACTAGGACACGCGGTAGATGGAAACCTTAGAGGATACACCCACGTCTGCTCTATGGACTTTAAAAACGCCTTCAACTCAGTCTCCCGAGCAGCGGTAGCCCACGGGATCCTAAGCTATGCCCCAGAGTTCTACAAGGCAGCTAGATGGGCCTACAACGAGCCAGCAGCCCTAGTGATGTATGACGGCACGGTAATTACCTCCTCGGAAGGGGTTAGACAAGGAGACCCCCTCGGCCCCCTCTTCTTCTCCCTAGCCATTCGGACCACCCTCCAACAGCTACAACAACAGCTACAGAGGTCAACCGGCTATAACAGACCCCCTCCTATCGTCCTAGCATACCTAGACGACGTCTACATCATCTCAGGGCAACAGATCACCCTACAACAACTAGAAGGCTACCTAGAAGACGCCCTATCGCCCTAAACATAGATAAGACAAAGACACACCCCCTATCGGCAATACAGACCACGGGAATGAAGATACTTGGCTCCTTTATAGGGCCAGAGCCACGGAAGGCCGAATTCCTAGCTACAAGGACAGAAGAACTCCAGACGGTGCTAGATAGGCTAAAAGACCTACCAAAACAACACGCACTCCTCCTACTTAGGGCTAGCACCTCTACACTACTCCGACACCTTCCTAGGACCATAGGATCACAAGGACTCCTAGCAAGATTCCAAGACATTGACACAAGACTCCTAGAAACCATAAAACACCTTCAAGGCTCAGAGGATAGAAGACCACTAGACCAGGACCTAGTAGCCCTCCCTACTAGGCTAGGAGGCCTAGGAATACCTCTCTACGCGGAAGTGGCCGAGCTAGCCTTCCAAAACTCACAGGCTATAGCAGACATCACCCTACAGAGGATCCTACCGCCAAAACTCTTCTAGCGCCTACCCCGAGCACCCTCGCCAGCCCCTAGCAACACTAGTATAGAAGGCCACCCCCAGACTAGCTATAGGCCTACACAAGGCCAAGAAGGCAACCTACAAGAGGACGGCCTAGAAGGGGACATAGACAAGGCCACAGAAGAGGACACACAAGGTCTAGACGAACAAACCACTCTAGGAAGCCAGGAGCAAGAACAGGTACAAGAACAGGAACAGGATCACTCCCAGGACCGCGGTAGAAGCAGGAATAGAGCAAACCAACAACCACAACCAAGCCTATCCTACCTCCTAGCCCAGGACACCCAACAACAGCCTAGCTTTCCCTAGAACACCAACAACTAGACCCCACTAGTACTGGCCCTGCTAGAACCATCTACCGAGCTGCAATAGACAAGCTCAACAGAGCTCGACTGGCTAGAGTACAGCAGAAGCTCTCTTTACAGCAAGAGAACGTACGGATCGAGAACTCAGCCTTCCTAGGCCGGAGATGGCTATCCGCAATGCCTACCTCACAGCCCCTTCTACTCTCGGACATGGACGTAGCCGCAGCACTTTCTATTCGGCTTCTTACATCCCCTGAAGAAGGCCAGGACATCTGTAGACACTGTGATAGGGCCTATACCTTCGCCCACGAAGACGCCTGCCGTGCTAGGACTAGACAGACAATTGTCAAACATAATAAGGTGTGCCAGGCGTTGACTACGGCCCTACAGACCGACCCACAAAACAAAGTCACCCTAGAGCCATAAGGAGACTACCGAGGAATCCGGACAGACATTAGAATCGACAACCCTAAGGGAACCACCTACCTAGATGTGTCCATCATTTCCCTAGGTAAGGAAACCGCTAGGAAGGACCCTAATAGCACCCTATCGGCCGCGGAAAGGGCTAAGAAGCTCAAATACCAAACCCTAGGCCGAGCTTTTAAGCCGTTTATCCTTAGCTAAGGAGGCCTTCTAGGAAAGGAGACCTCACAAACCTATAAAGAATTCCAAAAGTCCCTCGGTCCTAGCACCTCGGAGTGGCTAGATAAGTATATCTCTACCACTCTAGTAAGACTCCGGGCTAGGAACTGGCTAGGATATGGTATAGACTAGATAGATTTCTTTTTCTTTTCCTTTTTTCTTTTGTTTCCCTCTTCCTTTTTATCGTACCCTTTTTCTTTGTTTTTATATAGAAAAGTAGTTAGACGAGCAAGAATAGCTTATATAGAAGCGTATCGAAATGCTGCTAACCCTAAACCCTATTCTCCCTAGAATAGTTAGCTATAACACTAAGGAGGCCTCCTAGGAAAGGAGACCTTATAAACCTATAAGGAATTCTAAAGTCCCTTAGTCCTAGCACTTTAGAGTAGCTAGATAAGTAAAACTCTACTACTCTAGTAAGACTCCGGGCTAGGAACTAGCTAGAATATAGTATAGACTAGATAGATATCTTTTTTTTTTTATTACTTTTCCTTTATATCTTATCCTTTCTCTTCTGTTTTTTTTTCTTTTATATATAAAAGGTAGTTAAATAAGCAAGAATAGCTTATATAGAAGTATATTAAAATGTTACTAACGCTAACCCTAATTTTATATAGGGTTTTAAAGGTTTAACTTAAACCCTTTATCTTCTATAGTAGCCCTAAAATTCTAATAATCGGTACTAATACGGTATAGCCTACTAACTTAGATGCCGTAATAAGGCGTTATAATGTCTTATTATAGGACGTTTATATGTTTAAGGTTAAATCTTTTAGAATAATATGATATAGTAAACCCTCTTAATTACGGTTCTCTAATTTTGACTAGCACAATTAAACCTAATTTAAATATGCTTGTCTATACCGGTAGAAGTACCTTAACACCCATATATTCACGCTGTTGCATCAATTTTCCTTTTACTAAGACCTGGTCTGCACCAATTCTATTACGCTGATCATCGGTAGGATCAGTTGCTTCAGCAATCTGGATCTCACGCCACTGCTGGTTAGTTGGGATCTAGACGGTGTTAGTAATTTCGAAGACAACCCATCAGACGATCTCACTCACTGGGAAGCCAAGGTCCATCACTCGTTTGAATTCTCTGTAGACGCCCTGATCTTCAACGCAGCCCTCTCTTTGAATCAGTGGCGACTCGATGGNCGGAGTCATTCTCAGATGGCCAACGCTTGACTGGAACTGAACGATAGACAGTCGCTCTTCCTGGAGCTGATCGGCGGGAGGAGAGAACACGCGATGTCTGGTTGCCTTGAAATGACCACCTGAAACGATCTCGAGGGTTTCTCCAATGTTGATCACAAGAGCCCCAGGGCGATATGGAGCGTAATGCCACTGCTCATCTTGACCCCAAATCTGGAGGCACGAGATGGGCACCGAGAAGAGTAGGGTAGTGAGACCGAAGTCCGTGTGGCCGTGCATTCTGATGTTCTTCGACCTTTCAAGCGTCTTTTCGTTGACCGGTCTGANAAGAGCATGGCGGAAGTATCCTTCGCCAGAGGGAGAGCCATGGGACTGAACATTGTTCCAAAGCCAATCATCGGGCAGCTCGAGAACACGAGAAAAGAGTGTTAGTAGGCGACGGTTGACCGAGTTAGTCAAATACTGTCACTATGTCAGAGTGTGCCTTTGTCATTGATGTTTGAAGATTACCTCAGAGAAAGCCCTGATCTCGTCCATAANAGGCAAGACGCACGCAGGCAGAAAGTCATCGTTCTCCCACTGCTCCTTGTACCAGTTGAATTGGTTGATGCCATCCTTTTGTTGACGATGTCTTTTGAAGCCGTACTCGTGCTTCCAACCAGCCCATCTGCCAGTAGACGGATGGAACAGAAGTCGCTCCTTGTCTTCCTCAGAAATGTTGTTAAAGAGGTAGTGTGCAATGGAGAATTGACGATGGAGCTGCTCAAGACTGATTCCGTAGTTTTCCAGGAACAGGAAACCGTCCTCCCTGATTGCTCTCTTGACATCAGCGACCAGTTCTTGTTGTGCTTCCTCATCACCATCCAGCTTTGAAAGATCGATAGTTTCCAACTCCGCGAAGTTGTGCTTCTCCTTAGTTGCTGCTGGAGGAATCCTGTAACCTTGTCAGCTCCGCGAACTGATCAGTCGTGCCAGATACTTGCCATTGTGGAACAGATGGCTTATCAGCCAGCGATGGTGAGGGGAGGGTTGAAAAGGGCAGTCTTGGTCATGTTGGAAATGCTAAACCTTTGTGATGCTGATGTTTGCTGCCATTATGGTGGACATAGGCAAATTGACTTTTATAACATCCTGCGACGTGCCGACTTTGGTATACCTACCATAAATCCATCAGATTCTCATACTCCTCCAAGGGTTCACGAACACACGCCGTCCGGGGAGGAGCCCCGGCTGCGTCGAGCTCCTATTGCAAATCGACTACCCCATACACTGGGAGGATTCGCCTATCAGTAGGGCGGGAGGAGCTCCGCCCAAATGTCCCAGCGACACAAATCCGGGGGAGCATACATTTGATAACGCATTGCGCCTCACACCTCTTGTGAGTAATACATTGTATGAATACCCCGGTGGTGCCACATATCAATATAAAGTACGATTATGTAGGTACAGAGTAGTCAATCAATCAAACCACTCCAACCTATCAAACATATCCTCACAAAAACAATCTCTTATTCAACGACCAAGATCATGTCCCGAGAACTCATTTCCTCCGCAGAGTTTCCTCCTAAGCCTCACAACTGTAAGTCGCCAACACCACAAACCACAAAAGACTTTCACTGAGTTCATCAGGCNCCTGCTGTGAAGGTACCTGGTCTAGTCTTCGTCGCCGGCCAAACATCAGCAGACCCAGACATCAAGAAAGCGACTCTTACTGTTCTGAAGAACTTGAAGAAGGTGCTCGAGCTGGCTGGAAGCAGTATGGAGCAGGTTGTCAAGTACAATGGTGAGTTGACATACCCTTTCTGCAATTCAATACTTATTGGTACCNNAGTCTATCTTGCCGACATGGAGGATTTCGCCGCCATGAATGAGGTGTATATTGATTTCTTGCCTCCTAACCCACCTTCTCGCACATGTATTGCTGCTGCTGCGTTACCGGGTGCTGGGACTATTGTTGAGATCGAATGTATTGCTCAAGCGTAGAGTGCAGAAAATGTATGTTGAAACATGATTACTCATGACTACCATATCGTCTCCCTCATCTCCTTAAACGTGTATGTTCCATTTCTTCCAAGAATTGAGTACACGCACCTGTCATTTGGTCGAAATAGCCGGCACGACAGCTTTATGCTGTCAGCATGCTATATGTTGCAGGCACTGTGGCACACTATATAATTGACTTTTGTCAAGATGAGACCACCAAATGCAAAGCACGTGACACGACGCATGTCTGTGGTATGATTCTCGGAGACGGGAGATGGCCAATCAGCACACAATCTCGTGCTGATGTTTGGAAGAGGCGGGACTTTATTTTCGTCTCGAAAATGCATGATTCTAAAAGTGCCAAAATCTTAATAGCTTGTTAGATTCGACGCAATAAAGGATGTATCTACAAAGAGTTCTCAGACATCTCGGCATTTGATTATGCTGAGTTTACCGTAGTAGCTCGAAGACCATTCGCGAGACACATTCGCCGTTCATTTGGACGAATATCGAAGCATTCGACTTGAAAGCTTCCATACAGCGTGTTTGTCTATTTTCCCTTGACACATGCAATCTGAGCGGTGTACCAATTGCTGATTGCCTTGGTGTCTCCGGTGATGGCGACAGAATCAAACTGCTTCGCAGCTTCCACTGCCAGAGGACCGTCGTTGACCAATCTTCCAACCCACTTTCCATTCTTCCTGGCAGCAGCAACGATCTTCTGGATGGCGTCGACGAATTCTGGCTCGTCACCTCTAGCGGGTGTGTAGCCGAGCACTGATTGTGCAAGGTCGTTAGGACCGATGAACAGATAATCNNTAGAATATGTTAGTCCGAGGGTATTATCCGTAGAGCGGTCACGATGCCACATACCAACTCCGGGAACAGCAGCAATCTCATTAACGTTGGCTACGCCCTCCTTCGTCTCGATTTGTACGATTGTTAGAAGTGTCTCGTTGGCAGTCTTCATGTATTCAGGTGTCGTCAAGCCGTGACCGATAGCAGGGAAAGCTGATCCTTGACCACGAAGTCCAAGAGGGGGGAANNACTTTGAGTAGCGTACGACGGCCTCTGCATCAGCAGCTGTGTTCACCATAGGCACCATAAGGCCGCTGCACTATATTAGCCGTGGTATGGAGCGAAGAGTACCAAGCACTTACTGAGCACCAGTATCCAAAGCCCGCTTCAAGATGTCTGGTGAGAAACCACGAACACGAATGATGGGAGAAACGCCCATCGATGAGATGGCAGCCACAGAGTTATGCATAGAGTCGTCACCGATATGGCCGTGTTCACAGTCGACAATCACACNCCTGCGAATGTCAGACAAGCTTGTTCGGCCAACATAATTGGTTTTGCTTACGTCCAGGCCAGTCATGGCGACAATTTGAGCATGTCGTACCGATGGGATTGCGATAAAGGTCATCAATGCTAATTCATGCTTGCGAAGAGCGTTCAAGAGTCGAAGACGAGGGTTCTGCACCGGAGTTGTGTGGGCGGTATAGTTTTGAGTTTGGATGGCCATCATGAATGTTTGACGATGTGTGACTACTGTGAGCAGAAGGTGGAGTTGGTGAAGTCAAGTGTGTTGAAATACATATTCGATTTTCTCAGGAAACCCCGTCGTTCTATATTTTCTGGCAACTGCCCTCGACCTGCCTGCCATGATGGATGATCGCCCTTGTTGATTGTAGAATGGAGCAGATTTGGGAGGCGGACGAGGAGGAGAGAAGTTGGGGAGGAGCTCCTCCGTTGGGCGGCCCCACTTTGGCTTCGCCGCCGCCGCAACGCTTGGCCGCCCGAGCGCACCCGAAATTGTGCCTCTCCCCAGACATAGCACCGCTCCTCCGTTTCCTCAAGCTTCGCAACAGCCGTCAGAAGCCGTTTCTTATCGCCTGATGGTCTTACGTATACGCGTTATGACTCGAGCAACACCAGATACCGAATCTGGTCTGTCTTGGGCTTCCAAAGAGGAGCTGACCTAAACGAGGAGATTCAGAGGATACCACACCCTGTACCATATGTCAATCACTCATCTGCTTGCGAGTATGGCTGAGAACCATATTTCTTATCACAAACCTCGTTGTTGTACGCTACGAGTCGTTGTATATAAGGTCCCTCCTGATCTTCACTCCTTTTCTAGTCCCATCCATATGACATACAACGAGCCAAATGTCGAAAGCTTTCCCAGCCAAATTCGACTCGGCTAGCAGCAAGAATGTCGTTCCAGATGCAGCCATTGGGACTGTTGAGGACTTCCTCTGGTTCCAATGCCCGATAGCCTACAGCATTACACGGAAGCAGAACTCAAAGAGATTGAAATGAGTCTCAAACGCAAGGCCGATTTCACCATCATGCCAATCGTCGGCATCCTTTATATCCTAAATNNTGTTAGTATTGATCGTCAGCTCGGACTCAACGAATGCTGATACAGACAAGACGTTGATCGCCAGAATCTGGCCGCTGCCAAATTGCAAGGCATCATGGAAGATCTTAACATGAGCACAACCGATTTCGCTACCGCAGTCTCGATTCTGTTTGTAGGATACCTGCCATTCCAAATCCCTTCCAACTTGATCCTCTCCAGTATCACTCGCCCTGGTGCGTACATCTGTACTGCGACCATCATTTGGGGAGCTATCTCTGCTGCTACAGCCGCTGTCACCACTTACAAGTCTCTTCTCGCTGTTCGAGTCATTCTTGGAGCAGTCGAGGCCGTATTCTTTCCAGGTGTCATCTACCTACTTTCGAGTTGGTACACAAAGCGAGAACTCGGAAAGAGATTTGCTGGTCTATACATTGCTCAGCAAGTTNNGGGTATGTGAAGTCACAATACACATCTGAAAGCAATTCTGACTCTTCCCAGTAATGCTTTTGGTGGCCTGATTGCTGCTGGTATCTTGAAGCTAGATGGTGTTCATGGTATTCGTGGATGGCGATGGCTCTTCATCATGTAAGTTTCCCTGTGCCTTGCAAATGTCCATTGTCTGACTTCTCCAGTNGAAGGCGCTGCCACTGTCGGCGTGGGCCTCTTNTGCGTCTTCTTCTTACCCGAATATCCTTACAATGCACGCATGCTCAAGCCTGTTGAAAGGGACTTTGCTGTCTGGAGACTCGAGAGGGAGGCCGGTGCCAGCGAGGGTAACGAAAATATCGGCACTCTTAAAGGCTTTCTTCTCGGTCTCCAGGACCCGAAGCTATACGCTATCATCTTCATGAACATGATGTCGCAAGTTCAGGGCTCGATTGCAAATTTCTTNCCCTCAATCGTCAACACTCTCGGCTACGGTCATTATGAGACTCTTCTACTCACTGCTCCTCCTTATGGTATGTCTAAATTTTTAACGCACAGCTCATCCTAATTACTAATATCTCCAGTGCTTGCCGGTATTGTCTACTTTGGCATCACATGGTACTCAGACCGCACGAACAACATGTACAGAGTAATCATCGTCTGCATCTGCATTGCATGCGCAACCTACATCATCGCCCTCTCGACCCTGAACACCGGCGCCAGATACACAGCAATGATGCTGATGCCCTTCAGCTCCGTCGGACCCCAACTCATGCTGTACAAAATTATCAACCAACATCTTCCCCGACCTATAGCNAAAAGAGCTGGAGCTGTGGCAATGACAAATGCTATTGGTGGTATATCAAATATCTGGATGTCGTACCTGTTTATTGGAGCTCCGCATTATTATCCTGCATTTGGGGCGCTGTTCGCGGCGGCATCTATCTTNTTGATTACTATTACGGCTTATAGGTTCTATGTTCTGAGCGAGAACAAGAAGTTGGATGAGGGTGGGGAGGTTGCACTGAAGGCTATGAAGCATGGTATTACACAGCAACAACTCCAGATGGGCTGGCGCTACGAAGGTCTATGAGAGACTGGTCCTTGATAGGTATGGCAATAGGATTCGGAGTAGAGACTTGCAGGTAGCGACTATGGATTCGATACTTGACAATGGCAGCAGTCCATGTGATTTAGTAAAATCATCCGAGTGCGAACTAGTGTTCAGCATCGCGATCAGCTCATGCCGCATCATCCAGCTCTTTCAAACTATTCGTTACCAGTCGACCAATGCACCAGTTCTTCCTTCGCTCAAACACTTTATTCATCCATTGACGCATGTCCCACTTATCAACAGAACCAATGACCTCAGCGGGCTTCCAGCACTCCGCCGATACTAGCTGCCACCCTATCAGAGCTGCTTTGAACGCAAAGACGGTCACCCAGGGTGCCTCATCGTAGACATCATGTTCGTGACTAAGCAGTTGTATGAAGTAGTTGATATGCGACTCTAGTAAAGCGATGGCCTCTATGGACGGCGAGATCTCCTGTGACATGCTGAGATGTGTNNACTGCTAACTGTCAGCCACGGTAAATGCTGGTGGAAGAACGAAGAAGAGCACTCACGCCGCCGCAAACGCCGCGTCAAGGCTAGCCTCTACGACCCCATTAGTGTGGGTATGCGACCAGTGTAGTAATTCGATCATGGCCATATGCCAAGTCGATTTCATGAGAACAGCCATTGGATCGTCATCCANAAATTTCTCTGTCAGAGGCTCGAAAGCCAAAAGACTTGCATTCAAGGCGTCGAATCGCTCAAAGCAGATTCTGCCAGTCATTGTTGTCCAGCCAGATAACTCTCGAGCACTACTGAGCAAGAAGAGCACAACCATCAAAGCACCATAGGGTTCTAGAGTGGAGACATCGAAGACAGTAGTCGGTGAGAGACAATCCTGTATGGTCGTGACGTATTTTGTCGGCGATCTCGAGCTCTGTCGAGTCAATGCTTGGTGAGCCCACTGAGTTGAGGATGCGCATGACCAAACTTGTTCGGAACATGGAAGGTCGTGTTTGATCTCGAGATGGGAAAGGAGCCGCGGTTGTGAAAGTGTGTCGTACCAATAGACATCTAGCTGGTTGACAGCATACAACGTCCNTATGAAAGCTTGTCAGTCTCGGTCGATTCGCCAGGCGATGAAACATGACTACCTCTTGTGGCTTTCGCAGCGAACAAACTGTATCCAAAGTGCATCCAAATCCTCTGTTGCACTTGATTGGACGGTGAGAGGCTCCGTCAGACCGTAACATCTTACAANGCTAGATATTATCGTCAGACTTCGAATGGTTTTTAGCTGGTTTTTCCAGCTTACCTCAACAGACTTATGATGCATCTGTAGCCCGACAGTAGTGTCTTGTCCTCCAGAGTAAATTGCGGCATAAAGCTCCAACAGTAGGTAAGCTTGTATAGTATGGATGTTTCTTGCGAACAACAGCTCTTCTGATACTTCCAAACGGCTTAGGAGCTCTCTTCCGCGTCTGAATGCTTGCGCAGGGACACTCGCATTTGTCTCTCCCTCGAGTTCAAATTGCAGACCTACGCTGAGCATGCCCATGAGCAGTGCTTCCGGCAAGTTTGTGAAGTCGAATGTAGGTTGGTGAATGAAAGGTAGAAAGGGTGAAACATGTCGGAAGAAGAGTTCGCACCCTCTTTTTATCAATGCTCCTGAGAATGGTCCGTGTGTATACATAACACTTTCTGCTGTTCCGACTTGCATCTGACGTTGTGTCTCCTCCGCCTCAGATAAGTAGACACCGTTCAATTGAACCATGTTCGGCACAGGGCCAGAGTCAGATCGAATCTCAAGGTTGGCCAGGTCATCGCCTGACAAAGATGGAGTTCGAGGATTTGGCTGGTAAACACCAGATAATTCACTCCCGACGCCATTTGGACTCGTTTCAGGGTGGGCGGGGATTTTTACAGCCTCCTGTTCCCCAATTCGTACCTGGCATTGTGGTGCTTCAGTCGATACCTCGTTTATTGCCAAGCTGTCATCTGCTTCGCTATCGCAGTCCCTATCCAGTTCGCATTGTGGATGCTGTTTCTTGATGTGCCTCTTCCTCAAGTCTCTCCTTGAGAAGAGTCTGTCGCAATAGAAGCATGGATGCTTCGTATTGCTGGCAGATGCACGATGCAGTAGAAGATGTCGTTTAAGGTTTTNCCTTGCGTCTGTGAGCAGAGCTTCAGACCTTGAAAGGCTTTCTTTACGAACATGTCGAGTGAACCTGGACTGGCATGTAATGCATTGAAATGGCTGTAACGCTCGTTTCTCCATTGTCAATGTATCAATAGCGCTATGACTCGAAGCTTTCGGTCGAACCCGTCTTGGTCTCGTGCGGAGTTGGAATATGGGATTGCACGGTCCAATGTGGGAGGTGGGATGTTGCGTGGTGTGATGGGGAGACGATTGGAAGTGCGTCTCTTCAAGAGGAGCTCCTCCTAAGCCTTATCGTGTTCCCCGCATAGGCATGAAAGAAGCCCTATCTTCCGACAGATAGGCAATTAACGGAACACCGTTACGGGAAACAGTCCTTACTCTTTGTTTGTTTTACTCTCTTGGTTCCGCCGGCTGTTAGACATTAGACAATAGCTTTTAGAATAAAAGATGCAAGTAGTTAGTAGCTTTAATTAGTTATAGGGTTCTAGCCTACTAGAGCAAATGCTAGTCTAGCTAATAGAAAGCTAGTTCTTTAACCGAAAGATCCGCTGGATTAGGTATAGTAGGGACACTTATATTACGATCTAGGGCTATTTGCCTTACTCTAGCTAGGTAGTAGCTAGGGTTTCTTTCTTAACCTTAGTAAGCGTTACTTTTAGCTTGTTACTTAATAATTAACCCTATATAACACATCTATATTATATTGCTTTTTATTATTCTAATAGTTCCTTTACTATTATTATAGCTAACTATTCTAGGGAGAATAACTAGTTACGGGGTTTGACTTATAAAGAGGAGTGTTAAGCGTAGTAAAGTAGATGTAAGTAGTAGTATATACTAAAGGGACTATTAGAATAACTAATTAAGTTAAACGTAGGACCCCCTAGTAAGTTCCTACCTACCTATATACTTACTAACTAATAATTATATATATATGTTACTCTATATGCTCTATTACTCTATCTACTCTAACTAAATTAAAGGGAGTAAGAGATTAGAGGGAGTAGAGTGCATTAGGTAGCTACCTACTATAGAGTGCTTTATAGAGAGGACCTATCTTAGCAGAATCCTTAGAGTAGGATTCCTAATATAGTTTTAGTCGGCAGTATATAAGCTAGACGCCGGTACGCTTAACACTAGATTATAATAACTATATACTAATATATACTACTTACTTTACTTATTAAATACTTTTTTAAAGGGTTAACTATATAATCTATAATTTTTTAAGATAGTTAGCTATAATAGAAAACCGCATTTAAACTAAAACATATTTCTAGTTCTAGTACTGATTTTATTAAATACTAAGCTTATAAATAGATTATACATAATATAGAACTTAGTCTAAGGTAAAAGAGTGGCCTACATGTTTAGAGACAAAAAAGATCAGCAATATGAGGATCCTGCCTTGCTTTGTTTTGCTAAATACTGTTTAACTACCAAGAGCATTGTTAGTTATAGGTCTTGCTAGTTGGAATCAAATCTTCTCGACGGTCGATATATCCATCTTTGACATGTCGCTCGAGTCGCGTGGCGAGAGCTTCATGCTTGGTGGCATGCCTCCTGCTCTGCATGCGGCAATATCACGCTCCAGTCTCTCGCGTACTTCGGGGGAACGAGCGAACAGAGCATCGATCTCTTCGAGGGTCTTTCCGGNTGGCTGTTCACAGCAGTCAGTATGATTTGCCACACACCAGGAACAACATCATGGAGATGACTCACTCTCAGGGCACAAGAAGTAAACATAGGCTGCAGCAAGGAAGCAACACAGCAGAGGCCAGATGAAGATCTTGGGCCCGACAGCGTTGATACCAGTGCCACCTCCGAAGACCATGACGAAAGTAGAGAACCATTCACCTGCAGCTCCAAGACTGCCAGCAACGTGACGATACTTCAGAGGAGCGATTTCCGGACCATACACCCAGCAAGTACCTAGCCAGCCGAACGCAAAGACCACTTCGTAGAGAATGATGATCGCGACAGCAGCCCAGTTAATACCGACAGAGGATTTACTGGGTGGGAGCGTCGTGAGGAGAACGTAGATGAGCACGCAAACGCCGCAGCCGAGAGCAGANNCCTAAGAACAATGTGAATTAGGTTTCTGTCCATCCTCCAATGGGCCGTTTGTGGGAACTCACCAGATCATCATAGCACGTCTGCCGACTTTTTCAGCTTAGTAGATTGGCGGGAATGATGCGACAGCGAAGCATGTGGTCAAGACACCAGCCAGAATTCCCGAAAGTAGCGGAGAGTAGTGTAGGTTGGTGAAGATCTGCGTNNAGGAGAATTACACCAGCATGTTGATACCAAGGAATTATTGAGCCTGTTGTTGATTAGCACGCAACTCCTACAGGAGACTGTAGAGAAATGTAATTACCCAGTTAATCAAGAACGATGTACGCAAACGATGACCGAACTGCAGCTCAGTGTTATCCCAGAACAGAGTGACTATGCTGATCTTGCCAGTGTCATCTTCTTCCTCGAGCGATGCCATGATATCCGCTTTAACAGCCTGCACCGACTCGTGTGCGACAGGCAATGCGTGTAGACGAGCCAGAACTTTGTCGCCACGAGCTTCATGACCTCTGGCATAGTACCATCTTGGAGCATCGGGCAGCATGAACAGCAAGACTGCGGAGAAGATTGCAAAGCAGCTTTGGAATGCCAGAGGAATCCGCCACAGCCAAGGATGTCTATCAAGGCCTTGTACAAAGCCGAGATCGATCCATTATGCGAGAGCGACACCACTGATTAAGAGAGCGAGCTCGTAGGAGACCTCGGGTCCTCTCTCCTTCGCTTCAAGCGACATTTCGGCNNCCTGCATCCATGGTCAGCAACTATGTAACCTGCGAGATGAATGGACACATACCATATATGTTGGCACTGCTGCAGCAATGTTTCCGATACCAGCTCCGGTAACGATACGGCCGACAATAATCTGTCCAACAGAGTATGTCGAAGCTTGCAGCAGCGCACCAATGCAGATGAGCAAGCATCCGAGCAGAATGGTACCTTTTCTGCCAATCTGCATACCGTGAAAACTGACACAGAGAGACATAATTCCCGCAGCAAGATTGTAGATGGAGGCGATGACGGGAATGATCTAGCCAAACAAGAACCTGTCAGATGTTGTCTAGCAATGGGATCATGATTCAAGACGACTTACGAAAGCTCCCTGTGGGTTTCCAATTGCTGCACGAAATTGAGGAGTCTCCTGGATACCTCCAAGGACGCCAGCATCCTAACCGTAAAGCATGAAAGCAGAACCACAAGCTGCACTCATGATCCTGTAGAACGTCTTGCCCTGTATGCCATCGAGGTAACTCGCCATATTGTTTGATGTAGAACATGTAGATGGAAAGTCGAGCGGGACCTGATGATGGTATCAATCAGGGGGACTTCAGTGCCGTATAAATAGTTTATCTGGCGCAGGTGCGATCTGGGGCCCACAGTAATTGAATATGCTTCTGTGCCAGGTGAAGGCGAACCGTACAGTCTCAGTAAATGTACAAGGTTACGGTTAGATCGCGTGAGAAGATGCGGGGTCTGGGGATCCTGGGGTCGTCAATGAGCTAGAACAGGCACGGCAAGCGCAATATGCGTCCAAGTCTCCAGTAGGTGATGAGTGCATTCAACCAGTGAGGAATTCCCGAGTCTTTTCTAGCCATATCAAACGCGGCGGGCAAGACCGATCGCTCCAGTTGCTGCAGGGTTTTCTAACCCTAACCCTACCCTGACCATCTTTATGATTTTGGAATAGTTTCTGTAGGCCGAGCATAAGAATTTGTATCCCAAAGAAGTTGTCTCTTGCTATGACCAAATTTCGGACTCTCAATGGGTTGCATATTGCAATCTAAGTGTACTGCTCAGATGCATGTATCCTCGAAAACATGTCTAGTCTGCCGACAAGACGTGGCTCGGTCATGCCGATAGGAGTCTCTGATAGTGTAACTGTTAAACATGGCATACGGAGCGCAAGTTCCCAGATTGCTGCTGCGGAGAAAAGCACAACTGCATATCGAGAGTTTGTCGCAGAAAACTAGGGACCAGACAGAGAACAGACGGCGCTGAAAACTGCCCTTTCGCAAAGGCCGTTGCATTACCATCCGTGGCCGAGAGCGTCAGCTCTCCGAGTTTCGGCAGCCCCGCACTCGACCCCACGAATTGTTTGACAGCTACCCTGATGGAAGATCCCCGCATCGATGTCTATCTCGGTACACCGTCATCGCTATATGTTCGAGGTCGCCGGTGATTACAGAGCAATCTAAGCCGTTCATCTCCCATTCTGATCATCCAAACATGCCATCCCTCAATCCTACACACATTGACGACGAGCGATGGCAACACGGCTTTGCCTTCGTTGACGAGGCCAAGGAAGTCAGGATTCATTACATTGACTGCCCTCCAGAANNAGGCNNGAAGTCTGCAAAAGGCACCGTGCTGCTCATCCACGGCTACCCAAACACTTCGTATCAATAGCGACACGTCATTGCACCAATCTCGAATGCTGGCTACAGAGTGATTGCCCCAAACTATCGAGGTACTGGCGACAACAATCATCCCCGATCTGGCTACGATAAAGTGACAGTGGCCGAGAGTTTATACAAGGTCGTCCATGATCATCTCGGTACGACCNNTGCTAACAAACCATGCTGTATTTGGGCGACGACTGACGAATCCGTAGGCACCGAAGACAAGATTCATGTTGTCGAACAAGACATCGGCGGCATGGTCGCACATGCCTATGCTGCAAGTCATGCGGACCACACTCGCTCAGTGATGTTTGGTGAATGCCCACATCCCGGCTCGACNCCCTACGAATCAGGGTTTAAGAATTCTCCCGGAATGTGGCACTTCACCTTCCAACAACAACTCGACCTTCCCGAGATACTCACCCAGGGCAAAGAGAAGATTTACATCAAGCATTTCTACGACAGACTGTGCTTCAACCCTGCAGGCATTGGGCCAAGAGATGTCGAACATTACGGCTCCAGTTTCTGTCAGCCTGGTGCCATGAGAGCCGGTTTTGACTTGTATCGTGCTTTCCCACAAGACNNCGCAAAGGACAACCAGGCCATATTGAAACGTGATGGCAAGTCTAAGGTTCCCTCAGCGGCATTGAGTGGTGAGATGAGTCTTTTAAGGGAGGTTGCGATGGACCAGACGAATGAGTTCTACGAGGAAGCTGTAGTGAGTGTGGGTTCTAATCAGAAGCGACAGTCGTTCTCATTGTGCCAAGACCGAATGCTCGCACCGATTTTTGCAGAGGCATCCAGGTACAATCGAATTTGGTCAAGCTCTGTTGAGTCAAACGGTGGACGTCGGTGCGAAGGAGATGCTCGGGAGGTGATTGCAACCGGGCCGGCATCCGGCTGGTTGTGTATCCGAGCACGTGTTATGAATATTTATGCATCAATCGTCCAGCTCGGCAAGCCCACGAACCCGAATCTCACGCACAACCACCCACTTCCCTCACAAATCCGACCCAGATGATGCGCCGCGTCGACGAGCACTCGCCTCAGCCTTTGATCGGGTGAGGTGATGGCTGTCGAAGCGGTTCTCAGACCTACAAGAGCTGCATTATGCTTACCCAAGGAATGCATCGTCTGATGCACAAATAGACTTCTCGGAATAGCTTGGTATCATCTGAGCGAAGATTGGCAGTTGCCATGATAAACAGTCGAGTAGGTTTCAGCTCCCATTGGGATCGCTGCTTGTAGGTATCCATCATAGCCTGGTTCCTTTATCCGCATCCTCTTCCTATCGCGCTCGACCGTCAAACAGTCTGAAACTGCCCGTAGCTGTATAGCGACCGTCAGAGCGACGACTTGGAGCTCGGCGCCTGCTGGATTTTGGACGACAACAACGACCGTCCGGGTCGCGACGGCATTCTCCAACACCCTCGACGCGACGACATAGACACTTCGGCGTGCCCCAAGCATTGCGACAGACGACCATGTCTTCCAAACGTGAGCCCAGTGGCTCGGCGACAGAGAAAGAGTCGCGCAACGGCAATTCGCCGTCCTTGCAAAAGACCAACACAAGTGCAACAGCAAAATCACCAGGCCACAAGAAAAGCAAGGTTCCACCATTTCTCGACCACTTCAATGCGCGCGACCTCAAGATCCTGTTCCGCTGCTCGGTCGCATTCTGGGCGGCCTCGCTTCTCATCGTCATCGATCCCACATTGAGGACATTCGGCAATGCCACATTCTTCGCCTGCATCACCATCATGTTTCTACCTCCTTCCGGTGTCGTGCTGGTGATTCTGCTGGGCGGCTTCACTTTGATGTTGGGCATGGCTCTGGGATGGGCATGGGGCGTCATCGCAATGAAAGCAGCTCAGGCGACAAGACCACAAGCAGAGACTCGGGCTCGCCTGCAGGCCTTGGGCATAGAGGCCGCGAGGAATACGGGCGCGACGACCTACTCTCCCGCAAGCGTCCTTGTCTACAACGGTTTCATGCTGGACACGCGCATCACCGTCACCTTCTTCTGCATGTTGGGCTTGTTTGTCTATCTCATGGCAAGGCTCAGAATCAAGGTCCCCAAACTCACGCTGACCGCCATCTTTGCCTGGATCATCACTGACATCTTCCTCACCATCGGTCCCCTACTCCCTTCGTTCCAAGGTACCATTCCTCAAGTGCTCATCAAACCAGCCGCCGCCGGTGTTGCTATCAGCTTCGCTTGCTCCATCCTCATCTTCCCAGAGTCAACCTCACACATGACGCTCTTCAGTATGCACAAGCTTGTCACATCCATGGCCGGCTCTCTCGATCTCACTCGAAGTTTCCTTGAGAATTATCCCGACACATCGCACATGGAATCTATGCAGGCTTTGAGAGCCGGTGTTCTTGGAGGCTGGGCTGCTTTGGAACCTTCGTTTGGCTTCCTGTCCTTCGATCTTTCCTTTGGTCACTGGAGTGCTCAAGACATCGCTTCCTTGAGAGAGCCTATCCGCCGCGTCATGATTGGCTCTATGAGTCTGCTCGCATTTGAGATTCTCCAAGGCCGTTCCCGGGAGAGAATGAAGCACCTCACATCGAACGATGTCAGGACACAGGAGCTGGCTCAAGCGGAAGAGAAAGAGAAGNNAAAACACATGTATGGCAAACATCAAGTCATGCAGAGTCTCAACCTCATCGACGCTCTTCGCGATCCGGAAGTCGGCCGTTCTGTTGCTGCTTCATATCAAGCATTATCACAAGCTAGCAATCCTCTGCTTGAGTCTTGTAAAGACGCTTTTGGAGCCATAGCTCACAGTATCCACGAGAACAACAGTAAAAGATGGTTCGGCAGATTGTCTGCTGAACAGTTTGCTCAAATGAGACAGTCGCACGTAGATGTGCTCCAACGTCTGCGCGACGAGAAGTTCCACTTTCCCAACGTCGCCAACGAGGCGCTCTTCGCTTCGCATGAACACCTGTTCGACGAGAATGGTAGATTCCATG
This sequence comes from Aureobasidium vineae, assembly GCA_903819635.1. Taxonomy (NCBI): domain Eukaryota; kingdom Fungi; phylum Ascomycota; class Dothideomycetes; order Dothideales; family Saccotheciaceae; genus Aureobasidium; species Aureobasidium vineae. Next base: position 20,883 of record CAIJEN010000014.1, read on the forward strand.
GTCAGACCTCAGAAAGGCACAAACTGGTTGGCATGTTCTTCGGATTCAACTTTGAGGATCGTCTTTTGATCTTGGCTGCAGCTCTTGAACGAGCTTTAGAGCAAATCACACTCCTCGAAAAGGACCGAGCGACGGTGCGGTTGTGGCTTCCAACAGGCCTGCGCAAATTCGGTGCTTGGGCATTCGGTGGCTCTCGTGCACCAGCCATCGGAGCTCCGACGGTCGACGACATGCCCCAAGCCGACAAGGCAACCATCGAGGAAGTACAGCAGAGTTTCAAGCGAGTGCACAAGCCGACAAGAAAGCGCAACAAGTTGTCTACCATGATCCTTGGCTTCGGACATTGGTTGAGCAACGACGAGGGCATTTTCGCTCTGCGTGTACTTGTCGCTACTCTTGCGGCTGCCATACCTGCAGCCTGTACGACATCAGCGGGCTTCTATTATCGCGAGAAGGGATTGTGGGCGCTCATTATGGCGCAGACAGGTACAGCGACTTTCTCTGCCGAATTCAACTTCGCATTTATAACCAGAATCTTTGGTACCATCGCTGGAGGTGTACTCGGAATGCTGGGATGGTAAGAACCAAACGCACATTCAATCACATGTAAGAGTCTCTAACAAATCAGGTACATCGGAAGTGGAAACGGTCCCGGAAATCCCTATGGCCTCGCAGCTGTACTCGCTGTCTACTCAGTAATCCTCATGTGGTTCCGCCTGTACACGCCACCTCAGCTCATACAAGCAGTCATGATTGGTGGATCCACTACCATCCTGGTAATCGGCTACGGGTACATCGACACTCATCTTCCCACTTACGGCAACCCCGGATATGGCTATGAGGTTTTCTGGCGCCGTACAGTCCTGGTGCTTGTCGGATTTGCTATCAGCTTTATTGTGACGCTGCTTCCCTGGCCGTCGTCTCTATCACGAAACATCGCCCGCAGGCTTTCTGGTGTACTGGACCGCGAGGCCGATCACTACGCTGCACTGCTGTCATCATGGTCTGACCTTGATGCTCACAACAAACACACTGTCGCAGTCGAGGCGGTGACCATCCAGGTCGCCGGCGAGCTGAGCGCCCTGGGCGGGCCCATCGGCAGTCTGAAGTTCGAGCTGTCGTCCAGCGTCTTCGACTCGACAACTTGCGGTCGCATCAAGTCGATCGCTGAGTTCATCAACTATCAGCTTGCGCATCTGCACATCCGCGCCGCCACACTTTCTCCCGAACTTCGCCGTCGTTTCGCCATTGCGTCTGGTATTCTTGATCACCGTGCCATCGCAGATGTCATGGTTGTCCTTGGCATCATGGCTCAGAGTCTGAAGACTGGTGACCCATTGCCTGCGCGACTACCAACGCCACTGCTCAAGAAATGTTTGGAGCATGGACACGGAGCAGCTGTCGAAAACTTGACCATAGAAGTGTTGCAGAAGGAGGGTGTGAGGGGCTATACTGTCTGTATGAGCGCATATCTCGGGTTCTTGTCAGGCGTGGACGAGCTTGTGCTTGCGCTGAAAGAAGCAGTCGGCGAAGCACATCATATTCCTGACGATCTCAAACTAGCTTGATCGTTCATCATAGTCATAATTTGTAACCATGTTTATCTTGACACTCTTGCTTATCAACTGAGCTGCTCTTCGATTTACTGAAAGTTCCAGACAGTATCGGCGTCTGCACCACTACTTCCAATAGTTGTAGAGAGCGTAACCTCCACTCGATTCCAACAGATCTCGAAAGATTCTGAACCTCTTGCTCCTGATATCCTCTGGTGATACACCGTACTCCTCGACCAGTTCGACCCACTCCGGATTCAGCAGCGGCAAGCCTTCCCACAATTCAATGTCTTTGCCCCAGATATGTAACGTCTGTACGTGTATCTTTCTCAACTCAGCAATCCAGTCAACTAGCCTTTGCATCGCATGGTGTTCGACTGGTATCTGTTNTACAAAGTTGAACAGCTCGGAATAAATTGTCCATAGGGCACCATATGAGTATTTTTCTGTCTGTCGCAGCAATGGATCTGGGGTCATGGAGTTAAAGAGTGCATTCGTCGCACGAGCGGCAGCTGAGGCTGCGGTGCTTCGGTTCTGTTTCGTGAATCAGTTTGCGATGGTTGCGATAAACGTATAGCCAGAACACACATATCCTAGATCCGATACATTGATAAGGTCGATCAGTAGGTTGAACATGATAGCTTCGTCCTGAGTAGCTTCGCCATCTTGTGAATGGATAGGAATGGGTGGATTTCCACAGATCGCTGTGAGGGAGGCGTTGGTCATGTCGAATCTTGGTTTTAGTCGTTCCATCCGATCAACTAGACTCTCGTCTTCTTGGAAGATGGACTCGTCGAGTTGACAGAGGTCATCCATGGTATTGGTCTCAAGTCAAAGTCGTGTAAACAAGTACAAAGTAGTGGTTTCTAGAACGTCAGGGTTGCGACCAACAGTGAGTTATTCTGGGGGCCACGGTGGATGTCGCTTGTTCGGTTGACTTGCTACACTGTTCACACTACCGCTGTCGCTGCCTGTTCGACGTAGGTGACCGTCATCGGATGTTGAACCGCAGAAACTGACTGTGAATTGTCGTCGCAACGCCGTAATTCCGCAACGACAAGACATGTGTCGCTCCAGGCAGCGCTTCTGGCGGCCAAGCAAATGATGATCCTTCCGCGGTGGCTCTATTGCCAACGGCGAGCTTTCCGCACAGTGTTGCGAATATCGGTTGTTGATGGTACATGATGGCAACAGAAATACATGGTACACCGGCAGAATTATCGGGACTTGAGATAGCGTTTGCAGCGCCAACTCGTCACGACTTTGGCGCCGTTGCATGTTTAACTTATAGTGGTGGCGTCTGACTTCCCATGGCAGATCTCCGAGGCACAGGTGCTATAGGCAGAAGGCGCTGAGCATCGCATGTTTTGCTGTTCTGCGACACATTCTACTAGTGTCTCTCCCCGATCTTTGCACGATCCGAAGAATAATCTGAATCATCACTGACACAGACCGTTCACGTCACACAGCTAAACCAGGAAATGATGGTAATGTAATTGACTGGATCCAAGATGTATATCATATCCGCTGCCCAAAGCTATCGCGGTATATCAGGTGAATGGCCGTTGCAAGTTAGTCGCCAACCATCTTCAGGCCTTATTGGACTCGTTGAACACATCTTTACGCCTGTGATATCAGGTCCTCTTCTACTGGTAGAGAAACACCAGTAAGAATTTGTTGCTCAAGTGTCGAGTTGAGCGTCCATTGCACGGAAAGCAATGAGAGATTCCGAAGGTATTGATGACATATCCAGGACAGTTGACCGCTTCTCAACGGTAGCTGGGAAGTAAGACTCGCTGTACTCAGGAAGAACGCGACCAACTGTGTGAGATCGCCCATGATAAGCCATACACCCTGAGCGATAGCATGGCNTTCTGTCGACTCAAGCCCCTTTGGGTGTGCTGCTTGGCCCTTCTGGTCATGCAGCTCACCCGTATCGTGACAGGTAGGGAATCTCCAGGCTGGATCGTCGAAGTCCAACACTGTGCCAATTCTGGTCCTATTGCCTAGAAAGCAGGGCACAGACGCGCAAAAGCCATCAACAAGCCATTGTATAATTTTCACAATTATATTTCTGATGGTGTTGGATTCGTCAAGGTCAAAAAGTCGCGGTCCTCGATGTCGGTTGATCAATTGTAGAGACAGTAGTGAGAGCGTAAGCCTGTAACTCCGCCAGATGTTGATCAGCCTGGCTGCCCGAATTGAGGTATACACATGATACGCTCCTTTGTACGTCTGTATTGGAGGAAAGACGACATATTCCGAAGACCAGCAGAATGGTCCCCAGCAATGCGACACTCGTTCTTGCCATAGCACAAGACACTTGTCAATTTCTTGAATCTCACTCAACATTGTCTCCAGCAAAGAAGGCGAAGAGGTCGAAACGGAGTCTGCATCAGTACTCCCGAGCACGCCATCAGACCGGGATTGAACATCAGCCACCCTTATACCGAGAGCGTCAATATGGCCGTCGGGCTCTACGGAGGTGGCTTTCATGACAGAACTCCAGTAGCAGAGCTCGGCATGGACTTCACGATGTTCTCAGATCGCGGCTGCAACCTCAACATGGAGGATATAAGCAACAAACTGATTTGCAAGGAAGCCCCATGACTCCGGAAGCCCCAAGCCTCTTACCAGTGCAAGCGCACCTAGATGATGGACAATAGTAGCTTTGTTGGAACCGAATAGGGACTCAGAGCTGGAGTGGAACTGCAGAGTGAGTGTCGCCAATAGGGTGGTATCATCTTTTCTCTTGTCTTCTATCTGCAGATCATTGGACAATCTGTAGATAGCCCGTCCCAAGATGTTGGCAACCCTTCTTTCATTCTNCCCTTCTCATCCCACGCGCCATCTGGAACACATTGATAGGGCGAGTGCAGAGACAGCCATAGCAGCAGAGGAGTCATGAGTAGTACTCAAGAATGCAGGCTGAAAGGAACCAAACAGCCCTGCACTCGGTGCTCCGTCTTGGCCGGNATCCAACATGTAATGAACCCTCTTCCAAGAGATCTACAGGTCCGTCGACAAAGTCCATGTCGACCCCCGAAGGATATTGGTCTCCAAGGTCGGTCTCAATTGACCTTAGGGTTTAGGTGATGTGACGGGCGAATCCGCATATAATGTGTTTAACAATTTTGCGAATGTCGCTGGCTCAACGCCGATAACAGCAACAAGGAACGACTTATCACTATCGCCATGAATCATGATCTGAGAAACCCAAAGAAGTTCTCCAGGTAGAATGTTCTCGATACGCTCAGGTGAGACATACCCTCCTTGGGCGAGCTTCAAGATGTTCTTGCGCCTGTCGACCACTCGGACTCGGCCTAGGCTATCGAATCCGCAGATGTCTCCGCTGCGGAACCAGCCATCGGTCGTGAAACTCTCAGCGATTGCTTCTCCATTTCGGTAATACCCGGCAAACAAGGTAGTCGAACTGATCAAGGGCTCGCGACGAGGGTCTGGTTGATCGGTGGTCATGTAACCAAAGTTTAGACAATCTTGGAGGCAGACCTCGACAGCTGGCATCACTGTCGTGTCTCGAACTCGTCCTTCGTTAGTAGGCGTAGTCTTGCCCGATCGCTCGCCCTCGCGCATTCGATTCATCAATGAGCTCGATGTCTGATGTTTCACCTTACATCGGAAACGTGGGTACCAAAGGGTGCACGCGGCATGAGTTTTCACACTGATCAAGCCCACCAACGCGAACTCTCGTTGTTCTTGCAGTGTTGAGTCACGTACGCTTCTTAGTCGTATGAACTATCCGCTATGGGATGATTGATATCAGGTATGATACATGAACTCTTCATTGAGGTCACGTACGTTCTGAAGATAAGAGCTTCTTGAAAAACATGCAGCAACGCATAATGCATTTGAAAAACTGTCTGATATCGGATTTCCCAACTTATGCCTTGCTCAAGTACGGCAGATAACCATCTGCCAGTAGCGCAATTGTCATTAAAAGTCTTGAAACGCTCAAGAGGTCTTTGCCGAAGCAGCTCGAGCATCTTTGATGTGCTCACGCGTGAGACAGAAGCCTACGAAAGTGCCTTAATCAACTGCACAGTCCACCACGATCTTGACCGCGAGTGAGTTCTAAGCCCTCAGATTATCCGATGATTGATTTCAGAGGGATTTGCGATGTTGTGTGGAACTGCTCGTCAGACTCGTCCCCAGCTCCAATTAGCGACTGAGTTCAACGAAGGCTCTTGAGCAATGAACATGACAGCAGAAGTGTGTCACACATCAGTTGAAAGCTCGACAGAGGCATCGACATTCGAGTTGGTGAGCTACTCAAGACTATGATACTTCCAATCTCACACCTACTGACTGCAATGAGAGAATCGTTGTTGATGTTCACGAGAAAACTTCGCTTCATCTGCATGGAGGGAGCGCAGTAGAACAAGCTTGGGAGACTGAGTATGGACAAGACAAGATATCATCCTTGAGATGATGTCTTGAATGAACATGTCTTACTAACTAGTGGTATGGCTCGTCATGTCAAAACATGGCCAGATCACAAAGCAATGACTACACAGTCTCATATCGATCGACAAATTCGATCAATCTTTCTCCCTCTCTTAGCGACCACAAGTGTAAATTCAGTCTTCACTTGTAACCATAACACAAATAGTCCGACCTTGTATCAAACATAGACTTGACTGTCATCTTCTTGCTCAACGCACCGATGTCCATCATTTCGTCGCCAGTCACATCAGGCAGAGTCACCTCGGGAATGAAATCGCTGAAGGGGTCGAATTCTGGAATCTGCGACCGAGGATTTTGTTGCTGCCACAACCAGTAAAGTCGATCAATCTGTGCATGATGCAAGAACCACAGTGGTTCTGAGCGACGAGTTCGTCAGCAAGGCCTGAACACTTTTTGTGGACGACTAACTACACTTACCGCCAGGTGCTGCACGTGTCGAGAAGTCACCCACGATGAACTTTATGATCGGAAGATGCATGCTCTGGCTTTCTAGCATGTTGGTAAAGCGCGAGAACTTGTTCTGGATCAACAACTCGCCGATTGACTCTGGTGAGATGCCCCAGTTGATGGTACTCAGGAAGTCATCCTTCGCAAAGTCCCGCGATAAACAGTGGGGTGCGACTTCCACGTAACGATAAGGCACTTGATGGTAAGCAAACGGTCCAGTAGTGACGCAGTAACCTCGCCAAGAGGGCTCGTTGGAAGTTGGGTCGCCATTTCCACCGAAGCCGGTAACATCATTAAACACTGGTGCGGCAGACAAGTTCTTGTAGTCAAGCGTCCAGTCCCAGTACCTGTCAAGCCGAATTAGTCAATATACTAAATAGCTCTACTAGACTCGAGACGCACGGTAGATAGTCACGGTACCCAGCTTCGTGACGAAGGACGATTTCAAAGGTCTTGATGAAAAAGCGATGCCATGCTAGGAAGACACCTGGCCGATGTGCTTGCGAATCTGTTAACCGCGCGAACCAAATCGATGATGCGAGAGGTTGAATACCATAGTCTAAAGTCATGCCGTGGATGAACTGAAAGTCGTCGTACCGCGACTGGTTATTGAATCCGATCTTGGATGGCATGGACATCAGCCGAAGGACGGCAGAAGTGTATGATATCTTAGTCTTGTCTGGGAGCGTTCGCCATTCCCGGCGCCAATTCATGCTCTCACAAATATCAACAGAGAGTTGTGATTCGTGTGAGGCGTCGATCTCTGCCGCCGGGTGCTTGTGAAACATTTGAATTAGGCTTGTCACAAGTCCAACGATGGCAAGACACGATAGAATCATGATCGCGGTGATGTAACGAACCTCAGAGTTGCGCATCTTGCGACCTCTGAGAATTGCATGGTTGAGCTCACCATCTTGCTCTTTGAGGAACGGCCTGTCTTCACCATCGGCATAGGCGTGCTCAGACAAGATGATAGAATGCTGCGATGCGTTGTCTGACATAGTGCTGCTCTTCTTTGTGATGAGAACAGATGACGAGGACTGGAAAATGGTAAGGGATAAGTAATGGAGAGACGAGGACGTTGCGAGGACTATCAGGGCAGGCGGGGTTCGATCTCGTGTGTCGCCTAGTGTGATACTAAAGAGGATCCATGCAGTTCGGGTCTGTGTCCTGCCTTGTCTGGCCGAGATTCAAGCTGCAAGCCTCTGATCATAGCGCGATACTGAATATTTCAACGCGAAGAGAATGGCCAGTAGTCTTTGGAGCAAGCATCTACATCTCTCAGCTATGCAGTCACGACTAATGAGTTGCTCACCACACCACGTACCTCCAAGCAAGAAGCTTATCTTTCACCACATTGATAGGTCTCTCTTCCTGCTGTGGCCCCTCGCTAAGCCCACAAGAGGAATTTTGTCGATCATGCAGGTAGATCAGTTTTACCTCGTATCCATCGAGACCATGCAAGCTTGATGCACGTTCGGTAGGTTCTTGCCATATCGTCATGCGGATGACAGTGCTAGAACCCCTCCGGCTCTAGGCGGGGTTGACAGCTCACTGATCGTTTAATTAATGCGCTTAGGATTCCTCTTACCCTACTTTCTGCATGATATCAAGGCTACCTGCTTCAAAGGATTGAGTACAACCAGCGATCGACGTGATGGCCATCATCTATACCCCGATAAGCACTTGCAGACAACACTTTGTAAGCGAGATGCACTTATGCAATCTGCATGCTGTTCGTTTCACATCATTGGTATGCGCTGATAAGCTATCTTTTTGACAGGGAACAATTGAAAAGAGACACGATGGAATCTGCCCGCTTAGCGTGATCTAAAGCAGGACGAAAGCCGATCACACCTTAGATTAGAGCCGGGATCGGGGCGTTTCATTGGTGGGCAAAGCCATAGATAGCCCGTATGGGCCAATAGATAAATAGGCGGCCTGATTACAGCATGACCTGCATAGGAGACTTGGTTGCAAAGCTTGGTCACAAAGCTTAGTCAAATGAACCATTGTCGAGTCGCATCGGCGAAATCGTTAATCTTAATTTTACTACACACGACGAATCACCAGTACAACTCTTGCTGTAAACCAACCTCTCTCGCTACCACAGTAGATCATTCCCGCTTCACGACATGTTGAATGCCAATCGATGTCCTGATAGTCAGAAGACGAAAAAGGCGCATAGCCAATTCCTTAGGCTCTGGTTGTGACGTTGTCTTACTTGGCTTCGACCTCGCTCTTGCGGTACAGGCGAGCAGGCTCGTCGTCAAGGTCGGATACGTCCTCGCTCTTGCGGTACAGGCGAGCAGGCTCGTCGTCGAGGTCGGACACGTCCTCGCTCTTGCGGTACAGGCGAGCAGGCTCGTCGTCAAGGTCGGATACGTCCTCGCTCTTGCGGTACAGGCGAGCAGGCTCGTCGTCGAGGTCGGACACGTCCTCGCTCTTGCGGTACAGGCGAGCAGGCTCGTCGTCGAGGTCGGACACGTCCTCGCTCTTGCGGTAGAGACGGGCGGGAGCATCGTCAAGGTTAGACTCTGCTTCGCCTCTTGCGGCATGGTGGGCACCGGCAGGGCGGGTCAAGGCTTGCATTGGTCAGATCTATCCACAAATGAGTTTGGCGTCGAGTATCATGACATACATGCGGTCAGGAAATCATATTCATAAGGATCAGAACGAGCCTTGAGTCCAGCCTTGCTGCTGGCCACAGGTATGGCAGAGACAGTGAGTGCCAAGGCAAGAATCGACAACGAGACTTGGTAGATGTGCATTTTGAGAAGCAGCTGAGGATTTGAAGATCCTGGTGAGAAGAATGAGAGTAAGTAGTATTGACAAAGTCGATGTGGTTGAGTTGAGAAGAAGCAGCTTTCTCTGAGTTATATACGCAGTACTGGACTGGGATTCATCTGCAGCCTGATTGACTATGTTCGACTCCCTTGATGATACAGCAGAACTCACCTTCCCAGAGACATGCGGCATGTGACTCTCAAGTCGATCGTTCTACGTTCTCAGAACTATCGAATAACACGCATGATCATGCATCTGCATGTTCAAGGCTCACAGCGAATCGCTGTGGATACCAACCTCCATCCAAGCAATATACAAGCCCGAGGCTTAGTAGCGATTGCAGGGATACCCTGTCAGTGCACAATGCAGCTGTTATTACAGTACAGAGTGTGATCATGGCCATTCAACAGTACTTGTAGCTTGCAGATCTGCGGCTGTGTAGAAGAGGCATCAATTGGCTATGTTCCCGTGCTGTACGAGATAACACGGATGATATGACGCGTATGCGCAGTGCCTCAGAGCATTCGGCAGCTCGAGGTGCTGCTCGTTGATTAATCACCTATTGTGGCGTGCGCTGTCACTCAAATGTAGATCGAGCTGACCATCGGATACAGAACCACCTCATCAAGGTGGGCTTGACGAGGATCACTTGCTACTTCGCAGCTGCTGAGCTGATTGTTCTTAAATATGCCTTCCATCGATTTTCCATCTTTTTTCACTATCACATTATGATTTCTCGATTGCAACACAAAATGTCTTCTTTCAGCAAGTCCACCGAGCAACCTGAGAAGTATGAGCCTCTTGCCGACGCAGAACCCGAGGTCGAGCATGAAATGGACATTCTCGACAAAGTTCATTCCAGAAGCCGATATCCTTGGAAAACTCTGTTCGTCATTGCAGGATCTCTGAATGCGATATTGCTCGCATACCTTGTTTTCGGTAGCAATTATCACATATACATAAGTCGCCTCGACGCAGCACCAGAGGACTTACGTGAGTGAAGATTTCTCGCACATATTGACTGCCTGCATCGCCGCTGACTTTACGTAGCAAAACCCATTTTTGAGCCAAGTATCGAGTATCTTCAGCTTTGGAATCATGATGCCACGACCAACTTCACTGCCAACGATGAGTTTTGGGATCAGTTAATTCCCGGTCATGGCCTTGTAGCGGTCGATCGCGATTGGGCCCAGTCACGCAATTGGGCGGAATCCGTGTATCTGCCCAGCGACCACAGCAAGGGCGTATACGCACTGGAGGCTTATCATCAACTGCATTGTCTCGTGAGTCCATTGAGCTGTTGGGCACAGAGCATCTGCTGATTGAATGCTTCGTAGAGAACGATCCGGTCCACGTTCTGGGAGGCTCACGATGGCAAGAACATCACTTGGCCGAACTATCATGGACACATGGAGCATTGCTTCGAGGGCCTTCGACAAGTAAGTCTCGGATTGCCATGAACCCTTTCACAGCTAACCGCGCTGCTTCCTCAGGCTATCATGTGTAACGCCGACAACACGGCCCTCTTTACGTTTGGAGGCGACACCATTGGCCATGGACAACTCCGAAAGTGCCGTAGTTGGAATCAGCTGCGGGATTGGGCAACTGCCAATTCCGCTTGCTACAACGTAGATCCGGCCGATATGCCTCTCCGTGATCGATTCGGTGCTTGTGACAATGGTTTCGATGGTATGGTCTATCGTGATTGAAGTCTTGATCCAAGCAGACCGCTTGGTGAGATAGGTCGGGCCTTGAGAGGGCGTGAAAACGTGGGATGAAGAGCGTTTGCCGATCAGATAGTGTCCCTGGCAAGTTCTGCAATACAGCTTCCTCTTTCATCCCTCTCCAACTTGCAGTGCAACGCGACATGACAAAATTTCTCCAACCGCAGTGCCGAGGTCTATCTGAGCGACTCAGAGTTGGCTGACTATCATCGAAAGTGCATCCACTTGCCTGCCGACTAGCTCGGGCGTGGCGGCAGTGTGCGGCCAGCGAGGCTCTCTAGCCGCTGGCTACGCTGGCGACTGAACAACCATGGAATCTGTCACGCAATATCGCTCGTGCGGTTCATGCTGCGTGTCAGCGGGCGATAGACGAGGATCTCTTCAATCAGCTCGCATCTCTGGGCTCCACTCACGACGGTAAGTTGGCTGCAAGCATCCTTCACCAGCAATGTTGGAAGATGTGCGGAAGTCAGTTCCCACCCAAAGCCCCAGCGATATTGGCGGGGTTGCGAGCGAATCCTGCAGGAGATAACAACAGGGATGGTGTTGAGAGCACATGAGAGCCTGACGTCGATCAGCGAAGAGTCCTGCCATCGTTCAGGTATCCTGATAGCTGGCCGGGGACACTTGGTAGCTCTCTCGCATGATCCCAACGATATCAACTCTGCGCTTACTAAGGGTGCGAGCTCGCGAATCTTCCGTTGACACGTTCCTTGATACCATCTAAGCTGCGAAGCCAATGGGTCATCCTGCGAGGCTAAGAAGTTGCAACTCTGCATATGCATGGTACGCGAGACCAGGGTCTCGCATACCACCGAGCCCTGTTAGATGAACCTTACGATGTGCGCAAATGCGTTTACATCATGCAGGAGAGTGCCCATCAAGTGCCTTCAAGATAGCAGGAGTATCCTACCATTGGCAATTGAACCTGCATGTTGGCTTAGGTCGTCTGAATGTTGATTATTAATTAATTTATATTGAACAGCTCCTAAGATAGGTAACAAACCCCACGCGAAGATAAGCTTTTGCCGAGTTGAACAAGACTTGGGCGGCGGGGAAGAGAAGCTTAGCCGTGACACTCCATGTCCTATGTTGACCGGTTGAACTCAGGCAGCGATTAACGCAGCAGTCCCAAGGGTAGTATGCAGACCGAGACTCGTCTTGAACCCCCATAAAGGTGGTTTAGTGTGCCATGCGACTGGGGCCCTGTCGTCCTATCGTCTCGCTACACGCAAGAGATGCACAGGAACTCGTGTGAGTGGTAAGTGCTTCTATCTTTCAGGCCTCGCCTCTATCTGGATAGCCGACATATGGTGTGATTGCGGTCCCATGGGCTGAATGATCTACCAGCAGCAAAGCGGAGCAGCGAAGCTCCGGAGCCGACGCACGAGATAACGAACACCTCTCTGGTCCCCAGAAGCATGCAGCACTTGCGCAGAGACAGACGGATGCGCGGAGAAATATGTGCATAGAGTGGCAGCTACCTTGCTTGGTCGTGAGAGCTGGACCGCTTGTCTACAAAGATTGTGGCTCAGGCGGAGTTTTATTGCTGTTCAAATTCCCTCGCTCTTGTCCAACAACGTTACAATCTTGAGCAGTTGCATCACCGAGACCATTCGATATGGCTGAGCGAAACTCCCCTTTCTTTCCTATCCTCCGTCAGATGTATCCACACAGCATGCTCGAAGACTCCTGATATTTGGGCCTCAAGCGCTGAATTTCGACATCACAACGCTACGTAAACTCGGACTCCGTCTACACCTGCCGAACAACCTCTGGCTATTGGACAGCGTCTCGAAATTACACAAAAGCTGGCCGAGCTTATCCCAAGCCATTCCTCGCTTGAGCGGCGTACAGGCTGAGAAACATCTGCTCCGCTTGACTGAGGCATTGCAGGCCAATGTCTATGAAGAATCGTTGTTTCCACTGCCCCATATTCTGCTGGCGCCTCTAGTCGTCATCACGCATCTTGTACAGTACACCACAAATCTCAGCACGGGTTGCCAGAACCCAGGAGAAGACAATACAAGCTTCGCAGCGGCCATCAAGGGCGCCGAAGTCTTGGGGCTCTGCACGGGCACGCTTAGTGCTTTCGCTGTAGCCTGCGCCTCGTCGTCCAAGCAACTACAACAATATGGTACGGCAGCCATCCACATTGCTATGGCTATCGGCGCTTTCGTTGATGCTTACGATCATGAGAACGGCATGTCGTGCTCGCTTTCCGTAGCTTGGAACGAGGTGACAGAAGAATCTACTGTCCAAGAGCTCTTGCAGGAATTTCCCAACGCATACATCTCAGTCAGAGTCGACAAAAGAAGATCCACTATCACGATGGATCAGAAGATAATGAGCGCACTGAGGCACAGGCTTGAGGAGGCTGGAATGCATGTGACGGATCTTAGGCTCCCTGGTCGATTCCATTGGTGGCAACACCAGGACTTTGTACATTCACTGTTACAATTTTGCGATGAAAACTCTCGGTTCCAACTCCCGGAGGCTGCACAAACATTGGCTTCTGTCAGGTCGGAGTCTGGTGGCCAACTTTTGATGACTGGAAGCTTGCACAGCCTCGCAATCAGGTCCATTTTGCTGGACACATCCGACTGGCTCACCACATACGCTTCATTAGACCTTATACCGAGCCTTCCTTCGAAGCTGAGAATTACTTGTTTCGGCTTGGAACACTGTGTACCACCGACTGTTGCCAAAAGGCTGGGTTCCTCCTTAGAATATGCTTGCGATATCGAGGCATCTACTCTGTCTGGCTCTCCCAATCCCGCTAGCTCGCAATCGCTTCCAGAACCGTCACCGTCACCTGATCAACGCATTGCTGTTGTGGGTATGTCATGTCACGCACCGGGTGCGAAAGACCTCGACGAGTTTTGGGAAGTTCTCACGAGCGGAGAATCTCAACACACCGAAGTGCCTGACCAGCGATTCAGCATGGCAACNCCCTGGAGACCCCTGGACCCGAGTAAAAAGTGGTACGGCAACTTCATCCAAGATCACGACAAATTCGATCACAAATTCTTCAAGAAGAANCCCCGTGAAGTTGCCTCCACCGATCCCCAGCAACGATTGGCTCTCAAGCTCGCGTACCAGGCGGTCGAGCAGTCCGGATACCTGAGCCAAGACCAAGATGACAAGCATGTTGCTTGTTACATCGGTGTTGGTAACAACGACTACGAACGTAATATTGCATGCCACTCGGCTAATGCATACTCAGCAAAGGGCAATTTGCGAGGATTCATTGCTGGAAACATCAGTCATTATTTTGGTTGGACCGGGCCGAGTATGACTTTCGATTCTGCTTGCTCGTCGTCGACCGCAGCTATACACTATGCGTGTCGGTCCATCCTCAGCGGAGACTGCACGGCGGCCCTCGCTGGNGGTGTCAATCTCTTCACCAATCCTGATTGGTTTCACAATCTGGCTGGCGCTTCATTCCTGAGCCCCAGCGGCCAGTGCAAGCCATTTGATGCCGATGCTGACGGCTACTGTCGCGGAGAAGGAGGTGGCTTTGTCTACCTCAAGAGCGTGGATCGTGCACAGATTGATGGCGATCAGATCTTTGGCGTTATCTCGGGCACACAAGTCTACCAAAACCAGAACTCCACGGCCATCACCGTGCCGAATGCACCTTCTCTATCAGTTCTGTTCAGAGATGTCATGCACAAAGCCAAGCTCAAGCCTGACGACATCACGGTTGTCGAGGCTCATGGAACGGGGACCCCTGTGGGAGACCCCGCAGAATACGCTGGAATCAGAATGGCTCTAAGGGCATCCACAAGAAGCAATACGGTACATCTTATATCTGTCAAAGGATCAATCGGCCATTGCGAATTTGCCTCTGGCGTTCTATCGCTTGTAAAAGTTTTGCTGATGCTGTATCATGGCATCATACCTCCTCAAGCCAGCTTCTCTCGAGTTAGCCCTAAGCTGCAAGCTGCGTCAGAAGACAAGATCCAGATTCCGCAGGTGTGTATACCATGGACAACCAGCTTTCGCGCCGCGCTCATCAACAACTATGGTGCTTCTGGCTCCAATGCTTCCATGGTCATCAGTCAGTACTCCCAAAACCACTCGGTACAGCGTAAGGGTTCACATGCTGTTGGCTTGAGTGCGCCCATCCGACTTTGTGGACTCGATGATCGAAGTTTGGTCGCGTACTGTGCGAAGTTGGCTCGGTTTTTGCAGAACCAAAGATCGACCAGCGGCGATCTCTCTATACACAATCTTTCCTTCAGACTCTGCCGCCAAGCCAACTGCACTTTGCCTCAATCTCTGATATTGAGCGCAAGATCCTGTGACGATCTGCACCAACAGCTTATATCTTTGCAACAAACGAAGCATTGCACAAGGTCAATCCAGCAGCCACCCACTCGTCCAGTCATTCTATGCTTTGGCGGGCAGATCTCAACTTTCGTTGGGCTGGATCCTCTCATCTACCAACGGATCTCCATCTTTCGGCTGCATCTCGACGACTGCAATACTACGTGCTTATCATTAGGCCTCGATGGTATCTTCCCTGCAATCTTCCAACGCTCGACCATCGACGACGTCGTGAAGCTGCAATGTGCTTTGTTCGCCATGCAGTACTCTTGTGCAAAGACATGGGTTGATTGCGGAGTCTCAGTCGCTGCCATCGTGGGCCACAGCTTTGGCGAACTGGTTGGTCTCTGTATCGCTGGAGCATATACGTTGAAGGACGCCTTGAAACTGATCTCCGGCCGTGCAGCCGTCGTTCGCGACTTCTGGGAGGAGGAAAGTGGCGCAATGCTGGCCGTAGAGGGAGACAAAGTTACCCTTGATACCCTAATAGCACTTGCCAATCAGGAACTTGGATGCCAGACCGACCCCTCGATTGCGTGCTACAATGGTCCACGATCTTTCACGCTTGCCGGCAGTCAACAGGCCATCAATCTGATCTCGAATCTGGCAGCTGTCAATGGTACTTGCTCTCGTCTGAAGATGAAGAGGTTGAATGTGACGAACGCTTTTCACACAGCGCTCGTGGACTCTCTCGAGCAGAGACTTGTGTGCCTTGGCAAGGATATCACGTTTTGTGATCCAAAGATTCGCGTCTATCGAGCGATCGAACAGTGCGAGAAGCGTCTGGATAGCCGCTTCGTGTTCGAACACATGAGAAATCCTGTTTTCTTCAACACCGCAGTCCAGCGACTGGCACAGGATATTCCGTCGGCAATCTGGCTCGAGGCAGGCTCAAAATCTACTGTGACTGTCATGGCAAGCCGTGCACTCACTGAGGTCCGCTCTTCTTACTTCCAGGCCATGAACTTGACGGAAGATGGATCGTATAACCGTCTTGTCAGTGCCACGACTACTCTATGGAGAGAGGGGCTGAAAGTGCAGTTCTGGCCGCATCACAGGTCGCAGACTGCCGGATACACTCCCCTGATTCTACCGCCGTACCAATTCGAAGATCATCAACACTGGACGCCACTGAGAGACCAGACCATAGTCGCAGACCCTTATGAAGAACGATTGGAGGATGCAACTTGCAGCTTGACAACTTTTCTTGGCTACCAGAACTCCGACAGATCCTCCGTCCGCTTTAGAGTCAATACCTGTCAGAAAAGGTTCCAAGAGCTTACCGCAGCGACGCTCGTGGTTGCGACTGCTACGTTGCCCTCAACCATGCTTCAAATGGAAATTGTTCTTGACGCTCTCAGATCTCTTCGATACGACTTCGAGAACATGTCCACTGAGCCAGAGTTTCGTAATGTAGAACATCACTGTATCTTTCTGGTCGATGACAGTAAAGCGCTATACCTCGACGCTGTCAAAAGTAGCCACGAAAACCCCGAATGGCAATGGAGACTCTCCTCGGAGGGAGAGCACAATGAACTGATTGAACATACCTCAGGAATCATCGCGTTCCGTGGCAGTAATTATACACATGAAGAATTCGAAAGTCTTCAACGTCTTATAAACATGGAGCGTTGCTCGCAACTGCTCGACGACCCAGATGCCGATGAGATACTCCAGGGCTCGAGTATCTATCGAGCTTTCGAGCCAGTTGTTGCATGGGGGACTCCTTACCGAAATGTCACGAGGCTATGCGCAAAGGGTTTGCAAACTGCAGGCTTGATAAAGCGAACCTCTGATGGCGAGAACCTCATGGACTCAGTTCTATCCGAATGCTTTTGTCAGGTCTCGAGTTTCCACATCAACCTCATGGAAGGCAACACAAACGCTGTTTTCATCTGCAGCAAGATCGGGCGCTGGTACCGAGCTCCCCATTCGCCGGAAGTGTCGTCACCGCCAGACTTGTGGAAGGTCTTTGTGACGCATAAGAGAGTGTCCGAGACTTCCATCGTGAGCGATGTCTTTGCTTTTGATTCGCGCACTGGGGCGTTGCAAGAGATCATTCTGGGCATCTCATATCAACGAATGTCGAAAGAAGCTCTACGTAAGACTTTAGCGAGAATTGTTCAAAAACACGTCTCTGAGCCGTCATGCTCTGCCCCACTCGTAGCCGAGCAAGCAAGACAAAACGATTCTTATGATTCCTCGTCGCCGCTTATCCCACAGCAGGGATGTCATCAACCATCTACGCAGCCAGCTGTCCCCTCCGCCCCGAGCGCCGCGCAGCCTGACATTGCCAGCAAAGTCCGAGAGATCTTGTGCAATCTGGCAGGCTTGGAACGGCATGATCTACACGATGACTCCGACCTCATCGAGATCGGGGTTGACTCTCTCATGGCAATGGAGCTTGCGCACGAGGTTAAAGTCGCATTCAAATGCCTCTTGTCTACCGAACAGCTTGTGGAGCTTACAGACTTCCGAAGTCTGGTGGTCCGTATCAATTCTACGCTCGGCCTTAAAGACAGTAGTTCAGAGGTCAGACGCCATGAATCGTGTTCGCCAGATCAACAGGCGGTATCAGCAAGTTTGTCGTCGCAAGATAGTCCTTCCAGACAATCTGTTGACACAGAGAGTGGCTCTAGCCGACTCGTTGATGTTAGTAGCAGCCCCCTTCAGACACCTCCGAAGACTTTGTCGACATCACTAGTGATATGCGTGACAGACATCATGATGCTTNNTGACAAAGAATGCTTCAACATGCCAGCACAACTTCTCACGGAAACTTTCGAAGCGTTGAAGTGGTGCACAGATGACTCTATCACAACAGGAGGCTTGGCTGGGTACCGCAACAGAGTAATACCTCGATCCACGGAGTTATGTGTTGTGTACATCGTGCAAGCTTTCGAAGAATTGGGCTGTCTCGTGAAGTCTGCATGTCCTGGCCAACGGTTGCAGCGTATTTGTCACCAGCCCAAACATCGAAGATTCGTCGATCTGCTTTATGGCCTGCTCGAGCATGAAGCACGCCTGATCGATGTCCATGCAGATCAGATTGTACGCACGAATGTATCACTAACTTTGAAATCTGCCGACGTGCTGTTAGAGCATCTGCTTCGCAATGAGCCGCTCCACGCAGCCGAACACAAGCTAGTTGCACTGATTGGTTCAAATCTTGCTGATTGCCTTATCGGCAAACAAGAAGGCGTCCAGATCTTATTCTCTCAAGGTCGTGATATATTGTCCGACATGTATGCCAACTCGCCTTTTACAGGAATCTGGATTGCTCAGTTGGAACAAATGCTCAAGCAGCTTTTAGGCACACTCGATCTTGTGGGCCAGCCCTTACATATATTGGAGGTCGGTGCAGGAACGGGTGGAACCACGAGCAAGCTTGCTGCTATGATTGCCAGCTTGGGAGTACCCGTCAAGTATACGTTCACCGACGTGTCTGGTTCCCTTGTGGCAGCGGGCCGCAAGCAGTTCAAGCGGTACGGCTTCATGGAGTTCCAAGTACTGAACATAGAGCTCGAGCCTCCTGAGTCCCTCTTGAGCAGTCAACATATTGTTCTATCGACAAATTGTATCCACGCTACACGAGATTTGTCTGTTTCCTTGGCNAATATCCGTAAGATGCTGAGACCAGACGGGGTTCTGGCCCTTCTCGAGATGACTCGACCTCTGCCTTGGGTTGACTTGGCCTTTGGATTAACAGACGGGTGGTGGCTGTTTCAGGACGACCGTCAATATGTCCTGGCGACTGAGCAGCACTGGGAACATGTACTGCATTCGACGAAATATGGGCACGTCGACTGGACTGATGGGCAACTACCAGAAGTGGACATTCAGCGACTCATCATCGCCCATGCGTCTGGACCTCGCCATTCCCGTGCTCCGAGGCCGCAAGCGTCTATTACGACTCCACTCTCTCCTTACAGCGATTCATGCGAGCGCCAGGCTGTGCTTGACACTTATATCCACAAATACACGGAAGGCTGGAGCGTAGAAAGCAAATATTGTACTACTCTTGCGATGGACGCTTCGGTTGACAAATGCGTGTTGGTTACCGGTGCTACTGGAAGCTTAGGCTCTCATGTCGTAGCTGACCTTGCGCATCGGACAGAGGTTCGGCTGGTGATCTGCCTCAACCGTGTGAGCAATATGGAAGCAACTACACGTCAGCATGAATCTTTGACAGCTCGCGGAATCCCAATGAGTCCTACAGCAATGGAGAAACTGAAGGTCATTGCTACGGACACTAGCAAACCACGACTCGGTCTGTCACAAGACGTGTATGGGTATCTCTTCCAGAAAGTCACGCATATCGTCCATAGTGCATGGCCGATGAGCCTCACGCGTCAGCTTCGTGGCTATGAAGCTCAGTTCAAGGTCTTCCGCAATCTCATCGATCTTGCGGCAGATGCTGCGAACTATAGACCTCCATCCGTGAGAATTGGTTTCCAATTCATCTCTTCCATCGCAGTAGTCGGGGTCTACCCGGACTGGGCCGGTCATGCCCTTGTCCCGGAGAAGCCTACGGTCATCGAGACTGTACCTCGGGGAGGTTACGCGGAAGCCAAAGTGTCATGCGAAACCATGCTCCGTCGTACTCTCTACCAGTACCCAGAGCGGTTCAATGCCATGGCCGTGCGCATCGCGCAGATCTCCGGGTCAGCCACTTCGGGATATTGGAACCCAACTGAGTACATCCCAATCTTGTCGAAGTCTTCTCAAGTGCTGCGCATGCTGCCTGACCTACAAGGTACTTTTGCTTGGTGTCCGGTTGATCAAGTCGCAGCTTCGCTCAGCGAACTGCTGATGTCCGAGGCCGCGAAAGACCTTATCTATCACATTGACAATCCCTCGCGGCAATCGTGGAAACACCTCATCGCTCTACTATCGCGCTTGCTCAATGTCCCGACCGCGAACATCGTGCCGCACGAGCAATGGACAAAGCGAGTGCGTCGTTTCAGGGCGTCAGCTACTGATAATCCAGCACTCCAGCTCATCGAGTTCTTCGATTCACATTTTGTGCCCATGTCATGTGGTAGGCTTGTATTGGACGTGACAAAGACTAGCAAGCACTCAGAGACACTTCTAAATATGCAAGCTATCAGCGATGATTTGCTGACGAGATATGTGGATAAGTGGAAGCAATCGGGGTATCTCGATCCGTAGATATCATCATGTTTTGATCTGGGAGGCAAGGCGATTTCAGATGATAGACCATACTACAGAAAAACCTCGTAGACGGATTTTGCGATGTACATTGCGTCAAAGTACCCTCATACGTGTGACAAAGAGAAGCAATGGTGATGCTGAAAGTCAGCTTCTCGCATGGAGGTCAAGTCAGTGCCTTGGTCAATCGGACAGTCTCAAGACTCGCCCCTCCAATCTCAATCAATCCAGCTCCGTCCTTTCCGAATCCAGCAGCTTCGTAGAAACGGATCGCTCTTTCATTCCTTGCTAGCACGAGAACAACAACAGTCGTAAATTGCGCCTCGACGAGCTGCTGCTGTGCCGCCATCCACAATCGCCGGCCAGCACCCTTGGACCAATCCTGAGGATCAACATATATTGCACGAAGCTCGCCTGTCTTTGTAGAGCCATCCACGAGAGCTTTGTGATTTGGAGATGGTGCGGCGGCATCGCCAAAGCTGACGAAGCCCAGTAGGCGTGTCACCTGCGCCTGTTCTTCGGCGACGAGGATTTTGGCGGCTTTGACTGGATCCGACAAGATGTGCTTCCATAGCGTGACTTTATCTCTGATTGTAAGGCTGTCAAGGTGGGTTTGCGGTACTATGTCTACGTACGCGGCACACCATGCGACGACGTGGATTTGCGCGATGGCTTCGGCATCCAGGAGAACGGCGGCGCGGACGATGAAGGACGTCGACATAGTCATCTCCTACTAGTGCTTGGCTGCCAGACAGATTGCGAGAACATCCAGCGCCTTCTACTTTCTCGGCTGAATGAAGTCACTGCCAGCGCGTTTGATGATATCAGATACGAGTCAAAAGAGTCGTAGGAAATAGCAAATGCCTTTGACCGGGGGGGAGACGGCTTTTATAGTGCCAGTGCCTGATCGGCTGTGCTTATCAGAGGCCCCATCCAATCACCTGCTGCGCCGTTCAGGCGGCTTGCATTGAGCAAAAGACGGATAATTGTGATCTTCTCATCACTGCTACTTCCTATGGATATGAAATTGTATATCCATATATCGACTCTTGTTTCTAGTCCTTGAGCTAGGTGAAACCCTTGGGTTATATTATCGTCAGCACCCCAAACATCCCAAGTTCAGACTCTTCTCCTGTTCTTGTTCACGTCGTCTTTTATCGACGTGACCATTAAAACTTCCTGTTAACTGATCGCACGATTGGAACATGTTAACATGATACATCAGGTCTCCATCAGCTGGTTATGCATCGAAGAGATCTGGCGCTGCGAACGATTAGCCATATGGATGCATGACTAGGGTTTAGCTTGAGCAGCAATGGTGTAGCCAATTGTCAGAGCAATGTAATGTAGGCCTGAGTCACCGAGAGATTGGCCGTATCGCTCTGACCAAAGGGTTGCGAAAATTGCGAGGACAATGCGAAGTATTCCGGAGTTGTACGCAAGGAAGATTGAGAGAACCCACAACAGCTACCGCCAGTTAACTGACTCGCTGATGAAACCTCACAGGATCGGGCCTATCGCAGGCCCAAGAAGAGGGATAAAGGTCGAGATTGAAAATGAATGTCCGCGTTGTTCAGGCAGCCAGCAGTCGCTCAGTACGGGGTTGGAAACCTGTATGCATTAGCTTTGTAGGCATGAGTCAAAATTGTTCGACGTACAGCATACTCAGCGCTGGCGCCCAACCCGCCATCGCATCTAGTGTGTTTCTTTAGGTTGGAGGGCGCTGATATTGCACACCGACCCCGCACAAGATTTGTGTAGCGCGGCAATGCTCATGCGCAGCTGTCAGACGCGAGCTTTCCGTAACGCTTGCAGGGGGATTTGAGACAGAGGAGGAGTTGAGACAGCCTTATGAAAATAATGCGTGCAATCACGTGCTGTCATACGATTGTCTCAATTCTCCCTCTGTCCCAACTCCCCTTGCGTGCGTTAGTAGCCATGATGGTCCAGAGGCGGGATTGGTAGAATCTGAGCTGTTGCAACTCACATTCTAGATTGATGGGCTGTGTCAAAAGCAGTCTCTGGATCTCTGTATATACAAATTTGCGTTCCTCAAGGTACATTCTTTGTTACTCTAGCTATGAAGTCTTTTGTCTATGTGGTATATGTATTGATCAGATAATGGCGTTGGTAGAGGCTGCCGAGTCCTGGCAATAAACAAATCCCTACTGTTAGTTAAACTCGTTAGTAACGCTATTACAAGCAAGTTATAAATCTGCTGTCTTTATGCACAGACACAATGATGACAGCATGCACCGTGAAACACTACTTGTGGAATATCTGCCAGCTGATTGTTGTGAGATGCCCTGATTTACTTTGCCGAGTGAAGATCTGCTCTTAATGTCCAGAATCGAGGATTGGTCGAAAAGCAAGTGAAATCAAATGTTCCACCTCAAAGGGTCCACCTATCAAGGAACGACCGAGGCAGGATATTTGACCCGATTGACCATTGAAGATCCTGGCATACATGGAGCAGAGGCAAGACGTCACTGGAGTCAAGTAGGGATACCTGCAAGCCTAGGCTGCAAACAGAGAGTCTTGCAAGTCGGGAGTAGATAGCAAGTGGTCGAGCGTGCAGAAACCTTTTCAAGCACTACTGATTCAGTCATGTGCAGAAGACCCACCAGAATTGAGCACAACATAGAGCTCAGGGACCACAGTAAACCCAAATGTGCACATGCATCTTTTACAAAACTTGACACATGGTGGGGGCTGCCGGACAATGCTACAGAGAATCATATCCCAAAAGTTATCTGATCGTTATACCAAATCTTGTGGAATTTGAGACAAGATCTGATCTACAGCTGAGGCTTAACCTTAACCCAGAGCAGGTTATGCATGTGCGCTGGGTGGTTTGCAGCTTGCATGTACTCCATCTTTTTCAACGTCGATATCCTTAAGCCACGGCACCTCTGAATAGAGACGAGCGCTTGGATGGATGCGCTTCTGAGTTGTCAGAGAAAGCTGTAGATGCCCAATGTGGGATGTTTCAGATATCCAAGGAGTGCAACCGTACTCTGATCATCATTAGCTGCGAAATCAAGCCTTCTCAGGGGCACAAATCCACGTTTTCTTGAAAGATGATGTCCGCTCACCGGAAAGAATCCTGATATCTGAGTCGTCCAACGCATGACTCACAAGGATGCCAAGTGTGGTCCTGGAGGACTCGCAGCGACCGATGGAGTGCTGGTGCTGCGGTCACATTCGGTGGTTGACCGCGCCGACCCTGTCGATCGTCCGTGGCTTGACGGAGGACTTCCCGGCATCCGTGCCTCGACTCAATCCATTGGGCTCACAAGTCTTGATGCAGCCATCGCAATTTTGATCAACACCACAGGGTGACCGGGATACTCAGGTGATTTGTCTCTGAGTATCTCGCAATTCTTGCTTCTAGCTCGAGTAGACGTTTGATGGTTTCACCAGTGTGTGTCTGGGTGGATTGTGCTCAGAATTTTCAACATGCCGAATCCGGTCAACGCGTGGCTCAACATCAAAGACCAAGCTCAAGCTACTGAATCAAGCGGTACGACTTTTCAGAAGGTTATTCGACGGGACCTGGGAGCATTCTGTGGAGAGATCTTCAACAGGGGAATCGGCATAACTTGGCCACAGAGAGCAATGTGGGCTCTGACTCTTGAGGTGCCTTCTCAGTGTCTGAGCACTAACACGATGACGATCAACTTCTAGGTCTAAGCTCACTACCGCGGCATTGAGACTCTGAGGACCCGCAATGCAAGTCCCCTATTGGGATTACTACATTCACAGGTTCGTGGAGTGCAGTCCGATCCACAGAAGGACATCACACATGGACCGCGAAGATCACAACTCTCAGGCGATCTTTTCTATACCAAGTTCAAGCAACCAGATATGATCATCCAAGAAGACCACTTCTTGAGCAGCTCCTCTACATTCTGTTGCGCAAGTGTATGACGATCTACCTGTTGACAAGCAAATCCTCACAACAATCACGACATGGCATGCTCAAGAAAATTCATCCAATTGCTGGACATGAGTGCTGAGTACGACCACCGTTCAGGTATAAAGTTGACCAGGATTCCACTCCAACTGCATTCTCATCATCACAACCAGCTTCTTCTCATCCAAGCATCTCATCTTCAGCAACACCTTCTACTCTATCTTTCACAATGAGACTTTCCACTGCCTTCGCCGTCTCCAGCATGGCTCTCACTGCCATGGCTGCTCCTGTCTCGCAGAACTCCACTTCCGCCGCTTCTTCCACTGCCGCTGCTGCTGCTGCTCCTGGCCTTCTTCAAGACCTCTCTCCTGAGGTAGTTGCTCTCCTCACATCCCTTGGCCTCGGTGGCCTTGCTCCCCCTGTTGGTGGCATCGTCAGCACCGCCGGCGTTGATATTACGAAGCGCCAGAGTCTTCTTCAGGACCTCTCCCCGAGCTCGTGAATCCCCTGAACCGTCTCGGTCTGAGTGGCCTTTCTCCCTCTATTGGCGACATTGTCGACACTGCCGGCAAGGACCTCAAGAAACGCCAAAGCGCCGGTCTCCTCCAGGATCTCTCTCCCGAACTCGTCGACCTGCTCAACAGACTCGGTCTGAGCGGTCTTTCTCCTCCCGTCGGTGATATCGTTACCACTGTTGGTCAGAGCGTCAAGCGCCAGGAGACTCCCGGTCTTCTCGAGGATCTGTCCCCTGAGCTCGTTGCCCTGTTGACTGCTCTTGGTCTCGGTGGTCTTGCTCCTCCAGTCGGTAGCGTCGTTGCCACCGCTGGCCAGGATGTGTAAGCAACGAATTCCCACCGGAATCGATACAGATGGATATTTGAATGGCTGGCTTTGTGATAGCCAGCCAATGAGCTTTATGATTGTGTGAGAACACAGTGAACATTCTGTTCACAAAGTGGTGGTTAATCTTCTCGGACGGTGCTGTTTCATAGAATTCTTTTTTTTTCCGATATTGCAAATGATATTTCTTCTCTTTCTTATGAAGCTTCCCATGATTCCACTTTCCAAGTTTATGTTCGGGCGTTTTGTACTTACAAGCCTAGGATATGCAATTCTTGCAAACTATTGCTGGTATTCTTCGATTGGTGGTGAAGGCAGTCCTTCATATGCGCGTTCGGCCCCTTGGAGGGTATCGTAGTACTTCTGTATGATCTCTCATCTTTTGCCGAATAATCACTAAGAACAGTCATCTGGAATCAGGGTATGAGAAGGAAGAAACACCAGCAACCCTTGCCGAAGTCGGCCCGTTCCCATTTCAGCCTTTCCGCAACCGGGGAACATCGCTTTCCCTTCCTCACCTCTTGACTCTATCTTGCCAGACACCAACTACTCAGCACCGAACCCGATTTTCACAACATCTGATAGCGAGTCAAAGCCGGATCAGCTCAAAAGATCAGCGGACTGCAATCATGGGAGAAAGTCTGCTTAAAGGCTTTCCTGAAGCGGCTCCTGCAAAACCATCAAAGGAGTTGATATATGCAGATGTAAGTCACTTTCCTTTCCGATCCAATCCAGCCCAAAGGAACAAAAAGAGAAGACCAGCACAAAGTCCATCACTTTGATATTTGAACCAATGTCTCTCCCAAGACTATCACGAAGCCATCAAGCTTTTTGACTCCTTGCAAATAACAAAAAGCACANNGGTCGCAGTGACAGCCACAGCAAAAGAATTTGCAGGAATCTACCGTGGCAAGCAATACCACGAGCCAGATTTCACCTCTGTGCTCGAACGCGCCGCAAATGCTGGTGTCAAGAAGATCCTGCTCACAGGCATGTCAGCTTCGGACATCGAGTTCAATGCACAGATGGCGCGTTCACATGCCTCGCAATGCAGCACCACCATCGGTATACATCCCTACCACGCCTCCGAACCCTATGAAAACGGCAGTGATGGCAAAGAATACTTCACCGCCGTGGTAAGCAAAACAAACGAGCTTTTGCACTCTTCGCCAGGACTGGTAGCCGCATACGGAGAACTAGGGCTGGATTACGATCACCTCTCCCTCGCAGACAAAGAGACCCAATTACGCTGTTTCCGCGACCAGCTGGATATATTTATAGCCCAAGAGTGGCAATTCCCGCTATTCCTACACTGCCGCGCCGCCTTTGACGATTTTGTGGCTGTGATGGAAAAGTGTATCGATAGATTACCTCGCAGAGGGCTGGTGCACTCGTTCGTGGGCACCGCGGCACAGATGCAGAAACTTGTTTCCATGGGCTTGGATGTCAGTGTCAATGGGTTCAGCTTCAAGGACCGCGAATCTCTGGCAATGGTGGCGGCGGTGCCTTTGCACGCACTACAGCTCGAGACGGATGCGCCTTGGGGCAACATCCCGGCGAATTCGGAAGTGGCGAAGAGGTACTTGGTGAATGCGCCATCGATGCCGGCGAGCAAGAAGAAAGATAAATTCGCCGTGGGGAGTATGGTCAAGGAGAGGAATGAGAGTTGCTGTATGAGTCAAGTTGCGTTCATCGTTGCTGGGCTACAAGGCATTATTGTCGAGGAAGTGGCAAGAGCAGCATGGGAGAATAGTCTCAAGATGTTCTGGACAGAGACGGTAGAGTAAGAAGAAACAGCGGGAAAGCATCGTGAATTCATCAGAAGAGAATTATGTATCGTGGGCGAGCGCATTGCTACCGAGCTTCAAAGCTCGGTCTCGACCGTGCATCCGTCCTCCTTTTGGCAGACTGCAGTACGACCAAGGTTCTTGGTTAGAGGTCCAGTTGGACCACTCTGGTAGTGGCACAAATCATCAATCTATCTGTGGTTAGCGTTTTCTTCGCCATAACCTTACATGCAACTTACACCAAGAGTACAGCTTTGTCTCTTGTCGCTGTCAGGGTACTGCTCGTCTCCCCACATGCCACTCCAGTAGAGCCAGTCCACAGTTTCAGTGGCCTGCTCGGTACCTCCAATATCCACACCACCAGCATTAGTGACCGTGTTGCTAGCAGGGTCATAATAGTATCCGCGGTAGTTCTGCGCGACATCCCAGTAGGAACCGGCATCGGTTGTGTCAGTGACGATGTTGCCGACGATAGGGTAGATTTTCTGGGTGCCGGCAGTAGCGTAGTTTGCATGACTACCGGCAGCAGAGTAGACGACCGGACGAACGCCAACCTTTTGGACGGCTGCGTAGGTGTATGCAGTACCACTACTGTGAGCCGAATAGTAGACATTTTGAGGAACACCTGCAGTGGAGAAACGGATNNCTGCGCGATGTTATTAGGTCCGATGCTGTGTTCAGATGCCGGGGCCACTCACCATACTGTGTTCCCAATCCCCAACATGGTTGTCCACTCTGCTTCCCAGAACAAGACTGCCATGATTGTAGCTGTAAAAGTAAAAGTAGAAAACATCCACAAAGCCATTCTTCTCGACAGCGATAATGGTAGCAGGGGCAGCGCTGTAGCCCTTGGCATTGGGCTTGCCATACGTGCTCGTCAGCCAAGCAGGATTGGTCTCGACGTTATCATAGCTGGTGAGGAAAGTGGATGAGTTGAAGGTATTGAGTGTCTTGAGCGAGACAGATGTAGACACATTTTTGAAGTTGTACTCGACAGACATGTGCTTGACGTGTGTGGCAACATCAGATGGGAACCATCCTTCACCACTTTGAAGGTAAGTGTAGGGTGCGTAGGTCAAGGCGTAAGCAGGGAGGGCAGCGCGCTTGACAAGGTTACCCGTGGGTGCTGCGAGAGTGGGCACAACAGACCCCAGTGCGAGAGCGGTGGAAACGAGAGACAGAGGCATGATTGCTGTATATTGCTGAAACGAGTGAGGTATGGTTGGGGAGCTGTCGAATCTGAGGATATACTCGTCGTCTCCATCACTGATTTTATACCTTTGCTTTCGGCTGATTCGGGAGTCGAGTATAGAGCTTTCGGAGTATGATTGAGAGATCGACACTGTCTCATCTGTGGGAAACAAAGAGACCTAGGGCCAGAAACTTACACGCGTGGTTACTACAAAGCCAAGTACTGGAGTATCGAAAGAGATGGCTTGTCCCAGATAGGAAGGAACGAGCATTCGCGTTTGATAGTCAGGCACGACTTCAAGCAATTGGCCAGGGACCGTCGTGCAGTATGCGGTGAGCACACCTCGTGGGGTGTGAAAGATCTACATTGCAGGGTCACAAAGCAAGCTTTTGGCGACACGACCCATCGCGTGGGCTCGAGCTCGTAATTCTACCGATGGCGCGCGTTCTTGGTGTCGCTGCACGCATGTTACCTCGATGTTCCATGTATGAACTAGGTCGACCGCGAGTGCCACCTTGCCACAGAGGCAATTGGTTGGTTGTTAGGCGGAAAAGAAGGGTTGGCTTGGGCACGGTCTCGCTCTTGGAACTCGCGAAACAGCCGGGCCGAATGTGGCCAGAAGTCGTGGCTGGAGGCCTAGGGCTGCTGCCTCCTGCGAAGCTGGGCTTCATTTATCTACTCTGCTCTACAGCTTTGCCATTCGAGGCACATCATTGCTGTTGTTCGAATTTACTGTATCGGTGTTATGGCACTGTCGTTACCTCAAGAGCTCTTGTCGTGGATCGCCACTCATGTCGCNCGAACACAAGGCAAACTCACTCCATACACACTGGTCAACAGATCATGGCATGCCGCTATTGAGAGACGGATCTATGCCTCTATCGTTGTTTTGAGTCCGTCTGATGTAATGACTATCACTATCGGTGCTGAGGAGCGACTCGAAAAACGAGGTCTGAGTTTGGCTAGGCTTGATGAGATTACCAGTGGCCTACAGGATTAGCGACGAGCTCGGCGTACACATATCCGTCGGATTCTCTACAGAGTCGCGGTACCCTACTGGATGGATCCAGGACGCGAGAAAGACGATGAATACACTTATGACAACCATTGCCGACGCAAGAACAACGACGCCTTCTTCAAAGGTGTGCGCTCGTTGTTCGAGTATCTCTGAATTTGAGCCACTCAGGGCGTCTCTCTTGGCATTGCCCTACAGGCAGAGGACGCATCGCCAGACGAGAACAGTGGTGAATCAGAGTCTCTGCTAGCGAGCGGCAACGACGACGGTATTGTACCTTATTGTGCGGAATTATTGCGTGACTGTTCTTTGCCTCGTGCTAGATGCATAACATTGCTGGATTATCCCAGGCTTCTGACCCCTGCCATGATCCGTTTTGAATACGGTACACATGACCTACCTTGCGCTGAGAATCAGATCTCTCTTCCCGCAGTATTTAGAATTCTCTCGGCATGCGGTGCTGTGCGAGAGGTGCGACTCGAGAATTCTCACTGCACTCCTTCAACAGAACCCGAAATGCTTCAGGATTGTCGGACGGAGACTGTAAGTGGTTTGTCCCAGCTCCCATCAAGCATTCGAAGCCTCAATTCCTGCTGGGATTTGCCATCTCAGTTTGAAGTGCTCGAGACGAGACCTTTGAACGAGAGTACTGAACCAGACTCACTGTGCATAGCACTCCACAAAGTCTCTACGCGGCTACAGCACCTACACATTGAGGATTTGGCAGTATAGCCCGAGGTCTTTTGCCCAGATGGTCCACCAGGATCGCTTGGAGCATATTGGCCACACCTCGAAACGCTCAAGCTGGATCGAATCGCCAGTATCTCGCCTTCGGGTGGCGTTTCACGTTATGGTGAAGGCTCTTCTCCTGAGGAAATGGTGATTGAACGCTACATTGATGATCTGTACACAAGTCTTGGTTACGCAGCTCAGGCGATGCCGAGGTTGAAGCGTATCAACCTGGACTTTGCTATGATTGGAGACGAGCTCAAAGTGCTTTTCCGAGAGGGTCAATGGAGATTCACTGTATAGGTCGAAGCTCATTACAAGTCGTCATCTCGAATCTTGTATGCATGGAAAGTGCCTGGAGGGTGTTTGCAACCTTGCAAAGGGCCATGCTGGCAGCAAGCCTTATACACCACATGGCCCCCTTCCTATATGTGAAGTCGAAGTAATTAGCCGATGCTCGCGCGAGTCTTACGCACCAACAAGACTTGGTTGGCGATCACGAGACGTGATAGAAACGGCGGGATCTATCGTAGTAAATGCTCTTGACATGATCTCAGGACAGAGCTTGTTATGCATGAAGAGTATTTGAGATGCGATTGATCGCCACTGCTAGGTGTGGGAAGCACTCGTCAGGATGCTACAGCTTTGTAAGTGGCCATATGCTCGGCCAGCGGTACATACACCATGATCACCTCTTTGGTCTCAGTGATTTGTCCAGTACAAAACTAAGGGTTCCTCAACATGTGGACAAATCACTTTAGTAATTCACCTGGAAAAGACAGCCGGAGAATTGACGATTCTCGGTGGATGGTGCTCTGTTTGCGGTGCTTACTAACGTCATGCAGGTGTACAAACTGTTGGCGACATCTCCTCCTATCTTGGCTATAGTGGTGAAGCCGAATAATCAAAGGTGACCTCGAGCTCTCGTGTTAAAGTCTCTGAAACAACCAACTACATTCAACTCACTTCCAGACGCAACGATGGCAACATTGTGCATGGAGAAATTAGTCTTATAGCTCTAACCCTACAGAGATATCTTCCTATCTTGCACACGGCACTCGAGGCAGACAAGGGTTCGATTCGCTTCACAACTCAAATAGACTTTTTCTTTCGAGTATAATAATTTGGGTCAAGTATGGGTAGTATTACCAAGATGCAGAAATTGAAGACCGTATTTGTATATCAGTGTGTATGATAAAAGTGTCTATGTACTGATTTCGGCTTGAACCCTAAGAAATTAAAAGAGCTAGAAGAAAAATCTATAAGAAAGAAAAGACAGATGCTTTAATGGTCATAAACAGTCGTTACATCTAATTTGCAAAAGAGACTTCGAAAAAGAAAAGAGATCCTCATTACACTCTCCTGGTAGAAGTAGAAGTAGGCTTCTTGGACGAACTCGAAGAAGTGGTACTGCGCTTGACAGTGCTAGTCGTCAAAGTGGACGCTTTCTTGGTGCTGCTCGTAGAAGTGCTGGTCTTTTTGCTGCCGCTGCTGCTGCTGCTGCTGCTGGTGCTGGGCTTCTTTGAGGAGCTGGTGGAAGTGGCCTTTTTCGAAGAGCTGGTCGAAGTGACCTTTTTCGAGGAAGTGCTAGTCGAAGTAATCTTCTTGCTACTGCTGCTCGAGCTCTTCACAACAGCAGTACTCCTGACTGTGATCCCGGCATTCTTGGTGCTCAACGTAACCACAGTTTTCGCGCTGGAACTGCTCGAGGTGCTGGATCTACGAGTCGAGGAGGTTGAAGATGTAGTGGATCTTTTGGATGAGGAGGTGGTGCTGGAGGGTTTACTCGAAGTTGTTGGCTTGACGGATGAGGAGGTTGAAATTGGTTTGGTTGAGGAAGTTGTTGGCTTGATGGTTGAAGAGCTGGAGACTGGTTTGGTCGAGGAGGTGACTAGTTTGCTGCTTGATGAGCTTGTGGTGGGCTTGGTGCTGGAAGTGCTTGTAGTAGGCTTGCTGCTGGAGGTGCTGGTTGAAGGCTTGGAGGAAGTTGATGATGAGCTGGAGCGAATGCTGCTGGAGGATGTTGAAGTTGAGGGCTTGATGCTGCTGGAGGATGTTGAAGTCGAGGGTCTACTGCTGGTGGAAGACGATGTCGAGGTTGAACGAATGCTGCTTGACAAAGTTGACAAAGTCGACGAGGTCGACGAGGTCGACGAAGATTTCGTGCTGCTAGAAGACGATGACGAAGTAGAAAGGCTCGACGAAGAAGACGACGAGCGAGAAACACTTGTCGAAGACGCAGATGACGTGGAACTGCGTGTCGAGCTCACAGACGAACTCGAGCTGGAACTCGTCGGGTCGGCGACAACAGTCTCAGCAAACACCTTGATATAGTTGACCTCCCAATATGCCTCTTTGAACGCACTCGGATTGTTGGCCACATAGTTGACACACCCGTTGCCACCATCACTAGCCATGGGACATGTCGTAGAAGAATACACACTCCCCGCCCAGTCGCCACAGAATGTAGTGTCGAAGATCATGCGGTGGTTGATGAAGTGTGAATCGATGTCGCAGCTACCGCCATCAAAATTGCCAACGGGAGTTCCAAAGTCAAGGGCAGGCGAGGGAGTGCCAGAGGAAATGGAAGCCGGGATAGCGTTGCGGGGAAGAACCACACTTTCATGAACTCGGAAGTCCACTGCATGGCGTAGACACCACCGCCGTTGGCATTGAAGCCATCACCATAGCCGGTGTTGTCATTAGATCCTGTGGCACAACCAGCCGCACCACCAGTGCTGACGGCGCAATCATAGCCATTGGCCCAGCCGGTCTGGTTCTGAAACTTCATGGTGCAGTTGGGGGCGGTGTGGGCGGCGATCTGGTTGGTCGTGAAGGTATTTACGCCTTCGATGATGTCGAGTTCGCCATGAGCAGGCCAGGTCGAGTCGCCGAGAGTCCAGAAGGCGGGCCAGACGCCGCAGATGGAGCCCGGCATGTGTTTGATGTCGGCGAGGAAGAGGCCGTGGTTGTAGTTGACGTTGCCTTCGAGACGTACCGATTGACGACCGGTCGAGTTGGCATATAGTACTGTGCTGTCGTCCACACCCCACTTGGCAGTGTTGCCCTGGCCATAGCCGAGAATACCGCTGCTGATGGCTGTAGGCTTGTCTACATACTGGACAAAGCCATGGGTTGGGTCCGGGTCGGTGAAGAAGTTGAAGCCGTCGTAGAAGTTGCTTCCAGCATATGTGTCTTGCAAAGAATATGAGTAAGAGACTGCAGAAGCCGTCAAGGGCAGCAGAGCAATCAAAAGGCCACTAGCCCCAATAAGCCTTGAGGAAGGCATCTTTCTGTTCAAGAACGACTGACTCGATACGAAACGAGTGAAGATGCCGGCAAAAGCAGGCAGGACAAGAGAGAGTGTATAGGGAAAAAGTCTTCAACCTACATAGTTCCAGGGACAAGGCAAGTGTTTTATTGTCGCCCATCACTTACAGAGTGTATTGATCCCACCGGTAGAAACGGGCGATTTGTGCTGGGGTCTCACATGCTGGGCCGTCGACTTGTATGCATTTCAGCTGCTCGGTCATAAGCGCAGTACCTACAGCGCCACAACCAGAGCTTGGAGCATTTAAGCACGACCCGCGGTATAGTGACCAGGAGATGGAAGCGCCCTTGCATGAAAGAGGGTGTGGTAGGTTCGCCGAGAAAGGAGAACAACACAACAAGAAGTGCAGATTGAAGTCTTGGACCGTTTCGGTTTGGCGACGCCGTTGCCGAAAGGTTCGGGGATGCCGTTTCTGGCTGAGGGCTGAAGGGGGCAGCCAGAGCCAGACTTGCTTGCACCATTCCGCGCTTTCGTAGGTCTGAATGGAGACTAGATGCGGCTCTTGCCTCTCTTCTTGATTCAGTCCGAGATCGATAGATCTTGGGAAGCTGAAGAAAAGGTTAGTTTTATAGCGAAATGCATGGTCGTCGCGGCTCAAACCATTGGCTCTTTTCAGCTGCTCTTTTCCACATTCCTGTCCCTCTTCATTGGTCCTCTCAGCTTCAGCTGAACAACATGAGTCGCATAATGACATTAAATTGCTTGCGCATTCCCTCCACCGCCAACCTTCGGACTTCGGTTGGGTGTATGCGAAAGAGGCAGAGGGTCAAAAGACGAGATTGGGAAGGAGGATAGAAAGACGTGCAGACAAAGTAGACATGTCGCTGCACGCGGCAACACAATGGGCACACACCACGCGGTCGCATGCGCTCGAAGTCGAGTGATCACGGTTCCGTGGTCCGAAGAACACCAGATCACTTGATTCAGTGTGACCCCCGTCACCCGCGGCATGCCTTTGACCGCAAAGTCTAGATCTAAGAGTCACAGGTCGAGACGCGCGGTTCACGGAATAGAGGAGAATGGACAAACGTGCATAGGTAGAGAAGAAGATCCAAAGGCCTCGTTGGCTGGAAATGTAGGTCCATGTTTCTACACAAGAAATGCAATGCAAATGCAGCTATTAGGCAAAAGTACGATAGGCAACGCTAGAACGCTCGAAAACAAAACAAACAAGTCTGCTTCGCTGTGGATAGAATATAGGTGACTGTGGTATAGCCAGCGTCGGCAAAAAGACAGACTGCCAGCATGTCAAGGCCATGCCGCGCAATCTCAAGCTTTTGCATATCGGCAAGCTGGACTGCTGCAAGCCTCATGCCTTTGGTTCAACCAGTCGTACACGTGTCTGTGATCCCCCTCCTTCTCCCACGACCCCAGCAGCACGAGCAAGGGCTCGTCCCCTTCATACTGATATCCAGGAGCCTTGCGCTGTCTCGCAACCTCAAGCGTCTCACTGATGGTATCCCAAACAAAGCCCGCGGTCAGCGGTTTGCCGTCCTGCGACTCGCAGCGGATGAGATAACTCCAGTAGTAGAGTTCGATGCGGGTGGGTGCCGGGTTGGAAAAGTACATGTTTCGCCAGCTTGCATCGGCGGCAGAGCGTTCGCCGAGGAGATAGAAAGGGTCGTTTTCGGAGATTTTGAAGGCGAGCATGTGTTTCTTCTGGCGGTCTTGGAGGTCGCGGAAGGCGACTGGGTGGCTGAAGTAGTCGTCGTGTGATTGGTTGGTGCTGTCGAGATGGCGGCAGAGCGACTCTTGATCGGCTCGTGCTTGTCTTGCAGCATCTTGCTTCTGTCGTCGCTGGTCGCAGGAGAAGGAGTTGTGGAGGATGTGCTTCTTCAGCGTGGGTGCAATGAAGGNGTTTGTCTCTGCGCCGCAAATTCGCTCCTCCTCTTGGTGACCACAGAAACAGGGTCTCTTTTGCTCAGAGTCGCGTGCCAGAAACAGACGCTTCTGCAGTCGAGCAGATGCATCAATCATGCCCTTGAAACTGCGGCATGTCCTTGAAGTCGTCATGATGGCACGGATGCTCTGTCGCTGCATTTCAACCTCATCGCCGGACCAGGGCAATTGCATTAGAATGTGTTCGAAGAGATCGAAGTTGTTCAATGCTTTGGATACCGCTGATTCCTCCTTTTCGGCTGAGCGGATGTTGGCCGTCTCTGTGGGTCGTGACTTGAGTTGTGGCTCCGGGGCAATGACACTGCTTCGTCGACGTGAGAGTTCCTTGCGGATGCTCTGTGAGATTTCGCTTCGTAGGTCTTCGGCGGCCGTGTGGCCCAGACTCATCGACACCTTTGAGATGCGACGTCGCTTGCCATTGCAGGCAGTCTTGTAGTCGTGGTCATTGTGACCCTCAGGAATAGTAGTAATCATGTTGTTGTGGATCGCGAGAGTAGTCTTGTAGGTGAGTGGGTGAGTGAAAGGAGTGGTCGTGTGTATGAATGACAGTGGAGGATATGGTGCAAAACAAACAGTAAGCAAGGGAGAGGCAGATGAAGGAGAAAAGGTCAACCCATCATTTAAACCAACCTGAGACCCCTGCTCTTAGGTCCGGAATAGCCGTATCCGCGCCTCACTGCCATGACTACCCCATGAAAACCCATCAAACAGGGCCGGGGATGGCGAAATACGATGGGAAGCTTCAACGGTCGATCATGTTTTGACCGCCACGAGAACGAGACCAAAACACCACGCGTCCGAGCTTCGGATCTCGCATCCAAAAACAGCAGTTGCGCGACGGGCGCAAAAAGCAAAAATCCCAGTCATCCTCACGCCAACTCGCCATCTCGCCATCTCACCATACTACGAGTAGGCACCAACAATCTCATGATAAGAGAAACAAAAGAGATGGAAGCGCAGTGGTATGTTTACTGCATCCAGCACGTCATGGTACCTCTGTAACCCCATCTCGTACATGCATGCGTCGAAAGAAATTCTTCTAGAAGAGCCAAGCAAGGCAGGCACACGATAAAAGCCACATGCTTTGCTGTCAAAGGGGCATGTGGCAAAAAGTATAACTAATTGACACTTCTGCCTTCTTTCCTTTTGTGTCGCAGCAAAGCACACAGAGCAAACAAAGAAGAAAACAGTCAGGTGAAGTATCAAGCAAAACCAGATCCTTGCTGCCAACAAACTGCTTCGGTAAACCCGGCGTTGGGTAGGAGCAGCAAGTGGCTCGACAGGGGTCTAGATAGACTTCTCGACCTTTTGATCAGCACAACAGCGAAGATGATCAGCAAGGTCCAACGTAAGACCCTTGCATTGCCTATCTTCTGCTCTGCTATTCTGCGTATTCGTATCTGTGTGTGAGACCCTCCTCTAAAAGACTATCTAGCTCATATTGGTGGTCAAGAATCGACTGTGCTGATGTCATACCTGGACTTGCTTATCTATCATGGTATGCAGTTATGGATGCAGATGTGAGATGGGTGCCTTGAGCTGTTATGCGTGTATTTGATGTTTTCGAAGTTACTGGCTGGCTAGCTAGCTAGTGCTGTCTTTCTATCCTTTGCTGTTTTTGCGGGAACGACTTGGGAGGCCAGAAGCATAGTGTAGCTCTTGAAGCCACAAAACCTGAGTGAGGTCTGTTATGCTATGTCCGCGAACAATGCTTGTCCGTACAGCTGTGAGAAAACTCAGTGATGCTTCTCTGGCTGTTTGTCGCGTGTGTGCGCTGCAATCACGCTCTGAGCAGTCAGCTCATGTGCTCTTTCGTTGCTGCATCTGACTGTCTCTTGCCCAGCACAAATGCCAGCTCTTTCCCAAACCTCAACACTGTTGCTCCAGCGCGAACCAGCACGCTCTGTATGTTATCCTTCTCTTCCTTGTCTTGCCTGTTTTCCCTCTCTCTTCTCAACCCTCCTCATCCTCCCTCGCCACCGGCACACTCCNCCTCCACAGCCTTCCCCTATCCTCCTCGTAATTCAGCATAGCCGCCTCTTCATCCTCCTCCCCTGCATCCTCATCCCACTCCTCGTGCTTGCGAAACCTCTTCGCAAACCTGTATACCCCGTCTTTTGCCCGTCGCGCCAGCTCTGACATGGTATCGATGGGTAGATTAGGCGATTGGGACCGCCAGAAGGGGATGATGAGATATGAGATGCTGAGGTAGAGGGCAAGGGCGATGGAGAATGGAAGGAGGAGTGTCTGTGAATATGTTAGTCGAGGGGGTAGAGGTAGAGGAATGAGGTAGCTTACGAGGAGGGCAGAGGATAAGGGCTGCGATTGTGATTGTGACATTATGGTTGCTCGCGTGGGCGTCTGCTCTAGTCTCACAGACGGTGGCTTTGCCGCGATGCTTAGGTGCTCAGATCCAGGAATCGGTATGCGTGCTCGTGAGTGGCGAAGATGCGCGAGCTTTTGTAAGATGTTGTTCCTCTTATCCTGCGTCCAGGAGTATATCCAGAAGCCAGTCGTAACCAAAGAAGAAGAAGATGAAGATCGCTATCCCCCTCAGTACTCAAACACTCAGGTCCCACAAGCGTCCAAAAGACAATAAAATGATACAATTGTAATTGCCTGTCCGTCTGTATCCGGATAGAAACGGCTATAACGGGACGTGGGGAGAAAGATAATCAGTGACGACGACTGTGCCAAATGCGTAAGGAAAAAAAAAAGCAACGCCAAAAAGAGGCACCGAGGACGAGGGGAGAGTAAGAGAAGGAGAAGCCAGGTCTTGATGTGTCCAGGAGAGAGTTCCAACAGCTCGCCAGCCCTATGGCCTTGTGCTCACTCATCATGCTCATCTCATCTCTCTCACTTCTCGTTGTCAGTCGCGGCTGACGGGCTTGCCGGACGCGGCGCGGCAAGCGGCAAGGCGGAACAGGGTTCCTCGGACCCTTTTGTCTCAGATCTCGTCAAGGAAGGTTGAGCGAGTCTAGATTCTGTTTGTTGCAAGGGGAGCACCCTGCTCAAGAGTTCCAAGATATGTTATCTTACCCTTATGATGGCTCACTTTGCATGTATTGATTGAGAACAACCACTATGGAACCTGTCTTGCAGCTCAAAAGGAAATGAGTGGACTTGGGAAGCCATTGGCATCGTTATCGCGTGTTTCTCGAGAATTGCGACCAATATCATGAAGCTGGATGAAGATCCGTGCAGATTCACCTCAACACCAAGGATATATCAAGCTCTCAGTCCGCAATGTCAAATCCAGATACACGAATCTACAGACGTTTTTCTTACTTCCAAGCTAATTCCATCACTTCATGACTACATCTGTACAGATAAGTACAAATATCCATGCAAAAACTCCACATATAATGCTTCGCCTTGCTTTCTCCATCTAATCGGCATCCTGTCCAACACGCCTATACCTCCCACTCCCTCCAGCATGAGAAGATGCTCCATCGCCCTTGCCCTTGTTGACAAGATTGGATATCCAGCCGCCGAGACCTTCAGAGTCAGAGTCTTTGCTAAACATGGGCTTGCCATTTTGCACGTCGACGGCAGGGGGATCAATGTCGAGATCAGGGATGTTGGAGTCTTGAGGTGCATCTCCGTCGCGATCGAGATGCATGGAAGGTGCGGGACTTCTGCTGAAGAGTGATTCGGCCTCGGCGAGGGTCTGTGGTGAGGGTGCCACAGTAGATGCGTCTCCGAAAATGCTGTTCATGTCTTCCAAACGAACATTGGNCGCTGTAAAAATCGTTAGTTTGGATCTAAATGCAGTGGAAAAGGTAGCGCAATACGTCTCTGGATAACAGAAATAGACCACAACAAGCGAGACAGCGCAGAAGAATGCATGCATCAAGTACAGTCGCCACTGGATGAGATCTTGAAGGATCGGCGTCAGTTCTCCGACAAGCCAGTTGAAGGCCCAGTTCGACGCAGTGGACAGAGAAGCTCCCTTTGCGCGGATACTCAGAGGGAGAATCTCGGGAGGATATAGCCAAGGAATCGGCCCCCAAGAAGCACCAAATGCTGCATTGTAGAGTACGACAAAGATGACAACCATACGCGGAGTAAGGTGGATATCGATGTAGATGAAATATGAGATGGCCGAGAGCGAGATGATCATGGCGATAGCACCCCACATCAGGATAGGACGACGGCCGAGGCGATCGACAAGATACCACGGTGGTACGGTGGAGAGCAGGTAAGTCAGACCGTTGATACCAGTCATAAGAATGGCATCACGACCAACCCATCCAGCTTGTTCAAAGACCAGAGGAGCGTAGTATGAAATAACGTTGATACCGTTGAGTTGAGCGAGAGCTTGGGCAGACATGGCGATAAAGACACGCTTGTAGTAGCGCCTGAACATGTCCTTGTAGCTGCGCTCGCCTTCTTGACGCTGCAACAACACGTTCATCTTGATCTCGCGGTACTCGTCACGCGCCTTTTGGTTATGGATGTCACCCTTGCCGTAGAGGTTAGCAATGACGACAATGCCCTCCTCGTCATGGTCGTTGTCCAGCAGCCATCTACATGTTCTTGTCAGCGTCAAAAATAGACGGCATGATGAGTGAAACATACCTGGNNGAGATTCGCAGATCAAGAAAGAGCCAAGAATAAGCAACGAGCCCATGACACACTGCATGAACAGGGGAAGTCTCCAACTCCAGTCATTGTGGATGAATGAGCAAAAGTAGTCGACCCAGACGCTTGAGGCATAACCAACAATATTGCCCGAGAACTCAATACAAGCAAGCTTTCCGCGGTTATGAGGGGGTGAGATCTCGGACTGGTACACGGGCACAATGGTCGAGAGCGCACCAACACCCAGACCGGCAATGATACGACCGAACATCATCATAGGCATACCAGTAGCAAAAGTCTGGAAAGCACCGCCAATGACAAAAATGACGGCGCCGTAGAGGATGGTGCGCCGACGACCGAGAATGTCACCAATGCGGCCTACACCCAGAGAAGATATGAAGGCTCCAACCTCGAGAATGGCAACCATTGTACCAATCTCTGCTCTTGTCGGCTGGTTGAAGTAGCCCTTGAAGTACATGCCGGTGATGATTCCACTCATGACACCCTGGTCGTAACCAAACAGAAAGACACCCAACGAGACAAAGACCGAGGTGAAGTAGATGAGCTTCTTGCCGTGAAGGCCATGCATGCGCGAGGGGCCGTCATTCGGGGCCATGATGAAGGCGATGATGCGTTCGGCTTGGGAGATTTGGCGCGGTGGGGGATTGGGGATGGGGATGTCGTTCTTGTTGATTGCTCCCTCCTTGGTACCGCTCTGATAGCGAACGTGCTTGGTGTTCTTACGACGACTACTGGGGCTCTGGTGCTGTGGGTTTAGAGCGACGCGCAGGGGTCGTCTTCGTTGTCGAGCTGGTCTACCAGATCACCCGTGTCGCTCCAAAGGCTGAAGTCGCTGTGGGCAGAGTCGGACGAGCGCCGGTGACGGCTGCCGTCAGAGTATCGCTTCTCGTCAAACGATGAGACGCTGCTGGTGTTGCGCAGATGCCGTGACGACGATGAAAGAGTGTGCAATGGAATGTTGGCCGGAGCGGGAATCTTGAAGGTAGTGGCTCAATCTCTCCCTGCCTGCGATTGAGGCAGGAAGAAGAATGAGAAAGGGGTTTTACCGGGAAGAGAGCACACGTGCGGCTATCACAACACCTTGGTCGATAGCTTCGTCCACTTGGTGCAATACGAATATCGACACCTTTACCCAACAGGACCACGGCGAATCAAAGCTCGCACTGATAAGGGACCAATGACGTCGGCCAGATCAACAGAAAACCTGCAGCTCACGATTTTCAAGTAAGAGAGAAGAGGCTGGAAATGGCGGTGACAGCAAGACGGCGTGTGATTGATGAGCCGGAAGAAAGAGGGAGAGAAGGCGCTCCTTCCTACGTTTGCTGTCTCCGAATCATCCTTTGCCATGCGTCGCGGCTTGTCGCTTCCCCTTGGACCTGAGCCTGCGTCGATCTCTCCCTGATTATCCGAGCACTGCCGTTTTCTCTACATCAACGCCATGCTTCTCCAAATCAGACACCATAGAATGCATACGGCTCTCTGTCTTTTGACGATTCTATTCTAGCAATGATTCTGCAAGTAAGGACCAAGGTGAAAAGTCAAATGTCACAAGCCATCAATGTCCATGACCCAAGGCTAGCTCGATACCCGGGGCCTCCGCAACACCCATCAAGTGTCAGGCCCGTGCGCCAAACGCCATCTCCATCTCCCCTTGTCTCCAGACCTTGGAAGGAGAGCTTAGAAGATAGAATAGATCACATGCTCAACACAAGCGACTGACCGCTCTGCTGGCATGAAACCTGACACTCTGCTTGACTAACAAGTATCACTGTAGAAGTACAGAAGGATTCGAGGAAGCGGACTCAAGTCATTTGCTGGCTGCCATCTGACGCACCGCCAAGTCCATGTCAACTGAGACAGACAACGAAGGAATAAAAGTTTTAATATGTACAACATTTCCATGACCGGGACTATGCTAAACAGAAATAAAGAAAACAAATGGAAATAAGAAGCATATCGAATACAGTCAAAAGAACGCCCATGTTCGCCGGTCTGAGGGGCAGTATTTGTAAAGAGACCCCCATCTCATCTTTCCTTTATGCAGAGAATCCTCTCGCAAGTGACGTTTCTGCTTCCTCCTGCTCAAGCCACTCCAGGTATATCCTCGGATTCTCGGGTATATTCCTCTGTCCAAATCTTCATCTTCTACCACTTCGGACTCGGCATTGTGTTTTCGTAAGAGCGCCGTCTTGTGTAATTATCATCTACAGCAAAACATGGTAGTCGCTTATGCGCTGGCGACAGCGTTGGGTCCGTAATGCACTTGGGGGTTGGGCTCACCAGGAGCCATGAAGTTGGTCTTTGCGTTACCCTGAGCCTTTGATGCTGAGCAGCGGGCCATGGTGGGCGAGGATCTTGAGATGGCGTTGGTGAAGAAGAAGTCGGCGATGGGCTTCTTGAGAGCGGTGCCGGTGATCTTGGCGCCGTGGTTGGCCTCGACAAGCTGGACCTTGGAAAGAGCAGCAATTTCTTGCGAAGTGGGCTCGGCAACATCGTAGGCGGAGAGGGCGGNGGAGATCTCGTTCATGCGGTCGCGGAGCATCTCAATGTCGTCGTAGGGAAGGGTAACGTTGAGGGCCTCGGAAACGGCACGGAGAATCTTCCAGTCCTCGCGAGCGGCACCGTAGGTACCAGTGGCGGCGCGAGCCATCTGGGTGCGGCCTTCAGTGTTGACGTAAGTTCCGCTCTTCTCAGTGTAGGTGGCACCGGGGAGAATGACATCGGCGAGCTGAGCACCCTTGTCACCGTGAGAGCCCTGATAGATGACGAAGGCATCCTTGGGAATATCGGCGGCCTCAATCTCGTCGGCACCAAGAAGCCAGACCATCTTGGGAGTGGTCTGAGCGGTGGAAGGGTTGCTGACACCCCAGCCAATCTCGTAGGCACCAGTACGGGCAGCAGCACGCTGAAGAACGTTGTATCCGTTCCACTCCTTGGTGGCAAAGTTGACCTTGTTCTCCTCGATAAACTTACCGACAGTCTCGAACATGGCCTTGGCGTCAGGGTGCTCGGCGACAGCGCTACCAACGATGATCATGGGGCGCTCGGCGTTCTTCAGCTTCTCGGCGAAAGGTCCAGAAAGGGCAGACTTGAGGGCGTTGGCATCGGCACCAAGGTTCTCGTACTCGAAAGTGGACTCGAAGTCCTCACCAACAAGACCAACCTCAAGGTCAGAGCGGACCCACTGCTTACGGATGCGGGCGTTCAGGACAGCAGCTTCGTGGCGGGGGTTAGTTCCAACAAGAAGAATGGCATCAGCCTCTTCAACACCGATGATCTTGGAGTTGAAG
Organism: Aureobasidium vineae; assembly: GCA_903819635.1. NCBI lineage: Eukaryota > Fungi > Ascomycota > Dothideomycetes > Dothideales > Saccotheciaceae > Aureobasidium > Aureobasidium vineae. The sequence continues at coordinate 63,987 of CAIJEN010000014.1, forward strand.
GTGAAGTTTGCGCGAACGTCAGTACCGTGGGCCAGAGGAGAGTCACCCTGAGGCTGGTCGAGGGCCAGGTTCTCAGAGCCGAGACGGTTGGCGAGATCCTTTGCGGCGACAAGCGACTCGGTGTCCATTGTGTGACCGGCAACAACCTTGAATTCATCGCCCTTGGGCTGGAGCTGCTTGAACTTCTCGGAGATCTCGACCAGAACGTTCTCCCAGGTGGCGGGCTTGAAGGTGGAGCCTTCGCGGATGAGAGGGGTGGTAAGACGCTGGGTGCTGAGACCGTCGCATGAGAAGCGAGATCTGTCATCAATCCACTCTTCGTTGACGTCGTCGTTCAGACGGGGAAGAACACGCATGACCTGGAGACCTCTGCTGTCAACACGGATGTTGGAACCGAGAGCGTCCATGACATCAACAGTCTCGGTGTGCTTAAGCTCCCAGGGGCGGGCGCGGAAGGCGTAGGGCTTGGAGGTGAGGGCACCGACGGGGCAAAGATCAATGACGTTTCCGGACATTTCAGTGTCGAGGGCGGTCTCGAGGTAGGTACCGATCTGCATGTCGTTGCCACGGCCAGTGGAACCAAGTTCGGGGGCACCAGCGACGTCGTTGGCGAAACGAATGCAACGAGTGCAGTGAATGCAGCGGTTCATGGAGGNTCTGGAGGAAGCTAGTTAGCCAATGCCAGGCAGAGAGCGAATGTGATGATCAGAACGCACCTTGACGAGGGGGCCAATGTTCTTGTCCTCGACGGCACGCTTGCCACCAAGCTCGTGGAAGCGGCCACGGTCAGCACCGTATCTCATGCTCTGGTCCTGGAGATCGCACTCGCCACCCTGGTCACAGATAGGGCAGTCGAGGGNGTGGTTGGCCAGCAGAAACTCCATGACACCCTCACGGGCCTTGTGGACGAGGGGAGAGTCGGTCTTGACGACCATACCGGGCTGGACGGGCCATGCGCACGAGGCAACGGGCTTGGGGGCGCGCTCGACCTCGACGAGACACATACGACAATTACCGGCGATCATGAGCTTCTCGTGGTAGCAGTAGCGGGGGACGGTGGAGCCGGCCTTCTCGCAGGCCTGGATGAGGGCGGAGCCAGCNNTGTGAAGAGCGTGTCAGACGTGGCGGTGATGTGCAGTGGTGGTGAGTGGGAGCATACCCTCTATTGAGACCTTCTTGCCATNCTGTTTGCGCGTGTCAGTCATGTTACTTTGGTGAAGTCTGCGAGTTGCGGGCATACCGATTGTGAGCTCGACCTCGGCGGGACGAGGGGCGGAGGAGGTGAAGGCGCGAGTGGCATTGACCGAGGCCAGCCTCTGCGAGCGCGGCAGACTGCGCAAAAGCTGTTGGCGCATCATGTTGTGTGAGGCCGTGGAGTGTGGTTGTATCGAGCGAAGAGGGCGAGTGTCGACACCTTGAGCGAGTCTCGCATCGAGCGGCGTCAAGTTTCCGTTCCGCTGACAGCATAAGCCCTGATTGGCTGTACAAAGGTCAGCGGCTCTTTCCGACGACCGACAGATTTTATCTCCTTTTTTCTTTTTCTTTTCCCGCTCCTGCCATCGCCAGCACCAACGACGATATTGATCTTCCTAGAAGTAGTATGCTACAAATTATTACAGATGCCAGCTGTGGTCTTTACAAGAGAAAGGCTTTGAGGTGCTACAGAAGACATGTCTATGCTCATTGCTTGTACTAAACAGTGCCCGGGATTGCTGCCATTCTGACAAGTCATATGAACCCACAATGTAACGATGCCACACGTATTTACCACAACAATCATTGATGGACAGTTTCACAGCATCAAAGCCACCCTTACACATGAATACCTTTCTGTGAAAGGGTGGCTTGTGAAAGAGGTCATGTCCATCGATTGCTTGCTGAAGCTACCGACTCAGAACAAGCATCACAGTTGAGATTCCTTCATGCTCTCCGTACACTTGTGACCGGATAGTATTGGTAGATTTATCGTCAAGGTGGTTCATAAGAGATGCAAGTTCGTTGATGCAACTGACTAGGTGATGATGCATGGCAGCACAAAGTGCACGTCCCCAATGCGGGGAGCTGTTCTGTTTACACGCCTAAAACTTCTTGTCGCCTGGTGGTTGCTTCCACTCATTCTCGGCGCACTTATTCCTCCCCTTCGGTTCAACGACGATTTTCATCATGTCGGCCGATCTAGCAACCATCGCCAACCTTCTACAGGCCAGTCTCGACCCCCGCTCGAACAAGCAAGGCAAGTCTCGTCCCAAACATTCAACACCGTCATGTACTGACCAGACACAACANGCCGAGCAGGCCATCCGCCAGGAAGAAACCAAGCCTCAGTTCTCCCTCGCTCTCCTTCAGATCGTCGCCTCAGACTCATATCCCAACACGACACGGCTGGCGGCCGCTCTCTTCTTTAAGAATTTCATCCGCCGCAGCTGGACCGACGAGGATGGCAACTACAAACTCCCACAGGACGAGGTCTCGGCTATCAAGCGTGAGGTTATTGGCCTCATGATCTCGGTGCCTGCCACCATCCAGACTCAGCTGGGAGAGGCCATCAGCGTCATTGCCGACTCGGACTTCTGGGAGCGCTGGGACACGCTGGTCGACGACCTCGTCTCGCGCTTCACCCCCGACAATCCCAAGGTCAACAACGGTGTCTTGCAGGTCGCACATTCAATTTTCCGTCGCTGGCGCCCGCTGTTTCGCACAGACGACCTCTTTACTGAGATCAACCACGTCTTGTCAAAGTTCTGCGAGCCCTACCTCGCTCTTCTGCAGGTAAGACACCTTTACTTCCATAAGCGCTGGCACACTCACTGACACTCTCCGTAGAGCACAGATCAGCGAATCGCCGCAAACCAGAACAACAAAGAACTCCTCACCCAGCACTTTGCCACACTCAACCTCAGTATCAAGCTGTTCAACGACCTTTCCTGCCAAGATCTGCCTCCGGTCTTTGAAGACAACCTCGCTTCCATCAGCGCTCTGCTCCTGAAGTATCTGAGCTACGACAANCCCCTCCTGCACACCGACGACGAGTCTGAGGCCGGTCTTCTGGAGTACAACAAGGCTGCCATCTTCGAGGCTCTGATTCTCTACGTCCAGAAATACGAGGATGCCTTTGGACCATACTTGGGCCAGTTTGTCGAGAGTTCGTGGACCCTTCTTACTGCTATCGGTCCCGAGACCAAGTACGACATTCTTGTCAGCAAGGCTTTGCAGTTCTTGACTTCGGTCACCAAGATCAACCAATACGCCCAGAGCTTCAACAACCAGGAGATTCTAGGCCAGGTTGTCGAGAAGGTCATCCTTCCTAACCTGTCTCTGCGCGAGTCGGATGTTGATATGTTCGAGGACGAGCCTATCGAGTTCATCCGCCGCGATCTGGAAGGATCCGACAGCGATACCCGCAGAAGAGCAGCCACCGACTTCCTGCGCCAGTTGGTTGAGCAGTTCGAGAAGCTCGTTACCGACGTTGTTTCGCAGTACATTTCACACTACCTGGCCGACTACGAGAAGAGCAAGAGCGACAACTGGAAGTCAAAGGACACTGCCGTCTACCTCTTTACCTCGATTGCCGCCAAGGGTGTGCCTACCGCTGCTCGCGGTGTGCAGACAACAAACACCAACGTTGATGTTATCGACTTCTTCCAAAAGAACATTGCTGTCGACCTCACCTCGGCCGACACAGAGGCCATTCTCAAGGTTGACGCCATCAAGTACCTCTACCTGTTCCGCAGTCAACTGACCCAGGACCAATGGCAAGCCGCCTTCCCTCTGCTGGTCCAGTGCCTCGGTAACGAGAACTACGTCGTCCACTCGTATGCCGCCATTGCTGTTGAGCGTGTTCTCTACATGACCGATGAGAAGCGCCAACCTATCATCCCTAGAGAAACTCTCCAGTCACTTAGCAAGGACCTTCTTCAACACCTCTTCCTCCTCATGACCAAGGACTCAAAGGCCGAGAAGATCCAGGAGAATGAGTTCTTGATCAAGTGTGTGATGCGTGTGCTCATCGTCATCCGCGAGGGTGTCTTGCCCATTCTCGACATGGTCCTGACCAACCTCATCAACATCGTCAAGGTCATTCGTCACAACCCTAGCAACCCCCGCTTCTACTACTACCACTTTGAGAGCATCGGCGCTGTTGTTCGCTTCGCTGCCGCTACACAGGCTGCCAAGCTCGAAGCTGCTCTCTACGATCCCTTTGCTGAGATTCTGGCCAACGATGTCCAAGAGTTCCAGCCGTATGTCTTCCAGGTCTTTGCTGCACTCCTCGAAGCCAACCCTTCAGGTTCATTGCCCAGCTACTACCAGAGTTTACTTGGCCCAATTCTCACCCTGGACATGTACAACTCTCGCGGCAATGTCCCTGCTCTTGTCCGTCTCCTCTCATCCATGATCCCTCGTGCTGCGGAGCAGATCGTTGCCAACAACCAGATCGAGCCTATCCTGGTCATCTTCCAGAAGCTCATCTCTTCAAAGGCAAACGAGTCACTCGGTTTCGACTTGCTCGAGGCCATCTGTGGCAACCTTCCTGTTGCTGCTCTGCAAAACTACTTGACCACAATTGTGCAGCTGCTCATGACGCGTCTCTCCAACTCCAAGACGGAGAACTTCACCGTCCGTTTCGTTCGATTCTACCACTTCTTCTCAGCACGGGACGACAAGGGTCTTGGTCCCGATCTCTTCATCAACGTTACCGATCAAGTGCAGCAAAACGTCTTCACCCCCATGTATCTTCAGATCATCCTTCCTGATACGCAGAAGCTGTCACGACCATTCGACCGCAAGACTGCCGTTGTTTCGCTCACTCACACTCTGGCTAACAGCCAGGCCTTTGTGGATCGTTACGGCAAGAAGGGCTGGGGTTTCACATGCGAAGCACTTCTCAAGCTTCTCATCAACCCTCCGCTCCCGCAGTCTGCTGATGACTTGATGATTGAAGACCGTGATGTCGAGGACGTCGGCTTTGGCGTTGGTTTCACAGCTCTCAACACATGCAAGCCTGTGCCTAGAGATCCCTTNCCCGAAGTCCAGGACGTTAAGAAGTGGGTTGGCTCGTACTTGACCGAAGCCGATCAAAAGACTGGTGGACGCATTGCAGCTGCCGTCAACGAGAAGCTGGGTCCCGACGCCCAGGTGGCCCTCAGCAGTGTCATGCAAGGATAGGAACCCCTGCTCGAATCCGATGATCCACCGGCATCGTATCAACCACAGCCAGGGAAGCGTAACGCCTTGATGGCTTTGGCGCGAAACCCGAGCCACATTGGGACTCGGGGTCCGACTACTCGGGGTCTGACATCTCGAACCCTAAAACTCCTACGTATACCGAGGCTGGAGGTCGTCAACAGAATGAGCAACCAGAACCCCTTGGTCAGAAATTCTAGTTTCAGCTGGACTTTGGGGTTATAGTTGAATTTGTTGTTGACTGAGCGACCTATCTGACCATTTCAGTTCACTTAGGTCCCCGAGGCAAAGGAAGAACAAAAGGCTAGAAGCATTTCCCCCTTTCCATCATACACCCCTTCGTTTATGCATTTAGCTCCATAGACGCCCATTCTCGTATTGTATCCATCTATCATTTTCTCGTTCAAGATCGCATTTCTCAATAAACCTTGTTCGTATCTTTGGTCTTTGTGTCTTAATTGCAATGTGTTCATCATGTCTCTTACATCCGATAATCGACCCAGTCGAACCACATGACATACACGCGAAAAGTGACAACTTCTCTTATTTCCTCGTCTCCCATGCGTATTACACAAAATTCCACAGACAACTAAAGCAACTAGGTCTCTGCAACCACAAACCCCCCCCCCCCCCCTTCGTTTCTTCCTGCTATAACTTATACAGCCAAGGAAAGCAAAGCAAAGCAAGCGGCAAAGAAATCATCGTCTTTTTGTTTGTTTGTCTGTTCTATATCTTTTATATCTCATGCACACCAGCTTCGATGGCTTTAATCTGCAAACCCAGGAACTTGCTGTAGATACGGCAGAGCGCGAGGTTTCCTCCCATGTACCAGAATTTTCCAGAGGGGTGGCCGGAGGGTCGCCACATNNCTGTTTATGTGTCAGTGGTTTTATATTGCTTTTGAAGAGACGCAAGAAGGAGAGTAGCAGTAGAGGAAAGGAAAAGACAGGAAGAACTTACTCCATTCAACTCTCCCTCGTCATCCAAATCCCAAACATCAGAGACATGGTCAGCAATTTCGTCACCGAGGATTTTGCGGCAGGAAGTACGCATGTTGTCGTAGCCGGTCGCGAGCACCACCACATCAGCAGCGACAAAGTTGCCGTCTGCGAGGTGGACGCCATCAGAGGACAAATGGCTGATGCCCTGTTCGCAGCGGACGACTTTTACAGCGCCGGAGGTTATGAGCGAGCTGCAACCTACATCAATGTAGTAGCCGCCACCTTTGGTCATGTATTTTCTGAAGAGACCTGATCCATCATGTCCAAAGTCGACTTTGAATCCTGCTTTTTCCAATCCTTGGAGATTTTCGGCTTCGGCTTCTTTGATTGCTGCAGTGAGATTTCTGCCGAGGGCGAATTGGACGGGCAGAGGTAGGGATTGGGAATAGATGTCTGCGGCTGAGGTCGGAGGACCGGTTTCATCATAGGTTCCTGCGTGTAACATATGGCCTCCTTTTTCGGCTTGGAGGACATAGGTGCCGCTGCGTTGTAGCATGGTTACTGAGGCGGCACCGGCTTCATGATAGTTTTGGGCAATGTCGTGGCCGCTGTTGCCGGTGCCGACGACGAGGATCTTCTTGCCTTGCGCTGAAGAGGGAGTGGCGTCTTTGTGGGTGCTGCCGTGGTAGATGGTTCCGTTGAAGGAGTCTTGGCCTGGGAAGGAAGGGATGCGTGGTTCGCCGCTGTGGCCTGTGGCGAGGATTAATTGGGAGGGGTGCAAGGTTCTGGTGCTCCCGTCTGCCTTTTNGAGGGCTACGGTCCAGCGCTTGGAGGAGGGTGAATAGGATGCTGAGGTTACGGAGGTGGAGAGCCAGATGTTTAGTTCCATCAGACTGGCATATGCCTCGAACCAATCTCCGAGTTTGTCTTTGGGCGTGTAGAGGGGCCAGTTGGACGGGAAAGGGAGATAGGACATGTGTGCATAGGTCACAGGGTCATGGGTCACCAAGGTACGGTAGCGAGAGCGCCAGTTGTCTCCCACACGAGTCTGTCTGTCCACGATCAGCGTAGAAAGACCTAGCGCTTGCAGTCTGGCAGCGAGATTGAGGCCAGCTTGGCCTGCTCCAATGATCAGCGCAGTAGGTTCTTCATCAGTAAAGTCGTAGGTCTTTTGTCTGCGCTCAAACCAGTTGCCACCCAGAGACGAGTTTTGGCCTCCGTGGGAGCGGCGTGCGCCGGTAGTTTCCTCGTGGCCTTTGATTTCGTCGAGGGCGGTGTACAGCATGTGAGCTTTCCAGTCTCCATCCTCGGCTTGGGCTAAACGGAGGAAACCACGACCTCTGCCTGTGCTGGTCTCGAGAGTGAAGATTGACTGGATCCAATCGAGTTCTGGGAGAGGGTTGACGAGGGAAGGAGGGTATGCTTCATTGTCTGAAGCCAAGCACAATGGATGTAGGTTCACGGACGAGAGGATGGGTGATAGAAAGGATGTTATGGCAGGGAGACCGTGGAGGGTACGGAGATCCCAGGACAGGGCTACGTGGTCACGCCACCAGCTGTCTTGATGCAAGACGGTAGATAGACGGGAAGCATCACCAGAGGAGAGGACAGCCGAGAAGCGGTCTAGCCATGATTGAGCAATCTCACGAGGAGACATTTCAGTGGGAGCGCTCTGTTTAGTTTGTGGCTTTGTGAAGTGTGACAAGGAAACATCATGAGGTTGTAGAGGTGAAGCAAGCATGGTGGTGGTGGTGAGATTAGGAAGCAAGAAAGAATTGAAGAGACAATGGGACAGTCAACCAGGACCTACGGTGGTATGGATATATATACACGAGAGCAGCGGGAAGTACGGCGGCGGGGTAGCATGTTAGTGCTACGTTTTGGTTGCAGAAAGGCAAGACCGGCGAAGACGAGTGCAGGGAGGGAGGTGGTTCAGGTGTTCGGATGACCATTTTGGGCCGCCAAGGCTCGGTCGAGTTGCTCCCACTCGGCACACCTTCCGCGACTCCTGTTGTCCTCGCACAACATCAACCCGAAGACACGGACACACTTGAATCAAGAGTCGACAACTGCTGGCAGTTAGAGAGCAAAGTTACCATGTCGTCGTACCTGTCCAACATCCTCACCAACACGACATCCAAATACAACACACTCCGGCGCAACCTCCTATCCGACGAAGTCGACGGCGACACCGAAGACGACTCTCACCTGTGTCGAGCACTCCGCGCATACTACACGGAGCAGAACAAAGCCTTTCCACCATGGCTGCCCAATGACCCAAAGCGCTCAGCATCGGCGCAGACAACAACGTCATCCTTCACATCAAGCCTGCGACAACAGTCGTCGCAACAAACACCTACCATCAACGCACCCCAAGGAGGCGGCGGAAGAGGCGGTCTGAGCGACCTCTGGGACACACCTGGCCAGCGACAAGCATCGCCACAACCGCAGTCACTGCGAGTACGAGCACAAGATCGCAGCGGGTCATTCCAGGGACGGGCCCAGGGAGGAGACAGTCTGGCAGCACCTCGACCATTGCCCAGTCAGAGAGCAGGGAGCTATCAGAGTACNTGTGGCTCAGCAACAGCAGGGGAATGATCCTCACCACCGGCCAGCAGCGGAGGCACGGCGCAGGAGAGACTCAAGGCGAGATTGTGGGGAGCTGCGAGAGTCAACAGTGCAGCAAATGTCGCATCGGCGGCGGGAGCAGGCACAGGAGGAGCATCGCCAGCAGGATCTGGCCGCTTTGCCCGAGGTTGACGTTGTTCAAGTAGCAGGGAGTTATGGAGTCGTCAAGTCCTAGGCTTTTTCTAGGCGGGCGTTGGCAGAAGTTCCGCCAATCCCGTGCGAGAGTAATAACATCTTCATCCAGCATATCATGCATATCACGCATCTAAGTTGAATACTCGAAGTGATAGTACTTGGGTATCTTCGATATTGATATTGATATTTATAGTCGCTCAAGTGGTGGAAAAGAGGGGTTTCCCACGATTACCCCACACACGTCATGGCTTGAATCGGTCACAAGCATCAAGGCAGCAGTTTGAGAGAGAGAGAGTCTTATACTACTAACAATGGCAGCATCACATAACAGCAGCCCGCCTGCATCGGTATACGACATGAGCGACGACGAAGAGAGCGACTACAACAGCGTGCGCCGCCGGTCGTCGGCCTCGCGCGGCGTCAAGCTGCTCTACGCAAAGAGCAAGGTCTTTGTCCACCCCTCGCCCTCGTCCAAGGACAACATCGATGGCTTCTGCGCCCTGTACGAGCAAAAGTCTCCTTCCGCCTCTTCGGCCGCTTCGTCTTCCTCGTCCACCCAAATCCCATCATCGTCGCTCATCCTGGGATGGACCCCCGTCGCCTCCCTCCAGAGCCAGGGCCAGTTCGACACTTACAACAAGGTCGACCTGGACGACAAGGACCAGCCCACGAGAAATCTCGTTCCTCCTCCGCCCATCACTTCCGCCCACTCGGCTACCCCAGGCCCATACCCCTTTGCTGTCCAAGCCAGCGAAATCTACTCGATCCAGATCCGCCCGCCGAGTGCCGGCTGGTGGTTTGGCAGTCTCGTCATCAATACTCGCTCAGGCGACAGCTTTCCCGCGCTCTTCTTCCATGACAGCGAATGCCAGTCCACCATAAACCACCGCAAGAAGCTCGCCCGCGAGAACTTTGATCCCTTTGGCGAAAGCGGCAACTTGTTCTGGGGCGGTGATCAGGTCTTGGGATGGCTCAAGAGACACCTCAATGTCGAGCGCTCNCCCGAGCCCAACATCTTCCTGATCGAGCCCTCAGACGCCGATCGTACTGGCTTTGGCACGAACAAGTCTGGCAAGCCCTCTCCCGACAAGGTTCAGCAAGCTTTAGAAGGCCCCAATGCACAACCCCAGAAGAAGAAAAAGGAGGATCCCGTTGCAAAGTTTTTGAAAGACTCTCGCTGGGCTGTCCTGGAGAAGCTCAGTCAGGTCACCACTTTCACCCGCCGTACTGCTCAGGCTGCTGCTGATAACCCCAAATTGCCTCCCCAGCTGCGTCGCATCATGCAGAACCCCCAAGTTCAGACGGTCCAAGAAGAATTTGACAGTGCCCGTCTGTATCTTGCGAGATGGGCAATGACCATTGCCGAACAGAGCGAGCGTGATAGAAGCCAACGCATCTACACGGCCAAGGACTTGCTGGAGAATGAAGACACCGAGCTGGGCGAGTTTGAGATTCTGGACGTCGACATGAGGCACCTCGAGCTCAACGAAAAGAGAGACCCCGTCACCATCAAGGAGTGGAACGCCTTCTTCGATTCCCATGGCAGGCTTCAAGTCACTCCCGACGAGGTCAAGGAGCGTGTCTTCCACGGCGGTCTACATCCAGACGATGGCGTCAGAAAGGAAGCTTGGCTTTTCCTCTTGGGTGTCCATGACTGGAACAGTACCAGGGATGAACGCAAGGCCAAGATCAACAGCCTCAATGACGAATACATCCGTCTCAAGGGTGCCTGGTGGGATCGCATGATGGATGAAGACGGCACCCTCGAAGAGCGCGAGTGGTGGAAAGAGCAAAAGATGCGTATAGGTAAGCTTGCCCCTGACCAACCCACTACTCGCTCCCTCAGCATCAAGTAACTGACATCTTCCCACATTGCGTGGGGTCCGTGCTGTNNAGAAAAGGATGTGCACCGAACTGATCGTAATATCCCCCTGTTCGCTGGCGAGGACATCCCACACCCAGACCCAACCTCTCCATTCGCTGAGGTTGGCACCAATGTCCACCTCGAGCAGATGAAGGACATGCTGCTCACCTACAACGAATACAACAAAGACCTGGGCTACGTGCAAGGCATGAGTGACCTGCTCGCCCCCATCTACGCAGTCATGCAAGACGACGCCGTGGCCTTTTGGGGCTTCGTCCACTTTATGAATCGCATGGAGCGAAACTTCCTCCGCGATCAAAGCGGCATGCGTCTCCAACTCAGCACCCTCGATCACCTCGTTCAACTCCTCGACCCTAAGCTTTACCTCCATCTCCAATCCGTAGACTCGACAAACTTCTTCTTCTTCTTCCGCATGCTGCTGGTCTGGTACAAGCGCGAATTTGCCTGGCTGGACGTGTTGCGGCTCTGGGAATCCCTCTGGACAGACTATTACTCTGCAAATTTCCACTTGTTCATCGCAGTTGCCATTCTAGAAAAACACAGGGACGTGATTATGGAGCATTTGCGCGGCTTTGACGAGGTACTCAAGTACGTGAATGAGTTGAGCAATACCATTGATTTAGGTTCTACAATGATCAGGGCAGAAGCACTGTTTCGCCGCTTTCAAAGGACGGTGGAGCATATTGACCGCAAAGACCATTTCCCGACGCCGACGTTGAGGCAGAGGAAACAGATTTCTGGGGGTGCGTTGGACCAAGGTGCTGCGGCTGTGGGTCATGATGGCAAGCAAGCTGCTGCGGCGAGTTCTACAGACGCACAAGGTGCTGGGGGTGCACAGCAAGCGACGACGACTCAAGCGCAAAAGGAGAGGATCGTTAGTCCTGAGCTGCGAGCTTTGCTCTCGCGAGAGTTTTCTCGGGTTGAGAAACCTGGGAAGTGATGTAGAGATGTTGGGTAGCAGATCTCTTTGATGTTTTTGGGGGTGGCTGGATTGGGCTGGTTTGTGTTTGGTTTGGTTCGATGTCTGGCGTTTATGCTCGCGAGCGAGCGTTTGGGTGAGGGCAATAAGGGGAATTGTGTAAATTTTGACTAACGATCGTTTCATGACAACGATGGCGCTCTTCATTTCCTATACATCATCCGTTTCTCGTCTGTATTCCGGATACAAACTTGATTGTCTCTGTCGTCCTTTAGATCCAAGGAGATAGTATTCGGGAGCCAAGAAAAGATGCACGAGCATAGCGAGACATCCGAGTTCTTTGGTATTGCTATTCCTATGAGCTTGCTTTTGCTCTTACTTCTTAAGAGCCAGTTGCGGAATACAAGCGTTCCGATGTGATTGTCACATAACAAGATTGACAGAAAGCGTTGATGATTGGAGAACAGAACAGGGTGGTACTGGCAACCATTCGAGGAAGCATGTCACGTGAATGTAGCGTCTACAGCAAAGAAGAAATGCTGTCCTTGCATATCTTTGATCCGTTCACTTAGAAAGAATCAAGAGCACTTTTATGTCATGTATGATGTTGGAAACACAGACGCACATAGGGCTTAAGGTAAAATAGGAAGGTTCCATGAACAATTCAAGAGCACTATACAAAAGCTAATAGTAAAAAGAGGAAAAAGAGAAAAAGGGTATTCATCCATCGTGACAGAAAAAACATAAGTCTTTTGCATGTTGATTGCGAGCTCCTTTGCTCCAATCACCAACACCCTGGAGGCACAACCCTCAACAAGATGCCAGCCCCAGGCACGGCTTCAGCAACAACACGACTCTCGCCAGACCCACTCTACGAGCTCTGTCTAGCCTGCTTGCGCTCACCATAAGCCTTGGTAGCATAGTCACCACCCTTGACAATAAGGTCCTCAGGGCGGTAGTCGTGGCGACCAGAGAAGTAAGAGTCGAGGATGGCCTTTGTGCCAGCGGCATAGCGCTTCTGGGCATCGATGGAGGTACCGGACATGTGGGNGACCATGGCGTTGCCGCCGCCCCAGTGGGTGTATTGGGCGGTGCGCAGGGNGTGGTCGGCGGGTGCGGGCTGGGNGAACCAGACGTCACCTCCGTAACCGCGAAGTTGGCCGGACTTGAGGGCGGCGGCGACATCTTCCTTGACGACAATGGCGCCACGGGCGGTGTTGACGAGCCATGAGCNCTGTGCGAGCAAAGAGTTAGCAATGGGAACGGTAAGTCAAAAGATCAGGAAACACATACCCTTCTTCATCTTGGAGATCAGTTCCTTGTTGAACAGACCGCGGGTCTTCTCGTGCAGGGGAGCGTTGATGGTAACGACATCACACTGGGCGAGCATCTCCTCGAGACTGTCGACACGACGGCAGCCAATCTCGGCCTCCTTCTCGGCCGACAGGGGCTGGTAGTCGTAGTAGAGGAGCTCCTTGCAGTCGAATGCCTTCAGACGGCGGAGCACACGCTCACCGATACGGCCAACGGCAACGGTACCGACGACCTTGTTCTCGAGATCGTACTCGTTCTTGGCCACGGCGGCAACGTTCCAGTCACCGGCGGCAATCTGCTCGTGGGCGGGCACAAAGTTGCGGACGAGGACGAGCATGGTCATGACGACGTGCTCGGCAACGGAAACAACGTTGGAGCCAGTGACCTCGGCGACGGTGATACCGCCGTTGGTCTTGTTGGCAGCGTCCAAGTCGACGTGGTCAGATCCGATACCAGCAGTAACGGCAATCTTGAGGTTCTTGGCCTTGGCCAGACGCTCCTTGGTCAGGTAACCAGGGTGGAAGGNGGTGGTGATGATGACCTCGGCATCAACGAGGTGCTGGTCAAAAGTCGAGTTCTCGCCCTCCTTGTCCGAAGTGGTGACGAGCTCGTGGCCCTGCTCCTCGATCCACTTGCGCAGACCGAGCTCGTTCTCGGTGGTACCGAGCAATTGGGGCTCTTCCTTTGCGTGCTCGAAGCCATCGTACAGCACCATCAAGACCTTGCCATTCTGGCGAGAAGTGGCCGATAGCGAGCGGATTGCACCGGTAGATCTGAGGGAGGAGGAGAGAGGAGAGGCACGCAGCGAGGCGGCAGCAGGGCGCACAGCGCGGGTAGCAAGGCGTGAGAAGACCATTGTGATAGTGTGAGGGGATAGAAGGGATATGAGGAGGAAAAGAAGAATCCAGCAGGAAGAGGGGATGTGTGGCCGGTTATAAACAAAAGAGGAGGGGAGCTACCCTCGAGCTCGCATCACTGGGTTAGCCAATTGTGGAGAAAGCGTACGCGCAGTATGCAATCCTTCGTCCGAACTTCGGCCTCGCATCCTCTCCAATGCCCCGTATGCCCAAGTTCGGCATTTGGAATCGACTGCTTTCCTGATGATCGGAGAGGAGAGGGGGTCAGATGTGCGGCAGCCCTCACAACCATGTGTCGCGTCTAGAGGCGAGTTGTTGTATAGATCGCGATGGCATTCTAAGCATCAGCCTCACTTCTCCTACGACTACTCCCTTCAAAATAACAAAGCATATAAAGCTACATCGTCCCCTCCTGTTCCTCCCGAGCAGTCGACTAACAAGAGTCCTGCAGCTACAACACCACCACCCTCTACTAATCACAGCTGCCCTGGCATGCCTGTCATGAAAAGAGAGAAGCTGTTTCACTCCTCCTCCTGCATGACGTTCTCACTCCCGCACCCCACAAATTTCCAATCTCAATTCCCGCATCGTCAGACCAACGCAATTGTCACCAGCCCCCCAATATACCTCTCGACAATCCTATAATTGACTCCTAAATCATCTGCTCTCTCCATCGTGACTGTACCAAGCGCTCGATAGCAACAAAATTTGTTTCCTACTCCCGAGCACATTGCTCCAGAACATACAACAGAACCACTGGAGGCGGGAAAGGATGCGGGGTGTGCCCAAAACGGTTCAAAAGGTCAATGCAGAAGCTGTCTTGCTCTAGAGCTTCTCCACAAATCACAAACCTTGCGAGACACAATCGCCGAGTCTGCTCCGCGAAACAGAAGGGGCTCTCTTCTGCTGCTGGTATTGTATGCAGATGTTTGGCGTCTTAGTGCTGTCGTAGTAAGGGCAAGAGTCATATCAAGATTCCTATTCTAGTCCCCAATATCTCGGTCGGCAATCGTGCAACCCTACAATATCCACAACTATCAGCACCATTCGGGGAAAAGGATTCCGGGTCTACGCAGCTGCCCCCAAACCTCCGAATCTTGACCGTAAGGCTTGCGACTCCTCACTTGTCGCAATTTGCAAAGGGCGAGACTCGGAGCACTGGAGAGCAAGCCAAAGGTCACGAGGGAGAACATCAGCCATCTCAGCGCTCGACCTTCTCCTTTCAGTGCATGGAAGCAGCTGAGGTCTGGAACATTGCTAGAACAGGCAATATTGTCCTTTCCAGCGGCCGAATTTCGCTGAGATGC
Source organism: Aureobasidium vineae (assembly GCA_903819635.1). Classification (NCBI taxonomy): domain Eukaryota; kingdom Fungi; phylum Ascomycota; class Dothideomycetes; order Dothideales; family Saccotheciaceae; genus Aureobasidium; species Aureobasidium vineae. The sequence goes on from CAIJEN010000014.1 coordinate 79,154, forward strand.
AATAGCGATGTCGGGGGATGGGATACCCGTCAAGCAAGTAGATATGAGATTGCATAGCACTCTTGTTTTCTCTCAAGCAACTCGCCAGAAACTTGAAATATACTTGATGGTTCCTTTCCATCTCCACAGTGACACCTTGATGATACAGCAGAGCGGGTCGCATTGGGGTATGACGTTTGAGTTTGCCGGGACAGCCGGTCCGTGATGTAGTTCGTCTTCTTGATTGCGGCTCTTGACATTGAAAATACAAAAACCACGATCTCTCTGTTATTGCAGAGCTCTACCATGTCAATCGAAGCAGTGATTGTTGGTAAGTTCAAGGATGATTGGTAATGTTGCATGCTTGTTTTCCATTTCTTTGATTTCTGTCTGTCTCTTGCCATCTCATACTCATCACATGTTTGTTCATACCGCCGTGCAAATCTGAAAAACGAAAGTCGAAGACGCCTGGTGCTGAGAACGTAAACCGCAAAATACTCGAAACAATGACTTTGGAAGCCATGAGACCCCTTGCAAGAACAACGTCGGTCGCTCAGCGAAGACAGCAAAACCTCAATCCATGTCAAAGTGCAAGCCGAATGCCAGCCACCAGGCCATTCTCATCAAAAGCCAATGTATGCATCAGAGCATACTGCAACTACCCTGACTTGGGCCATCAAACATCGTCATCATCATCATCATCATCTTCGGTGTAGTGGTGAGAGACAGGCGAAGTGGTGTAGTGAATGTTGTGTCTGCGCGAGGTTGCTCTGCTAGGAGTAACAGGCTGCTGGAGTGAAGGAATGCCCGAAGTTCTGGTGTGGGTGATCCAATTGGCTGGAAAGACAGGTGACTCGGCGGGGGTATCAGTGTTAGCTGAGACCACATCCGCTCCGAGTTCCTGGGACAGAGCCATCGCAGACGCTGAAGCTGGTCTAGCCTGGATGGTACGAACCACAGCTGCAAGGTTGACGTCGGTCTCGTTCGGTATGATGGTGGGCGAAGCAGAAGCGGCTCTTGTGTGCGAGTGGGCATGGGCGTTGCCTCTTATCTCGGCGATGGTCTCAGCAGGGAAACGACGACCTGAGTGCATGATGGGAACAGCCAAGACGGGCAGACCGGGATCGCAGACAGCCATGCCTGCAAAGGTGCCTGGACGAGCGGGTCTGTCAAAGCATGAAGAAGCGAAGTCATGGTAGGAGGTAGGGCCCTGATAGCGAGATCTCAATGGTGTTTCGTAAGAAGCCATGATGGCCTCGTTGTTTGACTCGGTATCGCTCTCAACATCAGGCTCGTGACAGTAACGGTACTGGGATCTGTCATCATATTCGCTTGCAGCAGCTTGGATCGCGGCAGCAGTGTTGGATGCAGGAAACGGACCGTCGGCTGGATCGTAGTGGTAGTAGTATTCGGCAAACATGAGGTCGGCTTCGATGGCGTGGAGCTCGTTCGGGTTGACTCCATCGGCACGAAGCGGTTCAGTCAGGTTGGCACTGTCACATCTGGTCAGCCAGAAGTATCAAAGACAAGGCGACTTGACGACGCACCGATATCTGTGAGTTCTTCCCCAGGGGTTGGAAGGCTGGCCTGGTCCACCTGTTCCGAGCAGTCTGATCTGTGTCTGGATTTCCTCCATCTGCGAAGCGAAGGCAGTGTCGTCGACTTGGAGAGCATGATCGTCAGGGACATCATCGTTGTTCGAGAGATAATCAACGCCAGCTGGATGGTGCTGAGCAGGAATGCCAGGACGGTTTTGAGGGCCGATGAAGGGGGTTGATCTGGCAGTAGGGACAGTGCTGGCAGAATCGCTCGCGGTGCCGTCATTGGAGAGGGCCCCATCGACCGAAGACACAGCAGAAGCAGAACGACGATGCGCAAATTCAGCGTTACCGGCCATGTGTGATGGGTGATGCAGAAAGACAGATCGAGAGGGTAGCAGACGGAAAGGGGTCGAGGAAGAGAAGAGGGAAGTTTTTGTTGACGAGCGAAAGAGGTGATGGGCACGATGCTGAAAGAACAGGTGAACACTGCGCGGATGACCAAGAGTGAAGGGAATGACTAACGAATAATTAGCAAACTGTGTGTCACAATGTTGGTGAAGTGAGGGCAAGTTCCAGAGGTTTGCACCTGCCATATCTTGTTGACCGTCACTCACCGAACTTGCGCACTGCGACTCTGCTTTCAAAAATTCGCTGCTCCTTCACAAGAGACAACCCAAGTGAGGTATCCAAGCGACAGGACATACATCATAGAAACAATAGTGAGAATATCTCTCTTCTTTGTCTACAGAAAAATCATGATAACAACAAACCCCCCCCTGATGTCTGTGTATACCAAACTCCCATTCCTCGCTGTGCAAAACCATAACCGAAACCAAATCACATAGTCTAGAGTAGATAGTCTGTCAAGATGAGGAAGTGAGTTTTTTCACACCCCTTGAACTTTGCGATAACTCGGCGGTTTGACTGCTCGCCGAATCAACTTGCCAGCATAAACAGGCACTAAGGACACCGCAGAAATTGCAGCAACCCTCCACACAAACCCAGCGCTTGCCACGAACCTCAAATCAAAGTATCCGGAGAGGAATGGTATACTTCCGAAATACAAGCAGCCAGTCGCGAGGATAGAGATGATGTTCGCAGGATGCCATGTCGTGATTTCCGCAGCCACCATGATTAACTCATTTATGACGAGGACAGTAAAAGACACACTGACCATACGTGCAAACGAGGCGGCAGTGTCAGCGTTTCCTGAACTGTGTTCCGCAAACTTAGGGACCAGCAGCTGACTTCCTCCCTGGATGATGATACCCTGGTAGACCGAGATGGCGACCCAGATAAAGAAAGTACGGTAGGAGAGGGACTTGCCCAGAGTCAACTCCTTGTACAGCTCTGGATATAGGTTGGCGAGATTCTCATCGACATCGCGGTCGAGTGTGAGCGAGAAGACGGGCGCCATGGTGTACAGAGTTGCATAGCCGACCAACAGCCAGTCCCTGTACAGAGCGATGGGCTGATACGCCGAAGCAACCGAAAATACAGTCTGACATACACTGATGATCAAACCACGGTGGATCACAAACTGCGCGAGCTTCGCCGATCGCTTGTAGCTGTTGCGTCCATGCCAGACGAGCAGTTTGGTCAAGTGGCTGAATTGAGTGATGCTGAAGTCTGCGGCGAGAGAGGCTTGACGACCTTCCTTTCCTACAATACCCACACCTACATCGGCAGCTTGAATCATGCTGACATCGTTACCACCATCACCAATACAAGCAATGCGCTTGCGAGTGTGAGCGCGGATCAATTTCGCGACGTCTGCTTTCTGAGTTGGAGAGCAGCGGCAGGCTATCACAGCGGGTAGACGAACCGCTAAGGTGATGAAAGCATCCCTGTGGTGCGTCAAGTATAGAGACAGGGATTCACCATCGATGAGCAAAGCTGCGTTTGGACGAGAATGTAGGAGAGATAGTGCGTCCAGAGCCAGCTCTTTACGTTTGAGCCCTGCAATTGTATGGATGTACTGGCCCCTGGAGACAAGTTTCGAAGACACAGCTACACAGCGTGCGGTCTCGACTTTGTCTCCAGTCAACATCCAAATCTTGATGCCTGCGTTGCGGAGGAGTTCTAGCGATGGCTTGATGTGAGCTTGAAGTTTGTCTTCCACTCCTGTCACGCCCAGTAGCTCAAGATTGTGTTCGAGGTGCTGCTTGACGATTCGCGCCATGCTGTTGTCGCGATCGTGAAGACTCAACGACGCTTCTGCGTAGGCTGATGAGAAGGCTGAGTATTGCTGTGCGGACAAAGCCTTTCTTCCGATCACTAGTGTGCGCAATCCTTCGCGAGCCATGTTTGCTGTCTCTTCGTCAAGCCAATCATTGGCAGCGACAATTGAAGTCATGACGGTATCTGCACCTTTCTGGAAGAAGTACAGCTCACTCACATCACCTTCAGCTCCACCCTCTTGCACAAACTTGACAATGATACCCATGCGCTTGCTGTCGGAGGTAAAAGGGAAGATGTTGAGGATTTGTACACGAACCACGATTTTGCTGTTATCCACAAACTGCAAAGTGATAGATTTTCGATCGCGGTGTAACAATCGTAATCCGACTTGCTCTGTCCACGCCACAATAGCAATCTCATCTGGCGAAGAAGCTTGATATGAGGTGACTGTGGCCCCATCGATTTCTTCTGTAGTAGGTGTGACATTGTGACATAGAGCCAGTGCCAGTACCAGATCTCGGACTCGTAGACCGATCTCCCTGCGCGACCGTGTACCTGAAGCAAGCCCACCAGTGACGTTGGAAGAGGGCAAGAAGAAGCCTTGTAAATTAGAGAAAGCCGACTTGACGTAGGCAGAAACCTCGTCCATTGCTTCATTGGCGTACGAAACTGTACCAACGTGGATCTTCTTCAGCTCCATCTCATTCTGAGTCAGTGTACCAGTCTTGTCGCTGAGCAAATACTCGATGCGACCGAGATCCTCGGGGATGGTGCTGGTGCGCACGACAGTTCCTGGGATACCTTGATCACGCTCAATGAACCAAGCATACATTGACTTGCCCATGTCGAGATTGACGCGCAGACTGATGGGTACAATGGTAGAGAACAGAATGAGGAAGCGCATGACAGAGACATACCACTCCCGACCGTTCTCAGCNNCTTGGAAGCCCTTTAGAGCAACCAAGATAAAAGACAGAGCGAGAGTCAAGAAACACAAAATCTTCGTCAGAGAATTAATCTCGTTCTCGAGCAGGCCAGTTTTTGAGCGAGAAGCAGAGGTGGAAAGAGCGGCACGTGTCTCTGGACCTGTATAGATGACCACAGCATAAACGGTGGTGCTCGAGGCAAGTACAGTGTTGGCCCACGCAGTGTTGTCGATGGACAGAGGAATAGATTTCGTGCCTGGCACTTCAGCAGCGGGCGCTTCGGACTCGTAGGGGTCATATGCTTGACGGCCGTCTGGGAGAAGATCCAAGGTACCAGCGAAATCATTCACGCGTTTATCAGGCTTTCCGGCTATCAAGCGCAGCCTTGTGAATTCGCGGGAGGCCAAGTCTTGTGTGAGAGGAGATGCCAGCCTGAGCTTCCAGTCTGTCTCACCATCGAGTTGGTCTGTTCGGATGAAGGCTTCACCACCAGCACTAGGATCTTCAGAAGTGGTCTGGTTGGCCAAGGGCGGTTCTGGTACGCTTGCGGCTTCCGTCTCGAACAAGTTTACCTCTTCGCTTTCCGGCAAAGGTTCGGGTTGAGCGGATGACTCTTGCGAGAAACTTTTGAGAATGACAACATCGGCAGGAAAGCGCTGGTCTTTGGTCATGACCAAGACATCTCCGACCTTCAGTAAGCGCGAGGGCTTGGATACCTCTCGCACTTGGTCGTCCAGTAGACCATCAGCATCCAGGTCTGTGGGTCGGCGTCTTCGTGTCGAAGTAGTGTCGTTGTCACCAAACTGCAGGACGGTGTATCGTTCCGAGTTGGCCTCTTGATCTCTCCTCCGTCGGTGTATGTCGTCCATAGCCTCCTTTCCGAGAGTGATGGTCAAGACGAAGAGCAAGGGGAAGATATAAGTGCTCAGGTAGCCGATGCGCAGTTGCGGGATGATTTGCGACAGGGCGACGAGGAGGAAGTACATGTTGAAGAAGAAGGAGAACTCGTTGTACAGCGTTCGAGGAAGGAAAGACACGGGGGTATATTTGGCGTTGGAAACGGCATTGGGAGGGTATTTGGCATCCTGACGGCTGCCTACGACGATGGTCCGGTTGGAAGCGGGATCGTGTTCGTCTTCGGGCTCGTCGTCGTCGTCGTTGTCGAGCGGAGTGGAGCGAGAGAAGGGGTTGAGGCGGGCTCTGAACTTGGCTATGGCCGAGTGCGACTTGTCGGACAGACGGCGTAAGCGTGAAGTGTGCGGCGGCGGTGGTTGGAGGGTGTGCGAGTCTCGTTCATGCGCTTGACTGTCTCTTCCCACCAAGGCTTCCAGGTCGTCGGCGTCCGCATCATCGATGTAGCGGTCTGGTCTCCTAAAAGCTCTTCTTCCTCCAAATCGCAGGTTCTTGAGCGGTATGTTCTTGCCAGAGTCGCCATTTGAGGGCCTGTTGGAAGTTGTAGTCTGGGGGTCGAGTTCGTCCAAGTCTAGATCCAGGTCCGAGTCGGCATCAGGGATCAACGAAGCCGACGCGGTCGAGTCGCCGTGCCGATGTGACATGCCTCATTTGTCGTGTAGATGAGGAAGAGGGGAGGTTGAGTGGTGACTTTCTTTGTTGATGGCTGCTCACACAATTACGTTGCTGTCTGCTATTCTAGGCTCTCGCATGCGTGACTCGAGCGACCCTGACCGGGCATGTCGCACGACTCAAAGTCCGGGGCGCTTGGCGCGACCCCCGACGCGATTGGCCGTCAGGCTTGGCTGATGTCTTGAAGTCTGGCATTTATTACCTCCTTTCAACTTGCTGCCATATCTACTCTTATGCTGTCCGGCTGCCTGTACTATTAACTTATCCAATGTCTTGACAAGCTCGCCCTTGATTCTTGGCATCTTGTTTTGGTAAGTTATAGGCCTCTCTTCCCAAGTAATGGTCACGTTGCCTGAGTTGCTACTTCATAGATACTGAGACATGTCCACAGCAACCGTTATACATAATACCCAGTCATGGCAGACGACGGCCACCATTCTTCATGGCATCCTGCTCTGAGGACGCATAACAGCTCCAACGATGTACCAGTAGTCACTCCGCAACAGGCACCTGCTCCAGCCGACCATGATGATGCCAACTTCTTCGACCGCATTCCTGCCGACCAACCCCAGTCCATCGCTGAAGATGCTGACCTAGAAGAATCTGCCGAGAATCCTTCCACCAAGTCAGCACAACTTGCTTTCGACCAGCCCGATACCGCGACAGAAAGTGCCGAAGCCTCAATACCCGCTGCTGAAGAAGTCATGGAGGACACGCAAATCCAACAGCCAGAGCCTATCGAATCGCCGAAGCTGATACCCGAGCCGACTCATGACTTGCTCGAGAACGCCCATCATGCACCAGTCCCTGAGGTCCAGCACGCCGAGCCTCTGGCCTTCGCTGAGCCCGAACAAGCCACATCGCAAGAGCCGGAACGCTCGTCTGTCGAGGAAGCTTTTGGTAGCTTGGACAAGGAAGAGCAGGAGCACATTCGAGAGCAGTACGAGTACCAGGGCCAGAGTACCGCCGCCGACGATGCCGTTGACGAGAGCGACGATGCGCCCTTGATGCAGGATGAGGAGAGCTTGCCCACACCCGGTTTTGCTACAGATGCTCCTGCCACTAACGCCCATGACGTTCCCTTTGAGCCCTTCCACTCGGATCCCTCAGCAGTTGCCGCCGCCGCAGAGCACGTTTACGACATGTCTACCGAGGACCCATCAGTACTTGAACGAGAGCCCGCCACAGAGTCGCAAACGTTCGACGATCAAGTCCCTGAAGTCCCAGTAATCTACGAGCCTTCGGAAGCGCTAAAAGAGGCCAAGGAAACCTTGCGACAAGTGGCCAAAGAGCCCATTGAGGAGCCGATCCAAGTGCAATCTCAGTCCTCGGCTGCGTTCGAATGNGGGGATGACGACCAGGTTGAGGACTTTGGAGCTGTTGTGGGAAGTGTTCCAGCACACGAGAACAACGTTGATCCAGACAACCTTGCGGCTGGAAGTGGCCTTGTGGCTTCTCGGGCAACTGCTCTGGCTCAGGCTCTGCAGGAGCAAAAAGCAGAGGAAGACGGTCCTGCCGAGGGTGAGAAGAGCGAAGAGGATCTGGCCGCCATGTGGTCCGCTGCTTTGGATGACGATGACTTCCTCGACGACAACGCTGTTGATCCTAGTGGCTTCTTCGACGATGACGGTGAGGGCTTCTTGGACGACTTTGACACAACCCCGGCTCCTACGCAACAAGTCTTTAGCCCTGAGCAAGCACTTAGCCCCGGTATTGCCCCTGTACTAGACGCTCAAGGAAACACGGTTGGCTTCACAAAGCTTGGTGGCCCGCAAGAACAAATCAACGCCCCTGCAAACCCATACTCGCCAGCAGCTCGGCAACCAAATCCCTACTTGACTCCAGCTCTGCCATCTGTGCCCTTGTACAACCAGCAACAGCAACCCGTCCGACCAGCTCTGAACAATGCGCAAAGCTTCGCCGACAAGTCCAAAGGCGGCTACTCCTCCCCGTACGACTTGCCCGAAGACATTGTTCAGCCCCGTAGACGTCCTGCTGCAGCTGCTGCTCCCACTCAGTCCAATGCTCCAGCTCCTCCACCAAGGAGTAGCAGTATGCAATCTGTTCCACTCAATGTTCCGCCGCCTTTTTCCCGTTCCGCAACCACTGCTTCGGCGACCATTGCATCGCCTCCCATGAACCAATCGCCCAGCGTCGCAACTTTGCCACCAAAGCCTGCCACTGCTTCAGGCGCGAACCGATCTGCCTCTGGTTTCTTCGAGGAACTACCCATAGCGCCGAAGCCTCGCAACAGACCCTACACCCCAGCTGTGACCGCCCCATCCCCTGCTCAGGTCCCTGGTCAAACTCCTCCACAAGGGCCTCCTATCCGTCCATCATCCCGTCCTGTAATGCCTCCACCCGCTGGTTCTGAAAGCTATGGTGTCGCAGACTTCAGGCAACCCGAAAAGCTACCTTTGTTGCCTGACATGCAGGCCGCTCCTCAGCAGTTGGAGCCACCTCAACCCACTGGTCCTCCAGCAAATTCGAGATACTCGCCTGTTGCTCCTCAGCAGGCTCCTTTAGCAGCAGCACCTCCAGCGAGTGGCCGCTTCTCGCCGATGCCACCGCCTGCTCCTGCAGCAAACTCTCGTTATTCTCCGGCTCCACAGGCTCAGGCTCAGGCCCAGAACCAAGCACAGAACAAGTATGCAACTATGCCTGCTTCTACGCCTGTTGCAAGGCCGGTCCAGCCATTTGCCCCTCGCACTTCGAGTCCTCTAGCCTTCCACGAGAAGCCTGCTGCTGCTGAGATGCCACCACCACCTGTGCGTGCAGTTTCGTACCAGCCTCCACCTCCAGTCCGCCAGATGTCGGGTCTTGCTGAGGGTTTCGCGACACCACCACGACGAGACAGCAACACTCTGGACCAGACTCTTTCTCAATCCTATGCATCGCCTCCTCGCGCCAATCCTTATGCTCCCATGACTTCGTCTCCTGAGTCTCGTGTGTCCCAACCGTATGCTGCCAGCAATGCGCCCGCGCCGAGTGATACATTCTCGCCACCAAGACGCTCTAAGACTCAATCGCCGGGAACCGCTATGAAAGCACCTCTGAAAGCTATGACTCAAATCGACAGGCCGACTTCTGCTGCTGGCAACATTACCTCCCCGACATTGTTGCAACGGCAGGACGCAAGAGCTGCTCTGCCTCCAGCTCGACAGCAGTTCTCCTCGGATCTCAATTTCACTGTGCCTCAAGACGAACGAGCGCAAGATCCGTTGGAGAGATACAAGGGTTGCCCCGTCTTCAAATGGGGTCCCAGCGGCTCATTGGTGAGCACGTTCCCTAAGCAAGCACCTTTTTATGCTGCTGGTCATGCTATCCCGACTATCAAGTGTACACCTGGCCATATCACTATTCATGATACCAAGGTGACATATCCTCTGAGCGAGCGTGATGCAAAATTCCCTGGGCCCTTGAACAGAGGCAAATCCAAGAAGAAGGAAGTTCTCACTTGGATCACTGGCAAGATTGAGGATCTTGAGAAGGCGAATGAAGACACTCTTCACGACTTTGGCATGCCTGTTCAAGTAAAGAAGCGTATCGAAGAGAAGGTTGTTCTCTGGAAGATGGTCAAGCTTTTGCTCGAACACGACAACAAGATTGAAGGCAATACGTCTGCAGAGGACGCTGCTCGGAAGATCCTGTTGCCGAACTTCACACAAACAGAAGAGCCTATTGCAGACGTTACCGATGAGAACATCTCTGGACTATCTACTGAACCGGTCAATGCAAAGGCCGTCGCGCAGATTCGCAAACACCTTCTGGCTGGTGATCGTGAGAAGGCCGTCTGGTACGCAACCGAACAAAAGCTGTGGTCTCACGCTTTGCTCATCGCATCGGTTGCCGGGCCTGAGATCTGGAAGCAAGTGGTACAGGAGTATGTCCGCTCGCAAGTCAAGGATGCAGGAGAAAATTCTCAATCTCTTGCAGCATTGTACGAGGTCTTTGCTGGAAACTGGGAAGAGAGCATTGACGAGCTCGTTCCACCCTCTGCTCGTGCCGGCTTCCAGATGATCAGCAAGGCAGGACCGAGTGCGAAGAATCCTCTTGATGGTCTTGACCAGTGGCGCGAAACGTTGTGTCTCATCATCAGCAACAGAAGCAATAACGATGTTCAAGCTATTTCAGCCCTGGGCAAACTTCTCTCTAGCTATGGTCGCAGTGAGGCAGCCCACACTTGCTACCTCTTTGCTAAAGCTTCAGCTCATCTTGGTGGCGCTGACGACGAGAAGTCTAGCTTCGTACTGCTTGGAGCGGACCACAAGAACCAGACTCAGGAGCTTTCTGATCTGGATGCGATTCTTCTTACTGAAGTCTACGAGCTCTGCGTGTCTCTTGCACCTGCTCCCGGAACATCGCCTACTCTTCACCATCTACAAGCATTCAAATACCAGCATGCTCAGATACTCACAGAGCACGGCCTGCGTAGCGAAGCACTGGCATATTGTGATGCGATCATGGCTTCATTCAAGGCATCTACCCGCCTTTCGCCATACTATCACCCTGCACTACTGAGCAGTGTAGATGACTTGCACAGATGTCTGTCGCAAGCACCTCAAGCCAGCGCTTCCGGGGGATGGATCCCTAAACCGTCCATGGACAAGGTCTCTGGTAGTATGTGGAAGCGCTTCAACACTTTCGTCGCTGGTGATGATGATGAGTCAAAAGCGAACGGCTCAACTGGTGGTGAAGGCGCCCCTGCAGGCCCATTCGGAGGTATCACTGGTGAGACACCAACAGTCAGCAGAACAGCTTCAACTACGGATCTGTATGGAGCAATGTCAATGGGCGGCAGCATATCTTCTGCCACTGGACATGTCGCACCCAGTCGATATGCACCTGCTACTCAACATGGCGGTGCTTCAGCTTCACGCTACGCTCCGAGCAGTTCGAGTGCGTATGCTCCAAGCAGAGGTTCAATGGAGTCTTCCCGCTCCTACGAACAAGAAAGACCTGGAACTGGCTACAGTGGTCTTGTTTCTCCTACCACAGCCGCACCTGCGCCAGTCCAGCGTGCTAGTAGCACGCCGTTCGGAGCGTACTTGCCGCAACAGGCCGGAGAAAGCCAAGCACAGCCATCACTCGGTGTCCCTCGCCCGGAGCCAAACCGTGCCGTGTCAGACTATCGTGTACAATACAGCCAGCCACCTTCAAGACGTCAGTCTGTCCAATCTGGTGTTGGTTCTGAGCCTCGTTCAAGTCTTGATCTTGGCAGACCAGCATATGGATACCAGCCCGAAGCTTCGAGGCATTCTCCCTACCAGCCCAGCTCGTACACGCCACTGTCGCCCATCTACGGAGACAACAATGCTGAGACTGCCGAGAGTGAACAGCCCTCGTCATATGAGCCTCACACACAATCACCATACCAGCCATCTGAGCCGACTCCGGTGCAAGAGCCACAGTTTGCTGGTTACACGCCCACCGCTCCTTCGGATGAACCAACGAGCTTCGGGCATGAACCTCCGGCATCCTATGAACCACCCTCATCTTATGAGCCACCATCATATGATCCCGAGGCTTCCTACCAACCTCCATCTTCATACGAGCCGCCTTCAGACGACCCGCAAATGTCCGATGAACCTCAGACATCTTCATACGCCCCTCCTTCATACGAGCCTCCCTCGTCGTACGCGCCTCCCACATCCTACGAGCCTCCAACCAGCTCATCAAGCTACGAACCTCCTACATCGGACTACCAACCCTACGAGCCCGAACCCGATCCAGAAGGCAACGACGAAGAAGTCCAGGAGAAATCAAAGAAGAAGAACTTTATGGACGACGAAGACGACGACGAAATTATCCAGCGAGCCGCCGCCCTCAAAAAAGCCGCCGACGACAAGGCCGCAGACGAAGCCTTCCGCAAAGCCGCCGAAGATGACGCCAAACGCGACGACAAGGCCTCCGCTTCGGGCGACAAGAAAGGCTGGTTCGGCGGCTGGTTCGGCAAGAAAGACCCAAATGCTCAACCAGGGCCCATCAGAGCCAAGCTCGGCGAACAGAGTTCCTTCTACTATGACCCGGATCTCAAGAAATGGGTCAACAAGAAAGGAGGTGCGGAGGCTGCTGCCCCTACTGCTGCTACACCGCCTCCACCCAAAGGTCCACCGAGTAGAAGCGTCAGTGCTGCTGCTCCGCCCATGTCTGGTCCGCCTTCGCGCACCTTGACGCCAGCCAGTGGTCCGCCTTCTGGGCCCCCATCTGTTGCCGCTTCCCCTGCTGCACCGCAAACGGGCTTTGCTTCTGCTTCTGCGCCTCCACCGCTGGGAGGACCGCCATCAATGTTGGCGCCGCCCAGTCGTCCCGCAACGAGTATGAGCAATGCGAGTAGTATTGATGATTTGCTCGGCGCGCCCGGGCCGAGGAAGGGGAGGTACTGCAAAGGGCAAGAAGAGGGGTGGCAGGTATGTGGATGTGATGGCTAAGCCTTGATTTCTTCCAGCTGTCTTGTCTTCGTCTCCTGTTCTGTATCTTTTGAGAATGCTAGGGATTGTAGGATTAGCATAAGTAGGCAGTTTCATTATCTTGTATCTTTGCATTGCATCTTCTGTATTTCTATCATCATTGATGCTTTTGATATGGCTCTTGTTGTCCTTTTTTGAAGGTGTGTACTTTGCATTTTTGTGTGCATTTGCTATAACGCTATTTGTTTGAGAAAGCATCAGATTGGCCGGCATGTGTCGAGAAATCGACAATCAAAGACTTTACACGAGGGAGTTTGACCAAGAGCAGCACGACACATTTTCACCTTTCGTTAGTGGCATGACGTGATAGATGCCCAAGTATCATGCTAACTCAAGTAGATTTGATGCCGATTCAGTATGTATCTTTAGAGCTTTTTGTGTGTCTTCTTCGGTTATATAATTGGAAAGCAAAATGCTAAATACAATGATGCAGGAGCTGGAACGATATGTCTACTTATTCCTTACACATCGAGTTCACACCAGTGGAATAAAATATTGATGGTTCTAGTGCCAGGGTTGTACCTACGACTATCAGATTTGAAAGAAGTCATAAACATTGCATCGCATTGTGCTCTGAAACAGACCACGGTCAACGATGTACTCAACGAGAACGATAGTGTCGGACAAAGCGGCGGTCATGTTCTGCAGGGCCTGCCATCTTGTGGCCAGAAGATTACAGATATGTCAGTTCAGCCTAGGCGGATTCTGTGAATGGCGGGAGCCGGGTCACTGTAGTCTCGACTGGAAGTGACCCAGACGAGTAGCGCCTGACCATCTCGAATCAGAGGAGTTCTGAGATGGATGTTTGGGAGCGAGTAGCGGTGAATGGCGGACCACTATGCAAATCTCAAGGGACTAGGGAAGTTCTTCGATTCTTGCATGTATTGCCAGACCTTATGCTGGCTCAGTTTTGGTTATGTCCTTGTTTCCAGCTCTTGACACTGTCCAGTTATTGAAGTCGATCCAAGGTGCGAGTATAAACCGGTTCTTCGTACGCTTTTTGGGTATGATTGCTGGTATGGTTGACGAAGAGCTGTCTGTGACCTTTGTATGATCCAACAGTCAATCGTAGATGTCATTGCTCGTGTCCCATGTTCTGGGGGATCTGGTATTGTCAGTATGCTCATCCGATCTTGGCTCAACATAATCGATTCCAGAGCATCGTCTCTCAGAGCATTGGACGCTTCTCCAAAACCAACCCTCAAATTTGACCAGAGATATCCAATCTACAATGAACGAATAGGTGCAAATTGATGACCTCAATTTCCTGTGGAATTCATAATCACCGTCAGCTGCATCGTTTTTGCAGCTCATGGAATTGCAGAGAGCTCGTGCAGGGGTGGATGCTATCATTGCGCAAACTTGACTGTCGTTGAGAAGTCGTGAAGCGTGGGAGCGACCGCCTGTTGTACAAGAACAAATTGATCGGATTCGAGAAGTTGAGGCGTTTCCGAGCCAAGTTGGAGGAGCACAGCATACTTCAACACTCGTGTGTACTGTCCGCGGCCGCACCCCTGCATGATCCTTGGTTTTCGAATAATTGGCCTCAGGCGATTGTTGGCCCATCATTGACCTCGATTTAGCAAATTGAGATTGCAGCCATACTGCCGTTGTAGCGCCAATGTAGACACGTGTAGCAACAATCTGTGGTCGTCCGATACACGTAACCACCTCCTTATTTAGCGGCACCCGAGTGGGCGGAGTTGGCGAAAGAATCGTTTCGACCCCACCAAAGCAGCTCGCCTTTGTTTGCGCAACGACCGCGGAGGTGCAAGACAGAGACAGACAGAAAGCAGAGGAAGATTCGTGAATGTGGAAAAGGTCCTTCTGCCATAATATTCTTGTGAATTCTGTGCTTCTGGCAATACATCGTCGATGGGACAAGCACGATCGTTGATAACCAAATCTGGTGAGTGAGGATCGAGAATTTGGCGGGGCAATGACACCGGAGCTGTCGGGAGGAGAACCGTGCACACTGACATCACACCAGGCCATGTGGTTTTTGTCCCACCATTGGATCATTCTGAGCTCCTGCCACAGAAAATGTTGCAGTGTATCGGTGCCACAAACAAGCTAGAATTCGGCCCTTTCAACCATCGCTCATTCAAACCTCAAATTTGCTGTGTTAGGGGCTGCTTCAATGTTAGTTTGTATCTGTTGAGGCTCGTTGACCGGGCCACCTTCAGCCCCACGACCCCGCCTATGAGGTCAGTAACAGAAGGGTGGTGAAGCTGCAGGACGACCGAGGAGACTTTTGGCTGGGACGCAGCAGAAAATATGACCTCAGCCCATCGAGCGGTAACGAGTGAACGGAGGAAGCTTCTTTTTTAAATAGCTATCTCTTCCCCTGCACATCCTTTCCTCTCTCCATCCTCTCTTCATACAAATCCATCTTCCTCTTTCTACCAACAACCCCACCAAATCATATCAACATGCCTATCTCTATTCCCAAGGGCGAGAAGCTTATGGACCTGCTCTCCATGAAGGGCAAGGTCGCCGTCGTCACTGGTGCCTCCGGTCCCCGTGGTATGGGTATTGAGGCCGCTCGCGGTCTCGCCGAGATGGGTGCCAACGTCGCCCTCACCTACGCTGGCCGTAAGGAGGGTGGTGAGAAGAACGCCGCCGCCCTCGAGAAGGAGTACGGCATCAAGGCCAAGGCCTACAAGCTCGACGTCGCCAACTACGAGTCGTGCTGCCAGCTCGTCAAGGACGTCATTGCCGACTTTGGCCAGATTGACGCCTTTGTCGCCAACGCCGGCAAGACCGCCGACTCTGGTGTTCTCGACGGCGAGATCTCCGCCTTCGAGGAGGTCATCCAGACCGATCTCCTCGGTGTTGCATACTGCGCCAAGGCTGTCGGCCACCACTTCAAGGAGCGCAAGACCGGTTCTTTCGTCATCACCGCCTCCATGTCCGGCCACATTGCCAACTTCCCTCAAGAGCAGACCTCTTACAACGTCGCCAAGGCTGGCTGCATCCACATGGCCCGCTCGCTCGCCAACGAGTGGCGCGACTTTGCCCGTGTCAACTCTATCTCCCCTGGATACATTGACACCGGTCTCTCGGACTTCGTCGATAAGGAGACCCAGAAGCTCTGGCACTCCATGATCCCCATGGGCCGTGACGGTGACGCCAAGGAGCTCAAGGCTGCCTACGTCTACTTCTGCTCCGACGCCTCCACCTACACCACCGGTTCCGACCTCGTCATTGACGGTGGTTACACCGCCCGCTAAACAGATCGCTGGCTGATCTGTTTGGTGTGATGTCCAGTCACGTCTCTTCCTATCAAAAACTAGTTAATTTACACTCATGACGGTCATGAAAATGAAAACATATTTCTTAGTCTGCTTCTCTTGATCCTCATCTCTCTTTGTGCTTTACCACCCTCTTTGACCGATATTATACGAACATGCATTTGACGGAGTGCTGTTGCTTCGAAGACTACATACGCAATCTTGGGCAGCAAAACAACACAACACTAAACCATAACATTTTGAGACCAAGAACTAACAATGCTACAGACATCGCACAAACCCATGCCACACGACCGTATACCTCAGCAACAACGTACCTATACGGTCACCCCACATCGATCCTTTTATACGACAAAGGCTCAGACCAAGGTCCATCTGCCTAGGTTCAGTTGCCGCCTCTCGGATCTTTACCGATACAGTCGAGCCAAAAAGTTCTAAGCAAAAACAAGGCAGGAATCAGAGAATGGTCGACAGATGGACCACTTCTGTCGGAAAGAGATTGGAGGCACGAAGAGATTGGAAGCACATGACCGCATGCAAAGCCATGAACGAGGACCAACTCGATACACATTACAAGGCGATGGCAAATCTCACAAGAGCCACACCCAAAAAGGGCAAGAAGACAATCATGTTTCCTTGAGAAGAAGCAACTGCCATATTCAACTGTCCAGCACCGGGATGCAAGCAAGTATTTGGTCCTTTTGACATCCCTCCTTCAGTTCTACCGACATATTGAGTGCTAAACTCTGAACCTTTTAAGTGGAAGAGGTGGTCAGGTCTGGGACCCCTTGCACTTCACTCCTTGTTTCGTGTACTGCTATCTTTACTAACTCTGACCGATACATGAGATAGCAGAGAGCTGTGACGAGGATCACAGACCTCTTCTTCTCCGTGTTTTCATGGTCGAGCGTCTCGGTATCGCTGCTCTCGCCATCAAGTGTCTCGATGTCGGTGCTTTCGTCGTCGAGCGTCTCGGTGTCGCTGTGCCCGCCGTCGAGAGCGACTCATCGTCACTACGGTCGTCGCCCTAGGCCTGGACTTGAGCATTGGCTAAGGTACGCAAGCGAGAAGAGGCTAGCCATGCATGGTCGACGCGGCTCACGTAAGCGACTAAGAGACCGCCAACCTTCTTGCTAATTAGAGACACACGTCTTCTTGCCATGTCTTCTCGTGGGTCGCAGTCATGGTGGTTGTGGTTTTGGTTGAACCATCAGATGGGCAAAACGAATTCTTGAAACAGTATGTTCATGTTAGCAGCAAGTCATTCTAGTTGATGACTACTTGCATCTCACAAGCATGTTTGAACCACATACTGATTTAGACATCATGCCGGTCTGAAGCTGTGCAGTTCTGGATCTCGAAACCAAGATCCTGATTGTATTTTCTACTGTCAGTAGCGGAGAGTCCAGTCATGTGACGACAGAAGATGTCAACCAAACATTACTGATTATGGTCGAGACTCCAGGTAAAATCAACCAAGACATTCGCACTGGTCTGCCTCATGCAAACGCATGCGGGTGCGACGAAACCCCGAAGAAGAAAGTCTTGTTGTCACTGTTCCGCCGGATCGGAAAGGAGAAGTAAGGATGTCGACACTCGATCTGAAGGCATGGATAGTCATGTTCACATACAATTCATGATCCCCGAGAAGAAGAGCAAGGAGCGGAGGGTTCGTTTTTGGGATACAACTTGATATCCTTGAGGGATAGGAGTGGAGTGAACAAGGGAATGAGGTGACTAGGTCTATGACACCTCTTTCTCCTTTTACTCTTCCTTTGCTTGTAGAGTCATACCCTGTTCGTAAATCCATTGGCTCGGGCTCAGGAGATGATAAAAAGAAGATGAGGGTTGCTGACCTGCATCTCCTCCTTCCTTGTCTTCTTTGCCCTTTGCCTTGCGTGCAACAGTGAGGATGCAGCGCATCCACGATCACCACGAGCAGCACAGGTCTCGCGACTCTCCCACATCTTACAATGAATCAAAGCTCGAGTCATCGAGGTTGTGTTTTGGATGAGTTGTGTATAGGCAGGGTTTTATACTCTGATATCAATGGAAGTGAGGACTGAACGAGACGGCATACTGTATCATATTCTCCATTCACTTTGTGGCATGTGATAGAGAGTATATGTCATCCCCTTCTCGCCTTCTCCCCTTCTCTCTTTCGTTCCCGTATCTTTGCCGCTTTGCTTCCTGTGGCTTCTATACGCTGCATCTATGCCACAGCAATCCCATTGCCATTCATAACCACATCTGCAACTCCATTTCCGTTTTCCTGTGGAGCAGCCCCAGCACCGCCACTAGTGCATCCAGGACAGTTATGCACCACCTCATGGCAAANAACATCACAGTCGACGCAAAAGTGTCGCTCGCAGGAAGGACATTCGTATCTGCTGCTTTCACTGGCGCCTTCTGCTCTTTTTTGCTGCTGCTGCTCTGTTGCTTGCACTCCGTTCGCTGCTGCATCAGTGACCTTTGGCGGCACAGGAAAAGAATTCAAGCACCCGAAACACCTGCTGGAGTTTTNTGCCACGGCTCGTTGCCAAGAGACTTCGTTCCAGAGTAATAGAGGAAAGAGATGGTGGTAGCTGCGAGCAAGGTGGGTAGAGAGGATAAGCGTCAAATCGCACGCCGGACAAGTTTGCGGCAAACTGCAGACTTTGGCATTGCAGCGCGAGCAATTGTATCCGCCTTGAGTAAGTACACCATGGCAAGCACACAGCGTAGCAACAGCCTCAGTATGTCTCGACGGAAACCCCATCTGCAGTAATGCAGAAGCAGAAGTTGCGGAAGTGGAAGCAGAACTGCGCATTACAGGTGGCGTGGTGATTTGCATGAGCAGCTCGCGGTAATGCGGTTCGTCGAGGGCGACATTGTAGCTGCTTTGATCTCCTGCATTTGTGCGTGCGCATAGGTCTGCGCAGATGTGCATTTGGGCCGCTAAACCGATGACTGTGACGCGTAGTTTGTCTCTTACGCAAGCGTTGATGGTGCTGTGGATATCGCCTGGGTCTGCGGAACTGAGTGCGCCGAGGATAATCACCACTTCCCTGGTGCCGTGTGAAGGTGTATGATATAAGGCTGCCCTTGCCATTTCCAGCGCATTCTGCAGACTTGCTGCGCCTTTGGGCTCTGTACTCCTCAACTCTTTCAGCGCTTGAATATGGTCGTTGGGGTTGCCGCTCAACTCTGAAATCCTCACTGCCAATCCATCTCTCATGCCCAAGATACCCAGCTGCGAGATGGGATTCTGCTCAAAGAACTCACGCACAAAGGCCATGGTATAAGTAAGCGTGAGCAAAAACCTCGTGGGCCGTAAATCCTTCTCCAGCATGGCAGCGCTCAAATCCAGCACCAGCAAACAATGCCGTATAATGCCTCGTTGCAGGGGTGTGGTATCTTNTTGCAGTCGCAGTCTTTTGGTGGCTTCTTCCATGCCGCCCAGCACAGAAGTCAGGTTGCCATCGCTACCTTCGTGTAAGTCCCAGTTCTTTTGCGCGCCGGCTTCCCAGCGTTGTGCGCGGCTGCTGCTGGAGGTTGTGGTGGTGGTTTTGGCTTTGCCCGGGTCTTGGGTGCGTGAGGGGTGGGTGGAGCGAGAGGAGCGGGTGTTGAGGTCTTCGTTTGCGTCGTCGGACATGTCCATGTCGTAGTCGATGTCGTGGTGCGCCATGCTGGGCAGTGTTGCCTGTCGTGTGTGTGTTGGTTGATGGGACTGTGTGTCAGATGTGGAAGTGGAAGACAAATGTGTTGTGACGTTTATCCAAGGATCATGCGGTCGTACTGGTCTGGTATGGCTGATGCGATTAGTTTTTTGCGTTTTGGTGGATGCTTCACTTCGAGATGTTTACGCTGATGGACCTCTCTCCAGATTTCCCATCGCGCGCGTCATCGAATGCACAATTCACTCTGTTGCACAATTATGCTCTGTTCTATGCTCTGTTCTATGCTCTGTTCTATGCTCTGTTCTATGCTCTGTTCTATGCTCTGTTCTATGCTCTGTTCTATGCTCCGGCACAAAATCACTCAGAATTGACACAGCACATTGATACACAAACGACATTGTATGCTCGAGAGTACAAGGAAACAAGCCTCAATGCAAAGTGAGACATTCAGGACTGCTATCTTATCATCCTCCTTCTGCCTGGGTATTGAGAGGGAAAAGCACAGCGATTGAGTAAAAACACATTAAAGAAAAAGGAAAAAGAAGAGTCATTAGGGTAAGGGAAGGGTAAAGTGCCTCCCAGCCATCAATCAATCCAACGCCGTGCTGCTTCATGATATGATAGTAAAAGAAAACATGGAGAAAGATTCCAAGAATGGTAGTCGTGCTCGCGGGTATAAAGTGTCAATAAGTGTGCGGTTGGGGTTTGTTGTTAGTTTCTTTAGTTATATGTGCTGGTCTCAGTAGAAGGCAGAGGCCAGTCGTCTTCGGTGATACTGGACCAGAAGACCCAGATCATGATGATGGAGAGAAGGGTAAATAGGGTTTCGAAGAGTCCTCCGTTGATGGCTCCGTTGGTCGCATTGCAGAGATGTACGCTGATGACGTATTGGAAGACCTGTCCGATGGCGAAGAGGAGCATTGCTGCGACGAGGTAGANCTGAAAAGACAGGTCAGCAGTGCTCTCCCAGACAACAATTACGCCAAACTTACACATGGGTCTAATCTCGCCGAGAACTCTGACGACAATGAAAGCCTCGAGGATAAAGAAGATGCTGAGGAAGACCAGAGGCACAAGCTGATACAACGTGTAGAGGGCGTACGCGCGGTTTGGGGCAACGAGCGTGTCATCCCAGTATCCAGTCCAGCTGAAACCGGTGTCGAGCGCAATGTAGCCAGTGCCGACAAAGAGGATAGCCGCCGAACCAAAGATCAGGGCGAGTGAGACAAAGGTTCCATCGTCCAAGAACTGATAGCCGACGGCACCATTCATGAGAAGGATCCATGTAGTCGCAATGATCGAAGCGATGTGCACGGCAGTGAAGGNCCTGGTCTTGTCAGTCTTGAGATGTTGAGAGGCTTCATGTCGAAATGAACATACCCGTCGCACAGCGCCATCAAGAGGGAACCAGCCGATGGTGAAAATTTCGCAGATTGAGATGATGATGAAGCCGACGAGGAAGAGTTGCATTTCCCNTAATACTGGTCAGCTTGTGTTGGCAATGGCTGGGCGAGAGATTGTATACCTTCTGCCAACAGCAGCGCGCTTTCTGTTGGACCTCCAGATCAGGAACAGGGCGATGAGAATGGCCAGACCGTCGATCAATATGGAACCCAGGTTG
Source organism: Aureobasidium vineae (assembly GCA_903819635.1). Taxonomy (NCBI): domain Eukaryota; kingdom Fungi; phylum Ascomycota; class Dothideomycetes; order Dothideales; family Saccotheciaceae; genus Aureobasidium; species Aureobasidium vineae. Next base: position 100,369 of record CAIJEN010000014.1, read on the forward strand.
GCAAGATATCTTCCTCCTCCCAGCGAGATACCCCGTAGATCGCATCCGCCAAAGCCACTGCCTCCTCGTGATGCCGACTCGGCAAAGAGNNCTGTCGCAAAGGGTCAATTGGGGGTTACAGTGATGGCATGTTGGGCAGGTCGTACATTACACACTGGCAGAGTTGAGCGCAAGCTGCCCGTGTCGCGACAAAAGTCNNCTATAGGCGACGTGTCAGACTCGAGTATACACAGCGAACGAGGTGGCCGTACGTGAAATTTGCCGTATTGGGTCATGTCTGGTGTTTGCAGGCGTTGGGCGCCTCGTCGCAGATCGTGTTTATTATGGGTGAGCGGTGCACAGCGAAGGTCGTCGAGGTAGAAGCGAGGGAATAGCAAGGCACAAGTGAAGGTACAGACGGAGACAATGAGCGAGTCGTCGTCGAGGGTGCGGTCAAAGACTTCTCGCGGGTACAAGTCGCAGGGCTGGCACTGGCACTGGCTTGACGCTGGACCGTCTGGCACTACCACTTTGGCTCTCCTTTGCTGCACTTGCGGTACACCCGCCAAGCCACGAGCTAACCACTTGCAAATCGTCTAAACAGGCTTTGGACGACAAAGTGATGCCATGAACTGGTTTCGCCATGATTAGCACCCCGAGCAACCCGTCATTAGCCCGACCACTAGCAAGCTCATCTCCCGCCCTCACCCAGAGACTCCCTTTGCGATTCTCTGTCTCGAACATGTGTGAATCTTCGGTATACGGCCGTTTCCTGTTGCTCCCGGAGACAACCCCCAAGCAACCATCTCAGATTTACGTCAGTTCGACGGCCCATCTCAAACGTCTTTCTATCTTGTATCTCTTGCTGTGACCTGGGTGGCTGGTCATCTTACAAGGGGAGGCCAAGCTTCTGCATCCCGCCCTCCCGCTCGTCTAAACACTCCACCGCCGAGCCAATCGTGAGCTTCGACCCAAGCCCTCTTGCCTTGCCATCTTCAGCTCTTGAACACCCTTGCGACGCACTCCTTTCCACTGCTCCTCCTTGCAGACACAATTCCTTGTAGCAATATGAGTACATCTTCAGCCCACGGTGTTCTCATCTCAGAATCTCCAAACGACCTCCCAAGGCTTCATGACTTCCGCGTCCACGGCACATGACATATAACAATTCAATAGTTCTCATGCTCACCCCTCAGTCATGCTTTCCCAACCACCTGCTTTTGATCTTACCCCGTCCCGTGTTATGCTCAGCTCTACTCAACCACATACTCTCACTCCGTGTAACCACAATCTTGCATGCATGGCCTTGTTCCTGCATGTGTCGATGAGGCTATCACGTCCGCCATCCCGGGAAGCGACTGCTCTGCATGAACCCAATTTCCCTGTCAAAGCAAATTGTCGCATGTGGGTGCAGCAGCCAACCATCTCTCCAAGTCTTCAAGGGCCGGGAAGCCTTGCGTCAAAAGTTTGTTGCCGACTACGGTGCTTGCGTTTTGCGCAACATGGTCGTTGTTGCTGCGTGCCTGTATACGCTCAAGGTGTGCATGTGTACTCGGAGATTTGAGAGATTTGCGCATTAGGCTTACGAACTCTTGCGCAACTCTTCCAGGACTTCTGCTATCATGATTGCTTTCTCCTCGCCGTAGTGTCCAGTTACGAGTTGCACGCCAATTGGCATGCCTTCCACCAGGTCCAAATCGTACTGCGAGTGATTGAACTCGTCACTCTTGTTCTTTGGCGAATACTCCTTCCAGCCAGCACAAGCTTCAGCACTATCTAACTCCTTGTCTACAACGACTCCAGTCGGCACAGCCAATGCAGAGTAGTCGAGCAAATTCCAATGAGCACTGTATCCAACATATTGATTGCTGACAACCCATTGCTTGGGCTTGTATCCCACCCAAGGCAACACTGGCGCAATAATGGCATCAACACCTGACTCGAGCATCTTCTCAGCATACATCTGTTTGTACTCTAGAATCTTGCAAGCCAGAGCTTGTCGTTGCGGTACATCGAGCTTGTGCTCGGGCTTGCCGACTAGCATGCCTTCGATGAGTGGTTGAGGTGGATCTGAGAGATTGCTGGCGGCTTTGCAGCCTTCGCCTCCGTCGGCCAGGATGGCTGGTTCCCAGAGCTCGTAGTAGGATGTTGATTGTGAGGATGCGTCCCAGTCGATGCATTCGTGTCCAGCTTCGGTGAAGAGTTTGCGGACATGGTTCATTGCTCGCTGGATGGACGGCTGGGGTAGCACGTATCCATCATCGTGGATGAAGCCGAGTTTGAGCTTCTCACTGGCCGGGAGCTTGGTAAGTTCTGTTCGCCAGGGGATGGGTGGAATGCTAGGGTCGATTTGCCAGGGGCTGCTCGAGCAGTAGGCTTCCATATATGTCTTGAGTGAGTCCAGAGACCAGGTTAGAGGTCCGGCCACAGAGGGAATCAGATATTCCTGGTGGTTGGCTGCTCTCCGCCACGATACTCTGAAAGCAGACGGGCAAAGACCATAGATACCTTGCAGAGCAGCTGGGATACGAATGGAGCCTCCAATGTCTGTTCCAATACCGATGACTGAGCCACGTCCACCCACCAGTGCTCCCTCTCCACCCGATGAGCCACCTGAGACTAGTCCACGATGCAGAGAATTGACGCTCTGTCCAAAGACATGATTGTAGCTATCCGACATCATCATGCTCTGCGGCACATTAGTCTTGACATACAACACAGCTCCCAGTCTCACAGCCTGAGCAATGGTAGACACACTATGCTGCTCTGCAGGCTTGAAGCACAAACCCGCCCAGCCAACACAAGCATCATAGCCTTCCACCTCACAACAATCCTTCAAAGATATGGGTAAACCATGCAGAGGCCCAATCGTCTTTCCAGTGCGAGCAAACTCTTCATCCAATTTTTCGGCAGTCTCCAAAGCATCGCCAAACATGAGCTCCGTACAGCATTTTGTCAATTGCTGCAACACGGCAGCTCTTTTGCAGAATGCAGTGACGACTTTGACAGCTGTCAGTTCTCCGGTCTGAAGCTTTGGCACCAAAATTGATGCATCGGTGTTTGTGAGCTCGAGTTCCTCGTCGCTCAGAATACCACAGCTTTCGACGATTGGGATAGAGGATTTGTAGTCGTCAGGGAGTGACTTCAACCGCCAAGTGAATGGGATGTTTCCGGCTTGCAGCTCGCGCTTGAAGTGGCAGATGTCTTGCCAGCTGGACATGCTGAATATGTTATGATACAGAAAGAAGAAGGGGAGGCAGATGAAAGAGGGGTGGATGGTGATGTTGAAAGATCATCTTATCAATCTACCTAAGCAACGAACCACTTTTTGTCCGGCATCCGGCATCGGGCTCGTGAGAAGGTGGGATTATGCAGCAGTTATGCACATGATGGCGCCAAGCTCATTCATCTGTCAGGGCTTCCTTCCTCCAGCCTCCTGCTACCAAGCTTCCAATCTTCTTTTCTCCTCCGAATCGTGGTTCACGCTGTTGATCATGACTGCTCAGGTCGCGACGGTCTTTCGAGTTCGCTGTGGTACTGTCCTGTTCCTCGCAAATGAGCCGGCAAACTAGGCGACCGATCCCACTCTTCCTTGACTCCACCACTTGTGGCATCAGTTTCTGCTGCAACACCAAATCGTGGTAGCTGAACAGCAGCAGGCAGAGAGGACACAACACTATTACCATAAACATCCTCATCTCCATACCCAGCTTGCTGTAGAAGCTCAAAGTACTTTTCGGACAACTCCAACGCTTCGTCTCGCATGTCCCGGAATCTGACAGCTGCGTCGACCATGCGTCGTTTGCATTCTTTGACATCTACGCTTCTGGNTTCTTCTGCCGTCATGTCGAAACGCATGGCATAGTTGCGGGTGTTGATGAGGTAGTATGTGTGTGCTCTCGCCATGGCTTCAGGTGTCGTGGGCTCTCTGTCATTTGCAAATCGATCTGGTANCTGCAAATCCATCAATGTCGTCCCTCACCAGGAAATCTCGGATAACTCACGTGGATCTACGGTGATTCCATCTGCAAATTCGAACGGTATGTCGATTACAGCTTCCAGTTCTCGTATGTGAGTTCCGAAGATTTCGCTGGCCTCGTGAGCGCCTTTGGCGTATCCTGGGAATTTGCTGTCGAGGTCGTCGATTTTGATTGTCGGAGGTCTCCATGCTTCAACAAGCATCAGTAAGTGATCGCATATGCCACCACAGAGACCTCGGATGTATGGATTGGTTGATACGGCATAATCCTGGATTGTATCGGTGGATAGGTCCTCTGACATGTTGCTATCACCGAAAAGTTGAGTGCAGCAAGAACTTGAGAAGAAGCATGCTTGATATACAGGTGTTGTTTGCTGCTTGTGCTAATAGATATCTGTTGGCCTGTTTGCTAACGGATGTGATAGGGATCAACTCTTCCGTGCTGCTTTGTTACAGGCTAAGCAGCAAACCTCGATATGTCAAGAGACTGGGATCGTCAAAGGTATCTTCTGCCATTGGAAGAAACATACATGCTCTTAGAAAAGAGTACCCTGTTCATGTCCTAGCATGAAAACGTCCTCGACTCGATCTTGCAAAGCAGGAAGAGCAATCAAGTAGTGATTTGAATCTCAAGGGATCATTATGCTTTATAAATTGACCCCACAATATCAGCACTCGCTGGAGGATCCATCATATCCTTGCTGGTCGTGTTCAATACCGGAATTGAGCCAGACAACATATCTTCAACAAAGCCCTCGCTAACGAGTCGATCTAGAAGCGAAAAATAGACGGTACGAGGGCCGAAGGATGATATATCACCAAGACGTGCAGCAACACGACGTCAAGTGGCACCTAACCTTTGAGATTTCTCCACCAAAATGCACGCCAAGCACTAATTTCTTCCGCTCCCGTGTCCAGGAATAACAACACTCTGCACCGCTTGATCTTTTCGAGAAGAGTCGCCTGACGATTGTTTTTCCCTGGGTAATGATCTGTTGGGATCCTGATTCCTGAGAGCTATAAGATAGTGCTTCGAGCCAGGCTGGGATCCTAGATCAGCACCGACCTGAGTTTCACATTCGATTGTCTTTGACGGTTTACACAACATCTTGTTTATATATTGTCTACATCTATCTTCACCATGAAGACAGCATCCATTGCCGCAGCTGCTGCTGCTTTCCTCACCACCATGGTCGAGGCTCAAGCTTTCACTCTCAAGCTCCGTTCCACTACTCCTGGTGTGAACGACGCNCCCCTGGTCGCTTGGAACGGCATGTTCATTGCAGGATTACCCGGCAACAGCACCACCGCAACTTGCCCTTCTTGGAATGCCAATTGCCCTGGAAAAGACGTCACCATCTTCTCAGGACCCACTGTCGATGGCCAGCCCACCCAGATGTGGATGGGCATCCTCCAGGAGCACGGTCAGCGCGTCTACACTCACGCTCACCCCGACGCACTCTTCCAGGGACACTATGGCGACTTGATCAGCTATACAGCCGCAGGCAACGACGAGTCAGCCAACGTACCCAAGGTCGACGAGTACGGCGATCTCTTCGCCATCAAGACATGGGACAACGATGACGGTCTGCTAGGTCTTAAGAGAGGCGAACGTGTCCTCGCTCATGGATCTGGCAGCTCCGTCGTCTTTGACCTCTGCAGCCCGCAATTCGGCAACCATCCTGGACCAAACACTCTCATTCTCTCCACTATCAGCAAGTGGTGCACACCTGCCGCACTCGTCGTCGAGGAGACCGATGTGGCTGCTCCCCAGTTCTACAACTGCGATGGCTGTGAGTTGAGAGGCGCAAACCTTACCAATGGACCTTCTTGCGGCGCTCCGTTCTGCGGCACCAACAACTACTTCTGGTGGAACTAAGTTTGACATGAAGATCACACATGGCAGTTCATGGCGTTGTCTGCTGGATCACAGGAGTTTCAGAGGCCAGCCAGGCACGGAAAGTGTATCGTAACTTTGTACAGCTGTCTCGGCCTTTCTTCTTTCCCGATGGACTTCTGACGAGCTTGCATCGTTGTTTCTACGACAGGCAGTTTATCCTCTGTTTGTCGAATCGCGCTTTTCAATGACTGAACGATCTTGATAAGAAAAAATCTATGCACATATCACGATGCCTGAGTCAATGACTTGCTTGTTCCACACCATCGCAAGAAAGTCTGCCCCCGTGAACATATCAATTGAGAACCACTCGTATCAAGACACACACGATACTTCCTCCAAAGTCATTGGTATAAACCCCTTTTCCAATCTAAATTTAATATTCTGAACACGTCCTTGATCGGCTCGGTCCCAGTCCCTGCACATTTGGAAACGGTCAATGACCACAACAACTATTCTGTCCGTAGCGAATGACCAGATGATGAAATACAGCCAAGGAGGGGAAGAGGTCAGTGATACTACTGTTTCTCTGCTTGTGCTCAAAGAGCAAATCATCGAGAAGACAGATGCCGGCTTCTTCACGGGGGAAGTAGAGGCCCGGATCGAGAATCTTTGACCTGATGACTTGTGTTCCTTAGTATGCCCTCTGAATTGTCACAGACTATGAAGTTGATTTTGCAAAGGAAAGACAGATCTGTTCGCTGGTATACATGATGACAATAGCTGTACACGCAGAGCGGAATGAGAAAAGAGAGAAGAGAGAAGAGAAAAGGGAGATGTAACGTAGACAAGACATGGGCCGAGGGCGCTGCCATTAAAAGGTGTTAGATACGGATTCGGATACCGTGGCGGTCCTTAACAACTTAGATGTAGGCGATGAGCCCGTCATGGCCTGAGACTTTCTTGTTCAACCTGTCACGTACATGACAGACAGATACAGTTGGTTATGTGCGGTTTGTCTTCGCGTTTGCTCTATATGTCTACTGAATACATCCGGTTTCGACGGAGTTTACTGATGATAATCAGCAAGGCGAATATCAGCTATTTATGACACGGCCCATTGATACCCTCACCACAAAGTTGTTGCGGTATCACAATATCCTGGCCAGCAGACGCTGTAATCAGATCTAGCTTCCCAGTAGTAGACAGCATCGCCATACTATCCGTGATACTGCGGGATTGTTATAGAGTCGGCCTCTCAATAAAACATGGTGTTGACTGAATCCAGGCAAGCTCTTTAAGACTGGTTGTCCGGGGATTTGTAAAAGGTCACAAGAGTGACGAAGACTACCACTTCATTGTCGCATAAATGGCGAGAAAGTAACCAGGTTGGTAACACCGTGGGTCCTCCGCGCCTGCATCTGATCTAGAGAACGCATACCGATGGAGTTGCAGAGGTGATTGGGGAGTCATGGACCTGGTTTCCTTTGTTGTGTTTTTGACGCTCGGCTCTTGCCATGCAATGGTGCCGCGATCTTTCAGTATTCTTCTTCCTAGTCTGACTTCTGCAAAGAGGTTGGTTGCCTCGATGTTCACTTCAGAATGCTGTCTCAAGAGTAGAGATACACGTTGTGGAGGGGAGATATCGGGCACGAAGTTGGATTTGAGATTATCGATATCAATGCGAAGTCCGACAGATGGGGAGCCGCAGACGAATACGACCATAGCCGATTGTGTTTACCACCACACCGATGTGATGAATTGGGTACCAGAATCTGTTACTGCAAGTCTGTATCTTTCAAGACGTATATTGAATCGATACTGTTGTGTTCAAGGCAAGTCGTACATGGTTATTGAGACGACCCTGTCAGTCACGATCTTTGGCCGCTCGGGAGAGACACTTTGACCCTCCGACGCTCCTTTCCTCCGCGGGCCGATGTCTGACTTGCCGAACAAAAACAAAATGAGGTTGCTGTTGGAGACGCGTTGTGTACTCGAAAAGAGGCCGAATTGCTCACCATGACGCCGACTCATGGGCAGTTGGCAACGAGCGTCATGAATAATTGTATGCTTCTTCCAAAAACTTGCCGTGCCGACTCCGGTGTGACCGAGGGGCATGCATCATAATTCGGTCAATTGCCTTCTCTTCCATACATCCGTCTCTCGATAGCCGAAGCTGTACTCAGCTTGATCTTAGCGACACATCGTTGCGCCATCTTCTTCATCTATCTTCTCATACATATTCTAATATCCGTCGAGCAACACAATGGCCTCCCTTTCCCGCTCGGTCTCAACATTGGCGGTCAGCTCGAGACATGCCGTGCTTAGAATTGGCTCTCGAGTCCCGCGTACTGCACATGTCAACAGAGTCAGCGGCACATACACAGCAATCGGATGGCGATTTGGGAGCAGTGCTGCAATCCCGAGAAAGGAGCCCATCGCTAGCGACGCGCANGCCCCTGCAAAGCTAGTCGGCAACTCAAAGGTGTACAAGAGCGCAGAGGACGCAGTAGCAGACATCAAGAGTGGCTCTACCATCCTGAGCTCTGGTTTCGGTCTTTGCGGTGTTGCAGGTGCGTCTTCCTTGTCAGCAGGAAAGTCATGATCGCAGCCTAACAGCTCTCGACANGAAACCATCATCCAAGCAATTGCGAAAAGAGGACCTAACGAGGTCACCAACCTGACGGCAGTTTCCAACAATGCCGGTGTGGGAGATGGCGGTCTTGCTTCTCTGGTCAAGTCTGGTCAAGTCACCAAGCTGATCATCTCATACCTTGGTGGTAACAAAGTGCTCGAGAAGAAGTACCTGACTGGAGAGATTGGCATTGAGTTGTGCCCGCAAGGCACTCTCGCTGAGAGAATCAGAGCTGGCGGTGCAGGCATCCCAGCTTTCTTCACTCCTACCGGTGTCAACACGGCCATCATGACTGGCGACATTCCCGTCAGATTTGGTCCTCCAGCCGAGGGCTCCTCCGAGCTTTCTGTGGTCGAGACTGGTACTCCTCGCGAGACTCGCGTCTTTGATGGAAAGACCTACAACATGGAACGTGCAATCAAGGGTGACGTCGGAGTCTTGAGAGCATGGAAGGTTGACGAGGCTGGCAACTGTCGCTTCCGGTGAGTCTGATATCCCAAAATATCGCAAGTCTTGACATCTGACATTCGTACCAGCTACACGACCCAAGCCTTCGGTGTTCTCGTCGCAAAGGCCGCCAAAATGTCCATCGTCGAAGCCGAAGAGATTGTTCCTGTGGGTTCCATCCACCCCGACGACGTCCACCTCCCCGGTATCTACGTCGACCGTATTATACAAGCCACGGCCGAGAAGGGCATCGAAGCCAGAATGACCCGCGCTTCAGAGAACGCCTCGACCGAGTCCGCTCCTACTAAGGAGAAGTCGCCCGCCCTGGTCAGAAGAGAGAGAATCGCCAAGCGCGCCTCGAAAGAACTTCACAATGGCATGTACGTCAACCTCGGTGTTGGTATGCCTACTCTGGCCCCCTCTTTCCTCAACCCTAATGTCAAGGTCTGGATTCAGTCCGAAAACGGTCTCCTCGGTCTTGGTCCTTACCCGACTGAGGAGGAGGTTGACGCTGATCTCATCAACGCTGGAAAGGAGACTGTCACCATGGTTCCCGGTGGTGCCACTTTCGACTCTGCCGAGTCTTTCGCCATGATCCGTGGTGGACACGTTGATGTCTCTATCCTTGGAGCTCTCCAAGTCAGCGCCAACGGCGATTTGGCGAACTACATGATTCCTGGCAAGGTCGTCAAGGGTATGGGAGGTGCCATGGATCTCGTGTCTAACCCTGAGCAGACCAAGATCGTTTGCTTGACTGACCACGTTGACAAGTACGGCAAGCCTAAGGTCGTGCAGGAGTGCTCGCTGCCTCTTACCGGAGCTCGCGTAGTCAGCACCATCATTACAGACATGTGTGTCTTCCAGGTTGACCGCAAGGACGGTGGTCTCACTCTCACCGAATTGGCCGAGGGTGTCACCGTCGAGGACATCAAGGCCAACACTGGTGCATCATTCACAGTCGCAAAGGACATCAAGTCAATGGAGTAAACTCTTGTCTTTGAGAGGACTCAACAACCCTGATTTCCTGGCTTCCTTCCGAATCCGACTTCGATCTACATTGCTGCCCAGTCTAGGACAGCTGGGCACGGCAGCTTGATGGATTGAGCGAGCCTAGCGCCCATGACCTGCTCAACCGCGCTCGGCCGTACTGCTTTCTCACGAGTAATGTCAGGATACACGAACGCGTGGATAGGAAGACCAAGCATTTTGCAAGGAGTATAGAGTGTACATAGCGTTGCCGTAGATTTGGCGTATGGGTTTTGAATATTGGAAAAGTATAGTCAAAAACAAAGTTTCTCGAACCTTTCGCGGCGTGTTTCAAGCAATTGTCGTGATCTGTAGCGGTCAAGGGGAGCAAAAGGGAGGCTTGTGTTCCATCGAAGACGACGTTCGCGGCTGAATACGGCATTCATATAGGGATATGGAAGGAGGCTGCCATACGAACGGATATCTGTACTTGAAACCCATGACATCTTCATCCCTTGTTCACTATGTAAAAATAAATAGATGTGCCTCTTTCTACTCTCGAACATATTGTCATCCGACGTCACGTTAGTATAAATTGATTAGTATTCACATTGAGCAGATCCGAAAGAGAGCCAAGACCGTGCTCCCGGACCTGAGGCTCTTTCTGGATGGTTGAGTGCCTCATGGACACAAGGACCACAACAACTGTGCAATGACTATTGTAGAGGAAAACCCAAAGCTTTCTGGAGTAGAGCAACTTCCTTTGCTCCGCTGCTGCTCATTGGATGTCAAGATAGAGCAACTGCCAAGAAAGGCATCAAGGTAACGCTATGTCCACTTCTCAATTGTGAGTCCGTGACCCTTGTGTCACTGTGCTACTCCGGGGTTGTCGATCAACACTCTAGTTGAGTGATGGTATAGCACCAGCCACGCTTCGCACCGCATGCGTGTTGTTGAGCAGACACAGGCTACAGCGACTTTTGGATCTGCTGGTTGACAGCACTGGTCTAGGTGAGTCACAAGACAAACGTCTTCTTAGACTTCCATTGGTGTGACAGTCCGCACACAGAAATTATCTGTTCCTGGATCAATAGACATATACACACGTTCGGATCCACCCAGAAGATCTGCACTATCTGGAGATGAGATGTGCAGTCACCCCCAGATTGGGCGCATACTGTTTGGGTTGTTGGAGCATTTTGGTATGAGGAACTGCTGTCATGTCTATTGGCTTGATGGAACTTGTTTCAGTTTGATTGCCAGGCCGATAGCATCACAGAAATAGGAGCGTGGTGAGATGGTTTGGACCAAGCAAGAGCTGAGGTTTGGGCTTTCTGTGAGTTCTAATCATCCGTGCACGAATGCACTTATGGATGGAAGATGCCAAGATGGGACGTACTCTACCGAAAGAAAGTGCAGGCTTGTTGACAACTTGACGTTGGAAGGAGCGAGCGTCGCGTTACCTACAGAAACATATCTGTTGACATCTGTCTGCATTCATCGTCAACATCAATCCAAATTGCTTTTCCATCACGACCCTATCAACATCTTTCACTCTCTGTCTACCGGACATCCTTGACTATCACTTTCATCCAACAAGCGCCCTGCAAACCACTGCAGTATCATCCTGTGTTGCCAATCATCCAGTGACAGTTTCTACTTTCCAACTTTCCTCATCGCGGCCGTCTCGGTCGACATGTCGTTCCTATCACTGCTTCGCGGTCCACCGGCACTTGCTCACGTGGAAGAGGCCAAGCTTTTCCTGATCCACATCAAGCATCTACCTATATTCTAATCAGGATCAGCAGTCAGTACTCACACTTATCTGACTCGGTCGTTCTTAGAGACACCTGTAGCCAATGGGCGGCTGAACACCATGCAACATCTACACACCTTCCCCAGACACTGACTCGTCATGAAGTCCCTTGATTGCAACTAACCTCAAGCTGTGCCTGTCACGGACCAGCAGCCTGGTCTATCGAAATCAAGTCGAGATAGGTCTCAGGAGAGCTCGAGCAGACACCAATGATCGCCCCGTCGAGATGGATATATAATATCTGAGGACGCCGAACTTCAGCAATCCATCCCAGCATCAACTCCTTCACTCTTTCACCAACCTTTCCCTTCTCTACAAGGCTTCCACTCTTTACGGGCCGTTTCTCCACTCTTTACTCCAGAAACCTCAAAACTTTTCGAAACCATCACCATGCGTTTCACTCAGGCTATCGCTACTGCGATTCTCTCGTTCTCCATGGCCTCGGCCCTACCTATCGCACAATCTGGAAGCATCCTTGGAGACGTTGGCAGCGGAGTCCACCCTACTGTCAACTCCGCTGGTACCTCGGTTGACGGCGTCGGCACAGTTGTTGACGGTGTTGCTGGTGTTGTTGGAGGTGTCTCGACCACCCTTGGTGGCACCGGATCTACCGTCAACGGCCTCGGTCAGCACGTCGAGAACTCCAAGCGTCAGATCCTCGGTGGCGTCCACCCTACTGTCAACTCGGCTGGCACCACAGTCGATGGTGTTGGAACTGTTGTCGACGGAGTAGCTGGCGTTGTCGGAGGCGTCTCTACTACCCTCGGCGGCACTGGATCTACCGTCAACAGCCTCGGTCAGCACGTCGAGAACGCTAAGCGTCAGATCCTCAGTGGTGTTAACCCGACCGTCAACTCGGCTGGCACCTCAGTCGATGGAGTCGGCTCAGTTGTTGACGGCGTTGGCGGTATTGTTGGTGGTGTTGGCCTCACTGTTGGTGGTGTCGGTTCTACTGTCAATGGTGTCGGTCAGCACGCCGCCGGCGAGAACGTCCTCAAGCGTGATGGCGTCCTCGGTGGTGTCCAGCCCATTGTCAACTCAGCCGGTACCACCGTCGACGGTGCCGGAACTGTTGTTGACGGTGTCGCCGGCGTCGTTGGTGGTGTCGGTACCACTCTCGGCGGTGCCGGCCATGTCGCTAACGGCCTTGGTGAGCACGTCGAGAACGCCAAGCGCTCTCCCCCTTCTCGACGCCGTCGTCGGCAACCCCCTTGTCCAAGGTGTGACTGGCACCGTTGGCTCTCTCGTTGCCGGTGTTGCACAGGGCGGCATTCCCGCAGCTCTCAGCGACGTCGCCAAGGGTGTTACCAAGCGCTCTCCCATCCTTGACAGCGAGATCGGTTCCGGACTTGCAGGTGTCGGTGGCACAGTCGATGGCCTCACCTCAGGTGGTCTTGTCGGCGGCGTCAGCAACGTTGTTGATGGACTTACCAGCCCTCTCCTCGGCAACTTCGAGCGCGACCTCTCCACCGGTGTCAACTCTGTCGTCGAGAACGTTGATGGCATCGTTCGCCCTATCACCGGCGACGTCCTCTAAATCTGTTGAAACCACAACATCATGAACACTCAATTACTTTCTTCCCGGACGGAAACAGCTACGATCATGAGGTGATTGTTGAGAAATTATGCACTCGCGAATTGTGCGGGTTTTTCTTATGTCCATCCAGCTTTTTCAATGTACTATACCAGATTTAGTTTCTTATCTTAATCCATTTACTTGCATACTTTAACTTTTGCGGCGCTGTCCTCGTCATGGTGATTCATTACTGTGACCCAGCATGTTTTTGATACAGCTTTCCCATGGGCTGAAGTGCTCAGAGCGAGTGAACACACAATCGTTTCGGAAATGAGACATCGGTGGAGGAAGAAGAACTGCATGATCAGGTCGGTCTCGAGAGTCCGCGTCGTGATGTAGATCACTACCGAACTCGTTCGGTGATGGAACCTGGGTTGCTTGATCACTCGGTGACTCATCGACGACCACAATGTTGAACATAACAAGGAACACGGTCGTCTAGCAAAATGACTCTTATTGACAGGCAAAAACGAAGTGGCATCATTCAGCCGCTTTCTCCTTCCAACACATTGTCGAGCAGCCACTCATCCCCAAAGATTGACTATGATGCGTGAAGGGCAGTTCGGACCTATCCTTGGCACGTCTCAAAAGGCATGGCGCTGCCATCCACTGAACCGGGACAGTGAGAGGCCTCGAAGAAGCCTGTACGACTCGTTCGCATGCGCTACGATACCAACCGAGAACATAGAAAGAGATGGCCAAGCAAACAACCTGGCGAATGGGGAGACTAGACGAGGAGCCGCATACACTTCAACTTGACAAAGAAGCCTAGTATCGCTATCGAGACTGCTAGCAGTAAGCGGCTTTGCGAGGCGCTGCCTGGCTGGTTTACGTGCTCAAGAGGCAGATCACGTCAAGGTGGCAGTCGGGTCCGGCAGTCGCGATATCATCCCAACAGGGCCGCCAAGTAAGTTCTGTTATCGTTAGGTCCTTGTTACTATGATCTATGAACTTAGTTCTCTCTTGGCTTGACTTTGTGAAATGGAGCACTCAGCGTCCGTTATGGTCGACACGAAACGGGAGCAAGCACGCCATTTCGCGTCTTCGCTCCCACTCTCGGGCTGCAACCAACCATCGGACAATACCACTATTGCCACATCTCCTATCTTCCTCATCTGTTTGCCCTTTTTCTGCTCCACCTGGGCTGTCACTGCATCCACAGACGACATTGTCCTGCACATTAGCTCAACGATTTATCGTGGATGGGATGCGCCACAGTATAATGGCGAAAAGGGCCTCCGAAATCACGAAATCGTAATGGTTGTCCAGAATGTGGGTTTGGAGACTTGTTGAAATAGGCCTGCAATGCCTTGCAGAAAGAACAGCCAAGGTCATTCTTTCCTTTCCTCAAAATGTCTTCTAAAGAGGACTTTGTGGTCACGACCAATGCCAAAACTCCGTCCGAAGTGGATGAGGCATCCGACAGAAGTTCCATCGATGCCAGAAACCCTTTCAAAGATCCCAAGGTCGCCGAATATTACCGCAATCTGTATGAAGAAGCACATTATGAATCTCGCGAAGCCTTCGATCCGGACATTGAATGGACGGCTGCAGAGGAGAGGGGTCTTGTTCGACGACTGGACTGGCACGTTTGTCTCTGGGCTTGTGTCATGTTCTTTGCCTTACAGCTCGATCGAGGTAATATCTCGCAGGCGCTGTCTGACAATATGCTTGACGACCTTAATCTCACCACCAATGAGTACAACTATGGTATGTTCTTACATTCCTCATAGGTATTGGTGTTAACCATCAACNNAGGTCAAACTTTGTTCAAACTGTCTTTCATGGCTGCTGAGGTGCCTTCTCAACTCATCTCTAAGAAGCTAGGGCCAGACAGATGGATTCCTATGCAGATGATGCTTTGGTCTGCAGTCGCTGCCGCACAAGCCGGCCTCAATGGCCGATCCAGCTTCTACGTCTGTCGCTGCCTTATCGGGATCCTCGAAGGTGGTTTCATTCCTGATCTTGTGCTCTGGTTGTCGTACTTCTATACCAGTACTGAGCTGCCAGTTCGATTGAGTTTCTTCTGGACCGCACTCAACCTGACCACTATCGTTGCGTCGCTTCTGGCATTTGGTATCTTCCACCTTGACAATGCTCATGGTCTTGCTGGCTGGAGGTGGTTGTTTCTCATCGAGGCAAGTTCAATGACACACTCTTATCGAGATCATTGCTTATAAAAATATAGNGGACTCATGACATTTGCCATCGGAGTCGCTTCTGTCTTCCTCATGCCTGCTTCCGCGGTGCAGACCAAGACTTGGTTCCGTCCCAAAGGCTGGTTTACAGATCGCGAGGTCAAGATTGTCGTCAATCGTATTTTGAGAGATGATCCTTCCAAGGGCGACATGCACAACAGACAAGCAATAACACCAAAGCGTCTGTGGCAATCTCTTTCAGACTATGATTTGTGGCCTGTAAGTCTTGATGTTGGCATCGACCTCGTTCACTACTGATACTCGAGCAGNATCTACGCGCTTGGCTTGGTCGTCTTCATCCCACCTACTCCGATCACCAACTATCTGAGTTTAACCCTCAGACACCTTGGTTTCAGCACGTTCAACACCAATCTCCTTACCATTGTGCCTAATGCAGTCACTATCATCACATTGCTGAGTTTGACCTGGCTCAGTGAAAAGGTCAGAGAACGCTCATTCATCGCAGCCATACAAAATCTCTGGTTGTTGCCTTGCTTGATCGCTTTGCGTTGGTGGCCTGGCTCTGGCACAGATGTTTGGGGTACGTACGCTTTGTTGGTCATTCTTCTTGGGTACCCGTACTGTCATGCTATCCTCGTTGCTTGGACATCGCGCAACGCAGGTTCAGTCCGCACACGCACCATCTCTGCCGCCGTCTATAACATGTCGGTGCAGGCTGGTGGAGTCATAGGTTCGAATCTGTATCGCGCTGACGATAAACCTCTATATCATCGCGGTAACATGCAGATTGTTGCTGTCAACTGCTTGGCCATTGCACTGTATGCCACCGCAAAGGTGTACTATATCTTCAGGAACAAGCAGAGGGAGAAGAAGTGGGGAGCTATGACTCAGGGGCAGAGAAATGATTATATCAAGAACACCACTGATCAGGGCAACAAGAGGTTGGACTTTCGCTTTGCGCACTAGATCATTGTTTCCCCGGTCTGGCTATCGAACAACGCCTCGGCCATGTCGGATGTGTAGAATAACGAATTATTAGATTGACTGTGACAGAGATTATCATACACCAAAGCTTCCACCAGCAGAATATATACAGATTCGTAGAATGAAATCAATTTAACGCCATTTAAGACTCTGAAAACCCAAGATGATGTCCACATCTCGCTGTACCCTTTACTCTGCGTCCGAGGCATCGCCAGCTCTGACTGCTGCAGCGACTGCACCTCCCACAGCGTTGAAGCCACCGTCTACTGCTGTGCCAATGCCAGGAATAAGGCCATTGCCCGCGTCGTCGTTGAAGGGGGCAACAAGTGCACGCTTGCTGTTGTCGCCTGCCCTCACGGCTCCTGCTACGGTGCTGCCGACGGCATTGAAACCACCGTCCACTGCTTGGCCGACACCGGGAATGAGTCCGTTTGCGGATTCGTCATTGAAGGGGGCGACCAGAGCACGCTTGCTGTCGTCGCCTGCTCTGACTGCCGCCGCGACAGCACCCCAACAGCATTGAATCCAGTGTCAACCGCTTGGCCAGTTCCAGGGATGAGGCCATTGCCTGCGTCATCGTTGAAGGGAGCCACGAGAGCACGCTTGCTGTTGTCTCCTGCTCTGACTGCTCCTGCGACGGCGCCCCCGACGGCATTGAAACCTCCGTCTACCGCCTTACCGATGCCAGGTATGAGGCCGTTGCCAGCGTCATCGTTAAACGGGGCCACAAGTTCGCGCTTTGTTGGTAGAGCGGTGGCCAGTGATAGTGAGAAGGCTGCGATGGCGATTGAGAAACGCATGGTTGGGATGTGGATGCTTTATGAGCGGGTTTTTCGTCAAGGTTGGTAGATATAGCACTTGGTATTTGGATACGTTTATTGCTTTGGTCTGTTTGATGTTTGTGTGTAGGATCCAGTGAACAGAAAAAGGGAAGGAAAGGGGAAGCACTTCGCACCTTCTTAACTAACCATGACTATATATTCTACACTCTGCCAACAACGATCTCAGGTTGAGGTCAGCACTTTCAGTTTACTTTGATCCGATACCCCGAATTGGAATCTGCATCTACTTGACCTAACCCTGTTTACGTTGGTTGACAGTCAAGTAGGTCAGAAACTACTACTCTGGGAGGATGTATGTAGATCGTGCCTTGGGTGCGGAGCCGCGTTGCACATCTCATACTCCTTGCGGTCATGGTATTTGTTGGTACGCATGGAGAAGATCTCGATATGGTAGATCCCCAAGCCGTCTTTAGGCAAAAGCAGTCATGCTTCCGCGGGGATGGTTTGTGGAAGAAAACTGTTGTCGAAGTCGTCCATCTCTGAAAACAATCCTTTGGAGTCTTGATTATCACGTTCGCTACGCTGTATATGCTTGTAGTTGTGTGTCTCCTTGATCAAACACGACGTGTTCGTGGTGCAGAAAGTGATGGGAAAACCCAACAGTTTCATGACATCATGGTGATGTGCCTGTGAACCGACGATCAAGAAGCGATCTACAGGAAAATTTGGCCTTCCCGACTCGAACGCACAATGTGAACAAACCTCGTGTACTTGATGGATCTGATATCAATGAGTCCTCTAGGTTCTTCAATATCAAGTCGTTCTACTTGTATGACAGAGCGAAACCAGTCTCGAACTGACTCGAGCTCAGTCATGACCACACCACGATCCTCGCTGTTGTTTTGAGTGGTACCCACAGCTATAGACAGAAAAATACCGAGCTCGATGATGGAATCAGTCAATACAGCGACTTATATCAAATTGATAACATCAGACGGTACATGATAATCAATGCTATATACGTGCTACTTCGTACTCATACAATTGTTCGATAATGCTATTCCACAAGGAGCTTCAGTACTGCCTACCAGAGCTCACAAGTGGGCGCTTTGACAGGACAGCTGAATGCCTCCCTGAACTCACGCGAGTTGGCGGTCGTTCCCTGAGCGATGTTAGCACTGACGAGCTGTTAGTTTGTGGACCTGAAACATACCTTGATTCTGAACATGTCCGGGCTGTGAGGGTCAGTGTAGATTCTCTGTACAATCTGCTCCTCTCTGTGCTATGTCAGCGCTGATATTGTGCTCAAATGGTGGTGCCGGACTTACCTCATCTTGCCACACCAAGTCTGACCGTATGCGAGGAAAAAGATCTGCTCCTTAGTAAAGTGATCAAGACCAGGCAGCATCAAATCTGTCTTCTCGTCATCGCGGCGTTTCCACGATTGGTAAGCCGCGGTAAGACCACCAGCATCAGCGATGTTCTCGCCTAGCGTAAGCTTGCCATTGATCGGTAGACGGCCATTCTTGGTAGGAACAGTGTAGTTGTGGTATTGCTCGACAAAGCAATCGGTCTTGGTCTTGAAAGCCTTGATAGTGGAGTTGTCCCACCAGTCAGTATAGTTACCGTTCTGATCGTAGTTTCTGCCGGACGAGTCGAAAGCGTGAGACAACTCGTGACCAGCAACGGCTCCGAATGCACCGTAAGAAAGATACTTCGGAATGGATGGGTCGTAGAAGACTGGGGCTTGCATAATCCCGGCTGGGAACACAATCTCGTTGCNCTAGAATGTAGTATCAGAAACCGGTAAGTGAGAAGGGGTGAAAAAGGAGAAAAAGAACAAAAACCGACCTGGAGGATTATAATAAGCATTCACCGTTTGAGCGCTCATGCCCCACTCATCCTTATCAACAGGCTTGCCTACTTGCGACCAGCTCTCGCGGATGTCGTGTCTGACAACCGACAGCTTGTTTTCGAAGTGTGTGGTCGCTGAGATGCTGATGTTGCTGTAGTACTCTTGCAATTCACCAGCATTGGTAATGTCAGGGCTTTGGGTGGGGTATCCAATCTTCTGGCGAATGAGATGGACCTTTTCGATCGCCAACTGACGAACGCTTTCAGTCATCCATTCTGACTCGTTGAGCTTGATGGTAAACTCATCCTTGATGTCAAGAATGATCTGATCACCCAAGTCTTTGGCCTCTTTGGAGAAAGCACGCTCTACGAAGAAGCGGCTCATGATCCATTCNNTGTTCCAGATTAGCAGGAGAAGAATCCATAATGACCGAGCTTGTTGCTTACCGAGATCGTTACCAACAGTACTCACGCATGTTCTCCAACGCTCTTGCTTGACATCAGGAGCTTTGCCTTGCAGCTTGTTCCTAAAGCGGAGAAGTGGCTGTACGGCTGGGTCTTCTACAGCTCCGGCCCACGATTGAACCACCTTCCAGACCAGGTAGCTTTTGATTGTGTTTCGCGATGACGATTTGAGTATCTTGGACAGGTCCTTCAGATAGGATGGCGAGCCAACAATAATCTTCGAAGGCTCGTAACCTCCAGCAAATGTGTTCAAGATGTGCGTGACAGAGATCTCCGAGTTGTAGGCTTCAGTCTCCTTCAGCGTGCGTGGGTTGTAGTACTTTGTGACATCTGCAGCATCCTCTGGATCCGGGGCAGCATTGGCCATGGACTTTTCGAGAGCGACTACGCTGTCAACAAGATCCTTGCTCAGTGTTCTAGAATTGTTGTCCCCGTCGAACATAAAAGACAGTGCGTCAGAATTGGCTTCTTTGAGAAGGGCTTCCAGAACAGTTCCAATGGTGCCTTTATACGATGCAACAATCTCTGCACGCTCGTAGTATTGTTTGCTGGGCAGTCCGAATGAGTACGGAGCGCCAACAGAGATGATGTTGACATCAGGATCCTTGTCATCAGCACCGACGTCGACGGAAATAGGACCTCCAACACCAATCTCCATCAAGTATTCAACGGCCTTGGTAAGCGACTCATCTTTCTTGCTTGACTTTGGGTGCTCGGTAGTATAGATCTTGTCGAGCCGCAGAAGAAGATCCAGCAAAGGCTTAGATCCAATGGAAGCAAGCAGAGTCTCGTTCATGCAGGCGTTGTAGCCATCCTGAAGTTTGCTGAAAATCTCCTTATCAGGGTTTGCCGCAGTCCAGAACAGGGAGGTATCCTTGGGAGCAGGCGATTCCAGGATATGCTTCAAGATGAGTTGGTTATTCTCATTCATGATTTGGAGATTGCCAACGCCGGCTTGGTCCTCCCGAATCTCGTGGCTAGCATCAAATCCAGCGCAGACGTATGTGCGGAAGTCATCGCAAGGATCCAACTTCTCGTAGCTNNGATCTTGTGTCAGCTCTATCGTTTCCAAGATGATGGTTCCACCTTACTTTGGCGCAAGGCTACGAATGATGTTCGCAGATGCGAGCACACATGCGGCAGATGTACAAAGCTCGGTATCGTTAGATGGTGGATTCGAAGGTTTCTTATCATGATCATGATCATGATCATGGGAGTTGTGGTCATGGTGCTCAGAGCCTTGACGAACACTCTGGATGATCAATGGAATGAGGACCAGTAAGAGCAGAAGTATGATGATGAGGTAGACGCCATTGCGTTGCAAGAAGCGCTTGATCCGGGTGCCCGTCGACTCAGTTGAGTCGGCACGACTGGCTGCAGGTGCATCGCCATCAAGTAAAGGGGTACGCTCAGTCCTGTTGTTTCCTGCCATACTGTCGTTTCGGCAGGTGTTGTGAAGTCAACAGAGAGAGCTTGTCTGCCTACAATGACACAAGATGGGGTCGGGGAAGCGGGGTCGGCGACGGCATGGGAGCTTGGGCCATTGGGAGAGCTTCGGGTTGTTTCGTAATCTCCTGTCTGCATCTCTTCTTCTTTGTCAGTCTCAATACCATATCAATTCAACATCTCCTACGACCATGCTGGCGCTTGACTGTTCAGAGGAGGTTCTCTTGCTCCTGCAGTCTCCAAGTATAGTTGCTCATCCGAGGCCAACACAACGCATCCTGTCAGTCGTCGTAGCCGTTGCTGTTAAAGGGCCGTTTGTAAGCGCACAGAGAACTTCTATCAGGCCAAGCCATAGCATGGCACATCTTGAGGCAGCAACATTCTGTCGTGTTGAACACTGGCTGTGGTGTCCTTACGGCCGTTAGACACCACCTCTTTTCAGGATTCTCACGCATGGACCATCTGGTAACGCTGAGTCCTCAATATTCTTGCTCCACTTTCAAGCCATAGGATATCTCTGAGGACTTGGCCTCGAGGATGATACCGCTTTGGGCTCTTTATGCGAGCTAGGTGAGCCAGGTAAGAAGTTTGTAAGATTTCTCTTCTTGACCTATATCTGCTTCCCTTTCCTTGCACAACGCTCTGCTATCAGCGTCCACTCTGTAATCATGAAAGCACATGCACAACTGGATGAAGCTGAGGCCTGGCTCTCAGCACCTCCCGTACTCAGCGAGACTCCCATCATCGCCGAACTCGAATCTATCAGCCTTCGCATCCGATACTTCTTCCTCGTATGGGCTGTCAAGACCGCCATTGCTCTACAGTTGGCCTACCTGCGAATCTTCAAGCCAACTCCTGAGACGCAATAAACATTCGTCAAGATCTATCCATGCCGACCGAAGCTTTCAGTACGGGTGTTCTTGCCAAAATCTCGGCGTGAAGGAAGTAAGACCGCGCTTCCGCTGTACATCGACATTCACGGAGGAGGATTTGTAACATGCAATGCATCGATTGACGATACCTTCTGCAAATCATGGTGTGAGCGGACTGGAATGGTCGTTGTAAGCTTAAACTACAGAAAGGCACCGGTCTATCAATTCCCCATACCTACTCTCGATATCGCAGCGATCGCATGTGCAGCCATTGACGACGAGACGCTGAACATCGACAAATCCCGGGTGGTCATGGGTGGCTTCAGTGCTGGGGGTTCACTGGCACTGACCTCGTGCCAACTGCCTGAGCTGCAGGGCCTGATCAGAGCAGCAGTGTCGTATTACCCTGCGGTTGACTGGAGTCATCCTCCTCCCGTCAAGTGGGCCCATCGCTTGTGCACGGAGAAGAAGTCGGAATCACTTAACACGGTCGGCCCAGCTCTGAACTGGGCCTACGTACCTACGGGTCAGGACAGAACGGAAAAGCTGCTCAGTCCCACTTACGCGACCAAACAAGAACTTCCCAAGTGGGTCTGTATGATCGGAGCTCAGCATGACATATTATGTCGCGAGGCTCGTAACATGATCTACTCGCTGGCTGGTGAAGAGGTTCCCGAGTCTGGCTGGGATCAGGGATGGGAGCGACGCACGTACAAATGGCTCCTTGCCAAGGGTGTCAGACACGGTTTCACGGACGACTTTGGCAGGAAGCAAGGTCAGAGTCAAGACGCACGGAGACAAGTATGCGAGGCTACATACGCATCTGTATACAACTGGCTAGAGACAAAGGTATTCGTAGAATAGGTAGATGTGTGATATTGAACATGTGCTTCAGCTTCATGCCATCAGGCAGCAGGTTTGGCAAGAGGTCGGCTAAATGAAGCTTACATCCGTTATCTCCGTAACCGAGTTCGATCCTACGCGGTTTGTTGATGTTACTCGTAACTCGCATATCAGTCCGACAGTCGGCCAACCATTCACCGCTGGCACCACTATAGTGTGGCTTAGCAAACGAAGGATGCACCATCCTATGCGCTTTCATTGGGTCACGTCGTATTCGGAAGATGGAACACGTGTATAAGAAGGAAGTGGGCTTCGGCCTCTCAAGCCTTTCATCAATCAATACCTTGATTTGCTAATTATCCCAACCATGGCCTGGAATCCAACAACTGCTTTACCCACCGTGTGCGAGAGCTACGATGCTATAGCCCCGGCCAAGTATGCCGGCAAGCTCGAGGGCAAAGTGGTTCGTTTAGGACTCTTCTGAACGAGTGAACACCACGACTGACTCATATTCCAGGTCATCGTCACTGGCTCATCCGCTGGCATCGGCCGCTCCATCTCCAAAGCTTTCGCCGCTGCCGGTGCATCAGTTGCTGCTGTCGCTCGTCGTGAGCAAGACCTCCTCACCTTGGTCGACGAGATCAAGTCAGCCAACGGCAAGGCAATTTCCATCGTCGCAGACGTGGCGGCCAAAGGTGCTGCCCAGGAGATTGTAGTACAGGTCGAGAAAGAGCTGGGACCCGTCGATATTCTGGTCAACAACGCAGGTATCTCACGCATCGGCCCCTTGGCTGTCGAAGACGATGACCTGGACATCTGGTGGCATGTACACGAGGTCAATGTCCGCGCTCCTGTGTCTTTGATTCGCGCAGTACTGCCTTCCATGATCAAGCGCAATACCGGCATCCTCATGACAACCAGTTCTGCGGTGGCCACGTTTTCGTTCCCGGTCATGACCGCCTACTCGTCATCGAAGGCTGCCATCAGCAAGTTCCACGAGAGCTTGAGCAAGGAGCTCGAAGACACCAACATCCTATCGTTCGCTGTCCACCCAGGCGTGGTAAACACAGAGATAGGCAGCGCTGGGAACGCCATCAATACAGAACATGCTCAACATCCTCTCATGCAAGGTTTCTTGCAGATGGTGTCGAGTTCTGACATCAAACGCCAGACGCCCGAGTTGTGCGCCGACACAATGGTCGCTCTTGCTGCTGACCCTCGGTACAAGGTTCTCACTGGCCGCCACCTCAACGCTACACAGGAGCTTCCTCCTATTGCCGAGGAAGCGGAGAAGGAAGGTAAAGGACGTCTCGATTTGGAGAGGTTGTACCTCATCACTGTTCCCACTCTGTAAGATTCTTGGGGATGAGTTGCGGGGCCGTAGATATTCAGACAGAGCAGAAAACGCGAAACGAGATAACTGCACCTTATAAGTTTCCTTTCCCCGTCGCGTCACCTTACTGCCCGATCTTCATTTTTTTTTGAGAAGGGCGACGCTGTTTACTTTGTTGTTGATCGCATTCGTTGCTACTTAGCCGACTTTAGCCGACATATCCGGCCTTCGCTCCTTCCTAGAGCGCGACGTCCCTTGCCTAATCGAGACACCGGCCACAATTACTGTAGAACCTGTCTTGCTAATCGACTTTTGCGCGCGCTTTGATCCGGCTCTCACAAATCATTGTTCCCTTCGTAGTTGCTTGTCACAAATCATGGTCGCCTCCAAGCCGGTCCATCTACCCTTCGAGATCCTGGACCAGATCGTTAGGTTCACGATATCTGATTCAAATCATCTAGCATATCCAGCATCCCACTCCACAACCAAAACATTGCTGGCTGTTCTTACAGTCTCGCGAGCTGTCAGTCGTACTGCAGAATCTTTACTATATACTCACTGCCTCTACATCGATTCACCATGGCGTCTGGATTTCCTTATGAGGTCCTTCTCGAGAACGAATCTCTCTATCCCAGTCTTTTGTATCCAAAATTTGTACCTTTCGCCATTCTCCGAGAACACGATTCGTGAGCGAGAAGTCGTCATTCAGATCATGGAGCTCTTTACCTTTCTAGGTCCAAGCCTCAAGCGTCTGGTCATCGATATGCCACTACGCTCCCACTACCCCGAGGAAGATATAATCGATAAGCTGCGACCACTTCTTCGCAAAGGCTTTGAGCAATTGATACACCTTGAAGAGTTCTGCAGTGTAAGAGATGAACTCTACCTTGCATACTGGGACCCCACATTCTCTCAACAGGCTCATGACGATGAGGTCAATGACTTTGTGTTCGAGAAATGGACAAAGCTACGTCGACTTGCGCTATATAATCAGATGCTCGATGATAATTTCAGGACGGCGCTCTCACACATGGCAAACTTGGAGACAGTCGTCTTGTCACGGCCAGACTACGACTCTGATCTTCGGCTGGATGATTTGATCCTTCAGTTCGAAGTCCACGTCAAAGTCATAGTTATAGACGCTACAGACGACGCAGCCCAGGCTAGAATGCGGAAGATGCTGACGGACACGGATCCGTCTCGTACACGATCTGATGCTTGGGAACTCGAAATCCTGATCTGCGAAGACAAGAATCCAATCTCTGCCGTGCAAGAATGGTCTTTGCAAAGCGTGTTGGAAGGGACTTTGTGGGCTTTACATGTCTGAGCTTTCTCACAGCGAGACAACAGCAACATCATAAGCTATAAGAATGCACAATAGTATCGACAACCAGTGCTATATCCAAAGAAAACAATCAAGACAACATCTCACCGGACATCGCTCCGTTCATCGAAAGTACTGTGCATTCTAACAGAAACGGCGAACAGATGTTAAACAAATGAGAGAGACGAACATTTCTCGAAATACAACCACGCTCAGCCTCTCTGTGCACGCTGGGAAGCTAGCATAAGGCATCGCTTCACTACGTTTCCCAATCGTATTCTTGCGCAAAGGAGATGATCATCTCTAGAGTCTGCTTATCCCTCTCGGAGATCCTAGCATAGCTATCTGCTATTAAACAAGCAACATTATTCTCCTTCAGGTCCCATATTTCCTNTTTGTTCGAGGGATCCTTCCTAGGCGGTTCTTGCAAGAAGACTTCGAAGGAGTCGATGGCGAGATTCGTAGGTGCTGAAAACTTGTTCTTAGCAATCCAACCATTGAGCCAGAGGGGTTTGTCCTCTGTATCGAGGTGGAGCAGCTGAGGTGAACATGAGGTATAGTTTTCGGCTTGGGTATGTTCGGCCCTCTCTTTTCGTGGTTCGTGGTCGACCTCACTCAGAAACTGATCATTCTGATCATTCTCACCAGAGTCGTTTGACTTGTCGGTCTCGTCCTTGTCATCTTGCTTCAGAACGCCTATTATGCCAGTGGAGCCATTATGGAAAGCGTAGTCGAGCACTCCGGCCATCTCCCAACTTAGCCAGAAAGTCTCTTTGTCGCCNNTGGATTAGTTAGTATTTAGTGAGATGTTCCGGGACATGGAACACAACTTACCGTATACCATCTCATACACGCCTTTCTTTCCGGTCTCTTTGTTGTTATCGCGATCAATCCCGTTCAAGCGTGCCGTGAGAAGCAGTGGCACAAAATGCCTCCATTTGTCAACAATGACCACGCCAGAATCTTGCATATGACCGCTTTCTTTAGTCCAAAGACGGTTGTTCCTTACCTTGTTCGAGATGGGTAACGGAAGCACTTTCTTCAGCCAGTTCCTCTTGTCCTCTCGGCCTAGATTGCGGTCTTTGAAGAAGAGTGCTCCAGTTTCTAGGTATTGTGGATCCTCGAATAGGACCTCTGGGTTGGTAAAGAATAATACATCGGCATCCATGAAGAGGACTTCTTGGAATGAGGACATGAGCATTGCCCATGGCTTTAATGCCCAGCCTGNCCATAGGTTAGCATAGTTTGGGTTCAAGGTTCAGAAAGACGACATCGGACCTCTCAATGCCCAGCCCGCGTCGTCAATCATCATACTCATATCACGAGTGACCACACCGGATATTTCCTCTAGCATCTCTCTGTACTCTTGTCCGAGGTCCCCTTCGCCATAATACATTACCTCTACAGGCATGGTAGAGCCCAACTTTCGCAATGACCGGATCGATGTCATTACCATATAGGTTTGATCTTCATTGAATGTCAACACCATGCCCTTGCCTGCCTTCTGGAAGCCTGCATGTAGCGCCAAATGATCCCCCAACAACTTTGTGCCGGGAAACAGTCTGGATCCGAGAACACCAATGAATGAGCGAAAGTTGTCGTAGCTCTGGATTGCGGCGTTGACATTTTGCACCGAGTCTTGAGTTTCTCGTAAAAGTTGTACGACGTTTTGGTGCCTTGTGACGCCTTCCAAAGAGATCTGGTGGAGAGTTTCCCATGCTGAGAATGCGGTCTTGTAGACTCGTACTCGTGTGGCCAGGTCTTTCAGGTGTTCCTCTCCATCATTTGAAAAAGGTCCCATCAAGGATTTCATGGCCAGATCTGACGGCATCAGAGCCATTGTTTGTCGAAAAGTTTCCAGAAATCCAGGATCGGGCGCACTCATCGGGATTTGCTTGGATCTCCTTTGCATCTCTGGGTCGATGCGTAATTTATGCGGAGAGACTTCCTCAAGAGCAACCCTACGGACTCTGAGCAACGACGAGTGAGTAAGTGGTTCCACTGGATCTTGACGATCGGTATGATCAAGACTGTCGGACAATAGATTGCGCTGCTTGTCCTCATGGTGATCCTGTAAAACGTCTTTGACATCATGCTGAACTGGTGATGAAGTGACAGTTGCATCCGTGTGCGCAAAGAGAAAGAAGAAAAGCAAGAGAGTAATGACAACTGCCAGGAAGCGACAGATAACAGATCGTCGCCGCTTTCCGAACGAAGACAAGTTGATAGAAAACATCGCAAATTGTGTGCACTCAAAAGGGGCAGTGTGCTTGAAAGATTGTCCACCAAGAAACAGATAGAATTCAGCGTAACAGAAATGATAGTGGGAACTCGCACACGGCCCAGCGTCAGTGTCCTTAAGTCATGAATAGTCTACGTGAGGGCTCGCTACCCAACAGCTCTCTGCCCAAAGGCGAAGCATGATATCGCGTCTTGAGGCTGACATGTGCCTTCAGCTAACCGTATGGATGGAAGTACCGTAGAGATCCTAAGGGCTTAGAAGATTCATGGTACGCATTAAATCGAACACTCAGCAAGCTGATGCTACGTATTTCAGACTTGGGGGCTACTACCCCTGCAAGTAAAAAATCTCAACCTCTGCTCGTGCCGCCGCAGCGATTGTTCGCGTTTGCTCAGGGAAGCATCTAGGTCTCCATCAATGTGTGATGGGATGGACCCACTACCACCAGCTCAGACTTTTTCCCATTCGGATATGCTGAAAGTTTGAGATCATATGTGAGCTATATAGCATCAACGTTGAATAGCATGTACATGCTTACGTCTGACTTTACAAGGGTTGCAGTGAACCAGAGACTTCAACAAGGTTGGGCCAAGGATTCTGTAAGTCACGCACTATCCAACGGGAATCTTGCCGGGTGAGGGTGTGACTTTGTGGAAGCTTGAAGACAAGTAGTGCTACCACATTAAAATCCACAAATCCAGGGACTCGGCTCAATATTGAAGGGCGTGTGAGATATTAATCGCCTGATTCTACCAGGACAAAAAGCTGTCGATACGGTTGGTTCTCATGATATTGTGCTGTAGCCGTGGCCTCTGGCACACTGGTAAGCTCGTGTTACTTAGGTCAATTGAAATTGGAGGTCATTGAGAATCATACCCAGTGGTTCAGAGAATGGCCCGTGTATGACCATTCATAGCCGGGGCATTAAGCTCCTTGCCGGGCCTTCGGGTGACCTTGTTACACGCCCTCCTTGCCCGTCAAGACTGAGTCCCTGCTGCTATAGCAAGCTTGCATTAACCTGGAGATGTCACTGACTCAGGTACCACGAGCTTGTGAATGTACTCGAAAGCCGCGGCTAGAGGACGAAGTACTGTATAGAAGGTCTCCCCCAAGCGAGCTCTCGCTGTGGCTTGGTGGAGGTTTGTGCGGGGTCAAGAACACAAACCTTCAAGCGCTGTGAGAAACCTACCTACCACCCGCATCATCCTCTCACATACTGGACGACGTACCGATAACCGACTTGAGCCAGAGCTATCATCCATGGCCTCTTGCATGAATAACCCAGCTTCGGCTGGGACACATCCTGCTCTCCACTCGGGCGTGTACCAGCTCTTGTATGTCGCGATTCGAGCCCCAGAGGAGCAGAGACCAGTCCAGCTCTTTGGGGTGGATGTTCGTCGTTTGATGAGTCTTGTGGGAGAAAATGCTACCAGACAGCACAGCTATATCCACAAGCATCTTGCCGCCGATTTGCTACACATCCTGACAAGAACAGAACAACAGATGATGTGGTCAGGCTTGACAAGATTGCCCAGGAGGACATTACTCGATGATGAGCAGAAACATCCCATGTCTACCGCAGGGAGTCCACGAGCGGCCGCTTTCACGATCCTGGCGCTCACATCAACAATTTCTTTATACATTCGCCACTCACCATCGTTGGGGCATTACGACTTTCAATCGCTGTGGATTTCCTGGGGACTGTTGTTCGCCTTTTGCCGTGTGCGATAGAAATCTACACCGAACGATGCGCAATGGCGGTACGACTCTGTGCGGATGGAACCTACTCGTCATGCACAGGGTTAACTTTCCAAATTCTCGGAAGTCGCTTTGTCTGTGATAGCTGTGGTAGCTGTCACAGTCGGAACAGCTTGGGGGACCAAGAACTGGCTGGTAAGTCTCATCTAGAGTGATTACCATGGAGAACTATGCTCACAATTATGGAAGCCTGGTATTTTGGTTGTATCACACACGATCTCTTTGTTTTTCTTTGGAAGTGAGCCAAGGCTTTGAGCTTCACTGACTAAGTCGCGAGCTGATGATTTTCAGATCAAGAGAATACCACGAGATCCTTGAAGGGAGCTGACGAATGTTGTTTTAGACAGATACGACGACTTTCAACTTGGTCACTGATTTGTCTTTGTTATAGCGCTATGGTTAGCGCTTTTGTTACCCTGCTTCTCTACAGAACCAGCTATGGAACCGAAAGTCGTCCAGAGACTCTCCTTGCAGGCGCTTCCATGGCAGGGATCTATGTCACGCTTGCTCATGTTGCAAAGTCCGGTCGATCTTCCGACTCTGTCGGTCCGCCTGACAGTTGGGACGTCACAACTCGTCTGACCTCATTATCCTTTGTAATCACTACCGGATTTGCTGTTTTCACGTCCAGCAATCAATTTTTGGGCGCGATGATTCTCTTGGGTGCTATACAAGCATGCCCATGGTCGTCGGTTTATTGGCTTGTGCGTCAGTGTTGATAAGTGGTTTGTCTCTGTGCTAATTTTCGCTTTCTAGATAACTTCTGGACTCGGTATTGTTGCTTCGACGAGCCAACTTGCTGCCCTTAGTGCTGCGTGCGCATTCTTGCAGGAGGATCTCTCCGCTCACGGCACCCCATTCACAATCTTCATCTCCGCAGTCGCTATCTATCTTACCACGCTTCCCAAAGCATATCGCATTGCAACATGGACTGTGGTCCTGCTAATGCTGCTTCCTCTTTGGCCGGTCAGCATATCAACGGCGACACAAAAGTTCGGGGCCACAAGTTTACGTCCAATTGAGGCTCTTCATCTCACAGCAAGACGTCACTATGAATCTATGGTTTCTCGGCAATCTAAGACTGTGGAAGAAGCCGTCCTTGAGTATTATCGTCGCTACCACCGAGCGCCTCCGAATTGATTTGACGAGTGGGCACAATTGGCCCTCGATGCCGGCCTTGTGTTTATTGACGAATTTGACGGCATGACCAAAGCATTCGAACCGTTTCGCAAAGTCGACCCCGA
This sequence comes from Aureobasidium vineae, assembly GCA_903819635.1. Classification (NCBI taxonomy): domain Eukaryota; kingdom Fungi; phylum Ascomycota; class Dothideomycetes; order Dothideales; family Saccotheciaceae; genus Aureobasidium; species Aureobasidium vineae. The sequence continues at coordinate 130,910 of CAIJEN010000014.1, forward strand.
AGTCCTTGACAACTTGGGCGAGCGAATGCTTGCCCTTGACATGGAAGATATCGTTGTCGTCACGATGGAGAATGGCGAAATCAACGCTACCAACGACAAATTCTGGGCCTATCACGGTGACGTCCTTCGCGATAGCCTGACGAGCAATTCTGCCTACACAGCAGTACTTCTCAATGTCACCATTCTGCTTAATACGTACGACGAGTCGAAGATCGTTGTGCATCCTAAGCACGAACAGCCATCGTTGGACGATGCCTCGCCCCTCGACGACTTTTCACGAACCCAGTCGTGGTCCAGAATGACAGTCAGCTGCCCTGATGAACCATCAGTAAAGAACGTAGACGTCACAATGGGCAGAAACACAACCGGATTTGTATCCAATTTGACCGAAAGCCAGGACATTTGTCAGCATTTTGAGTATCAGAAGCTACACAGCTTCTTCAATACCCCGGAAAGCTTGCGCTTGACAGACCTGCCTCTTCCACTCTTTTCTCAAGCAAAACCGTCTTCATTCCAGGATCTGCTTTATCCCAGTCCTTTCTACGAAGCTCACCGAAGCGATTATGAAGCGGACGATGACCTCTCATGGGACTCCATATATACTGGCTTGTACTGGCGGGGCTCCACCACAGGCGGTCATAGTACACTAGAGAATTGGCACGACATGCACAGATAACGAATGGTGCTTTCGACCCATGCAATAACGGAACCTCGCAACATCACTCTTCTGCGGCAGGGTTCCCCAAGAGGAACATGGAACCCATACACAGCCGCCTCAACTCCCCAGCTCCAGGATATGTTTGACACAAGCATCAGCGAAGTCCTTCAATGCGAAGCGGAAGCCTGCGAGGAGCTCAATTGAGCTTACCAGCTGAAGCCGGCATGCATCCGGCGTCAGCTTCCTATGAACACAAATACGTGCTCGACATGGACGGCAACGGATTTTCTGGGCGGTACTACCGCATAATGCGATCGCGGTCTGCAGTCATCAAGCAAACACTACTCAAGGCCTGGCATGATGACTGGCTTGTACCTTGGTACCATTTTATTCCGCTCTCGATCCAGGGCACAGAGGTGTGGGAACTGATGAGGTTCTTGGAAACTGACAAGGGTGATGAGATTGGTGCTACCATCGTTACGAGCTCGAGTGATTGGACCGAGGAACATATCCGCAAAGTGGATATCGAGCTTGCTATTCTTCGATTGATGTTGGAATATGGCGCGTTGTTTGAGCGGTAAACTTGCGCTTGAATGGATATCTTCACGTTGAGCTATAGCCATATCCTCTTCCCAGGTCGTTCGACTTGTTCAGCTCAGGTATTGAAGCTACGCGGAGCGCGACAGGAGACGTGTATCCTAACCAAATGCTGAACCAGGATTGAGTCCACTGGGAGTTTTCAACTCTGACTGGTACAGTACATGTAGAGTTAGTGAGTCAATGGTCCGCCTCTCCTCACAATGCTCTGCTCTATCTCTGGAACATGCAAGCAAACTTTCTGTATGGCATGCGGGAGATATGTTTGCATGCCAGGGCTTGACATCTGCCAGCTGAGTACCAGTGCATAAAAGTGACTTCGTGCTGGGACGGCTCATGATGACCCCTGCTTGATATCGCCGAATTTCAACCCATAGGTCTCCAGACTGAATTAAAGTTCAATACCCTTGGTGTAGGGGTACTGTTAACAACTTGACAAAGACGGCACATATATGCTCCCCAAATGGGAAGGTCTGCAACCTTCCCTCCTCCCATAATGGCATACTGTCATACATTGATCTATGAAAACACACAATTTCTTCCGAGAGTGGTTGACATTCATACCGTACCGAAGACGTCATCTTAGGGGGTTTCACGGTCATAATTCTAGTCTGATAAGTATCGTACGTGTCTATACCTGCCTTCCTTACATGTTTCAGCACACGGGAAGTTCGGACAGGGCTGATGGCCGGACATGCCCCTTCCTCGTCAAGACATCTCCCATTCTTTCCTCACTGCAGCTCGGCTCGCTTGCGTGCCCGCATGCTGGTATCAAACTGAGTTTACTCAGGCGGCAAGGCATGTTGCAGGTATTATATCCCGAAGGCTGAAGCATCCTCTGAGGATATGGATATTGCTGACGATACATGGAACAGAGTTCCCAGAGGCTGATCCAGAGGCAAAACTCGAGCTGAACGGGCACAACGAGCGTGTGCAGCGGCAGGTACAGCTCGATCGATCTTGACCTCGCCAACAAGGACTACCTCTGTGCTTTAGACGGATTTCCCGTTCTGGTCGGGCTCTCAGGTTATGCGGTTGGAACCCCACTCCAAGTCTGGTCTATATAATTGTCGCCAGTTCGCACATAGAAGATGTCCCTCCAGCACAACTAATCGATTCCATAGACACGATGTTGTTGTTCCGAACCATACTCAGCATTGCTGTACTTCGTTTTACCTCGGCCTCTGTCGTCCATGCCAGAAACCTCGAGGCCCGCAACGATGTCGATACCTGCAAAAGTTTACTGATTGCTCTCGAGGCGGCCGATTTCTGTTCAAGCTTCGTACCCATTCACGACATTACCACGACCACGACTCGAACCGGAACTCCTTCGACTACCACATTGACAGTATCTGCGACTTGTACCAATGCAAACAAGAGAAGAGGAAAGAAGAGACAACCTGCGGCACCATCGACCACTCCCGTGGCATCATCGACAACTCCTGCAGCACCGTCGACTACTGCCAAAATCTCGACCACGAGTACCACCAGCAAAAGCAGCACCAGAACCACCACTTCCTCGGCGACGATCACTTCAGCCCAGTGTAAGATTGAAAATCTGTCTCCTCTGCTCAACATTTTCGCTTGCGACATCATCAAGGATGCCTGTCTTGTATTTGTTACTCCTAAGATCGTCATAGTAAGTTGTATCCTTGTGCGTGATAGGACCAGAAGTTGACGATATCCTCTCCTACAGACAACTAATTTCGAGCCTGGTACAACGTGCACAAGTACAACTACTGTTACTCCTACGTGTACAGTTAGCACGACCAGCAGCAAGACGAGCAGCAGTCCGACGACAAGCAGCAAGATGACCAGCAGCAAGACGACTAGCAGCTCTACGACTAGCAAGACTACGACAAGCAGCAAGTTGACTAACAGCTCTACGACCAGCAAGACTACGACAAGCAGCAAGACGACTAGTAGCTCTACGACTAGCAAGACTACGACTAGCAAGACTACGACAAGCAGCTCTACGACTAGCAGCTCTACGACTAGCAAGACGACGACAAGTAGCAAGACGACTAGTAAGACGACAAGTACGACTAGTAGCAAGACGACTAGTAGCTCTACGACTAGCAAGATGACGAGCACGACTAGTAGCAAGATGACTAGCAGCTCTACGACTAGCAAGACGACGACAAGTAGCAAGACGACTAGTAAGACGACAAGTACGACTAGTAGCAAGACGACTAGTAGCTCTACGACTAGCAAGATGACGAGCACGACTAGTAGCAAGATGACTAGCAGCTCTACGACTAGCAAGACGACGACAAGTAGCAAGACGACTAGTAAGACGACAAGTACGACTAGTAGCAAGACGACTAGTAGCTCTACGACTAGTAAGACGACGAGCACGACTAGCAGCAAGACGACTAGTAGCTCTACGACTAGTAAGACGACAAGTACGACTAGTAGTAAGACGACGAGCACGACTAGTAGCAAGACGACTAGTAGCTCTACGACTAGCAAGATGACGAGCACGACTAGTAGCAAGATGACTAGTAGCTCTACGACTAGCAAGACGACGACAAGTAGCAAGACGACTAGTAAGACGACAAGTACGACTAGTAGCAAGACGACTAGTAGCTCTACGACTAGTAAGACGACAAGTACGACTAGTAGTAAGACGACAAGTACGACTAGTAGTAAGACGACAAGTACGACTAGCAGCAAGATGACGAGCACGACTAGCAGTAAGACGACTAGCAGCTCTACGACTAGCAAGACGACGAGCACGACTAGCAGTAAGACGACTAGCAGCTCTACGACTAGCAAGACGACGACAAGTAGCAAGACGACAAGTACGACTAGTAGTAAGACGACGAGCACGACTAGTAGCAAGACGACTAGTAGCTCTACGACTAGCAAGACGACAAGTACGACTAGTAGCAAGACGACGAGTACGACTAGTAGCAAGACGACCAGCAAGATGACGAGCATGACTAGCAAGACGACGACAAGCAGCAAGACGAGCAGCAAGACGACGACCAGCAAGACGATGACCAGCAAGACGACGACCAGCAAGACGACGACCAGCAAGACGACGACCAGCAGTTCAATGAATACCACGCCAAGTACCAGATCGAGCACGACCTGCACGACTAGTATCAAGACGAGCACCACACCAAGCACCACCCCAAGCACCACCCCAAGCACCACTCCATCTACAACCCCGTCTACCACCCCATCAACTACTCCATTAACCACCCCATCTACAACCTCATCTACTACACCGTCCAAAACCCCATCAACTACACCTTCCACTACCCCATCAACCACATCTTGTACAACGACAAGCACGATCACCCCATCTACAACCCCTGATACAACTCCCAGTACAACTCCCAGTACAACTCCCAGTACAACTCCCAGTACAACTCCCAGTACAACTTCCAGTACAACTCCCAGTACAACTCCCAGTACAACTCCTAGCACGACTCGAAGCACGACACCTAGCACCACACCTCGTACAACGACAAGCACAAAAACAAGCACAACAACATCTCCCGCATCCTCGCCAATTCCATCATGCAGCAGCCCACAGGCCTCGCAATGTAGTGCCCTCACCAGTTGCTCTTGCAAGATCGCTCTGGACGGCTCCCCAGTCTGCAGCAGCAATACAGCCTCTTGCAGTCGTGCGTGCAACAACGACGCAAGCTGTTCAAGCCTTGGCTCTTCAGCGAAATGTGTCTACCGCGATCCCACCACCGACTGCGGCTCGCCCAATCATCTCGGATACTGCGTCACGCCCGTCAATGGTCTAACAACCTCGTTGCGCAAGCGAAGTGTCAAGGCCATCGAACCTGTCTTTAGGAACGCTCATGTGAGACCTAGGATTCGAGCGAATTAGACTGGTGTGGTCAATCATGATCTTGGGGCCGAGATTGTAGAGTGAAGGTTCTCCAAAGCAGGGAGGACATGAGTTATGGTGCGAATCAAATTGATGTAACGAATTCCCTTTTTTCTTTCTTTTTTTTTTCTTTGGAGTGTTCTGCCAATGATTTGTTACGCTTTGTTTTCCCTTGCTTTGTATGGTCACTCCCTTTAGTCTTAATTCAATATTACTAGTAATCGCTCTTGAGACAGTAAGGGATGAAGCAAAAACATACGAAAGGTTATTACGGACTTGTGGGAAAGACAAGCTCGTCGTGCAATACGCATCACCATTATAACAAGTCTAGCGCAAGCCCCTTCTGATAAAACAAAGGAGTGAGCGCTTTATCATCATGTGGACAATAGATTCGACCATCTTCGTAACCTTGAAACATAAACACATGACCGCGGCAGTGTAGATCTATCAATCTTAGAAGCACTCTAGTCGAGTAAGGAGACATTGTACCGAAGACATATAGGTTTGAGAGAGAGGCCGTGCATAACTTTCTGTAAAGCACGCACGCTTAGCATGTTGGAATTAGCTCTCAACATCCACTATATAGCCTTGAGGGCATAATTGGGCAGGGTTAACCTCGTTCCCTTCTTACGGTTCCTTGTTCCGGGCCACAACGATTGTTGTGTCTATTAAGGGCAGACCATCAAAGTCTTGAGCCTCTCTCGATATACAGCCTGTACCCGATTTTGTTTTATTTAGGAACAGGATTGATGAAACAGCCTAAAAGACATACCCGGTCATGCTAATGCTCCCAGGTCACTAGACTAAGCCAGATACTAAACAAACAGAGAAAGAAGCAATAAAGATAGAGTAACGGGACTTGTAATCTTACTGCTTCTAACACCTATATATATTGCTAAGATATGCTCTCTCTCTCTCTCATCGAGCCAATCACAACCACCTCCAAATCTCCTCTGGAGGATACGAAGGAAAAGTGCGTTTGGCCCAAAGGTCGTGGTCGCAACCTCGTGTTCTTTTTTCCTTTTTCCTTTGACTACTCGGGGTTCCCTTTGGTGTGATCACAAACTATAATTTCCGATGAGAAGGACTTGTCACACGTGAGACTTTGAACATCTATTTGCAGATGATGAGTTTTAGCTTGTTTACATTTTTACCCAAATATGTTCTGCGGTGCTTGGCCTTTGGCGTTTGATGGCGAGAATCATATGCGAGTTTGGACACAATAAGAAAGGTTTGAGGCTCTGAGGTGATTCTTTTTTGGTTTCTTGTTTACGTTTCATCGTAGGTTCTTTCTTTGCTCATGATACATTGCAGCGTAAGCCTCTTCTCCAAAAGCGTTCCTTCGTGGGCTTCTCATCGGATGATGAAGGCGCACGAACTCGTCGTGGAATCGCCTTCTTGCCTCTTCCAGCATGCCCACGCACAGGCAATGCACCAATCCCTCTACTCTTGTCCCGCAATGTCGTCTTCATGCCAGCTTTCTAAGCACCCACGCCTCCACTAGCACCGACCCTCCAACCAACCTTAACCAGCGTCTCACAACTATGCTCTGTGCTGTTGCGCACCAAATCCTCATCCAAAGTAACATCACCTTGTTGGTACAGGTTAATCACCGTACTGCCTCCATACTGGAAAGCACCCAGACACTCTCCTCTTCTGATCTCTCTGCCCACTTCGATGCCTTGGTTGTACTTGATGCTTCCCACCAACATGGCGCCCACAGCGATAATCGCGACTTTGGTGTTTGTGATAGCTCTTCGCACAATCATGACACTGCGTCTGTTTTCGCAAAAGACGTCGAGGGTGCCTTCTTGATTGATGGCTTGTGGGTTGACGGTATAATAAGCGCCAGGGATTTCGGTAATGCTTTCAATGGTGCCCGAGACGGGAGAGTGCCAGCGGTGGTAGTCTTGAGGAGCCAGACGGGCAATCACAATGGCGCCATTGTCAAAGGTGGAGGCGAGAGAAGAAGAGTTCAGGAGTTTGGAGACGGTGAAGCCGAAGCCTTTGATCCAGTATTTTGTTGCGAGCGAGATTGTGGGGAAGGCTGTGAGACGGCAGTCTGCTGGGGATGAGACGACGAGGTCCTGTGTCGATACTTGTCAGTAGAGGCTTTTGAAGTGGTGACGAGAGACAAAGCTCACATTGGCTGGCTCGTCAATGGGTCTGGCATCCTCACGAATCTCTCTGGAGAAGAAGTCGTTGAAGTTCTTGTAGTTGGCCGGGTCGGGCTCCTTCATCTCAGACATGCTCTCTTGCAAGTCAAAGCTCTCGATGAAGGGAACAATATGATCGACACTTTGGGGGTCATCATACTGCCTGCCCATCTTCTTGCTCTGGTTTTCCAAAAGCTTGAGGGTGCGTTTCCAGTGCAGGGCTTTCTCTTGCTCGGATCCATAGTACAGAGCATGCATGCCCACACGCACGTAGATGCTCATGGGCTCAAAAGTCTTTTGACCAGTCTTGCGGTCCATGACGTAGTTGCCCATGTGCCAGGCGCTTTCTGCCGCCTCGAGGCCATCGTAGGGGAAGATGCGCTTGAGCCATTTGTGCGACTTTTCGTGGTCCGAAGGTGTGTGCAGCGTGTTCTTGGGATCTTCGGGGACGGCGGCTTGGTCGGTGATCTTGTCGAGGGCTGCTGCTGTGGCATCGAAGTGAAGGTCGCCGAGCTTGTCTGTCATGATGGCGTCTGTTTAAGAGAAGGTCGTTACGAAGAATTGAGAGGAATTGAAGGCTTAGGAATGGGATAGTTGTAGGATATGGACGATAAACAGTGATTGCGCGTCCCTGAACGACCATGCAGGTCCCCTTTAGCCATCCATGTCATTTCCCCACCAAACTTGGCCAGCCGGAACCAAGCTTTTGATCTGCGTCATGGGAAAGCTTCATCTCAGAGCCTCAATACCTCGGAAAGCACCCATGTAGCCTTGTCGTTCAGTCGTAATGGTGAACCTGCTTGGTTCGTCTTCTGCTAGGCTCAATCATGGCGCCTGCGCCTGTCGCTGTCTCTATCCTTCTCCCTCCTCTCCCTCGGCGAGCGACTTCTATATTTTCTGCGCTCCCCAGATCCCGACCTCGAGCGCTCGCGACGACTGTGATGGTGTTTGCGTTCATCCTCGTCTCGTCTGCCGTCTCTGTGTCGTGCGTGCCGCCTATGCTCCTCGCCGTCCCTCGAACGTGACCGTCTCTTATGCCTTCTCTCACGACTGTCGTGCCGTCTGTGTCTCCTCTCCCTACTCCTACTTCTCTCACGCTTGTCCGTCTNNCCACCACAGCCTTCCCCTGCCCTCCCACCCCCGGCCTCAGCGCCACAGGCTCCAAATTTGCATTCTCCCTATCCGGCACCGGCAATCCCATAGCCCTTAACATCTCATCCTCCTCCTGCTGTTTGACCTTGCGCAATTCTTCTTTTCTCTGTGCTGCTTCGTCCATTTCCTCGCCATTTTCGCCTTTGGCATACCAATTTAAATCTTTGCCTTTTTGCCAGCGTCCTACGGGGGCCATGAGGGAGTGCCCGAGGTAGTTTTGGCGGTGGGGGTCGTTTTGAACGTCGCTCCAGGAGAACTCGTTGCGCCCGCCGCGGGATCCTTCTTTGCGGACTGTTTGGAGGAGATCCATGGTTTTGTGGGTGTTTGCGGCAGGGTTGCGCTGGTTGTGTGACTATCAGGTGGTTCTCGTTTGCGTGCGGATGATGAGAGTGGGTGGGTGGGTCGTTGGACAGCGAAAGTCGAGTCGACGGTGCGTGAGCTGGATGGCGCAAGATCGGAGAGTCTGGATGCTGCAGCGTTATGTGTGTGGGAGGATGTGTTTGAAAGAAATCGTGTGCTGTGATGTGAATGAGTCGTGAGTTCTGCTCAGAGGTGGAAGCTTAACGACTCTGGAAAGCGTTGGGAACTTTACTGATGGGTGTTCGTTGCCAACAGTTACATGTTGCCAACAGCATGACTACACCAGCGATTTCTTCAAATTCACAATCAAGATCATGTGTTTCTACTTGATGAAGTTACCATTCCATACAAGATCATAACATCTCGTTGAAGCAGAGAATAGCAAACAACCCTACTCTTCTTTCTATCTACACCTTACGTTCCAGAACAAACTTTCTACAACTCATCATGTCCACTTTCACCCTTGACCTCAGGCACCTCAGGCATAGCCATAATCTTGACAACCAAACTAGTCCAGCCAGTGAAGTGCTGAGTGCGCTGTCCCTCTCCAGTCTCTGGGTTGTATTGTTCCCAAGCAAAGCCAGTCTTTTCCCAAGACTTGAACACTGTATCCACGAGGTTCTTACGGAGCTCGGTATACATCTTGGCCGCGCGCTTTTGGTGAGGGCCAGAGGCGGAAGCCGTGTTGAGAAGTTCCTTGACGACGAGGTAGTTGATAGGAAGCCACACGGGCGAGCGCCAGTAGTTTTCTTCTGTGCCGTAGAGCGCGTCTTGCTGGGACAGGGAGCGGATACCGTGGGGTGACCAGAGATGTTCGGGCGAGCTGATGAGGTCGAGGACTTCGCCTAGGTGGGGGTGATCTGGCGCTATAAGACCGGCGAAGAATGGTGAGAGTGAAATGTAACCCTTGTGGCAAACGAGAGCGTGCTCTTCGTACTCATCCACCGTAGCATCGCAGTACGCTTGCTCGTCAGCAGACCAGTGCAGGTCGTCGAGATTACGAATGATGGCATTCTCAATCTTGGCATAGGTTGATGCGTCGTCGGTCTCGGTAAGAGTGGTCGCGATACGCTTCATGGCGCGGGTCATCATACCCATCCATGACATCAAATCAACGTGCAGCTCACCAGGGTGAGGAGGTTGAGGGCGAGGATAATCATCGAGACCGGAGGTCAAAAGATGGGTCTTTGTGCTTCCTCTCCAGCGGTAGCCTTCCTTCTTGGAGAAAGCGGGACGGTCATAGGACTTAAGGTCGCCAGCTTGAGTCTTGCGGAACCACTCAAAGTGCTTCTTAAGCAGAGGATAAAGATCGCGAAGATACTGCAGAGCGGCGTCAGGATTGGCGAGAACACCGTTGGCATTATCCGAGCCAAGAACCTGTTGGCCAGACTTTGCAGCAGCGATTTTGTCGAGGAAAGAGTGGATGACGAAGAAGAGAGTGGGAGGGTTGGCGTAGTGAGGGTATTGAGTTTGGAACTCTTGAGGAACCTTGCTGCGAGCCTCGGGACCAAGAATCTGTTCACGGCCGATCCAGCCATCGTCGTCCATCAGGTTGAACCAACTTTTGATAATCTGCAAAGTGAGATCCACATCCCAATCGATGATGGGAAGCAGATGGAAGCCCTCATCCCAAAGGAATCCACGAGGGAAGAAGGGTCTCGAAGGAGTGCCGGTGAAGAGCTCGTATGGCCCCTCCAGCTTTTGTTGGTTCCTTGCTCTTGCTTCTGCCGTCTCTTGCCAGAAGCCTTCGTTCTCTTCTTCATACTCGGGTGCATACGAGCGGTCCACAACCGAGTCTCCGTGGAAGTATCCAATACCGCCAATCAAGTTTGAGAAGAGCGACTTGGCCAGGCCAATGTACTTTTTGTCGTTGAAGGGTTGCTGGGGCTTGAAAGACTGGATGAATCGTTCGGAGAAGGATTTGATGGTTGTCTCGATCTTCTCTGACAAGTCGGCCGACTTGATGGGCTTGGAGCCGGAACCAGATGAGAAGATGACGTCGAACTCGAATGCGCCTTCGAAGACCTTCTGCACAAAGTGCATGTTACCAGCACCGGGCGCATTGGGGATGGTGAAAGCTTGCATCGGAGGAGGCATGGCCTCGGCTGTGTAAGTCTCGATGTACTTGTCGAGGGTCGTTTTCATGGAGGAGAACAGGANCGGCTGTTCATATGTCAGTGTTGAAACACGATGGCGCGAGAAGTGCAACATACGCTTGGCCTGCCACAAAGCAGCCTCTGGAATCTGCACACTGTGCACCAAAGTCTTGTCGATAGGCTTCTCCTGGAACGAGGGATGGACATGGCTAGGCTTGTCTCCTTTGCGGTCAACAATCGTGACGGTGAAGGTGCCCAACTCAGGAGTCTCTCCAGCAATCACAACCTCTCCGTCAAAGCCACTCTCGTTGTCGTCCTCTTCAGCATTGTCGACCACCAAACTTCCCAATCCCTCGACACCAATGTTGAAGACCATGGTTGTTTTGAGATCCTCTGGAGCGCCTTCTCTCGGTACACCCCTAATTCTTGCACCCCAAGATCCTCCGTTAGAGCCATGATCAGGGAACTTGACAAAGTCGGTCGTAACGTCAATCTGGTTTCCAGCATCGTGGATGGTTTGCGAACCACCAGTTCTCGGGTCGTAAGCATCCCAGCCATAGCCAGCCATGCCCTCGTGTTGCTCGCATGTGTATCGGAAGTCNNTGTTCGCACCCAGTGTTAGTCAATTGTTCTCCCTATGGATCCTTCACAACGCACTGTTCTGCACAGAAGCAAAGTCCTCGACCTTAGCCCACAAGAGTCCAGTCAGGACACTCTTTGGCAATCTCGGTCTTACACCAAAGTACAGGTTTGGACGGTAAGGGCCCCAAAGAAGCGAATCATTGGAAGCCTTTGTGAATGGCGAAGCTACATCTTGAGCAACTGCCGTGTCGGGCAAGAGCTGCAGCAATGTCACAGCCGCCGATAGTAGCCACGGAGCCATGTTGTCGACTTTGTTCGAGGAGAACCAGAAAGTCGATGGAAGCAACACGTTTCGCTGTGTCCCTGATCGTCATGGCCTCGCGTTTTTGCGGGGCGAGCTTCGAGTCTTCTTATTGCCGTTGTTAAGCCCGGTGCATCTCTCTATCGACTTTCTGACCATCGACACGAACAAGTCGCAAACAGTATATAGACCGCGGAGAGTTGGCATGGTTACCCTAAGGATGAGGATCTTGGTCTGGGTGTAAAGTCCAGAGGGTATCCCGCAGTAACAAATGATAACATTACAAGCTAGAAAAATGCACAATTGTTTGTCGGATTGCGAGGATGTCCGTAGAAATGCATGAGGATGTTCAATCTTTATGGCACTTGCTTCGTTCCAGAAAGTACTGTGCATCTCTATAGCTTGGTCTGTACTAATCTCTAGTCGCAGAGAGCCCAAGATAGATTCGATCAAAGCAGATAAAAGAAGTCACCCATCACATTTGCGTCACGAATTACGATGACTTTTGCGTCGACGCACGAACTACGAGTGATTCAGAGGTCGCAGACGTGCGTTTCCCTTCAGTAGAGAGCCGACGAAGAGGACCCGAGCAGCGAAGGTGTCGTTGGCTCCTTGTGATGGACCCACGATGTGCGTGAGAGCAATCGAGACCGTCCTCTCGGGCTTGCTTGCTGGGGACTTGCTGAAGCTGTTTAATGGGAAGAGTGCAGGCAGTTCTGCAGAACGGATTGCTTTTATGTGGTCTGATTACTGAAAGTGAATTGGACGGCGGTGATGCTTGAGGTTTCTTCTGATGGGCTTGCACGTGTGGCATAACTTTGTGCATAGCGATATCGGAGCCTGCATAAAATCTTGTACCATTGAATGAGTGATGATTGGTCTGCATGCCCCAAAAATTGTCCCCATTGCAGCCGCCTCTTGCATCCGTCCATCCACCTGTGTGAGGATTGATTTGTGTTGATTGAGTTGCTGTTCTAGAGATACCCCTTGTGTTTTTGTTGTTTCCTATCCAAACATGCCTCTTCTCCGCTTGAATGCGGCATCCGGCGCAAGACTTCGTTTGGTGAGTTGATCGAAGCTTGTGCCTATACCAATGACTAATGTTATAGCAGGCCACAGCCAGACTCAGCACTCGCCGTCCTGTCGTCAGAGCCACCATCGCTGCTACCCAACAGACCCTTCGTCCTCGCCTCTACACAACATCGACACCGCTACGAAATGCCTCGTCNCCCGATGTCTTCCCTTCGCTTCTCGAACAGCCCGGTATTTCCGACTACCTAAACGCTCAGCAACCCGTCGCCGTCCCTCAAACCTTGACCGAGAAGATTGTCCAGCGTCACAGTCTCGGTCTTGCCGAAGACAAGTTTGTCCAGTCTGGCGACTATGTCACGCTTTCNCCTCAGCAATGCATGACCCACGACAACTCATGGCCCGTCGCAACAAAGTTCATGTCCATTGGCGCCACAAAGATCCACGACCCCAAGCAGATCGTCATGACCCTCGATCACGATGTCCAGAACAAGACGGAGAAGAATCTACAAAAGTACCGCCAGATTGAGAACTTTGCAAAAGAGCAGGGCGTTGACTTTTACCCTGCTGGTCGTGGTATCGGTCACCAGATCATGGTTGAGGAGGGTTACGCCTGGCCTGGCACTCTCTGTGTTGCTTCCGACTCGCATACAAACATGTACGGAGGCATTGGCTGTCTTGGAACTCCCGTCGTCCGTACCGATGCTGCCTCCATCTGGGCCACTGGCCGTACCTGGTGGCAGATTCCNCCTGTCGCAAAGGTCACCCTCAAGGGTGTCCTCCCTGCAGGCGTCACTGGCAAGGATGTCATTGTTGCCCTGGCCGGTCTCTTCAACAACGACGAAGTCCTCAACCACGCCATTGAGTTCACCGGCTCTCCCGAAACCATGTACTCTCTCCCTATCGACGACCGTCTTGCCATCGCAAACATGACCACCGAATGGGGTGCCCTTTCCGGTCTCTTCCCTATCGATGGTGTCCTTCAAGGCTGGTTGCGTGCAAAGGCCACCGAGGCCTCTCTTTACGAAGACGCTGCCCTGACTTCCTCCAAGACCTCCACTCGCTTCAACCACCAAAGACTAGACGACCTGTTCGAGAAGCCCCTGACTGCCGACAAGAACGCCAAGTATGCAAAAGAACTCTTCCTCGATCTTGAATCTCTCTGCCCTTACGTTTCCGGCCCCAACAGTGTCAAGGTTGCCACANNCCCCCTGAACGAGCTCAACGCACAAGACATCAAGGTCAACAAGGCATACCTCGTCTCTTGCACCAACAGCCGTCGTTCTGATATTGCCGCTGCCGCAAAGGTCTTCAAGGATGCTGCCGAGGCCAACGGTGGTGCCATTCCCAAGATTCCTTCTCATGTCAACTTCTACATCGCCGCCGCCTCTCTTCCCGAACAACGCGCTGCTGAGGAGCAAGGTGACTGGCAAGTTTTGCTCGATGCTGGTGCCCAGGCTCTTCCCTCTGGCTGCGGTCCTTGCATTGGTCTTGGTACTGGTCTGCTTGAGCCTGGTGAGGTGGGTATCAGTGCATCCAACCGCAACTTCAAGGGTCGTATGGGCAGCACTGATGCAAAGGCTTACCTCGCCAGTCCTGAAGTTGTTGCCGCTTCTGCTCTTCAAGGTAAGATCGCCGGTCCCGGTACCTACCAGAAGCCTGAAGGTTGGAATGGTGTCATTCGTGGAGAGGGTGATGGTGTGCCTGAGGAAGAGCGCATGATTAGCATTGAAGATGCACTTGACATGCTCGTCCGCCAAGCAGAAGAGGCCGTCGAGTCTGGCGAGAAGGTTCTTGGTGCCACTGACGAGGCCGCCTCTTCAGACGAGAAACTCACCGATATCCTCCCCGGTTTTCCTGAAAAGGTTACTGGCGAAATTGTCTGGTGCAATGGTGACAACATCAACACCGACGGCATCTATCCCGGCAAATACACCTACGACGATGCCTTCTCTTCCTCACCCGACCGTATGGCAACCGTCGTCATGGAGAACTACGACACCGAGTTTGCCTCCATTGCCAAGTCTGGCGACATCCTCGTCGCCGGCTTCAATTTTGGCTGTGGAAGCTCCAGAGAACAAGCCGCCACCGCCATCCTCGCAAAGAAGATCCCCATGGTCGTCGCCGGCAGCTTCGGCAACATCTTCAGCAGAAATTCGATCAACAATGCATTGATGGGTGTGGAAGTCCCTCGTCTTATCCAGCGTCTGCGCGATACCTTTGACACTCCCGCTGCCGCTCAAGATGGAACTGCTGCCATTACCGAGCCCAGTCAAAACAGACAATCGCTGGATACACCGCCACCGGCACCTACATCTGTACCCAGCCAAGAGAAGAAGTTGACGAGGAGGACGGGATGGACGTTTACGTGGGATGTCAGACGCAGTCAGGTTATCGTGCAAGAAGGTCCCAATGGTAAGAGCTGGAGTCAAAAGGTCGGTGAGCTGCCGCCGAATGTGCAGGATATCATTGCTAGAGGAGGACTGGAGAAGTGGGTTGGCAAGGAGTTGTCTGCCGCCAGTAAAATCTAGAGCATGATGGATGTTTGTGGGAGGGTTGTATAAAAATGGGATATCTATGGCGTTTTGTTTTTTTCTGGGTTAAGAAATGAATGTATATGATATACTTTGAACAAAGCTTTACTTTTGTTTATTCGATGGTCGATTTTCGTACTGAAACACCGTCACAATTTGGGGTTTACATATTTGGGTGTATCTGAAGAACCATGAGCTATGCAGACATACAGTTGCTTTCTCTACAGCATGCATGGAAGCAAAAAGTCGTTCGGTTGAATCCACATACGTATCAAAGTATAGTCAAGTTTCATTGCCCTTGCTCATGAGCCACAAAGTCGCGGGATCCATCGAAGATGGCCTCGAGTCTACTTGACACTTCCCATGTCCTGTCTTCCACACATCCCAAAGTTCACCAGGCCAACCCCGAAAGAAAATCTACTACACACCCCACCAGTCCACAGCATCGCCACGATAAGCAAATACCGAGCGCCCGTTCCCCTGCCCGCAAACCTTGATCTCGTGAGCAGCACCCATATCTTTAGTATTTGCTTCATCATCAGAGCCAGGGTCGTCTCGCCATATCTCAATCCCATCCCAGATACCCTGCTCTTTCGCCATTACAGCGACACGGTGAGCTTGCTCCAAGTCAGCGACTTCGAAGAGGATGATGCGGGCAGAGACGTTTGCGGCGATAGATAAAAGGTGAGGGTAGAAGATGTCTCCGTCATCGATGGAGGGAGTCAGAGGTAGATTTGAGGACGAGGGGTTTGGGACGAGGGCCAGAAGGGGCTCATAGCGCTTTACTGAGCGGCTTGTGGTGGTGGAAAAGGCACTGGGAGAGATGTAGGGTGGGTTTGAGATGAGGATGTCCCAGGTGGGGTTTGGTGAGGTGGAGGTGTTAGTGTGTAGGACAGAGGTTAAAGATGCAGGCTCAGTGGTTGTGTCGTTGTGTGAGGTGGCGAGGACGTCTGCATGGAGGAAGTGCAAAGATGGGTTTGGAGGTAATGATCCTTCGCTGCACAGGCGGTGGAGGTTCTTGTTTGCAAGTCGCAATGCCTGTGGAGAAATATCCACTCCCATGACCTCCAAGTCGTTGGAGGTCCTACTGTGCTTAGTGATAAACTCGTAGTAAGCGAGCAAAGATATACAACCAGTTCCTGTACACAAATCCAAGATTTTGAGATGCTTTGGGAGGCTCCTGGTCCCTTGATGCAGACGATTGATCATGTGTGTAACTGAAGCAGCAGTCTCTTGCCTNNACCTTTGTTTCAACAAAAGAAAGGAGCAAACAACCTACACTATATCTCCTTACCTTGGTATCAAAACTCCTGGCTCACAAGCAATCTCGAGGTCGCCGAAATACTCGGTGCCCATGATATATTGCAAAGGCTTGCCGCGAGCTCTTTCAATACATAGTTGTCTCAGCTTTTGTTGTCTATTCCAATCTTCAAGATTATGCTGTTTTTGTTGTTGCTCGATGGTGAATTCTCTCAGCCAGCGCAATTCGTTCTTCGCAGAGCTGAGATCGCGCGTGCCTTGTAGTACAAACGGCAATAACGGATCAATTCTGCGCGCGCGGTGAAGAGCACGAGGTTGTAATCGAGGCATTTCTGAGGTTCGATGAGAGTTGTGCTTTGCCCTCTTGATGTGCGAACAAGCTGGAATATGCAAGAATTGAAAGGATCGGTGTCCGGGGTTGCGAAAGAGAAGACGTCCGTGTTGTCACCGAGTCGCCGGGTTTTGGCCAAGCATTCTGTGCAAGCAATGCCGAGTTTTCGCAGAATGAGTGTTGACAACCATAATCTCACATCCGCTTGATCCTTCCAAGCCACAATTGTGGAGATGTGTCTGTCGAACCTGTAACGACAGCTGTTATACGACTCGGTTGTTCTTCGTGAAAAAGTGTTGTCGTTGCTACACGGATGCATTCTCCGACGATGGACGGAGAAGTCTCGGTTCCTGTGAAAATGCCGTCAGATGCGAGAGCTGCCGGAAGCCACCAAAAGCCCCCAGCACTTGCCATCATAATATTCGCTGTTGCACAGCAGCTCGTCGCCCAGTTGCGACCTGTGTTTCACGTTGTATTAAGCCCTACTGTGCCTACGTGGTTGGCTGGCCTGGTTGATTGGTACTGCGCGGCAGGGCCGGGCCGGACAGCGCTATCAACTTGTTACGGACAACTCCTTTCGACTCTACAGAAAGAAGAAAATCTTGTTGATTCCCTGCAGGCGAGACGAACAGACCACTTCATTGACGTATTCTGGAATCATTCTCGAAATTCGACGATGACAACGCTTTGCAGCGACATGTTCTTCTTCCGAATCCCACACGGGAACCATCGTAATGCTGTGATCACAGATGGCTGATTATATGGCGATCCTCAGGCAAATTTGAAGCAGTGATGCTTATTGAGTCACCATCGGTGCAATGTTGACAGGCCTGTAGGGGCTCCACATATCGGGAGGCCTTTCCTACGTCACCGCTATGCTTTCGCGTTCTATGCGAGCCAGTCTGAATGCTCTCTTTGCTGGAGTTCAATCAAAGCCCCTCCGTTGCGATGACAAAATCGCGCTTTACCACTCTTTGCGGGAACATCGGCCGAAAGATTACTATCAAGCATCTCTGTGCACTGTACAAGCGTACGCGTGTAGAACGAAGACCTAACATGGATATGATAGGTTTGAGATATCGGATCCTCGATGCCGTGTCCGCAGAGGTCTGATATATAAACATGCTAGTCCATCCTAGCAATGCCTACGTTCACTCTCCTCCCAATCCTCGTACCACTTCACAAACACTCTACGCCATAGCACAACTGCACTAACAATCAACCAAACCTAACAAACCTACCATATCCAACTGACGCTCCCCATCTACCATCATGACTTCTACTTACGACAACATTCCCCTCCGTGTTATCCCTCACGTTGTCGACGAAGTGGCAAGAACAGCCCCTAACACAAAATGGGTGGAAGTACCGCGAAACAACGACAATCTGCAAGAAGGTTATAAGACCCTGACTTTCGGCCAACTATCACAAGCTGTTAGCAGGATGGCCCGCTGGATTGAGAAGACTATTGGAACTAGCACTTCGAGAGAGACCATCACCTACATGGACCGTCAGAACGACATCAGATATATCTTCGCTATCATTGCATCTCAGAAAACTGGATACAAAGTTCTGCTTGCCTCAACACGCAATAGTGAAGAGGGCCAACGTGCTATCCTCCAGCGTACACAGAGCAAGAAGTTCCTGCACGGACAAAGCATGCGAGAGGAAGTTCTCGCACTTCAAGATGAGAGGACGCCCATCGAAGCTTTCGAGGTTCCTCCCATGGACTACTTCTTTGATGGAGATGATGTCGAGCACTATGAGGGTACTGTGAGCAGCGATCCCAACGAAATTGTCGCCATCATTCATACCTCCGGCTCAACCGGTATCCCCAAGCCTATCTACCTGCGCAATGGCTATCTTGCTGTCATCGACCGTATTCGAGAGATTCCCATCCCAGTAGGCCGTCTATCGAGAGCACAAAGGTTCGCCGGTCCTGACAGGGCTTTTACTAGTCTACCGTGGTTCCATGCCATGGGTTTCTTCATGGCGCTCAAGTCCATCTACGCGCAAGGTCCCTTGATCCTGCCTCCCGTGGGACGCTCTCCCAATGCTGATCTTACGCTTGAGATCCTCCAAGTTGCCAGGCCAGAGTCTGGCTTCTTCCCTCCTGCCATCTTGGAGGATGTTGTCGACGCTCCTGATGGCATGGAGACACTCTCCAAGTTGGACTTTATCTTCTTTGCTGGCGCTCCGTTGGCACAAGAAGTTGGCGATCGTATCGCTGAGGTCACTCAAATTCAAACCATCATCGGATCTACCGAAGGCACTTTCTGGGATAGTTACATCACCGAAGATCGTGCCGACTGGGGCTGGTTCGAGTGGTGCGAGCATACCGGTGCTATCATGGAGCCTTCTGGCGATCTATACGAGATGGTCATCAAGCGTGTGCCTGGCAATCCTCTTCAAGGTGCTTTCTGGAGTTTCCCCGAGCTCGATGAGTACCGCACCAAGGATCTGTACGAGGAGCATCCAACCAAGAAGGGACTCTGGAAGTACAAGGGTCGTAACGACGACGTGATTGTTCTCAGTAACGGCGAGAAGTTCAACCCTGTCATGTTCGAANNAAAAGATATTGAAGGCCATCCTGCCGTCAAAGGTGCTCTGGTAGTTGGACAAGGTCGCTTCCAAGCCGGTCTAATTCTGGAAGCGAACACCAAGACGGACCCCGAGCAGTTCCTCGAGCAAATCTGGCCTGCGATTGAGAGGGCCAACGAGAAGATGGCTGCTCACGGTAGAGTTTGGAAATCAAAGATTGCCATTGCAAACCCACAAAAGCCGTTTCAGAGAGCTCCCAAAGGCAGCATCATGCGACGCAAGACCAATGAGCTCTACAAGTCAGAAATCGAGGCTTTGTACTCTAACGAAGGCGTGGCTGAATCGCTTGGACAGATCGACGCCAATGCTGATGAGGCTACTATCCGTGACTTTGTCAAGCAAGCTATTCGCCTTGCTTTGCCTAAGATCCCCGAGCAGTTCGATGATGAAGGCTACGAAGCTGATCTCTTCTCATTCGGTATCGACTCACTACAAGTTCTTGCTTTGGCAAACACCATCGGTCATGCTCTGCCCAAGAATAAAGGCTCGCGTGATGCCGCTTTCAAGCCTCGCATGGTCTATAGCAACCCTACTATTGACGCTCTGACCAAGGCTATTAGCAACATTCTCCATGGACAGGACGCTAATGGCACTCCAACCAAGTCGCGCGAGCAAAACATGGACGAGGTCATCAAGAAGTACACCCAGAACCTACCTTCACCCGTCGAGTATAACCCTCGTCCGCAGAACCATGTAGTCGTTCTCACCGGCAGCACTGGTTCACTCGGCAACTATCTGCTCGAAGGCCTGATCACAAACCCTGCCGTGGCAAAGGTGTACTGTCTCAACCGCTCCGATGCTCAATCGCGGCAAAAGCGCAGTTTCGAGGAACGCGGTGCCGACCCAGACTTTTCAAAGGTTGTCTTCCTGCAAGCCTCGTTCGGAAAGGAACGTTTTGGTCTCGCAGAAGACGTATACGCCGAGCTGCAACGCGATGTCGACGTCTTCATCCACAACGCCTGGGCTGTGGATTTCAACATGGGTCTCGAGTCGTTTGAGGAAACACATATCATGGGTACTCGTCGTGTGATTGACTTTAGTGCTTCGGCGCAGTATCACCCTCACATCGTGTTCATCTCGTCCATCGCCAGCACTGGCAACTGGCTCGGCAGCGGACACTCGGGTTTTGTCCCTGAGGTGTTTATGCAAGACAACAATCTGCCTTTTGCTCAAGGCTATGGCGAAAGCAAACACGTGGCATCCTCTATGCTGGCCATCGCAGCCCAACAATCCAACATCCCCTCCACCATTGTTCGCGTGGGTCAATTGGCCGGCCCCGCAGCAGAAAAGGGTCTCTGGAACCGTCAGGAGTGGCTGCCATCCATTGTCGCCTCGTCAAAGGCAATCGGCAAGATTCCTCGCACACTCGGCAATGAAGACATCGTCGACTGGGTCCCCACAGACTCTGCAGCNAAAATCCTCATCGATCTCACCGCAACACGTCTACGTACCCAACAAGCAGAGAAACTGGATACTTTCCACCTAGTCAACCCTTCAACCGTACAGTGGAAGCAACTAGTTCCTGCAGTCGTGGACTTTTACGCCTCTGAAGGCTCTCCGATTGCCATTGTGGAGTTCGCCGAGTGGCTGAGTGAGATCAAGGGGCTGGATGTCACTGAGGAGAATATGAGGAATATTCCTGGATTGAAGTTGTTGGACTTTTATGAGGGACTGGCTGCTGAGGAGGGAAGTCTGCCTAGACTGGCAACAGACAGGACTGCGGAGGCTAGTGTTACGTTGAGGGAGTTGGGTGCTGTGGATCAGGCGTTGATGGTTAATTGGTGCAGGCAGTGGCAGTTTTAGATGGGATTGAGTTTGGTGTTTTTCCGCCCTTCCAAGTGGATTAGATATCTGCAGTGTAGCTATAGAGATGCACAATACTTTCTACGACAGAGCAGGACCCATGGAGAAAAACCTGTGCTTGAGAATCTCCATGGCCACGCCATCCTTCAGGAAGCGACTCTGCATCTCGATAGCATATGACAAAACCGTATGTCGATGTGGGAGAGAAATCGATAGCGACGTTGTCACTGGCTTCTGCACGAGGAGAAATTGGATGCAAAGTGGAGGCTGTGAAAATGCACAATTACTTTCTAGTCGGAAGTATCGTCAATGAGACAGTCTACTCTAACGAACACCATCTCCTTCGAGACAGTATCGTGCATTTATATTGCGTATAACAACACTGAGGAGGGCAA
The DNA here is from genome assembly GCA_903819635.1 of Aureobasidium vineae. Taxonomy (NCBI): domain Eukaryota; kingdom Fungi; phylum Ascomycota; class Dothideomycetes; order Dothideales; family Saccotheciaceae; genus Aureobasidium; species Aureobasidium vineae. The sequence continues at coordinate 152,618 of CAIJEN010000014.1, forward strand.
TCGCGGTGTAGTGACTGTCTATAGCTCACAGAGGGGTTGGATGCAAAGCCTTGTTGTTGGTCCAGCAAGCTGTGTCGTGCATATGTTTAAGACGTCTTTCTTTCACTCGTTTCTAGACTCGTATATACAGGCCATTGATCATAAAATTATGTGCACGCGTGCACCTATCGTACAGCACCCCCACCCGTACTGGTAGAAGCAGGGTTGCCAGCAGTACCATGGTGGCCAGAAGTAGACTCGTGGTGCTCTCTGCGAGCGGCCTCCTTGTCAGACAACCCCTGCAGATAGTCGGTCATCTGGTTGCTAGTCGCGATCAACAGGTTGAACAGGGCTTCCTGGATAGAGTGAAGGCCTGGACCGCCGGCGAGCAGGATCCTGTGGCTGGAGCCATCGACGAGGACGGCCTCGTAGGTCTGGCGGCCTTCGTTCTTCTTGGCGCGCAGGACGATGCGGAAGGTGTCGGAGAAGAGGACGGCGGCGTTTGCTGTGGAGGAGAGAGAGTCAGCACTGAAAGTAGTTGGTAAAAAGGTAAGTGTAGAGCACGTACAGAGGATCTGGTCACGGTAGAAGGTTTCGTCGGCCATTGTTGCGGTCTGGTGTGGCTGTTTGATGCTGTCAGCGACTGATATGGGAGCGGATACTATCCAGGGAAACACACTTGTTGATATGTGGATAGGTGCTAGGAACAGATTGTATTGTTGGAGAAGGAGGAGAGATGGTGGGGTCAGACGTGGAGGACAATCTATCTCACTCCCACATGACGTGACTGCCTCCTTCTCTCTTGCTTCCTTCTTCCTTCGTCCACGTTGGTGAGGGGCCGTTACGTGGCCGAACATTGCCGGCGCCGGAAACCGTCGACGTCATTGAAGGAAGCGATAAGCGCGATAACCGGGGATAATCCGCTCGAGAACTTATCTCCGTGAGCCTCCCAGAAGCCCAAACGAGTTCCCATTGAAGCTCTTTTCTTCCACCAAAGCAAGCTCATCTCATGCCTGCACACAGCACTTGGATACAAAATGAGTTGATTATCACGTCCGATCGATACTCCAACGCCTATCGCGAAGTGGAATTGAGAAGCCAGACAACGACAAACCAGGCAACATGAACATCTCCCCGAAGCCTCTCTCGTCGTACGCTCATCTCCAGTTCCTGCTGCCACATCGTTTGTCCTCAGCGCATGCGCCTGCCTTTGGGATTGTCATTTTGAGCTCTCGCCATCTCTTGCGCTTTCTCTCTCAGCGCGGTCAGAGCCAACAGCAGGCTGTGGGCTGGAGGTCCATTCATGTGTCCTTGAAACTCGGCGCCGCTTCTCTTCTCCTTCCACAACACCTTAGCAACGACAGATGGATCTCCGGCTTTTGCTCCATTGTTCTCAGCTTGGACGTAGAAACTCTTGCCCTGGGGTATGGCGACTGGCATGTCTTCTGTGATCTATGTCAGCTTCTGTGCCACCTCTCACAGCTCTGTATTACTTACTCAGAATCTTCTTCTGCATCTGTTTACAAGACTTTTTCTCGTCCCAGAGAAAAGCAGAGACTTTCATGCCAGTTGAATGAGCGTTGTTGGACGACATGGTGGACGGCATGGTGGATGTAGAGCGTTGAATGTTGATCAAAACGAGAACCAGGGCCGAGCTCGAAAGATATCTGGCACAGCATGGTAAGCACACTGTTTCCTTGTTCAAGTTGGAGAGCCGCTGCTCCACGATCAAGGTCTTGTGACGTGGCTGTACGACCACTCGATAGGTTGCCCTTTGTTACCATGTTTCGGGAACCTGCAGTTCTCCATCTCTATACCTTGGCTCCTGCACATAACTCATCTCTCATCCTACCACACCCTCCAAGTGTGCAAGAGTCTGTACTTTCCCCTCCTCTCACAGCGGCACAGACTGCCGCTCTGACTATAGAATGGCACGAATATCTCTGGATCCATATTGTATCCAAAGAGAGCTCTTGACTCGTCGCTTCTCGCTGGCTACTACCTTGGATCCAGGACTCATCGTGCACTTCGACCATTACACGCGTTTCAGACTCTAGCCCCTGGAAGGACAATGAAGACACAATCATAGATTCAAGAAAGAAAGAAAGAACCAAAGAAGAAGTTGTGGTTTCAATTCGCGATGAATAATATGAGGACCGGCTACAAAGATAATCACAGGGCAGCAGGTTTGGCTTTTTCCTTGCGACCCTCAAGAAACGTGGCGTGTCTTCTTACTACCAAGATGAGACACTGTGAAGTCCCACTGTTCTCTGGCCAGCTTGTCCTTGTCGAGGAAGACATCGTTCTCAGCGCGCATTGCATCTTCGCACATCCCTCCGGGCGGGTTTTCGTCGCGCATGGGACCTCCCTCGCTCTCCTCTTCGACGCCTTCCTGGTCGTTGCGCTTCTCTTCTATATCGGCGTCGGGGCTTTCACAGACCATGATCATGATGCGCAGGTTCGTCAGAGCTTCGACGGGTGTGGGACAGAATCTTGTGTGCAGAAGAGGCTCATCCTCACCGAGGATTGTCAGAGTGGCGGTGTAGAGGTTCAGTTTGTCGAAGGGCGTCTGCACATGGACTTGGAACTTGTCACCATACTCAGAAAGGTAATGTTTCGCAGTTCCTGGATGAGATATACGTTAGAGTTTTGTGTAATACTGCTCAGGAGGAGGAACGTACGGTGTAGACCACGGCATAGAGACCAGGCGAGCGCGCTTTCGGCCATGTCGGCCTCCTTGACGTAGGCTTTGCCGGTGAAGAAGGCATAGACGTGTTTGAGACGTCTTTTGAAGACGGTCTTGTTGGTGACGGTCGCGGTTGGTGGTGACGATATGATGGGCATTGTTGTGGTTGTTTGGGTGTTGTGTAAAAGACAGACTCGCGATGAGGGTTGCAATGTTGAGGTTTGTTTTGCTCTCCGGCGCTAATCAGTCTCTTGTTTGTAGGTCAGGTCACTTTCACTCGAGCACCGACGCCGACGCCAACACGGTCAACAGGTCTTGTTCTGCTGGTCCATACCATTGATCTCTGGAAACGATGATTCAGATGCCTAAAGCATTGTGTGGTTCATCAAACACATGTCACATCATTGCAAAAGGACATTTCAATCTGGAGATTTGCATTTGGGATTCATCAACTGAGCCTCGATTCTTTCGTTTGCTCAGCATCTTCGTTCTACCTGGAGTAACCATGGCATCACAAGAAACAACGTTCTCCAATTTCGGCGCTGCCCCTTGCCAGAGTTCGTGCAATGCTTCATTCAGCATGCATCTCCCACCTTTCAACCGTGGAATCTCTCGGCCTTCCACTCGCCACGTCTCTGCAACCAGTAGTAGAGGCCAGCCAGTGCCTCTTCGATGGTGTTCTTGCATCCACCCCTGAGTACAAATTTGCCGTCCACCATCAACTTGGCCTGGTATTGCTGGTGGCCGCTCATGCGGCAGGTTATGCAATGAGCAACCACAACGTGGCAGGTCTTGCCGGGCAGGATGATGGTGCAGTAGTCTGGTGGTGTCAATTGGCAAAGAAGAGTAAGGGACAATAGGGGTTCAAATACTCAGGATGTTGTAGCGAGAGATGTCGCTTTCGAGCTCTGAGCTCACGGTAGGTTGCTGGTAGACCATGCTTGCTTGATGGTCTTTTTGATGTTTGTCGTTTGTTGAATGCCTGCGGTTTCCGATATTCTTTGAAGTTGGTTGGCGTTGAATGAAGAGATCTTGGGAAATGGTTTTTTGCGGAGGGTCTTCGTGACACACAGTTACGCCTGTGGGCGAAGGAACAGCTGCAGCTTGTTCTGCGTCACTGCAACCTGCTGTTCAGGAGGAATGCTTGTTGTGGAGGTTTGCGATGGTGGTTTTGCCGGCGCATTCGAAACTATAACAGGCAACATGAACCAAGTTCTCGGCATTGGAATCTCGTCATTCGTGTCGTTTGTCTCGTTTGTCTCTTGTGCTAAAGCAGAACTGCATGATATTCATGGCTGTTCTAGGAAGGCCTTTAGGGGATATGTGATAAATTGTAGAGACCATATGGTTGACTTCTGAGAAATCCTTCTCCCTGCCCCTGTCTACCTTGCCACTCTTCTCGATGTGCTTAAACTTTTAGTGTAGTATATGAATGCGCAGTACTCAATGATTTGTAGTGATGTCCAAGGAGAGCTATGATCTCAAGTAATTTTTATGGCCACTCATAAGATCTGGTATGCAATTGTGCATTTTCATAGCATACCATAGCATTACTTGTTGGTATAGGAGAGACTATATGATAGTCTGAAGTAAGACGAACTTCGAATCTATTGCACGTAACATATGAGCTTTCACATGCTTTCTATTACCAGGACCTTAATTTACTGTTTCTATCAGAGCGGATGTTACATGGAATCGGTGGAATATCGGCTTCATTCCATTCCATTCCACCACTTCCAGCTAGTATTCCATTCTATGCCAATTCTCTAGTGGAATGATGCCAATTCCAATTTTGCTGCTGTTGTTGTCGCCACCCTGTCCATGTTAGGGGTCACCCTGTCGTTTGATTAGTAATCATCAAGCTTGGCACGATTATGTAAGCGCGATAAGATATGAAGATCAACATACCCAATAGAGATAATATCAACCTTGCTAGAGAGTGGAATGGTGGAATATTCCACTAAAATTGACGATTCTATTCCATGCCGAACGGAGTAGAATATTCCACTCAAAATCAGTGGAATATTCCAACATTCTACTTATTCCATGCCATTTAACATCCGCACTGGTTTCTATCAATGCCTAAGCGGTAGGTTGAGCCACCCTGTCCACAGGATATTTGCTAATATTGTGTTCAACGTTGGCAGCAATCTTGCTTTACCTATGGTCAGCCCTGTAGATCCACTGACCTCTTGCAGGTTTCTGTCACGTTTGATTCAACATCTGACAACAAAAGATAGCCTAGCTAACCCGAAGACATTGATGTACAGAGGCTTGGCGGTGACGTTGTTCAATCTCACCCCTCCCTGCATAAGCACGCGACTCTCTTGCTCCATCTCTCCTACACGTTCATCAAAGATGAAAGATATCATACCCACAAGCACCGTGGACAGCGCTTCTATCGGAACCATAGTCTCTCATCAAATTTGTAGGTAGCACGGCTGTACGAGCATCCGAGGACATTCTCCGGACATACCAAGCTCCCAATCTCCGGGACCCTATATACACTTTACTAGTCGCCGTTTGGACCTTCTTCCTTTCACGTCGCTTTACCTCATCCCATTTCACTATCTGAACAACACGACTTTTGAGAATGGCAGCAGCAATTTCTTCCTTCTTCAGACAATCAGCTTGGATTCCGACTCCCGAGCTGACCGAAAAGAACCTACCCAACCAAGCTGGACGCGTTTTCATCGTTACCGGCGGCTACGCAGGAATCGGTTACGAGCTCAGCAAGATCTTGTACCAACACGATGGCACCGTGTACATCGCCGGACGCTCGGAAGAAAAGGGAAACAAGGCCATTGCTGAGATTCGCGAAGCTGTGACGAGCTCGAAGGGAAAGCTTGAGTTTATGCATGTTGACTTGGCTGACTTGACCACCATCAAGCCTGCTGTAGAGAAGTTTCTGGCAAAGGAGTCTCGTCTGGATGTTTTGACGAACAATGCTGGTGTACGTGTAGTATCGCTTAGCTGTTGTGCTTGAAATTGCTGACGAACGAGAAAANNGGTCATGACGCCGCCTCAAGGCTCGAAGACTGCCCAAAACTATGAGCTCCAGATGGGCACGAACGTGCTTGGTTCTTTCTTACTCACCAAGCTTCTGCTGCCCATCATCGAGAAAACCGCCGCCTCTTCGCCAGCAGGATCGACTCGCGTGACCTTTGCCGGCTCTCTTGCCGTCGATCTCATGTCCCCTACTGGCGGTGTAGCTTGGACAAACGGCGAGCCCATCGTCCACGGCTCACAACAAGCTAATTACGGCCAGTCCAAAGCTGGCAATGCCCTGCTAGCCAGCGCGCTGCGCCGTCGATGCGGAAAACTTGGCGTCGTCTCTAACGCCTGGAATCCTGGAAACCTCAAATCTGAGTTGCAAAGACATACGCCTAGCGTGCAAGCCATGTTCATCAATATGATTGTGTACCCAGTTCAGCTCGGCGCCTACACTGAGCTCTTCGCTGGCTGGGGCGAGGAAGCTGGTCGTCCTGAGAATGCTGGCAAGTTCATTATTCCGTGGGGTCGTTTTGGTCCCGTGCGTGGGGATGTTGCTGAGGCGATGGAGAATGGAGGCGACGAGAAGCTGTGGGAGTGGTGTGAGAAGGCCTCTGCCCAGTATGCTTGATCTCAGTAATGATGCAGCACGGCTCCATGACTATCACAATGCACAGTATGTGTTCTCACCCGTGGACATCCATTGAGAGCAAGTTGGTTGATCTTATCTCTCTGGGCACCACTCAACTCCCAAAAACATTGTGCATTCCTACAGCTCCACCCGACCAGCTCGCTGAAGCAAGAGTACGAAAAGCAAAAACCAAGCTGCTGTGGCATCTTGGGAAAACCCCTCCTGCCTGCAAAGTATTCTACCTTTGCAAGAGAGAAAGAACATAATGTTCCGCTACATCCGAGGGTCGCACCAAGGACTTCTAGGAGTTTTATCGCAAAGCGTGTGGTTTCTCAATTGGGCCAACTTACCGATTGCTGCAATGAGATCTGGTTGGGAAGCATATAAAGCATAGTAGTAAGTGATGGGAGGTGAGTGAATACGTCCAATCTGCCATGCATCCGAAAAGGTATCTGTATGTTGACCGCTCAGTCCATGTGACTCGAACCGAGCAAAGGATCTGTGAATCGCCCTTTCCTCAGCTCTCTAATTCATAGTCGTCTGTGGACTTGAGACTGTCAAGATACAGGGTTGATTTTGGGTAGTCGCACCTTCCAGAGAGATGTCTTCACTCAGCTGGGTCGAAATCATCTCCCGCAGCTTTACCTCCCTACTTTGACACCATCACAATGCACAGCCAAAGTGATTCGACAGAAATATCCTCAGACGCCAGACCACTATCCGATCAATCTATGGTAGTCAAAGAAGAACAAAACGATGGCAACGCACACTCGACCAACGACGAGAACAAGTACGACTTTACAGTGCACAGAGATGAGACCAGTCTCCTTCTCGATAACACTCCCACGATCCTAAATCCAAGGTTTCGGGCTTTACAAGAGAAGATACTCCTTGATCGTCGTAGTGAGAGAGTTTCTTATGCTCCTACGGATCCTGAGTATGCAAGAATTTTGAGTTCGGATACTTTCGGCAATGCTCATTCTCAGAGAGGATCTACAGAGATAGGCTCCTCACAATCTTCAATCATAAAGAAGGAGAATAAAGAGCCTTCTCCTACTTCAAAGACTGCTGAGGACGCAGATGGAACCACGGATGACTGGGAAGGAAAACATCCCCTAACGATCGTGGGAAACTCAAGAACTCTCACTGTAACTCAAAGCCCAACGATATGGCCGACCCGGTCGTCGACCCGTCTACAAAATCCAGTGTTTGGCCGCGCAAAACCTATGAATCTGAATCTGATGACGAACACCGTGAAATATTTCGTCGTCATAACTTCAGCTTCCCAAGAGAGTTGCCATGTCGCATATGCGGTGGTTGGAAGCCTATCAACCAGCGTGCTGATAAGCATAGTCGTCAAACCTGTCGAGACTGCTACATTGCAAAATCATCTGTAGAAAGCCTGCGTGGTCCCACGAAACCACGTCCCTCTAGACAGCCTCGGTTGGAACACGAAGGAACATCTCAACCACAAGATGTGAAGCCTCGGCCAAGGAGATCAATGATACCAGTCGGATGGATTGAGTCGAAGAACATACTCGAGAGTCTGCGCAATCCTACGGCTATTTCGAAGCCTCAGCCGAAACGAAAAACCAAGCAAGAGAAAGACGCAAGCAGGCTCTATGAAGAGCTTTTGCAAAAAGATCAACAGACGATACAGGAACGACATGGTATGCAGTCCGTTGGAAAAGCGGCCTTCTCGTCAACCCATCACGATAACGCCTCTGACAAGCCAAATATCCGCCTGATCAAACTCGGGATCAGGACAGCACCTGACGTGCCTCCAGTATGGATTGAAGTCTCTCGCAGTGCACCCCTGGGTAACATGTTCATCGCTGCTCTGCAGTCTGACGATTCCTTGCGAGGCTATGTTTTCATGCTTCCAGGTAGATATGTTCGATGGGATGATACTCCAGATGAGGTATGATCATAGCAATGCACTGAGATGGAACATCGCTAACTTGTGCTACTAGCTTGGCCTGGCAGAAAACGACTGTTTTGAGATGCATGAGCTTCCGGACGCTTGGCTCCCCAATGTCCGAAACAACCTCCCCATTGACGCTGTCGAGCTGCAAGAAGACGAACAATAATCTGACGATACCAAGGAAATGTCTCATCAAGTAGGGATTTTGAACATCCACGAGATGCTTGATTCCAAACAGATCTGCGGCCCCGAGTCCAGCTACGACTCTGAAGCTATTCACAATGCTAACCATGATGGCGAGACACTCACAGTCGAGCCCGCTAACGCTATCTCGATGTTCACTTTCGAACAATCGCTACACAACAGCTCTGAAACTTGGAATTTTACTCCTCGTATGGCAGTCTCCTCTGACACCGAGGCTCAACTCCTGGCCATACTGGCTGAGAATCCACAAAGTACACCAAGCCGTACATCAATCTCCCCACACATGTACTCTCCTATGTCTAGATCTAAGCCTGAGACTCTGTCCAACCCGATCAATCTCATATCCGAGCCTGGCAACTTCTCTGTACATGAGCCTGAGACCGAGATCGAACTGGAGCAGAAGCCTGAATCTGCTAGATCACCGTCGATCATTTTCCTTCAGTCCTCGGGAAACTTTGGTTATCAGGGCGCGGAATCTGGCGGTAAAAGAGGACATTCGGAACCCAGTGAGCCAGAAAGTGATGCAAAGCGTCAGAAATGGGGAAGCGAAGTGCAGGAAGACGTGGAAATTGAAGAAGCAGAGCAAGAAAAGTAGAAGTTGTTCTCTGATATCAATTGCAGTTCTCTAGATAATCCAGATCTCATGACTTTTGAAAGTACTATAGCAGAAATATAAGATACCGTTTCTAAAGCCTCTCCATGCGCCAAAGATTATAACCTGTATACCATATATGTGCACAGTACTTTCTCGAAAGGAGATGATATCCATGGAGGGTATGTTGACCTAGAGGATCTCCGTGGCAACACTTCCGCCTAGAAAATAACTATGCGTCTCTATAGTCTTACAACATCACTATATCCCAACGTGAGAGAGGTCGAGTAGGGGTTATGGCAGTAACGAGCATAAGGTATCTCAAAAGCTAAGCACATGACCATCTTCCCTGTGTAAGAACTACGTGGTAAGATACACAATGATGTCGAGACATAGGACAGTGTCCATGGAAAGAGTGACATCACATCAGCTCTCCTTGGTCGTATCCCACGTTCGAAAGAAATCGTGCATCTTTGTAGTCGACGCATCGCTGTATCATATTGATAGGAGAGAGACGGAAAATCATAACACGGGGAGCACATTTTCTCTTAAAGGAGTCTAATCCTGACGAAAGCAAGAGGAAACAAGAAGAGTTTGTATAAATTGCTGGTGATGTGATACACTGCTCATCAAAGAACACAACCATTTTACTCGAGATATCAACGCATCTACCCCACGGCGAGCAGCCCAAACAAAAGGTATGTCCTTTTGTAATAATCGCTGGAACTCTTTCTCAAGCGCTCGATCGCAGGATCTTCCATGTCGGTCTTGTGTCTGAGCTCCTTGATTGTGTCCTCAAAGCAAGGGATCTTGGCGCTGGGCTTGGAAACCGAGAGGATCTTGTCCAGATACAGCAAGTCGAAGACTGCTTGGATGGATTTGGAAGATTGATCTGTTGGAGACGAGGGTGTGGGTGTTTTGGTCTGGGGGCTGCTCCNGGCAGAACCTTCTACGGCCTTTTCTGCTGTGGAGGATTCATGGTCTCCGTTCAAAGAGTCTGCTGGTGCAGTCGAGCCGTTTGTGTTGTTTGCACTCAACAGAGTATCGCTGAGTGAATCAAGAATAGTCTTCCGCAGTCTGCTCTTAAGTATTGAGACAGCGGACGGCGACCAAAGATCACTACCGACATCCTTCATTGTCCTGCATGTTTCATGCAGATATTTGAAGCAGGCAGGTGATGGCTGAACCGGAAGTGGTGGAGAGCCTTCCCATAATGCGGTAGGTGGAGGACGAACAAAAAGCTTGGCTGGTTTTGTCGAGGTTCTTTGTTGCTCTTGCGACTTTTCTATTACCTGCTCAGCAAGCATCTCGTGCAGGGTTTGAGATAACGACGGTGGTGGTCTCGTGGCGGAAGCTTGTGTTTCGCCTAGTGATGCCTGATGCGCGAGTTCTCGCAAAAGTCGCAAGGATCGGACTGTTCGGCCTTGTTCCTCGACGTAGGACTGTATCTGCTCATACGCATCCCGGAGCGACTTGGCTTTTTCCGAAGCGAGCAATTTCTGCAACTCGTCAGGATCTTCCCTGGCCAGCAAATCTTGAGGAGAGTCGATCTCGAAATCATCTTCGATGTCGAGATCAAGATCATCATTCCATCTATCATCGCGCATGGCTTTGATTGTGGTAGACCAGGTGGCCAAATATGTAGACCATGAGTTGAACGACTGTACCAGACCCTGCAGTGAGGCATCTTTGCCTTGCGAAGCGTTGTTTATCAGGTTCCGGAATGTGATGGATCCTTTGCCTGGATCAATCTCGAGATTGGCAGGATCCCAAAGATCGGCGGCAGGACCAGGGTTGATTATGGACTGGATATACTCGCCCCTCAAGTAGGGGCCGACGATATGTTCACCAACATTGGCAGACGCAACCACTAAAGCTTGAAGACGGCGATTGAAGGAGGCACGCAATTCCTCGAAGAAGCTCGACGGATCAAGACCAGGCAATTTTCGGTCGGCAGACAGGGAACGCGAAATAAATTCTTTCCGTAAGATGATCATTACCGATAAGTCATGGGTATCCTCAAGTAGTGAATTGAGTCCTTTCAGGAGTGTCGATCTTGCTTGGGCGACCCATTTCTTCAAGACATTCGCGGCAGCAGATGCTTGCAACTGATCATGTCTGAGCCAAGGAGTGAAATTGCGTACATCGTCGGAGATCCATCTCTCGTAGATATCGAGGTTAAGCTCCGGCATATCCTGGATGTTTGAGTGTTGCAGTAAAGGCTCGTCTTGTAACCTGCCAAGAAGAGCAGATAGCTGTTTTGGGAAGATGGCCTGCACTTCTTTGATGGTCGTGATGAGCAGACCCAACGCATCGTGTAGGTCGATCTGCGTGGGAGATTCGACCAGATCACCGAGACCAGAGGCCCGCACATGCAAGAAGTGGTTCAAAACGTCTGTTGGCGTGGATGTGGTCGCAAGAGAGAAGGCAGCCAATGTGTCAACCAGCGCGGACTTCTCAAGAGTGGCAGACGCCAGTCGCTTGTCAATATGGTTTAGCAGCTTGCGACGGAGTGATGTCAACTTCGACTTCAGGTTGTCAAGCAGAGCTGGCGGGTCCGGAGATTTGGCAGCACTGGTGAACAGCAATCTGGAGATAACAAGCAGTTTTGCAGCACGCAAGGCAAAATTGCCTCCTTTGATGAGTTGGAGTGCTTGTGTCATGCAACGTTGAAGAAGAGCAACATTCGAAGCAAGAGCATTGCGAGCATAGTTGCGATGTTTTTGAGCATTAGCGGTCCTTTGTTGATTGGCAGCAATTCTCTCGATGGCACGAGCATTGCACTTTTGGCCAATATCTCCGAGGCGTGTTTCGACTGAATGTATCTGTTGGTCCATGTCGACTATTCGTTCGGCGGTGCTCAGCAGATCGCGATAACTATCGCCGACCAGGGAGCGCAACTTGTCGCTGTTCTCATTGATATTCGAGCGGAGTTGTTGCTCAAGCCGGCGCACAGCCGGGACAGGATATTGAANAGCATCTTCCCACGATTTGAACTCCCTCGTATTGGGAGCCTGGTTCGTGGTCATAGCTATGCAAATGGTTGTATGCGATGGATGTTATGCCAAGAAAGGAAGTGGTTGTTGTCCAGAAGGAGCGTTTGGAGAGCCGACGTTTCGCCGTCTATCAATCATCAAGGTTGACGAAACACCTTCTTCAACGGCACACCTGTGAGAGTCGCCAACAAGTCTGACGACCGAAGCCCCCAACTTGTGTCCTATAAAATTGGTAGCCACGATTATAACCATGCCCTTCATCCACCGACTACCGAAGAACATCATCATGAACGACAGCAACCCGACCGAGCCATCGCATGACGCNGAGCGGTCCATNGTGTCGCTGGAAGCTCACGACTTTGAAGCCTTAAAAAGCAGCAAGGCACAACTCGACAAGGCGCGTCAAGAGGTGGACAAAAGATATGAGGACTTGTCAAAGTGTCGTTTGGACAGCATGACTTATGTGAAGACACGACTCGACCGGGCACGACAGGCAGAACAGTCTTGCTTCCAGGGATTCGAGCGGGTACACAACCAACTTGTCACAAAAATATCACGGCTCGTTTCTGCCAATGGCAATGCTGCCAGTCGTAGTACCGATACGTCTGAAGAAGACATGGGTACATCGTCGCTTGGTCCCCTCCCGCCAGTGAGACCGAGGAGGATACAAGTTTCTACCAGGGCCAATGCCGGTCCGTCACGACGTACTACCCGCAACACTCGAACTCTTGACACTGCAAGAGCATCTGCCAAACAAGCTCCAACTCCAGTCATCGTCTTACTAGCGTCTCGCGCTACCACCAATCCCGAGTTCAGAACGCTCATGCAGGTAGTAGCCAAGGGCAATGCGAGCCAGGAGCAGTTTCGCATCTTAAACAAACATGTAAGCGAATTGACGGCAATGGTCGACGCCGCCTAAATCCAGACCGCCAGTCACACAAGCCCAGAACACATCAAACAGGAATCATAATTTCAATGTGCCTAGTATGAAAACCTTTAGCTATACGAGTGCACAAGAGTTTGGAGAAGGGACTGACGTCCACAGGGAGGCAATATACCAGCCGCTCTCATTGGTCACATCTCTGGTGGGGTTGTCACTCTACGTTTGGATCGACGAACCTTTGTGGCGGTCTTGCAAATGCAACAAGTAACCTCTTTAGCCTGGAGCTCTCCTGCTATGATAATGAAAAACAGAACGTAAGCTGTCGGAATATACAGTTGAATCTGAGATCAACTTACAACCAGGGAGAGCCAAGGCGACATGGAACCCCTGATGATTATTGCTCTGTCCTCAATAATACCGTGCATTTCTACAGGTAATCCATTCACAACCTTCTGCATACAAGAAGTGATAGGTAGGGTACTTGTCTCTAACTGTCACATGAATCAACTACAGATATATATCACAAGATCGTAAGCCAAAAGGCAAGAAACTTGAGGAGGGAAAGGAAGAAGGGCGAGGTTTTTTGTCCATGGTATGTTTTCAGCGCCTCTCATGTCACTGTCACTGTCTCCGTCCAAGATTGCCTTTATCAAATTCTTGGGCAGGGTCCCACTCCCAACATACTCACTTCGGATTGAGTTTGCTCTTCGAGCAAACTCGCTTACTAATAGCTTATGTCAGCACACTCCTGGCCCACCTATATAAACCTGCTGTCCCTCGCCCTCCTCTTTCCCTCAGCAAGTCTCTTGCCTTTTGGCTTAGATCAAGTGTAGTATCTGTTCTTCATAGTTTAATCGCTGTGACCGGTCTACGGACCGTCAAAATGATTATTCTTATTTTTGGAACTCGCTGAAAGACCTCTGAGCTTGCTCATGTCTTTTGGCACAGTGTCGCTCGTATTGCACTACCTCGAGCTGACGCGAATCTCTACTTTTTCATTGAATTTTCTGGCTGCGCAAGCGGCTTGGACTTGAAGAAGAAATGTTGTTGTTGATGGATCTTGTTTGCGCTTTGGTTTTGTCAGTGTGGCTCCGCGACACTCACAAGATCGTGCACTGGTTGAGATCGTGTTTTTGTGAGTCTTGTGTTTGTTATGGCGAGCTTGAGCTCAAGTCAGAATAGGCGGTAGAAGTCGCTGGCGCGACTTCACCGTCTTTCCCAAGGCTCTTTGAAGGCTATGCTTGTGAGCAGCTGTCACGCCGTAGGGTCTTCTTAGTTCCCTTCATTCTGGTAGTCGCTTGACACAAGCTCTAAATCGACATGGCGACTCTGATGTGAGAAGTTCGATGAGGCATTATGAAGATGAATAGCATGACAGCAGTGTGAACATGGAAGAAAATATCCATGAAGTCACTAGTGATGCCGAGTCTTCGAGATGGGTTTGAGCTGCTGCCTGCAAGGAGAGACTCGAGTATCATGCGAGCATTGAAGATGGTGTATGGACACCCTCTGATGTCAGACCTGCTGTGATGCTCGAGATACTCGGAGCCATCGATGCACACACCTATGTGTGACTTGATATTTCTTCTCATTCTTCTACTCAACTTCTCTTCAGATCTGCACCTTTACAATCATGTTGTGCTGAAGCAGGGCGAAGAACATCGGTGTTCAAGCGCCGAACCAGCATCGGCAAAACCAAGGGTGTCTCTACCGATCCACATGACGTCCTAGGGTCCATCAAGAGAACACTCCTTCATCAAAAAATATCAACAAATTTATTTCAATACCACAGACATTCAAAACACAATCATGCCGGATCCATTACAAGTCTTGCCTGCAGAAATTGTTCTCCGCTGCATTGAATTCACACCTCTATCTGGCATCGCAGCACTAAACTCCACCACAAAAGCCTGGCACGGCTTCCTGGACACCACACACAAGGATGCGGTATACTCTTCTCAAGCACACAAACTCTACAACAAAAACCCACGCAGCGACCGTGAAGTTACAAAACTCGGTCGTGATGTCGAGGCATTTGGGGAAGCCCGCTGCGACAAGAGTTTCGTGCAATACTTTCGCGGTACGCAGGGCTGGAAAGACTTTTGCAAGCGATTGATGATGCTGGAGAGGAATTGGTGCAGTAAAAGGCCAGTGGTGAGGGAGAGTGTGGTGCAGGTGGGCTATGATCCTGTGTGGCGCTTCAAGCCTGACTTCAAGAGGAGGTTTATTGTTTCGACGAGCCAGTCTGGTGGTGTTTGTGTTACTGACATGGATGATGGACGTATGTTGTGGAGATTGAGAAGGGAAGATGTGCGTATGTGTGCGCATTTGGAGTATGATCAAGAGTCTGGCACGGCATGTTGGGATCGTTTTGGCAATGCGATTGAAGTGTGGAAGGCTGATGAGGTGGAAAGGGGAAGTTTTCATCGCATTGGCATCCTCGAGCACGATTGTGAGACCAGAGGATTTCAGCTCTCGCGCTTCAACGACAAGGAAACACTATGTGTGGTGTCATCCGAGGGCAAAGGATTCGTCTGGGATCTCTCTGTTCATCCACCTAAACAACAAAAAGTTCTGGAGATCGAAAACGAGGCCGTGGGACATCTGGATCAGGGCAAAGATACTGTATGCTACAGTATGGGTCAACGAGGCTACCATGTATGCTCCAAATCCACCGGCGAAATGCTAGGCAAACTCGACCCCAAGGACTGCAAAAACATCTTTCACATCGCCCATCCACCTGCCCAGCCAAACCTGACCATGGGCGCCACAAACCATGGTCCCACAGCAACCGTCAACCCACCCCAAAACCCACGCAAAGATCGCCTTACACCACTCAAACTGTACAATGGACCTCACCCAGTACCGCGCTCGCCACTGGCCATCGAAAACGACGAGTGGGGCTCTGGCATCATCTCCGGAAACCACATGTGTGGTGTTTCCCGCGGCGGGCGCGTGTTCATCTGTACAGATTTCGTAGGTGCATTGGCATCACCAGCGCGCTTTGCAGAAACATCAGCAATCCTACACACCGAAGGCGATGGCTCAACCTTTGAGCTCGGCGGCTGGTTAAGCATAAAGAATGGCCGCTGTCTATTTGAAATCATCGACAACATTTACGTCTTCAGTTTACCTGCTTTTGGCCAATTGCCTGAGACTGGAGACGCTCAGAAACCTATTTGGGCAACACCGATTAGCTCGGCGCCGCAACTCGCGGTACCAGTCAGTTTCATGGGGATTTATGACGACTGCATCATGCACACCTATACCACCCTTGGTTTCCGCAGCCCGTCTTCGCGTAGCAGACGCGACTCGGACGACGACAATCGTTCCGAGCGCACGCGCGCCTTTCCTACAAAAGCAATCCGCATATTGAGTTTGGCGCCTGATCTGTCACGCCCAGGCAAGGAACTGTCCTATGTGGAAGGCTTAGAGGTCCACGACAAGACCCCTCGTAGCACTGCAAGCAGAAGCGGTCTTGCACCACCGACCCGCGGAGCAGCAATGCAAGCAGGACTATTGCAATTGATGGCCTTACTCACCAACAACAACGAAGACGACGAATCCTCAGAAGAGGGCGAAGACTTCATTCTCGACGACGCAACAAGAGCAGACTTCTATGCCTCACTCACCGAAGACGAAAGACGAGAGTTGCAAGAGTCGGAAGCCATGGAAGCGGCTCAAGAGTTGGAGGATAGACAGCGGACGGCCGAGATGATGGGATTTGAGGATGACGAGGGGCGNATGGAGATGTTGAGGTCTGATGATGAGGACGAGGTTGCTGTGGGCAGGGCTCCTTATGCACCTAGTCTTGACGATGGTGATGACGATGAGGAAGAGAGTGAATGGGAGGACGAAGAGGACGAGATATAAGCTCGGGTGAAACTTGTTTGCCGGAGATAGATGAAGGATTAGCAAGTTGATGCGGCTGGTCTGCAGGCACCCTTTATCATCACAAACTCACAGAAATAGACAAATAGACAACAATATTCTCAACACACGAATATAGCCACAGGAATATCCTTGATTGCCGACATTGTGGTAGATTGTGATGGCTGAAAAGAAAGACATGATTGCGATTTGATCGTGACTCGTATATGTAGCATCTACCACTACTCAGCCTTGTAGTACTGACGCCAGTTGTGTTCCTCCTTGAAGCCCAACACTTCTCTGATCTTACGATTACTCAACGGCGCCTCGAATTCGCCCATCTTGCGCGTCAAAGGAGTATTGGGACAGACCTTTTTCAAATACTCCTCAGTCGGTGTAGTGGTGGTGATGGTATCGTTCGTGGCATTGAAGATCTCAAAACCCAAGCCATCCTTCTTGATGCACAAATCGCAAATCTGACCCAAGTCGCGTGCATCGATGTAGGACCATGCATTGCGCTTTCTAGTCTCTGGTTTACCAACAATGGTCGGGAAATCTCTCTCGTACTCGTGAGGTTCAATGACATTGCCGATGCGAAGAACATAAATGTCGCGATTGTTGAAGCGGCGGGAAAAGGACTTTGCCGTCTTTTCGCCGCAGATCTTGGACAAGGCGTAGGTATCCATTGGGTCGACATCGTAGTCTTCCTCTAGAGGGAAAGAGTGATAGTCGGTGTCGCCTTGAGAGAAACAGACGCCATAGGTGGTTTCGGAGCTGGCGATAATGATCTTGGGGACGCCGAGTTTGCAGGCGGCTTCGATGACATTGTAGGTTGCGGTTACATTGCCTCTGAAGCACTCGTTGTCTGGGACCAGCATGTTGCGTGCGTAGGCTGCAAAGTGGATGACTACGTCTGGAGGTTGGGGCACTTGTGGTTCGTCGTAGCCGGCAAAGTTGAAGTGAGTGGTGAGGGCGTTGTAGACCTGACCGCTGTCTGTGAGGTCGGTCTTGAGCGTAAAGATGTTGTGGTCAGTTCCTGGAAAGTCGATCAAGTCGAGATTGAGGACCTGGTGGCCTTNTTTGACGAGCTCTGGGATAACGTGTCTGCCAGCCTTGCCAGAGCCGCCAGTAAACACGATGCGTTTTCCTGAGGACATGATGATTGATGTGTATGGGAGAGGAGGGAGAGAGATAAGAAAGAAATCGAAGAAAACCCGACTGCCGTGCCTGATATATACTGCACCTACTCTACCTACAATAGGCTGAATGAACGGCAGCCACCTGTGTGGAACTGCTGCTCAGTCAAGACGGTAGAGGGGTACACGTCATGGTGCGGAAGGAAGACCGTGCTTGATGGAAGCTTCTTTTTCTGGAGGAGCCTCGTGAATGGTGGGGAAGTTGGAAGATGATCAGCGCTGCCGCTCGCCGGTTCTCAAAATCACCATTCCTACTCAACAACCCTATTGCAATCAATCCATGTTGGACGCTCTCGACGATACATGACAGTCTGGCCAATGCGCCCGTCGCTAGCAACTCGTCTTGTGCGCACTCCCACTCGCCATGCTGCTGCCGCCGCCGCCGCCACGGTGACAGCTGCTCCTCCAGCGGCCACTCTTTGTCACTCCCAGCTCGATGCCCACCCGGTCGCTGTCACTCCCATATCGTTCAAGTCTATTTTGAGCCATGTCTGGTTCAGCAGCTCGGCTCCATACTCGCTGTCCGAGGGTGGTTCTGAGGGTGACCACAAGCCACCGGATGAACGCACTGTGAAGCTGGGCAAAAGTATGTACTTTTGCTGTCTGCCTGTTCTCTTCACAAGAGTTTGCTAACAAGTCACTGCAACAGCTGTCCGTATCCTACACGAACGTCTTCCTACCCTACTTGCGTCGCCGCTGCCACAAGAGATACTCTCGCCGCAGATCTCACTCCACCTGTTCCCCTCGACACATCCACATCTCCCTACCGTCTCTGGAAGGATCGCCTACCTTGCTGCTCTGTGGACGGCGCCTGTAGCTTGGGGACGAGTACCCGTAGTAGGCAACGTCAAACTCACAGTCATCTCTGAGCGTATGATTCGACATGGCGGCAACAATGCGAGCTCGGCGTTCCGTGACGAGAGACTCATAGTCAAATGGAAGACATGTGGAAAAGCTAGGAAGAAGAACTCGGCTGGCATCTACCGTGGTATTGGTGCCAACGAGCAAGTGGAGAGAATCACAGATGTGCTCGGCGGCAAGGCAAGAGACGACGAGGAGTTTTGCGGTCTCTTCATCTTCGAGTTTGACGAACAAGGTCGAATCGTCAAACACACGATAGAGCACGCCGACGAAGGATCTGGATCAGAACGCACCAACAGAGTGGTCAGCGTGACAGACTGGCTGCTGGGCAAGGTTAGTGGACACAGAGAAGAACATGTTCCTAGCCTTGCGTGGTGCAAGAACAACCAAGTCAGAAGGGTATTCCAGGGTCGTCGCAAGGGAGATTAGGATGAGGAAGCATTTTTGGAGGCGGGTATCTAGGCGAACAGGCAACGGCGTTTTGGTGGCTGGACTGGCAGCACCTCTCTCAACTCGATGCATTTATCTGTGTAAATCTATTGAACTTGTACAATCATCATCATGTCAAACGGATCTTACAATTGTAGAATGATTAGAATAGAGTGATTGTCGAAAGCTGAAATGAGGATGTACTACTGAGTGGAGGATATCACAAATGATGGCATCGGTCCAAGCTCGCGCCATGCGGCTGGAGCATGGAACATGGCCATGCCGACCACTCCGCCGTACCCGTCGTCGTCGTTCTTCTGTTTAGCAACCAACCGACTTTAGTATAATCTCTCGCCCTTCTGGATCGCTGGTCGCGTGTACATCAGAAGCTATACCTATAATACTGCCCCTCGACCGCAGTGCGCACCTCTTCGGGCCCACGTCATACCCCTTAGCATAACCGCATGAGGCTACAGACCTCAATCACGGCATAATGGCTGACCACTTTAGTGAGTACTCATTCTCCTCACCAAGGCTAGGGCTAACGCGTAACCAGATCAAAACAACCTCAACCTGTCGGCCGACGAGAAGCGCTACTATGGCCAGCTGTTCCAGCAGGCTGATACCGAACGATTGGGCGTCGTGACTGGCGAGATTGCTGTACGCTTCTTCGAAAAGACAAAGGTCGCCCCCAATGTCCTGGGTGAAGTACGTAGCTATAGCCATACACCACCACTCGAGCCTTTCTGACCGCCAATGCCANNGATCTGGCAAATAGCCGACCATGAGAACCGTGGCCTCCTCACCAAGCCTGGCTTCAGTGTCGCTCTCCGTCTCATCGGCCACTACCAGGCTGGTCGGGAGCCTAATGCTGAGCTGGCTTTCAGACGTATGTCCTGAAATACGAAATCAAGCTTAAGCCCACGACTAATAACCTGCCAGCCNGGCCCATTGCCCAAGTTCGAGGGCATGCCCCCACCTCCTCCTGCCCCCGTCGCATCCGCCCCTCCCGCCGCTCCTATCCAAGCTCAAGGCACCGGTATCAGAATACCCCCGCTCAACCCTGAGAAGTTGACACAATATGCCAATCTGTATGATCAGTCGGCGGGAGGTGGCTACCTGTCAGGTAAGTCTGCAATTCCACGCGTCGCAATTCACGTTTTTGACAGTNNCTCAGGCGAGCAAGCAAAGGCCATCTTTGAAAGAGCAGGTCTGCCCAACGAGACACTCGGCCGCATCTGGCAACTGGCCGATCGCGAAGGAAAGGGCTCCTTGGACAAGACCGAGTTTTGCATCGCTATGCACCTGATTACCTGTTACAAGAGTCGCGCATTGGCCGGTTTCCCAAATGTCCTCCCTCCGGCTCTCTTCGAAGCCGCCGCTCGTCGTCCCAACCCTACTGGCCGTTCGCCAGTGGCTCCTGCTGGTCCTTCCGCCATTCCCCGTCAGTTCACTGGCCCTCAAGCTCGCGCCCAGAGTCCCCTTGCAAGAGCTGCCTTTGGAGCACCACCTGCCATGGCCCCACAAACTACAGGTCCTGTTTGGTTGATTGCTCCTCCTGAGAAGGCTAAGTACGATCAGTTCTTCTCGAGCATTGACACGGCGAACAACGGCCACCTCAGCGGAGAACAGGCTGTCAAGTTCTTTAGCGATTCCGGATTGCCCGAGGATACTCTCGCCTCTATCTGGGACCTGGCCGACATCAATTCCGAGGGACAACTCAACCGTGACGAATTTGCAGTTGCCATGTACCTGATTCGCCAGCAACGTA
Source organism: Aureobasidium vineae (assembly GCA_903819635.1). Classification (NCBI taxonomy): domain Eukaryota; kingdom Fungi; phylum Ascomycota; class Dothideomycetes; order Dothideales; family Saccotheciaceae; genus Aureobasidium; species Aureobasidium vineae. The sequence goes on from CAIJEN010000014.1 coordinate 173,631, forward strand.
GTGGTGCGCCCCTACCCGCCTTCCTTCCTCCAGCTCTCGTTCCTCCGAGCATGCGCAATCAGCCCCATCCAGCTCCTCAGACAACCGCGCCTGCCTTTGACAATGCCAACAACTCGTCGCAACTTCCTAAATCGGCCACTGAGGATCTGTTCGGACTGGACGAGCCCATGCCTCAGATTCCCAACCAGCAACCTACTCTCGCTCCTGTATCGGCACAAAATACTGGCAGTGCATTCGGTGCCGATCCTTTTGCTGGCAGCAAGCCTTCTTCTCCTCCACCCAATTCTCCTCCAAGAAATTTCACTCCCCAGCAGACTGGTGGCGGTCCTGCATCTCTGTTCAAGCCTTTCATCCCCACATCGGCATTTGGTGCCACTTTGGCAGCACAAAATACTGGAGGCAGCAATGCGCCTAGCAACGCTCCAAGCACTGCCGCTAGAGGTGTCCAATCTCCTTCAGCCATGGATGATCTGCTTGGTGACGCCAATGACGAAGAAACCAAGAACATCACTCAGGACACGACCGAGCTTGCAAACATGTCCAACCAGCTCGGCAATCTAAGAAATCAGATGCAAGATGTTCAGACCAAGAAGACCACCAACGAGCGTGACCTGGCGGCTTCGAGTACGCAAAAGCGTGAACTTGAGCAGCGTCTAGCACAGTTCCGTGCTCAATATGAGCAAGAAGTGCGAACCGTCAAGTCTTTGGAGGAACAACTTGCCAACTCGCGAAACGAGACCAAGAAACTGCAACAAGAATTTGCCATGATCGAGGGCACTTACCAAGATTTGCAGAACCAACACCAGCAGGTTTCCCAGGCTCTTTCGGCAGATCAGCAAGAGAATGCCAGTCTCAAGCAGCGCATCTCACAGATGAATGCCGAGATTGCTCAGCTCAAGCCCCAGCTTGACAAGATGAGATCTGACGCTCGCCAGCAGAAGGGCATGGTTGCGATCAACAAGAAGCAGCTTGCAACCAACGAGGGTGAGCATGAAAAGATTCGGACTGAGATGGGCGATCTGAAGAAGGCTGCCGAGGAACATGAGCAGCAGATGCGTGAGCAAACAGCGCAGGAGGAGCGTTCTAGGCAAGCAGCACAAGAAGAGCGTTCTAGATCTGTTGCTTCGCCTCAGCCCCCTTCCACTGTTGTCAGCCCTGCACCATCAAACACCAACCCGTTCTTCAGAAAGGCCACCGCTCCTAGAGAAGAGGGTACTCTTTCACCTGGAGCAGGTTTCTTGTCAGGCGCACCTAGCCCTAGTGCTTTCGATGCATTGTTTGGTCCTTCCGCTTCTCAACAGCAAGCTGGACCACACACACCACCCGTCACATCTTTCAGATCTGAACCTTCTGGTAACTCGGCCTCGTCTGATGGTCGCATGACTCCTGCATCTCCGACTTTGTCTGCCACCACTCACGATGAACCCCCACCACCCCCTCCAGAATCCAGACAGTTCACTCCCAACATCCTGCCTATGCGTCAGCCTTTGACTAGAGATCAGTCTGTTGCTTCATCCAATCGTGCAGCACCACCTGGTAGCAGATTGGGCGAGCAGGATTCTGCTAGTGTCGCCTCTCCTTGGGATGCTGCCCCAACCAACTCTTTCAGCGCCAACCCCTGGGGCGGTGAGGACGTTGCTACTCCTCCCGCTCAGACATCTGGGCCAGCTATCCAGTCTCAGAACCATGATGGATCTCATGAGAGTGCATCCCGAGACTTGCCTGAGCAGTTAGAGGAAGAGATTCCTGGTGCTTTCCCTGAAACTCCTATGGAGATTCAGACCACTGGCCAGTCTGCACAGGCTCCTGCACATGACTTTGATTCTGCGTTTGCAGGGTTTGGAGAAACTCAACAGCAGAATGGAGATCACGCTGCTGCTCATGATCCATTTGCACCTGCGCCAGTGTCTAGAGAAGTGGACCCTGCACCGGTCTCTAGAGAGGTCAACCCTGCACCTCCGAGCTACGGAAACTCTGAGTTCCCTCCCATCCAAACCTTGGAACGCGAGGACTCGAGCAGTGACGATGACAGTGACAGCGAGCGCGGGTTCGGCGATGACTTCGGTTCTTCTGAGCCTCATGCAGCCGCTACCACGACTGAGGTGCCCTCGGCTGAGCACCATGAAGTTGCCGCCGAGGACTCACGTCGCCCAAGTGCTGTCGGTATGCCATCGACAGCTAACGTGTCAGAGCTTCCACCCATCACTGCTCAAACATCGCCACCTTCATACGAGACAGCTCAGGAAGGACAACACCGCAGTGGCTCGAACAACTTCCCTCCCGAGTTCACCGGTCTGCTGCCTTCTCGTGAGGACCCAACACAGTCTCCTGTGCCGCACTCAGTTCCTCATGAGCAGCAGCCTCAGACTCCCATGACTAGCACGGCTGGATCGGACCACTTCCACGATGCTCACTCTCGCCCTATGAGCAATATAACTGACATGGGTGCCACTTCTTTTACCAACGTGGGAGAAGTCACTCAACATGTTACTCCTGTTGCTCCTCAAGAGTCAACCAAGGACGCATTTGACGACGACTTTGACAACTTTGACGACCTTGCCGAGGCCAAGGAAGCCAGCGGCGAAAACTTCGACTTTGGCTTCCCTCACCACCAGAACACCGATGAGTTTGACGCAAACTTTGACTCGCCCGCACAGTCTACCATCCACACCATTTCTTCTCCGCAAGAGACACCGGTCACAAGAACCGCACCCAACGGCTTCTCGGACTTTGAATCCAACACTGGCGCCTCGCAGCAGCAGTACCAACCAACACCCATAGCCATCCCCTTTGGCTCGACACACGCGCCGCAAGCACAGGCACCCCACGACTGGGACGCTATATTCTCTGGTCTTGACACGCCCGCCCCGCAAGTACAGCCCACGCCCAATTTCAGCGGCAACGACGGCGCGGCAACGCCAAAGGCTTCTTTTTCAGCTGCCCAGACAATTACTATGCCGCCACTGGGCCGCGCCATTAGTATGGGCACAGAGCATGACGATCCTATCCTGAAAAGACTTACGGGTATGGGATATCAGCGCGAGAAAGCGCTTGATGCGTTGGAAAAGCACGATTATGATATTGATAGGGTGAGTTTTGATGTGCTTGATGAGACGACAAAGACGAAAATATGCTAATTCGGATTTTTTAACAGGCTGTGGATTTCTTGTCAAGGTAGAAAGTTGACAAGTTGCATTGGAATCTAGCGAGGTGGATGGAAGAAGGCGGATTGTGAGTTGTGGTAGACGATGGGCTTTGGCTGTTTAGTCTTGCGTTTGTACAGTAGAAAAATGCAAGCACCAGCCCCTATCTTGAGTAATGGGAAAAGATTGAACACCAAGTGTAGTGGTGTCTGATCATCTTTGCCTGGTGTAGTCTGTTTCGCAGTAGTCGTCTGTGGAACTCGTTGTAACAGCTGCATGTGTATCGCTTACTGTACGGTACCTGCACTTCTTGGATCAAGAAAACTGCTCGACTGGTCTTTGAGTTGCGAAGGAGAAAAAAGGGGTTTCCATTCATGGGGGGTATCTCAAACCATTCTCCAATCCTTCTCTCCCGGTATGCAGGATGATAAAAACGCCGCTGTTCCTTCCATGTATATCCTAGACTCAAGAGTTCTGACAAAAGAAAAAGGTACAAGTGTATGAAAGAGCATTTTTGGCTCAGAGACGAAAAACAAAGGAAACAAACCCCAGCCAAGACTCTCAAGGTCTCCAGAAGCTGGGGGAAAAGGGTAGAGAAGCGTCTTTTGCCAAAAGAAGGCAAGAGAATAAGAAAGGAAAAAAAGGAAAAGAAAAAAAGAGAGTAGAGGATGAGCCTCTCTCTATCCCAAAGAAACAAATGCCGGATTATCACCCTGGCGTACCAGGATTTCTCCTTGGCCCAACTCTTCCCTGGCTCTATCGTTCATAGTGCCTGCGTTCAAAAACTCTCTTGATTCACCGAGGGAGAATTATTACTCATCATACCGCCAAAGGGTTATTGGTGCCGTTTCCGGCATTGGAATTAGCAAGCGCCTGCGCTCGCTTCCTCTCATCTTCCGCCCACATCGCTGNNCCGTAGAGGCGAATTTGATGGAGCCGAGAATCATAAGCACGCAAGCCAACAATGCCACTCCAGCGCGTTTGGTTATTATCCAGCGCACGCCTTCCACATCAGACCTCGAGTCCGAGTTCAGGAGTACAGTGATGCGGTAATTGAGTTCTTGGATTTTGCGCTCGATATCGCGTTGTTCGTTCTGCACACCCATTTTGCGGTCGTCGAACATGCCTTTGAGTTCGTCTTTCATGTTGCCAGAGTCCTGCGACATGCGTTGCGACAGAATGTCTACTTCGTGTTCGAGGCGTGTGCGTTCTGTGCGTGCTCGTTCGGCTTCTGCGCGGCGCTTGGTCATGATTTCTGTGTGGAGTTCGCTGCAGGCTGCTCGGAAGAGATAGGCTTCGTTTTCGACGTTTGATTTAGAGACGAGGGCGTTGCGGGCCAGGTCGATGTTTTCGGAGAGGGTGGTGCGTGTGGCTTTCATGATGGTGATTGCTTGGGCGTTGCTCCAGCCGCCGTCTTCGAGGCGTTTGACGAGCCCATATGTATCGAAATGGTGTACATAGTCGGGTGCGTCAATGTGTGGTGGGCGTGGCCGCTGGGCGGCTTCTTCTTCGATCTGCTTGCGGATCTTTTGGAGGTCGGTGAGGGGTTCTTGTGTTGCTGTTGCGTCTTTTGCTGGAGAGGAAGAGGTGGCAGAGCGTGCAGAGTCGCTGGACGACATGTTCAGTACCGCTTCTAGGGGGTTGGTAGGAGGCAGTCTCGGCGCCTGCGAAGCAGGACCCAAAGGTTGCGATTCGGCGGCATCCAAGACAGGCGATTCGGGCAGACGTGACGCACGCAGCGGCTTCTCGCCCTGCTGCAGACCAGGCTGCATGTCCTTGGGTGTCGCGGTATCGATGTCTTTCTTGGTCGGTTGCGGCAAGGCTTTGGCGTCTGTGGGAGCGACTTGGCCCGGGAGCACGGCAGCAATGCCCTTGGCTCCAGCCAGATATGGCGGCGGCTCGTTCGCCTTGCCATAGCGGATGGGTTTAGTGGCCGTCTGACTGCGCTTTGAGGCGGTGCGGAAGACCTGGCGGCCGGTCCTGGACACCTCACGTGCGAAGGGCGTCCTGCCCACCGGGGCGAACAAGAAGGGATAAAGGAATGTGAGACGCGGTGTCGACATTGTGGGCGGCGACTGCGACGGCGACGGTGGTTGAGGTCGAGGAGAGAAGGTTCAAAACTGAGTGTCAACTGTCACAAGCCAGCGACAGGTACCAAGCCTCATTGTTTTGGTGGGGGCCCAGAGGGGCGTTGCTGTCCGACACGCCGATGCCCGCCAAAACTGCCCGTCCCTGCGGTCTCATCAGAGCACGTCTTTGCCCAAGACCCTGCGCTAAACAAATCCCCGTTAAACCGACCTCAACTATGTACCTGACTCAGGGGAACAATCTGCCAAAGTACATCCTGTCATCATTCCTAAGCATAGACACTGTCTCTCGTCTGGCGTGCCCTTTCTTTGCAGAGACAACATTCTGGAAACTTGGATTTACTGAGTTGATGCTTGAAGTATTTCTTGTTGCATTTGCACTCGATATGATCAGGACTGCTAGGGGATGGAGGAATGACCTGAATTGGTACGAGCACGATTCCCCAAAAGCCCGATGTCGAGGAGATAAAGAAGAATCAGAACGCCATAGCCCCAATTTGATATCGTAACCCCTGATTTTCCATGCCATGTTTGCACTTGAATTCAAACCTTCTATCTCCTCTGCTGCTTGGAACGGGCCTGCAACTTACGAGCAAGCTCATCTCCAGCAGCACCCAAACGGCGAACACCGGGTGCAGCTCTTGTGAGATCGCTCTTGGGCACGATGGTGTAGGTACCGAGACCGCCATCGACACGAGCACGGTTAGTGGTGGTAGGGTAAGCCAGAGCTGCTTTTCTGGCCGCAGCGGCGCGGGCAGCCTTGTCAACGGTCTGCGTGCTACGCATGGGCTGTTGGCTAGGATCGTAGGTGGCCTCTACGAACTCGCGCTTGCGGAAGTCATCAGTGCGCTTGAGGATAGGACGCGTCCATTCGCCGACCAGCTTCTCGGCCTGGCGTCTGATGCCCGGTTCGGCTTTGGTGCTGCGCGTGTAGAAGTGGGTGACTTTGCCAATGCCCGAGGCGACGAGGGCGTCTTNTGAGATGGGGAGTTTGGCCAGACAGGCAAACAGCTCGCGCTGGATGTTGTAGGCGGGCAGTGAGCCATCGTTGAGAGGCTCGAGGAAGAAGCGGACAGACTCGAGGAGGTTGATATCCGGATCTACGAGGGCGTTTTGCAGCGTGTTGCGGTTCAGCAGGGCGACAACCTCTGGGAGGAGTTTAAGCTTGTGCATAGCAGGCTTTCCTTCGTCGCGCGCTTGTGTGTCGGCTTGGGCGGCTTCGGCCATACGACGACGCATCTCTTCGAGCTCGGAATCGGCCATCTGCTCCAGATCGATACCAGCCTTGCGTCTGTTGTTTGTCTTGGGCTTCTTGAGGGCCTCGTCTAGCTTGCGAGAGAACTCCTTTCTGCGNNTCCTAAAAATGGATTAGCATCAGAATTAGCTCTTGACTTGCAGCATGTACTCACTCTCTTCTGGTGTCAGGTTCGAGTCGTCCTCGGGGCTAGGTGTTCTCTTCTTGCGCTTCTCGCCAGGCGCTTTTGTCTTTCTCCTGCGTCCTTCGCCCTCTTCATCGCCATCAAAATCTTGACCATCCTCGCCAGTACGCTTGCTACGCTTTGGCTTTTCACGACGGCCCTCTCTACGCTTTCTCTTGCCCTCCCCATCAGCGTCATCACGCTTGCGCTTGTGTTTTCCAAGCAGCGCAACACCACTAGCATCCACAACCCTCGGGCGCTCCTCAATAGCGATGGCGTTTGGGTCGAAGTCCTGGAACTGGGCTTCATCGACATCGCTCAACGCGTCTGAGTCGGCGTCGTTGTCATCATTGTCGGCGGCTCCGGGCATTGACAACTGTGGGTTCTGGTCGTCTTCGGCGAGCTCGGTGTCTTGGTGAGGGTCGGCGATTGGTGGAGTGCGGGCAGCATCTTCTTCCTCGATCTCAGGGCGAAGGGGATCCTGGGNGTCGTCGTTGCCAGCAGGCTCGTGGCCGACGTCGTTGACGGGAGGAGATTCGGCGCCAGGAAGATCTTCCATGTTGGCGATGTGTGGTTCAGCTGATTGTGTGATGCAGCTGTGATGGGTTCGAGGAGTCGTCTGGTGTCGATGAGAGAGTGAAGTTTATTTATTGATGCTGTGGTTGTGGTTGTTGGTTTGTTCTGAGCTGGATGTTCGGTCGCGCCTTCCTTCATGCGTCCAGGTTGACGTCGTGCCTTCTCCGGATTTTACCGCAGACTCTCTCTCATTAGAAGTTTGGCAACCATCAACTCTAGGCACACCGAGCACCAGTCACTTCACATAACCAAAATGTTCGGTGAGTGAAAAGGCCATTAGGAACGCTTGTGTGCAATACTGACGAAACGACAGCACCGCAACCACCCAGCAAGGCCGAGATGGAGGTAATTGGATCATGACCACGCGCATTCCGAGCGCATACTGACCCAGGACTATCAGGCCCAGGAGCAGTCCGCATCCGTCACCGTCAAGCAGGCTATTGCCACTTGCGTCCTTCTCTACCTCTGTATGGTCCTTCTTCTGCTCTCGCCCTGTCAACACACTCTAACGCCGTTCCAGCGCCCTTCGCCGTCGAGTACATCCAGAAGCTCGTTTGAACTAGCATGCTCCACCCTTCTACTAGTCACGATACACTTGTAACAACATACTGTACAGAATGATACCTCCTAAAACCTTCATATATTCGTCTTCAGCGGTACTCGCCAAATGCTCGGCTCAGTAATCTAGCCTATCGTCCTCCGCCTGGCATTCCGTCATGCAGACATGCCTCTGCGAATCCGCATGCGCCACTGTCACATCCAAGACCTCGCCAATCTGGCGACAACAATGCGTAACAAATTGTGGTATCATGTCCTTAAACTCCTTCTTGTCACATCACTTGCTAGGTTTGCTAGCAGCCTCCCGCACCTCGTACTCCTTCTTGATTTGGTCCATCTCTTTGCGCAAGTGCTGGATCTGGGTGTCGTAGTCGTGAAGAANTCTGTCAAGCGTGTTAATCAAGCATGCACCGGTATATGTTCGAGCCATTGAGCATCTCACCTTCTTCGTCTTTTCAATCACCTGCTCATCCAGTCCACCGTTCTCTCCAGTGACTTGACGACCAAGCTTCTCACTCTCTTCCTGCAACCATCTTGTCCTCTCCCGTATGGCCACCATGCGTGCCCAGATCTCCTCTTCTCTGCCCGAGAATGCTGGGTCAAACACTGCTTTTTCTAGAGTCGCTAACTTCTTCTTGAGCTCTTCCTCGGCGCCGTCCAGCACGAACCCTCTGTTTGCGAGAACCTGAGCGCGGACTGCCAAGGCAAGACATCTTTGACTGAGACCGATGTGCTTTCTCTTTGCTTCTGCCGCTCTGACACTCAACACCAATTCATGTTTTTGCATCATGGCTCCCAGGCTGTTGTTCATCTCGTGTAGACGCATTTGCAGTTGCTTGACGGCTTCCACCTGTGTCTTCAGACGCGTTCCCAGCGCTTCGAATCCTTTTGCGATGACGGGTACGGATCCCGGTGTGGGCTTGTTGCGCAAAGCTTTCTCCCACTCACGTTCATCAGCGTTTGGCGGCATGCTGATGAATGGAGTCTGTTCCGGAGGCACTTGGACGTAGAAGTAGTGTTGCATCATGCATTCAGCAGTTTCGGGGTTCCATTTTTGGGAGATGGACTCGATTTGCTGGGGGATGGTCTTGTCGCGTGGAGGGGCCATGGATTGTTGGTTGAACCCGATAGTCGTAGGCTTGTTCACAAGAGCCGGAGGCAAGGCGGACATGGAAGCACTGAGCAGAGAGGCGCTCAAAGAGTTTGCATTGTTGGTTCCAAACATGCCGGGCTGCTGTTGCTGGTTTTGTTCGTTGGTCGGCTGTGCGAACAAACTGTTCGTCTGCTGGGCAGGCTGTCCGAAGAGACTCGCATTTTGCTGGGGTTGAGTGTTGGTTGTAGTAGAGCCGAACATGCCGCCCGATTGCTGTTGCTGTTGTTGTTGCTGAGGTTGCTGAGCGGATTGGCCGAAGAGCGAGGGTGTAGCAGCACCGCCAAAGGGAGGGTTGGGTTGAGGCTGGTTTCCTGTATTCTGCTGTGATGCGCCGGCGCCGAATAGCGAAGGAGTGGTGTTTGATTGCGCGGGCTGTGCCTGGCCAAACAGAGAGGTCGGTTGGGCAGGTTGCGAGGACTGTGTATTATTGTTGTTGTTCGCGTTGCCAAAGAGCGAAGAACCAGAGGACTGCTGCTGGGCATTGTTGCCCAGATTGCCGAATAATGACATGGCTGATTGTTTCGGGAAGGCGCTGGGCAGATGCAAGGGAGAAGGAGCTTGGAGCTTTCAGCAAAGAACGACGCGCTTTCTGTTTGCTGCAACAGGAAGCAGCGTCGGCTTCGCGGGTTGCGCGCCCTCGCAGCCAATCGGCTGCTCCCGAGTGCTGACAGTCGACTTCCAGCTTCACACGGGTGCGTCCATACAGCGACAAGAGACAGCCTCACGTCAATTGCTCAACATCCACCATGTCGGCCCGCCAGCCAAGGTCCGCATCCTCTTTCTCGCCTGACACTCCGTCCTGACACCCGCGCAGATTCAACCAGCACACGCTGATCGACACCACACCTCTACCCGACGACATTCCCAAGGTCCAAGAAGTCGGTGCCAGTTCCGCTCCTCTGCTCTCGGCCTCGTTCTTCATCGGCGCAAGATGCAAGACTTACAATGACGACTACATGATGTGCAAGGCCGACGCCAACGGAAAGGGAGAGCTTGACTGCTTGAAGGAGGGCCGCAAGGTTACCAGATGCGCTTCCAGCGTGTATGTTGATCGCTCTCCGTCCATGCCCACCTTCTGACCATGAATAGCNCTGAGTGACATTGACAAGCACTGCCTCGAAGAGTTCAGAAAACACTGGTCATGCCTGGACAACAACAACCAACAGCTGTGGCAGTGCAGAAGATACGAGAGACCTCTCAACAAGTGTGTCTTTGACAACCTGGTGCGTTACCCTGATTCCGCGAGACTATGTTGTGCTTTTTCTGACCGCAATATCTGTACANNGAAGCTGGAGAAGACCATTCCCGGAACCCCGGCAAACGAGCTCCCCGTCCACGAGCGCAAGAGACAAACATACGCTCACCACAAGACTCTGACTTGAACCCCTTTTACATCTGTACGATACCACAATTTCAAACCCACTTTCGAACTTCAATAAAGAACGCCCACTTGAGGCTGGTACTCACCCAGAGCCCGACTTGTTCATATCAAGATACAAAGATAAATGCTTTGAATACACTTTGATAAATTATTCATCTCGCAGAAATGTTTGGTGTTCCCGCATGTAGCACCGTTCTTGAGAATTTTGAAACTGCAATGATATTATGAAGTAAGTGTACTAACTACAGATCGAGTGATGATAGAGGCAAGCCTGATATATGGACTGGCAGCAAGCACACGACCAAGGCATTGGCAGATACGGTTGAGGCATCAGTCTGGAAAGAAATCGAGAGACTGACACATGTCAATCGTCGTCCTGGGCAGACAGACCAGCCACTTTACCATATTCCCTCCAGAAACACGTAAGCAGTCCAGCAAAAGGAGGCTGGAACGTCTAGAGCATAATTGACGATGATGTTGCGTTGCATCTCTGCAAGATCTCCAAGCCACATCAGCACATTTCCTCCATCGTATAGATCGTGCAAGCAGGGGCCCTCTGTTACAGATGTAGGTTCAAGTAGATGAAGAAAGACCCTGTCCTCACTTTACACACTCGACCAATGATGTATTTTGCCGTACATGCGAAATCAATTTCCACCGTTCTTCAGCCCTGTCGTCTTGACCCTTGCATTATCAAAGCAGACCTCGGTGCTCACACCTTTGAATCTTTTGATCAACTTGGTTCTTCCTGCCGAGGTAGGTCTGCCAGGGCTTATTGGTAAATCTCGCTTGTGCACTCGAGCAAGTGGTTGTGTTTGAGTCGAGATCTTTCTTGTCGCGCTTACGGCGCGAAGGATTCAAGAGATTCGTCTACTTTTGACCAAAGCAGCAATAATTCCGAAATCCGTTTATGCCTTTACGTGCGTAGATCTGGGACCATGACTTGAGACTCAGAGTGAGAATTCCCCTTTTGGGTACGCCCATGATAACTGCAAGAGCGAAGGATTCGGATCTTATCTTTCCTCGATAGTCTGGCGAATTCGTGTCTTATGCAAGCCCTGCAAGCCACACTGAGCAGCATGTGCTGAAGAGACGTTTTGACGGATTGTTATTTCAACAGTTTTCCCATGTTCCGGCTAGGGTGGATACCGAAAGTAAATAAGGTGGAGGTGTGCAAAAGGCTTGCGCAAAACAACCACTACCACCCCACCAGGTTCACAATCTTTTCTCAAGGGAACCTTCCCCGTTGGTTCTGGTGGTTGACGAGTCCAGCCGAAAGCCAATCCAGCCGAACGAACAGCTCTCGCAAATCACCCAGGAGCATCCAGGAGCCCAAGCACACAGTATATGAAACAGTCGACGGTTCTTAACCGTCTTTAGGTTGGAGAAACCTGGGTTTGCGCATCCTTGCCGGCGTCGGCGGCAGCAGCCATAACCCTCAATGATACCATAATCTGTGTTGATACGGGTGCTTGGGACTTTGAGGTGGGCTGAAATGTCAACGGTTCGTTCTAGCGAACTTCGGCTGGGCAGATCTACTGCTTCCAGAAACTGCCTCCAAGGCTTCCAATAAATCGTATGAATATAGGTGCCTGCCCCCCCCCGCCTACCTTGACGATTTTTTCCCTGGTTCCCTACTTTTCGGTCTTCTCGGCAAGTATACTGGTCTCTCGACATACTCTTCCTCTCCCGACACTAGAGTCGCCATCCTCTGAGCCCTTGCGAGGGCACTTTGCTGTTCGCGAAGATGGGTGCTTATATTAATGGATTCTACGTCTTTTCTCCCGTCTCCGCAAACGACCGTGCCGGTATACTATATGTCGCGACCATCTTGAGTCTGATTTTCTCTGTCATCACCCTCATTGTTCGTTATCATATCCAAAGAAGGACCTTTGGACTTGATTTTTGGATCATCTTTGCTGCCACGGTATGCACTCCGGGATCGTGGTTGCGAGGCTTTCATGTACTGATCGGCGCTTGCTTANNGGTCGTCGCGCTGGGCCAATATGCAGCCATCTTTGTAGGGCTGAACAATTATGCGCTGGGTAAGGCGGTGTCGCTCATGTCGGAGAGCGATCAATTGTATGCAGGCAGGGTATGTTTACGACTTTCGATCTATTCTCTCACCAGCATCGATCTGACTTGCTGTATANNGTCTGCCATCGCCAGTATCTGTCTTTTCCTCATTTCCAACGCGCTCTCGAAATGTTCGGTCATCTACTTCATGAAGCGTCTCTTCTCTACAGACAACAGGACTGCGCGAATCCTCTGTAACAGTCTTTTGGCCTTGGTCGGCATCTGGACATTGGCTTCAATACTAGGATTGAGCATTTCCTGCGGTGCCGCCACAAAGTTTGCACTGGAGCATCGATGTAGTGGACAGGTCAGTCTCATGCGAACTACTACTATGGCACAAGACTAACCATATACATGTNNACAGATCACACGCTGGACCGTAGTGGCAACCTTCGACTCCCTCTTCGAAGTCGCAATCTTCGTGCTGAGCATCATCCTCGTGGTGCCCCTCCAAATGACCACCGAGATCAAAGCTTCAGTCATTTTTGCCTTTTCCTGGCGCCTGATTGTCGCCATATTCGCTATCATCCACGTCTACTACGTTTCCCAATGGTCGTCTTCTTCCGACCCTGGCATCGCTACCGTATACTCTCTCCTCTGGCAACAAATAGAGTTGGGCTATGCACTCATGGCCGCCACAATACCCACTTTACGCTCGTTTATCCGCGGCTACGAGAAAGCCATGGGTTGGGAAAGCAGCTACTATATCCGCAATACAGCATCGCGCTCTTACCAATTATCAGCCATCACAAAGAGCAGGCATGAAGAAGAGGGCGACGGTCAAGCGTTCGGATTGCAGAGAATAGAGACAAACGACAGAGAATTGCGGCCAGACAAACAAGGCTATAAAGCCCAGATCTATGGGCCGCAAGGTCTAAACAGCATTAGCGAAAACAATGTGCCCAGAAGGACGAAAAGCTCTTCTAGTGGCGAGAGTCAGGAACCGATTATTCGCAAGGATGTAGAGATACAGGTTAGCTCTGAGGCAGCGCATTAGAGCGATTTATATTCTTTCTTGCAAAACTACTTTTTTATCCCTCTGCGTTTGTTTCACCACTTGTGTTTTCTGCCATTGATTCAAAGTGCTCGAGATGCCGGGAGAGGTGTCGTCTGCAGGCCATGACTCTCTCACACGCTGCCGAGTCATTTGTCTGCTACCGAGCTCGGCAAGAGCAAGAACCCCGTTCATCGCATCTCGGAGCGTCCGAATCGTGCAGGCTAGGATCGGTTTCACGACAATTGCAAGTGACGCTGACTCGACAGGGCGCACTCCAAAGGCCGAACATCGTACAGAGCATCCACTGTCCTGAGGGTTCTGGACTCGGAAAGGCTAGGATGATGGCAATGTGCGTGATGAGAAAAAGAATAAATTGGCAATACAAGAACTCCACGCTACAGCGCTTGCAATGCACAATCCTAAACAGCGCCATGTATATGCTTGTCTAATGAACCATCCCAAACTCCACCCGTCTATTCACATGCAACCAAAAGAATCATCCCTGAATAGCAGCTTGCGACACTTCACTAGCATACTGTCCACACTTACTCATCATCTTGCCAAAGTACTCGGTCACAAAGCTCTCAGTGTAAAACTCGTGCTGTTGACTATGCTCTGAAACCAGGTTGTGCGCCAACTCATGACACAGAGTCACAAACCAATATACTGCTGCTGCTTGCTTTCCCACGCCTCCAGCAGTGCCATAATTCTGCCAGTGCAGCTGCAGGAAATAGCGGAGGTTACAGAAGATGGAGCCTTGGCGGTTAAAGGCGATGCTGCTGCCGGACTCGTTGTAGTAGATGTGCAGGGATTGTGGGCGAAGGAGAAAGACGTTGCCGACGTCGAGTAGGAGGGCGGCAAAGGCATTCAACTGTGTGGCATGGGCTTGCAAGAAAGTCGCCCTGGATGATGCGGGGACAGCATTATCAAGGAAGATCTTGACACCTGCAGAAGTGTTGCCAATGAACGTTAGATTCTGTCCAGGGGTCGAGTCACAGTAAGATGGTGTTTCCTTGACTGTATTCTCTGTGGGAGGAGAGAAGAGCGCAGCCGAATCATGTGCACGTGAAGAGTTCACTGCCGAGATCAGATTCTGAGTAATCTGATGAGGTGGTGTAATCTTCTCGGGTTGCTGGCTGACAGTAGCCTTCTTCACAGCTTGCCCAGGGTTCTCCGAGTATGGAGGCGGGGCATCGGAAGGTCCTGCTTCTGGCTGAGATGTGTCTTGCAACTGCTTTTGACGTTGCTGCTGCTGTTGAGCTTCATGCTCTGTTGGACCCGTCTCGAAGCCAAGCTGTCTCTGGAGGTTAGAGAAGAAACCAGTCCCTCTTTTGGGACGCTGAGCAATGGTAGCCTCAGGCGAAGCGTCGAAGGCACCAGGAATCGGCTTAGGTTTTTCAGGAGTGGCTTGTGGAGCTTGAGGTGCGTCGATGGCTCGCGTCTGTTGCTGTGCATTCCAATCAGCCTCGCACTCTGCAATTCTTTTCTGTTCCTCTTCGATTTGCTGTTGTCGTTTGTTTTCGGCCATACGATTCTCTGCGGCTTTCTGGCGTAGGATGCGGTCTACGTTATAGCCCTTGGTCTTCAAGCGACGCAGATCACTGTCCAAGATCATCTCCAGAGCAAGGAAATCCTGTTGTTTTGGTCTCTTGAGCAAGAGAGACATGATCGCACGTGCAACCTCGTAGAAGTCAGGACGAGCAGTCACAAACAGCGTCGCATCCTTCTTCGTGTCTCTGTGCAGGGCAGCTGTTCTCTTCTCTTTGTATGTCGCGTTGTACCCACGCAATGTCTTGGTCAGAGTCAACGAGCTGACAACCTTGACGGCCAGGACTCCTTCAAGCCATTTCGAGTCGTGGCGAATCATCTCTGCAGTGTGGTCGTGCAAGAACAAACGACAACGCTCAACAATGAGACTCTGAAGTTTAGCCGCACCAGATTGATCAGGAAAGAGACCTCCCATGCGCTGGTCGTCTTCAATCAGACTACTAATCCAGGTGGCTCCCAGACCAGCATACAGATTCTCGAGTATTTCCTCCTGAGGACCAGCAAGCAGTCTCTCCTTGAAAAGGCGGTAGCTGTAAAAATCGTCGACAAGGATGATACTCGAGGGCACGGCAAGGTGCCATTCCTTTATGGCTGCTTCATTCTCCTCAAAGTAGTCTTGCTCGTCCTCGGTCACTTTGCTAGTGGTAGGCGCGATTTCTTTGACGGCAAGCAAACAGGGAGAGCGCTTTAGCGCAGCCCAAAGCATTTTGTCATTCTTCAGACCGCTTGTGTTGTCTGCTATACGACGCAAAAGGCTGAGATACTTTTCCTGACCAAGAGTGCTCAACAAGCGTGAGGGTTCGCGGACAAGCATACCTGCAAGTTCTGGCGCACTCGGTTCATGCTTGGAGCCAATCTTCAGCAAGAAAGAATTGGCCTCAGAGCCAAAGTCAACAAAGTCGAAGATCTCGCCATAAGCAGCACTGTCGCCCAAGAAGCAAGCTCTAGGAGCTGTGTATCGAACGCTCTCGCTCTTCTCATTGCCGGACCCAGACTTGACAATTGGAATGATGCGTGATTCTCCAAGCTTTTCAGCGAGATTGCCAGAGGGGCCAATCTCGTTGAGTCGGCCTGCAAAGTAGCCGAAGACGTTCTTAGCGTCCGCACGACTCTTGGGAGGGCTCTTTACAAGGTTCTCAGCACAGATAACAATTGGAGGGTTTTGCTCCACGTTGAACAAAGCGGCATGCTTCTGTAGGTCGTCTCGAATGATCGGGAAGCCAAGGATAGCAGATCGCTTGTTGGCAAAGCACTGTGTTGGTGTTGCCAGCTNTTTCAAATCTCCACCTTGTAGTGGTAGAAAGGGTACCGTGACTCGCTCGACGGGGAAGGTGCGATATCCATTGGTGTAATGGTTGGTTATGTAGTACTGAAGAGTCTTCTCGTACAACCTTGAGTCGCCTTCAGCGGCTGCCTTTGTCATGATTGGTATCAAATCTTGAACGCCAGGGTATGCCTTGAGCCCCAGAACACTCAAGAATTTGGACTCTGGATTGGTTTTCCTGAACTCTCCGGGCCATTGCAAGAGAGGTAGGCCGAGCTCTCTCAGCACTGGCATTGGCTCATAGAGGTCTGAGACCTTGTAGAGCTTGCCCTCGGTAGCCTTCGCATCTCCTTGGACCTCTGAAGGACAAATTGGCGTCTTACGCAGCTTTTCGTAGTCTTCAGTTGGAATATCATTCTGAACACTGACAAGGTACTTGATCAAATCGACATGACTCCACTTGCCCTCGGCAGCACCAGAGGACTTGGCCATGAGCCTGTCGAAGACCACAGACAGCTCAACAGTTTTACGAACACCAAGTGGTAGGAGGAATTTCTCCTTCACGCCCTGGAGACCATGAACCGTGGGCAAGTCGTCGAAGAGTTTCACAGATGCGAAGTAAGACTGAGACGGTTTGCGCATACCAAGTTTGGTGGGTATGACTGTTCTTGGCTCAAGGAGTTGCACAACAGTGCCCTTCGAGGACTGACTGAGACCGTCCCAAGATTTAGAGATTACAGAGAGGACCTGCCCTGAGAATTGGGGCGACTTTGTGATACTTTGTTCGGCAGAGAGGCCAACGCCATCCTTTTCGATGATGTATCGTAACCAAGGCACGATCTGTAGTTCATTCCAGCCGAATGCTTCAAGTTGGTTCTTGGGAATGTTCTTGACGAAGCGGAATGGGATTGTGGTAGATGGAGCGGGAAGCTCAGAAGGAATTTTGCTCGGGTTGGGGAACGAGTCGATACTGCCCAGAAGTAAGACCGGACCAGGATAGGTGCTAGCGTACTCCTCAGCGATCGTAGCAACGGTGCCGTCGAAGAGCGAGCGAAGAGCGGAGACGTCTAACTCGTCACGGCTGAACTTGGTAGCTGCCCATTTGATCAGCTCAGTCAACTGCTTCTCTTCCAGAGCTCGGGCTTCTAGCTCTTTCTTGATATCATGAGTAGTGATATCAGATAGTAGCCCGTATTCCTTGAGATTACGCATGAAGACCGAGGCTTTCTCCATAATTTCGTTTGGGACCACAGGAATGCCATCCACGAAGCTAAGGTCTTCGGTAGCAACACGGACCTCGAAGCTGGGAAGAACCCCACGAGTGGAGAGCAAGTTGATTGATCCCTTCTGATTACAAGTCCAGAAGGCTTCCTCGATGATGGCACCAACCTGTGAAGATGGCGTAGACTCTGAGAAGGTGTACTGCTTGAACGTGTGGATAGCAGAAGCCATAACAGCTTCGAGATCCTCCTTTTGAACTTTCTTATTGCCTGAAGTCTTCATTTGACGCTCGAGCTTATTCTTGAGCTCAGCCATGTCTCCTGTATAGGCAACGCGACATGCTATGCCGGCAACTCGTAGCATTTCCACATTCCAAGTGCGTACCCATCGTGCGTTCAAATCGATGCTCTCACGCTCGACGGTAGGAATAACGGAAGGAGCAGAAATGTGAGCAAGGAGACCAGTCGTCTGAGCGGTAGGGAAACCGATGAAAACACGACCATTCTTGCTAGGAAGTACAGATGCGAAGATTTCAGCGGCCTTGCCAGAAGATGAACCCGAAAGAGTCGCCATAGACACGGAGCTCTCATCATATGAAGACGTCAAAATGGCGATTCTTGTATGCTTTGGTGGTGGCTTCTTGGTAGCACGCTCGAGTTCCGAGGCCAAGCTTTTGTTGACATAAGTCTGCACATTGACGGTGCTGATTCGCAAGAATACCGAAGCAGTGCTCGTGCCAGCGAGATCTTCAGATATGGCTTNTTGGACAGCTTCCTCTTCCTTTGCAGCACGTTTGGCAGCCGCACTAGGGCCAGTCGCAGCTGATGCAAAGCGGCTGAAAAAGCCCCGCAAAGACTGAGTCGGTGGTTCTGATGAGGATGGCTGCAATTGTTGCTGAGCACCGGCTACGTGTGTCCAGCCTATAACATTGCACCATTTTGCGTCGATCTGGGCGTTTTGATATTCCACACCAACAATCTTCATGAGTCCTTCTTTTGTCTTGGGGTTGACGTCGTGTGGGATACTAACATCAGCCGACGGAGCCATCTTCTTGTTGAGCGTGATCATGTTCCATTGATCAACCCACAACTCAATAGATTGAAGGCCAACAAAGGTCAAACTGGTGGCGAGGAACTGGCAGATGGATATTAGGTTGGGCACAGGAGAAGTAGTGTTGCGGTAGTCAAGGACGAAGGCAGTCTCGCCAGTAGCCTGTTCCTTCGGCAACTTGCCCCTTCTGGTGAACAAGCTGTTGCCTTTCCAGTAGAATGCCATGGTCTGGTCGCCCGAGCTTACGAAGGGATTCTCGCAGTCGGCAAAGACACTGTAGAAACCAACACCAAAGGCACCAATCTTTGTCTCGTCCGGGTTTCCTTCTGCGATTCTCTTTAGCCGTTGCCAGTCCGTCTCGGCAAACGACTGGCCATTATTGGATACGAGCAGTCGTTGGAGGGTGTGGTTGGTCAGGACATGTTTGAGTTGGGCGGAGGGGTCGCTGGCCGGCGGTACAGGGACACTCGGTGATGGCAGAGTCTCGAACTTGATTGTGACCTTCGTAGCCTGCGCATCGGCAGCGTTTTGGATGAGCTCACGCAGAGTCGTCCATTCTCCTGAGTATCTGGCTAACACCTTGTCGATCAAGGCTCGAGTGTTTACTGTGACCGCCTCTTCATCCAGGCCAGAGCCCATAGTTTGTTCGCGCAGGCGCGCATAGTCGATAGTGCCTGCCATCTTGGGGTGCTCAGTGGCAATCTATTGCATGAATAGGAAGACCAGTGTCCAGCAGTGGCGAGGCTTCGGGGGTTGATGTGTTAAGCGGTGAAGGCGGTCGGATATCAAAGGCTAGGATGTGAGGATACTTGAGTTAGTAGGTGCTCAGAGAGTGGTATCAAGGTTCGCAGAACACAACTCTCGAGCAAATCCGAAAGTGCCACATGGTTCTTTCTGGAAGAGAAACAAAGGCACATGCAACTGCCTCGACCGGACAATACCCCGGATATAACTGGAACAATACCCTAAACCCCGTGGCTGCCAAGGCTATGCCGAAGTTTCTCCACCTACAAACTCTTCCCGGCGGCGTCTCTCTGTTCTCTTCTTTCTTTCTTCAACTCATTACCGGTTCTTATTGTAGGAGTATCCTTCGCAGACTTTGTCTGTTTCAAAGGCTTCTCCTCTACACATGTACCGCAGACAGATGCCAAAGCGCCACAGCTGGAGCAACTAGGGTTGAAGTCATTTGACCTGATGATGTATATGTTCCTTACCGGTGTCGCTACATACCACCTTGTAATCCCGTCTGTTTAAAAAAGATCAGGCATGAAAGTGACTCAAGTCCGCTCTACGCGCCGCTGCGATCGTGTCTTGATGATGTCGTCCTAAGGAAAGCGGCTTGATATCGACAGGGTGCTCCTCACAGCACCTTTCCAGGCGCATCTCAAGCAGCCTGTCGCACCGCTGTTGACTTTGATCAGATCTATATGATCACGAGTAAATTGACACGAGTATCTGAGTTGATCGCGCACTCTTTTATCAACATTCAGGTGCGATGGGCCGTGGTCGTCGCTCTATACGGTTTGACGAATCCTCAGCGTCTCCTCCATCTGCAAATCAAGCAACGCAAGTGGCGGTAGAGGCGCACAACAGCGTTTGGAGACTGGTCAATATGCATTGGAGAGTAAAACTCGCGAACTCGTCTTGGCCATACTTCGAACTTCGAGAACGATTCTGCATTCCTATAGCTGAAACCTCGCTTCACAATGTTTCAGGAGAGGGACGGAAGTCGCCAACCTTTGCACATGGAAATAGTGTAACAAACGTGGGACATCTCAATCCTTCTCCCCAGTACCTCAGCACCTGTTGCTTTGCGTTGCTAACATCTGTTTGAAAACTCGAGAACCAGATCGAGTGCTTCCTAGAAGATGTCACAAATCAGCATTTACTCGCTGAGTTCCTCGTCTACAATCCTCTCAGCCTGCTATTCGAGGATTGGTGAAACATTGAGGCTCAGTCTGCCCTAGGCCCTACCGACGTTAGTTGCTCATCTCGCGTCCATTCATCGTTAGCCCACACCCTGCGATGTTACCTCATCTCACCGCACGTTCAGATCAATCCACGTGGAGTGCTCGCGTCTAAGAGATAGTGGAGTAACGGCGCCGATGACGTGGGGACCCCACAATTCCGATCTGTCTTCCACCGCTTCTCGTCGATCACTGAGCGACCTCTCTCGAGTTGACCTCGTGCCTGTATCACCGGTTCGTATGTATGTTATTCCCTTACGTGCGAGTCGCTCCGTCAGCTGCACGAGCCTTGTGGACAACCTTCGCTATTGTGGCCGAGGAGCCACAGGCTCAAGATGCCGTCAGTAGAATGAGTCCAGTGTCGACAAGGAGGCAGTGCTTTGCCAACGCTCGAAAGCTTTGCCGACAACTCCCAGGACAAGGCGAAGACCCTCAAAGTCCTATTCGAAGCGGTTCTGACAAGACAACACAACCCGTCTCACGCTATATACATGGCGCTTTCCAGAGGACGAATAAGCAGCAAGATTATACTATTCTGGTACCACATGTTGCAAGCCCAACATCCAAGCCACTGGACTTGTTGCTGATCTTCCAGCGGCACCCTGCGCATGCCAACCTGCCGCTTCGCCTAACCTTAACCATGAGTAATAACGTCCTAACTTCACGATTAAATTATGATCAACGAGGTCTCGGGTCTTTGTTTAGAAGATGATCGCTGGAGTGATCCACTGAACTTCTTGGCCGTTTAGACATTCCTCTGGTACGGAGAGTAACAACTGCCCAGCGCCTTGGCTCTGGCAGCCATCCTAACAAACGACCAGTCAGCGCGGTGTAGCTACAACGCAACGCATAGCTACAATCTTGTTTCTAAAACGTCGCTGCAGCTCGAGGAGAGGACACAGGGTCAACGGGTGTGCCTGCATGGCGCCCACAGTTGCTACCACCGAATACTTCCGACGTCATACAACAGAAGAAAAATACCTGTCAGGAATGGACAGAAGGATCTTTCGCTCACGTTGCACCGCCCCTTACTCGTTGGAGATGGGGTATACAGCTGCAAAAACGCCAACATGACGATGGCGGCTGCGAAGGAAGTATGTCGTGGGTCAAGTGATTGCACATCGCTACGGCCGTGTGTTGTTATTGCCAGCCTGGGCGGGCGGCAATACGTGATGTGAGCAATGAGGATCAACGTGGTAAGTCTATGGTAAGACGATCCGAGTGTTGATTGACTGATATAAGGTCGTAAGTCCTCGACGAAGTTGAGCTGAGTATATCCTCTACTGCCTTGTCTATACACAATATACTTATCCTTTATTCCCATCTATTCTCATCTCGTCATACATCCAGCATATATCCTTCCTCTAAACTCTATCCTCAATGTTGAGCACAACTTTTACTCTGCTGGCAACAGCATTACTATCCTCCGCAGCTCCAGTTGACAAACGCTCGGTCAGTGGTGCTGTTATCACAACCGACTTTCCCGACCCATCGATTGTCAGTATCAACAACAAATGGTGGGCCTTCGGTACCCAATCCCTGTATGACTACAAGAACATCCACATCCAAGTTGCTACCTCTTCCGACTTTAACTCTTGGTCTCTTCACGCCAATCAAGATGCCTTGCCAAACTTGCCTGGCTGGGTTGATCAGAGCAACCCTTTGGTCTGGGCTCCTGATGTCATGCACATGGTAAGCTATCATGTCTTCACCATCGTGACTGAACGCGGCTGACACATCAACAGNGATGATGGAACCTTTGTGATGTACTTCAGTGCCACAACCAACACTGGTGGAAATGGCAACTATCACTGCATTGGCACAGCTACCAGCTCCTCCGTGGAGGGCCCTTATAGCCCATCACCAGACCCATGGTACTGTCCTGTCGACCAAGGCGGTGCCATTGATGCAGCGGGCTTCAGAGACGCAGACGGAACCTGGTATATCACCTACAAGATCGACGGCAACGCCATGGGCCACGGAGGCATCTGCAACAATGGCAATGCCCCCATCGTCAACACCCCCATCATGATCCANAAAGTCGGCGCAGACGGCATCAGCAAGCAAGGCAGCCCGTCCACTATCATGAACCTGCAAGCCTCCGATGGTCCAGACGTTGAAGCCCCTGCCATGATCAGAAGGGGAAACACATATATCCTCATGTTCAGCTCTCACTGCTATAGTACAGACAGCTACGATACACTATACGCCACCAGTAACTCTCCCACTGGAGGGTTTGTGCGAGGTGGAAGTCTCGTGGGAGGTGGAAGAGGTGGTTTGGATGCCTCGTTGGATGCCACTCATGTTGCTTTTCATGGACTTCAGGATGATGGACGCAGATTCATGTACACTGGTATGCTCAACATCAACGGCAACACAGTTACGCTGTAAAATATTGCGGACGACATGATAACCCACGACTTTACGACTTGTATTTATGATTGATGGATGTTTTTATGTAGTTGATACACTGCGACGGCCTGTATTGGATTTACGTAACCTACTGTCGCTTATGTCTATGCTAGCAGTGTAAAAGTACTTACATGGGTTTGGCAAGTGCGATCAATTCGATTATTAAAAAAGTCGTTGCCTACAAGCCAATATCTCAGTTCTTCTCCTTTCAAGATCTCACAATGTTTACATGACTACACACGCCAGCAAACTTGGCAGATGGGTAAGCGAGCCCCTGTCGTACTTTGTTTGGTCGACACACAAATTGATACAAGCTGTACTGCTATGGTAAAGCCAAAGTCGTCACGATTATCCTCATGCAAAATGCAAAAGAGCTTCATATTGTTCTTGCACCAGTCAAGTATAGCACTGCCGCTTCTTCCTCTCGTTTCGTTCTCTAATATCCCTTGCTTCCGACCATATTTCTGTCTCGACTCCACAAAAAGCCATGTCCAGAACGCAAAAATCCGCTGGGGTGGCTTGCCCATCGCAGCAGACCAAGTCCGCACCCCCAAAAATCTAATGAACCTGACCCGATCTGAAGGGATGGCCTTGAGGATGTCGTTTGTTGACTTCAGTCTTGACCAGAATCACATGTGTCTACGACATTGTTATACGATATGAGCATTGGATTTCTCAACAATGGACCTGTGGCGCAGCGGTAGCGCGTGTGATTCCAGTTTATGGGACATCCACAAGGTCATCCGTTCAAATCGGGTCAGGTTCATTCGATCTTTTGGGCGGTGCAGGCTTTGTGACTCGCTTTTTGTCTTGCTATCGGGAGAGTAAGAGAAAGAGACTGAGACGATGTTGAACGATTGTTCTTGAAGGCAAAGAAGCCGTGCTTTTCCCTTGCTTATGTCTCTGTTTTTTTCTTGTGGGGATGTTTTGGTTTTTTCTTTCTTTTTCTTCATTTTCTCCTTTCCGAGGAGGTTGGAGGTTTGATATACAAGAAGGATGTCTCTCTAACCTTTGAGAAAGATGGAACGGATGATAGTACTATTCATATACAACAGTACAAGAAAAGCATAGGTATACCGATCAGGTCGTAGGTTCAATCACTGCCCAAGGGTGTTTAGACTGCTATATTTTGTGCGCGACCAAATAAGGCTTGCTTCAAAGGATTCACTTTCTCCAGTACTTCTTTTGTCACGTAGCATTCTTAATCGTTCCCCTCGTTATGTGTAAAAGACAGCCATAGTCTCGCAATCGATTCCTCTCTCACACACTAGCATGTTGTGATGCTACATGCTATAAGATTGCACAGTCGCTTTATTGTTAGAGACTTGACCATAGAGATTCTCAAAGATGGATTTCTCTCCGTGGATCTCGCTTTGTTGGGAACAACATTTGGGGTTTTGCATAGCCTACACTGTAGTCGTCTGTTCGACTTGAGCTTATGCCGTATACCATAACCACCACCAAAAATCTAAAGCTTAACAGGAAACCTCTGCCTAATCCTCTCGCCATAAAAGTAAAAGGCCACAGGAATAGGCAACATAGCCAAAGCCACAAATCCAATCAGCGAGTTGCCCCAACCCAAGCCCAGAGCATCATACATATCCAGCCCTGCCAGCGGCAACAGACCTCCCAATATCGAGCGCAGTAAAGTGTTGGCAGCCATTGCACTCGCCGCATGCAAAGTAAACGTATCCACCAAGTAAGTCTGAATACAAATAAGACAGCTGATCAAACCAACACCAAAGAACAGCGTGCCCAACATAGGAACAGCCCATTGGACATGATTCTGCGCAGTCCAGCCATAGATAAACAAACCAATGGGCATAAACACCCCCAACACAATAAGAGGGGGAAGTCTGAATTCAGGCTTGGAAACGCCATTATTGGCGGCAGTTAGTTTCTTGAGGATACGGTCGGAAGAAGCGCCAGTCAGGATAAGGCCAACAAACATGCCGACGCCGGAAGCAATGTAGGATAGTCCGACGTTGGAGGAGGAAAAATGGTAGTGTTCTTCAAAGACAAAGGTGAAGGTTGTAAAGAGGAGGTAGAGGATACCGTAGACCACNNCTGTGCATATTCGTCAGTACTGGAACCATCACCTAAATATGCAAATGGCACTTACCGCGACATAAAAGGACATCAACGCAACAATGGGCGAGAGGAAGAGTAGCTTGAAAGGTCGGACGAGGGCGCGAGACATGCGTTCACGGCCCGAGAGACCACTGTCCAGCTTTGAGCGAAGCTCAGTATTGTTTGTTTCCTTTTGCAGCTTTGTGGTCTTTGATTGAAGGAGAACCGGCGCAAAGGTTTCTTTGCAGACGAAAAAGTGGATGATGGTGGCGACACCGTACGCAATGGTGATGAGCCAGAAGACNNCCTATGAGAGGCAGGGTTGTCAGTCAAATTATCCCTGATGCAGAATATGAAATTCATACCATCGCCATCCCTCGGCAGATGCCAGGTAAGCACCAGCGACAGGTCCAATGACAGGTCCAAGCAAAGGTCCTGAGGCTGTTAGCAGCGCCTAGATTGATGCGGACAAAGGTAACATACCCATCGCATACAAAGCCATAGCAGCACCTCTCTTTTCTTGAGGAATCATATCCGCAATTGAAGCACCACCAAGCGTCACAGGACAGACTCCAAAGCAGCCAGCCAGGAACCGGAAAACGATGAGCTGGGGCATCGAAGACGCGACCGCACACGCCACGGTAAAGACAATGAAGCCCACATTGCACCCAATATAAAGCGGACGTCTTCCGTATATCTCGCTCAACGGGGAGATGAGCAGCGGACCAACGGCAAATCCAAGCAAGTACACTGAGACGACGAAGGCAGCCAGTGTGATGGATCTCTCCTTGAATTCGGCGAGGACGGCCGGGACACCAGGGGCGAACATAGATGAGGCCAATGGTGTCAACAGAGTAAGGAAGATGATAGCACCGCAGTTAATAATCTTGGCCTTAGAGGTCCAGTTCATCGGGTTCTGAGGATCATCCTCGCCATCCCAAGATACAATGTTTGGGTCCGTTGTATCGTTGGTCGATTGTTGTGCAGCTTGCTTTTCGACATCCGGGTTGGATTGTACCATCGTGGCTCTATCAATGTCGGAGGATGACTTGGAGCTGGCGTAGACAGTACTCTCTTTCTGTTCGGCCATGGCGAGTGTGAAATGATGTGGCAATGTTCAACGAGAGAAGGACGGGCAAAGAATAAGCATGCGGACACGAAAAGGTAGAAGTTTCTCCCTATATACCTACCATCTTTAGTGACTGGTGCGACAACTACCACGGGATCTCGACTCTCCGTGCATAATTCGACTTAAGATCATCTTGTTGTCAATGTGATAGACCAAAGGAGACTGAGGGGAAGCTTGGGGAGGGTCGGAATCGCTTCGTTCCTTGCCAGAATTGTGCGGTTTGTGAAAGTTATGCACAACATCCGGAATCTTTCTCTGCCGTGATACAAAAGCCAATCTTGTGGCAGACTGTCAATTGCATTGATGATTGCCAAAACGTCTTCTGGCTAGATCAATATTAGTACACACAGATTCGACGGCAAACACAACATACTCAGCTCTAGACGGAAGGAAGAGTTCCGATGTATGCTCAATGCTTCTTTGGTTAATTACATCGATTGCGAAAGAAACTATGAAAGTAGCGCCACATAGGAAATATCGTCGAGTCCTATATACAAATTCGCAAGCAGCCTCTATTGTACAACCATTGACCAACTCACAAAACAAACTCCTTGGACACAGAGGTAAACTGTGTCCGGGTATTCAATTACAGCAGATGCACCTCTCACCACATTCCCAAACTTACTTCAACTCGTCCATGCCAAAGATGGAGTGAGTCTGGTTGGAATGTTGGTGGTGGCCATGACCGTGGTGCTCTGCATTGTGACGCATTTCCTGATACTTGAAGACGAAGTTCAGAATCAGTGCGACAAAGAGACTAACACAGACGACGACAGGACCAGTGAGAGCGTCAAAGTCCTTGCCACTTCGCTGCTCGATGAGACGACTTCTCCATTGGTAAACACCCCAGCCCCAGACACCAGTGAAGACTGCGGCAAGAGTGTAGACGAGCGCCAGCGCACGGGCGATGTTGTTGTTCTCACCAGCGGCGTTGAAAAGACCCAAACTCAATGAGGCGAGGAGGACGGTAATGTGTTGCCACTTGATAAAAGTACGCTGGTTAGCAAGCCAGACCTTGGCTTCGACCTTGACAGGGCCCTGGTCCTTGATCCAGTATTCGGGTTTTTGGACACCAGCAGGCAGAGGCATGTCGCGAGTGCGGCGGTTCGCTGCGTACTTGGAAGTCGAGAAGGATGGGAAGAGAGTTTGCAGACCGGATTGGGTGGTGGCCTCAGTGTTGTGAGCCTGGCGGCCGTCGTCGTCAGAGTCCGGCTCATCTGCGACAGCTGCCATACCAGTAGGCTGGGAGCGCGCGACGCTTCCAAGCGACTGGCCGCCCGTCTTGAGGGCACTCTGACGAGAAGCACGGCGGTCGAGGAAGCTGCCAGTCTTGTCTGTGGGCGAGCCAACAGGTGAGATACCGCCAGGCTTGTATGATGAGTGGCTCTTGCTCTTCATTAAACTACCGACAGCCAGCTCGTCTTCTTGCTGCTTTTGCTTCTTGGCCTGCTCCTTCTCGAAAGCGTCTTCGGGGTCTTGACGGATGTCCTCCTCAAGGGTGGAAAGCCAGAAGGGGAAGGTGTTGACATTGTCTTCGAAGAGAGAAGCAACACCGTGGACGAACTTGGAGAATTTGGGAGCCTCCTTGACCAAGTGTGAGTTCATCAGATCCTCGATCCATTCGTAGTCCTTGTCGTTCTTGACCTTGATTTCAAGGACTGCGTGAGGGAAGGTGGCGAGTTCGCCCTTGCGGATAGACTTGAAAGGGAACTCCATCTCGGCATCGTCAATGTCTCTGCGGTGCCAGTCTTCGGGGTCGCGGCAGGGACGGTCAACATCAATAGCATCTTCTTTGATGAAGGCGAGATTGGTGTCGATCGAGATTCTCACTCTGTCATCACCGGGGATCTGGAAAGCAGTACGAGTGTAGTTGGCGCGGATAATGGGCTGCAAGTCATTGTCCTTGATGAATGACTGAATGTCGTTAACGCTCTTCTTGAATGACTGAATCCGGTCCTCGGAGATATGACGCGACGAGCGCTTCTCGATGGCCTTCTCCATGTGGTAGTCGCCCTTGATGAAGGGCTGGATGTACTTGTCCTTGATGGGGAACCTTTCGTCGGCGCTGGTGTTCTCGGTCTTGACAGTCTTTTTCTCAAACATGATCTCAGGCTTCTGGCTTAGCTTGCCGTACCATCTCAGGCGAAGGTTGGAGGCGTCGGTCTTGTGTTCGACCTTGTTGGAGTAGAGGTTGAAGTCGGGATTGTCAAAGTAGATGGAGGTGATGGAGGGATCTTGCTGGGAGCCCTCGGCGATCTTTTCGGTCTGGGGGTTGTACACGAGGACGGGGAGACGACGGAGGATGATGGTCTTGACTTCGAGGAGGTTGTCCATGTGAACCCAGAACTTGTGGGTGACGTAGCTCTCCTCGCCAGCGACAGACTCGACGAGCGAGAGGGGACGGTCCTGGCCCTCGAGGTTCTGGCGAGCGAACGAGTACATGGCCGACAGACGGTAGAGGANGGGAGAGTAGTCCTCGTTGTTGAAGGGAACATCGGCCATCCTGGACTTGACCAGCGGGCGGATGCTCGAGACACGGCCACCTCTCTTGCGGTCGTGCTTCTTTGCGATCTTGAGGAAGCCAGTGTAGTTGATGCGGCTATACTTTTCGAGCTCGTTGATGTCCTTGGTGATGCGGTCCAGCTCCTCGAGGACTTCCTTCAGAATGCGCTTCCTCTCGCCCTCCGAGGGAGAGGGCTTCTTTGCAGCACCGGCATATGAGGTAGCGGGAGTGTCAGTCTCCTGGACGGCTTTGGCGACGGGGTCCAGCTTGGACTCGCATTTGGCGGTGCGGTCGCGCAGCTTCTGGTAGGTCGACTTGTGGAAGTTGGTGACCTTCTCGAGCTGCGAGTTGACCAGCTCGGCGTAGAAGGCTTGGGCATCCTCGTCGGTCCAGGCGTCGTCCTTGCCTTTTGCTGAGTCGTCCTCTCTCAGCAGCTTCTTGAGCTTGGCGTAGTCGACGTACGACTCCCTCCACGGCTCGTACACGGCATTGCGCAGGGTGGTGCCGAACTTCATCTTGCTCTCTTCTTGGTCAATTGCGATAGAGAAGCACTCCGGCCGACGAAAGAGATTTTTGGTCGAGAGCAATCAATTGCACATGTTGGATGCTATGTCACTCTGCTGCAACGCCAGCCAATCAGCGACGCTCAGCCTGCCACGCTTTCCTCGATCAATTTATACGGCGACCAATCCCACTCTCTCTGTATCATCATGTCTTCCGCTACAACAAAGGACTCGTTCAACAGTGACTTGATATTCCAGCTCCATAACACACTTGGCTGGCTGAAGAACAACCCATGTCCCTATGTTACTGGTCCCGAAACAACAAAGAAACGTGCTTCAGTCGCTCTGATCGTGCGCATACAGCCATCTTATGCTCATCAACCAGATAAGGCCGCCGCTCCTGCTGACAGCATTGACGCCTTCTTTGCTCAGGATTGGGTCAAATATGGAGAACCAGATATTCTTTTCATAAAGCGTGCTGCAAGAAAGGGTGATCGATGGACTTCTCATGTCGCCTTGCCTGGTGGCAGACGCGATCCTGAGGACGAGAACGACCAACAAGCTGCCATCCGCGAAGCTGCCGAAGAAGTAGGCATCGAGCTGTCAGAACGCACATGTATTGCGGTTGGAAATCTCCCTCAGCGAGTCGTTACAACCAGCTGGGGCCGTGTGCCACTAATGGTCCTATGTCCTTATGTCTTCCTTCTTACACGCCATGACCTTCCACCACTACGTCTACAACCCACCGAGGTTGCCTCGACCCATTGGGTGCCCATTCGCTCTCTTCTTGCTCCTGGTCAGCGTACCGTCCACACAGAGGATGTCAGTAACAGATTGGCCAACCAGGAAACAGGCATAAAAAAATGGGCATTGGCAGGAATGCTCGGCAAAATGGAGTTTAGTGCTATCCAACTGCTCCCTACAGAGAGTCTGTATTGCCATGAATCTCCTACTGACGACTCCAATCGGCATAATTCTGCTCCACCGAGGAACGTGTTAAAGAGGCTGTTGGGCCTCACTCACCCACCAACGCTACCTCCACCACCTCAACATCGACCGCTCATCTTATGGGGATTGACACTCGGAGTAGTGGCCGATTTCCTCGATTTGCTACCGCCTCATAATGCGCTGGAGCTGTGGACATATCCCACCTTTACCATGCCCGATGTTCGGCTAGTGATATGGCTCACAACGTATAGATTCAGAGAAGCCAAGCGATTGCAAATTGAATCAGAGATCCGTTCAGGACCGCCCGCTTCAGCTGTAGAAGAGGGTTTGGATGCCGTGTCATTGCCAGACAATGAGCGCTGCAACGAGGTAGGCATTGGAGGATTGGGTTCAGGACGCAGTCTGAATGGTTATTCGTTTGAGAGTGCTGTCGGAACAATGTTGGAAGGCTATTACGCTTGTATGAGAAAGGGAGTAACATATGCCTTGGTGTGCCGATTGTTTGGAATGGCTACCATCATGGCTTTGTTATGGTCCAGGAGAAGAACCCTACAACCGATCCTTGCCAGATTCAAGAGACTCCGGTAGCATTGCTTTATCTTCGTTATAAATGTACAAAGAAAGATTAATACAAGTCGTAACGTGTTGCTGACCATTCCGCTATTCGATGGCTTCGGACTCGATTTCCATGTGGGGTTCTCGGTGCATCTGCGACCGAGAGGCTTCTCCCAAAAGGCTGAAGTCGTCGGCTATTGACCCTCATGCATCGGCAACCAAAAGGTACAAGGATGGCGACTGTCCACCCCATGCCGTCTCTCCACTCTACGAGTCCAGTCTTTGGAAACCCAGTTTCTCTATTCCTCGACTTTGTGTACCATTGAAAAGACGCCGAAAATGGGCAAGGTCTACAGTTATGATGAAGGTAGGCGACACCTAAACACCACACCCCTCACAACACCTCAAGGCTGATTGCCCTCAAGTCTCCCAGCACAGAAGCGAAGATAGCTGCTGGGTAATCCTCTACGGCAACGTCTACGACGTAACCAAATTCGTCCCCGAGCACCCCGGCGGCGCCAAAATCATTCTCCAACTCGCCGGCCAAGACGCGACCGAAGAATACGATCCCATCCATCCTCCAGGCATCCTCGAGGAAACCCTGGCGCCGGAATGCAAGTTGGGCACCTTTGACGCCAGCACCTTGCCCGCAGTGGAAAAGTCGGCTGTGGATGATGGCAAAGTTGATGAAGAGGCCATTATGCCATTGGACCATTGCTTGAATATGGACGACATTGAAGCAGTGGCCACAAAGAAGATCAGCAAAAAGGCTTGGGCATACTACTTTTCCGCTGCCGATGATCTAAAGTCAAAGGCGTGGAATAATACAGTATACAGCAGTATTCTGTTGCGTCCGCGCGTGTTCATCGACATTACAAAGTGCGACACTAGCACCAGCATCTTGGGCCACAAAGTCAGCACCCCTTTGTTCGTTTCGCCAGCAGCAATGGCAAGACTGGGTCATCCAGACGGCGAACACGGCATTGCAAAGGCATGTGCAAAGTTCGGCGCTTGTCAGATCATCTCCAATAATGCGAGTCAAACGCCCGAACAGATTTGCGAGGGCGCCCCTGCAGATCAAGTGTTTGGCTGGCAACTGTACGTCCAGAATGACCGCAAGAAGAACGAGGACATGCTCGTGCGCATCAACGCAATCAAGAATATCAAGTTTATCGTCCTGACGCTGGACGCACCCGTAACTGGCAAGCGCGAACACGACGAGAGGGAAGGCAAGAATGTTGGCGCCAATCTACCCATTCGCAGTGCACACCAACAAGGCAGTGCCTCCACCACCTCTCCCGACCCAAAGAAAGGTGGCAACAGCGGCAGTGGATCCGTCGCATCCGCAATGTTCGCCGGCACAGCAGGAGACCTAACCTGGAAAACCACCTTGCCTTGGTTGGCCAAACACACAAAACTTCCCATCGTGCTCAAGGGCCTCCAAACCCACGAAGACGCCTACATGGCTTCCCTCCACGCACCCCAAGTCCGGGGTATCCTCCTCTCCAACCACGGCGGCAGAGCCGCAGACACAGCACCTCCTTCCATCCACACATTGCTCGAAATCCGCAAGTACTGCCCCGAAGTGCTGTCTACCCTCGAGGTGTGGGTGGATGGCGGCATCAAGCGCGGCACCGATGTGATCAAAGCGCTAGCTCTGGGTGCCAAAGCCGTGGGCATGGGCAGAAACGCGTTATTCGGATTGGGAGCTGGAGGGCAAGAGGGTGTAGAAAGGGTATACGAGATTCTTAAGGGGGAGATGGAGACGACGATGCGGCTGCTTGCTGTGCAGAAAGTTGAAGAGTTGGGGCCTCAGCATGTCAATGCTAGAGCTGTGGAGAGGGAGATCTATGATGGCCCTGCTGGGCTTGAGAAACTGGGTATGTGGATCAAGGCGAGACTGTAGGATGTACATCACAAACTGTGTCTTGCAAATGAATTTTACCTATTTCCAAATATCTTATCATTCGCTAAAGGCTTCTTACACCGTGGATATGGAATTGCACAAAAATCCCCAGGTTGGAGTGCTGCCAAAGACACTCTCTGAGAGACCGTTCTCTGTGGAAATTACCTCTTTGTAGGAAAAATTGTGCATTATTATAGCTGAGAACATGACCACATTTCATTGTGAGAAAGTTGATCGGTGTCAGAACACCACACGACACATCAATCCAGCAGGAGAAGCAGGAGAAGCACAAAAAAGCCATAGTGGGAGTTTCATCTCATTCATCTACGCATATCAAGAGCCGTCAAAAAGACACAGCCCTCTACGCAAGGGGGGTATATACAATTCGTCCTCTAGACTTCTGTAGCAGCAGCAGCAGCAAAACATCTAGTGCAAGTACTGCTTGAACCAGTACACAGCAGAGTTCTTAGCTCTCTCCAGACCCTCCTTTTGCTTGGGATCCTTCTGATCACCACGGACGGCGAAGCCGTGGACAAGACCAGGGTAATAGTCATAGTTGAAAGGAATGTTGAGTGTAGGGAGGGTTTTGAGGGTGAATTCCTTGAGCTCGGGGGTGAACATAGGATCAGTCTCAGGAGCCAAAAACTGCACCGGCACACCAATGTTGGCAATCTCTGATTCCTCGAGCAAAGAAGGGTGAGCGACGGCTGCGCAGTCAATGATGGGAGAGTCCTTGGCTCCAAGACGCAATACGGCCCAGGCGCCGTAGCAGAAACCAATGGCGGCGACCTTCTTGTAGTTGGACTTGAGTTCCTTTGCGTTGGCGGTGATCTCGGGAANACGCTTGTCCTTGCTGTTGCGGCCGATGAAGGCCATGATGTCGAAGTTCTTGCGCTTCTCGGGGTCCTCTAGCATGTCGGGCTCGATGACTTCGCCGTCGAAGCTGTGTGGTGAATGTCATGTTAGTAACAGTTCTCTAGATTATGCAAGTAGAGGCGGAGTAGATTTCGAGAAAAGACAACTTACTANGTCGGGGACGTAGACGGTCACATTGGCCTCCTTTGCATAGTGGTCGGCAATCAGACGGACATTGGGCAACTTCCAGCCAAAGACGTCGCAGATGATAAGGACGGCGGCATCCTTGTTGTCGCCAGTGACGTAGGCCGGGTTGTTACCGAGAGTAGTCTCCTTGCCGACAGCCTCGCCGTTCCACTTAAATCCTTCTTTGCAGCAGTTGGACATGGTTGTGATGTGTATATGTTGGTGGTATGTGGAAGAAGAGAGGGAGGACGGTTCAATTGAGGGGGCAAAGAGTTATATAACCTACGTACTCTACTCTAGATTGAGGGTCTTGCCTTACAAATTCGTTCATCCCGTGTCGGAGCTCTGAGCTCAGAGTCGCTGCCCCACCTGCTCGCTTTGGAATGTCAAGCCTCGGGCAGATCTCGCGCCTCGCGACAGGCCCGGAACCGGCCTGGTCTGTAACGTTCGACCGAGTCAGTTACGTCTGTGTCGCAATCATGCTCGAGATGGACTGCGATCGGCATGTTGAACCCCGGTCAGAGGGACAAGGAGAGAGGTATATGGAGGAATATTTCGTCCGTTTTGAATTGCATGAGGAAATCTTGTATAGTTACATCTGTTCAAAAGGAATTCAGATGCCATGGAGTACATACTTGGTGCCGCTTATCCGGAAGCTATCGAAAGCAAACGCTCGCTGTAGCAACTCAGACGAGGCGTCACATCTCGACTCATGTAATTACCTCTGTTTCTGTGCCCCAAACGCCACGCTAAAGATGAAAGATCACAAGCCACAACAATAATATCATCATGCCTCTACTTGGGAAGCACAAACAGACCAGGCTTCATGTTGATTCTGCAGAGCTTTGCAACACAACCAGAGAGCTGGAGGTAGGTCTGAACACCTTCAAGGATTCTCATGTGCGTAAAACCAATCTCTCTGATGAACTCGAGTTTGGCATGCTCTGAAAGAACGGGGATCGTCTTTGTGACTTTGAACATGGTGCTGACGATGTCGTGGCATGAGTAGCCAGAGTCCCTGTGATCACTAGTCAGTACACTAAGCCTTTGGGATCAAGACGATTTAGACACATACCAGAGTTCCTTGAGCATTGACAGAGCAGCGTCAATGTTGCACAGATGACAGTTCTTGATCATAGTCTCGACCTTGTAGGGGTGAGGCTGATCAACAACTTTGAAGACATTGTTTCCGTCGACGAAACCGAAACCCGCATGGGTACTTTGCAGGTTGTTAATGGCTTGTCTCATGTCACCCTCTGCACTGAAGACCAAGGCGGCGAGACCATCTTCCGAATACTCGACCTTCTCAGCCTCGCAGACTTGAGTCAGACGCTTGACAATCTGAGCATCAGTCAGACGCGAATATCTGAGGATTGCGCAGCGAGACTGCAGGGGCTCGATGATTTTGTTGGACTGGTTGCAGGCAAAGGCGAAGCGAGTCGTGCTTGAGTAGATCTCCATCGTTCTTCTGAGAGCTTGCTGGGCACCCGATGTCATGCTGTCGGCTTCATCGAGAATGACCAACTTTTGACGGCCGGCGGGTAGTGTGACCTTCTTTTGAGCAAAGCCCTTGATGCGATTGCGGACAACATCAATACCACGTTCGTCTGAGGCGTTCAGTTCGAGCACGGCTTCCTTGTATGCATCCCCAAGCAGTTGTCTGGCCAGACACAGAATCGACGTCGTCTTTCCGATACCAGGCATGCCCGAGATGATGACGTGGGGCATGTTGCCATCTTTTGCGATAATCTTGAGTCGTTCGATGGTCTCTGTGTTTCCAACGACATCGTCCAAAAAGACGGGTCTGTATTTCTCTANCCCTGCAAATGGCGTCAGTTTTGCGCAGACCGAGGAGGAGGGTGATTCGTACCAGGGAAGCTCATAGCCAGGAGCAGCAGAAGCTGCTGGACGTGCCTGAGCACCGTTCTGAGCTGACGAAGGGCCGGCAGTGACCATTGTGAGATGTGTATGTAATGATGTCGACCTTTACCTGTCTTCCTTGGGCAAACGCTTGTCGAAGGCACGCGTTTCCAGAAACACGTGAACGCGTAGAGCTAAAGTGGTGGATGATGTTATTGGGATGTTAACCGATGTTGACAAGAAACTATTCGCGCGTTCGAGTGGGCCTCGGCTACACTTGCTCTGCCGAACAAGCAAGCTCACTCAATATCCGTCTTGCTGAAACTCTCAAGGCGAAACCACCCGCGGAAGGAGCATTGCCTGCTCAACTTCGAGGTTCTTGCGTTCAATTCGTAGTACTGCTCGAAGAAAAACGGGTGACTGCCCGTGGAACCAAGCAGGCGGCTATCGAGGTGACCCAGGAGAGCAAGAAGCAAGGCTTGGCCAATTGATTAGACGATCATCGCTGCTTCCGCATTCTTGTTTCCTTTGGCATGCGCTCGTCTGTCACTTAAACCCTCTCTTGCCTCAACTCTCTTGACTTTCGCTGTCTACGATCCAACATCGGGCAATGCTCGTTCAAGTCCTCCTCTACCTCTCTTGCACACCATGGCCATCAGCCCCAGAATGAAGAGCTATCGGCTCCTACTCCTNCTTGCCATCTTCGCTGCTGTATTGTTCATCCATCGCGATCGTGTCGCATATGCTGGTTTCAAGTCATGGAGTGCTTCCTCGAGCCTCGTCTTCGGTAATCATGTCGACTGGAGTCAGATTCCCAAGCAACACACAGTTACGTCTATGTATGCCCTGCCCACCGGTAAACCAAAGAAGCTTCCCAAGATTCAGTACAGCTTCCCGACCGAATCCAAAGCTGAGAAAATCGTGCGTGAGGAGCGACAGCATGCTGTCCTTGAGGCCTTCAAACGCGCCTGGGGCTCGTACAAAGAGCATGCCTGGATGGCCGACGAACTGACTCCCATCTCTGGTGACAAGAGGAATACATTCGCAGGATGGGCTGCCACTCTGGTCGACGCTCTTGACACGCTATGGATCATGGGTCTCAAAAGCGAGTTCAACGAAGCCGTGGCAGCAGCAGTCTCCATCGACTTTGCGTCTACAGACCAGGATGAGATTAACGTATTTGAAACAACCATTCGATACATGGGTGGTTTCTTGTCTGCATATGATTTGAGCGCTGATGAAAGACTTCTGGTCAAAGCAAAAGAACTCGGCGAGATGCTGCTTCACGCCTTCGACACTCCCAATCACATGCCAATTACTCGTTGGAGAGTCATGGACGCTCGTAGAGGAGCCCCTCAGAATGCCGATCCGGTCACTTTAGTAGCAGAAATTGGTTCACTAGTCATGGAATTTACCAGACTCTCTCAGATCACTGGAGACC
Organism: Aureobasidium vineae; assembly: GCA_903819635.1. Lineage (NCBI taxonomy): Eukaryota > Fungi > Ascomycota > Dothideomycetes > Dothideales > Saccotheciaceae > Aureobasidium > Aureobasidium vineae. Next base: position 210,438 of record CAIJEN010000014.1, read on the forward strand.
CTCGCTGGTTTGATGCCACTCATCGCGTCATGAAACTTTTCGAAGAGCAGCAGTCAAAGACACACGTGCCTGGGATGTGGCCAATTCTTGTCAACGCCAAAGACATGGATCTCACTTGGCATGACACTTTCACACTTGGAGCAATGTCGGACTCCGCCTACGAATATTTGCCCAAGATGCACGCGCTCCTTGGTGGACTGGAGCCAATGTATGAGAAAATGTACCGCGAGGCCATGAACGCCGCCATCCGATACACACTTTGGCGACCTATGACACCTGATAATGCAGACATCTTAATCGCAGGAATGGCTCATGTTGATCAGGACCACAAAGGTGGGCTTGACTTTCAGGGCCAGCATCTCGTCTGCTTCGCTGGAGGCATGTTGGCTTTAGGTGGAAAGCTTTTTAACGACCAAACTCACCTCGATATGGGCAGGAGGGTGACAGATGGCTGCATCTGGACATACAAAGCCATGCCTCTGGGAATCATGCCCGAGGTGTTCCACATGGTCGAGTGTCCTACTAATGAGCCTTGCCAGTGGGACGAGAAGGTTTGGCATAAGGAGGTCATGAGAATGAAAGACGATGGTGATGGCAAGCTGGAAGATGTTCAGAAGGTCATAGCCGAAGATCGTCTCCCTCCTGGCTTCTCACGTCTTGACGATCGCAGATACATCTTGAGGCCTGAGGCAATCGAGAGTGTCTTCATCTTGTATCGTATCACTGGACGCAAAGATCTACAAGAAACTGCATGGCAGATGTTCAATGCTATTCAAGAAAACACCAAGACGGCGTTGGCCAATGGCGCGCTTGGGGATGTCTCTAGAGATGATGGAAAGGTGACAGTCACGGACAGTATGGAGAGCTTCTGGCTGGCTGAGACGCTCAAGTACTTCTACCTGATTTTCAGCGAACCTGACTTGATCAGTCTGGACGACTACACTTTCAACACAGAAGCACACCCTTTCAAGATTCCAAAGTAACAGAGATAGAAGATACCCTATGCAGCAATTGAGCGGGATATTTTATGCTTAGTAGGCGTTCCTTGCTGAAGTGTACCAAAACCACCCATCTGGTTTTCTGGGAGGTTGAGAAGACATCCTAGTTCTTGCATCTCACCAGATAGACAGCTAGGCCATGTACTTGACAAGAGTGCAGCGCAGGGCCAACCAATCAAAAGTACTTCTCCTTGTACCTTGAAGTCACATGCAGGACAGCCCGTCCCTGGTGCATGGGACAGGAGTGTGTCTTTGTTCCAGCATAATCGATTTTATCAAAGACCTTTGCCCATTGTATTGCAGCAAATGAAAGACCATTCTCGGGTGCGAATACGAGCCTAGGTAGAATGAATACATGAGTGATGTGGAGATGATGGCAGCGAATTCTGGAGTGTGTCGCCTCTTCGACCTCGCGATGTCTCTAGACGCGCACGTTCGACAACGCGGCCGGCCGATCAGCCGCCATCATGCAGCGGGATGCGAGCGGTTGCACAACGAAGGGTGCCATGGCAGCGCGGAGGCGAGAAGAATAGGCAGGGAAGACGGAAAGTATGTGAAAGGTACAAGGCCTCTTTGCCGTAAGCAAAAGTGCTGTGCAGCCGAGCTCACGGGTAAGCAAGGCACGATTTGATTTAAAAAGTTGTATGACTTCGCCTCTTTTTCTTACAACAGGCTGTGTCGTTTCCTCTTTTGACACGGCAACACAGGTGTTTTCTCCACGGTCTCCTTTCTGACATCGGTCAAGTACGCTCCTTTTGCGCCTTGGTTCTGGGCCGCCGACACGAGCAAAAGCTTGATCCACCAGGTCGACGCAATCTTGCCTTAGCACCAGAGACATCCGCGTACGTTGCAAAGTGATCACACGGCAAACGGGGCGGCGACAAGAACAATTCATTCTGCTTTTCCATCTTGATCTCTCATCTGATTTGATCTGCTCAGATTGTCCGCGGATCGTCTCTCTTGTTTCTCATTCTGCCAGATTTCCCCAGAGCTCGGCGTCATCCTCTCGGGAAGGGCGGATCGCGGCTTCGACGACATTTCGTGGCTGGGCACATCTGTGGCCGCGTCATACAAACCCTCTCTTGTCATCTTTCTGAAATACTTGTTGCCTTCGCGCTTGCTGTCGTTTGCTGCTTCTACTGTTTTCTTTGTTTCCCTAGCACTGCCACCTTTGTCTCCTACCTCGCTCGCCACCGCCGTGTATATATCGTCGACGCCGAGTCCACTCACCACTTACTCGTAAAGCCTACCGGAAAACAAGACCAACATGAAACATATTTCCACCTTGGCACTCGCTGCCAGCACCATCATTGGAGCCGAAGCCATCACCCTGCAAAAGCGTTCAAATGGCGCACCGAGGGTCGTCGAGCACGAGATTCAAAGAAAGCACGTCGAGAANCCCCTGAAGAGAGACCGTCTACGAAGACGTCAGAACACCATCCAGGAATCGCTGGACAACGAGCAAACCCTCTACTTTGCCAATGCCTCCATCGGCACACCGGCGCAGAGCTTTAGGCTACACATCGATACCGGAAGTAGTGATCTCTGGGTCAACGTCGCCACCTCTTCGCAGTGCGAGAACACACAACAGAACGACTGCTCAATCTCGGGCACCTACGCTCCCAACTCATCCTCGACTTACGAGTATGTTAACAGTCTTTTCAACATTTCGTATGTTGATGGCTCGGGTTCATCGGGCGACTATGCTACCGATGTCTTCCGCATCGGTGGTGCCGAGTTACAAAACCAGGAATTCGGTATTGGTTACGTGTCGAGCTCCGAGGAGGGTATCCTTGGAATCGGTTATCCTACCAACGAGGCCATTCTTCAATATTCGACGGAGCCTTACGTCAACGTGCCCCAGCACATGATGCAAGCTGGACTCATCAACACCAATGCTTACAGCTTGTGGTTGAACGACCTCGATGCCTCCACGGGCTCGATTTTGTTCGGCGGTGTCAACACTGAAAAGTACACCGGATCTCTTCAGACGTTACCCATTCTCACCGAACAGGGTATCTACGCCGAGTTTATTATCGCGCTCACTGGTGTCGGCTACAACGGCCAAGAAAACTCCATCGCCTCGAACCTCAACACTGCTGCTCTGCTCGACTCTGGCTCCAGTTTGATGTATCTTCCCAACGACGTCACCGAGTCCATCTACAGCATGACCGGTGCCAAGTACAGCCAGGAGTACGGTGCTGCCTTCATTGACTGCAACATGCGCTACAACGACACCACCATCGACTTCACCTTCTCTTCTCCTACCATCCGTGTTAGCATGTCGGAACTGGTTCTTGTTATGGGCTACCAGGGTCGCACTCCTCTTTGTATTCTTGGCATTGCTCCTGCCGATGGTACCACTCCCGTCCTTGGTGACACCTTCCTTCGCAGCGCTTACGTCGTCTACGACATTACCAACAACGAAATCTCTCTCGCACAAACCAACTTCAACAGCACTGGCAACAACATCATGGAGATTACCAACACCAGCATTCCCGATGCTACTGGTGTTGCCTCCGCTGTCACTTCCGTCTCCCAGGAGACTGGTGGCGGTCGTCTTGGTGGCCTCACCAGTGTCACCAGCAGTGGTATGGGTGCCGTCATGACTCCTGGACCTAAGGGACTCGGAGCTCTTGCTGCTGTCGGTGCCGCTGCACTCTTTGCTTTGTAAGCACTCGTTGCAAACCAGAGCCCCGGTTACGAATGCATGACCTTTTGCTTTTTCATTGTCGTTACTGTATATAAAAGAGTGCCTTTTCCTCCAAGCACGACTTTCTCTACTGCATATTCGGCGCCTCCTTATTTTTATCTTTGTCGCTTTTCTTGTCGATAGCGGTCTTTTCTTGGTTTTTGCTTTGTTCAGAGAGTTCATATATCTTGGATGTGCCATTACTACACAGTAAATAGAAAGTCTTTTCGTTGCCTTTATTGGTATACAGCATATTAATCTTTTTGCAATTGTTCTTGCTTTCCGCTCCATATTTGCATGCTCGTCATCTGTGAAACATGTACGTTTGATCATGGAATGTAAAATTGAAGCCACCTTGTGGTGATTTTGACCGAAGGGCATCGGAGTTTCAACCACGGCTTTGGGCACGACTTTTTGTTTTCTTTACGTGGAGATGCGAGTGAGGCTTTCTTTGTCCTATAGGCAAGAATCATAGATTCGCTTTTTCCTACTCTGGTGGAATATAGTGTTTCGTACCAGATTGGGCTTTTTGCTGGTAAATGAGGGATTGCGAATGGGGTTGGGTAGGAAGGTAGTTTTGGTATTTGGTTCTTCGATTACTTTTCTTGCTCTTTCTCATATAAAGGGGCTGTCAAGTCTATATAGAAGGCAGGATCTCTGTGATTTTGATGGTATTGATGGGTGGGATTGATATAAGTTATTGAGGCCAGGGTTGTCCTGGCAGCGAGTGCAGATGGGAGAGTTTTGCAAACGTCGGGAGGAGATCTTGTAAACATGGATAATGTGTTTTGATAATCGGGGTTGCAAGGGTATTCAGGTTCGATTTCGTTAGGCAATGCAAGGCTTGGGGATGCTGAGGATTTTGCCATTTCTTTTATTTCTAATCTAGCCGCCATCGTAATGTATATCAGAGCGTCAACTTTTTTGAGATCACTGGAGTGTCTTGACATATCCTTCAGTCTGCTGACCATTTACTTGTTTCTTTCTCAAGCACCAGAGATGAACAAGGCAGCAAGTAAACTTCAATCTTTCTGGTCTTTTGCATCCATCAATGTCAGTCTCCTAAACACCAGTCACCTTCGGCACAGCCCAGAAACCGGAAAACCTCTTCTCGGCCACAACATCGAGTTTGAGTTTGTTCTTCAGCAACTCCTGTTTCCNCTGTACGTCTTGCACAATCTTGATCCCACACTCCTCGACNNCACTTTTTTTCACCAATGCAGCTGCGATCCCTGTAGCGACGATACTGCCCAGTATACCTTGTATCTCTTTCTTGAAGGCGCTTTCGCAACCTTTGTGGCTGCCTGTTTCCGCATCCACGGATTTTAGGGCAGATAATGCGGTTTTGGCGGCTGTAAGACGAGAAGATATAGTGGTGAAGACGGCGGAGAAGGAAGAGGTGGGGGAGAGATTTGTTGCAGCAGATAGCTCGTCTGCAGATGGTAAAGTAGGTGTGCCGATGGAGAGGTAGGGTTTCAAGCGTAATTCGTGTCTGCGAGCGTCGGTCGAGTATACCTCTGTTGCCTCCAATGGCGCGAGCAATTGCAATGAGGCGAGAACAGCATATACTGACGACAACGCAGACGCAAATTCTGCAGTAGTCGTTGCGTTTGCGGTGTGGAAAGCAAGGGAAGCTTGAGAGGTAGCCACTTGATCTACCATCAGATGATCCCCTTGCTNTTTGTATTTTCTCACTCGCAGGTGGAGGAAGAGGTCAATATGTTGGAGATGCTCTGCCCGTGTTGCAGACACAAAAGACAAAAAGCGGTACATGTAGCCAAACTCTGCGGCTTGGTATACATCAAGCTCGAACCCTAGCTGCAGACTCCACTCCATAACCCTGAGTTTGTGGAAATACGCCCAGGCAGCCAGAGGGTAGAATCTGTCCATCGGCGAGGCTGGAGTAGGGAACAAAGAGTGCAGTTCTGCATCTGCGTTTTCGGCTTCTGCTTGCAGGCCATCGAGTACGCCTACGCTTTGGCAAAAAGTCCTTCGCATGCGACACCGGTTTTGGAGTATCATGCGCGGGATATTGATGTATTCGTCCATTGCTTTTGCCATGAATTCGTCGATGATGCGGGAAGATAGGTATCGTGCATCTGTTGGCAACTCGACTTCCCAGTTTGCGGGCGATAAAAGGGGATCGCCTGCCATGGAGAGACTGCGAATGTCTTCGAGCAGCAAAGAGAGATGGGGTGTATCGTGGGAAAGCAGTTTCTGCCCTTTGAAGAGCAAGCCTTGCATTATGGCTCGAGAGTAGGTAGACGGCTGAGGAGTGCGGTTGGAAAAGTCCCATGCGAAGCNGCTGTGGATTAGGAGATTTTCGTTAGTCTCGAGAAATGCAGCAAGTCGTGCAGTATAGAGAAGCAAAACACTTACGGTTACGTTCAAGGGACTTGGGCTCTCGATGCTTGCGAATCGATGAGCTTCGATGTTGTCTTCGGCTAGCCTTTTGAAGCGAGGATATGCCTCTTCCCAACTCGTCTTGATCATGGGTGTCGGAGGTGTGTTGCTGGCCAAATGTCTTTGCACTCTCTCCGAGAAAAAGCCAGGTCTTGCTTTACCCAGCTTTGCCGTCTCATTGACTCTGTCGACAGAGTCGAGCACCGCTTTCCACACCTCAGTCTTGTCAACCACTTCAACAAGGCTCAGTGGCTCTAGAGCTTCAAGCAAGTGAATTCGCAACTGCAGACGCTGCCGAAGTGCCTCGTTGACATCTGCAGACAAACCCTGGGCACTGAGAATGTCCAAAGCGCCGCGCAGTTCTGCAATGACATCTTCGTGATTGACATCGTTCAACATGTATTGCGTAAACGTCTGAGTGACAAAATCCTCTTCTTCGTAATAATGCTCAGAAGTGATTTCCTGAACCACCGCATCGCAAGACTTGATGATGCCGAGGCAGAATGCTCGAAGGACATTGCTGATTAGCGGGCCCGGGTTCTCAGGACTTGATCTCTTTGGGTTGAAGACAACAGCATTAAGAGGTCGGTGGTAAGGTGTCAGCAGAGAGTACATGTGCAGAGAGGTAAACAGTGTCTGCGAGAGTGCGTATCCTTGATGCCAGGCCATNNCTGCATCTCATGTCAGAACATCCACGCAATCAAATCATCGAGCCAAACATACTTCAAAGGAGAGCAATTGATCCATTATGCCAATGATTTCCTCGGGCAACATGTTTTGCAGAGGGTCGAAATTGTCCACTGCAGCATCTTTGTCGGGAATTAACAATCCGCTGTCCATCTTGGGATCCATAATNNCTGAGATGTATGTTAGCAACAACTATGATATCCGAGAGAGCCGAGTTACCTCTAGTGCTCCGACAGCCTCGAAAAGCGTAAAGAAATCATCCTTGACCAATTGTCCCTGCCGCAATTCTAGCACTCAAGAATCAGCAAACCTATACAACAATTTTCTACACGTCCAAACAAGATCATCTACCTTCCATAAAGGAGAAAAACAGACAACAACGACAGGACTGCAGAACTTGTAGTTTCACCAACACATACCTGCAGAAGCATCTGAGAACTCTCGTGTGACGTCCGTGACTCTCATCTGTCGCGGTGTATATTGCGATGACCGTGACGCACCACCACTGTACGCAGACATGGCAGCAGGCTGAGCATCGCCAGTTCCCAGAGTCAGGCGCGTTAAATCTGGTTGCATGATGTGTATTGAGAGGGTGTGAGTTTGAGAATTATTAGATTTCACTAATCGGAGGTCTTGTTGGGCGGCTTTCTTGGTGTCGGCTTCGCAATCGCTGCATGGATGGAATTTGAAGAACAATGATTGTTTGACAGAATCCCGGTTGAACATATACAAACGAATTGACAGGAGGCTAGTTTGTACGATGGATTGAAAATAGTCACGACAGATAGATAGATTGTCGCGATAACGTCGCATTAAACACGGCAGGTAGAAAACATTCAAGAGACCGTAGCTCTGCAAGAACACTAGAAGTGGTGTTGACTGATGATTGCATTTTATTGCATTTCGAGCGTTTTTGACTTTCGCAAATCGACAATTGTTGGTACAATCACCCCTCCTTGGGTCTTTCCCTACTCTCCTTGTGTCTCTCCTAGCGCATGGTATCTGGTTGGATTTACGAGGACTGGGCGGCGGGGGTGGACTCTGCGAGAGCTTGGGCGAGGTTCTTGCTCTCACCCTGCTTGCCGTTCTGTTTGTGGAAACGACTCTGTCAGCGATACTGTTTGAGTTGTCGTTGGATGGAGTGTAGGGTCCGTGGCGTGGTGTATGTGTGTTGTAGAGGACGGGTCTAACGCACCTCCCACTTGGCAAATCTCAAGTCCATCTCTCCTCTGCGCTCGGCAGCCAATCTCTTGTCCTCCTTGAGCGAGCGGCGGACAACACGGGCGGCGACGGCCAGGTAACGGTTGTAGCTGTGAATCAAATCCAAGAATCAGTCTTCCGGTCCTTCATCTTCCTTCAGGCTCCGACTGTCGCGGATTGGCGGAGTTGCTCACCTGAGACCAGCGGCTTTCCAGGCGGCGACCATTGTGACGGTATTGAAGAGGTGTGGGTGGTTGATACAGAGGGTGGATAGAGAGCTTCAATTCAACTGAATGCGCTTGCCTCGACTTCCAACCCTCCGTCTCCGCGCCGCTTGGCGTCCTTCTCCGCCGACACGTCACGTGCATTGAATAACTATCCAACGTTTTCTTCTTGACCTAGTCACATACTCACAAATGCTAAGTGAATAACTTGCAACCCAGCATCATCACGGTGAAGGAAGGGTCATGTCCTACAAGACTGTTTGGAGACTTAGGGTCGACTGGGTGCCAACCTAGTCCTCTTCAGCTTGTTCCATCTTCATCATCAAAACTCAATTGCCAACACTTTGGGTATTCACACTCGTAGCATTAAAAGAAGAAAATGCTGATTTATTAACAAACGAAAAAATTGCATCAAGTCTACGCGTGAATCGCGAGTACAGTTTTAATGGTACATTTTTCTGCCTCAGTTCCCGAATCGTATTTACATCCTTTACACCTTGAGGCCGAGCTCCTCAGCGTAAGGGAGAACGTAAAGGTCACCGACCGATGACACTGAGGCCTTGTTCTCGAAGACAGCCTTGGCAGNCCTGGAAGAATAGTTAGCACTTGTTACGACCGCAGAATAATCCATTAAACTCACCTCCTTAAGCTGCTCCTCAGTGACAGAGTCAATGCCCTTGGCGACCTCATCTATTTGGTAGGCCTTGTTACCCTGGACGAGACCGGCACCGGTAAGTTCAATACCAGCATCAATGTTCTGGCCGAACTCAAGCTCCTTGAACTTGGCGGCGGCCTTGGCCTTGGTGAAGTCCTCCTTGGAAACACCCTCGGCGACCTGCTTGAGGGCGTTAACGACCTCTTGAGCGGCACCTCTGACGTCCTTGGCGGAGCCCTTGATGGAAACGGAAAGGAGACCAGCGTCCGAGTAGATGGCGCTCTTGGTGGCGATGGTTGCACCGTGGAACTTGGAAGAGGCCTTGGAAAGAAGAGAGAAACCAGAAGACCACTTGATGGCAGACTGGCCACCGAGGAGAGCGGCAAGGACGGCAATCTCGGGCTTGTATGAAGCACCAGTAGGGGTGCTTGAGCCGGGAANAGCGAGGACCATAGCGTTACCGGAACCGTGAGCGATACGCTCCTCACCACCGTAGTACTGAGACTTGGGGGTGGTGATCTCGGCTCTGGCGGATTGAGGAACGTTGTTGAAGAACTGACCAACCCACTTGGAAAGCTCACCAGACTCGATGCCGTTGGCGACAATGGCGAAGTTGGGGGCGGCGTAGGCGGAGTCGGCAAAGTCGGCAATAGCGTCGGCGTCGAGGTACTTGGTCATGGGGGTGGAGGAAGAAGGCGAGGTAGGGACACCGAGACCACGGTGGAAGGCAAGACCGTGGGCCGAGTTGACGGCCATCTCGGTAACGTCACCAAGCAATTGCTTCTGGGCGAGCTGGATGTGGGGGTAGATCTCCTCGTGGTAGATGTGAGGGGCGTACTTGGTCTGGGTAGCGACCTCGGCGAGGAGCTCGACAAAGTAAGGCAGGTCGTCTCTGAGGAACTTTGCGCCGACGACGAGGTTCTCGCGGGAGCGCGAAGAGTAGGTCTGAGAGCCCATCAGCTCGGCCTCACGCTGAATGCGGAGGGTGGAGCGCTTGTGGGTGCCNNCTGTATGTACGAATGAGTTTCATGTATGACGGATGGGTCGTTGGTGGCTGGCGCAGACCTTGAAGGCGAAGCTCTGCAGACCGANGGAGAGGCCAGGCAGGGGCTCGTAGCGGGTACCGGCCTTGGAGACAATGGCGAGCTTGGTCATAGGACCGGCCATGTCTCTGCTGGCGAACTTGACGCCATTGGCGGAACCGGTCTCAAAGGCGAAGGAACCCGAGGCGGGAGCAGCGAGGCCGCGAGTCGAGGGGGCCGAAAGGTTGCGGGCGGCGCGCTGGGCTGGCCGTCTGAAAGCCGAACAGGACAGCATTGTGAGTGTGCCGGCGGGGAGCAATTGGCGGAGGGAGGGGAGCTGGAAGATACGGCGATGTCTTTGAGCCAACGCTGTCGACGCTCGAGGTTCCTTCCTGGCCCTGCTGTTCGGAATAAGCCGCCTCTGATTCGTCGGGCACCTGCCCTTCTGAAAAGTCCAAAGCACAGACCCGGTCGCGCTTTCCGCAAGCCGGTCATGTTCAAAATGATTTGAGCTTTCTGTTCCTGCCTCATTCTGCGCCCACTCATGTCGCGGTAGCATAGGACACACCGTATAACCTGACCGAGGAAGACGTCGCTGCTGCGCCCACCATGGCCGAGGTAATGACTTAGTTCTTGCTCTACATCCAGAATCCCCATTCTGAGTCTTCTTTACAGCACTATTCGCAGCTTTGCGCTCTCCTGGTCGACGAGTCGTATGGTCAACTCTCGGCCCACGTCTTTCGCACCCTTGCTCTCTGGGGCCGTGTCAATCTGCAGACCCTCATCTCCAACGCCCAGCTCTCTCCTCGCCATGTCAAATACGCCTTGAGTGTTCTCATCCAGCAACATCTGGTCCTCCACTCCTCGGCCGCCGGTAGCGATCCGCAGACCTTCTATGAAGTCGACTGGAATGGCGCGTATAATTTGATGCGCTCTGGAAAGATCATCAACATTGTCCAGTTACGCTTTGGAGAAGCTGCCGCCCAGCTCGTCTCCAACTTGTTGCAATTGGGTCACGCACGTGTCGAAGATTTGGAGGATGCGTACAAGTTCACAAAGAACCCTGGACATGCAATCGACACCGAAGCCGAACACATCAACGGTGAGGGCATGCCTGCGCGAAGAGGTCTCAAGAAGATCACTAGCCCCGAACAACTTCACTCGATGCTGTGTAAGCTTCTAGAATCTGGCTTCCTCACAAGGGTTCGCCCGACCACCTTCCTCTCTCCCGCCGATTCCCACAACGAAGCCGACCTTCTCGTCAAACGCGAGCAATTTCCCGATGGAAAGGTCACTGGTCCCAAGGCAAAGGTCGTGTACGAGCAGGCTCTAAGAGATTTGAAAAGGAAATGGAGGGATGCTGCAGAGGATGCTGTCACTGGTGTGAAGAAGGTCCCCAAAAGATCCAACGGATATGGCCCCTCCGCTAAGAGAATGAAGACCAACGGAGGTGCGGCAAATGGGGTAGGCACATACGGCGCTGAAGACGAGGACGATGTCATTATGGACAAGGATATGGTGCTGAAGGTCAGCTGGGATAAATGCAACGTCGCCTTGCGTAGTCAGGCTCTACAGAATCTGGCCGCAAAGTCTATTGGAGACGTCACAGCGACCGTGTACGGCGCATTACTGGAACTGCTGGAAAAGAAATGTCCGAGATGTTACGATGAGCTCGCCATCTACACAGACGAGGCAGATGAAGAAGCCGCTCAGCCTACTTCTACTACTCTCGAAATCACAGACATTCTCGACCCCACCATCGATTTAGCCTCTACCCTATCTAATGGCGACGATGACGATTATGACCTGGAAGACGACGATGTTCCGAAACGAGAGAATGGCAACGAGAAATTCAAAGGCGGCGCCTCTGCTTTTGCAGACCGCAATCAGCGTCTTACACTGGTCGAGCAACACATGGCCCTCCTGGCCGAGCATCCACGCGGCTTTGCTCAAAAGGTCAGCACTCGCGGTAAAGGAGAGTGGAGGGTTAATTTCCCAGCACTTATCCGATGGATGCAGCGCAACGAAGTGGAGCAGGTTATCAACGCAGGCCACGGCAGTATTGCTACGCGCATTGTGCGCATGCTATACTCCAAAGGAAAACTTGACGAAAAGCAAGTCGCCAACTTCTCTCTCATGCGCCANAAAGACATCCGCAGCATCTTGACCGCCATGCACGAGCACGGTTTCGTCGAAGCACAGGAAGTCCCCAAAGACAACACACGCCAGCCCAGCAGAACTCTGTTCCTGTGGTACTTTGACCCTGATCGATGCCGCCAGTTACTTTTGCAACACACATACAAAGCTCAAGCCCGCCTGATTCAACGCATGCAACATGAGAAGGACGTCGTCAGCGAGGTCATCCAGAAAGCCGAACGTCTCGACGTCGTTGGCCACGAGGACGAATATCTGACTGCCGGTGACAAACAAGTCCTCCGCACCTGGCGCGAATTTGAAGAGAAGCTCTTGACTCAACTCGCCCGTCAGGACGATCTGGTTGCTCTACTTCGCGACTTCCTGCCTGACGTACGCGATGCTGCTTCTGCTTGATCAACCTCTCCCTTGCTCGACACTCTGATTCTTGTGTTTCCTTCTCTTTGACGATCAAAAATACCATTTACTCTTTTTCTTGCATAGCGGCTGGCGTTAACCAATGGGTCAAAAGGACTGAGACGGTTTAGCTCTCTTGTTACAAGATGACAGTCTGACAGAAGCAGAAAAGGTGTGTACAGAAAATTTATATCATCATTCAACAGACAATCACTCGCAGAGCAACATTTGCTACTCTTTCACTCCAAATCAATGCTTCGTGCTCATGCCGTTCTATGACAAAGTCTCTTTACTGTCACTAGCTAGATCGACCACTCTTTTTACAGTGACCCTGACTCGAAATGAAGCATAAACCCCGTTCCCCAAGAATTGGGGTAGATACATCACAGCCCCAAATCCTGGAGATATTACTGCTCAAACACAAATGATGAGGAGGATATGAGGTCTCAGTCTTCAACTATTGGAGCAGATAATGACGATGGGCAGAGAATGCTGTGTTCCTGGAACAGTCGAGAGGTCTATATAGAAGAGAAAACCCATCAACCTTCATTGACAATATCATTCAGCAGCGATCCATTCTTCACATCACAATGGCATCCTCTCAACTCACCATCGAATCCTACGATATCTACCATGGCCTCCCAACCTTCAAGGATGAAGGTCTAACCGCCATCGTCACAGGAGCAAACGGTCTATCCGGCGTCCACATGCTCAAAATCCTCGCCCGACAACCTCAGCGCTGGAAGAAGGTCTACGCACTATCAAGACGTCCCCCTCCTGGCGACCTACCAGACAATGTCCAACATGTCCCCTGCGACTTCTTGAGCTCTCCCGAAGCCATTGCGTCTGTTCTTAAAGAGAACAATGTCAAAGCTGATTATGCATTTTTCTTCGCATACATCCAGCCAGCGCCAAAGCAAGGCCAGAGAATATGGGCAAACGTGCAAGACCTGGTGTCTATCAACAAAGCCCTGCTATCCAATTTCTTAGACGCCTTGACAATCTCCAAAAACATACCCAAGACTGTGTTGCTGCAATTGGGAGCTAAATACTATGGCTTGCATCTTGGACCTGGCTCTCCTCCTTATGAAGAAACATACGAAAGAGTGATGCTAGAACCAAATTTTTACTATGCTCAAGAAGATGTGCTCAAAGCATGGGCAGAGCAAAACAATTCACATTGGATCACCACACGACCTTCGCATATCCCTGGCGCTGTTGCCGATAACGCGATGAACTTGGTGCTTCCTCTGGCCATCTACGCAACCGTGCAGAAATACTTGAACCAGCTATTGGAATTTCCCTCCGATCTCAAGGCGTGGGAAAACACAGTGTCCATTTCTTCGGCGAGGATGAATGCGCATTTGGCTGAATGGGCTGTGTTGACACCCACAGCGAGAAATGAATCTTTTAATGCTTGTGACGATAGCGCGTTTACCTGGGGTCAATTGTGGCCACGTTTGGCTGCTCGTTTTGGCATGGACTGGAAAGGACCAGATCTCGATGCTGAGTACAAAGAGATCAAGATGCCATATGAGCCTCCGCCGCGTGGATGGGGCCCCACTGCATCCATGAGATATAGATTCACGCTTGTGGAATGGGCAAAGAAGCCAGAGGTCACCAAGGTGTGGAAACAGATTGCTGCAACCCATGGACTGAGAATGAAAGAGTTTGCGGACATTGATCGTGTGTTTGGGTTTACGGATGCGACTTTGGGTTTTTCGTATCCCATTCANTTTCAGGTATGTGTTTTGTGTTTTGTGGTTTCTTGATATAGATAGATTGCTGACTTGTTGTTTGTGGTTAGTATGACCAAAGCCAAGGAGATGGGATATTTTGTCTATGTGGACTCGACCAAGTCGATTGTCAGGACGGTCGAGAAGTTTGCAGATCTGAAGATGATCCCTGGTCTACCTTCGATGTGATTTGGCGGATTGCATGCAGAAGTTGGAGCTATGCGCCGCTCTTCAAAAGTTTGCGGGTGTTGTGGGTCTTCTATCGCTTCAGCTCTTTGAATACTATACTTATGATTTGAACCTTTATTGTGGTGTTTCCATACACCTTGAACAAAGGATCGTTTTTTCGTGTGGCTGTAGGGCTGCAGATGCGAAGTAGAAGGTCGTACATGACGGATAATGGGGAAGGTGAGTGGCTGGAAGGTAGGAGCGTGAGCAAGTCTCCATGGGAAGCAGAGTCACGAAGATGCGCACTTAGACGATTGGCCTCGAAAGTTGTCGTTCGGTGAGGGGAAATGGGCATGTCGGAGAAAGGCGCAAGACCATAGAGTCCTTGTAGTGGACAGTAATTCGATTGTACGTGAGTTGAGCACTTGATCAATAGTGTGTTCGCGTGCAAGAGACCTAACGTCATGATCTGTGTCGGACAGACGGCGGGTCGGAACTCGACATTGACAGTGTTTCTCCCAAGTGTTTAGTCCGATAGCGACGAAGACCCTGAGCCAGACAGCCGACGGTCGACCGAACTAGCTGGCCATTAAGATGATCATGAGCAGGATGAAGTCGATTTCGAGGAGATCGGAGCTGCGCGGGAGAAAGATGTCCATACCATAGTAGGAGAAATTGAGTCCAATAGGGAATGCCTCTGATATGTCAGGGGCTAGTGTTTGTGGAAGTCACCTGGCAGCCATACCAACACTCAGATTCAGAAAGTAGTACACCAGGGTGCTACAAGTGCCAGAAAACATCGAGAGCGCGAGTTACGCGTGTGACGACATAAAGAGTGAAGGAAAGAGTGCGTGAGCACGACTGCACGGGTCTTGGCATTGTGTTGCGAGCTGGCTGGTATAACTCACATCTCCAGCGTCAACCACTTCTTCTCTCCTTCACTTCTCTCATCTTCCTTCTCCAACAACCACACTGCCGCCAACCTGGGCCGTCTGATTTTTGTCGCTTCTAGAGCTGTTGTCCCAGCTCGCTCCCAAACTCGTTTGGTGTTGCCCGATCTTCTTTCTCGTTGCTTCCCTTGTGTCGGCATCCTTCTTTATTCGTTCCGCATCCTCCGCGCGCCTAGGCCAGGTCACGTCTGCTATTTTGTCATCTTCTTCATCGTTTGCGCATCGCGCAGTGCCCCATCCTTCTTCTCTCATTCGCCCATGGCTTGCCGCTTCGCCCCCATGGTGTACGGGTGGGCCATGGCGCCGCACACCCTTCATACTTCGTTACCCTCATTCCCAGCGAGTGTTGTATTCTCGGGAGGCGGTATTACCTCCTTAGGTGTGCTGACCTGGGTCGTCGTCGCTAACTCGCCTCGTGCGTATGAAAACTTGGACTATCAGACCAGTCGCGGCCTGGATCCGATGCCCTTTGCCAATAAGGCCTGGGGAAGTTTGGACCCAGGTTGTGGCAACCAGACTGTCGCAACTGTATTCCAGAGCCGGAGGGTATACCCTGTCCTAGCCGGGTGTCCGATCACGCATAAGACATCCAACGGTGGTCCTCTGAATATCGGAAGCGGCAGCACAGTGGGGAGATATAACAAAACGCAAAGTCAACTTTTCAGGGATTGCTGTAATGGCCTGTTCCTGGGGAGGGAGCACCCTCTGGGTAGTTTTGTCAAGAACAGTTTTTCGCCAGTCGAGAGTACGTGGCTTCTCTGCTGGTGGAAATAATCTTTGGAACCATTCGGTCAATCTTGACCCAACATCTTTTCATCGTCGTACTGGCTTCTCAGCCAGGCGCCGGAGAAGGTCTCTAGATACATCAGTACGCGTTAGCTCGTCACCTGCCTCTCTCGTTGTGCTCTTTCTCAGGATGCCAATAATTTCTCGTCCAACATGATATCGTCGCATCATTTCTTCAATGTACCTTCATCTGTATCCATACATCGAACATGTTGTGCTCGATCCGTTTTGAACAGCATATTCGACATGTCACATGTTCATCGCTGCTTCCCGTGAGCTTTGGCAGATTGTCACGACATACAGGAAGGTTTCGCGGACTGTCGTTGAAGAAGACTGCTGGTGGTGTGGAGAAGACATGACTGCGAACGCATAGTCTCATGTGCAAAAATAATGAGATATCAATAACGACCTCGGTCTACACTGCTTGATCACCTTCTCATATCATTGTATAGTATCACCCTCAAAACCAAGTAATCTCAAGCAAACATGCCTCCATCAGTCCCTACCCACGTCTTCAACGCCCTCAAACGCTTCACCTCCTGTGATGTACGCCAACACATTCCCCTCCTCCCAACCATTCCATCCGAGCTAAACCACAAACCTCCTTAGGTCGGCGACGCCCTCGTAAAACTGAACGTCAGATACGGCGGCTACCTCCATGGCCTCAAGATGTTCTCTCCCCACCAACAAGCCGGCACCACAAAACTCTTTGGCCCAGCCTATACAGTGCAAATGGTTGATGCTGCCGACACTTCGTCTCCCAAGCCTTCTGGCCATTTCGTCGATGGAGTTACGGAAGGAAGTGTGGTGTTTATCTCACAGCCCCAGGGGTTTTACTCTGCTTGTTGGGGTGGCTTGATGTCCACGCGAGCAAAGTATCTAGGTGCCCAAGGTGTGGTTGTAGATGGCAATTTTAGGGATTTGAATGAGCATAGGGAGATGCAATTTCCAGTTCGTGTTTTCTTCTTTGTCATTCCTTTTCTCTGCCACTGAAACGCATTGCTAACTCTTTGGGGAAAAAGNGTATTTGCAAAAGCCACCTCAGCTTTGGGATCCAATACTTTTACTAGAGCGAGTGGGCTCAATGTGCCTGTGCAGTTTACGAGTGATGAGCAACAAAGGCCATTAACCATCAATCCTGGAGACTTGATCCTGGCTGATCTGGATGGCGTGGTTGTTGTCCCAGTCGAGCATGCCGAGCAGTGCTTGCAGATTTGCGAAGAAAGATTTGAGATTGATGAGAAAACGATGGCTGCACTACAAGCTGGAGAACCTATGGGTACGACTCTTGCTCGTTTGAGAAAGTAGAAGTGTGTGTTTGAGAGATGGGTATAAATCCTATGTACAGTGGATAGCTGACATGATTGAAACCCTCGTACCATCAAAACCTGTTTTCTCTCATGGCCAGCTCTCTCCGAACTAACGATTACCATGTTCTGATGGCAATGTACCGATGATCTCATTACAAAACATTGTCAACCTCAAACCTCAGAGCGAGCGGGAATAGGCTTCTGCTTAGGAGGAGCATCAATCCTTGCCGATAGACTAGTAATCTTGACATCCGCTGCAGTGTTGTTTGTAACGTCGAACTTGTCAGCGAAGATGAGGGTGTTGGGGAACCCTGGATCAAAGGGAGCCGCAGATTCGATCTCGTTCAAGTCTTCCTGCGTGAGTGTGATACTCAATGCCTCGACATTAGCTTTGAGGTGCTCGACCTTGCGCTGGCCGACGATGGGAAAGACGTTAGGTGTCTTGTGCATGACGTAGGCGAGGGCCACTCCGTGCATGGTAGCCTTGTGCTTCTCGGCGACCTTCTCGAGAGCATCCGATATCGCGTTTTCGTGCTCGCTGGACTGGGATGCTCTTGCAGAACCTTCGTGCTCTTCGCTGCGTGCTTCCTTGGTCTTGAACTTACCCTGACCCAGAGGACCCCATGGTGCGAGTGCCATGCCCTGATCGTAACACCTGTTTAAGGGTCAGCATAGGTTTGAGTTGATGTGCCATGAGCCCAGAACTTACATGGGAATGATCTCTCTTTCCATGTCTCTGTAAGAGGCATTCCACTTTCCTTGGTAGACCGAGAAGGGACGCAGACCGTGAGCACGAGCGTAGTCGTTGGCTTTAACTACAACCCAGGCAGGTGTGTCCGAAACACCAAGATAGAGGACCTTGCCAGCGGTGATCAAAGCGTTGAGCCCATGCATGACTTCCTCGACACTGGTGCTGAAGTCCCACCAATGCACATAAAGCAGATCGATGTAGTCGGTACGCAGCTTCTTCAACGAACGATTGACAGAAATGTGCATGGACTTGAAGGAGTTACCAACGAAGTTGGACTGCAGGGGCTCAGCATCACGAGCATGGGAACGGTATCCAGTGGTGTACTTGGTTGCGATNNCCTGTAATGTTGTAAGCTGTCTGACCGGCGTTGTGAAGCGGAAATCGAGTGCTGCAACGTACACCATCTGATCACGGTTACCCTTCTTCTCCATCCATTCGCCAATCCACTCCTCAGACTCTTCGCATTGGTACGCGTTGGCGGTATCGACAAAGTTACCACCGAGGTCAAAGAAAGCGTCTAGGACAGCAAAACTGCTCTCCTTGTCACATTCTCCCATAAATTCTTTCCTACAAATGTAATCAGCCGATTGGTTCTGGACAGTTCGAGCTTGTGTTCATAAATAGGCTTACCATCCAGTGCCGAAGTTCATGGCTCCCAAACATAGTGGTGAACATTTGATGCCTGCAGTGGGTGCCAATACTCGGTGGTAACCGAGAAGGCTCTTAGGTTTGGGTGCGGGAGAGAAGAAAGCCATGGTGGATAATCAATATGTCTTGCTTCTCCTATATAAGAACGATGAGCCTGAGATATTTTGCAATGTTAATGCTAGGGGGCAGCTCTACTTATAGTTTCCCTCATCGTTCGGATGCTCGCAACGAAGTTGATCATAGCGCGCGGGGTTAGGAGGTAAACCTCCAAACGCCGGAGTTACGAGAACTCAATCTTCGAACCTCTAAACACTACGGCCGAAACTTTGACTACAGGAGTCGAAGTCTTCGATATATGGTTGGTGGGAGGCGTTGTTTCGAGGCTTGAATCTATCAACACCGGACTTAGAAACAGCGTTAACTCCAGTTATAGTATGTAGACTGTTTGTTGCACGAGTATAGTCAGGTCGCAATCGTTCTTGCTCACCAGTACATAGAAGCCATTGAGTACGAGAAAGTATATACGAGGAGGTGCTAGAAATATTTACCTGAGCTAATCCAGTATAAGTATCATCGCGCCTCCTCTGTTGACCTTCCAAGATCTTTCAACCGAACCTGCGATTCATATGAGTCCCCTCTACTCCTACCCTGCTCTTCGCCGTTTTCAATACTATCGGTATGGAAATCGCTGTCCGCGTCTCCGACATAGACTTGCACTTCTCTATGGCGAGATATGCCTTTGATGTCTTCTCGTTGTGCGTTGTCGAGTTGGGAATGACCGATTACTGCGGTGTTCTGGGGTCCAATGTTGATATCGTCGTCGCCGTGAAGGGTGCGTGTATGGTATTGTCTTGACTGTTCTGGAAAAGGTCCATGGGAAGACGATTTTGGCTTGACGTCGTTTTCGGATGTTCGGGCCACTTTGACTATCATGTCTGCCATCTGTGCCAGATGTTGTCAGCCAAGATCTTCGGAGATACAAAGAGATTAGCTGATTTACGTACAGACATCTCGATATTGAGCTTTGCCATATCTTCGATGATGAATATTAGCGGTTGGTTACAGTAAGGTCGAGAGTCGAATTGAACTCACATGCAACAGGGTGAAATTGCACGAAAAGGGTATGGTTTCTCAAGGACATAAGTCCGATGAGCATGATCTAGGAGGAAATCAGCAAAAGTGACATGGCCTGTGCGGCGTATCTAGATAGACATACATCCATGGCGACCGATACCAGACCCAAACGAGTGTAATACCCGATCAAGGGCTTGTATTTTCTGAGGCCATGGTACTTAACAAGGCGTGCCCGCACGACATAGACAAAGTACCAATTCAAGAAAGCGCTAAGACATTATCAGCATATGACACTTATACTGCAGAATATGTTTAGAAGAACATACTCCACAAGCATAATCAAGACTTTCGAAAGACGATCCCAATATTTGTTGATATTGACAAAGGTTTGGTTTGCGGGTGGCATCATGTGTGATGGAATGAAGATGCAAAAGACGGCGATGTTGATGCATGAGATTATGACCGCAGTTGCGATTTTGAGTTTTGTCGCGGTAGGTCTTCGTTCTGCGATGACAGCGATTCGATTAATGATAATTTGCATTAGGAGTTGTATTTCGAGCGCGTAGAAGATGAGGATGAAGAAGAGTAAGACTGGACTGTAGCTATCGTCAGTCAATGCTGCAAGATAGGGAATACCGCTTGACGAGATTTTGCGACGATCGATCCAGTCGTTGAACCACAGGCTATTAGGGGAGATGCATCGAGACACAAACAGCAAATGTTCTCCATAGCCTTTCTCGGAGTGATGTTTCGTACATCAACGCAGCATTATGTATGCAACGCACACTTCATGCTTGATCGTATATCACAGCCAGATAAGTCCAGAGACAAGCGCCAACTCTCGTGTCCATCATTTGTATGCGAACGCAGTACTTACGTAGTCTTCACGACATCTTTGAGATAGAGCCATGTGAGGATTCCAAGGATAAGGTTTGCAAGATCTCCCCCCAAAGCATGTAAATATACATACTTCGGGCGGGAGCCCTGTTCGCTCTGGTCTGCTTGCATGCGCGGACCACAGTCAAGAACCCAAAGCCAAGTGAAAATCCAGCAGCAGCAGCCGCCAGCTGTAGGTCCTCGGATGTTGTGTCGCTCGCCATAGCGGAGAGGTGTGAAGAGAAGAGCCAAACGAGGAGGGCTGATTCGAGAAAAAGCTGCCCTTGAAACTCGGCAGAGCAATAGTGTACAGGGTCATCATATCAAGAGCCTAGGGAAGAGCGTGCACTGTGCGCAGAGGCAAGTTTAAGAATGTCGTTCCGCATCATCGCCGCTTGTGTGGTCCAAGCACTGCAAGCTGAGAGTCTCAATCTGAGATGCTGGTGGGGAGTACAGAAGGTAGTGGTTGCTTTACGCGCTTGGATGTGCGAACGTGAATTTGGAGACGCATGATATGCAATCTTCTTGTATGCCACTTCCTGGACACGAGAAACCAGTCCTGAGCGCCACCTACCTGGTCGAAAGCTCTGCAGACTGCAATGCAAAGAAGACCCTCTACCGAGGCACACGCCCTACAAGACCTGGGGGTTCATTCTCTGCTGTGGGCCTCATATATCAGACGCGGGTATGACCAAACATCATCGCTTCGTTTCGGACATTTGCAAAGGTATCACTGCGGTGTCAAGTCGTCGACGCGACGCACCTATTCTGAAACCTTCATCCAGCCCTATAGCGCTAGAACCGGTCTTGACCAAAAGTCATCTATGATGGCTTGGCAAATATAGACATGTCGATGGCATGCAGAATCTAGTAGGAGAATTGACTAGACATATAATGCCCCTCGGTCTGTCGTAATATTTTCGGTCGACATGTGAAGATGTTGAGTCAACATCGATGCTCAGGACCGAGAACAGCGTGAGCTTTGGAGAGAAAGCGCGACACCCCGCATTCCATCATGCCTCGGTCCGCAAGCTAGCAACAACAACACAAGATATATTTTCTAAGCCCTGATCAAACAATTGTTGTATTCTGAGCAGGGCATCAACAGTTACCTATCGAACATGATCAGCACCAAATCTGTAGCATTAGTGATTGGGGCATCTCGAGGCATGGGCCGTCAGATAGCAATTGGTTTGGCTAAACAAGGATATACAGGTGAGAGAACCATGGAGGCTTTGTCCATGGTCCGGAACAAGGTCACTGATAGTGAGCACATCNNAGTCGTCGTTGCAGCAAAAACAACTTCGGATCCTGAAAAGTTGGCTTCCTTCCCACCAGACCCAAACTCGCCCCAGAGCACCATCAACACGGTCGCAAAGGAGATACACTTACTGGGTGGGACTGCAATTGCTATGGAAGTGAACACACGCTCCACAGAATCAGTAAACAAACTATTTACCAGGGTTTTGACCGAGCTTGGCCGACTCGATGTTCTTGTCTACAATTCCGGGGCCATCTGGTGGTCATCAGTGGCCAAGACACCGGTCAAGCGGTTCAAGCTGATGCAGGAAGTCAATATCGAAGGCTTGTATGCCAGTATACAGGCTTCCTTTCCGCTGTTCGAGAAGGGCGGTTGGAAGGGCCGTGTTATTGTCGTCTGCCCTCCAATCTACAGTCGATTTTTCAGAGGCAAGACCGCGTATGCTGTTGGTAAGGTAGGAATGAGCGTTTTGGTCAAGGGGTTATCCATGGATTGGATCCGAGAAGGCAAGACTAATATGTCCATTACTGGTATATGGCCTGCAGTGGCTATTGAGAGCGCTGCAACTCAAGACGCTGTCGCAGCGGACATGGACAAGAGAAGCGATTTGAGGAAAGCGACTATCTTCTCGGATGCCATACTAGGCATGCTCAATTCAACAACTGCTGGAGTGAACGGGCTGTTAACTACCGATGAGGACTTCCTTCGAGTCGTCAAAGGGATGACTGATTTTGGCGAATACAGTCTTGTGCCTGGATCTATCCCAAGGAGAATAATGCCCAAGGAGTTTCCGGATCTGACTGTTGTTGGACAGGATGATGAGGGTGTGAAAACAGATAGTACAGTCTTACATGCTAAGCGCCGTGCGAAGCTCTGAGCTTTCGTGGTCCAAGATAACCTGAATGCTAGACCAGAGTCTTGACTTGGCGATGAATCTGGTTCGTTTGCCTCTAGATGTGTTGCTTTTCCATTCATTTTCTACTTCCACCTCGTTCGTGACTGTATGTATCCTCCGTTCTGCTTGGCTCGCAATTCTAGATATACAACCGCTGTTGGAGCCGTAGCATATTATCTGTCATCTCATCTTTTCCTGTAAACTCGAGCTCTCCATCACGATCGGTGACAAATGCCGGAGCCCCTGGATCGACCTCGCGATCACTCTGTATGTTTGCAAGATGAACGTGTCCGAGTTGGTGCGCGAACGGGATGATAACGCCGATCAGACGATATAAGTCAATGCAGTTGAGATCGCTGCAGTTGAGATCGCTGCAGTTGAGATCGCTGCAGTTGAGATCAGTATCGTTACCAGTGTCCAGATGCGATACCTTCGTGTAGGTAATTGACAAGGCGCGTATTAGGCGGTTGCTTGCGTCTGCCGACGACAAAACTTGATCAAGGTCGGAGGGATCGAGAACACATTCTTCGATTGCGATTTTGTCGCACTCAAGCAAGCCGAACCATTCGCCGAACTCTCCTTGGACGTAGTTGAACGATATTTGTCCAATTCTTGGATACTCGACAACCAATTCTTGGGGAGATCCAGGACTTAGGTGGTGTCTCGAGATACTCAGCGTGTCATGGAGCTCCATCAGTAATTCGCCATGATACACAGACCAGTTCTCCCATCTGGCTCGGACTTGGACACTACTGACCGCTAGCTTGGCTGTTGCAGCAGCGGTCAAGATCATGTTTACAAAATACAGAACACCTTCGGTGAACATGGGATCCGCATGAATTGAACTCCTCCAGGGATCGATCACGAGAATGATTTCGCNGCGATTCAAGGAGGCAAAACTGCTAATGATTTGATTTAGAAACGGCGCAATATGCCAAAGGCTCGGTTTCTTCCCCTGGTACACAAACGTGATCTTCTTGATGGCGGTTGCATGCACAATGCTTTGGAGTACAGCCTTCGTGGCCGAGAGATCCTCTTCTCTCCACAGACCATTGGTCCATTCAGTGAAGTGTGCCAGAAANNAATCTTGTGACAAGCGCGTTCCAGAGCTTTACATGTTTGTCGTAGATAGAGCAGGCCTTTGGTTGGAAACCCCCAAAAGTAACCTCGCCCTCGACCAGGCCCGCGATTTTCTCGAGGAGCTCTTCGGGCAGGCTGCTCAAGCTAGCACCTGTCATAAGGTTGAATTCTCTGCCGATCGTTTGCAGAAAGTGCTTTCTTCAGAGATGACTGTTCGACACGTCGTTGGATAGGAAGGCATTGGTGTGCGGCATAATCGGGGCGTCTACCTGCCCTCGAAGATCTTGACGAGACCTGTTTGATCAAACACCCCTAAGAGTTTGCTGCAAGTAAACAGTGTTGTCTCAAGTCAAGTAACACGAAGAAAGACAGGTTGCAATTCAGCATAGGAACCCATCAAGCTTGGACCACTCGGATCCTGGCAAGCCGATCCTGCTCACCAATCTGGGCTCTATCCTGGACTTTGAGGACATAAAAAAAGTCGATATAGCGGCTTGCGTTGTGTCACACGTCCTCATCTACATGCCCTTCATCTCCTCTTCCTTGTACTGTTACGATTTAGCCATGAATTGCACAGCCATGAATTGCACAGGATTGTCGAGAAACATGGCAGTGTTTACTGAGAGCCGTTGAAGCCACCACTCTCACTCGATACTGCTTCTTTTCCTAAGGTTTCGTGCATCTCTATAGCTGCATAGTGACTACCTTTCGCACACGGAGAGGGATCGAACTTGCAACGACCACAAGGCTGCTGCACATAAGAGACAGTCTCCCTATGCGAGGTATGCAAGTCGTTCAGCTATCAAATGCACAGAAATACCAAGAGACAGACAAATCTTCACTGAAGCGCGAGGGACAGCCTGCTATAGGCAAAAAGTGTAGTGATGTCGTCCATCTCAACTTGAGTGACACGAATGGAGGCAGCTTGCATCGACGCTTTGACCACTCGGATGCAGAGCAAGCCGCTCCTGCTCACCACCAGCCTGTCCTTTACCTCCACCTCATCGTGTGCAACCACAACCACTTATCAAACAAGAGTGCTCATGTAGCCGCGCCCTCCTCCGAAACCCCGTCGTACGACCCGAAAAGCCTGCTTGCATCAGCAAAACAGCCGTCTCACGGAGTGCAGCAGCACAAACCAACTGCTCAACCACGCCTCCAACGGGCGCGGGCTTTCAAACATGTTCGAGGTAAATCTTCAGGCTTCAAGAGCATCCAACCAGACCTTGGAACTGCCTAGACTCATCACAAAAATTTGCTACGAATACAGACACGACATGCGGCAGACCGCTATCATCTCCGCCTTCATCGCGCCCGCTCAGTGGTCCTTACGAATACCGAGTTGGTCGAAATCCGTGCAGCTCAACGTACTTTTGAAGGCGCATATATCCGCACCTCATTAGGTCAATTCAGCTTTGCTCTGGTGGTTCTCAAAATCTTCACGGCGGAGTTCTATAGTATTGGGGCTTTGTTTGCGATCTATGGAGCGGGTGTGTTGGGGGTAAGTGCATTCAGAAGGATGCAGGGGAACAGACAGTTTTTCTCTGAGGTTGGTGAGGATGGGTTGAGGAGGAAGAGGTTTAGGACGAGTGGAAATGTTGTTGTTGTCTTGACTGCATTGAGTGTTGCTAGTTATATATGTTTGCTGGTGCTCACACTGAGATTATGATGAGAACGCGGGTCTCTATACTGATAGCATCGAAGAGAGCAGACACTCAATAGAGCAGCTGGTCTGGGAGGTAGATTCAATGAAGTATGAATGATGTTCACATGACCGAGACTGACAGAATCCTGACATTCTTGATCAGCGACATGGTTTGCGAGCATCGGAGTTGTGGCTGTCGTCACTTCCTTTCGGACCCCCTTTCGACCTCCGTTGCACTTGCTATGTTCGTATCTAATCGGATATACATCCGTGGGTGTACTGTACCTTGCAACCATTCAGGCAGAAGGTTAGCTGAGAGGTGGTTGGAATTGCGCCTGTCTTTTTGTTCGCACATCAAACACGAAGATAAAAGGATCGGAAATCGTGAACCATCGGCTTTCCTCCATCACGGCCTACAGAACAGATGAAAGAGATTTGGGCAAGCACCGCGCGTTGGATACTAAAAGAAGAAGCATACATAGCGCTCCGGATTACTCGGTGCATGAAGGTGATGGAGCAGATGTTGGCTGAGCTTGGATGGGCAAGGCAGCCGCAAATGGGCGTTTTTGGCGGGGTCCGAAGGCGGNNAGTCCCGATGGTGACACTTGCGGAGAGAGATACCCATCGCGAGGAGATGATAATGCTATGATGGTCAAGTAAAGATATGGAAATCAAGGAGCTGACGGGTNNTGTCTGGGCAGGCAGATGGTTTGACGCAAGACAAGGACGATAGCAATCTCTTNNGGTCGTTCATCTCAACAAGTTTTGGGTGGGCGAGACGCANGCGTCAGTCGGCGTGGCATGCATCCGCAGTTCGATTGGCTCCCCCTTGTTGATATGTACTTTCTGACGCCGGCAGCCNTTGGGTTAAAAGGTGGANAGAAGGCAACGGTCTATTCGGCCCTCTTCTGTCTCGTCGCATGAGTTATCGTCCGGTCAGCTGCTGATCCCGAATAACAAACTTGATTCCCAATCGACCGTCTCCTGACTTTCAGCGACCTCTTCGGCGCATTTCCAGCGCGCTTAAAAGTCACGACCATACAACCCAGCTGAGCTCGTGATCAACCAGAGCGCGCCAGGAAGTGGTACTTCTGTACTGGACTTCTTTTGGCGAACCGTGGAAGCAACAGAAGATTACTGCAACACGTTCTGCGACGCAACCTTATTGCAAGCGCGGCCTTTGAAGTTATTTATGATTCACGCGCCAACACAGTCATAATAATATTCTGGCTGATCACACAAGCTCCGGACTCATCTCATCCATCTTGAATCAACTCTCATCGACATCGCGCAACTCTCTTCAACTTTCTTCCTTGGCCATTACCTACATTTTATACATATTCGACGGTCAAGGCTTCGCCTATCAGGATCCAGGCTCAGGCCGTTCTCGGAGTTAGTCAGGTTTGACGAGTACGAGTCGCGCGGGCTTTGACAGCGGCGCCGCGATAGGAGAGCGTCCAACTCGGACCGTGGAGCGTCATAGCCGTGGAAATTCTGGACCCTCTTTTTCTCAGCATCTGCGAGCCTTCGGAAATGCCACTCATCTGCGAGCCTTCGGAAATCCTGGCTGCTTCTTCCACCTCGTCCACCCTCCCTTTCCATATCCGTCGCCAGAGCCAACAGAGCGACATTGCAAAGTCTGTGATGATGAGCAACGTCCAGGACCAACAGCGCCGCAGCATCGACGAGAACACGACCAAGGACCTAAAGTCCAGCCTTAACACCAGCCTGGGCAAGTCGGCCAACAAGAATGGCTCCCACACGCCAGAGGTCCAACCCTTCCGCCCTCAACCAACGAACCGCACAGCATCCGCCGTCGGCGCAACCAACACTGGCGCCCTGAACGACACCCCCGATGGCACCGCCCCGAACAGCCCAAGGTTGTTGCCAATAAGGCAGAACTCGGGCTCCAGCACCCCACGCGTCCGCCCAACAACCCTCGATATCCCCGGCCTCACCAAATCAAAAGTCTCGCCCGACGGCAGAATCGCCAAAAGAGATGTCGGCGCCAAGCTGGTCATCGTCATGGTCGGCCTGCCCGCTCGTGGAAAGAGTTACATCACAAAGAAGCTGGCACGCTACATGAATTGGCTACAGCACGACACACGCATCTTCAATGTAGGAGAGCGACGTCGTGTCGCCGCTGGAGGTCCAAACACGCTTGAGAAGACGAAAAGCCACGCACATCGCCCTTCCTTCCTCCCAACAGAACACCGCCCTAGCTTGGCCAGTCTCAACGGCATTGTCGAGCAAGCAACACATATTGGATCATCCGGCCTTGCCGCACAGATCCAGGCCCACACCGACAAGCACGAGAACCATGACCACGACAGCCAATCTCGCAGACTCACAATGCCAACCATTCAGCTACCACCAGCGACCGAGGATGCCGGGGTCGCCCAACCCATAGACGATGGTACAGATGGCGTCGAGTTGACCAAGGTGTCGACGCCCGAGATGCCCGACCCTGATTCGATGGATCAGTCGGCTAGCTTCTTCGATCCTCAAAATAAGAGAGCCGCCTTGATTCGTGAACAATGCGCCATGGATACGCTTGACGAGCTCCTCGACTACATTCTGGAAGGCAATGGCTCCGTTGGTATCCTTGACGCCACGAACAGCACCCTCGAGCGCAGAAAGGTCATCATGAAGAAGATTCGTGAAAGAGCTGGCGATGAGCTGAATGTCCTTTTCCTCGAGAGTCGATGTGTGGATGAGAATCTGCTCGAGTCGAACATGCGCTTGAAGCTTTCCGGCCCCGACTACAAGGACCAAGATCCCTTCGCTGCTCTTGAGGATTTCAAGAAGCGTGTTGCCATCTACGAAAAAGCCTATGTCCCGCTCGGCGAATACGAGGAGAAGAACAACATGCCCTATATTCAAATGATCGATGTTGGTCGCAAGGTCATCTCACATCAGATCCGCGGTTTCCTCTCTGCTCAGGCCAACTACTACCTTCTCAACTTCAATCTTGCGCCACGTATGATCTGGATCACACGTCATGGTCTTTCCATGGACAATGTTTCTGGCAAAATTGGTGGTGACTCCGACCTCAGTAGCGAGGGCATTCAGTATGCCAAAACTCTTACCAAGTTCATCGAGCACGCACGCAGGGAGTGGGATATGAAGCAGCTTCACAAGCTCACTCACTCACACTTCCCTCCTCAGCCCGGTGACACCACTCCTCCCAACCCTCACTACCAGCCCAACGCCAACAACGAACTTCCTCAAAAGTCCTTTTGCGTCTGGACTTCCATGCTCAAACGCAGTATCCAGACAGCACAGTTCTTCGACGATGAGGAGTACGACTCGAAACAGATGCGTATGTTGGACGAGCTCAATGCTGGTATCATGGAGGGTCTCACCTACTCCTCTATCGCCGAAGCCCACCCTGCCGAGTACGCCCTCCGCAAGAAGGACAAGCTACACTACCGCTACCCCGGTCCTGGTGGTGAGGGTTACCTTGACATCATCAACCGCTTGCGTCCTGTGATTGTCGAGCTCGAGCGCATGGAAGATCACTGCTTGCTTGTTGGACACCGTAGTGTCGCCCGTGTTCTGCTGGCATACTTCCGCGGCCTGAAGAGAGAAGAGGTCGCAGACTTGGATGTACCCATTGGCATGCTCTACTGCCTTGAGCCCAAGCCTTATGGTGTAGATTTCAAGGCATACAAATGGGACAAGAACACCGAGTGGTTCTATGAGCAACCCAACTTCCAACTCAAGCGTGCCGAGGACGATATGCAATGAATATGGGGATGGCTTTGAAACGACGAACCTTGATTTTTATATTTTCTTCTTTCTTGTATGATGACAATTCCTATCTTGTTTTGGGGGCAAAGCGGAGTTTTACCAAGGCTTGGGGTTCACAACTGGGGCGTTTCTTCTGCATGTGCTTCTTTCTTACGGGCTAAAGGGGTGGCATTGCGAGCGACAAACATGGGAGGACACTGCAAACAGAGGAGAATTGTGCTTTTTAGAGGGATTACTTTCAATGATGAATGATTTTCCTGCCTTGCAACGACTTTTTCTTCTTTTCTGCTTTCGTCTTTCTTGCCGTATACGTCTCTAGTGGGCTTTTTCTCTGATCTTAACGTGGCGTTTTCTCTTCTTTTCGAGTATGTGGTTTTGCAGTGTTCTATGAAAGACTCGAGTCTTGCGTAGTGGATCAGACATTGTTGGTGATGTCAAGCATTCTTGTCTTGGATCAGTTCCAAACCAGAAATGTGGATTACATGCCAAAAGTGTTCCAATATAATTCTTGGTTGAAGATGTATGTCTTGATGTGTCTCGCAGATGTCTTGCTCAGGTGGCTTGCTAATCTCTCTGCATGGAGATATAAAGATCTTGATGCAAGGCCACTGTTGCAGAGAATAAGACTCCATCTCTCAACAATGTGGACAGCTCCTGCTCTGATTCTCATTCTCCTCTTAGGCTCGTTATCGGTCATATACACCATATACGTCCAACCAATTTTATAGAGAATGCTTGCCTCTCCATGCCAATGGCTTAAGTTCACTCACTCCACATCTAACTACCAATATCCAACATTATTCCTAGTCTTTTCCCGCCATACATTACCTTGCACCTTCGACTCGACAAACCCATATGTCCTCGCCTTGTGCCCCGAATATGTGACCCCGATCAAAGACATCCGCGCCGCCGTGGACGAAAAAGCGCAATGGCGGAATAGCTCGCTACTCATCCTCAACAAAGCAAAATGCTTGGATACTTTGACAACGCTAGACGAAAAACTAGGGAGGTCTGTCATAGGACTCAAACTCGTGGGGCAGGAATTACTGCTACAACACCACAATATTTCTATCGGCGAAGTGATAAACACAAACAGCAGTAAGCATCCACAACTCTAAGATTCAAGGGATACACTAACAAAACAACCAGTAAAGTTTCTAGACGAGAGGAAAGGCGATACACCGAGTGTATTGCTAGCGGCTAGTCATGCGAGAACACTCATCAAAGAAACATACACGGCAAGATTCAACATGACTGAAGAGCAAACCAGAGAACTCGATCTCTTTGACTGTGCGACCAGGATGATGGAAGCCAGCGAGCAGCTCTGCTTTCTTCAGAAACAGTGTCGGGAGTTAATTGGTTTGGTGAAAGAGGAGCAGGATCTTTCAGCGGGTTTGCAGGGTGTTGATGCTGAGGGAGGTTCTGCATGGAAACTGCTTACAGGTGTGTATTGACCGCTGTGAGGATGGCGAGATTATCGTCTTTGGGTGTAACCTCGGGATACGTGGACAAGCTCTTGATTATGGTCAAGAGAGCGTCAATGGTCCGACCTGAGCAGATTGAGCGTCTGGAAAAGAGCGAGGATGTTGATCAAGGTTCCAGCAATGGGAAGGAAGACAATGGTCTATCGGAGACATACTAATGCAGCGATACTCAGGCCTCGAAGGATGTATAGTTGTATCGTACATCATAGCATAATCGACCTACCTTCTTCTGTAACAATATGGCATCCGTAATTCCATAGTCAAATGACGACCTACCGACATAATTCTTCATGCTCTCGACAACATGTATTCTCCAGTCCATCTAAAATCTCAAGACGTCTCGTCACCCTGTCCCCGGGGTCCAAGCGTCAACAATGCCAAGCCATTTTCCAACACCAAAGTTCTCGCCTTGACACCACCACCCGTCTCCCCCTTCTTCCCTAGCAAAAAGAAACACGTTCTACACCTCTTATGTAGCTCAAAAGGACAAAATGTATCGACGCCTGTGTGATTCGAACACACGCTCCCGAAGGAAATGCCTTAGCAGGGCATCGCGTTAACCACTCCGCCAAAGCGCCTTGATTTCTGATCCCAAGTCCGGAAGGATCGGGATCGGTGTGATCTCGAGATTGGTCAGATCTCGCTGTTGGATGAGAAGATGCAATGGCTTTAGGTACATGTACTTCAGCAAGAAAGGTAGGAGCCGTACCATTCGAGAAGGAAGGAACGACCCACAACTTCGAAGGGGAAGGAGCGACCCTCGAATTTGAAGAGGAAGATGCGACCAAGGCTATTCCAGATGTTGGCGACAATTGCCGTTCTGTTCGTGCGGGAGTAAGGAGTAGTAAGTGCAGGAAAGAAGAGAAAAGCGAACAAAAAAAGTTTTGGTCGAGGTAGATTTCTCCGGCATGCGCGCCTTCCTAAATTGACTTTTAGGCCACTCCCATGTCTTACTCGCTATTTATTAGTATTCTGACACAGGTAGATATAAGAGGGTAGCAGTGATCTGATCAAGTGATTGAGATCAGTACGATGAGTATTAGACGAACTGGTACGTGCTGTTCTCCCGTGTAGTTTCTTATACTTCGGGTCGATTGCAGGAGCATGCGCCCAAGAACTATAGTCTAACTGTCATTATATGTATCTCACCCTATATAATATCCCATCCTGGAGCCCATGAACACCATCAGAACTGTTCGATCGGTATGTTATGATTAGTCAGATACCTGGATATAGTAATCCACCGTTTACTAAGACTCAAGAGTAGAGTGATTGACAGAGGCAGGGTTACCCAGTACTACAAGCTTGCTTGGCAAGCACGAACAAGTAACTTTCTTGTGAAGGAACCCAAGACAAGCAACCTCCAACTGTAGACCACATACATTCTAAAGCGCAAATAATCATAATGGCCGAAACACAATCATACAAAGAGCTCCTCGCAAAATGGGCTGACAAGTACCGAGGTGTAAGTCCATCCATCTCCCACCTATACCATCCCATCTCGAATCAATCCTAACAATTCTCCAAAAGNGCCACAGTAGAAGACCTAGANCCCCCAGCAGCAATGTCAACATCACCAGACTCACTCATCTCAAGCGCCATGATGACCGCCTACGAAAGAGAATACACACACCTAACCGTCGTCGCGCCCGAGACGCGCGCACTGGTGGGCTACCTCTCCATGCCCCACCTAAAGCACCTGCTCAAGGCGGGCGCCGTCCGCGACACGGATACAGTGGACAGAGCAATGACAAAGTTCAAGAGAAAGGGCACGAAATACCACGTCATCACCATGGACACGCCGCTGGAAGAGCTCGAGGCCTTTTACGCGGGCTTGACGGAGGATGGGCAGATGCCGGCACAGGAGTTTGCTGTCGTGACGGATGCTGGGCGCAAGTTTGTGCTGGGTGTTGCGACCAAAGAGGACTTGGAAGAGTTTGTCAAGAGGAGACCGGTCTATTGATTTCATGTCCACCTGCGCCGTCTCAAGACATATCTCGACCTTCAAACAACTCCAAAAGATCGACATCCTCATCTCCACACCAGGCTGGCTATATCTGCACCTTGATGCTTCCAAATCTCAACGCAGAGTACTTTTCTCTCGAGAGTGTGCTTCCGGCCATATGGTGCAATAACCTTGTCACCCAGTCGGCATGTTCGAGCCTCTTTCCACCTCGAGACAGTACTGGAAGTCTGTTGGTACAGCACATGCATTGATTCGTGCTGCTCGAGGAGGCCGGTTGCGCCGACACTATTTCATACAATTTCGAGAAATAGCTGGGCGGAAGGAGGGTCGCAGTTAGCAGTTTAGAGTGCGACTCGTAGTTAGAATCCTCATCTGCCTATTCGCTTCTTGCAAACAGCCGCGACAACGCTGATATCGTCGAGTTTGCCGCCCTCTATCGAGAGACCTTCTTCAATTGCACGTTCCATGTAAGGACTCTCTGCGAATGGATCTTGGGCGATGGTGCGAGCTGCCTTGACGAGCTCCTGGGCAACGAACTGCATGCCTCCTGCGTATGTGCCCTGGTCGTCCGAGCGCATCACCTGAGGAAGACTGCCAGATCGCCATTTCTCCATACTCTGTAAGACATTGTCGACGACTTCGTGTTCCCAAAGATTGTCCACGACGCCATCGGACATGGCAAGAATGATGTCGTCTTCTGCAATTGTGATCTTGTCCATGACAGCGTTCTTGTCGGGCACGTCAGGACTGTTGCTACCAAGCTGTCGCGGACAGTCGAACCAGTGCCATTGCTCGGCTGTCTTGTAGATGACATCTCCTTTTTCTGGCCGTATAACCAGTATCTGAGAATCTCCGAGTTGGGTTACGTAGAGTATAGGATGGGGTGGATTGTTGGCATCGGTATGCAAGAGGGCACCGCAAGCAGTAGTGGTACCAAACCATTCGTTGGGTTTGCTAGTTGCATCTATGGTGTGTTGGTAGGCTTTGGAGAGGTATTTGACAGGATCCGGCTCTGAATCGTCTCCGTATGCATCTTTCTCAGCCTCCAGGGCCCAGAAGTGGAGTATGAGGCGTGACCACAGNNGCTAGTAGAAGGTGTCAGCGGTATGGAAGGAATGATTTATGGATATGCTTAAGCCTTACGCAGCGTGTCCTCTCTCACGACTAGCCCATGCTCCTACACCATCGTTTGCGCCAATGAAGTTGTCGCTAACCAGGACAGCATCATCACCGTTGGTGATACCGCGGATCATGTTGCCATTCACGGACGGACGACGATCGCGACTTCGATCATGAGTACTCAGTGGATCGGAAAAGGAACCTGATGGAGGAGATAAGAAGGGCGGCGGGAAGGGTCGTGATGGTCGTTTGGCAAAGAGTCCATAGCCGGCCTCGAAATAGTATGCTGATTTGGAAACAACAATCGAGGCTTCATCCGGTACAGGCGTGGTGGTGCCGCCTCTGGGTTCTTCGTTCTTCTGCTGGCTACGCGACGACACGGATCGGTATAGGGCATGCGATGGGATGGGCGAATGTACTTGTAGCCTTTTGGTCAGCACGCGCATGCCTCCCTGAAGTACATCGAAACTGAAGCCGAGCGATGTCGAGCCCGGCCAACTCGTCGCTGGTCATGTCAGTCTGCATCTGTTGACGACCAACTGGACCCTCGCATGATGCTGACGGGGAAAGGCGGCCGCCTACATCGGCTCTAGAAAGTCCGTCGTCTGCAACTTCCTATCTTGGAAAACACATCGCTGCCAACCTTAACTAAACGCATACTGATGCAATGGCATCTACTTGATTGTCTATGTTGAGAAGAGTGAACATGGGTAGTGATCAGGCCTTGCTTGGCCAATCCGAATCAGAACGCCTTTTGAAAGTGTATGCAAATCCGCCATAACCAACCAGAAACCTCAAATGCTGTGTATAATACCATCAAGCCTTCTTCTCCTCAGCCTTGGTCTCAGATGCCTGTTGGGATCCCATAGATGACATGGGAACTCCTGCTTGAGTCTGTACTTCGCTCTCGTGCTCACGTCTGAGCGCATCCTCTTGTCGGCCTTCGTCCTCCTTCTCATCAATGTTGTCCATATCGCTAACGCGAGCCGACTTGCCGCCTTCGCTTTGCTTCTCGCTTTGTTCATTCTCATCCTCAATCAGCTCCTGCTGCTCGCGCAGAACCTCCAGACGCTGCTTGTTGGTTGCAGCTCCCTCTGCAGTGTGCACCTCCAGTTCGATCTCGTGGAAGAGCTCCTCAGGAATACTGGACAAGACAGCCTGCAGAGCGTCGATCTGCGAGTCGAACTCTACATCCTTACCCTGGGTGTACATGAAAGCGTTGGAAAGAACAAGAAGAGTGCTTGGAACTCCGTACTTGAGACGCAACTCGAGCCACAGGTTCAAGTCATCGCGGAGTCTAGCGGGAGAGACACCATGAGTACGCAGACCACGCGAGGCACATGCAGTCTGGAGCTCAGGCACGGAAAGAGATTCGACACCCTCAAAAGAGATGGCCCTGTCGTCACGCTTGATTTGGCGCATACGATGTCTGACTTGGTAACGAAGCATGGTATCGGTACCGAAAGTGGTCAGAGACATGTAGCGGCAGATACCAACAAGTTGAGGGCGGGACAGGTTGTCGAGAGTCAAGTCGTCCTTGAAGATCTTGCAAACACGAATGACATCGGCCTTTGTTGGCGACTCACCAGTGGTGCGAATNNCTGCATCTAGTCAGTATATAGCTTGGCTTGAAGAAATGGAATGTTGACTTACCTTGCGGAAGAACTCGGTAAACTCTTCTTNTTGTGCGTTGGCAGCGCTGACAGGCAAACCAGTTTCCTGAAGAGTTTGGCGCAAGAAGCTGCTGACTTCCTTACGGGTACCACGTAGACTGCTGGCTTTGGCTTCTTTTGACTTTGCGCCCTCATATGTGCTGGGAAGCATGTTGGGGAAAAGTCTCAAGGCAACTGGAAGCAATAATTCGGCGAAGGGCACGATGACAAAGACGGAGAAGGGAACAAGACGGCCAAGATCCTGGACGGTACGGTGTANGCTAGGTAGAAGGTTAGAATGGACAAGGTGTATTATGTTCAAGACACTCACTTGTCTGTGCTCTCTGCGGGTAAGCTCGTAACCAGCAGCCATCTTCAAAGCCAGCTTGGAACTGATCTTGACTTCAGCAGCCAACAGCTTGGTGCCATCCCAGTAGTGGTGAACTTCCTTCATGATCTTTTGACGAAGAGTGAGCTTTTTGTCCTCCTTCTTCTTCTCCTCCAACTTTTTCTCTTCTGCCTTGTCGGCAGCGGCTTTCTGACTAGCGAGCTCACTGAGAGCCTGTTCTTCCGAGGCCTTGGTAGGTGCATGCGCAGTAGGCTTGTTCACGGGAATGTTGACATCTGTTGTGGAAGACGGCGACTGCTTGGACTGGTCTGCGAGGGGCTTCTTGGCCTGGTCGGCATTGAAGCCTGGAGGCGGGTAGTTGGTCTGGTTGTTGGATGTGGATGTCTCGCCAGACACGGAACGATTCGGAATCAATATAGCGACAGCAGGTAATTGTCTAGGGAGGCGCAGAGAACGAGAGAGGGCAGTCCTTGTGCTGTTTCTAAGCAGCAAAGGCGCCATTTGTGAAGCAGTGCGGTTGAATGACATGGCGGGCGGACGCCTTGGATGAAAGTGAAAAGTTCAGATGGCGATATAGGATGGATAGACAGGTGTTGAACAATTCAGAAAGATGAAATGGGCGAGGAACTGCTAGCAAGTTGGAAGGCTATGGAATTTCGGACTTTACAATCTTTGGCCGTCTTCCGTCCGCCCCCGTGGAATTCAGTTGACAACAGCAGCATCAACAAATTCCAAACGTCGAGCTCATCATCGTATCATGCATACCGCGTGCATAAGATTATGCCAGGCCGAGCCTCGGAGGCCGGAGGATGCAAGTCGCGGATCATGACCCGCAGCTTCCCCGCATGAACGATGCCGGCGCCGGCTGATTCCAATTGTCCGAACAATTATTAACAATTGTCCCTCGTGCTTGTTGATTCCCACTCCTTGTACCTTGCCCATATCCCGTGTCTCTCTCTCTTCGCTGCCTTGAAACCCAGACCCAAGGACGTCACCATCTGGTCACTCCCTCGTTCTCGCCAAACTTCTATCTGGCACTCAAGGTCGTACACGTCGCCTAGCCGTCTTGTCCGGCCGAGTCCACTCCTTCCACACCTTCTCTCACACAAACCATTCACTTCAAGATGCAACTCCGCAAAGCCGCACGCATCATCTTGGTCGGTGCCCCCGGCGTNGGCAAGGGCACTCAGTCTGAGCGTATGCTCCAACGATTCCCTCAACTAGCCTCGATCAGCTCTGGAGATCTTCTGAGAGATAACGTACGCAGACGCACTCCGCTCGGTACCATCACCCTTCGTCTCGTCATACATCAAATGCTGACTCTCAAACTCCANGGCATCCAAGCCGAATCCCTCATGAAAGCGGGAGCTCTTGTCCCCGACTCGACCATCTTGCGCCTGATCACAAACGAGTTGACTACACGAGGCTGGCTTACTCCTTCTACAACACAGAAGCCTATGATCATGAACTCCGTCGCTGCTTCCATCAGCACCCACGAGGCTTTCGCATCCTCTCAAGACGACTACGTTACTCCCACATCCTCGCACCAGGGTAACTACAACTTCAGTGATCAGCCGAATGCCTCCTTCATCCTTGACGGCTTCCCTCGCACTGTCGATCAAGCCATTCAACTCGACAAGTTGGTCCCCATCAACCTCGTCGTCCAGTTGAACACTCCCACTTCGGTCATCCTCGATCGCATCTGTAATCGTTGGATTCACGCTGCCTCAGGTAGAGTGTACAACACTACCTTCAATGCGCCAAAGGTCGAAGGCAAAGACGACATCACCGGAGAAACGCTGGTGCAAAGAGACGACGACAAACCGGAGACTTGGATGGCTCGCCTGAAGAAGTTCGAAGAGACTAGCCAACCTCTGCTCGAACACTACGACCAGCTTGGTGTTCTCTGGAGAGTCGAAGGCAACAGCAGTGATGAAATCACTCCCAAGCTCTTTGACGAGTTCAACAAGAGATTTGGATTGCCATGAAACATCAAATATCCCTGATGAACTGCTTTTACGTCTATGCACATGCCTAGGAAGCTATGTATTTGCGGCATACGACTCCACCGGGCTGGAAGATATGTGTTGTTGGCTGCATTCACCACCCGCTAGAACATTTGCGGCGTCCAAACGGTTCGCCCAGAATTTTACGCACGTCAAAACTTGCTGGAGCCATGCTTGTTCGACCGTGGGATGATCCGGTCATGGCTGTCTCGTAGCGTTCTCCGACACTGGGCTATGCACGCGAAAACGAATCCAAGGCAGCCAGACACGTGTGACAGCTCCAACGATGCCACACCACGCTCGAACACTCGCGAATGTGGGAAATCAATGCTCTTGTGACGAAGACCTATGATTGTACGCAATGGAGCGGTTGTACAAAAGTAGCACTTTATCCAACCATGCCAAAAAGGCAATAGCTAAAACCACAATCAAGTCTGATCAACTCACCGTGATCCAATTGAGCAGTTCAAATCAAGCATATGTCTCTTGTTCCATGCGTGTCCTCGAAGAATGGAGTCGTTGAGACTACCAGGCACTCGTGGACTGTAACAGTCTTGAGCTATCTCCCGAGGAGCGCAGAGCAAGATTGTGCGCTATAGAAATCCACAATTCTTCTTCGAAGCAGAAGAGTAGCCAAGGAGAGCCCTCGAGATGTTGGCTCTCAGTGGATATGCCTCGTTTCACGATAGCACTGTGCATTTCTATAGCTGTACGCGTTGTTACATCTGTACATGAGGAGGTCTCGGACCCCTATAGCGAACATGTAGCCAACTCTGGTTTCCTGCTGTACCCCTGCCTTTTCATCTCCGTGTGCTGCAGACTGTTATATAGTAGCTATAGAAATGCACAATACTTTCCATAGAAAAATGTTGTCCGAGGAGAGCTGTTATTTCAAGGCTGTTTCTGTGGATACAGTCTAACTTTGTTAAACAACTGTGCATTTCTATAGTTTACTAAAGCGCTGTTTACTCACCGAAGAAGGGCTACTGATTGAAGGTGACTACATGTTCTCTACAATTTAGCACATATTTTCCCGGAGGTCTCAATGTTGGTTGCTCAAATATCTACCCCAGACCACTCGGGTGGATGCCGAAGTCGTATCACATCGTATCGAACACCCTGCGATGCCGGAGGTGACGCCAGGGTTCGCCTCGAAGAAAGTTGCGTTGTAGATACAAGGGCGCTGGGCGCAAGGCGCATCTGTCAGTCAAGATAGATATACGTACCTCTGTCGACCCAAAACTTGTCAATCTATAACAATCTACCTCGAGTTACACTTTCCAAATATCCATCTTGGTAGACGACATGTCTCCTCCTAGTGCCATCGATGTCGATGTCCAGGCCATTGACGACACCACCGCCATCACAGTGCCCAACCCACTCACCCTCGACGATGTTGCTGCCAGACGCGCAGCCACTGGAAAACTAATCGCTGGCGTTGCCGCCGTAGCCAATGTCGAGCAATTCAAAGGCGAGAAGCAGCATCTGCACAAACCCAAAGCCAAGCGCTGGGACCGTGAGTACTTTGAACTACGAAAGCGTGGAAAGCATACACTGATGCAAAGCAAACATAGANNTCGCCTCAACATCGAGTCCTCATCCCGCAAAGGCAACTCCCTGAAAGCCGCAGCCAAGTACCTTAAGAAACCCGGCATCATCTCTCTAGGCGGCGGCCTGCCATCAGCCGAATACTTCCCCTTCGACGAACTATCCATCAAAGTACCGCAACTGGGCCATTTTTCCGAGAAAGAGACTAGAGACAACGGTGCAGTGCTCACAGCAGGAAAAGCAGATTTGGCAGAAGACAAGAGTTTGTTCGACATCACCACTGCCTTTAACTATGGCCAAGGAAGTGGTTCTGCACAATTGTTGCGTTATCTCATCGAGCACACGGAGATTGTGCATAACCCTCCTTATGCGGATTGGCAGTGCAATATGACCATTGGAAGTACTTCAGCCTTGGACGTCGCATTAAGAATGTTTGCGAAAAGAGGCGATGTGGTGCTGACCGAAGACTACACTTTTGCAACTGCAGTCGAGACTGCCGCACCAATGGGTGTGCGAATGGTAGGCGTAGGTCTCGACAATGAAGGCCTGCTCCCAAGCTCCCTCGACGAGATTCTAAGCAATTGGGACGAAAGCGCTCGTGGAGCCAGAAAGCCNTTTTTGCTGTACACGGTGCCCACAGGCCAAAACCCCACCGGCGCCACCCAAAGCGAACAAAGACGCAGAGACGTGTATGCAGTAGCCCAAAAACACGACCTCTACATTTTGGAAGACGAACCATACTATTTCCTGCAGATGCAGCCATACACAGGTCCAGACTCGCCAGGCGTGCCGCCGCCAAAGACACACGCCGAGTTCCTAAAGTCGCTCGTGCCTTCGTTCTTGTCGATGGATACTGACGGTCGCGTCATGCGTATGGATTCGTTTTCCAAGGTTGTTGCGCCTGGAGCCCGTGTTGGCTGGATCACGGCATCGCAGCAGATTGTCGACAGATTCACCAAGCACATTGACGTGAGCACTCAGGCTCCCAGCGGTATCAGCCAGTTGGTTCTGTTCAAACTGCTGGATGAGCACTGGGGCCACGCAGGTTTCTTGGACTGGCTCGTTCACATCAGAATGGAGTATACACAAAGAAGAGACGTTATGCTGGGTGCATGTGAAAAGTACTTGCCCAAGGAAGTCATGAGCTGGAAGCCGCCAATGGCTGGCATGTTCGTAAGTAATTTGAGCATAATATGGTGATTGACTAGAGCTAACAACACGACANNGCATTGGCTTCAGATCGAGTACGAAAAGCACCCCGACCACAAGAACAAGTCGGTCGCAGAACTCGAAGAGAAGATCTTCCAGACAATCGTCGATCACGGAGCGTTGGTCATGAAGGGCTCATGGTTCTACGCCGACAGTCAGGCCAAGCACGACACCATGTTCTTCAGATCAACATACGCAGCTGCACCATTCGAAAAGATTGACGAGGCCATCAAGCGTCTCGGAGACGCGATCAGAGAGGAGTTCAAGCTAGAGAGCCAGTAGATAGTTTTTTTGATTCTGGATATACGTGGGAAAGTTTTGGCATTTCGGATTGTGAAATGCATGGCGTTTAGAAAAGGGGGAATAGACAAAAGATGCAAAAGGAAACTTTTCGACAGGCCTCAGTTGATGAAGTTGACGCAGAAGAAATGCAGAATCAGACTGCCAAAGACATAATCCGCGAAAGCTCNTGTGTTGCATGTCAGACATGTGCTAGGTATTAAACGGGTTGTGTGTGTAGATTGATACCTTTCATGTGATATGGAGCCAAAGTCGACCTTGTTCTCGGGGTTGGTCTGGATTCTCAAGCTGGCAGTAAGAACGAATTGGCCGACGGTGGCAGAGAAACCGGAGAGGAAAGCATTGAAGGGNNCTATATGGAGTGGTTAGTCAAGGATCGAGGATGCGACCAGGGGGCTTGAGCATACGTAGTTTCCACCGATAACGCAGTAGAGGAACTGAAGAACGCCGACGAGAATGAGGAAGATCATGAAGACGTCAATCAACTTGACGCGCTGGGGAGTGTCCTGAACATAGCGATCCCACACGGCCAAAGCGATCTCTTGAGCATCTGTCGAGTTGCGAACGGTGGACTTGGTGGATGTGGGCTTTGCAGATGCGGCGATGGGCTTGGTAGGTGCAGAAGAAGCAGACGTCTGTCCGTGAGAAGGCTTGGCCGTGGAAGGAGGGACGATGGAAGGGGCAGGAGCTGCGGCGTTCTTCTTGGGAGCCATGATCAAGGTGTCGTGTCGGGAGTTGTGTTGTGGAGATAGAGTATGGATCGAGGAAGTCTCGACGAGTGGGAGGATACGTTGGCTGAGACGAAATTGACTCAGAAGACAAGACGGTTGATTGATGTCAAGGGCGGTATACTCTTTGGTATAGCAATTGTAGGGAAGGCCAGCTTGCTGAACGTAGCTCGCTGGGGAGGAGACGCTCGCACGGACTGCCGCGTCACCGACACCCGAAGCTCCTCCCTCCGCTCCCTCAGTCTACCTTGCCGACGTCTTACCCGTTAATAAACACCCACCTCAGACACTACCTCATACTAAGCCCAAATCCACCAAAGTTCTAGAACAAAATGGTAACAAACCCTTGACGAAGTGATTGATCAAGTGCCAGTAAAGCTAACGCCTGACAGAGCCTCGAGTAAGCATATGCTAGGAACTGGATATCCGAACCATCTTTCTAACGACCACGTCCAGCACTGTTGCATACATCCTCGCCGCCCTGACCGCCGGCGGTGGTACTACTGGCTACGTTAGAACTGGCTCTGTTCCCTCCATCGCTGCCGGTGTCTCCGTCGGCGCCCTCTACGCTCTCGGTGGCTACCGCATCTCCAACCGCCAACCTTACGGTGTCGAGCTGGCTCTGCTGGCCAGTGTCGTTCTCGCTGGAAGCAGTGTCCCTAGAGCCATGAAGTCCGGAAAGCCCCTTCCCATTGGCCTGAGTCTTCTTGCTGCCTATGGTCTCTACAGCTTCGGCTCTGCTTGGTCTTCCAGAATCCGTTAATAATGTAATCGTATCTTGATCCTCGGTCTCTTGCCTCTTTCAATTGTAGCGAACTGTTGTCTGCCTCTGATCCTTGAGTGTGTCTGGTCAATTCTACTTTTAGCGATGGTTTGTCCCACCTCTTGTGTTTTTATACATCTGTTGCTTGTACCGATCGATCTTGTAACCTTCGCATCGAGACTGCCTCACCACATAACACGGCACACAGTGACCTTGGACAATCTTTTAAGTTTGCCTTGCTAGAATGAATTGTTCCTTTGCCTACACAGACGATACCCTCCAAGCATGTGACATGCGCAAACGAGCGTTTGTCCTGCCTTTTCTCGTAACACTTCTTGTGTTCTATCGGTACCGCTAATTCTCGGCTAGACGTTGTGGACAAGGCCAAGCGGATGGAAACCGATCAAGTATGCGGATCAATTTGGATAGGGTGACAAGAGAGGACTAGGGATGGTGAATTTCAAGACGATTGGCGTGCTATTCTTCATGATCGTCTGTGAACGGACTGGCTAAGGACCACGAATGGGAACGAAGTGTATCAACGATAGCCTATCGCGATCGGAGCAGAGTATTGGGGGAGCCAATGATTTGTTCATTTGATTCTTCTGGCAGATAAAGCAGTATTATTTGGTATCTTTGATCAAGGAATGCGAGGCCGATTTTGGCGACGGCCTGAGAAGTGGAAGAGAATAGTGCAGAAGAGATGGATCATCGGTCATCCACGTCGGGGTTGAAAAGAGCGATGCGCATACGGTGAAGCTGTAGAGTTGGTCAGAGGAGATGCTTGAGGGGTTTGGCAGGCAAACTTACAGCAGGAAGCTTCGGTACGACAACAGCGAGAGTCGCCATGAAGTTGATCATGAAGTATGTAATGTCGTAATGCGTATAGTGGGTGCTGACAAGGAAAAGGATAATGGGAACACTGAGCAGGAACTTTTTGGCGGGAGTATATTGGTCGCCGCTATCGATCTGCTCCCACATGTTGAGGTTGTCGTAAGCACCGGCGTTGAACTCGAAGGGCACACCTCGCACCCAGTGGAACATGAGAAAGGAGCCGGCCATGTACGAGATGTTGGTGAGAGTCCATGATGTTTCTTGAGAGATGTTGGGGACGATGTCGAAGATGATTTTGAGGAGAGCGATGAGGACAAAGTGGATGGCCCAGGCACCTGTGGAAACATGTCAGCATGCGATTCTGGCAGGGCGCAGAGATGGTGGTGGCTACAAACCTTTGGCATTGACCCATTCCGAGTTGAGGTTGGGCAGGGCGGCCTGGTCACTGATGTGCTCCAGCGACTCAGGGGGCTCGGTGTACATCAGACTGCTAGACCGTCTCCTCCGTGCCGCCTTGGTGTCCATGCTGGAAGCTGCTCTTTCTGAATGTCTCCTCTGGTTCGGCGGGCGATTTGTGTCTCCGGCAAAGCTAAGGCCGGAGGAGGGCTGGAGGA
Source organism: Aureobasidium vineae (assembly GCA_903819635.1). NCBI lineage: Eukaryota > Fungi > Ascomycota > Dothideomycetes > Dothideales > Saccotheciaceae > Aureobasidium > Aureobasidium vineae. The sequence continues at coordinate 254,374 of CAIJEN010000014.1, forward strand.
GTGTAGAAGACAGCTTGGCGGTGTTTGCTGGTGGTGCTGGTGGTGCTGAGGGGCGTGAAATCGTGGCGGTGGAGGGCGCACTGCTGCACCGGGGAAAGGGATACGGATGGAGAAAGAGACAAAGGAAGCGCAGAAGGCGTGGGAGCAGCGACAAGCGTCTATGACAATAGAGCAGCGAGGTGGACAGGCGGCCGAAATTGATACTTTGAGAGATGTGAAGGGGTCCAAATGGAAGCCAGCACCGACAACGCGCCCAAGAACGACAAAAGTTGTGGCGGTGCACGTACGATTATTTCCCCACCTCGTCACCTCTCCAATTTGTCTCTCTCTGCCTGTCTACCTGCTGCGTAACCACCGCGCTATTGACTTTCATTGTCTTGCTTTCTTCACTTCCATAGTCCTCTCTCTCCTTCCTCGCCGCGTGGCTACGTCGCCCGATTGTAAATGTCTTCCGTCGCCCTCCGCGGCCCCTTGGCAACAGATAGGGCTGTTTGATGTTGCTATTTTGGTTCCGCTGCTTTAAACAAACTTCTGGAACCTCTTGAGAAATAGAGGAAATATAGGTGAATACAGTAATAGTACAGTGTAGCGAAATGAGCGCCATCATCTACGGCTGACACCAGGACTCCAGCTCTGTGGCTGCCAATCATCTCCTGGGTTACCCTTTGGTGCTTGCTTCCACGGGTTCGCCTCCTTGTCTCTAGCTCTGCCTTTGAATCTGCCGTCATCCTTGGTTCTGCCCTCAGTCGAAGCATCAACCTCACCCGCATCACCTACCGCACTTCTCACGCCTTCGTTCTCAGTTGGCTCGGTCTGGTTGCCGTGCATGTATCCTGCAGGATCCTTCACACCTATAGCTGGTGCCGGTTGTTGCTTTGACGGTGCATCCAAGAAGGATTCCTGTGCTGCCCATCGTTCGTCTGCAGCAGCGGCCAGTTGACGCATCTGTGCTTGCCGCGATACCTCATACTGTTGTTCCTGAAGCGTAGGAGCTTCTGGACGAACCTGGCGCAACCATTGATGCCATTGTGNCTATAGAGACTTAGGGTCAGAACAGATATACTTGAATGTTTGCAGTCATATTGGTGGCGTACGTGATATCTTGACATCCGCATAATGTCCTTGACTGCCGTATTGGACTATTCTTCGCATGCGACCAGCATTGATAGCATCTTTGAACTCCCAGAAGGTGTTGCCAGAAAGATCAGCGCNCTGCAATTATATGTGGTCAGCTATGTCAAGGCGGTGATTTGATAATTTCTTGAACATACCAACGAGCCACTTCTTTCGCCACGGAAGACGCAGACTCTTCCATTTGTACCAGGCTTGCTTGATGGCTCCCGGCTGTGCTGGCATGATGTGTTTTGGATAATCAAGTCGAGTTGCAGAGGCAACGGAGCAGTTCAAAGCAAACGTGAGTGAAGCAGGCACGATTTTGATGACGTTCTTTGATGAAACGCGGCCGAGGCGCATGCACAGACGCGCAGCAATGCAATGCAATTCGCTCTGGCCGCCCAAACATTAATCAATTGTCGCAGTCCCTCCTTTACCCCTCCATCACCACATCACCTCCGTTTACGTCCTCAACATGGCTTCTGTGTCGTCGCTGGACCAGGACATGCGCAATCTGCGCTTGTCCAAATACACTCCTCAAGCCGCCAACGAGATTCGCTCCTGGATTGAAGAAACACTCGGCGAAACACTACCACCAGGCGATCTTCTCCAGGATGTACTCAAGGACGGTGTCGTCCTATGCAGACTTGCGAACCTAGCTCTGCCCGCTCCAGGACTCAAGTTCAAAAGATCCGCCATGCCATTTGTTCAGATGGAAAACATCTCACATTTTCTGCGAGCATGTGAATCCCCTCCGCTGAACATGCCTGCCCACGACCGCTTCCTAACCGTCGACTTATTCGAGTCCAAGGATCCTGCCCAAGTTCTCCAATGCATCAGCGCTTTTAGTCGCGTTGCTCATGCTGTTAGCCCGGCTAACTTCCCCAACACTATTGGTCCTCAGAGGAGCGCAACACTAAGTCCTGCCGGTAATGGCCCTACTACCCGGAACGCCCGACCGGTAGCGCCGAGCCCCCTCTCTGCTAAACCCTCATTCGCTGTTCCTTCTACCAGATCTATGAGTCCTGCTCTCAGTGGAGGCTCTTCTGACTCACGCGCAATCGATAATGGTCTCAAGTCACCTCGAGGCACAGTTAGTAGCTGGACTAAGGCAGGTGATCGAGGAAACACAGCGCCCGCTTGGAACATTGCTCAGTACGGCTACATGGGTGGTGCCAGTCAAGGAAACCAGGGCGTCATGTTCGGTGGAAGGAGACAAATTACTACTGCAGCACCTCACGTTCCTGGGCAGGGTGAATCTGATTTCAGCAAGAGACGTCGCGAAAGGGAAGCGGAAGAAGAACGCCTCAAACAAGAGGCCGAGGAAGCCGAGTACAAGAGGAAGACTGAAAGGGAGGCTGAGGAAGAACGCGACAGAATCGCCGAAGAACAGAAGTGGGAGGAAGAAGCCCGTCGCACAAGAGAGCAAGAGAGACAACGAATCTTAGAGCAAAAGCGACAATGGGAAGAACAGGAGAGAAGATGGAAGATCGAGGAAGAGGCTCGCCAAAGAGAGCAGGAAGCAGATGCAGCTGATGTGGGCCTGAAAGGACAATACTTGAACCAGCATCAAGCCGACCAAGGTGCCCGCAGATCTAGTGCGCATGAAGACACGCCCGAAAGAATGAGAGTTCGTGAACTCGAAAAACAGCTCGAAGAGGCAAGGGAGCGTGAGCGTCAATATCAGCAAGAGCGCGAAGAGCGCGTGCATCGGAACAGCATCCACTCGCGGCCCTCTACCGCGAGATCACAGCAGGAAGCAGATCCAGTGCCTAGAGCACCTTCACCAAAAGATAGCGACGTTTCTTGGGCACCGATAGAGGACGAAGTGCTAAACAGGAACATGCCTGCGCCTGAAATGCCCCGCGGATCATCGAGACCTCTTCCTACACCAGCAACAAGACAGACACCTGCTCTACCTGAACGTACGGCATCACCAGCAGGACCACGTCCTCTACCAGATCCTTCAGCATATCGCCCTGTTTCACCAGCGACGACGCGTACTGATCGTTACCTTGCTGACAATCCTGCACCCGTGTCGCCAAAGCCTGTTGCTCACCAGCCGCGGGAGATGGGCTATACATCAACATTCGAAGAGCAAAGCGACAGAGACCGCCGAATTGCATCGCAACAAACGACCAAGGCTGGAGGATGGGCGTCCAAATCTCTCTTGGAACGTGAAATGGAACGCGAAAGAGAGAGACAGCGGGAATGGGAAGCAAACCAACAAGCGACCAAAGAAGTAGCCAAAGACTTGAGCCAAGGAAGCGGCGCAGGGCAGAGCTGGGATGTTCATCAATATGGCTACATGGGAGGAGACAGCCAGAACCGAGGCTCGAGTGCAGGCAGCGGGATAGGATTTGGTGGTCGGCGCCAGATCATCGGACCCCGCCCTCCCCCAGGTTCGTGATCAACAGGTCAAGCAGTCGTGAAGAGGGAGAGGAGAAGCAGAGTCTTTCGAACAAGTAATAATGTGTACATAGCGTTCGAAAGATATGGCCGTCGTCTGGCACGTAATTGTGCTGACTCGAGCAAAGAATGACATGTGAATGGCCCAAGCGCTGCTGACCGATGACGTGGGTTCCATCAAGTCTTTGAGGCTGGCAGCTGCACGGCGGGCAGGCGCTTGCGGGAAAAGTCTTTCTTTGCACAGTCACGCTCCACCTTGTTTCCTGCTCTTCAAGTCGCTGACTCGACCCAAGCACTCGCCTTCTGTAGCATCTAATGGAAGTGAAGCTGCCTCGTCCATTTCTCTATATTCGCCGCGTCTCGACTCCCATACAGTAACCCGCATTGCTTAGCCCGCACTATAGCGACCCCTCTTCTTCACACCGCCACCCTCACACTTCCTACTACACACACAAGACACATACACCATGCACGATTTGCGCAAGCAAGTGCTCCTTGAGAGCGGCAAGACGCTGTCGAAAAAGGCAAAGGCCAAGCAGGCTATGGGCTCTGCCGCCAGTTCAAAGCAAAACTCGCCCAACGCCTCGAGAGCTGGCTCCAGAGTCGCTAGCCGCCAGGCCTCGGATGATGAGGCTGATTTCAGCGACTCGACGACTCAGTTCAGGTATGTATCTGTTTGACGTGCTTCATATCACTCAGTCGCTCATTCCCTTTGTAGTGTCAACTCCTTTGACGAACTCCGACCCGAAGACATTGATGCGCCCGAGGATGCCTGGGTCGCACAACTGAACGAGCGTATGGAGCATCTCATCGAACGCAAGAGAAGTAGTGTTCAGGGCCGCGAAGAGAGTCTCTCGGTTCTTTCTCATCTCCTCATGGCTCACTACGCCCAGCGCCACGTCCGTCCGAAACTTAGCGAACTGGTTCCAGCCCTTGTAAAATGCGCCAAAGGTGGGCAGTCGGACAATGAAACCGCCCTAGCTCTCAAAGCTCTGAGCCTGTTGATCATCACCGAACCCTCCGACTCCATCTACGACGCCATGATCCGTCCTCTCAAGGGTATAATTTCCTCTTCGGAGTCATCTTCGGTCATGGTCGCCGCTATCCACACACTCGGCATAGCTACGTTCTACGGTGGAGTTGGTCTGGACGAAACACAAGAAATCATGGACTTTTACCTTGAGATCATCGAGTCCGATGGTCACTCTGTCGAAGCAGGCGACGATGGAAACGTCGTGGCCGCTGCCTTGCAGGAGTGGGGATTCCTTGCTACACAGTTCGAGGGCATGGAAGACACGAGCGAAGAGCCTATGGAAGCCTTTGTCGAGCAGCTAGAGTCTAGCGATGCTAGTGTTGTAATTGCTGCTGGTGAGAATATTGCTCTTCTTTTCGAAAAGAGCTGGTCGGAATTGGAAGAAGATGAGGAACCTGAACACCAAGACGACGAAGACGACGAGGAAGAGGCAGACCCGACTGCGAAGGGCATGATCAAACGCTATACAGTATGGCGCCAGGAGCATCAACTCAAGCATACACTCAGCGCTCTTGCTCAAGCACATGGAAAACGCATATCAAGAAAAGACAAGAAGGAACTGCATTCCAGCTTCGCCGATATTCTCAACACCGTCGAGCATCCAACAAGAGGCCCTCGCTACAGCAATGCTATCGACCAGTATACGAACAAAGCATATGGCTCGCGAATGGTGGTCCACATCGGCAAGAACTCCATGAGCATTGACAAATGGTGGAAGCTTCATCGTCTGCAGTCGTTACGCCGCGCGCTCCAAGGTGGCTTCATCGTTCACTACGAGGACAATCAAGTCGTGTTCGATTCTCTGCCCGTAATTCTGGATTAGACCCTGACCCTCATCTCTGTCGCATTCTTACGATCACAAAAAAACGTTACGATTTCATATCTCAGCATGGGAGTTTTTGGATCTGCAATTGGTGGTTTCCATTGAGCATTGGTGTTTCCTTTTCCATACCTGATCCTCCTAACATACCTTATTCGAGCCAGTTTTTGAACTTTGATTTTTCATCTTCATCTTTGAGTAATCATTTCTCAAGCTTATTTATCCTGCTTCCCCATGCGCTAAGGTAAGTAAGACTGCATGAAAACCTCTTGACCCAAGGTGATGGATGTCGGAATAGAGCTGTGTCCAAGAGCAGACAGCAAAACTTTGTGTCTCAGCAAACGTCGCTCTGTTCTTCCGTTGTATTGTGTATCTCTACAACCATAGCTGCGGTAGTAGCAAGCACATTGGAAGGACGTGGTCGGGAGACGATGGTAATGGGCACAACCAAGGGACCGAAAGGGGCACCACCATGACAAACAGGGGGTCAAGACATCTCTACCACTCTCCTCTCGGGATTGGTGGCCTTTGAAAAGGCACGAAAGTTCCCAGATAAGGTGTGTAACCAAAGAGAGATCTCGACATGTTGCTTCTTGATGGGAGTTCTTCGTGGTTCAACGTCTCATCAACCTCCCAACTACATCGAGTCGGCTTCATCCTGTTCAGCAAACGCAGCGACTAAATCAAGTCGGCTTCGTCTATCTCGGCGAATACAGCGACTACATCGAGTCGGCCTCGTCTACTTTAACAGCTGCATCAAGCCAGCACAGTCACTTTGACTACACATCGAGTCGGCATCATCTAAGCCAAAATAAGATACCTCTCATCGAGATCCCCGCTGTCCCCTTATCTCGTTACTACTGCTGCCTTCGCTGTCTTGAGATCATCACTGCAAACCTACGTCAATATCCACATTGGCAACCTCCGGTCCTATCACCCACTCAACCCACGTCCATGCAGGATTCAAAATCGTTGTCGGTATCCTGCTGAGCTTACCAAACATATAAGCAAGTTGCATCTGAAGCATGATTTCCGATACAGTGTTTGTCGCGAAAGATCTGATTCAATGGAAAAGGTTGTCGGGTTATACCACTCGCTCACTATACAGAGTTCATTTGCAATATTTGCAACAGACTCTTCGATGATGCCGACAAGGGTTTAGAGCACATTGAGTATGGCTACAGGAAAAGATGTACTTTGCTGCGATGAGTCAGGGTGAATAAAGGAAATAGTATTTAGGGTATCTCCTTGGTGAGTCTTTTGAGGTTGGAAGCAATTGTGCATTTTTATGAGTGGTGATTTTACTGATATGTTATTGTGGGAGAGTAACGATTGGGACAGTCTTTGGTATACCCTCTATCCTACGCCCCTAGGCTGATAACTCTCTCTCAGGGTACCATGTATTGATAAATCTGGTTGTAAAACTGCACGATGGTTTCGAAAAGGGGTGGTGTCCACGGAAAGGATGCCCTGTTATGACATCTCTATGGCCATGGCCCCAAAATGAAAAGGCACTCTGCATTTCTATAGCTATATCGTAGATATATCTGGTGAATGGGAGAGTGATCAATCGAACATGTGAAATTAACCTTGGAAAGTTCGTATCTCAGTATTACCCCTGATAACTCTGAAAGTACTTGCACATTGAACTCTCAGTGGATTACGTAAAAACCAATAAAGAATTTGTGACTTGTGATAGTAGTCCGAAGCACCCGATATTTCTCAGGGACTCAACATTCTACTTGTCTTGCTGAACCTGATGGGCGGCTCTCCTGAAGCCCTGGCTGAGATCTCAACTTTGTCGTCTGCTCAATACATGGCTATCAAAACACAGAGTGGTTTCCAAACAAAGGGTAGGTCCACTGAGACTATGCTTTGAAACTTTTCTGGGAAGGGCTTGACGAGGAGAAAGCAGTCTCTGCAGCTTTCACGAGGAAAGTACGACTGTTCAGAGATCCGACAGTGAAAAAAAAAGATACCGACTGTCGGTTTGTGATCAGCTTTTCCATTACGACAACTAAATTCAGGCATATCGATGTTGATACGATACGATACGATGCCAAAGCAATGTATCTGTTCAAGACTGGAATCCGACAAGGGACAACGAGTCAGGCCTATAAAAGTAGCGAAGCCTCGAAACATCGATACTGATCATTATGACTGTCCATACATTCAATGTGAAGAATGGATATCATCTATCGGTTTGTGATCAGCTTTTACATCACGACAACAAAATTCAGAGAGATCAATGCTGACAATACCAAAGCAAGCTACATCCATTCAAGGGTTGAATTCGACAAGGAACACCAAATTTTGTCCATAAAAATAGCGAAGCCTCGAGGCATCAATCCTAATCGTACACTATTTGATAGCATTTGAGGTCTAACCTACATACTACGGGTAATACTAGTTGCTTTGTCCACTCTTCAAGTTAATTGTCGGCTTCCCCGCTACTTGGTGACGTTGGCTGTGACAAAGTCGAAGCCGTTGCCAAAGTTGCCCTTCTGGGTACTGAAGTTGGTCTCGGTACCAAGAGTCTTTACTCTACCAAGCAAGACTTCAACCAGACGATATGCGGCAGAGGGTGCGTACTGGTTTATCATGTGACCACTTAGTTGTACAGTAGCGAAAGTAAGACCGCGTTCAGTGTGGTATTTGCCCACGACACCAGAGCCAGCAAGATCTCCTTGGTTGAGCTCGGAATGGTAAGGAACGAAGAAGTCATCCCAGGTCTGAGGGCCTTGGCTGAACCCTTGGGCACCACCGTAAGTCATGTTCTGGATGGCCATGAGTGTTCCATTGTAAGAGATGATGTAGTCGAGCATGCCCTGGCCGATAATGACGTTGTTGGTGTGCTCAATAACTTTGGGGAGTACACTCAATGAGGTATATTCGCTGGTGTCCTTACGGAGGATACCAGAAGTGCACTCTTCCCATTCTTGGACGGGGGCGTTGATGGCCTTCTGGACATCTGTGCGATTGAAGTAGATCTCGGCACCTTGAGGCAGGTAGTCAAAACTGCCAGGGAAACCGAGGACATCCCAGAGCAGAGGGCAGGTGGTAGCGACTTGGTAGATGTCGAAACATGGGTTGACAAGGCTGACGGCGCTGAAGATGTCGTTCCAGAGCTCACAGCCAGGCATGCTGTAGTCTGCATTTGGTGGAGCGGGAAGCAGACCCTTGGGTGGGAAAGCAAGAGCCTCCTCCATGAACGCAGTATAGCCACAAGCATCGGAGCGGTTGTGAATATCGTCCATGAATGTCTGGTTCAGGTTGAAAAGCCCACCCCAGTAGTCAACAAAGGGAGTGGCCGGGATGTCCTGCAGCACAACATCATAGGAAATGGAAGGGTCGTGGATCATGATACCATGAACATCATAGAGAGCCGAGTCGTTCTTCTGGATGAAGTTGTCGGCAATGTCTAGAGTTGAAATTAGCATGGATTCTAAGATCAAACTGTCAACGTACTAACAAGGAACGTAGAAACCAGCGTAACTTTCGCCAGTAATGTAGACTTTCTTGTGCTGCAGACCAAAAGTCTCGATAAAGTTCTTCCAGAATCCGGCAAACTGTTCTGCGACCTCCTCTTCGCTAGTTGCCGAGGGTGTGCTCCCCTTTGAGCTGAAACCAGTACCGGCAGGTTGTTCGACCCAGACAGTGTTGGTAAGGTTGTTCCAGGCGTAGTTGTTCTTGACCGGAGCGTATGTACCATATTGCCACAAGAAGGGTCCATTCTCCTGCAGCAGACCCTCAAGACTACTGCACCCCGGACCGCCATTGAGCCAGATCAAGATCTCATCACTCGCATGAGAGTCCTCCGAAGGGAAGAACCAGAAGTAAAGCTCGCTAGCATTCTGCTGCGAAGAGATAGGCATCAAACCAGCATAACTCTCGCCTAGACAAAAGTCAGATCTATAACAATGATTTTTCATGCAGCAATCTTCCTTACCAATATCGAAATTAACATCGGGGATCTTGGTACCGTCAACAGCATANNCTCTGTGTTTTCGTTAGCCACAATATCCAAACGTGCCGGCTTCCATCACGACCGGTTCCCTGAAGCCTCGGTTCAGGATTTAGACCTGGAATGTCGAATACATACTTGTTGTGTTCTTGTTCTGAGGAATGATATGGTGCTTCTTCTTGATGGCAGCTCTCTTGTCCAGACCTACAGCAGGCAAACCAGCAGGCTCACGTCGAATACGCTCAGGCAGCTTCTTGTTGACATGCTGAGCACTGCGGCCGGCAAAGGCACTAGTGGCCAAGAGGAGTGTAGAGAACACAGAGACCTTCATCGTATTGTCGAGAAGTCTTGGAAGAAGTGTCGTCCAGGCTCAGAGGCCGAGGACCTTGCTTTATACTTGCGGACAGCGCCCATGGATACGAGTTTGCAGCGCCGGATAGCCTGGGATCGACAGCTCCATGCAAACAATTGCTCGATAAAATGTGATGATCGCATTGTACAGGCTAGCGAAGAGATCACTTTACGTCCCTTGCATGATAGGAAGGCACACAACTGCCTTCTATAACGGGCCTAGTTTGGTATCTACACAAGTCACCCCACAGAAGAGGAAGCTTGGTCGCGATAAGCAAACAGCGGTAATGACACCCATACCATGACATATTGAACAACTCTTTGTTTGGCGTGCTCATAAAAAACCGCAATCTATCGAATAAAAACCCGGGAAAGTCCTCCATCATCAGTCATTCCCAATTCTCAGAACACTCAACGCCACGTCAACCACCGCCTCCTCCTGGCTTGCCCCTTTCTCGAAGCACTCTCGCTGCTTCAGGCCGATCTTCCATCAGCTCTGTTGCTGCATTGCGATGCTCAATAATTTCTCGAAATCAGGTGTCTCGAATCCTGTCACTGGATCCCAACCTTTGGCTGCATCCCAGCCTGTAGATGACAACTCCTCACCACAGCCTCTGCTGCCACCATCGACAACGTCCTGGAATGCTTTGTGGCCGCCTGAGTAGAGAAACGGGTTCATGAAACCCAACGGACTCTTACCAGCACCGATAAGAGCAGAGTTGACTAGTCCGATAATTCCTGCGAGGACGGGTGCTGAAGCAGAAGTACCACCGATGGGCCTTTTCATCAAGTCGTCCACAATCAGGTAGTTGTAGTATTGAGCAGAGATATCTGGGACACCTCTGCCACTGGAGTTGTACAAACCAGTATAGCGAGTCCCCAAAGCATCAAGGTAGGGGTTTACCGCATTCTCTTGCCAGTCAGGACGAGGGAAGAGGTCGGAAAAGCCACCTGAAGAATCAGGGGCGGCCACCTCAGGATCGACGAAACGAGTACCTCCGACTGAAGTGACGTATGGGCAAGAGGCTGGGTACACTGTGAGAAATTTCTTGTTGTCGGTTATGCAATGTTTGACGAGCTGATTGAGTTAGCACGACTCTGCGAGAAAATAGTCAGTTCAGGAACATGATCACTTACCGTGTTGTCGCCTGAAGCATATAGAATTGTAACGCCCCTTGCGCCAAGCTCGCCATACATGTCGCAAGATTTGCGCATGTAAGCATCTGGAAGGTCGTCCTCTTCGGCCCCATAAGATACGGCCAAAGTGTGCGGGAGAAGGTCCTTGGGCAGGTCTCTCAAGTACCTCATGAGTACAAAGTCAATCTCCAACCCCCATTTCAGTGCATTCATGGCCGCGGCGTGTTTGCCCAACAGTCCATGGGTAGAGTAGAATGTGAGAGGCATCGAATATCCCATCGCTGCAGCGTATTGTACGTCAAGGTTGGCCTCAGGGTTGCCGTGAGTTGAAGTATCCTTCTTACCGTCGACAGGAATGAAGGTAGGTTTGTCGGTGAGATATGGCGCGAAGTTTTTGCGAAGAGATCAAAATCTCCCGGCTGAGGATACTGCTCCAGGAACCCGAGAATTCTGATGAAACCGTGGGTCGAAGTGTTTGTCAAAATATTTGTGGACGGGAGATTGTAGAGTTTCCTTAGACAGTCAGGCTTTATGGTGCGGTTGCAGTTGTTCTGATCAACAGTTTCGGACAAAGCTTGACCAAATTGGGTACCATCAAGTCTTTGAGAACGAGTGATTTTTGGAAAGTGCATGGTTGGCTCGATTATATCGACATGTCTGACCACTTCATCGAGTAGAGCGTGCAATGAGAGATGGTTCGAGGATGGAGAATTGGATGGCGGGTAAGCAAAAATGAGGAATTTGACGATGGATGGATTATGCAGCATAGAAATCACTGATGGCAATAAGCTAGCTGATGCGTAGCTGTACGGATGTGTTGGTTGTGATGGAGGAAGAGGTGAAAGCTTCGTGCTGAGAGGCGTCAACAATCCCAACGACATGTTCTCGAGGCAGGAACAATGCAGCCCTCGAACCTCGGAAGAGTGATGACAAACTGCACTCACTCGGCTAATGGTGTTCATGCAGAGCATCTACTCTCCATACACTGATACCTGATCAGCGCAATCAAAGCAGACTGCATCATGTTCTGCGCATCACTTCGCCGGCGCTCGTCCTTCGCGTCGATTCCTCCTCTGCTGACTGCATCAACTGGACTTGCAGTGAAAGGTACGCCAGGACTTCGTGANAGATCCAAGCAACCATCTCTGACCGACACACACACAGAGTCGTTGCTGGAAACGCATGACATTGCTCTCCCTATAATCGACTTTCCCAAGCCCATCCCTAACACCAATTCAAACCGAATGCTACGACTGCTGTTGCTCTCACCAAACAACATGTCAGAACACAGATTGCCAGCCACCATCGCACGCATCCAACACTTCGTAGCTCTCACTGGGGGCCTTGACGTCGCCATCATCCTATCACTCTCTGCATCTAATCCTTTCTCGTCAGCAAAAGACCTTATGAATAATCGGCGAATTGACGACATGGAAGGGGTACGCAGTTACGCGCTCCTCCAAGCAGAAATTATGACAAGGCCAGAGCTTGCATGGGTACCAATTCTACCCTTGGCAAAGCTGGATGACATCGTCAAACTCGTAAAGACATATGTGCAGTCGATCAGCCGGCCCAAACCCAAACCGTCGTCTGCGGTTCGTCCCTTGGATATGTTAGCACACTGTTCCCCCGATCGACCCTTACCCACTCTTGCTGTCAACTTGGCGTCTGATGTCTTCTCTTCTTTGAGGGATGTGGTTCAGAATGCACTTACACATCAGACAAGCTCATTTTTGCACGACTCAGGCGAAATTGCCTCATCAGACGATTCTCTGCAAAGTCACCAAAGCCCGTTCGGCGTGCTGGCAGAGCAGTTAGACAAAGACATCGTGGAAAGCATGATTGAGTTCTGGCTTGAGGACTGGGCTATCGAGTAGCAATAGTGCAACTATCTGCACATGATAGGAGGAGGACGTTAAAGTAATGCTTGTATGCTTTGATGCTTTCTCATCTATGGTCAATAGCTTTCGTTATCCATGTCTCGCTTTTGTGTGCCATAATCACCTCAACTGATCCTTCATCTCGTTGGTGACAGCTTTGATTCTGGTTTCCTTGCCCAAAGCACTCTTCTCAATGCTCTGCAGAAGACTACCCATATCCTTTGCTTGGGTGACCTCCTTTCTGAACTCGTTGCCCAGCGACATCAGTGTGCCGACCGCGACAAGTGCCCTGTATACGACTTCGCTGTCACCATCGGGCTTGATAATGTTCAATGCTCCATTGATGACGGCTGCTGCACGCTGCTCTCTGGTCTTCGACTCGGATGAAGGAGCGTTAGATGTCAGCAACACTGCATAATTGATGTACAACGTCGCGATTGCTGTGGCCAGGTTCTTGTTGGAAGTACTCGAAAATGGCTGAGTAGATGAGATGATATCCTCAAAGCAGCCATCAGCAACCAGTCTGCCTTCTTCGGTCATGAAGAGGTTGGCAAGAACACGGATAGCCAGCATGGTGTTGTTGGGCTTGTCAGTGTTTGCGTCAAAGACACCACTCTTGGCGAGGGTCTCCACAATAGTGCCCTCTCCGCCACATGTGTGCATTGCGAAACTTGGTGCCATAGCGGACAATCTAAGGAGGTCGATGCCAGGCAAGCGATTGGCAGATGGCCATTGAGTAGCGACTTTGAGTACTGCACTAAGTTGATCTGCTTGAGGCTTGGGATCCTTGGGGCTGGTCTGAAGTTGTTTGACCAGGTTGTCCAAGGCTTGCAGTTCATCTGGTGATAGTGCGAGATCGGCTGGCATGGTATCGTTGAGTTCGCCAACCTTCTTGCGAATCGCAGACAAGTTAGCTGTAGTGATTGAAAGGTATTGAGTCTGGGGCAAAGATCGTGGGCGCGTGTCTGCTGATGGCTCAGGGGCACCAGCTTCGCCTGGACGATAGCGGTTCTCGCTGCCCCAAGGATCGGCTCCAGGTGTTTGGGTCTGCTGCTGAGAAGACGCGCCTAGTGTTGCTCCTTGGGTATTGGTGGTAATGAAGTTGGCGACTTGGTCAAGATAGGTCATAGGTAGCTCATTGTTGGCAATGAATTTGCTTGCCACGTCGTATGGGTTCTGACCGATGTTGTATGGTAGCTTCAAAGGAGGTGCGCCATCCGTAATGTCGACATCAAAGACAAAGTCGTAGTCTTTTCCTTCATGTGTCACCTTGCGACCGCTACTTGCAGCAGCGTCGACCACAGTTCCGANCCTTTGTAGATATGTCAGCATGGTTTCGTTACGAGTTCGGTCGGGGATAATTACGTTAATCCATTGCTGAGCCGCAGATGACCAGGTATGAGCTGTCACACTGCCATCTTCTTCCCTGATCATCTGGACTTGGCCTTCTTTGGTGCCCGACTTTTGCTGCAAGAATTCNNTACAAGGCAGTCAGTGGTTGTTCCAAGATCAGTATACTGTTCTAAACGCACCTGGGCCGGGAAGTTGTTCTTTGTTGATCTGCTGGCCCTCGCTAGCCGTCTGCTGAGGTATCGAAGACGAACTGACACTCTCGTCAAATGCGCGCAAAGACTCAGCATCTGCATGGCGGCTCGGGTCTTTGCTGAAGATTCGAATAATCTTATCACTAGCACCAGTAACGATATCGTTGGTCTCAGGACACACGGACACAGCCCAAACCGAAATTGCAGGATGCGTGATGGTCTGAATGCATTCGGTGCCCTTCCATACTCTCACAGTTCTGTCTTCGCCAGAACTAACCAAGTCACCGTTGGAGAGGACGGCAAGAGCGTAGATGAAGGATGTGTGGCCATGGAGTTGCGCAACTTCAACACCATCAAGAGTCCAGAGTCTGATGATTTGGTCGTTTCCTGCGGAGGCGAAGGCGGCGCCGGAAGGATGGCCATCAGGCAGCTTGCAAAGGGCGCGGACAACATCAGGCAGACCAGGGATTGTCTGCAGTAGCTTGCCTCCGTGAGAAAAGATGCGGATAGTCTTGTCGGCGCAGCCTGTAATGATGGTACTGTTGTCGTAGATCATGACGGCCCAGACCGCAGCTTCGTGTCCCTTCAGCTCAGCAGTGCATTCGCCCTTGGAAATGCTCCAAACTTTTGCTTGCGTGTCCCATCCGCCACTGACCAGGGTATCTCCATCAGCAGAGGCGTCGAGAGAGCAGACGTTGTTGGCGTGACCAATAAGCAGGCATTCAGCGTCTGAGTCTGGACTTTGGAAGGGAGGACGGACATCGATGATAGTGTCCTTGCCAGCGGAAACCAACAGGCCCTCGGAGTGTGCGGAAGAGGGAGCGGCGAAGGTCAGCGAGTTGACAAACGAGGTAGCTTGGACGGCAATCGTGTCATCGTATGTGGGCGGGTTGGGCGACGTGAGGAGCCACTGTCGGACGGTGCCGTCACGCGAGGCCGAGAAGATATAGCGAGCCGAAGGAGACACGACGGCGCGGACNNCTGAGGGGTTCGACAGTCAGCGCTTGGGATCTTTAGTCTTGCCGTGCCACTCACTTACGTCGTCTTCGTGCCCTCTCAGAGACGCCGACAGCTTGAACATGTCGGCCATGATGAGGGGTCTGCGGTTTGGCTTGTACTCGCCAGATTTTTGGATTAGCCGGGGATCTCGTAGAAATGAAGATGATGTTGGTGTGAAAGTGCGCCGATTCTTGTAGTCAGATACTTTCCTTGGGGTTGTTGTTTGTGCCTCAGTCCACCGTGTTCGTGATCGTCACCAGCGTTTGCTCGACGTCATTCTGAATCGCAATCCAACGCATATGTCCATCGACTTTTCCTTGTCGCCGACCTACTTGCTACCTATTTCACCTTACAAGAACGCAGCCTTGTGCGACACTGGAAGTCGTGCATTACCAAGAAGTACATGGAAATGGTCCTCGCACACATCTAAACACCACCGCGTCCATGTCCTGCCGATTATCGAGCTTGACCTGCTGCCACACAATTTCCTGATTGAGCGGTCTTCTAGATTCTCCTTCCAGCCACGCTAACCCTGGAGTATCTGTTTTCACAGTGACAGTCACTTCTAGCACTCTGGCGCTCTGGAATTGGCGGTGAGATGTGTCGGCCTTCCACCTCTGCCGTCCACCGAGCTGGAGAATATGCTACACAACAGGAAGACATTACTCAGACAAACACGCCAACACTGGTGGCCCACCAAATTGGAATCCTGATGGTCATATGCCTCAATCATGGGAAATCACAAACTATACCGTCCCCCTGAAATCTTCGTTGCAAGTTGCATGCCTTTCGGAGATTGGGAGGAGAGATTTTTCGGACTTCATGTTTTGCAGCGTCGAGAACGCTTCTGGTGTGTTTTGTCGAAACGCCTTCATTTCTATCGAAGCTTGGGCATGCCGATCTAAGAGGCATGATCTTTTCTCCTATCTTGCCAGCCGTCCGAAGTGATTTGCAACAGGTGGCCTTGAGAGCCTGCAAGAGATCGACTCGTGGCAGATGTGAGCAGCAACGTCCTGAATCTGTAAGTTCAGGAGATTAGACGAGCTGAGAGAAGACCGGAGTTACACATGCTGCTCTTGCAGAGCATGCCCCTCGCATGTTGGTGTAATGGCCAGTGCATCGTCAATTGGTTCGTAAGGTCTGATGCAGAATCAAGTCATACGACATACTGACAACCATTGCACTTACTGCAGCAAGATCTCGTGTAGCAAGGACACTGGCAAGGGTAGAGTTTTGAGCTGGAGACCTATCCAGTTCAAAATGTTTGGAGGTAGGTGCATGAACCGGAAGCTTCTCCGCATACCTCTCGACCTATAATGGCAAACGGTAAGACCTCTCCTATATGCTTTCCCAGCATACCCGAGAAACACAACCGTCAACTAGCTGGTTCTGACGCAGGGCTGATTACGATCTATAAATTGGATTCGTGAGTGTGTGCAACAAATGTATCCTGAGGCTGAGATGCACTGTCTCAGACATCCCACACCCAGGTTCATTGTCAATGCATCAGCAACATGGCCATGTTTCAGACTTCACAACCAGAATGTCGTCTAGTGGCTGACAGACCACGCCTCCAGTCTTGAGAGTCAGGACGTGGATGGTTCGAACCATGACTACGGCGCCATGCCTTGAGCCGTCCGTGTGCAGAAGCCCTGCCGCTGCTGGCACGCGACTTGTCGAGACCCTGCAGCCAGGCTTTGGGCCCTTCGACCACACCTGCATGGTCCCAAAGATCGTCCTCTCCACATGGCAACGGTTCCAACTCTTTTGCTCTTTTGAGTTTTCGCAACCGTCGACAGGGAGTAGTACGGTCAAGTGGGAAGGAGGTCAGAACGGCTCTGTATTCTAATACAAGCAGCTGGATCACTTCCAGCTCAGGTCATCGTCCATGTTGTCAAGTATTTTCGCCTAATCCTACGGAGCCACCAGAGCTTGTGCCAACCGTACGACGCGGAGTGGGCGCAAACCAGAGGTTAGTCGCTTTTACTTCAGCCTATCAAGCAGAGGGTGAATTTTTTCGAAGCAGTGCCCATGCACGAAAGACAAAAAACACAGAGTCGGTCGACGCACATGCGAGATGCCGAAGCATGAAAGGACACGCCGAAAGTCACTTCCGCGTGTGGTGGCCCCTGAGCATGGAGGTGGTGATCTAGATTTTGGGCAGTGTTGATCGCCAACATTATTAAAACGAGCAAACACCCCTCGACCAACTCGATAGCTAGTCCAGTCCTCAATTGAGTATTCTCCTTCTTCAGACTTTCGCCCCAAGCCGCAAACGTCGTATCTGGTAGCATCTCTACTGCCACGCGCCGCTGCCACAAGCACTAGCGCCCTAAACTTTGGTCACTGTGGGGAACGCCGGCCGAGTGATTACCATTGGCGTTTGCGATCGCAGATTGCTGCAATCACACACACAAAAACACTTTTGACGTAGGTCGGCAATGAGCACTCCCATCACCACCGACACCACGGCGACTCGGCGGAGCACCTCGGTACGCGTCAGTGCCTAGGGCGACCGATCGTTTTGTCAGGGTCACGCGTTGAAATAACAAGTACTGGCTGCTCTTGGTCTGGGCTTACTTATGTCACAGCTTCCCTCGACCACCATCGCTTCACTATTTATCCAACCAACACCTCTGCCCACCACTCCTGTGCCATTTACTGCAGACAAAAAATCTCACTCTACTCGTTCTCGACACGAAGGATCTTCGTTCCCCTGAAAAAATTCTCCATTGTCAAATAACCTTAAGGGCCTCGCTGCACCATCGGCTCTCCACCTCACACCCCGAAGAGCATCCTGTCCGTCATGGAATCCCCAAGGAAGGAATTGATGTCTGCCCTTTCCACGTGAGCTCCTCTTGCGGTTGTTTCTGTCGCCGTCTGCTCGGTTGCTGATCAAGACTAGNNACTCCACTTGGGTGGTAAATACTCTGATCTTACCATCAAGTGCAACTCTCGAGAATATGCCGTCCATCGAGCCATTCTTTGTTCGCGGTCTGGATTCTTCGATGGAGCCTGTAGCAACCAGTTTCGCGAGGCTCAGACCGGTCTGATTGATCTGAGCGAGGAAGATGAAGAAGCGGTCGAGCACATGATCCANCTGTAAGTCCCTGAATATTTGGATGCGCCGGCCTGGTCCGCATCGCAGCTGGTCATTTCCCTCGACGCCACGTTATGCATGCTGCAGCCTGCTGCCGTGTCAGCTCTCCTTTTCTGACACAGGCTGACGGGTGTTTTAGACTTCTACCACCTGGACTATCTTGTTTCCGAGGACGAAGAGGAGCCAGCTTCTCCTGTCTTCCGTCACCGTGCGCAAGAGGCCCTCCGCCAGCGACCCCAAAAGCTTGACCTGTCTCACATCGTGGATCCTCTTTTCGCTCAAGCCGCTGCTTGCGCCCCACCCACGCCAGTCACGCCGTCGACGGAAGGTGTTGATCCCCCTTCGCGCTCAAGGCATGACTCGAGCGTTGACCACTCGCCACGTGCAACGAGCCCGAAAGGCAAGAGCGGACTTCGCGGCGCCGGTCCCGGCAGCGCTTCCAACTCTGGATCTGAATGCGAATCTGACGAGGATGAGGAGTGCGAGTACGAGACCGATGAATCGAACCTCCTTACTCATACTCGCGTTTACGCATTGGCGGAAAAGTACGACATCCCTGCTCTGAAGGCTCTCGCAAAAAGCAAATTCGAGATGGCCATGGCTTGCTACTACGACTCGCCAGAGTTTGCCGATGCCATCGAGGAAGTTTACTGCTCGACCATCGACAGTGATCGCGGTCTTCGCGATGTTGTTATCCAGGCTTTCAGGAATCACCCTCAGCTTGCCAGCACCCAGGATGTTTTCGGTGTCATCAAGCGCACTCCGACTTTAGCCTTTGAGCTTTGGAAGACTGAGAGAGGAATCCCGGTTTGAAGCAAGCTCGAATTCGGCAAGTGAGGTTCGTCAGAGGTTACACAAACCCGACGAATCATCTTGCCAGCGAAACAAATATTGCATGCTGCACAGCGTTACTTCGAACAACAACGAGACGTCGTGCCACTGAGTGCGACAAAGTCACGACACGTTGACCATGTCGAAAGCTTTCTTCGTCCGTATGCCATCCATAGGTTCGCGGCATTGCATCCGTGAGACTGCGATACTTCATTGCGGCGCAGCAGTTACGCGTTCAGTGGTGCGCGAAGAGCGGTTCGAGGAAGGAGAAGGATGAAGCCTTGGCGAGGAAATGGATTTCTGGGCATGTGATGGCAACGGCGCTTGAGATACATCATACCCATGGGAAGAACTTTGTTTTGGATTAAGGGTGGCCACAACCCATGAGCGTTTTTCGTGGACTTTCGAAACATGGGAATTGCTTTTAGGCACGATACGAGGAGTACAATATCCAATTGGAACTTTGCGCCTGCAGCTCAAACCCTCCCTCGCGAGTGATAAGTAAAGTGCATGAACAAACAGCAGGGGATACAAGGTACGGACAACGGCGAGTATGCATGCAATGGGGTTGTTACTTTTGCATGTCGACCAATCCACTGCTTGTAGTGCAGTGGAACTATGTGCAAGGAACGACACATCCAACGCTGACTGCTTCTCAAGCGCAGACCTTGACATGTCGCACCAGCTGCCACCCATCCTCACAGCTCACCTGAAGAACTCAATCTTCTGTTATCTCTTATTTCTCGCAACTTCAGAGCCGTTCTTGGGCAAAGATGCGGGGTTATAGTTCCTAGGTTCGAATGGAGGGGACATCAGGGCCACGTGTGTCAGCATCCCTGTCGCACATCCCTTCTGTCTTTCTACGCTGAACTTTGAAAGTCTGGACAAGTGACCCGAGACTTGTTTTGCTTTCTGTGGGAGGTGCGGAACCATGCGCCATCGGCAGTAGTGTCGATAGACGACTGCAAGAGGCCATCACGATTCTGTCACACCAAGCAGCTGTTGCTGCGTTGCCGACAGTTTTCTTTCTATGTGAAGGAAGTCGTCAGCCTTGAGGAAGCAGAAAAAAAAAGGCTTGAGAGTTTCTGTCGCTTTCTTTCCGAGGAGCTGGTACTTCTACTGGTCTTGCATGAGTGGGCTTGCGCCGCCCGTGTTTTCTGTTTTTTTGACATCCTTCGCTTGTCTTCGGCTTTTAGAGTCCAAGAGAGCGAGGAATGCGCAGGCGAGAAGGAAGAAAAAGTCAAACCGTGTTTTGGCGCTGAGGTAGGCGGTGGCTTCGAGAAGCAGCTGGAACGGACACCAGAACCTCTTTCCGCATTCTACCTGAAGTCTGTTGCAAGCCATTGCCACCTTTGCGATGGGTTCACGGAGGTGAAAGGAAAGCAGAATCTGAAACGTGGGATGGGAGCATGCATGCATGCATGCATGGCTTGGAGAGGTGCATTGTGATGAACGTTGTTTCCAGCCAACTATCGAGGTCCCTTAGCACGACAATTCGATGCTCCAATCACTCCCGCGCCCCTGAATGCAAGCGCGACAATGAAGAATCCCGTCGCTGCAAAGCCCACGTTGAGCCATTGGGCCGCGTGCAATCCACGCAGGTAGGCATGGTCTCCAACATTTGCTTCCATGACGACGACACGCGTTCCCTCCTGGCTGGTCTGCACGGCGACTTGAATGGCAGTGCCGATGGCTAAACCGATGGCTCGTCCGATCTGACCCAGCGCGTTGACAAGGCCGCCACCTAACGCCTGGTCCTCGGGCGGAAGGTTATGCGCGACGAGAAGGAGTAGCGAAGGAAACAAGGTATCTGCGCCAAACACGGCCAAGCACATGGCTGGAAAGCCATAAGCCCAGTATGTCTCTGTCGGCGGTATTGGGACCGCCATAAGCCTGTGAGGTTCAAGTCAGCATACGATACGAGAAGTCAAGCACGTTTGTAGTCCTGCTGAGCTTACAANGTTTGCCAATCCTACGCAAGCCATTCCCCACATGAGTAAGAAATGTATTGGGACTCTGCTCAAGAGTTGTGAAGTCACAAGGACCGTGAGTATACCGACGACGCCTGTCGGTATGAAGCGAAGAGTGGTCTGGATAGCGTTCAGCCCGAGATACTCTTGATAGAAATAGGTCGAGAAGATGAGGTAGTTGTTGAAAGCCGAGAAGAAGACGGCCATTGCTAACATGGCGGCAGAAACCTTGAGACGCTTGAACAGAGTAATCTTCATCAGAGGGCGTCGCTCCGTTCGTTTCTCCAGATATAGTTGCCAGACGACAAAGGTAACAATGAATAGAATCGACAGTACAATCAAAACAGGGATGTAAGGCTTGCTCCAACCCACGACATTGCCCTCGGCTAAAGCGAAGAGCAACACCAGAACGCCAACCGTCACCAGAAAGGCTCCTATCCAATCCACGGACTTCTTCAGTTCGGCGTTTGGTCGTGATGGTGGTATTGGGATGATGAAGTAGCCGGCTATTGTGACCAGGAATGCCATGATAGAAAGAATCCAGAATATCCAACGCCAAGAGGCATATTGGGCAACAAGACCGCCCAAAAGATTGCCCATCACAGAGCCCATGGGAGCACCTGCAGAGTACAGCGAGAAAGCGTAGTTTCGGGCCTTTCCAGGAGGGAACGTAGCAGACAGGATGCCGATAGCGGTAGGGATGTTGCCAGCTCCACCAACACCTTGTAATCCACGGAGCAGGTCAAAGGCAATTTCATTGGTTGCAAACGGATTGACCAAGGTGAGTATGGCAACCCAGAGTGATCCTAGGATGAAGATTGGTCTCTTGCCATAAACGTCGGCTAGTTTACCCCATAACAACAGGAAGCAACCAAAGGATAGAGAGTATGCTGAAACGATCCATTGCTGTCTGGCTACCGGTATGTCGAGTGCTTTGCCAATGCTCGGAAGAACGATAACGACGGCCTGAACAGTGAGAGTGCTGCATTCATGTTAGCTGTCGAGCATTACTTTGTCGATGTGGGAGACACTGACTTTAANGAATGCCGCTCCAGTCAGCGTAGCCACCAGGGCGATGGTGCGAGCTTTTGATAGCTGAGGCTGCGATGAGTCTGAGGTGGGCGACTGAATTGGTTGTTCACCCAACTCTATCTCGATTCCATGGTTCTCTGCCTCCTTCGACTGCTGCTCGGCCGAAAGCGGAGAAGAGGCATGTCTTGTCTCTTTCTCAATCATGACTGAACGGTTTTGAAGAACGATTAAAGATGTGGAAGAAACGAAAGTAATGGACAACACATCCTAAAGCACACACACTTGACCGCAAAAAGCTTTTGCGCGTGTGGGACAACAGGCGGCATACAAAGGTGGCAGGGAATGATTGGATTGTCGTCCGTACTCGCGCAGTCGTTCGGATGTGAGCGACGGTAGTTCCAACGTTTGGCGCCGCCTGGAAGAAATGTTCGGGGTCGCCGACGTGGTTCCCAAGCACTCCGTACGTAGAGTGGTTACCCTTACACTCACTATTTATCCAAGGAATAGCGGACCCTGCCTCAAGGATTTGACAATGTTGTCAAACAGTCTCTTCGTGTGCCGAAAATTGGCACGATCTCGCGGACGACCCTCTCCTACGGTGGAGTATAGTGGTATTGTAGGCTATCGTATGGACAGTTGTTTTCTGATCGGAGGTGTGACCACAGAGATAGCCTAGTATAGCGTCCTCTCTATGGATGACATTTGCAAAGTGATGTGCATCTCTATGCCTCTACTGTAACAGTTCTTGGCACATGGTGAGAGGCTCTTGTCAAGATGAGGGAGAACCGGCAACTCGGATGAGTCGGACATCAACTACCTATCTCCGTGTCTTGAACTTTAAGGATGATGTAACCAAGGAGCTATATAAACAACTGCCGTGGATTTGGATCAAGGCCTCAATTCTGGATCATTCCTACACTTACAGTCCTCATCAACACAATGCCTTTCAACTACAACAAAGTCCTTGTCCTCGGTGCCACATCTGGTATCGGTTGGGCTCTTGCAAGCAAGCTGGTCGAAAATGGCACTTCGGTCATCGTTACTGGCCGCAGACAAGAGAAGCTTGACGAGTTCGTTTCTCAACATGGCAAGGACAAGGCCGAGGCAGTTCAGTTCGACATCACACAGCTGGACAAGATTCCCAAGTTCGTGAAGGACATCATGGAGTCTCACCCAGACATCGACAGCATCTTCCTCAACTCTGGTATCCAGAGAGGATTCGACTTCTCCAAGCCCGAGAGCATTGACCTTAGCTCAGTATCGGAAGAGATGAACACCAACTATATCTCATACATCCACTTGGTCACTGCCTTCACTCCATACCTTCAGAAGCAGAGCAAGCAGACTTCCTTCATCTTCACCACATCTGGACTAGCTTTGGTAAGTGCTGAGTTGATTGCAACCATTATCCCATGGTCATGTTCCAATCACTCGACGACTTCGCTAGAGTAACGGCATCTCGTGTCGTGATGTTCATTGTGATTGGAACATGACCGAGAGAGGGGCAAGAAAAGTCGCACGAGACAGTATGCTAACCAGTATTTCCAGGTGCCTATGATCAGGTGCCCCAACTACTGTGCTTCCAAGGCTGCTCTGCATCATTTCATTCTGGTGCTGCGTGAGCAGCTCAAGAACGGACCCGGCAACATCCAGGTCATCGAGATCTTCCCTCCTGCAGTGCAAACAGAGCTACACGACGAGAAGCACCAGCCGGACATCAAGAACGGTGGGCAGATCGGTATGCCCCTGAAGGACTTCACCGAGGCCACATGGGCCGGACTCGAGGCTGGCAAGGATCAGATCCCGGTTGGCATGTCGGAAAGCTCGTTCAACGGGTGGGAGCAAGAGAGGCAGAAGGCGTTCCACGGTATGAATGCCCACATCGCCAAGATGATGGCACAGCATTCGTCGTAGGGGCAGCGCACACGAATACTAGTATACATAGACGGAGAATAAAGAAGATACGAACACGACGTGACGTTGCAGGAGGCTTGGCCAGGCCGCATTGCCATGTGAAACATAACGCGACGACACGAGTGCACTGCCCAGCCTCGATCTCGGAGTCGAATCACTCAACGACTGTTTCCTAAGACCTCTCTCATTCTGTCATTCTCGAGTCGAACACAAGAACTGCTCAACAAGTCCCTACCATGGCACCCCTCGAAGAAATGCAGATTGCGCAGCTCAACCGGTCCATCCGGACGATCAAGGCGGTGCGGAGACAGCGCAATGTGCAAAGCGACCAAGCAACGGCCGACTGACGGCTGAACAGNGAACTCGAATACTTGTGCGACGCGTCTGTCATTACACCGCAGCAGCTGTCGTCGCTGCTGTCACAGATCCCCGCCCAGACCGCTCTGCATGCGCCCTTGTCCGTCGGCGCCGTCCCTGGAGCTGTTCCCGTCAACGATGCCACNCCCACAGCGCCCATGGCCAACCTGAACATCAACAGAGACGACGAGAAGAAGCACGGCAACAACTTCTACCAGCCCTCGCCAGCAGCCACCCCTGCNTCCTCCCCTGCCTATGCTGCTCCCCCGCCATCCATGCCTCCGCTTGCTCAGGCCACCGCTCTGTACGCATACAATGGCACCGATCCCGGCGATCTCGAACTCCACCCCAACGATCACATCAATGTTACCGAGTACATGAACGCCGAGTGGTGGAAGGGCAAATCTTCGCGCACCGGCCAGGAGGGTATCTTCCCTCGCTCGTACGTTCGTGTCATTGAGAACACTCTGCCGCAAGCTGCACCTACAAACTACGGCAATATGCCTCTTGAGGTCAGTGGCCAGGGTGATGGCAGTGGCAAGGTACCCGGCAAGGGTGAGGAGATGGGCAAAAAGTTCGGCAAGAAGGTAATGTTCATCTGTATACCTACATGAACTTTATACTAACACTCGTCACAGCTTGGTAACGCAGCCATCTTCGGTGCCGGTGCCACAATTGGTGGTAACATTGTAAACTCCATCTTCTAGTCGCTCTCACTGCTGCATACGGCTGAGAAGCCTCTATCTCTTTTTCATGCTTGGCGTTGGAGGTTTTGGTTTCTTAGGTCCTGCACTTTTTGCTTTCTTTGACATAATAATCTGGAATCATCCAATTCATCTTGTAGCATCTGCGATTACGATGCTGAACTTGACATGCCTCTATTACGGTTCCTCTAATCTAAGACTAAACTTGGATGGTGGTGCGTATCTAAATGCTTTTGCTATACAGAGTTGGGATATATATCTTTGTGGGGTATCTTGAGAGGTGTGATGAATATGTACAAGGGCGCAAAGCTGACACTGGCCAGTCGCTTATTGACTTTGCTCCGCCAGCGAAGTGTTTTCTGCTTTCTCGTCCTTTTCTGGACTTCTTTTGATTCGGATTGTTCGGCTGTTTGTGTGGCAGGACCCTGGGTCGCCGAACTCGCAGTAGATTCGCCCGTCTTGTTGCCGTCGTCATTGCCTTCTGCAGGACTCGGCAGTGGTTCATATTTTGTTTTGAGTCGTTCTACCTCTGATTTGAGGTCAATAATTTGGCGAGTATGATCTTCCAGCGCATCCAATCGGTCTTCTACACCCTCTCTTCGAGTGCTCTCCTTCCTCCTCGTGCGCCATTGGTCCCAGACAAGCAGGCCGACGGCCACAGCGAAGATGAAAGATTCCGAGAGGAAGTTGGCGCCTAGTTCGATGGCTCTGGATTCGGAAAGCGGGCGGATCCTGGGTTTTGACGGAGCTTCGGCCTTCTTCTCTTTGAGATCTGCTGCAGCTGCGTCGTCTGCTTGTTGTTGGGCTTCTGTTTTGACGGTAGGTGTTTCGGTCTGTCTCTTTTTGGCAGCAGCCTCTGCAGCTTCTCGAGCATGCATGCGTTCTTGAGCGGCGGCGTCATGTAGAATCCCCAGTCGCATGCGCATGTCTACCCGGTGGAGGCCTTGGGCAAAGCCCACGCAATAGCGACGGAAGGTGTCATGTTCTCTGGCGGACTGCTTGATGCGATTNNCTGCCTGAAAGTCAGATTGTGCAAGCATTGAGAAAGACTAAATGGTTCATACGCCTATAGGTTTGGCAACAGTACGAATGACTAGAGAGGCAAGCTTGAAGGTCAACGACATTTCCAGCAGCAAGCATCCGAAGGGCAGAAACAAAAGTCGCACAAGTCAACAACAGCGTTCAGGGCATGACGCAGGCCTGGGCAGGGTTCAGCGGTCGAGGTCGGGGCTCGGGGCGTCGGCGGCGCTTGGACCGGTCCCGTTGCTGTGCGGGTTCGCGTGGGTAAACAAAATAACATGGCATTGGCACTCAGCAAGCTTCTCTCGACAAGTCACGACCAGCCATCCACCAGCATCATACTCGCAGCAGATACTAACCATGTCTGTCCACGCGGAGCCTCCGCCGTCTATCGTCTCGGAACCACATGGCATCAATTATGCTACCTCCAACCAACTGGGCAAGGGCGGTTTCGCCATTTGCTTCAAGGCCGAACGTCTTGAGCGCGACCAGCCCACCGGCCATCTGGTTGCTCTCAAGATTGTCAAGTCCAGGATGGAGCCCGCGAAGCTAGCACAAAAGGTGCGTTCTTTCCACCATCTCGTCGCATCCTGTCTCGACTCGTTCTGACCTACCTTCTCCAGTTCATCACCGAATTGCAAATTCATTCCAAGCTGTCCCACCCTAACATTGTAGCCTTCCACCGCGCCTTCTCTTTCGGCGAGAGCACCTACGTCGTCCTAGAACTCTGCTCCAGCGGCTCGCTTGCCGACATGCTGAAGCGTCGCAAAAACATCACTATGCCTGAGATACGTCGCTTCATCATCCAAGTCTCTGGCGCCGTCAAATATCTGCATGCGCGCAACATTGTCCATCGCGACCTCAAGACCGGAAACCTGTTTCTCGACGAGAAGATGAACATCAAAGTCGGCGACTTTGGCCTCGCCGCCCTGCTCGTTAGTGGAAAGGACATGGACGCCAAGCGACGAACCACCATGTGCGGCACTCCCAACTATCTGGCTCCCGAGATCCTGGAAAAGGGCAAAGGTCATAGCGAGAAGGTTGATCTGTGGGCTATTGGCATCATCGCGTAAGCTTATTCGGCCTCTTTCGCGTCCTGTCGCTAACCTGAATAGATACACTCTTGCTGTCGGAAGGGCCCCATTCCACGCATCATCCAAGGAAGAAATCTACAAGAAACTGAAAGCGGGCGACTATTCATGGCCCGAATTATCATCAATCACAAACGAAATTTCTGCAGACCTACGCGATTTGGTCTCGTCTCTGCTGGTCACCGAGGAACTGCGTCCCTGTCCGGATCAGATTGTTTCGCATCCCTTCTTCAAAATTGCCTTTGTACCCAGGCAAATGAGTCGCGCTCAGGTCAGCAAGGTACCCACATGGCCCAACGTTCAACCGTCAACCCCGAAGTGCTTCAAAGAGGCTACAGTGAATCCTGGTGGTATGTCTGCAAGGAATCTGGAGTTGGCGAGTACGCTCCAGGCAAGTGCTTCCAACTTAACGCAGGCAAGAAAATACGCAGCATTGTGAGGGACATCGAGAGAGAGGTCGCTGCAGGTCGACAGCCCGTAATTCCAATCCCGTCAGACACAG
The DNA here is from genome assembly GCA_903819635.1 of Aureobasidium vineae. Taxonomy (NCBI): domain Eukaryota; kingdom Fungi; phylum Ascomycota; class Dothideomycetes; order Dothideales; family Saccotheciaceae; genus Aureobasidium; species Aureobasidium vineae. The sequence goes on from CAIJEN010000014.1 coordinate 282,145, forward strand.
TTTATACGTCGCCAAACTGCAATAGCATCGACGCCTTCCAGCCCAGGAATGCATTGACAGAAATCGCAGAGGAGCGTGAGCCCGACACGAGACAGCTCAAGGAGATAGCCCATAATGAGATTCGACCAGGATCCAAGGACGAGAGCGCCGACGAGAACAAAAAGAAGAAGGATGCCGAGTTGATGCCTCCTCCTCCACGCGTCAGACGAGCAGGCCCGATCCGAAGGACGCGCGCAGTTCCAGATGAGAAGGAAGAAAGTGCTCCCGAGTCGACCCGCCAGTCCTCGCGCCTGAACACTCTCAGCCAAACTAACACATTGAGTCAAACTGCCTTCAGTGGTACAAACTTCCTACCGTCATCTTCGCAACCTCAAAGTGGTGAGATTATCCCAGTCTCCAAGCGAAGTGTAGACGCCAGTCTAGCACGACGTCCACGAAGGAATGTTACCGATCGTGATATTCCTGCTCTAGCAGATGCCATCCGCGATGATTTGGAGATTGCGCCGTCTAGAACGTTAGCCACCAGAAGCTCGCGGTCAAGGTCGAAACAACCGAGTCAAGACGTGGTCGAGATATTTGATGAGCAGGAAAATCTTGGTAGACTGGTTCTTCCACCACCCCCAGCCATGACTGCAAAACTTCCAGTACCAAGGAGAAAGATTCTTGACACAACTTCGATATTTCCAGGATCCGACCCGACAGCAGTATTGGAGCGTCTCAATGCATTCCGGGATAACCTGGCGTCAGCTTTGGAGAGAAAGCATTTGGCGCCCTCCCGACGAATCCCGCAACAACCCTCAAAGCCGCTTCCTTTTGTGAGTCGATGGGTGGACTACAGCAAGAAACACGGAGTAGGATACGTCCTGGATGACGGTACAGTAGGATGTGTCATCAACGGTTCTGCGGCGACTGGAACACCCGTGACCCATGTGGCAGTCAAAAATGGAGAACGCTGGCTCGCACGTATAGGAAAACGCTTCGAGCATTTGGAACGTGTTCCATTCAGGATATTCGAAGACCACGGAGCTGCTGGACTCGAGAAGCTTGACCTGGCAAGCAGGGATGAGAAGACGAGAGAAAGACTACGAATGCTCCGCGTTCTCTGGGTGAAGTTTGGAAGATACATGAGCCAAACGCTCAATGCAACCGAGACGGCAGACTGTGCGGATGATGAAACGGAAGCGGACTCAGACTTGCTGTTTGTTCGGTTCTACCAAAGATCGGGCAATGTCGGTATCTGGGGATTCTCAGATGGTTGCGTACAGGTATGTGCAATTCGCGATATTATTGCTACAGGGACAAGATACTTACACGCAAGAACAGCTCCACTTCCCCGATCACACCAAATTCGTCCTCTCCGCTGACGGTCTGCATACTTCTGCAACACTCGTGCCCGTGGAAGGAGTGTACGCGATCAATGAAAAGCATGATCTGCCAACCAAGCTGCTCAGAGACCGGCAAACGTTGGTGCATTCAATACACGCACTGCTGTATGGATCACAGCCCGGAGGACGCGGGCAGAAGCTATTCGCTGAGATGGTCCAAGCCAACATGGTCGAAGACAAGATGCGCTTGCTGCTTCAAGTACTAGACCAATGGATTCAAGGAGGTGGTCTTGGTTGTACGGGTGTCGGAGAAGAACGTCTGCAGTGGCAGGGTTCTTGGGTCAACGAGCACGCGCGCAAGATTGACTGGGTGACGGTGGGCAGGCTTGGAGGCGACGAGGTCAGGTCATAACGGTTACGACCTTTTGTATTTTGTCTTTTCGATTCTTTGATGCCACTTTTGGGTACAGGATAGCGAGGCGTTTTGGGTGGGCTGGGTGTTAGCATGGGACAGTTTTTGTGTTTTGGTTTCTCGTTTTGGATACCTATGATCGCTGCCATGAATCTGTGTCTAGCAATTAATGCACAAGAGACGGATGACTACTTCCAAGACTTCGATTGCGAATCTTTCGGAATATAGGTGCCTAAACATGTCAAGATCTTGTGGAAAATATGATGGCTTAGCAACAGGACATTGCGCGTACAACGTGGAGACGGTTGAGGAGCGAATAAGAGACGCCAGACATATCTCATTCGAACGTTCATGTAGCCATCTGTCACCAATCAGACCCTGCATAAGAACATGGACTATCCGCTATCTGCCGGAGCATCACTTCGGTGGATGTGACCGCGGCGGCGCTATGACATCGTGGCTGGTGCTGTGAACGTGGAGCAACTTTGGGCTTCCGGATGCCTCCAATCTTAGCCAGATTACAACCAATTCTTGGAGACCTGTACACCTTCTTGTGTCTGCTCTTCTGATATTCTTTGCTTGGATACTCTGACAGTCCAACATAGCCGAAGCTCTGCGCTACATCTACACAACCTCCGACTGCCCCCGCCATTAGATCGGGCCCACCATGGTGAGCCTCGTCTGCCAATACCGTCACGTCGCGCCAATTGACTGACTCTCCACCCACAGGCCGTCACTAAACGAGCCGGAAGAAAGAAGGATGCCGCCGCCGCGCAACCCGGAGCCATGGGCGGAAAGCCCCAGGTCAGGAAGGCGGCCTTCGAGTCGACCAAGAAGAAGGAAGTCGGAGTCTCGGATCTCACCCTGATCAGCAAGATTTCCAACGAGGCCATCAACGACAACTTGAAGAAGCGATTCGAGAATGGCGAGATTTATGTATGCGCGCTGTCTACTTGCGCGTGTCCAGATGGGCGGATGCTGACTGTAGTCTTGCGCAGNACGTATATTGGCCATGTGCTGGTGTCGGTGAATCCGTTCAGAGACTGTGAGTTGCGTTTCATGCGATATGAGGCTTCGGAGCGCTGACTTGTCCGCTCTNNAGTGGGCATCTATACCGACAAGGTGCTTGACAGCTACAAGGGAAAGAACCGTCTAGAAGTGTGTCTCTCAGCCATGGTATGCGTACAGCGCTGACTCCCAGCANNGGTTCCTCCTCACGTCTTCGCGATCGCTGAATCCTCCTACTACAATATGAACGCCTACAAAGAGAACCAATGTATCATCATCTCAGGAGAGTCAGGAGCCGGAAAGACTGAGGCGGCCAAGCGTATCATGCAATACATTGCCAATGTGTCTGGCGGCAGCAACTCGTCCATTCAAGAGGTGAAGGACATGGTACTGGCCACAAANCCCCTGCTCGAATCTTTCGGAAATGCCAAAACGCTGCGCAACAACAATTCGTCGCGATTCGGAAAGTACCTCGAGATCCAGTTCAACGCTCAGGGTGAGCCCGTTGGTGCCAACATCACCAATTACCTGCTGGAGAAGTCAAGAGTTGTGGGACAAATCATGAACGAGAGAAACTTCCACATCTTCTACCAGTTCACAAAGGCATGCTCGGAGAATTACAGACAGACATTCGGCATCCAGCAGCCTCAGTCTTATGTCTACACTAGCGCATCAAAATGCTACGATGTACAAGGAATTGACGATCACGCCGAGTTCCAGGATACGTTGAACGCCATGAAGGTTATTGGATTGTCGCAAGCAGAACAGGACGATATCTTCCGTATGCTTGCCGCAGTCCTTTGGCTCGGCAACTGTACGTTTGGCGAGGACGACCAAGGAAATGCCGCGATCGCAGACCAGTCTGTGGTTGACTTTGTCGCCTACCTTTTGGAAGTTGACTCAGCTCACGTCAACAAGGCCTTGACTATCAGAGTCATGGAGACTAGCCGTGGTGGCCGAAGAGGATCGGTTTACGATGTGCCACTCAACCCGGCGCAAGCAACCTCTGTCAGAGATGCCTTGGCTAAGGCCATCTACTACAATCTTTTCGACTGGATTGTTCAAAGAGTTAACGTGTCTCTCCGAGCTAAGGGTGCAGTTGCTCAGTCGGTCGGTATTCTGGACATCTACGGATTCGAGATCTTCGAGCGCAACAGTTTCGAGCAGCTCTGTATCAATTACGTCAACGAGAAGCTGCAGCAAATCTTCATTCAATTGACTCTCAAGGCCGAGCAAGAAGAATATGAGAGGGAACAAATTACCTGGACTCCGATTAAATACTTCGACAACAAGGTTGTGTGTGAACTGATCGAGGAAAAGAGACCTCCTGGCGTCTTTGCAGCATTGAACGACGCTTGTGCGACTGCACATGCTGATCCCGCAGCTGCAGACGGTACTTTTGTGCAGAGACTGAATGCTTTGTCCTCAAATCCTAACTTCCAGCCAAGACAAGGCCAGTTTGTCATCAAGCATTATGCTGGTGATGTCGCCTATGCGGTTGAGGGCATGACGGACAAGAACAAGGATCAGTTGTTGAAGGATATTCTTAACCTCTGCGGACAAAGCTCGAACAACTTTGTCCACACTCTCTTCCCTGAGCAGGTCGACCAAGACAACAAGCGCCGACCACCTACTGCTGGTGACAGGATCAAGGCCTCTGCCAATGACCTGGTTTCCACGTTGATGAAAGCATCGCCCTCTTACATTCGCACAATCAAGCCAAACGAAAACAAGTCACCTACCGAGTACAATGTCGGAAACGTCATGCATCAGATCAAATACCTTGGTCTGCAGGAGAACGTACGCATTCGTCGTGCTGGGTTTGCGTACAGACAGACATTCGACAAATTCGTGGAGCGTTTCTACCTTCTTTCACCGAAAACCAGTTATGCCGGAGACTACACCTGGACTGGCGACGCCAAGTCTGGTGTCAAGCAGATTCTCAAAGACAGCAGTATCCCTGTCGAGGAGTACCAAATGGGTGTTACAAAGGCCTTTATCAAGACTCCGGAAACACTCTTCGCGCTTGAGACTATGCGCGATAGATACTGGCACAACATGGCCATTAGAATTCAGAGAGCCTGGCGCAACTATCTTCGCTACAGGATAGAGTGTGCAACACGCATTCAACGCTTCTGGAGACGCAAGACAGGCGGTATGGAGTTCATCCAGCTTCGCGATCAGGGTCACCAAGTCCTTGGAGGCCGCAAGGAGCGTAGACGTTACTCTCTGATCGGTTACAGAAGATTCATGGGAGACTATCTTGGTATCGGGAACAATGGTGGATCTGGCGAGATGATCAGAAAGTCGATCAACCTCCCCAGCTCTGATCAAGTGCTGTTCTCTTGCCGCTGCGAACTCCTCGTCTCCAAGCTTGGACGTTCTAGCAAGCCAGAGCCGCGATTCCTCATCTTGACCAACAAGAATGTTTACCTTGTCAAGCAAGCTATTCTCAACAAGCAGCTGCAGATCATGGCCGAGCGTACGATTGCTATTGGTGCTATCAAGTTTGTCAGCGCCTCTACGCTCAAGGATGATTGGTTTGCAATTGGTGCTGGATCTGCTCAAGAGCCAGACCCATTGGTGAACTGCATCTTCAAGACCGAGTTCTTCACCATGTTGAAGCAGGCTTCGCGTGGTACAGTCGACATTCGCGTCGCTCAAGAAATCAGCTACAACAAGAAGCCTGGCAAACTCGCAACTGTCAAGGTTGTCAAGGACCAGACTGTTGCCCGCGACGATCTGTACAAGAGTGGTACTGTTCACACTGGACCGGGTGAGCCTCCCAACTCTGTGTCGAAGCCTACACCCAAGGCCAAGTCGGTTCCTGGCAAACCAATTACCAGCGGTAAGCTCCTCAGACCTGGAGGTCCTGGCGGCCAGCCGTCGAAGCTGGCTGCTCGTCCAGCGCCTCAATCTCGACCTGTACCGCAAGCTCGCCCCCTACCAAGTGGAAACCAAGCCTCGCCAGCAGGTATGCCCAGTGCAAACCAAGGACCGTCAGCAGGTCTGCCCAGTAGAACCCAAGGGAATCCTGCAGGTCTACCCGGCTTAGTCTCGACCCCTGAGGCTGCCGCCGCTGCTGTACAAGCCGCCATGGGTATGGGACAAAAGCCAGTACCCGCGCCTGTCGCAGCACTCAACGGTAGTGGCCATGCGCGCACACCGTCGGCAGGGTCGGCGCGCGCTCACTTGCCTCCACCACCACCACCTCCTGCTGCAGCACCAAAAGAACCACAGTTCAAGGCCATGTACGACTTTGCTGGACAGACGAGCGGTGAGCTAAGTCTCACCAAGGACGAGATCATTGTAGTAACCCAAAAGGAAAATAACGGTATGTGCTGCCACATTAAGGTCAGAGAGACGACGCTAATGAATTACNNAGGATGGTGGCTTGCGAAACGGATGGATGGCTCGGCGTCAGGATGGGCGCCGTCGGCATACCTGGAAGAGGTGGTGGCTAAACCGGCACCTCCACCTCCCCCACCAGTGCAGCGCTCAATGCCTCCTGCACCGCCCAAGGCGAATGGTGCCGTAGCTGGCAAGAAGATGCCGCCGCCACCACCAGCAAAGCGACCGGCGGGACGCAAACCTGCACCCCCTGCGCCAGGAGGCAGTGGCAGTGGCACAGACAGCGGTACATCGACGCCTCCAACAGGAGGTCTGGCAGGAGGATTAGCAGAAGCGCTGCGAGCACGGTCAAAGGCAATGAGACAGAATGAGGAAGACTGGTAAATATTCAAAGACGCAAAGCGGCAGTTCGAATATGTAGTGTTTCGTTAAATTGTTACAAAGAAAGATATTCACATTTCTATTATACAAGCACCTGGAAGGCAGCGGGTGTTTACTTTCTTGGGGCGGCGGCGGGCTTGCGTGCAGCGGCCTCTGAAGGCAACAAGCTACCGATCTTTCTGAGCAGCTTGGTCGAGTCTTTGTTGAGATATGTGCCGTTGCGGGAAATGGTACGGGCGATCTCGTTCAAGACCTTGTTCTTGTGCGGCGCGGCCTTTGGGTCTGGGTATGCGCCGCGGACGAACTTGTCAAACATGACGGACTGGCTGTTGGCGTTGAGGGCAGAAAAGTTGAAGTCCTCCTTCTTTACGGTTGCGAGCACGGCTGCTTTTTCCTGCTCGTCCTTGAAGGAGACGAGGTTGCCCTTGATCATGCGCTTGGCAATGTCGGGGGCGTAGCGGAAGTCGTCCTGCTGGGCTTCGGCGACGATCTTGATGCGGTCTTCGATGACACCTGCGAAGTTTCCAGCGGCGATTGTGGCACCGCCTTGGCCGAGCTTGAGGTACTCGTCGCGGGACACGGGTTCGGGCTCAAAGGGCACGGCGGTGACTTCTTGCTTGTCGAATTGCTCGAGGATGGTGAGTTCGTTGGCGGTGGATTCGCCCATGGGGTCTGGACCGAGTTCGTCGTTACCATCGACTTGCATGTCTTCGTCTTGTGCTTCTTCGTCGGTGGCTGGCTCTTGCTTTCCTCTTGGTCCGCGCTTGGTGGCTCTGGTCACGGCTTCGCCGCCTTGGTTGGGGTCTTGCACGGCACCTGGGGCTGTGTGTTCGGATCGCGACTCGTTGGCGGCGCTGCCGGCGCGGACGGGGCGGCCGGGGCTTTGTGCGAAGGCGCTCTCGCGGGTTGTTGAGTCGTTTGCACCCATGGGGCCGCTTCCGCCCACGGCCTCTGCGTCGACATCCTTGGAGCGCGTGGTGGGGTAGACACTGTTGTTGCCGCCGGAGACGGTAGCGGCGGTGCTGCCGCGGTTCAGCATACGGACTTCCTCAGAGACCTGGGCGGCGCGTTGTTGCCGTGAGCGGCCGGTAGCAGGTTGGTTGTGCGGTGTGGGTGTGTGTTCAGGGGCCGGGTTTGTCGCTGTACATCAAACGAGTCAATCGTTGCATGCAGTGGCAGAAATAGGCAGTGAAAGCATACGCATGGTGTTAGAGCCTTNTTCCTGGCCTCTTTGGCGGTCGGCCCATCTGAGGTCGCTGCGGTAGCGGACTGACTGCACACGCAGACTGACGGGGCATCGTGGCATTGCCGATGATACGGCCGTCAGCGGTTGTCTTTTGAACATTGTGGTGGGTGTGAACGGGCGAATATAGAAATTAATGGCTGGCCATGTCGCTGTCTGCATGCGCCATTGTTCCAAATCTTGGCATGCGGAGGAGTTCCATCGAGACCTCCGAAACATCAACACCAACCACTGCTTTCTGCTCAATCACTGTCAACTCATCATTGACTTCTCATTAGCATCTGCTGATAGTCAACTTCGATCTTTCGGTTGTAATCTCGAAAGTTGTTCGGCCTCAATCTCGAAATTATCTCGGAAGGTATCTCCATTGTTTCCTCGAACAGCAAAACAACAACTACATCAACACCGCCATCATGCTCCGTAGACAACCCACCAAGATCACTCTGGTCCAAGACGACATTGCTGCTTATGATGCCAATAAACTTAGGAAGGATCAGGAAAAGAACCAGCAGCAGCGTGCAGACCTCAATGCTTTTGGCAACCCGCACTTCGACCCTTCGAAAGGCTCACGAAAGGACACAAGGACCAAGGAACAGAGACTTGGTCTGTCCAGGAGCTAGCCATTGAACTTCCAATCTTCTTCAAGCTTGCGAGGAATTCGTTTGTCTGGGCACACTGCCTTGCTGCTTCCTTGCGTGACGGATCACTCGGGACAGGAATCTTCATTCCTCTGCATGCACTGGCGTCGTAAACACACATCTCCTTCTCAACCCACTTACACTGCCATCTGGAATATGTCCAGCTCTGTTCTGTTCTTTTGCTCTCGAGAGACAATTTATCTCTATCGTTGACAGTGATCATGGCGCGGTTGCGATTATTCCCTCTTTTGGCTTGTGTCACTCTCTTGTTGTGTTCGTTCTCTTCGACTTTCGTTCATGCACAATCGGCCAATGAAGCTCCACTTCATACTGCAAATCATGTAAAACGCTATGGCTCAGGGGCTCCCTACTGGATGTCCGAAATCACCAGGCAAGGCAAAGTTGTATATGGCACAAACTCTTCATATGTCGTCTGGAGAAATGTCATGGACTACGGTGCTAAAGGTCGGTTTGAGGAAGTCCATTGCAACCAACATCCATTTAACAGACTACANGGCGATGGCATCACTGATGATACCGATGCTATCAACAACGCTACGTACGATGGCAACAGATGTGCCTACCCATGTGATTCGCAGACCACCGCTCCAGCCATTGTGTACTTCCCTCCCGGCACATATGCTATCAGCCGACCACTCGTTATGCTCTACTACACCCAGTTCATCGGAGATGCCAACAATCTTCCTGTCATTCTGGGTCTTCCGAACTTCTACGGTATCGCTTTACTCGATTCAGATCCTTATCTGGCTTTTGGATTCAGTTGGTGGGCCAACCAGGTAATTCAACCTCCTATCTATCTACTATACAATGCTGATACCTCGTGTTANCAGAACAACATGTGGCGCCAAGTTCGCAATTTCGTTCTGGATATTCGCCAGATNCCCCCTGGTGTGGCTCATTGCTTGCATTGGCAGGTCGCTCAAGGAACATCGTTGCAGAATATTGTTTTTGAGATGACCGAGGGTGGTGATGACAATGAGCAGATGGTCGGTCTGCACAGCTTCAGTTCGTATTTGCGGTATTGACAATCTGCANNGGGAATCTTCATGGACAACGGATCGGCTTTATACCTGGAAGACCTTATCTTCAATGGTGGATCTGTCGGCTTCTTCTCTGGCAACCAGCAATTCACTTGTCGAAACCTGACCTTCAACAATTGTCAAACTGCCATTTACCAGAATTGGAACTGGCTGTTTTCCTACAAGGATGTTGTCATCAACAACGCTCGAGTTGGTATCAACATGACGCAAGGTGGTGATATTCCCACTACCGGTTCTATTACCCTACAGGATGCGACCATGAACAACGTCCAGATTGGCGTTTCCACGACCTTCTCCACCAACTCAACACCCGCATCCGCCGGCACTTTCGTCTTGGACAATGTAAACTTTGTCGACACTCCCATTGCAGTTCAGCACTCTCCTAGCAATAATATCCTCCTCGAAGGAAATCAGAGAGTTGCTTCGTGGGCTCAAGGCAGAGTCTACACCGCGTATGAATCTAGCTACGAAGAGAACAACATGACTTGTTATGGGCCCGCAGCCAACTACGCTCGTGTGCAACAGACTGTCGACCCTGCACCCAAGTCTCCATCTCTCTTAAACGCCGATGGATCGTTCTTCACACGTTCGAGACCTCAGTATGAAGGTGTTCCTGTTGAGGGCTTCAAATCGATCAAATCTTACGGATGTGCGGGCGATGGTGTCACTGATGACACTGCATGTGTGCAAAGCTTCCTGGATTCAATTACGCCCGATCAAATCGCCTACATCGACTACGGCGCCTATGTCATTAGAGATACTATCAACTTCCCCATTCCGATCAGGGTTCAAGGCGAGCTATGGCCTTACTTCATGGTGGATGGCACTGCGCCCAAGTTTAGCGATAGAAACAACCCCCAAGCAGCATTCCGTGTCGGTGAGCCGGGTCAAGTTGGTGATATTGAACTTGTGGAGATCATATTCCAAACTTTGGGTGCCGCTCCTGGTGCAATCATAATGGAATGGAACCTCGCACAATCGTCACAAGGTTCTGCTGGTAAGTTTTGTTCTCCGTTCAGTTTTCTGCTTCTGCTAACATGATCGGCTACAGGCATGTGGGATGTCCATTGGCGTATCGGAGGTACTAATGGTACCGAACTGCAATCGACCAACTGTGCTAAGACACCCAATACCCCGATTACACCCAATCCTGAATGTTACGGTGCCTTCTTGCTCCTGCACATCACAAGGTCGGCATCTATGTACATGAGCAACAACTGGGGCTGGGTCAGTGATCACGAGATGGATCTNGCTTGGTAAGAGAAAGTGTTAGGATTTTCGTTCTGACACATACTAATTAGATTTCCAGATCATAACCAAATCAACATCTACAACGGCCGTGGAGTCTTGGTCGAAAGTCAAGGTCCTGTGTGGATGTTAGGCACGTCGTTCGAGCATAGCATGCTTTACAACTATCAGATCTCTGGAGCGAAAGAGATTTATATCAGTGCTCTCCAGACGGAGACTGCGTAAGTTCAAACGTCCTCTGTTTGTCTGTCTATACTAACAGACGTCAAGNNCTACATGCAAAATAACCCTAACGCTATTGCGCCATATCCACCAATTTCCAGCTGGAACGATCCAACCTTCTCTGACTGCTTCACTTCTAATTGCCCCAAGACCTGGGGCTGCCGCATTTTCAACAGCACATACATCTTTGTCTATGGCGCTGGAATGTACTCCTTCTTCAACAACTACGACTCTGGATGCTTGGCGACGACCAATTGTCAGCAGAAGATGGTGAGCGTCGAGCAGAGCCAAGGCATCTATATGTATGCGGTCAACACGGTGGGCTCTGCGAACCTGGTAACAGTTGATGAGGTAGATCTCGTGCCCGCGATCGCGAACGGCAATGGCTTTGCGGACACTGTGGCGATATTTGAGTATCCCTGATTGCAATGTACTGGAAGGAGATTTGTCCAATAGTCTGTTCGTTGTTCGTGGCTTCCTTTTCTGGCAGCAATCTTGCTTGATTTGTATGTGGCAGAACATGCATTATCATCTGTTGATCAACTCGTAGTCGTACAATTTGGTGAACGCCGAAGTCGGCGCCGCATCTCGAACCCCATCGCGTGAACTTCGTCGCGTAAATTCGTCAGTTATTCACGATCCTTCTTACACTACCTCAATTCCTCTCGGAGTTGATGGAAATAAAGACCAAGCGTCCAAGAATGCTGTCGCAATCTGCTAACATCTGGGCGTCGCCCTATGTGCAGACTGAGGAATGTAATCGACGGTCCCTTTAGAAGGAATGTTATCCAGTCGTGACAACAACATGTCAGTCCTGGGCATGTGTAGACTCTTTGATGTAGCAAGGCAAGTCTTTCTTTTCTCTCCATTGCCCAATACTACGTGAAGACGTATGGCGAGGATGCCGTCTATGGCATCACAATTCGGCATGGGTGTTCTGCCTTTTCTTTCTCTTGTTTTACCTGCTGTATCTCAGAGTATCCCCGGTGCAAGCTTTTTCAAAGGTGGCGGTATAGCTGGATCAGGAGCATACGAATTGGTCGATGACTACCAGCCCAGCGTGTTCTTCAGTAAATTCAACTTTTACAACGTATGTTGGTCCTGCGACAGGCAATCATGAGACATGGCACTAAAATCTCGCAGNTCATACGATCCGACATATGGCCATGTTCAGTGAGTCTGGTTCCTCTTGCCTGTACTAGATCTAGCTGACGCTCTCAGATATGTAAACGAATCTGTTGCCACTACGAATGGCTACGCGACAACCCTCAATGACAGCGTCACGATCAGTGTTGATACAACGAACAAATGGCCGAATGGTGGATCAGGAAGACCAGCTGTCAGAATTATCAGTGACAACACATACACTCACGGTCTCTTCGTCTTGGACCTGAGCCACATGCCGTATGGTTGTGGAACATGGCCGGCTTTCTGGCTCCTTGGACCAGATTGGCCAGGCAATGGCGAGATAGGTGTGTAAAGCTGAATTGGTGATATACGTACCGACTAAGCAAGTTCAGATATCATCGAAGGTGTACACACAAGCGACTCAAACACCGTTTCCATGCACTCAAGTCCGAATTGCACCGTTGCTGGTTCTGGACAAACCGGTCTCTTCACGAATGCCAACTGCGACAGCAATGCAAACGGCAACTCTGGATGTGGAAGTATGTCAAACAACACCGCAACCTCCAACAACTATGGACAAGGATTGAGCAACAACGGTGGTGGTGTTTACATCACCGAATGGACATCGGCTTATGTCCGTGTCTGGTTCTTCCCTCGTGGTGGTATCCCCGCAAGTGTTACTGATGGCTCTCCTGATGTTTCCGAGTTTGGATTACCCATGGCAAATTTCCAAGGTTCCTGCGACATTGACAGTCATTTCGCTAACCACAGTATCATTATCAACACTGACTTTTGTGGTGCATGGGCTGGGTTCGCCTACTCCAACTTTGCGAACTGTCCGTTGACGGCCGGTATGAATGGCTACGACTCGTGTGTCGACTTTGTGGGCAACAACCCACAGAACTTCACACAGGCATACTGGGAGATCAATTCGATCAAAGTCTATCAACTCCCAGTCAATGTGGACCCATCCTCTGTTCCGACCAGCACTGCACCGTTGACTTCATCATCACCCGTCAGTGTCAGCGGAAGTATCATCAATCCTGGTATGGGTCAGTCGGCGTCATCTTTGCCTTCATCGGTACCATACACTGGGCCACTATCTTCAGTGTCTTCTACTGTCTCATCTACAGCCACCGTACTGGCCACTCCACTCATTTGCTTCCCATACGATGGCAAGACTTACACGGATTACAATGGGCAAAATTACACCATCAACTGTGGATATGATCTCACTGGTCAAAATCTAAACGGGAACGGTCAGTCAGTGAATAGCTTCGAAGCTTGCATCGAGCTTTGCGACAGTACAGCTGGGTGTGGTGGAGTTACACACGTTGGTGGCAACGGAGCTGGAACTTGCATCCTGAAAACCGGTCAAGGCAGTCTGGTATATGATGGTCACACATTTGTTGCTGTGTTGGCCTCCGTCAGCTCCAGAGCCTCTTCCACGGTATCGGCAGCGGCTTCATCGACAACCTCTCTCTCCTCTACGCCTCCCAAGACTGCTACTCTCCGACCAACTGCCCAGGCATCGACTTGCCCGGAGGCTAACAACAACGTGTATGTTGATGAAAACGTGGTCGACTACAACGTTTATTGCTCTTCAGACACATATGCCACTACCTTTAACGACACCACGATCGGAAGTGGTGGTTTCACGGCCTGCTTCACCATCTGCGATGTCACACCAGATTGTGTTGGATTCACATTCGAAGGTGAATCGGCAGGCACTTGCCACTTCAAGAATCAGTTCGGTAACATCTTGTCGGCTCCTTCCAACTTCGTGCTTGCTTTCCTCTCGTCAGGTCAGAATTCGACTTCGAATGTCTCGTCCGCGGCTTCCACGAGTTTGACAATGGTCAGCACAAGTGTCCTTCCTAGTTTGTCCACATCCACGTCGTCCGCCTTGACATATTCGGTCCAGAGCTCCACTCTGAGCTCGAGTGCTCCTGCCACATCTACGACTGCTTCTTCTTTATCGTCATTGTCATTGTCAACATCTCAAAGCACCTCACTTTCCTCGTCGGCAACGTCAACTTTGGCATTGACAACTTCCTCCACAAGCCCTCAAACTATCGTCTACTATGTCGCTCCTCCATGCCCTTCGTCCAAAGACAACATCTGTGACACCAATACACCGACGACCTGCTCAAATGCCCATGGCGCAAACTTCGACGTTAACTGCGGAAAGGCATACACCGGAACAGAGATGACCAGGAGCAAATTACGCATCATGAAGCGTGTGACTGAGCCTACCTACACTGATTGTCTCAATCTCTGTGATGGCACCTCTGGCTGTGTCGGTGTCAATTACAAAGGTGATGAATGCACACTGTTCAGTGAGATTACAGGTACCATTCCTGATCCTGACAATGTCGCTGCTACCCTCTTGCCTCCCGTGCCAATCACGCCCACGACATCAGACGCTGCAACATCAACACCGACAGCATCTACACTGCCAACGTCCAGCTCCAGCTCCGTCTCCCTATCGAGTAGCTCATCTATCTCTTCTCCTTCCTCGTCAGCTGCATCGCCGTCTCCTGCCGTTCCAATGTGTCCTGGAGCTGCTGGTCAAACCTACACAGATTCGAACGGAGCCAACTACACCGTCGCTTGTAATCTGAACGTCCAGGGAGGTGATCTTTCAAGTCCCTACCGCGCTGCTTCCATCCTGAACTGTTTGCCTAGCTGCGATGTCACATCAGGCTGTATCGGTGTTGTCTACGACACGGCAGCGTCTTCCTGTCAGATGAAGTCTACCTTCACCGGCACTCAGGTACCCGGCGCAAACTTCATGATCGCTGCACGTGCGGGCGCGACAGATCCTGGACTTTCATCACCATCGAGCTTGACAAGTTCTACTTCGACTTCAGGAGCCAGTATGTCAAGCGCCAGTATCAGCAGTAGTGCGACGATCACCATCACCACATGTAAGTTTTTGCGTCCATTTGATCCTCATCTCTTACTGACTGCCATCTAGCATATCCTCAAAGTGCAACTGTCACCGTCGTTAGCACATTCGTTACAACAGGATTGCCCCCTAGCGGTGTTCCTGGTAGCGAGAGTACTGGCTCAGGTTCTTTGTGCTTTACTTGCTTCTTGACACCAATCATAGTGACTGGAGGCGGCACGTATGAGTCTTCTCCGGTGGCTACTGCTACTGGCGGCGCATGCTCTGCCCCGGCATCCGGTTCTGTGGGGACAACCACCGTGTTCACCACGGCAACGGTCACTGCTTGCCCAACCCCTGGTATGTGTCCACAAGAAGGCTTCGGCTGGGGCGGTACACTGTTTGGATCCAACTTCAGCAGCTTCGGCATGGCTCCTCAAACCATCAGCGGAGGTATTGGATCTGTTGTCAACGGCGGATCTGGAGGTTCTCCCACCTCGACTGTTATCGTCACTGGCTCTGCTCCAAGCAATGGAGCCGCAGCAGTACCAGTGTGTCCTGGTTCAAACGGCAATGTCTTTACTGACAGTTTGGGTCAAGTCTATGAGATTGGTTGCGGAAGACTCATTACTGACGAGACAATTTCAACCTCGAATGTGAGCTCTCTCACCTCATGCATCGATGCTTGCGACATGTACAACATCCAGAACTTCAACTATCCCAGCGGCTGTTTGGGTGTTTCGTTCTATCCAGCTCTTGCCGCAGGCAATTGCGAGTTGAAAACTGGCTCTACCAACGTAACCTCTCCTGATGCTGACTCTGCTCGCCTCCTTTCGAGAGCGGTTGACCCGGGTAATAGCACAACTGGCAACGGAGGTACTGGAGGCAATGGCGATTATGGATCTGGATCTGTTGTCGGCACTTTCACTGTATCAGCTCCCGGAGATGTGACAACTGTCCTCACCGGAGGTGGCTCTGGAGATGGCAATGGAGCAGGCACAGGACCAGGCACAGGCCCAGGAACAGGCCCTAGCACTGGACCGGGCACAGGGCCTGGAACTGGACCTGGAACTGGACCTGGAACAAGCCCTGGATCCACCGTTTATGCTGTCTCGACTGCCGTATCAACCATCTTCTCCAATGGACAAACGATACTCTCAACATACGGAGTCAGTACAGCCATCAGTGTCTTCTACCAGCCGGCAAGCACTCGAACTGTCACCACGACCACAGTGTCCATTTCGGTGTCTGAGCGTACTGTAGTCTCTACCGCTCCAGGCCAGACCGTTGTTTCTACTGCCTCGGGAGGAGGAGGTGGTGGGCAAGTGATCACGATCACAGCCGGTGGTGGCAACTACATTACTGTCACACAGGTCGTAACGAGTTATGCCAGCCCTACGAGTGTCAGTTCATCATTCACCTGCAGAACATACGCCACGAACTACCTCAATGGGCAACATGGTCGTAAACTGATAAGGAAGAGAAGTGTTTTCGATCACCATGTGATGGGTCAATCAGAGCCCCTGGCACCAATACCTGGAGTTGCCCCCTGAACTTTTGGTTTCGTGGCAAATCTGGGTGGGTAATCCTAGTATCTAAGCATTTTCTTTGTTATAGTTTTGTTCAATGCAGATGTTCAGTTTCTCGATTGATCCTTTTTTTGCTTGCTTCTCTAGTATTGTATAAGACACGAGCTTTGAATGTCTATCCAGGATCCCGGATGAACCGTTGCAAATGCCGATCATCCTCCGGCCTCTACCACAGCCAGGGTCGTATTATCAGTATCAGTATTCATCAAATTTCTCTTTGAACCATCTCTACGAGGTGTACAAGCACTCAGTGGTACCTGTGTAGAGATGTGTCTGCGGGACTACCACCACTTCTCACACAAAACCTTTCGTCTGTCCATCCCATCTCTTGTGCTCAAAAACTCGACAAACTGATCGGTCATGGCCGGCGGACCACAGATGTAAGCCAACGTCACTTGCCTGGTGTTACGATCCTCCCCAATCGCAGTATCCAAGTCATCCTTTCCGATTCTTCCCAATCTGACATGCTCCGGCAAGTCCGTTGCACCATCGATCTCCTTTTGCGATGTTGCTGTGAGGAACAGATCCAGCTGAACGTCACTATCTCCTTGCTTCTTGATCAACTCCATCAGTCTCGTCAAGAACAGAATACGAGAAGCTTTGATCGGTCCTTCCTCCACCTTGCTACCATAAACAAATCTCACCTTCTTCGGCCTCTGCGGCAGACTCATCAAATGCGCGAAAATAGAGATCAAAGGATTAATACCCACTCCTCCTGCCACTAAGACCACTTGCTCTATGCTAGTGACATCGATACCTGGGGGTGGATATACAAAGCTTCCTCCCGTGCGCACGATGATTTGTTGGTTTAGAACCTCAGACTCGGGTTTCCAGAGCCATTGCGCAGGTGGATTTGTGGATTGTTGGATGGCGAGTTCGAAGTAGGCTGCTCGTTGGGGAGTGGGTGTTCCTTGGTCTGAGGGTGTGGAGGTTATGGTGAAACCACCTGCCTTTTGGAGAGAGGGGATGAAAACATCTAGCCATTGGCCTGGGAGGAACTTTACTTNTCGATGGGGTTTGTTAGTTTCATATAATTTTAGAGTAAGATTAATGGATTGGTGAGAGGTTGGTGATGGTTGATCTTGTACCTTTAATGTGTGCGAGGAGTTCAGAGCACTCAGTCGAATTAAGCGGATTGTATTGTTGATGGTGTCGATGCGGGATACGGTTACGGGTTCTAGACGTGCTTGTCGTGGTTCTTGGGCTGTGCGTTCTTCATGGCTGAGAGAGGAGCGAACGGTTGCCATTGTGCGGGTGATGGAGGGCAACAAGCGAAGAGGAGAGCAATGTGCACGAGATACTAAGAGCTTATGGAACATAGCAATTGATGTCTGTGACTTTGATCATGTATGTTGGTTTAATGGAGGTAGAAGTCGCTGCCGGCTACTGTACCCCAATTGGGGCATGACGTTGCGTCTGTTCGGCAAGAGCACCCCGCTCACAGTCGGTGTCTGGGGATGCATGCCGGGGCACCTTTACATACGTTTGGCTTGAGAAAGATTTCGTCTAGAGAACGATACATACATAGATTCAATGACTGTTCCACTGGCTACGATAGGCGTCATCTCGATCGGTGAGATGGGATTGGGGATTGCCAAGTTACTCAAAGCAAGTGGTTATCGCGTGGTAACCAATGTCGCTGGCCGAAGGCATGTTATCGATAATATCCCTTCTAAAGTATGAACAGTGATATCTAACATCAACGAANNCAGTCAAGACACACATGATCGAGCCAGGTCGGCATCAGTAGACTTGGTTTCGACAGACGAAGAACTGGTAGCGACTTCGGACTATATCATCTCTATCGTACCTCCCCGAGATGCCATGGCGACTGCAGAACGTGTTCTAGGAGGCAGCAAAAACGCATCCTTCACCAAAAGAGACAAGCCGCTGTACTATCTCGATATGAATGCTGTATCGCCAAAGTTGGTCAGGGGTATGAGTGATCTCTTTGAAGCCGCTGGCAACAACGTTCGATTCCTCGACGGAGCCGTGATTGGCAGTGCACCCAGTCTGAAAGACGAGCAGGCAGATCCATCTAAGCTCGAAGCGTGGAAACGGCCAGGCATTCCCATGTCTGGACCGGTTCGACTGGTAGACGCAGAACCAAGTGGTTCGGATCTCGCCAACGTACTCGGAGCTCGACACATCTCGGACGAAATAGGCGCTGCATCGGGACTAAAGATGAGTTTCGCGGCTCTGACCAAAGGGTTTACTGGACTGGCCATTCAGTCATTCACAACAGCTCATCGCCTGGGTGTCCTGCCAGAATTGCAGCAGCATTTACAACAGTATAGCCCAAAGACGTTTGATCTGGCCAATGCTTCGATGCCTCGGCTGCCACCAAAGGCTTACCGCTGGGTTCGAGAGATGGAAGAGATCAACGCCACTCTGTTAGAGGATGGTGGGTTCGAAAACGAAGAGTCGATCTTCAGTGGTATTGCCAGAACTTATGACTTGGTTGCTCACGGCACAGACCTAGGTCAGGAGAAGACTGAGAGGAGGAACAGAGGAAAGACGGCCGAGGACGTGGCCTTATTGATGAGCGAAGGTATCAATAGACGAAAGCAGAAGATGGATTAGACGATTTATCATAAAGAAGATAAATTACATATAAATTCTGGCGAAAGATATAAAGAGGAAAGAGCATCCACGCACCCACCACTCGAGTCTCGGAGTCTCGGAAGTGACCCAAAGAAAATAAGCTTTCTCGGCGTTAAGGGCCTCGACCCGAGGACTTTTTTCGTAAATCTACCAAGCGGGTTCGTGCCCTTCTTACTATCCCAAGTCATGGGATGTTACGAACATTTACACAAATCATGACAGGCAGCATGGCGAAGAGAGTCCCCATCCCCAAGAATGGCGTCGACTACCGCGGCAAAGTGGTCCTCGCGCCCATGGTCCGCAGCGGCGAATGCCCTTCGCGACTGATGGCTTTGAAGTACGGTGCTGATCTTGTATGGGGTATGTTTCTGTCTCTTCAATCGACTGTGCGAGGACAACCTACTGACTAGAGGTATCACNNAGGCCCCGAAACCATCGACAAAGCACTCATCGGCGCCACTCGCCGCGTCAACACCGTCACAAACACCATCGACTTCACCCGCCTCTCCTCCAACGGCTCCAAGAACCCAGACCTCAACCCCTCCCAGCGCGAAAGCATCATATACAGGCTATACCCGTCCCTCGAAGGCCGCCAACTCATCCACCAAATAGGCACTTCGGACCCGGAAAGAGCTGTCGCAGCCGCAAAACTGATTGCCGGAGATGTGGCAGGCATCGACGTGAATGCAGGATGTCCCAAGCCCTTTAGCACACTCGGAGGTATGGGTGCCGCACTACTCAAGACACCAGATAAACTAGTCGCCATCCTCGAAGCACTGGTCAAGGAAGTCGGGCAACCCTTCGAAATCGGCATCAGTGTGAAGATCCGCATGCTGGAAGATCCCGAAGATACGGCGGCACTGGTACGCAGATTGGTCGCTACGGGAATCACAGGCCTCACTCTGCACTGTCGCACGACACCAATGCGACCACGCGAAAGCGCCATCCGCGATCAACTGCGCATGGTTGGCGAAATCTGCCACGAAGCAGGCGTCGCATGCCTGATGAACGGCGACGTGACAAGCAGAGACGAGGCACTCAAACTGGCAGAGGAATACGGCGTCGACGGTGCCATGATCGCGACAGCCGCCGAGACAAATCCATCATGCTTCCGCGCTGAAAACGACGGTGGCATGGCACCATGGCACCAGGTGGTCAAGGAATACGTCAAGACCGCCATGGACGTCGAGAACAGATGGGGCAACACGAAGTACCTGCTGGGCCAAATGATACCCGGCAAAGCAAAGGAATACCGCCCCATGAACCAAGCCAAGAGTTACAGCGATCTAATCGAGATCATGGGCTACGAAGAATTCGCGACCCGGGCTCGTGAGGTGGATGAGAAACTCGAAATTAGCTTCGGCAGAAAAGAGACAAGGTCGGAGAGAAAGCAGAGAGGAAACCAGGCAAAGAAAGAGAAAAAGGCAGAGGCAAAGGAAGCAGAAGAGTCACAGTCGTTGAAGCGCAAAGCAGACGATGCCGAGCTCAGTATGCCACCAGATGCTAAACGTCAAGCAGACGATGCTGAGCCTAGCATGCCTCTTGATATTTCAAGATCCGAGGCCCCTGGATCAGTGACTACTGAGCAGGTCCTCGCAGTATAGATACCACAACTAATGATACGGGATTTGATGTCATCCATTTCAAACATTACATGCATTGATATCATTAATCGTGAGAGATGTCAGGGTATAGTGCTAGCAAAAAGACGATCGCCAAAATCATCAAGAGGACCCTTCACTGCCAATGTGCAGCTTGCTCTTTATTCGGTCTGTTATGCTGCTCTGTCGTTTGGCCTCTTCCTCTTTCTTCGCTTGAGCCTCGAGTATTTCGCGCTCTTTCTGGGCACTCTTGCTCTTGTCTTTCTCTGCTTCCTCGCGTTTCCGAGCTTCTTCAGGGTTAATCACGTCTTTGATCTTTTGCTCTCCTTGCTTTAGACTGCGCTTGGCGCCGAGATAGCCCTCTAAGCCAACGAGCACAGCATATGCTCTCGAGATGCTTACGCGAGACATATCAGCACCAGCATCTTTGAGACTGTGCACGAAGGCTTTGAAGCTGCTGGCTGGCGGCGAATAGTGTCCGGACAAGGGACTCAGTCTTCTCAGCTGACCTCGTTTGATGCGAATTAAGCCTGCTGATAGAATTCGAGCTCCTTTGAGGAAGGAAGAATGCTGGAAGGCTCCTGACTGTTTGATGCCGATATAGATACGGAATTCCAGGTCGCAAACAAAGATCCATGTATTTTTCTTGGTAGTCTTTCTAACACGGTTGTCAGCACATCAGGAGCCTCCGAAGGTTGATTAGAAGCGTATAGGAGATCTGCTTACCGGAGAAGGTTGTTCATGATGGTATTTGTCGAGAGATGCTTGAGTTTGCTGAGACCTTTCGCGTCATGCAGTTCTTGGTTCACATATCGAGATGCGTCTTCGCCACTGCCCACGCTGATGTCCGAATCGCTATCCGAGACACTTGACGATTCAGAAACTTGTTGACGACCGGTTGTATTGCGCCACGTCGGTGTGGTATCATCGGTTATTGGGACGATGCCCTCCATGGAATCCTTCCACTCGGGAGATGTAGATATGCGTTCGCCGTTTTTCGCCCAGCACAACAAACCCTCATCGTCGATGTTGATAAGGTACTTTTGGCGTTCCTCACGCGACAAATATCGCACTCTCTCTTCGTCCAGGCGAGTCCTTGGTCGTTCCGGAAGGTCCACATCTTTACCGTCTCCAGAGTCCAGCCAGTAGAAGAAGTTTTCCTTTGTGTCACTCTCTTGCCAGACCTTATGATACTTGCGGAGTGAGGAGCCATAGCGATGTTTCTGATCGACCTAGAGGCACGTAAGCCAATGCCCNAACAAGCGGAGCATATGGACGTACCATCTCGAGAAAGTATTCAATACCCATAGTTCGTGCCATTTTTTCTCGCTCTGCCTTGGCCTCTCTTTTGCGCTGGATGTAGTTGCCCCGATCTTGAGGACTCATATCCTCGATATCTTCGTCAGAACTGGTGTCGTCGTTTTCGGCGTGTTTAGCGATTTGGCCAGCCCTCTTCCATTNTTCACGAGCCTCGCAGTTGCCAGGGGTAGAAACATGGGTCGAAGCGTGTCGGGCACGTTCATCGCGAGACATGGGCTGGGTGGAATTTCGGTAACGAGCTACTCAAGCATGAGCAGTGAGCAATAGGATGGCGGGCGAAGCATCATGTACCTTCTTGAACAGCCTAGACCATGTCAGTCAGGGACGAGTAGAGTCGAGGCAGACAACATACATCAAACCATCTCGTCGAGGCAGACAGCCCTAGGCCACGCATCTCCCTACGCTCGCGATGGCCGCGGTAGTTTCGCTGGTCGGGTTCAGCATCATAACTTGACAACTTCGAGTGTTGGTCGTCACCGACTTGGATGATTTCAGCAGCGGCCTCTTGCTCATTCAGCGGCTTGTTCGACAAACGTCTGGCGCGAGCCTCTTTGATCTCTTTCTCCTTTGCATCTTGGCGGGCAGCTATCTCGCGCAGCTTCTCCTTGGGCGGCAGCTCATAAGACATGGGTGGGTTGCAGGGTTCATTTGCATATCAAATCCTGCAGAGTGACAATCACAGCGGGCGACAGGAAACGGTGCATTAGGCATGCCCGCGTGGTGGGAGGGACGAGGAACCTGCTCTGCGGAAGTCACTCCAGACGCGTCATCCCGCTGGGCCTGCCGCCCATGTGGGTGACATGTGCGGCTAAAACTGCCNNGAACCGTTTCACTCAGGGTNNCCCCCAAAATAGCAGCCACGAACTCGATACACTTCTACCATCTCATCTTTATGTTCGATCACCATCTCAAAATACACGCACGTTGATGCTGTCGCCTTTGCGTGCCTTCACACGCGCTCGCTTCCCGCTCAGGCACTATGGAGTCGCATTACACCGTCGATCTCTACTGACTCTTGCCATCGAGACGTCTTGCGACGACACATCAGTCGCCATCGTCGAAAAACACAAAGATGCTTCGGCAACGCTTCACTTCCACAANAANGTGACCGCCAATACAGCCGCCTATAATGGTATTCATCCAGTTGTTGCACTTGAGTCGCATCAGTCATCACTTGCTCCATTGCTGCAAGAGGCATTGAACCATCTACCACGATCGCAGCTTGATTCTGACCCTCGTCGTTCATTGCACCATGGAGACATTTCGCGCACCAAGCCGGATTTCATCTCGGCCACAAGAGGCCCTGGTATGCGTTCTAATCTGTCCGTCGGCTTGGATGCTGGCAAAGCACTAGCCGTCGCCTGGGATGTTCCTGTTATCGGTGTTCACCACATGCAAGCCCATGCCTTGACTCCGCGCCTGGTATCTGCACTCGAGTATCGGTCTTCCTCTGGCCCAGACTTTCCTTTCCTCAGTGCCTTGGTGTCGGGAGGTCATTCCATGTTGATTGAATCTACAGGGCTAGCCGATCACAAGATCCTAGCCACAACCGGCGACATTGCCTTAGGAGACTGCTTGGACAAGGCTGCCCGTGCGATCCTGCCATCTCACCTCGCAGTACCTCCGTATGGACGAGCACTCGAACAATTCGCCTTTCCTGCTGGAGCTTCGGACTACAACTATACAGCACCTGCAAAACGAGACGCCGAGCTCGCACGCAGAGTCACAAAATGGGGCTGGGGTTTGGGTGCACCCTTGGCCGGGAGCAAGAACGGAAGTAGCAGTCGCAAGATGGTCTATTCCT
Source organism: Aureobasidium vineae (assembly GCA_903819635.1). NCBI lineage: Eukaryota > Fungi > Ascomycota > Dothideomycetes > Dothideales > Saccotheciaceae > Aureobasidium > Aureobasidium vineae. The sequence continues at coordinate 305,970 of CAIJEN010000014.1, forward strand.
TCTCCGGTCTATTGAGCAGTATCGAACGCTTCGTGAAATACGAGTACGACCACCAAAACTCCACCATCTCTAGCCAATTACGCCAGCCTGGGGAGCTTTCCGACGATGAGCGCCGCGATATGGCCAAGGAAGTCATGCGTGTGGCCTTTGAGCATCTCGCTTCTCGCGTTCTACTACATCTATCCTCTCTACCGCCTGCAGAGGCTGCCAAGGTAAAGTCTGTGGTTGTTTCGGGTGGTGTGGCGGCAAACTGCTTCTTACGGCATGTAATGCGTGCTTTCCTAGATATAAGGGGGTATAGCCATGTGGAGTTGTTCTTTCCGCCTGTCGAGCTGTGCACAGACAATGCAGCCATGATAGGATGGGCGGGCATAGAAATGTGGGAGGCGGGCTGGAGATCACAGCTGTCGGTGCGGCCGATCAAGACGTGGTCCATGGATCCAAGTGCTAGTGATGGTGGTATCTTGGGTGTAGAGGGATGGTTGAAGGTGTGAATCATCTGAGATAATGTCGCTTTGTGTTTCGTTCTAGCTGTCCATTTCGGCATGTGTCGTCTGTCGAAGAGCCTGTGTGGTATTTACTGTCCCTCCTTTTTGCGAGCAGCCGCGACTTGTTCTTCCAGATGAGCCCAGAAGTTCTTTCCGTTGGCCATGCAAGCCGCTGTCATGGTCGTCAGTAACTCTGTCTTTGAATGTGACGATGGGAACAATCACTGTTCGCATTTGGCGCACTCGATGCACCTCCACTGTAGTCAGGCTTATACACCGAACCCACCTCTCCCTTCGCCAACATCTGCTTCACCTCACCCTCATTGAAGTTATTCACAGACACATGCACCTCTTGCACTCCAGCAGCCGCACTTTGCTCTTTCTTCGCCGCCTTGGGCGCAGCAGCAGCAGCAGGTTTCTGCGCTGCCGCCCTCTGAGCCCATACGTTTCCTGCTGGCGCGGCAGGAGCAGGAGCAGCGGGTGCGGGTTTTACGGCTGGTGCAGTGGGTGCGGGCGAAGCGTTTGAGGATCGTGGTTGTTGGGGTGTGCGTGATGCGGTGGGACGGGGCGTGCCCATGCTCCTCTGTGCGAGTGTTGGTGTCAGTGTTTCTGTGTTTTTGTGGATGAATCGTGCGCTGCGAGCGATTCGTACCGTGGTTCGTTTGCCATTGTTGGGTGGTGGGCCGATTGATGTGGGATGTGTTGTGCGCTGGGGACCTGTGGTGGAAGGTGGGTTTAGGACGGATGCGCGATGTGCGAGTTTGAGTTGTGTCTTTGCGAGCAAGTCAAAGGTCAAATGTTGGGTGACGTGAAAGATGCGGCAAGCAGCCAACGGAGATGCACTTTCAAGAGCCCGAAGCCGGGCAAACATGCCCGTCACTGATTGTCGACAAGCTCTCACAAGGAAATCATCTCTATAAATGTTTTGAGATTTGTAGGAACACGACGAATACAAAATTGGATATTTCCCTTTCCCCAATGGCTTCTTTGTACACCCTTAACTCCACCCTCTATGCAGTTCATTGAAGAATTCCTTTACCTTGACTTTTTGCCCTTCTTGCTCTTCTTGCCGTCGAAGTTGGCAGCCTCTTTCTGCACCTCTTCGAGGGCCTCGCCAGCCTTGCGCTTGCTCGATGCATTCTTCGACTTCACGCTGACTGTCGTGCTCTTGCCGCTGCGGCCTCCTGCCTTTTGGATCTGGCGCTCGGCATCGTCCCAGTCGGCCTCGCCGTTGGCGATCGCGTACTTGTCCAGGGGAAGTGCATCGATCATGGCACGAGCACGCTCCTTCTCGGCAGCCATGTACTCGTCACCAGCCTCGGCAAGATCGTCCTCGAGGGTTTGCTGAAGGGGTGCGAATCTCTGTTCTTCCTCGCCGTCGATCTTGTTGGCTTCGGCGTCACCACCACCAATGCCCTTGGGCATGGTCTCTGCGACAGCTCCTTCGACTAGGCCACGGAAGTGCATGGACANTTTGCGCATCACCTTGACGAACATGGCAAGCAGTTGGCTGCTTCCCAAGCCAAGTTCCTTCTCGAGATCTTCAAGAGTCTTGCGTTGTAGACCGATAGCATACAACAAGGCCTGTTGCACACCACTGAGTTTCACGGCCTCTTCGCCCTTGATACGGCCAGTGAAGAAGAGCTCCGCAATCTTGGGTAGCAAGTCAAGAATGACGTGGTAATCCAGCATGTTGTTGGCGTAACTGTCCAGACGCTTCAGATCGAAGGGGCTGAACAACTCATCCAATTGGCTCTTGGTCAGGGCCTTTGTGGACACACTGCTGTCAAGTTTGATACCAGCGTTGGCAGACTCGTCGAGACTCAAAGCCTGCACACTGGTGAACTTGCGGAACTGGTAGGATGAAAGGCTGAGGAACCTGCGGTGGAAGTCCTTGGAGTATGCTCCGAGCCAGGCAGGATCCGAGGAGGTAGCACTGTCAAGTGTTCTCAGCATGACACAGGTGTGCTCTCCAGTCAAATCGTTAGCGGTTTGGCGAAGGTAGACAGGCACGAAGTTTGCGCGCTTCCAGAATTTGTGCAGTGGCGAGGTAAGACCATATGACACACCCATGTAGTCCAGGCGGGTAGGTCTGCGCTCCGACAGACGGGCGAAGAGCGGAGGCATTGTTGAGATGTCACGAACCTTCACGTTGTCCTGCAACAGACTGGCATTCTCAAGCTCGGCATCTGTGACACGAACCATACCCTCGCTTCCGGCCTCGGCCTGTCCATCATCCTCAGACAAGGATGTGAACTTGCCTTCGAAGAAATCGGTCAGAAGCTCGAGAGCCTTCTTACCATAGCCCATATTCATGTAGTCGGGATGTGTAGCAATACGAACGACACGTGCTCCAGAAAGTCCGGCAAAGTCTTCGTCTTGGAACTGTTGACTGACCAACCAGGGGATCAAGTCACCTCCTGCTCTTTGACCACGACTCAAGCTGTTAATCACACTCTCTCTGCTAATCTGACCTTCCAGGGCTAGCTGGATGACACACAGTGGCTCAGGAAGACGGTTGCTGCCCTCTTCGACCGGAGGTACAAGCACAAACAACTGGTGAGCAGGGGCGTCGGACATAAGCTGCAAGTCATTGGGAGTGTTCTTGTAGTGTGAAGCAACGTAAAGTGCCATCATCTGTTGTAGGAACTTCTCCGAGACAGGGTGGAAAGAGAATAATGTGTCTCTGTTGACGGAGAGAAGCTGGCATTGGTCGGGATGAGGGCAGCCACGGGTCGTCGATGCGCGAGGAAGAGTAGCGTCAAGACAGAGAAGGCGGTTCATCCATTTTTCGACAGAATCTCCTTGAGCATAACGAATAGGCTCCGACAGGGTGATTTCGCGAAGAGAACGACCGGCAATAGCCACTTGGTTCTCATCCTTGGCGGATCTTCCGGTAGAACGATCAGCGACCTGCTCGTCACTGGTCTTTGAACCTCCACGAGACTGCTCACGGAGCTGTTGGATCAGTTTCAGGGACAAAGAGCGACCAGTACCTTCATAGCCGTTGATGGTCGAAGCCATGAAGACCAGGTAAGGGCCCATGAGTTTTCTGACCAGGGGCAGGGGAATCGCAGCAGCTTCGTCGATAACCAGGAGTTCTGCTTGACCAAGAGTGTAGGCATCCTGCGGTTGAATGTACTGAATGGTTTGCTTGTGTTGACGGTGGATGTTGACTCTGACGATGGCTTTGTTGAAGTCAGGATTAGTAGACTGAATGATGGTGTAGTCAACGTGATCGAGGTAGCCCAAGGCGTCGAAACCCTTGAAGACGAACTCGAACAAAGTCTTCAAGTTCTCGGGGCTGGGCGAGGTTATGAAGATGTTGCTGTAGCCGTGGGCGACGGCAGCGGCAATGGCGACACCCAACGCGGCCGACTTACCGCGACCACGAGCAGCAGTCAAGGTGACAGTACTTTGCAGGGTCTTCTCGGCGATGGCGTCCACGAAGGTAAGCAGGGCCTTGGCCTGATCGACGGTACGGGCCAGAGTGACGAGAGATCCAACGGGCTGAGTGTCGGCGAGACTTTCCTTGATGGTTGCGAGTTCCCTGGCAGCAGGAGTCTGGCCTTGAGCTTCCGGGTCCGGAGGTGGCAGCTGCTGAATAGTCTTTCCTCCAGAAATGGGCAGAACGTTCATTTCATCGTCAATGACCAAACACGAGTCGCAGCTGCCGAGGGACAGGATGAAACGCTCGTTAAAGCGAGCAACGACATCACCGTGAGCCTCTGTGCGGTAGCGCGAGTGGATGTCCATAGACAGAGTGTAAAGCTGCTTCAAACTGCTCATGCCCTTCAGAAGCATAACAACAAGACCTCCTCCTTCGACGGTCTCGATGGTACGGGCGAGAAGGTTGGGGGTGATGGCTTCGAAATCCTGCAAAATGCACATGCCGTAGGTGTTTCCGAGAATCTTCTCCGTCTCCTTGTAGTAAACATAGCGGATGTTTTGAGTCGATACGAACAGCTCGAAGGGGTCTTCGTTGTCGACATCACGGATACCGCGCTTGATTTCCTTCTTGATCTTTTGCTCTCTCTTCTTGCGGTGACTGGTAAAGCCTAGCAGCTTGTTCTTGTAGGCCCAAAGGACGGATTTGTTTGCCTTGAGGTTGGCGGTCTGGAGAATATAGTGCAGGTTGACGATGACATCCTTTTGACGGTCGCCGACGACTACGAAGAAACCGCGCTTGTGTTCTTGGGCGGCATTGCGGATGAGGGCCGGAATGCGCGAATCACTATGCTGGGTCAGTAAAAGGGGTGGGTGTCGGAAGAGAGGAGAGTGTCCGTACATGGCCTTCTTGCCCATGTTGAAGCTGCGACTCGAGTCGCCGAATCAGATACAAGCTGGAATGCTTTGGGTGGAAAAAGAGGCGGCGGAGCTCGAAAAGATGCCTCTCCAAAAAATCTCGGGATTAAGCTTTTGACCCCAGCTTTTGACCGCTGTGGTCCGTGCAGCCTACATGTTTTGCTGGTGACGACTCGCGACAAAATGGCAATCGCGTCTTGTAGAGAAGTCCACTAGACATGTCGATATCGCCCATTTGAATGCTGTATCTCTGTCGCATACCCTTATAGCACATCTTACGACCCTCATGATGCACGCGCCCGGACCCGATTACCTGTTACAACATTTCAAACATCCATAGGGGAGAAACATCCAAAACCCTAGTTCGCAATGGAGTCGCTAGGGACATACGCTTTGATCGCCTCGACCGTGGCTTCCTATTTTCTGGCCATTAATTCGGCCCAAGTCTTTGCATATGGTNNATCGTGTCTCTGATTCGCTACTCCGACACACAACTCACACTTCCTAGGACGTACCCTGCATGTCCTCGGCCTGATCCTCGCAGCCGTCGGTGCCTCTCTATTGCTCTCGTCGCGATACCTTGCCAAAACATCCTCTACCTCTTATGATGAGCTACCTCTCGAAGAGACCGCTTCCGATGCTTCAGTGTCGCCACGTTCATCCGTGTCGCCCAGCCTCAGCCACGTTCATGTTCCTTACACCAGTCTTCGCAAGATGCGACTTTTCTTTGTCCTCTTGGTAGTCTTGGTGTGCGCACGCGCTGAGGCCCTTAGACGCCTGGTCAGAGATGTTCAATGTGTCGGACCTGCTTACACCGAGCTTATACCCTTCGGCCTTGCCATTGTCGATTTCTGCATACATCGAAGACATAAAGTCTCCGCTCCAGAGAGTAACTCCGACCTCAGTGTGTACGAACTTCTAGGACATTCCTGGGCCACCAACCGGTTTCGCTATATTATCATAACCGCTCTCTTTGGCCTTTCGAGCGCAAGTATCTTGCACCGAAGCGATAGCCCTTCTTCCTCTTATATTTGCACTCCCGCGACTCACGATAAAATGATCACGATTCAACGCCTTGCTTTGGTTCTCGACTTTTGCATTTCTTTCTGTCTGGACGCCCTCATACGTTCATTCCCTAACAATGGTAAGGCTACTCCAGCCAGATCTATGAGCATTACTGGGTGGGCCTGTCTTCTTTCTGCTTCTGCCATCGGCATCTGGGGCCTTATCTGGTTCCTTGCCGTTCCCGAGGATAGATTCTGGGTTCTCGAGATACCGCGTGGCTTCATTTGGCAGTTGATCAAATTAGCTGTATTATGTTGTATTGCAGCCCTCTCCACTTGTATCACGGTAAGTCTTGGTTGCCCACTTAGGGATCGTAGATGTGCTAAGATGATCAGNGTTTTCTATTCTGGTGCGATTTCGGCTGTCTCTGTTCTTATATTCGTCGCTTCGTGCGCGATAACCATCAGCTGGTCCTGGCATACTTTACCGGCATTCCCACCTGATAATGATACGTTGGCTTTGTTGTCCTTTTGCGGGCTCATTGTTGCATTCACCGCACTTATACATACTCAGGTCATTTCGGAAGACCACCGTGGCAAGAAACACACTATGTTTTCTGATACGCCGATCTCTCTCATAGGACTCCTGATTTTGCTATTCTGCATTCGCTTCCTAATTTGGCTTGGCCATATCACCAATGTCGCCTACCACCCCATCGATCTACTTATACACGAAGCAAGCGAGGCCCACAAAGTATACACTGGACGAGCATATAAGAGTGCGAATCTCGCAGCTGCTGTGATTGAGTATCAGCATCGCCACAGCAGAAACCCTCCACCAAATTTCCATGAGTGGTATAGGTACGCGATTGGACGTAACTCTCTGATCATTGATGAGTTTGACAAGATCCACGAAGATTTGTTGCCGTTCTGGACACTAGACCCGTCCGAGATCAGAGAGCGAACATGGCAGACAACATCTAATCCATGGAATGATGTCGCCGGAATTAGCATACGTAACGGCAAAGCTGAAATTAGTCCGCACGCAATGGCGACTCACAGATGGATGCTCGATGGTATTGTCGATATGATTAGCCACTTCAGCGAGTTCTTGCCAGATATGGATTTGGGCTTCAACTTGAATGACGAGTGCCGTGTCGCTGTGCCGTATGAAGACATACAGGCAAGAAAGCAGGCTGGCAAGCGCAAGACCGATCTTGGCAAGAGCGCGCGAAACTCGTTCAGTGAGAAGCGCGGAGATGCTTGGAAGCCGATACCAGAGGAATCTAGCGGTATCACACCGTTCAGGGAGATGTCGTGGCAAAAGACGTTCAACGAGTTTGGAATCTCTGGCTGTCCATCCAACTCAGCCGCACGCAGCACATTGCACTGGGACACCAATCATCTTTGTACATCATGCGCGGCTCCGCACTCTCTAGGCGCATATCTGTCCAATTGGACGAAGAGTGCAGACATCTGCCATCAGCCTGATATCGCAAACCTGCACGGCTTTTACCTCTCGCCTGCAGCTTTCAAAGCAACTCATGAGTTGTACCCTGTCTTCTCGCAGTCCAAGGTCCACGGCTACAACGACATTATGTATCCATCGGCTTGGAACTACATGGACAAGGCCAAGTATGATCCCAACGATGAACATCGTGACCTCTCGTGGTATGAGAAAAAGCGAACACTCTTCTGGCGTGGTAGCACTTCCGAAGGTGTCTCATCCAACACAGGTGTCTGGAAAGGTATGAGCCGTCAGCGCTTCATGCACCTAGCCAACAACATCGCCTCCACCCTACCATCACAACCAATTCTTCTACCTTATCCATTCGCCAACAAACGCAAGAAGCTTGCTTATGTGGACGTACCCGCCTCCGAGCTTACCAAGCACGTCTCTGTGGATGTCAAGCTCGTAGAGCACATCATTCGCTGCGGCGGCATCGACTGCGAAGACCAGGACCGTCACTTTGCACCCATGGTCCCACCAACAGACTTTCAAGCGCACTGGTCTTATCGCTACTTGCTCGACCTCGACGGCGCCGCCTTCTCAGGCCGCTTCATCCCCTTTTTGCAATCGCACAGTTTGCCCTTCAAAGCAGCCTTGTTCCGCGAATGGTGGGACGACAGACTGACACCGTGGCTCCATTTCGTGCCTCTCGATCTCCGTGGCCATGGCTTTTGGGCCACCCTGGTCTACTTTATGGGTCTTGAGAGCAAGATGCAGGGTAAACAGGTCATGTTGCCTGCGCATGACAAGCAAGGGCAGTATATTGCCGAAGCGGGACGCGAGTGGGCTAACAAGGTATTGAGGAAAGAGGACATGGAGATTTACATGTTTAGGTTGTTGTTGGAGTGGGGCAGGATTACGGATGACAAGAGGGATGAATTAGGGTTGGGTGTTGAGGAGGCAGAGAGGATTGGGCAGAAGTGGGTGGATGGNGGGAAAATGTATTATGGTGATAAGCATACGTAGTTTGTATATATATGTTATGGTTTCGATTCTTCTTTTCTTTTATAATGCTTTGTCCTCGGTCCTTTTGGTGTGATGTTCGTGAGGGTGGTACTGGAGCTTTCTCGTCAAAGAGTCTAGCTATTGCAAGTAATGTTTCAAGTCATATTTCTCGTACCAAGGCGTCCAGTAAGCCTTCAAACTAGGCCACTAACGCAAGCAATCAAGCATTTTCCCTCATACCGGTTGGATGTAAACCGCAGAACACTCATCCCAGTACAAGTTTTGTGTGATTGTTATATGGTGGTCAGGGTCGTTCCATTGACATCTCAGATGTGGGGCAACCCTGGCTTCCCGTGGACATTACGCTCCTCTAAAAAGAGTTGTGCACTCGACAGCCGAGAACAAGACTACATCTCGTTTTGAGAGATGGATCGATTGCAAGACTGTGATAATCTTCAGTGACACAGGAAGTTGATACGGGCCATTGACAGACCGACAAATAACTCGAAGAGAAGGCATCACTTGAACATGACAAAACAATCAAATTGGTATATATCTACATGAGGTTCGCGAACAAGGGTGTGAATGAGATGATGGGAGGATATGAGGTCAGGGGGCAAGAACGCCCTTTACTTTCTGACAGGGCCGGAGACACCAGCGCCAATGACACTGGGAAGCTCTTGGCTGCCCATGGTGTAGAGGAGACCGACACCCCAGCTGACTAGGAAGACCATGAAGACGGAGAAGGAGCTGATGAGCCAGAAGGGCATGATGATGTCCTTCTTCTGGCATGCGGGACCGCCCCAGTGAGTGGTCTTCTTGGTGCCATCCGAGTTCGTGCGAACTTCAGCCTTGCAGGCGCAAGAGTAGCACTTGCCACCCAAATCGCCGGCATCCTTGTCGGTGTGGGACAAGACGCAAGAGCCGTGACCAGTGCAGTTGCGAGTCATGGACTGACATGCAGACAGGGAGGCGAAGCAGCCAGGGAGGATGCCTCTGAGAGGAGAGGTCTGGTTGTAGGTCTTGTTGGAAGAAGCGTCAGGGGTCAAGGTGGCCTTGAGGTGCGAAGCGGTCTTTGTGACTTCGGTGATCAAAGGGGCTTCCTTGAAGTAGCGCTTTTGATGCGAGTCGGCAGGACCATCGTAGGAGCCGAATGTGTTGTCGGTGGTAGCCTTGGGTGCGGTGAGAACAAGTACGGTGCGGTACTGGCTGATCAAGGTGTTGATAGCTTCGTCAAGTGCCTATCTCTGTTTAGCAAAAAGAAATGTACATGGTCGAGTAGGACGTATAAGTACCATTGTATCTTGGGCGATTCTGAAGGCAGGACCAGTCTCAGAGGAGACGGTGGATAGTTGAACGCCGTTCAGGTGCTCAACGCCAGATTGGTGTGCAAGATCTTTGAGCAGCTTCTCTGCAGCGTTGAAGTCGGGGCATTCTCTGATTTGGATCGTCTCGGTATGGGTAGATCTGACAAGAGAGAAAGGAAGGCCTGCATCGGCAGTGGACAGAATCAAGGCGACAGAGGCATCGCTAGACGAGAGGAAAGATGAGACTCCAGAGAGACGATCGATCTCTTCCAGAGCGGATTCGGACTGTCCTTGAAGGGAGTGGTATTGGTCGAGGCCCAGTCGCGAGGCGATGACCAGACGGGCGGCGTCAGCCTTGAGGCTAACAATGGGGGCGTTGAGGTCATTCTTGGATTGGTCGTCGTAGATGTAGAGCGAGCCATAGGAGGCCTTTGCTGCAGCCGCTGCGGCAGGCAGCAAGAAACACGGAGCCAGTCTCATGCTTGGTGGTTGTCTGTGTTGGTATGGACGAGTCTCAGTAGTTAGCTTTCCTATGATGGAACGTCAGCCAGCGCCTTGGCAGCCTTCTTCCCCGTCCTCCGCCCTCCGCTCCCTTCCTCGACCAACGCCTGAACACTCATCGTCATCCACCGGGAAACAGTCCTCTTGCGCCGTCGCGGCAGTCGTCTCTGTTCGCATCGTACTTCCCATCACTCTGTCCAGATGTTTCGCGCCGCGCCAAAGTTCAGATCATTAGCACGCCCTTCAGCTCTCTACCGCCCGCTCACCACCGCCGCCCATCTTCGCCGTCTCGTACAACCGAAAGAAGCCGTCAAATCGCACAACGTTCGCTTTCTGCCTCCGCCGCTGTTCACCCCTCTTCGCATCGCCACCTTCTTCCTTTACACGTCATGTCTTGTTGGCTACGTCTGGTACTTCTTCCCGGAGCTCGAGATTGAGATACAAGAGGGCGATGAGGAAGTCCAGATATCTGATTCCGAATTCGCCGATGAGAACTCGCTCTTCATTCCCATGACCTGGGCAAAGAAACTGCCTCGCTCGTTTTACAAGGGTTCCGATCCGGAGTGGCAAGAGTTTGTCAAGGTCTCAAAGGACAAGGCTCGCCACAAGAAGATTCAATGTAAGCATGCCTTGTCTCTGTCTATATTTTGCAAATACTAACATTTGGTTAGCNNGGAGCTGGTCAAGATAGTATATGACACTGCTCAAAAGCACCCAGCCTTCGTCAAACAGCTCGGTCGCGACACCAAGGTCGGCCAGTGTTGGCTCGACATTATCTTCCCGGACGGGCCGCCTCAGGAATACGCCCGTGCTGGCATTGAAGTCGGCAGTGACTATGTCGCATATGCTCTCCAGCGCATCGATGCTCAGGAACAACATCGAATTGTTCGCACTCTATGGCCCACAGCTGCGGCCAACGGTCTCTACAACAGCACCAAGGTCCTTCTTGGTTTCCAGTATCATCGTCTGAAACAGTTACTGGGTTGGGAAGTCGACTCTACGCCTGGCAGCCAGGATGCCAAATATACGCAACTGCTACAACTACTGCAGGCTCAACAGGCCCAGCAGGCTGAACAGACAAAATCACAAGCAGGCTCTGGAACGCCTGAGGCAGACAACTCGCAGACCAGTGCTTCTTCGCTTCTACCATGGGCAGCCAAGGTGCCGCAACCGCCCTCCAGCATAGAAATGCCGATAGCGAAACACATCTTCCACGCCACACTGGCTCANGGGAAGATGCCCAAGAAGATGGAGCCACCCAGAGGAAGCTTTGTTGTCCAAGGATTGATTCAGCTTAAGGGCAGCAGATCTATCTTGACATTGGATGTGCAAGCTTTCTACGATCCCAAGGCTAGCCATTTCCTGGTTGTGAACGCCACTCCTAGGACCATCAAGCAGCGCAAGCAGTCACCAAAAGGTGGCAACTGATGAACTTATACGACTTCTAGAAAAAGCATGGCATGGTGTTTGTTGACTTTCGAATTGGGTATTGAAACAGCAGGGCGTCTGGGTCCGGTCTTTACAAACAGCGGTTGTTACATCGTTTTTCAGGCTATACATTGATATCCGCATCGTCGTGAAGACGTAGCATGCATTTGATTCTTCTCTCTCCTCAGCTCCCTCATCGCATCCTATGAAAGCTTTCAGCTCCCTAATATAAATTCTCAGCATGTGCAAACCCTTTTGACCTCTTGACTGTCGAGGCAAACCGCCTGATGAATTGTAAAACACTTCTTAAACAAGAAGAATGGATATCTTGAAATTTCGTCTCAACCCAGCACAAAAATGTACTTGTCGTTTACTTCTTGCTCTTCTTCTTCGCGCTGCCTGGTGTCTCGACCAAGACGGCATCTTCATTTTGACCAGCGATGGAGGTCACGGAGCCCTTTCTACTGTTTGCAGCCGAAGTAACCGAGCCCTTTCTGCTGCCAGCAGCTTCATCGTCGAGCTCTTTCATGAACTGAGACTGGATTCCTTGCTTTCTCTTGTCCCACCACGCCTTCTCCTCGGGCAGCTTGGACTGAATGTCCTCCATGCGCTGCTTGGCCAGTTGGTTGTTGGCGATCTCGTTGGCTGACTGGAAGATGATCTGGCCCCAGTTTGGTACGAGGGCGTTGGNCCTGGATTATGGTCAGTTTGCAAGCACGAAAAGGAGATAAAGCCAGGTGAAGAATACCTCAGATACAACATCCTTGACCTCTTCCTCAATCTCTTGCTCAGCTCTCTGGAAACGCTGCCATAGCTCGTCTCCCACGCTTCCTCTTTGTAATAGTGTCTGGAGGGCGGGCTTTGCGTTACGAATTTGGATAATGCGGTGGATGTCTTCGACGGCGCGGCGCAACAGGGCAGCACGGATGATGCTGTCAGGGATCTGGCTCAATGACTTTTCGGAGCCTTCGGGAGTAGATGAGTGATCCTGAGGGTCGATATGTAGGAGCGACAGGTAGATGTTACGTTGCAGGTGGGGAGGGAACCATGGAGCAAGGTTGGCGGCCTNTTGGGCCTTGCGACGGCGGTATAGGGAGCTGAATGTGGCGAGAGAACCTATGAGGATGGACAGGTATGCCAGGGGGATCAGGAGACCGACCCAGTCAACCATGATTGCGAATGTGTGGATGGAGGAGATTTCGTGAGGATTGGTTAAGCAAGCATGCGCCTAGAGACACGTCTGCCCCTACTGAACGGACTTTAAATTTAGCCCCGCGCTGGCTTCACTCACGTCATGTAAGGAAGCTGCAGCCCGCGAGACATGCAACAATTGACACCGAGAGCACCTTCCATCATCACTTACTCGACCAACTTGACCAACCCGCTTTCACCTGCAGTAGCCTCGGACTGCCTTCCTATCTTCGCCTCTTTATCTCGCCTTCCTTTCACTCTCCACAACTAAACTCGATCCTAACGAAGCACATCGCCCATCATGATCTTGCGCTTCTCCAGTCGTATCGGCCAGTTTCGCTTGACCGTCGAGCCCTCGACCGACCTCGCATCCCTACTTCCTCAAGTTGTCGAGAAGCTCACTCCCGAAACCGTCCCTTCATCAGTCTCAATAAGCCCGCAACGTGGTGGCCAATCAAGATCTCTCGAGAGTCTCAAGGGCGTCACTGTCCAGAAACTCGGTCTTGCGTACGTCTTGCCGTTTTCTCATCGCAAATCACCACTGACAGCCTCTAGTAACGGCGCTCAAATCTTTGTCGAGTTCAGTGAAGGCCAAGCTCCAACTAATGGCCAACCACCCGCTCCATCCAACGCCTACAGACTAAACGGAAAAGAAGTCACTGCTCAAGACACCGCCACCATCGCCATCCCCAACCTCACCGCTCAGACACGTGTCGACAACCCTTGGGATACAGTCAAGCAGTTGCCTATCGATGACGCCCTGGACAAGGAAAATGGCAAGATCAAGAGACCTCGCGACACCAGAATGTGCAGACATGGTCCTAATGGCATGTGCGACCACTGTCAACCCATCGAGCCCTACGATGCTGGCTACTTGGCCGAGAAGAAGATCAAGCACCTCTCCTACCACGCACACCTTCGCAAAATGAACCAAGGAAAGAACAAGTACGAGTCTGGAAGTTCCTGGATGCCTCCGCTTACCGAACCTTACTACCGCGTAAATCCAAACTGTCCTTCTGGTCACAAGCCATTCCCTGCTGGCATCTGCACAAAATGTCAACCCAGCGCTATCACCCTGCAACCTCAGCCTTACCGCATGGTCGACCACGTCGAGTTCTCGTCTCCTGCAATCATCAACAAGATCCTGGACTTCTGGCGAAACTCGGCAGCTCAAAGAATTGGTTTCATGTACGGTCGCTACGAACCCTACTCGGAGATCCCTCTCGGTACAAAAGCTGTCATCGAGGCTATCTACGAGCCTCCTCAAGTCGACGAACTAGACGGCGTGACACTGAACGATTGGGCAAATGAGAACGAGGTTGACCGAGTAGCGTCGCTCTGCGGTCTCCAGCGTGTCGGTGTCATATTTACTGATCTGATCGATTCTGGCAAGGGTGACGGCACCGTCGTGTGCAAGCGCCATAACGATTCTTATTACATGTCATCGCTGGAGATCATGTTCGCCTCAAGATTCCAAGCCAAATACCCGCGCCCCTCGAGATGGAGTGAGACAGGCTCATTCGGATCCAACTTCGTGACCTGTGTCATCACCGGCGACGACGAAGATCAAATCGCCGTTCAGGCATATCAAGCATCCGACTCTGCTGTGGAGATGACAAGAGCTGACATTATCGAACCATCTGCGGATCCGACTGTGATGCTAGTTCAAGACGAGGACGAAGACAACGACTTGGGCCGTACACGTTATATTCCAGAGGTCTTCTATCGCCGCATCAACGAGTATGGAGCGAACGTGCAAGAAAACGCCAAGCCCTCTTTCCCAGTCGATTACCTGTTGGTCACACTCACGCACGGTTTCCCATTACAAGCCAACCCTTTGTTCACCAGCGAGGAGGGATTCATCGTAGAGAATAGAGAGATGATCGGGCAATCGCAGGAGCCCAGAGCTCTCAAGAGCTTCCTGAGCAAGGTGGCGAGACTCGACACCACCGACGGAGCCCAGAAGATGTCAGACTTCCACGCTTTATGTTTTGTACATACAATGGGCGTTTTGAGCGAGGTATGTTGTTACAAGTATCTCATATAGCCAGCCCGCTAACTTTTCATANNGGACGAATTCCGCCTCCTCTGTCAAGTGGCAACGCAGAAGGACACGAGCCTTGGTGCAGCGTTGCAGCAAACACCAGGTTGGGCCACACTCCAGACGATCCTTGACATGTAGTGTTTTGGATACGTATTTGCTTTTTGAAGAGGAAGATTTTGGCTGACGTTTGGGTGCGTGCGCTTGTAAATAGGCTGGAAATCCCTGCTGACTATCGTTGAGCTGAGCGGCGACCGTCGACCCAAGAGACCAAACGAGTGGTCCGCCAATGGCGGNGCCTCAGGCTATGGCAGCGATGGAGAGCAGCTCGCGAAAAGAGTCAAGAACATCGGCCTCAATGGCTCGAGATGAAGAGCCGGAGACAAAAGAGGCAAGCCATGATCAGGGAGGTTGATTGGAGGAGAATGTGGCCAAGCGGAAGGGGATGGCCGAGCAGATGCGCGCATTGTCTTGTCAAGGATAGCAATGCACAACAAATGGCGAGACAGGAGATGACATTCAGAGAGAATGATGGTTGCTTAAGCGAAGACTTGCTCGTAAAGAGCAACAGAAGCGACATACCCAGAAAGTGGTCCGTAGAAAGAGAGAGATGAAAAGAATCCAAAATCTATGATCGTATTTCTCAATCGGCTCGAAGGTCTGTCTCACCGTGTAGTATCGTGAGTTGAGGGGAACGGGAGCGATATGTCAAGCCTCATGTTGCTTCCTCGGGCTGGTCTGATGAGATGTATTCTGCGTTAGGCCAACGAAACACGACCCCTGTGCTTCTCGCGTGTCAATCATATCAGTTCATTCAGTCAGTGATTATATGACAATGGCATGCTATCTCTTCAGTGTTTGCTCCTGTCTCTGTGCCTGTAGAAATACATGATGTTTTTATATATCTGCATGCTTCCATCGAGAGCCCAAGGTTCATGAGCGGAAAAGTGGCTCTCAGTGGCACATCTCAGGTTCTGGTATACGAACTTTGCATTTGCGATGCTGATGATAACCCACAATTTCTCAATCGCATCACTTCTCCTCATCACTACTAATCTCCTCCCCATTCTCCCTCGCCTTTTCCTTTCTCTTGCGAATCCTCTCCCTCTTCTTATCCAACAGCTTCCTCAGATTCTTGGCCACGTTGAACGTTCCGCCCGTATCGGCACCGCAATTGGCACATTGTTTTCCACCTTTACTTTTATGTCTCTTCAACGCACACGCCTCGCAAAAGTAGTGGCCGCATTTTGTGACGACGGGGCTTTTGTAGGGTTGTTTGCAGATGATGCAGGCGAAGGGGATTTTTTCTAGTTCTTTTGCTTCTTCGTCGTCGGAAGAGTTGTCTGGATTGGAGGGATCGCGGTTTGCAGAGGCTACTGTGGTGCCTTTGGGGGCTTTTGATTTCCCGGCCTTTTCCCATTCTTTGTCGAGTTGCCAGCCTTGTTTGTAGTCTTCGCGAGCGTGGAGGAATTTGCAGCTGTCGCCGAAACCGCACTGGGAGATTTAATTAGCCGACATATCCTCTACTAATTCAGACGAAGAGACACTTACAAATCCAGTTTGCTTGTAATCCTTGCAGACGTCTGGCGCAAAGTCGACCAACGTGATCATACGCATATTCGTGGGTGCCTTGACTGGACCCACGCTCTTACCCAGTTTATCAGGATTTTTCTGTATAAAGTTGCCATACCCTTTTGTGCCTTTGTATGTGCCATCTTTCTCCGCTACCTCTTGCTCTGCTTGTGCAGTCTTTGCAGCTTCGTCCGCATGAAACCAATTACTCGTCTTTGTCGCATCGTCCAAGTCTGTAATTGCAGCACTGCGGTCGCCAGCAAATTGAGTGGATTTGCCGAGATCGACGCGCGAGGGCTTGTTGATGGCGGAAGAGGATGTGATGCCGCCTTTGCGACGCCGTTTTATGCGTGTGCCGCTTTCGTCTTCTGCGCTGCTGTAGTCTGAGTCCGAGGACGAGGGGGTGTTGCGGCGCGTTTNCTTGAGGTTGGCGCGGCCGGCGCGCTTTTTGAAGACGACAGGGGCGGATGGTGTGGCGTCCGCCATGGTGGGTGGTGGTCGCTGTTCAGAGATGGTGATGCTTTGGGTTGTGATCGGTCTCGAGGCCAGAAATGTGTTTAGTGTTGAGTGGTATCAGGGCTGTCCACTAGTAGGTCAAGGTTGTGTTCGCCGGCGTTCAGATTGCGAGGTTGTTGTTTGGGTAATGTTGTCGCATCCAAAGATTGAAGATGTCCTGGCGTCGGAAGCTACTGTCCCGAAGAAGTGGAAAGAGGGTTCTAGAGTGACGCATTTATTAAGCATAATTGTTTGAGAAGTCGCAACGAACGAGCACGCGAGTTGACAGACAGCACGCATTCATTAAAAAGAGTTGTGAATGAAGCAAGCACGATGATATCCATCGACCTGACAAACGATATTAAAGTCATAACAGTCGTACATTTTCCAGCAACAATGAAGCCAGTCCTGCAGTCATATCTCTCAATGAACAGCCAGTTTTAGCAATGAAGATCAACCTCCATATCTCAGACTGACGCTAGTCCAGCGGCCATGGTTTCCTCTATAGCACGCTGGCTGGACATGTGTTCCTGATGCGCGATGCCGCGCTGTGCTAGTAGCTCATTCTGATGGCGTGCTAGCTGATCATGGTCGAAATCTGTGTGGTGCAAGTCAGTAGTATTGCCTTGCAAGTGCTCGAGCATGGAATGGTCATGCTGCATCATGGCGTCACGAGCCATAAGTGTGTCGTGGTTGGAATCGTGGGTGTGGAGATCCATAGACAGGCCGTTGATCTGGTGGTGATGTTGAGACAGATCAAGACTCGTGTCGTCAGGTGCTGTGCCAGTGAGATCAGACGCACCAGCCAGAGCATCATGATCATCAGGCTTGGTCCAGCCACCATAGCCCTCGCCGCGACTGATGATTTCACCACTCTTCACCATCTTACTACGAAGCTGGCTCATCTTGCGACGAGTGCGCTCGCGCAGAAGATCATCATGCACCGGGGCATACCACTCGGTGTGATCAACCAGGTGATATAGCTCTGCAAATATGGCCTCGAAGGTCTCGAGAGAATTCTGGTTATATGCATAGGTCGAGTGTTTGTGCATCAGTTGCACCAAGAGCTTTTCAGGACCTTTTGCCCAAACGTCCCGACTCTGCACCCACTCGGCAGTTAGATGCTCGCGACGGCGACTGCGACGTTCTAGATCCTTCAGCATGCGCTCTTGACGCTCTTCGGTACGCTTACGAGCCTCTTGGACCTTGCTCTTGCTGCGAGAATCTCGAGGTTTGGGAGTGGTTGAAGAGGTGCCCGTGCTAACTGATTGTGGAGCGAAAGGATCATTGTTGGCAGTCGAGTCGGGATGCATGTGTGAGGTTGAGGTTGTGTCAACATCAAGATGGTCGAACAAAGAGTCATCATTTGGAGGATGCGATTCCCGGCGTTGGCGCAAACGACGCATCTTGATCTTGAGTTCGAGCTCCTTCTTCTGCAGCACGATTTGCTGAAGCTGCAATTGCAGGGTTTCCTCGTCCTCGGACAGAGGATCCATGTGGTCGGGCATAAGATCGTGGTGCATGGTGGTGGACTCGGTCAAGCCTCCAAGAGCGCGAGCCAGCTCAGGACTAATGTCTGGTGGAGGTGGCTGGCCACTGTCGTCGGTAGCGTCAGCCATGGCCATGAGCGGGGCATAAGGGCTCTGATAGGTTGTGTCTGGTTGCGACACGGCCATGTGTGCTTGAGGCGCAGGCGCGGGAGTGGGGTCCTGGATGACATTCTGCAAAGAGCCATGGTCGTCGTGGTGTTGAGGGTCGACATTTACGTCGACGTCAGAATCCAGGTCCATGTCAACACCCATGTCGATGGTGAAGTGCTTGCGTGCATCGGTACGGAACTTCTTGTGCGAAGTGTTGCGACGCTCAAAGGCTCTGCGAATGGTGCGGGTGCCGACAACGAGTTTATACGTGTCGTACAGCCACCAAAGCATGTCGTCGACAGACATGTCGGGCTTTTGGGCGACGCGATCGAACAAGGCCTGCTCGACATCCTTGTTCATAACGCGGTGTCGTCCAGTCCGGCTCTCTGGCGGCTTCCCAATGCGTCCATAGCGTTCGAGTTCGAGCTAACGATCCAAGATTAGGCCGTGTTAATGTATGCATACAGACACTCGGTAGGATACCTTCCAGCGGCGAATAGTCCTGTCGGACACGCCCGTCTGTTTCTCAATCTCGTCCTCAGCGACGCCTTGCTGCAGCAGCTGCTTGACTTGGCTGCGTGCCTCCTCGGGGTATGCTTTGCCTGTAACAATGGATCAGCAAGCTTGTCTGGTGCCGAGGCCTGGCCATGGATACGCACCCATCCTTATGACAGCGATGCCAATGTTAAAGTCACTGGCACTGTCGTTCAAAGTGACAGAAAGCATGGGCTCGGCCTTACCCGCACGCCTGTCTGACGCTGGTCCACGTGACTCTCCACCCAACCTCGCTCCTTTGGCCTCGGTCGCACTTTCCGATTTGGTCAGAGTCTACTCGTATCATACATGTCCCTTCTGGGCAGCTCCGAACTTGACGATCATAGGTAGCAAACTTGAATTAATAACTTGATCGACCTTGCTAGCACAGCTTTTGGTCTCGACTACTTTGGTCATTCATCAATACTGTACATTCAAAACTGACTCGCGTCCTTCGTCAATGGCTAACAATACTAATGCAACAAGTTCCTCAGACTAGGGCTTGCGCTTGCTCCGTTCGTTCTCACATCCACTGATCCGTCTCGTGGTGTTGCTGCTCTGACAAGCCCTGGAGGAGGACTGCCATGCCCAATATTGCCGCCAGGAGTCTGTTGTCCGTTGGTGATTGGCGCTAGAGTTGGTGCATGATGCTGATGATGCACTCCGTGAACTCCATTGCTCAAAGGTANGGGGTGATGACGTTGACCCTGTGCTTGTCCGTCAGGCTGCGCAAAGGTAGGCGGTGCGCCGAGGCCATAAGTTGGCACGCTTCCTGGCGTGTAGCCGTTCGGCTGTGCATGTGGGACTTGATATTGTCCAGGGTATGCTTGAGGAGCCGGAGGATGCATCTGACCCACCGCCTCCACTGGTGCTGCCGCTTGCACTGGAGTCGTTGTGTGTGCCGGAGTNNCTGAGCCTGTGGCTGCGGGTTTTGGTTTGCGATTCCTNNGTACCCCACCCTATCTGGAGGGGAAACTGCTTCGGGGGTGACAAAGAGACTCTTTTTCGAGTTGAGGNNAAGGCGACGGTGATGGTTCTTGCGGAGCATTAACTCGCTTGAAGTGACACTTGTTGCATCTGTAGCCCTTGAGATTATCCTCACTGCGTGTTGTGACTGGCGTCTGGGCTTGGACTCTTTTCAACGTCTCTTCAGCAGTCCACCATCTGGGACTGATATCGGTATGGCACTTGATACACGTCTTTGTAGGCTCATCTTCAGCAGAGCTCACGCCATCCATTTCATCAGTCCTGGAAGCTCCTGCTGGTGAGTTGCGTGCCGATCGCGCCATAATGCTTGCTGTAGAAATGCGACGGTTAGCTGCTGCGTTAGCAGGAACAGCCTGTGAAGCTAGTTTCGTTGATTGACTGAGCAAATTGGCTTTCCGGGCAGTTCCAGTGAGAGTTGGGTCAGCCTGTTTGTAGTTCTCAACAAACACTTGTAAAGCATTTTGGCTTTTGTCGTCCGCAACCTCGCTGATCGGGTGCACCGGAGTCTTGATAGCATGTTCCTTACACCAGATCGCGGCTGTAAGGGATCCGCTTTCGCCGCCAATGGTTGCTGTGATGACTTGGTCTTTGCGCGAGCCCTTGACTGGTGTCACATCAAAACCCAATGTGTATCCGGCCTGTATCGCACAGCCAACATGGAAGTTGGCACGACATTGAAGACAAGAGACACAGGCGCCATGGTTGTTCTTCTTGCAGACCTTGCATGTTGCCTCATACCGTTCCAAAGGAATGGCACTGAATCCTTCAGCTCTTTCCAGAAGGCTGGCCTCGCTGAACTTGATCTCGGGCGTCCATATAGCACATTGGACGTGGACCCAGTTGTTACCGTCAGTGCGCTTGAGTGGCTCTCTAGGGTTGCTGGGCCGGTTGAGAGAGGCTTGCTTCTTGTTGTACTCTAGCTGCACACTGTCCATGAGCTCCTTCTCGAGTCTCTCCTTTTCGCGCTCTCGGTCTGACTTCTTCTTGTGGGTAACTCTGGGCGTCTCGAGCATCTCGTAGGTCGTCTCTTCGATCGGGCAGAGTGTGCACATGTACTCAGTGGACACTGCTGGCGTCCTATCGTTGGTGCACTGGTCGCAGACCCACTTTGTTGGCACACTTTGGGTTGAGAGACCATAACACCTCTTGTGCACACTGAGCTTGCAGTGCGAGCACACAATAGGACGTTCGCCTGCAGAATCGAGAACATTGCAGACGAAACACGGCAGTTCTCTCCATCTAGGTTGGTCGGGCACGATCGGTGGCGGAGGGGGTGTCGGAAGCTTGGGTGCCTTCTTCTTCTCAGTACCCTCAGGTGCAAGCTTGGTCTTCTTTTTCGGCGGCTCCGCTCCTTCAACTGATTGAAGGACGATGGTCGGATCTTCCGGTGCAGCTTCGTTTGAAGCCAGGATCTCGCGCACAACCTCTTCGTCGAACTTGCGCTTCCAGGCGCGTCCACCGGCCTGGACAGCCTTCTTAGTGACTTCGTCGATATCTTCCCATACGATCGCGTATCGTCTCCAGAGTCCAGCGCATCTTCCGCACAGTGCCAAAAGCAAACGATTGCCCTTGTCTTTGCTAGCTTTACCTTCACCCGAAGGCACAGTCTGGCCAGGAGTAACACCAGGGGCTCTACGCCACTGTCGAGAATGTCGCGCGGAACAATGCTTACACTGGAATCCTCTCTTCTGGGTTCGTGCTTTGTCGGTGTCGAAGGCAGAGTCATCCAAGTCATCGGCGACCTCAGCTTGGAGCTTACCAGCAGGATCCATGTTCTGGCGTTTCCTTCCCTTGCGACCTCCGTAGTTGTCCCATATCTGTCGACCGCGTGGTGTTTTCTTCCAAAGATAGTAAAAGCGAACAATCGTAGATGTAGGGTGGTGAGTCTTCATATGTAGCCGGACCAATCGGTGCTCTGAACCATACTTCTGCACGCCATCTTCGAATCTCTTCAACTCATCTGGCGTAAGTAGAGGTTCTTTGAGATCCTTGACTTTATCGACCTTGGACAATTGTTCGATTGCCTTGTCTGCGTTGTATTTATGCTGAATCAAGAGCTCAAGCGCTTTATCTTGAAGATTGGAGCTCCAAGTATGCAACTTGAGCGACTTCGCAGTAGCTTTGGCGCGGTCCATGAATTTGTCGATGAAATTCTCGTTCGAGGCTGAAGCATGTTCGTCGTCTTCTTCCGGCATCTTGAACATGAGTCGAGCCGTATTCCTCGGGTCGTCGTTGTCGTAATCCTCTCCTCGATGGACATAACCTGGAGGCTCGTCTTGAACCCATTTCGGACGCTTTTCTCGTTCTTTCCGATCCGCCTCAATTGCGGCCAGAGTCTCTTTGGTAAGTTTTGTGTCCTTCTTTTGGCCACCACCCTTGACGAAACGCTTCTTGATATCAGCCGGTTTGACAAGTTCGACTGGCCTACCATGCCACACATTGACATTCGCCTGGTGACGTGGTCCTAGGCGCGAGCTAGCTCTGGGGTAAATAGCACGGTCGTCGTACTGCAGTGCATCCTCAACTCTGCAGTGGATACCCAGGTACCGGAAAGGCCACATCTTGGCCATGGCAATTTCAGCTTGAGTACCAGGGTGCTGATCAGTAGCGACATCGGGACCACTGGGGCTTGGTGCTCGCGTGCTTGCTGTCAGTGCAGGATCTTCTTCCTCTTCTTCAATGACTTCTTCCTCTTCATCAATGCCACCGAGAGGAGTGTTACGCGCCTCAAGCTTCCTTTCTGCAGCACGACCACAAGGACCACACGCCCAAGCAAAACCACGTGTGGGCTTTTTGGGCAATGGTGGTCGGACGCAGTTCATGTGGTAACAGTTACCGCAAATTGCGCAGTCGACCGAATCATTGCNTGAGAGCAAGGTTAGTAATGTTTTTGGTTGTTGCATTTGATGTTCGTACCTTGCACAGTATTGGGTGCAACGCTTACAAAGCTTGACTGCCGCTGTGAGCTCTTTGACTCTGTTGGTCTCGACAGCGATGAACTTCCATCTCTCATCTAAGGCTCGTTTGACCTTATCCGGAACATTAATGATTTGGGAAGTCGGAATCACCTCGTAAAATCGGCGGATGAAGCGATCAAAAATCTGACTGAACCAAAAACAATTCGTGCCTTTGCGGTACTCGTCAAGGTTGTCAATCTCTGACCGATGGAGAATCTGACACTTTCCACGGAGAGACGTGAGGGGGCAAACGTCAGAGTGCATGGTACCGTATACAAGACGGCTGTCGTTGTTGAGTCGCTGTACGTCGCGCGGACGGTAGAACCAATTCACCCGGATCGAATCTACGGGAGATTTCGGATCGTCAGAATTGGTGTGTAGAAATTCCATGATCCTGCAGAGGTAATAAGGGTCACCAGGTGGTTCGCAGACGAGATATACATGATCNNTAGAGGTTTTCATTAGTCGTAAGAAACGTAAAAGCAGAGATAACAAAACATTCTTACCATCGACGTATAATACCGTGCCATCGTCTGCAACAAGTCCGCCTTTCTTCAGAACTCCCTTTGACTTTTCAAAAGTCATCATGTTAGACCCACGAGACATGTTTGCCAACGGAGTGGAAGATGCCGGTCGCTTTGTAGTGGGTTGCGCAGCCGCATTTGCAGTGGTGTTACCAGATCCTGATGCAACGATGGCAGTATTGGCGGCACCGGCTGCCTTGCGCTTCTTGGGAGGGGCAGACGAAAAAGTGGAAGTTCCAGGAATTGTCTCTTTGCCAGAAGCAGATGGCGACCTCTCGTCTTGGTCTGCACCATTGACTCGAACAAATGAAGGATCAGCAGTGGCCTTCTTAGTCTCCGTCGCAACTAGTTGATTCCGCTTTGAATCACCGACCGTGGCGTTTTTGGCAGATGCAGGCTTGGCTGGTGGCGGGGNGACTTCGAAATCCATATCTTGATCCTCTGCATAATTTGGTCGAGGGCGGTTGCGTGAGCGTGTTCCATATGGCATCGCGTCGCCCATCGCAACATCTGAAAGATTCTGTGTTGATGCCAGGTCTGATGGACGCGATGATGATTGTCGTGAATTTGACTCAGTGGGCTGATCAGTAATGGCAGGAGCTGGAGTCTGCGAGGTACTCATGATTTCATGCGGAGTGTCATCTGTTATGTTCTCGGCTTTGATGGTGCTGTTGCCAGATGGCTGAACAGGAGAGCGAGAACCTGCATCATCCATGGCGCTGGACGCGCGGGATTCCATGTCGTGAAGTCAGCGACGCCAGCAGAACGTCGAGATGCTGGCGGACTGCTCCACGGACGGGGTGAGTTAAATGTATTGAGAAACTTTCTCCCGATAGGCGAAATGTAAATGTCAAGGAAGGATCATACGATACTGGTGATGGTGAATGGGGTTGATCAAGAAGGATGGAAGATGTCAAGAGACTGAGAGAGACAACATGCGTGTCGGAGAGCACGGGTACTGGCCCGAACGATGCTGGTTGCGCGCGCGTGTCAGTTAGGGTATTTGACTGTACCGGCAAGCGGAAATTCAAGCGAGGGCGAGAACGTCGAAGCTGGGTTTGGTTGCAACAAAAATTGGGGGAGCGTGGTCACGAAGTTGACGGCAGTGATGAAGGAGGGAGAAAAGTGAACATTGATGATGAAGCCCATCGGATCAGAGGCCCCCTGTCCGTCTCTGGTAATCGCCGTATTTATTGTTACTGTACCTAAATTCGAACGCCTTCTCTTGAGCCCTCGTTGATACTCTTGCAATGCCAAGGCTTGCACAGGTCGCTTCCGCCTTGCCGGTCCCATCTGACAACATCAAAAGACATCAGATCTCAATCCCGGCCTCATATGACCATCCTTCGACTTGCAACAAATTTCTCACTCAGCTATTCACTGGTACATGTACGGCTCTTCGTATGCCAAATGATAGAGTTGATTGCATTTTCTCGGCTCCAACGGCCGTTTTCGTCCAAAAAGAGATAACCTTCTGCGAACGCGGCCGACGGCTGGGAGATCACGACTGCCATCCAAAAACTATCGGATGTCAGATGCTCGAGGAGCTCCATCACTCTGTTTGCGATGTTCTTCTCCAAAAGTAGCTCGGTCGCAGTCAATTTTGCTCACTTGTATCATGATTACAATGAAACCAAATTTGTTCCCAAGATACACCCAAGCCAGCCTGACTCTTTGTATGCCTACGTCAGTGTTTAGCTTGATTGCATGAGTAGCTGCCCTCGATTAATGGCTATCTCGATCTTCAAGATTATCCTGCTTTCCAATAGTATTCTTACGAAACTGCGACCTTGTAGAGTTAATGTTCGTGTGCCCTGCGTTTACGACAGCAGCGACCGAATGTCGAGCAGTGTGTCCGTTGCAACCAGTCTGATTGTGATAAAACATGTAACAGCAAACTGACCCATGGTGAGATGGCCCAAAAACACTGCGGTTCTTTTGGTACGCTTCATCGTTTGCACGATTATGTCGCGTTCTTGGCAGGAACTTGAAGGGTCAAGTTGTCGTCGCCCAGATCTGCAGATAGCCGAGCCAATCACATGCACGATGATGTTTGTCGGCACTCCACTTTTTCTCGACTTCAGCTCGAACCTCACGTTGTGCTGGCATGCTCCTCGCATGGCCATTCGACGGTACACGAACGTAGCACAGTCTACTTCAGGCTTTTGGACGTGAAGCTGACTTGATGAAATTTCATTTGTACGAAAATTGGCACAGAAAAACATCTACAGGCCTGACTCGCATTTGACTCGGACGAAAAACAAGGGTACGATTGAGATAGGTTGCCAAATGAACGGACGGTATCGTTGGGTCCGTCACGCGGGCCAGTATCCACCCGTGATCCATCCGGTGCTCTCAGTAAATGTATCTGAAATTCTCATTTTCACTGGCAATGTCAGTATTTCGTTACATATCTTCTTGCAATTGACAGTGGTCTTACCGATCAGTCAGATCCGCGAATGCAGTCGCATTCAGGTCTCTGCCCTCTAAACCACCAGGCAAAGCACTCTGGATTCTGTCGCGACGGCGATTCTCTCTGCTCAAGAGCATGCGCAGCAAGAGGATGACGCAGACTTCGATCAAGTGGCTTACGATCATGCTCCAAATGCCGAGCTCGTAGCGAGGACTCTGCGATTGTTTATAGAAGAACGGTCCTGCGATGTTGCCTGTGCAATACTGTTCAAGAGAAATGGTCAGTATAGCCGAGGCTTGTCAGGCCAAATACACTTACCCCAAGGAATAGTATGGCGTTCGTCACCACCTTCTTCGAATGTCCAGCCTGTTGATGTCAATACTGGCCAGATCTAGATTTGGTATCTTATCTTGGAAACTTACGACGTTGGCTGTGGTCAAAGACAAAATCATGACAAAAGCTGCATTATAGGGACTGAATTGATGGTCAGTATGATTGTTTTGGATGTTGCCTAAATCTGCTTACCCAGTCAGGTAGTAGCAAATCAGTCTTCCAGCTTTATTATCGGCAGCCAAAAATGCTTCTTGAGGTTAGACTACCAGCTGTTTTTCAAAAATCGAAACTCGAGACATACCGAGTCCGAAAGATCCGCTGATGTTCGGTAGCAGAAACAGAAGGATGAAATAGCATCTCGTCTGACTACCTTTGGATGCAAACTTGTCGTTCAAGAACACGCAAGTGAGAATACTGATGGCTATGAATACGCCTAGGGAAGTTAGAACTCATTCCCAATCACTTTTGTGCTCTTACCGTAGGGAACCTGCATCAACGTTGTGACGAGGGTGCTGAATCCGAACCCCTTGATGATGATGGTGCCAAAGTTGGAAATACCACCATTTCTGCACATTGTTAGCACAGGCTAGAACACCGTGTTCGGCAAGGGAGCTGTACGGGATGTTGCCAACGAGACCTAGTAAGAAGAATAGGGGGTTTTGTAACTGCAGTTAATGGTGTGGTTAGCAAAGTTCCTCATGGCAGACAACAAATTGTTCCCATGAAGCTATCATGATTGCTCGCACCGCCTGTCAAAAGACAGCAATCTTTTACAGACCCGTCGATGGCCACTGAGAGCTCGTATACTCTTAGACTCAATGACCTCGCACTGGACACCAATGGTCCTGTCAAATATCGCTGCCTTAGAATAGGAGGAGTTTCTGGACCTTCGGGCCGAGTACTGTAGCCTTCGATGGCTGTGAAACAAGTGAGGATATACGCACTCTGTAAAAACTTCGCGGACCTGATACCACTTCAGATGCTTGTTCTCAATACCAGTCTGGTTGTCCCTCAGTCTCTCTACGGCTATCCTCTTTTCTCTTTCGTTGAGGCCTTTTGCGGTAACCGGACTGTCTGGAAGGAAAATCATCATGACTATACCCCATACACAGCAGAGGGCTCCGATGATAAGGAACTCGAACTTCCAGGAGGGCAAACTTGCTCTGATGTGACCAATGCTGAGAAACGTCAGCTCACTCCATGTCAAACAGACTCAGAGATGCTTACCCATAGCCCAGAAGACCACCAAGAGCAATACCGAATCCATTAGCCGTGTACCACAGACCCATCCTAATGGGTTGCTGACGTCTTGAATACCACATCGATGTAATGATCATAAACGCCGGGTCTGAACACGCCTCTGCAGCCCCTGAAAGAGCTCTCAGAACAGCCAGAGTAGTAAAGTTCGTCGCTG
Source organism: Aureobasidium vineae (assembly GCA_903819635.1). Taxonomy (NCBI): domain Eukaryota; kingdom Fungi; phylum Ascomycota; class Dothideomycetes; order Dothideales; family Saccotheciaceae; genus Aureobasidium; species Aureobasidium vineae. Next base: position 333,559 of record CAIJEN010000014.1, read on the forward strand.
CCGCTTGACACATGAGCAAAGCTCCCCACATAAAGATATTCGCTCCCAAGTATTTTCCAATCGGGAACCTTTGCATCAAGAAGTTGGTCGGCAAAGCCCAAACCAAGAAGCCAAAGTAGAAGATGGACGACAACCAGCTGTATTGTTGGCCATGGATCTTCAAGTCTTCGCGGATGCCGAAGATGGCGGCATAGCTCAGAGTCGTTTTGTCGATGTAAAAGAAAGCGTAGCAGACAGCTAGGTATGGTAAGATCATGAAATCGATCTTCCTCACTACTCTTGCTTCCTCGGCCGGGTCGATGGGCTCATGAGTCTGTGAGGCGAAGAGTCTTTGGGCTACATCGCCATCCTCTTTCAAGTCGATCTTCTTCCACTCGGTGGGTTCTTCTATGGCATTGATGTTCTCATGGTGTTCTACACCATGTTTTGCTTCATTCTTGGTGTCAAGACTGTCTTGATAGGGCTCACTCCGAGAAATGGCATCGGCCTGCTGTGAGCGTGACAGAAATCGCATGCTGAAGTTTGACGCAAAGGTGCGAGGTTGGGCAAGGCGCAAGTGGCTGCTTGAACTTCTACATATGTCTGCTAGCAACTGCTGATCTACTGCATTTTCCCGTTTGTATGGCAGTATTCTATCCAATTAGTCCCAGTTGTATACCTTTGCATCTCCACATAACCCCGCACCCTCATGCCCCAGATCTGCAGTACAGTATACACGATCGGCGAGAAGTGCGTAGTGTGATAGAGCGTCAATAGCGATGAGGTCACAGATGTACAATTTGATACCATGTGATCTGTATCCTGGACTGAGATCAAAAAGTGCAAATTACAAATGGGTATAAAACAATGCTATCAATCACGCTTGTCGAAGGATGTTCCAGCTGGCTTCCAATACTCCTTATTTCCAAATCTTCCATCCTGGCTTTTTGCGACNTTCTTGCTGTTCAGGTGACTGTTCTTCAATGTTTGGTCTTTCTTCGTTTCCTTGTGCACCGCTCCTGCCAAAAATGCGATCAGCAATGCTTGGTCTGCGGCCTCGCGGCTGCTGCTGATAGTGTTCATCTTCCAATTCTGACTCGACGAAGCTTCCTTCGGATTCTGTATATTCATCGTCAAACCTCTGATCGTTGGTTTCGAGACCACTCTGTTGCCGACGTGCGAATGGGTTCCATGAGCGTTTCTCACGAGTAGGCAGCTCTGAAGGATGAGGTTCAGTTGGAGGTTGGTTTGAGGCTTCACGAGCTTTGTCGTTCTCCGTGCCCGCCAACGCAGGATGGCGGTGACGAGAAGGAGGTGGTCCGATCTCCTTGTTGAATCCGCCCATGTCCGAAGGTCCGTCATGACCATGAGGATGACCTCGATTTTTAACATGCGCAGCTGGGTGACGTTCGGTGGTCTGCAGTCTCGAGTTGAGAGCTCTGTCATCCAGTCTTCTGGTCGGCGGCCCACCAAGGCTGTCTGAGCTGCTGCGGCTATCACCGCTGACGGAGGAGTGCTCGTCGAAGCTGCGTGATCTGTGGACCGTTTTACCTCTTAAATGGTCCATCATCGAAGCACCCCTGGATTTGAATCTGGCCGTGTTTATGTCGGCATCTCCTTCGTACCACAAAGCAGGCACTAATAACCTGTATGGTCTGGTCACACCTGCAGGATCTTTTTGATCGACCTCCATATTGAGACAGATATCAAGCCCACTCTCGAGGTTGATATGTCCGAATTGCTCGCCTTTTGATCCGCCTTTGGCACTTGCCCTGATTGCTTCTTTCTCGGAGAGGTCTGTAGGTCTCCTATGGAAATGGTTGGTCGGTCTGGGACGTGTTTGCGGAAAGTAAGATCTGCCGTCGTCGTAAGTACGCGACAAAGCGCCGTCCCTCGTCTCATCCGGTCCATATGCCTCCATCGAATGTACTTCACCTCTCGGCGCGACCGGTTGACGTTCTTTTGTTGAAGCACCAGAGATTCTCCGCACTAGATTGCCGGGACGAAATGCCCCGCGATTGGTGGATGCAGACCTCGCCATTGCACCAGGTGGGTATTGGCAATTGTCTGGCAGATGGTCTGGCGAGTGTAAGGGTTGCTGTTCCGGGCTCGGAGAAGGAGGTGGAGTAAAACCCGGGATGTACTCTCTGATACTGCAGAAGTTTCTTCTAGGTAGGAGATGGAGATTGTTTCGAGCTTTACCATTAACATCCTGCTCGAACATGGGAATCATATCTTCGTCAGTCTCTGCATCCAGATGATGGACTTTGTTACGCTTATTAAGCACATCGCCCATAATATTTGGCGGAGGTGTGTTGACAATGGCAGAGGAAACGACGTTGAGCATGTAACGATGGTCTCTGTCTTTGGGTACACCCAGCTTCTTCTTTGTGTAGAACTGTCCCACTGCACCTAAATGTACGTCGCCTCCAAGAATGGTGATTCGTACAGACTTGCTGGCTGCGAGCTCTTGCAGCTCTTGAATGAACCAGTTCCTTTCTGGTTTGTGGTGCTTGGCAGTCCAATGGTCGTCCAGGTCATCCAAAATCTCAACACCGCCGTCAAATTTGTTGATGAATCCGCCCAGGAGACCGGTCCGGCCAATGGCTTTGATAGGATCCATAATCCTCGATGTCAAGATGTTTTCCAGGAAGTTGAGCCTTGGATACGCGATCGGTACACCGAGTAGGACGATGAGATGCTTGGTTTCTCCTTTGATGATTTCTGATCGACATCGGTTGAACACAGTGTCATAGCTTTCCTGGCTCAGAATCTCGTCTCTCATTCTTTCCGTCCGGCAGTCCAAGCCTAGGAATGCAATCCTTCGGCCGAGGAACATAAACACACTTCGACTGAGCTCGTTGATGTATGGTCCTGGAGATGCACCCAATACCCACGAAGCCTCATCGCGTTGGGTCTCAGACACTACACTCTGGTGCTGGAAAAGCATGTAGTACTTGAAGGCAACTGCTCCTAACCCAGTGAAGATCCTGGTGCTCATGAAATGATGAGGATAGGATCCGTAACCNNCTAGGATAAGTCAGCACAGGCACATGATGGCCGTCGGAAAACTCACATCAATGATATCATGATCGTCCCAGATGTTCACCATCGGAATCTGGCTGTTGGCCATACCAAATAGGCCTTGGGAGAACCACATACTATACCTGTCAAGGTAGAACGTCTCAAGCTCGTCTTGCATCTCTTCCGTGAAGTCGGCTCTGTGCTTGTGTTCCGGGTTCTTGGTTTGTAGCCATTCTTTGAAGTATACTGTGTCGCGCATGGCAGCGTCGTTGTAGATCTGGTCTCCGCCACCGAGCATGACATGGAAAGGTCTCGACAGATGTTTGTTCAAAACATCTCGCCAAAGAGGATCTGGCCCTGTGAACTCATTTGAATTTACGGACAAGCTGAAGCCATTGCAAGAATGAAACATGATGTTCATGCTTTGACCTCTCCCAGGAACCCAGAAACCGATAGCTGGGCCCCGATTGATCCGGTACGAGACTCGCGCTTGGTTTAAGCCAAGCTCAATTTCGAGATTGAATCGCCAGAAAGTAACTCCGCGCTCTCTGTGCAAACGAACAGCCTTGACTTCGCGATACTTGCCAGCTGTCTCGCCGTCGCGAGCTCGGATCCGAGGTCTGTTGGGCACATTGCCAGAACTTTGAGTTTCCTGATGGCCTTGGTCGATCGATTGTGTTAGCTCGAACAAACCAGACTCGTCCTCAACCCGAGAAACGTCGACACCATCCTCAAGAGCAGCCACAGGCCTCACAAAAAGTGGTTGTCCCGTGCGAGAGACTTTCATTTGGCCAGCGATCGGATCCAGGTACTCGGATGGTGGGTCCTGTTGGTGCTCTGCTGATAAGGGTGGCAACAACTCCATCGATTGCGCGAACAATCGAAGTGTTGGGATCTCCTCATACGAGGAGTGCTCATCCTGAGTCACGATCATCACAGTGCCTCTCCAGATCTCTTTCTCGGTATGACCAGTACGGTTTGACTGCGATGTCTTCTCTCGACGCATACCGGTGTAACGTAATAATGGGCCGCATTTCAGGAACAGCGGGGGTCGGAAAGTCTTTGCTGATTCGTCGTAGGCGCCATCATACGCACCTGAGCTGTTTTGACTTGGGTTATCCTTTCGCGACCCTCTACCCTCCCACCAAGGGTTTTTCTTGCTAGCAGTAGCTTGTACTGGATCTTGAACATCGTGGTCTTCTGCGAACAATCTTGCTACACCCGCCTGACGCCATTCTTGAAGCTCGGGTCTTTTTCGATAGGTGCCATCCTTATGCTGATGTCGATGAAACAAGTTACCGACATCGTGATGGTTATGACGCTTCGTGGGTTGGTCATCCTGAGGAGGAGCTGTGGACTGAACATTAGAGAAACCTACATGGTCTCTCGCGTCCTGTCCCCCAGCGGTTTGAGGAGGGATATTGTAAGCGGGTCCATGCTTGTGGCCAGTTCTGACGGATTTGGGTGGGACGGGGTCCGGGTCCTGGTGTCGGACAGCGGCTCTAACACCTCCACCTGCTCCTACACGAGAAGTATGCAGAGACTGTTGGGCGACAGGGACATATGACGAATTGGCTTGGCTTGCAGGCTGGCCTCGAAAGTCGGTATGCTGGTTGGCCTCGTGATGCCTGTCACGGCTACCCAAGCGAGCTTCATCATAGTGACTAGAAGAGCGTCGACCACGTTCATGGCCACCAACGTCAGTGTGTTCGTGAGCGCTATGGGTTGGTATAGCAGCGGCGGCGGCGGCTCCAGCAAAGCCGGCGTCACGCGCCCGATGGCGGTAGCTCTTTGAATTTGATCTTTCGGTTCGTACCTGGTCTTCAACCTGTCTTGGATAACCGGTATAGCTGCGGCCGTCTTCTGCGGGTTGTGCTTGACCTTGCATCCTCAAGGCGTCAGAGGCACGCCTGAACTTTTGGCCAGCATTCAACTCATTCGGCTTAGCGACATCAGACGGACGTCCGCCGTGATCTAGCGAGGGTCGCCCTTGTTGCATGTCTTTGTCGTACTCGGTCCCTTGCGCAGGCGCAGACGAGTATCTCCTTTCGTGGCGACGGTAGCCTGCATCTGGAATGCGAGACAAAGGTTGCTGACTTCCGATATCGACTCTTCGAGATTGGTTTGCTGTTGATTTCTGACGAGCACGGTGCTCGGCGTGCTCAATTCGAGCTCGCTTCTCTTCTTTGCTTATGTCGTCGAGTTTGCCAACCAGCTTTTGGANGGGTGATTTATCAGAGACAGTGCCGTGATTTGAACGATGGCGGTTTGCATATTCAGGTGACATAGGGGACCTGTCAAGAGCGGGATTTCTGTACGACACAGCACCTTGGGTGTCAAGTGGTGGAAGTTGGTCTGCACGATCCGGACCATGGTGTGCGTCTGACCTGCGGGTTTTGGGTACATGAACCGATGGATAAGAATCGTATTGTGTGAAATAGTCGGCTGGTCTGGCATAAGAGCCACTGTTTCGTCTAGCGTCCATTGTACGCCGAGGACGGAAGCTCTAACTGAGAGGTATCGGTATCAGCAGTCTCTTGACATATCAGCTCTCTTGGTAAGGTGTGGTAGGATGTCGATTATGAGAGGCAGCGTCACAAAGAGGGCGGCGGAGGGGTAAAGGAGAAAAGTCAGTGATTTTGAATGGGCTATATACAGGCAGCTTGTGAAAGAAGACAGGGCAGGAAATAGATGAAAGTTGCTGAGTTGCAGACACGATATCATGGCAGAAGAGGAAGCGCTTGCAGCTCGGTGGCTGGTGTTCCGGAGCACGGGCTTGGAGAGGCACCACGGCCAGGGCAGCGAATCGCGTCCAGGACTGTCGAGAGACGTGAATTGCGCCAGCACGTGTAGGGCGCGGTGTACAGTAATCAATGCGCAATCAAGATCTGAAGTTAGTTGCGACCTGGTATCCCATCCACTTACTGCTCAGGGCCCTCGGCCGTTGCGCGATTCACGCCAAGCCTGCCACCTTTGAGATGCAGCTCTCCGTGCTAACTCCGCTCTCTCAAATGCCTGACAAGGCACAACGACCTGTATTGATCCCCCTTTCCGTCCTTTGTTCGCCGAATTTTTCATGTCTCAACCATCATGCATCTAGGGTGAATTTGACTGGACTTGCAAACACTCGACTCGATCATGCGCTTTCCTCTCTTCTTGCTCCTGCAGCTGGCAGCGTCCAGCTTCGCCCTGACCAAGCCCGATTATGACAATTACGATTATTATGCCGTCCACCTTTCNCCCGACGCCTCACCAGAGACTGTAGCGACGCACCTTGGATTCCACCTCGACAGTGCTATCGACTCGCTCAAAGATCACTACGTCTTCAAGGCACCAAAGGCCTCGCAGGATATCATACACGAAGCCAAGCAGGACCTGAAGCGTCTAAGGAGAAAGAGGCAGGCCGGATGGGACCGCCGTCATGTTCTAGACAATATTCTACTCAACAGAAAGCAAGAGCGTCGGTTGCGCCTGTTCAAGCGTGCGCCTCCACCGCAGTCGGCTGCATTGGATCTACGTGCCGACAAGCAGCTGGCCGACTCCCAGGTGCAAAAAGGACTGGACATTGCAAAGAGCTTGGATATCGAGGATCCTACTTTTATGGACCAGTGGCATTTGTACAACCCCATGCAACTTGGTCATGACATCAACGTCACAGGAGTATGGCTTCAGGGTATTACTGGAAAGAATTCTACCGTCTGTATTGTAGATGATGGTCTGGATATGGATAGTGACGATCTCCGCGACAACTACTTTGCTGCTGGTTCTCATGATTTCAACGACCATGTTGACGACCCAAAACCAAGACTATCCGATGACCACCACGGCACTCGTTGCGCTGGTGAGGTTGCTGCCGTGAGGAATGATGTCTGCGGTGTAGGTGTTGCATATGACTCCAAGATATCCGGTGTCCGGATCCTCTCGGGCGCTCTCACCGAGTTGGACGAAGCTCTTGCTCTCAACTATGCTTACCAAGAAAATCAAATCTACTCTTGTTCGTGGGGTCCTCCAGACGATGGTCAGAGCATGGAAGCACCAGGTATCATAATCAANAGAGCTATGGTTGCTGGCGTTCAACAAGGTCGCCAGAACCTTGGTAGTATCTTCGTCTTTGCCATTGGCAATGGCGCAGCGAACGACGACAATTGCAACTTCGATGGCTACACCAACAGTATCTACAGTGTATCTGTCGGTGGTATCGATCGCAAAGGCTTGCACCCATACTACAGTGAGAAATGCTCGGCGCAACTGGTTGTGACTTACAGCTCTGGCTCTGGCGATGCCATTCATACTACTGATGTTGGAGCAAATCAGTGCTACGTCAGCCATGGCGGTACATCAGCAGCTGGCCCACTGGTTGCAGGTATATATGCCCTGGTACTCGAAGTCAGACCTGACCTCACCTGGCGCGACATCCAATGGCTCACCGTTCTCACTGCTATTCCAATTGATCAGCCAGAGGATGACTGGCAAGACACTCCTTTTGGACGCCGGTTCAGTCATGCTTCCGGCTACGGCAAAATCGACGCTTATGCAATCGTGGAAGCCGCTAGAAATTGGACCAATGTCAAGCCTCAAGCATGGTTCTTCTCACCTTGGATGCATGTCAGACACGATATCCCCGAGGGCGAGCAAGGAATAGCTTCCAGCTTTGAGATTACTGAACAAATGCTCAAAGACGCTAATCTGGAACGTATCGAGCATGTCACAGTAACCATGAATGTGGAACACACTCGCCGTGGTGATCTTAGTGTCGAGCTGCGCTCGCCCGAGGGTATCGTCTCACACATTGCAACTTCCCGTCGTAGAGACGAAGCAAATTCTGGATACGATGATTGGACTTTCATGTCGGTCGCCCACTGGGGTGAAACCGGAGTGGGAAAGTGGACTGTGATTGTCAAGGACTCGACAAAGAACGGCCACACTGGCAAATTCGTCGATTGGCACTTGAAGCTTTTCGGAGAGTCCATTGATGGATCCAAACAGGGGCTGTTGCCACTGCCCGATGAGCACGATGACGATAACCACGATATCGAGACCACCAGTGTTGGTGGAGCTACTACGAGCGTCGACCACCCTACAGTCACTGGCGAGCCTCAAGGAAACCCAACAGACCACATTGACAGACCCGTCAACAGTAAAGTATCGACCACCTCAACCCCTACAGCAGAACCAACATCAGCAGTTCCCGAGCCAACATCCACGCCTGATGCCGAAGAGGATGAAATTAGTGAAAAGCCCGAGTCCAACTTCCTCCCATCTCCCTTCCCCACTTTCGGCGCCTCCAAGCGCACGCAGGTCTGGATCTATGGGGCGTTTGCGCTCATTGCAGTCTTCTGCACGTCACTCACCGTCTGGTATATTCTCACCAAACGCCGAAGACAGCGCAACGCGCGTGACGAGTACGAGTTCGAGATGCTTCACGAAGAAGACATTGACGATGAAGGAGCCAGATCCAACGGTGCCAATGGTATGAGTGCAAAAGCAAAGGGCAAGCGAAGGGCAGGTGAACTATATGATGCCTTTGCAGAGGACAGTGATGAAGAAGATGTGTTCAGTGTTGGAGATGATGAGGAGCACGCTCACGAACACGATCACGGCTATAGGTACGATGATGCAGGCGATGGGCAAGGAAGCCCCAGTCGTGGGCACAGCGGAGCGCGTGAAACATGATCGCTGCGCTGCTTGCATTGGGCCGGCGTCTTTGTATAAAATCACAGGTTGGAAACAGTTTTTGGATCAGAGAATTTACGATCATGCCTGATTAGAGGTCTTGATGTCTTTATGTTATTCATGTTCATGTTGATGTATGCCACCGTTTCATGGTGCTGGAGTAGTGGTTTGACCCAGACTCTCCATCTTAGCCTTGGCTCTTCTCTTTTGCTCTCGTTTTGAAAGGGGCTTTTCCGAGCCATCTGTCGTTGTTTCTTCCACTTCATCGGCCTTTCTCTTCTTCGCGCCGTTGTCCTTGAGAAGGGCAACCTTAGACTTGTCTTTCCGACCCTGTTTCTCGTATTGCTCTTTTGCTGCAGGCTTCTCGCCGCCATACACGACATCCACCACGCCTCTGAAGCTGGTCCTCTTCAATTTGGCACTGACGACGACACTCCTGGCCTCTTTGCTGACAGCTTCATAGCCGCGATCTTGAGCGAGTCCCCAGATAGCAGCTAGATTGACAACGTCCCAGGGTGCGCGGCAGCCGACAGCCTTGGTGGCCTGGCTACTGATGATAATACCACGACCGCCTCGGGTCGCGCGAATCAAGCCGGTCGCATTGCTGATGAGGTTGCGTTTGGCGGCGGGGTCGGCCAACAAGGGCTGGCTATATGCTATCTCGAAGCGGACACCACGCTTGACTGCCTCAGACACGGTCTTGAACTTGAAGTGGTAGCCCAACCGTTGGGTAAGGTCGAGAGATATTAGGTCGCAATCAGCGGTGCCGCAGGCATGTTGAAAGGTCTTTTCGTCGACAGGGCGCAAAGCCAGGATGTCGTAGTTGTTCGATAGAGCGCCCAGACGGTTGTTGGTGGCTGATTCGGACAGGATCAGAGTGCAGCGACGGAGGATGGTCAAGGAAGCGGGCGTCTTGAACGGCAGTGGATCTGGGATCGCACAGGACTATTGGGTCTTAGCATGTGAATTTCAAGTTGTGTTGAGTGAGACTGACAANNGATCTGATGGCAATCTGCCAGAGATGGTATGGTTCAAGGCGATGACATTGTAACCTACTGGTGAACATCAGCGACAATCCAGAAGAGAGCAGAGTAGAATGCGCTCACACTCGCTGAGAAAAGCCAGAGTTTTGGACAACTCAGCGTCGCTGGTCGACGGATTGTAGTCGACATTTAGGTCGTAAAACATGGCTCATGGTTTGGTCAGTCCATCGTTGATGGTGTGGTGGACATTCACATGTCAAAGTTCTGAGGTCTTGAGAATTCGAGCAAGAGGACGATCCTCATGACTCGCGACAGCATCCATTTGTAGCAAGAATGAGAGCCTTTACAACTACCTCAACTAGACCTTTCCCAAACAAAAGGTCAATAGTCAGCTTAGGTATTCACTCATCTGATAGCATAGCTTCTCAATTCAAACACTCGTAGTAAACGTCAACTTGCTCAAGCAGTTTAGGTGCGCGAGTCAGGAAAGAGCCCACGGCTTTTGCAAGCGACCGCGACTGCAGAGTTGCGCCATGTCTGATGCAGCAGCAGCGGCTTTGCTGTGCTCCACCTCGATCACCACAACATCCACATTTTACCCCTCGCTCACCAAAGGCCATCGCTGTCTACGCAGCCTCGTCCACCTCCTGCTGCTTTGCGCACTGTTTCTGTCCACCGCGCGCGCCTGCCACCTCAGCCAACGGCCATTGCTGCCCAGCATGGCTCGCGTCTACGCCGACGTAAACCAGCACATGCCTCGCGCATACTGGGACTACGACAGCGTCAACATCTCCTGGGGTGTTCTGGAGAACTACGAAGTCGTTCGCAAGATTGGTGCGCCTGTCCGTCCGCTTGCTGCTATACCATAAGCTAACCTTGGCGGCCANGGCCGCGGAAAGTACTCGGAAGTCTTTGAGGGAATCAACGTCGTCAACTACCAAAAATGCGTCATCAAGGTTCTCAAGCCTGTCAAGAAGAAGAAGATCAAGCGTGAGATCAAGATCCTCCAAAATCTAAGTGGAGGCCCCAACATTGTTGGTCTGCTCGATGTTGTGCGCGACAGCCAGGTGAGTTTGTCCCTCTGGCCAATCTGACCTCTTCTAACATTGTTCTTGTAGAGCAAGACCCCCTCCCTCATCTTCGAGTACGTCAACAACACCGACTTCCGAAGCCTCTACCCAAAGTTCGCCGATATCGATGTCAGATACTACATCTTTGAGCTGCTCAAGGTGATTGATACACCCCGAGGGACGGCTCTTTCATTCACTGACCACAATACANNGGCCCTCGACTTCTGCCACAGCAAGGGTATCATGCACCGCGATGTCAAGCCTCACAACGTTATGATTGATCACGAGAAGAGAAAGCTGCGTCTGATTGATTGGGGTCTTGCCGAGTTCTACCACGCTGGGACAGAGTACAACGTCCGTGTCGCTTCGCGTTACTTCAAGGGACCTGAGCTCTTGGTCGACTACCAAGAGTACGACTACTCGCTCGACATGTGGTCTCTGGGTGCCATGTTTGCTTCCATGATCTTCCGCAAAGAGCCCTTCTTCCACGGCAACAGCAATTCCGATCAGCTCGTCAAGATCGCCAAGGTCCTGGGTACTGAGGACCTTTTCGATTACCTCGACAAATACGACATCGAGCTTGATGCACAGTACGACGACATCCTGGGTAGATTCCCCAAGAAGAACTGGCACAGCTTTGTCAATGCAGACAACCAACGCTTTGTCAGCAACGATGCCATTGACTTCCTGGACAACCTCCTCAAATACGACCATCAGGCAAGTACTCAACCTTCCTAGTCAACTAACGCAGCGACTAACCGTGTCCAGGAACGATTGACTGCTAAAGAGGCCATGGCACACGCCTACTTCAACCCTGTCAGGCAAGCTGCGCAACAAAACTCGTCTACCGCGCATACCTGATGATGAGATGTAACGGCTGTCCGGGCCGGAAGGCTAGTAGACACAAGTATCTCGAACTCGCATTTTTAATCACGCGGAGATATCTTAGGATTCTTCTTCGTGTATCGATCGACTGCATACAACCAAAGTCCAGCATGCCAATCAGCCGGTCGCATATCAGGTCAGAGGAGCGATATACCGGCGCTGAGGATTGGTATCGCGATGGGGCTAGTGGAGGAGGGCGCAGGAGGCAAGGTTTTTTTTTCTATCGTATTGTTGCTGCCGTACAGACGGACAGCCTGGATCAAGGGGCCACGGGCTGTAGATATCCCATGAAGTTCTGTTTAATGCCCTTTTTCGAAACCACGCGATCAAAAGTGCTGTAACATGTGCTTGCTAACACAACGAGATACCACAGCTTTGCAAAAATAATCCATCTCCTTCCGGCACAACACCACCACCTGCCATAATAGTAGAGAAGCTAGTCAGTAGTATCATCTTTGAGTCATCTTGAAGGCAGTTTAAATAGATCAAGTACTCAGTCAGAAGGGGTTGTTTGCGCAGAGGAGGGGTAGCAAAGAATACCGACAGGGTGGGCAGGGCAGCTTGCACGAGTCAGGGAAACAAGTGAGTCAGGGAAACGAGCTTCAGAATTAACTCCGCGATGGCCTGCACTTCCATCGTCTTTCAATCGAACCCAGTCCGACACAGACCCTCAAGATACTTTCGAGAGCGCTATACAGGAGCGCTTTGGTCGTACGGCCTGTATTCCTAAATCGCACACGAGGTTTCGCAAAGATGGCTCTCAACGCCGCATCGCACAACATCCGTGAGTACTGAGCTTCTTTTTTCAACTGCTGAAGCAAGTCTAGTCGCTGACATACACCAACAGCGGGCGAGAAGACTGGCCCTGTGAGTGGTCAGCCGCCAGCATTGTCCGCTGAGGCCACCGAGGCTCTCATCTCATCCGCCGAGAAGGATCTCCAAGGCCAAAATGCCCCCGGTCAGGACGGTGGTGACGCCGAGGCACCCAAGAAGCAGAAGACCGAGAAAGAGCGTACGCAGTGACATCAAGAGATCAGGAAGACCGGGGATCTGACACAAAGCNNAGTTGCGAAGGAAAGAGCCAAGGCCGAGAAGGCACGCAAGTTCGCCGAGAAGCAGGCAAAGCAGACTGCTGCTGCTCCTGCCGCAAAGGCAAAGGAGAAGAAGCCTAAGGTCAAGGAAGAGGCTCTGCCCAAGTACGTCGAGGAGACGCCCAAAGGAGAGAAGAAGAGTAAGGGGATACCTGAAGTTAGGCGAGCGAGAGAGTAGGACACTGACAAGACGCANGTCCTCAAACCTCTGGACGACGAATACCACAAGGCCTACATTCCCTCTGTTGTCGAATCAGCATGGTACGACTGGTGGGAGAAAGAAGGCTTCCACGAGCCCGAATTTGGTGCTGATGGAAACGTCAAGCCCCGCGGTTATTTCGTCATCTCTGAGCCTCCACCGAACGTTACTGGTGCTCTGCACTGTGGTCACGCTCTTGCCACATCTCTCCAGGATACCCTGATTCGCTGGAACAGAATGAGAGGTTACACCACACTTTACTTGCCTGGATGCGACCACGCTGGTATCTCGACTCAAAGCGTTGTCGAGAAGATGCTCTGGCGACGCGAGAAAAAGACTCGACACGAATTGGGCAGAGAAAAGTTTGTTGACACTGTCTGGGAATGGAAGGAAGAGTACCACAAGAAAATCAACATTGTCCTCAAGAGAATGGGTGGTTCGTTCGACTGGACCCGTGAAGCCTTCACCATGGACGCCAACCTGTCGGCTGCTGTCACCGAAACCTTCGTCAGAATGCACGAAGAGGGCTACATCTATAGAAGGTAAGACCAAAGAATAAGGGAGAAAAAAGAAAAAAAGAAGAAAAGAAGAAGAGAAAATCCCTCCCTCCTCCCTACCCTCTCCTCATGCATTGGCTAACGACCTCGANNAAGCGGCAAGCTAATCAATTGGTGTACTCAACTGAATACTGCACTCTCAAACCTCGAGGTCGACAACAAGGAGCTCACAGGACGCACATTGCTGGACGTTCCTGGATACGAACGCAAGGTTGAGTTTGGTGTCATCACTCATTTCAAGTACGCTATCGAGGGCACCGACGAGATGATCGAGGTTGCTACCACTCGTCCCGAGACAATGCTTGGTGACACTGGTATTGCTGTTCATCCTTCAGACGAACGCTACAAGCACTTGGTCGGCAAGAAGGCAAAGCATCCCTTCGTTGATCGTCTCCTTCCTATTTTCACCGATGAATACGTCGACCCCGAGTTCGGTACCGGTGCCGTCAAGATCACTCCTGCTCACGACCCTAACGATTTCAACCTTGGCACCAAGCACAAGCTTGAGTTCATCACTGTCTTGAACGACGATGGTACCATGAACAGCAACGCTGGACAATTCGAAGGACAGAAGCGCTTTGATACCCGTTACACTGTTGTCGAGGAGCTCACTAAGCTTGGTCTGTTCGTCAAGAAGGAGGATAACCCCATGAAGGTTCCTCTGTGCTCCAAGTCAAAGGATGTCATCGAGCCCTTGATGAAGCCTCAATGGTGGATGAAGATGCGTGAGCTTGCTGATGCTAGTATCGATGTTGTCAAGAATGGTGAAATCAAGATCCGTCCCGAAGGTGCCGAGCGCAACTACTATCACTGGATGCGCAACATCAACGACTGGTGCTTGTCACGTCAGCTTTGGTGGGGTCACCAAATTCCTGCCTACTTCGTCAAGCTTGAAGGTCAGGAAAACGATGAAACCACGGACGACTTCTGGGTTGTTGGTAGAACCGAGGAGGAGGCTAAACAAAAGGCCGAGAAAAGATTCCCTGGCCAGAAGTATGAACTTGTACGCGACCCCGATTGTCTCGACACTTGGTTCTCATCTGGTCTCTGGCCTTTCTCAACCCTGGGCTGGCCCAACAAGACCCCTGACTTCGAGAAGCTCTACCCCACATCTGTTCTGGAGACTGGATGGGACATTCTGTTCTTCTGGGTTGCAAGAATGATCATGTTCGGTCTCAAGCTTACCGGCAAGGTCCCCTTCACTGAGGTCTACTGCCACTCTCTTATCCGTGACTCGGAAGGCAGGAAGATGTCCAAGTCCCTTGGAAATGTTATCGATCCCGTCGACATTATGGAGGGTATCACTCTCCAGGAGCTCCACGACAAGCTTCTTCAAGGTAACCTCGACCCCAAGGAGGTCAAGAATGCCACCAAATACCAGAAGGACTCGTTCCCTCAAGGTATCCCCGAGTGCGGTGCCGATGCTCTCCGTTTCTCTCTTATCCAGTACACCACTGGCGGTGGTGACATTGCCTTCGATGTCAAGGTTATGGCAGGTTACCGTCGCTTCTGTAACAAGATCTACCAGGCTACCAAGTACGTTCTCGGTAACCTGCCCGAGGGCTTTGTTCCCCAAGCAAAGGATGGCAAGACCGGCAAGGAGTCACTGCCCGAGCGCTGGATCCTGCACAAGTTCACCACTGCTGCCAAGGAGATCAATGAGGCTCTTAATGCTCGTGAGTTCTCGCGTTCGACCTCGCTCGCCTACCAGTACTGGTACGAGAACTTGTGCGATGTCTACATCGAGAACAGCAAGGCCATCATCCGCGACGGTACCGAGGAGGAGAAGCGCAGTGCCGTTGACACTCTCTACACTGTCCTCGAGGGTGCCCTGTGCATGATCCATCCATTCATGCCCTTCCTGACCGAAGAGCTGTGGCAGCGTCTGCCCCGCCGTCCCGAAGACAAGACCAAGAGTATCGTCGTCGCCGCATACCCCGAGTACGACGCTTCGCTCGAGGACTTTGAGAGCGAAGCCGCCTACGAAGTCATCCTCGGCTGCTCCAAGGGAGTCAGATCCTTGATGTCCGAGTACCTGATCAAGGAAGACGCAAAGGCCATTGTCCAATGCTACGACGACAAGACTTATAAGACCGCCGCCGACGAGCAAGCCTCCATCAAGTCTCTGTCCGGCAAGGCCCTCACCAACCTCAGCATCATCGGCCCCAAGGACGCCACACCCACCGGCTGCGCCGTCTTCGCCGTGTCCTCGTCCGCTGCCGTCTTCCTTGAAGTCGCCGGCCGTGTCGACATTGATGCCGAGATCACCCGTGCCCAGCAGAAGCTCCGCAAGGCTGCCGATGGCGCCACCAAGCAGCGCAAGATTCTCGATGCTGAGGGCTTCGCTGACAAGGTTTCGCACTCCGTTCTCGAGGCCGAGAAGACAAAGTTGCAGGATTTGATGGCTGAGCAGAAGAACTATGAGGAGAGTATTGCTCAGTTTGAGAAGCTCAAGCTTGGTAACTAGATATTGTTTCTGGCTTGGTTTTGCTAGTTACATATCAAAATGAACGTAGTCATTGAAAGTCGTGTCGTTCTCATTGCTCATGGGTGACCAGTCTTGATGATAGTGTGAGCGCTTAGTGTCCCAAACACATTTGTAGGGCTGTTTTATGTCTATAAAAATGCACAGCTGGATTCAGATCAGGAACGCTGTCCAGAGAGCCAATAGATCGGACCACTCTTAATGGAAACTACACTGTTTCTCGAAAGCATCATTTGTTGCTATAGCCTTTTGTAACTTTGAGGCAAGCACATGGGAAGGTTAGAGAAGTGGAAGTAACAAGCATATGTTCATATGATATGTACAATTAAACACCGTTATGCATATTCCATCCCAGCCAAAGAAGGTGTGTCGGTCATGATGTCGTGCTGTAGTATACTACATGAAAGTGAAGAAGAGGGGCGTTTGTGAGCCATGTCAACCAAAAAGATGCTCGAGCGCCTGCCTGACGAAAGTCTAGCAAGTCCCATTTCAAGCCAATCGGAACCCCTTTTTTGGCGTTTGCGTGTAGACGATCTCGCTGTCGTCGTTGATACCGCTCGTGTCTAGATCAATCTCGACACGCTGGACTTTTTCGTCTTCTTCTGCGTTGAACATTTCGCCTATGTCTGCGCTGTCGGCTAGAATGGTTCTGGCCCTTTCTCGGTCGCAATCCATGTCTTCCATGATGAGTCCGAGGGCCATCTCTGGTACCAAGATGGCGTGCACGTAGCCTGAGACGCCCCCTGATGCACCACTAGAGGCCATGAGTGGCTCGGTTTTGGATAGGGATCGAAGTTTGTCTGAGAATGTTTGAACGATATGCTCGGNCCCTGGAATTGAGTTAGAAGCAGATAGGGACATATTAACGTAAACCAGCACGTACATGATCTTCTCGCCTTTTGTCCCGTAGTAGCCGGCACGTAAGCCAGTGAAACGTCCTGATACGGCAGCTGATCTGGCGGAATGACCTTTGGTCTGGGATACCAATTTTGCATGCTGCTTGTAGTATGGACTCTCATAATCTCCGTCAAGAATGGCGTTGATGTGAGCATGATGTGCGCCAAGTCGCGGTTGTAGGATGGACCAATCGATCTTGGGATAGCCTTTGTCTTGCCAAACATCATCTGCAGTACGAGCTTTGTGTGCCAGACAGAACTTTTCTTGGAGGCGTAGATTCATCCGCCTGTGCAATATTTCATCTTGGAACTTGTCCCAGAACTCTTGCTCAATATTCTCGCTGCAGATGGGGCAACGGGGGCTCTTGTCGGGCTCTTCGACTATCTCTTCGAAATCAAAATCGCACACACTGCTGATAGGGGACGAAGGTGGTGGCGAGAGTTGTGATGATTCGAGGACTATAGGTTGAGATTGGCCAGAGACATCTGTGCTGTCTGCAGCGGAAGTTGTGAGATGTCGGAAAGTGGGACCGGAGGCTGCTTGCGGAGCGTCTGCTTGTGACGATGGAGGTTCGGGGGCAGGTAGAGTCGTCCGGAAGCCGGCCTTCTTCTTGGGAGGTTCAGGTTTGGGCTGCACTGCTGGAGTCTCTCGGAAGGCACTGGCTAGTAATGGTCAGACCAATAGCAAGATGGAGGGAATTAATGTGTCCAACCTGTCTTCTCTTGCTGCCGTGCGACCTTATCTCTGGCTTTGAAAGATTTCTTGCCAAATGTCTTCAATGGACGTTTCGATTGAGATGATTGTGAGAATACCAGGCTGTCAAGTTCATCTCCAGATTCGGCCTCTCGTTTCGCTGGCACTATAGAGCTACTTGGGTTTCGATTCGTTCGCTGTGGTACGCGAAGACGGTTTGGCTTCTTCGGAGGGAGTCCGCCGAGACCTGATGTGTCGTTGTCGCTATCGTCGTCGCTCGAGTCTGGTGCGCGCTTGTCGTCCGGTTCATGGTCCTTTGCAGTGGCATGCTGTTTTCCGCCAACAGTCTGCAACAACGGTACTGCATTCCTAGTAAGAAAGACCATTCTCCTCCATTTGGCGCAACACAGGTTCAAAGACAATCTCACTTCGTTGCAGCTTCTCAATGTACCGCGACATGACGCGTTGCGGGACAAACGTGATGCCAAGCCACTTTGTTCTATTCGAGGCAATCCATCAAGGTCGTCACTCACTTGCACCTTCCTCGAACTCCGATCATCTGAGGTAAAAACATGTTCTCATAATCATCCTGATTGTCTATGCTCGGCTATCCCTCTAGCTTGCCTGCCCTTCTAGCCTCTCTCCAGTCATCAATGGGTATCGTAAAAATGCTGCAAAATGTTCGTCAAAACTCCCGTCCTTCTAGTTTCCATCTCAGTATTCTCCTTCTCCTTCTCCATCTTCCTCCATCTCCTCGCTGATCGTATGCTGAACATTCCGTTGTCGGTCTCCCAGGCCATCGACCAAATTGTCCGTTGCATCGAGCATCCTGACAGCTCCTTCAAGCCACTCTGCTCTTCGACAGCTGGCTCCTAGTGCCCATCTGTATTCCTTCAGACGGCACGAGTAAAATCCTACTTCTTCTTCTCCTGGCGCTGTTGCCCTAAGCAGATTGCCAAACGTGTTGATCAGGGCAAAGTTTGTTGCCGATGCAAAGTACCAGAACGAATCGAGGTGTTCTGGCTTGAGGCGGTTGACAAAGTCCATGGCCGAGATCAATCTTGTCTTTGCCGCTGATCGACAGATATACAAGACATAGGGGTCGGTTGCCGAGGGCTGTAGTGACTGTACAATGCGTCGGTGGATTGAAATCTCGGTTGCGAAGTATGCAAGATGCAGGTATCCNNTGTTTCATATGTAAGCGTGTGCCACCATGTCTCAATGCATTTTTCGTCGCTTACCATTTGAGGATAGCTTTCCCGGTGTGTACGCATCCATTCTTGCAACCGCAGGCAACTTTGAGAACCACTCCTTCAGCTTGAGTTGAACTGGCTTTGCACGTTCCAAAATCAACCGCGTTGCATTTCGACCACCTCTTTCAAACTCTGCATTGGCCCTCTGCGTGTAAAACACATCAATGACCTCGGCCATGATACTCGTCAACTCAATCATCTGGATGAAGATGACTCTGCTCTTTTCTTCCTCCTCGTTCTCATCATCGACAACCATCTGTTGGTCGGCATTCTCGAATTCCTCGTTGAAGTCGTCCAGGGAGAGAGCAGATACTGCCCAGTCCGCAGCTTGAATGTGAGATGGTCGTCCATGTACCAGAGCCGTCCACTTGTCCTGCATGTAGAGTGCCCATGCCAATCTTTTGCGCAACCGACGTTCCCAAACCGGAATGTCCCAGTTTGTACAGTCAATGTGCAGACCAAGATCTTGGGCCAAAGCAACCAGTTGCACAGTCAGACCCCAGTCGGTCGATTGTCGTCTCTGTAAAAGCAATAAACCAGCTTGGAGAGCAGACAGTTTGGGGTGTTGCATTGCCATGCTGAGAGATCGTGCCGCAAGTTCTTCGAGTCGGTATACTGAAGGTTTAGGATGTTGAGAGAGTACAGGATCCCGGTTCCACCAGCGAAGAGCCAGGAGATACATTCCAGCCAACAGACCCGAGTGGAACTGACGGTCGCCACATCGATGTCGGTCCATGAAGGTGTGTTTCTGAAGGATAGGAAAGCTGGGGTGTACATTGCGGAAGTACAGGTCGATGAGCGAAGGACCATAGGGTGCCACAGTTTGCTCGACAGCAACCAGTGTCTGTAGCTCGTCTTCGTACGTTGAAAATGCGGCATCGGTGTGCATACTGAAGAAGTCACTGGTCGCTACCCTTCTGATCTTGCCAAAACCAGTACTTGTCTCGTGGCGACTACCAAAATCCGAAAATCCGAGGAGAGAAATGTCCAAGGCCGAGGTACGTCCAATGAGCCTGCAATGTTGTTCTCGTTGTAAACTCAGAGTGTCTCCCAGAACCACACCTCGTACGGGTTGAGGGGCATGCTGTGGTTTCTCCAAGCGAATCACAGGGTCAAAGGGACGTTGTTGTGGAGGAGGTGTTTGGCCTGGACTTTTCGAGTCCTTTGNGGCTATCATGACTTAGCAAGAGACAATCATTTGGTATCAGCACACGAACACTTACCGTTTGGAGTTCGGCGTATCCCTTGACAAAGCAGAGTCGTCTACCTTTCGCTTGCGTGGTTGGGCAGCCTCGACAAAGGTGCAGTCTTGCTTGTGGAATTCACAGAGAACACAAGGTAATGAGTCTTGTAGTACACACTTGCTCTTACGTCTACGGCAACCGTCNNACCTGTAGGGTGGTTAGTCTTGAAGCTTGGCGCGAAGCAATATAGTAATGTACATACAAGGTCTTTCTCTTCGACCACGCGAGCTAGTAACNNTACAAAGAGATGATCATTTAGTGGATGGCACGTGGTCATGCAAGAAGGCGACCTTACTGCTCCTTGGTTGTTGTTGGTTGAAAGCCATTGGGCCGGAGCGAGGGGCCAGAGGTTGTATAGCTACAGCAGCGGCCATGATGGGTCACTATCGTACTTTGTTGAAGCAGCCCGGGGTCCCGAACTCGGACAATCAATTGACAGCGGGGACTGATAGATAATGCGCAAGAGGCCGCGGGGAACGAGTTCGATAATGGCTATTATAGTAGGCGGCTTATCGCAAGATAGGCCTATGTAGCTGAATGATTCAAGCGGCTGAGAATGGTGGTGGTGGTGGTTAAGGGTCCAGCGAGATGGTATGAAGGAACAATCAATCAGCGGGATCGGACGAGCCACAGAGCATTGCGAGCAGAACAAGATGTTTGAAAGCGGCGACAGTCATTTGATATGCCAGTGACCGGGTGAAAGGTTGAGACAATTGCACCGCTGCACCCTCTCCTACCTCTACGTTATTTTATGTAACAGATTACCAAATAGATGAGGGCCTAAAGCCACTCTAGGCAAAGCGCAGGTCGCTCTCCAGAGGCCCAGAGATAGCAGGTCGAGAGTCCAAAGATAAGCAAAGTCCTGGCCAATGAGAGCGGGTGCTGCTTTTTGCGCCCGTTGGATCCGACACGCTTCCCGCTCCTGGAGGACCTCCAGGCTTCAAACCGTGTGTAATAACATCTCACACCCCGAACCATCGCTCTGGCAGAGCCTACAGACAACTCGAGGAATGTCGCTGCTCCCTTGGCGCGCGTATACAACATCGATGATATTCATTCTCTTTGTCAAAATCCGTCACACGTGCTTGTGCGCCTTATGAAGCCTTGCCCCCAACTCATGTAAAAGCCAATTGCAAAAAGTCAAAAGCAAACACTGGGCGATGCTGTCACTGTCACATGTCAACGCTCAGGGTCCCGTCGGTCCGCCATACCAGCATCCGAGACAAATTTCCTAACATCGGCATACCTGAATGTAGAAAACGTGAACTTTTATACCAGTTAAAGCACTGGTATAGCTCTGGTATAGCTGTTCTAATGTACAAGGTATGAGATTGGTCGAGTGATCTTGGTGAGCCTTAACTCCGACCATATCTCCATGGACACGACTCGATCGTCGACAATTTTTGTAAACCCTAAGAAAGACAATTGATGAGGTTGAGGCTTTGATGTTGATCCCAGTGACAGAAAAACAATCGTGCAAGTCCATCATTTCGTAAGTAAGGATACTAAAGCTCATCTCTTTTCCTCATCTGGTGTTTGGCCGCCTCGACGTCTTCTTCCCAAACTTTCTTCTTCGGATTGCGAGGGATGTCACCTCTTTCTTGGAGGATTGTGCCATCTCCTCGTCTCTGAGGTTGCTTCTGCTCTTGTGGCTCCTCCTTCTGTGGTGTTGCCTGCTCACGACTGGCTTCTGCCATCTGGCCAATGCTTTGCGACATGCTGCCCTCAGGACTGGGATCTTGAGGACGGCCATCGGAACCGGCCTTTGCACCACCACCTCCGACTGGTACGACGTTTGCTGGGCGTTGATCCATACCTCTGCGGAATGTAGGTCGATCACCTGAAGCGCTGGGTTGAATACGTATGCTTGGTTGTATGGAAACACTTGAAGACACAGAAGAGACTGCGGCAGTAGCTGAAGACCCACCGGTGATGCCGAGAATGGCAANAAGAAGATAGACAGGCTTGAGCAGCAAGAACTTGAAAGGCAGCCAGATGAACCACCAAGCGGGACCGTAAATCAGTCTTCTGAAGACCAGCCAGCAAATGGTAGTGACGAGGATGTAGAAAGCAGTTTCAAGATACCAAGTGTCACTCTTCTGGCTTCTCACGAGGGTTCCGAGGAGGTTTTTACTGTTGTTGAGGAGAGAATCAAGATCGGTGTAACGCTCACCTAGATCAGCGAGTGCTGCTGTGGACTGATCGAGAGTCTCTTGTGCGAAGCGCGAACGGGAGAGCTCCGAGGTAAGCAGGTTATGTGTGCGGCGGAGAGCAGAAGTCACGTCGGTCGAGGCGTTGATGAGTAGTTCGTCCTGAGTGAGTTGCTTGGGCTGAGGGCGACGGGCAGCGAAAGGATCTGGAGTCGACGAGGTTGAGTCTGGCTCGAGGGGTTGTTGTAGGGAAGCGAAGAGGATTTCGCGTTCCTTTTGCTTAGCAGCTTCTGAGGCACGCTTAGATGAGAGCTGGGCGGCGCGGAACTGGCTTCGAGCNNGCTAGACAAACGATGAGTACAGTGTTAATAGAAGGTGAGTCGAGAGTTGAACATACTGCTTCAGGTCCTCGTCTAGACGGGCTAGTTGAGCGGCGATACGAGCCCTCTCTCTGTCCTTGAGACTGTCGCGGCGACGCTGGGAATATGTGCCAAACTCTACGACGTCTTCTAACTCCTGACGGATGGTGTCGAGCGTGTCGTCGTGCTGTTTGAGGGCGTCGCGAATGTCGTGTGCAAGCTCGACACGGACGTCACCGTCTCCTTGGAGCGGCGTGGATCCGGGTTGGAAGGAGAGTTTGGAGAGGCGGCCGATGAGCTGGAAGGTGAGCTTGATGTTGTCGGACAGTTGCGACAAGGTGTCGAGGACGCTCTGGTTCGTCATGGCTCGACGCTCAAGTGGAGGACGAGCTATGCGCGCCAAACATGCCACCAAGCACCACAGTCCACTCTTCCCCACGCCGCCCGCTGGCACGGCTGTTGCCGCCATCTCGACGGGCTGCCTCTCATACCGATCCGGCTTTTTGTTGCGACAAGGTCAATAGTCGCCCAGCTCCCGCAGACGTCCACACGATCGCATCCTTCATACCGCCAAAATGATTACTCGCTTCTTGACGTCCGTCTCGACCGCTTTCTCTCCCTTCAACCCCAAGTCTGGCAAGACAGCCCGCAATTTCCTTGCCCTTCTCCCGCCAAATGCCCGCCAAACCATGAAAATCGATATCAAGCAACTACCCAGAGTCGATGCCAACAAACCCGCTCTCTTGGCTCTCAAATTCAGTACTGCCCTCTGCGCTTCCTTTTCTGACACGCCTCTTGCTTACACCGAATCACAGAGNGATGGCAAAGAGATGAACCTTGATTTGGAGACATTGAAGATCAAGGACATCATGACAGAGGTCGACAGACACTCGCGCATGCTCGGCAGAAAGGAAGAGCTGGCTGGTTGATCTATTTCACCTTGTTCATTTCACTTTCACTTTGCATTGGGAGGAGCGAGGCGTCACGGTTACCACAACTTTCCACACGACATTGCATTCTTCAGCAACGTCAATTTATGTGTATATTACTGCATTGGAAGAGGATTTCCTGGACTCGAGATTCAAGAGAAACAAAATATGTGCAATTCCTTTTTCGTTGCTTGTAGATTTGTATGTCTAAACCATTTTGTAGTCTTGAATCATTTAAACAGCAGCACCAGAAATGAAGAACCACTTGTCAATGCTGGGGTCAATAGGAGCAGGAGCCTTGTTGTCAGCCTGAGGGAGGTCGAGCTTGCTGGCGTCGGTGCGGTCGTTGGAGTGCGAGACGGTGGTGTTGGTNNGCTGTCCATCTGGTTAGCTCTTGTCGGCCCATCTGTTCTAGACACACAAAACTTACAGGTTGATGTCACCCTTGTTGGTCTTGCCAGTGATGAGCTTCTCCCAGGCCTCGGCGCACTCTCTGACAACGTCCATGGCGTACTTCTTATTCTTGCACTCGCCGCTGAAGGCGAACTGGTTCTCGGGCTTGCCGTCGGGGATCTTGTAGATGCGGAACCACTCGTTGGTGGCACGGAGAAGGCCAGGCAAGTGTCTCTCGACATCCTCGATGTCGTTGAGCTTGGGGGCAAGAGGGTCGTTGACGTCGATGACGATGATCTTCCAGTCAGTCTCGCCCTCGTCGAGCAGAGCCATGACACCGAGGACCTTGACCTGCTTGACCTCACCGGGCTTGGCGACGAGCTCACCAATCTCGCAGACGTCGAGCGGGTCATTGTCACCCTGAGCCTTGGTCTCGGGGTGGGTGACGTTNNAAGGGTCCTCCCAGGTCTGGACAGACGGTCAGCAGAGCTCCAATGCGTCGATTGCATGCGGTTTCAGACATACCTGGGNGAAGGCACCGTAGTTCCAGAGGTAACCCTTGTGGGNGAAGCAGTTGCGGACGAAGCGGAGCTTGCCCTTCTTGGTGTCCTGCTTGATGGGGTTGAGGGTCTCCTCCTTGGAGANTCTGGAGACTTGTCAGCGTGCTGCTGCGAGGCATTGAGAGGTGCTGCAGCTTACCTCCTGCTTGGCGTTGGTCCAGCGAGGAATCTCAACGACCATGTTCAGGATAGTCTGCTGCTCGTTGGCATAGAGGGGGATGTCGTGGAAGGGAGAGACGGGCTGGCCATCCTTCTCGATGTAGATGCGGTGCTCAAGGGTGTGAGGAGCCGCGACAGAGCGGACGGAGTACTTGGGGAAGACATGTTGTGTGATGAACGTGTCGTTGCAGACAAGTGACGAGCGACCTGAGCAGTGCGAGATTTGAAAACAGCAGCGTCGGCGGCTTTGGCCGTCGTGGTGGGGTCAGCGCTGCGGCTGATGCGGTGAGCCAGCGTGGAAACTGCCAGTCGCCCAACAGAAGGCCTGGCTTGCGTCGTCGGGGAAAAAGTCAGTGTCAATCGACGTCTGCACACTGCCTGGCTTCTATGTGCAAACATGCAGCTGTCTTGGAGTATAGTTATCAGATTCGGGTGTTGGGATGCTGACTGCTCGGTCAATGGCCGTCTTCGCAACCTCGGTCTGAATTTGTTTTGCCCCCAAGCACTGGCCTTTCCCCACTCCCTCCTGCCATTGAACTTCAACTCCTGTCGATGGTATAGTCCTGCTAACCACTCTGCTTGCTGTAGCAACAGGGTATCAATACAATCTATTCGGCTGCCAGAACATCGCAAACTCGTCCATAGCCTCGCCATCCCGAAATCGGAAGTCTTGTGTTTCATCGTGCTGTTCAGCAACACCTTCATCCAACTGCAATACATCCTCCGCTGCCGGATCATAGCCGTCATGTGAATATAGAGATTCTGAGTCATCGTCCAATGTCTGTTCGAGGAACGGAACGATGTCATCCCGGTATTCAATGGCTTCAGGTTGAGCCCAGTGTACACGCTCACTGATCAAAGCTGCATTGTCTGGATAGTCATGCTCTGTGTAGTCATTAACATCCAGCCCCCAAAGTCGGAAGTCCGCATGACCGTAAGCAGCAGGTGTATACTGATCGCGAGTATCAAGCGGGTAACGATCTTGGGTATCGGGTGGATTGCACTGGAGTGAAGCCTCGTCGTAATATGCTGGAATTGAAGGTCGAGCTGCCTGTTCACAATTTTGCAGCAGCTCTTCCCACGGTATCGAATGCTGTTCGAGCACAGGGTTGTTGGTCGGTGTGCGTTGTATTGGCTTGTCGAGAGCATCTCGCTCGTCGCTATTGAATCTACTTGGCGCTTCATCGGCCGCCAAAGTTCTGTTTGTGCTGGACAATCTGGCATCGCTCTGACGTGCCAGGCTTGTAGGAGCAGGTATGGGAACCTGATGCTCGTCCAAGATGAGTACCGGCATTGTCTCACTGGCGATCTCTTGGGCGACTTGAGGCTCGACCGGTAGGCAAGTGGCCTGGCTGATCTCTTGAGCGGGTTCGGATATCGGATCCTGACTCTTGCTGTATTGTTCAGCGATTTCCCGCTCTGCAGAAAGATGTTGAGTCGTTTCTTTTTCGTGTTGGGCGCTTTGTATATGCTCCTGAGCCCGACTACTCTGGAGCTGACCCTCTGCTAATGGCTCAAGATCTGGAGCGAATTGCGCCATTCGTGCTGAGCTTGCTCTTCCAGACTCTGACCAGCTGTAATAGCTCGTAGTGGGTGGATGCGTGCCCTTGCTTCCAAATCCTAAGAACGGCTTCTCCAGGAGATCTGACACCACTGGGGATGCTGGATGGACATTCCGGGCAACTGCTGATGTGTTGGGAGGCAGCGTGTGTCTACGTTGAACAGTATCATTGTCGGCAGGTCGTGTTCCGCCAGCATCGAAATACCTTGAAATCTCTTTCTCTGATGAACGGCAACTCTTCTTCTTCTGAGATTTCTTCTTAGACTTCGAATCAGGCTCCTCCTTCGTCGAGGACTCTGGCTTCTGTAAAAACCTCATCTCGGAAAAGACCAGATCTGGTANCTGCTTGGATCAGTATTTGAAGGTGAACAAGAGTACTTGTGTCTTCTTACGGCCTTTGCCTCTGGTCGGGCCCGACGAACGGCCGTTGGTGTATAGTCCGAACTTGGTTCCAGGGTCAANGCTATGAGTCTTAGTAAAAGTCATGGCTAGTAGAGGTGGGCTCTAGAATACCGTGATACGGCTCTTGGGAACATTCTTGGCTTGAAAGGTTTGAACCACACCTGTAATTGCCTCGTTCTTGTGTTTTCTGCGACGCGACTGCTTTGATTTCTTCTCCTTCTTTTTCTTCTTTGTTTTCGACTTTGATTTTGCCTTGGAGTGGTATTTGTCTGCTTTGGTATGATGGCGTGGTCGCCTCTGATACTTTTTACTGGATGAGGATGACGATTGCGAGGATGAACGAGAAGACGTGGATGTTGAAGTGGTCTCGCTTGTCTCTGAACTTGAAGAACCTATGGACACGACTGGCTGTCTGTCTTTGGTACCTCGTTNTTTGCGATTGGCGAACGGTTCCAGCAAGGAGCTTGTCTTGGAGCCTCGCCCACGCTTTAGAGGTGCATGAGGTTGGTCAGTGGGCAGAGGAGATTCCTTGGGTGGAACCGCTTGTCCCAAACCCTCAATCCATTGGTCGATATTCATGTTTCGTAGATATTCATGACCATGGAAATATGATGACCAAAAGTCGCCTACCGACAGGTGCCAACGCTGAGAACCGAACGAAGTGCTGTGGGCCTGTGAAGGAAGGAGCTTCCTCGTCACTGGCAAGCAACTGCATCCCAGAGCCACGCAGGATTTCCCAAGACCATTTGAGCGTTCGACCCATACACAATCACCAATCACTGTCGTTGAGCGGCATTTGAGTCGCACAGATATATCCAGCATATCGCGACTTACGCAGGTGTAGGCTTTCTGTACGAAATGGTAAACGTCGCGGTCTGTTGAGCAGTACCTTTTGTTTCGTGCTTGCAGCGACATGTAGCTTCGTATGCAGTCAAGTTGTTGAGCACAAGGTGACATGGTTGGAAAGGGTGCTAGAAAAGCATGTACCAAGCAAATAATGGTACATGTAATTAATTCGACCATTGATTGTCTTGGTCTAGCTGCCGGGCACCCTGCCAGGTGCTGAAGAACTGTGATCAAAGTGTGGCTACAGAAACAGTCAGTTGTTTCCAGACAAGGGACGAGTTGCAAAGAGAGCCAATGGAATTACGTCTCTCAGTGGATGCTACTTCCTTCTGTAAAGTACTGAACAACGCTACAGTGAATGTCTTTAGCATGTCGGAAGGTAGCAAAGAGAAGACCAAGGCGCTGATTATTGGTTTTCGCTTAATACAAGCATCCAGCACACCGATATGGTGCATCAGTTCACTCTCCAAGGACGGCCGCATATTGACAGACCGGCGGCTCATGCATGCGAGTTTGTGGTTGGAGCACTTGGCCCACTCACTGCAGTATCGGAGCATCATGATCACCGCTCATTGGTGTCGAATGACAGATGTATTGGAGAGCTACAGGACTGTGTCCCTCTCAGTTGCCGCTGTGTTCAAAAAGCTGTGAGTCGCGTCATGCCATGAGCTTTCTCCAGTGTGTGTAGCCTTCTTTGACCCCACCATCCCTGAGCCCAAGAAACACGCCCGCCCGCGCTATCTTGTTGCGGTTCACGAATCAACCTTTACCGGCAGTATCTAGCTTGGATCTTGGGCTGCAGAGGAGACAATCCACGTGCTCGCTACTGCCTTGTCACCTTCCTTCCATTCCTCACTTTTTTCTTTCAGATCAGTTTGCCAGCAAGCATCTCTTCGCAGAAACAACTTTCACAACTCACTGGACGTTTGTCACTCGTAAGTAAATCAAGGTCGTTTGCACTTCACAACAGCAACGCTCACCACTTGACGAAGCTGTCTTCCACACTTTCAGTCCAAGTGCCCCCTCCCCGCTTCCAATTCCCCCAGTTTCAAGCAAGTGAGTTTCTCATCAACCGACGTGTCGCCTGCCAATCCTTCCGCTTCGTCATCCTCAACCAAGATCTTGCAGACTCCTCCTAACCTATTATCCTCCAGACCTCTTCAAAAAAACATCAATCATCATGTCGAAGCTTTTCATTGGGTAACGATCGTCTGAACATGCGCCGGTGGTTCCTTGCTAACACATATCGACAGCGGCCTTGCCTGGCACACTGACGACGTCGCTCTGCGCACAAAGTTCGAGGAGTTCGGCGTTGTTGAGGAAGCTGTAAGACATGCGCGCGCACAAAACTCCAGCTACAAACACCAATACTGACGCGATATGTGACAGGTTGTCGTCAAGGACCGTGACACCGGACGCAGCCGTGGCTTCGGCTTCGTGCGCTTCTCGAACGAGGATGAGGCTGATGCCGCAATCAAGGCCATGAATGAGATCGAGTGAGTCACAAAACATATCATCGACGGATCCTTTATTGTGCGCAAACACAACATGCGCATTCGCTTCGGCCTTCCAACTCACGCATTGGACATGAGGTACTAAACTCTGCAGNNATTCGACGGCCGTACCATTCGCGTGGACAAGGCCTCTGAGCGCGGCAGCGGCGGCGGTGGCTTCCAGAGCCGTGGCGGATACGGCGGTGGTCGCGGCGGCGGCTACGGTGGTGGTGACCGTTACGGCGGCGGCGACCGCGGTTACGGTGGTGGCTACGGTATGTTCTCTCCCCTGATACCATTTGACCTCCTCAGCTGACAACTCTTTAGGCGGCGGCCGTGGTGGCTACGAGAACCAGCAGGGCGGTGGCTACGGTGGCGGCGGCTCCAGCTGGCGCGGCGGAAACCAGGGCGGCTACGGCGGCCAGCAGGGTGGCTACGGCGGCCAGCAGGACGGCGGTTACGGCGGCCAGTAAGCGTGCCATCAAGGTACCAGACCACACACAGACATGACGGATCATCAAAACGATATGAACATCACGGCCTTAACACAGGGCCATTGCGAATTGCCCAAGCTAGCGGAGCATCTCACGGCATATAGTCCAGTTCTCTGACGTCTGCCTCCAGAATTCAGTAATTTCTATAGAATGCCACTCCTCTTTGATTTCCACCTACCTGACATTGCCGAGAAACTTCTGTTCGTCCTTCGTGTCGTGAAAACAGCTGCGGATGCTGCGCGCCAGTGATGTATCTCATGCACTTGTGCCGTCCACGACAGCTTCTTCCATGAATGATGACAATGCGTGTAATTTTGGATCTGAGCTGATCGGCCATTGTCCATGTTTAATACGAGTGCGAAGCCGATCTCCAGATCCTGCCATGCCGTGAGAGCGACATTTGAGGTATCTTTTTCGGGAAGACAGGGTTTCAAAAATGCTGCTGTAGACGAACGGACCCTCTGACAGATTGTGGGGAAGCTCGCCGCCAACAAATTTTGGCGCATCAAAACGCGGGACGGACAAGAAAATCTCAGAGACGCTGGCCAAGATTTCTTCTAGATCCAAATCAACAACCCTGAGCGGCTCTCACGACACAGCATTATGGCGACTACGCAACCCACTACGCCGCTGAAATTCAATGGCGCTGGCCATCTTGCCACTCGCCTTGTCCTCGCGACCCTTACTGGCCGTCCGGTCCGCATCTCACAAATCCGCGCATCGTCTCACACAAATCCCGGTCTCGCACCGCATGAGGTCTCGTTCCTTCGACTTCTGGATGCCATCACGAACGGCTCTGCGATTGAGTTCTCCATGACTGGTACGACCTTGGTATACAAGCCTGGCCTCATTGTGGGCAGTGCTGCAGGCTACGGCGCAAGTGGTGGCGTGGTGAAGCATGAGCTGCCCAGAGACTGCGCTCGGGGTGTCAGCTGGTTCCTTATACCCTTGTGCATGCTTGCTGCCTTCTCCAAGGCCCAAGTCAACGTCATCTTTACAGGCCCTGGTGTCATCACAAGTGCGACAGACAAAGGCGACGTCAGTGTAGACACAGTACGAACGGCCATCCTCCCTCTCTACAAGAACTTTGGTATCCAGAACAACATCGAGCTTCGTGTATTGAAGCGATCAAATCCCGGACCGAGCGGAAGAGGTGGAGGTGGAGAAGTGCAGCTGGTCTTTGGACACCAGGTCAGATTACCCAAGACGATACACATCATGAACCCTGGCAGAGTCAAGAGGATACGCGGTGTGGCATACGCAACCGGAGTGGCAGGCGCAAACAACGCCAGAATGATCGACACGGCTCGTGGTGTGCTCAACCAGTTCGTCGCAGACACATACATCTTCTCCGACGTCTCTTCAGCACCTCTGATTCCAGCCCCGGAAAGGAACAACGCGGCAGCGAAGAAGAAGATTGGAGTGGGTTTCGGTCTGAGTCTGGTTGCAGAATCAAACACAGGTGTTTTGTATTCTGCAGACGTGGCTAGCTCAGCAGCAGGTGGTGAGGCACCAGAAGACATCGGCAAAGCTTGTGCATATCAACTGCTGGAGAGCATCTCACAAGCAGGATGCGCATCTATCGTGGCAGCTCCAACCATGCTGACACTGATGGCCATGGGAAGCGAAGATGTGGGAAGACTGGTCTTGGGAAGAGATGTGCTGGGTACTGAGGAGGTTGTGCAGCTAGCGCGAGACCTGCGAGAATTTGGCATGAGCGGCTGGGGATTGAGAGATGGCAGCAACGCAGGAGATGTGGTTGTGTCGATTGTTGGAAGGGGCGTGGGTAACGTCGGAAGGAAAATTGCATAGCGGTCCGGAACTCGACCTGGTTTTATATACGATAATGATACCCCATATGCTTCTAGCGATCAACAGCAAACATGGCCAAGTCGAGGCTCGAGTATCGTGGCGGATTGACTCTCTATTTTACCGGCTATCCAAAAGGCGAGAAAGCCGAACCGAGGGAACGTGCGCGCAAACCCCAGGGTCCAGGAGCATCTTCATCGGCAGCGAAAGGTGGCTTCAAGCACAAGTCGGCCCTCTTGACGCAAACTCGACCTTCCCCGACAGTCACCAAAAGCCTCCGGGCTTGAGAATTGCTTGGATGCTGTGCTAAACTAGACCCGACCTCTACATTCCTTCCCGTCCGCCCTTAGTCCACCCATCTTTGTGACTCGGATCAAGTCCCACGAACACAACCATGCCAGTCAAGTCTCGGTTCACGCGTCTGGACGCATTTACCAAGACGGTCGAAGATGCACGGGTGCGCACGACCTCTGGCGGAATCGTCACTCTCTCGTCTCTGCTCTTGATCCTATGGCTCGTCTGGGGAGAATATGCAGACTACCGCAAAGTCGTTGTACACCCCGAGCTTATTGTCGACAAGGGGAGAGGAGAAAAGATGGAGATTCACATGAACATATCCTTCCCTAGGGTGCCATGCGAGCTCCTCACCCTCGATGTCATGGATGTGTCGGGAGAGATCCAGACTGGTGTCATGCACGGTGTCAACAAGGTCAGACTTGCTCCCGAGTCTGACGGTGGTCATGCCATTGAGAGCAAGGCACTCGAACTGTATGACCATTGCTCTTCCTCCCTTTGAGGCCTCATGCTGACCCTTATCAGTCACAGCGATGACCCTGCTACCCACTTGGATCCTAACTACTGCGGAGAGTGTTACGGCGCGCCCGCCCCTGCAAACGCCCAGAAGGCTGGCTGCTGTAACACTTGTGCCGAAGTTCGCGATGCCTACGCGAGCGTTTCTTGGTCCTTCGGAAGAGGAGAAAACGTCGAACAGTGTACACGCGAGCATTACTCGGAGCATCTCGACGAGCAGCGTAGAGAGGGCTGCCGTATCGAAGGTGGAATTCGTGTCAACAAGGTCGTTGGTAACTTCCACTTCGCCCCTGGCAAATCTTTCAGCAACGGCAACATGCACGTCCACGACCTTGAGAACTACTGGGCTGGAGCAAACAACATTGAACATACTTTCACCCACAAGATTCACCACCTTCGCTTCGGTCCTCAGCTGTCTGACGATGTCGTTGCCAAGATTGGCAAGAAGGGCATGGCCTGGACCAACCACCATGTGAACCCGCTTGACGATACCGAGCACAAGACCGATGAGAAGGCTTACAATTTCATGTACTTTGTCAAGGTTGTCTCGACTGCCTACCTACCTTTGGGCTGGGAGAGAAAGAACTCCATTCTTGACTTGCCTCATGAGCTTGTCGAGCTTGGAAGTTATGGTCACGGAGAAGCTGGTAGCATTGAAACTCATCAGTACAGTGTGACGAGCCACAAGCGAAGCTTGGGAGGTGGTGACGACCGCCAGGAAGGCCACAAAGAGAGACTGCACGCAAGAGGCGGTATTCCCGGTGTCTTCTTCTCCTATGTAAGCAGTTGACTTCTCATATCGCTGTTACATTGACTAATTCGGTTCACANNGGACATTTCACCCATGAAGGTCATCAACCGTGAAGCTCGCAGTAAGAGCTTTACCGGTTTCCTCGTTGGCGTTTGTGCCGTCATTGGCGGTACGCTCACTGTCGCAGCTGCCATTGACAGAGCGCTGTACGAAGGTGCACAGCGAGTCAAGAAGTTGCATACAGGATAGACCTTGTAGTTGGCATGCTTCATCATTATCAATACTCAAAAATCCAAAACAAACTTCGGCAACGTCATTCGTAACACGTCAAGTGTGTCGTGTCTATAGAGACACGACTAAGCATAGTTGCGAGCACCTTCTAGAACCCAGACCTCTCCATTGGCGACCTTGTTAGGGATACTCGAAACCTCAATGCCTCCAGGCTGAATNNCTAGTGTCTTTGTTAGTCTATATCTAGCAGAGAGCGAGGTGAGGCTTGCCAGTTTCTTTCCGTCCTTCTCTTCCCACCAGACAGTATCTCCGCCCAGCGTTTGTACCTTCTGGCCCTCAGCCCAGGGCGACTCTGGAACCACGTGTGCCTCAACGAAACGTCTGAGATTTCTGTGCGCTCTGTCCTCGCCACTCTGGCCGTCATATGCGTTCTGGCCTAAGGCAGCATAGTCTTGCGGGTCCTCCCATGGCTTTCTGGGCAGTCTGGTGATGGCCGAGTTGAGCGGCGCGAGCAGAGTGGTGTTGTGTGAGCCAGCCTCGAGGCGTCTTGATACGGATTCGATGTCACGAGTGAAGCCGGCGAAGATGTTGATATTGCGTTCTCTGCTGAGCACGTCGGAAATGGTTACGCCGCTGCCTGACATGACGTCTTTGGGTGTTTCTGCTGCTGGGAGGATAATCTTTGCCTGTGCGTCTGGCGCGTTGGGGGAGAACAACTTGGCTGAGGTCGCGGTGATCAAGCAGGCTGCGACGAGTGAGGAGGCGAAAGTTGTGCGTACTCTCATGATTGCTAGGGCAAGATGGTAGAAGATGGTGATGGAAATCAAGGTGCTTCGTGTCTGCACTCCACACATTCACGCAGCGCTTGGCATCTTTGTGCGTCGACAAGCGCGTGACCATTTCAACTTCCTCTCACTCCTCCAATACCACCCTACTTGCTGTCTACATGGAATCAGTCCGGCTATCATGTCCACTCAACAACTGCAGATTCCGACAGTAACAGAGGTGAGTGTTACCAAATCAACCAAAGTCGTAGCTAGAACTAATCGATGCAGNGGTGACTTGCGACTCTTCCACGACAAACACTTTTCTTCCCTGAGCTCTGGATCCTCCAACAGGCACTATGACGCTCAAGTAGAAGTCGAGGAGAAGACCGATGATGACGATCTCGGCTACTATCCTGACGGCGTCAAGCGCACACTCACCGATGACCAAATTGCCATGTTCAGACACAGTGAAATCCAAACTCTTCTGCGAGAGCGAAGGAGAAAGCGCGAGAACGAAGAAGGCGAAACTAGCCACGCCGCGCCTAGCAAATTTACTCAGCCGGTAGGTGACATCAGCCCACCGAACCCAGCCGACGACACCGTCAGGCAGCGTTCTGCAAGCACCTCGGGCTCCCAAGGCGTAGGCAAGCGGAAATGGCAAAGGTTCATCGAGACGTCCGAAACAAATCCAGAGTACCTGACTCACCGCAGAATTGCCCGCGAGTTGGATGAGCAAAAGGCAAGTTCCATCGACTTGGCATATGGTGATGAAGAAGAATCTACTTCTACGACTATCGAGAAGCAACTCGAGGCCGGCTTCGGCGCACAGGGCCGTCGAAAGCAAGTCGTATATGGTAACTCGGATGAGTCTGTGCCAGCACAACCACCCTCACAAGGCTCTCACAATCCAAAATTCATGTGGCCGACACTAGGAGCGAAGGATAGCTCGGGAGATTGAAACAACAAAAAGAGCATGTGAGTATTCCCAACCCTTCCACCTTTTCCTCAATGTGATGAGACATCATCCTTAGACCGATGGCTGCGTGGGACAAGCCATGGTTGACGCTGCGTTCAGTCCTCCAAGGACATAACCAGTGTTCTGACCACCACGAAGCCGCTGGAGACCTTAATCTTCTCTCTGATTGTCATTTCCATCTCGATCCCGACTCCATTCAACTCTTCTTTTGTATGATATACTGACGAGCTCCAGCAGATCAGCGACTTTGGGAAAGACATCTGCTAAGATGGAGGCTTCCTGTGCTGTATTTCTTTCGAGGACGTGGAATCATTTCCACGCGCCTACGCCTAGCATTAGAATATTAGTCTTATGGAAACATACATCAAATTCATCATCGCTCTGAGATTTGGTGAGAAGGATTTTGTTATTTCAGTGCAAATGAACACACGCGACTGACAGTGTTCCGCAAAGTAAGCCCATCAAAATTCATGATGTGTAATTTGACGACGACGACGTAGTGTATTCAATCGAACAACTGATAGAGACTTGCAAACGATCAAGAGGGACCTGTTTTTCCCTGCATCTTGACTTGTAACAATCATGATCAAGAGGATTCATCTCATACAGAGAAGACCAGGGTGGTACATACAACAAGAGCTCATAGCCGAAAATCGATTGTGCGTGATGATCCGACCTTACTCATGCGTCGCGACGGCTCACCTTGAACACGGAATGCTGTTTAAACCAGGACACAAGACATACGAAGCTTGTTCGATAAGTTGAAAGTTCGAATATGCAAGGTCTCGAGAGATCGAGCCGACTTTTATCTGTTCTCGAAAGGGTATCTGGCACGCAAAGTCGCGGCATCTGCGAATATAGATCAACGCATCCATGTCCTCTTTTCCACCACGTCCACCACCGCATGTTCCTTTTGCACCATTCGGTATGACGGCCGTAGGTGGCGTGAGGGCTGGTCTTGTAGGTTGCGTGTGCGTGTGTGGCATATTGGGCGCAACCAAGACGAAGGGCATCGACTGAATGCTAGAGCGCATGTGTATTCGAGTTGAAGGCCAATGAACCCGGGAAGCTCTCATTTTGATGGTTCGGCAAAACAAGTATGCATCTAGTAGAAGGACTCGACCATGGTGTCCTTGTTGGTGGTATTGATGGCCGAAGGACCCATACCCTCGCCAAGCTTGAAGATGGACTCGACAACGCTAAGCTCAGTGGCAGTAGTATCCAGACCGGTGACGGCCATCCAGTCGTTGACAACCATACCGGCACCGACAACGGGCGAACCTCTGTTGACCGAACCAGCGACAAGAGGAACCTGCAGCAGCGAACTCAACTCATCCTGATCCTGGATGCTGGTCTTGGGGTGGACAATGCCACCAGCGTTGCTCAAGCTCATGTACGAACCAACAAGCACGTTGTCGGCAATTGTCTGTCTGAAAACCTCGACGCCCAGAACATCGGCAATGATCTCCTCGGTCTCGCGCTCCAGATCAGGGTGGACAAGGGCGACGTGGTCGTTGCAGCAAATGACGTTACCGAGTGCAGAGAGGCGCTCCTCGATACGTTGAATCTTTACATCGTCGGGTATGCTGTTGCGCAAGTGTTGCAGCTCCTGGTCTGATGTGCTGGTGGGAACGAGCAGACCTCTGCGGTTACCGGCTGTGAGACGACCAATGATGCGTGTGCCGGCGATGGTGGTGTGGCAGATGGGGATGACGTCCTGGAGCTCGGCCTCGAAGACACNTTGGGCACTCGTCAGTCTTGGTCGTCGCGCCCTGTCATGTTTCTCTCGTTCTTACCTGTAGAAGTTCTCGGAAGCGCCGACGGCAACAAGGGCGTAAGAGTTTGTGAGGGTAGAGAAGACACCAACCCTGAGCGGTGGATTAGTATTCTTGCGCCTCGAGTATTTTCGTTTTGCTGCTCACTCGTTGGAGTTTTCGAATTGGGCGCGGACAGCCATGATTGTTGGAGTTGGTCGGTGTTGGTTATTACTGCTTGGAGTGAAGAATGCGGTGGGGCGCGAAAGAGTGGTTTGGTATATGGGAAGGAAGGCGAAGTCGGTTTCTTCCAATTCTCACATGTTCTTTGCCCGCATTTTTGTACGAGACGTCAGGGAAAGCTCGACGCCCGCGCCTTCCTCTTTTCGGACGCCACCATTGACTCAGTTCCCTTTGGCCAATCACCATCCAACATCCCATCTACCATCTTGACTCACCCTTCTCGACATCTGCCCCAATTGGATGCCTTACACGAAGTGCTGTTGATTTGCTTATACGGACTATCCTATTGGATCCAGTCGCGCGTCACAATCACTCGTTGCGTCCTGGCAACCAATGACTCGCAACTGTCACGTATGCGATGTCGAGTCTTGTAGTTTGCTACACCCTCCCCATGCGCTAAGTATGTGACGTGTGCAACTATAGAGATGCGCAGTGCTATCAAGAATTAAACCAATATCTAGTGAGAGGCAACATCTCAGCGGTCCTCCTTGGCCACTCCTCTGCTTCGGAAAACAATTGTGTCTTTCAATAGTGTACACTTCGCTTTACGCTCCTTTGGAAGTGGGTGGAATTGCAGACTTTAGCACACGGGGACGATGTGAGGAATACAATGAGGATGCTTTTCTTGCTTGCTTGTAGTCAAGCTTCCCATGTCCGTCAAGTCAAGTCGGCCTACTATCAATTACAAATAACTTCTGTCAATCATCGTGGCCCGTGATAATGCTGGAACTCCCTGTTCCCAAGACTCTGGTTCCGTCTCCTCCTTCCATCGTGTTGTTGATATTGTGCAAAAGCTGGTCCGGCGTTGTTCGATACTGGCTGTCCATTGGGCCCAAATCGGGGATCGTGGTTGGCTGGAAGTATAGGTTGTCCTCCATACTGTTGCCCATACGCCGGTTGCGTTGGTGGAGGTCGAGATGTTATCGGTAGTGGACCGTACCCGCCTTGTTGCTGAGGCGGAGGTGGCAGGTTGTGAGGTCCACCATAAAACGCAGGCGGCCCTTGACCTTGTTGCATTGGTCCTCCAGGCAAACCTGCGAATCCTGCTGGTGGTGGGTACGATGTAATTGGAGGGTATGGGCCTCGTTGTTCGTAGGCGAACGGAGGTGGAGGTGCCGCTCCATATATAGGTGCCGGACCATATGGTCCTGATTGTGGTGCAGAGTTTGAGAAGCCTGGCAGTTGCGGCGGAGGAGCAGGTGCGTAGTTCGTATGCCGCGACTCTGCGGTACTATAAGGCCCAGTCCCGCCGAGTCCACTCGATGGCCTTGGATGGATGCCTGGTAGGCTGGGTTGAGGCGGAGCTGTGCTTGTTGTGCTCGCTCTTCGGTCCAGTGGGTTGTAGTTTCGGCTACGAGGCCAAGGTCCGTATAAAGACTTCTTAGGTGCAGGCATCTTGCGTGGCTTGGAATCATCAAGATCACCTGCTCGTTCAAGCAATGGTCCGAAAGAATCCGACGTGTTCCTCAAGGTCTGATGCACAGATTCCAGAGGAGTTGAAGAACCAGGCAACGATGACCGAGACTCTCTTTCTTCTATCTTCGCGTTGTCCGCACCGCTGCTAGCAGGTTGCTCAGTGGCTGAAATCTGATGGACCCCTGCTTTGGGAGCATATTCAGCTTTGCCTTGTGGGTTGGTCTTGATGTTGCTGACAGCGAGACTTGACCAAAAGTCGGTAGCAATAGATTTTGATGGTGTTGGTAGTGATGAAGATGTAGCCACTGGCTGCGGTAGTGATTCCGCATGTGACTGTGATGCCACAACTTGACCTATTGGAGGGAGTTGTGGAAGTCCCGATTGAGCCCTTTGCTCTTGCTGTTCACGCTGTGTGTTTCGTGGGAAGAGAGGAGCAGTTTGTGTTGTCGATGGCTCGAGCACAGCTTGACTGAAACTGATAGGGGCAGTTGCCTGAAAGCGTTGCTCCGGGACAGCTTCTTCTAAAGGTTTTGCTGGAGTGTTGATGGAAGGAGCCACACTTCCAGTGCGAGACATGCTGGGCCTTGGCACACTTAGATTATCTTGCCGTGAAGGTACATCTGACGGAGGATCCATTTGAGGCACTGGAATGCTCTCGAATTGTCCAGGCGTCGTGATGTTGACAGTAGTCGATGCTTCGGCCAACACCAACAGACCAAGTGCCTCATTGTTTGGTATGACTGGGATTGCTGGTGGAGCTTCGACGATCGGTACAGGAGGTGGCTCGGCGACTTCCTCTGCCGCTTCTCCCAGAGCGGCAAGAAGCTCTCTCATCTTTCGTCGAGCATCCGCTGCATCTCTGACAACAGGATCGAAGGTGGTGAACGGTCGTGGATCTTCAAGAGCAGATGCTTCGTCGTGCTCGAGATGATCGCGGGCAAGTTGGTGCCTTTCGTACATCTCATTGAACAACCTCTCTGTTTCCAGAGCAAGCCGACTCCGCCAGTGATATTCTGGACCCAGTATACCTCGAAGTGCACCTTTGGCCGTGACTCGCCGAAGCGAGGGAATGACATCGTCACCCTGAGATGCAGAGTTAGCAAAGTATGCTATGTGTCAAGCTCTTTTTACGAACCTCGTCATCGCTGTATTCATCATCTTCAGCTTGCTGCTGTTNNGACGCAGTGTGTTGAGGAAGTCGTGCCGCAAACGTATAATCATATCGTCTTTGATATTTTGGGCGACGTGNNCTATACGTTTGATCAGTTTGTAGCAAGGAAGCTTTGAAACGGTGATGCTTACCTCGTAGTTTCTTTTATGCATCGCGGTTTGCTCTTCCAGGATGTCATTCAATCTCTGCTTGTTGAGATCCTTCTGCTTCTGAATCCAAGCAAGACGCTTCTCAAAATGCTCATCGAGGCCGTTTTTGACGACTGTATATTCTGAGAAAGATTTATACGCTTCAGTGTCTTTATGGATATTGCTGACGCTTCGTTTCGCCAGCTCAGCGAGAATGGGTTTCAAATTCTTGGCCACTGCTCGATAAGCCATACGTAGATGCAACTGTCTACGCAAAGCGGCCTCAACTTTCGGATTAGCATGAGGAGCTCTGCGCCTCCCTGGTAAACGTTTGACTGGCTTATCACCATCTTGATTTGCTGTTGGCGCACCTCCAACAAGAATTGACGCCAATTGCTTGGTTGGTGACTCATGATCGACATTTGAGTCTTGATTCGAACCGGCTGGAGATGCTGTGGCAGATACAACAGGCGTGGTATCAAGCGTTTCTATGCCAAATCGTTTAGGCAAGGTCAGTTCATCACGCGAGATGTCCAAGTCTGCATCTTCGTCGTAGCCGCGCTCTACATCGTCTCTGTCTTGTTCCGGCCCTAGCTCTTCCTGAGAATCCGCCGAGACTTGTGTAGCAGGTTCATTGACCTGAGTATCGCCAGACTGCTCTGCAGCATCATCAAGTCCAGTGACCTGCGTCGGTTGCTGATCAGATAAATCTTGCTCACCATTCACAGAAACTTCGATATCGTGCATGGTGTCGTCTTCGTCAAGGCTCCCTGATGTACCATGCGTGATCCCGTTGGTACCATGGCCTAACGTTTCTTCGTCATGACCATTTGCAGAAGGTTGTGAGTCTTCGAAAGATTCTACGGTGTCTTTCGGATCATCTTCTGCAACATCTGCGTCACTGTCTGCAGAATCTTCATCATCATCCTCGGTAGTATCCTGATCTTGAGACGAATACGATGATCGTTTGACCTTCCTAGGTGGCTGCTTTTTCGTGGCTGGGGAGTGTAGAGCACGCTCAAACTCATCACTGCTTTTGATAGGCTGAGCTACCGAAATATTCTCAGCTGTGACGTCTGACGTTCGTTTCCTTTTTCTCCGAGGCACAGGTGATGGTTCGGCAATTGAATGAAGGTTGTTACCAGACATGCTCCTTGTAGAGGGTCTGGATGAGGATGACTGAGAGGTATAGACAGCTCCGGTTGGTGTTGACTTGGAAGCCATTGAGACTCTTCTTCTCTTAGGGTATCTCTCGCCTTCATTTTCGTGACCAGCCATTGGGCTAATTTGACCATTAGAGTAGAGAGAACCACGTCGACTAGATCCTCCGTTTGAAGAAACAGCCTTGGACGCGGCACGTGTAGTCATATGTAAAGGTTCTGTTGGCTGCAGGCGCGATGGCTTCTGCGGCGTGGCAGCTCGTTTCCGCCTGAGCTCCATTGTGGCCGCAGGCTACCATCATATTGGGTTACTGATATGGCCTGCAGATAAGATTGAAAGACTTACGAATGAGGAGATATGGAAGATCTGATTCGCGTATGTCGGATTGTTGTGACGTAAAAATCTTTTGCTAGATCAATATCAGTAAATGAGTAACGCCGTCAAGATTGAATCATGAAAGAATTTGTTATAGGGCGAAGTAAATATATTGAGCGGATGAATTTGGACTGAAGGAAGGGCAAAGTCCTGTGCTGTTGAAAGAGATTACAGCTTGTTGGCTCCGAAGCAACAAGGAGATCAAGGAACGTGAACAAAGTGGTTGTAATGAGGTTTCAGGAAGAAAAGTCATCAAACTATTGCGCAGATGATAGGGTAGTCGATCGGATCAAGCGACGTCGACGTGCCGAAAGATTCACTCACTTTGAATGGTCAAGTTGGTCGAGATGATGTTGCTTTGGTGCAAAACTTGATCGCCCCCAAGAGAGACAATCCCCAAGAACGAATAGAAGAGTGTTGAAAATACGAAACGAACATATATGGGCAAGAACACGAGACGGATGAAGGAGCAAAGACGGTCGACTTTTGGAAGGTCTTGATCATGAACAACACATCGAAGTCTTCTCTCACCTGGACAGACACACACACCTTGAGCCTCCAAAGCGAGTTATGCCCAGCCAATCAGAAAACGGCTGGCTCGTTAGCGCCATATCTGAAAGCCGACGGCTCCACCCGAACTCCTTGACGTGGCCAAAGACAACCCAAATACCAGTCACATTGAAAGGAGCGATTGACACGAAAACAACATAGGTTCTTGGAACGAGGCGTTCTCGAAAGCGTTATTTGAACAGCGAGATACAGAATATTGCAGCTCTTTACATGTGCCAGCAAAGCTTACTGAAGACAAGACACGGTTTCGCGTGCTTCGACCATTCGTGGAGATAAATGCAACAACGGCTCTCTGCATACTCTAGATCCGAGACGCCTTTCTCGCGATACGAAAGAAGTTCTGAATAGACACGAATTTGGTCATGCCGCGTTCAAGCCCCACGCATGCTGAGATTAACACGAAATACAGTGGTAGCTCCTGCGATTAGCGAAATCAATTTCTCCGCGCTATGTACCGAGTCCGTTTGGACATGGTGAATTAGAAAAAAAGCCAAAGTATCATGACTATCGTGTAGAGCCTCCTTGACTGCGATCCAGTCCTCCCTGCTTCCTTCATACGGCGATATTATTGCTCCTCAGGATCCTCAGGCTGGTCAAAGAGGAAGTTGGCTGCGAGCTCCTCGTTCTTGTCGCATGCAAAGTAAGCTTGAATGACAAGGTCTCTCTCGAAACCGAGACGGCAAAGNNCTAAAAAGTGTTAGCAAGTATGAAATGATACGGATCAGAGGAAACTCACTCTCTCGATGGCTTCTCTCTCCTCTTCAGTAACACTGATGGCTTGAGCACCAGCGGGGAGAGCGGCGTCGTCGTCAACATCCTCAGCAAGAAGAGACATGAAAGCTTCAGGATTTTGGCCGATAAGCTGTGCGATTTGAGGGTTACCAGCGGCAACCTGCTGAAGGATAGGCTCGAGCATCTGGGGCTGAGCCTGAACGAGCTGGCGAAGTTGCTGGAATTGGGGGTTGTTTCTGAGGAACTCCAGAGGGTCACCACCTGCACCTAGTCCAGCCTCAGCGCCCTGAGCGGGCTGAGCTGCACGAGTACTTCCGCGGCCACCACCCTGGGCAGCCTGAGCAGCAGCCTCGAAAAGGTTGAGGCCTTCGTCGTCAGCACCAGTAGATTGTGCAGCAGCAGGAGCAGCAGTGGGAGCCTGACTCTGTTGTCTAGGTGCAGCCTGGTTCTGCTGTTGCTGCTCTTGCTCACGTTGAGCGCTTTCGGGAATGCCGTTCAGAAGGTACTCGACAGCGCGATCGGGGTTGAAGAAAGCGGCGCGCATGGCACGATCGATGTCGGCGCGAGGGAAGCCCATGGCCTCCATGTTAGAGATGGCCGCAGCGCGCTCATCGCCAAGAGTGAGTGCCGAGGGATCGTTGAAGCGGCTGCTCTCATTCGTGGCAGGAGAGGGAGTAGCGGGGACGGGGGCGGACGCGGAGGTTGAAGAGGATGTCGGTGCTTGAGGAGGAGCAGGAGTTGTGGCGGGTGCAGCGGGGGCGGGGGTCGCGGGTGCTGAAGGTTTTGAAGGAGCAGCCTTGGGCTTNNCGGCGAGTGTTAGTCGGGTGTCTTTGAACAGTGGGTGGGGAGGGAGATATACCTTGGAGGTCATACAGACGATGAAACCCTTCTCCTCGATCTTGTACGACTCGACGGTCTTGTCGTCTTGCAGAATCTTACCCGAGTAGATGAGCTTCTGTGTCGATGGCTCCCATCCCTTCTCGGATGCGATCTTTGACTTGACTTCGCCGATNNCTACGCAGTGTTAGTCGTTGACACATGCCGTCGTGAGATGAGAGGAGCGTACCGTCTCTGAGGGCTCGGCCTCGATAACAAACTTCTGTTGCTTAAGATCCTCTGAAGCGACTGTTAGTGGGGGCGCTTCCACGAAGCGCAGAGCAAAGAGGACATACTGAATGTCAACTTCATCGTGTCGACCTTGTTGTGCTGGTATCTGGTTGTGGTTGTTGTTATGGGGTTGGATGCAGCTGATGGATCCGAGTTTGAGGATTTGGCAAGATGTGATAGTCGGCGGAGTTGTAGAGTGAAGAGAGTGTGTGGCAAGCTGGACATGCTTCGAGAATGCGCGCCCGCCCGCAAAGCCAGCGAGCGTCATACAGATTCACCTTGGCGCTGTAGCCTGTCCACGACTTCCACTCTAACTTACTCATATCTTAGACATACCTGTTTTACTGTCTCCTACTCACTAACTGTGTCTGTTTGATCGCAGTTGCTTGGTTCTAATCAGTCTTGTTGCTCTCGCCATCAATTCCTCATCACACTCCTCACTGTCAACCCCTCAATCGCCGTCACCAATAGAGCTTGAGCTTGCATAGGTAGTCGTGTAACACGACCACACCATGTCTTCATCAGCACGGTGCTCCAAACATGGGGCAGTCCGAGGATGTGATAAGAGAGACAGAAGGCTCTCACTGGAAGTGGCAACATGCTCTTAAACTTCTATCGTTTCGACCTTGTTGCATTGTATCCAACCACTGGAACATAACATGATGCAGACCAAAACAGCGCTCCCTAGTCCAGTCCATTGCTAACATGGGGCTACGACAGACAGCAGTTGTTTCTGGTTCAGAACCGTTCATTGGACTTGCTGCTCTTGTTAGATGATCACCGTCCTCCTATAGCAATATGTCATTTGACAGTCTACTCTGCCGAACCTGGTTGATGGAATATTCGTATTCATCATCCCCGCCAATATTGCGACAGGAGCAGCAGCATGGAGACGAATGCAGACTATATGCAAGCCGAGCCAGTTGTGTCAACTTGTCAAGGCCTCCATTCCACTGCACCGTGCGACGAGGAAGCAAAACTCTCCGAGTCTTCGTGCTACCTTCAGGCCGCTTCTCAGCAACCAGTTCCGCCGCTCCTGAGCGTCATGTTTATTAACTGTTCGTTCTGGAATGGACGGCCTTGCGGTTTCAAGAAGCTCCTCAATCTAAGGGTCTTGATTTCTGACGTTGATGGTTGCCCAATAAACTGTGGGAGCGATCTTGTGAGCGTCACGAAAATAGCCAGATGCTGTCGTACACATTGTGATATTCCTTCCGTGTCTCTGCACCACTCAAGCCTTTGTGTTGCAATTTCGATTGCTGCGAGTTGCGATTTGACTTTTCGAGGCGGCCCCACCTGTGACCTGTCA
This sequence comes from Aureobasidium vineae, assembly GCA_903819635.1. Classification (NCBI taxonomy): domain Eukaryota; kingdom Fungi; phylum Ascomycota; class Dothideomycetes; order Dothideales; family Saccotheciaceae; genus Aureobasidium; species Aureobasidium vineae. The sequence goes on from CAIJEN010000014.1 coordinate 378,248, forward strand.
AAGCTGACTGACTGCTCAGAAGCTTCGTCGTCGCCGACATTCGACGACATCTCTTCAGCAGTGCCTCTCGTGTCATGTCAAATTGCCCCCTCCTCCTGCATACGACAACAGGCTAGAGATGATAAGAGCGCGGTAACTCGCAGCTGCACTTGTCTCGCGCCGTCTGCATTTTGGGGACCGGACTTGGATGGTCGATTGCTCAATGCTCGCCAGCCCGAAGAGGTCAAGTTCGCGGCCGAGCGCGTCCCCCATGCTCAATCATGGCGTTTGGTAGCGAGGTGCCGCCGCCGATTGCTAACCACGGCATGGACAGCCCCAGAACCCGGATTACACAGGCGCGCAATCCGGGAAGTCCTTGTTGATGATCGCAAACAACGACCGGGCGTGTGTTGATGGCTTGCTGCCGCCTGCTATGAGATAATGCTTGAAGAGATTTAGATGAGCATCTCCTTCCTTGCCCGTAGCAACTCCCCTTACATATACTCCTTCTGTCCTCTGCCTTTCAGGCCTCGTGTCTTTCTTTTTCCGTCCTGATCATCACCACTCCCCCGGATCACTATTGATCTCATGCATGAAACCGTGCAAGGACTCGGTATGATATTCTAGCGCACATCCCCGACGACCGAGAATCCTTGGCTGCATACACCACACAACGTTCATGCTTGAGGCTCAAGACTTGCGAACACAGTCAAACTCGTGTCATCCTGCATCTTCGTTTCTCGCTCAGCTTACAATCGCCCGTTTCACCTCTTCTTTCCTCCTTCATCCGTCTCGACCTTTACAACCTTAGAAGCACATTCGCAACGTGGAGAGACTATCAAGTCTGAGAACCAGGATCACATCGAATATCATCTGAAGCATTTGAGTTTCATGTATCTCTGAAACTTCTGCGAACTGTTCTGTGTCTTCCACAACTCTTCGAGAAGACTTTCCGCCAACTCGCCACGATCGTTATACACCTTGCGCAAGCATACGACACTCCTTACAACCAACTCACAATCATTTACTGGATAACAACCTTTTCATCATGGCTCTGATTCAAAGAAGCCCAGGATGCATCCTTAGCTGCCTGGCAGCTTGCTTCTCTACAACTGCTCTCGCCACTTTCATTACACTGTTCGCAGCGTCCGTCCTTGTATCCACCCCCATACATATGCAAGCTACGGTAGCTGCTGTGTTTGACATTCTGGCTATCACGATCCTTTTCGTCTTCGTTGTCTTTTATACCTGTACCGCTCGCAACCTCCAATCTTACAAATGGGCTCTAGCCGTTGCAGTCCTCTTGCCATTTACAGTTGCAATGATCATGTCGATCTACGTTCTTGGCTGGATGTATAACAATCTACCACTTATCGAGACACACTATCGCTCTGAATATCTCGCATCCATGGTCGCCGCGGCTCTCGCGATGTGGACCCTATCGCTCATCACTCTCGGTGTTTATGGTGGGCTCTACTGGAGATCGAAATCATCATTGCCCGATTCTGTTCTTTTCACATCAGACCCACTACAAAGCTGTATGGACCTGGGAGAACACAAGACTCAAGCCCTCTCTTTAGACACTCTCTCACCTTACGCACCGAGCTTCAATCGACCAATGTCCACATTCTCCGATGCTTCCGAAGAACAGTCAACCGGCATCAAGTCTAGTGTTCGCAATTCCGTGCAACAGTTCCTCCGTAAGGGTTCGAAGAGCCCACGCAAGCAGTCAAAGGAGACTGTACGATCAGACTCGATATCCGAGCGCAGACCATCCGATGGATTTGAGACTTGGAGCGTTGCACCTAATCCTACCACAGTTGAGGCAACAGATGCTTTGACGGCACTGCGCGTCGCACAACCACACCGACTCGAGACCATTCCTGGCAGTAGACCAGTATCCCCCGCCCATCCTCTCGATGGACCTTTCCCAGAGGCATGTGAGGAAGACGAAGAGGCTGACGAAGTGCCCGAGTCACCCGACTTTCCTCCTTTTGCTCCATCCTTACACCGCCGTCCATCACACCAACAGATGAACCAGGATCAGACCCATATTCATCCCTTGTTCCGCAGTGATAGTCCTTTGCCCTCTCCTGCTGCTTCTCCAGGCACCATCATCACCTCTTCACCATTCGCTGGCCAGGTCGTCAGCCCTAGTGATGTCGCGTTCGGCTCCCGCAGCCGTAAAGGCTCTGCATTGAGTTCACGACCATCCAGCCCAAACAGTCTCATTCGCTCTGGTAGTGCTATGNNAGTCTCAGCAGACCAGCCAGCTCACGGAGCATCAGAGGTCTCGCAGCACAACAAAGACCTCGCATGGCATTGAGCCCCAGTCTTGGANGACTTGAGGGCAGAGTGTGACATGTCCATTCAGAAACCCAGGCCGACACTACACAAGCGTGAACGATCCGCTTGAGCTCAACGCTCTTGTCTTGCACCAGAGCTTGCCTCTTTTACGATATAACGTCTCCTCTGTCATTTTTTCTGGGCTCTCTCAAAAGGGCTTGCCTTCATGCTCTACATTCACTTCTGTCCCATTCTACCGATATCCCCTGAGCGATCTGTTCCGTTCTCATTTTCTATATTGTTAGTGTCTTCTTACAAACGATTCTCCTCTGTCTATTACACTCCCTTTTCCTCCTACTATAACGAGCCATGACCTACAACGCAAAGTACCAAAAAGAATTCAATGGTCGCATGCAAGGCCAATCCTTCCTCCCAAGCCAAATTTCGTTGTTCCTGCAGCATGGCGCACCGGCGCACGCGGTGCGTTTTGGAAGTTGACGGTCCGTTGAACCTTGCGAACCGTTTCCCAAACTCTAAACTTCGGGACGCCTGACAAGAAACGTTCTTGCGTAGTCAAATTTCGACACCAAGCTGATGCCGTGTTGCTGTGCAGAAAGTGTTCGGTACGGACGATGAAGGTGCATATGGCGAATCTAATACTGCTTCCGTGGTACTGTAGTGTCACGTTTTGTGTTTTGTTTTGCGGCTGTCTTTGCTGTGCTGTTGACAAGTGTGTGTTTAGCTGTTGCATTGCATTGCATCGATGTCTGGCAGCGACTTTCTGCTTGGACCTTGAGACGTGAACTAACGATTGGATGTTTTTCAGTGGCCGCTATGAGCATCTTCAATATTCTATGGTTGTGCTGGGATCCATGGGTGGTTGGCATGGAGCAGACTCATCGAAAGCTGGTGGTGAGGCATCTTTTGCGGTGAAAGAGTGCTGTCAATGCTTCTTTGATCTGTACCACAGTACAATTTTACGCTATGGAAGTCGACAGCTTGGTTGACTGCTCTTCGCGACTCACCAACACTCTAAAGACACGCGGGCAGAAATGCACAAAAAATGTTCCAGTTGCTCGACAGCTCCGGACTTAACACGGCGTTTACATTTCGAGACGCGAAGAGAAACGAGAATTGAACAAGAGATCTAGCGACAGCTGTAACCTCTTCTAGTTAGTGTGGTTAGAAGACTGCTGCATTTAGAAGGCAGTCCTGTGGGTGAGTCGAGCGTGAGAGGAAGGGCCAGCCAACAGTGAGGGCAAGAGCAGCAAAAGCCAAGCTCCAGCACCAATCTCGTCTCTCAAACTCCATCGGCGTCATCAACTTTCGCTCTCCCAACACCACGTTTCCATCGCTGATCTCCATCGCGTCTTTCGTTCGCATCGATGGTTCACTAGATCCCAGGTCATCGGATCGCGAAAAGTCTCACTTTTATCTCTTCCTCCTTCGCCTATCGAGACGGCGGAATGCAATCAAAATTTCGGGACATGCAACAGCAAGACAATCTACACAAAACAGCCCGGGGTGGAGTTGCCCACGCGAAGCTCAGCCCTCTGCAAACAACTCCACCCAAAGATCAAATCTATATTGCTGCCGTCGCTGCCACTTACGCAGGCTGTGTTTGCTGTTTAATATAGCAAGCTTTCGATAATCTCGGGTAAGCCGCTGGATGGAGATGCGCTCGAGCTGAGTGTGGAGGCTGATCTTCATGCATATGCAGTATGCGAGTGAGTGCACCAACACTGATATGACAGGACTGTTTTGCATTCTGCATTACAATTGCTGACCTGGTCGCTGTCTATGAATGGCTGCAAGAGTGATGTATACTGCAGCTTGTTGGCTGTCTGCAATGACTTGCCTATTCATGCAACTCTAATTTCGCTGTCGCCGGAGTGCGGGTGTCAATCACCCAAATCGCCAAAGACGAGTACAGGTACTGGTCAAGCAGCAGGAAACTCTCTTGCCGACCTTCGGTATGCGAAGAGGCTCGCACACAGCTACACTGGACCGACCAGCAGCATACCGAGACGGCAGGAAGAAATCATCAGAGGGTACACCAAAGAAATGTCGCCCTGCACAATCTCGAAGCAAGCCAACGTCCGCATCCATCCCAGTCGTATGGCAAGCTGTTCGGCCAAAGCCACAACCAGTAACATACCCACGCTTCTTGAAGCTCGCGAAGAAAACAGCGCCGGACTTCAAGAACGACCTCAAGGCACGCTCTAAGTGCCCTTTGCCATCATGCGACATGCCCCCTCCTGCGTGGACGACCCTTGTGGACTTTTGGAACCATGCGGAGGACGAAAGTATGCACATGGGTTGTTTGAAGATGGTCGGTACCCATGTGAGCTTGGTTGTGCTCAGGAATTCACAGACAACCTCGGACGCATCCGCCACTACTCCCTGCAAAACTGTACATTCGAGAGGTTCCCGGACTATGACTGTGCCAAAATGGGACGCTCCGGTCCATACGATGATGCTACCCAGACTCGCATGAGGCACTGGCACAAGACGCACGCCTCAAACGCTTATGGCATGTCGAACATGCCTTTCCAGAATCCAATTTGTGAACTCGGCTTCGCAAGCAAAAGTCTCCTACATTATCACTTATGGGGTGGTGTGAGGCTCAAGGGCTTTGGGACTCGCGGTTGCGCCCACATAATCCAGAGCGCGGATGTGTTTGACCCAGTTGACATTCTTACCTCCGAATAGATTGACACGTAGACGTTTGACTAATCCATAACGACATTTTTCTCTGAATTGTTTCTCATTTGCAAGCTCTATACGATGGACAGAATTCAAAGAAGCTCGGGGTTGAGCTAATCGAGGACTTTGATACGATGCGAGCAGTACTGCCGGCCTTGCCAGACATCTCCACTGCACCGCTCGTTTCGCGAGATGCCACCACTCGCTTTGCCTCCTACAAAGAGTCCATCATCGTCAAGTCTGTCGCAAGGTCTCTCATCAATCTCAATGAGCAATCGGCAGACAGGAGGAGCACTGGGTGCGGCAGCGTCCGCGCATCTGATCTCACCAGTGGAGATGTGCCGTTCTCAAGATATACCTTCCAATGTCCTGCCCCCTGGTGTACCACCACATTCGAAACGAAGAACAAGCTGAGCGAGTTTTATCTCCACGTCGAGGAGCCTGCTCACGCCTTATGGCTCCACGATAGTCAAGCACACGATGTGTTCCCATGCCGCTTTGATTGTGGGTTGGCCTTCATTACAGAGTACTCTCGCTGGAGACACGAGGCGTCTCATACTTGTCCAGAGCAGCCTTCAGACACCGTCATGTCGCGAAGCGGGATTCCCTGACCAGTCGCACACGCAGTGCAAGATGTTTGACATCAACATCACGCCGGGAATGCCTGTTGCCCAATGCCTCAAGCATATGAATATATTCATGCAACACATGAGTACGAGAACAGCCCCGAGCCATGAAATGCCACACCTGCAAGATGGGCTTCATCAGCCAGCGCCTCTTTGCGTTCCATCTGGTCAAAGACAGGAAGCACACATACCATGGCCGTGTGCGGGACCTTGACAGTTTGCACCATCTCCAATTACTCAAACAGCAGGAGCTCGTCTGGACACCCCCACCAAAGTACATCCACGTCCACGATGGCGCTGTCAACAAGCCGGAGCTCCTCGATCTCTCATCAAAACAGTCTCTCTCTCAGGTGCGTTCAAAGACAGAGACGGCGGCACTCACGTCATCATCTTCTTCTTCCGGAGCAGTCGGAACAAAGGAAAGACGTCTACACCTAAAGGACGCATGCGTCATGCTCTGCGACTCGTCAAACTCCTGCGCCACGCTGGTCGAATCGTCGGAGCTTTGTCTGTGGCCATTATCACAACACAGTTCACCAAGGCCAAGCTAATGCCTAGTTTCTTTGGTGATCTTGAGTTGGAAGCTACCCTCGTTGTCGATGACCTGCCGGCCATGAACTACACTAGCACCATGACAAAACACCTCAAGGTCTATGCTACCAGGGCTGCGGCAGCAACAGTTCAGCTCACGACCCATATCCTCTATGCAATGACGCACTCCAAGAACCCGATTCTCGTATCGGTTGGAGCCAATGGATTTGGCGAACAACTGGACACGTTTCGGCTTCATGGACAGGCTCACCAGGCAATACGGTGACATGGACATATTGGTGACGGTGCCGGCCGAGGACATCTATTCTGCAAGAGGACAAATACTTGGTACTGTGATATGTCCAGAGGAGTACAAGAGCATCCACTATGGTCTCTACACGTCAAGGGACATCGCAGAATGGGGTACTGGTGGTGATAACTATGCTGGGGTATTGGCATGGAAGCAGGTGCAGGATGGGCATAAGACCAAGGCTCATACCGCTGCTCAGTCATGGGCAGACTTTGGAGGACACCGCGGACTAAGGTTCGACAACCTCGTTTAGCATTCGTCTATTCATAGCTAGTGTGTTTCGTCCCTGGAAGCATTCCGTTTCTACACAATTCACACTGTTTGCAATTTTGACACTGCTTCGATTGCGTAAGAGCATCTTGTTCTAAGTACACCTAGCACTCGAGTACTAGTAGTCCATCAACTGCAACTTCTTGCCAACCTTGTTCCTTGCCGCAGCCTTCTGGCTGGGCTTGATGTTGCCATTCTGCTCCTGCTTCAATGCTTGCAATAACATTCCAGCATCGAAGAAGCCATCTGCACAAATTGTCAGTATTGCGATTACGTGAAAACAAAAGATCAGACTTACNNAGCCGCCCAAACCGTCATCGTCGCTGACCTGCTCGCTTTCCATAGCAGGTGTTCTGGTACCATCGACAAGTATACCACGGGACTTCAGCCTGGCATTCTTTGGTCTGGCCTTTGCTTTCAGCTCCTCTGCTTCTCTTGCACGACTGGCAAGCTTATCAGTGTTGGTGCCTCTTCTCTGTGTCTGTCTCAGAACCTTTCTCATTTCGAGGAAGTAGCTCTCGATGGCGTCAATGTAACGCTTGGTCTGACGGTGCTTGGAAGAAGCACAGATACTGACACTGCCATCCTTGATGATGTAGCCGATACCGAAACCATCTCCTGAGGTAGGTCCGAAGCCGAACTGGCGTAGAGATGGATTACCGCAGTTCGATGTCGAGAGAATGGTCGTGTTCAGTCTATCCCAACCACCGTCGGCGAATAGCGAAGGCATGACACCTGTGTTGGTTTGTACACGGTTCATGGAGCTTCGAGAGCTGCCATCATCGCTCATCACATCAGAGGAGTTACCATCATGCACACTGTCACCACTATCGCCATTCTGACTCAAGATTTCTTCATCTCCATCGATCATGCGCTGCCAGACACAAAACAAGGCATACAAGTGTCTGTCTTGTCCTTGGGCTTTGGCACACTCTTTAGTGATCTCGGTATGTTTCTGGCATGCTTTGCGCAATGCTTCTACCTTCTTGGCAGGTGGGTTGTCACCCCAGAAGAGTTTGACGAACTCAGTGGATTCATCAGTGACCGGTCGGATGGCTTCGGTACGACCATGGTAAAAGACCTTGGTCATCGCGGGTTCGTAAACACACTCCATTCTTCCATACAGACCATAGTATGCTGCTTGGAAGGCCATCTGTACAAAGGCATCGGGCGAGAAGCCCATGCTCGTCATAAAGTTCTTGCCGTACTGCATGAACTCGAGAGTTGCAAACTCGTTCTGCTGGATAAGGTCTGCAAGACGAGTCTCGGCAAATCGGACAGCGGTCGATATCTCAGGCAGCATATCCCACTCCAATCTGTGCGGTGTCGTCGAAACGTCACCAAAACTGTTTGGATCACGCTTGGCAGGATCCGGTGAGTCTGAGGCCCACAACGAGGGTGCTTTGCCATTGATAGTACGAGCGAAACGCAGGATTGTGTCGGTATAGACGTCAGATGCGAATCGCAAGACTGTATGGCCGTCGACTCCGGTATGTTCAAAGTTGATGCCGGCACTGCCGTTCTTGCAGACGATGAGTTGCAGCTTGTCGTACCAACGGTTGGTACATGTACCAACTTGGAGACCATCTTCAATCTGAGAGGTGCCACACAGCATGTTCATACATAGATCTGCGCCTGACTTGGGCTCGGTGTAATCTAGGCAGAGGATGAACAGGGCCGAGTCAACGATGTTGAGACTGTCGGAATTGTTTGAACCTTCCTCTCGAGAGAGAACATCGCGAAGACTGGACCAGATCTTGCGATTCTCGGTGCTGAGAACACCAACAGCATTGCGCGCAAATTCTTGGATGGGAATATTCTGCGCATCATCGACAATGACTTGGAGGTTTACAGTGATGTCTTTCTCCGTCATGATCAAATCATTGTTGTCGTCCAGAACGTCGAACCAGTAGAACTGGCCACGCACCAAGACAACAATGTGCTTCGACGAAGGATCCTGTCCAATCTGGCAACCATGTTCGGTAGGTATGCGAGCGGTACCAAACAGACGTGAATACTGGTACATGTCTAGAGGTTGACCTCTGAGGGTGTCGGGCTCAAGCTCTTCCTTTCTGACAGCTCTCACGAATGAGAGTGCGGATATGACAAGGGACGCGGCACGAGTGACCTGGTTGTTTCTGGCTGGGGTGGGATCATCTTCGAGCAAGAAGAACGGGTTGAGGTTCAGAACGACAGGGTTGTCGAAGTTGAGGTACGAGTCGTACCCTAGGAAAGGTCAGCAAATGAAACCTGGACGATAAGCAGTTACAAACGTACAGAACTGTTCGATATAGCTGGACCTGCCAGTGGCATACTTCTTGAGCTTCTCTTGAAGCTCAGGGCCCTCAGCTCTCAGGAACTCATGCACAGCGGCTTCGGTCTCGGCGTGTTCTCTGGCGGATTGTAAAGGCCTCAGGGACGCGAGGTACTTGTCACAAGACTTGTCCAGGTCCGGGATCGGAAGCTTGGGCAGCTTCTCTTGGGAAGCGAATGTGACTCCCGGAGTTGTCATGGCGGACTTCTCGGTTTTGTGATTTGCGACAGGTAAAGACTTGGTTGCTTCTTTGGAAGAGGAGCTCGACCGCTTGAACTCGGAGGGAGCGGATTTCGGGGGACTAGAAGAGGAGACAACCTGGTCTAGAGAGGTGGAGGTGTTGGTAAGTCTTCTGGCAGTCATGGCGATGATTTGTCAGTTTAGGTGTACAGAGGTGAGACAGTGGTTGAGATGGACAAGCCACGAAGAGCGGTGCGGAAGAAGTAGTGGCAGTCTTGTAGACAGTAAGGTGGCATTGGAAGGGGGCGTGGAAGGGAAAAAGACCAAACAGGAGGAAGAGCTGGAGAGGCTGATACAAATATATCGAGGGTTATCACATGCGGCAGCGTCATGCAGGGACCCTGAGGATAAATGGAGGGGCACGTGTTGACAGCCGCTGCTCCGGCTCTTTGGAATGATGAGGGGAATGGAAACGATGCAATTTATGGCCTTGCCATTTGTATGCCCTGGCCTCTCGGTTATAACTCACCTTATAGACAGAGACGGCGGATCAGTGGAAGCCGGAAAATCGCTTGTACATGCATGTACTCGTGCTGTGCTGCACTGCAATCGAGACGTGGGGTAATGACAATCGCTGCAGAGAGGCTGTTGCAAAGATAGTGAGCTGAGGACAGACAGTGGATAGATGGCTTTTCGAGAAGAATCCAAAGATAGTGTGAGCGGCCCTAGACTTCTAAGCTCGGCTATCCCAAGTCCTCGACGAGCAGCGGCTTCTGAATAGAGTGTCTGGCTTTTGACAGTTGCTCAGAGGCTTGAGATGGTTTTGGGGACACCTCGGATGACAGCGCCCAGGCTCGAAACCTGGAGAAGTTGCGCCGGGGAAAGGGAAGCATGGACCGCGCGCGTGAGGGTCGCGCCTTCTGGAACAAGCAAAGAAGTTTGGAAGCAAGTGCGACTCGCGACGTGTGTGTAAGAGGAGGAAGTTGGACATGAGCGACATTATCCAGGTCCTTCCGAACATCGACACCGAGCCATTCGAAAAAGTGCTGGAACGCCTGGAAAAGGCCAACATCAGCAGCAATGACTTGATGACCCTCGGCGCCGTCGATGTCGCCCGCCGCGCCGACGTGTCTATCGACCAAGTCCGCGAACTCACCGCATCCTTGATCACCCAGCTCCATGCCCAGCTCGGCTTCGACACGCTCGAGAATAGTCGCGTCAAGGAGGGAGATGGCCCTGCCAAAAGAGCAAAGGAAGATACAACATGGTCACACATAAGCACTCTAGACGACGACCTTGACGCAGCACTTGGAGGAGGCTTNCCTGCTGGCCAAGTCTGCGAAATCACTGGAGAGAGTGCAGCAGGCAAGACCCAGCTGCTCTTGACCTTGCTCCTCGCTGTGCAACTAGCTCCACCCAAGGGGCTTGGCAAGAGTGCACTGTACTTGTCCACCGAAGCACCACTGTCGACCACCCGTCTGAACCAGATCTTGACAAGACATCCATACCTCTCCTCTCTGTCCGACTCCAAAAAGCCTTCTCTTTCCCGTGTTCAGAGCACTCAGCTCCAAGACCTCGAGTCCCAGGACCATGTTCTACGTTACCAAGTGCCTGTACAAATTGCCCGAGCCAACGTCGGTCTCATCATCGTCGACTCGGTAGCAGCCAACTTCCGCGCAGAGTTCGATCGTGCTGGCGCCAACTCGTCTGATGCTCTGGCTCGCCGCAGTCTACAGTTGACCCAACTTGGCGCTCATTTGCGCGACCTCGCTCGTTCTCATAATGTCGCAATCGTTGTTGCCAACCAAGTCCTCGATCGCTTCGGCCCTGTAGCTTCCCTTTTCGATGCTACTGCAACGCCTTTGTCGCAGAACTCTGTTGCCACACAAGTCTCGAGTATCAACAACAATACTTCCGCACCTCCACCACCGTCACAACAGCCCCAGCTACTGCTCTCCACAAACGACCCCTTGTCTTTGGATCACCAACAACGCTTCTTCACAGGGTGGGGTGACCACCGTTTCATGCGCGACCTGAAAACTCCTTCACTGGGCTTGACCTGGACAAATCAGTTGTCAGCACGTATTGTACTGCTCAAGCAACCTATCCTCAAGCCACAAGATTATCTGCTAGGACCAGGTATGGATATCGTTGGTTGGAAGCGCCATCTCAAAGTCGCCTTTTCGGCTTGGTCGCGTGATGACAACGGCACGGATGGTGTCGAGTTTGAGGTCTGCGAGGAAGGCATCAGGTCGAAGAAACCAGAAGATAGCACAGGCACGTCCGATGAAGCTTGAAGAGCATGAAAAGCACGATACGAATTACGATTGAATGGCATACAGGACACCCGAACTTGGTGGTCTACGAACATAGAAATAGACAAGCGACTTACACCGCACTTGAGAAGCGTTGCAAAAAAAAAGCCATAGAACTAGATTGGGTGCTCGTGTTGAGAGTCTTTGTTTGCTGAAGAGTTCACCCTGTAGTCATAGAGTACGATACATGAGGCCCGGAGCACCTCTCGTTCATGGCTGGCGTTGTGGTGAACGAAAACAGGTCACTGGAACTAACAACATCCTTGCCAATGAACCTGATGCGCTTTAGAAGAGACGAGAGTCTCGAGTTCTGCGTGCCGTAGGACAGCAGCTTACTGCGTAGTGAAGAGGTGATTCCTCCCATGTAACTCTGCCACCGCGTTGACGCTGTGGGTCTGGATGATAAATTCAACAACAAAGGAAGAAATTTGGAGTGAGTGCAGCGCATTCCACTTCCTCACTTTGCATAATTGGCTAACTGAACTCAGACGTCCAGCCACGCTCCATCGCCTTTCACTCACTCTTCTGGCTTGCTCTCTCGTCATCAATTCCAGCGCGATTGACTGCTTGAACAAAGTGTCTTTAGCTCAACATCTTCCTCGCCATGACCCGATCTATCTCCATCTTCCACTTCATCTCTACTTCCATCCTCGATGGCACGTCCTGATAACGCCAATATGGATGCGCTACCTCTCGAACTCAAGCAGCGCATCTGTAGCTTCCTCACACCAAAAGAACTCAAGCCACTCAGACTCACTTGCAAAATCTTCGCCACGGCAGCTGAACGTTACTCCATCAATCGTTTCATTCTATTTGTTCATCCCGATAGTCTCGCAACTCTTCGCAAGATCGTGGAGCACGAGATCTTCAGCAAGTATCTCACCACCGTCGTTTACGATTCCGTTACCTTGAGTCAAATACAACCAATTACAGTCGAGGATCCGTGCTGGGATGACTTCCGGCCCAAGACATCGTCGCTCGTTTCGAACGAAAGTTACTCTACAATAACAAGCCGGTTGATGCGTGACGCCACAGAGAGCTACCAAGCCGCCTGGGACGAGGCGCAACAAATGAAAGCATCATTGAAACTCCTTGAAGGTCTGTTCCGGTATCAACAAGACCAGGACGTGTTTGATGACTTCGCCGACGAGATCGAGTATGCACTATGGAAATGTCAACGCCTTAGAAATATCATTCTATCAACGCGCCATCCTGACAAAGAAGCCAAGGCTCGGCTTTTCATGCACGAACGTTTGTGTACTTCGTGGGCACTGCGCACAAATGGTGATCAGGACATTGTCTANTCGGAAACGACCAATTTAGAGTCCTTGACCTTAATCGGAGTGAAGCTGCCTCGCCGAGTCAGCTCCGAAGATGCCCAAGTACTGGGGAACCTGAAGCACCTCCGGATCAGGACAGGGCAAACCACCTCCGGTCTCTCCGGTATGCAATGTCTGTTCAGTGTCACGAAACGCCTCAAGACTCTGAGCTTGTCGGTAAATTCCTGCAACATCACAAAAATTATCAAAGTGTTTCGTTCAAACAGTCTTCGAGTCTGTCTTATAGACTTCAAGCACGTCCAAGGAGATGCTTTGATCGACTTTCTCCTCCATCATGCTCCCTTACTGCAGCGACTTGCTCTTGGCACCGGAAGTTCTGATATCGGCTGGGCTCCAGTGTTTTGTAGCATCTCTGGTGAGCTCCCAGCCTTGAAACGTATCCAGCTCGAGGCGCTCATAAGCCGCTGGAACAAATATTCGATGAGAAGGGATGCCGAGTTGCAGGCGGAGCGGTTCGTTCTATCCGGAGGTTTGCTGCCTCTGATCCAGTACACAAGTTTGAAATCGCGTAGGGGTGAGTACAACCTCCCTGGTCGGGGATTCTCCGTCAACATTGATACCCAAAGTCAACCACCATCTGGACATTGGCCCGATTACGAAGGCATTGCTAATGAGCCTTGGGATGGGTACGAAAGTGAGTGCGAGAACGAAGACAGCGTCGAAAATGAAGATAGCAGCGAGGACGAAGAGGATCAAGGAGAAAATGAAGACGATTGATCGAATACATCTGGATGCTACACTCGGCACAAAAAGTCAACAAGATTTCACAAGCGAGAAAGAGAGAGCGGCGGGATCCCAGCAACACAGATATTAGGACGAAAGTACTCTTCATCTCCAGAGAATGCCGATGGCAGCTTCCCATAGCTATGCACACAATCAAGTACATAACAAATTCATGCTCTCGAGTGCAATTGTGACACGCGATAGTCGTGAAGCCCGTCTCTTCGTGTCAGTGCCTCGGATTTCTGGAGGGTATTCGAACATGTTGGTCTGAATGCCGTGACGCCTCGACTTTGCTCGGCTCAAACTTCACGAGAGAAGTCAAGATATTCATATGGCCATGAGTGCGGTCTCTTAGCCGTATCTTACCTAATATCGTTGTTAGACCACTGATTGTCAGCTAGACGAATCAATAGAAGACCATATAAAGTCTTGCTGGCCGGAATGCATTATCTTGACGCTCTTGCCTTGGTTGCCTTCATCACTGAGGGCAGACAGACACAAAGTTGCTTCGTTCGCTCTCAGTGTCATCACTGACAAAGACTCAAATCATTGGCGGTCGAACGGGGAGAATCGCATGTTTTTGTTTAGTCCGTGATGCCACGGAAACCAGGTAAAAACAGCATGAAATCAAAGAGGACTGTAAACGTCTGTTTGCCTGACGATACTGAAGAGCAGGAGTGGTTGACATTAGATATAAAGACGAAAAGAGCGACTATATAATTATTGGATGTCTCCCGCACCAAACGCCAGCAGATAAGCAACAAAAGAGAGTCCAAGCACAGTCAAAGTAACGACTTGTAAGCAAGATTCACGATGTCAAGCTAATAGCTTGATTCTTGAACTCTCCCAATTCCACAGGCTTGACACCCTTTTCAAACAACCAGTTGCCAACATCTTTACGATCAATGGTCCAGCCCAAAGCAGGGTTGCTCTCAAGCCCGTATCTGACATTTTCCACACCTACGCCGTTTCCATCCATCAACAACGTCGAGCGTACGATGGCAAACTCACCAATCACACTCTCGGCATCAGGTTTGTCCTTTTGCTCCCAGACAAGCTGTTCCATGATTCGCTTGTCGATGTGCGGGGTGTGGAGTAACCAATGATAAAGAGGCACATAGAGGATAGGCACATCTCTAGGGCCACGAGTGATGCCTGTAGTAGAGGCGGCAAGCAATCTTGGCTTTGTTGCAGCTTTGAGCTCATTCAAAGCAGAAAGAAGCGTTGCCATTGCTGTGCGGCAGAGATCTGGGTCGTCCAGTGTTACGGGCATGATGTGTAGCCTCAGCTTTGGAGCGGCGCCTACACCAAAGACGATGGTGTCCACGATGCCAAAGGAGGTTTGGAGAAGGGCTTTGACAGAGTTAATGTCTTTGGCATTGCCTTGGACGATCTCGAGATTGGCGAGCGAGGACTCGGAGACGCCTTGATTGTTGAGAGAAGTGGTGAGTTTGGAAGGTGTGCGGACGAGAGCGCGGCAGGTGTAGCCATCTTTGAGTGCGGCGATGAGACAGGCACCTGCGCATCCACCTGTTGCACCCAAGAAGGCAATAGTTCGATTCATTTCCGGTAAGGGTTGATTAGACGTAAAGATAAAGTGAGCTTGGTATGGGAAGTGTGAGCTTTAGGTTTGGTATACGAAGAGAAGCACGAAAGAAAAAAACACCTGTGAGCGAAGGAGTTATAACCTCAATCACTTACAACCAGATAGTGTCAGCGAATGTAGCTGCCTGGCACTGCCTGAGTGGAAAGAGAAAAAGATCCCAGAGACTCGGTTTCGCGACAGGCCAACGGCCGACACTGCCCGAATCTTACTGTGGCTTGAAGGATCATGGTTAACGACATGGTAACTTTGCAACGTGTTCGATTGGAAGGATATTCGCGGCATCACAGTGACCAAATAATCCCAGGCAGCAGGAAGGTCGTGGTGAGATGCAGATGTTCAAACCGAGAAGACTGATGGGCACAAGAGATGGAGGTGAGCTGGGAAACATGACGAAGCAAGCGGGATTCTACGACGCAGAACACGCGCTCCAGGGCTCAGTCGCGGCAGATGTACTAGCTGCACTGTAGCGGGCTGCAAGGTTGTCGCAGAGACAGATTGCGTGCTGGTAAAATATGTTGAGCTGCTTTCTGGACTGTAGCATTGTTGTGCATAACCAGAGGGACAAGAGAGACTATCGAGTGATGGCGTCCCTCAAGATCGGGATAGGGAAAGAATTGCCGAGGATGAGCCTCGAGATGTCGGGCAGTCTCGTGGACCAAGTCATGCCTTGCATGTCACAACAAGAAGGTTGGCCAGACTGGACGACCTTGTTGATGCGTGATAAGCGCGCAAGACGGACGAATGGCGCATGCTCAAGAATCAGCAGGTATAAAGTTCAGCGGGTATACAACAACGGGTGTTGCATTGTGCAGAGTGTTTACAAGTGGATCCCCGGACAGTAAATAGAGGCGGACGGGACGACGGTTCAACGGCGATAGAGTGTTGATAAGATGGATAGTCAACCCCGCTGTGCAACAACATTGAGCTCTTCTTTTTCACTCGACATATTTGGACACTACATTTTGTGATAGCATGTCTTTCTTGGAACTTCCNCTCGAGCTTCGTCTCATTATCTACGAACATGCAGCCGTCGAGGGAGCAGCCGTGACGATTGGAGCTTGCGAGCTGACGGGCAAAGGCGCCGACCTTGTCCATCGAGTGTACGGCGACGAGCGCGCNCCTCTACCAGGCCTTCCACCGATGCACGAGCCCGCCATCCTCGATAGCTACTCATCGCGCCTTCTCTCGGTGTCAGAACCCGCCCGCATCGATGTTTCGTCTCCATCGTCGAATCCCCCAGATCATGTCGCACCCACGCACCACTCGACCTTATCTTCGCTCCTGCTGCTCAATCACCAAATCAATGCTGAACTTAGCACCCACTTCCGACGAAAGAACAATAAGAAGACCAGTCTCTTTGTACAATTCCCCCTTGGCCTGCACGTCTTCAAGACAAAATGCCCCGACTTCGTCCGCCAGGCTCGCAGCATCCACATCGCCGGCAGCTATCCCAAGCCTACAACTACAAAACAATCCCCACAACTAGACCAGCTAGCACACCTTGTATCTGCAACCCTAGGCAAGAGCCCACGCTACCCAATCGAGAAACTCGAAGCTCGCATCTACTTTCCTGGTGGTGATTCATATCCCCGTGTCTGGGACGACTCTAGTCCCGCTTCCGTCATCTTGCGCAACGTCTGCGGTGGTTTCATCGATATGGAGGTCGCAAGAGGAAGACACGGAACTGGCATCTACGTTTCGGTGCGACCCCACCCAGACAACAAGAGGGTCATATCAACTGTTTGGAGACGCCTGGTTGAGGGGGATAATGGTCAACCCACTTGCGGTGATTGGGCTGTCGACAAGCAGTGGCCAGAGTGGAATAAAGAGTTTGCTCCCTCGTCGCCTTTACCCTAATCTTTCTTACAACAAGACGCATCTCTGGTAGACGCTGGCGTCTACCTTTCGAGCATCTTGAATACCATCCTCATAATACCTAGTATCCGTTCAGACATCTATCGATCCGATGAGAATACTATCAGTGAGCTCAGGTTGCAAACCAACATGCTGCCTTATGCAGACACATCACCTGCGACCTCATGGTATAGAGTGTAATACATGCCTATCACATCCACACTGTGCGATATCTGGATCAGATCAGCAGGATGAGAGCCAAAGCGCTGAGGGCAAATCAAATCTCACGCTTTCCGACTGCAATTCGAGACAATCAGTCGGTATGATTGCACTCGCAAATGAGCCATACAAATGACCTCAAACTTACAACGGGCACGGCTATAAAAGAAGACTATGATCGTCACACTCCATCTTTCCTCCGTCTTGGATCAAGATCTTTCAGAGCACTTCGAAAACACATCACGAAGATACAACAACATGACTTCTCTCAATCTTCAAAGACCAGTCAACAAGCACTCAACTCCAAACAACTTCGACTACAACATGCTCAGCCAATCATACCCCGTGATGCCATCACCGCTCAAGATGCATACCGTCCACGTTGAGAACCGACCAAATCCTGAACCCGTCGATATCTCTCTTCCTCCATCCCCAACACCAGACGAGACTTCGCTCACTCAGTCAAGCCGGAATGAGCTAGAGCCCCTACAAAAAGTCACCATGGAAGAGCAGCCTCCAGAAACCCAAACGCAACAATCACCTCCAGCCATTCCTCCTAGAAGCCCTCATCGTGGGGCCAAGAAGATCAACTGGCTGTCCAGACTTTTCAGCAAGCTGAGTTGCTTGCATGGTGGTAGTCGCAAGGATTCCGGGTCGAGGAAGGATACCAAGCAGTCCAAGGATCGCAGAGTCAGAGACAGATCCACATATACCAAGGGCGGTGGTCTTGGAGGCAGTTACGTCGATCCTGGACCTATGATGAGCGCTCGCTTTGCGGCTTCGTCTTTTGGAGGAGGTGCAGATTTCGGTGGCACTTCTGGAGACTGCGGTGGTGGTTCAGGAGATTGTGGTGGCGATTCGGGAGATTGTGGCGGCGGCTGTGATTGTTAGGCGTAGGATATAGGGTGAGGGAGTCAGATTGAGATATTTCCCGTACAACTGAAAACCAATGTTCGGATAGGTTATGCTCTTAGAACTTGGTAAGCCAATAGATCTTACTCAAACACACGTGGATAATTGCCTCAGCTAAGGCCATATGACCAAGTAATCTGAAGACATGCGCACGTAGGTTCGCTCTCGCTTTTTCACTCATAAATCAAAGGTGCACATGTCCTTCTCAGCCGTTTATCAATATCAAAAAGTGAACAAGGCGGTGATAAGGGTTGCCAACATGAACCAATAACATTGCCTTCGACTCACTCACATCGCTTACGAAAGATGTCCACACCCACTTTACGATCAGTTCCCATCGCCGGACCCTCATCCAATCTGCCGCAAACAAGCGATGTGTCACCGCAAGCTGCAACTCTCCCAACGAAGGGCTCTCTCCCAGCACCAACCACAAAAACGACTCAAGCTCCGACTACCGACTATGGAGAGCCTACCAAGGCTTCCTGCCTTCACCTACGACGACGCAACTTACCGCAGCGCTTCGCACATCTCCTTCGACTGGATCGCCTGAAGAAGGACAACCAGACAACTGTACCAACACCAGAACTCTCAGACCAGGAATCAGACCAGCCCTCAAGGATAGCAGAGTCAGAGCGCAGAGGTGAAAGCCATACAGCAAGACTACCAAGTAGTATGAACAGACCTCACACGCTCTATGACGATGGACAAGGCTCCTGGACCAGCGAATTCGGTTACCTCTACCGTGGCCAATGGCGTCTGAATCTCGCATCTGTTTCGGCTCTGAGTCTCGGGTTCTCTGGCGATGGACTCACTGCTCGTTCTGATAAAGCAGATAATCCTCAGCACTGGACGGACTCGAGAACCCTACAAGGCTCGATTGGTGCTGTCGAGGAACAAAGTTCAAAGGTAATAGACGTTGATTCGAGAACCGAGAGCCACAATACTCGAGTCCAGCGCGTGTCAGAGGACGAAGTTACACACGATGGCTGCGAAGAACAGCATGTGTCGGACGGCGAGACCAGATGTGAGCGCTCCGAGGACAGGTACGGATTATGCGACAGAGATGACGATGTTTATCGCAATTGTCGCGACGCTGAAGACGACGATGGACATGAGGATGCTTGCCATAACTCTTGTGATGCTAAAGGTTGTTATGACGCTGAAGATTGTTGCGAAGCTGAAGGTTGTTGTCGCTAGTGCGATGGTTCAAGTGCGACATCAGAAGATTAGGGAAGCCCGTACAGAATCAGACAGTCGTATCAAAGTCCAATCCATGACCACGACGAACATGAGTCGACGACAGTGATTCGCCAAAGGATAAAACCACTATGTGATTGCAACTTGCAAGGTGGACAGAATTCGGCTCGATGCAAGCAGATCTCTATACCCGAGACTGACAAGCTATTTTCCAGAAATATGAACATACGGCAGTAGGGATTCGAAGTCGACCATCCATTCGAAAGTCAAGTATGCGCCCAGTCTTGAAAGTCTCAAGTGATGTTGGAAGGAGCGAGGGAGGCTTCGTGGTGGTGACAACGGCGTTCGGCCGAGCAACTCCGAGCAACTCCACCCGGCAACGGCGGCAGACAAACCTGCAGATCAACCACATCTCACTCTGACTCACTACCTATACACTGTATATATCTACCTGGCCGTGTCGGTTGCCAATAAAACACAGAATTGCGATCAACACTCTTGCCCACACATTAAGTTTCCACGTTGTAGCACGCAGGTTCAGTAACGCGTCAAAACAACATCTTCGAAACGGCCTTGCGCGTACGAGAGCAGAAATCTTCATGTCCAGCATACAAAGACGATGTTGGCTAAGATCAAAGAAGAGTTTGGTGTCGAGACGCTGCTGTCTGCTCCCAAAGATGTTCATCTCATCCTTCTCATGAGAACCCTTCGCATGTTTGCCTATGGCTCAACCACATTGATCCTCGCCCTTCACCTTTCGACACTCAAGAACTCGGATACCCTGATTGGAATCTTCATGTCACTGACACTCGTGGGTGATGTCTTTATCTCCTTGCTTCTTACCTTTGTGGCCGATTCGCTTGGTCGACGTAAAATAATTCTCCTGGGGTCCATAACTATGGCGCTCAGCGGCGTTATCTTTGCAACTCAGACCCGCTTCTCAATCCTTCTGGTCGCCGCAATCGTCGGTGTGATCTCGCCAAGTGGTAACGAAATTGGTCCCTTCCGTGCAGTCGAGGAATCTACACTGGCACACCTGGTGCCTGCCGCACAGCGTAGCGATGTCTTCGCTTGGTATGTCGTTGTCGGCACTTTCGGCACCAGTGTCGGCGCGCTCATATCTGGATGGCTGGTCACAGGTCTGGGTGCCGAACAAGGGAAAGCCTTGGGCAGTTACCAAGTGGTCTTCTGGTTGTACGCTTTGCTAGGCTGTGCCAAGGCTGGGATTACCTTCCTTCTCAGCGATGCTTGCGAACTTGAGAGAGTTGCACAGAAGCCTAGCGCAGAAGTTGGTGACGCAGAAGAAGCAGAGGTGTTCATTCAGCAACCTCAAGCGGCTTCAACGCCCAAACATTCAAGCAAATGGGCATTCACTCAAATCAGTCCTAGCTCTCGCAAAACACTTCTCAAGCTCGCAGGTCTATTCAGCATTGACAGTCTGGCCTCTGGAATGGCTTCCATATCTCTCACGACTTACTTCCTCGCGACAAAGTTCGGCTCGGCACCCTCATCTCTGGGCACGATCATGGCATTCGCATCTCTGATGTCGAGCATTGGCAACATCGCTGCCTCGAGTGTCTCCAAGCGCATCGGGTTCATCTACACAATGGTATTCACACACTTGCCTTCCGCTATGTTTCTGGCAATGATGCCAGCACCGCACTCTTTGGCCCTGACCGTCGTCTTCATCGTTGCAAGAGCGACTCTGGCATCTATGGACCAAGCGCCTAGAGCTGCGTTCTTATCTGCAGTTGTGTTGCCAGCTGAGCGTACTGCTGTGATGGGTACTTTGAATACGGTCAAGACGGCGGCGCAGAGTGCGGGGCCTCTGGTCACCGGCGTGCTTGCACAAAACAACCATTTCGGTGTCGCGTTCGTCATGGCTGGATTCATGAAGGCTGGTTACGATCTCGGACTCCTGCATTGGTTCGCTGAGAGCAAGATGAGAGGAGGCTCCGCCGATGAAGCTAGAGATAGGGCAAGGCAGCAAGAGGATGAGGAGGGTCAAGAGTTGAGGTAATAGATTCGATAGACAGGGCGTTGTGGGAGTATAAACAAGTTTGGTTTCCTGGATATGAATTATTCATGTTTGCATTACAGTATGAATAAAACGGCGTGATCCTAGAACGCTTTGAACTACTGCTCGAGTTATCCTATCCAATCGACTGGTCGCTCTGGTGCATTGAACCGGAACTTCCATCACCAGGCCTCTGCAATCGGCTGCGGTATAGAAATCAATCATAACCACGATGGGCAAAACAGAAACCCTCTCTAGCCGCCGAAAGCTAGGAGGGGAAGAGAAAGCAGGCTTTCGTCATTATTGTTGTCGAGTGAGGATTACTGGGACCTCTGGCATAAAGGGGGATTTACAAATGACCCGGAGGAGAATCGAACCAGCGGACATCGGCCGCATATGTGGGAGGCACGAGCTACTACCACTGCGCCATTCCACCGGTTCGATGTGAAAAAGGCTGACTGGCATCAATATAAGGACATAATGTGATTCACTTCACTTCACTTCGCGTCAAGTTCAGTTCAGTTCACTCCAGGTCAGAGATTCAGGGGCAGGAACCTTTGGATGATCGTAATGGATTTCTATCGCAAGGCCAAGATCCTACAACTTACTCTTCCCAGCCTTGATCAGGTGCAAGTTCACCGGACTGATAGCCTTGCCTTCCAACAAAGCTCCCAACACATTCTTATAGCACAACTCCTCAAATCCGATGTGTGTATCAATAGTGCCACCCGCTGTATGTGCCGTCAAAGTTGCTTGCTTGAGTCCACACAACTCCTTGTTGACATGCGGCTCGTTCTCAAACACGTCTAACCCACAAGCACTCAGCTGGCCCGACTTGAGCGCTTCCACAAGATCAGCTTCGTTGACCAAGGGACCGCGTGCAATATTGATGAGACGACTGCCACGCTTGAACTTCTTGAACTTCTCGGCCGTGAAGAGCTGTTTTCCGGAGAACGGTGTTGCGACGATGATGCAGTCGGCAGCTCCCAACATCTCGTCAAGTGTGTCATAGAAGGTAGCACCGACTGCCTCTTCCACGGATTTTGATTTGCGGAACAGATCATGGTAGGCGATTTTCATATTCAAGCCGAGATAAGCCTTCTGAGCAATTCTGTAGCCAATGTTGCCTAAACCAACGATGCCGAGGATCCTGCCAGCAGGGTTAATAGCTGTTATGGGAGAGTTCTTGTGGGCGTCGAAGAGTTCGTCTGGGTTTCCTGAGCGAGCGGCGATTTGAGACCAAGCGAGATTGCGGAATGTAGAGATGATGAGGAAAAGTGCCGAATCAGCTACCGAGTCTGAAGATGCTGCTGCACCGTTGCAGTAGATGATTCCTATCATCAATATTAGCACAACATGTCTGTGTAGAGGACGTATAAAATAAGTCTGTACCTTNNTTTCAGCAAGAATGTCGGTATCTACCCAATCAAAGCCTGCACCAGCAGATGCATACACCTTGACACTATCTGGAAGCAAAGAGATCAGTTCTCTATCAACTCTTCCCATCTCTCCTCCTGTGTTCCAGAATGGTCGCATGACGGCTACGAAGTTGCCCCATCGCTTTTCCTTGAGGGCTGTGAGGAAGGCAGATCGTTCACGTTCTTCTGCTGAAGGGCGAATGATGGTAAAGTGTGACTCGAGTTTCTTGTATAGGTCTGCATGCCAGCGAGGTGGGTCGCCTAAATGAAGGACAGAAGGTTTGGAGGACATGTTGGGTATTGTGGTATGAGCCTTGGGCGAGAAGATCAAGGATACGTTACGCGGGAGATTACAGCAAAACAAAGAATTGAAGAGGACCTACATGGCGATACAAGTTATATGTCTGGACAACTATTTCCGAGCTACGCAGAGTAAACAGCCGATATGTGGTGTTGCAAAGAAGGAAGGATGGTTCCCATCGGCGTCGGGTATTGACTTCAATAGCCGACACCTGCCATTTTTGTGGGACTGAATATGCAGTATTTCTGATGGGGCCATTCTCCGTATTGCTGCGTGCGCTCTATCAGGTAAACAGTAAGCACTCTCTAGTGTTTCATACGTTGGAGAGATGCAATATGTCTTGAGATAAGTCTTTGATCATGCAGTTTCCGTTGAAGCCGCACTCAACTCGCTCACGATCTAGTGACCATCATATCGAGCGATAATGTGGTTAGCAATGCCTAGAAGCGGATGTCTGATCGAGTAGTACTGGAATGATAAAGATGTTTTATTCGTATGGCGTCGCAAATTGCCTCGAAGCTCGTAGTCGAACAGATGATACCTAAGTTTTTGGATGCCTTCCCATATAACGCCAGCGCTGAATTGAAATTTCTCATGCTTTTGTAGATTATTTTGCAATAACCATCTCCCGGGCAGGGCGTTCGTACTCGTACTCGATCTCCCTCTTGGGACCCTTTGAGCCTGCCTTCTTCTTTGATTTCGTGTCCGGAGCAGGTCTCTTCTTCTTCTTGAGGTCTGCGAGCTTCTTGGCCAGCTCCTTGTCGTCTGCTTCAGCTCCGCTCTCGTCATCCTCATCCTCATCGTCTTCCTCGTCGTCGTCCGAGTCGACCTCCTGTTCGCTGCCGAGCCAGTCTTCCAGGTCGTCCATATCGTCGTCGCTCTCCTCGACATCACTGACATACTCGACATCGGGACCCTCCTCCTCTTGCTCGTATTCGTATTCCTCCTCATCCTCATCAATACCCTCATCGAGATCCTCATCACGAGTGGCCTCGCCACCACGCTCCAGGGTGCGCATGACACGCTTCCAGATGTTCTCGTCGACGTTGAGGGGTTGTTCGCCATAGGCACCGCTTCGCAGTCTCTCAACCAGTTCTCTCTCGATAGCGCGCTCGATCTTGGCTGCCGACTCTGCCTTGCGCTCGCGAGTCTGTTCTCTTCTGCGGATCTTGGGAGCAAGTCTAGGCACCAACTGTTCTCCAAGTCTCTCTTCCTCGCGGGCCAGTTTTTGCATGCGGACTCTGACTTGAGTCAAACGAGTAAGACGTTGCTTGTTCTTGTGGACCAGGAATTTAGGCCAGTACTTCAGACGGTCGTCGACTTGTTCCAGAGCCTTGGAGTAGTTGCTGCTAAGACGAATCTTCTCCCACCATTTGCTGGGCATGTGTGCGCGTTCGATGGTCTTGATGTAGAGGTAGAGGCGCTGGGTTTGCGGGTCGGCGCGGATGGTGGCATAGCGAGAGTTGGCGAGGGGGCATGATTGACGGTTGCAGAGACCAGTGACGTTGTGTTCGTTGCGACAAAAGTTTTGTTCCTTGGTTGTCCTGAGGTTACGAGTCAGTTGTGCTCAGCAAGCAGTGTGTGCGTTTGTGTCATACTTGAGTTTGAAAGAACAGAACTGCTGGTTGATAACCTGCCAAACAATTTCGTCCGAGGCCATCTTATCGTTTGTACGTTATGATCCTGTTGGTTATGTGATAGGAATGCGGATAGAGAGGCGAGAAGTACGATTTCTCGATGATGCGACTACGCCGGTATAAGATTGTAGACGTAGGGAGATAGATGGCAAACCAGAATGCAGGCAACAAGTCGCAAGTGCCCAGCGACTTTTTCTGGGCAGAACTTGATTGCCAGCGTCGAAATGCTTGGCTGCTGTTCACCGCCTTCGGCCCGGCCCGACACCTCCAGCCGAGCAACCGCTATGGTCAGCAAAGCCCTCGCCTCCTGATTTTCCTCCTGGTCAGAAACACAATTATCTTCGACAATAATTGAACGCTTGCAGCGAATGAGGCTTGCCGGGAGCTCGTTGTCGCTTGCTGTCACGCGTCCATCATGTCTTTATTCGACGGCTAGAATGCTGCCATTGGTTGCCCTATCAGCCACACCCATTGCATACAATACCCGCAAATCTGCATCGCCAGCCACCAGAGGCTCTCTGAATACAGCGAGACATCAAAGCAGTGTACCTTCGTTTTCGACCAGATTTTATCGGGATCCTACCATCTATGCCTTGTCCACTGCTCCAGGCCGAGCTGCAATTGCCATCATTCGCATCTCTGGTCCAGCATGCAATCATATTTACCAAGCCCTTTGTCCCGGACAGAAGCCATTGAAGCCTCGTTATGCTTCCGTACGAACCCTGTACCGTCCTGGAGCCAAAGTCTCGCCCGAAAATCTTCTGGACTCAAGTGCTCTGCTTCTCTACTTTCCTGCTCCAAACACAGTCACTGGAGAGGACCTTCTTGAGCTGCATGTACACGGAGGCACAGCTGTGGTGAGGGCTGTTCTCTCTGCTATCTCGCAATGTTCGTCTGTTGTTGGTGCTATCCGCTATGCAGAGGCTGGCGAGTTCACCCGAAGAGCTTTCATGAATGATCGTTTAGACTTGACACAGGTCGAAGCTCTGGGGGACACCCTCTCTGCAAACACCGAGCAACAGCGTCGTTTATCGGTTCGTGGTACCACAAACACTCTTTCTCTCCGCTACGAATCATGGCGCCAGATGCTTCTAGCAGCCAGAGGTGAACTCGAAGCCTTGATCGACTTTTCTGAAGATCAACACTTCGATGAGTCGCCAGCCGAATTAGCTTCTTCCGTCGCTGGACAAGTCCAAGATCTGGTCCTGTTGATTGACACGCATCGTCGTAATGCAATGCGTGGAGAGTTGCTCAGAAACGGTATCGCTATCAGTTTACTAGGCGCGCCCAATGCTGGCAAAAGCAGTCTTCTGAATCGCATCGTGGGCCGCGAAGCTGCCATTGTCAGTCAAGAAGCAGGCACTACCCGCGATGTGGTTGAAGTAGGGATTGACTTGGGCGGCTATCTCTGCCGCTTAGGCGACACTGCTGGCTTACGAAGTGCCGTGCTTGCGACTGCTCAGGTTCAGAAAGAGCACATGCAAGAGAAGATCAGCATGATCGAAGAAGAAGGTATGAGACGTGCCAAGCAGCGAGCCATCGAGAGCGACGTCGTAATCGTTGTCTTATCGCTAGAATTAGAGGGCAAGAAAGTGGCCCTTAGACCAGACCCTGAGGTCATCGACACTGCTGCCGAGCTTGCAGAACAGAAGTCGAACGTGTTAGTCGTACTGAACAAGATTGACCTGCTCTCTGGCCACGCATCCGAGTTGGAAAATTTCAGACGACAAGTCGCCGATGCGCTTCCACATGTCAGACTCGAGAACATCTTCGCTATTTCCTGCAAAGGTGCAGAGTCGTCAGTCTCAGTCGATTTTGGGCACGTTCCGACTTTCCTCTTAGGTCTTATTCGACAGTTCGAAGACATGACTTCTGCAGTTGCAGCTACGGATGACGACACGGATCCTTCCGTCTGGCAAGAGTCTTTAGGCGCGACTGAGCGCCACAGGCTTCTCCTCGAAGAATGCCAATTTCACCTCGAACAGTTCCTCGTCCAAGTAGAGGCTGGCGTTCAGACTAGCGAAAGCTCTGGCCTCGAAGAGATGGATGTTGACATTGTCCTAGCCGCAGAGAATCTACGTGATGCTGCAAATTGCCTTGCTAGGATCACTGGCAAAGGTGAAGCTGGGGATGTCGAAGAAGTACTCGGAGTTGTGTTTGAGAAATTTTGCGTTGGAAAATAAAGAAGTTGTTTGGAAAACGACTGAATTGCCTTGTAACATGCAAGAAATCTGCTTTGCTGATATATCAAAAGACCATAAACTACCCTAAGAGGTCCGAAGAAATTGTAAAAGCAGTGCTTCAAACGAGTGACAAAACTAAAGCGAGCCTATGACCTCCCGAAAGTAAATCCCTCTGAACTCCCAGAAATGCTACATTACTGCGAACTCTCTCCCTCCATTGATCTCATGTACCACCACTGAAATCCCTGATGACAAGCTGTCTTTGAACATAGAAAAAATGCCGATATGCTGTATATTGTGTCGTCGAAGACCATGCGTATATGTTGAATCCTGTATGTTGAAATGTATGATGTCCAAGAAGAACGCCGCCCAATGCGAAAGCGAGTGTTGAATTTCGAGATTGCTCCATTGAACGCCATCTATGATGCAAAGGTGTATGTCCGGCAAAGTGACCAGCACCAAGCTCGAGTCGAGGTAGAGATATGTTTGTCGGTATCTCTAGTTGTAGCCACCTCTGCCGTCGGCGGCGGCACGGGCAGAGCGGACGGTCAAGCTGGAGGGGTTGCTGGGTCTGCTGATACCGCTGGCTTTGACATCGCGGTTGTAACCACCACGGCCGAGTGTGGGAGATAAGATGTGGTTGTAACCACCACGGCCCATGATTGCTTGAGCGTACATGTCGAAGGTGGTGCTGTTGAGTAGGAATTGAGTGCTTGATATGGTATGATGAAGATGTAGTCTCAGAGTGGGCAGGCAGAAAAGAGATGTGCTGATGTCTGTGTGCTCTTGTATCTTGAATGTTATNNGATAGTGATGATGGGAGAAGGAGATGAAGGTCAGAGCAGACCATATATACTTTTCTTTACCTTTGTCCAACATATCAACNNCCGTGGCACTAACAACCACAACCTGAGTTACACTCGACATCGGCATCTTCGTCTGAATCTGCACTGCCTGCGACAGGCATCCCAAACCAGAACGATGGATGTAACAAGAAAAAGGCCTCTTCTGCCATACACGCAGTCATCAGAAAGCCTCCGACATGGCATCCCGGCATCTTCACAGCCTCGGGACCTAGTGGTGAGCGAGATAAGGGAAATTCAAGGTAAGTCGCTGTAGAAGCAATCTGATAGGCTGTTAATTCGAGCAACAAGTAAGGTGCTGACTGGCACGAAAAAGACCACTAAGAATGCTATTTTGAGGACATCGGTCTCCCCCATCGGGAAGGGCAAGTTCCGTGCAAAGGTATGTTATGCTAGATTCTCGTTCTCTTTTTTGTGTGTTTCCATCATCAGCCTTATGCAGGTACATTGATTCTTTGCCTGTTCGAGGACGTTGTTGCGAAGCTGACGAGGTGTTCGGGATGCGACTCAAGGGCTATGTTTGGGATGCATGCAGCCCTATGCACTCTACACGTGGGTGACTGTCTGTCTGACACGCAGTGATCATCGTCACTGCATGACTTTGGGAAAATCGACAGGCACCAGATGCCAACCTTACTTCCCGAGTAAGGTTCGTCGTCGTTCAAGATCAGGAACCAGGATTACCTTCCTGTCTAGGCTTCTTGAGTTGTTCTTGCTGACTGAGAAGGATTCTTTGATGTCTAGCAATTCAACACTCTCAGATGCATTAGGTATCTGTGTTCTCTGCTTGCATCCAACTTCCGATGCTTTGATAGCACTAGCCGCCAAAGTAACACCAACTTTTTGTTTTTTGCAACATTTCAGTCAGAGAGAAATATATGTATAGCACATCTGCGACACTCGAAATAACAAGCTTTCAGGAACGAACACAAAATCGTGGGCAGAAACACTCTCATGCCGCGATCAGGCGTCCTGGGAGCCAGGTGGCTGGATCAATGATTAGCACACCACCTTTGGTACTTGGATAACAGGACCCATTCCGTGTTAGACCATGTGTTGGACGTCGAGCGTTTCCCGCAATACACGAAAGGTCGTTGGTTTTCTTTGGTTGCATTCTGCTTACCCACATCTGCTGAATTTGTTCAGCTCGTCTAGACCATGGCTGACAATCTGAGTGGACTAAGGTATTGTTGTCTTCGTCCAAAATCAGCACTGTGTGTCCCAGAGAAACGTATTCAATGTAGATAGCATTTGACTCATCGAGAAGTCTCAATGCTTGGTCACAACTACAAACTCCCAAGTTGTATCGAATGCAGCGCTGCTGCCTTGCGCAATCCTGCCACAACAACATCTGCAGATTACTGCCCCGTTGCGAATTAGTTTTGCATGTATAAGCGGTACTTGCATTGCTTTTGAATATCAGGACAAGAATTAGTGAACCAGATCTTTTCGTCGCTTGAGATCATCCCTGAATGGAGAAGCTCCTCGATGAAGTGTGTTGATGTGTTCATCAGTGCACGATCCATGTAAAACTAAACGTAGATTGCTTGTAGATTGATTCAAGTACGATGGTGTTGTAGAGCGATGGGTGTCAAGACCTTCATCATCTTTAAGATTCAAGGCGTGATGGTATGTAACAACGCAGTCTTTTCACGTGCGCCTGGTCCTCTCGCCTCAGCAATTGACGAGTCGGGGAGATTTGGGCAATGTTCAGATGTGCTCGTTATCCTGGCTCGTCCAAAGGGCTCCATTCGGTCCATGCTTTAGGATCGATGCCAAACACTGCTGTGCAAGGAGTCGTGACTGAAATGCTGCTACCGACGACCGGACCGTGTTTCCGTTTGCTGACCGCTATCGGCAGACAGGGCAAAGATGATAGTAAATGTCGGCGATGCTCGTGACGGGGCTCATGAGGGCTCGTATGGAGCCTTCCAAGTTTCTTCGGAAGAGCGCATGGCAACTGCGTAGCAATCGGTCCTTCTCCGGATGTCCCGCATTCTGTTCTCATATGGGGAAGCCGCTTGTGGGCTGGGCTTTCCGAGTCGGAATTACCAAATGAAGAACCTGCCTGCAGCTGTCACCAGGTATGACACTTGCGAGCCCCAGACCACCGCCTCGGCTGGGAGAAACGAAGACAGGAGCGAAGTACGGCCGTCGATGGTCTTTATAAATCGCAAGATGATCGTACTCGGCGTGAGGGGCATGATATCTTGATGACTTGGCATTAGTCCAAAGTTGACTGTCAAGGAATGAAAGTGGATCAGTCTATCAGAGTCCAACCCCCATGGAGTCCCACTGGCGGGGCTCTCTAGAGGTGTAATATCAGACTTGCCGACGGCCTCTCATGGTGGACCAAAAGTGAGTGGGCCGATGTCTCTGCGAGTTCGTGGGGATTCATGGATTGATGAAGATCATTGCCTCCCGAGGATTAGCCACTTCATCCGGCAGCGAGTCAGAGGTGGGGCCATCACTTCGTGGGCGTTCATGCTGAGGCTGGCAAAGAAAGCACCATGATACTCTCCAAATGTTGCTGAAATTCACGTCACCGAATCGACTGAGTTTATCTCGTGTTAACTACCAAGCTCTCTTGTCGTGCTTGGGTCATCTCGTGGCTTGGGATGACACATTTTCATATATCTCGAATCGCGATGAAATCGAGTAAGGTGAACAAAGCACTGGAAAATACGTTTGGTTATGTCGGTAGAGCCATATCCAGAGTTTTCCGCAACCAGAGTCACTCGGCGGACGATCACCGAGATGCAACGATCATCAACATCAAAATTGGTCGGCAGATTGCAAAGGCGTCCCTTTCGGATGGCCATGTTGCCGCCTCAGCCGACCGTGTGGGTGGCTTAGTGCGGGCCGGCAAAGGGTCAACGTCGGGTCGCAACGGGATACTACGTAGGTGGCCTGCCCGACATTAATCGCGAACATTGCTACTGCTGCTACACAATGCTCGTCCAGAGATGACATCGATTGCGAAACAGAGTGTATTTCTCTCTACTTCGATCAGTGAAGGCCTGTCGACGGCTCGCAACAGCGCTGCTTACTCACGACGCCCGAAGCCGAAAATCCTTGCCAGACTTTGTCCGCGTCTGCCATGGGGCCTCCAGTGGGGAGATGATCTTCACTCTGGGGCAGAGGCTGGAGAGCACGCCCGTGCACGCTAAAGTCAGGTACCCACGTCACATTGTTGTTGCTTGAGTTTTTGAAATCGAAGGGCACGAACTGTGGGTCAGCAAGGCAACTTGTGTCTGGGCAGGTCAGACATGGATCTTCCACAGGCACAGCATTCAAGTATAAAGAGGAGGGATGATCCTCTGCTCAATCGTTCATCAGCAGCTCGCCTCTGAGGGACATTAACAACCATGCCTTCCCTTACCTCTTATATCCTTGCTTCGGCGGGAGCCTCTCTGGTGAATGCACAGTTTGGCAACTTCGGTTCGCCATTCCCCAACACTACATATCCTGGATTCGAAAGCGAGAACCCTTACACCATTGAGGGCTCGAAGAGCTTCCAATGGAGCCCTCCCAAATATCCCAGTCCTTGGGGTGAGGGTTCAGGTGACTGGAAGGAGTCCTACGCNAAAGCTCGTGCCCTTGTTTCACAATTGACCCTCGAGGAAAAGGTCAACCTTACTAGTGGTGTTGGAACCAGTAAGTTTTGTATCTATTCGATTTCTTGTGTCACACTGACTCTCGTCCANGACCAGGGCAACTGTGTCGGCCAGACCGGAAGTGTGCCTCGCCATGGAATCAACGGCCTTTGCCTGCAAGACAGCCCAGTTGGCGTGAGATTAACAGATGGCAATTCTGTATTCCCAGCGGGCGTAAATGTTGCTGCTACATGGGACCGTGGAGTCGCCTACGCCCGTGGACGCGGCATGGGTCAAGAGCACTACGGCAAGGGTGTTGACATGCAGCTCGGCCCAGTTGCCGGTCCCCTTGGTCGCGCTCCTGCTGGCGGCAGAAACTGGGAAGGTTTCTCCCCTGACCCTTACCTTACCGGTCTCATGTTCGCCGAGTCCATCAAGGGTATTCAGAGCGCTGGCGTCATGACCAGCGCTAAGCACTTCATCGCTTACGAGCAGGAGCACTTCCGTCAATCGCAGGAGGCCAAGAACTGGGGTTTTAACGTCACTGAGAGTGTCACGGCTAACTTGGACGATGTTACTCTGCACGAGCTTTACCTTTGGCCATTTGCCGACGGTATCAGAGCAGGTGCTACCTCCATTATGTGCTCTTACAACCAGGTCAATGGATCTCAGTCTTGCCAGAACAGCTACATCCTCAATCATCTCTTGAAGAACGAGCTCGGCTTCCAGGGTTTCGTCGTCAGTGACTGGTACGGTACGCACTCTGGTGTGTCCAGTATCCTTGCTGGTCTCGATATGAGCATGCCTGGTGACCCTGTGCAAGAATTTGGCAACCACGGAGGTGCCATGTTCGGTTCCAACTTGACCATTGCTGTTGTCAATGGAACCGTTCCTCAGTGGAGATTGGACGATGCTGCTGTCCGTATCCTCGCCGCTTGGTACTATGTTGGCCGTGACAAGAATGAGGTTCCTGTCTCCTTCAACTCTTACTCTCTCGACACCTACGGCTATTCGCACAATGCCGTTGGTCAAGGCTACGGTCTGATCAACCAGCACGTCGATGTCCGTGCTGACCACAGCAAGCTCATCCGCGAAATCGGCTCTGCCTCTACTGTTCTGCTCAAAAACGTCAATAACGCTCTTCCCCTTACAGGCAAGGAGAAGTTCACTGCCGTCCTCGGTGAGGATGCTTTCGAGAATGTGAACGGTCCTAACGGCTTCGCTGACCGTGATGGCGACTCTGGCACTCTCGGCATGGCTTGGGGCTCTGGATCTGCCAACTTCCCCTTCTTGGTCACTCCCGATACTGCCATTCAGAACGAAGTTGTTGGCAAGAACAACGGTCTCTACCAATCTCTCAGCAACAACTCCGACCTTGACCAGGCCTTCTCTTTGGCTAAGCAAGCTGAGGTCGCAATTGGTAANGTTTCTTATTCCCTTTTTTCTTTTTTTCTTTGCTTCTTGATATGCACACATGCTTGCAAGATCTTGCTAACCTTTTGCTTAGTTTTTGCCAACTCCGACTCTGGCGAAGGTTATCTCGAGGTTGATAACAACTTCGGTGACCGCAACAACCTTACTTTCTGGCAGGGTGCCGACGAGCTCATTGCCAATGTCTCGGCTACTTGCAACAACACTATTCTCGTTATTCACTCCGTCGGCCCTGTCCTGATCGAGGATTACGCCAACAACCCCAACATCACCGCTATCCTCTGGGCTGGTGTTCCTGGCGAACAGTCTGGTAACTCGATTGCTGATGTCCTTTACGGCCGCGTCAACCCTGGTGCCAAGCTTCCCTTCACCATGGCTACCAAGCGTTCCGACTACGGCACCGATGTTCTTTACACTCCCAACGACAAGATGCCTCAGACGAACTTCAAGGAGGGTATCTTCATTGATTACAGAGCCTTCGACAAGCAGGAGATTGAGCCTGTCTACGAGTTCGGCTTCGGTCTTTCGTACACCAATTTCACCTACAGCGACATGAAGGTCACCAAGCTGAACACCAGTGCTTACGCTCCCACCACCGGTATGACCCCTGCTGCTCAGACCTACGGTAACGTCAGCATGAACGCTGCCGACCACGTCTTCCCCGGCAACTTCTCTCGTGTTCCTCTGTACCTCTACCCCTGGATCAACTCGACCAACCTCTCTTCCGCTGCTGGCCAGTCTCAGTACGCTCCTTACGGCGACAACAGCTTCGTCCCTGAGGGCGCTATCGACTCTTCTCCTCAGCCCCGTCTTCCTGCTTCTGGTCCTTCCGGTGGTAACCCCGCTCTCTGGGATGTCATCTACCGCGTTACTGCCCAGATCAAGAACGTTGGAAAGATCGCTGGTGATGAGGTTCCTCAACTCTACGTCTCCCTTGGTGGCCCCTACGATGCTGTCAAGATGCTCAGAGGTTTCGAGAGATTGAGCATCCAGCCCAACCAGACCGTCACCTTCTCGGCCGACATCATGAGAAGAGACATCATGAACTGGAGCCCCGAGGCTCAGGATTGGTTTGTCAGCAACTATACCAAGAACGTGTACGTTGGTAGCAGTTCGAGAAACCTTCCNCTCACTGCTCAGCTCGCTTAAGCGATATGTCTTTTTTATGATCATGACAGACCAAAGATGATTGCTTTCAACTAGACTAGACTATAAGTTCATAATATAATCGCATTTACCACAAGCCACTACCCTCGTGTTCTCTTGTGAGTCTCAAAAGTATCGTGCAGAGATACATAACTATGTTCATACTCGCTCAGATTGACATACTCACTTCTTAGATACTGGCTCTGCTTCCGCTACCTTCTTGATAACTCTTGCAGGTGATCCAACGGCCACCGAGAATGCCGGAATGCTCTTCGTAACAACTGAGCCTGCTCCAATAGTGCAACCATTGCCAATGGTCACACCAGGCAGGATACTGACATTCCCACCGATCCAGCAGTCATCTCCGATGAACACCGGCAGTGCGAACTCAATACCATCGCGGCGCGACTGAACATCGGTTTGATGCGTTGCACTCAAGATGCTGACATTAGGTCCGAACATGACTCTGTCGCCGATTTCCACCAAGCAGCAATCGAGGACTGTCAAGCTAGACTGTCATTAGCTGGCTTGAACTTGGAAGTGGAGAGAAGAACACCTACCCAAAATTCGAGTAGAAGTCCTCGCCTATGAGGATGTTGCAACCATAGTCGACATTGAGAGGTGGCTCGATGAAGCTGTTCTTGCCGAGGGAGCCAAAGAACTGCTTGAGGAGATCAGCGCGCTGTGCCATTAGTTCTTCTTCTGTAGTCTCAATTGGGATGGGTGCATTGTATTGTGATGCTAGCTTGCGAGCACGAAAGCGACCGGTCAAGAGTTTCGGAACGAAAGCATTGTAGCTACAAGAATTAGTGAACATGGTCCTGAGAGGAATGCTTGTCCTGGAAACAAGATGCAAATGCAATGGAAAATCTGTGTCGGAAGCAATGGAAGGCAGAACACTCACAGCATGCCGGAAATCATCTTTTCGTACTCCTCACACCATGGTACATTGGCCAGAGATTTAGCACGAGCGATGATAGCCTCGTTCTTCGATTTGGCGGGCTCCATTCCGGTGATGACTTTGCGATAGAGGATAAAGGAACAAGGGTGTCAGTGTCTCGGAAGGAAGATGAGGTCGAATACGATTGGCAAGTCTATCGACGGGAAAGGACCTAGCAACGTGTTCTTTCTGTACGAGCTGATGTTTGGGCGAAGCAATACCAAGAGTTATAGAAGCAAGTAGACGTCGGTCCGAGTGTAGGGCTCGCGCGCTGTTGAGAACGGCATTCTTACTTGGGAATGTCTGCAACGATCGGTCTCTCGTGCTTTTGGCATAGTTGAAGCGGAATATCGTCCCGACACTCCGCCATGAGCGTCACACGAGGAGGAGGACGATGACCTGTGCCAAGTCGTGTCGATGCTTTGGCTTGTGACAGGGCAGATGTCTGATTATCAGCACTCAGCTCTTCAGCTCCTCACCATGCATCTCACTTTCCTTGCTTCACGTTTCGAGTCGACAATGCAGCTTTGATGGAGGACGCGTTGCATGATGTAGGTGTCGAGGAAGTGGAGTATATCGCGGGCCAAGCCTATGGTTTCCCGCCCACGTGTTTCAAGCCTACCAATTGCAGCGACACTCGTGAACAAGAGAGTTCATCAGCGGGAGCGACGGCTCTTAAGTCGAGGACGCTGCATGTTCCTTGATGATGAAGCTACCAGGTACATATGGACCTTCACCCAGCTCTGTATGGGATTTGGTTCTATCTCTCACTATTTCTACCACAATCGTTAACCATGGGTCTGCGTGAACTCCTCTTCCCCGCCGCCCTTTGTATAGGTGCGGTCAATGCCCAGAACATACCATCTGGAGCTGTTTCTTCGCACGTCGCTTCCTCTGGCTTTCCAACCTCTGTTTTCTCGTCCTACTGGGTCAAGCCTGTCGCTACAGCGGAGCCTCAACCTGCCCTGTATGATCCGGTCTTAAATATCACCTTCCCTCTCAATCTGACCTCTCCTAACACGATCCCGGATGAAGATAATGATCCGGTTCATTATGCAGCTCCGATTGCTAATCTTACCCTCGCTGGTAAGCAAGCCGTGATCAAGAGCATCACCTCCCAAGTTGAGGAGATCGTCGCAAGCAATCAATTCAACACCAGCTGCTCGAAATGTGTTGCTGGTTTGACAGTTGCAAAGACTGCATCCCAATTGGCACCCGAACTTGTGCCTGGCGCCATGGTATCTCTTTGCAAGCAGTTCAAGCTTCACGATAACGAGACCTGTGAGGAAGACTTCGAGACAACCACTTTTGGCGCCATCTGGACACAAATTCTGGCCTTGGCTGATGTGTCCGGTCTGGATGGACAGTATATCTGCAACAGGATTTCCAGTAACTTCTGCTCTATGCCGACAACCAGTCCGCTGAACACTACTGGACTCTTTCCCAAGCCAAAACCCACCAACTACACGATCCCCAAGCCCTGTGGTAACCGCATCAAGGTACTTCACATGTCTGATATCCACTTGGATCCTCGTTATGCTGTCGGAAGTGAAGCCAACTGCACATCCGGTTTGTGCTGCCGCGCCAATAACTTCAACACTGCTCTTCCCGATGGTGAAATCTCACTTCCCGCACCATACTACGGCGACTTTAAATGTGACAGCCCGTACGGCTTGGTTCTCTCAGCTTTGGATTCTATTGCTCCTCTCACTGGCACCAGCAAACAAGATCCATTCGGTTTCAGTATTTATACTGGTGATCTGGTCAGTCACGAAAGCCAGAACGAGCTCTCTAGAGCCTATGTAGAGTACGCAGAGCTGTCAATCTATGACATGCTCAAGAAATTTATGGGCAAAGCGCCTGTTTATACCGTCCTTGGAAACCATGATACTAACCCTGAAGCCATCGATGCGCCCCATAGTCTTCCTGGAGATCTTGGTATGCAGATGTCATGGAACTTTGATCATGTTGCTGGACTATGGCATGAGGAAGGATGGCTCAACGCGACCGCTGCAGAGCAAGCACGTCTCCACTATGGCGCTTACTCTGTCAAGACTCCTCAAGGTCTCCGTGTTATCACCTTCAACACTGACTTCTGGTACAAATCAAACTTCCTCAACTTGATTGACACACTGAACCCGGACAAGTCTGGCATGTTTGCATGGATAATCCAGGAGCTTCAAGCAGCTGAAGATGCAGGAGAGCGCGTCTGGATTCTCGGACATGTTTTAAGTGGATGGGACGGTACCAACCCCATGCCCAACCCTACCGATCTCTTCTACCAGATCATCGACCGCTACTCGCCTCATGTCGTCGCCAATGTGTTCTTCGGCCACACCCACGAAGACTTTGCATACGTCTGGTACGCCAACAACGGCACCAACCAGTCCGCCGGCAATGCCTTGACCACCGCATGGGTCGGCCCTAGCATCACCCCGCTCACAAACGTCAACTCTGCTTTCCGCAGCTACGAAGTCGACACTGGCGACTGGAACGTCTATGAAGCCTACACCTTCTACTCTGACGTCGAGTCCTTCTCCGGTTTGAACAGCACAGGCCCGACGTTCAAGTTCGAATACAATACCAGAGATACCTATGGTCCGAGCATCAACTGGCCTGGTGAGGCTCCTCTGAATGCTACTTTCTGGCATGAGGTATCTGAGCAGATCGCCAAAAACACTACATTGGCCAGTACTTTCAATACTTATCAAGGCAAGAGTAGCGTTATGAGTCCTAATTGTACGAATATTGCTTGTGCGCAGGCGAAGGCGTGCTATATGCGTAGTGGCAGTGTGGCTCTGGGTCAAAAGTGTCCTCAANNGGGTAAGTTCCTTCTCCCGTTACGCATGAGATGTGTCCGAGGTTTACTGACGATTGTGCATAGATATGGTAGTGTGCAGAGTCCTTTCAAGCCCACCTCTTAAGAGACCATGGTGGTTGAGTAAATGGAAGAAACCTGCTTGGTAAAAGCATGATTGGAATGTTCATGGGTGAAATGATTGGAAGCTGGAACATCTTTAGCTATTTGACGACAGCGAACTGATCGAAAGAACTCGACGACATGTACGAGGCTGTACGTCCTTTTAGAAGAAAACTCTCATTGCTTGATAGACGCTCGAATTGATTTGTCTACATACCAGAGCTTTTAATCTCCCTCTCTGATCTTCCAACCCACAATATGCTTTTGCTTCCTTACTCATGCTTTACATGCGCATTGCTTTGTTCTGGACAAGGACTAGGATACCTTTGGACCAGTATTTAGGCAAGACTTTTCCGCTTCTGGCATAACCCTGCCCTTTTCGACTCGGAACTGCAACTCGATATTGGTTCAAAGGACCTAGATATCTGAATGCATTCCCTGGGGCTTCTTTGACCTCATACTATATCTTGTAAAAAGATAGCAACGTGAGTCGATCGGTGCCACAATGATTGTTGTGCGATCAGAAAAGAGCGCGTGAGTTTTTGTCGCCGTTTAGAAAGCCTAGCATCACTCAAGGTCATTGGAGAGGAAGCTACGTTGATCTCTCCCACGTTAGAAGATAGCACGACAGTATACTGAAACAATACATAATGCTTGCTAAATTACACAATCAACCAAGAAGATGGCCCTTGGATACTGTCTCTTTTTAACCAGTAGCTTGAACTAGAGTGTATTGTGCATTTCTATAGCTATAATAAAATCGTCTCTAGCACACAGGGAGGCATGGCGGTTATGAAAGAGCGCATGGGAAAAGATCAAAAAGCCTCACTGCTCGCTGGTCTATGTGTCGCACATGTATATTTTGGACCGTATTCTTCATTCTTTGGTGCAGTGCCTCTTGACTACCTCGCCACTTCACCGCTCCTTGCATCGCCGCCGTCATCCTCTACTTCCTTCTCTTTGCCTCCCTGTGTGCCGATGGTCAAGAACATTGCAAAGGTGATAGAGACCCCGGATGCAGCAGACGCGAACCAGAACACTGCAGAGTAAGGCTTAGTAGCCACATCCCAATAACCTCCACTCTTCGCACTTCTGCCCACAGCATTAAATACCGCAGTCCCGATGCCAAAGCCCACTGACTGACAGAGCTTGGTGATTGTCTGAACAATAGATCCAGCGATAGATTGTTGATGTACAGGCATAGAGCTCGCGACATACAAATTCGCAACGTTGAACTCCAGATCAGCGCCCACCACTGCAAGCAAGAAAGATGGGAAGCAGAAAGCCCAGTAGGAGGAATGTATAGTGTTGACAGAGATGAGGGTGAACGCCACAAGGTAGCCAGAGCAACCGATAAGCATGAGTGCTTTGTTGCTGATTTTGTGCATGACAAAGGCGGCAACGACGTTAACTATAATGCCCATGATGGCCATGGGGAGAAGATGCACCGCAGTTGTCAAAGATGACCATTTCCATACTTCCTGCATGTATAGAGCGAGGAAGAACTGGGCGACAGAAAAGGCCATCATGCCGAGCAACAAGACAACCATGAGGAGGGAGAAGTTCTTGTCGAGCCAGATTGACATTGGAACCAATGGGTGCGGGTAGTAGTTTTCCCAGAACACGAACGCGACGATCAACAAGGCGCCGACAATCAACATGGCGATAATGTAGCTCGTTTTCCAGCCTTGGGGTGCTGTATCGCCTGAAGAGAGAGCAGCACAGAACATGCCTACTCCAGCAATAGTCAAAATAACTCCAATAGGGTCGAGTTTTTGGAAGGTCTCCCAGGTGAAGGGTTCATTCGGTGTGGTATCCTTGGGGACCGTGAATACAGCCAGTAGTGAGAAGACTACGTAAATTATTGCCAAGAGGAAGAAGCTGGCTCGCCAGTTAAACAGATCACTAGCAATTCCAGAGAAAATGGTTCCAAACACGAAGCCCAGTGGATTACCAGCAGAGAAGCAAGCGAACGCTGCATTCTTTCGTCGCGAGGGTTTCTCGTATATAGTGCCCAAAAGTCCTTGAGCAGGGGGCACAGATGCCGCTGTCATCAGGCCCATCATTCCGTTGAGCACGTCAATTGCGATTGGTGTTTTTGAAAAGCCAGCAGCAAGCGCAAAGACGGCGAAGAAAAAGAGCGAACCGACAAACATCGACTTTCGTCCAAAACAGTCGGCAAGCCTGCCAAAAAGCAGCAAGAATGCACCACCAGCCAGCGTGTTGGCCGAGCTCATCCAAGTAATCTCTGCCGTAGTCATACCCAGGTCCGCTCCTACAGAAGCAGAGATGACGGAAACAGCTCCGCTCAAGAAAGCACCCATCGCTATGGCCATGGTTGCCGTCAAGACAAACAACACTTCTTGTGTAGTCGATTTGAAGCATGGCGGTCGACCATCGGGATTGCGAATCTCGATCTCGAAAGGGAGGGCAGCTTTTTCGTCGACCACGTTGGTCGCAGCTGAAGCCGGCGCTACAGGCGCGGCAGCCATCTCGACTGTCGACATGACGGCTCAAGTAGACGATGGAGAACAAGTCTTGGGTTGATGCATTGATGGCGAAGAAAAGGACCAAGAGTCATGGAGTCAAAAGCTCAAGATGTTTTCGTAAACGGTCGCAAATGCTTGATAAGATTGACGGAATGGTGCCGTGAGGAAGGCAAGAAGCAAATGTGGCGGGGATGCGGCAAGCCAAAACGGCAAGAACAAGCTGAGCGTGTGTGTACCAGAGCGGGCAGATTTAGCCGTAGACATGGTCATTACACGCGAAGCTTATTCCTGTGCCTATTCGCTATGCACGTGGGATGGTAGTCGAGCAACTATAGCTTGACAACTTGCCAGCCTTTGAGGTCCATGTGTGCAAGTGCACCACCCAGAGGACCTTGAACTTCTCGACCATTCAGCCACTGCTTGGGACCAGCCCAGTAATTGATGAAGCCCTCAGGCCCTGACACAAGGACGATCTTCTTGCCTTGACCATGAGTCGTAGATTGATTTGGGAATCGAGCGACGGCATTGCGCACATTCTGCGTAGAAATATAGGTGCTTTCTTCATCGACAAAGTAGTCGACGGTGAGTGCTTTGTTGTCCCGTTTGAGGGCATCTAGTTGTCTTACGATCA
Source organism: Aureobasidium vineae (assembly GCA_903819635.1). Classification (NCBI taxonomy): domain Eukaryota; kingdom Fungi; phylum Ascomycota; class Dothideomycetes; order Dothideales; family Saccotheciaceae; genus Aureobasidium; species Aureobasidium vineae. The sequence goes on from CAIJEN010000014.1 coordinate 419,188, forward strand.
AGCCCTTCTCGTCGCCAGACACAGCAGTGTGGTGCTGAGTGTTGGAAAAGAGGCTGGTGAAGGAAGCGTACCAGCCAGGTGTGACTGGGTCATCGCTCTGTCCACCAAGACAGTCTTCTCTTGATCTGCTTGCCCACAAGACAGCAATGCGAGCCTTGTGGCCTAGAGCGTATGCTACCTGAATCGCGGGTGCGACGCCAGTGCCTCCAGCTAGGAAGACGACTTGGTCGACATTTTCTGGCAGTTTGTACTCTGTCGCAGGGCCTCTGACTTCGACATCAGCGCCTTGAGAGCGTCTATGCAGATATCCAGACACCTCGCCCCTCTGCTCGCGGCGGACCAGCAGACGCAGAGCATCCGGGTCGGAGCCATCGAGTGGCGGTAACGGGGTGTATGCTCTTGCAATCTGGAGTTGAGGCTGCTTGATCTCAATACTCCAGACTCCCTTCTTCCACCAGTCGTCAAAAGTGCCAGGCGGAATATGTGATTGCGACAGAGTGAAGATGGCGCTGGTGGGCGAAATCATGTCTTTGTGTTTCAGGGCGAAAGGCGTAAAGGTCAGGTCGTTGAGGGGCTGCGGCGACGAGAAGGGTATGAATTTGTAATGCGAGTTCAAGGCCCAGCCGGTGCCAAAGAAGAAGATCGATGCTGCGATGCCTCGGAGAGAGCTGCGTTTCGCCTTGACGGGAGCATTGGAAATATTGGTTGATGTGTGTTGACTGCGCGCGAACCGTCCACGGACAGCCAGAGATTGATTCAACGAAGAGTTTCGTATTCTAGGCGAGAGACGGAGGCCATGGCGAAGTGTACAAGCCATCGTGACTTGAATGTGCAACAAGCCAAAAGTTGCTTGCTCGAATCTCGAAGCCTGTCAAAGTCCGCCAAGATTCACATGTCAATGACGACGATATGGTCATTTTCTAACAATGTCTCTGTAAAGATGATAGAAGTACTTGGTATATACATTGCCTCTAATCCAGGTCGAGCCTGAGGATCTCGCCGCCCTCGCGGATGCCGCCTCGGAAGAGGCTCTTTATGACCTTGCCATCGATCAATGTCTTGCCGACAATACCCTCGACGTGCTGAGGCTCCACTCTTCCATACCAAATACCACAGCCTGCCAGAGGGTTGGTCTTGAAGCTGGGTGGGATGTATACAATCACATTGCCTGCCCACTTGTGGCCTCCAATGTGTGAGATCTGCCCAATTCTTGCTGCTGGCTGGTACTCCTCGATCGAGTAATCCGGCTGCACCGTGTTGTGAGGTGGTGCATCGCGGATGATGGGAATGTTTTGTCTCTCCAGCTTGTCCTCGAACTCTGCCTGCAGAATCGGGCCCATGGTTCCACATCTTACATCGCGTCCACCATGACCGCAGATCAAGACGACAATCTCGTGAACCGACCGCGCTCCGGGGAATTCTTTGCGCGCGTCGGGTGCATGCAAAATCGTGTTCTTTTGTGCCCTGGTCAGGCGTTCATTGGATGTTTGTAGAGGCGCAGGCAGAACGAATCCTTTGACGAAGGCTTCGACGCCGCTGTCATCGGTAGGGATACTGGGAACGTATTGGAAGCTGGGGAAGAGGAAGGCAGATGCGGGTCCTGTTTTGGGTACCTCTTGAGGAACGATGTCTGGGTCGGAGCCAGGTTTGGCGGCGGGTACTGTGTTTGCCTTTTGCGCGGCTTGTGTCGATGGCTCGGCGTCTTCGGAGGGTGTCGGCGGGATTGACGAGTTGATGACAGACACAGCACCATGGGTTGGCTGGAGGCGATCAAGTCAACGAAATGTCGTGAACAGAACTCTCTGGTGGTTGCTTACGTCAAAGAACTTGCCCTTGGGCCCAGTCAGCTTGGCCAGCTGGTTCACTAGCGCGCTATCCTCGTCCTCTTGTATCCTGCTCTTCCAATCTGTTCGGCCTGTCGAGATGATGACCTGCTCAGCATACGCCGGCATGGTCCCGTTGAGCTTGCTCTCGCGATCAATGTCCAACCCCGGAGGCGTTTCTCTGCATTGGCACGTCGGTGAAGGACATTCGTCCAGCGTCGGGATGTGCCAGTGCTTGTCCTCGGACGGCGGTTGGGTAATGGGCACTGTGTATGTGGCTCGAGATGCGCTGCGGCATTGTGATGTCCATAGCGATGTTCTGGAAATGCGCGATGCGATCCTGGCTCCTCTGATTGTTAGTCCCATGGTGTATGGTGGTTGTAACTCTGAAAGAGAAACAAAAAGTGCAACATGATTTTGGTCATGATCGAGAGAGAGGTCAACGTCATGGCCCTTCATGAATCCACATCTCGGCCTCCCGGCTCCGTCATCTCCGGCTCGACATTGAAGTTGTCAACACTCTTCATCAGAATTCATATCAAGAGTTTTAGGTGTTTAAGAGGTAGTTGCTCTTAAAGGAAAAGCCAATGAGATAACCAGATTGGTAGCCAGACAGAATTTCGGTGTCGTAAGAAGGCGACACCAACGTTGGCCCTCCTCCACTTCGACCATCCAATCGTCATATCAAATCCCGCCTATGACATCCTTCTCAAGCTCCTGAGCGCTTGAACGTCTTCTTCCCTTCTCGTCTGTCCATTTGTCGCATACATTCTCAAAGCATTCGCCAGGTTTCCGTCTCATGAGATCCAGTCTTATCACCGTCTTGTCCTCCGTCTGCCCTCCAATCCTCAACGCTTGTATTTCTCCCGCCAGCGTTTTGGCAACCAGCGAAGACGTGTGCTCAAAAATTTCCAGCACTGCTTCGTACGGGCTTTGGCAGCGTTTTGTTTCGGCGAAGAGCGTTCCACGTTCGAGGAGCATGCCTTGAAAAGTACCATCCGTGTTCTTGGAGACGGCCATCCGGAGCCATGGTTGTTGTCTGTCAGGTGGCGTCTCAAATGTTGGATGAGTGGATAGTAGGTGGTCGTCTAATACTTGGATGTTTGCTGCTACTGTTAGTCAAAGCCATTACGGGCGCCATTGCGCTGTTATACCAGATGTCAGGTTCCATAATTCCTCGATGCCTATTGATGGTCTGCTCATTCGGACGTCTTGTGAAGGTGCCGAGTTGTAGCGGTTGGATTCCACGTTGGAAGACGAAGAACACTGCATTAGGACTTCTGGAGAGAGCGGCGAGGGTAATTGATAGGGTAGATGAAGCTTGTTGTGAGGTCGTAAGTGTACACCAACTTGTCAAGAAAGGATTGCGTCAAACGTTAGTAGCTCGTTACACAGGCGCTCTTTCCTTCTTTGTATCTTGTGACGCGTTGTAAATCCGCATCTCTGGACGGGCACACGACCATCGCACTCACGATACATAGCTCTATAAAACCAATGGCAGCTGAATTGATAACGTTCAGGCAGCGACTGCGACCGGGGCAGCAGCAACAGGCGCCTCGACTGGAACGTCGACGACAACAGCCTCGTCTGCTTACAGTCAACAATCCGTCGCTGTTACTACTGACCTAAAAACCCACCAACNTGATGCTCTTTTGGGGTCCATCTGCATAGTCCCGTCTTTGTGCCTGGTAAAGAATCGCTTTCCCTGTTGCCGTAGAGCATGAGTCACTTCACCACGCCGTTCGAGCATATCGGCTCTGCGTCGGTTCTTCTCGACATATTGTTGTCCTGTATTTCTGTCACGCACCCATCGAGGACCAAGTATAATGACTGTGGCATTCTCGTCTTCTCCTTCTCCAGCAGCTTCTTCAGCAGCAGGAGTCTCGGCGTCAGCAGCACTCCGTCGTATGGTAATGGTACTTGATTTGGAAGACGATATGCCCATGTCGCTTTGAGGGTAAGGGACGGTATGAACTTGAGCACAATGACTCAAAGCTTGGCTGAGAGAAAACCATCAAGATGACCATCGGCGAGAACGAAGTGATATAAAAGTACTCGCATGTTCAAATACGAATTGGTCAGAGGCACATTGCATTTCTGATGCCCAACTCACCTGTAGGCTAGTAGAACGTCGGCAAGAGAGCTCGACAAGTAGATAGACCTAAGATGTCGTACAAGTATTGCAAAAGCAAATTGATGCAGGACTACCGCTCGAGAGGCGGAAGATAACCCGAGTCTGGAAGCCACGTATCATTGTGTCTGTTCCCCTCCGGATGGGCGTCGCTAAGATTGAAGACGTGGCATGCGTCAGAGACCCAGCCTAAGCAGCGCCGGCTCAGAGTGACATGTTTGAGACTGGAAAAAGCCATAAGCGATATCTCGCGATCTGAATCCCATCTCGGATAGTTCTCTTCGGATTAGTCCGACTGGCTGTGCTGTGCAGGGAATTCGCGCTGTTGTCGCTGCATGGGGAGCGAGCTGTATTTTCCTCTGGCTTCGGAGAGCTTTGCAAACCAGGGAGTAGCGACGTGCCTCATGCTCTACTGGATGCATATGACTTGACGCGACGAACGTATACACAATTTTAGATCGGTTGTTGTTTGATGTTATTGAAGGACGATTGCAGCAGTCGAGCGTTCTGACAAAAAGCTTCGACGTCATGCACAAGACCCTGAGACAGGCCCAAAGCGGAGGAGGCTCGACTCCTGAACAAAGTTGGGATTTTGCTCGGACTTGTTTGTTTGTCACTTGGAGTCTCAAATGATACAATAACACAGCAGTTACACGACACGCTTGTTCGCATGGCCGGACTCGCACCNCCTCGCCAATTCGAGCGCGACTCGCTGGAGCTGGCTTCCCTCGCTTCTTCCGACCACAACTCGCGTGACAGCATCGACTCTTCGGCTTCCGGTGTGCCTTCGTCGCGCAAGCTCTCCTTCGACGGTGATCATCTTGGAACCCCTGGTCCTAGCAGCAGAGGCAATGGCGGGCGCATGAACAGGTCCTACTCAGTCTCGTCGGCCTTCGACTTTGCTCCCGCACTCTTTCCCTTGTCGAACTCGGGAGCAGGATATACCGCTATAGGCGCACCGAGTGGACAGCCTTTGGCAGCAGGAGGAGAAGGAAGCTTGGAAAGACACAAGACATTGACGCTGTGGAAAGGCGGTCTGTCGCTGGTCGTGGGTCTCATCATCGGCTCGGGCATCTTCTCGTCACCGGCTCAGGTCAACATCAATGCTGGCTCTCCCGTCGCAGCCTTGACTGTATGGGTTATCGCTGGCCTGCTTGCTTGGACTGGTGCTTCGAGCTATGCCGAGCTGGGTAGTGCCATGCCACTCAACGGTGGAGCGCAGATCTACCTCAGCAAGATCTATGGTGAATGGGCTGGCTTCCTTTTTACCTGGTGCGCCGTCGTGGTGCTGAAGCCTGGTTCTGCTGCTATTGTCGCCATCATCTTTGGCGAATATACTGTGAGAGCATTCATCGGTGCCGACGCCATGGATGCAAGCATTTGGATCGACAAAGCTGTAGCTATAGCTGGTGTCATCCTGGTGACTGCCCTCAATTGCGTCTCTACAAAAGTCGGCACGCGCAGCACCGACGCTTTCGTTCTTCTCAAATTCTTCGCACTGGCTGGAGTTACTGTTGCAGGTATCATTGTTGCCATCACTGGCTGGAGCTTTGAAGGAAAGGCTTCGAGAGAATGGAAGCAGCCATCTTTCTGGGTCGATGGCACCAAGCATAATCCGAGCAATTGGGCAGTTGCCATCTATGCCGGTCTCTGGGCATATGATGGATGGGACAATGTATGCTTTTCCAATCACCAAACTGTCGACAGGACCGTGCTAATGACTTCTTAGGTCAACTACGTTGCTGGAGAGTTCATCAATCCTCAGAAAGATCTGCCTCGGACCATTCATACTTCACTGTCCATGGTGGTCTTGTCATACTTGCTTGCCAATGTTGCCTACTTTTTGGTCCTCCCTCTGGCCACCATCAACTCGTCCAATACGGTAGCAGTGGCATTTGGTCGCTTTGTTCTTGGACCAGTGGGCTCGTTCGTTCTTGCACTGATCGTAGCCGGGTCATGCTTTGGTAGTCTGAACGCTACCACCTTTACCTCCGGACGTCTTGTCTACGCTGCTGGCAAAGAGGGCTACCTNCCCGCTTTCTTTGGACAGATTGGGTTTTCCAAGGATAGCGCTGTCCGCCTTCCGTATCGTCCTTCACGAGCATCTCGCCTGACTCGGTTTATTGCTGACGATGGAGTCGGCTTGTTCTACACACCAGCATATGCCATGATGCTTAACGCAGCTTTGACTATGGTATATATCGTGGTTGGCAGTTTTGGGACTCTTACAACATTTTACGGAGTTGCTGGATACACCTTCTACTTCTTCACAGTGCTCGGTCTGATTGTTCTCCGCGTCAAAGAACCAGACCTTGAACGACCATACAAATGCTGGATCACGACACCAATCATTTTCTGCTGCGTCAGTCTGTTCTTGCTCAGTAGAGCTGTGTTTGCACAACCACTGCAGACATTGTTGGTGGTGGCTTTCATCCTTGCCGGGTTCCCACTGTACTGGTGGAGGATGAAGGGCAGGAATGGCGGCCGGGGAAGACAGCAAGAACTGAACTGGAAGTTTTGGGAACGATGGACACGACGATGATTGAATTAATGTATAGAAAGGACAGGGACGACTTGGACATAGAAGCAAATGAAGATAATGACCCAATAACGGTTTGGAAATGGCCGCACGTGACCTCGCGCTGGATGACGCTGCCTGAGACACGTCTCTCGGCCAAAGCTCCACATCAATGTGGCGTTCGATCCCATCCTTATCTTGCATACTCAGCAGAACAGTCATTATGCGTTTTCGAGCAGACATTCAGAATAACAATGTATTCACAAGTAGGTATCCGCGTCACTTGGATTTTACTACGGTCTGACGTTTTACTAGANNATTGACGGCTTCACTTGCATCATTGGGTCCGATAGCATGGGTCAAATTAAGCAACGAAGATGTTCGCTTTACCGTAATTCCTGATCAAGGCTCGTCGGTTTGGGCGTACGTGAACGTTTGAGCTCACCATCTGGATATACACTGACTTTTCGGCAGTGCACTTGAGATTGTTAGTGAAGTGTTTTTCAAGCGCTCCGATTGTGGGCAANNGACTAACCTTGTGAAGGACCAAATCTTCGAAACATACACCATCCAGTCCGCAGCAGAAAACAACACAATCAATCTCGAGGTGCCGTTACAGAACCTCCATCGAGCGCTCAAGTCGGCCCAGAACGCCAGCCATGCATCGATTCGCTTGACCAAGAAGAACAACATTCCACTTCTCTCTTTGACCATCACGACCGCCATCTTCGCTGGCGCGCCAAAACCGATAATACAGAACGGACCTTCGAATGAATACGGCTATAATACAGGCTTTCCACCAGGCGATGAATACGCCAACCAATTCCCCACAGACGAGGTCGACGAGCCTGTCTACGATCGCCCGAACAGAGAAACCATCATCACCCAAGACATACCCATCAAAGTCCTCTCTCAAGCCGTCGTATCTGGCTTGCATGAACCAGTGGCCAGAGAACCAGATGTCCATATCGTGCTTCCACCTCTGCTTCAACTCAAATCCATCTCCGATCGCTTCACCAAACTCGCCGTCTCGAGCACGAAATCCCCCAATGGGTCAACTGGCTTCAGAGGAAATACAGCGCGGATACCGAAACTAGAGTTGAGCGCAAACATGCATGGATGTTTGAGGTTGAGATTGAAGACTGATGCCATGGACATCAGCTCAAGGTGGACTGGACTTAGTAACCCAGAACTGGATCCCAACACTGTGGTGGGCGGCGAGGAGGGTATTGCACAACATCCAAGCACGCTGATGCGGGCACGAGGTGATCCCGAGGGTATCAGTGATGAAGGCTGGGCAGTAGTGAGATTGGACGGTAAGGATTGGGGTAAGGTCTTGGGTATTGGAAGAGTGGGTGGAAGAGTCATCGCTTGTAAGTCTTACTTCTGCTGTCCATTGTATCCTCATGCTAACAACCCTCAGGCNTTTTGCGATGAGCATGCATTGATATTATATGTCTATCTCACCAACGAAGCGGTTGGCGGTGCAGAATCGGTGATCACATACTATATCAGTTCGTACAGTCAGTGATTGTATGACAATATTATGCTATCTCCTCTGTGTTTGCTCTCATTTCTGTGCCTGTAGAAATGCATGATGTTCTCATATATCTGTATACCTCCATTGAGAGCTCAAGATGCATGATTGAAAAAGGGGCTCTCAGTGGAAATCTCAAATTTTGGTTACCAACTCTGCATTGCAATGCTGAAGTTTCTCTATGGTATGCTATAAGGAAGCACTGTTTCTGTCGCTGCATCTCCTTCCCTGTCGTAGTGTCTTACCTGAATCGACTCTCTCAGCATCGTTGTGATGTGAACGTTGCTATCGCAATGCACAAACGGTTCCCGGAAAGAGGTATCACCAGTGAGAGAGCCCCAACTATGCTTCGCCCACAAGATCTCGGTGGACTGTCCACAGTTCCCGACATGATCGTGCTTTTTGACAAGCTATCGTTACTCAAAAAGTTGTGCTTGGAGTTAAGACGGTTGCGCACGTGGCTATTCGTGACTGATGGTTCACACTCATATTTGCTCATTGTCAGGGTATATCCTCCCTTCTTCTCTCCAAACTTTGATCTTCTTCTTCTCCATCACACCAATATGGAGTCTAACGGTAACACAAAATCTGAGGGTCCACAGACTCTTCCTGCTTACGACTCGATATGCAACTCGCATCCAGGTGGTTCGATGCGTGAGACTTACTCCAGCTGTTCTGACGTTGACGCTCTCTCACGTCCAACACCAGCCACAACAGAGGCACTGAAGGATACGTTAGACCAAAAATGGAAACACATGTCTGCAGACTTCAAAGATATGCCCAAGAGAATCGCCCCAAGCGAAAAATACTGGACACGAGCAATCAAGCACGGCATCTCAACTGTTCACCAATACGGCATCGGCGAGGATCCCTTAGATCTGAAACCAGATTTTTACTTTACCTGCAAGACCGTGCCTCGCAATAGGGCGAGTGAGGAAGATATCCAGGAAGTGTGCAAGGCGATAGCCATTACTATGAGATTACATCGGTCGCGAAAGTGCTACACATGCTTTTGCGACTTCGGGAGCTTGAGGAAAAGCAGGTGCATTAGGGGTTGGTGGCATTTGTTGACCAGTTCCGCCAGGAAGGCCGTTCTTGTTGGTATGGGGACGCATGATCGGTTGTGCTCATGTGGATGCTTCGATGTCCAGACAAGGCAAGGCTCCGGTTCGTCTGATCAATAGTCAAGAAACTAAAACGTGTTGGTTCTGTATCTTTTCCAGCGTTGATTGCAATCAAGACTAAAGTCAGAAGGAAGTCGTTGACCCTCAATGATCCAGAAATGTACTCAAGGCCCTGAGTAATGCGGAAGTCGATACGGTACAATGATCATCGTCCTCAAATTCGATAATGGACACGTTTTCTAACTTTCCACTCTCTCGCACCATCTTGTCTAACATGATGGCGTTCTCTCCCATCTTGCGTTCTGCACACCGCTGTGTCCTCTCCTTAAACTCGATCTCAGACTNCGAATGTGGCTCTTGTCGGGTTTTTTCCAGAGACCCATAAGAAATAGNCAGAGAGCAAGCCATCTCGTCTTTGCGATTGCAGAATTCTTCCGCCTCTCCAACAATCTTCGCATCCCACCATACCGAAGGGCTGGCCGCAAAGTATGCGTCAAACAAGCCTCCTCGGTTGCTGAAAAGCGCGTGCAAAACACACAAGCCACCAAACGAGTGTCCAAAGATAGCTTCCTCGCCAATACTGACGTCTTTGAATCGATTCCGCACCAAGGGCCTCACTTGTTTTCCAATAAAATCCAGGAATGCGTCAGCACCACCTAGTCCAGCATGCACCTCATGCTCGCTGAGCGTCAAGTCGGTGTTGCGCTGGCTGCTATACAAGCTTCCGCTGTCTGTAGGGATGTCCTGGTATCCTACGCCCACTACAATGCCACCGCCTTGGTAGAAGGTATTGCTTGAACTCCGCCATAAGATTTCTGATGCGGCGAGAAATAATGCATTGCCACCTAGGATACAGANTAAATGAACTTTGGATCCTCTGAGTGCCTTTGTGCGGTCCCAGTCTAATGGCCAAGAGATTTGGATGCGGTAGTTGAGGTTTGTTTCGGGGTTTGTNNTTAGGTCGTGTTGTATAGCATTTGGCAGGGTTATGGGTATGCCGGATGATTTTGACATTTTTGTGGTTAACAGGGTTTGTTGTTTGATAGTTGTGTACAAAGTTGAGATGTTGCTTCATCAAGTTATTCTGAGCTCGGCGGGATTGTGCCAAGGCAGTGCTGTCAAGGCCATTTGTGAAACATTTGAATTAGCATGACATTGGTGATATTATGTCGGTGTCATCTTGTGTATGTATCTGTGGTTACCATTTTTGATGATCGTACAATCAAAGGTATGGCGGGATAGGAAGAAGAAGAACGAGGTACATGTCATAGAGTACAATTCGAGTACGAGTGGTCAAAAGTCGTGGTTGCATATCTCTGAATCACTTTTCATGTCCCATATATCTAATAGCAGACACCATCGCTTGTTTAGGTGGTCCCTTCCGGACGATCATGATCCTCACGAGATCGTCCTAGAGTCCGAGAGTTGCCAGTACAAGCACTGTCACGAGCGAAGACATGCCAAAGCTTCTTAACAAGCCAGCTTCATTCTTCTTATCGCTTTCCTCTTCATTCGACTTGCAATTCGTGGGATTTTCTCCTCGCTCCGCAGCAGGCGTCATTGCAGGATTGCAGTTGAGCTCATACTCGGACAGCGTCTTGTACTGGGACAGTTTCCAATCATACGCATATTCGAAATCGTATTTGCCATCCACGAGACCGTCTCTTCCGAGGTAAGGTGTACATGCTAGAATCACCGTGCCATCCTGTGTATCGCCTGTACAGCCTGAGAGCGTGCCTGAGGTGCAACTCATGCGTGGTCTTAGTGTCATCCAACCCGCAATCGGTCCCGTTAGGTTGTAAGGATATGTGACGACACTGGTGACCAGAGTTTTGAAGATTCTTGTTTGAGGGTGGGCTTGATGGTAGCTGTAATACTTGGTGCGATTGACGAGAGCGAAGATGGAATCAGGAGAGTCGGTGGTGATGTTCAGATAGGGGTGTGCTGCGATGTAGCCTTCCGCTATGATGGGGCATTTGGATTTGTCTGCACAGTTGATGACTTTACTGATGCGGTAGCTGAACGGACCAGGATGCCCGCCTATGACGGGCAGTGTCTTGTTGTTGACCCACGGATATGTCGTTTCAGTGAAAGTACTGCATGAAGACCGTTCCCGTTGTGCTGCCACCAGGGTGTGTTGACGGGCCAGGAACGTGCAGAGGAACCATATGGTGACAGCGAGCTGCATAGTCACTTTCAGGACGGCGTGGTGGCATAATGTGGAAAGGACAAGGAAGTGCTCCGAGTATAAATGTCTTCTATCGTTAACCATCCTGAGCCTACGTCTCGGCATGAGGAAATATTCTACTCCTCTTCCAGAACATCCGATCGAACGCTAATGGAATTCCGAGATACTGGGGAGAGGCTGGTCCTACGGACGTCGCCGAGAGTCATCGACCGTTCCCTAGAAGCGGGATGTAGTCCTTACCGGCTAGGACATCGTCCCTGCACAGCTGAGTGATTCTTCGTCCTTGTAAATATGGTTGGAAGTGCTATATAATGTGCCAATGTTGCACAGCTGCTCATTTCTCATCACCCATCAACCCCTCCTGTTCGATCACCATGCAGGCTCTGAGGATACTGTCGTTGGTTGTATTCTTCACGTTCGTCTTGGGTATTTACTCGTCTCCGGTGTTGCATGAGCGGGCTATCTCGAAATGTACGCCAAAAGACATCGCGATCGTACGCCGTACGGTCAAAGATGAGGCATATTTCTGCAAGTGGTGGCTTTCTGAGTAAGTGGCTTCAAAAACATACTCCTTCATGACTGGCTTTTGACTCTTTACAATCAGAACCAAATCTCCATTCCTGGAGTTCAGTCCTTTGCAGGTGACCGATCTTTGCCGATGCATCTCGCCAGCAAAGACTACTACGAAGAAGAAGCGTGCAGAATTGATCGAGGAGGCCACTGTCGAGGCTCGTCTTGAGAGAAGACAAACCATGACAACCTGCAGAGCCAAACTAAGCATTCAGTTCAGCCAGCCTTGGCGCTTCTGTGTCTTCTATACCTCATATCCCAGGACCACCTCTCCGTTTGCTAGATACTCTGCTAAAGGATTGACCAAGCTGTGCGGCTGCGTCAATGGAAACGTAGTCTCAACTTCTTCCAAGAAAACTCTGACATTCACCAAAAGCGCAAGCCGTACGGTCAACCCATTCTCGAAGGCTTCATCTTCAAGCAAGGTCAGTAGTACCTCGGTCAAACCGGTCACGAAGGCCTCGCCTTCATCGAAGTTTTCAAGCAGTTCGATCAAGCCTATCTCCAGAGCTACATCCTCGTCGAGCAAACTCATAAGCAGATCTTCAAAGCCTGTTTCGAAGGCTTCATCATCGAGCAAGGCTAGAAGCACCTCGGTCAAGTCAGTCACGAAGGTCTCGTCCTCGTCGAAGCTTTCGAGCAGCTCGACCAAGCCTACCTCCCAAACTTCCTCCTCGTCAAGCAAACTTATAAGCAGCTCTTCAAAACTTGTGTCCAGAACTTTATCCTCGAGCAAGGCCGCCACCGAGTCGACTCTCAGCAAGTTTTCAAGCGGTACTCACTCGACGTCGACATCGGAATCGTCTAGTAGCAGTGCTCATACCCGATCGTCTTGGTCGTCTGCTAGACTAGCTACTAGCGTTTCAAGCAGTAGCAAGCTCAGCACCACCTCAAGCCAGAGACCGTTGAACAGCACCTCCTCTACCACATTCAGGTCTTTCGGTCCGGCAGCTTCTAGCTCGACTGGATTGTCAAGGATTACAAAATCTACATCTTCTAGCACTGACAGGCAATCATCGACCACGGCCTCGGTCTTGGTGACTTTATCTTCCTCCGCCGTAGAAGACCACACGTCAACCACAATAACGACAAGCTCGTCAAGTACCACTTCTGCAAGCAGTACTGTTCTACTACCTGCCGGTTCCATCTACATAAAGAACTCCGTCATCAGTGAACTCAATGGCTTACCTTTGGATGTTGAAAAAGGAAGCGTCGTCTCGAATATCTGGATCAATCGTACACAGCCAGAGTTGATGACTCTCGCTCAGTATGTTTATGATCAGTCGACTGGATCCGTCTACAACCAAGATCGCAGCAGCATCCTCAGTTACTATAGCATGGCTTCTTACTACAGCGACGTGGCATTCCTCGATCCAACTAACATGTACAACGGCTGGGTCCCATTATCATGCGTTATTGACTCTTTTACGAATCAGCTGCGTTGTTCGGGCAACACCCAGACTGAAGTCATGTTCAACGAGTTTGCTAGTCATAACTATGGTAGCAATGCTGGCACAAGCTTACTCTGTATTGCAATGCCTTGATACGATATTGATTCACAAATCTCTCAGCTGGACTTGTTCGTCATGAGGAACGACGACGAAGAACAAACCACCTCTACTGCGACCGAAGTCTCCAGTCCTACAGATATCTCGTCTTCATCAACAACTCCTGAAGCTTATCCTTCAACTTCAGAGTCTTCCACTTTCCTAACGACCACTCAACCTTCATCTACACTTGAAGTAACCCCGACAGCCACCTGCGCCATCAGCACCGCCACTTCGACTCCTCCTGGCTACTGTATGTAACAAATGCATGTGCGGAAGACAATCTCGCTGGCCTCACTCTCGACGGCTTGGACGACGGAGATGGATCTGCAATAGTAGTGAACAACTGGTACGGCGCAACATCCTTGAGATTCACGTATGACCGCTCCACCCAATACATCCACCTAGGAAGCAGTGGCGCCAACATTCTCTGCTACCTTGATTATTGGCGATTATATCAGGATCGAACAAACTCCACAACGCGAAACGACTACGTACGGCTAGCTTCATTGTCTACCATCGACCCAAACGATTACTGGGTTCCTCTGTTGTGCAATATCGACGAAACTAACGAACTTCTTTGCACTATCAAGGGCAAGCAAGGCGAGGTTCTCACAAAGTTTGCTGTCTGGGTGGATACCCTTTACATAATGGTACCTGAAGGGTTCTCAACTTATGCGCCTATTGATGTGGTTGCCCCGCAGGTTGAAGTTGGTGTCACTCCAATCTCTGTTACGATCGATCCGGCGCAAGCCACTCAATCGGCTACCGACTTGCCAGAAGAAGCTGTATCTTCATCTACAGCTGGATCAACCGCGGAAGTTGCTAGCGCGTCGATCACTGAAACTGCTACCTCGTCTGACATCACGCCTGCTCCGTCGTCTGGCTCCGATACCACTGCCGAAGCTGCGAACTATACCTCATCAGTAACAGTAACGACCTCCTCCGCTACTCCCTCTCAAAGCACATCCTTATCCTCTGGCTACATTCGTGTAGCCAACTCAGGCGATAGAGGGCTCGATGGGCCTCCTATTCAAGGCAGCAACGCTGGTCAGAGTACCGATGTTCGCGTAAAATCCCCATATGCTGGATGGACAACGCTCAATTTTACTCACGACTCCACTTCGTCTTACGTCTACCTGGGCGATGCAAACAATACGTTATGTTATCAGAACAGAAACGGATACTACGGCCCAGACATGGATGCAGACTATGACAGTGTTTATTTGTTCTCCATGCCTACCGATGGATCATCCGAGAACGGCTGGGCTCCCTTATTATGCGTAGTGGCCGGGAACGACACCAAGATTCAGTGTGCTGCCCCAGGACCGAACAGGAAAGAGTTCACCCAATTTGCCGTTGGCGAATCCAACAACCTTGTCATGACAGAGTCTGGAACCTCAAACTACAGCACGATTGATCTAATTGCCACGGATACTGATCCGACTCCACCAAGTGTCTGCAACCCTATTTACACGGATACCTCGACATCTCCGCCGCTCAACTATAAAATCAGCTGCACAGTGGATTATGTGACCGGTCCTGCGGACTACCGTGCAACAAGCTCCTTGACCGATTGTATCAACCTCTGCAGCGCCGAGTCCAAAACTTGTGCGTCTGCAGTCTGGGTTCAATCCGGACAGGATGATCAATGGTGTTATATCAAGGGCGAGAACAGCATCCCTAATTCTAGCACTTTCCCTGCTAATATCGTTGCTTTTTCGGCAACGAGGATCGATGTCTAAGGCTGGGTTGTTTCGAAGGAATTGGGGATGATGGGAAGCAAAGGTTGTCGATTGTGATTTAGGCCAAGCATGCTAGCAAAGTCTTTTTCTTTGTCTCTAGTAGCATTAGCGGTTTTACATGTCTATAATAGTAATCTTAATGTAACCTCTAATTTTGAAGAATATAGATTGTGTTCAAGTGCAATTCACACACGTACACTGATAGTTGCGCTCTCGGTTCATGAATGAACCTTACCGTTGGCCTTGGCTTTTAACCATTCATGATCTAGATTCACAATGTGTCATGACAGAGTAATTGCAGCATTAAAAAGCAAACGACAATATCCAAACAACCACATTTCGAAATCAAAAAAGAAAAGCAATGGATAAAGCGCGATATCTCTTTCCTTTTCACGACGTGTGTAGCAATATTATGCACGTGCTTGATGAGCACACAGTCTACAATGATCCTGCTCTTGTTGGACCCCACGGTGCCTAGCTTACTTTATCGCTTACGTAGTTCGCGTCTGGTTCGTAATTGCCGTCATCGATCTCCAATCTTTTGAGTTTGTTGATTTGACTGTCGTATTCGTTAGTCGACTTCCCTGGTGGTATGTGAGAATCATTTTTCTGAGAAAAACTTACTGGTCACCATCTACAGTCGCATCACCAAAGATTTGCGCTAGGACCTCGTCGGAATCATTTTCAACTTGGTGACTGTCGGTGACGAGCTCATAACTCTTGACTTTGTTGATCTTACTGTGTAGTCGTTAGCTATCTTACTGATGATGTTATGTAGCAACCTCTGTTTGGGAGAAACCTACTGATCGCGACCCTGCTTCGGGTTTTAAGGTTCCAGTGTCCCAGCTAGAAGCCCGTCACCGTCAGTTTCTCTTCACATGTCTGGGGCTAGGATGGTTTAGTTGCTTACTGGAAACAGGACTGGCGCCGATGTCGGTATCGACCTTCGACCTAGCATCTATCTTACAAGCACCATTACAAGCTGATATAGGCAGAGGTGCTGCAGAACTCGCGAGTACTAGTAGAAAACTAGGAACAAGGTAGACAAGTTCCATGATAGACATGTGTAGAAGGACAAGGTTTTAATGATTCTTTCCTGTCGAGTGTAGTGGATAAAGGGAGAATGTTCGATTATGGCAGGCGCATGATGGGCTTTAAGCCGCTTTCCTGCAGCATTACTGTTTCTTCTTATCGAGCCTGCAGTAGGTAGTAATACAGAGTGTTAAGGTTGAGGCATTTAAGATCTCAATTCTCTAACGTATTATACGACGCTGCTGTATCACAGCCAATAGATCATTTTTTATCTAACCAAAGAAAGCTTAACTGATTGCTTGTTAATTGAATACCTGCAGATATTACTTATAACCGGCTCATCAGGCTTACCATCAGTAGTCAGCTTATGTGATTCCCTTAGACTACCAATCAACCATCCGACACGATGTAATTCATCACTGATCATAGATATAATGCATACATTGAGGGGCCAATAATAGGGCACTCACTTGAACGATGTTTTTGTAACTGCATATAGGGTACTTCTCCTTTCCATGAACAGTGCCTGGCTCGCAATTGCCATTTTCAACGCTTCGACTTTCCTACGTAAGAGGTCATGTCCTCCCTATGGGATGGTCTCTCTCACGAACACATATCAAAACGCACGATGATATGTACACCAAATGTAGGCCCAAGGAGAGCCTATATGATGGCAGCTCCTCAATGGACGTTAAAGATCGGTCCACTTCGCCAGGAGAGAGTCCGAGATAAACCTTGATTACAACAACTGGTATTGCTTGGTGATATTCTGTGCTCGATGGCAGAGGTAGGAGGACTGAACACCGACGTCTCCCCCTAGTGAGATGGACAGAACTGGGTCTGCGGCAGATGCGAGCGCGGCCGTGGGCTCCCAGAAGCCACCGTTGGCTGTGCAGGGGGTGCAGGGGTACAGCGTCTTGCTGTAAGACACTGCCCGAAGAGATCGGCTCTCTTTGGCCACTCCTCTGGTTTCAAACACAACCGTGCCTTGTTGTAGTGTACACTTCGTTCTATGCCACTGTGGGAGGTGGGTCGATATTGACACGGTTCCGGACAGGCTCAAACCGTGGTCCTCGGCTGAGGTCAGGCTTCAGAACTCACATCAACTTGTTGATTAAATGACAATTACTCAGTCTTTGCCAGACATCACAGAATAGAGCACATACAGAGGCAGGTCCCCAGAGAAGTATCTTGACTGTGTGTGATATGCTGAAAACGACATCGTGTGTCAAAAATGAAATTCGTAATTACATACAAGTAGGGTATCGGGGTAACCCCTATGATATCAACAATCATCTGAAAGGCTTCAGAGCTCTACAGAGTATATCTGAATCCATGCAGGCCCTCAATGATCTTGCCGCCGGAAGCAGCTCTCTTGTTGGCGCGGTGGAATTTGACGTCCAGCAACAAAGAGATGAGGATAATCAACACGCTAGCACCAAGGGTGGCGTACATACCAGGCTTGTATCCTGTCGCTTGGTCCTGTTTTCTAAACACCGTACTACCTATAATGCCTCCAATTCCACCGGCACCGACAAGGGTGGCAGAGGTGAGTGCGCGTTTCCACTGTCCGCGGATGTTGTTGGCTTGCCAGGTCAAAACAGCAGGAACGTTGGCATTACAGCCAGCAGTAGCGAGGAAGACACCGAAGTAGCGGACGGCGACGGACTTTGCGAAACCCAGGCAGGACAGACCAATGATCATGAGGCAGGCATTGGCGATGATGAAGGNGGAGCGAATGCGGTACTTGTCGGCAAACCAAGCAAAGCCAAAAGTCACTATGGCCGCAAGGACGTAAGGAGGGGCAATCAGGCATTGTGCATCTCTCTTGTTGAATCCCATGCCCACTTCTAGAATGATAGGAAGGAAGTAGGCAATTGCATAGGTCACTGTGGTAGAGAGGCCGAAGAGGGCTGCAAAGGCCCAAACTTTGAGATCGGCGGCGCACTTGAGATATTGGCCGACTTTGAACTCTTCGAGCGTGGCATCATGACGATCCTTCTCGATAGTTGCGACGACAAAGTCTACCTCCTTCTGAGTCAAGAATTTGGGTCCGAAAGAGACGTGAGCAGCCTTCTCGGGGAAGTTGACAATGGTGAAGTAGGCACCGATGGCGAGGATACAGGTGATGATACCNNTCTGAAGCCTATTAGCGTCACGTGATAATAACGCCAAGACTTTTGACACTTACTGCATGATGAAGATCCAGCGCCAGCCTGCGAGACCAGGTGCAATACCCTTGGGACGAGTGGGATGAAGCTTGTCGGGTCCGTAGTGAGCACCAAGGCCATCTCCAGATCCCAAGCCGGCCATCTGACTGAATCCATAGGCAAGAATACCAGAGAAGGCAGATGAGAGAGAGCCAATCAGATAGAAGACGGCATTGCGCTTCTGAAGCATGTATCTGGGATACCAAGTCGACAAGAGGTACGCACAGCCGGGGAAGAAACCAGCCTCGAAGATACCCAACAGAATGCGAAGAGGAATCAGTGTCGTCCAGGTCTTGACAAAAGCCATTCCAATCATGGTGATGCCCCAGAAAAGGGTTATGGTAGGCANAAAGGCGCGGGGGCCAACCTTGCGAAGGATGACAGTTGCCGGGGGTTGGAAGAAAATATAAGGAATAAAGAAGACAAGAACGATGATTGAGTAGCGGTCCTTGATGAGAAGAAGGTCGACACCCATGCCCGCAACAACAGCAATACCAGTGTTGGTACGGTCCATCAGACTGACACAGTAGAGGAAACCAAGAGTCAAGACCAAACGACGGTCGATTCTCCAGATGATCTTCTTCTGCTCCTCTGGTGTGAAGGCTTCAATGCGTGCATCGTTGATCTTGTCAGATGCTGCATCGTCAGCAGTCTCGACTTGCTCGAGATAATTGATGGTGAGATCCTTCTCTTCGGTTCGATTTGCCATGGTGGGCTGATGTGGTGACCCAAGAGTATGATTGAGATGCTGATAAAGAGCTTCAGGATTACATGCAGAAGAACGACCAGTGTTTATATATGGCCCTGGCCAAGCCAAATATCGCGTACCCCGCAAGGAGGCGGCCTACAGGTAAACTTTCTCTCCCAAGATGGTTCGGGAGAACGACAAGCGCCACGTGTGGCATGTCGCCCACGCCGACGTTAGTCCAAGAAATTAGACTGCCCTAGACCATACTTTCAGACAGTACATCGACCATACCTTGGTGTTTCACGCCTACCGTTCTCAGCTCCTGAGCACGATGTACATTGAAGGGTGTACGTCTTCAAAGACGAGCATTGATCGCTCCTGCCGCGATACTTCGAAATCAAAGGCACAGATCGCACCGAACGTTTCTGGGACAAGTTCGCCAAGTAAACTGGGGGCTGAGTTGAGTGCGGGGTACTCCGTGGGGAGGAGACCTTGGCTGTCTCATGGGCTGAAAAGGTGCGGCTGTAGTTGTCTTTTTGCTTTGGAAACGGTCAAACCATTGATACCAAGAGCCTTGGCCTCGAGGTGGTGCGCCTTGGCGAGTCGTTAACGTACAAAAACGAAGATAGTTGCCTCGGTCGCGGGAGGTCGCAGGCTTGTTGACTTTTTGTATCGAGATTGGAACTCAAGAAAAACCTAGATAGGTACTGAATGGAATGATGTTGCATCCATTCGGCAGTCTGAAGTGAGCATAGAGAGTCAGAGACCTTGAATATATCGTAGGTAGATCGAGTCAGCTGCAGCAGCTGCAGCACTCTCGGAAGACATCCTTCCGAATCAGATCATTCTTCTGTCTCGCGACAGTATGAGGAGAGCCTTGTGGGAATTCTTCTTGACTCTTCGAAGCCAGTACTTGGCTGACTCTCGATCCAGTTCTTCGTGTGCTTGATCTCAGTAAATGTTGACACCATGAATTCCTACCGAGGCTCATTAACAGACCGGGGAGATTTGTTTTGCTTCCTGTTCAAACAGTCATGTAGTCGCGTGACAAGGATGTCTGGTAAGCATGTCCGAAAAGCCACGGTTTGGCGTCGCCCAGCAATGAGGCAAGCTTCAGGTGCAGAAGAGGACGGACGCCTCTCAAAACTCAGTCCTACAGCCTCGGTATGTTATTGAGACGCGAGGTGTAGTTATGTATCTTCCAAGACTTCCATCGTAAGTATTCGTATATCGAAGTTGGCATGGGCCGATGTTTTCGATCAGTGATAAGTCGCCAAGGGGTGCGGTGACATGTTAGTTTTGGACCAGCCTAGCCAAGGGCGATCGACAGGACGGTTTGCTGTCGCTGGAGGGAGGGTCGGGTCGATCGACCTTTGATGGTGGTGGTTTCTCGAGATACTTCGGCTCCGGACTTCCTGCCGCCACGAGAAACGTGGGGGTTACAAGGGTCGGTATCGCAAGTCAATACTGCCGGAGCATGCCTCTTTTGAGAGTGTAATGCGCAACTAGAGACGTACTAAAGAGCAAACACAAGTCAAACCAGGGGTGACGTCGAGATGCTGAAGCATGATGTGTAGGTAATGTTTGCTTCACGATTGAGGCAGCCCGCCAGGCACTGTAAGGTTCAACCGAGAATCAACCGGTACCTCTAGTTAGTCCCGTCCCAACCCTGTACCACACATAGACTGTCACAATACCACCTTCCACCATCCATACAGTGAAGTATAGCGATTAGATATATTATTGCACAACATGCTGCAAAAGGGGCGAGTTCACTGAGAATCTGTGGATCTTCCGGCTCTCTTTAGACATCCACTCTGGTGCTTGTCTGAAATCAGTTGTGCATTTCTGACGCTACACTGTGACGGTCTGTAGCATATGACGAGGGTATATTTTACTTATCAACCTGCAGTAGCTAGCGCAGATGTACAACCTGGCTGTTATATAGCTACTTTATGACTATAATCGCCACTGACGAGTTGTCCCACGATTGGCCGACGACTGACAAGTCAACGCAACATAACTTTTCAACTTCCAGCATACTCTAATCTCAGTTCGGAGTGTTGTATTCTGCGAACAGCTTCAGGATCATATAGCCGGTCTAATTCTTCGCAGCCTGGTCAGCGGTCGTGAGCGCCAAGAAGTAAGCCGAGTTCGGATGTGGTTCTGTTTGGAACACGTTCTTGGTAGTGCTGCCGTCACGCATCGTCTGGTTGCAGCTGAGTTCGTTCGTTCGTAGAGTGGTCGATAGAACAAATGATAGGCAGATCATAGCCTGTATCGATGGCTTTGGTCATGCCGACCTGATACTGTCTATAGCCGTAGTTGGACATCGCGATGTCTTGTTCACTGCCCAGATACAGGTAGCCGGTGGTAGTATTGAGTGTGAATCTGCAAACTCCGATAGTGCCATAGTATTCGGGGTCACTCGTTGACAATAATCCACGTTGAAGCCGATACCGTTCTGGAAACTTTGGTAGGCCTTATCTGGGCATCGAAGATAGACATCGTCAACAAGGGGACTGCCAGAACCACTACCTTTGAGCACTCCGCTGATTGTATTATCAGCGGGTGCGTTACTGCTAGCTGGGTCGGTCGTAGTGTCTGTGTTACACCCGAAATATATGTCGTCGATCCTCAAGACGTTGCTGTTGTCGTCTTGGACGTGGATTTCACAGTCGATTGTGGTGGAGTCTCCGATTGCTGTCCAGTCTGCTGTGCCCACCTGGCTTTCGCTTAATCGATCAGAGGACATGAACATACTTAAGGACTGATCAGGACCCTTGCACCAGACGTAAGCAAACATGTCGCCATCGTTGGTGTCCGCCATAAATTTGGAAGAGGCCGTGTTTTTGATGCCCGCGGTCGTGGCAACAGTCTGTGAGATATGTGCGGTTCCTGGCCCTTGAGATCTCACGGCCTCTTTGCTGTCTGAGCCAGGAGAAGTGATAGTCAATGATTCCCCACTCGATTTCCAGGGGCTCAAAGAGCCATTTTCGAAATCTCCATTGACCAGACCGTTTCCGGAAGACGTACAAGCTGCTGAAGGAGGAGTAATCGAAGTACTAGATCGTTCCGTTGTCGGTGTTGAAGCACTCGTGGTCGTGACGGCCGTCGTCGAATCCGAAGCAGTGGTTTTCGAAATGGAAGATGTTGGGAAGGAAGTCCCGTTGGAAGGGAAAGATGGACGATTTGAAATTATCACATACTGCGTCAAAGTCGAGACCTGGGCAACAGGAGTCGATGCAGAAATGGTCTTCTCAACAGTGATAGTCGAAAGAGAAACTACATTCGAAGTAATCTTTGTGGTAGTCAGAATAGACTGATGGCAGGACCTCACAGCACAAGTCTGAGAGCATTTCGGTGTAACCGTAGACGTCGCAATCGAGATGACCGTCTACTTGGCATAAGTGACCAGCTCGCCGCCAGTGGGTGTGGTAGGCTGTATGCTGATGCTGATCTTGGTGATCGTAGTCGGCTTGGCACAAGTAACCATCTTGCAGCTAGTGAGTATGGTAGGCTGAATGCCGATGATGATGCTGATGCTGGTCTTGGTGACCATAGTCGGCTTGACAACTGTGCTGTATCTCACTTCTGTTTTTGTTCTCTATGCTGTTTCTGTTTTGATCTTTGTTGATGTTTTCCTAATGGTGAGGACATTTGTTTCTGTTACGGTGCGAGTTCTCGTCTGGGTGGCTGTGCAAGCAATTGCAGATGCAGTGATGCAGCGAAAGGCGCTGGAGACAGCAGTGGCTTGGAGACGGTGGTACAAGGCTGTCTTCTTAGGAATGCGTGGAATTAGCACAGACTTATACACTATGCATGAGTGGATACTTACCCCGAGGGATACGAGTAGCAGAAAGCGATAGGGGAGTTTTCGTTCTTCCGGACCGCGTTTATGTTGGCATTGCTGCAAGCTTTAGAGAGAGAGGAAGTCAGCTTCTAGCATCCTGGCTATATGTGTTAGTAAGCACTTACAGGTGGCTCTTTCCTCAAGCGTTGGTGAGGCAAAAACAGACGCGCAGAGCGCAAATGCTGTCGTGAAGATGGCAAACTTCATTTTCGCAATTAATGCTCAAGATAATACTTTGAAGGAGAGAGTGTGTTCAGGCAGCCCTTTGTCTCTTTATACAGCATAGAGCATGCTTGGTGCCCTATATCCTCTCTGGGAATGCATTATGGTCATCGTTTAGACCACAGCTGAGCAACGGGCAACATTTCCACATTCGAAGAGTTGAGAGTAAGGAGTGACTCACTTGCAGCACAGATCAAAGACCTTTGGCTGTTCTTAGAGATCTGCAAGGTACCAGCGTGTGTCGTACTAGCCCGGGCACTTGCCCCTGGATCTAGTGAGGAAGGAGAGAGATATCAGACATAACGATCAACCAGTTACACTTCAGCTCTGTCTTGTACGCGATTAGTATCGGGATGTGGCTATCATATCAATGACCGTTGACGAAGATCTCAGGAGCAGAAGCAGGACCGTTTCGGCAAGGCCGAGCCTCAAATTTCATATTCACTGTGCATGAGCTGAATGACTCCAAGCAGTGTTTCAGTAAATACATGCTGATGAGATGTTTGGAAGCGTGTCAACATCTGAGCGGTACAATGCCAAAAAAGATTCAAGAGCTACAGTAGCAAGACAAAGGCATGCCGGAAGGGTTTCCTGAACTTCTACCGTCAGAGTGGTCTTCCATTGTGCAGAACATACTTAAAGATAAAGAGTCTCGATACGTACGGTCTGATTGATAGTTACCCTCCAAGATTCCGCTCGATAACCTCCCGAATGCTTTCATCCAATACATGCGATCACACATGACGTCCCCATGTTTTAATATCCTCGCATAACATATCAAATTGACACCGTCTCCAAGCGGCTCCGGAGCAGGCTCAAAAAGTAGAACATTAACCAAAACCAAACTTCAAACTCAAGGCACTTCCCTCATCTCGGCGAAGATTGGCTGTGTCTTTCATCGTCATACTCCGGGGGTCGCTCGTATTCCGGCAGAACTTCGTCATCAGACTCATTGTCAACGATGGGAGCTAGCTCCGGCATGGATTCAGCTGTAATCCTTCTTAGGTGCTCTGGACGGGAGGCGCCTGATGAGACTTCGTCTGGGCGAGCTGGAGGCAGTCGCTCACTTGCAGCCCACGAGAAGTTTGAGTCGACACGCTCACGACGACGGGTGGGAGGTGAAGTTATGGGAATAGAACGCGTAGGAGGCGAAGGGTCCATGGATGTGTAAAGTCCGTATGGGGAAGTAAAGAGCGACTGAGGTATAGATTCCGGGTCTGAGATGGGTGGGAGATACGGAGGCAATGAGTTCGTTATGTTTGCGTGTGAGGGCAAGTAATCAGACGACGCACGCCATGTATAAGGTCTTTGAGCAGCGAAGGTCGTGTCGATAGGGGCTGGTTCGCGCGCGTGGTACTGGCGCACCCAGGTGTGCGCAGGGCTTGAAGGGGATTGTGGGCTTGAAGGTGGGTCATTTCTAGGGCTTGTGGGACAGGGAATTGTTCGACGAGGACGTTGGTCTGCAGCGCGCGGCTGACCATAGGTGATGTTCAGGTCAAGTCGAATGCGTGCTGTGCCATCTCCGAAGCTGAGGTTGGAGAAAGACTCAGGCGAGATTGCCACGAGGATGAACATGACGAACAAGACCGGGATCGCGACGATAGCCGCGCAGATAGTGATGCAGGTCGCAACAAAGACAAGAGCACTACGGAAGAAAATCTTCCACCAGATGGATAGTTGATCAGGATTGTCAGCCATCGTTGTTGATGTAATGGATGAACAGATGTAGATAGAGCGCTCGTTTTAGTAGTCAAATGCGCGCTGTCAGGCAAGCGCACACGTCGAAACACATGTCAGCCACGACAGGCTTCGACGTTGCTCATGGCAGGCCTCGGACGTGGCTCGTGACAGGCTTCGGCGAAATCATGGTGCAAGCTCTGACAGAACCATCGAAGCACATGTCAGCCACGACAGACTTCGATGATGACCTGGCAGGCTCGACGGAGACCATGTGACAGGGTGACATTTTATATTGACAGTGTTTTCAACAAAAGTGTCATGACTTAGAAGACGTCTTCGGTGACACGTCTACCGTACCAAGTAGAGAGTTGATCTTCTCCTTGGGCATGCTCTTCGGCAGAGTACATGAAAAAGTTTGTTAGCTTGGTAGAGTCTTCATCGTCTGCGACAGGCCAGTTGACCTTTGCAGCAGGCTTGACTTCGAGCAAGTCTTTGGCAGTCGACCAACTGAAACGGCACTCGTTTCCCCAACCGAATAAGGGATCCATGTTCTTCTTCAGCCAAGTAGAGCAGCGAGCATCACTGGGATATCCGGATCCCCAGCCTTCGGCAGGTTGTTCGGGCACATTCTTGTCGTTCGAAACAGCGTTCTTGAAAACGTCGTAGCAGACTTCAAGGGCAGCATCTCTTGTGACCTTTGCGCAGACACTGGCAGCCGACACGCAGGGGTAGAGCGAGTCGGCCTTCTTGGCGACAGTGATCTTGACAGTAGGGAAGATACGCTCCAGCTTCTTCTGGTAAGCGGCAGGCTGGCCAATGGTATCAATGTAGATCTCTTTCAGGTTAACACCAAGGGCGAAGACGGCATGGATCAAGTCTATGGTGGCATCCATGGCTTGAGCATTGAGGTTGTATGTAGCTGTGGGCCTCATTTGAGCGGAAGAAATGTCCTTGGCTGACATGACACGCGTGGCCCATCCGGAGGATTCGTACAAGTCAGTGCCGGGGGTGCAGATGGCCTGCATCAAAGAGGAGCGGACAGCTGGCGACAAGACCTTGGAGTCGTCAAAGTGGTGCGTGTCGGCCAGCAGAGAGCGGTGCATTGACAGGGGTAAATAGTATAGGCCGTAGACCATGGGACCGAGTACGGGACCTCTGCCGGCTTCGTCGACTCCCAGGACACACTCTATCGACATGTCGTCCTGAAGCATTCTGGGTACAGGCGAGATGTAGGAATATGAGTCTCCTTTGGCGATGTTGACCTTGTCGATTGAAGGAGCCATAAAGACATCCTCAGNGGGTGTTTCAAGAAGGATGTCCTGCTCCTGGGAGTCTGTGTTTTGTTCGATTGGTTCATCCATGATATCCATGTTCTGATAGAATATATGTGATGTTGGAAATACTGTGTTGATGTGCTAGAAAAGAGGTTGACGGGAGACGCGAAGACACGCGACGCGGAATTGCGGGGACAGCGCTAGCCAGAAGAGGAAGTCATGGGCTTGGCGTGTTGTTTACAGCATTCGAAGCTTATCGCGGGCCAAAACAAAGCAGCAACCCTCCCAGCGACCACACGCCAACCTCATTGTTCCACCCGGCGCATCTGTCGCATTCCCCTAGAAATACACGCGACAAGATGCCTGCTCAGTCGGCCGCCTCACACACGCCGCAGCGCCAATCGCGACGACACAATAACTTCAAGGAAAACATCAACTTCTTCGAGCCCGGCAAACAAGGCCGTCGCACTGGTCTGGTCTTGAAGGACACGGGTGTGCGCGATGAACACGGCTTCGAGCCCGTCAGCGGCATCTTCTCGTCACCACAGCCTTCACCACAGCAGCCCTCGCCCCAACGATCACCCCTGCGCTCACCACAGCGCCTCCCAGCAAATGGTAACGACACGGCGCTAGGATCGTCGTCTATGGTTCTGCAAGACAGTACATTGAGAACCATATCCTCACCCTCGGTCTGAACCGCGTGCTGATTGGTCCCTCAGGCNTCCATTCCAGAAATCTCCGAGACTCTCCACCTGCGCAAGACTCCTCACCTACCACCAAAGGCTCAGACTCCGCGTCGTTCAAACATCCAAGGCTCGCCCGTTCGTCACTCGGCTATCAAGCCCGTAGACACTCAATCATCACCGCAAGCCGCTCCTTCAACAACCCGCACGAGCAGGCGCCTCGACTTTGCGAACAAGCAACAAAACAAAGCCCAGCCCGTCGTCGCTCCCAGCCCGAGTCCCTTCAAGCCGCGGTTCGGAAAGTCGCGTAAGAGCGTCTTTGACTTGCAACAATCTCCCGACAGGCCACAATACAACCAGCAAGACGACGACGACCTCGACAACTCGGTTCAGCAAGTCCAAGATGCCGTCAACGAACTCTTCCAGGACGACGGTCCCGAAGACATCCTCTCGTCTGCACGCAGCACCAGATCCCAAAAGCGCAAACTCTCGAATCCTCCCTCGCCTGTCACAATGCAGCCTCCTTCAGTTTCAAACTCCAACAAACGCCAGAGGCCGAGCCTCGAACATCGGGAGGACCAGACGACCGTAGATCACACAATCGCTGGTCAGACGACCCTGGATCAAACGACGGTCGACCAGACAATCATGGATCAAACAGAATTGCCTGATCAGACCGACGCCGAATACACATATATCACGGTGGATCAGACAGAAATGCCTGATCAGACCGAGTTGCCCGACCAGACGGAGCTCCCGGAGCAGACTGGGTTGTCTGACCAGACGGAACTGGTCGACCAGACTGAAGCGCCAGAAGAGACGGGAATTGAATACACTTGGGTGGATCAGACCGTTCTCGATCCTACCACCTACGACCAGACCGCTATAGACGACACAAACGTCGAGCAGACAGTCGCAGATGAGACGGTCATGGACAAGACAGAAGCGACGCACGTCTACGACCACACAATGGCAGACATGACCATCGCAGAAGAAGACGTTGCTGAGACGACAGAGCTTCCTGACGAGCCTGTCATCGAAGCATCTGCNCCTCTTTCGACCAANAAGAAGCGGCCCTTCGAAGCACGGAAAGACGCCCAGGAGCAGCCTTACGAGGACGATGCGAAAGATCACGATCAAGAACCTGATTTGTCTTCACCTTCACACGCCGCCCAAGACTTCATCCCACCACCTGAGGACTATGTACAAGATGAATCCGAACACGAGCCTCAACCAGAACCGACTAAGAAGCGAGGGAGCGGCAAGAGCGCTGCGAAGACCAAAGGAAAGAAGAAACAACAATCTGCAAGCGTCGAGCCACGGCCGAGAGCATCAAGAGACAGTGAATCTGTCGGTCCCGATGGTCTTAAGAAACCCGGTCCTAAGTCTATCGTTAATTTGCGCGCAGGCACGCCTGCAGAAGACGAGGGTGCTAAGACGACAAGATCTGGCCGTACTTCGATCAAGCCGTTGAAATACTGGTGCAATGAGACATATATCTGGAACCAGGGTGAGGTCGAAGGCATCGTTCGCGCTGAACCTGTCGAGCAACCAAAACCAAAGCGCGCTGCTCCATCGAGAAAGAAGGGGACACGGTTGGGCCCGATAAAGGAAGACGAAGAGGAGGATGAGGATTTATTGCCGGAAGCCTGGGAGCAGGAATTGGGTGTTATCAACAGCACAGTTCGAGTATGGGATCCCAGGACTGGCACCGGCAGTACCGAAGTGGAAGGAGTGAACGATGGTATGTTACATTCCGGTGTTCTGTCAGAGCTATGCTAACAANNAGTTGTAGACATTGCATTCGCTTCTACAGCCATCAAAACGCAAGATGTCCATGGCTCGTCGTTCCGCTACGCGAAGGTTATGACCCTTCCGTTTTTCGGATCTGGCATGGTCGAGATTCCTCCGGATGGTTACAAACGCATGAAAAACTCACGCAAGATGCAAATGGTGTTTTTCGTGCATGAAGGCAAAGTCACGGTTGATATCGAGGACGTCCAATTTGGTATGACCAAAGGTGGAGTCTGGCAGGTACCCAGGGGTGAGTTTCTTCCTTTCCCTCCTTTTCCTCATGCTTCTCTTTGCTCTACCGTTTGCGTTATTTCTGCCGTCTTGTATTGCGTTTGCGAAGGAACAGCGGTCAGATGTCTCTCTTCACCGCAATATGCATCAACAAGCAGTTCGGCAAATTTCCCATGCACATTCAACACACACCGACCATGTCGAGGTGACACCCGGGACCACTTGCCCTTATAACATACGAACAGACGTCAAAATAGAGTCTTGTTATGGCACAGTTCACGGTTCACCCCTGAACCGTGCCACGTCAAAGGAAGCCGGGGAATCGCACTATATGCGAACCATGGTATTGGGATACCATGATCCTTGAAGATTGTCCCACGGATTGTGGCTTGTTGGCAACATTCCTGTTACATTTGTTGACTCGAGGGATCTCCTGTTGTGTCACTTTCCTGTTTTGCTTGCTTACCATCGCTCTTGCGTCAATCATTTTAATGTTGAAGAATGAAAGCTAACAGTATTGTGTGATACAGGAAATAACTACGCCATTATGAATGAGAGTTCCACCCACCCGGCCAAAATCTTCTTTGCCCAAGGATGCGAAATTCAGGCTTCGGCAAATCAGTTTGAGGACATGGGAAGGGAGTCGCAATCTTGAGCTCCCTCCTTCCCAGTTTTCTGGCTTACATCATTCTTGCCTCTGCTTCAGTTCCGGCTCGTTCTTGCCTTTCTTGCACTTGGCTCATTCTTGCCCTTCTTGAGCGAACACCGGCTCCTGCTCTGGGCGTTCTTTTTCGTATCACGACTTTTTCTGATTTGGAGTATTGTTGGAGTTCTCCCTTTTGCATCGTCATTATCACGATGGCCTTGGCCTTTTCTTCCTTCTTCTTCTTCTTCTTCTCTTCTTGTTCGACATCCGCCAGTTTTCTTCTTACGAAACCGTCATGACAAACTTCTTCTCCCTCATGGTTCTTGAGCACATCTCTTTTCCACGTAGTGTCATCATATGCTTCTATGTACCTGATCTGATCGTTGAACTTCTTCGCCAGCGCAGCAATTACATGTCTTACTAGATCCTAGAAACATCTGCTGCCAGGACTGCCCTTGCTTTGGGAAGGAACTATCGATCCTTGTTCAAGTAGCAGGAGCAACGTGGTTGGTTCTTTTCACATCATGATTACCTCTGACGTCACTGCCAGATTTCCAGGCACTCATTTGCTTACATGCTGGTCTCGGAAGGCACGACTCACCAAGATACTCCTGAGGTTGCTATTGAACAGTTCCCTAGCGCGAATGTTGGTAGTGGTTCTATCAACATGCAGAGTGGTTTGTAGATCTTGCGACTGCCCACTGAGAACAGGTGTATAACAGTGCCTCGCTGGGACTGCTTCTGTCTTCCTTGAGCCGGCATCGTTCTGCTTTGCTAAACGATCAAGGCTATACATCACAAACATGACACACAAGAACATTAGAACCGTGCTGTATTGAATTGAGACTGCATAACAAGAAACACATTTGCGTCTTCAATCTTCCTGTGTGTTGAAGTATGTAATGCGTGTCTTTCAAGAGATCAGGCAGTATCCACCAAGAGCCCACGTCTCGTTAGTTCCTTGTTTTAGTTACTCTTCTGCTCTCCGTCACAATCGTGCCTTTTTACGGTGTACACTTTGCCCTTTGTCATTATGAAAGAAGAAGCAGGATTCCGGCACCCCAGGTTCCGGCATACAGGGAAGATAAAGCATTACTTCACATATCGTATCCTCAATATCGTCTAGAAAGCATAAAGAAGTCCAAACACTGTAGCCTCATTCCTCTTTGGATACGATCCGAGGAGATAAGTCCACGGGGCACCAATAACTGCACAACTGACAATGGTACAGCAAAGAACAACCCATCTCGGTTCTAGACCTCGTTACTAGCGAAGCAGTACTCGAGTAGATGGCTAGAAAGAATAAACCGTTTCCTCGCTTACAGCTCCCTACTTCTTACTTCGGACGAAGCTGCATGTATGCCAATGACTCTGCAAAAGCCCTATCGATGGTCACTGACTCGATATTTTGAGCAGGGCTGTTCAACGTACCGCTTTGCCGAGCGAGAGCCATGTGAATATATTCGTACGCTGTACGAGGAGGGTTACCTAGTCTATCTCGGATTCTTGGGAAGGAGAGGGATGCTGATGGAAATGTGATGCTGTCTGGCTTGTTGAGAAGAAATGCTGTTCGTCATGGAGACAAGGCATAAGAGTGGAGAATAATGGATACAAAAGCGTATGGAGTTTGGATATCAATCAGGGAAGACACGATGGAGCCAAACACACGATAGGGAGGAGCGTTTTTGCCAGGGTGTATTAGGAAAGAACGATATAGTGAGACGGAAAGGGAAGGGATTATAGAGTTGAGAGACAAATGGAAGGAGCAATGCAGTCAGGAGATACAAGGAAGGAACGATTGTTTTCTTTCTTGTTGGATACCGATGCTGGTCACCAAGACTTACTCATGGGTAGTAGGTGGATGTCTTTCGTGTATGGGTCCATGTGCCTAGATGCTGAGCTTGACTTGCAAGAAAAGGGCGTCTGACACTAGCGGGTGGACAGCCATGGTGTTGCTAGTTGAGGCGATGCTTCATACTCTGCAGACAAGTCTCTTTCTTGGGTGTAACGAGTCTCAGAAGAGAATAGGATGTAGTGTGTGGGAGAACATCGTTATTGTATTGGATACTGAAATGTCGACAATAATTTTTAAGGAGTAATAGATATGAAAGATTGAATGGCGTTGGTGGTTACAACTCTCTACACTTGGTAAATACATATGATGTTCTATGGTTACAGTGCCTGCTTTTGATGTGTACTTGGCTCGAGCTTGCTTATTGTTTCAATGTGAAATGCTTACTCACGATGTTCATGATGTTGGTAGACAGCAGAGATACGAGGAAGTAGAGTAGGCCAAATTGATGTTGGCAAAGTGTTTGAGACCAGGTCTAGTCTGCTTCACGACATGCAAAGGATTGAGTGACTGAGTAGAGCATTGGTCCTGGCTCGCGACCGTCGACAAGACCTCATCAGAAACCACAGCCATCAAGGTCTGTCGAACACATGCATGGGCCTCGCTACCATCGAACTCGAATGGTGAATGCGGTACTCGTGCTTGCCATCCAAGACATCCTTGGATCTTGGTTTGTATTTGCTCTCTTCCGATGATGGCGAGATTGCCAATCTCCATACTCAATAGCCTCTCTCCACACATCTTACTTTGCAATAGGTGGACAGTCCCCTTCGAGCGTATACCAATAGGCACGCCCTCGGAGCAAAGGACAGACATCAAATCCGCGACTCGTGTGGAAAGCATCAGAGAGTCGTGCCTTCCTTCGCTCTTCTCACCGGGTGTATCCAACTGCCTGCTTGGTGCTGTTGCATACTTCCTTCAAACCTTGAGGGAGAACCAGAACGTATCGCAAACCTTCCAGACTCCGCCAACTCTATTGCATGGCCGGAAGGATACACCGCGAAAAGGCCGTTCCCCTGCTTCTGATTGGTAAAGGTGTGTGTAGGAGTGAAACGCAATAGTGCTATATGGTTTGTGCCAAGCATGTGTTGCTCTTATTGTTTTAGAGTTTTCAAGTCAGGTACTTTTACAGCGATAGGCAAAACCTGACATCAAATTTTCGATGTCAGTCCCTTGTTTCGTTCGCTGCGTGGGCAAACCTTGTAGTTTGTCCACTGTCAAACGTTAGTTCGGCAACTTTGTGAACCGGCCGCTGGTGAACATGCTTCTCTTCTCCAAAGTATGGCTTGGAGACTTCTCTGCCGACGATTGCCGCGGTCGGCAATGATAGGCGACGGTGATGACCACCGCCAATACAAAAAGCATCAAGAAGCCAATCTTCTGATCTTCGAAGTGAGCAAAGGAAAAGTGGGAACTTGATGTCGCGCTCGTGAAATACGCTTTTCACATGACCAGTGCGATGCGAGTGACTCAAACAGGACAGCAGCAGAAGCTTGACGAGTCAAACCTCTACCAAACCCTAAGGGCCAGACTTCAGAGCACATGACGATGCAGATCGACGGTCGCTTTCCGGAGAGGAGGATCGCTTTCCGCAAAGAGGAGGTACCAAGATGGCGCAGTCGATCCTTCCGTCTCCGCATGATGAGGCTCCGGTTTTTGCTCATTTTTGGCGCTCAAGGCGATGAGAAACTCGATGTGATTGGTCATGGGAGTAGGGTTGGAAGCCACGGGAACGAGCGGTTCACGCAAAGGAAACGATTTAAGGGTGCGAGTCCGAACTTTAACCCAAACACGACTACACGTCCGTAATTCTTGCAAGCAGGTGTGTGATCTCGACTTGCGAGAGGGGTCAAATATGTAGTAACGCATCTGCGCTGTGTTGGACGAGTAGAGCTGACCATAAGCGATGGGATGGTGTCGAACTCGCAAAGGATGTTGGAAGAACAGCTGGGCTGCGTGCATCGAGACGGGGGCGTCAGGCGATGTCCGCTCTGCCGCGTAAGAGGGCGTAAAAGTACTGCACGTTGTGTCTTCCGATGTGATAGATACGTAGGTATGCAGCAACAGTTGGAAGTTTATGATAGTTCGTAGCGTGAACGACCGGTGGCACACATCGTCCATGATGAGCTTCCTGATTATTTCCCTAGGTAATACATTGCGATGCGTATGTTCATCGGGCGACGCGCCGACGGCTATGGTGATTTCTTCTCGTATCATCGGTCTGCAAGTGCGACTCCCCGAGCTGAAACTATCTTGCCAGAAAACTGATAATCCTAACATCTTTGATCCATGACCAGGTCTCTGGAAGAAGAGGCGTCTGTACGTACTGATGTATCTCCAACGTAGTTTGTAATTCGCTCACTAAATACATATATTCACGTACTTGGAATATGGTTTGATGCGGCTGAGACCTCGATACTACTGTTCTTAGCAGATCGTCAAATGTGGCCAGTATGAGTGGTTTCCATGTCAAGCTACTCCAATGAATCCTGAAACCACGGACAAGTTCGCCGGTCATAAGAAGCCATCCGTCACATTTACCTGTCGCGATGTTGTGGCTGACTGTGTCGTCGAGCCTTGACAGCAATCTTCCAAGGCACAACGTCCGAATGTCTGTTCGAAAAGGAGGCGCGACTCCTTGGAAGTACATTTGCCTGGTACGTACACGATATCTTCGCAAAGCTATGCCCCAGGAGTTTGCGGCTCAGGACAGCTTCAGAGACGGTTCATCTCGACCGAGGTCGACCGCTCCGCACACTAGTTACTGTTTTTGGTTCATGGGATCAGTCGACTTTTTGTAAGTACAGCAGACAACTGGCTATTTTCGTTGAAGCCACCATGAACGCGCCGGTACGACACGTAATCGAACAATTGTGGCTGCAGGATTTTCTGAGGGTAAGATATGTGGCTGGTACAAAGGAGTATCTCACTCAGGAGTTTGCAAAGCCGTAGGTAGTAGGCGGCTTAAGGCAGATAGTTGTCCTGGCTCCTCAGAAGCTGTACGAAAAACGATGTAATCCATCGGCTCGAGATTGTCAAATCTCTGGTGATGATGACCGCAAAGCATTGATGGCAGCACCCACATGAACCAGGTCAGACGAGCTTTGAAGCATCATCGCGGGAGAGTCCAAGTTGAGACTGCGCTATCTCTCGAAGTCGGAGCCGGCAATACCGTTTGGAGCCCGAGCCTATTTTTGATACACTGTGGCCAATCAAAATACTACGAGTTGAAAGCCTGGATCACATCGACCGGATATCGAGAAGCACGTCCAATTGATCACCTGCTTATGGCGAATACGATCTAGCATTGTGAACATCCACGAAGATCCATGAACAGGAGAGGAAAGATATGCGGAGCTGCCTCGCGGGTGTTGTACGTGTGTCCTCGAATTGGAACTCCGTAAACGGGGCACCACCGTGAGCAGAAGTATTGCAAATGCCCTAGGATCGTCGAGCGATTCCGATTGGCATACCAGCTTCCGAGAATCTCCCAATTGGCTGAACAAGCATGAGGCAGTTTGCAATACTTCTGCACGGGATGGTGGGGGTTGACTTGGCGTTATCACAGGACCGCCATACTCACCCGCTCAAGATCAGACGCAGTACAACTCATATCAAACAGCAAACCACCCTGAGTGTCAACTCACAGTAAGCTCCGATTCATTTCCGGATAACTACACTTGTGTTGAGCTGGACGGATTTTTAGTTGTGCTTCCACAATAATAAGGTTGACTTGAGTGGCTTCCACGAGGCCCGTAGGGCTACACGCCTCGTGGGTTGAACATATCTGGAAAGCCGAAGATGACACGGCCCCATTGTTGCAAGAACCATTTGTAGAGTATTTGAGTTTCCAATGGCCCCAGGCGCCGCTAAACGTAACAAAATCTGTCCTAAATGAACAGAAGGTCTGAGTATTGATGCCAAGTAGAAGATCGTGAAAGCTGGAAACCGGCTCTCAAACTTTGATGTGCCTGATGTTGTAGAGTCGTGTCAGGCACAATATGCTAGAGTTCGACATGCAAACTGTGAACGGACGCTGTATCATGTATGGCGACATTGGTAGCAAAGGTCTGGCTGGGTGCTTCACACTGGCGAAAAGCCGTGGGCCTTGGCAAAAAGCTACGCGCCCACCGGTACATGTTTAGTCAACGCCGTGAGATTGCGCAGAACGAGTTTGACGAACTGGGCCCTTTTGACCCGGCAGTTCAACGTTGGTAGGCCGCAGGCGGGTAGGGCTTTCACGACTGCACGTAGCTTCGCTTTCGCGAATGTAACTCCACTTGCATGATTTGTACATTCCAAAAGCAGGACCTGCAAGATTGACCGATGACTAGGACTTGGACATTGCTTCGAGGTGTGTGTACATCAGGAGATGTCAACAGGTCGAGGACGGGACATGAGTCGCTGGAATCAGCCCAACTTCCTTCCATCCACGGAGAGCATTTATTTACGGGAGATCGAGTTCGCGGCGAGTCAAGAGATGTTGCGAACAGATGATCCACACATTCCACGTGCAGGCTTGACATGAGGCGCAAACTTACATCAGCCACATCCAAGTCGCGCCGTGACTCGCAACGCAGGACTGAGACTTTGCGTGCAAAATGCGTGCAACATTTCATGATGACAGCGGCTGCTCTCTCCGAGTGACTTTTTCTCTAAGTTCTCATACCAGAAGCGCCATTGCACTTGCGTTTCAGCCCCTTGCCAATATCCAGGTCTCCCACACGATTTCCCACGTGTGGCTACGGCTGAGTTTGCATTTGGAACCCAACTCTATCACCGTCTATTGTTGAGAGACACAATTTTGGTCTGCATGACACCGTCTCGTGGGTCTTGATTTGAAGACTTGAGGTTGATGAAACACCCGCGTCATTGAAGGTTTCCATCTTCGCCTGTACTTGCGTTGTCAGCCTTTGGGCCATGAGCATGTCTTCCCATGAGCGCCCCAAAACTACCGCCTGTAGCGCTACATGACGAACACTGGAACATCGCTCTATGCGGTACTCTAAGAATGTGCTCTGAGATGGGACGCTTTGTGGTCCGTTGCAGAAATGTCTATTTGGTTCCAGTCTAGAGTCTGAACCGCAGGTAGTCGTACTTGGCTGCTACTCTGTGTAATCTCTGTCCTGAAGATGTTTGAGTGAAGGGTCAAAGGTAATCGGGTCTCAGTTCCTACCAATTGCCGTCCCTCAGGGTTTCATACTTTCGAAGTCATGGCCAAATTAGAGTTCAGAATGTACACGACCTCTCATGGCGATCGTTGACCTCCATCTTTGATCTCTGGCGCTGCTTGAGACTTAGAACTCTTCGTCGCTACCGAACTCATCAATCACATCGAAGTCACCAATCTCAACTCTCTCGGGTCGTACTACGACACCACAGTTGGCTCCACATTGAAAGTAGCGGGTGCCCTTCACAGTGCCATCGTTCTTGCCAGTGGGTTCGTCCAACGCGATGCCAACCCAAGCACCGATACCAGGGATTTCAGGAACAGCGCCAATGTATTTGACGGTTCCGCGACGTTCGAGTGAGCTCTCGCTTTGATTGGCAGCCAATAGACGGCAGCGTGCGTCCAGTTTGATCCCTAGGCTAGATGTCAGTAAATTCTGTTGAAGGCGCAAGATATGTAGATGTACCTCTCTCTTCAATTTCTCTCTCAATACCAGTGACCTTTTGCTGTTCTATGGTGGGGGCATTGGGATCAAATCGGCCCAACTGATGAGTCCTCTTCCAGTGCAGCACACTATCAGTGCGACTCTCATACTCGTCTGGCGGCATTTCGTATTTTTCGACTGCCGATACATCAGTGTAGTTGGCGCGTAGTCCTGCTGGACGGGTGTCTGCTACCTTGACAAATCATCAGTAAGGATCGACGTTAACATCGTTGTTGGTCAGTGTTGAGCATTTCGCATCCATTCGACCCCTTCTCCACTAGATTCGGCTCTCTTTGTAGATCACAGCCGATAGAACAACATGCGGAGAAAGTCTGCAGTCGAGACCATCTTAGTACCAGTGCCAACAGTGGGCAAACCACCAAGCCGGTTCAATATTGTATGAGATTGTGGGTCCAAACAATTTCCTATGCAGAGCACATTACAATCTGCTTGTCTAGCTCCTCAATCCTGACTGACGAGTACTTCAAACGTTCTAGCAGATAATGAGATGGTGGTGCGAGACTAAGAGCGACGGAGGCCCACCGGACCACATACGCTCGAGCGTCCGGATGAGAGGATGTCATGTACCTGCTGCGGCAGTGCCTACTCGGCACATGTGATGAAACGTCGAAAAGATTACTTACATGAAGTTCTGCGTAGCTTTGCAAGGTGAATGCATCAAGCTGAGTGTTCTCTTCATCGACCGTCTGCAAGTTTTGATCGGGCCAGGAAGCGACCTTCAGGGTCAATCTCTGTGAGGAAGCCGGAATGCCCGTGATGGGTTCCAAGCGTCCTTTCAGTTGAGCTATGGTCCAAGCAGGCGAGATACGTCGTTCAGATCGGGCGTTTTCCGAAGTAATCAGAAGGGGTACATCAGCCATTGTTGCCATCTTCTCCAGGCTGAATTGGTGTCCTAGATGTGAATCGACGTGAACAGGTCCCGGGTGTGT
This sequence comes from Aureobasidium vineae, assembly GCA_903819635.1. Lineage (NCBI taxonomy): Eukaryota > Fungi > Ascomycota > Dothideomycetes > Dothideales > Saccotheciaceae > Aureobasidium > Aureobasidium vineae. The sequence goes on from CAIJEN010000014.1 coordinate 457,140, forward strand.
TGCCGATGGCGAACACTTGGAGCTGAGTTCGAGAGAGATCTTGCTGCGGAAGAAGCTGCCGAGACGCAACAAGCGAAAGCGAGAGACAAGCGATGGGGGAGAGGCTGCGCACTATCTGATGGACGTTGGGAAAGCCGAGTTGGTCAAACTGCACGACAAGTCTCGACTGACGCTGGTGTTTGCGCAGCGCTGCTGAAGCAGCAGTTCTTTTCACAGCTTTGACCGCTTACGCGCAGTTCAGCCTTGGCGGCCTCGAGACAGCACTAACTTCTGTCATGTCCGTTCAGGCGCACTCGTGGATGGTTCCGCGCGAGCAGAAGGCCCCTTGACCGGAAGCCCCTCGAGTCTTTTGGTGGCGCTTTTTTTCCTGAACAAGCCTAGTCTGAACAGTTCATGTTATTGGAACAAGATCGGCTGTCACTGGACAAGCATAACTAGATCATCAATCGTCCTCCATGGCGGACATTGCGCGTGACCTGCCACCGTCTGATGGGCTCGCACTTGTCGACAGCATCAGTACTGTAGGTATCCAGAAAACATGAGCTTACTGGAGGCTGTGTTTGGTCATCATGTCGATGAGCGAGCGACGAGCCGAAACATCTCGGAAGTCTGTGCAAAGGCAGGTGCACAGAACAGCGGCCCCGTGCTTCCAGTCCAGATACAGCATGCCAGTCATGACTTGCATCGAACACATGCAGTTCTATATTAACCAGTTGGGGTCTACAGGGTTGGAAGCGCTAGAGTACACACCGCTAGAATACCTGCATATACAAACAGCTCTATTCAACACGCTCGCCTGCCACAGATCCGCACTGGCAACTCTGTTGTATGTTCGCGTCGCTGTCGGCCTCTACGTCCGACGTCCGCGTCTGCTACAGAGACTGCTTCACACCCGAATCGTGCCAAAATGGTTGCGTCAGGAAGCGTAAGAGTTCGCTGGTGGGAGTTCTGGTTTCTTTTCCTCTTGCAAACCCGTCTACAGCTGCCATCGGCCGATACAAACGCTTAGAAGATCTCTCAATACAAGCTCTTATGTCCGGATCGGGTGAGACCCAAATGAGATATGGCTCGGCTATAATTGTCTCCGTCCGACATGCAGAATGACAAAACCCCGCAGATCATGGTTCGTCTCGAACCTCGACCCCTGTTTTCATTGTGGCTACATGCGGCTCCCATCGCACTGCGCTCACCGCTCATGGGCAACTGCATGAGTCTCGACGACGTATGGACAAAACAACGTTCGTGAGCATTTAGATGAGTACGTCCGACTGACTGTTTTGACTGCCGGCAACATGGCAACGATTGTAGGAAAGACGTTGAGGCAGCTGCGCAGGATATCCACTGTAGAAACGTTTCGTCGCATTGCATGCACGATTCAGAAGAGCCTCAAGGGCCGCAGGAAAGGAAAAGCAAATCATCACTCGCCTCGGCGCATGAGCTAGAGTGTGCCCTCGGTCAGCCGTTCGCCAGTGGTTCCAGCGCTAAGCCCTGGCTCCCAATCTTACACTCGAGTGCATGTTGTGGCGCTTCTGTCCAGTCACGACTCGCGCACCCAATAGCGGCCAAGGGAGTGCCAGTCCGTACGCCCATACCAAGTAGGATCCGCATGTTCGCAACACTCACTCCCGTTGATGTTCTTCTTGCCTTAGTGCACCGGTTTCCACCATTGGTTGACAGTTGTTTCATCCCTTGCTCTGGAAGTCTGCTGGTGCTCGACTCGCATGTACATCTTGCAGCCGGGCGACTGGTCGCATCGTCATATAAACTTGTCATGCTGCACGATCTGTCGGGGTACCTCCATGTCTGGCGTCGAATTCTGCGCACGAAGCAAAACTCTATCCTCCTCCTCTGTTCTTTTTCAATCACACTAAAAACTCCTACTTAAAACTTCCCCACTCAAGGCAACGGACAGTTCTGATGTCAGCCGAGTCACGCCTTTAACTTTATCATAGCCCTTGAGGCGATCTCGTGGAGTCATTTCCAGACCATCCCGTCTCTCGCTCCTGATAAACTCCTCCGTGCCCCGACCTCTTCTTGTCTCGCACCACAAACGCCTCTACCTGCCGATCAAAACCGCGCCCAGCACCGATCAGCCGGACACGCGACTCGCAAGATTTGGTAGCACTGAACTCGTTTTTCGGAACCGTTCCTTAGTACCACCTCTGGCTAACAGGGTCGCACAACTCACCGCAAGCATTCACTTCATATAAACATCACATCCTCCTCGAACAAGATCACACCTCACCCTCCCCACTCCCATTCGCCATCCTCATAACACTCCAACCTCACAACAATACAACATCATCCCGGATATACTGCACTACTCCATCCTTCATGCTCGCCCTGAAGCCTTCAAGTGCTTTCAAGATGGATATCTCTTCCCTGCTAGAGGGCTCTAGAGANCCCCCTGTACCTTCGCCAGGCTCGTCCTCGCGTTATCCTACCAGCAACTCTCTTCCCAGACTTGACATGGACTCGGGTTACACTCACAACACACAACCTAATCTGATGCCTCTACAACCAAGCATCCAACAATCCTTGCCTACTCGCTTCCAACCACCTACTTTCTCATCACAAAGCTTCAACCCTCAACTACCGCCTTACCACCAACAGCAGAACTTTGGCCAGCTACCTCCTATCACAACCCAGGATCAAAGGCTACCTCCGCCACCCGTCAATGGTTACACGGCCAATGGCCCGGTTAACAAGCGATTAGCTCCTTCTGGGCCTCATCCATCTGAGTCTCCAGCCAAGAAGAAGCAATCCAAGTGGAGCCCCGAGGAGGATGCTGCCATCATTGAGCTTCGTGGCAATGGCATGAAGTGGGAAGACATTTCCAAGCATTTGCCTGGCCGCAGTGCCATCAGCTGCAGACTTCGCTTCCAGAACTACCTTGAGCGTCGGTCTGAGTGGGACGACGAGAAGAAGAACAAGCTTGCCCGTCTCTACGAAAGGTGTGTTACTGATGCTGATTCCTCTTGGTTGACATGACATACTAACAGACATCTCNNAAGGTTCAAGAAGGACATGTGGGAGAAGATCGCCAAAGAGATGGCCTTGCCATGGCGAGCTGCCGAGGCAATGCACTGGCAAATTGGTGAAGTCGAGATGGCTAGCCGTGCCAATGTTCCCGTTTTCCATCTGGCTGGTTCCGCTTCGCAATCTCAATCACAGTCACAAACAGCTGCTGCCAGAGCACAACATTACTACTCTGCATCGAGCTCAACCTCAGCTTCGGCCGGCCATGGTGAGCCCCGTAGCAACAGCACCTCACCTACCACATCGGCCCACGGTCACTACCAGCTTCCTTATACTTTCGCTCAACAAACCCACAACCACGCTTTACCGCAGATGGTCCAATCACAACCTCTCTCACCTGGTAGCGCAAGGTCGCGCAGAAACAGTGCAACCTCGCTCAACGGTACAGATATCAGAACCCGTGCAGATAGTGCACGCGATTCTGTCATTCCTCAACCGCGAACAACCCTTGAACCAAATCGACAGCACATTCACAAGCGCTATGTTAGCCCCTTCGCCGACAAAGTCTCGGACAGCGAGACGAATTGAGCGATAACCGGTCGTCTCTCCACTTTCTTCACAGGAGACTACAGTATTCTGTGGAGTCTTGCATCCTTTTCGATACCACAGATGGGCATAAAGTCATTGCTCAGCATACATAACAGGCGTTCTCTTGTTTTTCTCTTCTTTCTTCTATCATTCAAGCATGTTCCATTTCAGGCGTGGTATTCTCGAGGTGCATTGCATGGTCCTGTATAAATATCGGGATGGACTAGGAGTTATGAAAGCATTACGCGCAGCCAAGAACGGTTTCACTCTTACACGAACAAAGGTTTCATTCAGTCTTGGCCAACAAGCATTCATACAATGAACTGTATAATACCCATCTCAATTGATCCACGATACTCTTGCATAACGAGTTGAGGTCGAGTCATCGTGCAGGATTGTGGGAGAGGTTCGACAAAACAACACCGTCATCCGCTTTTGACATTTGCCTGCTTGGCTCGCTGATAGAATTTCTGCGCTTGGTATAGCCAAGCGCTCACAAGCATCGAGCGAAGCACGTGAAGCAAAACAAGTGCCGTATCTCCAGACTCTCATCTCTCGGCGACCCACAGCTGATCTATACATGATATTTGGTATACACGAGTGCAATTAGCCACTTAGTGTGCTGTCAGCTTGGTTGTATTGTTCGCTCTACAATATATATGTGAGATATGTAACTGCCTGTTTAGATGAGCGATCGGTTCTGGCCGTCTGTCCGTCTTGGCGTAATGATGGGCACCTCAACCTTCCTCGACTTCTCTGACGCATGACATCCTTTTCACGAACACTTGTACATCTTCGTGCTCTTCTAATCCACGTCTGATATCGCGTAGTCGCATATCGGAATCCGCAAGGCATGCCTACGCTCTCTGTCGTCAATTTCAACATTGTTTGCGCCACACTCGGAGGCTTCATTACGCTCTTTGGCCTGGTGTCGTACCTGCTCAAGGAAAAATACTACTTGTCCGAGGCTCGTGAGTGTTTTGTGCGTCGTCGCTTCTGGCAACCTGGCGTTGACCGCATTCTCNNAGTCATTTCTCTGATCGGAGGTCTTATCTTTTCGCCTCACGCGGCCAATCTTATTCGTCCACTTGATTATGCTCAAGGAAATGCAGAAGACCTCGAGACCATAACGCTTTATTTCACTAGACTGGTGTTGGGTGTGCAACTGGTCCTGGCCGGCGTTCAGCTACCTAGCAAATATCTCAAGCAAGAATGGAGACCTTTGTCGTTGCTTTTAGTATGTCACTAGTACCCTGACCAAGTGACAGACTATGCGCTAAGTAAACAATAGGGCCCAGGCATGTGCGTCATGTGGATAGTGACCAGCCTGCTTGTGTGGGCCTTGGTTCCTAATATCAACATCTTGTTCGCGCTTGCCATAGGAGCTTGCGTTACTCCTACTGATCCGGTGCTGAGCAACAGCATTGTTAAAGGCAAGTTCGCCGACAAGAATATTCCTAGAGAGCTCCAAAGAATCATCATTGCCGAGTCTGGAGCTAACGATGGTCTTGGCTATCCTTTCTTGTTCTTACCGTTGTATCTGATCAAATATCTTGATCATCCTGAACTGACAGGCAATGGTGCTTCGAAAGCGATGGGCCTGTGGTTTGGTGAGACATGGGGTTATACAATCATCCTGAGCGTCATCTATGGAGCTGTCGTTGGCTATCTCGCCAAAGAATTACTGCACTGGGCAGAAGAGAAGAAGTACGTGGATAGAGAAAGCTTTCTCGTCTTCGCCATTACACTTGCTGTAAGTCTACCTTGTCATGGATTTCTGCTCATGACTGACTTCCACAGNCTCTTCATTGTTGGAACTGTCGGCATGATCGGCTCCGATGACGTTCTCGCCTGCTTTATTGCTGGAAACGTCTTTACCTGGGAGTAAGTCTCCCTGCTCGATGAAGAGATGCGTAGTTCTAATCAACAACAGNNTGACTGGTTCCGCTTGGAGACTCTCGATGACTCTTTGCAGCCGACCATTGATATGCTGCTCAATGTCTCGATCTTCATATGGTTCGGCGCAGTCACACCTTGGTACAAGTTCGCACACAACGATGTGATCCCCATCTATCGGCTCATCCCACTAGGAATATTGGTCTTGCTTCTTCGCCGACTCCCTATCGTCTTTGCTATGCACAAGAAGATTCACCAAATTGAGGAACCTCGCCAGGCTCTCGTGGTGGGCNNTTTTTTTGGCCCGATTGGTGTTAGTGCAGTCTTCTATCTGTACATCAGCCGCGAGTTTCTCCGCGGCATCGAGGTGAACGGTGTGGTCAGAGAGGATGCAGAACGCTTGTCCGAGATCATGCTGGTCGTGATCTGGTTTTTGGCAATTTGCAGTATTGTAAGTGACAGGAATCTCGCTGTTGGCTATATGATATTAACATAATGTAGNGTCGTACACGGTATCAGTATACCTCTTGGAAAGCTCGGGTTCTATCTTCCAAGGACCATATCGGCCGCAGTCTCAACAGAACGTCTCCCTCGTAGATCATCTGAAGAGCCTACGCCCATCGGCGAGAATACCTTGTCTGGTGGATCCGCTCTGGCCAGTCGGTTCCGTCGCTACAGAGCAGACACTTCTGGTAACAGTTCATCTCTACCCCGTTCGTTCTGGCGCCTAGGCAAGAGCATGGTATCGGATGTGCACAAAGGCCATCAGCAGGCCACCGGCTCGAAGGACGTCTCGGAATCCACAAACGACATCGCCAACAGGCACATTTCCGGACCATCGGACCCGCGCCCGCTTGGTAAAACCATCGTGAAAGACATGAACCGCGATTCTCCACTTGGTGCTACCCCTACCGCAGGCCGTTCCGGCGCCGTCACTCCCGCCGAATCACCTGCACCTCTGAACAGGACCATCCGGTTCCCGGATGAGAACCCTAGTGTTGCCAACTCCTCCTGAGCTGAATTGGACAGGTCGATCTGGCCAGCCCTCTCCTGGACCCAACATCACATCACCCCTTGAACTAACATATTGATACTAGGCTTCCTTTGTATATATAAAAACAAGTCCGTATCTAGCCGCTCTTTTCCGAATTTCTGCTACATACTACTATTGACAATAACTGCTCGCCTCATGATCCGGCACGAGTCATGTATTACAGTGACATCGCCACCACTGTGTCTGTACCTCCAAGGGGCTGGCTAAGGGCAAGATAACAATGATCCCACAGTAGCTCGAAACACGTTCATGCAGTTGCAATACTGATAGTGTCCTTTTCACGGACCTACTACCGAGATCGTTCGCGATTTGTGCTCTCTACCTGTGCTGATGGGTTCCGCTCTTTTGCTTCTCCGAACTCGACCGCGAATGAATGCTGGGTTCTCAGCGGCCGTTGGACCATTTGGACTCGACCTCATGCCTCAATGTGGTTTGGCATGTTGTCGGTGGTGCATTTTTCTTTATTCTCGTTCTTGCTCTCCTATGACTTGTGGCTAACGGCTGTTTCTGCCCACATGGTAACCGCCTTGCATGCCGTGAGTTCCAAGGACCTGGCTTAATTGCGCCTTCCTGCCCTGGAATAGTTTGCGGGCTCGCCGGCGGCGGAAACCCTACGGTCCGAGCTACTGTGGACTCTTTTGTAAGGTCCGTTTGCAACGTTTTCTTGTCGTTTGTTGGGGTCTTGTTTCCCCGATCGTGTTGCAAAGAGTAAGAGGTCTAGGCTGTCTGGACTTGTCTACTCGGTCCTGGGTCCGCTGAGATGTTCTATCTTCGTCTTCTTGCCAAACGGACTGGACGTACTAGTGTGTTGGGAAAGCGCAAGACCTGGCGAGCGTTGCCAATTGTTCAGTTGATGTTATTGCCTTGTTGTTGCAAGTGTGGATCTGGGGTACGGCCTGTCTGTCAACCTGTCACGTAAGCCACGGCTGATCCTCAAGTGGTCTGGACCCGTTGCTTTGCTCGTTTATCGCTGTCGTTCGCCGTCTCGAGTATGCTTTGTCGAGACAGCTCGCTTGTGCGGGAAGGTGCATGTAGGGCTTTCGGTATCGCTTCGCTGTCGTTCTTAGGGGAGCGATGGTTCAAACGTTCTAGTCTAATCTATATCTAATGATTTTGCAAAGGCAATGGGGTATCAATGCAGTGTGCTGAAAAAAAACAGTAAAGATGCACTCATCCAGAAACGCAAAGAGCAACAGTGACGGGCAAAGATGCTAAGCAAAGACATTATCGTCTTCTGTTACCCGAGCCAAGTCCGAATATGGAAAAAGTAGAGAGTGGAGTAACGCAATTGTCATGGTCTTTTGCAATGAAGACATTCTTGAGGTATCAGCTGTGCCGAGAACAAAAGGAGGCACCACGCGCTTCGTAAGTCGTAGAATCCTGCTGGCTACTTGCGCAGCAGTTGGATTCAATCCTGAGAAGGATGCGTTTGTTGCAGATTTAGATCCGGACCGGGATTGACGGGCAACTGCTAAGCGGCTAGGCGTCTGGAGCTGAATGTAGGTCTGTCGAAACGACGGACATGTCGCAATAAGCTTATATTGTGACTGCAGACAGAGGGCTCCGGATCGATCGGCCTGCCATCGGCTTGGTGTTCGCTCGATTTGCAGGAACGAACACCTTGAGGTGAGGGGAGATGTGGTGCTGCGGGTGTCGGATGTACGGGACGACTCCGCAATATCAAGGACATGATAACCGAGCGAGCCGCGACTGGCAAGGGTCTCATAAAGTAGTCAAACGTCTGCTCGAGCAGATGATGTGGCTCGAAGTCTGCGTCAAGTTTCGTTCATCTTGAGTTGTACAATGTCTCAAGGAGTCTGTTTGTTAAACATCAGTATTTCTTCTCTTTGCATTAGATGATGGCTGGTCTTACCTTAGCTCCTGAATCTGGACGAAGTTCACAAACACCTGGCTTCGGGAAGAGCTCGCCTGAAAAGGCTCCTCTAACGGTTCTCGCGAAGCAGATGATCCAGACGAGGACGATGATAGCGGTGAGAACCTCTGCAATCACACCAAAGAATGCAGAGTCCAGCTCGGCACTCAATGTGATGGTTGCTGAAGCAACACCACCNNTAAGAAACATCAAGTCAGCAGGCCGATTGCGCGTATAGTTGCAAACATGGTTGGACCTACCGACTGGATACAAAAAGGCCCACCAGCCAATGTTGAAGGGGAACCTCAATCTCAGACGCAGGACGGATCCTACTGCGAAACACATCCAAGGAATAGCCATGGCCCAAATAACAAGACCCATGATAACGCCCATAACGTAAAGTATGGTACCAGCCTCCGATGGTAGTAGAGTGAGCTTTGGAAAAATCATCCTTGCAGCCTTCCCGCATTGCAAGATTCTGGAAGGAGGTCAGCGTCGAGCCCCATCTGAAAATGGCAGGAGCACTCACCCAAAGCTTCCCTGTCCGAGAGGTCCCAAAGACAAAAACACGCTAACAACAACTTCCTGCGAAGGAAGCTTGAACAACAACAACCTGTAAAAGTAAATGCATAGAACCATCAACCCGACAAAGAACCCGATTGCCCAGCAGCAATAACAGGTAAGTAACGTCCAGAGTGCTTCATGGGCTTCGAGTGCCTCCATCTGCGCAACTTGGCCGCCAGTCGATGCGGCAACGATACAGCTGACGGCAGGCAACAAGCATGCAGCAGTCAGCTTCTCAGGAGTCACATCATGGACCGATATCCTAGGAAATAAAACGTCAGTTTGGCAGCACTTTGCAATCTGGAAGCCATGAGTAGCAACGTACATCAGGAAGGCGACTGAACAGCAAATGGTCACCGCAAGAGCAGCATCGATCCACCACAATGCCCATGCCATTGTCGCGGCCCAAGGACCCCACGCTGGAACGCAGACCAACACAATCAGGTTGACAATAGTCCCGAGGCCCATTGGGAAACAGCCCAAAAACAGAGAATGAGTCGGATGGTGTATCATCGCTGGCCATAACTCAGGCCAAAGAGTATACCGCAAAATAGACACCAACAAAGCGCTAATGAATATTAGGACGTTGAGTCCGAAAATAATGTAGCAAGGGTAATCCGTCCAGCTGCTGTTGTACGGCATTTGATGCAGCAGAATCGCCACGACACCCGTGCCCATGGTTATGGAGAACATACTGTGGAGAAAATCAGTCAGCTATCCTCTGCAATACACTCTGGATCTCGAAACTTACGAAGGAGTGAATCCACGGACGATTCGTCGCCAACCGTGGTCATCTTGCTTAGGAAGATCAATCTCGGTTTTGTCTGACAGCCCCTTCTCGAGATCTCCAAACTGTGCATCTGGAAACTCCGACGGATTGACCGGGGTCATGACCCCAGAAGGGGGGCTGCGTGACAGCAGAGTGGTTTCGCTCAGGCTATTGGGCATGCCTGATCGAAATGTGCAAGAGGCGAAGCGGCCAGCGCGTCCGAACAAGTTCTCTACCGGCCAGAATGGGATACGCATCCACGCTTGCGACAGATTGGGAAGGGCAAAGAGTCTCTGGGTTCAACGCAAACAAAGGCCAGAGAGCAAGACAGGCAAAATATCGTGTGACAAGAGGTCAATGACTGCGTGTATGAGTCTATACCGCAGCAGGCGCCCCTCCATTCGAGTTTTTGCCCATCTGCTGTCAAACTCCGGGTCTGGCTCGGATTTGTCTCGTCATTCTTCTGGTATCCATTGCCTGCTTCTTTGCTAATCTAAACAAACGGCGCCTCCCAGCTAGATATCGTTGCTCCGAGATAGCACCGTCTATCTTTGCAGTCGGATGGCTGGGGGTATGTTGTCTCTTCTGGGCCATTCTTGCCTTATCATCGATTGCTACATTTGTCTTATATCGACACTTTCTCTCACTTCATGCAAGGCCTCAAAGTTCTTCATGTTGCGTCGTAGACAATTCAACAGTGCAAATTCAGCAGATGAGCTCGCTTCTTGAGAACTCACTAAACCCACACCGGGCCGTTTCGGAGCAGTTTTCTCGGACTCGGAGGTCGACTTCGTCATTGTTTTCGGGAGTTGACTTGAGCCTCAATTTCGATCGACAAGCTTCTGCTCTTGAACACCTGTTTGTCAGAGAGCATATTTTCGAGCCTGTCTTCTCTATATCGCTTCATTGCATCTCTGCTTTATGGACAGCTCTGCAGTGCTCAAGTTGCAATAGGTACTGTACAAATAGTGGAAATGCAAAAACGACAAATCACTGTTTTGCGCCAAGCAAAGTGCCGATTGTAAGCGTCTCACCCTCGGATTCCGAAATATATCCGATGCATATAGTGATCAGAGAAAATGTGCTGTTGCATTGCTATGTAGTGTATCTCACGTCTTTACTGTGGTATGCAAGAGCGCTCTTGGATTGAAAGACTATCTGTTGTGTCGTGAAGTATGTCCTGAACTTCGTCAGACATTATGGCATCAATCACTTGGTCAAATCCACAAATATATGCTCGCAGCATTGAATGGACGATAGAAAATGTCGAGTAGCGACACCGTGGCCACTACATTGCAGAAACAAGTCCAAAGCATTGCCATGTAATGTAGTAAATGTTGTTTCCCAACTAACGAGCTCCTAGACATGTTCTGTCTAAGCACAGTGACTCGAGATTGATGCATCATTATAAAGACAGGGTGTTACAAGCAACAACGAGCGACCAGCGTCCATCCAGAAAGTAATGTCGGCGGGCATTCGTACACAAGGTATAAGAACAAGCAAGGAGAAAAATAGAATAGTTCGATGATTGACACTACGATGTTCTGTCTGCAGTGAACGGAAATGGTATCGGATGCTAGTAATTCATGAGAAACAAAAAGCAGATTAAACCCTCCCAAGACGCCTTTCCATTGTAAAAACAACGCCATGACCCCTAGTCGTCCATTACTCTTTGTCGTTCGATTAAAGTCCGGAAACAATGAGAAAGAATCATGCAAGAGCTCACAATAGAGCAAGTCGGATCTGATAAAGGATGAAGAAGTGCAACAAAACAAGTTGCGCAGGTCGAGAGAGTGTAGCGCTCTGACAAGACAGTCAAGTCAGATTGTAGCAGCCGTGGCGAGCGCTCGGCTACCACTCTACGGCACCCGGAGGACCGCCGGCCGGAGCTTGAGGCATTAAGGGGTTGTTTTCAGGAGTAGCCGCAGCAAGAATATGGCAAGAGTGCGAGACACTGATGCCAGCAGGATGAGTGTCACTCTTGCGCTTCTTCTTCTGACTCTCAGTGGGTTGTGATGGTATTTCCTCGACGGAATGAGCCTGGTCGTTTGCTGCTGCTCGCCATGCTGCAACTCCTGGTGTGGCGTGTGATGCATACTAAGCATCATCTTCACGGTTGCCAGCAGCGTTTGCGCGGTCTTCGTCCGAAGGTTCAAGCCCTGAGCGCTGGGCACATCTCTTCCACGCGTCTAGGTCCTTGTAGACCTGGTTCAGTTCGGCCTTCAGTCTATCGCAGGATCCGCTGAGTTCAGCAATGGCCTGCTCGGTCAAAAGCTTCTCCAGTGTCCACTTCTCGATGTTCTGAGATTCGTTCTCCTTAAGTTGTGTGATGAACTGAACTGCACGCTGGAGAATGCTTCCCTTGTTCTTTTCGCAACCGGGTACAATCTTAGCGAGCTCGTTGATACCCTCATTGATAGTTTCGCGGCGACGACGTTCGACTGTGTTCACGATCAGTATACGGCCAAAAGGCGTAACGACCAACATTTATGGTCATGTCTTACCTTCTTTGTGATTGTCACGGCGCACCTTATGCCATTCGTCAGTACCCACTGCAGGTTTACTACCAGAAGGAGTTGCCGATGGCGAGCCTTCGCTGGGACCCAGGACTGAAGTCTGTGGAGGAGCTTGTTGCTGTTGCTGTTGAGGTGCATTCTCCTTCAGCTGCTCGAGACCAGCGAATTCGCCATACGACTCGGGATTCGGCTGGCCAGCGCCGGCTTCAAGGGAGAAGGTAGCACTTGACTCGCGATGGCCATCGTTGTGAGTGAGGAAGGATTCGTCGTGGTTCTGCGGTACGCCCATGGAGTAATGTAAAGCGGCGTTGGCCGTCTCGCTGGCGCTTTGTCCATTGGTAGGACCTTGGGGGTGGACGTTGTGATCGTGGAGGGAGTGGTCATGGACACCGTGGTCGCCGGCATTGTGTTGAACCAAAGCATCGGCAAAATGCGGCGGCATGTCGTTCTCGTGGTTTAGAAAGGGCGTTTCGTACTCGACCTGGCCATTCGGCGAGCCTCTGAACTCCTTGAACTCACTAGACACGGGTGCGTGGCCGACGTCGTGATCGAGCGAGTCACGCTTGCGCTTGTGAGCCAGAGATGTCATGGTTGGCATGTGTGTTTATGCTATCTTTGATTGCACGTTGACCTGACGTAGAGTTCAACAGCGTTTACCGCTTTGATTTCGGTTTCGTGTTGGTCTGGGAATCACGTTCGAGTACGCGTGTTGACGAAAACTAGGCTGTCAAATTTGGTTAGTCATGGGTATATCACAAAGTGGTCACGGATCGTCATGGGCAGCCGGCAAGCTGTCAAGGTTCGCTACAGACGCAGCTTCTAGCGTCGCGTCGCGTCGAATGTGTATACGACATCTCTTCAGACATGAATAAGGCCAGACGCGACCGGCATGGCTCTGCGACAGATGNNTTTGACCTTCGAGTCCTTGAGTGTCGCTGAGACATGGCACGTCGGCGGTCGAGGTCGAGGGCGCGACGCGTGCGCAGGCAAGGAGTCGCGCGGGTGCAGCGACGACGAGGGAGCGAGACCGGTCAAGAGCCATGCCTGGTTGGTTGCGGAGAGCGAGTCCAGACGGGATGCCGGTTGCATAGATCACGAAGTGGATGGATGCACTCACCGAGTTCGACAGTCGACGTCGTTTGGAGATCCCGTGACAAGTCACGAGTTCGCTGGAAGCCGGGCGCTTTAATCTTGATCGAACGCGACAAGACCGCCAAATTTGGTATCAGAAAATCGACGTCGAGAAGTGAATCCTTTAGCTCTGCGCGGCGCAGCTAGGTCTGGGCAATTTGTGTTATTAATCGTCGAGATAGTCAACGAGCAGGAGAGGGAGTATTCGAGGTCACGTTGAAAGATCACATGGGGTGGGGAGGAGAAGGTGGTCCAAGACCCCCGACTTTCAGTCGCGCCGGCAGACACGAACCAACTTCCGTGCGCCGACGCGACCGACCTCAGCCTTTCCCATCAACCTGCATAGCACCAGCTTCTGCTATCTTTTTCTCTTGTATCTCTCCAGCTTGTTTGTCTTCACGTTACTGTCTGCAATCTTGAGAACAATTCGAGTTGCTACAATCTGTTTCATCTCGAAAGCACCTGCAACAATGTCTTATCTAGCTTGTTGATGCCACACGCGCACCTCTGCTGCACTTCATTGGTCACGTCTACAACAGGCTAACGCGGTTGAAATGCTCGACTCTTCCGACTTCTTTTCATGCATCCACCCTGCTTATCTGCGACGCCCATTCAAGCATACCGGGTCATGTGCACTTGGTACAATGACCTAAACCATCTCTTTGTTCAAGCTCGGGACAGATGGGGCAGTGTCACCTTCACTCTTCTGTTATCCTCGAGGTCTGGAGCCATGAACCCGATTCTTTGCATTCTCATGGCATACATGATTCGGTACCCCATCTCTCGTATGTCACACATCACTATGTCTTGACCGTTTCCTGCAGGCCTCTCATGATCCAGAGATGAGAGGATGTGATCTACGATACTTCGTCCAAACAGGCGCAGCACTTGAGCCGGACGAGAGTAGAGAGCCTCCTTATCTCTACCAGACACCGCTTTTGCCGCAGCGTCTGTCTGGTCAAATATGCCAGGTGTGCTAGGAATGGTTGATCAGATCGAGGTCAGAGATTATCTTAATGAGTACTTAATGTTCTGGATGCTTAGGACAGATGACAACAACCACTCATCTGGCGTAACAAAAGTCGGGATAGAAGCAAACATGTCACTAGAAAAGCGAGGAATTACAGAATATCGACGGTCGCTGTGAATCATCAAGTCGGGACACCGCTCTAGGAGTTTACATGTGAGATGCTTGTCGCAAAGACTACGATCAGCACGAGCTTTCCCCAACATTGTCTCGAAGAATTGCCATAGCGACAGAACATCCTATGAATAGGCAGTCGAGGGATATATATACTTGTAGTTGCCCTAATTTGCATGTGCTGCATCAAGTTCGCCTCGTCAGCAGGAAATATTGAAGGACCGGACCGCCTGTCTCACATGCTGGAAATGCGGCAGTATCAGGCCCCAGACCCAGATGCCTCCCTTGTTGCAAGGACTCTCAACGATATAGTAGAGGTATGACTATGCTCGAGTTGATCGATTCAACAATCGTGGCAGTCGAGGTCTAGACGAACCACTCAGTGATATGTAGTCAGTGACAAGATGTCAGGTTCCATGCATCGCCCCCTTATGCACGCCTTGACCATCTCACTGCCACAAGTCGTACAGACCATGGCGCCATGGCCATGAAGAACGCGCCATCCACCAAGTGGATCAAAGCTCAATATAATCACATTGCTCCATGCTTCGCCTCGACCCCACGGCTGCGACTACCACATGCGACTGACGACGAAAGTGGTCGACCCAAGTCGTCGTAGGCGCCCAACTGTTTCTTTGTGCAGAAAGTTCGTGTCTTTTAGAGTATCTGCAAGGCTTGTAAGTTGTGGGGCCCTGTGCCAACAAGGACTGACTCCGCCGCGCCTCTGAGAGACGCGGCTCTCCCAAGTCGCGACTCGACAGACCAATAGAAGCTCAGATGCATGGCCAGTATCAACGGCCCGAGTGAGCGGTGGAGGGAGAGAACGCTGGCAGTATCCTTCAGGGAGAGGAGCACGGACGTTTCACCATCTTCCTGAAACTTCCCTTTCCTCTTTCCGCCGCTGTCCAGCACAAAGACATGAGAAAAGATCCACCCACAACACCCTTCAAAAATGGTCGGAAAAGGCTTGATTGCAAGGCTCTGTCTTCCCGTGAGCTATACGGAGATTTTGACTGTGATCAGGACGTGCTGTCGCGGCTAACGGCATTCCTTACTGGTCAGCCAGGCGGCAACCACGGTTTCAAAACGTCCTGGTCCACAACATACTGAGTCGGTAGGTTCGTTCTATCAGGGGGAACACCTACACAGGGGGCTGCATATACGGCCACGATAAGACAGCCGTGGCTCCCTGTGTCTCTCTATTCTTTCTTTCAACATTCTGTTCGAGTTCTCTATCCCCCAGCCTAGTGCTGTCATTCTTTATCTGCGCTCTCTGTGAGAAGCCTTTACGCTGCTTACGTCCTTTCTTTTCGAGTCTATCACTCCTCACGATCACTACCGGCGAACTCAACGGTCTTTTCAACTCTGCTACGTCTCCCAGGATACAATCTGCCCAATAGATTTCCAATAGCCACAGCCGCAGCCACGTCACACATTTGACGACATATATCAAGGCACACTTCTCACACTCATTCTGAAAAAGTAGTGCTGTAGCAGAAATGTTCAGCTCAACCTCTTTTGCGTTTGCTTATTTTGCGTTCTCTTCTCTCGTTGCGGAAGCTTTGCCTGCACCTGCCCCATCTGCACCATCGTTTTCGCTCCAATCTTATTACCACGGACCGCCAGCCTGGAGCCCCTCGGCCACGTACGAATCGACTTCGACCTTCCCGACCCTCTCTATTGGATCACAACACATCGCACCTACTGGAATTGTCCCCTCTGGATATCTCGCCTCTGGCTCTGGATTTTACCCAACCGCATCTGGATATGCTTGGCCTACTGGAACTGGATTCCCTTCTGGAGTAACTGGATACCCTCAACCTACTGGAACTGGACAACTCAATGCCACCGCCTTCGCTAAATGGTGGACATCGTATCGTCAATCTTCTTCTCAATCTCTCTACTCTACCGCTTCATACAACAGCACAGCCTCGGCTTCTGCTAACAGCACTGTCGCCTCATCAACATCGGTCGCTGCTTCTGGCACTGCAACTGCCTCCACCGGATCTGCCGCCCTCCCCGACGTTCTTCGCGGAGTGAACATTGGCGGCTGGCTTATTCTCGAGTCATGGATGAACTGGGATGTCTTTGCCAACACTGATGCCAAGGATCAGTACTCTTTCGACAGTTGTGACGGCGCCAAAGACAAGCTGGAGCAACACTGGTCAACCTACTTCACCGAGTCCGACGTTGTGGGACTGGCTGCCGCAGGGATCAACGCTGTGCGTATCCCTATCGGTTTCTGGTCCTACGTTGAGTCTGCACCCTACCTTATGGGCGCCGATGCTTACCTCGAGAAGGCCATTGGCTGGTGTCGCAACCACGGTATCAAGGTTCTCGTCGACTGCCACGGCTCGCCTGGCTCGCAGAACGGTTTCGACAACTCTGGCCGCTCGGGCAACGTTGCCTGGCAGCAAGATGACAACATGGAGCAGAGCATCAGCATCCTCGAGACTATCGCCAAGAAGTACGGTGCTCAGGAGTACGCTGACGTCGTTTTCGGAATTCAGCTTGTCAACGAACCCATCTCGTGGGACCAGAACAACATCGACACGACCAAGGAATGGGCAAAGAAGGCTTACGCAGCTGTCAAGTCTGCATCGACCAACCAAGACCTTGCTGTCATCATGCACGATGGCTTCATGGGACCTTCTGACTGGGAAGAGGTCGGCTCTGCTGTCAACGGAGACGCTTCTCTTTCTGATGCCAAGTTCTGGATCGACACCCATCTCTACCAGAACCAGGTTTCAGCTGACTCTCTG
Source organism: Aureobasidium vineae (assembly GCA_903819635.1). Taxonomy (NCBI): domain Eukaryota; kingdom Fungi; phylum Ascomycota; class Dothideomycetes; order Dothideales; family Saccotheciaceae; genus Aureobasidium; species Aureobasidium vineae. Next base: position 474,413 of record CAIJEN010000014.1, read on the forward strand.
CTCACCCAAGACCAACATGTCGCCAAGGCCTGCAACTGGCAATCAACTGAGTTACTGCCTTCATCTTCCAAGCTGCCTGTGATTGTTGGCGAGTTCAGCGCTGCCACCAACATCTGCGCCAACCCTGATGGATCCACTGTTGCTGGCAGCGTCTGCTGGACGGATGGCTGTCAATGCTCGGCCAACGTACCCATCGAGAATTGGAACCAGCCCCTCATCCAAGCCACCCGCAAGTTCCTCGAAGCCGAGCTCGACACATTCGAGGCACACGCTCGCGGCTACTTCATGTGGAACTTCAAGGGACCCGGTGCTTGGGGCTACCAGAACGCCGTCAAGTATGGCTTGATTGGAGACAAGATCACAGACAGAAAGTACCCTGGTCAGTGCAGCTCATGAGCTAGGATGAATGAGAGAAATAGAGGAGGCGCTGGACGCCGATGAAAAAGTTAGGACTGTGATATACCCCTTCCATGATTCAATGGACTTTAGATTTCGATTCGATTTTTGTAGATTTTGTAGATAGATTTTATAGTGCCATGCACTGAAACGAACATTTCCACACCATCGAACCTCATGCAATGTACCAGCTGTATCAGTCTTCCTGTCTTGGGTTGTTGGAGTGGAAGTTATTCGAAGGCTCTAGAACGGAATGCGGAGTGAGTGTTGGCGAGAGCTTGTGCACGGACGTTTTCGGGGGTGTTTGGAGCTGGCGTGTGACAAGAAGTCGCATTTCTGTATCCACCAGCACGCGACTTTGATTCTTTCTTCTATCTTCAGCTCGGAAGCATCTATCTACCACACATCATGTCAGCCGACACAATCAGTAACCCNCCTCAGCCTGCCGGCGAGTCCAAGAGCGCTCGCAAGAAGCGTGAGAAGGCCGAAGCCGCTACTGCTGCTCAAGCCGCCAGCCAGCCTCAGCAGGACAGCGACGGCCAGAAGACCCCCGACCTTGCAGACACCAACGGCGATGCCTTTGAGAGCTCCTACGTCAAGGAATTGCAGAAGTGTGTTGCGTGCTTTTCTATCTTATAGATCGGCAGTGCTGACTGTCGTCCAGGNAACATTCGCAATGTGAACAAGAAGCTTGTTAGTCACCCGCCTACCCATCGCTATCACACGACACTGACCGAACACAGNAATGCCATGACCAAGCTGGACTCTATCCTCGCCGAGAACCCTGGCAAGTCTCTGGACGAACTCCTCGCTGCCCGCAAGATCAACGCCGACCAGAAGGCCCAAGCATCTAAGAAGCCCGCTCTCCAGGCTTCGCTCGCTCAACTCGAGGAACAGATCGCTCAGTACAAGAAGGTCGATGCCGACTACCAGTCGCGCATGTCCGCTCAGCACTTGCACCTGACCTCAGCCCACCAGGCCGAAATTGAGAAGCTGAAGACCTCTCTTAAGGAGCAGCTCGAGGACCAACTCAACTCTGCTCTGCGCCAGAAGTTGCTCACCTTCAGCCAGTTCCTCAGAGCTGCTGCCGCCAAGCGTGTTATTGAAGAGGAGGCCGACACTGATGAGTCAAAGGCATTCGAAGGTGCCCTCTTGCTAGTCTACGGAGGTGACGACAAGGCCGTTGATGCTGTCATGAACTTGATCCAGGGTTCTGACGAGCAGGTACCCTCGGTCGAGGGCGAGCTTCTGCCCGTCAAGTGTAAGAATGCTCAAATTCTGGTTGGTCATCTTGGTGCTGACTCCGTTTTAGATTCGCAAGTCAAGCAGGCTGCCGTCGGTTTCGGCGCATTCCCTGGCGAGGAGGCTGCTCAAGAGGAGGCCCCTGCCGAGTCCACTGACGCTACCACTGTCCAGCCCGAGGACACCGTCCCTTCGAGCGATCCTACCATTGCACACGCCGGTCTCACCGAACTTGGTCTGAACCAACCCGCAGAGGAGGAGAAGCCTGTTGTCGTTGCCGACGATCAAATCGCTGAAGCCTCCGTTGATGACGGTTCGGCCAACAAGTCCGCCGAGACACAGTGGGACAACGCTGCTGCCACCGCCGGCACCGAAGAGCAGCTTGACGACTCGTTCGAGATGGTTCCTCGTCCCGCCGACGAGACCGAGGCTGTCCACGAACCCGCCCAGCCCCAATCGACCAGCTCTTGGGCCGATCAGACATCCGCAAACGCCACCGCTACCGAGGCTGCTGCCGAGAACAACAACACCACCACCAACGGTCTTGCCTCGACTGATGCCGAGGGATACCAATCTGTCGAGAGACGCGGAGGAAGAGGAGGACAAGGTCGCGGAGGCCGTGGACGTGGCGGCCGCGGTGGCCCTAGAGGCGGACACCGCGGCAGCTTCAGAGGAGGCCGTGGTGACGGCCGCGGTCGTGGTGGCCGTGGCGGAGCCCCTCAGCCCCAGGCATAGGAAGTCGCCTTGAGGTACAGCGTCAGGGGTCTCGTAGCAGCGCAAACGCTCAGCGTACTGCAAAGAGGAACAGACGAATGAAACAAAACAAACACGGACAGGGAAGGGGGCGCTATCAATGGAGAAATGACTGACATTTGATCACGACGGCGTTTTCTTGTTTCTGCATACCACACACTTCTTTCTTTACACACCTCTTTTTTTTTTTCGGGACATGCTCTTTTCTTGTCATGTACAATGGAGCGCTGGAGCGTCATGTTGTTCTCCTTTCCTTTTCTGGCGTTCTGCTTCTTTTCTCCTTTGCTGCATAGCTATCGGAGCTCTGGGGTGTGCAGTCTATTTTGGATACTATTCTTGAGTCTTGTCTCGTCTTTTCGGTTTTCTGATAGTTGGAAACGGGAAAAGAGAAAGAAAACGTGTTTTGTACAACATGCGTTCAAGCGTTACGACGAGTGAAGCGACAGAAAGATCGATGACCATCTCCTTTTTCTTCTTGATTAACTGTACTACTGTCTCTTTTTCCGAGCATCTGCTGAACATGTTGCATCCCATAAGAGGCATCGATGGCTGTGTTCTATCCTCCGGTGGCTGCACCTTATGCATGTCGACCGTAGCGGTGCCTGTTCAACAGCGCCAAACCATGGTTCGCCAAGGAGGTGTGGATTTCGAGGGCTACAAGAGTCTGGAGGACTGGTCTCGATTCACGGCGGCGAAGAGTCTCTGGCACCTTGACTACGTCAAGTGTATACGAGGATCATCAGGTCCGCAAAGCTTGGGCAATGTCAGCCCTGTCAGATGCTGGAGACTCAAGGGCTGGGGTCGATCAGGGGTGCACGACGGATCTAATCAAGGAGAGGACTCCGGTATGGATGTGTAGAAGATTTGCGTGTTGGTCAATCCATGCAGCAACACGTTAAATAGACATTCGCATGCAACGTGATATTGGTCTTGTCTTCTCATATGCCTCGATCTGTTCTGAACATACCATAATGACGGATCAAATGTCATTCTGTCTGGCTCTCGCAATTCGAGGTTGGCGAGTGAGGCTCTGGTCAATAAATGTCCGTGCGCCACGGATTGAAGCGTGTGCCAAGGCTTCTGAGTGGAAAGCACCTGATCCATGGGGTGAGCGACGGCAGCGACGACTGTCGGTTTTGCGCAACTGCTCGCATTCCACGCACAACGACGACGACAGCGAGACGTCCTGGACTACGACTGCCTTGCGCATGCGACAACTATCCTCCGCTCTGCCGCGACGCCCGTGAGCAGTCGACACAGACTGTCTCTCCTTCCCTTTGCCGCCGTCTGCTGTCGCTTGCCGCATAGCCCACCCGGGTCCCAGCAAGCCCACCGACACAAGCAACCACCTTGCTGCCTCCCCTTCGAGTTTTGTCGCCTTCGAAAATTAGCTACGCCCTTTGTGGCAGTATTTGATTATCTCAACCACCACCATGGATGCATCCATGCCTTCGCCGGCCGTTGCGACCGAGCCCTCGAACGTCTCCTCCGACGCTGCCTTGCCCGAAGCTTCCAACTTGTCCAAGCACCCCGAACCCGCTCACGCTTTGACTCCACCCACTTCCGAGGACAATAACATCAGAGTCGACGATGACGCTTCTTCTGACCTGTCTGAATTGGACCTCGACATGGACGATGAGGAAGAAGTCGAACCAGACCATTATTGGGATGACGGCAAAGTGCCTGTTTTCAAACCAGTACGTCACCTCACCACTAACAGAACCTACATGTACTCACATTTTTGCTATAGNACAATGGCCCAGTTCCGCGACTTCAANAAGTATATTGACAAGATCGACAAGTACGGCATGAAATCTGGTATCGTAAAGGTCATTCCTCCTCCAGAATGGAAAGCCGAGCAACCTCCCCTCGACGAACTCGTCAAGACCATTAAAATCAAGAATCCAATCTCGCAAGAATTCATGGGCACCCACGGAATCTACACCCAAGCCAACATCGAGAAGCAACGCTCTTACAACCTCCCCGAATGGAAGGCGCTTACCGAGGAAACTCAATACCAGCCCCCTGCCAGAAGAGGAGAACGCCGTCGAAATCAAGGACAAGTCTCCAGGAGTGCTGCGGCTAAGACCCGTACCTCAACTAGGACTTCAACTCCCAAAGATGCTACCAACAAGAGGAAGCCTGGTAGGCCTCGCAAGAACCCTCTGAAGAACGAGGCCGATAATGATGAGGAATCATCGTCAAGAGCCAGCCAAGTACCACCAACGCCTACCTCNCCCGTACTAAAGTCCACCGAGCCTCTTGAACACACAACTCCAAGCAAGCCAAAGCCAAAACCGAGAGGTCGTCAACCCAAAGCAGGCCAGCAGAAGTCTGTATCCTCTCGCAGAATGAACAACACTACCGAAACCAACGACGTCTACGACGAGGCCGCCTTCAAAGATTTCGACTACCACATGGACGACCTGGAGGAGTTCACATCTGAGCGATGTGCCGAATTGGAAACTGCATACTGGAAGAGTTTGACCTTTGCTCAGCCCATGTATGCTGCTGATATGCCTGGTTCGTTGTTCAAGGACGAGTGTGATGTCTGGAATGTCGCAAAACTGCCCAACTTGCTGGATGTTCTTGGAACAAAGGTGCCTGGTGTCAATACTGCTTATCTGTACATGGGAATGTGGAAGGCTACATTCGCATGGCATCTGGAGGATGTTGATCTCTACAGCATCAACTACATCCATTTTGGAGCGCCCAAGCAGTGGTACAGTATCTCTCAGGAGGACGCCAGAAAGTTCGAAAAGGCCATGAAGAGCATCTGGCCCAACGACTCAAAGGCTTGTGATCAGTTCTTGCGTCACAAGACATACCTCATCTCTCCGGAAATATTGCAGAAGCAATTCGGCATCAAAGTCAACAAGCTTGTTCATTACGAAGGTGAATTCGTCATCACTTACCCTTACGGTTATCACTCTGGATACAACATCGGCTACAACTGTGCAGAATCTGTCAACTTCGCCACCGAGTCCTGGCTGGACTACGGACGTATCGCAAAGAAGTGCGAGTGCGAGGCCGACAGTGTCTGGGTCGATGTTGGTGAAATTGAGCGTAAACTCAGAGGCGAACCCACTCCTGAGTATTATGAAGAAACTGATGATGATGACGACGAAATGAATCTGGATGCTGCAACGGATCTTCCCAGTCCACCTGCAAGTGTCGCCGGTAAGCCGCAGTCGCAAGCTCGCAAGCGTAAGCGGGATCCCAAGGACAAGGACGCAGGCAAAAAGAAGAAGCGTATCAGAATCCTTATCAAGGGTCCTCACAGGGAGCCTTGTGTCCTCTGTCCAAACGACCCTCCTAACGAGCCTTTGCTACCTACAGACAACGGCCAGCAAGCGCATCGCTGCTGCGCACTTTACACNCCCGAAACATGGATTAACAGCGAGGATGGCGTTGACAAGATCGTCGGCGTTGCTGGTATCGACAAGGCACGCCTCGATCTCAAGTGCAACTTCTGTCGCTCCAAGCGTGGTGCTTGCTTCCAATGCCAAGCCAAGAAGTGCACCAGAGCGTACCATGCAACCTGCGCTCTTGCCGCTGGTGTACAGATCGATGTCGGCCCCGTGCCAACCTTCGGCGAGGATGGAACGGAATACTACGAAGAGGGTATCGATTTGAGATGCCGTTTCCATCGAGCCAAGCGTGCAAAGAATGTGGATGCTGATGCTTTGGAAACCAGCAAGCTCATCAACACCTTTGCCAAGTCTCTCAAGCAAGGCGATGCTATCCAGGCTCAGTTCCTTAGTGGCGACATCTTCGCAGGCATTGTCGAGGAGAACCGCCCAGGTGAAAGTACTGTTCTTGTCAACGTGCTTCCCAGTGGTGATCAAGTCGAGGTCGAATGGAAATGGATCTTGGTGCTGGACCCCATTGACTCTGAACGTCCTAAGCCCTCTCCAACTGCCATTCCCATGCCAGAGGGTATGAGCAAGCTGTCTGTGTCGATTGGAAACCGTCAAGACGGTGTTCCCCTTATTGATACACCTTTTCATGAGGACGCAGCTTGGAAATGGGCCGATTTCCGTAATCTGCAGGACCCTCCTCAAGGCTATAGTACAGCCGTGATCAAGAATCCTGATCAGGTCAAGATCGATCTGAACAAGCCTGATCAGCTGTATTACTATCTGCCAAAGAAGTCGACAGAGGCTAAAGGCAGGTTTACTGACGACCCCAAGGGCCAGAATCACGTCTTTATGGGCGACTTTATGGAGCGCGTCAAGCCTGCTAAACCTTTTAGACCTGTGGCACCATCATACACTGGAGGCTACACTGGTGGTTACACCGTGCCCCAAGTCTCGCGACCTGTACAAGTACAAAACAGTGAGCGGCCATACATGTACAAACCCAAAACTCCCGCTTATCCTACAGGGAGCTATGGCCTGGATCAACGAGCGCTGGCCTCGCAGAAACAGTTCATCCAGCAAGCTGATGCTAGAAGAGCCTCGTACGCTACAGAGCTCTACTCTTCTCAGCCGCCCATCCCTTCGCTTCGTCAGCAGCATAGTGAACCAACACGGCCGCCTCCGGCTCCCCTTCGTCCTTTCTCAGAGGGCTACTACTCGTCAAGAACTCTTCCTGCTGCCATTCCTGGTGAATACTCGCAGTTCCATCAACAGGTGCGCCGTACATCGGGCAGTCCTCTTACAACGCAACCTTATCAGACACAGCCTTACGGAACTCCTTCCCAGATGTCCCAGTCAAGTGCGGGCAGCCCCCAGACCGGCGCTGGGTATGCTCAGCAGCAAGGTGCCAGTCGCGCTTCTCTAAAACCATACAGCAACTTAATCGGTGACTTGGTCAACAAGAGTGGACCTACTGCTCAGCTTCCCACGCAGAACATGCAGAATTCTCCTGGTAGTAGACCTACGGCTCAGTCACCAACGACAGCCAGCGTTCGCCCTGCCAACGGACAATGGACCCCACCTTCGCAGATCTACCATGAATACGATCGCACCCATACACAGTTNCCTCCCAGCAACACTTATCGCCCGCAGCCCACATACCAGACGCCACAGGAGTTCCAGCAGCAGATTGGCATACAGGCTCGTCAGCCAAGTGTCTCGAACCGCTGGGGAGCATACGATCGCATGCTAAGAGACGCTGCCAGCACACAATCAACATTGCCGCATCCGTCCAACCCTTACGCCATGTCAACGACAACAGCTGGTGGCGCACCGAACGGCTTTTCCATCCCCACGACATATCCTAGCCCAAAGGCTCCAACAGCTAGTCCGTTGAGCGACACGCAGACACCTCGTGCACCTAGTCCTGGCATGAACTCTCGCAATCAGGGAATGACATGGGGCGGTCCACCACAGCATCCATCTTTGCATAACCCAATGTCTGCTTTGAACAACACTTTGCCGTCGCTGCAATCCATGACTCAAGAAGGGCCGTTTGCTTCAGCCACTCGTCCGCCAACCTCTCAACAGTAGTACTGGCCAGGGTTGTGAAAGGCTAATCGGTATCGCAAGGCATGATCATGACGGAAAGAGGAGATGAAGACATGACATTATTCTTTTCCTTTTCTTCTACTACTATGAATGTGTTTATACAGGGTGTGCATTAGCACTGATCAAATCAGGAAGGGTTCTGGGGAAATGGGGGCTCGAGGGCGTTTGGCCGGCGTTTTCTTTTTCGTTCTTTTCAATTTGCGTCCTTCGTGGCCATCTTTTCCCTGTTGTATTACCGTGGCTTCGTATGCTTAGCCCTTTACCTATTACTTTTATATCACTGCTTCTCCTGACCACGAATATGATGATGAATGCTGTCTTCTCGCCTTCGCGTGTGTAACAGGCTCGTGCAAGCAAAACGATTCCATGTTTAAGACCATCTAAGCTCTCCCCTCCTGCTGTGTTGATGGCAAGGGTGCGGAAGAATAGCAGCAAAGGTCTCCTGCTCCTGGTCCTGTGCCTCGTGCGCACTTTTGCTCGCCTTGAACTCTTTATCGACTGCATAATGTATGGCATTGGAATTAGAATGACATGAAATTGGAATGACATGAAATCGGAATGACATGAAATCGGAATGGCATGAAATTAGAACGACATCAAACTGAAATGGCTCTGAAACTGAAATGGCATAAAGTTGAATTGGCTTAGAATTGAAATGGCATCGAATTGGAATAACATGCAATCAAAGTTGTAGAAAAGAAAATATGCTTAAGCTCTCTTTTCTTACTATGTCTATAGCAACAATGCGGAAGAATAGCAATAAAAGATCTTTTTGCTCCTTGCCTTATGCCTTATGAACGTGTCTTGTCTTACCTTAGACTCGTTGTTGACTATATAAATTACCAACGTAGAATCTGAATGGCATAAAATGAATGGCATAGAACTAAAATGGCATCGAATACAAAATTAGCACAGAATCAAGATAGCATAGAATCAAAACAGCATAAAACTGAAATGGCATGGAGTCGAAATGGCATGAAACTGAAATGACTCAGAATCATAATGGCATAAAACTAGGATGGCATAGAATCGGAATGGTATGAAATTAGAAATGGCGTTGAATCAGGATGGTGGAAGAACTCTAGGACTCACAGAAGGCGATCACTCCCACTCCTTGCCCTATGCCTCGTATATGTATTCTCTCTCACCGAACTCGTTATCGACTGGACAGTTAACGGCGTGAGCTTGAGATGGCATGAAATTAAAATTGAAATGGCATGAATTGGCATGGCTTGAAATTGACATGGCACGGAATTGACATGGCACGGAATTGAAATGGCATGGAATTGAAATGGCGCAGACAGGTATGCGTGTTTGTCAGACTGGGTTTTGGTAAGCAATCGAACTATAGCGAATCACAGACTGGATCGGAAAACAGACGAACACCAGGAAGACAGGCTGTGGAAACATACAAACAGCAACGTCTGACGATTTAGTGTATCTCTGCCACAGATGAAGCAAAGAAAGCTGTGGTTGTAGACATGCTGTCAGCTACTCTTATAGCTATGGTGATGATTCTTTGCAGCCTGCAAAGCCTATGCATAGTATTCTTTCAACGCAAGCAATAATTCTTCCTGTCGCACTGGCCTAATCACATCGTATCTTATCTCATGTCTCTGAGTCTGACGAGTCTAGCAAGCCTCTCCACCAAAGCAGCAAATCGCTCTTCTCTGGCCGTCTGAGCAGAGGTCATGAAGGCGAGGTCATCTTCATCGAGGTAGAGTTCTGCGTGTTTGAAGCGTTTCGTGTTGCCTTGTTGTGATGTGGAAGTGTTGTCGAGGTCAGTTGGCAGTGGTCTTTTCCTCGAGTTCTCCATCGACGCGGGAGGAAGTGGTGTGTGCGAATTTCTTGTTGCCGATTCTAGAAGTGCGGCCATGGTTTGATGTGTGTTGTTGACAGTGGTAGTAGGTGTTTCGAAGTCTGAGGTTCCGAAAGCGTCCAAGCTGTCATCGTTGTTGCCTCCATTGTCGTAGTTTGATGGTTGCCACGTTGGTGCTCTTCTTTGTTCGCTAGCATTGCCAACACCCCGTGCCCCAAGCATCGAACTCTCCCCTCTAAGAATACGTTCAACACGTTCTTGAATACCCTCTTGCAACTCCCCGTTGACATTTCCATAAGCGAGCACAGCACCCAATCTCCTAAGCCTGAGCACTTCTCTTTCTTCCTCTGTCTTGTTCGAGTTTCCTGGTTTTGTTCTTCCAGCCCTTCTAGCGATGGAGTCCTCCAGCATAGTTCTGCCATTGATGTCTCGTTGGGTGGCCAAGGNGGAGAGAGCAAAGGAGGGACAGGTGCGAAGGTGTTCTTCCTTTCTGCGTAGCGAGTTTCGGGGCAGTTTGAAGGTTTGGCAGTGCGAGCAGATGACCATGGGAGTGTTGCCGCTGGTGGGGATGGACGTGTACTGTGCAGAGACGAGTGAGGGGATTGGAGGCATTGTTGTTGATTTCCGGCATGTGGTTTTTACCTCTATCTCTGCGTGTTTCTGATGCTTTGGAGTGAGGTTTTGAAGTTGGCGGAAGGCTTGAGGATACAAGTATATCAAGTTGTACAAGGAGATTCTTGATCGGGTTGGATTGTTTTGTCGAGATCCTGCTCAGAATGACGTGTCTCGGTAGCTCCTTCTGAGAATAGCCTGAACGCTCAGCAGTCCTGGTAATACCGTCGAGAAGGCAGTTTCAATTTGATCGTGATGTCTCCTTCCTTCTATGATAATATTTTAGACTCTTCGAAGTTTATGTACAACCGAGCGAGATGTGTCCGAGAGCCAGTAGGACGCGTCTTACAGCCTCTCTCTTTACGACTGATCAGAAGCTAGCGGTGTCCACCTTTGATCTGAGTGCGATGAAAAGGCAAGTGATGTCCAGTCGATGGTATCCAAAGTGTTGCTATCGTGTTGGTGATGCTGTTAGTGTCGGTTGTTGCTGATGAAGTGAAAGTAGAACGCGTTACTTCCGCGTGCAAACAGAGAACAAACTGGCTAAGACCGATGCTTGCAGTATCACCCTGACTATACATGTGCATGTATACAACATTGATAAGCAAGCATATTATATTGGAATTTCTAGGTATGTATTGAAAGCTAACGCTACACTGGATGCTTATTTACCCTTGGCCGCAGAAGATATCGTTCTCTGCTGCTCTGGGAACGTTTGGCGATATTAGCGTATTCACCGCGAGAGTCCTCATGAGAAAGACACAAAACCTGTGAATACATCCCAGACAGAAAGAGAAAGCTCTAATCATTGCGTCGGCTCGATCTTTCTATACGTTATGACAAGTTTGAGAAATGCAAAATCTTGATGATCCACGTCTACTTCTTCTTTCCCTTGGTCTTGTCCAGATATTCTACCCACGCAGATCTTACACCTCTCTTCTCCAACGCCTTCATGACAGCATCCTTCTGTGGCCCTTGAATCATGATCTCCATTACAGGAGCTTTGGGGCTGCTTCCATGCAACTGCTCAACACTACTACTGCCCGCACACATCTTCCTTAATTCGTCGGCCAGCGGCTNGGGAGGTATGAAGTAAGCTTCCACTCCCGAGACTTTGGTCACGGTCTTGTTGCCCGAGCGTGTTTCGAGGGTGACTTTGATCTTTGGTGCTGCGCCGGATTTGGGCTTCGGTGTTGGAATGGAGGAAGGGGAGGTGCGGACGATGGCGTAGTGGGGCGTGCAGGCTTGGAGGATGCGTTCGGTGAGGGCGTCTCTGGGGACGGAACCTTTGGCAAGGACTTCCTTATCCAGAGGAGTTGAGCCATCGAAGACGGCATTCGCTAGGGTAGGGTTGAGGGTGATGAGGCGTTTGTTCTTTGGGTTGACAAGGTTTTCTGACTCGATGTAGGCGGTCATGATGGGTTTGATCTCTGCGGCTGTAAAGAGCGATTGAGAAGATGCGTCTGCTGACTCGAAGAGAGGCAGCAGTCTGTCTTTTAGCTTGTAGTATTGTTGCTTTTCGAGTTTTTGGCCGATTGAACCATCGGCTGTGTCGATTTCGGTTGTTGCTTTGGCGCCGCGGCCGAGACTTGTGCCGGCTGCTGTTTCCTTCTTAGGTAGACGGTAGGGCTTGAAGTCGACAATAGCAGCGTCGTTGAAGTCAATGTCGAGGATGACGGTCTCGTGTTGGTCCCTCTCTTTTGTCTTGACAATCTTTGCCTTGTCTAGCGATTTGATGAACTTTTTGATATTCTTGTAGCTCGACTNTTTGATTTGTAGCGAGTTTGCTTGTTCTGGCGTGTAGGCAGGAAGAAAAGGTTGGACGAGATTGGACATGACGAATGATTGAGTCAAGGGGTACTCGAGGCCGAAGTTTGGTTGGCTGGAGTTGGTCTCCTTGTGGTGATGTACGCCGTAGATGAAGGCTTTGCGGAAAGCGTCATCAATTTCNNTGGTTATCGTTAGCACATTCTTGACAAGGAGGCCATAGAGAACTGGCGTACCCCTGATGGTCATTTCTTGGACATCAACCTTCTCGACAAGACCTTCATCTGCGGGAGCATCCTCTTCCAGGCCTTCTGATGGGTCAGGCTGGTCTGAAGGAGACTTGTCCAAGTTGACACCCCTTGTTCTTCCTCGTCTTCNGTCGATGTTTAGGTCGGCAGCCTGCTCGGCCAGCTTTTCCTCATCGTCTTTGCTTGCAAGCCAGCCTTCAATAGACTCCGGAGGGTTGATGCCAGGCTTGTTTGTATTACTGTAGGACCAGATCTCGTCGCCAGCCCAGTGCATCGTCTGCACAGCATGGCCACGAGAACCTTGGACAACATCAAGCGAGCCGACATCGATCAGACAAGCACCAACAGCGACAGGTACCGAAGGCTGTTCAAGGCTTGCGATAGCGACAACAGCACCTTTGATGGCCTTTGGGTGGAAGGGAGGACCATTGGCCAGGCCTGGAGTCATGAGATCCGCACCGCCTTGCAGCTTCTGGACGACAAAGCCGGGTGTGTGCAACAGAGGTACGATGCCGGGTTGTTTCCAGAGCGTGTATACTGTGGGATACATGCGATCCTCAATCTTGAACCATAGTACTCGGGCATCATCTCCAGGGTATGCTCCAACATAGACGGTGCCAGAGACATGTTTGAGGTCGGGACCATGAGTGGTGGTGAATCGTGCGGTCTGGACGCCATCGGGCAGCAGGGCGTTTCTCAGCGCTGTTGTTTCTTGCGTGGCGGCTGCTTTGTCCTCGACCTTGGTGTCGTCCTGGGCTTTTGGTTGCAGGCCATACTCGGCGATGATGCTGTCGGCTGTCTTGCGGCGGTCCGACGAACGTAAAGGCGCCAGAGGCTTGACTGTCGGCTTCTTCTTGAACATGGTTGAACGTGTGTTGATTTCTAGCTCGTTAACCTTGTCACGGCGAGTTGCTTTTCGTCATAGCATCTTATCGATAAGCCGCACCTTTCCTCCACCTTTTGACCCACTACATCTACGTCAACCCTTCAACTTCTATCACATCACATCAAACAAGTGAAAGCTGCCATCTCTGAAAGCTTGTGATATGTTCTTGAGCGTTCCTGGAAGGGGGTTGAAATGAGGCAGCCGCTTAACAAAATGCTACAAAGCAAGACAGACGAGCCTGACTTCTATACCGAGGCAGCCGATTTGTCTTCTGACTGACCCATGGACCGTCAGGTCAACATGAACCACACCCTATAAACAGGTTCTTGACACTGCGAACCCACTCTGACTGCCGCTTGCATACGCAACGCTTGTGCATCCCGAAGTATATCAATGACGTTCGCAATGCGGGGAAACTACCATATGCGAACGAGGAGGGGCAGAGACCGAGGGACATCTTTCGTACACTAACATACTATAAGTCATGCCATATCTGCTCCCAAAAGGTAGGTCTGTCTCTTGTTTTCAAATCTGACACTCATCACCATGGCCGCTCCCAAAAGTACAACAAGCACTCGCTTGACCCAAATCAAGGACTTTCTAACCATGAACAAGACTGCAAGTCTGTCCATGCCNCTTGACCCTGACTCAACCATCTTTCCCACTCGCAAAGAGTTGCCCATTATTCCAGGTGCCCCCGAAGGTGCTGCATGGGTCTGGGGAGACAACGACAACATCGGCCGTCTCAACCTCTTGACACCAACCCGAGTTGCTGCTGCTGGAAAGGAAATCAGAAGTGGAGAGATTGTCCCTGTCAACCTCCCTCTCAACACCCCTGAAGTTCCTGCATTCAATCGTGAGGTCTTCAAACACGAAATCAAGATACTCGCCGAAGATCTTGCCTACGATGATGTCTACCATCTAAACACTCAATCGGGCACTCAATTCGATGGCTTCCGTCATTTCGCTCACATGCCCTCTGGCACCTTCTACAACAACACCAAAGGCTCAGATATCGTGGGCCCCAACGCAAATCACAAGTGCTCGATCCATCATTGGGCCGTACATGGTATTGCTGGCCGTGGCATCCTCCTCGACTACCGCGGCTACGCCCACAAGAAGGGCATCAACTACGATCCTTACGAGTACTATCCCATCTCCTTTGAAGAGCTCAAGCACTGCGCCGCAGATCAGGGTATCGACATCCGTCCAGCTGCTCAGGGCGGTGATATCAAGATTGGCGATATTCTCTTCGTAAGGACTGGTTGGGTAGAGGCCTATCACAGCAAGTCGCCCTCTGAACGAAACGAGTTGGCTGTTAGACCACATGCCCTGGGTAAGGACGACGGACAAAGATTTGCAGGACTGAGTCAAGAAGAGCGAATGCTGGACTGGCTCCACGACTCTTACTTCTCCGCTGTAGCAGGCGATGCTCCTGCATTCGAAGCATGGCCAACACATGAAGGTCGGTTTCCTGTCTCCATTCCACCCTAACCTCAAGCAGAGACTTATGATCATACAGAATATCATCTTCATGAATATATCCTTGCGCTTTGGGGTATGCCTCTCGGAGAAATGCTGGATTTGGAGAAGCTGTCGCAGACGTGCCGCGAGAAGAACAGGTGGACGTTCTTCTTTACCGCTGCGCCCGCGAATGTGCAAGGTAAGACTCTCCGTGGTGCATCTATATATTGATCATGTTGCTAACGTTGGAATTTAGGTGGTGTTAGCACACATGTCAATGGTACCGCTATCTTCTAGTCTCCGCACACATCAGAAACGGTAGCAATATTGGTCAAGTGTATCCCACATACGTAGATCCTCCCTATGTGCCATTTTAATCATCACTTTACATCTGACTCTTCTCTCATGGCGATGCTTAGTAACAAGGTAAGCTATAAGAATGCACAATCTGTTATGGAAAGGAACAAGCATCCACTGAGAGTGGTAGTTTCATCGGCTCTCTTTCGATCTCGTCTGTTGCCTGGAAACAATTGTGTTTTTGTATAGCTACATTGCCACAGTCCATAGCACATGGGGATGAAGCTTGTGACAAAACAGTTGCTTGATGGCTGCTTTTGGTATCCTGTAGCCCGCCATGGGACAATTTCTTATTGTTGACCAATTTAGAGCCACATCATCAAGCCCCTTTAGCTCAGTTGGTAGAGCGCGGCACTAGTACCGCTCTAGATCATGCCGAGGTCGCCGGTTCGACTCCGTCAGGGGGCAATTGTTTTGCCAGAGATCTAGCAAGCATGATACATCGGGTCTCTTTTGTGTTCGTGGTTATTCTAGTGAGATACAATCTTTGGTGTAGGATTTTGCTGCCGGTGAAGCCTTGCATAAAAGCTTGGCATACATATTGTGCAGGGACCTCCGGGGTAGCTCAAACAAGCTCGGCCTCTTTCCAACCCGCAACTCTGTCGTTCGCGACTGCATCATTCAAGTTGATCAACCGTCGCAACATCGCCGACAAGCTCTTTCTTTGCTCGGACACAACAAACCCAGGGCACTCGCACAACCATGAAACTCCTCCCAACACTATCAGCGCTGCTCGGCACCTGCGCCGCAACATCCCTCCACCTCAGCATCTCGCCCTCGTCCTCGCTGCTAGACCTCAGCAACCTCCCCTCATCCACGCACGCAACCCTCTACGGACCCTCCGGCAAACGCGCCACCGCACCCTTACGCATCGACAACTCGTTCATCTTCCCCAACCTCGAAGAAGGAGAGTGGCTGCTCGACGTACACTCCAGAGACTACGTATTCCCCAGCTTGAGGGTCGATGTCGTAGACCCAGTCTCTATACTCCCCATCAAGCAAGAAGGAGATGGAGAAGCTGCGCCTGTGGCTTCCACACCAGAGACAGTGACTGTGTATCTCACGCATCCGTCGAATAGATGGGGGCATCTGGGTGCCAAGATTGCTGCCTCTACTGCTGCATTGTCGTCGGCAGAGCAAGTCAAACTCTCTGTTTCTGCATTGGGAAAGAAAACGTTCTATGAACAGAGACAGGGCTTTGATCTTTTGTCCTTCTTCAAGAACCCGATGATTTTGATGGGTGTGCTGTCCATGGGCTTGGTGTTTGGAATGCCTTATTTGATGGAGAACAGTAAGTTTCGAACTCTTCCTTCCTCTGGCTCTATCTATGCCGCGTGCTAATCTACTATGAACNNAGTGGACGAAGAAACAAAGGCCGAGTTTGCAGAAATCCAGAAACAGGGTCCTCTTGGTATGGCCACTGGTGCAGCTGGAGGACCGGGCCAAAACACAGCACAGCAAATCCAAAATTTCGATCTTGCTGGCTGGATGGCAGGGAAAAAGTAAGCCAGTGTGCTTATCTCCTAGGGTGCAAAATACCGTCTGTACATATATGGAATGCAAGCTTATAGCCAGAAGGCATATTTATCCACTGCTCGAGCCGTCTGACTGTGCCGCTGTTCGCTTAGTGTCTATGCAAGTGTCAATCTCTATACATGGCTAAGGGCAAATGATGAGAATGTTGAAAAAGTGGTTTATTTGATACACATCATGTCAGGACGTCAATTGTAATGGTCTCTCGGAATCTGCTTCTGCTTTCTCTTCCGCTTCTCTTGCACATCATGATCATGAGTCAACCTCCATCGACTCTCCGGCACCCTCTTGTTGTGCTGGCGCATCGGCGGCAGGAGCAGCAGCATCACCAGCATCGTCGTTTCTGTTCTCAAACGTCGTGTCCAACCACTGAGCAATCTGCTGACCCTCATACATGGTGAAGTTCTCCTCCAATCCGCTGACACCCAGCGAAGTGTTGTCGACAGTAAGCTCCTTGTCCTGGGGAAGAGATTCGTTCAAAGCGCGCAGAGCATGCTTGATCAGCTCCTCACGGCTGCTGCCCTCGAACTGGTCGAGGTTGCGCTCGAGATAGGTTCTTGCCATCTGTGATCTGGCGCCGATGCCGCAAGCTACCATTTCCTGGGTGATGCCCGAAGGCTGGAATTCAAAGAGATGGGGCCCCTTTGCGTCAACACCGGCGACCAGCAAGCCGACACCGTAAGGGCGGCGACCGTATTGCTGGGTGTTTGTCTGGGCGCGGTCGGCGACACGCGAGGTGATTTCTGAAAGCAGGATGGGGCGGCCGTAGGTCAGGCGCGACGAGAGGGATTGCTGTTTCATGAAGTTGCTGAGTACGCGGGCGTCGGAGGCGAGACCGGCCAGGGCGAGGCCGTAGTGTGAGTCGACGGGGATGATCTTCTTTTGGTAGGATGAAAGCTCCTCGGCGTTTCTNNCTGTTGGCGGTTGTGTCAGTGATAGTCATGGCGCAGGAGGGAGTGGATTTCGGCGGACCTTCACTGCGGCGAGGACGGCGTGGGTCTTGCTGACGATGCCAACGACAACGGAACCTTGCTTGACGGCTTCTTGGGCATATTCGACCTGGAAGATGCGACCCTGCGGCGAGCTGGAGAGGCACGAGTTTAGCGGTGGATGGTAGACGGCGGTTTAGGTTGGCACATACAAGGTGACCGAGTCGTTGTCGTAGTTATTGCGGAACATGGCTGTGGTGTGATGTGGAGGATGCGAGGATGCGAGGATGCGAGGAGATGAGGGTAGAGAAGGAGACGAGAAGCGAGAGATGGGTATGCAGTGCAAACAAGACAAGGCGAGTGAATATGTCTGGCTGCTGTTGCTGCACTTCCAACGATGATGGAATGAGATGGCGCCTGTAAGGGCCAAAGCTCCCCAGACTTTGGCTTGGCGATCCGCGACCGCGCCGCCAAACCGCCTGCACCTGCAACCTCCGGCCCGCGACTTGGATGGACCGCCGACGACAACTTGCGACAGACCAACGACGACGATCATATCCCACACTCGACCTCTCTTTCCTCGTGCAGTCTCGACATGGCCGGCCTCAAAACCATCATCGCTCTTTCCTTTGTACGCTCCCCCACCTTCCCCTCCTGCCTAATCACCACCTTGATGCACACGAGCTAACACGCCCGACTANNGGTGCTCGCCATTGGCTTCCTGCTCGTCATTCTCTCGTCGGCATTATGGCACAACTACCTGCCCCTGCTAGTCGTCGCGACCTACGTTATTGCGCCCGTGCCTAACTGGATCTGCTCACGCGCCCAATCCTCGGACGACTTTATGGATGGAGGCAGCAGTGCCGTCGTCGAGCTTGGCCGCTTCATCACCGGTTTCCTGGTCGTCATGGGTGTTGGTATGTCGTTCTGCCACAATATCGAAAGCCCTCAAACAACACACTTACACAAGTCCGTCNNAGCCCTCCCCGTCGTCCTTGCTCATACCGGCCACATCAACGTCCCTGCTGCCGCCATGTCGATAGCAGGTGGTCTCCTCATCTACTCGAC
Source organism: Aureobasidium vineae (assembly GCA_903819635.1). NCBI lineage: Eukaryota > Fungi > Ascomycota > Dothideomycetes > Dothideales > Saccotheciaceae > Aureobasidium > Aureobasidium vineae. The sequence continues at coordinate 492,958 of CAIJEN010000014.1, forward strand.
CATCATCAGCTTCTCGCTCTCCTTCCGCGAAGACGAAGAGTTTTAGTTTGTCCCTCACATTACCTATATCTAGTCTATCATATTCATACCGATACCTGCTCATCCGTGAGCCATGTATTCTTCTCGAGCATTAATCGTCATGTGTTAAACGACTCTTTATTGCTACAATATTACGATCCCCTTCATCTCGGAGCTTTTGATGACAGCTAAACATGTCCTTCCTTGAGATACAGAAGCAGAATCCCCTTGTCATGAAGCAATGTTGCCATGCAGCGAAATCCCTCGCTCAACCAGCACACTGCGCTCTGCTTATTCTCTTGATTCCTCACAAGCAACGCCGTCGTTGTCGTATCGTCAAGCCACAACCATGCTCTCCTTCTACCTCTTCACCTCGAACTTCTCTTTTATACTCTCAGGCGCCATCTGCATCCATCTCTCTGCTTCAACACGTGCTGCACTACCCTCTGCGCCTTTGCCGCTAAAATGGAATGTGTTGCCCAACAGCTGAGTAGCAACGGCCTGCCACAGTGGCACCTGTGTTCTGTCGGCAAGCCTCTTTCCTGATCCTGCCGACAACTCTGCCTTCTCTCCCATGATGCTCGTGAAGAAGTTCGATGTCATCAAGTTGATCGCTGCACAGAGCAGCAATGCGTTCCCCTGGTTTTTGGCAATGTTGGCCGACGTTGATAGGTAGTGCTTCATCTTGAGGATGGGCAGGGCATTTGTCGACGACGCTCTGACAATGTACATTGCGGACTTGAAATTGATGTTCGCATGGTTTTCGCATAGCGGTTCCGCAAGGTCCATGAGATGCTTGATGTGGTCCTGCGACCCCGAACGAGGCCTTAAAATTAGGACCATGTTGAGCGTGGCCAAGACGCGAAGATCTTGATTTGTCGTTGCTCTCTGCCCAGCTTGTAACGTCAAAGCCGGGCTTTTGTAGCATTCCAAGGCACCTTCCAGATCTCCTGTCGCCTGCTTGACCGTACCTGTCAGATAGAGCGCAGACACTTGTACAAAGTCTTGTTCGTCAACATCTTCCACTTTCAGTCCCTCGGTTAGCCTTTCTAGCACTTCTTGAGCTCCTTGCCAGTCAGCGCGCTCGCATCTAAGTGAGGCGAGCAGGTGCAGGCACAATTTATGATAAAACATGCGTCGATCCAGGTGAGCCGAGGAGGACTGAAGTGACTGGATTTTGCGCTCGTTTTCGGGATTGTAGTCGTNCTAATGTGGTTAGCATGTTTCGCCCAATGGCACAGAGTGAGTGTAACACCTACTTTGTGTGAGTTTGTCGCCCTCAACCACATACTTCTCAGACTTGTGATCAACAGCATTCCTAGTAGAGCTGGCCAGACCGCTGAGAATGTATCCTAGAGCAAACAACTCACTCCTGCGCAACCACTGGAAGACGATGGCACGTTTCCCATCCGCTGTTCTCTCTATGATACCACATGTATCGAGGGAAACATCGTCGGGTGCCGTGTCCGCAGTCGGTACATAGAAACTTCCATCCGGGGAAGTCTTCCTCTTACCGCCATCCAGTGCTCTTTGCATGACAGTCATCTTATCAAGAAGCTGGTCCGGCTTAGCATTGATGAGATCACTACACAGATCCAGGCAGTCTAACAAGGTCGCAACTTGAGAGATGTCAGTGACCTCACGATTCAACTGGTGAGTACGTGCTGCCGCTAATGATCTTTGGAAGTTATCCGCTGAATCGGCTTGGCCACTTCTCAGATGAACTAGTGCTTCAAGAGCCGAGCATGTAGTGAGTATGGGATATTGTCTTTGCTTCTCCGCGTGTTGAGAAATCCGGCGGAGCTGTTGCAAAGCTGCTAATAAATCCGGATGCGACATCTGGAAGGAGAAGGATACGCGCAAGAATCGGAAGACGTACATCCAGGAATAATGCGTATACGTCTCAGTGAGCTCAATCATCTGATCCACCATCTTGAAAGCAGACCGAGGATGTGTGCGAAACAAGGACCGAGCTTGAACATGCTTCATGCTGTACTTCAGATCAACAAGGCGGTTCCGCTCGCATAACGCGATACCCCTGGTAAGCAAATCCTGCAGCTCTCCGTCGTTTTCAGTCTCTTCCAGTAGAAGATTCGCATATCGTAGTTGCAACCGCGCCTCGGCCTTTGGGTCCGGAAACTTCCAGTTTTTCAATACAGACTCCATGCAGCCGAGACCGGCAGATATGAGGCTATAGTATTGATCGACATCCGCTTCTTGAGGGGCACGCGCTAAGTATGAAGATATTCCGTGAGCTTTGCTGATATACTGGTCGGCTAGTCCTAGAAGCACTGGCTGCAAATCTATAGGCGACTCCCGAGGCAGAGGAGCAGACGTCCGTGAAGGCGCTGGAACTGTTGCATTTTGCGATGAAGGTCGTCTCGTTTCGATGACTACCTGCGGAGATCGCGTCTGCGCTATTGGTCGTTGCTGTGATGCTGGGTGGGGTTGAGAATCAGACGACGGCTTAGGTCGTGATAGCGGTTGAGGTGGAGACATGGCATGGTTATGTGGTTGAGGAGCTGCTCTAGGCTGAGGCTGGCTGGGCGTTCTATGATGTGACTGCGATGGCGATGCAATAGGTTGAGGGTGTGACTGTGAGGGTATCCGAGCATGATTTTCTTGAGGTTTCGGTTGTGACTGTTGGTGCGGCCTTGAAGGAGTGTTTGATATAGGTCGCGCTTCTGAAGCAGCTCCAGTCGTGGCGGTTTGGTTAGGGTTTGGTCGGTGGCGCGATCGCTGCTGGCTTGATGGCGCATGTTGATTTTGGGTTCCTTGCGGTTGGCGCATTCCCGGAGAGTAAGCACCATCCATCTGATAGGCTTGTACAGCTTGCGGACGCATGTATTGTTGCGGTTGATGTTGTTGGGCTTGATATTGTGGGTTTACCAGAAGCTGTGGTAGTGACTGTGAGTTATGCGCAAGACTCTGATAGGAAAGTGTCTGCGGCTGATATTGTGCTTGAGACATGGAATAATGCGGTTGTTGCATTACCTGACCCATGGTTGATACGCCCGGGGATGCCATGTAAGTCTGTGGTTGTGGTCGCCCGGAATTTCCATTCATAGGGTACTGTGCTTGCATGTTATATCCTTGTCCCGGTGTTGATGATGCGGACATCACATTTATGGGATGCTGTTGATATCCACTTCCTGTAGGCGACGGTTGATAGCCGTACATGGCCTGTAGCTGCTGTGGAGGCACTCCATACCCTCGCCGGGCATCGAATCCACTATCGTTGTTATTCCTATTGTCCATGCCCGCCCTTGCTCATCGATGCCTATCCGCTCTCGAACAATCACATGAAGACTGTCAAAAATCAATTAAAGAACGCGCTATCTGGAGAAGTACGCGTGGTGAGAAAATCAGTCTTGGCAGCCGAGGCAGCAATCTCCTAACTGTCAACACGAACATAGGAAGAAATTATGCACGGATTTCTGACTCTGTCCCTCGAACCTCAAACGTGTCAAAGAGCCTCTATACACTTGGCTGTGAATTCACATGCTTCGCGAAGATTCCTCAATGCAGTCGAGATAGCCGAGATTGATCGGGAGTGCCGGGCCCGCCAGAACTTCACGGTGCGGTATGACGCCGATCCGTGAGCGTTCTATCGGATCGTAAAACTGTATAAATATATCAAACATCCCCTAGACTTGGGATTGCTCCTTGTTCGTCCCGCAACACTCGCTGTCAGCCCTATCAGGATCTTTATAACCCAGAAAGCACTTGGTCGGCTTGCTGTCCTCCGGATCAAGATCAAGTTTTTCATTTCTTCTAAATTCAGGAAAGTCATGGATCTTTCGTGGTTGCTCGGGCACGCCCGTGTTTCGTTCCATCACTCCAAGAACACTATATCCCTGGCCTCGAAATCCGGAAAGATGGCCTTGTCCGATATATGCAAAGCATCCACGCCTCCCTGCAAGCTGAATCCTCTACTCTTCAATGGCCATCTTCATACTGCCTGGACAGCCGTAAAGGCCGCTGGACCTCCCATCATGTACAAGCGTCAGATCTTCGAGTCTGATGACGATCGTTTTGCAGGCACTTTTGCTGTAGACTTTGTAACCCACGAGCCGGCATCGGCAGAAGACTCTAGCCTCCCTCCTCGTACGACCTACTTCACTGAGGATGAGTTTTCAAATATTGGCAGTGATGACACCAAGCCTATGTTGATCACGCTGCATGGATTGAGTGGTGGATCGCACGAGATCTATCTCCGACATGTGTTGGAGCCACTGGTGGACCAGAGTGAGCAAGGCGACTGGGAGGCCATTGTCGTCAATAGCCGCGGCTGCGCCATGAGCAAGATCACTACTGGTATCTTGTATAATGCGAGAGCCACTTGGGATTTGCGACAGACGGTCAAATGGTGCAGGAAGATGTACCCGAACCGTCCTCTGTACGCGATTGGATACTCTTTAGGTGCCAATATTCTCACAAACGTACGTAGATTTGGTCAATATGTCAAGCTGAAGATTTCCCTTCTAATATTTCGTGTTCTCTAGTATCTCGGTGAAGAGGGAGATGCGTGCGAGCTGCAAGCGGCCGTAGTCTGTTCCAACCCCTGGAAACTTGAGGTTGCCAGTCTTGCCCTGCAGCGCACTTGGCTTGGACTCAACGTATATTCCAAGACAATGGGAACCAGCATGAAGAAGCTNTTTGCACAGTGAGTTGCTACGAAGCCACGGGAGTGATAGAAAGCTGAGAAATCATACAGACACGCGGATCAAGTGGTCAAGAAAGGTAACATTGACCCAGAGAGGGTTGCAAGGGTAACATATCTACACGAGTTCGACCGCGAGATTCAGTGCCCGACTTGGGGATATCCGACAGAATACGCGTATTATCGCGACGCATCTTCGGCAGATTCAGTTACTGCCATTCGCATTCCCACCTTCGCCATCCATGCTGAAGACGATCCTGTAAGTTGCCGCCTTCTTGTTGATTGACACGATTGATGGCTCATGGTTCTCAGNATTGCTGTGGACGAAGCTGTTCCCTATGAGGAAATCAAGCAGAATCCGTATGTTGTCATGTGCTCGACCTCGACTGGCGGCCACTTGAGTTGGTTCGAGGTTGGTGGAACGAGATGGTTTTCCAAGCCGGTATGTTTTTGGTTCGTCACTCGATTGGATTTGGCGGAGTGCTGATACTTTGACAGNGCAGTAAATTTCCTCCAGAAGATGGCGCGAGAGTATGAGACGGGTAGAAAGGACGGTCCCACGGGCACTCTGTCGGAGATGACCAGAACCGCCACGTCCAACACTGGATTCAAGAGCCCATTTTCGTTTGAGCCAATGCGTAGAAAAATGTACCTTCCGGAGTAGAAGATGGAGATAGATGCATAGACGTGGGTATCGTGCGCGAAGATAGACAAAAGGCAGGCAAGGGCGCAATCAAAATCAACCGAACGAGACTCTCTTCTTCTTGGGCTTCTCGGCGGCAGGCTCGACGTCCATGTCGGCATCGGACTTGGCTCCCTTCTTGTTCTTCTTCTTACGGAGCTCATCCTTGACTCCCTCCTGTGATGGTGTGAGCGGCGTGCTCTATTGTGTGGACTGTGTCTGAAGTTCTTACCAGCTTCTCCTTGCGACCAGCCTCTCTCTTCTNNCAGCCTCGGCCTTTCTGGCCTCACGAATCTCCTCCATCTGGCGAGCGCGGATCATCTTGCTCTCAATGTTTCCTTCCTTCTCGGCCTGGACCATGGCGAGGATGGTCATCAAGGACTCCTTGTCGTCGACAAAGGTCTTTCCCTTCTTGACACCATTGGGCTTCTGGATTCCAGCAGGGCGGATGCCGTTGAGAGTGGGGATGTTGAGCTCCTTTTCGGTGTAGACGCGCTTCTTCTTCTTTGCAGGGCCGTGGGAGGTCGACTTTGACTTTTGCTCGACAGTCTTTGGCTTGGGACCAGCAGGCTTCTTCGGTCTGGGACGATCGCCTGACTTGGAAGCGGACTTGGCGCCCTTGGATGCGCCGCCCTTTGCAGGAGCTCCCTTTGTCGATTTCGTAGGTGCCATTGTGTACGTGGAGTGTGTCGAGTATGCTGACAAAACTCACAAGTATCGGCGAGTCGAGAATTTCCAGACTTGAATTTGGCAGAACAAAAGATTGCCAAGATATCGGGGAGCGGGCGGTGAGCGGCGCGATTCGACGCCGAGGCTCGAGCACCAAGCAAGCGCCGACTCCCGCCGTCTCTTGCGAGTTGCGACGCCGTCACTCGCACGACCGACTGCTATACCACCTCACCGTCGCTCTCTGTATCTACCTATCGCCATGTCCAGTGAACGTGTTNNTTTCCGCCTGCCATTCCGCAAGCCGCAATGGATGAACAGCGCCACCACCCGCACAGCCGGCGTCTACTTTGCTGGAGCNCTTGGTACACCGACCTCGACGCTGCTGCGAGAGCCATAGCTAACACACTCGGTGCAGTTCGCCGTCGCCCTGTTCGTCTTCCTCGATGCCGCCATCTACTCGAAATCCGCTCTCAATGGCTCCGACGTACACATGACCTTCATCGACTGGATCCCCGTCATCTTCAGCGCCCTCGGCATGCTCATCGTCAACTCGATCGACAAGACGCGCCTTTCTGCTGATAACTTCAGCTACAGCGGTGATGGTATTGCCTGGAAGGCTCGTGTCGTCTTGTTCATGGGCTTTGCTGCTATGGCTGGTGGTCTTGCTGGCGGTGTTACCGTCATGGTCCTGAAGTACATTGTTCCGCAATACACCTTCCCTACCCTTTGGTTCGGTGTCGCCAACGTCATCGCCAATGTTCTAGTGTCTCTTAGGTATGCCTTTCGTTGCTCTTTGCTGTAGAATGCTACTGACCAAGCCTCTAGCTCTGTCGTCCTGTGGGTCTCGCAGAACATGGAGGATGACTACACCTACAACCTGCAGCTGTAGTAAGCCGTATGCATCTGGATAGTTATTGTTGTACTACTTGGATACTACTGGATAGCATCGTTTCTGTAATTTTTGACACAATCCCGCAGAGTTCTGTGTGAAGCTTCATACCATCTGGCCCTTGTCTGTTCTTGTCACAGGTCAATCGCATTGTGCCGACTGAGTGCAAGTATACTTGTCTTCCGCCTCTTCACTTGGACGTAGAATGTGCGTGTGGTCAGAAATCACCGTGTACGATTCTTTGAGACATGCGACCTGCCCTCCACTAGGATGTACGGAGAACTCGTTGATCAAATCCACGAGTGTGAAACGAGTGGATATCACCAACATCAAACGTGTTCCAGCGTTATAGAGTATGGTGAATCGATGTGCGATATCTCTAACGACTCGACTGGCAACACCAGAATGTCAAGACTATAATTAGGCCCAAGCATTGTTGATGTAGTGTTATAGACAGGGTCATACTGCACACAACGAGCATGACGCCAAAGGCGGTGAGGAGCTGCATTCGATCAATTCCGCGTTTGGCAATCCATCAACACTGCAAACACCATCATCAAACCGAACTTTGCGTTATCGTATCCACCTTGATTTATAACTCGAATCGAAGCATACAAGTCGCCATTCACCGAACACGAGCATTCGACTTTGTCGTGACGCTGCGCTCACCAAAGGTGCAACAAGCGATTCAAACCAGATATTTATCTTTCGGATCCTTATTCGACATCTTTAATCGCAACATGCCCGCCAAGTTCTACGTCGTCAAAGCCGGCCGTAAGCCTGGCATCTACCACAGCTGGGATGAATGTCTGTCGCAGGTCAGAGGCTACAAGGGCGCCGCTTGTGAGTAGCCATCGGTCTGACGAGATGAACACGACTAACTCAATTCAGTCAAGTCATTCCCCCCTNNACTCAATGAGGCCAAAGCCTGGCTGAACGGCGCCGACACAACCAATTCCTCATCATCGACAGCGTCTAGCAAACCCACCAAGTTTTATGGTGTACACAAGGGCCACAAGCCAGGCGTCTACACTTCATGGGCAGAAGCTCAAAACACAATAGCAGATTTCAAGGGCGCTGTCTACAAATCGTTCAAGACTCGGGAAGAGGCACAAACCTTCTTCAAGAACGGTCATCCGCCAAAGAGAGCATCCGAGGAGCCTTCGCAAGCAAGCCCACCCGCCAAAAAGCAGAAGAAGGATACAGAAGAATCTGAGGATTTGGTCGAACACAGTGCTGGAGAGGGTCCCTTGCCCGAAGGGGCTGAAGACGGCTTTGATCCGCGCATCACACTGAACCCTCTGACTGGCAAGGTTGAGTACAAAGAGCCCACTACCAAGTGGCAGGCTGTCAACCTGCAAGACAACAAACCAGTCGTCATCTACACAGACGGCAGTTCGCTCGGTAACGGAGCTCACGGAGCCGTTGCAGGAGTTGGCGTGTACTTTGGTCCCAAGGACAAGCGGTATGACATGCATCCCTAGCTTTACTACTATCCTCCACTAACACAGTCTGCAGCNAATCTGTCCGAGCCACTATCCGGTACTCGTCAAACGAATCAACGCGCCGAACTCACCGCCATCCAACGTGCTCTCGAGATCGCCCCACGTAATCGCCCTGTCACCATCTACACTGACAGCAACTACTCGATCAAGTGCGTGACCGAGTGGTTTGTCAAATGGCGGGCTAATGGCTGGCTCAATGCGTCTAAGAAGCCCGTAGAGAACAAGGATCTGATTGAGAAGATTTTGACTCTGATCGAGCAGCGAAAGAACATGTCCCAAGAAACCAGCAGCGTCAACAAGGTCGAGTTCGTATGGGTCAAGGGACATGCCACCAACGAGGGCAACATCGCCGCCGACGAGCTTGCTGTTGCTGGCGCACGTGAGGCCAGGGAGATCATCGCCAACCCTGACTTCGACGAGTCGTAGGCCCCTTTTCGCGTATTGGGTTTGACTGCTTTGCACTGTGGAGTTTGATCTGCATGGATGAGGGGAAGGGAGAAGTTCACGACATTATGACTGGGTGTTTTAGAAGGTCCTCACGACGTCTGAGAAAAGGCTTTGGTAGACAGTTTCTTGCGGTATCCAAATGTACAAGAGTGGATTACAAAGCCTACACGCTCTCCGTCAGGAACTTCGAAGAGTCAGTCGCTGATATAGAGCGGATGTTGACACTTCCGAGAAGAACTTGAAGTAGTGGGGGCGGGCAAGTGGGATTGACATGTGCGTTTCAGTCCGTGCGCTGCAGCAATGACGTTTCGGCCATCTCGTTTCAAGTTGAAGCCTCAACTTTCGGTCCTTGTTCTGTTCGCCGAAGGAGCCACGATTGTTCATCACCGACCCACGCGCACATCGAATGAGAATCTGAGGGGCCCTCGTTTCGTCGCCGTGACTCGCCAGTCGATCGGTTTGCCCGTGATCACGACTCCTCGCGCTCTGTTAGAGAATAGCCAACTCGCGACTGCTGAACAAGTGACGCATCGGCCTGCTCAACCACCTGACACGATCGAGTCAATCACCATTTCAGTGCGTTTAGGGTTTGGGATGGCGATGCTATCACCGTAAGTCCGTACAAGGTATATATATCCCTGCCCTGCCGTGGATCGGGTAGACCTCTTCCTGTACCTTTTCTAGCTTTTGCACAACACATACCACACCGCTTTCTTTCATCTACTCGCTGCAACAATGTCCTCGACCCTTGTTGTCCACCACCTGCGTGTCAGTCAATCTGAATCAATCGTCTGGCTTTGCGAAGAGCTTGGTATCGATTACAAGCTGGTATGCCACGACCGCGACCAGCAGACACTCCTAGCTCCTGATGCCTACAAGGAACTCAGTCCGCTCAAAACTGCTCCTGTGATTGAAGACGTCGACACTTATACACCAAATCATGACCACATCCGTCTAGCAGAGTCTCAGGCGTGCATCGAATGGATCTGCAGAAAACATGGCCAAGGACGCTTATTGAACAAGCCTTGGGATTCCAACTGGAAGGAGTGGCTGTTCTGGTAAGGAAAATATCCTGTCGGTGCCCAAAGGAACAACTCGTCCTAACTCTGCACCCAGNNGTGGCACTTTACACACGGCTCGTTCCAACCCACATGTCAAATGAAGCTGCTTGCTGCAGCGCTTCCAGAGGACCACCCTGGCCTCAAGGTGGCTAACTCAAGAATCGACCACTATCTTGACCTGATCGAGCAACGCTTGAGCCAATCGAAATTCCTCGTTGGCGATGAGCTCACTGCCGCCGACATTCAGATGGTCTTTCCGCTTACAACACAGAGGGCCTTCGTACCAATCGACCTCAACGCCTACCCCAACATTCTAAGGTACCTGAAAGAGATTGGAGAGAGACCTGCATACCAAAAAGCCTTTGAGAAGGGCGAAACGACGCTGAAACCGATGCTTGATGCCAACCCCAAGTCTATCTACAATTTTTGAGGAGGCATACTATGTTTGAACGAGATACGGCTCTCTCTACTCTTGGAAGCGATGGTGGCCTGGGCGAAGAACTATTATCGTTTGGCGTTTAGGTGGGACTTCGGTATAGACACTAGACATGGCTTAGCTAAGGCTACCCTTATAGACATGGAATTCTTTCTTGGTAAAAAAACCGCTAGTGCTTTAACGTCTTTCTTGATATCTGTTTAAGACAAACTTCTACTCAAAAGGCCATGAGCTCTCGGAACAACGACATTGAGTCAGTTTATGATCAATCTAACAACAAAACTCATCAGTCGGTCTCACTTGAGTCGTGAAGTGTACATATCCGGATGCTGTGGCTCCCAAAACGTTGGTCGGAGGCCGGGCTTTGCGTTGAAACGGCACTTTTCGTCTGTGGATGCGAACTTGCTTCACCGTTGCTACTGTACACAACGCTCAATAGGCAGGTATTAGAACTTGCCAACTACACAGTGATGCCGTACTTCCTCGAGCTCTGTCTTGGATAATCGCGACCATAGCAAGACAAAAGAGGTTTGCCGATCACGTCTCACACCTTGTTCCGGAATCTCACCCTAAGCCCTACAATCTGTTTCGGCAGTCCACGCCGCGAACCTTTTCGCATCGTGCACAGCAGCGTCTCTGTATTCGATTCGCGGACTCGAAACCTCAGCTCAATGATGTCGATTGGAATAGCACTACAAGTACTGCAGTCCTCGTGCTATGAGTGAACCGAACCGTCATTACAAGGTGGCAGCGGCTTACTTGCATTTGAATCGTGGACCCGCGGCTTCTCTTCATCAACGTCTCGCCAAGTGCCGACGGTTGTCTTTCCAGTTAATATACCGTTGCGATGTCTGAGTAGCCCTAACCAAAGATCTGTGTATGAGTACTCTTCATATGAGTCGTCTGAGGATTTTGAAGAGTGCTCATGAGTATATAAGTCGAGAAGGTCACCTTTGGGGCTCAGTTCTGCTTTTGCATCTTTAGATCTTATTCAATTCACACACTCTTTACATACTGCCCAAGGGCTCGACATTCTTCCAGACTCTCTGAATACTAAACATTCATTATTACTTCATAGCATGGCTCCGGCTGGATGCTTTCTCGGTCTGTTCTGCGCAAGCACTAGCACGACCACATCACTCTCACTCTCTGCAACTTCAACTCCGTCCATCATTCCTTCTTCAACGAGTTCGATCATTTTTTCGTCATCATCACCATCAAAATCATCTGCGGTGATCTCATCATCTACTGCCCCCGCAGCAGCAAGTTCCACGCTCAAATCATCGAAGGCTGGCATTTACTCAAACTGCTACTACAATGTTGATGGAGTAGGAGAATTTAACACCAGATGGGTGGCAGACTGGACGACTGGAGCCACTCAAGATTTGACTGGCATCGTGTCCTCTGCTTATACTATCGGAACTGCTAGCACATCCACTACCACAACAAGCAGCAAAGTCAAGAGAGGTCTTGGTGACTTTTTCTCTCTGTTCTCCAACTCTCTATCCTTCAGGATTGTGCCCTCCTCGATGGGACAATCAGTGGCATCACAAGCAAGTAATGCTGCGAGTGCGGCCGCAGCCATCGTCTCTGGCACTGGCGCAGCAGTTGCATCAGTACAAGCGACAGTCAGCTCTAGCACCCAGCTCTACACCTCCTACAACGACATCTTGTACGGCAGTGTCAGAGCTGTAGTTTTGTTGAGTAACGCTACTGGCTTCACCTCGTACAGAAGCGACACTATGGAGATCGACCTCAACTGGCTGGACTATCACTCTAGCTACGATACATCCGTGGTCCCTGATGCATCTACAGCATGGCACGAGTATCGTGTCGACTGGCTCCCTGGGGCCACCAATTATTACATTGACGGCCAGCTTGTTGATAACACAGCTAGCGAGGCGAGCCCTGGCCTTTGGCTGTGGAATGCTTGGTCAGATGGCAATGATGACTCTGTCTTTCAGATACGCAGTATCGATGCCTACTTCAATCGAACATCGGTAAACACAGATATCGCTAGTGGAAATGCTATCTGTAAGGAAGTCAGTATTGTTACTGGTGCTACGTCTGCTGTCGGTGCTGCCACCAGTGCTGTTGGAATCGTGGCGGGAACAACTACTGCTATTCTCGGTAGTCTTACCAACTCAGCCTCGAGCTTATCAATCACCCCAACGCCCACTCCCACAACCCTTACTACCTCGACCCAGGCTCCTTCACTTTCTGCTCAGGCCACTGTCTCTTTCACGACCATCAACTCAGCTTGGACAGGCAAGACTACATCAACAACAACTCAACTCAACGGCTTATCCGCTACTGTCATCATCCTTACTCCTGGTGTGGTCCAGACCACTGCTATGTCTACTTCCAGCTCGGGCGGTTACGTCTACATGACTTCAACCACTGATTCGGGAACCTTTACTGCGGTTCAAACCAAGACCTTCCTTCCAACGATAGGCACAGTAGCTACTGTCCAAATCGTCTACCCTACTCCCGTCACCACGTGCGGTAATGTCGGAATTGCCTACGCCGGCTACACAAATTCATTCGCCGGCGGCCAAGCCACCTCGGGCTATCCCAAATTCAACCCTACCGTCTACAAATCCGCCAAACCCTCGCAAACGGGCGTGACAAACTACATTGCCGAAGTCAACAGTGGCAGCAACAATGTAGCGTACTACAACCAACAAACCTCTACCCAAAACTGGGTCATCGATCACACTTTCTACGTGTTTGCTCGTCAAGATGGATACTACAGTTTCAACATTCCCTACACGGATGATATCCAGATGGTTTGGTATGGCGATAAGGCGGTATCCGGGTGGACCAGAGGCAATGCCGATATTGTTCAATTCTGGAGCAGCCAGATCGCCACGCAGACGCCTCAGACCATTGCCGTCTACCTTACCACTGGAAGCTATCTCCCTATCAGAGTCATGTTTGCGAACGGAGGAGGTGCTGGAGAGCTGGACTTCAATATCTATGCTCCGGATGGCAGTGTTTTATTAGCATCCAACAGGGGATTGGGTACGGGAAGCTCGTCGATCGATATTGTACAGTTTCCTTGCAACAGTGCTTTGGGAGCCAAATTTCCTGCTTGGGGCTCGGAGACTTGATGTTATGCGTTTGCTTCTACTCTCTTATCCCGTTGATGGATGGCACGGTTGCCTTTCCTCTCCGTGTTCATATTCCGACGGTCCAGACCTTACTTCAAGAACAGTATATATAGACTTGTACCCGAATAATCTATTGTTTCTTGCACACATCCATCGGATCGCTGCGTCGTGTAAATCTGTTATCGCCACCTAATACCCTTATTTCACTCCAACGAGACGGCACGGAAAATATCCGAAGGGTACGAATATAGGCAGACACGAAGGATCTCCTAGTCCGTGCAGATCTTCGCTTAGTGAATGGTAGACATATCATGGTATGTGTACAGAAAGAGTCTTTCGACTCGGGAGTGAGTCAGATTGAGATTTACCCTCGAAGTGTGCTTGACATACCCCAGCCCGACCTATCACTTGTAACAGGCATTCGACCATGAGTGACGATTCTTCACCTCTCTCATATACTAGGAACCGTCTCGCAAGCAGCCATCACAACGCACAACACTTTTCAAGAACAAGTCAACGCCCTTGAGAGCCAGTGACTGGTCTCCTTGGATACGCTCTTCGTCCGAGAAGACCTAGGATATCTCGAAGAGCATCACTGGCCTGCTTTAGCAGGCCGACCTAGCCTGCCTCCATCAACGGGTCGGTTAGCTCAGTTGGCTAGAGCGTGGTGCTAATATATGATGATGCATGGTGCGGCTAGGTCGTGCTATTGGCATGCGCCTCACTTGGGTGATTGCGTCTTGAGAGGCTTTTCGCTCCAAAAATAAAGATGCCTTGAGCACTTCGAGATAGTGATATACAACAAAACGCAAAAGAAAATTAACATGGTCAGTACGGGGGTCGAACCCGCGACCTTGGCGTGCCGTGTATCATCGGATATTAGCACCACGCTCTAACCAACTGAGCTAACCGACCTGATGATGGAAGCATGTTTAGTCAACTAGTTATATCCTTATACATCGAGTAATACGTCGACTTGCGTGGCGATTGCGGGCCCTAGAACAGTCCAATCAATACGGCCGATCCACAGTGCCGGATCGCTCGAACTCGCATATCGCATTAGAAGGGGTTCAATAGACGACTCATTCTTCCAACTGATTCATTCTTTCTTATTCTCACATGGACTTGTTGTGATGGCACCACGGTCGACCGGCTGTGCCAACTGTCGGAAACGTAAGATCAAATGCGATGAAGGCCGTCCAGGCTGCAAGAAGTGTCAGATTCACAACACGCCATGCCCAGGATACCGAGGCATCAAACCTGACGGACTGGAATGGCGCGACGAAACTCAGGCGGTGACGAGGCGTGTAGGGATGGGATCGAAGACCAGTTCCGGTAGCAGCAGTCCTGAACACAATAGCGAGTCCGACGGCGGTGCTCCGCCTACCAAGAGAGTCGAGGAGTTGAGTCTGGTCGAGAGGCCTGTTGCAACCGAGTATACGGTTATACCACAGGCTGTTTTTAGCGCTGCGACCAACCGCTCGCAGATGTTCGATGTCAGCATGAGATTGTACCGACCCACGACACTGGTTGATCAGCCACTGCGTGCTCACATCTCCGATTTTTCATGTTTGCAGAAGACCATCACTTCCAAATCTTCACCGGCATTGCTTGCAGCTGTTGATACCATCAGTCTGTTGCAACTTGGTGTATCTTACCAAGACAAGGCCTTCTTCGAACACGCTCGTCGAAGGTATGGACAGGCGTTGACAGCATTAGTGGTTGCACTCAACAAGCCAAATGTGCTTGGCAACAACGATGTTTTGGGTGCCATGAAGCTGCTCGAGTTTTGTGAGGTAAGTCATCCCGATCCGCAATAATGAAACTTTCGTTGACACGAATGTTAANNGTTATTCCATCCGGTGGCACAGCAAGGAAGCTGGATCAGCCATGTAAACGGAGTGGAAAACTTCTTAGTGCAGCGGGGACCAGTCCCACTGATAACAGAACTTGACAATATGCTTTTCTTCCACGCCAGACATTCTTCCGTAAGTGTCCTCGACGATACTCCTATTACTGTTACTGACGGGTGCAAGATTCTCCAAGGTGTTCTCAAACGCAAGGCTATCATTTTTGCCGAGCCAAGATGGCTGGCGATCACGAAAGACACACCTTACACGGATTCGTCCCCTCGTCTATTCGACGTCCTAGTACATATACCGGGGCTNTTTGAGCGGGCTGACAACTTGATTGCAAGTGGTAAACCTACCTATCTCAACGGTGTGGTTGCAGATTTGGTCACCGCCATCGAGCAACTCCAAGAGTGGGAAACCGAGTCTCACGCCGAGCTAAAGCATCCGGCCTTTACGAACGTTGACATATCGAGGTTCAAAAGATTCACACGACTGTGCCACAATAAGACCTTCCCACTGGCCATCGACTTCCCTGATTTTCTTACAGGATATCTACAGTCGATATACTGGCTTTATCTCTTCACTATTGAGCGCACGCTTCAGGACATCTTGATGAAGTACCCTGGTAGTAAATGCGCTTTCTCGCTGGACGAACTGAACAAGCGAATCCTGCAAATCGCAATCTACATGTGTCAGATGATGCCATACTTCTGCGATCCGGATGCTTCGTCAATGGGCCGCTTTGCCACTTTCATGCCGCTGGTGTTTGCTCTCAAATACTTTGAAGCGCGTGGAATGAAGGCGCAACAGGATTGGTGCCAGGACGTTACCGATGCCATGTTCAACGATGGTATCAATCCGCCATGGAAGTTGGACTTGGCTAAGGGATTGAAGCCAGGCGAGAAGAAGCAGATCACATAGTCATAATAACACCAAACAGGCGCAAACACACGTACAGAGCATTCAGGTCGTACGAGGAACCGAGAATGTTGGTTGGAGTCACCACGGCAAAAGATATTTCTATGACTAGATCATCTGGGCATCCATGCAATGGTCGATGTTGCAAACTGTGCTGTTTCTGCTTAGTGTATCAAGTGTTGCTCACCTATGAAACTCTGTATCATAAAGAAGGCCCGAAAGTTGCACTTCGCCTTATGGTAGGTCAAGCTCTGGTCCACGTCGTGAACTGAGCCAGCTCATTAGGTGTCACACAGATTATGTAGCAAACAAGCAAGACTACACGACTCCAGACATACAAAACGCCCGACCACCCTAGAGTCCATCAGAAGACCATCTCCCGAACCATAGCCCGAGAAGAACACCAATGTCTTGAGACCAGAGAATTTTCTGCATGGCCCAACATCTCAATATCTCTTGTGGCGGTGTGACGTACGGCCCTAAGAGAGACTTATACCTCATCCTCGGTCGCGGTGTCACCATAGCAAGCAATATCGGATTCCTCTACAAACTACCTCAAGGTCGCAAGATGATAGTCGAAGATCTCCTCACCACAGCAATCCGCAACATAAACACACAAACAGGTGTAGTGGCGGCTCCGGTCAGACTGCACACCAATTCAGAGGCGCAAAGGCCCGAGATGAGAACAAATGAAGCCGATGGAGAAGATTCTGACGACGAAATCTCGGACTATGATGACGAAGAGGTAGACATACCCAATAGAGAAGACAACGATAGCGAGCCCATAGCCGTGACCCAAATTCTCTAGGTTCATGGCGATTCGGATCTTACATTCTGGTTCGCCTTTCAGGCAGACTCCTCATGCTCCACCAGTCAGACGTGGCAGCAGCCCAAAGAACGCGCCAAAAACGAGAGGGAGGGTATCGGTCTGTGTTTGGACGAAGAGGTTTCTCCAGTCTGGCCGACGCAATCCGAATCACAAAGATTGTTGGAAACCGAGGAAGAGAAAAGGGTCGTTCAGGAGGTAGCAAGGGCGGTTTTGATTGAAGGAAGCTACGAGATCGAACGCATGGAAAGAGCATGTCGGCGTGCTTACAGACGGAGAGGACTTGTGTAGGGAAAGAGCTGACTCATAGCTCGCGGGTCCTTGTTGGAAGGAGCGATCGCCAGGCTATGTATGGAATCAGCATCGGTTGACATGTATCAGTCAACAACAATAGCATACTCAATCATGAAGTTCACTGTGACCAACTTCTCTGCTTATCTTTTGTTGCTCCGAAATCACCTTTCCTTCGGCATTCTCGGGATGTTAGCGAAGCTACCGGAAAGCGAATGTGTCATACAGTCAGGAGGAGAGTCTATTACTGCAGTTACGGTTCCTAAGCAATGAACACAAAGCATCCATCTCCTGTGCAGTCTGAGTAAAAAGGAGCATCTCGACCTCAGATTTTATCTCCCTGCTGAGTCACCGCCATTACTGTAGAGCAAAGTCTATGGACCCTCTACCAGCTAGAAGGACCAAAGGTAGCACCGTCAGGCAGAACCTTGGCTACGGCCGTGCCTAAATAATCCATAGTGTTGTAGATGCCAACGTTACCCCACCAGTTAGGTGGATCAGTATTGGTCAAACTGATTGTCAACACAAGTAATATGGTCGAGATGGCCAGACCAGAATCGAGGGCAGCTGATGTGATATAGTTGAAACGCATCCACCAGCCTCTGTAGCTGTTGCGAATCCACTTGTTGAAGATAAAGCCAACAACACCCCACGACAAGTAGTTCAACGGCGTAGCAGGAGGAATTTGTCCAGTACCGCCGAATATTAGGGGAGCGCTAAGGAAGCGGATGGGTGACTTAGGCCACTGCTTCGCGGCGAAGTAAATGAGGACGGGAGCAGCAGCGCCAGCTAGCCAGAACCACTGAAGGTTCTTGTAGGTAGCATCGCCACTGAACATGCGTGCAGGACCAATGACTCCCCAGATTACACTAGCATTGTAAAAGACTCTTCCTCCAGGGCAGGTGAAATGGTTGGCCTGATGCAAAGCGCACAGGTTCTCGATACCACCACCGAAAGCCCATTCGAAGACCGCGAGCTGAACAATGCAAGACCAGATGGTAGCGATCAACTGGCCAAGGAACATCGTCCTGGGAGGGACCTTTAGGTAATGACCTAGAAAAAGTATCATCAGCATTGTGTTCATAATTCAGTAGTGATGAACATGCTTACCGAGCTTCATGTCCTGAGTAAAGGCAAGACCTTGTGTCATGGTGATGTAGCCATAAGTCTTGAACAACATCATGGCATTAGGTCTGCCGGGCTGCATGTATCCGATCAGGAACTCTGTGAAGACATTGAGACCAAGCTGCACATTAGTGATTGCTTGGATGAATCCAATGGGCAAGAACCNAACTGTTTAAGGAATTGTTAGCATCTTTCTTATGCAGGTATACTTTAGAGTAATCAAGAAACAGACGACTTACACAAACGAGATGATAAATGCTAAGATCAATGCCCACCAACTCATCTCTGTAGGGTAAGCGTAGATTGTGGCGAACGAAAGCCCGATACAGATAACAAGTAAGCTTATGTACCACCAAGCAGGCACTTTGGGATATTTGTCCATCATTTCTTGATGCACATCACGCATGTCATCACGCGAACGTCGCCATCTATCAAGAATGAATTTTCCGTGGAAGAGGATAGTATGGGTGACGACGGCGGAGATAGCGGCGAACGAAAGACCATAGCAGAGTGCAAAAGTAGTAGACAAGAAGAGAGGCGAGTACTCTTTGTATTTTGTAAGGTCCAGAGTGATTTCCGGGGTGAGAATGCGGGAGACGTTGTAAATGCTGGCGGTATTGTCGTAGGAACTGGAATCGCTGAAAGGGAGGTAGTCGGCGTACCAGGTTCCACTAAAGTGAACAGCTGAGGCGGTGATCCAATAGAAGAGGACAAGACCGATCATGGTGTTTCCGATAGCATGCCAAGGAGGAATCAAAGGACTGAAAACGTATCCGGTGATTTGGGTCCAATCAAAGGTGATAGGCAGAAGTGCCATACCACTGAAGCCTCCAANAACTTTGTTGACCGTGACGTTGTTAGGCGTGATCCAGGTAGGGAATGCGAAGACGCTCAAGAACTGAGCAATGTAGCCTGGAAACCAGTAGTAAACAAATGAGCCCACGAAGACATAGAAGAACCAGCGGTATCTGCTAATACGCCAGCCATTTGTTTTGGCGGGGTCCGTTTTCGAGTTGTCGTGGAGGGTATACATGAACGCGCAGTTGACGAGGTCCTGGGGCCAAATCATGGGAGCTGGCTCTACCAGCCAGCGAGAGAAGAGACCAGCGAGGCCAAACCCAACACATTGAGTGCTCAGAGCAACGAGCACGCCGAAGCCCCATCCCCAATTGAACTTGTAGAATCCGCGCTGAGCCTGGAGGATATCGGTGAAGTATCCCACACCGGTTCCAAATGANNGGGCATTGGCCATGATCACGATCATGGCGTGTTCTTTGAAGTTAAAGGGGCCAGGGTTCAGATTCCATTTGACACCAAAGGTTGTGTGCTCACGATTTGGCATGACTTTGTCCCACGCAAGACCAACGGGATAGACGATGAGTTGCGCAACATAGGAGGTTATCGTGATCGAGGGCGAACGTAGAGAGAAGAGCATGTTTAGACCCGAACCGATGGTAGTCATCAGAAGTGAGATGACCCACATACGGATAGTGTTACAAGGNNGCTATGATGTGGTCAGCGGGAGGGGTAAGACTGGGAGCAGGGTCAGACAGGCTCACAGATCGACGTCGTAGTTCCTAACAGCAGCCCTGACTTCTGGGTAAGGGCTATTGTCGAAAAGTTCGTTGACAAGATGATTCTCGCCATCCTTGTCGTGATGCTCAACAGCTTCATCGACTGCTTGCAGATCATCACTTTCAAGGTTGGGATCCCAAAGTGCGTCTGCATTATGCTTGAAAACTTGCGAAAACAGTCAATATAAAGATTGTCAACAAGCATTCGAGAGACAATCACCTTTCAACCGTCTAGCAGCCTCTGGTTCAGACAGTTCATGTGCTGACGAGACACCGATATCCTTCTCATCCTTCCCGTCCTTAGGGCTGGAAGTGCCTGGGCTCTCTATTTCATCGAGAGCGACACCTTCGCTGATCTCTGGTGAGCCGAGTCCCAGCTTGTTGAGGAAGCTAGGCATGTTGGCGAGAAGGATTGAGGACAAGAAGACTGTCGGAGGTGTATGGTCGACCAGTGCAAGTCAGACAAAGGCCATACTTATATACGCCTGTCACGATTCCGACGGACCACACCCCCTAGAAGATAGCTAGAAGCCAGACGGCCTTAATTAGAAGGTCAATTAATTGACGTATTCTGGATTCACTAAGAGAATTGACTTGTGATTGGCTTTCATAGATAAGCCAAGCGAGGCGAGAAGAAGCATCGAGAGCCGCGATAGAAAGATTGTGGAGGCAAAAATAACTTAACGTATATGGCAGGTGCCATTCGTATGGCATGTCGCATCCGTGGACTGCTCGTAAAGGCTTGCAGAAATGGCGATGTACCCTATTTTGGTATACCCACAAGCAGATCAACGTCGTACATTGATAGCGGGTCTGCTTGCGATTCGCTACCCGGACCATTTCCACTGCTTGACACCAAAGATCTGCCGAGCGAGACTGGTCGACGGGGCGCGGTAGTTCGCAGTTGGATCTCTACAATCATCACACATGACCTACACGTATGCATGCATCAATACATCTGTGCCGAACATCCACTGACGATACGGGAGCACTGTCGCGTGTAGAAGAGAGTTGATTCCGACTTCTCGCTCTTGAGCCTTTGGGGGCATGCGAATGCGCTAGAGATCGAGTCTCGATTTGAGCCATCTTGACTGATGACTGTTGAGACACCGACGTCCAATCGATGATAACAAAGAATGTATTGTTACGTCTAGGATTGCCGACCTTCCAGAGATAGGCCAGATAGCCTGAATATCTAGGTAGTGCTCGAGTAGTCCCGAACGAAGGAGCCGCCAAGTCATAGTAAGGGTTGCCGGCTCAATTTGCCTCCAATGGCAGATAACGCATGGACTCGCCAAGAGATAGAGGTGGTGGAAGAGACTCCTCACGACTCTTGTTTGACAGTGGCGCATATCTTGTTGTGTGAACAAGCAAGGCTAAGAGTAACCATGCTTCTCATTCTTGCCTTGGCTTGAACATCAGAACCCATGTGGTGTTCGATGTGCGCGATCATTCTTGCAATGATAGATGGAAAAATGCGGCTTGACCGGCGCGCGCCTCAGGTCCCCAGTACCTGCGTGCGTACTCCAGTAGATAGGATTGATAGGGTAGATTGTTCAGGGTCCAAGCGTACGAAGGTGTCTATTCTTTGCGGAGCTTGCCGGCAAAACGTCGAAGAGGTTGTGTAAGGGTTGGCGACTCGCACGACCTAATCTTCAAGTTGTGCTGTCAAGGGAAAAAAGTTGTGGATAGACTGAGTATATGAGCCGTCTTTCCCTCTCTTCTCTTTCCTTTGAAGGAGTGGCGAGTTCGTGCGGTCGTTCGTCCGAGAGCGATCACCGAGGATTCGACTATCCCGTAAACCGATATCCTGGACGACCAGCATACTCATAGACACGCCATTTTTCTCAGGTGAGTGTACCTCCACCGAATGGCATGCATGGGTGCGTACCTAATGCCTGAATTTTCTTCTCTTGAATAGAGTTAGAGATTGCTCGGTTGCTTCGGACCAACAGTGCCCGTCCGTTGGACCAGTTGTTCAATTCGCCAACCACAAGCTCTATCCTCTTTACAGCTTGAACGATACAAAGTTGTTCGGGTGTCCGAAGTCACACACCGACCGAAAGGTAACATGACACTGAAAGGGCAGATGTGCATGATATAGATACCCAAGGCTTGGCGTCTGCCTACTGAGAGGGACTTTCGTCTGCCTACTGAGAGAGAATCTCATTGGCCGACGATGTCGCTGGTGTTCTCATTCGACTCCATAAACGTTCGTCATGCAATCACTATGACTTTAGTATCCTCGGGCTGGCAACTTCAGAATAGATACTGCGAAAGTACTGTATCGATCATCCTCGACCTCGCTCGCTCTCACCTCTTGTATGTATCCACCAGATATGGGACGAGCCACCATTGCGGAAGCCCATCCAGTAATAGTAGAATCACGTCTTGTATCATCCAATCTACTGAGGGTCCTCCTGATATAGCTCCAAGTATACAGCCGCAACGAAAGAGCTGGTCGCGCGAACAC
Source organism: Aureobasidium vineae (assembly GCA_903819635.1). NCBI lineage: Eukaryota > Fungi > Ascomycota > Dothideomycetes > Dothideales > Saccotheciaceae > Aureobasidium > Aureobasidium vineae. The sequence goes on from CAIJEN010000014.1 coordinate 515,501, forward strand.
TCATACTTCGTCTTGCCATACGCGCATCTACCTGGGACCGACAGATATTCAGCCTTGTAGCCTGCACCGATGCCATCATGCTATTAGCTCTATAGCAGTGTGAAGGATCAATACTGCCGATGATGCATGCCACCACATCATTACGACCGAGGCGTGAAACGATGGCTTCTACTGCTGCCTATATGGGAAGTCAGCGATGACTTGTTACCGAGACCGAGATTGTTAACAACAGTACCAAAGGTATAGCTCAACTACGCTGAGGTAATTAGTGCAGAATATTGTGATAGAACGACAAGAAGCAGAATTCATCGTACTCTGATCATGGGGTTTGTGTTTCATCAGGAATCACAACGCTACACGACTTGTTGCAGCAATATCCGAAAGCCACATCGACGGTTGCCATCCCGATCGCTTCATTTCATGTGCTCGTGACTTCACGAGCCACATTTTATTCGCGACGAACGGCTGGGGAAAATGTTGGTGCCTGTTCGACGAGTCGCAATTTGTGCGGGAAATGAAAATCGAAAGGATGGTGGACGTTGCAATTTGAGAGGATTGCGAAACGATCACCACTAACAATTCGGATCCTATCAGGAATCTCATCAATCTTGATTTCGAGATTGGCATTTGCGTGAGTGTAATGAGTGATACACGCCTCGGACTTTGTACTACTACCCTATTGCGACACGCCGGAGAAGCCACGAAGGTGAGGCGCACCTTCAATTATGCGTCTTCTGACACACTATCGTTTTGCCCAAGGTTGCAAATATGTCTGTGAGCAACAAGTATCTTCAGTCTCCAACGTGCTCTGTAGTAGACGTCTCGTATCGTACGTTTTCTGTAGAGAGTGGTTGTGGATCGATAATGTCCCCACAATATACAAGCAGCCAAACGATACTGAAACGATTACGGCCTGTCGTCGATCACACCAACATTCATATTGAGCCGCAAGACTGTCGGCAAACCGGATCAACAATACACACTGCGGGTGACGCGACCAGGACGGTCAAGATTGCCGCAAGCGATACGTACGCGATATGTAGCAAATACGTGTGCGCAACAAGCGCCAGGCGCCGCCAAGGTAGGGTACAGTGTGAGTAGATTGGATGAGCAAGTATTGCTTATGATGTGTTAGGTGGTTGGCCCAAAGGAGAGGAGACGCGCGGGAATCACAATATCAATTCATCAATTCGTGCTGCATTTGGTGAAGGATTTCTGTTAGATCAGATGCAGTTGTCTGCCCATCACCTGCTGAATGCAGACTCTTGGCCCGAGCGAGTAGGATGCGCTACCAAAGGAGGCCAGACAGCTGCTATTATCGAGTAGATGGATGATCTTGCAAAATAGTGGTGGGGACTGCAACTTCTGACAGCGCACCTCGGCAGATGGCACACTCACGCCAGCTACGCGTGTGGTTGAGTGAGCTTCAATCACGAGGGGTAACGTAGACGCAATCGAGCCCTGAAGCCACGACTCAACCTGAGTATAAAGTCTTGAATACAGGCCCACCCATACAATGCTTGCTAGGACATGCAGAGAAGGCGTATGGCTGTCAGTGAGACGCGCGGCGTTCAGGCGTGTCTAGACGGTGAAGGCTGCAGGTGGTGGAAACCGGTTTGGGCGCGTCGATGTACAGCGAAGAACGTTTGAGGAACGTTTGGGAGGTTGGAGTGTGCATCACGTCCAAGACAAGTCATGCCGACGAGGAGAACAACACTTGAACCATCACCTCTTAAACAGGGCTGGCGGCCCGAATTTCAAGGAGGTGCCCATACAGCCTGAAAAGCAAACACGAAATCGATGATTGATCTTGTGTTGGTTGGAGAGCGAAACTTGATGTGTGATAGGTACCCTGGCTGCGATAAGAAAAACCACGGACGGGTTCGTGACGTTTCGACAAATACGTTCGAGGAATCAGGGTGCAGGCCGCCCGAATTGCATCGTTGTTGTCTTGAATCAAAGTACTCGCACGTAAGTCGAACGAACTACAGCGCTCTTTTGGTAAAGACAAAGAGCTTGCCATGGCCCATATAACATCAATTTTATGGTCGAGTCATCAGGGACACGACTGCTCAAGGAGAAAAAGGAGAGTCAACAGTGCTCAACGGAGTTAGCTCAGATCCAGACTTCCGGGCACACAAACGATGGGATCTCCCGCTAGCCGGATTGTTTCACTTCACCTTTGCAGGGGCGTGCGCCTGCAGCAGCGCATGTTGCAAGATTGCCATTGGTCGAAACACGCTTTGCACCGTGTTGCGCGGACGTGAGACGACGAGGCCCTGTTGGCTGGTCTGTTGGCACTCGTCGATTGGCGAAGCGGAACGTGTCTAGAGATTTAAAGTCGACAAGAGAATCGAGATAGACGTCGTTTTGCTCGCTGGCAGACGGTCCGCGGACAAGAGTGAAACGGCGCCAAGCTCTCGCTGACATGGCCATCATGATGCTCTTCTGGTTCACAGGGGGTTCCATTTAGGGTAAGGGATATGGGGAACAGCTGGGTTTGGGGGAGCTAAGTCTGCTTTTGTCACAGGTTAAAGCACTGGTTGTCACAGGTTAAATCGTACAGCGGCCGTCTCGCTTGCCTTCTTCAACGTAGATTTAGCAGACGTCGTCCGCCGTGCCCCTCGCGCGTGGCTGTCAACCCTTTTGTATTGGTTTGACCCAGACTGACCGAGTTTTCCCGGCGTCTTTTTGTCTCTTGCTGCAACTGCCTATCCATTGCGCCCACCCCATTACCGCAGGGCTCTCGTTCGCTCAAAGCCTTCCCAGCAATTGTGCCAATACTCGTATCCTAGCCGCCTGTCCGATAACCAGCGCTTGCAAAGGAAACGCTGACTGCCGATCGCCGCATCTCTTCCGTCAATAGTGTGTGCCCTCGAGTCCACTGGTCGTGATCCTCTTCTGACCCTGCAGCTGCCCGTCAATTGACATTATCAACATCGTCGTCGCCGCCGCCGCTCCCTCTCTCCGGCGCCATGACGACCATTGTTGCCGCTCCTGCTGCTCACGCCGTTTCCCGAGACCAAGGTCTTTCCAGCCTTGCTCATCTCGCTGCCTCTGCTCCTCCTATGGCCACCAGAACCACTCCTCCCGGTACTAACGCGCCTGTCTCGACCGAGCACTCTCCCAGATCTGCCCCTAGGCACAGTGCCGAAGACAACGTCTCTCCCAAAAGGTATGTGTCCTGCTTCCCCATGACTCCGACATCTGTATACTCATCATGCCCGACNAGTGCTCGCGCCGCTGGTTTGCGATCCGTCACAAAGATCAAGAAGGAGCCGCCAGCGTCTCCCAACCCCTCGGCAAAACCCCGACCGAGACGACTCGACCTGTCTGTCCACGGGGCCACCGGTCGTGGTCCTCAGACTGCCCGTCCGGCTCCTTTGACAGCCAGAGACTCGGCGGGACTTGCTATCCATGACCTTGGGGTTGCATGCCTCTCGCCAGGCTTCCAAACCCAAGACCCAACCATGCGCTCGCAGCTCCAGCGCAGTCTGGATGTGAGAGAGCAGCAGCGTCAGATAATTGAAGCGCGCCAGAAAGGCGTGAAGCCTCCAGTCGATATCCCTGGCACTGGACCCGGCGCTGAATCATCACAATTCGGCATGCCTCAAAGGACACCCTCAACGTCGCGTAGAAAAGGCCCTCCCCCTGGCTTGTCAATCACAGCTCCCTCGGCAGCTACCTTTTCAAACGAGCGCGTCATCCAATCCGCTCCACTGCACCACTCATTCACAGGCTTGCGCCCACATGCTCACCAGCCTAGCGGTCTCAGTCAAACAAGCCACATCCATCATGTCCCTGCCACACAAACAGCCAACCGCCTTCCTCCAATCTCGGATGTCTTTGCCCATGACAGTCTTCAAGCCCCTCCTTCCGCCCGCCCGCCAACTGCTATGTTCGCAACTGGTCACTCGCCTAGCATTGGCCCTCCTCCCCTCCAGAGTCCCGGCATGATGCAGCAGCAGCAATATCGAGAGCAGCACCAACACAGCCAGGGACCGCTCACGGGACGCAGCAGAGAGTTCAAAAGCGCAGAAGAAGCTGTACAAGAAATGTCCCGTGGACGTGAAGATCTGCTACCCAAGATTGTCCACTATGGCGGCGCGCAACCACCCACACCCCCATCGCCCATGCCTCCGAGTCAACAAGCTCAACATCCCGGCCACCCGCAGTCATATCCTCACCCTCCCCAGCGTCAATCGCCCCACGCCTCTGGAGCCGCACGAGTAGACGCCCTCAGGTCGGAGCATAGCCAATCCCAGATGGCTGGTAGAAGACGCCCCCGCGACGAATACGAGCGCGAACACGGCAGTCCCCTAGGACAGCAGGAAGCCAAACGGGCCACATATCACCCTGATGCCAGCGCCGACTGGCGTTCGGGCATGAGCAACCAAGAGAAGAGAGACGAATTCTTGCGCCTGTGCTCGCGCGCGTGGGATCTGTTCCATTCATAATTACGGCCGTGGATCACCGCGGCGACGGTGGGTAAAGGCATTTCGACGTTTCTATTTGCATATCATCAACATTTGTGCACGCCATTTACATCATCAACTTTGACGGCTGGATCAATTATTTCTAACATGCCTGTGGAGTTTTTCTTTTGGGAAGGGGAGTTGAAGGCGGAAAAAGATGGAAGTATACACGTCTTTTCTGTACTGTCATTAAGGAAAGGTTTTTGGAGTGGTTGTGCTTTTCTGTTTTCTGTTCCATATGTTTTCGAGGGTCTGATTTCACGATCTTGATTTGATGTTTTTGTCTGTTCTCTCACTATATCCCCTTCTCTTCTTTCTTGCATTTCACATTGTGGAATGTCTTTTTGCTCTCTCTTCTTCTTTCTCTTTCATGAGCCGAAGCCAGGCGGCAAGAAGTCAGATATATCGACATCCTTACCGTCTAATCGTAATGCTCTATCTTTATCAACCAATATTCTCTCGATCTTTTCGGCTTCTCGTTCTACTTTGCTCCGGTGGTACAGATATATAATAAATCTATAATTGGCAAGTCCAGACTCCAAAGTGTCACGGAATATGCCAAGTATGGGACAAGCGTCATGGTCTAAATGAGCCCGAGACTGTGTTTCGGAAGTGCATGCAAGGCAACATGTCACAGAATGCATGTCAGCAATTCGGGCAACGAGAGAACGCCATTGCATGGAGGGAGAGGTGGGGATGCTTGAGTATCCTTGAGGCTTGTTCCATGTGGCTTCCAAGTCATGCAACGTGCCAGGGCATGATCCTTGTGGGCTGCAGGCAGGAAGCACTAGTTCTGGACATTGCTCTGAAGGAACGCCATGCTTTGCTAGGCAGTCTAGGGGAGACGCGAAGGCGAGTATAAACTGGCAGGATTGGACCGTGTAGTCAGGGTTTGAAGTTGGTGCAAGACTGGGCATGTGTTTCCCTCAAGGCTTGTGGTGCGACTGAGCTGCATGTGGAGCGGGTGCAGCTGACCCTTCCACGCTGTCCGGTTGCACTTTGATGTCGCGTGTCTCATGCTCTTCCTGGTGCTGTCCCTCATCGATCTCGGTCTCGTTCTCGTTGGGTTTGTCGTCATCGATTTCGACCTCCTTACCATCTTCTAGCTTGCGGTACTTTCTCCTGGCCTTTTTGTTCTTGCTAGCCTTTTTTCTTCTTTTNNCCCTCTCGGCTTTCAAGGCAGCGCGACTGTCATCTCCCAGGACCAGCAGCTCAATCCTCTCTGCCAATATTCGTCGAGCGATCTTGCGATTTTGACTCCTCGAACGGGTCTCCTGGCATTTGATGACGAGACCGGTGGGAAGGTGTTTCAGCTGCACTGCAGACGAGGTTTTGTTGATCTTTTGGCCGCCGGGGCCGGTGCCTTTGAGGAAGGCTTCTGTGATATCGCTCTCGAGGATGGTGGGTCGTGGTGGAAGTGGCTTCTGAAGGAGCGTGGTTGTTGTGGCGAAGAGAGCACGGAGTGTGGGGGTATGAGTGGTTCGGAACGGGCTCGCCGAGAGGAAGAGGCAGCGTAGCGGTAACATTGAATATCTGCAAGGTCGTGTGTCCTGGTGAATATATTTAAGGAAAGCACGACTGAGATAGACGTCATTTCTGAAGCAGCCGGCCCGGAGTCGAATCGCGGGCCGGCGCTTCTCCCCCGAAATCGAAGGCCTTCCATCTATGTAAATCGACGCTGTCGGGAAATCAATCGCACCTTCCACGCTTCTTCTGGTCTCTCTCGCCCTTGTTATCTTCCAGTCTCGACGTCTGTGCCTTCACACCAACACCACTTCCGCCTACATCCGCCGCCTTTTTACCCAAAACGGTCCATCGCCAATCTCCCGAAAACACAAGACAAACACGGCAAAAAGGCATACCACAATTGAATGTCCACTTCCGTCCACCGACTCTTGAACCCCGCGACAACCACCATCATGTTGTCCGCACCCATCAGTCTCCCTACCGTTTTCGCCGGCGCTGCCGTTATCTTCCTATTCGCTCTCGCCCTATACCCTTCCTCATTGTTGCGCTGGTTCCAGCGCAAGCGCTACCAATACGAAGTCACATTTTCGCTGTACATGCTGACCCCCACCGAGAAGTTCATCTTCAGTGAGTTTGACTGCTGCTCGATGCGACTCTCGAGTCGTTGCTAATCAGAGCCCGCCCGTNNAGACTCCATCCTCTTCCTCTTCCTAGCCATGGTCTCGATCGCCGTCGCGTTATACCTGCCCCGTCATGTCAGAATCATTGCACACCGTGCTTATTACTACGTCTCGGGAGACCTGGTGAAGAATGGCACAACCAGTGGCGTCTTGGGCACGACGGCCGACATCTTGACGCCCACTACTGTTGCTGAGGCTGCTGGCAGTGCTTGAGCGTCGACGTACCTTCGATCTGTGCCGGCCGCTTCCCGCTAGTCTCTTTGGACAGGAATTGGAAGAACACAGCACGTTGGCCGGCAGGAAGAAAAGATATACGAACGATGTCTGGAGACACATTTTAGAGTGTTGCGGCCACTTTTTCCCTTCTACTTCTTTGATACGCCTTTTTAATGAACGACACTACTAGACGAGCGTTTTGGCAGAACATGCCTTCTCGTTCTTGATCTCACCCTATGGCAAGAACGCCTTGTCAGTATCCACGGCTCACGCCACTCCTTGCACCTCTTAGCATACACGCTCGTCTTCTCGCAACTTCCGCTTGTCGCGCCTACTTTCGATAAATCCTCCCGCGCAGAATTGGGAGACGGCTTGCTTCAACATGTAGGTTCGAAGAAAGAAGTGGCTGATAGTGCAAAGTCGGAAGGCGAAACAAACTACGACGCAGACAAAAGAGGGATTTGACAAAAGGGACACGACTAGTGATGTGAGGGCACATGGTAGAAGTGAACTCGAACAAGACGAGCATCCACAGCACGGGGAGAACAAAACAATATAATTATCTCTAGACAGGGGAGGGGTGGGCTGAAATCAAAATCTATGTCGATTCGAATATAAATACAGACAAGTGTTACTTGTGTCTTTTGCTGATGTCGTAATCTGACGTCTTGACATTCTGGCTTGAACGGCACATTGTGAGATGAATGTGCTTTTCAAGCTTGTCCTTTGATAAGAGAGCAGGCTTGTAAAAATTCTGTGGTCTAAACCTTTAGATGGCCATCAGACTCAAGTCGAGTTGATCTCTGCTTGGCTTGCCAATCTCATAGGCCAGAATGGAGAGGTCTTGGTAATGGACCAGTAGACGCCACCTTTTCAGACCATCTTCGAGGTGCTCGGTTCCCTGGACAGGTCCCACGGCGATACCATGAATTCCGGCTTTAGGTCGATGACCGGCTTCCTCTTGACTGGCCAAAGGTAGAATATGGTCTACCCTATATCCGAAGATGCGTTTTTCCATTCGCGGTTTTTCAAGCAGTGGTTGGTTGATTTCGACCTTTTCGTAGTCAAGCATACGCGTAATCGCCTGTGTGAGCGATAAGATGGCAACTCGACCTTGTTGCGTCGCGATGATGACAACCCCTAAACTCGGTATTTGCGCATACATATTAATCCGGCCAAATTTTGTTGATCCAGAATCGAAGGCGACCGGCACTTCTTGCTGGAACAGACGTCGTGTAGACGGTATGGGCAAGTGATCCCAGGCCTTACTGCTTAGTGCTGGCTGATAGAGGTAGATGTCCTTGAAGGAGAGCTGTAATATGGGGCAGGGGAGATCGCCACACATGCTCTCACCACGTCTGAACCGAGCTCCAGGTCTGAAGAATCGTATCAGCAAAGTTGGCGTACAAGATGAACGTAAACTTACTTNTGGCTTTGCAATCTGCCACATGGTCCCATCTGGCCTCGGAAAGGCAACATGCGTGTCCTCGGCAGAATCGTACCCAGTTCCGTCGTAACTGTCGTCGCTGTCCCAGGGGTGGTCTTCGTCGTTGCTCTCTTCTGATTCCTCTTCCACCTCCTCCTCTTCGCTGCTTCTGTCGACGTTGGCATTGACCCGTCGAACAGGAGTTATAATCGNAAGACCCGGGGGTCCATGCCGAGATAGCTCCAAGGGATGGGCATAGTTGCCGTTCCTTACCACGACCGGATTTCCCACATCTTTGAAAGGACGACGGACATGACCAATACAGTCTACTGTCTTTCCTAGATCCCAGATGGCATTGTCCTTCTCTCTTTGCAAGTCCACACCAATCTGGCTTGAAGGAACGCCCAAAGCTTCCTCTATCGTAGTCGTGGTACGAAAAGAAAGCGGATCGAGAAACAACAGACCCCATACTCCATTGCGACTATCGATATTGTCTTTGGGTATTCGAAAGATAGGAGGACTGAGGGCGGTATTGACGAGCTGGTTCAACTGTAGGCTGTGTACATCCCACGCGGCGACTTGTCCCAGAAGATCCGCAGTCAACAGCCATCTACCGGCAGGATCGTGGCCAGTATTGCAAAAAGCAATATCCGGCAAGTTTTCTATTCCTCCCGAATGGGCCAGGATACGTACATCGTTCTTGCGCCTGTCGTTTGGCGGCACCACTCCGCTCATTCCGTAATAGTAGACTTCGTCTTCGTCAGGAAAGTCATTCTCGTCATCTGACACACCGTCGGTGAGGGCAAAGGTAAAAACTGTGGTAGTATGTGTGTTGGCGCTCACGGCGATCATGCGAGCCGTACTGTGTATAGCCAATCCCCAGGCACTAAATCCAACGCTTCTTTGGAAAAATGGCCTGATGTCGGTAGATAGGATACCCAGAGTGCTATCATGATAAGCTCGCTTCTCGATGGCGTTGTAGATGTGCCGCGTGTAGTACGCCTCAACATCGCCATCATCTCTAACGACAGCAACCACTTCCTCATTGCCTAGCAATTGTACCAGTAATTTGTTGATGGCGCGCGTGCCGTGACCTGCGTAGTGTCCATAAAGCCTCTGCTCTTCAGGAGTTTTTGGTTTTTGCTCTGTATGTACAACCAGAGCCGGTTCCTGCTCAATACTCTGAGAGGGAAATTGTGGCTCATAAACGTAAATATTGTCAACATAGGCAACGAAATAGAGGTTGTATACATGAGAAAGACCGGTCTGGCCGATTCATGAGCGAAGAGTCTCGTCGTGTCCTGGCCGTGTTACGCACCGCGTTGCATGGTATCTTGAAAGCCGTTGATGCCTCGANNAGCATGCTGGCACGTTCTCGTCGCGCCGTCTGCTGTTCGAAAAGCGATCTTTGAAGAATTGCGCGCCTGTGACGGTGAGGCTGACCTCCCTGAACGGCCGATTACCTTGCGACATGTTGGCTCAGTTAATCAACATGCTGCGCCGTGAACCAAGGAACGAGAGGCGAGTTAAGCGCCGAGCTGGCGAATCGAAACGGATAAGGTGATGGGTGCTTAGCTGCAATGTGCTGATGCCGACCTACAAGACCGCGACGAAAAGGTCTGTTGACCTGGGTATTCTTCGAGCAGGTTCCCTTGCCCTATCCTCGCTGGAGACCTTGTCACACGCACAGGTCGCTGGTGCACTCTCTGCTGAATGAACGGGGGTCGGGTTGACGGATGCTCGAAGTTTCGCAGACTGCTGTTGCTGACACATGCGCGTAGCGTTGCCAACGCGGAAAGCGCGCTGCCGACGCCCAGCGCGTTAAAGCATCATTAAAGACAGCATTTATTACGGTATCGCTCTTGCCGTCCATGTTCACCAACATTGTCACATGGGTGCTCCACCACGCCCGAGCGGGCTGTATCTGGGCTCTTACTACTGCACGCACTATCCATTATTCGCTACAGGACTATATCATCTCAGTCCAGCCAATAGGCCTCAGTTCGGACTACCAGCGCGGTCTCCAAGCCACAAAGCTCCAACCCCATGCAAGTCATCAACATGGCTGCTTGCAGATACGCATGTAGACCGACTGATTTGCTGTACACGCTCAGGCACATGTAATGCTTCACCCTGTTGTGCATGGCTCTGCAGTTAGCTGCTTGACATGCAGCAAAGCCACCGTCAAAGACTTGTCTTCTCGAAGCGACGCAAATGGTTTAATGTATCGACGATATCGCACAACATGAGGTGTACTAGCCACAGCGTCCTTGCCGGCCTTGAACTCCGGCAATGCTTGGTGTGCCGTCTCTCTGTCGGAGTCAGAACCCGACTACCTTCGTGCATAAGGCATGCCTACAGGCCCACAACGAGAAATACTGTCAGAGGCACAGAACTCGTCATCATACATTAATGCCATTGCTTTTAGTGTCATGGGTTGCTTGTCTGGCCGTCGGCAAATCGATTCAAGTCTGATGATTACGTCCTCACTTTGTGACATGTTGAAAAATACACTCGCGAGATGTACTTGTACGCCTCTTCAGTCTGTCCAGTAAGACCATGCAATCCGTTTCGAGCGGCTAGAGGATCAGGATCAGGTATGTCGCCCCTAACGGTGATTCCTTAACCTGACACTGATAGACATGATCGTAATGCTCCATCTTATTCGCGAGACCCGAAACCCCTGGTTCTGCTCGCTCTCTAGTCTGCAGGGCAGCACACAGTCGTCAGGCCATCATCTCGATCTCAGCCACACTATCTGAAATTCCATATGTCAATACGAGAAAGGATATGTGGGTTGTCCATTGACAATGCATTCGATGCATGAATGATTGCCCGAGCAGAGTTTTCCCAGCGGCCTATCATTACAGCAGGCCGTTATGGCACTTGGCGAGTATCTGGATGACACTGTGAGGCTCTATCCGAGGTTTGAGTTATAAGTCCTTGAACACTTCCCCTTGTCAGACCCTTTGTTCTCTCCGCAACACTATCGTACAGCCCAAGACCAAAACTCTATCTCGTTCTAATGAAGTAACATTGGACCCTTTCAAAGCACCAATGTCCCTGATTAGTCACCATCGCCCTGCCGATCTCCCAATCGCAACCATGGCTGATATCAAACCATCACCAACATATACAAATACCGAGGTCAATTCCTCCAGCGTCCGCTTCATGCGGTCTTCCTCCTCCAGCCTACAGACGCTCAACCTCCTCCCAACAGACCAACTCATTGTTCTGTTCACGCCAGCAATCCCCTCGGCTGATGGTCACGAAGATCCTTTCGAGTGTTTGGGCCGCTCTCTCAGCAAGTGGCACGCTCGGATCCGACATGTGCCATTCGTTGCAAAAGTCGGTCTGACAGACCTTCATGCCGCGTGGATACGAAAAGCAGGAGCTATCGTCGTTGTCAATTGCGACCCAACCCTATTGATCGACACAAAGACGAACAGCAACATGCCTTGTCAAACCAAGTTTGCCTCGCAAGTAGTGGAGGTACTGCACAACACTCGCGGCGGGTCGCAGGTGCCGCTGTCCAGTGTTTACATTAGCACTTCGGTTGCGTCACCATCAGATACAAGTAGCTTCGACAATGTGGTTGTGTGCTCTTCTTACTCGGCGGCGACTATGGAGAAAGCCGCATCAATGTTGATGTGCCAATGATCGCTCATGGCCCGAGGGCACGGTTAAGGCCTGCTTGGAAATTGCAATTTCGTCTTCACAAGATCATTGCAGACGTCTGGTTGGTGGTGCGACATGGTGTGCCCGCGCTCGACGAGAATGCAACATCTCGTAATGGCGGCAGATGCCCTAGTTTCGGGAACAGTGATGAACGGCTAACATCCCGTTGTTGCTGAGCTGGCAACTCTTTCGGTCTGTTTTGCGTTTCATCGTTGAGTCATACCTGTATATCGATCAATGTCAAAAAAGAATTCGTTCGTATCTCACCCACCATCGTGACAGCACCAGCATCTCGTGTAGCGGAGTGTCCTCCATGTGAGTTTTGGTCGTCGCAAGTGGTACCTACCCTGCTGCTTTCTACTATGCATTGAGGTGACTTGCATAGACTGCAATATTGAGCAGATCTAGGCTCGCCCATGCATTCTTCCATGCGAACCCCTCCTTGACCTTGACGAATTCCATGCTATTTCAAAGGTCGGTAGGGAGCAAGGAGGCGTTCCGGAGGGGCATGCATATATGCATGTGGGCCTTTTGAAGTGCAAATTGGCAAGCACAGACGAGCGAGAAAAGCAGACACCCATGGCGTCCTCCCCACCGGCCGAGGAGAAGGTATAGCAGAGATCAACGTCTCAACCCATTTTTATTTTATTTTCCATTTCGAGAGATTGAATCACGCATTAGATTGGGTGGCCATGAGTGTTTCTCTGTTCGGGTCCGATTGACCACGGGTAGTCATATGCACGGTGGGCCCGATCATTGCGAGCTCGTTGTGCCGAGGTGAAAGGTGTAGACGGAATGTTGATATATTCGTAAACCGAACGCACATGATTACCTATCTTGTAAGAAGAGGATAAGTCGGAACGTGAGGTATCGGCCGCGGTAACGAATGTCTTCACGCCCACAGCGAGGATGCAGTAGAATGCACGTCCCTGACAAACACCTGCTGCGACCAGACCGCTCCCGCAGTGGTCGTCAGTCATTGTGCTTCACCGGTCGACTGCAACTGTCAGTCAGTATGGTAATCATTCTATCGCAATGCGGCAACCGACGGGATCTCATCGCGGACGTATGCATGAGGCGATGTCGACCTAATTCCGCATGTGTAATACTTGCATCGGATACTTGTCTTCGACTAATCGCTTCAATTGAGACCATATGCTTGTTCAAGCTATTTTACGTTACGGCTCGGTATACCAGGATGTTGTAAATTTCGTGGCGTCTATGTGTGGCTTCTAAATGCGATCTATTCATGACGTTAGACTTCCAGGATCTCTCGAGTCTAGTCGAGTCTAGACATGGTTTAGTACGCCGTGACCTTCAAGTGGTTTTCGAGATGGCTGCATGGCATTGATGCCACGGCTTGACGGGGACGCGAAGATGGCGGCATAGTCTTTAGCGATGAGAACAAGTCCGATGGGCTAATTGTGACAGCCCGCCCTAGGCTGACATCGTTGGCCGACAATAGTGAAGAATGCTAGTAATTGGAGACTCATTTCTGGTCCCAGTTCAGCTTCATTCTACCCTCTGTATTCTGGTAATTCTTCAATTCTTGCACACATTGCTCGCCAGTCTTGGCTTCGATCATGATGTTGGAGTTGTTGTTGGCGATGAAGCCGCTCTTGACGGCGGTGCGTACCCACTGCAGCAGGCCGTCGTAGTAGCCTTCGACGTTGAAGATGACAACACCACGCGCGTGGATGCCCAGCTGGTTCCAAGTTGTGACCTCCATAAGCTCTTCCATGGTCCCGTAGCCACCCGACAAGGCGACAAAGCCGCCGCCCTCACCGCCGTCGATGACCTCGCGGGCCATGGCTTGCTTCCGCGTGTGCATGTCTGCGACTACGGTGGTACGGCCGAAGGTGGATTCGTCGATGACAGAGTCCAGAGGAGCGCCTTCCTTGTAGTCGCGTTCATACTTCACAAGGGCTTCAGGGATAATGCCGTGGACAGCATCCGGACCAGCCAAGGAGACCAGTGTCTTTGCGACCTCGCCCATGATGCCCACGGTGCCACCGCCGTATACCAGCTTCATGTTGTTTTGGTGGAGAGCGTTGGCCAATTCGCGGGCGGCAGCGAGGTGAGCGGGCGAGTTACCTCCAGAGGCACCGCAGCTGTTCGGAGAGTGTCAGATATGGCTCTGGGCTCCGAGGGGGAACATGACCTACAAGACACAGACAACTGGCTTGTTTGAGGTGGCGGACGAGGGGCNTATCGCCTGTCCTGCCTTGGGTTCTATTTTGCCGTTGATTGCCATGTTAAAGAGTGTAGGTATGGGTGTGAGTGTGTGGTCTATGAGAGGAAGGGGAGAGTCGAGGAGAGATTCAAGGAGAGAGTCAAGGAGAGAAGAGTGAATGACAAGTCTACAGTATTGATCATGTATTAGCACATGTTTACGATCATTGGCGCATGGTCATTCGGCCCCGGCTTCTCAACGGTCGTCCGCGGACGGACATGATGGCCATGTTGATAAGCGCTTGAGATGGCTGCAGTTCAGTGGTCGAGATGGACTGAGTATACAGGTATGATACACCAAGCCAGACGGTTCCACGACCGACTGAGCAAGGCATGCGATGCATAAGAGGGCCAGAGAGTAACAGATAGCACCTGGCCGGTCATGACGAGTGGGCTGACGCACAGGGCAATCCTTCTCCAGATCTGCGGAGTCGGCGGCCGCAGGAACGACCGAGGCGGACCCAGATGATTGATTGTTGCTCCTTCTTGATTCGTTCGGTCTGGTCTTCTCTTCCAACATATTATACCATCTCAAAGTATGGCGCAAAGTTGGGACTACATTGCCAAAATCGTCTCGCTTGGTGACTCTGGCTGTGGAAAGTCCAGTGTACGTCGTCGATTGTCCAGAGCCCACGTCCAGCACTAACTTGGCCTCGCCGTTTGCAGNCTCACGATAAGACTGTGCGAAGGACGCTTTTCTCCTCATCATGATGTGACCATCGGAGTCGAGTTCGGCAGCCGCATCGTGCCTGTTGGTCCACCTGCCTCATTAGCCCTCAAAGTCAACAACCCTTCCGCCGACCCGACCCCCATTGAAACATCATCCAACACCGACTCGCAAAATCAAAAGCACATGAAACTTTCGTTATGGGACACGGCCGGCCAAGAGACATACAAGTCAATCACCCGATCGTACTTCAGAGGTGCTAGCGGTGCTTTACTGGTTTTCGACATCACCCGCCGCGCAACCTTTGACGCCGTGACTGCATGGTTGAACGACCTTCGCCAGATCGCAGAGGAGAACATCATCGTCGTGCTCGTTGGCAACAAGAGTGATCTCGCGCCCTCAACAACTATTTCCGAAGGTAGCGCCTCCGAGAACAAACGACAAGTCACACAGGAAGAGGCCGAGGCATGGTGCAAAGAGAACAAAGTCATGGAATATGTCGAGACCTCGGCCAAGAGTGGCGATAACGTCGAAAGAGCCTTCCGTGAGGTCGCTGAGAGAATATACCAGAACATCGAAGCCGGCAAGTATGACTTGAATGACCGACGGTCCGGAGTCAAGGGCCCCGGTGCATCTGCTGGCGGTAACACTGCAAGAACAATCAATCTGGGCATGAACGATGCTGCTTCTGTACAAAAGCGCGGCAAGCAGGGTGGATGTTGCTGATCCTGTTGTAAATTTGGCGCTTGGGGCTACTGATCATGGAGCATAGCGGGCGTTAAGGGCATGGCCAAAAAGGCTTCTGGATATTCTTGCACGCACGGTCAATGTGCTAATTTCACTTGTATTCACTCATTGACAACTACCTCTGTCGTCTAGCAGTACTACTCCATATTACGCACTACTACTTTCTGTCTCGACACCCTAAGGACCAGAAGGGAGTGATGTCCATGGTAACTAAATTCTTTTGAGCTGTTTCCTGGCCACGCTTCTGGCTTCGAAAGTATTGTACGTTTCTGTACTTACCGTATAACAATCTCTAGCACTCGCGGAGAACAGTATAGCATGGCAAAAGACATCAGGACATTGTCGATGATGAACAAAAAGAGTCTCTCCATCAGGGAATCGAACCCTGGTCTCCCGCGCTTGACGAGATGTTACCCTTGACAAGCGGAAATCATGACCACTAGACCAATGAAGATGAGGCCAGCTGAGCTGGAATTGGTTTTTCGTGTGGAGGCATCGTCGTGCCATGCGCTATATAATTCATTCAATTTCAATTGTGTTGGTTGTCACGAAACAGATGATGAGGCGAGACGTGTCAGGGGGTAGCAAAGACCTGGAGTAGAGGAGCGTAGCATGAGTGGTTGGATGGATCGGATGATAGGTTTATTCCACAACGGAAAGTGAGAGAAAGCTGAAAGATGTTGTGAGCTAGATGAAGGACATCGAGGAAGACATGAAAATGCAAGACGGGAAGGCAGTCAGTCACCGCGGCAGTGGACGGAAGCCCAGTGACGGCGCCGGCGAGACTTGGCATGTTACGTGGGGAAGGTGCGAGAGGCAGCACGCATGCGCCAAACAACCTAGACACTCAAAGGTAGCAGACAGACAAAGCGATCATGGAAGAAGATTCGCCCTGGGGCGGTGAGTGAGGTCGCAGTCAATCTTTTCGAAAGTTGCTGATCCAGACGCTGCAGACGTCCCGTCACGATCGCATTCCAACAGCAACCTGGCCGCCCAAGCTACAGAAGACGAGCCGACGACATCGACGACCAAGGCGACGCCATCGACGGTAGAAACAGACACTCCTGCCGCCTCGGATACCACTCGATCCAAAGTCAAGAGCCCGCCGTCCAAGGCACGTCCATCGCGCCGCTTCGGTACACAATCCACCACTCTCGAAGCACTCGACGATTCGCTCGGCCCTCTCGGTCCCCTAGGCGATGTACCTGCTGAAGCTGCTCCCATCGAGGAACGCCCTGCACCACCACAGAAGGAACAGAATGCCCGCAATGCTCCTCCGACCGCCTTGATGGAGAGCACCACCCTCGACGATGACGGCACTTCAACCATCTCAGGACGCGCTCCTCCCCCTGTCCAGCCTGCACCTGTAGCCGATACTCCTAAGCGCCAGGTGCAGCCCAGTGTCAGCATCGAACAAGCTGCCAAACCGTCGTTCGACATCAGCGTTGGCGACCCGCACAAGGTCGGAGACTTGACCAGCTCGCACACCGTCTACCAAGTCCGCACAAAGACGACCAGCAAGGCTTACCGAACCCCCGAATTCACCGTCTCACGTCGCTACCGTGACTTCCTATGGCTGTATAACCAACTGCACAACAACAACCCTGGAGTCGTGGTGCCGCCGCCACCAGAGAAGCAGGCTATGAATCGCTTCGACCAGAACTTTGTCGAGAGCCGCCGCGCCGCTCTGGAACGCATGCTCAACAAGTCAGCTGCTCATCCCGTCCTGCAGCACGATGGCGATCTTAAGTTGTTCCTCGAAAGTGAGGCCTTCAACGTCGACATCAAGCACAAAGAGCGCAAGGACGTCGGCTTACCCGAGACAAAGTCGGGCGGCGGCATGCTGGGCGCCATTGGCCTGTCGGTCGGGTCCAGCACTAAGTTTGTCGAACACGACGACGTAAGTGCCGCCTATTCTTCCTATATCGATACCCTCCCTCCATCTCCCGCCCTTCCCGAACCCGTCGTCCCTAGTTACCACACTTACACTATTATGTCGCAGTGGTTCCATGACCGCAGGATCTACCTTGATGCCCTCGAAACTCAACTCAAGGCTCTCCTCAAATCTACCGACACGGTTGTTGCTCAGCGTAAATCATTAGCCGAGAGCTGCCAGGACTTCTCTGCTTCGTTGCACCAGCTTGCCTCGGTCGAGCTGTCGCCCGAACTTTCTGCTCCTCTTGACGCCTTGTCCGACATCCAGATGCGTATCCGTGACCTTAACGATCGCCAGGCCCAACAGGACGTCTTGACACTGGGTATTGTTATTGACGAGTACATTCGCTTGATTGGCAGCATCAAAACAGCCTTCCAACAACGCCAGAAGGCTTATCACAACTGGCACACGGCCGAAGCTGCTCTGCAGAAGCTCAAGAATACGCACGACAAGCTATTGCGAGCCGGCCGCACTCAGCAAGACCGTCTTTCTCAGATGCAGGCAGATGTTGCAGATGCCGAGCGACGTGTGCACCAAGCACGTCTGCTGTTCGAAGACATGGGTCGTCTGATGCGTAGCGAGCTGGACCGCTTCGAGCGCGAGAAAGTCGACGACTTTAAGAGTGGTGTCGAAACCTTCCTCGAGTCAGCAATCGAGGCGCAAAAGGAACTCATCGAGCTCTGGGAGACATACTTGCTACAACTTGACGCCGACGACGACGAGTCGACACCGTACTTTGCCGCCGGCGTCAATGCCAGCGACCGCAATGCAGACCAGGAGTCTTCGCATAGAGATGTGACGGAAGGCGGAGAGGCGCCTGTAGCGGATGCTATCGGTGAAACAAGCAATACCGAGGAACAGCACTCTGAGCTTGCCTCTGCGGCTACAGAGGTCGAGAGCGAAGCATAGACATGGTTCAGGATATTGTGTAGCAAAAGAAGTATGTATATTGCACTGGTGTCCTTCTTCTACTATACGGCTGTCAAGAACATGCTCCACAAGAGTGTATCGAGAAGATGTTTGTGGACAGTCAAGGCTTCGGTGTACCGACCAAAATCGCTGTGGCTGAGCGGGAAACCCTGACACTATCAGCACACATCTGCCCAACGACCTTGTGGTGCCATGAACGTCTACAATCAGTAAACCAAGCCTTCTCATGTATCTGATGTACCTTTGAACTTGAATATGACTTGTATGATGGCCTCGGGGTCGACGCATCATCGTTGTCATCGAATCCTTTCTCGCTTCGCACAAGACCATCCAGGACAACACAATTACAACACCGGACTGTCACTTCCGACTCACTTGTGTCGCAATAATTACGGCCCATAAACGGAAGTTCAGCACAGTCTTCATTGCAGGACAGCGGTCGATAGGTAATGCGCAAGTGTGACCGAGATATCGAAGTATCCTCATATGCAGAGGGCATCCAGAAGTCTGTATAACAAGCAAGAAAGCAAAAGACCGTCGGACCGAAGCAAGAAGATCGGACACCCCTGTCCCAAATACTCGACTTCAATGAATACATGACATGCTAACCAGGACGATAATGTGGGTATGAGAAAGATGATATTTGGAATATAGACCCTTCCCAGCCGTGCCGTATGAGACAGGACAGCCTTTGACAGATGTCCGCAAAACTCCTATTAGACCATTGGATATAAGTCCCATGCTGTCCTTGGGAACAGAATCGCATCAAGGCACTCCACCCTGCCTATTTGATGAAGGAGAACACTAAAACGCCTATGCTCTCCATGAACCCAATCCCATGCCATGCCTGCCAGTTTCTGCATAAGATGAATCGTCCTGTGATTGCCCATGTGTGGATTTCCGCCCTTTCCCCGTTCATCTCAAGTTCGTTCAGATCGTTAATGTGAGTAGACTGTTAAAGAAAGAAGAAGAAAGAAAATAGAGGAAAAAGACGAGACCTCGAGATGAAAGAAAATGCAAAGCTCGCCAGACAGAGCCCAATTCGTTACCGAATCACGTTCCACTCCTTGACGAGACTTCCCTTGCCTGTCACGCTGTTGTCGTTCCTGTTGGCTTTGCCAACGCCGCCGAAAGCGTCCCAGAAGCGGAGTGTTTCATCTCCAGCTCCAGTAACAATCACACTGCCGTCGGGACTCATGCTAAGATAGAGTACACGATATGTGTGGCCAGTCAAGCTGACCACTTGAGACATGGATGGATATTTCCATATGTTGATGGCGTGTTGGGAGAAACCGTGGGTCGAAACGAGCTCCGAAGTCAAAGTCGAGAAGAGGAGATTACAGACCTGCGAGCCGGTGTCATGAGTACGCAAAAGATGGGGGTTTTGAGGTGTTGAGGCCGTTGGGTCGGGAGAGGCGTGATGCGGCAGTGCCGACAAAGAGGCGGATGTGAGGTCCAGATGCGCATGTGTCGAATTTGCGCTCGTCAGGGCGGCGTTTGCAGAATGCTGAGCTGTAGAAATTGTGTTCCAGAACTTGATACAGCGATCTGCCGTACCGCCTCCACTCGCGAGCAAGCCACGTTGATGTGGAGACCATGCAATGGCCTTTACTGCAGCCTTGTGGCCCCCTTCTTGTTCGCCCCAGCGATGCAACCAGCGATCGCCTAGGCCATCCCAGATGAAGATTTTGTTGTCGTTACCACCAGATGCCAGCTGGTTCGTGTCACTGTTCCAGCGCAGGCCACAAACTTCTTGCTTGTGACCCACAAGCTTGGTAAGGTATTGTTGCGGTGAACGCACATCGCGGTGGAGGATGGTACGATCGCGACTGCCTGTGGAGAGGATGTGAGCGTTCCAGGCAAGCGAAGAGACACGAGCCGAATGGCCTATCATGGTTCTCAACCTCCGTTGCGTGATTGTATCGAAGATGAGGACGTGTCCCCTACCCGTGCCAACCGCTAAATGTGAGCNCCTATTAACGTCAGCGTCAATTGCACAAGACAGTACCGCGGTGATACGCACCCTTTGTATCCAACCAACGCTAGTAACGGTGTCGGCTGTCAACTTGCACAGCTGCTCGACTTTTCCAGACTCGCTATTCCATAGGTAAACACTGTCACCCAGACCGACGGCCAGCACACCGCTTGAACCCCAATCGACAAGATTGAGATAGAAGTCATCGGCCAGTTCGGGGGCATCGAGGACCTTGTAGGGAACCTTGCTGACAGCTCTAGGCGTCTTGCGCGGCGAGAGTAGCATGGATTGTGACGAGTACTTGACGGGTGACAAGCTGTATATGTCGGAGCGAGCATTGATGTTGGGCCCTCGTTCGGTACGTGAATGCGAGCGTGGTGTCAACGAAGGTGTAGGATGTGTAGACTTGTACGAGAAGAGGTTCTTGTGCGGCGTGGAAGGAGTAAGGTTGAAGTTGGCGGGAGGCGTAAGCGACTTGTCGTGCTGCGGGATGGATTGGGGTATCTCGTCGTTGAACATCTCGGAGCGGAGGATGGATGAATAGGTTCGATTGGCCTCGTCGGTCTTTTGAACGTGGAGCTCGTTGGCGGGCGGCTTCTTGATAGCTCGATGTGGTGTGGCCGGAGAGCCTTGGTCGTGCAGCAGGTTATAGCTGGCGTGGAGGTCCTGGCCAGCTCTGTTGGGTATAAAGCGGTCTGTGTAGACGCGCTGCCNTTTGCGCTTGGGACTTTCTCCAGGAGTATGTTCCCTATTCCGGCCGGCCTCCTCGAATTGCTGAAGTGCTTTGCTCAAGGCATCCGGGTCGACGGCTTCGGATGTTTTGCGCGAAGTTGATGTTGCATTCTTTTGGTTGGCAATGTTGTCGTTGTCGATGTCATTGTTGACGTTTGCACGAGTATGCGACACTGTCGGAGGAGTCTTTGTGCCAGGAGGAGATGGGAGCTTCGGTGTGTGTACATGGTCGGGTTCGGACTTTGCGCCAAACTTGGCCTCCAAACGAGCGGAGCGCATCGTTGTCGTGATATGGAGAGATTGTCGTGGTGGAGGCGGCGCCTCGGACGGAGATGACGGAAGAAGCCCACTGGCGACACTAAATGGGCGGCGAGGCGGGCACAGCGATGGTCGGTGGAGCGATAGTGGCGGCGATGCAATGTGACAGAGGGGTAGGAATAGTGCGTCTAGCGACCAGCGATGGCGGTATGTGTTTGGATTGACAGTTGAAACGTTGGTCAAGGCCAGGGTGCCAGGGTGCTCTGCACTCGCAACTTGCCAGCCTCCGCGCCTGCTTCCTTGGTCCGTGCAGTCTCTATTGTTGTGCTTGGACAATCGCACGTGAACGAACCACAAGAGGGGGCGCAGGAAGAGCGCAAAGAGAGCGCAACCAAAGTGAAGAATACCTAGTCAACAAGTGATCAAACGCCGCTTCGTTAACAATGTCTTGTGAGAGTCAATGACTTCTGCTCCACGAACGAAGAGAGGAAAGCCCTACCGACTCTAGCACCGTGGTTGCCAGGTCAAGGGTCTCCGAGAGCACGCACCTTCCCCGTTCTCTTCCCTCCACAACCTTGAATCAAGCGTTAGGTATGCTGAGCCGCCTCCCGCTTCTGACACTGACAATCATTTATACCAATCGCAATTCTTGAATTTACGTGTGATTGTAGCCCAATCAGCCTATCTATCCAACACTCTGCAATTCTCCAATCCAATGATACTTTCCAATATCTGATCGACAGACTCGTCACCACCTAATCAACAAAAATCTTGCTTTCCAACTCGCCATAATGCTCAAAGAAACTCTCAAACAAGTTGATCGAATACTCCACATCATAAGCTCCACCAGTCTCACGGATGCTGTGCATCGAGAGCTGCGCGTNTTCAAGATCCAAGGTTCGGACGCCAGTGTTGGCTGAAAGCATGGGTCCAATTGTGCTTCCACAGGGCATGTCGTTGCGAACAACAAACATTTGCAGCGGTACTCCTTGGCCGCTGCTGCGAACGTCGCCACTGCTCTTCTTTGCCCTCTTCGCAAGCTCCTGCAGGAGGACGATACCAGGAGAGTTGGTTGCGTAACGAACATTAGCATTGATTTTGATGACTGTGCCCTTGTTCATCTGCGGCTTGTGTTCACTTTCGTACTTGGCTCCGTAGTTTGGGTTGACACTGTGAGCCATGTCTGCACTGATCAGGAAACTGCTTGACAGGGACTGCTCAAAAGCGGTGCTCAGATCAGCGTCCTTATGGGTGGGCTGATCGGCTCGGTCATAGGAACTGTCGCTCTCGGTTTCCTGCGAAGAAGGGAGTACTGACAGACGACGAAGTACTGATGGCAGAATATTGGAGTCGGCGCCTTGAGCCGAGGTACTGCCAATTTCTTCGTGGTCGAAGCATGCAATGAGACGGATCGTGTTTTCATCAGTTAGAGGCTTGCCGTGGGAGGAGGTAGAATTAATCAAGCCCTGTACAGCACAATATGTCATCATGAGGTTATCCAGACGGGCAGAGAAGATGAGCTCGTTGTTGAGACCTCCAAGGCATGACTTCTGCGTGTCGTATAAGACGATTTCGAAGTCGAGAATGTCCTCAGGCTTGACGCCAGCTTCTTTAGCGAGGATTTCAACGACATAGGGATGATGGCGTTCAGTCGGGTTCTTCAAAGGGTTGAAGTCGGCGCTCTCTGACTCTTGGTCCTTCTCTTTCTGGGTATCCTCCGTTGTCTTGCCTTGTCTGTTCAGCTCGGCCTCGACCAAACCTGCGATAGGGAAGAGCTGGTTTTCCTTGTTGAATTCGAAGGGAACAGAACCGCCAAAGTGTACAGCCAAGTTGGGGATACGGCAAATGGGTCGGTCGACCTTGACCAGCTTTTGTTCCATCCCGCCGTCAGCGCGCTTGCACATGACACGCCCAGCAAAACTAAGGTCACGGTCGAACCAAGTTGCCCAATGGCCGCCTCCATACGCCTCTACACCAATCTGGATAAAGCCTTCAGACTGACGCTTCGACACAGGTTTAAGTCGAAGGCAGCACGAGTCGGTATGGGCACCGACCATGGCAATGGGATTACCAGGCTTCCATTTGTTGCCGATGGCGAAGGCGATGACGGTAGACGAGTTGCGGGTGAGGTAGTACTTTCCGCCAGGAACGAGAGAATGAGCCCAGGCGTCACGCTCCTTGATCTTGGTATAGCCAGCAGCCTCAAGCCGTTGCGTGGCCGTGTATACGGCGTGAAAAGCTGTNNTCAAATCGTATCAGTATCTGCTTCATGGCTTGCCATGCAGGAGTGGCATACGTGTTGGAGAGGCATTGACGAACTCGATGAAGTCCTCAGCCGGCTTGAGTGATGCTTGGTTGGCCATGGTTGCTATGCTTCTGCTGTAGTGCTCGGTCACACGAGAAGGCAGGGAGTATTTGACGTTTGGACGTATCACAGCTGCAAAGAGTCGGCGTTTTGCAAAGGACATGGATAGTGCCTTTGATAAGAATCAACTGTGACCGTGAGCTCCATCCTCGAATGGAAGCTCGGACCCTTTCAAGGAACCTCGGGTCTTTGAACGACAGGGTCCCGTCTCTGAAGTTGATTATGAATTGCCTCCGCTAATTATGAGCCTACGTTCTTGCCGTCGTTCTTTGTGTATATGCCATGAAACTCTTCCTCCAGATGCCTGCCCGTGGTATATGCTCCAGGATATTTCATCAACAAAATGTCAGAAATCCAAAAACTCCTCATTCAATGCTTCACCTCATTAATGTTACATGACAAGACACTCCTTTTCTTTGCTACCGCCGAGTTCTTTCGTCTTTGCCTTGCCCTTGGCCATAGGTACACCTGACTCGCCAGAGGCTGCTGCTCTAATAATGTCGAGTCTTTGTTTGGCAGTCTCGTTGCCCTTGTCGGCAGCCCTAACATACCACACGTTGGCCTCTAAGGGGTCGCGACGACAACCGATGCCCATCTCCGTGAAGTAACCCACGGCGTATTCGGCCTTTGCAAGTCCTGCGCATGTTAGCATTGCTTCTCTAAGGATCTCAGAAACAAAACCCTTACCCATTTCAGCAGCTCTCTTTGACCATTCGTAAGCTTCAACTTCATCCTTCTCGAGCACAGGCTCAGCTCCAACCATGTACCAAGCACACAATGCCATCATAGCTTCGGGCAACCCTTTTGATGCCGCGCCGTTGTAGAAGTGAACACTTAGTGCAGCATCCTTGGGACATCCAAATGTTCCATTCTCGTACGCTTGGCCCATCCGGTAATTCGCTTCTGGATGACCCAGCTCGGCCGATTTGGTCATGAGCTGAGCGGCGTATGCTTCATCTTTGAAGATGTCCTCGCCGAAACCAGTGAGGTGTAACAATCCAAGCTCATAAGGGCCGCTATTATATTGGTAGTCGGCAGAGTCCGTAGCACGCTTTAGCCATTTGACACCCTCCCGATACCGATTCACAAGCCCCATGTCACCAGTAAGACATGCTTTGCCCAGTCTTATTGCTGCTCCTGGATGACCCTTCGATGCAGCAGCACGGAAGAACTGCACAGCCTTCGGGTAGTTTTTAGCGCAGCCCCATCCAAATTCGTAGCACAATGCGGCACGATATCCTGATTCTGCATGACCATGCTTACTTGCCGCAACAAAAAGCGGCAGAGCCTTGTCGTAATCTGGCTTGTCCTTGTTGAACAGTCCGGAGAAATAACCGTCGGCAAGATAATATTGCGCAAAAGGGTAGGCGCGATCCGAGAGACGTTGGAGGATGCCGCGAGCTTCCTTGATCAAATCTGCAGCAGAGTCCGTATCCTCAGCGTGATCTCTGGCTGCGTTAATCATGAAGATGGCGAATTCGTACTGAATGCTGGGATCGTTGGTCTTTTTGACGTTTGCACGGTACATGTCAAGAGTCTTCTTGTTATCAAGCAATGACGCATTATTGCCAACGACAGACTGGAGACTGGTGTTATTCATAGTTGGAGCCGGCGCCACTTGTTGCGAGTATGGCACTTCGTTCAGCAAGTCAATATACGACATCGGTCTGGTGTCAGGCGAACGTCGGTTGCCAGCCTGGTTGCGAGCGTAGATTCTAGGCGAACCGCTCACCGACAAGCTGTCGTCTGCAGACAATGGCGAATATGTGCTCGCCCGGAGATCAGCGCCCAATGAGGTTTGCGAGGCGACACGAGGACCTGACGTCCTCGGCGGCTTGAGTGCGCCACCACTTGAAGAAGAGCCAACACTATTTAGAGTTGCTTGAGATATGCGATTGGGATTGTTTCTCTTGACCGGGGATTCGTCAGGGCCCTTGTGGTGGTATTGCAGCATGGGCAATGGTTCTGGGTCTACTTCCTCAGCACCGGTAGTCGGAAGATCGCTCAAAGAAAGTTGTCCTATAGAATCAAGATGCTTGATAGAGTTGAGATGTTTGATGGATGATTGTTGAGAAGCAGATCTGGAATAAGAGCTCGAAGGATGATCCGCCTGATCAGATGAAGATCTGGACATGCCTGGTCGTGGCGACTCTGAAGTGTCTGGGCTCGAAGGTGCTTCTTGCATGCGAATGGTCGGTCGCACCACGCTACTCTTTCTGGGCGAGAAGGAAGCTCGTCTCTGATCTTGTGGGCTACCAAAGTTCCCTTGGGAAGCCAGCGTCTGGTTCCTTTGTACCTCAGCCATGTTTTCGAAACAATGTGTATATATATGCGCTTGCGAACGCAATTCTCTCTATTCGTCCAAGGTTGAAGAAGGCCAAGGCTGTGATCTGGAACAACGAGGGAAGCGCGAGAGGTTGATAGTCGTGCAAGAATAATGGGATCGACTGGTGAGGCGGATATATTCGTAATGAAGGTGGATTTTTGTCTATGTAAGTGTAAGCAACAGCGATCTCGGACAAGGGCAAATTGCTCAGTTTCGTACCGGATTAATAGATGTACAAGTGAAACGAAGACAAGTTAGCTCTCGCTAATAGAATGGAATGCGATGGTTGGATGGATGAATGAATGAGAAAGCAGAATCGAAACAGCAGAGGGGCTGACGAGGGTGCAATCTGCAACTTCCCGGTCCGCGCTCCTTCCTTTCCGCTGCGCGTGCGCGTGCCTAAATTTATTGGGTAGCGGCAACGCCGTTGATCGATGCAAAGAGTTTTGTGGAGGACACCTGAAGTGCGTCCATGGAGCAGTCCTGACTCCTGAAAATATATTTATCTGTACCGCTTCTACATCCCACGTGTCTTGCATCAAAAAATTCTTATCTCGTGCACCAGCAGAGCCTCCAACAAGGGTCCAAAAGAAAGCAAAGTTATGCTGGAAGAGTCTTCCACATGCAGCCCCGAACCTTAACTCTGCAGCTACCAAAGATGGAGGCAGCTCCTCATCATCGTCAGTAGCCATGATGAACACCTACCCACCTCACCAACACACTCCAGCATCTAGCATGGGCTCCGTGCAGAGTCGCGAGTCGCATTGAACCAGATACCCTACCACATGATCAAGGTACGCCTTCAACTTGACTAACGATGTTTAGCATATGCCCATTATTCCTTACCGTCTTAAGCCTATTTAAAGAACAAAAAGAGAGGGAGGCAAATACCTGAGTACGAGCCCTCTTGTTGCTGTCGGCCGCTCAACGGTGGCTGCTCCGGCTACCATACTCTATGTCGAAGTGTGAGTGCGAAAGGTAGATGGAGCGTCCAAAGACCGATGTTTGATCGGACCCAAGATGATGCACACAGGACGAGGCGTGCTGCTCGGTTCTCTCCATCTCTCCAATTCGTGGGGATGGATGTGGCTTTGAGCTGAGACAAGGCTTGAACAAGGGAAAACACGATTTGCATTAGCCCTCTCTGTGGATATCAGATGGAGATGGGCTATGATGACCACTCTGTATGGCCATAGGTTCTTACTGCAGTACAATGAAAAACCTCAACATACTTCAGAAGGCAGACAAGAAGCGTCGTAAAGACACGAGGCAAATGTTATTTTGGGAGGGAACTGTAGATCCGCGATGCAGGTCCGAGCCTCCGAGGGCAGACTAAAATTGACGCTTTGACGCTGGTGGAGGCGTGGCTCCAGGGGCCGGCCATCCCATGAATGACAACACAACTCTCAAACTTCCGATGTCCCTGTAGGTATCGTGAGGCTTGACTTTTTGCCTCAACCAGAGTGCACCTGATATCTCCGTCGCTCACTTCTGCCTCTCTCTCGTTCTGTCTGGTAGACAGCAGGCACTCATTTCCACGACAAGCGATATTTTGTTTGCCCAAAACAGTCGCTACGCCGCCACACTTCTCCCCTCGTTTTTCTTTTGCTTGAACGCGCTCTGAGGCCCCGGACGCTGTGCCCCTGAGCAGTGGCACAAACTCATCACCATCGCACGCTCTACACCTGACAATCGACATCATGTCATCCAATTACCCTACATCGCCTAGGCGTCGGGACTCGCGATCGCGAGCGCATCGCGAATCAGATTCGCGTAGGCGACGACCCTCTGATCTCGAGTCGCCTCGACCCATGCACCACCGGAGAACCAGCAGCCATACCAAGCCTGAGCCGGAGCCCTATGTTTCTCGGATCGCATCCCCCATTCCTCGAATCACATCGCCTGACGACTATGAGCCTATGATGGGCGCCTCCGACCTGGGCCGCAAGAAGAGTCTGATCCGTCCCGAGCGCACCAAGGTTGACAGAGACCATCCGCAATACCATTACCGCAAGCACGCTCAGAACATGTCAGTCATGCCCTCGACTACCGGTCACGACCCAATGTTGGAAGAAGCAGAGGCAGAGGCCGCTACTCTCAGTTCCGATGACATCGAATTGAAGCAGCTCAGTCAGAAAGGTCGTTCCGCCGATATGGCCGTAGGAAGAAGCGGAAGCCGCAAATTGCACCGCAAGCCTACTCTCGAGACTGCCGAAGAGAAGAAAAAGAGACAAAAGCAAGCCGGTGCCAGCCCGCCCACGCTCTGGGGCACTTACTGTCATCTAGTCACTTTCTGGTGTCCGAATCCTGTTCTCAAATGCTTCGGCATGCCTGAAAAGGCCCAACAGCAGGCCTGGAGGGAGAAAATGGGCTTGATCAGCATCATTCTTATGATCGCTGCATTTGTTGGCTTTATTACCTTCGGTTTCACTGCTACTGTTTGCCCTTCCGGCTCGTCTTCACGCTTCCGTGTTAACAAGGTCGATTCCGGCTACATGATCTTTCATGGTAAGGCTTACGACCTGACAAGATCGCAACACCCACAGGCTAGAGGTATACTGCGAAACCAAAATGTTCTTTGGGATCTCGATGTACCATATGGAGGCAAGGACGGCAGCTTCATGTTCCAGAATGTCAACGGAGCTTGCAAGGGGCTCATCACCGCTGCCAAGGGCTCCGATGTCAAAACTGACAGCGACGGCAACCTAGCATGGTATTTCCCGTGCAACGCCTTCAACCAGGACGGATCTAGTGAACCAAACTTGACCATTCCCTACTATCTCGGCTATGCTTGCCACACTTCGAAGCTTGCCCGCACAAATTTCTACGACCTCAAGTCTGGAGGCGACGTCTACTTTACTTGGGACGATATCAAGAACTCAAGCCGCAACCTCATGGTCTATGGTGGCGACGTTCTTGATCTTAACCTCCTTCGATGGTTCAACACTTCCCAAGTCTCATANCCCTCTCGATTCGATGACATTCGTGAAAACGCCAATGTCAGAGGCACTGATATGAGTCTAGCCTTTTCTTCAGGCCAGGACAAGAAGATCGCAAAGTGCTTCCAGGAAATCATCAAAGTTGGATCAATTGACACGGAAACCGTTGGCTGTATCGCCTCCAAGATTGTCCTTTACGTTGCACTTGTCTTCATTCTGTCGATTGTCGTCGCCAAGTTCGTGCTTGCTCTCGCTTTCCAATGGTTCCTTTGCCGCAAGTACGCCGCCGACAAGACTGCCTTCAGCGGCGATGAGAAGAAGAGGAAACAGCAGATTGAGGAATGGGCTGACGATATCTATCGTCCAGCTCCCAAAATCGCCGACTCTGTCGCTAACAGCAGTGAGCGTGCCAACAAGAGAGGTAGTTTCCTTCCCACCACTTCCAGGTTCACCAGTCCTTATGCCATTGAACGGTCCATGGCGCGTTCACGTCCAGCATATACCACAATGGCCAGCCAAAGCTCAACCGCGCGTTTAATTCCTGTTGCAAGTGTGTATGGTCAAGGCAACCGTAGCGAGAACACGTTGCAAGAGAGCCGCGCAAGTCTCATGGTTCCCAACAGCAGTGAGAAGAGGTACTCCAGCGTTATGGAATCGGATGGACCTGGTCCTCACGGCTTCATCCACGAAGCTGTTGTGCCTCAGCCTCCTCCTGAGTGGCAGCCGTTTGGATTCCCTCTCGCACATGCTATTTGCTTGGTCACTGCTTACTCCGAAGGGCCCGAAGGAATGCGTACCACTCTTGATTCCGTCGCCACAACCGAATACCCAAACAGCCACAAGCTGATCCTTGTCATTTGCGACGGTATCATCAAGGGTCATGGTGAGACCATGACTACCCCTGAAGTCGCGCTGAGCATGATGAAGGAACACACCATTCTTCCTGATGAAGTCAAGCCTTATTCGTATGTCGCCGTGGCTAGTGGATCCAAACGACACAACATGGCCAAGATCTATTCTGGGTTCTACGACTATGGCGAGGACTCCATCATCCCCATCGAAAAGCAGGAACGCGTGCCCATGGTGATTATCGTCAAGTGCGGTACTCCCGAGGAAGCGACTCAATCGAAGCCTGGTAACCGTGGTAAACGTGACAGTCAAATCATCCTCATGTCTTTCTTGCAAAAGGTCATGTTTGACGAGCGTATGACTGAGCTTGAATATGAGTTTTTCAATGGTGTCTGGAAGATCACTGGCATTTCCCCCGACTTTTATGAGATTGTACTCATGGTTGATGCCGATACCAAGGTCTTCCCTGACAGTCTGACCCATATGATCAGTGCCATGGTGAAGGATCCCGAAATCATGGGTCTGTGTGGCGAAACAAAGATCGCCAACAAGAGGGCCAGTTGGGTGTCGATGATTCAAGTCTTCGAGTAAGTCGACCCGTCTATCAGAAGTCTCGAATCTTACTGACAATACATCCCAGANTATTTCATCTCACATCATATGTCCAAATCCTTCGAGTCTGTTTTCGGTGGTGTCACTTGTCTTCCCGGATGTTTCTGCATGTACAGAATCAAGGCACCAAAGGGCGACCAAAACTATTGGGTGCCAATCTTGGCCAATCCCGACATCGTGGAGCATTATTCTGAAAACGTCGTCGACACCTTGCACAAGAAAAATTTGCTCCTTCTCGGTGAAGATCGTTACCTCTCGACTTTGATGCTGAGGACTTTCCCCAAGCGAAAGCAGGTCTTCATCCCGCAAGCTGTGTGCAAGACTACTGTACCCGACGAATTCAAGGTTCTTCTCTCCCAAAGAAGAAGATGGATCAACAGTACGGTCCACAATCTCATGGAGTTGGTACTGGTTCGTGATCTCTGTGGAACCTTCTGCTTCAGTATGCAGTTTGTTGTCTTTGTCGAACTGGTCGGTACACTCGTGCTTCCGGCTGCCATCGCTTTCACCTTTTATGTTGGTAAGTATTATTCTACGGCTCTCTCAAGAACTTCAAGCTAACCAGACCGCNNAGTCGCTATTGCCATCAAGGCTGCCATTGAACATACGACTATCCCAGTCATGTCGCTGGTGCTCTTGGCGCTCATCCTTGGTCTCCCTGGTGTTCTTATTGTCTTGACCGCCCATCGCGTTTCTTATGTTGCGTGGATGCTCATCTACCTCCTCTCCCTCCCAGTCTGGAACTTCATCCTTCCAACTTACGCTTATTGGAAGTTCGATGACTTCTCTTGGGGTGACACTCGTAAGACGGCTGGTGAGCAGACCAAAGGAGGTCATGACGATGCCGAGGGCGAATTTGACAGCAGCAAGATTACGATGAAGAGATGGGCTGATTTCGAGCATGAGCGACGCATGAAGTCTGGTGGTACCAACTACAACTCGTCAGCACAGGGATCGTATCCCTATGAGTCTGGCTACGAATATTGAACTAGAGAAAGCGGTCAATTTTCTTAGAGATGGGGAGGGCAAGTTTGTCTGATCTCGGCGTTCGCTTCTTTACGAAGGAGGAAAAGGGAATGATGGTCGAGCCGGACTGCATGAATTGCATGATAATTAACTATTGGCGCCGGAACATGATAACAAGGAGTATGAATCCCTGAGTTATTTAATGAATATATGCAGTATCACGGCACAGGTGTTTTGTGATTGGCTTGCATAGGTCAGGGGGCGCAGGTGACAGACGAAGCTCATGCAATGTTTTACGGAAAAGGGAAGAATCGGGATATACGTCTTCAAGGCGTAAACGATGTTGCACTGCAGCAGACGACGAGACGACGTGATAACCACGCGAATGAGGCCTTGACCTCCTGTCAGTTCGTCCTTAAGCCGTTGCACGAGACTCGCTCGCTTCCGGAGCTGTCACTTTACAATTAGCAACGGCCCGAAGTGCGCCTGCCTCTCTTCCGCCAGAGCGCTTCCTTCTACTTCTCGATAACCAATACGATCTCATCTTTGAGAGTGGGTGCTGTCGTGGGATTGCGGCGACTGCGGGTGGCAGATCAGCCTGTTGCCACCATATCCTTTCCCTCATTCGATCATATTGTTACCATTGCGCTACGTACTTGACTGGTCTCCTGCGACACGCCTAGGAGGGCCAATAGCGCAGTCACCGACTGCCTTCTTGATCACCCGCTGTCACGTCGAAACGAGAACAAGGTCACTGGCTAACTCTTCCCACTGTCGAGCTTGGCGCCCGTGATTCCTGTCTAAAATACCGATTGGTCTCTTGCGCCATGTCGGATCCTGACCTTCGCGACCATCTCTCTTCATATCCGGGGCATTCGCTGCGGCGTGGCTCGACGCTACAGGGTCATCGATTTGACAGCAGAATGATTCGGTCGAGACGAGGGTCTGCTATATCATCCCTGAGCCAGACACCACATCCGTGTGATGACTCTGCTCATCACCTACCCGGCCACCTTGAAGACCCCGATCATGGTGGGGTCCCCTTGACGTGGGCCAACATCGACTCCTTCCCGGAGCCAGGCCGTTATAGTCGCCAGTATATGCCATCGCATGAGACGATAGAGTCTTCATGGAATGCCACCGAAGGCGGCGTTGGTATCGCAACCCAGGCCGACTTTCATGAGAGCCGCCCGGACCAACAGTTCAGTACCCATGACAGACCACCAGGACATTTCGTCAACAACGATTTCATGACAACCCGGTATCAACATACAACCGTCACCTCCCGAGCACCCTATACCTCGGCGCCAGGCGGATTGCCAGGACATGTAGCTGTCAATGTACCCCTCGCCCCTCACTCGACAACACCGAGCGTCTTTCCATCTTCGCCCACAGAGACTTCAAGTACTCGTTGGCCAACCACTGATGCAACACTCACCAACCCTTCAATCCAGCCTACCCAGGAGCTCCACTATGACGCCTCTACCTGGGTTGACTTCGATGTCGCTGACTTTCTCGACCACTGGGACATCCAATACCACATGGGAGAGGCTGGGCTCATGCACGTAGATGATGAACGCAAGAGACGGTGGCGACCGCTCAACAAGATGCCCTTTGGGAACTACGACTTACAGGGCTTGAATTGGGCAGCACTCAACACGAGCAGAAGCCAAGCCCGACTGGCGCGAAAAATGCTCTATCCTCTTCGTTATTCATGGACTCCGCCAGCCACCTATGACGAAGACTCGATATGCCGGCAACAGCGCATGTATGCCTCGAAGGATTTCTACCCTCATCACGAGGCCAGCCATTCGCATGGTCAACTTCGAAATGTGCTCGCAGCGCGAAGTAGAAATGATGTCTTTTATGCCTCCAAGAGCAAAGTCATGCATACTTCGCTGAGTTGTCCTGCATACACCGATGTAGTCATGAACTTTAGTGGCGCGTCGACGAACCCGAATCAAGCCGGAGACACCTATATTACCACCATTGCTGTTTCACCTGCCACGGACTTTGACGGATATTGCTCGGATGCCGTGTTGGTCACTGGCGGACTGGAGGGTGAGTATGCTCTGCTCAACCTCAACTCTACGCTAGGCGATCGTCCGACCGAAGGCTTTGTCACCGTCGCCGAGCAGAAAGAAACCACACACGTCCACATACTCAGTCACCGCCGCACAGGTGCTCTGGGGGCTGCCTTTTGCTCCAACGACAGCAAAGTCCGAATACTTGATATTGGTACCAACTCCTGGTCCGCCGAGTTCGGATATGGGCACCAAATCAACTGCGCCGCAACGTCACCAGACGGCCGTCTCAGAATGATTGTTGGCGACACTTGCGAGTCGCTCATTACTGACGCCGAGAGGGGGAACGTGCTGTTCCGCATGCGGCAGCATACAGGCTATGGATTTGCATGTGCGTGGGCTGCCGACGGGTGGCATGTGGCAACGGGCAGTGAGGACGGCAAGGTGGTGGTATACGATGCTCGGAGGTGGGACATGCCATTGGCGGCCCTTGCATGCGAGATGAGCTGTGCCAGATCACTCCACTTTACGACTTCGAATCGCGGAGGAGCATCACTGGTGGTGGCCGAGTCGGACGATATTGTCAGCGTGTATGATGCGATGGATTGGAATGACAAGCAGACAATCGATTTCTTTGGATCGGTGGTCGGAGCAGTGTCAGTGGAAGATGGCGAAGAGTTGATCGTGGCGAATGGTGATGAGACGGTCGGTGGGTTGATGGTGTTCGAGAGGAGACCACACATACCTGAGGAGCCGGATGAGTCTGACGAGTCTGACGATGACGACGACCGTCCTCCAAGAGTTCAACATCCAAGTGGACCGGTACTGAGCTATGACGATTTGATGTTGTAAGGTATAAGACATGGGGAATGACAGTTACGAAGAAATGTATTATGCAGAACGATCTATTTGGGAATTCAAAGACACCATACCGATGTCTATCTCTTCTCCATACTCCTCCTCCCTTCCTCTTNTTTGCCAAATCCTCCAAAGCTGCTAACATCACGACGGAAGAACTTGCCAATGTTCTTGAGATTCTCGTTGATACTAGCATGGGCACTCTCGGCATTTAGTCCCAGAGCGCCCATCGGTGGCGGGCTGGTTGCTCTACTGGCGTTCGTGGCCGACGCTGTACCACCTAGGGCTGGTGAACCAAACCGGTCAACGCCATCACGAGCGGCGTTCATGAGGGCAGAGCCGAACGTGGAGGGGTCAAAACGGGCGGTCGTTCCTGCCAAAGCCGGTGCTGAGTGCGACGCGGCGCTATCCTTGAGAGCGGCGATACCTGGCACGGTCGCACCTGCCGCTTGCAGTGAAATGTTGGCGATCAAGGGATTGGACAGCTGCAAGGTTTCATTCGCCGGTGACGCCTTGTGTGCATTGAACAGCTCTGTCAAATGAGCTTGTTCTTGTTTACGCGTGATGCCCTTGAGTTCGAGTGTTTTGCGGAAGTTTGGCTCGGAGCGATCTTGCATGTGTATCAGGTATGCCTGGACCAATCCTTCGGGCGGCGAGGCGCGCACTTGTAATGTCTTCAACAATGGATCCAGCTTGGCCATGCTTTGGTTGACTCGCTTGACGAAGTTGGGATTTGGTGTAGTGCCTGCTTCGGCGTTGACTGTAGACAGCTCGGTGAATGCCTNTTTCAAGACATAAGAGTCGAGCAACATCTGTTCGGCACCTGTTTCCGATATGGGTCGACAGACCACCAAATTGGTCAGGATGGAACTGGCAAGAGTATCGACAAGATTGTCACAGAACGCGCGCGCGTAGTGTTGCTTTTGCAAGTAATTGAGTACTTCGGATGTCTTCTCCTTGACACGCTGCACCAACGGAGCGACATATGGACTCTGATCACCGACATTGTCCATCTTGCTCCAGGGGACATTGCGCATCTCTCTCCACGGCGCATCGCAGTCTAGTTCAACTCTTCTCACCAAGGCTTTTACGGAGGCCGATGCGATACCCATAAAGGAGTCTGCTTGAGACTGCAAATCGACTTGAGCACGCAGCTCAGAGTCTACACGCGACTTTATGCGCTCCTCTAGTTGATTGGTGGTCTGATAGCAATAGTCTGCGGTGTTCAAAACAGTGACTATATCTTCGATAGATGCCGATCGTTCGGACAGAGCGTGAAACAAGACTTGCTGGCAGTAGACGTCGAGATATTTGGCAAAGGTTCTTGATAGATCCAGGAGTCGGGAGCCGGTTGATAGTTTTGCGCATTGGGCAAAGGTGATGCGATAAGAGTGGAAAAGCTCGGTGGAAGAGGGCATAACAGTATGGGCATGGAACTCGTCTTCCTCGTTTCGGATAGGTTGCTGGCGGTATTTTGGAATGAGCAGAGCCAACTGCTTGTCTTGAGACTCGACCCATATACTGAGATATGGTTCGAAAGCTTCAGAGATGGCCTGACTGAAAGCACGAGGCTTGTCATCAAGTGTGTCTAGCGAAGAACGCGACTCGGCAGTAGAGAAACGACGCTCGAGAGAGTGCTCAAAGTCGAGTGTTTCTTGCAAGCATGAGAGTAGTAGGTTGACATCTGGTGGCTGGCCGTCTGCACGGCGCATGGATCGTTGTAAGATTTGCTTGTAATCCTCACGAGTGGTTTCGCAGAAGGCGTTTGCCAGCATCTCATCAACACGCCAGGAGGAAGGGAACAA
This sequence comes from Aureobasidium vineae, assembly GCA_903819635.1. Lineage (NCBI taxonomy): Eukaryota > Fungi > Ascomycota > Dothideomycetes > Dothideales > Saccotheciaceae > Aureobasidium > Aureobasidium vineae. The sequence continues at coordinate 551,664 of CAIJEN010000014.1, forward strand.
GGAAGCATGGTCGGAGTCATGTGTTTTGATCATACGGTTGAACCACGAATAACGACGGGATATGTTATCGAGCGAGGCAGCCTCGTCGGATGAACGAAAGACTTGACGATACTCACGCAACATGGTGTTACAGTACCAAGTGGTCAGACGAGCGCGGGCATGGTCACCCAGAGCATCCATGACATGACAGGCATCGGCTAGCATGTTACGACTGGAAGCAACGGATTCTCTAGCAAAGGCGAGCTCAAAGTCTTCTGAGATCTGGTCCAGCAGCTGACGCTGCAAGTCGGCGACGTTTTGACTGAGTTGAGCAATTTGGTGGATGCTGCGGTATGTCTTGAAGTGGGCCATGAGCTGGACGACAGCCGAGACCAGGTGGGCACAGTCGCGGTATTGACGGGTGGAGGCAAGCAGACGCAGCTGCTCGTATGCAGTCGTCAACATCTGCAAGCGCTTGAGAGCGGTCATGGACAGAGTCAGGTTCCTCTTTGTCTGGTCGAGGCGCTTGATGTCGGCCGTCATGTCGGTGATGGCTCTCTCAGTGTCCAGCGCCCTTGCGCGCACTCGTTCAATGCGACCAAAGACGTCGCCCAGCTCCTCTTNTGCTTGTGTTATACGTCGCACGCTGTCGGCATCGCTCTCTGCTTGTCGCGCAACCATGCGGCGCATGTGTTGATGAAGGTCATTCTGCTGTTTGTGTAGCTGCTGTGACACGGCAGCAGCTTGGTCNNCCAATGTCGACGGATGGCCAAAGAGGGCGTTCAGATGTGTGATCGGATCGTACTCGACTGCATGTCTCGTCAGTGTTTGCCACGGCAATGGGCAGCAGCAGGAACGTACTGGCGTCCATGTCGATGGATTGCTGTTCTTAGAGTCCGATAGCCAGGAGCCCCATGGTCGGCCACGCCTTGTCCGATGTCGCGCCCTGAACGGCTATCTATACCACCACAGCCGCTCAGCTTCTCTCCTTCCCTTGCTGTCACTCTGCACACTCTTCCATCATGGCTTCTCCTGCTCTTCGTAATGTTGCCTCGCAATGCCGCAAAGTAAGTCTCACATGGTCAATCAACTGCACTCCATATAGTCCTTGTCATACCACCGCAACAAACATAACCAAACATGCTGACAATATACAAAAGATCATGTGCATTGGCCGAAACTACATGGTATGAAATCTTAAAACATCGTCCTTGTCGACCTAGACTGGCAAAGTCGACTTCAGAACTTCGCTGATTATCCAAAGNGACCACGTTACCGAGTTGGGTAACAAGAAGCCAGCAAACCCTTTCTTCTTTCTGAAGCCGCCATCATCCATTCTTCTCAAGGGCGATGGTCCTATTCTGCGTCCCAGAGGTGTCAACGTTCATTACGAGGTCGAGCTAGGCCTTGTCATGGGCCGCAAGGTCAGAGACCTCGACCCTAACGACACCCAGGCTGCTTACGACTCCATTGAGAGTTATCTTCTCACCATTGACATGACTGGACGCAACGTCCAAGAAGAGGCCAAGAAGAAGGGTCTGCCTTGGAGCATTGCAAAGGGCTTTGACACCTTTCTCCCAATCGCCGGTCCTATTACCAAGTCCAAGATCCCTGACCCTCACAACATTGAGTTGTTCTTGAGCGTCAATGGCGAGATGAAGCAGAACGACAACACCAACCTCATGCTCTTCCAAATCCCCAGACAACTGGCCGACATCAGCAGAGTCATGACTCTCGAGAAGGGCGACATCATCTTGACTGGTACCCCCAAGGGTGTGGGTTCTGTAAAGACGGGCGATGTTATCAGAGCTGGCATGCGTATTGACGGCAAGGAGGTTGAAGAAGCTAGCATTGAGGTTGAAGTCAAGGATCGCGAGGGTCCCTACGAGTTCAGCGAGACATAGAGCTAGAACGTTGTATATATTCCTCCTGTCCATAGTCCCTCGAAAGCCACATCATCGTACGTGCAACATATCTTCTTGCCCCTTGATTCATCATCTACCAACCCAAATCTGCAGGAGTTGGTCTGAACGGGATGCGTCTGTCTCCAGGACGCCTCTTCTTCTGAACGAAGTCTGACCGTCTCTCTCTTGACGTCTCTCTTTCAGGTTGCATCTTCTCTTCACCCTTTCCTCCCCTTACCTGCTCTCCTGCCGACATTTGACAAGTGTCTGTGCTGCCTTCTGCTGCTCGATTCTCGTTGTTGACGTAATTGACGTGCTGGTCGGCGAGGGTGATGGGAACCTTGAATGGTTTGTTTATCGCTCTTGACAAAGTATCGATTCTCAGGTTGATCTGTTGCATGTCCTGCTCGGAGGCCGTGGTCTGGCGTTGTTCAAGCATGTCAAGTCTCTGCTCAAGCATCTGCCACTGGCTGCCAGTTCCTGTAACCATAGGCTGACTATCGTGGGCTCTGCGAAGCATCTCGACAGATTCCTCGAGCTTCCCAATCCGTTTTAATATCTCCTTCTCCCTCTCGAAGTCTTCCCTTCTGCGCTCGGTGGCTGTGGCTTGCTTTGTCTCGAGTTCTGAGAGAAGTTGCTGGACCTGTTCTCTTTGTTTTTGGTCGGCAGATGACTGGCTTTTGATCTTTTCCAGCTCGACCTGTTGTCTGTTGATTTGCTCGAGAAGATGGCGGTTTTCTCTCTGGATCTGATGGTACCAGAGCAGCTCGCGTGGCGATCCAGAAGCAGGCGGCATGTCGTGTATTTGGAAGGCAGGTGTGAGGTAGTGAACCTTCAATGGATGGTAAAGTATACGCAGTCGGCGTCTTTGTGTGTCGCGACTATTGACTGATGGGTATGGTGATTGCGAAGTTCAGAAGATCGCAGGCCAGATAGGTTGCAAGACGTGGAGACATGACATTCGCGATTCGGGAGGGAGGTTGATGAGAACGCACCTTCCTTGCCCAGATTGTTCATCGAGGTAGCCGCGACAGCGAGCTCCATCACATGTAAAAGAAGCCAAGACGGGTTGAGTTGAAAAGGATAACATTCTTTTGAAAAAAAGAGACAAGAAACTCGCCCCAACCTAGCATCTAGAATAGGGCATGTATTCGCATTTTGAAAAACTTCAACCATAAAGACAAACGCCCAAATGCATGAGAAGTGGGATCCGTCCCAGCCATGGTATCACATTCTAGGTAAGACCAGCCGTAGATCCCTCGTTAAACATTGGCCTGCCGCAGACATGCACTGCTGCAGTCCCTTTCTTGTTTTTGGCTTGAAATTCGTTTAGATAAGGTCTGCGCACGTGTTAGCTCGTCGCTTGTCAAGTAGGGTCAGTCGCAATCCACATACCAGCAACGTTCATGGGCATCTCCTCGATTTGAGTCGAGTAGAACTGCTCAATCTCTCTCATCATGCGCACATCATCAGCGGTGACGAAGTTGATGGCAACACCCTTACGACCGAAACGACCACCACGACCGATACGGTGGATGTAGTTCTCGCGGTTGGCGGGGAGGTCGTAGTTGATGACCAGCGAGACCTGCTGGACATCGATACCACGGGCCAAAAGGTCAGTGGCGATCAGGACACGAGAAGAACCGGAACGGAACTCCTTCATGATAACGTCACGCTGGGCCTGGTCCATGTCACCGTGCATGGCAGAAACGGTGAAGTCACGGGCAGTCAGCTTGTCGGTGAGCCAGTCGACCTTTCTGCGGGTGTTGCAGAAGATGACAGCTTGGGTGATGGTAACGGTCTCGTACAAGTCGGAGAGAGTGTCGAGCTTCCACTCTTCCTTCTCGACGGCAATGTAGAACTGCTTGATACCTTCGAGGGTAAGCTCATCCTTCTTGACGAGAATACGGACGGGGTCGCGCATGAACTTGGTGGTGACCTCGAGGACGTCCTGGGGCATGGTGGCGGAGAGGAGGACAACCTGGGTGGACTGGGGAAGGAGCTGGAAGATGTCGTAGATCTGCTCGGTGAAACCGCGAGACAGCATCTCATCGGCCTCGTCGAGGACGAACATCTTCATGGAGTCGGTCTTGAGGACGCGACGCTGGATCATGTCGTGGACACGGCCGGGGGTACCGACGACGACCTGGGGGCCGTCCTGAAGGGCCTTCATGTCGTCACGGACGCTGGTACCACCGATACAGGCGTGGCACTCGACGTTCATGAAGTCACCGATGGCGACAACGACCTTCTGGATCTGCTGGGCGAGCTCGCGAGTGGGGGCGAGGATCAGGGCCTGGCAAGCCTTGACGTTGGGGTCAAGCTTCTGGAGGACCGAGATGGAGAAAGTAGCGGTCTTGCCAGTACCGGACTGGGCCTGGGCAATGACATCGTGACCNNTGGAGAACAAAGAGTGAGCTGGGGGAAGGAGCAAACGGCATGCTCGGACAAGCTTACCCTTGATGACGGGCATGATGGCGCGCTGCTGGATAGCAGAGGGGCGCTCGAAACCGTAGGCGTAGACACCACGGAGGAGCTCGGCCTTGAGGTTCATGGCGTCGAAGGAGTCGGTGGTCTCATCGTAGTTGGACTCGATCTGTCCTGCAGCGCGAAATCTGGTCAGCGCAGCTCATTCCAGGGAGGTACAGCAGGTGGCGGCAGAGTTTGTCGTCGCACGAGGTGCAGATTCGCAGGGCGAAAGTGCGCGCGACGGCGGACGAGATGGACCTACCCTCGGGGACCTCTTCAAGACCGGAAGCCATGATTGCGGTTTGGACTGGTTTGTGGGTGGGTTGTGGGTGAAAGCTGGATCGGTGGGCGAAAGGGCGCCGCTGGGTATCTCAAGGAAGACTAGAAACCGTACTCTCAAAGGTGAGAGTGTGCAAGGATATCTAGTTTGTTGGGAGTGATGAAAATGGCTGGAGGAAAAGAGGGGCGCGGACGAATATAATGAACACCAGATTTTTTCGTCGTGCTGCACAAATCGTCCGTGCGCACCCGCACCCGCCTCTCGCCTGCGACCAACCACCAACATCATCCGTTGTGTTCACTGAAAGTCAGTCATTTTTTCTATGACTGTCTGCCTCTGGCCACTGACAGCTTCTCGGCTCTCAACAGTCGCCTGAAGGATCTCACTTGTTTCCTCGGGTGGTGAATCTTATTGGATACCACATTTTTCCATCTCTCGATATGACTCCTCCAGCGGCTCTGGTAGACCAGAGTTTCGAACATAGACCACTTAANAAGCAGAGACTCGACCCTGAGGCCGACAAAGCAGCCAATCCCGACGAGTCTGCTACCATCTGGCGACANCCCCTTGGCATTCGGCCTTCTGGAAATGCATTTACCGCTACCACCAATTTGAAGGCAGCAATTGGAACGTTTGCTTTGCTGCCTGACGAACTTCTGACTCAATTTCTGGAATACCTTGACGCACAGGACTTGCTCCGAGTGGGTGCTACTTGCCGTGCTCTACATGCCTTTACTAGATCCGAGGAGCTCTGGAAAGCTCTTTTCATAGAGTAGGTTTCTAATATTTACTCTTTGCTACAGTATATGCCAGTCTAACACCTACAAGANTCGCAACCGGAGAATTTCAACTGGCGCGGCACATGGAGATCGACTGTCTTATCCCAGCCGCGTTCTCAAGAGCCTGATGTGGATTGCAGTAACCTCTTTTCTGATGCCCTCCATCGACCATATTTCTGTGCTCACGTGCCCCTGGAGCCTTTTGTAACCAACACTCCTGCCCGCAATCAGATCCATCGTCTCACGTCATTGACATTTGATGAGTTTACTGAGTCTTTTACCAATAGGCCCTTCATCATCTCTGAGCCTACTCGACGCTGGCCCGTATTTGGATCCTGGTCTGCTAAATCGTTGCTCAAGCAGTATTCCAAGGTCAAGTTCAGAGCAGAAGCCGTGGATTGGCCTTTCGATGTCTATGTTGACTATATGAAGGACAACCATGACGAGAGCCCTTTATATCTCTTCGACCGTTCCTTCGCAGAGAAGATGAACATTCAAGTAGCTGACAGCTCTGCTGCTCACTTGTATGATGGCACTTCCCCCGACACGCCAGGCATCGAGGACGGGCGTAAAGTTGCATACTGGGCACCTTCCTTCTTCGGTCCCGATCTGTTCAGCGTCCTCGGGACTCAACGACCCGATCACCGCTGGTTGATCATCGGCCCATCTCGCAGTGGCTCGACTTTCCACAAAGACCCGAATGCGACCTGCGCATGGAACGCTGTTTTGACTGGGCGCAAGTACTGGATCATGTTTCCTTCCTCTTCATCCCTCCCACCACCACCTGGTGTTTTCGTATCAGCTGATCAAAGCGAGGTGACGTCTCCTCTGAGTATTGCTGAATGGTTCCTTGGCTTCCACGCCGAAGCACGTCGCACAGAAGGATGCGTTGAAGGTATCTGCGAGGCTGGCGAACTTCTATATGTTCCCGCTGGCTGGTATCACTTGGTCGTCAACCTCGAAGACTCGATCGCTTTGACACAAAACTTTGTTCCACGTCAAAGACTTGCTTCAGTACTGCACTTCCTCAGAGACAAGCCTGATCAAGTCAGTGGATTCGCCAAAGACGTGCTTGATCCATACAAACTTTTTGTTGCAAAGCTCGAAGAGCAGGAACCAGAAGCTCTAGAAGAGGCATTGCCCAAACTAGAGAAGATGATCAAGGGTCCCAAAGGCAAGTGGGCAGAGCTAACGAAGACCGCTGAGGACGCCAGCGTCGAAGGTGGCTTCTCGTTCGGGTTTGGCGGAGACGACGATGAAGAAGTGCCGTAGATACGCTCGCCACGCGTTTTTATAAAACGTAAGACCCCGAGAATTAATTCGTATATCAGCCACTTCAATCAGCTGTCCGTAGAATTGAACTTCCGAAGACATCCACGTTGGCCTAGCCAGACTCAAAAGATTTATTTCTCGGCACCATATCAAGTGGGATCCCTAGCAAAGCGGCATCATGAACGCACAAACAAGTGATATGAAAGGCAGAACGACACATAGTCATGAGGTTCATATCCATTATATTCTTATTAATACAGGATATCGTTATTCTTTGAACTCAACTCTCTAATACTGCTCATCAGGACAGTCGAATGCTAGATGACCATCCTTTTCGCAAAGTGCGCACCATTTGTCAGCGTCCGTTTCAGCTGCAGGTGCATCATGAGTTTCCTTGCTCTTTTCTGCATTGTTACTGTTGTTGCTCAAAGTTTTCCTCAATGAGAGCGGCGCAGGAGCATCGAGCTTGTCGTTATATCTGTCCTTCGTAGATGCAGAGACGTTCAAGTTCCGCATATGGCTGAATAGTTCGTCTTCCGGTTCGTTATGCTCCGCTTGATGTTCATGACCATTGTTCAATTCGTGACCATTAGCACCTTCAACGTTGGGGCAGGTCAAGATGTCATGTCCAGGTGTATCGCATACTTCGCACCACGTTCTCTGTTCGTCCGTTCGTGGTGATCTGTATTGTGTAGGAGATCTGACGGCCTCGGGCGATCTCGACAGATGTTGACGTGGCATCTCCTCTGCAGCTGCTTCAGTATTCATGATACTGTCCCTCTCCTGCTCTGCTGCTCGTCTCAGTTGCTCGACTGCGCGCTCCAGTTCCTCTTCTCTGAACGCCTTTCGGTCGATCAATCCTTGGAGCTCCGACTTCTCACGCTCGAGTTGTTGTACAGTTGCCTGAGTCCTCTTCAACTCCTCTGGGTCGGCGAAACGTCCAGATGCAGGGCTTTGTCGTGCCATGGGACTCGCTTCGGGTCCAGAACCGAGAGAGTGTATGATGGCTTTGAGACCCCTAATCTCATCGTCCTTCAACTCGACATCCTTGTCTCTGGAAGTTTGACCTTCTGCCTCCTTGGCCCCCTGCAATGCTTTGGCAGCCTTCTCTCTTTCACGTCTCAGCTCGCTACGTCCTCTTTCGACTTCTCCTCTCAAGAACTCGACCTCTCCTCGAGCTTCTGCTTCACCACGACGGGCGTCTTCTAGACCTTCTTCGAGCTCAGCAACAAGCTCTTCCAACCCCTTAAGCTGGCGAGCGACATTCTCGACATCTTCACGACTGTGACCGAGCTCGCGCAATTCTTGTATCTCAGCAAGCAAGTCGGCAATCTTTGCCTCGTAGACACGTTCGGTTTCGGCTGATGCAAGCTCCAGAGTGTCAATCGTACTGCGGAAATCTGCACGGTGAGCATCGAACTCGTCGATGAGGGATTGAATCTTGTCTTCTCTGTCGTGTACAGCTTGACGCAGCTCAAAAACGTCAGCACTGTCTTGGTCGTTGCCATCGGCAGGTATGAGCTCTTGAATTTCCTTCAGACTGGTCTCCATCTCCGCAAGTGATCCAGCTTGTTCTTGCAATTGTCTGTCTTTGCNTTCCAGCTGGGCCAACAATCTCTGAACCTCGCCATCCTGATCCACGGTGACCTGCCGGGACGGAGAACGTCTAGCAATCGAAGCGGCAGAGCTGGTGGATGGACGCTGTGTTTCTGAGCGATGTCCTACACGAGAGCCAGTGCGTGAATACGGACGCGAAGGAGCGGCAGATCGACTAGCAGCGCGAGGAGTTGTAGACAGGGGCGGTGCAGGACTTGAGGTGAAGCGTGGAGGAACGGCAGATCTCTGACTCATGGAAAAGTTGCGTGCCGGAGTAGGAACCAGATTGGGTTGTTTGCGGAAAGGAGATTCGGGGCGTGGCAGTGATGGCCGGCGGGATTTGAGCTTCGAGAGGGGACTGGGAGGACGGGCACCAGGGCCCATGGATTGAGAGAACTTGGGCATGGCGGCTGCCGGAGGAGTGTACGAGTCCAGGCGGTAGTGTAAGGGCGTAGTGGGCGTGCCAGGATGTGCTGGGCGAGGGCGCGCAGGCGATTGGCGCTTCTCTGCACGGTGGACAGGCAGGAAGATGCCTGCGCCAGGAATATCGGTATCGAAGTAGCGAATACCGTCAACGTCGCCGTCGTTCTTTCCTCTGGCAGCAAATTCACTGGCCAGTTCGACACCGATAAATTTGCCCTGCTTGCCCCTGACGGGCCCGACAAACTTGACAGTGCCGTACATGTCGCCGGGTACATTGACCATGTCGCCCAAGGCGATGGACGAGTCGGCCATTGTTGATGTGTGTGCAGGGGATCGAGGAGTGTTTCCAGTCAAGGCGGCAAGAGAAGCTTTGCGATGAGCTTCGTTGGTGTGCATGGGCGAATTGGATGGCCGCACTCGCTGTCGTGGTGTTGACATGCTTTCGATAATCTCACGGACAAGGCGAGGAAATATAGACAACCTTTTTCCCGCCGCAACTCCAGCTCCAAGACAAGATGCAAGACAAAAACAAAGACACGTCAGGCTCCAACAGTGCTCGATTACCCATGCAACCACATGGCACTTGCGAGTCGCGACCTAAGAAGCTGCCCAATCATTTCATCTCCTCTCATTTCATCAGGCGCGAAAGGGGCAATCAACCACCGAGCTGGAGTCTCTTGCCTATACGCTCGACAGGACCTTGTAGTAAATCACAACCATAAAAAGAAACTGTTGCTGTCCGCCTCTCATCTTTACTGTTTACTTCCAAACAGTCAACCGCAGTCTGACATGACTCGGCAACATGATGGCATGAATTGCTACTTTGAATCGTGCCGAGGTTGTTCGGCCCCCATCGCAGGATACCCCACGCCGCATGGAGGGCTCTTCTGGGGATACTCTACATTCATCTAGCTATCACATTACCTTCTTACGAGCCTCTTACTGTGCCAGTGTCTCGTGTCTCTCAATCCGATCTATCGAGTCTCGCAATGGCAGGCCCGATTCGACAACCAATAGACATCAAGTCACTCGAAAGTTACCTGGAGAAACAGGTCCCAGAAATCAAGACACCACTTGATGTCAAACAGGTAACTCAATACACCCCATTATGTGCCCTTTCATGTTGTTAAGCTCAACGAATANNGTTTGGTTATGGTCAATCCAACCCTACCTATCTCTTGACGTCCTCGGACAAACAGCAATATGTCCTACGCAAGAAGCCTCCAGGAAAGTTGCTATCAAAAACCGCACATAAAGTCGAACGAGAATACAGGATTCTGCATGCCCTCGAGACAACAGACGTCCCAGTACCCAAGACATATTGCCTGTGCGAGGATGATGCGGTAATCGGCACAGCTTTCTACATTATGGAGTTTCTGGACGGCAGGATCATTGAAGATCCATGTCTGCCGGATGTCAGTCCTGAGGACAGGAAGGAGATGTGGCGGTCTGCAGTAACAACTCTGGCCAAGTTTCATCGCGTAGCTCCAGCTTCAGTAAATCTCGCATCTTATGGAAAAGCGAACGGCTTCTACGATCGACAACTTGCGACTTTCAACACTATTCAGGATGCCCAAGCCAAAGCTGTTGATGTTGAATCGAACGAGCCAGTGGGCAAGATCCCACATTTCGATGATATGGTTGCTTTCTTTGGCAACAAAGACAGCCAGCCTCAGGATCGCAGTACTTTCGTCCATGGTGACTACAAGATTGATAATGTAGTCTTCCACAAAACAGAGCCAAAGGTCATAGGAATCTTGGAGTAAGTCGATGAGGCAACATGATTATGGATAGCGACTGACGATTTTAGCTGGGAGATGTCAACGATAGGACATCCACTTTCCGATCTGAGCAATTTGCTCACTCCATTTACTACTGCCGATTCACCGGTTGCTCGATCGATCGGAAGGGGGAGTGAAACATTCCTTCCTGGTAATACACCTGGCCTGCCGACGAAGCAGCAGTGTATTGAATGGTACAGACAAGTAGCTGGGTGGGATCCGCGACCAGATATGACATGGGGTGAAGCATTTGGAATCTATCGTGGTAGTATCATCATGCAAGGCATTGCAGCGAGATATGCGCTCCGACAGGCAAGTAGTGCTCGAGCACAGGAGTATGCAGTACAGATGAGGCCCTTTGCCACGGTCGGTTGGGATTTGGTTCAGCAATGCCAGAGGGAACGAGTCAAACAGGGTAACAAGGCTAAGCTGTAACAAATAGTCAAGAAATATGTCATGGCTGGAGTTCCACTTTACTTGATCATATTCGACGGGTAATCTGTCGAACGTCAGCGGTAAAATTTGGCAAGGCCAAACGACTGTATGGATAGGTCAGATCGGTCGACTACTCATAAGGCGAGGGCGAGTGTCTTTGAAACATATGCTACGCGGTGCAGAAGTTCTCCAGAGACTAGTAGACTCTGCGCAAAGGCACATTGGCCGTCACGAGCATCTCACAAGCGGCAGAAGTTCACTGCACATACAATGCTGAAGAGAGGAAGAGAAAGAGTATTTTGATTCATTGAATCAAGGCGTCGCTGGTTGGTACGCTCTTGAGGAAGGCCATGATAGTTCTGTGACACGGATATGACGTGCCTTCTCGGACAAGACAAGGACTCGAGATGATGGACCTGTAAGTTCGAGTGGGTTTGATGTCGGCTAGCGCGACGGAAGGCTGCGACGTGATGGCGGACGGTGGTGGTAGTCGGATCACTGTCGGTGGCTGCAAGTGGGTTTGTGGGAGCATGTGCTCATCGTCGGTCGTGTTCGTCCATGCGTTCCAGCGCTTCCAACATGACGACCGAGTTGCCGCGGATGANCCTGGACAGGGTCAGTAAGGTGCCTAGTTGCGCAAATGGTGTGGATGAACGTACGACCTGGCCGATTCTGACCTTCTCGCCGCCAGCTTTCTCCTCGACGGCATCATCCAGGACGATGTTCAAGAAGACNNCTGAGATTTGTCAATATACAAGCGCAATGTACGCAAGCAACAGGGAACGCACATCGTAGCCACGAAGGACACCAATGACCTTGCGACTGCCGTTAAGCTGGACGAACAGGCGACGGTCGAGGTNACTGCAGACTGGTTAGCTCGGGCGCAAGGGGAACGGCACAGAAGTGCTTGCCTTCTTCAACTCTGGCTGTGCTTGAGGCATGTTTGCGCTTGGGTTTGTGAGTCGAGATGGTGGTGGTGCAACCTGAAGGAAAGAGCGCGGCTGGCTTGCGACTGAGCAGCAATCCCCGCGTCATTTTTGAAAACACACCCTCAGCCTTCACCACTACCTTCATACATCCACACGCACCATGAAGAAATCATTCGCCGCTCGTCGCGTACCACGGAAAATTGGCCACGATGATCAAGATGCGATGTCGGATGCCTTCAGCAACAATGGTCAGTCTACGCTCCTTCAATGTGTAATTACCAGCTCTAATAAAGCTCGTCGTGGTAGTTGGTTGNNACGCCCTTCCACAGACTCCACCACCACCACCACCTCTTCCATAGTCAAGCGACCCGCTGCAAAGCATCGTAAATCTTCCGCCCTCCGTCCCTCGTTCGCGTCCGATGACGACAACGACGACTCTTCCACTATTGTCACGCCCAAACGCGCAAACCTCTCGCGCCTTGCCATACAACGGAATGTCGAAAAGCGTTCAGACGTCGCCTTCCGACCAGGTCTCGACTCTACCTCGGACCGTCCAACTTACAATAAAAACTACCTTGACGAGCTGAAACAGAGCACACCAGCCACACCCAAGGACATCGCATCCACTTCGACAACTGACAACGAGGATGCTGCTTCTGCCTCTAGTGCTGCTATCGACATCAAATCAAAGTTCGGATCAGACCTTTCCAGATATCAACCTCCCACAGCTATACCCACCGCCGCCGAGATTCAGGAAAAGAAGGCACGTCGCGCACGATTAGCCAAGGAGAACGATTTCATATCGCTAGAAGACGATGGTGACGACGAGGAAGAAGACGACGCAGTCACACGGGATGACCAGGGTCGCTTGATCCTCAAGCCCAAGGAAAAGTACCCCGAGACTCGCCTGGTACATGACGATGAGGACATGCTCGAAGGTTTCGACGATTTCACGACTGATGGCAAGATTACGTTTGGCCGTAAGGCACAGAGAGAGGAGGAACAAAAGCGCAGAGCCGAAATGGCCTCTATGATCGCTGATGCCGAGGGTCAAAGTGCAGATGACGACAACGAAGACGATGAGAGTGAGGCCGAACGAAATGCTGCTTTTGAAGTTGCGCAAACACGCCACGGCACCTATGCTGCACGCGAACAGGACGCCGACTCGACAAGACCCCAAACACCGCCTAGGGTTGTACCTCTACCAACAATGGATAATGCGGTTGAAAGACTTCGCAAGCGATTGGAGGAAATGGAAGTAGTTCGCGCCAACAAGGCGAACGAAATGCAAAGCCTAGTGGACGAAAAGTCAAGAATCGGCGAAGAAGAAGTGAGAGTTCAAGCAGCTCTGAAAGAGACGGGCGAGAAGTATCGCAAATTGAGAGAGGACATGGGCTTGCAGGCCAAGGATGATGACAAACAAATGACCACGGAAGATGCAACAGAACAGAGGCCTACAATCGACCGAACCGAAGACAGTGAGGACAGCGACGAGGATGAAGAGGATGGAAGACCAGGCCTCGGAACATCCGGTCTAGGCAGCGGAATGCGTCGAGACATGTCAGAATGGGGTATGTAGTGGTATCATTGGTGCTCCCTGCATGCGACAATTCGAAGATGGTAGATTCCGAAGAGTTGAGATGTCCGTTTGTTGTGGTGACCCATCCGTAACGCCTAGCGCCTCGCTGTATAACTGCTCAGTTGAACAAGAAAGTCGAAATGGTTGTGTTGTGTCTCAAGAGTTGGCGTCGATTTCAGCCCATACAGATTCGACCTTTGCTCGCTTCTCCTTGGCCACTTCGCGGTTCTGACGAGTGCGTTCGAGGCGCTCGGCGCGCAGACACATGTTGACCTGATGCTTTGCCTTGGTACACATGCCCATCGACTTCCAGAGAAAGCCGCGCGCATGACACTCTTCGAGCGCATTCATAACCTCCTCGCAGTCTAATCGTGGTTAGTAGGTTGAGACCAGGTAACAGAAGTAGCCGAGCGACATACTCTTGTTGTCTTTGGTGTGGAGGTGGGGATGCATGATCGCTACTGGTGCACCCACTGGTGTCTTGAGATAGGTCTGTGTGTTTCTTCGAGATGGCCGACCTCAATTCTTGAGTTCTGATCTTGATGGTCTCGAGACAAGAGGCAAATCATCAGTCGAACAGCGCTAGCGTGTCTTGGCTTTCCCGAAACGCCGCTCCATCAAGCAGATGCGTGTGTTGTGTTCCGGTCAACATCAACTTCTCGAATCACATAATCTCAAATGTCGCAACAGGTTTCTGCGAAGAAGCAGCAGGGTATGTGTTGGTTGTCGGTCTTCTCTCTTCTCTGCTAATCCAGGAGATCAGAGCTGCAGGCGCAATATTCGAATTACAAAGAAACCCTTCAAGCCATCGCACAAAAGATTGGTGATGTTGAGACTGAAGCTGAGGAGCACAAGTAAGTCTGACATTCTCTTCTCGTTCTGTTATTTCTTTACTTGGAAAAAGATTTCAACGAATATTGGAGCATCCACAGCCTGGCTAGCATCACTAACACAGAAAAAGGNCTTGTGTTAGAAACTCTCGAACCACTGCCAGGTGATCGCAAGTGTTTCCGTATGATCAACGGTGTCCTTGTGGAACGAACTGTACAAGATGTCTTGCCACAGTTAAAAACCAACGCGGATGGCCTTAANAAGGTGCTTGAAGATCTGCTGAAACAATACACTACCAAGCAAGAGGAACTCGAGAAGTGGAAGGTATGCGAATCTGCATGTACAGCATGTATATTAGCCTGTCCGCTAACACATTTACAGCGCCAAAACAAGATTCAGGTTGTCACGCAGTGAGCTCGCCGTCATAATCACCTTTACGGCTGCTCACACAGCACGTTATGGTTGTCTTGCCGCGCCGCTCTTGTTCTCTCCAAAGCAGTAAATGATCTTGACAACAAAATTGTTCGGGTCAATGTGAGCATGGACATGTCAGACACCAAAGCGCTGGCACGGGATCTGATCTCTCAGACTCGCCCACCAGCAGTAAGACTTGGCGCGAAGGCTGCAGAACCAGGTACCACGAACTCGCTACTGCCTGGCTCGAAGCCGTTGCTCTGAATCAAGACGCCGTCTCGTCGGTTTGATAGAGTGGTCTGTGCTTGTATCCAGCAGGAAACCAACAATCGATATGTTGCGCGGTGGACGAGATTTATATTGCTAAGCAGGGTAGCGACCCTGGGTGTGGATAAATCGTCAATACAAGTCTTCTCATGTCAATCTCGGCTGTAGAGCGACTCGTCACCATGTCGCCGTCTGGGGCTTGTAAGTAATGCTATGTATTCTACAGATTGGTTCTATGGCTGGTGAACTCACGGCCTGAGAAAGCCCCAAAGGGAAAGTGAACCAATGCTTGGCACTTTCTCCAGCAAGTCCAGTCCCCCACCCACTGACCGTCACAGAACGCGCGCACCAGGTTCGTTCCTCTTCTGTATCGTATCACACTCCGCTTCTGAAATAAGCATCAAATATACGCGCCGAACTCTGAGCGCTGTAGTCAAATTCGGTGTTTTCACCTTATTGCTGGTCCCGCTTCATCGTCCAACTTCATCTTCAAAGCGACGGCGCTACGTTGCGATCCCGTGTGCATCCAACCGACATCTTCAGACTTTCCTCGGTTCATTGGGCTCCAAGGCAGTCCGTTGACTCCTGACAGCATCTACATCCACGTAATACCCGCGGGATAATCACAGCGGCTGCTTTGATAGTGGTGAGGTTACCCATCAGGTCCCGCGACTGTTGCCCGTAATCTGGATCAAGAACACGCCGAACTGGGAGCCCCTGTCATCAGGACCGTACACTAACGCTCGTTCAGGCTCTGTTGTGTTGAAACTTGACTGGCTACGGAAGATTCTTCTGAAGGTCTCCTTTTGATTTGTTACACCGTTGTTATTGTTCAGTGCCTTGCATCAATCCCCAGCTTCCGGTCATCGTAACACAACGCAAAGCATAGTGTCTTGGGCCGCAGACTCTCTGGATCCAACAGACCGTGACGTATCGCGACAGCGAATCAATCTGCCAGCGCAACAAACGTCAGAGTGAAAGGGTGTGGGGCCTTTTCTGCAAGTCGCCGAATACAATATGTCACAAAGCCCACGAACAACGGATGTCGAGGGACAGCAGGTGTCAAGCTCAGCAGTATTGCAAGCAGACGCAAACCAGCCGTCACCTGACGAGCATGAGCAGCAAGAAATGAGCAGAGGCCCTGACGATCCCGGTGATCATGGTATGGGTGTTTATGACTTCGAGGTCAAGGAGCAAGATCGATGGTTACCCATCGCTAACGGTATGTTCTTTCGGTTTTGCTTTCACCTCTGGGTCGGACACAGTGCGACCGACAAGGGAGCTTGCTGAGTCTGTACCACCTTTGCACCACCACCTGCCTATCGACCAATGCCATCGATGGCCCTGCCCTTCACATCCCCCATATACAGCCCAATCGCGCGTCTCGACATCCTGACCGTCGAATCAGAGCTGCTTCTGCCAGCCCAGATCTGCAGCTTTGACTTTTGACAGCGCGCGGATTGCCGAACAGTCATGTCTTCTGCATCCCGAGTGCCATCTCGATCACAGCCACTGCGTCCCCGGAACACTAAGAACGATGTCGCTTCCGATGCTAACATACGCAATTTTGCACCAGTCGCCCGAATCATGAAAGGAGCACTTCCAGACAATGCCAAAATCGCCAAAGAAGCCAAGGAATGCATGCAGGAATGCGTCAGCGAATTCATCTCCTTCATCACCAGTGAGGGTACGTCTACTGCTACCGGAGTACCTCGCCGTCCTTCTAGACTACGAGCTGACGGTATGTAGCTTCGGAGAAATGCCAACAGGAGAAGCGCAAGACCGTCAACGGTGAAGACATTCTCTTCGCCATGACCTCGCTAGGTTTTGAGAATTATGCCGAGGCACTCAAGATCTATCTTGCCAGATATCGCGAGGTGAGTGCTTGCGTCTACAGCAAGATGGACATCGCGCTGACTGATATTCGTAGACACTCGTCGCTCGAGGCGAACACCAGAGACCGATGACTGGCGGAGGTACCACTCTCAACTCTGCTGGCGGCGCCCAAGAGACGTCACCTTTCGAAGGAAGCAACAATGGTGGTGCCGTTCTGAGCAATGCGATGGAACCAACCGAGAGTTCCAGCAATGAGTACGCTTATGGCGTCGGTCAGGGAGCAACGGGAGAATATTAGGAACGGTCCTTCACGCGCATTCAACACCTTGGTTGATACACCCGCTTCAGATACCCAGAAGTTCAGGGCTATCACTACTCAAAGTTTGGCGTTCTACGGCGATTTTGAGGTGGGCATAATGTTTCTTCAAGCGCAGCCAACACTTTGGTTTACGCCCCATCCTTTTCTAGATCGAATGAGTATCACACTCTTTTTCGAGTATCGCATCATGCGAAGCAGATGCCTTGAACCATGCAAGGTGTGCACGTACGGCGAGGGTCGCTAGCATTGTCCCCGCGAGCGAACCCAAACGTCTTGAGCAACTAAAGCACAGTCTATATCAAAGATTTATCACTACCAGCAGCGTCCCGTCCATTAGGCGGCCCCTCCGCATACCACGAATCATATCGACAGATTGAAGTGAGTTTCAACTCAAGCAGAGAATGCCGCAACAGATGCACCCACATCACATGACGTCGAGGGGCTAGCCTAATCGGTCTGGAAGGCTCAAGAGCGAGAAGCAAGACGAACGAGGAGCTCAAGAAGGCAGTCGATACGGCAACGAATGATTTCACTGGCTCTCTTGATTGTTGTGACACCATACGAATACGTGATTAGACCAGTAAGAACCTCGCCGAGTCCTTGGGATTGTTCAGGTATCTACGTGTGCAAGCGATAACCTGCATGGCTTCAACAGCGCTACGGCGACAGGAAAGCCTGAAGGTGACAGTTTTGGGTTTGAGGGATACATAGGGGGCGTGGCTCGAGCTGAGATTTGAGTGAAGGCGTGGGCGGAAGATTGGGTCTTGATACGCATAAATGTTTGTATGGGGAGTCCTCAAGAGGACGTTCAATAGGTTGAAGGAAACGTGTGGTTAGGTAGCATACAAGCATCAGACCATTGCTATATAATTGTGATAAGAGAAGCGAGTGCATGATGGATGCCACCTGCCTGCAGAAAGTATCGTGTATTTATATGGTGAGGTCAATGAAGTCATATGTATGTAGAAGCAGTTGAGAGAGCAAGTATATATCATGCGGCAGCGAGAATAGCCTCGCTCGTATCATAGTGTGGATGCTGATTCTGATCTCGCAATAAGACCATGAAAACGGAAGGGACTTGGGGAGTTGTTTATCTGCAAGTCGGAATCGAGAACACAGTATTCAGATAACTTAGCGACGCTAGCAACGAGATGGAAGTTCATGCCGCGAATACACTAGGAGGGAAAGGTTGCAAAGTTGATCGATCAGATCAGTGGTGAGAAGACAGAGAAGTGCAGAGCAAACACAAACATGGAAGTGAGAATGGAAGTGAGAGTGGAAGGAGAAGCAGAAACAATGTACAAACCCCGAAGTTCCGTACGGTTACTCTTTCTGTAACACGATTCTGCATACGCATGCCCGAGATCATGCGAGTAACAATGATCAGTTAGCGACAGATAGCAGAGGGGCATAGAGGAAGCAGACTGCGAGGTAGGAAAGACGCTTACGAGTTGTTGTGCTGTCGAAGAAGCGGGTCATAAGATGGTAGACGCTTCCAGTCATTTACCTCAATCAGCAACGCCAACTTCCCGTCGACCCCAAACAAATAAACCTTGAGCGCTATAACCAAGATTCGCACCGTGTAAGATTAGAGAAGGTCTAGCAAAGACTGTCCCCTGAGCGTAGGCCGCTCATGCTGCATAGCGCTGCCTTGAATCCTCTCTAGGATGACTAGTATGACGATAGATTTTAAAAATGCACAGTTTCAGTGAGATAAGAGGTATGGCAATAGGGATACCCCAAAAATCTGTCTCTTCATGGACGTTGCTTCTATCTGGAAAGCATTGTGCATTCTCATAGCTACATCATAACTATCTTTTGCATACAGAAGTCGTGGCATACATAACCCTTTTAGGAGGAGAATGTTCGTGTCTTTCCTACACGCTCGAACAAAACTGCATACAGATGCTTTAGGTGGCCTAGATTTGGGCTCTCAACCACGAAATCTGCTGAGAATGATAAGTTCAGATTGAACCATCCACCATCGGGCGGCACCCCTCTTATGGATTCGATGGGGGAACCAGGGGTCTTGCTGGAACATGAGAGAGTATTCCCAAAGCGTCTTGAATTGATTTCGGGTATACAAAGATTCTGTTCTATCGGGGCGAAGTCAACTTAAACTTTAGTTTGCAAGCGTCAGCGCTTCAAGTCAGGAAAGAGTAACCCTTGTGCGTCAAGGACGCAAGATAGGAAGGAGCTGCCCATGAAGACTGGTCGACATGGGATTTTAGCAAGGGATGAGGATATGATTCTTTCAGCAGGAAGGTGCTCAAGATGAACTCGCCGGCAGGTAGATAGCAGCTTGGGGTTTTTGTTTGCAAGTTTCGATGTACACGGTAAGACCACTGCGAAAGAGCATAATTCATCAATTCGTTTCGTTCGGAGAATCATACTACCATTATTATTCCTCCCTTCTTAGGATACGGACTTTGGTGTCTTCGGCACTGCTACTTAGGAATCCGACTCCACTGTCGGCCTCGGATATGGGCCCTCCTTCTTGCATCTTCTTTGCACACTCCTTGTCGTAGCTGCTGGGGTCGATACCGAGGATACCGCCAACGTTATTGCGGTCGCCGGGTACGCTGAACTCGCGGAACGCATAACGCCACTCATTCANAAACTGGCGGACGGCCTTACCGACCTTGTCTTTGCCGTTCTTCGAGTGGTGTCCAGTGCCGCAGATGGCGTAGACAGGTTTGCTGGACGAGCTGTGATCGAGCAGGCACGATGTCAAGTACTGAACTGCCTCTTCGGGATGTAGACCTGCCAATGCGATTAACANTAAGATCAACGATATTGAAACACTCGCAAACTCACCATGCAAGTCGACGAAGAGCTCTCCGGCTCCATTGCCCTTGTTGCGTTCCTCGTACAAACATCGAGCGGCCTCACGGTGGGCCTCTTTCATCGCCAGATTTTCGTTATGACCTCTGAGACTGAGAGCTTTTGCGCCACGAGCATCATTCCTGTTCCAGCTAGTTGCTGCCGCTTGTAGAAATTTGTTCCTCAATCCGCCGTGTCTGAAGGCTTCAGCTCTAGCCTTGAGGTATGCTTTGTTGGCAGAGTCTCCAGTCTCCAACCAGGGGATGTGTTCAGGCGCGGCTATCGCCATGGCAGCTGTACTGTTCTCACGAGACCCAGTGTTCGACTTGGTAGGTCTCAGTCCTCTTCGAGACTGGATTTGAGGAGAAGGTGAAGGCGTCATGCGAACAACATCAGCTAGTGACGAGGGTGTAGGCACCGGGCTTTCCTTGTTAGCGGCGTTGCCGTGGCCTCTCTTTCCATGGCGACGAGAGGATCGTGAAGCCGCAGCAGAACCCAGGGTGGGGAAAGCCTCATCATCGTTGACGGCCAATGTTGATGGAGTGGCGGTACGAGACTGATGACGACTGTTGGGCCGCGACGAAGACTGAACGCTTGCATTGCTTGAGGGGACAAACATGGCAAAGGGATTCAGGGTGGACACAGTAGGTGGCTGTGATTGGAAGGAGTTAAGAAGAGAAGGGTCATAAGATTGGTCATACGGGTTGGAATTAGTGGGTTGCAGAGCAGGGAAAGAGTCGTAGTCTTGCAGCTGGAAGTTTGGCTGGAGAGATTGAGTAGGTGGTGTAGCATTCTCATCCATGGTCAATCTGGTCATGAGAGCAGAAGGATCGTGAGAGAAGATGCAAGACTCGCCAGCAAGGCAGGTTCCGGCCAGCCAGTATCTAAAGCGGGCGTGTTAGGATTAATCAAGCAAACAGCATACACAAGGCGTAATTAACATACTTGCACAGATGGTTACNNTTAGATCATGGCTGAAGCGACAATCGGCCCTGGCGCAGTGGCCCGAAGAGAGCCAATATTTGCACACGATGCCGCTTTTCGACTGAACAGAGGGAGTAAGAGGTCTGGACGTAGGACTCATGGACTTTCCAACGAGGTATGTCCTGTTCTGGGCCTCTGTAGCGCTCAAGGCCTGGGGATCGGCCAAGGCCATGATGGTCTGGCTGAAGTCGTAGCCATTCAGCTGGAGGACTTGCTCGAGCTCTTCGTCAGATTTCTCGTCACGCAAAACAGAACGCAGCATGTCATAGGTCGACATCTCTACCATGGAAGGCTGGATCCAGTCTGACGGGTAGGGACCAAAGGCCGAATCACCGAAAGAAGCATTACTACTGGCATCGTCGTTGACTATCCAGTCGACATTGTCGCTTCCATAGTCGCCATATTGCTCGCTCGAGGAGGCGGGNNTTCGCTGAATTGATAGGCGCTCAGGCTGGGGCTGTGAGGGATCTGAGGAGTCGCAAAGGCAAGGCGCGGTGAANNGGGCGCGGCGAGGAAAAGGGAGAGGCGGTCGACGACTTTGCGCGGGTGAAGTGAGGCGGAGTAGGACCAAAGCCAGGAGGAGGGTGGATGGTTGCGCTCTGAGAACGCGGCGAGTTTGNNTGGCTGAGACGGAGCGCGGCTGCCACGGGGCGGGCGATGGACGACGGATTACAGTGGCGCGTAAGGGCGGTGGTGAGGTCGGGCCCTGGGTTGTGTCGCGATGGCGCCACAGCACACCCAGGACAGCATCCTCGAGAGCCTTGCCCGTCAGACGAGCCTCTTGGCGGAGGACGTCCTCGACGCGATCGGCCTTTTCATCTTCGGGCAGGGCGGGGTCCTGCAGTACGGGCAGGCATATCTCGTAGACCGTGTCCGACACCATCGTCGTGTTATGTCTGTTGCATCGGGGTGGTGCAAGAACTAGAGGAGGGTCACTACGAAGAGTGAAGACAAGCGCAGGCGAGGAGAGTCAGGGACGGAGACGAGAGCGAGTAGACGGACGAGATGCAGGGTGCAAGTTGCGGTTGGCACAACGTCTATTGCGACAAGCTTGGGCGCTCTCCACATTTGACGTCGAGCTAGCTCCATGACCGGCTAATAATAAAGCTTCGTTGACGCCCATCTTCCATGTGCAAACAAGAGCCATCTCTGTTCCATCCCTCCTCGCCCAACATGGCCGCCGCCATTGCTGACCGCATCCTCAACCCGGCCAGCGCCCCGGTCCCCGACCTCTCCTTCCTGCCCTATCTCAAGACCGCGTTCCCTCCCTTCGGCTTCCCCAACAAGCACAACCGCCCGACGTGCGCCGCCTACAAGAACGGTCACTGTCCTCTCGGTCCTGCCTGTCCTGACCGACACTATACTCCACCAAACGAACGTTCAGGAATCGGCCATCTCATTTGCAAGCATTACCAGCGCGGTCTCTGCAANAAAGGCGACCAATGCGAGTTTGCCCACACCTTCGACTTGCGTGGTGAAAGAGAGTGCAAGGAGTTCAGTCGCTTTGGACTCTGCCCTCAGGGCGACGAGTGTGCGTATGTTATCTTCTCACCANNTATCTTCCACTTTGCTGATCATCCACAAGGCACCTATCTCCATATCGCTCCCACCTCATCGTTACGCATTGCTCCCTGTCCTCATTTCGCCCGAGGCTTCTGTCCCCTTGGTCCATACTGCAGTCTACGCCACATCAAACACACCACCATCTGTCCCTTCTACCTCGCTGGCTTCTGTCCGAACGGTCGTTCTGGTCCTCCCGACAGGGACAATGTTGTCTCTTGCGAACACGGCGCTCACCCCAAGTGGATTGACGGCAAAGATCTGAAGAAGCCGGAGCCTCGTCGTGTCAAGCCTGAAGAGGAGCTTCGCAGGGAGCAAGAGGAGCGCGAAGAAGAATTCTTTGCCGAAGAGGAGAAGCGTCGCGAAAGATTCGAACGAGGTGAAAGCGGTGGTGGTCGTGGCTGGGGCAAACGTAGAGGCAGAGGAAGAGGTGGCTGGAGAGGACGAGGAGGCTGATCGAACCTCTAAAAACACACGCACCACAAATCACTGGCCATCGTGCTTGCCTGAACCCTCAAGCAGAGTTCTTGGTCTCTGGCTGCAAGGAACTACGTCCCACAAGCAATGGAAGATCAAGTCGTACAGATCTGCATGCCGACGTATGGCGCTTACAGATCGAGTCTTGAGACAGAGTGTTCCCATACAGGAGCAATAGCCTGCCAATTTGGCATCGCATGCTCCTCATTGGACCTCTAACCCCACAATCTGTGCATAGAAGCGCAACGGAGAGTGAGAGTTCGCAATGCAGCGACAATGCCCTTGGAAGGACTGCACGAGCAAGTTAGAGCGATGTCCGTCCTTGAAGTATTCAAGCATCGGGTATTTAGTAGTAACAATGGAAATCATAAAATCCTTCCTTCGAAATGTTTCATTGTATCACAATGTAATCCTCATATCTTCCAGAACACTTCCAGAGACAGGACCCTTGATTAGAAACTACGCACAACCTAAACCTCTCCACCTCCATACACACTCCGCACACCGGACAAACGAATCATGCTCAAAATCGCCGACATCCTGTCCGACCTGACTTCTCTTCGCGTCGGTGTATGTTGTAAAGGACAAGTCTAGCTGAGACTAAACAAGACTGACCTTGAGCAANNGGATCCAACTGCTGCTTTGGATCTCGTCCTGGCTCGCCCACCCAGCAGTGTTACATCCCTATCAACTCAACTGCAGAGAGCGCAAAACGCCACCGACTCAGACGTTGATCTCGCACGCGCTCAGGACTTGCTTGACCTCCATGCCAACGTCAAGCTGGCTCATCGCGACGGTCTCGACCACGCTTTGTTGAAAGCTCGTCAACAAGTCGACATGGTTCTGAAAACCGTCTAACCTCTCTTCTTTCTCGCCTACGACAAGTCTCACTGGCGGAAGATCATGATATTACCTAGCCAGGCCTACGAACTGATTGCTTAGAGCTCTCGTGATCAAGTGCGCTTGCTGTTATGCTGCTTCCACTACTCAAACATGCAATACAAGATCTATCAAAAGACTTCGAACGAGAAGTTTGTGCACACAGTCACGACAGTTCTGTTCAAGCATAGGAAATTGCATCAGTTAGGATTAGGGACGGTTATGATAGGCGGTATATCAATATCTCGAAACCACAGCAGTTGCAACGTTGCTTCCCTGTTCGCCCAGTAGCAAACGCANAAAGAATCGGCCACCGAGCTTGGAGACCCAAAACTTTCTGACCTTGTCTCTCCAGTGTCTCTTTGGGTGTTCGTTGACCGCGGGATCGATGACCACAACGTGTGTGTCACGTCTGACAAAGGTGTCAGGAGGCGCCGAACGGAAGCTCAATACCGATGGTCTGGCCTGTAGTTGGTGTGAATCTTGTTGTAGTTCAGGGGCTGATCTTGTTGCAATGAGAACAGGAACCTTGTCGGACTTCTTCTGTGGCTCATGAGTGGCTGTGTCGCTTCTCCCAATGGCCGCATCTGCAGTGACGACGACGGGCGATGGAGCAGCTGCTGACTCCACAACCATTACTGCGGGTGCAGTAGGTAGAGGGGGTGGTGGCGTCTTGACCTTTTCAACGACAACCGTGGTAGATGAAGCAGGTGCTGGAGCAGGTGCTGGAGCAGGAGCGGGCGATGGAGCTGGCGATGGAGCCCGAGCTGGTACTGGAGTTGGAACAGGAGCAGCTGATGGGCTCTCCTTGACCTTCTCAACGATGACTGGCGCTGGTGTGATGACAGGAGAAGCTGGTGGCGGAACAGGTTCAGGGATAGCGACGACAACTGGAGGTGCTGGAGGTGGCGATGGGGGACTGGGATCAGATGCTGGTGGTGCTACAGCCTTTTGAAGTGTTGGGTCTGCTGCTGGAACCGCAACGACCGAGCCTTCATGACTGGTTACGACGATATNCTGTTCGGAAGGTCAGCGATATGGAACACGGGATATCAACAATAGACACTTACGCTCTTGCGGTGGTGGAGAAAGAGGTGGAGATGGAGGCGAAGACGGCGATGGGGATGCCGCTGGAGGAAGAGGGTCGACCGAGACCTTGGGCATAGGCTCAGGAGGGTTGTCCATTGCGATGATGACGATACCAATAACGTCGTAACAGCAGAGAACAAACAAAAGACTGGAAGAAGAACAGCAAGATGGCTGCGTAAAGAAACTGGACTGATGATGATGAAGTGTGGTTGTGAAGAAGAGAATGAGAATGAGATGGAGGATTGAATTGACCCAGGAAGTGTTAGCAGTTACTGCCTATCGGCGCTTTCCTTTCTCGTGAGTCTCCCTCGCTCGCAGAATGCTGGCATTGGAAAGGGAAGTTGCTTAGCATGACGAGGCTTTTGTTCTTGCCCAAATCTTGGAACTCGCTCGATGTGAGAAGAGCTGTATCGTCAGGTATTTGACCAGGATGGCTGAGGTCCTATCTGAACCGACTGGTGCTATTTGCATCGTCTACCCTTGATTTCTTACACATAATACGATTAATCATGGACAAAACAACGGAGGCTCGAGCCTAGGGAATGATACCGGCGTTGACCACGAAGAGTTTCGCATCACATTAAGATCACATATATCAAGTGCATGTGGCCTGATAAGCACATGTGAGGGTAGTAATCATGCAGTCTCTATCAACCAACAATCTGGTTCTTTCGCACGCAACAAATGTAGTGTGCAAAGAGAATGTGAGTGAGGCAGACCAAACCCAAGAAGTGTCCGTGCGTCCAGCGCGAATCAAACAAACTTGCGGTTGTCACTATCATCCAAAACATCTCTGTACCATCCGTTGTCAACTCCACAAATCACTTCCGCCTGAACAGAGCCCGATACGACACTGGCCACAACATCATGAATCGTATCACCACAAACGTGGACCAGAAACTATTACGTACCACGAAGTTTCCGCCCGAATTCAATCAGAAAGTCGACACAACCAAGATCAATATCCCGGTCATCAAAAAGTAGGTCATACCCAGTCATCTCAAATGCTTTGAGCATATGCCTGTCTTGTTGTCATCACAGACTGATGGTGTTGANAGCTGGGCTGCTAGCGAGCTGTCAAGAATTTTGGGATACGAAGATGATGTTGTTATTAATCTTCTCTTCGATCTTCTAGAGGGCTCCAAGAATGTAAGCTGAGATTTATCTGCACCGTCAAACAATGCACTGATACACCCANNGCCCGATGTCAAATCACTGCAGATCCAACTTACTGGCTTTCTCGAGAAAGATGCGGCTCTCTTCTGCAAGGAACTCTGGAATCTTTGTTTGAGCGCACAAAAGAGCGACACCGGAATCCCGCAGCAGCTTGTTGAGGCAAAGAAGTTGGAGCTCATTCAAGAAAAGGTAGACCCATCATGCTCCAACACTATAATGTTGGTTCTAACCATTTGTCAGGTCGAGCAGGAAAGAGCCATTGAAGCAGCCCGTCAGCGCAGGGACGAAGAAAGGATCCGAGACAGAGATTTAGAGAACATTCGCAACCGAGACCGTGATCGCAGAGATCGAGGTGGACGCGGACGCGGCCGTGGTGGAGGTCGCGATTTCGACAGTCGAGTTCTCAGAGACCATTCCAGGTCGCAATCACCACCATCCAGACAGGGCTATGGCTCAGGTGATTTCCATCGAAACAGAGCTTTGCCTAGGGAGACAGATTCGTACGTTCCTATAGGGGAGAACNNGGTGGCCGAAGAGGTGGGAGACGCCAGCGCTCCCCCTCTATCACTCGCGGTAGTCCTGTCTCGGCATCCCCTCGCCACACATCTCCAGTCCGATCGCGAAGGACTGCACGGCGCAACACCTCGAGTGAGCGCAGCCGCAGCCGATCTGCAGAGCATCGGTATTCCAAGCGATCCGCTGATCTAACACGAGGAGAACGCCGGCACCGAGATTTATCACCCTATGCGCGAAGACGCTCACCACCTCCAAAGCGCAGAAGAAACTCAAGCTTTTCTCCCAAACCAAGACGCTATCGCTCACGTACACCTTCTAGAACTCGACTGAGACAGAACGACCGAGACGGCAAGGGTAGCGTGTCTCCGCCACGCCGTCGACGTTCCCGTTCATTCTCTGAAGATAGGCAGACAAAGCGTGCTAATATTGTCAAGGATCGTCACATCGCTGACACACACGGATCCCATCGCAGTCGCAGTGGACAACGTTCTCGAAGCCGCTCTCGGGATGATTGGAAGCGTTCGACATCTCCGGGCAAAGCTCGCGAGAGCAAACGATACGCATCTGAGACTCACGAGGTCGTGCACAACAAGAATCATGAACAACAAGGAGAGAGTAGCGCTGGCGCAGCAGAGGAGGTGGGTATCGATTCTTAATGTCCCAGACACTTTACTCGAGCACATCTTTCTCTTGCGTCGATACTACTACTCACAGAGTATAAGCAAAATGGATTTAGCAGTAGTCGGTATACTATTCATTTATGAGCTTCGACCTGCCTTCAAAAAGGCTCTCTGCACGTTTCGACATCAAGGTGGATGCTAATGACGGTAGATCCATCATAGGTTAGAAAGCCCCTCGGTAGCCCTCGCAAAGCATAGCGATAAGAGGCCCACCGCAAGTGAATTGAGAGAAAAACTACTCAAAAGCAAGATCATGGCTATGCGTAGGGCAGGTGGAGGGGTTTAATTTCTCGTGCTCGGATGAAGCCATCATGTTATGTTCGTTTTGGAGAGGAAGTGTGGAGAAGATCATCAGCTCTCGATCGCGTGGGGAAGTGCTGAATGCGTGACGCGAACACGAATAATAGATTTCCTTGGAGCGTTCATTCATTCTACAATCGACTGCATCATCTTGCAACTCTTCTCACCTGTACCCCAGTATGGTTGATAATGCGCCGGCGAGCGCAGCCAACACGGACCAGCCAGGTCGTCCCTACTACGAAAGTCTGCGAAACACGCTCAAAAACACATTAATCAAGAAGCGACAACTCGACGAGCAAATGCAAGCGCTTGAGGACAACATTTACAAAATGGAGAGCAGCTATCTCGAGGAAACCAACGGTGCTGGCAATATTGTGCGCGGTTTTGACGGATGGGTCAAGGGCGTCGTGGTTGGAGGAGACAAAAAGTCCGTCGACGACCGCAAGGCCAGAGTCAGAATTCGCGACGAAGACCGCGTCTTTTCGCGGAGCTCCATGTCCTGGATCAGGGTATGTCCGGCCCCTCTCTACGTGTCTTTATTGCTGTCCAAACCACTGACACATAGTTTGCAGGCCCAAGACTCGGACATGCCCACCTCGGCCACCAATACTCCCTCCCATGCACCCACACCAGCCTCGTCGGTGCCTCCTCAATTGACCTCGAGGGACAGCAACCATGCAACTCCTAGCAGTACCGTCTCAAAGGCCAACAGCAAGAAAAAGAAAGCCGCCGACAAGGAGGATGACGAAGATAGCAAGCCGTCTAAAAGACTGAAGATTACTTACGGCCGCGAATAACATCCTGAACATCATGATTTGCTGCGTTCAAGCGGGAGTTGGGGCATGGGTCGTGCATCGGTCAAGGGTCAAGATCAGGCGTTCGGACTGAGGTCGTTCTGGGGAAGTTCAGCAAGAATACGCACATGGGACCACGATTAAAGGTATCGCAGAGATACAGTACAGAACTCTCGTGCCTTTTCGAGAGAGCATATCCTGGGATACTTTATCTTGAATGCTTGTGAACGTGCTTTATAATTATAAGAGTTGCCTTCATGTGTATGGGGCCCAGTGTTTGCTTGTGTTTGCTCATCTGGATGGCGATCCATCTTCGAACCAAGCTCAGTCTCCATCTTGTACCACTAAGTTGTATTTTTGATAGTAGTTCTTTACCCGTCGCATAGCTATGACTTCGGAAGCAACAGAAGACTTGTGGCTCTTCGGTTATGGCAGTCTGATTTGGAAACCACCACCACANTTTCGGTAAGTATCTTGATGACCTCTGTACGCTTGATATACATATTGACCACCATTAGACCTAAGAGTACCAGGCTATGTCGAAGGATACGTACGACGCTTCTGGCAGGCAAGGTGAGTCGATTGACCTAAGCCGGGACCTTCCAATAATGGGAGGACAACNAGTGAAGATCATCGTGGAACTCCCGAGGCACCTGGCCGGGTTGTCACCCTGATTGACAGATCGCATTGGGATACTTTGACCGATCAACATTCGGATGCTCCTCCAACGACATGGGGTGCCGCTTATAGGGTACGTCGTCTGAATGAACAGTGCCGTCGATGGTCCTTGGGATGAGTGCTTCAGGACTAAGTGCTTCACTGAGCAGTGGTCATGCATCAAGCAGGACGTTGGCTTAAATCAATGGCCATCACGATGGGCCCGTTCCAACGCTGCGAGGTCAATGCTAACCACAACTCACGTTGGTTTAGNATACCTGGACCGCATGTGGCAGAAGTGCGAGAATATCTCGATATTCGTGAGATTAATGGATACAGTATCCAGTATACACCATTTCACGTTTCAGAGGCTTTTGCGGCTTCACACAATCTACCAGCACCTATCAATTGCTTGGTCTACGTAGGACTTCCAGACAATCCGCAATTCATGGGTCCACAGGATCTTGGATCGCTTGCAGAACACATTGTCAAGAGCAGNGGGCCTAGTGGAGAAAACAAAGACTATCTCTACGGGCTTGACCAAGCTCTGATGGAACTTGGAGAGGGCAGCGAAGACGAGCATGTCCACGACTTGGCCAGGCGCTGCCGGGAGATTGAGTGCAGGGCGTCAAAGGATGTTAGCAAGCAAGCAGACAGCAGCGTCGTCGGATCCGAGCTGAAGAGAGTGGGAAGCACGGCTGAACAAGAGGAGATTGAGAAGTGAGACATGTGAGCGATAAGGTCGTAGTAGATATAGAGAGTAGATAGTGTGTAGGTGAATGCACGGTCAGCAAGTGCCCCAGTGTCAAAACGAAGGTGTCAGAATTTAGACAGGGATGCAGGAACCAGTGCCAGCTGCGTGGAAGGTTCGTAGATCGGCACAGGTGGCTGCGGGACGAACCGGAGCTTCGTGTACAGTGCAACGGTGCGGAGGTGGACGAGACGATTCTTGTAACTGTTTGAGTGCAGGAATAAGGGGAAGCCCTCTCTTCCATCCAATGTCGACGTCCTGATTGTCTAGACGCGCGCATCTGTCGACATGCGACAAGAGAAGGCGGCCTCATGGAGCGACATCCCGACTTCTGTGCTGCGAGCTGAACTGCTACGCCGTCAAACAACCAACCATGACGACCGCCCTGCCTGTGGCATCGCCCGTACCACCAAGGACTACAACTTGCCTCTGCATGTCTTTGCTCTGGTCCTGATTCTCGTCCTCAGCACACTGGGTTGGTCTTGCCATCACACACTGCTTCTTCTCGCTAATCATGCCGCAGCATGCTCGTTCCCGATTCTTGTTCGACGTCTTCCTCGAATGCCCGTACCCCGTCAATTCCTGTTCTTGTCGAGGCACTTTGGCACTGGTGTATTGATTGCGACCGCATTTGTACATCTCCTGCCCACCGCATTCAACTCGCTCACCGATCCGTGTCTCCCACCTTTCTGGAATCAAGGATACCCCGCTATGGCTGGCCTCATCGCCATGATTTCAGTCATGGTGGTTGTGGGCGTAGAGATGTTCTTTGCTACCAAAGGAGCTGGGCATTCTCACTCGAGCGACTATGTAACACCCGGAGAGCAACACGAAGACATGGCCCCTTTGAGAAGCAGTAATCGCGAGGGCTTCTTAAGACCACTACACCGACGGAGTGATAGTTACCGACCATTCAGTCAGGGGAAAATAGGAGCCGAGGAAGACAGTACTGAGGACATGGCCTTACAAAACACTTCGCCGTGGCAAGAGAACGGGCATTACGACGATACGGAACCCCTAGCTCACAAGGGTCGTGCCAGTCTAGATGACACAGGCAGCAACTCGGATCTTGATTTGGATGAACTGGATCCTTACATAAATGGCAATGGTAATGGACATAGCCACGGGCACGTCGCCGAGCCGGGTCTGGAGCGGGCTGACTCGCCCTCCGAACAACAGCANGCAACAAAAATGCTGCTACAATGCTTACTCCTAGAAGCTGGCATTCTCTTTCACAGTGTCTTCATAGGCATGGCTGTGTCCGTGGCGACAGGCACGTCGTTCATCGTCTTGCTCGTAGCCATCTCATTTCATCAAACCTTTGAAGGGCTGGCTCTGGGTTCCCGCATTGCCGCTATCACAATATTTCCGAAGCGGTCACCACGGCCGTGGCTGATGGCACTGGCGTATGGAGCGACTACACCCATAGGACAGGCCATCGGACTCATGGTACACAATCTCTACGACCCATTCAGCCAAACCGGTCTACTCATGGTAGGAATCATGAATGCCATCAGCAGTGGGCTGTTGTTGTTCGCTGGATTGGTCGAATTGTTGGCAGAGGACTTNTTGAGCGATGAGAGTTACGTGGTTCTCAAAGGGCGAAAACGACTTGAGGCTTGTGGTGCTGTGGTTGCTGGAGGTTTACTAATGGCGTTGGTTGGTGCATGGGCTTAGAATTCAAAAGCATGAGAGAAACACGGTTTTAAACATGTCTCAGACCGAGAAACATGTACAAAGTACGTCTGTAGAAATATCAGATCGGAAGACGATTCCTCTTGGTCCACATCATACAAGGGAATAGGCAGGTAAGATTCGCGTGAAGAACTTGGAACTTTGAATAGAAAGAAGTGACGGCAAGGCATGCAAGAGCAAGAATCGGGGCTCGGAGGAAGGATCCATGATGCCGACGTCGGGTATGGTCGATGAAGTCGTGGTCGGGGCCTTGTCGCAAGGTGGTCGGGGTAGACCAGAATAAGATATTGCCCTTCACCCGCCAGGCGTGCCAACTTCTCGTCTCACAAGCAGTCGCTCGCGCCTGCGTGTTGTATGGTCGTCATTCGTATCCGCGACGAAGTCATCGCTCTGGAACACGCGGCGCTGAGCCGTTTATTACCGCACTGCCCTCTTATCTCTCTCTGCGCCACCCGTCCTCCTGCTAACTAACCACGCTTGTCACCTGGTCAGGCTCGTCAGTGGGCAGTGGTATGCCGATTTAGCGACAATATCCAAATGTCTGCCACGACGTCTATTGCGCCGAGCGCGGCCTCTCCTTCGGCGACCAGCACCGGTTCTTCGAACGGAGGCAGCGGTCCAACCAGCTCACCTCTTCTGTTCTTTGTCGCCCTTGGTTTCGGTGTCGTCTTCACCAACTTATGGTATATATGTACTCTCGNNTCTTTCGTGCCTAGCATCCGTCCCTGACCCCTGCCTCNNCAGGATTATTGTCGGTGTGAAGTACTGCTTCCGCTACAACCAGCGCAACCGCCAGCGCGCACTCGGCGAAGATGGTAACCCCATTGACCTAATGGCCATGCCTCGCCCTCACAGGCGTCGCAAGGAAAAGAAGCTCATGACCATGGACGATGTGAACGAGCGCTTCCCTCTCACAAAGTACAAGGTCTGGAGAGCCTCACGCGAGGCCCATGGACTGCCTGCCGCTGGCGGTGTCAGCGCTGCCCCGAGTCGCGCTCCAAGCATTCGACAGTCCGATCCGCCAACCCTGCAAGACCCACCTCAATCTCCTCGTACTACTCTAGAAATTGCCCAGCAACACCATGCCACCACCATTACCGCGGCCTCGTCGACTGCCCCTATCACTACTTATGACAAAGTGCCATTGGAAAAGACAGAGACCGTTGCGTCCTCTATACACGAACACGACCACGAGTCTGACGACGAAGACGACCCCATCCGTACTGCCGCGCCACCTGAAATGGCTGCGCCNCCTGGAGACACTTGCGCCATCTGTCTGGATAACCTCGAAGATGATGACGACGTTCGCGGTCTCACTTGTGGTCACGCTTTCCATGCAGCCTGTCTCGACCCATGGCTCACCTCTCGTCGTGCATGCTGNCCCCTGTGCAAGGCCGACTACTATGTTCCAAAGCCTCGTGCTGCAGAGGATGCCGACGAAACTGGTCGTAGGGAGCGCGGTATGCGTTTACCCTCAAGCCCTGCCGCTGCTTGGATCGGTGCTCGTAGATCAGGTACCACGGGCAGGAGGCGCATGATGCTAGGTGGTCCGAGATTCCTGGTAGCCGAATCTCACACCGACCAACATGGCTTCCCACAAGTCGTGCAAAGAGGTCCGGACCAGGGCAACGCACATGAGACTCAAGGTGGCTGGCTTAGCAGACTGCC
This sequence comes from Aureobasidium vineae, assembly GCA_903819635.1. Classification (NCBI taxonomy): domain Eukaryota; kingdom Fungi; phylum Ascomycota; class Dothideomycetes; order Dothideales; family Saccotheciaceae; genus Aureobasidium; species Aureobasidium vineae. The sequence goes on from CAIJEN010000014.1 coordinate 584,806, forward strand.
CCGTTTTTCGAACCCTCTTCGACGCGGAAATGATTCGACGCAGGGCAACACTACAACTACTACACCAAGCGATCTTGAAGCTGGAAATTCAAGATAGTTTTGCGGAAAGGTGAAACATCCTATTGGTCTTTGTCTTTTTGGAGCGGGATATATCTGGGTCCCTCCGGTATAACAGCGACGGTTCGGGTCTAGGGGTTGGTGTTTTTCTTAGCAGAGATCCGGATAAGTGATAAGGTCACGGCGATGGTCGGTTAGGACTTATGGGGTTTTCAGGCGCCTTGGTTGGGTGTTTTCTCATTTGCCTTGAAATTTTATGGTTGCATTATCAAAGTTATTTGCATCTCTGATCTCGACTTCGTCTTCGTCTTGCAGACATATTGTGACCCCTGCGCCCATCAAAGTTATGGACTTGTGACAACTCTCCGACCTACATCTCTCCGCATTGAGCGATAGCGACGTCCTGAATGGGCTTGTCTGTCACGTTGGTCCTGACATTCTCGATCTTTTGTACGACATCCATGCCGTCAATAATCTTTCCAAAAACCACATGCTTGCCGTTGAGATGGGGTAGCGGCACAGTGGTGATGAAGAATTGGCAGCCATTTGTGTTTGGACCAGAGTTNNCTAGCAGCGATTTACGTTAGTCTTTTTGATGTATGTATTGGCAACACGCAAGACTCACTGCCATGGAGAGCAAGCCAGCAACATCGTGTCTCAGGTTGAAATTCTCGTCAGCAAAGGCCTTGGTGCCATAAATCGAAGCAGAGCCAGTGCCATCGCCATTGAGGAAGTCGCCTCCTTGGATCATGAAATTCGGAANTCTTTTCTCCTGTCAGCCTTTTGCATGCTCACGTCGGAATATCGCATTACTCACCACACGGTGGAATTTGCATCCCTTGTAGCCTTGGGGATGTCCTAGGTGGTTCTTCGTCTCGCCAGTACAGTATTGACGGAAGTTTTCGGCGGTCTTTGGCACGACATCTTGGAAGAGCTCCATCTTGACTCGACCCAAGGGCTCGCCGCCCAGGGTGATGTCGAAGAATACTACAGGGTTGGGCGATGCCGGTGTTGCCATCTTGTTTGGGCAGATGATTTGTGGTTGAGTCGATGGTCGTGGAGCTAGAAACCAAACGGTGATGAGCGAGCTGTTTTGTAACGTGTTGTATGAGTTTTGTGTCCAAGAGTGATATGTTGATATGTTGATGTGGTGTAGAAGTTTCAGTTTCTAGGAACATCAAATGCCCGTGCTAAGTAATATTAAATCTCACGAAGGCATAGAGAACCGGGTTTGGCAAACAACTCTCGACTAATCCACGAATTCAAGCGACATATTACGCATAAGTGAACAACCACGAGTGATGTGAGGAGACAATGTCGAGGTGACAGTATATTTAGAGACAGGGTCGTACTGCTAGCATGACGGTGTTGGCCTGAGCTGAGACCCCGCTCTTGACATCATCGTGAGCGAGCTCGCAGGATCTAAGCACTCCAAGGTTTCCTCTTTTCATCCCTACAAACTCAAAACTTCAATCGAACCTGCAGTAAGACAAAACTAGTACATCTACAAGGTATGTATATACACTGAGCTCGAGATTGAACAGAGTCGAGCTGACCACACGTCTTGCAGCACCTCAACCATGTCATACGGAAACGATCGCTACGGTGGTGACGACGGCAACTACTCCGGCCGTAACGAAGGCAACTACGGTGGCCGTGATGAGTACGGTGGCCGTGATGAGTACGGCGGCAACAGCAACAGAGGTGGATACGGCGGCGGCGGTCGCCAGGAGTATGGCAACTCTCAAGGAGAATTCGGTGGACAAAGACACGGCGGTCAGAACGATGGCTACGGTCAAGGAAACTCCGAATATGGCGGCCAGAACCGCCGCGACGATGACTCTGGCTATGACCAGCGTAGAGATGAGCTGAGAAACCACGCACAATCAGGTTACGGGTTCGCATTCACCACTTCCTCGATTGATCAGACCACGACTGACTGTATACCTTAGTTCGGTCGCCGGCCCTGGAGGCTACGGAAGAGGACAGGAAGGATATGGCGGCCCTGGCGACAGAGTTGACTCCAACAACCCTGAAAGCAGATATGGCTCTGGTTACGACGACGGCGATCGCTACAACGGCCGCAACGATGGAGGTTACGGCGGCGGCAATGGTGGCCAGGGACACTCGAGTGGCACCTCCTATGGCGGCGTCCCTGGTGGCTCCGATGACTACTCGTCCGCAGCTCACACCGCAGCCCAGCATGCTGGCAATTCTGGCGACTCGAACCTGTTTAGCACTGCCCTTGGCATGCTCTCGGGCCACAAGGCACAGCAGGAAGATGTTGATGAAGACGATGCTATCAGACAGCACCAGCAGTTCTACGGCGGAGCTGGCCAGCCTCATCCAGCCAGTTCTGGCAGCATGGGTTCGGCCGCCGCTATGCAGGCCCTCAAGATGTTCAACCAGGGAGGCAGCTCGTCCGGAAGCGGATCCAAGAGCCAGAACGACTTTATCGGTCTTGCCATGTCCCAAGCTGCTAAGCTCTTTGGTATGTACACGATCGTGGCATGTAATACATCCTGCTAACTCTCCTTCNNAGACCAGCAAAGCTCCCAGGGCAACGTGCACCAGCAAGCTTCAAAGCAGGACGCCGTCTCCTCTGCTGCTCAGATGGCCCTCAAGATGTACATGAAGAGCCAGGGCGGTGGCGGTAACAGCAGCGGTGGCGGCCTCATGGGCCTCATGAGCAAGTTCATGTAAACACAGATGAAACACGACGAAATGAACCACAGTTTAAGATAGCTACGACAATAAAAAGAAGTTGCTATATTCGTTCATACAAACCCATTCCTGATCCTGCTGAATGCACTCTCAATATCAATCTGCTGTAGATATGTCCGGATTGGATCGAGCAAGATACATGCTGCAGATAGATAGTGGATCTCGAGTCTTCGCAATCTGCTTCATCATTGGGATCGGTTCATGGCAAAACCATACGATCCAGCGAAATTCGCTTTCATGACCGTCTGAGTGGCCATCTTATAATCGGCCAGCCTCTCCTGTACGACTCTTCAACTTCAGATACCCTTTAATGCCATCTTCTCCAAACACATCTTCAGACTCAACGACTCGCTTCATCGAAGATGAGCCAATCGAAGCAGCTGTACGAGAGCCTCTGGAGCCGCCCACAAGCACCGCCTCTTCTTGTTCGAAGTCATCTCCAGATATAACCTCCCACTCTGCGCCCGACATGTCTTGTAGAAGAATCTGTTTTATCTTGTCGAGAAACCGAGTAANAGACGCAGCTCGCCAACTTCGCATTGCATCCAGACCTTCGGCCGAAGCAGGAACTTGACGCGCGCTAGCATGAGAGAATTGACCAAATGGCTGATTGTTACGTGTAGGTTGGTCTGGGTTGGTTGATAGAGGCGTCGAACCTTTACTGGTATGTTCGCGGAATAGTGTGAAGAGATTCAGGCCCATGGGACAAACGGCTTGGTACGCACTAGAGAGATTGAGACCCTGAGAAGTGCAAAGCCATGCGACGTTCCAGGCCAGTAACGAGACACCTTCAATGAAAAGGTTGTATCTAGCGGGATCCTCCTTGGCGAGAACGACTAACGGACGATCCAGATGGAGGAGACGCGGTTTGGGCAATGAGCGTTGGTCCAAGGTACGCGATGATGATGGAGTCGATGAAGAGCCTGGAAAAGGAAGCTGAAAACCCTGATACGAAGACTGCAAGGAAAAGATAGTAGGATGAGGATAGCTTGCATGAGGAGGAGTGATCTCAGCCGGAAGGCGGACAGAAAGATAGTGACAACATGTGATCAACAGGCGGCATATGTTGGCGAGCGAGGCATTGATGAGTTGAGGTTGTGCAGAATTGAGTTGGCGCAGGTCGACGATGGAGATGCCACCGACGGCATAGTCGTGCATGATGCTACCATCTGGCATGCGTCGTCGTTTCTGCTGCAATCCCGCCAGCCTTGCCGTCTCTTGACATAGTTTGGTTCTACCCTCGAGCGTGCGTGCTTGTACCTTGTCGAGTCTTCGCTGACTCCGGCGGATAGTTGCATGCAGTGGTTCGAGCAACTGAGGTACACGGCTCGTCATCTCGGCCTTCTCGCGTACTATCTCGGCATGTCGCTGTTTGATGTCGAAGTGGCGTGAGATCTTTTCTCTACGAGCTTGTTCTACCTGCTGCCTGAGTAGGTTGGCCTGCTCATTGATAATGGTGCAGCGCGAGCGGATAGCCTGGATTTCTCGCAGAACCTGGACATGAGCATGCTTTCTCGCACTCTCCGTGATGTCAACTACTTCCGGACTGGAAGATAATAGAGACAACGTGAGATCTGAGCGTGGCGAAATGACAGAGTTGACCTGTTTGCGAAAGGTCTCGATATTGAGCAGGTCTGCCAATCTGTCCAGGCGAGCCTGATACACGAGCGCTCGGGCACACGAGACACATGTCGGTTGTCCACGAGAAGGGAACACTGTAGAGCATACAGTACATTCCATCATTTGGCCGATGGCTGTGTAGTTACCACTCGTGCATCGGTTGCTCCCTATGTTTTCTCGAGTGGTATTGTAGATAAGGTTGTGAGAGTTTCGGGCGGCAACTATATCAACACTTTGTGGCTTCACACAGACATGGAATGTTCTGAAACGTGCTCGTTCGCATAGCACCTAGATTCCAAGTCACAAGTACAGGTGGAAATATCGGAGTGGTTCACAGATGGCAGTCACGGCTCCACGCGCACGTCAGAGTCTGGTAATGAAGCCCCCTAACAATTTAGCAGAGCACTCAGCCGACATTTCGAAAACGTACAAGTTTGCAAATCTGATGTAGCCCTAGACCTCGATTTCAGAAGGAATCTTAAGAGCTCTGAAATTTGTTCTCCGAGTTGTGTTTTGAAGGAGACCAACCCTTGCCGAGGGGCCTGACTACTAACCCATTTACAGCAGTCACGCGTCGCGTCATCCGTGCTTGCCTATCACCAAAGTCTCCAACACCTTGATATATGCTTGTGAACACACAGCTCATGTGTAAACACATCACAATATGGAATCTGGTAACGCCACATCACACGACCAGAACAGTCCTCCACCAGACGAGCACGATGAGGAGGATGTCATTGATCCCCAGAGTCCAATGGATCCATTCGATTGGCAAGCACTAGAGACAGAGTATCTCGCCGCGATGGCCGAATGCAAGGCAGAAGAAGACGCCCATCTTCAAGATTTCGCTTCATTGTCGCAATTCTTCGCCGTCTGGGCAGAAACCATCTCGGGTCGCGAACAGGAAAGAAGCCACCAACGGCATGTCTAGCTACAACCAGAATATGACACTATCTAATCCTTCACCTTTAGTCTGAGAACACAAAGCACATTTGTCATAAAGAAGGAAGCCGAGCTTGAAGAGCGCAGAACACACTGTAAGATTCAGGCAGGAAATTGTTTCTGTGGAGTCTTCCTAACGAGTCGAAATACAGATGTGCAAGTCATCAAGGCATTTCGGAGGGCCCTTTCTATGCTCGATGGTTAAATACCTTCGACACGCCAGTGTCAACTCAGGAAGTGTTCACATACCCTTCTTCGTTTCGGAGTTTGTGCTGCGTGTGATAACGAATCCTCTGGCACGAATCTGCGTTTTTGCGTCATGTTGAAGGAAGAGCATGAGCCTGTTCTTGCGTTATTGCTTTCTTGCTTTGTTCAATCGCTCTATACCCATTCGCCCGAGTATGCAAATCGTGGAATGTTACGGAGTTCAGATGGTGAGCTCCTAAGCCTAGGTTCTATACAAATCGTACTAGGTCTTCGAAAAGTTGAAATCTATCTTTTACAAATGCCACATCACCCTTGAGGTGTGTCCAGCTTAAAGCAGAGGGTTTTGTTTGTATTCGGGAACATCGCTGTCGGTCTGACTCTTCTTGACCTCCTGGTTCTCGATCGACTTCTCGACGTCGGCATCGTTCTCGGCGAGGAACTTCTCGGCCTCGAGAGCTGCGATGCAGCCAGAACCNNTAATGCAATCGTTAGCGAGGGCGTTGCATCTAGTCATTCTACGATACATACCAGCACTGGTGATGGCTTGGCGGTACTTCTTGTCCTGAACATCTCCTGCAGCAAAGATACCCTCGACGTTGGTGTGTGTGGTCCCGGGCTCAGTGATCAAGTAACCGTCCTCGTCCATCTTCAATTGTCCCTTGAAGAGGGTAGTGGCGGGCTCGTGACCAACAGCGTAGAAAAGACCATTGGCCTCAATGCTCTCTTCCTCTCCGGATTTAATGTTCTTGATGGTAAGGCCAGTCATGAGACCACGAGGCTTGTCCTCACCAGTGATCTGGGTAGCAACGGTGTTGTACTTGATCTCGACCTTGGGGTTGGTGCTCAGTCTACGGGCGTTGGCCTTGCTGGCACGGAGCTGGTCCTTGCGAACGAGCACGGTGACCTTGGAAGCCTTCTTGGTGAGGTAGATGGCCTCCTCAACTGCCGAGTCACCACCGCCAATGACGACCAAAGGCTTTTGTCTGAAGATGGGAAGCGAACCGTCGCACACAGCGCATGCACTGACACCGTTGCCCCAGTATTGCTCCTCTCCGGGCAGATCCAATCTTCTTGCCTTAGCACCGGTTGCAATGATGATACTGTCGGCTGTGTGTGTCTCTTCCTCGAGATTCTCGTCGTCGCCCAAGGGGTGGAGCCAGAACTTGAAGGGTCTCTGGGAGAAGTCGACCTTTCCAACAGTCTGGGTAACGATTTGAGTACCGCAAGCCTCGGATTGTGCGCGCATGTTGTCNNCTAAGCGCTGGTCAGAAGGCTGTTCACGACGAGCATAAATTCAAGCATAACTCACCATCAAGGTGGCACCCTGGATGTTCATGAAACCAGGGAAGTTCTCGACCTCGTCAGTGGTGGTCAACTGGCCACCAGCTGCGATTCCAAGAGCGAGGAAACCCTCGTACAAGACAGGCTGCAGGTCTGCACGAGCGGCATAGATGGCGGCGGTGTGGCCGGCGGGGCCTGAGCCGATAATGACAACCTTGGAGTGCATGTTGCGGGCTGGAGGGGGAGCGAGGGCGCTGGCTTCGCGTGCTATGAAGGGGAGAGATGCGAAGGGGAGAGCGAGAGAGGCGCGGAAAGGAGTGATGCCTACACGGCGGAGAGTCGAGGCGAACACTTTGCCGGTGATTTGTGATTGCTTTGCGGAAGAGGTTCGATTGTATATAAAATGGCCAAACTTGCTTAGCAATGCTCTACTCAGACCATCCGGGTACGGCTGGTTCCGTGGATATGATTTTATCTTCTAGAGGCCGGGCGCTTTGGACATTCGTAATCTCAGAAAATCGTTCTTCGGCAGACACTCGGTCGGCCCGCTTCCCACGTGCCTCGGCGGGCTTGATGTGCCACCATGAATCTTATCTGATGTGAACAACAGCTACTCCCACATATCGTCTATTCCTCCATTGGAGCATCCTCCGGTAACTCGCTAGTGGCGCCATCAGTCGCCTGTTCTGCTGCAACCTCTTGTGCTTCCTCTGGAGCGCCCCTCTTTCTCAGGTTCTCAATTCCATACAGCAAGTTGTCAAGTTGCTTCCGCTCTGGCGCAGGAAGCATGAGGTTGTTAGCAGCATACAGTTTTGCACTGAAGCCCTCGTCGAGCTCCAAGTTTGTCTCAGATCCGGTGTTGCATACTCGGTAAGCCTGGAGTCGTGGAGTTGATGCCTTTGCCTGATTAGATCGCGAAGTCAACCGACTACTAGAAAATTGACGTACCTCTGTGACATCCAAAGAGACAAGGACAGTGTTGCCAACCACGGTAACATCCAAGGGCACTCCTGGTAGAGAAATACCAACCATACGGGAGGCTGAGCCCTGTTGTGACACCAAAAGACATGGCAGCTTCTCACAAGCGACCAAGATTGCAGTTTCCTTGTTGTCCGTACCAGCAGGTACAGTCCAAAGTCCGGACACTGCGATCGAGCTTTCAGGGCCGAATGTGGTGGTGGAGGGTTGAGAAGAGAAGAGAGCAGAAAGGGCAGATCTCACGTCGCACTTTTCTCTGAGGTTGCCGGTCCGCCAGTCCCACGTTCCCAGCCAGTCATCTCCACCGCCACTTACCAGGAGATCCGTACCAGGCACTAGGCAGATCTTACTGATAAAGTCTTTGTGCCCGAGGCAGAAACCCTCAATTATGTGTGCTTGAGGAGGACCCCGAGAGATTCGAATATGTTCGTCTCTATCGGCTGTGATGATGTAGCCACGAGTTTTGCCATTGACCTCCTCAGTCGCAAATTGGACATCGGTCAGCATGGAGACATGTCCGAGAAGGAGTTGATACTCGAATTTAGGTCCTTCTCTGGCTTTGGCCTGCAGATCCTTCTGCTTCATCTGATTCTCTAGGGCCCTTCGGTTGCGGCCAGAATGAACAGTCAAAGTAGTAGCTGCAGGGACGTACTTTTTGGGACCTGCATCATCCTTGGTTTCTACCTTGGAGCTCTCTTCGACCTTGTCTACGATGGCAGATGGGAACAGAGGTANGGAGTACACATCTCCAAACTTGTCACCGCACAGGATGGTTTGGTTGTCTGGAGTTACCAAAACCGCACAAGGACGTTTGGGCATGTTTCTTCTTCAAAGTTAATTGGAGACTCGAGGAAAAGGAACCGTTTTTTCCTACCTTTCGCTCAATTCATTCAGCTTACCACTCTCAGTCACCTCGAGGACTCTGACAGACTTGTCATCAGTCACGGCAACGATGTGTTTGTTATCAGAAGCGACTGCTAGCTTGATAACATTCGGAGTAGCTGCTGTCTCGGATTCAAGTTTGCGTTTCTTGCCTGGAGGACCACTATCTGAAGCGGCTTCGACCTAAAAGTTCGTTCAGCAGGCATTCAACAGGCTGGAGCTGACTAGGGTCTCCGATCAGTCATGCCACTGCAGGAGGCGCCCATGTTGAGATACTCACTGAGCTGTTGTCCTTTGCGCTGGCCATTGAGAGACGATTGAGCCATCTGAAAGTTTTACAGAGACGATTTTAGCACCACAGGCGGCCAATAACAGACCCTCAGGCGCAAAAGCCTGAGAATCACACAGAGCTGTGATCTGGTAAGGGTGATTCATGGCTTAGATCGGCGACCACACGAAAGTGAATGGGAGCAGGGAATATTCACTCGAGCATGCAGAATGCTGGCCCAGAAAAAGCCATGGTCGATGCTTCCTAGTCGAACAGGGCGGGAGTTGGCGGCGCCAAGGCCGACACCCACAAGCGCAAATTCGCTCGCGGTCTGGCAAAAGCTCAATATTCGAAGAGCCTTTGAACCTCTACAACAACCATCTACGGGACATTTTCCAGACTTCGCCTGAAACATCCCTAACTCATCGCAAGATAGCAGAAATGGGGGGCAAGTCAGCAACCAAGGCCGCTTACTTCGACAAGCTGAAGTCTCTTCTTGAGACTTACAAGTCCATCTTCATCGTCACCGTCGACAATGTCTCGTCCCAGCAGATGCACGAGATCCGTCACGCTCTCCGTGGCGACTCGGTCGTCCTGATGGGCAAGAACACTATGGTCCGCCGCGCTCTCAAGGGCTTCATCTCCGAGGCCCCCGAGTACGAGCGTCTCCTTCCTCACGTCAAGGGTGAGTTTGCGCGCCTGGCGCAATTGCGCACTCCCAAACATGCGCCCGACTAACACGCTGCGCTCACAGGCAACGTTGGTTTCATCTTCACCAACTCCGACCTCAAGGATACCCGTGAGAAGATTCTCTCCAACCGCGTCGCCGCCCCTGCCCGTGCCGGTGCCGTTGCCCCCGCCGACGTTTTCGTCCCCGCTGGTAACACTGGTATGGAGCCCGGAAAGACCTCGTTCTTCCAGGCTCTCGGTGTCCCCACCAAGATTGCCCGTGGTACCATTGAAATTACCACTGACTTGAAGCTCGTCGAGGCCGGCTCCAAGGTCGGTGCCTCCGAGGCCACCCTGCTCAACATGCTGAACATCTCGCCCTTCACCTATGGTATGGGCATTGCTCAGATCTACGACCAGGGCCAGACCTTCGATGCCAGCGTCCTCGACATTGAGGAGAGCCAGCTCCTCAAGGCCTTCACCAGCGCCATCACCACCATTGCCACCATCTCCCTGGCTGTCAACTACCCCACCCTTCCTTCGGTCATGCACTCGCTGGTCAACTCCTACAAGAACGCCATCTCGGTCGCCATCGAGATCGACTACGAGTGGGAGGCCATCCACGAGCTCAAGGACCGCATCGCCAACCCCGACGCTTACGCCGCTGCCGCCCCCGCTGCCGGCTCTGCTCCCGCTGCTGGTGACGCTCCTGCCGCCGAGAAGGAGGCTGAGAAGGANGGGTAAGAATAATCTGCTCAGGTCATATCCAAGATTCAGTATGCTAATACATCTGTTACAGAGTCCGAGGAGGACGACGACATGGGCTTCGGTCTCTTCGACTAAGCGTGTCGCTTGCCATAGATTTTCTAGAAACAGAAATCTTATCCCGTCCCCAAATCGTCGTGGTATCTTCAGACTGTTAGTGAAACTCGTTCACTGTCAACATTTTCTGTCGAAAGGTTAGTACCATTTCTTTCCACTCTTTCATGCACCTTCGCGGATGATTATACATTTTTAACCCCGAGATCTTCAATGAAGATTAAAACGCAACAACAACACTCTAATTTTTTCATGACGCACATTCACATCTCACACTTCTTTACCACAATATTTTGTTGAACAAGGCTGACTGAGATGAAAGATACAAGATGTGACGTGAAAAGCTTTCTACCGATGTGCCAGTCTATCGTGACACAGTCTATACCAAAACAACTCGTATCCAAAACACTTCAAAATACCATTTTCCTCCCAAACTTTCGCACACTCCTTGACTTGCTTTGTTATCTGTTGCGACATCCGCGTGAGCATATCTTTCTTGAACGCAGTCATCGTCTGTCGAAGCCGGGTTGTGTTGGCAGTAGGTATCCATTTCTTCGGAGAATAATTTGAGGCTGAGGCTTTTGGCCAGTCCAAATCCTCTGTACGCTGGTTCAACATGTAAGGTTGTGAGTGAAGCATCCAGTCCAAGAAAAGCCCAGGCGATTGGCTGTGGTGCGGTACACGAAGTGTTCGTAGGATATATCGCAACACTGGGGAGCTTGACTAGGGTTCTGTCCTGTCGAGGTATCTGCGTGCGTGACTTGACCAGCGGATAGTCTTTAGGGTCGACCTTGCCATACGTAAAGCCAGGAGGCAGACCTCGAGANNAGAGTTCACACTGTATTCTTGTAAGCAAAGTCATCTCTAAAGTCGGAGTCGAAAGCACTTACTTGTCTCTGAGATCGAAGAGGTACTTCCTATATGGTATATTCGACACCTCGGCAGAACTTGGGTCAACGAAGCCGAGTCTGTTCAGTATCTTGAGCGTGGAGCTGTGTACAGACCCAAACAGGACAACTTGTTCGTTCTGCATGTGCCGTAGATAATGATCTCTGTTAACACCTGCACTGTCATTGATAGTTGATGAGGTGCCTGTGGCTTCGTCCGAATTGATGATAGTACCAGCCTCCGAGGGATCGATTCCGACCTTTTTGATCTTTTTGATCGTAGATTTGACGAGCTCGTTGGCATGCGGGAGCCATGAGTCGTCCGCCGGCGTGTCGTGTTCCCAACTGGCGGCCAGCCAGACCTCAGTCTCTGGTCTACATGTGCGATCGACAAATGCGGCTATCCAGGGACGGCTGGCGTTTGTTCCATGAGCAGGGCTGTCAAAGTCGATAGAGCTGAACAAGCGAGAGCCTGATTTGAAGTGTCCAAATTGTACGCGCCGATAAAGGGCGATACATGTAGGCATATATGGAGCCAGCCATCGAATCAGGTCCTTCCGTGAGTCACTGGACACCTCGAATATCTCGATGTCAGTTGCCATGTTTCACGTGAGTTTGGCTGTAGGTGTTGACATCAATCACGGTGCAGAAGAAAGCAAGAGAAGTGGAGGAAGCAATAAATTATCGATCTCGTGCTTCGATCAATTAAAAACCAGCCTGCCGTGTCTTCCGCTTTCTTCAGCGCCCAACGCCTCCTTTTTGAATTGGAACAAGAGCCCGCCGTAGCATACAGGAAAATTCGAAATCGTGGACTTGAAAGACGAGAAAACCTCGTGCAGTTCTATAGAATGCCGCAAACGCTACCCACAAGCACAAAGAGAAAAGGAAAAATCGCAAGGGCGGAGCTCCCCAGGAGCCGTGGTATAGACACCTTTTGCCTGGGGCCTTCCTTGTTTTCATGTCATAACCGTCGTTTACTGAGAGGCACACTGGACTCTCTCACCACCTGCACCGTGCATCTCATCGTCGTCGTCTTCGCCCATGGCGGCGCGTTGTGCGCGGGCGCCCTCGCGGTTCGAGTCGACCTTGTCGAGCGAGAAGTCTTCGGTCATGGCATCCGGAGGAGGAACGTTCTGGGGCGAGCGAGGAGGCAGGACACTCTCGAGAGCGGCCTTTTGCTCGTCGGTCATGGCACCTCCGTCAGGGCCGGGCAGGACGTCGGGGAACTTGACGTCGAACTGGATGTACAGGTTGCCGAAGTCATGGTGTCTGTAAGAAGGCATGCCCTGGCCTCTGATGACCTTGATCTCTCCNNTGTTCGAATGGTTAGCATGCTGATAAGCAAATCGTAATCATGACAACATACCTGGAGAGATAACCTCGCCGGGCTTGATCTCAACAGTGAGCCATCTCTCGTCGAGGTGCTCAACGTAGATGGCACCACCAGCAAGAGCGGTCAAAAGATCAATCTCGGCCTGGAAGAAGAGGTCGTCACCCTTGCGCTGGAAGCGAGGGTGAGGCTTCTGCTCAATCTCGAACTGAACATCACCGGGCTCAACGCCAGGCATCTGGTCACCCTCGCCGCGGAAGTCGATCTTGGTACCGCTCTGGACACCCTTGTCGACGTGAACGTGCAGGACCTTGCGCTCAACTGTGGTCTTCTTTCCGTGGCACTGCTTGCAGCGGTCCTTCTCGCGGACAATCTCGCCCTCTCCGTTGCAGTCAGGGCAGACAGTCTGGAAGCGCTGGATCATGGGACCCATCTGGCGCATCATCATCTTCATACCCTGACCGTTGCAGCCTGTGCACTGCTTGACAGCACCCTCCTTACCGCCGCGACCGTCGCACTTGGGGCACAAGACGGACTTTTGCAGAGCGAGCTTGGAGATCTTGCCCTTGTACATGTCCTCGAGCGAAACCTTGTGGACGTGGTGAATGGTGCGGGCCTTCTTGGGGCCGGTCTCACGACCCATGCCGCCGCCGAACATGCCGCCGAAGCCACCGCCGCCGCCGCCGCCGAAGAACTGCGAGAAGAGATCCTCAGCGTTCATACCACCGCCCATACCGCCTTGCTCGAGACCCTCTTCACCATATTGATCGTAAAGTTGGCGCTTTTCTGAGTCGGATAGGACTTCGTATGCGTGTGACAGTTCCTTAAACTTTTCGGCAGCTTCTGGCGAAGGGTTCTTGTCTGNGCGAGCGGGTCAGCCGGGTGTTGTCCAGCGTGGACAAGACAGCTACATACCAGGGTGGAACTTGAGAGCGCCCTTGCGGTATGCCGACTTGAGTTGAGCCTCGGACGCGTCAGGAGCGACGCCCAGAGTCTCGTAGAATTTCGTGTCCTTGACCATGTTGGCGATGAGGTGAGGTCGCTGTGATAGTCTGAAAGGCGCGAGGACAGAAGCGAGTGTAGGAAAAAACTGAAAGGGGTATCAAATCAACAGATAAAAAGCCAAGGACTATAGTTGAAGCGTAGTAAGCGCAGGCTCTGAGAGGGACAGGAAGGCTTGGGAAGGCGATTGATTTGGCTCCGATAGCCTTTCTAGAGCCTTCGATGATTTTCTGCCGAACGCCGCCGGAGTGCCAAGCCATCTCAACCCTCTCGCTCGTTCACAGCAACTCTCTCACTCGGCCTCGGACAGCAATCACAAGACAAACAATCATGGAATACATCACTGGCATGCATTGACTGTCTTCTGACATGGGACAATTCTGCTTTCACCATCTGCCTTGACTATGTCGTATCGCTAGACATGACTATGATACTGCAATAACATGTAGCCATGACACTTCTATATGCGAACAAATCAGTAGAGTCATCGAGCAGTGGATTTATCTCCAGCCTGGGAGAGTTGACTGGCCATCGAAAGCCCCGTCCATCCATGAATCTCTAATCGGCTTGGGGAGACGGCTTGTGAGCCGCGACTAGTCAAACCAAAAATCTGTTTCATCTGGGGTTCTGCTCTTTCCTGTAACATCTCCAACAACTACTCATACTAAAGTATTTGCACGCAATATCAACATGGAGAGCGACATTGGATTCCAGGCTGCTCTTGAGGAAGCCAGAAAGGGCGCCTCTGAGGGCGGTGTGCCCATTGGTGCTTGTCTCGTTTCAGTATGTCCAAATCGAAGGTACAGCTCAAGAGTCATCCAGCCTTGCAGTCTGCTGTCTTACTTAGCAATATGGCAGTCGCAACCCAGTCTCTGACAACTCGAGCTGTACCTGATCTTAACACCTCTAGAGCTGTGCTGATTGTACCTTCTCTGTAGGCAGATGGCAAAATTTTGGTGGGTCTTCTATATGCCGCATTACAGCGGCTCAATTGACGTTTACTCCCTAGGGCCGTGGACACAACTTGAGAATGCAAAAGGGGTCTCCCACAATTCACGTAGGTACTCGAGTCTCACAGTAGACATTACGTGATGCTGAGAAACACAATAGGCAGAAATTGGTGCTCTTGAGAACGCTGGTCGCCTTCCAGCTTCTGCCTACCAAGGCGCCACTATGTACACTACTCTCTCACCCTGCGACATGTGCACCGGTGCTTGTATCCTGTACAAGGTCAAGCGTGTTGTGCTTGGCGAGAACAAGACTTTTGTTGGTGGCGAAAATTACCTCAAGCAGAGAGGCATTGAGGTTGTCAACGTCAGTTCTGCCGAATGTGAAGATTTGATGAAGAAGTTTATCAAAGAGCACCCTGAGGAGTGGTAAGTGTCTCAACCAGCCAATATCCATCCCCAAGCTGACACGCGTCGATGCAGGAACGAGGACATTGGTGAGCAGTAGGCTTCAAAGCCCTGATTCACCAATCACTTGTCATCATATTCCTGTCGTGCATCTTTTGTTCGGCGGCCTCAAGGGCAGAAGATTTTGTTGTATCTTGGATTCNCTAAAGCATCATTCGCAACGGTAAAGAATTGGAATGGCCGAATCTTCATCTACCTGAAAGCCTGTGGATTTCCTCAAAGAAGAATTTGAGGTCATCGGGGTTGACGAATGGTGTGATTCCNNTGGGAGGTGTTAGCATGTAAATCTGGAACAAATAAACATTGTACATACCATGACCAAGGTTGGCAATCCATCCTTGCTTGCCGCCACCGAAGCCCTCGACCATCTCTTTGACGACTGTGGTGATGGCTTCTCTACCACCGTAAAGAACACCAGGGTCGGCGTTTCCTTGGAGAACCTTGCCCTTCTTTTGGGCAATAGCATAAGCCTCCTTGGGCGAATGCAGCCAGTCCAAACCGATAACATTGTAGGCAGTATCACAGAGGTCGTCGAGAGCATACCATGCACCCTTGGCAAAGACTGTCATGGGTACAACTTCTTGGTCGAGCTCTCTGAGACGGTTGGGCAAATGGTCTGCAATGTAGGTCAAGTAAGGCAAAGAGAACTCCTTGAAGGAGGTAGGAGACAGCTCGCCGGCCCACGAATCAAAGACTTGGACGATCTGCGAGACCAATTAGCTCAGGGCAAGATGGAATGAATGGGTAAGGTGTACCTGAGCACCGGCGACGACTTGTAGGGCGAGGTATTCAACACAAAGCTCGGCAATCTTTTGCAGCAACTTCTTGCTCTCTTCGGGGTACTTGAAGATCCAGGTCTTGACTTGCTTGAACATCTTGGTACCACCTCCCTCGACCATGTAGCTGAGCAGTGTCCAAGGAGCGCCACAGAAGCCGTACAGAGGCACGCGGCCATCGAGCTTCTGTCTGGTCAAAGTAATGGCCTTGTAGACATAGTCCAGACTCTCCTTGACGTCGACTTCTCTTTCCATAATCTCCTGGTACTGCTTGTCGTCGGGCGACATGAGCGGATCAGGGAAATGAGGGCCCTTCTTGTCGACCATAATGACCTCCATGCCCATGGCCTGAGGAATGACGAGGATGTCGGAGAAGATGATGGAGCCATCGATGAGGCCGGCGTAGCGATCAATGGGTTGCAAAGTCAGGGTCGAGGCGATCTCGGGCGAACGACAGCACTCGAAGAAGTCGTGCGAGCCTTTGGCCTCGTGGTACTCGGGCAGGTAGCGACCGGCCTGGCGCATGACCCACATGGGCGGGCGCTCGACCTTCTCACCACGCGCAGCGCGCAGGAGAAGGTCGTTCTTCATGGGTGGGAATTGAGCCATGTCGACGTTGGAATATGTGTGTGTTGGTGTCAGGACAGAGTCAAGAGTCTCGATGGTGATGCAGCAGCTCTTGGCAGAGATACATCAACGCCTCGGCCTCTCCATCGACATCATGCACGAGCGAGAGCCTTTTTCTGACTCGCTCGAACAAACATTGCACATGATCTGACCTTCGACTCTGAGAATGTTCTGCAGGGCTCGTCTGCCCCTGGCTCGCCTGGCATACTCTCTTGCAGCCCGGAGGCCGAACGCTCCTTACTATGCTACTCGTGGAGCCAAAATCAAGAGTACTATCAAATTTCAGGAACTACCCCAGGGTCCTCTCGCTCCTGCTCCGCTGCCTGCCATCGAAGAACACCCGGACGATCAAGTTCAAGCCTATCCGCGTGTTATACAACAACATCTGAACAATGTTAGCAAATTCAGCGATTGTGTTGTACTTACTCGTATAGGCAACTTTTACGAGCTGTATGGCGAGCAGGCCGATCAATATGGCCCTCTCCTCAATCTCAAGGTAGCACAGAGGAAAACTGCCCTTGGTCCAATAGCTATGGCAGGCTTCCAATACACTCAATTGGATCGCTTCCTAAAATCTCTTGTTCAAGGGTTGAACAAGCATGTTGCCATCAGCGAGGAGGTTCGAAATTCTGCCGCTGACCAGATCAAAAACGGCGGTCTCCTCTACAATCGAAAAGTGTCCCGTATTGTTACCGCCGGCACCTTGGTTGATGAAACCTTCATGGACCCTTTCGAAAACAATTTTCTGCTAAGCATCCATGCCAATCTCGACACAACAGACATTGTATCTATATCGCAAGATACAGACGTGGGCCTCACATGGGTAGACCTCTCAAGTGGTGATTTCTTCACACAGCGCACCGAGATAGCCTCTCTTGGCTCCGTCATTGCTCGCATAGGAGCCCGTGAGATTGTCCTCGATTCTAGCTTTGAACGAGTTGACCGAACTCAGCTAGATCGACTATTGGGTGATGGTGGACATGCTGTGACATTTCACAGTGCAGACCCTAATTTTGTCTCCATTGAACATTGGGCTCCTATGTTAGAAAAGCCTGTTTCAAAAGAAGAATCGCGTTCATTCTCCACCCAAGAGGTTCTTGCGGGCTCATTGCTACTAGATTATGTCAAAGGCAGGTTACTCGAGCTGAATGTTTCTTTGAGATCTCCTATCCGTCGTAACCAGGGCGATTACATGAGCATCGACAAACAGACCTTGAAAGCTCTGGAGATCAGATCCACTCTCCGGGACGGACTCTTCCAAGGCAGTCTGCTACATGCAATTCGAAGAACGACGACCAAAAGCGGTGCTAGGTTGTTAAGTCAGAGACTAGGTACAACATGATTCTTATTGCATGTGTTCTGCCAATACTAACCATATTTCCCTTAAACAGTATCACCATCCATGTCGCTTTCAGAGATCAATAGTCGCTTGGACTTGGTTTCAGAGCTGCTTGAGCACGATCAGTTGCGTGAAGAGACCATGTCTGCGCTACAAAGAACAACGGATGTTCTGCGGCTGTTGCAAAGGTTCTCCATCGGTAAAGGGGATGCCGATGATCTCCTTGCTCTTGCCAAAACAATACGAATCGTCAACCAGATTGTCAACATGATGAACACACATCTACCTTCACAGAAGAGCGCTATAGACATGCCTCCGTCGTCTTTGCCATTGAGAGCATTGGTAGATCGCCTCGATCTGAATGGTCCCTCGAAACTTGCAACTCGCATCTTGGAGGCAATCGATGAGGAAGGTTTATCCCAACAGCACTTGGCCGAAGAGGCAGAAGCTGTGGGTGTCGCAGAACTCGCAGAACAGATTGTTGAAGCAGATGAACCTCAGACCAAATCAACAAAACGCGGCAAGGCCAGTGCTAAGAAGGCTGCAGTGATCGTAGATCTCAATGCCGGAGAGTTTTGGATTATGCGAAGGAGGTAAGTCCATGTCGCCGGTCTCTGATGGGTGAATCTCTCTTTGACAATTATCAGTGCCAGTACAACCTTGAAACAAGGGCATCAAGATCTCGACGACATCATGCAAGAAAAGGCACAGCTTATCGAACGTTTGCGAGCAGAAATAGGTATGACCTGATATCTGAAATGTTTCATGTGTAGATTGACACAGCCAGGCAACACATTAACCCTGAAGTGGACTCCCCAGCTAGGACATTTCTGTCACGTCAAAGGCAAAGATGTTCGAGCAGAGATTCCGGATGCAAGAAACGTCAGCTCCACCAAGAATACTAGAGCATTTTACCTTCCAGATTGGTCACACTTGGGATCACGATTGGAAGACGCAAAGTTACGTATCCGCACCGAGGAGCAAAGAGTTCTCAACAATCTTCGCAAGCGGGTAAGTCCCGAGAGAAACACGTTGACTTCATGATACTGATAAGAAGCCAGNGTGATCGAGAACCTGGTCAAACTGAGGCGTAATGCTAATATCCTTGACGAGTTGGACGTTGGGTGCTCATCTGCGGTTCTGGCAAGAGAAAGAAACCTAGTCAGGCCTGTGCTGCACTCTGGGTAAGTTCACTCTGCTTCATAATATGTCTCTCAGCTGAATTGGGCGTAGCACNNAACACACAAGATCGTCGGTGGTCGCCATCCTATGGTAGATATAGGTTTGCAAGAGCAAGGTCGCCTGTTTACTGCCAACGACTGCAACGTGGGCGGAGAAGAGAGCATCTTGCTAATCACAGGGTATGTTTCGTTCGTACTAGCATTGACCAGCATACTAACTCGTATCACAGGNCCTAACATGGCAGGAAAAAGTACTTACCTCAGGCAGAACGCCTTGATCACCATTCTGGCACAGACTGGTTGCTTTGTTCCTGCAGACTTTGCAAAGATAGGACTTGTGGATAAGATATTCAGCAGGGTGAGCCTGCAGAAAGTGTATATATGTATTATCAGAAATGATGCTGACAAGTTCTCANNGGTGGGCTCTGCGGACAACCTGTATAACCATCAGTCGACCTTCATGGTGGAGATGCTCGAGGTGGCTGACATTCTCAATCAAGCCACTTCGCACTCATTCGTAAGTAGAAATCAGATCAGATCCAATCAACATAGCACTGACTGACACATAAACCAGATCATCATGGATGAAGTCGGTAGAGGAACCACTCCAGAAGATGGTGTTGCTGTCGGATACGCCTGTCTACATCATCTGCACAAAACAACCCAATGCCGCACATTGTTCGCAACGCACTTCCACTCTCTAGTCGACATGACAAAGAGTTTCGATCGCCTGGCTTGTTACTGTACAGATGTTGCAGAAGAAGAGGATGGCTCATGGGTCTACGTACATAAACTTCGAGAAGGTGTTAACAGAAGCTCGCATGCGCTTAAAGTTGCAAAGCTTGCTGGTGAGTCTTGAGTGATGATTGCAACTTCTTTCGTGATGCTGATGTTGTTAGGTCTGCCGGACACGGCAATCGCTGTGGCCAAGAGCGTTCTGGATGACTTTGAGCGGGAGAGAGAAAGTGTGTCGTAACAATTTGAGCGTGCTACGGCTCACTCATCCATGTCATCCTGATCACATCTGAAAGAAGGGAATGTGCGCTGGTTGACAGGTGATCATTCTGATTGCTGGCATTGTACGACCTGGACATGGGGTATCTCTAATTATTTCATGCCTTGTCGCTCCTGCGCAACTCATCACTCATTACCACGACTGAATGTGCATCCTAGTCCTTCTTGCCGAACAGATGCTTGACCTTGTCGCCCAAGCTTTCCTTTTCATGCTGCTTCTCTTCCTTCTCCTGGACGGGTGCGCTGCTGTGGCCTCCGTATTTTTCCTTGTAGATGTTTCCTTCACCACCACNGCTGGGTTGTGAGGTTAGACAGGGGTACCATAGATGATGGCTGGAACCACTTACGCCAGTGTGGAAATTGTCGTAGCCGGCAGCGTTGCGCATGGCGGGCTCGGGGATCACGTCTTCGGAAGCAGAACTCTTGTCGCTGACTGGTCTGACCTTGGGCGAATCGACGATGTTGCCGGCACCNNTTGTTCTACGGTTAGTGTTTGCGCTTTGTTGTGGTTTTTGATGTAGAATTCACATGCCTCCACGACCGGAGGAGTACTCGGGCTTTGAGGACTCGCCAACGTAGCCTTCACGTACGATGTTGCCGTCGGTGTANNGCTGTGATGACTTGGTCAGATTCGGGTTCGCCTGTAGTGTCGAGGTCTTTGCTCACATCGTGTCATCACGACCGATGTTGCCGGCGCCNNTTTGAACATGTGATTAGCTACGCCGACACTTGACCAAGGTGCAGTTGACAAGCATACCTCCACGGCCAGTAGAATGGATTCCGTCTGCCATGTTATTCTTGATGTTCACAAAGGTGTCAAAAGTGATGTTTTCAGGATCAAGAACGTAAAATCGCAACTCTCGGCTCGAGATGAGAGGTTTGATATCAAAAGAGAGGAATGAGCGACTATTTGTTGACCTCTGCTCATGTGAAAGCGATGACGTGAGGGACGGAAGCGCCAAGATCTATCGCGATTGACTACCGTGATGGCTTCACTTTGCAACCCCTGTAGGAAGACGGAGTGAAATTGGTCACGATATCGGAGTCATTCAATTCACAGTCTTGCTCGGGAGGAAGGTACTGTGGTGCGAGAATCAAGGTTCGGTGCTTATCGCACAGGGCATCATGATGGTTCTCCCGTGCTGATAAGGATTTGGGAGTCGATTAGTGACGGCATTTACGTATTGAACGGGGAAATGTCGAAATCACGTTGAAGGCCATGCAGCACTTTGTCGTGATACTGTACCAAAGAAAGACCTCACATCAAGGGCTCGAGTGACCAGACGGGATCAACTTCGAGACAGCATCTGCTGAAGCCTTGTAATGCGGTAAGGTAATTGTTATGTCCTAACAATACGCCATGGCCTTCTTCCAACAGCAATGCAAGAACCATCGAGTAGTTGATGCAGCACAATACCATATTTCTTGCACTCAGGAGCCATGGAATACACATCTGCGATAGAGAAAGAGCAGTCAAGCATTGACGCAATACGGCGAGTTCTGGTGGAGGGAAGGCGCAAAGGAGAGACTTGAGAATCGATACTTCTCAAGACGGGACACCGTCTACTATCCTATTCCTTCCTCTGCTTTCTAGATGCAACATGCCTCCAAGAACGCCTACTATGCTGAAAAGTCAAAGGGCAGGGCAAAAACAAAAAGCGCTTAGGTATTGGTGCGATGAAAAACAAGAACGAAAAACACAAATTACAATAGGGGCTTTGCTGTATGCAAAAGAGACACATCCAAACACCTAGAGACCCAAACACAACCCCTTCCTAGCTTTCCTAATTGCGATCATGATAACCTGGGACTACCATTCGGCGTGCTGAAATCTCGTCTCTCTGCTGTGGCGGTGGGTGAAGGCGGGCTAACAATAGTGATGGGTGGAGATGCCAACACCGGACTCATCAACGGTGTCATGAGTTGAAGGTCAATCTTCAAACCATCCCCAACATCGCCGTTCCCGGCATCTGACCGGGTGTCGCCAATCTCAGACTTGGTATCGTCGTCATGGTGGTCGGCACTGGCGTCGCTGACGCCTGTTTGAGGGCGCCCATCAGTGGAGGCGGTGCTGGTGCCCGGTGCGCGTCTCCGGCGGCGGCGCTCGCGTTCGCTATCTGCGTGATCACGACGTCGACGAACGCGGAGGTTCTCACTATCGCGGGCAAGAGGCGGTTCGTCGTTGTCGCCAGTACTACCACGCAGGCCGAGTAGAAGACTAGCTGCTCGATCTGCCACATCTTCTCCTTCGCTGATGGCACCCTTGTCATGCTCTTCGACATGAGGAGATAGTGTTGTACTGTCGGATGTTGATGGGCGCTCAGGTGCAATATCCGAAGTTGGAGAGAGGAGAGCTGAGTCGTCTGTAGGTGATGTTACACCAGCAATCTCAGGCATCTGCTGACCAGAAGCCACGCGGCGTTGATGACGTTCATTAAGGCGGGCTCGTCGTCGGCGATCTCTTGTGTCTCTAGTAGCAGGAGCGGCGGCGCGAAGCTTCTCTAACAATGTGTCCATGGCGCCCTGTGAAGCGGGTGAAGGAGGCCCGGCAGGATCTGAAGTGGCCTTCTCAAGGGCAGATTGACTCGCTTGTGCCTTGCGACGCATCGAAACTTCATTGCGACGTTGTGTTTCCTCTTGAGATGTGTTCTTCTCGTGCGATTNTCTGGCGTAGACATTAGTAAAAGCTTCAGCAGTCATGACATGTTCGATCGAACTCACCTTATACTCGTTGACGAAATTGGCCAGCTTGGAGAAGAATTCTCTCCTCGCCGATTCATCTTGGTTGTCATCGCCGAAGAAGGTCATAATGTCGTTGTACGTTCTCTTCATCTCCTCGAGGTACAGCTCCATCTGTTCTGCCTTTCTTCTTGCCTCCTTCATTGATCTCTGGACCACTTGACTGACCCTGTCCTCAGGATGGAACCTGCGTGGGTCGCTGAGATTACCAGCATCCAAGGACATTTGCACATTCTTGATGTTGTCAATATACTTCTTAGCATCGACCATCAGCTGATCAACATTCAACTTGGCAGCCACAACAACGCCACCAATGTCTTCAGTGAAGCCTTCCCATTGGGGATACTGTCTGCGTACGACACGCTCAACATAATCCATCAGGGTAGATTCGTTCTTATCATCCTTGACCATACCAAGACGGGCGAGCGAACTAAGCTTGAAACCAATGGCTTGTTTGTTGGAGTCGTTCATGTAGTTACCAATGTCGAGGATGAGACCAAAGACTGGCATCAAGCGGACAGAGTCGCGAAGTGATTCTGAAACGTTGCAAACCATCTTCAGCTTGTCCGAGACCTCGTCGTATTCTTGCTCGAAGCTCTTGGTCAAAGCCAATGCCCTCATTCTGGCCTTCCAGTAGTGGTGCAGTTCGAAAGCTGTGTAAAGGTAGATCTGGTCCTCGCGAGTTAATTCAGAAGGATCCTGCTCTCTAGCTGATTTCAGTGCATCCGGACCAGTCCAGTCTCTGCTGTAAGGTGCCATGAGCTTGGAGGTGTTGTCTGGGATGGTACACATGTCCTCTCTTTGCAAGAAATCCATGACGACAGGACTCTCTAACACTTCCTTGTCGCAGTGTATGATCATGCGGACAACATCCTCCAACGGCCGTTGTGAGAATACTGCCAAAGAAATTTGGAAGGTCTGCATCAAGTTGCTAGGCATGATCTGTTTCTTGTCGCTCTTCTTCTCTTTCTTGCCAATTGCCTTGATCTCCTTGGCCATGAAGAGACGCTCGATTTCATCAAGAATACCCTTCTTGCTAAGTTCGGCATACTTCTCCTCCTTCGCTTCATGTGTAGGTGCATGCGAAGCCCACATGGTGAATTCGGAGGAATCGACCTTCTCCCAATGCAAAGCCTTGAGCTTCTTCTTGGGCCTTGCGACACCCATTGCACCGGTGGAAGTAGCTGCATACTGAGCTTGGGGCAAGAATCCACCCCTTCTGGCTCCAGGCATAGGAGGCGCTCCTGGTGGGGGAGGCGGAGGGTGGTCCTCCTGCCTTCATACCTGGCATGCCTGGCGGAGGGGGAGGTGGTGGACCACCAAATCCAGGCATAGGAGAGCCGGGCATAGGTGGAGGCGGAGGAGGAGCCCCAGTAGAGAAACCGGGCATTCCTGGCGGGGGTGGGGGTGGTGGGCCGGAAAACCCAGGCATAGGTGGTGGTGGTGGTGGTGGCGGGCCACCGGAAGAGAAACCAGCCATACCTGGTGGCGGGGGCGGCGGAGGAGGCGCGGCTCCGTTGAAGCCTGGCAGCATCGGAGGCGGAGGAGGAGGAGCAGCACCATTGAAACCAGGCATAGGCGGTGGTGGCGGAGCAGAAGCTCCATTAAAGCCAGGCATGGGTGGAGGAGGGGAGGCATCGCGCCATCGAATTTGGGCTCGCCATCTGCCTTGAGCTGAGCAGAAGGATTCCTGACGTGTTGAGCAGAAGGATTTCTGGCATGCTGAGCGGAACCGTTCCTCGGATGTGAGGAAACATGTCTGGAGTGCGACGACACATGTCTAGACTGGGAGGAGACATTCCTAGAGTGTGTAGAGCCAGTAACGGTGCCGTTCTCTTCGTCGTCACTCGCGTCGATACGGCGGACCTTGTTGACAATGTCATTAAGATAACCAGCCTGAGCATGAGCAGAGCTGATCTTGGGTCGCTTCATCTCGACAATACGAGGCTTCTCATAAACAGTAGCCTCTTCGTCGTCCTCATCCTGAGACTCATCACTGTCTTTCTGAGATTGACTAGGAAGTGGTTTGCGAGTGATGCCGCCTCTTTGTGTCCTGGAAACAGTTCCGATATAGCCGTCGGGCAAGCTATCAGGAATTGCACCAGTCGTTCCACCAGGGCCATCCATTTTCTCACGCAACTCACGAAGCTTATCCGAGGGGTCGACTTGCTGCCAAACTCTACCTTCGAGTTTCGCCTGCGTCTTTGCTCTTTCAAGCTGCATCTCCAGACGGTCCATGAGCTTTTCACGATCCAGGATACCTTGCATCTGAGTCGGATCAACAGCAGCGCCATTCTTGTTACCATTCTTTGCCGAAGAAGCTGCAATATCCTGAGCATCACGCAGCATAAGATATAGCTCTCTGGTTTCGAGTTCATTCCGTTGCAGCTCCAAAGCTCTCACACGTTGAACTTCTGCAAGTTCTGCTTTGAGGCCCTCGATTTGGCGTTGTTGGATCTGGACAACCGAATCGCGCTCCTCAAGCTGACGTGTAAGCTTCTTGACTAGTCCATCGGCACCAAGCTCGAGTTGAGCTCTTAATTCATCACGCTCTGCCAGTGCTGATTCGGCAATTTGGCGAGCTTCCAAGGCTTCGTCTCTTGCTTGTCGAGCTTCGGAGTCTGTATAAAGCTTGTCCATCAAACTCTGGACAGTAAAGTTGAGACTCTGCTTGAGGTCCATGTCGGGCAATCGTCTGTCCATGGCCACATAACTCAACATGGCGTCCACAAGCTGGAACATGCGAAGCCTGTCCTCGGCCTCATTGTCTCTAATGAGCAGCAGATGCTGCAGAGAAGATACGAAGTAATCTGCCGAATGACTTCCGTTCACCTTGGACATGATTGCTTGAACAATCTGCACAGGGTCGCTAAGATCCTGGGGCTCTGGCTCTTGACCATCGACCTGGTTCTCTTTCTCGAGCAGATCTTCGTAGTCGATAATCTCGTTCGCTCGATACCTCTCAACTTGCTTGTCGATAATATCGTACTGGAATTGCTCCATCTTGTTGAGAATACGCTTGATACCGCATGCTGTGAATTGGGCACGGATATGGCATCGTAAGTGCAGGTCTCGTTCCGGCGCATCAACAATCATGTTGACGAGGAAAAGAGAAGCAACAGCATATTCCATGAGCAGGTTCTCCATACCAATGCCACCACTGCGGACCTCATCACTAGCTCCAACCAAGCTGCCCATCTTGCCTCTGCCGTCAACAGTGACCTCGACAATGCGCATCCAAGCATCGAAGCGGCCATTTTCTCCTTGCGAAGATTTGAGAGAGTCCAGGGCTTGAAGAACCTTTTGATGGCCTCGTCCTTCTGCCCAGTGACACAAAAAGGTGAGTACTTCGCTGACGAGTTTCCTGGTGTTGAGACGAGGTGAAATAAGAGATGCCCCGAGAGCATTAACAATAGGGGCGTGTTCGAGAGCATCATCCGCACCGTACTTGTTGTTCATCAACGCCTTTAGACATTTGACGATATCGTACTCGCGGTCCAAGTCTCTTTCGTTAACAGAGGGGTTTTGCGGACCTGTGGTCTGCTTGCGATTATACTTGCCGAGCACATTTGCCAAAGCGACCTGACCTTGTGCTTCCACGAATGCCTTTACCCATCCGATAGGCTGAGTACGCAGACTAACGGCCAAACTTTGCAACTGCTTTGCGCTGATCGAATTGTCGAGGACTTTGCGAACGTACCATTCGGGACTCCCTTCTTCGTCAGCACGGCCCAGTAAGCCCAAACCCGTGTCCGCATTGATTGTTGTCCTCGCGTGCGCACGTCTCTTTTGTTCGCCCTGCCATTCAGCCAATCTGTCCTGATGTACCAGAGTCCATTTCTTGTTTATAGGGTATGCTTCCATCTGCCTCCGGGCCTGTTCAGGCAAACTCTTCCACCCACGCTTGTGCATGAGTTCCAAAAATTCCTTCTCGATAATGCGGTCGTCGGACGGTCGTTGTAGATTGAATCCGTCAGGAGTAAAAGATGCTGTAGAGCTGAAGGCTGAAGGCTGGTTGGCGCTAAGGAAGCCATTCTGTTGAGATCCACGAGTGGACGAGGGAGCTAGTTGGGGGAGGAGGGTGGTCGAATCAAGCGACATATTGGGGAACGAAGACGGCGAATGTTGCGGGTGCATGGATATCGACGTGCGATGGCTGTGACTAGAGCGTATGCTGGCCCTATCCGAGGCAGGATATTGGTCATATTGCGAGTGTATTGAGTTCTCATAGGAGCTTGTTCGGCCAGTGCTGGCCAGTGAATATTGCGATGCATGCTGCGGCGGCCGCGGTGGAGCAGGCAGCTGTGAACTGTTCTCTGGTAGATAATCGACACGTACTGGCGACCTTGTATCTCGCGGTACGCTGTCGTAGGGGATAGCTGTCATAAGGCCGCCGCCATGGTCGATGGAACGGCGCGAGGAGTGTGAATGTGACGATGAAGGAGGCTGCTGGTGGTACTGGTGTTGTTGGTGCGGAGGAGGCACAGGTGGTANGGGGGTTTTGCGACCATTCCGAAGGCAGCGAGGGACTGTCGGGCACGTGTTNNCGTTGTGCTTGTCCTTGTGGTGACGGCGCGAGAAGAACGACGACTTGCCGCCGGACGTCTGCCGCCCTTTGGCATCGCCCGAGCCCGAAGAAAACATGGCCGCTCTAGTATGAGATGTTCATGTCAGGTGCACCGTCCGTGTCGTGTGGCTGTCCAAAAGAGCTTCGTCCTCGACAAGCTTCTCCAACAAACGGATGCCGTAGCGAGCAAAGGGGCCGGGTAGGTGAGTGAGGCGGTATCAATGAGGTATGGAATCTTTTGAGGAAGGAACAAAAAGATTGGCGGCGTCGTATGCCTCTCAATCCAATCTCGGGTCGAAAGGGAAAGAAGCACAAAGGCGGCTGACTGCGACTGCCCGGATTGTCACTGAGAACGAGACGGTCTCCTGTTTCTTGTTCTCCCACGCTCTTGCCACGTCAAGTCGGTCAGCCTGTCCTGATACCTATCGCTCGCTTTCTTTGCTACTGTCACAGGCTCTCTCTACAGCATCCAGCTCACAAGGGTCGAGGGCGACGGGGTCGACATTCATCAAACTTGCCGACCTCCCTTCCCCACATTTTTGGCCGCAACCGTTTCGTCCGTGCTTTCCGCTTGTGTTTCAACGAGTATCCTGCGCCATCTGCTCGCCGTCTTTGTCTCAGACAATCACGTCCCTCGAGAATTGATGTAGAAGCTTGTACAATGTTTCTCTTCATCACGCGACACTCTTGTAAAGCTATAGGACCACCAGATTGGAAATACGATAATAATATAAAGTTGCAAGCAGGTCAGATCATCCACATCCGGGCAATGCAGCAAATAGGCTTTCAATGCTACACGGACGAGACCCTCGGATAGTCAGTATTCTGTATGTCGAGGGCAAGATGCTGGACAGTTGAGCTATTCAGACACCACGAGAGATATCTCACGTCACGCTTTACACTTTGGTTTCGACGAGGAGGGGTTGTTAAGGAGGAAAAAGAAAAAGATATTCTGTTTGACTTGTAAAAGGAAAATTATACCAAGGAAAATGTTTCGTCTTGCCCATTTCGTAGCACACGGCCTCGAGAACTCCACACTTGGGACACATCAAGACTGATATGTTTTCCGTACTCCTTTTCTTTTTCCCCTGGTACACAGGCTTCATTCTTGAGCCACCTTTCTCATCCAACCGTCCTCTAATCGGTCATGCGCCATGAGTCGAGCCACTTGAGGTGGGCCCATTGGGTGTGGCTTCCCTCCATACCGAACGTGATGGCTCTAAACATCCAGAACAGCGCAATGACAACGGTGTAGAGAACAGCGTAGACGCCATATTGCACAGCGCGAGGGAGACGGCTTGTGACCCAGTCGGTGCAGAAAGCGAGGCACAGAATTGCGAAGTAGAGAGCAGGGTAGTAGTGATGGACATAAGTAACACGTCCCATGGCCATGAAAGGTCCGTAGTGCAGAACCCAACCAATGACGGGGTAGATACCGGCGTAGTGAATCTGGTCGATGTCCTTTTGCGACAGCTCGTTGTAGCCGCGCTGCCAGCGAATCAGGTAGTAGGCGACGAGAAGACCGAAAGCGGGGAGAGAAGCAGTACTGGCCCAGTACACGAAAGGGTTACCGAGGAGGAAGTACTTGACAATGTGGTCGTCCCAGCCGCACATGCGGAGACCAACATTGAGAAGGGGCCACTGCCAGGGAGAGGAGGCCAAATCGTCCTGCTTGTCGGGGTCAGGGACAAGGGCGTTGTTCGAAGTCATCATAGCAACGTTCAGGTGAATGAAGTCACGAAGGAAAGGAGATTTGTAGGCTCCGGTGTCAGCGGCAGGAAGCTTGTCGTTCCAGTGGGACTCGACGTTCCAGTGAGTGTAGACATCGCGAGGGTGGTTTTCCTTGACACAAGTTGTCTCAATCTGCTTGAAACCCCACTGAGGCAGGTTGACGTTGCCAGCACGGAGGTAGCAGTTAAGATCCACGTGTCTGAGACGGAAAGCGGTGGTCAGGGTGCGGACCTTGGAGAAATCGCGCGAAGAAGCGTCGTTGACAACCTCAACAACCCAGTGATCCTTGGTGTCACCAACGGTAGTGTTGCCGTAGCACGAAACTTCGTAGTCGGCCTTGGTGACAGGAGCGGCGATTGAGTGAGAGTGCAGGTTGCGACCAGTCTGAGCGTGAATCAAACGAATGACATCGCCATTTCCGACATACTTGAGAGGAGCCTCGGCATCAAACTCGGGCTCGTGACGGTTGGGGTAGAAGAACCAGTCGTTGTTGGCATCCTTGTGGTGGTAGCAAGTAATCTGTTGTTGCTGCGAGCCTTCAGGGAAGGTCTGAACGTGCGAGTGCAGGAGACCACCACCGTAGCCCATGTTCTTGAGGGTGGCGCGAGAGCCGAGAGCGATTTCAAGAGGGCTGTCGACTCCGACTTCGGTGCCCTTGAGGTTGGCCTGGAAAAGAGAGCTCATCTGGGCATCGCCGGGACCGCTGTTTTCGAGAATCAGGAAGTGCAGGTAGAAC
Source organism: Aureobasidium vineae (assembly GCA_903819635.1). Classification (NCBI taxonomy): domain Eukaryota; kingdom Fungi; phylum Ascomycota; class Dothideomycetes; order Dothideales; family Saccotheciaceae; genus Aureobasidium; species Aureobasidium vineae. The sequence continues at coordinate 614,597 of CAIJEN010000014.1, forward strand.
GAGAACATGTAGACGATCATCGGGATGACGATCAGGCCGACGACACGGAAGCCGAGGTGAGCTGCGAGCTCAGNTCTAGAAAAGTCATGTCAGCAGGATTGTCTTGTTTCAACCACATGGTTATAGCATACCTTAGGCATCTTGAGGTCGCCGAACTTGTTCCAAAGATCCTCAATAGTGTACAGACCAACCAAAGCAGTTCCGAACATACCGACCCACTTGACACTGCAGACGCAGCCGATGGAGAGACCGCTCAGCAAGAGCCACAGAAGCCACTGAGCAGAGAAAGACTGGTTTTGCAGTCTGTGGAAACGAGCCCAGCAGAGAACAGTGGTAAAGGTGAAGAATAGAAGCATGGAGTCGAGCAGGATGAAGCGACTGATGGTGGCGTACGAGTTCTCGAACAGAACCATCAGGGTGACGAACCAGGTCGTGGTCTTGCGGAAGTTGAGCTCCTTTGCCGTGTAGTAGGCCAGGGGAATACACAAGGCGCCGAAGGCTGCGTTGAACTGGCGCATGAAGACGTAGTTGATTTCCTCGGGGTAGGTCTCACCAGACTTGAACTCGAAGGTACCGTTGTATCCAGCCAGATAACCCGAAAGGCCAACCAGCATCTTTCCCAGCGGAGGGTGGACATCAAAGTAGAACTCGCGTTGCAGGTAGTGCGATCCGAACTTGCCGAAATGCGCCTCGTCCCAGGTGACAATGGGCGAAAGACCGATCTTCCATAGACGGGTGAAGAAGGCGAGTGCGGTGAAGAGGATGGGTGCGAAGATGGGCTCCAAGTCGTCGATGACATTAATGATACTCTTAGCCTGGCGTTACAGGTCAGTCTGGATGCGCACTGGGTTGCAAAGAGCTTTATTCACCTGCTGCTTCTTCTTGTCATCAATGATGGGCTGCTGTTGGACAGCGCCATCCTGTGCCGGAGCACCAGCTCTTCTCCTCAACTCTGCGGCATCGCGGTCTGCACCTGTTGCGAATCCTTGGTTTGTCGCAGCCATGTTGGATGAAGAAACGTGGCTGTTACGGTTTGGTGAAAGTCAGACTGTTTGGACAGTTGTGCTTGACCCTGCTTTTTCAGAAGCGTCTACTCAAGCTAGCTGAGCTCCAGTCGGCACAAGCAACGAGAACGAAGCAACAACAACTAGGAAAAAATCAAAGTCGTCGAATGGACGAAAAGAAAGAAGGAATTACAACGAGTGGGAGAAAGAAGAGAAGAAGGAGGAACGTCTCTGAAGGATGAGATAGAGCGAGAATGCACCCCTTTCAAGATGCCAGCGTGGAGCTGATGGAACGGCCACTACTTTCCCTCTCCTTGCCCTCCAGAGACAGCTCGCAGGTCCCAGCTTCGGAAATGTACGCGTTCCCGCTGCCAAGCCCCCTGGGTTCCGCTCCCGCACAACCTCAACCACTGACCTTCGAGGCCAACTGGCAGCTATTTTGATCCATCCTTTTCCTCTATCAGATCATCTATACCACTTGTATCGCTGCATGTCTGTACAGTCTTCCTTTTCGTGCTGCATACCATACACCTTAAGTCACCAACACCCTTGAGACACGTCGCTCTGCTCTCCACATATCATAGTCATAATCATGATATCAGGGTCACCCGCTTTACAACGCTTCCAACAGTCTTTGATGGCATAACTCTTCAACAACGTAATGTTTTTCTCGTTTTGTACTTGTGATATGCCCCTTATATATGTAGGTGCCGGTAGTATATGCCTCAGAGTGGTATCAATCGTTGTTGCTGAATCATTGTGGAAAATGTTTTTCTGTATATGCTTTCCCAAAAGCTTGCCTCCAAACTGATGTTGAGTCACCCAACTTTCCAAACACACACGCGATGAACAATTTGGAACCAAAACAGAATAATGAAGCAGTGAGATATCACTTAGACCATCCGAAGGACACATTCGGTCTTGCAAAATACTTGTTAGACCAACAGAAACCAGACGATCTGTGGCTGAGAAGATACAGCGCCAGCGACCTCGACAGCAATTGTCGAGCATATGACCTTGGTATTGCTTTAGAAGTGTATTGATATCGTCGGGGCGATCTGCAAGCACGAAATCGTAGACGGTGATGAGAGCACAAGGAAACTAGAAGCGAAAATGTTCATTTGGTTGATGTCGTCAGTCACTGCTAAAATCGAAGCAAACTCTCCACCACCCGATATCTTCCATGCTTGACATGGTCTACTTGCGTTCATTCGACGACTCCGAGTCTCTGGCTTCCTCGGATGTAATTTCATCATCTTGACACGTGAGACGAAGCAGAGATTCTGTACCACAGATGCTCACAGCCTCCGTCGTAATATCGACTTCCATCTGCTTGTGAATGCCAGCTGATGCGGTCTGTCCGTCACCTTGACCTATGACAGTCTCGATGCCGACCCAAGAACGAGGGCGCATCCTTTCAGGCACATGGCTGCTGAGAGGCTTGCTCCTGGGCGATTCATCTGAGGTGGTAGGCTGAACCATCGGATAGCTGTTGCTGCTGCGCAAGCCAGAGCGGCCGCAGAACCCAGGGATCATACGGGCGATAAATGGTCGGAGCAATGGCAGACAGGCACAAATGATTGCAACATTAGTTTCGACTATGGTCCAACAGAGCGTAACGGCACCATCATCTGTTTTGTGATTAGCTCTAATGCAAATAGTGCAAGTCATGCTTGCGCATCTCAGATCCGTGTCACTTACNNAAGTGGTATCATCACCAAGACCTCCTGTCTTGAAGGTTGTAATGCGCATGATAGTCACAATGACCACACTTGAAGAGCATGTCAGCAGAGCCAAGTATCGATATTTGAAAGGGTCTTACAAGCCACCAAGTGAGAAGACCAAGCAAAGACCCATCTTCTGACGTGCAGGAATTTGAAGCAAGTTCTTGACCAAAGGCATCGGCAAGACAAGGATTAACAGGTCGGAGATGGTGTTGAGCAGCGACTGTGCCAACCACCAGCTGAAGGGATCCACACCACAGTGACCAGGAGAGTTCTTGTCCCAGTAGTGGCTGACGGGAATGCAAGAGAGGACATTCACGATGAGCGTGACAACACAAAAGACCGCAGAGAAGACCATCAGTGCGTATACAGACTTGCGAAAGTTGACTCCGAAAGCCGTGACGTTGGGTGTGTCGCCGAAGACGCGGAGGTAGAGAAAGAGGATCGACAGCTTAGTAGGCCAGATTGTGAGCTTGTACAACACTTGAGCCCACCAGAACCACTGCTAATGTCAGTATGATGATCGAACCAGTCAGATAGAGGTCGGTACCATAAGAGCTCTAGCGAGCTGTTCATCAGTAAGGGTGGACATAAGAGCGCCGTAGCCATTGGCGGCCGCTTTCTAGAGTTAGTGAGGAGACTTTGACATCAGATTGAACGTTGGTGTACCTAAGCAGGCGACAGCGCTCTCCAGAATCGCGAACAANNCTTCGAAGAAGAACGTCAGTGGAGGACTCGGAACCAAGCGCACATAAAGACTCACCATGGCGACTGCAATGAAGCCATCTTCATAACTCGTAGTGCGTCTCTTCAGGCGAATGGCGAGGCGCAATGTACAGATGATGAATCCCAGGACGACGAGGCCAACGGCGACGCCCTGGATTAGAGGGATTCTGGTGTGAGGTTCATCGGCAGCGCGGATGGCAAGATTTGACCACACAGCTGGACGTTGAGTCGGGGCCATGGCGGCGGATGCAAACCACTTACTGCGAAATGTCGAGGGATGAAAGCGCAAGTGGGAAAATGTCGAGTTATTTGAGAGCTTCTAATGGAACAGCAGGGTCATGTCGAGTCGAGAAGACACTGCAAACAACAATGCGCTGCAGCGATTGACATGATAGATTTTCACAAACGACAATGAAGACTTCAAACCAAAGTGAGTCCTCGACCAAGCAAGCACTCGGGGACAACCAGCAGCTCCCACGAAGGACTCACTTTCGCAAACGCTTATCCCGTCGGAATCAACAACTGAGTGTTACAGAATTGATGGCAGTCGGGAAGCTGCGTCTGTCGGCAATCAGAATGAGGGGCATGACCTTCGGAGGCAGGCAGGAGCGACAGATCGGAGCGCATTCCCTCGAGAACCGACACACAAGGTCGAAGCCTGCGATTGATGTTTTAGATCAATCATGCTTGCCAGGCAAAGTCTTGAAGCAGCCGAAGTAACAAGCGGTACATGGTCAATCTCGAGGCTTCTGCTTCGTTCAACACCGTCATGAGTCTGCTATCAGTTGACGCTCCTTCAAAATCACGAAGACGTCAACTCAGATTTCGTCACGTCTGGGATCAGCGGTTGCATGTTGAGAGTGAAAGAAGGGGACTTGGGAGCGCGTGGAACGTGAAGAGAGTGAGCTCCTGCACGGACCCTGCCAGCGGTGATGTCAATCTCCCAGCCTCTTCTTCCATTGTGCCATTCTGTCCCAGTGTCAAAACTGCCATTGAAAAGCATGCGGTGAATTGAAACAAATATCTATACCTATCCTCTGGCGCCCAGGAAACCTCATCCAAAAATGCCGATCGTGTCTCGTAATCAACGCCTTGCGACAGAGACTTTTCTCTAAAAGAAGTCACAAAGTTCATACCTCCAAAGTTCACGTCGTCATTCATCATGCTCAAAAACTGAAGCGAAAAGAGGGATGGTCGTCTCCAAGATTGTCAGCATCCGACAGCTGAAGCCGGTTGTCACGCTTGCCAGCGTCTCGTTTGGCATTCTCTCTGTTGAGCCCAAGGTAGAACACTACTGCCGCGATGCTTGTCAGGATCAGCAATGCCAACGATGTCCCGTATCCGGTCGCATAGTATGGCGCCTCTTCCTGGAAGAAGACATTGCTTGATACCAATCCGCCAGCATTGCCCAAGCCGATCATGGTACCCGAGGTGAACGCCCTCTTGTAATGCCCAGATGCATTGTTCATGACCCACGACACGACCATGGGCTGTACAATGTAACCAGCACTGGTGATGAAGAAGAGCGCCATGTATGCGGCCCTGGGTCCAACCATAGGTGACTTCTGAACCAGAAGAATGATGAAGCCAACGCTGCCGAGGAGCACGCCGAATTGCAGGGGCCAGAATTTGTTGTTGATGTATGTCGACAGGTAGCAAGACCCAAGACAGAAGGCACTGGCAACGACATACAAAGGAATCGAGTGAATCTNGCCTGTGTTAGGTTTGCATTGTGGAGATTCAGGACCACTGACCTGTGCTGCTGCAGATGTATAGCCAAGCTCCTTCAGGAGAGTTGGGTTGAAGTTATTGGTCGAGTAGTTGAGTGCTACAACACCAAAGTACATTGCAGTNNTCTGTTCGTGATCGTCAGCGATTGGCACACCAGAAATGACAAGGAAGGCCTACGCAACCCAGACCTTCCAGTCTCTTGCACATCTGGACCAGTTGACTCGATCCATCTTGGCTTCGCCCTCACTGTCATCCGTCAGGCGCCACATCAGTACTTTGTGCTCATCTGGAGTCAAAAAGCGACAGTCTGCTGGCCAGTCTGCAAGCCACCAGTACATGACGATACTCACGACCACAGTGACACATCCTTCGATAATGGAGATNNCCTATGCAACCTCTTAGAATCCCCGTCAAATATCAGAGGACGAGTTGACTCACCATCTCCATCCGCCATATCCTCTGACCCCGCTNNCCTGACTGGCATTAGTGCACACACATAACGTGCTCATGGACACTTACATGTTTGCCAGAGCGTACGCAAGCAGACCACCAAAAGCGCCTGCTATGGTACCTGACATATACCACCAGCTGATCCTGCGAGGCAGCTCTTCACGGCGGTAGTACATGGTGATGAGGAGGATGCTTCCAGGAGAGATACCAGCTTCGAAGATTCCCAGGATGAAGCGGCAGACTACCAGGCCCGCGAAGGATTTCGTCAAGCCCTGGCAGATGGCCATGAGTCCGCAGCCGAACAGCAAGAAGCTCAACCAGACGCGTGGGGTGATGCGCTTAAGGATCATGTTGCTTGGAGTCTCACAAAGGATGAATGGAATAAAGACGATAAACAAGGCGATGTTGTAGTCGTGCTTGACCATATGGAGGTCTGTCAGCATACCTTCGATCCTGGCGTTTGCGATGTTGACNNGCTGGTGCCGTCGTTAGGTACTCATCTTTCGTCGAGATGATCGAACTTACCGGTCAATGAAAGAAAGCACGAAGATGATTGTCGGAGCAGGTACAACCCACCAGTCACACTTGCGCACGACTCTCCTTTCAATGTCAGGATCAATCTNCCTGATCCTCTCTATCGATTCCAGTGAATCATTCTGGGAGTTCTCCAAGGACGACTTGCGAACTTTCTCGTCTTCGACAGAAAGAGGTACTGTCAGAGCCTCAGCCATGGCGCTCTGATGTATCAGTACGAGAATGTAGCGAACAAAGAGGAGATGCGGGAATCCCTTGAAAGACGGCAAATAACAGAAGGCCGACGAGTGGTGACACCAGAAGAAGGGTAACAGGGTTATGAGGTTCATTGGAGATATATATGACCGTGGCCATGCCATGCGACACCTCACAATCCCGTTCCTGCCATTTCCCACGCACGCACACACCATGCCAGGCAAGAACGCCATCGTTCCGCCAGTCCATCGAGCTTTCGGTCGCTCGAAGATGATCCCTCACCTCCAGNNAGCCGCTGTATCCGCGTACCAAGTNGCTCATAGTCTTAGGAGCATTTCNAAGTGCCAAGCAGGATGAGATACAGCGTCCCTGCGCAGGAAACCCCAAGAAGGACAGTTTTACGGGTTCTCGCAGTCACATCANCATTGGTGGTGCNNACGAAAAGCCAATGTTGAACTTATGGCGCGCAGTTCGTACGACACCACAGTTTCATGTCTACCGTGCTCTAGTGCCGATGCAAGTCGTCTGGAAAATCTGTATACATGCTTGCGGAGTAGGGAATTGCATGTCGTGTCAAAGGCACGGTCCCGTGAAGTTGGTCGGGCGCTTGTATTCCAACTTNNCGGCTTCGAACTGCCACCTCCATCATCGCAAGTCGACCCTGTCACCNNTCACCCAACAACATTTGAACCCGTCATTTTTGACCAAGAGNNTAAAGCTTCTCAGGTTACAGAAGCACAATTTGAGAGGATCAGGAAACTTCGCAAACAAAATATAACCCATCGACTGCTGAACGTCGACGGCCCGGGCACCGAGTACGACCCAGATCCACCCACCTGGTCCAGTATTTGCGTATCAACACGACTCATCGCGTCGCTCTATTACATGTGGGAACGGATGTCTACAGAGCCTCCCGCAGAACACCGCTCCTCATAACCAGGTAAAGCTCTGAAGATCTGGTATTACGTTTCGGGAGCCTGCATTTCTGGTGCGACTCGATTGCGCGATTATGTACCGCCCTCGTCCGCACAACCGCCCATGTCTTGGTGTTTTCACTCTACTCGTATGGTACGGAGATTGGGCGCTATCAGTGACTGATTACAATCACAATGGCGCATTTTCTGCATTACCCTGACAGAGTAAAAAGCGAAGATATGGCTGCTTGTCGTGCTGCATTGGCTCCATTGTTAGCGTAGGCGATCGCGATGTGAATAAAACTGCACGACTTCCAGAAGGCGAACCTTGCAGATTGCGGAAAATCGTGCAGGTGCCTCTGGGTATGACAAGGAACATTGTTCATCCCCAGAAGTCACAAGAAAAGCATGCGAGCAGAGACATTGACCACGAGCGCCCTCTCGATCTCAGAGATGAAGACTGTCGAGAGAAGTACAGTCTAACGCGAGGTAAGGGCGAGTCTTAGATCTGAGGAATCTATCATGCCATGATGGTGGCTGGATTGCAAACGTGAGCTTCGTGCGATTGTCGCGCAACAAGTTTTGGAATATCTGAGACATGTCATCACCAACACCATGTCGACGACGAGGCTCCGCGGCCTATGTTTTCGAGTTGCTTTTGGCTACGATCCGAAGAAGTACCTAGTAGAGAGTGAGACCAAGACTCAACCCCGTATAGTGCTGTTGCTATTGTCAGCAGCTGTATGATAGAAATGCGTGTCATGCATCGACGCATCGGTGTTCGCTCTTTCCATGTTGCAGCTGCACAGTTCAGAAAGCCTTGGTGGTCTCTCACCATGACAACAGTCGACGACGGAAAGAACGTTGCAGCCATCATGTCAAGGTGTCTTTCCCTTTGTCTCATAGCTGTCAGGGGCTCAGAGAAAGCATTTGTGCTTTTGCTTGAGCTCTCTCTTCGCATTCTGTCTTGCAACGTGGAATCATGTGGATTTGATGAACTAATGGCGCACCACAAACACAAACGTTACTAGCATACAAACATCCTACGCATCCACCTCATTCGTCCTCACTTGTTTACTCCTTCTTAGCTACGTTCCTCTCCCTCAACATCCTAATCTGCTGCAACCTACTCCTCCACGTACTCGGCAGCTCTCCCATCCCTCTGTTACTCCAAACTCTACAGAACTCCTCGGCATTCAGCGCCAGATTCCTCACATACGCACTCAATGCAGCTCCACTCACGACCACTGTCTCCGCCGCCGAAGAAATGTCCGGAAAGTCTTGCCTCGTCAACACGCGCACTTTGAACCAACTGTCTTCGTACCAGCCAGGATTGTGCAGCCTCGTGCGGGTTTGGATGAATGTTTGACGCGCCTCGGGCACCACCAGGATATACACGTAGTTGAACGCAGAGGGAAATGTGTCAAACTCAAACTCGAGGCCCGAGTTGTTGAAAATTATGTTGACGTAATCATTGCCGATATGCGATTTCTTGCGCGTGCATTGCGGATCAGTGTCGCGGTTTGTGGGCATCATGGTCGTGACGTGGTAGTTGAGAGTGGTGATGGTGTCGCTGTGCCTCAATGTGCTCCGGCCGTCAAACATGCCTTCACTGGTGTCCAGTCCGGCCATGTTTTCGCGGTTGTTGGCGAGGGAAACACGTTCGCCCAGTCCGGAGATGAAGAGGTTGTAGTCTGGGGAGCCAGAGACATTGGCCAGGATCTCGTGCTCGTGGGTTTGGTTTTCGCCAATGTAGATGACACCAGCTTTGAAAAAGTCAATGGGCGAGATGCGGTCAAAGATACCTAGTGCGCGACGAGTGGCATCATTGGTGGGGAGAATGACAACCTCCAAGTCGCTCTTGAAGTTACCGTTGATGGATGAAGCAAATCGCTCTTGGTAGATCATGTCTGGAGTTAGGGGTTCGTCGCCGGCATAGACAAACCAGCTCTCATCGGTACCTGAGCTCCTTCGTTCGGTGATTTTGACCAGTCCGTTGTCGAGGTAGCACTTTATTGTTAGGATACAAAACTCCGAAACCCATGTTTGCGTGATTGGATCTGCTGATGATTCGCTTGTAGTACTGACTTCCAGAGCGAGTGGTTTCACGACATCTTTGCCTTCTGTAACTCGCCAGATATGGTCAACAGTGACGATGGCTTCATCGAGCACTTGTCCAAATTGGTCGGGGGATAGCAGTCTTTGCTCCATCCATGGGAAGTGCCGCTTCTGATCCTCTTTGCTCAGCGCAAGGAACCAGAAAGTGATGACATGGTAACTAAGCGCAAAGACATATTGTGGTATGTCTTCGGTAGATGGGCGATAATTGCTATCCACGACTGACGAGTTTCTAGTAGGTGGCCCTGTTGGTCTTGAGCGGTTCTGTTCATCGAACTTCTTGCCTCTGGCGTAATCAATGTAACTGAAGCACACACCGAACACTGTCTTGATTTCATCACCATGGAATTGGTTAACCAGCTCATTGATACGAGACAATCCTGCCAAGAACTCAAGTACGTGGATTGCCGAGTCTGATTTGGTGACGATAGTGGACATCTGCGCCACAATACGTACAAGATCTCGACTCAAAGATATCGGCAGCTCATAACAACTCAAGGTTAGCGCGTTGACGCAAGCTATAGTTGTGCGATCCCATAATGTCAGACCTTTGACAAGAGTGGTGACAGTGTCGACGTTCTCCTTTCGGGGGAAGCGCCAATGGTATCCGATACAGGTGGTAAGAATGTGGTACAGGCACAAAGCCACGTCGCCTTGTCGTATATTCGATGTTTCTGGTGGTCTGAATATCGCTTGAGACTGTATATTGTTGCAAACCAGATTCCTCAGTAACCTGATCTCGTAGATGTTCTCGGCAAACAATGACTGGTTGGAAACTTGTGGACCAACGTGAACGATAATGTAGCTGTATACCTCCCAGTCACAGCTCGCAGACTCCAACAGTTGGATGATTGTCTCGAGCCAGGATCGCATGTCAAGACTGCAGTCAACACCATCAACAGGTTTTGACTCTGACCGGAGCACAGCGCTTACTGTCGTTGGAGGAGACTCGGGTAACCCGTGGATGTCACCATACTTCCAGACAGGTGGCATGATTGATACTCCCGACTGCAGTGAAGATCTGCGAGATTGCAAGAACGGAGAGTCAGAGTTTCTGTGAAGCACCTTTGCAAGACTCTCGCCTTCTGAGTTCGCAAGGAAGAAGATACGGTGGTCTAAATCACTTCGAATTCGGAATAGGCCTCTGAGTAGCATGACGGTGGCTTCAGCGGGCCGTTCGGGTATCGCAATGAGTTGAAGCATCTCATGATACACTTTTCGCGATCGTTCAAGTTGATCAACACTGCTTCTCATCAGTAACACCACCAAACCGGCGTCAGGTAGGATGGATGGTAGTTCTTCGTCTTGTGGCTGGTTTCGAGAATCATCCTCGGGTCTTGCTTCCTTTGACACTTTGGGCTCAGCAAAGAATGGTACTTCAATGAGCTCATGATAACAGCCAGTACGTGCAGACTTGACAAACACCTCCAAGGTCCGGTAGAAGACTGGATCGCTCACGCCGACGGTGAAATGGAGCAAAACATGCACCAGGTTGCCTCTGAATGCATAATTCGTTTCGTTGTCAAGAGCATCCACAATCAAGTTGCGACATGTGTTGGTGGCCTCGTCTTCACCGAGCTGTTGGGCCGTGCGCCACGCGGATTTGATGACTCTCAAAGCTTTTTGACGAAGTGTAAGGTGACAAGCAGTGTTAAAGATGAAGTGAGTGGCAAGCTCCTTGATCTCACCAAGCCAATTGCCAATTGAGATACGGAAAGAAGATGGTTGATAGGCAGAGATCAGCTTCATTGACTGTTGTTCTGTCAACCATGGCGCCACATAGAGGGCAGTTCTCCGTAGTGTCCTCGACTGCTGAAGACTGATGCCATCAAGATGTTCAAGACATGAAATGATAGCACGAACGGTTTCTCTCCTGTTTTCGCGGTCATTCATGAAACGTTCGAGAGTGCCATCCTCTTTGTTCAACCCAACAGATAGAGATTCGAGCGGAGCTTTCGCGTTTCGTATAATGGCTTCCTGTATATGTATCCAATCTGGAGCCGCGAGTAGCTTCTGTTGCATTTCGCCATCTTGAACAAGGACTTTGAGCAGTTCCAAGCGTAGCCTGGCATACGCAGAGGCAGTTTCGTCGGGTACAGGTCTTGCCAGTGCATCCATCAGACGCATGATGTCCAAGTCTATCGAATGTCGTGTTGTTGCATTCACAAGCGACAACTCGAGTAAAGCAGCGGCGCCAGCAGTTTCCATGGGGCAGGTATCATCATCTTCGAACCTGCGAAGAAGACTCTCGATAGTCTCATCCTTTAAATGGGTGTTCATGAAATACGAGAAGGTCTTGCTGGTATTCTCTTCAAGGCCGGTTCGTTCTCTCAGAAAACAAAGAGTCCTTGTAGCAATTAAGACTGCCTCCTTTGGGATGTGGGTATAGATGATCAAGGTGCCTAGGATATCACAGACTCTCTCAGGATCTTCAAAGGCCAGTCGATGCCGCAGATCAAACATTCCCTGGACCAACAACATTATGTCAGAATCGCTGAAGAACCTCGCATTATACTTGACAAGGTTGTTAATGAGGTCAAGTGAGGTCAACATAGGCGAACCGGTTTCGCGTGCTTCTAGTCTCTTGATGTCTTTGTCGGCGAATTCAAAATCGACTTCGTGCAGAAGGGCGGGTATCAAGCCTGTCAGTAAAGGCTCAAAACCTTCAAGTTGACGGCCATTGTCTGTGAGTATGGTGAGGAGATAGGATGGGAAATCGGTATAGCGATTCGTGGTCCCATCTTGATATAAGGTGTAAAAGAAATGTAGGCGGTTTGCGGGCGTGCACTCTGGTTTGAAGGCGAGTCTCGCGATTATTCCCAAGCCAAGGTCTGTTTTGACAAGATCCTGTTCACGGAGAAGTTTCTCAGCAGAACGAAAGACTTTTTCAACATCGGGAACTGGAAAGTCGTCTATCGAATCGCATATCCTTCGTTGAAGCTGGACGAGATCTTTTTCCGGATCATCGGCATCTATGTCTCGTAGCAAGTTTTTGAGGTGGTATTGCGGCTTCTCTGATTTTGACGAGGCCAGGGAAATTGGAATGGAAAGTTTTGATGAGGCGCTGTATATCTTGCTTAGCATGGGCATGTTTAGTATGGATGACGGAGCATTTGATGTCAGAGACGATGAGTGTCGGGCATGAATTGATGCCCCGCGGTTAGCCGCTTTGACGCGACATGGCCCCGCCTTCAAGTGGTACGGGTGCGGACGGTAGGATATGGGGAGGTATTTGGCTACCTACCTCCTGTTGAACCTGGGTCTCGGAGCGGCCAGGAAGTTCCGCTCGTAAGGGTCTCTCAGGCCTCTCAGAAGAGCCATGTTTGTTAGGTTGTTCACGTCACGGCTCCTTCATGAGATAACGTGAATGACGGCAAAAGAGTTGGGCAACCGGCGTGTGATGTAGGGAATGTAGAGAGTGGCTCCAACGTGCAGTGTATCAATTGTCTAGATGGAATAAGCCCCATGCTGATACGAAGCTAGAAGTGTGTGATGGTTGATATCTCTGCTCAGACAGAGTGTCATAGGGATTTGTGTGAGATAGCCTCGACAATGCGGAGAAGGTGCGGAGGAGACGCGGACACACGGGGCTCTGATTGGCCAGGAGCGACAACAGACACCTTCGTAGTAATTACATGTTTACACAGCCAGACAACAATGTCATGAGGAGATGGCAAACGACTACCTCTCGCCCATCGCGCCGGCGCGCGTGCGGGTGCTTGTCCTACCCGCCGGGCGCATCAGGAAGCACCGCTTCACCACCTTCTTGCAACGACTAGACCAGCACGACAGCGTACGCCTAGGAGACATTAGTCCTGATGCCAAAACCAACAACAACCTCTTCTCCGCTCAAGCCTTTCCGAATGGCTCTCTTCTGTACAACTTCTCGACGTCAATGCCGCCGCCGTCGCATACCCAACTGGCCCCTTTCGACCTGTTTAGAGAGCACATGATGGTCCTGGGCATTGCAGATGCGAAAGAGTACGAAGCCTCGCCCAAGGAGGAACTACAAAGAGTCTCGGACAGCTTGGCCGAACAGCATCCCAAGATACTGCTTTCGCAACTCCTGGTCATGGATTGTACCCAAGAGCAGCAAGACAGTTGGAACTTGGACAAGGCAATCTGCGTNCCNCCCTCGCATGCCACCAAGACGACCACCATGAATACTATCATGTGCGATATCTCAGCCAAACTTCTGTCCGAAATGGGTACATATGCCACTGCTGTACAAGCCCTCCCAAGTGTCCAGTCGCCAGGCGCCCCCACCTCTCGTCCCCAGCTAGACCGCTCCTTGTCGCTACGCATGGATTCTCCACGTCCCGCGTCGCCCGCCGATTCTTCCGCCGTCCTTTCTCCCTCCGAAACCCCTCCTCCCAAAGGCCCATCCACAAACTTTGATGACATGGGAGCACACACAAGATCCGATAGCGGCAAGATTGCGAATAGAGATCGCATATCGGTCCAGACTTTTGCTTCTACCAGTGCACAAGAAAGAGCAAAGAACAAAGGCAAAGCAAGAGTTGGCATCGTTGTCGGTAATCTCTACATGCTAGCTGGACGCTGGAACGATGCTTGGCGAGAACTCGTAGAAAACACAAACAAGGCTCGCTCTGCTTCCGACTATCTGTGGTACGCAAAGGGTCTGGAGAGCATAGTAGTCTGCATGCTTCTGCTCATCTGGTCTGGCTTTGACTTTCCCATCCCTGCCATCTGCAACTCTGGTCCTGACAGATCTTCATCCCTCATCTCATCTGCCATTACCAGAGACGGTGTGCCACCCATAGGTCAGCAGGACCCTGCTGCTGCAAAGCAAGCCGCCATAAGAGCTTCCAGACTTCTTCCAGACCTCATACCCATGATCATTTCTGTGTATGAAAGAACGAGTACATTGGCTGGTGAGCCCATATCTCCTGTTGCCTATTCGGAAAGCGTCTTGAGGCTTTCAAAGCTACTCGCCTTCCTACAGAATGCAGGTGGTGAGCTGGACTCTACCATTCTATCAAAGATTGCATCCACATCAAGTCGCTCCTTGTATCAACCAAAAGTTAATGCAGGCTTCTCTGGTGGCATCTCAAAGCATACTATTGCTGATATTGCTCTTCGTGCATACCCACCGCCAAGTGCTGGCGTCCCTCTTGCCGATACAATAGCCATTCAGTCAGGCATAGTCTCGGTCCTGTCCATGCTCGGTCTCGAGCGAAAGAAAGCTGTCATCGTGAAAGAAATGATCACACTTCTCGTGCCAGCCCTAGTACAAGCCAGAAAAGTAGGTGCCGCTGAAATGGGTATACATCCTGCTGCAAGCTTGTCTGCTGCTTTTGATGCATCTGTAGAAAATAACGATGAACAAGTAGATCTGGGGAACATCCTTAGAGATCTACACTCTGCTTATGGTGCTCGTGATCGAAGTCATCTCGACTCGAGGAAAGAAACACCAGAAAGCGAAGAGGAAAATGTTCTGGATGTTATGATCAATGCTACAATTGCACTGGCTACACAATCAGCTGGAACAAAGTCCTTCGGCAGCATCAACCTCAAGATCGATATACTTAGGGCGTGTATCGACTTCTGTGAGGCATTGCCAGACCTAACAGGCGTTGTGCATTTTTCTGCTCTGTTGCTGCGAGTCGTTGGTCCGCAAGGAACCATGACTGTACATGACCATAATCGCCGTGTCACGATGGTTACAGAGGAACAACTCAGGTTAATATCTAACATGGCAAGAACGATCAATGCTGCAGCTAAGATCGGCCTGCCAAATGTCCGAGCTTTGTACTGGGATGACTTCCTAGTTCGCGATGTTCAATGGGTCGATGATTCAAATAATGAGAAGCTGCGAGAACGTCACAAGTCCGATCTCTTGTTTGATTCGGACAACAAGCCTGGAAAGTCGCCATTTCTATACAACCCTTTCGTCAAGGAGACATACAAGACCGAAGATAAGATTGTTGTCGTTGGCGAACCAGTCGAGCTTGTTATCACTCTACAAAACCCCTATGACTTTGAGATCAGGATCGAACATATGTCGCTTGTCACTGATGGTCCAGCGATCGAGGTCGAGGATCATTCGATCATCTTGGGACCCGCCAGACTTCAAGATGCTGTGATTACTGCACGCGCCAAGGAAGAGGGTCAGATCCATATCGTCGGCTGTTCTATTCGAATGTTCGGCTGCAAGGACCAGGTCTTCCCAATCCATCAGTCAGCTTGGAAACCAGACCTTCCTATCAAGTTGAAGGAATTTGGCCTCTCAGCTCGTGATTCTGCGTCTGCCACAACACAATCCAGAAATTCTAAGGGTCGGTCATTGAGACCTATCCTTCCTCAACTCACGACTGTTTCAGCTGTTGCCATCCAAACTCAACCATATGTCATGGTCGACAGCCTTGACCTCTTCGAATCTGCCTTGATGGTTCTGGAAGGACAGAANAAAACATTACAAATCACTCTACGAAACACATCATCACACGTCACTGTTGACTTCCTTCACATCTCATTCGACGACTCTCTTACATCGTCCATTCACACAGCTTTGGCAGCCAAAGAATTGACCAAGCCAGACATGTACGGACTTGAACTTGAGTTATCTCACAACCCTACATTTACATGGGCTCGATCAGGTGGTGGCCAAGATATGACAATTCTGCCAGGACAGAAGGCAACGTTCGAGATTACCGTTCTTGGAAAGCCAGGTCTGGCAGCAGCGAAGATCATGTTTGATTATGCGTATTTGGGAAAACCTTTCTCAGAAGTCGAAGGTCGGGCGTTCACTCGTCAAGTCGCAGTACCAATTGACATCACCGTCAACGCAAGCATCCAGCTCCACCGCATCGACTTTAGCGAGTTTCCTGCCGACTTTGCCTGGACGAATCGAGGATTGCAGGAACAAGGCCAACGGCCAAAATCACCTCGATCACCGTCACATCCAGTAGAAAAGGGTAACAATCGTTTCCGAACATTGTTGGATCGTGTGGGCTTGGAGTCGAGCAATGAAGACCATTGTCTGCTCCTTCTCGATCTGCGCAATTCATGGCCAAATCCTCTAACCGTGTCTGTCCAGGTGCGCTCCTCGTCTTCTGACGAAAGCTGGGATCGTGCCTATACGGTTCACGAAGTGATTCATCCAGGCCATATAGCACGTCTTGTGTTACTTCTTCCTCGCCTTCACATTGCTAACCCTTATGCGCCCATTCCAATCTTGTCACAGCAAAATCAAAGACAATTTGTCGTTTCTGCTGATGGACCTGTTTCTGCCGACCTTGAGCGCGCAACACGAGAGCAATTCTGGTTCAGAGAGGAAGTGCTCAAGTACCTTCGCGGCACGTGGGAAGAGAAGGGCTCCTCTAGAAACGGCAACATTGATCTCCGCGGTCTGAGAATGAGTTCAAAGATGATTGAAACAATACGTCTCCAAGATGTTGCCATCACAATGTCAGTTGCGTCCACTGAAAATGAAGATGTTCAACACACTGGCCGCAGCAGGTTTACCGTCCAAGCAGAGAGTCTGTTGACGTTACGCACGACTGTATACAACAAGAGCAATGCCACCATAAAAGCACTCTTGCGCCTCCAACCCACACTCGCAGACCAGAGTTCTGCAGAAAGTAGTCTGGATATCTCTCGCCGATTGCTTGTTAGCGGTGTTTTGCAGCAATGCTTACCCGTGCTCTCTCCACACAGCTCCGTCACTGTTGAACTTGGGATATGTCCCCTTGTTCACGGTGAATTTGAGGTTAGCGCAATGGTCGAGGAAGTCGCACTTTCGGTGTCCGAGGTAAAAGGGATTGGCGAAGTCGAGACTGAAGACTTCGAAGCCGGCAAAGAAGGGCTTGCGAGGAAGGAACGGAGGGTTTGGCGGGGTGAAGAGCCATGTAGGATTATCGTCACCTAATGCTCGAGACTTGTTCCTCCGTCACTGTCGCTCTTTCGCTCTCCGATGATGCTTTGTCATGTTCCGTCAAACAACAGAGGTAATCTTGTAGCCTCATGCGAGTCGGTGGAATTGTGTCCGCTGTGTCGGGATTGCCGTATCTCCGGGAGTTACCAGATTGGGAAGTTATAAGTCCGACCACGCGATGTGCATCCGAACTATCGAGAGACATAAAGGGAAGCAGCGATTCCACCACACCTGCATAGAAATCAGATAACATCACTCATCTTACCAAGTCAATCTCGAAATCCAAATCATCATGTCTTACCCTAACAAGAAAGTCGCTATTGTGGGTGTATGTTTTACTTGCTTCACAATCGTTTCTGCGCTATGGCTGACACATCCAACAGGCCACCGGAAACATGGGCAAACACACAATCGACGAACTCCTCGAGTCAAACAACCACTCCATCACTGCCCTTACCCGCAAAGGCCGCGATCTATCTCTCCCTTCTACCGTCACTGTCATCGAAGTAGACTACACATCCATCGAAGCCTTAACAATCGCCCTCCGAGGCCAAGATTTCCTCATGATCACCCTCTCCGTCACCACACCTCCCTACATCCACTCCAATCTCGTTTCCGCCGCCGCTGCTGCCGGTATCAAGTACATTATGCCCAATGCCTACGGCTTCAACTTCAACTCCGCCGCTTTGCAACAAGACATCCCCGTCGCAAGCATGGCCCAAAACCACTTCTCCCAAATTGAGGCATTGGGAATGCAGCACTTTTCTCTGGTCTGCAGTTTTTGGTACGAGTGGAGTTTGGGTCTTGGTCAGTTGTACGGCATCGACATTGAAGAAAAAACAGCAACGTTNTTTGATGATGGAAAGACTGTCATCAACACCAGTACTTGGTTGCAATGCGGTAAAGCTGTTGCAAAGATACTTTCTTTGCCGCTGGAGGAGCTGCAAAAGTATGCGAATAGCAGTTTTTATGTGAGCAGTTTCCGTGTCTCGCAGAGNGAGATGCTGGACTCTGTGCATAGAGTCTTGGGCACAAGCGACAAGGACTGGAAGATCAGCTACGAAACCACCAAGCACAGATATGAGAAAGGAAACCAGGATGCGGCGAATGGAAACCCTATGGGATATGCCNNCAAGGTAAGTCGTTTTCTTCTTCCCTTTCCTTCCAGGCGACTAACGACCTAAATTATAGCAATGTACGCAAGAGTCTTCTTCCCAGATGGCAGTGGCGACTACGAATCCAGCAGAGGATTAGACAACGAGGTCCTAGGGTTGCAGCAAGAAGACTTGGACGAAGCGACAAGAAGGACTGTCGAAATGGTGCAGAGTGGATGGAATCCTTATGGTCCTCAGTAGAGGAGATCTGAGACTTCTGTTACCGGCTCTGTGGATTGCAGACAGTGGAGTCTTTCCCTCGTTGTAATAGTTTGCCTTTCGGAAGTGTAGTAATGCTCCGTCGGCTTGCATGCAGTTCTACAAAAACACTTCTACCGTCAGCAATAATTCAGCAAATCACGAATCACAGAGAAGATACTAGATATGGCAAGTTGAAAAGAAAAGGCAAGAACTGATTGTACTGGTGGCTAGAATACTGAAACTGCCAACTCTCCGTTTCCTCCTTTTGTGAGAACATGATCTTCCGTGAAAAGACCTTCTGACCGGCTGATGTATGATGTAGCCGCTGTATGGAGCGTAAACCTCTTTCTCCTCTAGGTTCACTACCGCAAAAATTCTTAAATGCTCCTCGAGAGTGCTGTGTCGTTATTGTAAGTCGTCAAAGTCGTTACTGTTTTTCAGCCATTTCTCCTCCGCTTTTGTGTTGTTTTTCTCCTTTTCTGATGTATCCATATCATGGTCGTCCTTCTCTTTACTGATCTTATTAAATCGCAGCTTTCGAAATGTGTCGCTTCCTTAAATGATGTCGGCCGGATAGCCATCGAGATCGGCTTGAAGAACAGCTCTAGCCTTCGTCATGGCGGCCTTGATAAAAGGACCAATCTGCTCGCGTCTGGCGTCTGACATCTTCTTTCCCTTAAAGGACTTGAAGAGAGCATCGCGAAGATCTGCGTGCATCTTTTCGATTCGCGTAGTGGTCTTGTCAGCCCATGAATTGATGACCGGAACCATCTGAGCAGAGATCTCGTTGGACATCATGTTGTAAGGTCCTTTGCCGTTAAGGACTTGTTCTTTGATACACTTCATGCGCTCATTTGTGACGTTCTTGGTCTTGGGTGGGAACTTCGTGAAAGTGGTTGTGAAGATCTTGAACATCTCCCTGACAAAAACTGGCGAGTCTTCGTCACACGGCTCGTCGGCGATAGACTTCATTGCGGTTGACCTGTTTATGTCAGTATTCTAGTAGCTCAGCGTGATGAGGATACATAGAACTTACCTCAGGTTCGTCTTGAGCTCAATGATGCACTCCTTGATATCACCGATGCAAAACTTTCTCTCTTCTTCGAAAAGCTCAAAAACGCCTTCCGGGTTGGCGCCTCCGATAGTGTCCAGCATTTCGAGGCCATGGCGAATCTTTTCGACAACGTCAGAGATGTTCTCGCAGATACTTCCGTCAACCTCGTTGATAACATCCCAACTTGACTTGAGAAGACACATGACATCGTCCTCAACAACGAGCAGAAGGTCTTCAATCCAAGAGACAAGCTGTGGCTTCTTGGTCTTCATACGCTTGAGAGCAGGGCTGTGTCTGCCACCTTGACGAATGAGGACGCCTTGGGTACGGGCTGCATATGCAACAGTCCAGCCGTCCATTGTCGTCTGAGCCGCGTCCGCCCATGTGCTGGAGAAGCGCGTGTTCAGGAGCTTCTTGTACTGCGTCGAGGATTTCATCAGCGAGACTCTGTAGCCCTGAACACCCCAACGTGTATACTCCTCAAACAGGGCCATTGCAGCATCGCGAGGAGGCATCTTAGGTCCGTCGGCCCAGATAGAAATGTGGCGCATCTTGGTGATGTAGTTTGCAGAGTGACGCGCAAAAGCTCGAACACGATCCCTGCTAGGAGTCTCACGCATATAAGCCCGCAAATCTTGAATGCCGGTCTTGTCAAACGGAAGCACGGCCTTGTGATATAGGGAGCCAGCCATGTAGTACTCATGGCACTTATTGACAACTGTGATGACACGTATCTTGCTAGCGTCATGCTTGTTCTGATACTCTTTCTGAGAGAAGTGATCAGTAAGGACACGATCGCGGACGGTGACCCTATGCTCAAGAATCTGGCGTCGAATGGCTTGAATGTCTGCTGTGGCTTGAGCTGTGATAATCTGGTCGTCGCTGTTCAGCTGAAGTGTTGCGGTCTTTAACGATTTTTCCAAAGTCTCGAGATGAGCAGATTCGANCTTTGTTCCATTTGCTGCTCTTGGTTTTCTCAACGATCTGTAAACGTCATTAGTATATCTCCCGTGTACCTCTCGATGTGCAATCCATACTTCTCTTCCGCGAAGAACCAAGCAAACATTCTCTGCACCCTTAAGTTTGATGGTTTCTTTTAAGCTTTTCTTCAGCTCGGNGGTAGTCAGACATCTCGACAGATCAGCCACGAAGATGGCCTTTGGGCAATTGATTGAGTATGCCATTGATGTTTTGCGCAGATGTATGTTCGTGTCCGTGTATCCTGGCAAGTCGGCGATTCCAATACTCATCAGAANCTTGGCGCGAATGCTGCTGACAAGAGGTGCGAAGGCACCGCGTTCAGAAAANNACCTGGCAGTCTTTGCGCGAAGCTCTCCAACATTTCCAGCGGTGAGCTTAGTTTTGCGGGAGTCCAAGTCGATATCTTCGGAAGAAGCACGTTCTCTGATCTGCTGGTACAGAGAATCAATAGCTGACTCAGAAATCTGTTCATCATCCTGAAGAAGAAGGGTTCTGGTCTCCAAGAACTCCTCGACATCATCCAGACTCTTCAGTCCATCTTGGTGAGAGAACCGGTCGTCGAATACTTGCTTGCTCGACTCGGCCGAATCGCGGATGTAGTCACTCTCTTCAGCTTCATCGCCTGACATTGATTTGACATAGGCAACCAGATCAGTGACGCATCTCTTGATCAAGTTTTCAATGGCTCGCCCATTGAGAAACAAGACCTCAACCGAGAACATTATATCCTGAGGGATTCCATGGTTGAAGATCTGTGGGTTCTGAGTAACACTCTCCATCGAAGCGTCAGCGTTGGCAAGACCAGACATGCCAAGAACATTATTGAGAGTGCTCGTTTTACCCGAACCACTGTTACCACTCAGAGCAANAAGGGTTGGTGGTATCGCGGGAATATTGGCGTGCTTCTCCAACCACTCAACAGTGTCGTTGACTGATTTGTCCTCGTTGCTGTAAGGAGTGATAGCGGGCAGCGCGATCTCTTTCATATTGAAGAGAAAGTGCTCGATGGCTTCTTGATGGTGCTTGCTGTGCATTTCAAGTTGTGGAACAGCCTCGTGTTTTGAGTACTTGTATTCCGTTCCAGGAACGTACGACCGTACTAGACCTCCACCATATGCGAGAGGACCAGACTCAGTAGACAGCTTCGGTCTCTTGACTCCAAAAGCTTCATCGTCGATACTTCTCTTTGCCACATCCTGTGGCTCGAACAGTGGTGAAAGACGTCCGTTGTTCTCGGTCTTGATTTCAGACTTGATCTCAGGATCTTCCTCATTGAACGGCATTGCGGGACGGGAAGAGTGCACGACCAGATCCATCCTGGACTTTTCCTTATCTGAGAACGGCTCAGACATCTTGCTGGTCTACCGAGGGATGTCAGCAGAGGGTCCCAAGAGACGATCTTAAAGAAAACATACCAGGAGGGAAGATTTTAAGAGAAGCAGAAGATCCGAAAGTGATGTGGAGTGCTGGAGTACAAGGTGCAAAGATCTTTGCAAAGATCTATGAGGAAATGGATCTAGAGCAAAGATCTCTAGAGTGTTGATGAAGGAGCCGACACACTGCTGCCAGCGCAGATGTTGAGGCGTTGAACGTCTGATGTAGCCGTGTGAGGTTGAAATGACTTGGTGTAGTGTAGAGGTATAAGAGAAGAAGTAGAGCAAAGGTGGAAGAGGAAGGACGACCAAGGAGGTCGCAGGTGGTAGAGGTGGTGGAGGGAGTAAGTAGAGAAAGGTTGAGTCGGTTGTCGGAGGTAGGAGCTGCTTAAGTAGGACCTCGAGGCAGCAGCGAAGGGCCTCCGATCCGGGCGAGAGTGACAATTGGAAGTGTTGTTATTGAAGAAGATGAAGTTGAGAGAGCAAGCTCAAGGCAGCCACACTCACACCAATAAACGAAGCGAGAGGAAGGACAGTAGTGAGCGAATTACCCTTCGAATGGCTTGAATGTCAAGAGATAACTCCGAGGGGGAGTAGAGTTGCTGTTGTGAAGGCCTCCTTTCTCAACTTAACGTGAGGAGAGATGGTAGTTTTATCGAAATCTTGTCGAGATCATACAGCTGTGGTATGTTGCAGAACAAAAACTTTGATGTTGATCAGATTTCCGGCTCGAGATAAATACAGGAAGTATTGACTAAATCTTCCAGGTGAAGAAACCAAGAAACAGCTCGAAATGCGACGACGAAGTTGCTTCATGCACCTATCCGGCTCTAGGAGACGGGATTCCGTTTGTTACTGGCGTCACACTCAACACCTTAGGTATTGTGTTAATTGATCTTCACACCTTCTGTGCTGAGAGATATCCTGTTCAAATGATGGACTAGAGTTATTCGGAGTCGCAATAGCTCTCTACTATGACCTCTTACAAAGATCGTCTCGAATCTTCTCTAGAGTGTCTTGGTTGCATGGTCCGACGTCTCCAGAGCTGCTTCTTGAGGAAGACCACAACATGGCGCACGCTGAAGCTCATCAGGACTATCGCAGAATGGCATCTAATCTTGATCTCGGGTCCCTTGCCTGTTGAATTCGGCTGAGACCAAATGTCGGTGAAAGAGATGTAATTGGAACATGAGTCCATACTCCAAAGGAGGCGGCAACCAGGCTTCTTGTGAATATTGCTTCAGTCTTTCGATAGCTCAGGGATAAGTATGCGTGGCCAGGAGAGATACGACTAGGTGGAAGGAGACCAACATCGATAGGAAAACGAAAGAAGCTCCGAGTAGAGGGAAATGAGAAGCAACCTACATTTCGATGGCTGGATTTGTTGCTCTTCGTTGCGTCGGGAGGAATGGCGGTCAAGATATACTTGGTTCCTATCTGTGGGTACCCCGTCTCATTAGTACTCCAACCGAAATCGATGTTAGAGTTGTGGATGCCGATATGGGAGAGCATGAAGATGTGCTTTGAGTATTCGTGTCGAGAGCTTTTCGCGACTACTATGTATTGTTGTTGAAGAGAAATATCAGCTGATTCAGCAACAACGTCCAAGAAGAAGAAGCGACGACGGAAAAGCAGGCTTCCGACAATCATCACCGAAAATGCATCAGAGTATTTCACCACCACTTACAAAGGAAAAAACGAAGCAACTCAAACAAACACAAGGCATATCCCATTCTTCATGACAATCGTAACAGCGCAAAAGCAAAAGCAACCCCTGCTCCCATCATCGTCCTTCGTCAACCTTCTCCGCTAAGAGGAGTAGGAAGTCGCAACACCGCATCCGCTTTCATCACAAGCACCTGCCAACATAGCAGACGGCACAAAAGAACCCGTGTAACTCGAGTTGCGCAGCGCATTGCCATCCGCATCGATGGCTTCCACCCTCACCCACTGATAAAACTTGTCCGCCTCCCAGAAGGTCTCAAAGCCCTCTTTGTCCGCTTGTCCAATGACCAGGAAGTCCTCTCCTACGGAGCTACCACCATAGAACTGCCATGAGGAAACTGTAGTGCAGCTGTTCCAAGACACGTAAATACGTGTAGGAGCGGAAGAATTGACAGCATAGGCATAAACGTCAGGGACAGTAGTTGCAGGTGTGCTTGTCCAATCAGCAGAAAAAGCACGGTAGTTTTGTGCAGAGTCGTCGGCGGCGAAGGAAGCGGCGAGTACAGCAGTGCCGTTGGCAGAGTGTTCGGAGAGATAGGGGTTGTTACCCCAGCTGTGGAAGAAACCGCCGTTGGAGAGGGATTGCGTGTTTCCTTGAGAGGTGCTGAGAAGGCCTTCAGCAGAGGGAAATGTTGTGTTGGAGAGCATGGTTGCGACGCCAGAGTTGTGGTCGATAGCGATGACTTTGCCCGAAGACTGAGAAGTGGTGGTTGTGTAGCCATTGCTTGCGTTATCGAAGATCGAGAGAACAGTGGTGGTGTCGTTCTCTGATAGCAGACGTGCATCGTGTTGGAAGCTGAAGTTGAAGTTTGAACACGAGAAGTCCGAATGTCCTTGGTAGCTCAATTTCCAGATGATATCGCGGTCGGTGGCATTGACGTAGTATAGCGTGCTGGTGTGTCTGGCGGAAACAAGGTAGTTGCCTGAAACTGTAGATTTGTCAACGGCATTGATGTGGAAGTAGTCGAATGCAGTCTGCGGCCCAAAGCCATCACCTCCCGTGTCCGTGCTGTTTGGCGTAATCTGACTCTCACTAGGGTCAACATGGTTGGTCGAGAACCATTCGAATAGAACCTCTCCAGTGGTCACGTTGACCTCTTGGAACACGCCTTCCGACAGCCATCCCAAACCAGTCGTGATGTTGAAGTACGACAGATCGAACGGAACGATCTGATAAGCGCTGAGAACAGCCGTCTCTCCATCATTGAGCAACTGGAACTCATGCATATCCACAGGCTCAGCATTTCCTCCCGTCCGCGCCGTAGCCACAACCCTGTAGTTCTGATCTACGATAACACCCTGCCCAATTCCATATCCGTTCTGCTGATTGACCTGATTGAAGCAGAGGTGAGGAGCACCCTGATACTGGCAAGGCCTAAAGTTATGCGCATTCGCAGATCCAGTCACGCCGTAGCCATCCCAGACGAGGTTTCCGAATTTGTCGTAGATGTACGGAGCGGGTTTGATGGATTTGTAGGGCGACATGAAGACATAGCCAGGGGAAAAGTCTGCTTGGAGGGTGACGTTCAGAGCAGGAGCTTGAGACAGAGGTCGAGTGTAGAAGAAAGAGACAGGCTGTGTTGTGTTGTCTTCAGCACTGCTCTGTGCAAAAACACTAGACACAAAGGCCAATGTCGCGCAATTGAATGGAGTGAGGCGCATGTTGAGAACAGTGGTCCAGAGAGAAAGAGTCGTAGGAGTTGATTAAGAATTATAGGTGCAAGTCAACAAACAGAAGAGAGTTTGTTGTCTCGAGACAGAACCAAGAGTCAAGGTGGAAAAGAAAAAGAGTTAGAGTTAACAGTGTAGGCAGAGGGGAGCTAGGAGAACAACCCTCTTCTTCTTTCCTCGCAAGACATCACCAAGGCATGAGACAAGCACATTGTTCCTGTTTTTCCCAGCTGACCCATATCTAGAATGCCTTGATCTTGGAGCTGCATATTATGATACGTCGATCATGAGCCATCGGAGTTCTTCTGCGACAAGGCACTTCGTCATGGACTACGCGGCATATTCATCTCGTGGACCGCTTGAGCCGGCATGCAGACGCATGACAAACATTACTTGCAAAGGACGTGGCAGAGGGAGAAGCAGTCGACAACGTGTCTGTACCACATGAACAACGTCGCTGCAAACTCCAAGCTGGTGTTCTGCTGTCTCCCGTGCCTGACAGCTTGGCACCCATACATACACTGCTGCCACGCGCAAAGCTCTGAAATGCAACTGTTGTGCTTCTCCCGACATCCTCAATGCAAGATCTCATGCTTGATTGCCTTGCCCCTAGCATTCTGCAACAGGTCATCTCGAAACTCTAATCATCCACAGCCGCGATTGTATCAATGTACTCTCGCTGACGTCAGAGGCTGGTATAGACGCTCTTTAAGCGGGACAGCCTTTTCGGCTGATTGCGGGCGCCCCACCGAGAACAGCACACGGCGAAATAGAGAGCCAGGTGGAGAGCTCACCCCAGCCACTCTATATCAGAAAGAGCAACATAGAAAAACATATTCACAAGTTAGAAAATCTGAGCAGAAGAATGTAAAGTTGAAAACCGCCAGAAAACGTCGTCCTTTGATATTGCAGTGGATTGGGTATAGGTTGTCGTGAAGAAAAATCCGTAAAGCTCTCCTCTTCGTTCTCGTCTCCTCTCTCAACTCTCAACTCTCAGTCGGTGGCATGGCTTTTCAACAAAGACAAGCCCTCAGTAACGTACCAAATGAGAAAAAACAACTAAGGGCTTGTCTTGTTGTCCAAGATGGTTGGCATCAAACAACAAAGGAAAATAAGATAGAAAAAAAGAAAATGCATGCTCGGTCTCTCTCCCTCATCACATCAAGTGCCCTTCGTGTCCGTTCGTCGTGTCCTTTTCCTCGTCCTCAGCAGTAAGGAAAGCTCAGCTTGTCCCCACCATCTCTAGTAAACAACCCCTAGATGATAAAAAGGTGAATACAAGAAAGCTTTTGTTGTTGGAGACTGGCCGTTGCGATCAAAGGTCATGACGGTCGTGAAAAAAGTAGCAGAATGGATGTAAATGCGCAATGCTGGTCAAGAAAAAGAGATTGTCGTCAAGAGCAGACGAGCAAGCCCTTAGTTGGGGCAAGCGGCCTGGACGTGGCCGGGCTGCTTGCACTTGTAGCAGACACGGTCGTGGCTGATCTCAGCAGAGCAGTCGCGAGAAAGGTGACCGACCTCACCACCTGTGATGGTTGAGTTAGCTTATGCTTCAAAAGAGAAAATGGCTTAGATAGACAAACAGTTGTAGCACTTCTGGCCCTGGGTGCAGTCGCGAGACATGTGGCCGAAACCGCCGCAGGAGTAGCAGGTCTGGCCGCGGGGAGCGCCGTAGCCCTGGCTCTGGTAACCACCCTGCTGCTGGAAGCCGCCGCCCTGGGAGCAGTTGCGGGCGATGTGGCCGACCTGGCCGCACTTGTAGCACTCCTGGCCACCGCCCATACCGGCACCACCGCGGGGAGCGCCGCCCTTGGGGCACTCGCGAGAGATGTGGCCAGTCTCACCGCATCCGTAGCAGGACTTCTCCTTCTGGGGGTTGGTGCACTCGCGAGAGAGATGGCCCTGGCCACCGCAGTTGTAGCAGGTGGGGTTGCCCTTGGTGGGGCAGTCGCGGGCCTGGTGGGTAACGTCGCCGCCTGTAGTGAAGCATGTCAGTCCGGGATCTTGTAGTGACAGATTGAAGCCTCTAGCAGCAAAGGCGCGCATCGTGTATTGCGGTCGTCGAGCGGACAAACGGCAATCGCGCAGGACTGCGCGCCAGAGGGTCGAGTGAAGAAAACGTACAGTTGTAGCAAGCGCGGCCAGTCATGGGAGGAGCGGGGGCACCGAAGTTCTGCATGTTGAAGGTTTGTGTTGTGAGAAGGTCTCGGTGATTGATTGAGAGGTTGTAGTGGTTGCAAAGAGCTGGCAAGTTTTGGTTGTGGTTGAAGGTTGGTGGAAAGTGGAAGAGGCGAGGCAAGAGCGAGAATCCGCGCTCCTCCAGCAAATCTCAACTCCGACGGCTCGCAAGTGTGGGATCAAAGCTTGGCCCGCCTTTCGCTTTTGAACCGCTCAAACGCGCCTCGGCCATCCAGAACGAGCAGGTGGGGTCACTTCAAGAGTTTGTCGAGGCCTTCGTCGAGGCCTTTGTCGAGTGTTCGTCGAGAGTCATACCATCCTCTTGTAGCTTCAGCGCTGTCGGTTGTGCTGTTGTGAGGCTTCAGGCCATTCTCTTCACTTTTTACCAGCTGCTTTAGCAGCTTTAGCAGGCTTCTGTCTCGCCGCAGTATTGTTCGATGATATAGCGCAATGAGAAGCTGTCTGTTAGACATCATCGTTCTTGCAACAACATCAGGAACCGTCAAGCATATTCCTCATTCACAACATCGGCAAATATTTTTCCTCGTTCTGGGTGGTATATCGTCTCAACAAAATCACTCTTCGTTCTCATAACAAGCCATTTTCCTCATCCTCATGCATTCTTCTCCAAAGTTGTTTCTTGATGCTTTCTCATGTCTCTCTAAAGCAAAAAGGTTGGTGTGTCGTCGTCTTGCTAAAATGCAGCGCCGCCATCAGCCTCTCCAGCAAGCGCTCTCACGTTCTCATCGGCTAGTTGCGCTCTAAAACTCGCAGTCTCGCTCTCGCGGCTGAGCTTGGCCCACTCTTTTAATCCTTTGCGCTTACGTGCTTGCTTGTCTTCTATGACTTGTCGCAGCTTCTCTGCCTCATCCTCTAGCTTGTTCAGACGTCCTCTGTCGTAGAGTTCGGGTGCTTTGACTCCGCCGTCAACGACCCGAGGCAGGTCTGCCAGGTAGGCATTGCCAGGTTTGGGTCCTCTGTCAAATTCGCCCATGCCGCCCATGACTATGTCTGCTTTGGGTCCGGAAGGCAGTGGTGCTCCGTTTGACGCAAAGCGTGTGGTGCGTGGGTATGTGCCTGAAGTGTGCGCGCCACCTCTGAAAGGAGGTGNGGGAGCGTGTGTACTGATTGAGCCACGAGGACCTGATGGCGGTGCCGAGGCAAACTCCGGCTCTCTATTATGTTGTGTAGCATAGCCGCCGCCACGGCCTCCACGGTATGATGGTCCTCCATAAAGTCCTCCTCTTCCACGCGGTCCATGATAGTCTCCACGTGAGCCAAAGTCTCGGAACTCTCGAGAGAACCCTCCTCTTGACATTATGCCTCCTCTTGGGTGTGTGGGAGGTGAGTTGGCTCTCATTCGGGGCCCAGTAGGAATAGGGACGTCACCAGCAGCTTGAGAGTATGATCTGGAAGCGCAAGGTCCTGTTGGCGGCGCTCTTACTTGCGGTGCTTCGTCTTGTCTTGCAGGACCTGTTGGAGGAGCACGAATAGCTGGACCAGTAGGGATCTCACGCTCACGAGGAGGTGTGGGTTCGCGCTTAAGAACAGGTGAGCGGACATCTGCTAGAGGTGCGACTGGTGATCTTGGTCTGGAGGGTATGGGCGATCTAGGTCGTGCGGGAATGGGCGAACGGGGTCGAGAAACAATAGGTGATCTCTGCGGGGCAGGAGCTGGCGAGATAGGGCGAGGAGCGCGGTTGGCGAACAAATCTTCTTTGGGCAAGGGATCGATGGCAGCGAGTCTACTGGGATGAATTGGCGGAGATGAGCGTCTCGAGCTGGTAACACTAGCAGCGCCGGAGTGTTCATTCGAAATGAGATCAGGGCGGGGTCTTGGTGGTGATGGCGAACGACGTCTCCAATCAACCTTGCGAGGGTTGATGTTTTCATTGTGTTGCATTGGCGAGCGAGACAGGAGACGATATCCACGGGTGACACCACGAGGAGGCGTCAAGCGCATCTCTCGTCTGTCACGTCCAGGCCCGGGGCTAACGTCTCTTGAAGGAGGGTATGCATTGTATCTTGAGCGAGGCGGCGAATCTAGTCTCTCCCGCTTGGCCGGGGAGGTGATCTTCTGCCGCGNGCTACCAGCAGGTGAAACGTCACGACCGCGCTTCAGAGGGAGAGGAGAACGATCGCGAGGCACACGTACTGGCGAGCGGGTGTTGTATGGTAGTGTGTCTCTGTGGAAGCGAGAAGCAGGAGGTGGACGGTAGCTTTCATNCCTCATGAAGCCACCCCTTCTAGGTGGTGGTGAACGAGCTCTTCCTCTATAAGAATCGCCTCCATCTCTTGGCCGGAAGGGCGGAGGGCTTCGTGATCGACGACGGAATGGCAATGGTGAGCGGCTGCGATTTCTTGGTGGGGCGCGGTAAGAATCGACGTATGCGTTTCCTCTTGGCGGAGAGCGAGGAGCGCGGTATGTGTCTGATCGGGGTACAGGGGAACGAGGAGGGCGGTAGGATTGACCGCGGCCATCACCGTATTGGTCTTCGCGAGGAAAGGGTCTGGTCAAGTCAGTGAACCTGGCACCTAGCAACAAGGCCATAATGTGTGTTACCTTCTGTCCCGATCGCGATCCCTGTCCATGTTTGCTGCGTCTTCGTCGAGGTTTGTGACGAAGCTCTGATGGAGACTGCTGTGTAGTGTCTGCGCTTGTCAAAGGAACAAACAAATGAGCATGCACGGCAAAGCCAAGCTTGCTTCCCCAGACTTGACCTTGGCCACGTGATATGGTCTCGCGGGCCCAACCCTGCTAAATATCGACGTCCTCAGTCCTTCTTCATCAACTAGATGCAAGGCAGAGCCATACAATACTTCTCTCACTCGGCGGCCGTCTTCTATGATGTTGGTGTTAGCTGTTCCCAAAACTGCCCTGGTTCCTAAAAGCCAGGCATATTCGCCCAAGCAGTGCGTTTCTCATCCAGGTGCACATCTGTTGCTGGCAATTCAGACTGACTTATTAATGCGTGTGCTTCATTTTGGTCTTGCTTTCTTTTAGCTGGGTAATGCGGCGCTCCATCCATGAGACTCGGTCCAGATGCAAGGTGATGACGTGAAGGTGGCTCCAGTAACCATGTCTCATCTCCTGCTGCTCCTGCTGTCGCCGCCTCCTCTTCTGCGCTCGTTCCTCTCCTTGTCTTGTTTCAACCTCTTGTTGCTCTCCTCGGCAATCATCTGGCTCAAATCTTCCTGATCCACTCTTCCCTTCCACTGTCCCTCAGCCTGTGCCTGTCTTTGAGCCTCGAACTGTCTGGCGATCTCGTCCTTGCTCAAGCGATCATCTCTTTCAAGCGCGTCGACGTCTACGCTGACATCGATGTCGCCGACCTTGCGTTTGCTGCCTCTGTTTTCTTGTCCGAGCACAGGAAGATTTTGCTGCGCCGCCCGCAAGTCGTATGCTCTCTCGCCTCCAAAGAAACCTTGGGCGCGGATATTCTGTTCCGGAAGGACCTGGTACGCTGATCGGGGAGCGCCATTGTCTTCGGGTTCGGGAGCTCTTGCGTTCTTGCGTAGTTCGAAATCGCCTCCAACGCTCTCGATACCGATTTCGGTAGGAACAGCAGAAGCTAATCCGCTCGGTGTTTCGAGTCCTGCACCAATGTCCTCCTCGTCCATAGCTTCGTCGCCATCTTCCTCTTCCTCGTCCTCATCCTCCTCCTCTTCTTCCTCTTCCTCCTCGCGCTCTTGAAGTTCACCCCACAGTGTCTTCTCCACGGGTGCTCCGGTTGGTGCTTCTTCATCCTCTGCGTTGTTAACACCGAAGATATCGCCACCAAACAAGGGTCGGTTCGTGTATTCGTCGACGGGAGGCTTGCCGTAACCACCAGGATGGAAACCCCATGATGCGCCTGGTGGCGGAGGAGCGTTCAAACCAGGAACCTTGAGGCCAGGGTATGAAGGAGGGGGACCAAAACGTTGCTGGTTAATGAGCCATGGCGGAGGAGCACCAGGTGGCATGTTGAGAGCTTCTCTCAGCTCATCGCTCAACTCGCCAGGTCGTAAATGACGGAGGTTAGTCTCGTATTCCTTACCCTCATAGTAGACCTCACCATAGCGAGTAAGCGGGGGCTTTGTTTGGTGGCGGAAGAAGGCTTCGTAAAGCTTCTGGTAGTCGATGTCGAGTTTTCCGAGCTTTCCTTGTACTCTCTCGCGCTGCTTCTGTTTCAGGGTTGCCTCGGCCTGCTTCTCGAGCACGGCGTCGCGCATCTCAGCGATACCAGTATCGGCGATGAACTTGGGCAAGTTGAAGTGCGTCTTCTCAATACCACGCTTGGAAGAAAGATATTCACGCTTGAGGGCCCAGTGTGATGGCACGGGAACAACATTGCGCTGCGACTTGATGCGCACAAGCAAGAGCGGGTCTGAGGCGTCGATGTCTGTCCACTCGACCAGCTCAGGCTTACGCACCAAACGCTTAAGCTCAGCAATGGTCAGTTTGCTAGCAGCCTTTCGCGCCTTCTTGGACAGTTTCGGCTGGTTCTCATCCTCCTCATCAGGAATATCGTCATTGTCGTCGTCGTAGTAAATCTCGGGCTTTTCCTCTTCTTTTGTTTGCGATTTGTCGCTGTTGTTGAACTTTAATAGGACATTCTGGAATTCGGCATATAGAGGGTCGTCTTCGGGAATGGTAAAGTCGTCGTTGGGGAGGTCGTTGTTTTGCATAGGGTCATCGCGAGTGTTGATCTGAGCGTCAGGTTGGCGGCCAGTCTCTGGCTTGGGGGTTTCTGCTTCGGACAGGTCGGTAGACTCGGCGACGGAGGGAGTGACGGAAGCCTGTACCATGTCATTGTTAGTTGAGTTTAAAGCAAGGCGACCGAAGAGAAGGCCTACCGAACGGTCCTTTTGCGCCTTCTTCTGTTGTCTGCGGAAGGCGTTCTTGCTGAGCTTCTTTGCGCCAGCGCCGCCATTGACAGCTACGGCTGCCATCTTGGCAGATTACTTTCTGTTATTGGTGTGTTTCGGAAGTGAAAGGCGCGGATTCGTTGTATGATGGCTGAGTTCCAAGGCGTGACTCGAGCCAGAAGCAGCAAGGTCCAAGTTGTCGAGTGGTTGGTGGAGATAGATAACTGCAAGAGTTCGGCGAGGAAGCGTCAAGATGCAGCTGCGCGCTCCGGAATCTCTTCGGCTTTCACGCTTTCCAAGGCCTCTGAGCCAACTCTCGCCAAATCGTCAACAGGGCATGTCAATACTAATACGTATTCAACATGCCAGTCTTGTTGCTCATGCTCTCCACTGCTCTCCTCAAGGCCGTAACACACCTGTTGCAGATCCACTTCGAGTCAATGCGAACCTTGTCTTGCGTCTTCTTGCACAGTCCTAGTTTGCGTGCTGCACACGCTTCTGTCTTGTATTCGTACTCGTGATCGCAGCCCTCGTTCCTGACGATGCTTCTGTTGCACATTGCTAGTGGATCTTCCTGGTTGCTGGAAAAGGAATCTGCGCCGAGTATCTACTGAGATTTGCTCATTTATCCATCTTGTTCTTTGTCTGCATTCGTCGTCCTCATGCGTGCCTTGTTCTGTATGAAAAAGGCACCCCTTGCTTCGACCTGCCCCTGTTCCATCTCTTTCGTTATACTGCATAACTTGCCATCGTCCAAGGATAGCCTGTGATCGTTTCCTTTGGCCCATGTGACTCCATCTACCGTCTTGAGAACGAATGCTTACCCTCGGGGCGACGTCCTATTCTTATAAAGGCAGCTCAAACACACCAGGAGAGTATCAAGATAGACAAGGCACGAAAATATTGGACATCGAGCTTCAAATTGTATAAGAGGAAAGAACTAGTTACACATCGCCCCGAAATGCAGGCAAAGGCAAGGCTGACCCTGCTCCTTCTTTCGCTCGCTTCCTTCCTTCGCTGATGCTGGTGGTGGTAGCAGAATCGGAAATAGTGAAAAGAACCAAAAGAAACTAGAGAAACAGAAAATTTCATGTGCCCTTCGCTTTCGCCTTCTATTGTGCGCGTTGGCCGTAATCTTGTGTCGTTATCTTCGTGGAAAAAAAGTGCGAGTCCATATGTTCAACCCTTCTTCTTGCGCACCTTGCCTTGTGTGCATGAGCGCTATGCAATCAAATGCTGGAGTACTGATCCCATGATAAAGTACAGTGTTGTTGGCTCGAGAAAGCAGAATGCGATCAGTAGTGTCCCATGTTGGAAGAGCGAGAGCCGTGAGAAGCATGGCCGAACTGCTGGTAGCCCTGGCCAAAGCCATTGCCATTGGTCTGCTGCTGAGGGGCTGGGCGAGCATGGTGTTAAGAGATCCGTGGTGGCGGTTGTGACCGTTGGGAGAGCCCATGCTGGCAGCACCGTAGTTACCAACTTGGTGACCAACAGGGCTGTTGGCACTGGTGTAGGATGTCATGGTGTTGGATCTGCTGGTGCGGAAAGGGGTGGAATTGAGCTGACCAGGAGACATGACACCAGGAGGAGAGATGGAACCAGGCATGCCATTGAGCTGATTGTCGTAGTCCTGGATCTTGCTAGAGATACGACGGCCGTAAGGAGTGTGGCGGATCGACTGAAGGATGGGACGGATGTTGTCAATGAGACGAGCCTTGGTCTCAGGGTCGGCATAGTCCATGGCGGTCTGAACGACATAGTTGGCGTACGAGTCGCGAAGCAGCTTCTCAAGGTCGACAGGGTTCATAATCTCATCGATGAGAGCGCGTCTGGTGGTCTCGTCGCCAGTGCGAATCGACTTCTCAATGACGTTGGAGCTGAATTTCTGTCTGGAGAGAGCGGCAACATTGCCGAGGAAGCTCTCGGCCAGAGGCTGAGAGAAGGCAGGTTCGCCAAGGTCAAGGATGTACTGAACAACGTAGTTGCCGAAGGGGTCCTGAACGAGAGTGAAGGCGTTCATGGTGATGTGGTGGACGAGCTGACCCTTCTGGTGGCCAGAGGCGTGGTCAATACAACGCTGCAGGACGCAACAGCCATGACGATGGGTGCCAACGATGACACAGCTAGTGCCAACAGCGTCGAAGATGAACTGGGCGTCCTCGGGAGACAAGTGGTTGAGACACTTCTGGATAACGTGGTTGCCGTTGAGATCCTGGATGAGAGGGACAACTTCATATCTCAGGGCCTCGGTGATGATCTGGATCTGCTCAGGGGTTGAGATGAACTCAATCATCTTCTGCAGAGCGCGGGTACCGTGCTGGTTGAGAGCAATCTTGACCATCGAGGGGCAGCAGCGCGAATGAGAATGGTGCGCTGGTCATCGTTGGTGTACTCGAGCAGCTTCTGGCAGAGGTAGTTGCCAAAGGGATCTGCAGAAGACATTAGTTAGCAAGATCTCACGAAACACAGAGTTGAAACAAGCAGCTTACCAGTCATCAACTCAATCATGTGAGGGTTGGTCTCCTCAAAGATGAGTCTGATGTTCTCATCATCACTTTCTTCCAGCTTCTTCTGCAAGTAGCGACAGCCGTGCTGATCCTTGCAAAGACTGTAGATCTCGCCGATGAGCTCCTGCAACTTGACATTGGAGTAACGCGAGTTGTCTGAATCCATGTTAGCAACGGGTGTCATGGGAAGAGTGGTTGAAAGATTACCATCTCCGGTAGTGTTGCGGCGTGGCTGCTGCATAACGCGGGGCTGGCTGTCATTGTAGCGCGCGGGGCTCTGCTGCTGGGAGAGCTGCTGAGGGTAACCACCACCAAATCCGTGTTGGAAGCCGGCCACATGACCCCACTGGCCACCGCCCTGGTTGCCAAGATACATCTGGTTGAAGCCATTGCCCAGCATGTGCATGCCGTAGCCACCGTAGTAGGCTCCATTGCCGTAAGTCTGCATCGAAGGAGGACTGATATGACCGTGGCTGATGCCGTTCGAGTTGTTGTTGTTGATGACACGAGCAGGTTCGAACGAGGGAGAAGTGACAGAAGGTCCAAAGGGTGCAGCGCTGGCTTGAAGAGCAGATCTCTGAGAAGAAGCTCCGCTGTTAAGCTCCTCGGTTTTGGGCTGTTCCTGGATCTGACGAGCAGGAGTGTGAAAGCCGTTCTGATGACCGTTGCTGAGGATGTTGGACTGGCGAGCAGGCGAGATAAATTCAGGACGAGGGTTCTGAACAGCACCCGAGTTCTCAGAGAAGTTGGCAGCGTTTGTACTCTTCAGGGTGGGGATGTCGTTGGTCGAGTAAGAGCCCTGCAGCTTGGGCACACCGTTCGAGCCGACGCTCTTGGGTGAGGCCAACAAGCCAGGGCGCTTAGGCGTGGCAAGACCGCTGAACTTGACTTCCATAGATCTTCTGTTGGCGGCAGTGTTCTTTGCGGTGTTGATCTCGGTCAAAATACCATTGAGAGGAGACATGGGAGCATCGCCGTAACCAGGCTGGCGCATTGCACTGGGAGGAAGCGACTGTCTGTTAGTGCGGGTAGTGGTGGCACGATCTTGATTGTCAGTACCATTCTGCTGGGACTTGGCCATCTCCACGGCTGCAGCAGAAGCGGAAAGCTGCATGCCTTCACCCTCACGACGAACGAGGATGGGGAACTTGTCGTCGCTGGCTTGGTACTGGAGGAACTGCTTAGCATCAGGGGATGCGGCGGGGTTCTGGACACGAGTAGACTTGTGATCGTCCTCATCACCAAACAGGAAGCCGGTGGTGTTGACAGATCCGAGAATGGTAGACAGTTCGGCCATCTTGACAGGCATAGAGTTGCGATTGAGGCTGAAGGTGACTGGTGTTAGAACTGGGAAGGTGAGATCGCGGACACGAAGCTATGTAAGAGATCGTGGAAGTGTATGGGGTATGAGATCGTGGGAGTGTATGAAGCAAGATAGGAGGGTAAGTGGTCTATGCCTAGCACAGACGAAGGTGAGAAACAGATGATGAACAAGTAGTTCAAGGTCTGTATGAAGGGTGAAGTGGAATCTGAAGAAGGGAGGAGGGAGAGGAGGACCAGTGGATGAGTGGTTATGTAGTTGCCGGAAAGGGGAGGGAGTGAATAGGACACAGCGTATTGTCAAGCTTCTAATGAGATAATTGACCACTCGTATTGAAGCCAGTTATTGATATCGGCTTACCCGGTCGTCAAGTGGGTAGTGAGATGTGAAAGGGCGATGGAAAACGGAAAACGACAATGCTAGGCAGATGAATAGGAACATTGAACATACTTGGCTGCGGCGCGATGGTTAATGTCTGCAAATGAGAACGAAGTGTCCTCCTCATCTTCGTCAGAGCCACGGCGTGAAGCAGGAACCGATCTAGATGGGATAGAGATTGAGTGGACGTGTGAAGTGACGGGTCTTGAGAATGCTGTCTGAGGAGATGCAAGTTGAGAGCCCGGATGACTGGGACGGGCCGGGAATCCAGGAGGAGAAGCCAGACTGGCAGTGGACAGACGAGCGCTGTGGACGCGGTTGACAGAGCTGTAGTACTCGGGCGGCGTGGTGGGCTCGCTCAAGTGTCCTGCAGTGAACATGGTGATATCCTGTTCCAATCTTTGATGTTCGTCGACTTCGCGACGAGTCTCCGGGTCAATCATGGCCATCTGAGCCTGTATACGACGCTGCTGGGCAAGAAGCTCCTCGTACTGACGAGCTTTTCTCTCGGACTGAGATATGTTAGCACCCGTCGTGGGAGTACTGTAGGATTTAGAATGTGCAAGCACAACAGCGAGGCACTGTGTTTAGAAGGCAAGAGAAGAGAAAGCAACAGAAACAGCAAAAAATGCAGAATAAAAACTGTCCAAAACACAGAAGGAGTGCTACGTGTCTCAGAACGACAAAAGAAAAACAACGAAAGTTCACGATTAAAGCCCAGGACGAATTGCTCGACCAAGACACGAGACTGGCCAAGGACAAGCCGTAAATCACGACAGTAGGGTGGACCAGAACGAATAAGCGGAGTACACTTACGGGAGTAATCTTGTTGAACGCCTGCAGCAAAAGTAGTATGTCAGCATACGTTCTTTGACCAAGGGTATCTTCGCGACCATGCTATCGCAAACGTTATGCATAGCAGCAGGTCAACCAACACGGCTACTACGGCATAGTATATGTTGACACGGCTCTACACCCAAGTATATATGGTTCCTTCTCTTTCAACATGGAAATTATGAGAGATAGGCTCACCGTCATGGCGGGATCGGCAGCCTGGCGTCTCTGCTGAGCGATGGGTGATAGCGTGGGCAGCGCATTCGTGGTAAAGCGACGTTGTAGACTCCCGCGACCCTCGGCAGTGGTAGCAGCCAGGCTGAGGTTCCTCAAGGGCGACAGTGGCGAGGGAAATGTCGTGGTAGATGTCGGGTAGGGCGCATCTTCTCGTGGGGACAGTTGCGGACGGTACAAGAGACCGCTGTCGGGTCGGTCTGACAGACCTTTGGAGAAGGCCATGCTGATACAAATACGAGGACTCCTACAGCGCTGGTTAACGATGCGACTCGCAGGCAGACGACAGGGCAGAGCACGCACCTATTGCTGCTACTCGAACAGGCGGTGACTTGAATGTGGGGGTACGCAGTAGGCGCTTTGGATCAAGGGGTCCAGGCAGAAGAGCAGCGAGAACAGAGAGAGTGGTGCTGTCTCGAAGCGTACATCCAAGGCAAGCCTCGCGCTCAGCAGTAGAATACAAAACCCGCACTTCCAATCACACAACACGCGCAGTAAGAATGAGCGACACGGAGAGAAAGAAGAAGCTCAAAGACTCCGAAGGCTCAGGTCCACTGCACGCTGCCAGCCAACTGTGGAGAAAGCATCAAGCCTCGCCGCCGGTTGAGTTTCACGCCGCGGTTAAGGCCCAAGCGTACCTGTGCAGCACCAGCAGCAACATCTCCTGCGATGCCACGACCATGCCACATGAGGGGCTCCTCCGAACCATCACGATCTGCTCTTTGCCTTTTCTGCCCCTTCATGCAGGGCAACCACCCACCATCTTGCTGACCTACTTTTCGCCATACTCCGCTGTCTATCAGGAACGAGACCGTGCGTGCTCATCTCGTTATCACGGACAAGTGTTTGCTGTCTGTACACGTGCTGCATCGCGAGCCGTCTAGACTCGATCTGCTTCCTGGAGCTTCCTCTTGACACGATTTCCTCTCGAGTGATGCAATACATTGATCGTCTAGGCCCTGTGTCCATTGAAAACTCTTACTGGATTTGGCAGGTCAGAATGTAGACATCAAAGAGCTAAGCTGTCCGTCAGAACTAGAGATTTATTTGGCTGGGTTGGGCTCTGATCGACAAGCGCGATATACAGGTCAATAGTCAACTCCAATCCTTCTTGACATCGCTGGGCGGTGAGCATTTCTATAGCTATGTAGCAGAACCATAAATTGTACACCGAATATTTTCGTTCTCCTTATACAAGCCAAGAAAGGCTTGTGAGACCTACTTGAGAAGTAGGTGGACTTGCCTCCAGGTGATTGGTGAGACCCTGTCCGGGAGTCTTTCGGATGCTTTGCCGAGAGGGCTGGCTCCCGTCTTCCGTCCTGGCAGCTTTGACCCAAGAAGAATCTAGAGAAGACAACCCTCCAAAATATTCCTCTCAAACGCGTGTACTGCTGTGAAATAATCCTCGTATCTTCTGAAAAAGAAGAATACCGTTATTCGAGGCGCTGCGAGTAACAGAACCATACATAGCGCCGCAGTAGCGCAGTCACCGCGTTCCTGACAGTGGCGCATACAACTTTTGACCCCGCCACTTTTTTTCCGTGACTGGTCTATCGCATCGAAAGCTTTGCATCCGCCACGTGAGCACGTCGTGCTTTGGCGAGAGCATACTAGGCTCTGTGATCATTTCTTTGCGGTTGGTGCATTAGGTCTTGACTGTAACGCCGAGAATGCCTCCCAAGGCTCGCGTTGCTGCGCCCAAGGTAACATCATACCAAGACATAGCTATCAGGTCGATGCATGGCTGACGATCTGCAGGCTCAGACGAGGAAGGCATCGGCTGCGGCGAACACAACACCAGCGACTCCTGATGTAAACTCGCAACAACAACAGGCGCCTGTCGACGGAGAAACTCAGGATGTCACAACTATGCCACCAGCAGCCAGAAAGAGGCGGCATTCCCACTCAACTGACCCTGTAAGGATGTTTTCTATCAACCTGGTTGGAAGATACTGACACTCTGCANNGTCTGATACGCTCCTCGAACCTTTCTACTATGGCAAAGGCTTGACCGATCCCATCAACACCGCAAGGGTAAGTTGTTCTGTCAACTTAGAGCCTCGATAGAGAAACTAACGCAAGCAGGACAAATGGAATCTCCTACCAGCTTTTCTCAAAGTCAAGGGTCTGGTGAAACAACATATCGACTCGTACAACTTCTTTGTCGACACTGAGCTCAAGACCATTCTCCGCGCCAACGCTACAGTCCACAGTGATGTGGACCCTAACATGTTCATCAGATACACAGACATCCGAATTGGCAAGCCAGAACGTGTCGAGGATCGCCATAGCACTGTGCCTGGTCTTTCTGGTCCTGGAATTACCCCTAACGAATGTCGTCTTCGTGATTTGACATACTCGGCTCCGATCTACGTCAACTTCGAATCTAGATCGCAGGGTGGTCTAAAAATGGAACGTAACGTCTACATTGGCAGAATGCCTGTCATGCTTCGGAGTAATAAGTGTGTCTTGTCTGGCCGTTCAGAGAAGGAAATGGGTCTCCTCAACGAGTGCGCAGTCGATCCCGGCGGCTACTTCGTGGTCCGTGGTCAGGAAAAGGTCATTCTGGTCCAGGAACAGTTGAGCAAGAACCGTGTCATTGTGGAAATGTTCAAGGGAATCATCCAGGCCTCAGTCACCAGTCACACTGCCAATGTCAAGACAAAGACTTATGTTTTGCTCAANAAAGGACTGATCGTTCTCAAGCACAACTCTCTTACTGAGGATATCCCTGTCGCGATTGCTCTCAGAGCTATGGGTGTTCAGTCAGACCACGAGATCATGCTTCTGGTTGCTGGCGATGATGCTGTATATCAGGATGAGTTTTCTGTCAACCTTGAAGAGGCCGCACGTTCAGGAGTGTCCACACAAGAACAAGCTCTGGAATACGTTGGAGCTCGTCTGCGACCCGAGAGATTCGGTCAGTACGGCGTGCCTAAGAAGACCAACAAGCAAAACGCCGTTGAGAAGTTGTCTAACACGATCATTCCTCACGTCGGTGTCACCGCTATGAACTTCCGACCAAAGGCTCTCTACATTGCATTCATGGTCCGCAGAGTGCTGA
This sequence comes from Aureobasidium vineae, assembly GCA_903819635.1. Taxonomy (NCBI): domain Eukaryota; kingdom Fungi; phylum Ascomycota; class Dothideomycetes; order Dothideales; family Saccotheciaceae; genus Aureobasidium; species Aureobasidium vineae. Next base: position 655,413 of record CAIJEN010000014.1, read on the forward strand.
TGTGTATGCACGATCCGAAGTTGATTGACGACCGAGACTACCTCGGTAACAAGCGTTTGGAATTGTCGGGATCGATGATGGCCCTGCTGTTCGAAGACCTGTTCAAGGACTTCAACAAGCTCATCAAGCAAAGCTGGGACAAGGTTCTGAGGAAACCAAACAGGACCCGTGCCTTCAACCCGGCAGACTACATTACCATGCACGAGTCTCGCATTACACAAGGCTTAGAACGTGCCATCTCGACTGGTAACTGGACTCTGAAGCGTTTCCGTATGGACAGAGCTGGTGTCACCCACGTTCTGAGTCGCTTGAGTTTCATCGCCGCTCTTGGTATGATGACCAGAATCTCATCTCAATTCGAGAAGACTAGAAAGGTCTCTGGTCCTCGTGCGCTTCAACCATCTCAATTCGGCATGCTTTGCACTTCAGATACTCCTGAAGGTGAGGCTTGTGGTTTGGTCAAGAACTTGGCATTGATGACACACATCACTACCATGGATGAAGAAGATCCCGTGCGCAAGATGATTTTCGTGCTTGGTGCTGAGGATGTAACATCTGCAAGCGGTACCGAACTTTACGCCGACGGAGCCTACATCATCTTCCTCAACGGTACACCTGTGGCCTTGACTCGCGAACCCAAGCGATTCCTCATTGCTTTCCGCAGATTCCGTCGCATGGGAAGAATCTCTGAATTTGTCAGCATCTATATCAATCACCACCACAATGGTGTGCATATCGCAACCGATGAAGGCCGCATTGTCAGACCGCTCATCATTGTCGAGAAGGGCAAGTCAAAGGTGACAACACGCTACCTTGAGTCCCTCCGCAAGGGCACGCTAGAGTTCGACGACTTCCTCTCTCGTGGACTGGTGGAGTATCTCGATGTCAATGAAGAAAACGACTGTAACATTGCAGTCTACGAACACGACATCAACCAACACACTACACATCTTGAAATCGAGCCTTTCACCATTCTAGGTGCTGTCGCCGGTCTCATTCCATACCCTCACCACAACCAATCTCCTCGTAACACTTATCAATGCGCTATGGGTAAACAAGCTATCGGTGCTATTGCGTACAACCAGCTCACTCGTATCGACACTCTACTCTACCTCATGGTCTACCCGCAAAAGCCCATGGTCAAGAGTAGGACAATCGAGCTTATCAAATACGACAAGCTTCCTGCAGGCCAGAATGCCATGGTTGCTGTCATGTCGTACTCTGGTTACGATATTGAGGATGCTCTAGTCTTGAACAAGGCTTCTTGCGATCGTGGGTTCGGACGCTGTCAGGTCTTCAAGAAGGTCAGCATGCCATTGAAGCAATACCAGAATGGTCAAACCGATCGTATCGGCGACCGCGACCCCTCCAACCCTCGCCACAAGAAGATCGGTAACGACGGTCTCGTCGAAGTCGGCGCCGAGATGGAAGCGGGCGAATGCTACATGCTCAAGGAGACACCCGTCAATCAAGGCATGAACACGCAAAACGCCGGCTGGGCACCCCAGCACATGTCGTACAAACTGCCCGATCCAGCCTACGCCGACAAAGTCATGATCAGCGCAAACGAATCAAACACTCCCATCATCAAAATCCAAACACGCCAAACCCGCCGTCCTGAAATCGGAGACAAGTTCTCGTCTCGTCACGGACAGAAAGGTGTCACTGGCCTGCTAGCTGAACAGACAGACATGCCCTTCAACGACATGGGTATCTGCCCAGACATCATCATGAANCCCCACGGTTTTCCTAGTCGTATGACCGTGGGCAAAATGTTGGAATTGCTGTCCGGAAAAGCAGGCATTCTGCGCGGCGGTCACGAATACGGCACTGCGTTCGGTGGTTCCAAAGTCGAAGATATGGGCGATGTCTTGATCTCCCACGGCTTCAGCTACTCGGGTAAAGATCACCTTACTTCTGGTATCACTGGCGAGTCTCTACCTGCATACGTCTTTATGGGCCCCATCTACTACCAGAAACTCAAGCATATGGTGCAAGACAAGATGCACTCTCGTGCCACGGGTCCCCGCGCAATTCTCACACGCCAACCTACTGAAGGTCGTTCCCGCCAAGGAGGTCTCCGTTTGGGAGAAATGGAACGTGACTGCCTGATCGCCTACGGTGCTTCCCAGTTGTTGCTGGAACGTCTTATGTTGAGTTCTGATGCCCATGAAGTGGATGTCTGCGAGACTTGCGGTATGATGGGATACCAGAACTGGTGTCAGAGTTGCGAGAGCTCGAGGGGTGTTGTGAGGATGACGCTGCCGTATGCGGCCAAGCTATTGATTCAGGAGTTGTTGAGTATGAACGTGAAGGCTGCGCTCAAGTTGACGGATGAGTTTCCTAGGGAGGAGTAGTGCGTGAGATGGAGAGTTGTGGGTTAGAGGATGAGTGGAGGAAGAAGAAAAAGGAGAAAGCATAGCATGGGTTTTTGGTTTTGTTCAGCTTGGTATACAATCGAAATATTGATTTCATGTTGCTTTCTTTCTTGTTTCTGTATTCACGTGCAGAAGTCTGTCGTTGTAGATATATATACATAACCATTTGTTCGGATAGACGCATCCTGAAGAGAGCTATTGTAGAAGACCCCATGCATACATACATAGCACATGGAAGGAAAGAGCATCCATGCTACAACACAAAGCCGCACAGATCCCTAAGTTTCACCAGCGGCAAAAATTCTACACCAAAAATCGTATCTCACCAGAACAACCACGAACAAAAGAGACTCGATATCTATAGATGATCAGTAAAATGAATGCCCCTGACGGAGTCGAACCGGCGACCTCGGCATGTTCTAGAGTGATACTAGTGCCGCGCTCTACCAACTGAGCTAAAGGGGCTTGCTGATACTCTTTTAGTTACTGATCGTTAATAAACAACACATAATTCCAGCAGCACGACTCCAAATTGGTCGGCGCTCAATTTCCACCCCGCACGCCTACTTGTAGGTAAATAGGACCCGAATGTGCCCTCCAACTTGACCATTATATTTTGTCACGCTTGGTGGTATCTTGTGATAGAGACCATAAAAAATGGCTGTGCCTGACTCCGTGAACCTGCGGGACCTCGCGGGGACATATAACCTTGTAAGTATTGTTTATGACTTCCACGATAAGCATATACCAGACGAACATCACAGTGAGTATACGCTAACGCCTATCAGNAACAAGAGTCTGTCAGATGCAACCGATGCTGCTTTACAGATGGTAACAGCGCCTCTCATGTATACTGCATGCTCAGTCTCTCATCAACATCTTCTGTGTAGNCAAGGCATAGGCTGGCTCGTCCGTCAAGCTGTCAAATTCTCGAATGTTACACTTCACGTCAAACAGGTACAACAAGCAGGAATGGTCTGACACATGCAGTAACTAATAGAATGACAGTTTGTTGATGAGAACGGCCTCACGCACATAGACAACGAACAAATCACCACCGGAAACATTCGCAACCTCGAGGAACGTATAGTGGACTACCAGTGGCGTGAAAAGGACGACAGGATCTTTGGCAAAGTCAACGGCCGCTCGCGCTACGTCAAGCTGGATGAAGTCGAGACTGAGTACCTCAAGCAAGGGTGGGACGAACACTTTCTAGCCCAAGGGGATCGCGAAGTTGTTCAAGTCTTTGTGGATAGTGTAGGCAAGAAACCAAACTGGTCAGCAGAACAAGTTTGGGGGTTCGAAGTCGTGGACGGTCAGAAACATCACACGAGACGTATCGTCGTCAAAAAGGGCAAGGAAGAGCATAAAATTCGATTGGTTTACGACTGGGTTGCAGAAAAGGACGAAGACGCGGATCTGGCTTATTAAGCTGATACTTCATCTTCTCAAAATCAAGCGCAAAGCATCTCCTCTATCGTCTCTTCGACAGGCTTCGGCTTCTGACCCTTGGTAGCCAATAGCTCCTCCAAGGTCGGGTCATTGATCAGGCATTCTTGGTCTTTGAGAGCGTCATAGGTTGCGGCCCACCATTTAGCAGCAGGCTCGGAGAGTTTTATGTCTCGAACGTAATAGCTCTCAAGCTCTTTCCGCGAGACGATCTTTGGTGAAACTTTCTTCGATCTTACTGCAGAGACCTTTTCGAGGACTTGGTTGATGGTTCTTGCGCCTTGAGTAGCCGAAAGGTAAAATGTTTTGGCAGCATATTCGGATGAGGGTGCAGCAATGACCAGAGCACTAGCGAGGCCAAGATCAGAAATGGCAGTCCAGCTGATAAGAGAATCGCCGGCGACAGGCACTTCGGATCTTTGATCGTTCTTGAGGTCGTAGTAGCTTGCATACAGCGGCCAACTCTCATTGTATAGACCTTCACGCAGGACAGTGTAGTAGATGTTTTGTAGCTTTGCAAGATAGGCCTCGGTACGGATATGGGCCTGCATGACGCGAGACTTGGAAGGGCTCTGGAAAGCCAGAGAGCTGTAATAGATGTGCTTCACACCCGCAGCTTGAGCAGCATCAATGGCAGTAAAGTGATGCTTCTCGCGACCCTCGCCATGAGGAGCGTCATTGTAGTCCATATCGATCTTTGGAGTAGAGACGAGGAAGAACTTGTCGCATCCGGAAAGGGCCTTTTCGAGAGAAGCCTTGTCATCAAATGAGGCGTGACGGACCTGCACACCCTTCTGCTCCAGGGAGGACCATGTATCGCTGCCAGGTTCAGATGAGGTGCAGCATACTATCTGATCTTTTGGGAGCAGGTTATGAGTAAGGAGGGCTTTCAGTGTAGCGCCGCCGAGCTTGCCAGAAGCCCCGATGATGGCTAACATGGTTGCAAGTTGAGTGGTTGAGGAGAGTGGTTCAGTGGATCAGCTGGAATTGAGATGGGAGTGGGATGGGTTCTTCAGGGAGTGAATAGATGGAGGCAGGTGGGGCTGGACATTTGTCATCACAAGCATTACAAGAATGACGGCACTTGATTGACAAGCAAAGTGGAAGCTAGGTGAAGGCAGTGGTCAATGTGGCATGCATCACAATAGAGTGAGTGCAGAGTGTGGTGGAAAGTGCCCCGCCAACACGCCTCGGTCTGGTCGTCGGATTCGCGTGCCTCGAAGCTGCTTTCAGTTGTCCTGGTGTTTTGTCACCTTCTCGTTTCTCCACCCACAACCTCAGCTTGCATTCATCGACCAGAAAGACGCGCATCTGAATCTTGAACGACTTGCGACAGCGACTGGACCAATAGAAAGCACCGCGAGCGTTCGCGCAACCGCATCATGGCAACCATGGAAGCAAAAGACATTGAAGAGCGCGGTAAACAGCTGGCCAAGGCAGCATCAGGCGGCGACCCTCCGGCAACCCTGCTAGCCCTTCTGGACGGCCTCAAGGGATGGACGGCGACGGAGAAGCTGCTGCGCCAGACAAAGATCGGTGTGCACGTCAACAAACTGCGCCAGAACAGCGATGCCCAAGTGGCCCGCACCGCCGCCACTCTGGTCAACAAGTGGAAGACGGATGTCAAGAGATCTCCTGCGACAGCCGCCTCGAGCGGCACAAATTCACCTGCCCCTTCAAAGTCCTCGCCCGCTCCTGCTGCCAACAAGCCCAAGTCCGAACCTCATGGCGATCCCGAGAAGCGCAACAGTGTGTCGGACAAGGTCGATTGTGGAGTTACTGGAAACCAAACTCGCGATGCCTGCATCAAGCTGATGTACGATGGCTTGGCCTTCATGTCGTCTGATGGTATCCACTGCCGCCCATCGATTGTCTTGATCCTGTGACTAACTCTTATGCTCCCGCANGCTTCACAGGACATCCTAACTGTTGCTCGTTCCGTCGAGCTTGCTGCTTACAACGCATACCAACCCGAGGGCAGCCCCGAATACCGCCAGCGCATACGATCACTCTATCAAAATCTCAAAAACAAGGGCAACCCAAAGCTCCGTAGTCAGGTGCTGTCCGGTTTCATCAAGCCCGATCGCTTTGTGCGCATGACCCATCAGGAATTGAAGAGCGACGAACAGCGCGCCGAGGACGAGAGACTGCAAAAGGAAAACATGGACAAGGCCATGGTCGCCCAGGCAGAGAGGAGTATCAGTGCCAGTCTGACCTGCGGCAAGTGTGGTCAGAAGAAGGTCAGTTACAGCCAAGCCCAGACCAGATCTGCCGATGAACCTATGACGACCTTCTGCGAGTGTACCGTCTGCGGCAACAGATGGAAGTTCTCTTGAGCACCTTCTCAACCACCACTTCTTACCAAACCTTCTTACACGTCTCCCTCCTACATCGATGGTGTCGGCACACCTCGGCATGTAGTCGGTTCTCCACATCACTTTCTCACTCAGGTATCTTGTATCAGATTCCTTCTATCGCTCACCCGAGAGGGGGAGCGCATATGGAGCACGGCGTTTAACAAGTCAAGCAGCGATGGCTTCGGTTGCTTTGTTTTCTTCTGCTAGCAGTGTGTGTGCTGCTCCTCCGACCGTATTGATCCGGCTCAAAAAGCACTCCCCCCGAATTGCTATCCTTATGAGCTCCGAATGGTAGTTATCCAATACAGCAATGTACACGAAAGCAACAATTGGAACATTTCTTTATCCCTGTCCCTGTTCACTTCTGACCCTAGGATCACAGCGCGCAATGGCGCTTCATCTGATGACATGATGTATGCTTCGTAGATGAATATGCTTTCTGCCAGTCTCTGGTAGGATGTCAGTCGAGATGCCCAAAACATAGTAAGACTGCCTTATTACTGTCATGCATGTCGACATTTACCCTATCTCAAACCAGACTTTGCTTTGCACTCGCTTCGACAACCTTCAATCCACTGCCAGTCTTTCGAGAGCAGCTTTTCTCACCGTCGTCCTACAACATTCTGTGTAGACTGCTAGGAGAGCGCTGTCGCGCCTGACCACAAATCATTGAGCGGACGTACTGTTGATTCTCAGAAAGTCCCGTGATCTCCAGGGACGCTAGCTGAATCGAGATTCCTATATCAGCTTCTCGTATATCGCGCTCGCGAAAGCTCGCTGCATGAGAATCGGAATTGCGAGAAACATGCAATATGTTTATTCTCGGTGCTGCTGAGATCGCGAAGAACATGAGTACGTGGGATCACTTGATAGATGATTGCTTGCAGGTAGCGCATCGCCCGAACGGGAGATAGAGCTTCCCCGAATGTGTCGAAGCAGCGAGTGGTCTTTGTGGGCTTGTTTGTGTCCCGTATAAGCATCTTGTCCTTGCACACGTTATCAACCTTCGATGATGTTTTAGAAAGCCCTAAGATTTGGAGAGTATCGGAGGTTCTTTTGGAGAATTGGAGAATTGGAGAATTGGAGAATTGGAGAACCAAAAAGACTCTAGTCAAGCATGTATATAATCATTGATCCATCATCTGTAAGTTTTGGATATCAATCCAGTCAACTAGTAGTTACAGCTCGTTTAGACAATCGCAAGATCGATCACTCGAGCCTCCGAGAGTCGCTACATTACCGTCAGTCTCATTCCTGTTCATGTCGTATTTCCACTAACGTAGTCTATACACGTAGGACAGACGAAGTGACATAATGTCATCTCTCCAGTACTTCAACGAAAAAGGTGCTGGCCAAAAGTTCAGCGATGAGTGTCACTATTCCCAGGCTGTTGTAGTCGGAGATGTGGTTAAATGCTCGGGACAAGGTGGTTGGGACGAGGAGGGGAATCTGGACGGCGACGATTGGCAAGGACAAATCGAATATGCTTTTGCCAACGTTGATCGCATTCTCCAAGCAGCTGGACTTCGTGGCTGAGAAGACGTCTACCTCATCCGAAGCTACATGACGGACATCGCCATGCACTACGACTACTTCGTGCAGAAGCTCAAGAGTCGCATTCCTGGACACCGTCCCATCTGGACTGCTCTCAGCGTTCCCAAGCTTGCATTCTCTACCATGTTGGTTGAAATAGAGGTTGAAGCATACCGAGGCAAGCAGTGAATGGTGTTTCGGGTCTTCTACAATGATCAGATGATGACGATGTTGTAAATCTCCAAGTCTCCAGTTTCTCCAAATCTTACTCCAAACGTGTTACCCTTTGCAATTGTTGGTATTTGTGACCCGCTCATCAGTAAAAGACTTGGAGAGATCAAGATGAGCTGCGATGCGTGCAGGTAATAAAGATCCTGGTAAGAACTTCGGATGCACGTTCTGCGACAGAAAGTTCGCTCGACTCGAACATCTCCAACGCCATATTCGNAATTCGTAAGCATGCTATCAGAACTTGGAATCCACTATAGTCATTTCTGGTTGTAAACTGGAAGACACCAAGGAGAAACCGTTCGCATGCTCTTGTGGTCGCTCTTTCACGCGGTTCGATCTTCTGAGACGACACAACCGACTCTCGCATGCTGGACGACATCCGTTGCCGACTACACCTACGCTCACATCTACGCAGCAGGACAATGAGAGCGACCCAGAAAACTATGAAAATTCCCGACGATCGATACGCCCCATTCACCGCGAAGCACGCTCAAAGACAGCTCAAGTCGTTGGACAAGATACTTCTGCGTATGATGTTACAGCGGAATCCGGCCACAGACACGATAGCAATCAGGATCCAGTTTACTTCGCAAAGCCTGATATCGAACCTTTCCAGTCTCAGCCGTTGGCCGCAAACCACTTAAGTCTGCTAGATCCCATGTCCATGCCGCAGTACTTTCAGCATGATTTGTATGATCCTCTGCAGGACTTTACAAACTTCATGGAACCATTGNNGAGTCTAGAGTCCAACATATTCAATCTCCCTTTCGGCTCAGATCTGATGAGTCACAACACACATCTACTCAACTCTGGCAATGGAGGTATAGCTGCAGACAATATAGCCGCAACCACCACAGTCACCCCTCCACCAGTTGAGATTGTGATGCCTGATGCTCTTGCTTCATCAATAGCAGCAGCTAACCACCGAGGTTCGAGCATAGCATCCCCATATAGATTATTGTCTCTAACGAATTCAGAGGTCATCAGCAACCCCTGCTCACCACAACCATTCTGGACTATAACTCCGGCTCAAAGGAAGGTCTTTGCACACACGCTAGAGCCTTTCGACGATGTCCTATACGGGTTTACTCTACCATCCGACTATACTCTCTCACGATATTACAAAAGTTTTGTGGACCAGTTCCACAAGCACTACCCTCTTGTGCATATACCGACCCTACGTATCGAGCAAGCTCCTCCAGAACTAGGGCTTATCATTGCTGCTATTGGAGCACAGTATCGTTTTGAATTCAGGAACGGACTGGCACTTTACAAGGCCTCTAAGGCGATCACGTTGGAGCGGTTGAGGTCATTCGAACAAGAGCATGTCTCAAATGATTCTTCTTCCCATGGACCAGAGATGACCCAACAATCACAACGTACTGACATGATTCGAACGTTGGTCATGTTGATTGCCTTCTCGTCATGGGATTGGGAATCTGATCTTTTGCGTGATGCATTTGGATTACAAAGTATCCTTGCGCGCTGTTTGCGTGAGGACGGTATGCAAGAAAAGTTCGCAGCGAGAGACGAAGATTGGCACGACTGGATCATAATCGAGGGGTCCCGACGTGTCAAGATGATCGCTTTCACTTACTTCAATGTACAGACAATGGCCTACAACTTTCCACCGGTCATGCTCAACAGTGAAGTTGAGCTTGGACTGCCCTGCTCGACTGCGGAATGGGATGCGCCCGATCCTAAAGAGTGGCAGTTCATTCGAGATCGTCTACAGCATCCCAGTATCGGGTTCCAAGATGCTATCAACATGCTTTTAGACAAGACCCACACTCCGGGAAACCAGCATTTGCTTTCACACTTGTCGCCTCTGGCAAATTTCATTCTATTACAGGCACTGATACAAAGAATATGTCTCATACGTCAACTGAGTATTACCAAAGACGCCACTCTTCGTGAGGCTGATCTGGAAGAGATGGAGTAAGTCCGTCTATGTGCATCTGTTTACTACAATGTGTTACGCTTATCTCTTCTTGTGTCGAGGTGGATAGCATGATGGCTGACATGGTTTTCCCAGNNAGGTGCGCTGCAAAGGTGGAAAAACGTCTGGCAACGAGCACCAGGCTCGACTCTCGACCCTCAGAATCCCGATGGCCCGCTTCCCTTTACTTCTGTGGCATTCTTCTCACTCGCCTCTGTCCGCATGCACCTGGACCTTGGTAAACATCGGCGACTTGATGCACGCGACCCAGCTCAAATCGCTGCAGCGCTGTTTAACACTCCACCCCTGATTCGCAGCCCTCGTCTGACCTCAACATTGTTGCATGTTACACATGCGCTCAGCCTACCCGTCAACATGGGTGTCGAGTACGTTTCACGCAGTCAAATGTTCTTCTGGAGTTGTCAGCATTCTCTCTGTGGTCTGGAATGTGCGGCCTTCCTGTGCAAATGGTTACAGGCCGTCTCCACGACTTTGGAGGACGAACCACTTACAGGTACGAATCCTGTATCCGTCAATATTGACACGAGTATGCAAGCTAATCCACACCCATGTACATANGCTCACGAAAACACCATTTTGGACTGGGTGCGTATGCTCGTCAAGGAGACACGTGAGTCAATCGACCCAGAAGAGCTGGGAGTTACATCCCAAGTGGAGGTGTCTGCCTTGGACCCTTCTCAATTATGCACAATAGTATTGAGAATATGGGCTCGGGTGTTTGGCGGGAATACCATGTGGGCTATTATAAGTCAGATCGGGTCTGCTCTAAAACAACTGGCCGAGATAATTGAAACTCAGAGTCGAGGAATAAATTAGTGACTTATGGTTAGTGCGTAATTTTGATGTCTTGATGCCTGACTTGTCACAATAGTACGAGCGGCCGAAAAAGATTAGGAACACTCCGTGTGTGAGAAACAAAGATATCAGAGCATATGAAAGACTATTGTAAGGTCGGCACCAACTTGTCCATGGCAGTAGAAGAATATGTTGGAGATGGAGTTGGAGATAAATTGGAGAAGTTACAGGACAGGGTGGCTCCGACGTGCTGCGCGCGACTCAAACCTCGTCATTCAGCCGAAGCTTCTACTTCTGCTACACCTCAACAACAAACCAGAGACATGACAGACAATCAATTACTAGACCTTGCTACTCCCTCGGCATGTATCGCAGGTGAGTGGGTGATGATACCGATGATGCAAATGAGCAGAGAACTGAGTAGGCCGGANGACTTCTGCTTGATACCGCTAGGCACACCTACCGCATCCGTGTCCAAAGAGGTCTCGCAGGTGCAGCGCCTGCTCAANAAGAGTGGTCTCGTGTACCATATGCACTCTGCTGGAACAACAGTTGGTAAGCCGTGTTCGTCTTATTCTCAAAACATGTACATTTGAGAGCTGACATGTGTAAAACGCNNAGAGGGCCCCTGGGATGACGTTATGCGTGTGATTGGTCAGGCCCACTCGTTGCTACACGAGAACGGTGTTGTCAGGATTCAGAGCGATATCAGAGTTGGATCGAGAATAGACAAGAAGCAGACAGCCGAGGACAAGGTTGCTGCTGTCAGGGCTATCTTGGACCAGGATGAACAGGCATAAACCTCACGACATAACTGAATCACTACAGGGTCATATGATGTTTGTGAATGTTGGAAGAAAAATATCATAGGACTTGCTACCAAGAACTCGAACGAAAAGCTTTTAATACACACTAGCTGTGAATCGTGTGAACCAACCAACTTCGCAAAACAAAATGCCGTAAAACCATGACCGATAACACTCCGGTACTCCACGCTTCGTCATACTAAAAATACAGTTGGCTTCTGATGAATGTTCAGAGAGCGAGAAAATGGAAACGATCATGCAGCGTAAGCTGGAGGTGGGTGTTCAGGCTCCTCGGATTGGTGCCAAAAGCCACCGCCTGTAGCCTTCTCTTCTTGGACGCGTCGAGTCACCTCGGCAGCCATCTTCATCATCCAAGCTTGCTCTAGGATGCCACCAGTAGAGCCCTCGGAGTTGAAGCGTAGACGTGAGGCGGACGAGGAGCGGGTTGCGGAGTCCACCTTCTTGTCTCTGAATACAGGTTGGGTCTGGACGGTGGACAAGGCAGGACGTTGGGGTTTAGGTGTCGTTGTCGGAGTCTGATTTCCGGAAGTCGGCCTCGAATGCTCCTGTGAGGCGGAGAATCGGACATGCGACGCCGGCGCTTTTTGCGCAGCCTCAGGTTCAACTTTTGGAATCCGTCGGGGCGATTGGGGAGGTTCAGTAAGCGTGATGCTAGGGGCAGGAGCCTCTTCGCTGACATTGGTCGTGACACTGTCAGCATCGGTGGTGTTCTCCTCGGGGGCAGTTTTGCGCAAATTGACAACCCTGTTCTTCCTCTTCTTGGCTGCATGCGCTCTTGATCTGCTAGTGCCCATGGAGTAGACGGTTGAAGATGTAGAGTGACTAGCCAGTGAAGGCCTGCTAGAGTGTGTCGGAGCATCCGATACATCAGACGACGCCGAAGACCATGACTTGGGTGTGCCGATGGACGAGTGTATTCGAGACAAGGGGTTTGGACGGGCAAGTGGCGTCGCAACTGTGGACGAGTCTTGAGATTCCTTGGAGCTTGCCCAAGCACGAAAAACGGTGTCACGGATGGCAGGAGTAAAGAGGGAGAGGGTTTGCTGTGACTCGCTCAGTGCGGCTAGGCGGAGGAGATTCTTCTGAGAGAAGGAGGCGTATGTCTCGGAAGATGAGTCGAGAGAGAAGGGGGAGGGATCGAAGCCGTCATCGACAGGATCCTGTGGAGGGCTTGCTAGGGGGTCGATGGGACGCTCTGAAGCATGCACAGGCTCCTTGGCTTCGTCATCTTGAGCTTGTCGGTACTCGGGGACGAAGGCCCGCAGGGAGAGACGGTGGATGATGGCAGGGAGGTCGTCCATGAACAAGACACGCAGTTGAGCCTCAATCTCTTTCTGTAGGTAGTTGCGGACGAAGGGGATGGAGTCGAAAGTGGACGAGACCTTGAGAGACTCGAGAGGATCGTTGCGGAAGACGAGGGTGATGCCCTTTTGGCGCGAGAAGACCAGGATAACAAAACCTGACAGGCGGATGTCGGAGAGGGTGATCTGGATAGGGATGGTAAGGCCCGAGGCAGCGGCCAAGGGCTGGGGAGAGGCAAAGGCGGGTTTGGTAGACAGCGAGGTGTTGAGAGGATTTGCCTGGACGCGGGTCTTGAGAGTGAGATAGGCATCGCCGGCGTAGGACATTTTGAAGATGCCGCGGAAGCGGTCTTCGGCCAGGTCGCCAATCTCGAGGATTTCGAGCTCGGGCGGGACGGAGCCCAGGTTCAGCTCATTGACGATGATGTCGTCAACGATGATGGGCGGCTTCGGAGACTTGTTCAGGGCGGCGGTGAGCATGTCGCGGGCGCGCGACGTGTCGCCGATGAGCGGAGACCAGTTGAAGTTGAAGGCCATGTTGACGAGTACGGGCTACCTAGTAGAGGGTCGTGGTCGCGTGCCGGCACATCGAAGGGCAGGGCAGGGATGCAAATGCTGTAGGGAGGCTGCGGGTGTGTCGTGGGCGCCGGGGGTGAGGAGATATGGTATATGGCAGATCGCAGAGGGGACGGACGCAGAGAGTGATCACGGCACAGGCTTGTTTACCCTTGCACGTCGAGTGATGATGATGAAAAGTGCAGGCAGGTCAACGGGCGGTTTCAAGATTTGCTCCGAGAGTTCCAACCCCAGGAACCCAGGGAACCATCCATGTCCGAATTCTGCCGCTCACGCTTGTTGCTCAAAAGCTTTCGTCATAGTTCCTTGAAACCATCTTGTTGTTTCCCTCTATCCAAGCACTTTCTATATGATAAAGTAAACATGCCTTTGTCTGTGGATCTAGCCACTGGTGACAAACATCGTACATATATCTGCATGACTGCTTTGTCCCCTGCACTCCGTACTGTACCTGCGAGCCAGCAGGCAAAGAGAAAGTTACTGTAGAACCAGCTGGCGCTCACGTCGGCAATCGCGCAATAATGCATGCATGTGAAAGGCGTGCCATAGCATTCCACGATATGGATTGTCTCATGACTTAGGCCTGCTGCTCCGAAGGTCTCGTGCTATCCGCAGAGGCTTCGGTGATTAAAAGGACACGGAAAGCGATGCCCTGTGTGTAAGAATGCGGAGAAGGACGGGAGGTCCATCCAGCACTCCACGGCCACCAATCCGAGCTCTCTCTAACACCTGATTGCGCTACTCCAACCCATTTGACACTAATCAATAGTTCCACATCACCTCCGCCTCAACATGCTGGACGAACGCGAGCTGGCCATCAACCCTGTCGTACAGGAGAGCATGATGCATAATGCCAGAGTAATCCAGCTCGCACCTCCCAACCTCCGACCGCTTTAGCTAACCCACGCCAGNACTGTCTCCAACATCCGCTCCCTGACTGCCTCCCTCTTTGGTGTTGCTGCCGGTACTCTTGGCCTCGAATCCTTCCCCGGTTTCCTCTTCTACGCCCTGGGCTCCCTCGTCGTCTCTCTGCTCATCTTCTCCCTTCGCGCCAACGTCCAAGCCAAATCCTACTTCCACTCGCCCATCGCTGACTTGTGGATCGGCGACCTGTTCGGAGGTCTCATGAGCTTTGTCCTTACCTGGACTCTCTTCTATGGTCTCGTTCGCGCATGATCTCCCCGTCCTCCTCCATCGCCCAATTCTCCACGACTCCTCTAAGGCCATGAGCGACAGTCTATATTCTCACTGGAGTCGGCCCTCTACCAGAAAACACGACCCAAGTGTCCGGCCTCGCTCGCCATACATCCTCTGCTATGGAGCACCGACTGTCTTCCTGCGACAGACTCGTTCCAGCTAGAGCAATAATCTGGATCAGGCCTCACATCACATTTCATGACAAGTTCTACGTCAATCCAAGCGATCGTCATCGCCACAAAGCCTCAGCAGAGACGTCTTGGCCGTTCAAATTCTACAAACCGAAACTGCTGGCAGGGAGGAGACACTCGTTGAAGACGTATTGACAGAAGACGTCGCAAGCAATAGCGCTTCATATCTGCAGTCTATCTGTGGAAAAGAGAGGACCTGTAGAAAGCGAACAAAACGAGCACATCTACATTCGACGTTGAGGCGAATGGGGCCTAAGATTTCAGATGCTATCATGTATATCAAGTACAACCTGTTCTTTCCACAATTACAATATGAATGACATACTGCCTTCTGAACAAATGTGACTGCGATAGTGACCGTGATGTGCAAGAATAATTGTGGTGAGGTCGATATGGCTAGATATCATGTCACGAGAGTCATGACTGCCGAATCGGGCCAAGATTCAGACGCGTCTCACGCGTGGAACGAACGCGGCGGCGTTCTTCATCAAACAAAGCCACTGGCTCTTCCTCTCTACCATCTTCCTCTCGCAAACAATCCCGTAATTCCGTCTATCCAATTCACTTGAACAGATCCATCGTCTGTCACTCTTGCTCTCGCCTCACCCCAAACCTCTTCCTACTTATCACTCATCACCAGTAAGAACGTTTCTAGTCACGCATCATGGCTGTCACAAACTCACCTTTGCGCAGTGCTTGAGGCACGTCTCGAACAGGCCAACCTTCTCAAGAAGGTCGTCGAAGCCATCAAGGACCTTGTCCAGGACTGCAACTTCGAATGCAACGACTCCGGTGTCGGCCTCCAGGCCATGGACAACTCACACGTCGCCCTCGTTTCCATGCTGCTCAAGGCCGACTCCTTCTCGCCCTTCAGATGTGATCGCAACATTGCCCTCGGCATCAACCTCGTCTCTCTGCAGAAGGTTCTTCGCGCCGCTCAGGACAAGGACATCCTGACCCTCAAGGCCGAGGACTCGCCCGATGTCGTCAACCTCGTCTTCGAGAGCTCCGAGAGCGACAGAATCAGCGAGTACGACATCAAGTTGATGGACATTGACCAAGAGCACCTTGGTATCCCTGACACCGACTACGCCGCTTCCATCACTCTGCCCTCGGCCGAGCTCCAGCGCATCTGCAGAGATCTGTCTGCCCTCTCAGAGTCCGGTAAGTTTCTCGAATCGTCGCAACATGACTGCAGACAACTAACAAGGTGCAACCANGTCAACATCGAGTGCACAAAAGAAGGAGTCAAGTTCGGCTGCACCGGCGACATCGGTTCGGGATCCGTCACTCTCCGCCAGCACACCAACGTCGACAAGGAAGACCTGAACGTGGACATCCAGCTGTCAGAGCCCGTTTCGCTCACCTTCTCGCTCAAGTACCTCGTCAACTTCTGCAAGGCTAGCGGTCTTTCAAGCAGAGTCAAGTTGTGCCTGTCTACCGACGTGCCGCTCATGGTCGAGTACTCGCTTGCAAACAACAGCTACCTCAGATTCTACCTCGCCCCCAAAGTAAGTCGGCTAACCGACTTTTACAATAACCACAAGCTAATACATGACAGATTGGTGACGAGGAGTAAACTCGGGCTGCAAAGGAATAGAGAGCATGATTCTGGCATGAAAAGGCGTTTCTGGCGTTGTAATGATTTGCTTGAAGAGAAGGACGGCACTTTCACAGAGCATGCACCGTGACTTGAGGATGATGAATGTTATTATACCAAATCGAACAAGATGACACCACACTAGTTGCCCTGTCCAATTGAACCAGTTGATTTTGATGACCCTGGCCGAGCCCCACCAACGTCAGTCGGCGTTATCGCTTATCTCCCGAGGTCCTTTCGCTCATCTGTTTTTGTGCCTTGCCAGCATGAAGATAGATAGATAAGAGGCAGCTCGTTTTCCTGTCGAGAATCAATCATGGCCGAAGTCCCAGAGACGCACGTACTGGCCGTCGCCAGCCATGTAAGAGACCGAGAGAGGCACCATGGCAAAAGGCCACACACGATGACTGACGGCAAGTGAAGNGTAGCATACGGGTAAGAGGCCTCTCAACAAGGATACATGCGATAAGACATCTCATGCATCGACAGCTATGTAGGCAACACTATGGCCACCTTTGTCATGCAAGCCCTTGGCTGTGAGGTGTCGGCCATCAACACGGTCCAATTCAGTGCGTTTGCGCCAGAATCTACCACACCACAGCGCGCATCTCTGACACATGATCAGGCNAACCATACTGGATACAAGCAATTCAAAGGACGCAAAACTCCTGCCGAAGAAATCGCCGACCTGTACGAGGGTCTGAAGCAGTCGCGCCTCAATGACTTTGATGTGCTGTTGTCTGGCTACTGTCCCAGTGCCGGTGTTGTGCAACAGGTTGGCAAGATAGCACGTGAGACCAGATTTGCATCGACTACCAAGCCGGGTGCCTTCTTTTGGGGTACGTGAAAGAAAAAGCTATAGAGAAAGAGTGAAAGCTAAGGACCGCANGTGCTCGACCCTGTCATGGGCGACGAGGGCAAGATCTACGTAAGCGAGGAAGTAGTGCCAGCATACAAGAGCCTGCTGCGAGATGCCGATCTCATTTTGCCCAACCAGTTTGAAGCAGAGTATGTTCCCCAGCAAGCTGCCTTTGACCTACTTGTTGAATCACTAACATGCTCTAGACTTCTCTCGGGCGTCACCATCACAGACTTCAAGTCTCTTGCCGAGGCCATCCGCGTACTCCACCGCTCGCACCGCGTACCGCATATCATCATCACCTCAGTCCGTCTTCCTCACGACAACGAGCAAGGACAAGAACCAGAGCTTTCAATTGTAGGATCCACTGCCGATTCAGACTTCAACCCTCGCTTGTTCCGCCTCAAAGTGCCCGCTTTCCCCGTCTTCTTCTCTGGCACCGGCGACATGTTTGCCGCCTTGATGGTGGCAAGGCTACGTGAAGCATGTCTTGCTGCCAATCTCTTGACCACAGCACATTGGCAATCGCCCGACAAAGTTGCAGCAATCGAACTTCCCTTGGCAAAAGCTGCTGAAAAGGTGCTTGCAAGCATGCACTTGGTGCTCAAGAAGACTATAAAGTCACGGCAGGAAGAACTGAAAAAGATGGAAGGTGCTCCAGAATTCAACACTGGCATTGGCAACGAGGCCGATAAGGACAATGAGCGTGACAAGTATCTACGCTTGACCAAAGCGGCCGAGGTCAGGGTTGTCAGGAACTGGAAAGACTTGGTCTATCCTCCAGACATAGAAGCCTTCAAGGCGCATGCTGTCCACGTTGAGCTTGACCCGAACGTGTCCATCGAGCCAGACGAGCTTGGAGTTGTAAACATGGGCACTGGACACGAGGTTGGACAAGGTGCGGTGCACCAAACTTGAGTATGAAGATTTGCCTTGTGCTTTTTCTGCATTATGACCATCTCGCGTCACATACCCCTGATCGTTTCGAATATCACACTTCTGCAACTCCTGCTTTTTCCCATACGCCGGTTCCCATAACTCCAATCTAGTGGCCGTCGATTGGTGCGCCTCCATTGGCAGGGGNGTTGACAGGAGGGATCATGTTGGCAAAGCCGCCAGTCGAGCCAAAGCCGCCAGCACCACGTACGCTTTTGGGGAGCTGCTCGACCACAAGGACCTCGGGTGTGTAGATCTGGCTAGTGTTAGCGATACCCATCGAATAACAGACAGTATTACTTACCCTCTCGATGATCAGCTGTGCAATTCTGTCGCCTTCATTGATGGCAAAGTCGGTCTCGCCAAGGTTGAACAGCAGGACCTTGAGCGGACCGCGGTAGTCAGCATCAATGACACCAGCACCGACATCGATCGAGTGTTTTGCGGCAAGTCCAGAGCGAGGGGCTACTCTGCCATCTGCGTGTAGTGTTAGAAAGACTGTAGAGTACGCAGCAGGTGGGTGAAACATACAGGTGTCGGCAGGTACAGCAATTGAGATGTCAGTGTCGGCAAGTACTCTTCCTCTGGCTGGCACAGTGGTGCTCTTTGATGCATAGAGATCGTAGCCGGCAGCAAATTCACTGCCGCGAGTGGGAGCGCGTGCTGTCGCCGAGAGGAGCTTGATCTGGAGGGCTGGCGGCGGAGGTTCGAGGTTCATTGGAGGGAGATGAGTAGCGGCGGTGGACATGGATTCTGGTGCTGGCGCTGGCGCTGGCGCTGTCAACAAGTTAGTGCCAGAGCATCTATCAAGCTCCACAGCTATGGACTTACATGCGACGACTGATTTAAAGCGCTTTGGTGAAGGCGAGGCGGGCACAGATGGAGGATCGTGTTCGACAGCTGGAGTTTCCATTTTTGCTATGGAATTGATAAGAGAAGGAATGAGAGCTGTTACGGACACGAACGACGCGCGAGGAAGGAGGAAAACGTGACTTTTTAAAGTGGTTTTGAGTGCAGGTAGGTAGGTCCACGCACCACAATACTTGACATTGCGGAGGACTTAATCTGTGTTCAACTCGCGCGGAACGAGGACTCCATAACAGACACCAATGTTCCGATATTCTCTACTTTCCACCTTATGCCCGCAGCTAATGTTAGCCGATCGGGGTGTGGACTGGTTATAGCTTAAAGGTTTGTACGCGTCGCTATGAAAGAAGCGATAACTTACACAACCTGTCTACAGTATATCGCGTACACGTGAGCTCGTACAATCCTCATACCGCCCTGCCAGAGCTGCTAGGCCTATGGACGCCTTGACTCTGTTTCAGTCCTTTCTAGAAGCCGCATTGTACACTAGGCAAGGCCTTAATTCCCTACAAACAGAGCGCAGAGCACGAACATAACACTCCTTAATCATGTCCAGAGACCCTTAGCCGCTAGGAATTTATGCTTGATCCAACCACCAACTTTATTTCTGACCGCTGAGATGTGTATGCCCCTCCAAATTGCAGATACGCCTTAGTGCCTGACTCACCTCCGCAAGTGCCCTAAAATCTGGTCGCCTGAAGAACCACCATGAAAGACCGTTGATGATGCTCGTGTGTGGCTGAATCAGGTTGATCATTCGTAAGCTCTTCTTCCTCTTCCTGTTCCCCGGCTTGTCTCTCCGCCAAAGTCTCCAAGTTGCTTGTCTCCAAGTTGCTTGGTCAACTCTAACGGCCAACAAAACTGTCATGCCGGATGCCGAGAATGCGTCACCACCAAAGATATCCGGTGTAATCATGTCCTTGCAAACCCCCGCCATCTCTTGCTAGGACCTGTCAGTGTGTCACCGAGTTCCGATCGCCAGGCGGCATTGCTCACCGTGCCTCTGTCAGAACTCCTTCTCGTCGTTGTTTTGGGCTCACACTAGCTCGTTGATTCGCTAATTTCTGCCCGACGCTTACGTTTCGTAAAGGCTGCCAACCTGTGCCAGGCGGCGTGGTGGCTGAGGCAAAGCCCTTAGCTTTCTGCGCTTACGACTACGCCTGTGACGTCCGTCTTGACTCTTGGATCTGCAATGTTTTGACCGAGACACTAGTCTTTTTCAAGGTGCTTGACTCCCCGCATTGCCGTGTACATCAATACATATATATGCGTGACCTGCGTAACCATCTGCTGCGGTCAGCAACTTTTCCGCAGACATCCTATCTCCACCAGCAAACATACAAAGCCAATTCCTACTCTACAACACTTCGAGATCCGACTATCTTGTCTCTCTACCATCCCACCCAATCCTTGGACACCGACAAACATGTCTTCAACATCCTCGATACACTCTGTATTCTCCGACGATGAGCTTCCGGCATATNNGAAGAAATCGCACTGCCTCCCAACGTCACCATCGAAGAGAGAGAGATTTTGGACGAAGACGACATTTCCGATGAAGACGACGAGCAACTAGAGCACAAGAGCACCATCAAGCAAAGCACAAAAACATTTGCCAGTCTGAAGTCATTCCTCNTCAGGCTCGGTCATGGTCGCTCCTTCGGCCGAGTTTCAGAAGTCCACCATCACATTTACTGCCTTGCCGACTCGTCCCAAGTCAGACCGCAAGCCATCTTTCAAACGTGAGNNACTAATCGCAATGAAACAATTCGAATCTGTGCTAATTCTTNNCCATATTAGTTGCCCCTATTCAAACATCAACTTTGCAATCGCGCAGAATGGCCTTGCGCTCGACGTTGCGGCTAGACAACACCGTTTGAGAGCGTCATCTCGACCTTGACAATTTCCTCTGATGACTATCACGACCGACACGAATCTCGTTNNCTTTTGCATATGCAGGACATGGTTCCACCGGAGTTTTTTTTGTTTGTTTTTCGATCCGATTGTTTTTCAGATACCCCAAGCATGGCAGGANCCAGCATTGCTTTCTTGTTTATTTGTTGCGACCTCTGTTTCGGCGATATCCAGGGTTTGGAACAGGATGGTCGATGTCAGGATTCTTGTAGAAGTTCCGTGAACTGATGGGTGTCATTTCGAGTCTGTGTATAGTGTAGTTCCATCTGTCTACGTGTAAAATAGGTTCTGGTGACCATTTATGATTGACGCCAGTTTACTTCATTCCCAGCGCTGTCCAGTTGTGAGCATGTTGATTGCATAGTGGCATTATTCATCGCTGCCTGCTCTGGAAGCCTTCTTCCAGGATATCAATTAGTTCGTCCAATCTGTTGGAAAAAGCCAGGTCAGTGAATAGACAATTGAATGTGGCATTTTTAGACACCTACCGGCTGATGACCAGATCGGTTCTGGGGTCCTTCTCAAGCTCTTCTTTACCTTCACTCCTAAGTAACACGGTGGCGGCCCCAGCGTCGTGGCCCGCGATGATATCGTCAATCGAATCGCCAACCATAATCAAAGGAAGGGGTCGTTTCGATATGGGTCGACCGTCGTCTGATACATCCGCTTCGCTGACAACGCCCCATTGCTTTGCGATATGCAATATACCGGCGGGTGATGGCTTTGGAGGACGGAAGTCCCTCGTGATAATAGGCGCAAAAGCATCGATATGGCCTGGCAGGTGATTGCTCAACAGGTGCGCGACTGGGGCGTCGAAGTTTCTCGTACAAATGCCCTTTAGTATATCCCGGGAATCGAGATGTTCCATAAGAGTAACAAGCCCAGCTTGTGGTATTTGTTTTGCCATAGCCTCGCGCTCGACATCCTCAATAATATTGTGGGCTTCTTTCTGCTCGTCTCCCGAAAGGCTGTACACATGGTCCAGAATGTCTTCTCCCTTGGTTATCCCGAGCTTGCTTCTCATCTCTGTGAACATGTAGTTTTGTGGCTCGCAAAGAGTTCCATCGACATCGAAAACAATGCCCTTGAGCACCATGCTGCCGTCAATGGCGTCATGACCTTTGCCTTTGTTCAAAGGCGCAAAGCGTCTTGTCGATGTCGAACTTGCCATCGCCATTATTCTGACGCTGCTGTGTGACAATGTCTTGATGGAGGTGGCTCTCGAGCGAAGAAAGATATTCATGAGATGCGGTTGTTGTAGAGTAGTCGGAGAAAGAAGTTCGGCCAAGCTTTGATACTGGAAGTGCAGCGTCATGCTCCACCATGCCATGAACAGAGGATCGGCAATGATAGCCGACCACTATGAACGTCAGCTGTTTCTTCACCTTTGAGGTCAGTCAAGCGTGAAACCGATGGAAAATTCGGGTTTCCTCAAGAAGAGGAAAGTTGTTCATGACGGCCAGTCATATGATAGCTTCTCCCGGGCGTGACCTTCACGTCGAACGGATTGCGTACCCCCACAGCTCGATCGCTTTCAGATTGCCATTACGAAGGAAGAACCTAAGCACCAGGCTGAGCTCATAGGCCACGTTAGGAGCATTGCTGATGATCATGTGTCTCTCCGTGGGTAGTCACTCGATTACTGCTAAATGCGATGCCCCTCAGCCAAGTGGTTGACAAAGATAACACCATCCTAGAGAACAGATCGAGCTTTCCTATGTCCCAGTAAGTGCTAGAAGCTTGACATGATCAGCTTTGAGATGTTGAACAGCCGAAAATCGTACAAGAAGTCCCGGCTGGCATGCCAGATGAGCAGCAGATGTCCACCGTTCGCATCAAAGACGACGAGCTCATCATCGTGGACAGCCTTTATCTCGCCCTCACCAGCGAAACCAACATGACCAACGTGTTTCTCTGGTTCGGACCAACTATGCACACAAAAGTAGAGATTGACGTCTCAGCCCCATCTGCCAACCTCTTCGATGCGGTCATGTACATACGCCGCCACGCCTTTGTTCTCGAGTCTGTCAAGAACTCGCCGTACAATAATTGCAAGATCGTTGGATGGCACAAGCCATCTTTTCATGCACTCTTCCAGCTCTCATACTGGTACGGGCGCTTCATGAAGGAGTGTCGGAAGAAGAATGTGGTGAGCTGTTTTGCGTTTGGTGAGACCGCCAGAGGTCTCACCACCAGTTCGCAGTGACCCGCGACTTCGAAAGAATACTCGACTTCGGCTTCAACTACCACTACTTACCGATCTAGAAGCTCCCAGACCAAATCTCTGGTCACCTCCACGCTCGTTCAATGTTCGATCACAGGATCTTTGAGCACCTTGACCACAGCATCCTCCAACATGTTGCAGCTCCGACACGCGTTACCTTTAAGCAACGTGCCGAGCGCGATTGTCTCTGCCCTTGCACCGCAATCAAGATGTTCAAGCGGTTCATGACGCCAGGCTTTCGTAGAGCCAGCAATGCCACAGAGGCGCTTCTTATGGACGAAGGAGTGTAAATCTGGGCAAGAACGCGTATAAAGGTCGTGGAGGCATGGGAGGATGGACAGAGTGGTAAAGCTATACGAGACACGGGAACATACAGGCACAGTGAGATCATACGATGGGAACGAGACAGATTCGATTTGCTCAGTGCTTTCATGGAAGCGAACCCCTACATAGAAGGATACGGAAAATGACAAGCATGATTATCAAGGTTCAATGATGCAAAGCTTCTCAAAGCAAACCCGCCTTAACCCACCAAGCAAATCGAGAGGTATACTTGCTAAAAACAATCCTCAAAAGTTGTCGAGATAGCCGCATGTCTCATCGTTTAATCTACCAAATATTCACTGCTGTGCCCGCTAGACGCCAGCGAAGACTTGTCATCTGAAGATCTCAGAACTGTCGGTGGACGGCAATGCTCTCTTCGTCACACATATCTAGATTGGCAGCAACAGGCTTGACGATGTTGTTCCACTCATGTGGAAGAGGACGATACAGTTGTGCAAGGGGATCGGCGTCGAGTAGCACCACTAGCAGGGACTGGGACGGACGCATGGTTGATGTCTGATGGAACGAATGTATGCAGGCTGAAATGGAGTTTGGGAAATTTGACGTAGAGAGCAGGCCATGATAATGTGTTTGGCTTTGCCCTGTCTAAACCGCTTGTAACGAGGGTAACCTCAGCGCGAGGCTCTCCAGGTTTGATCGCCTCAGAGATAACTTGGCATCTCAAGCGGTGCATCGGGTCTGGCCGACATCGTTAAGGGCTCCTTTCCAGGTCGAGAAGCTGCCTCCCATAGCGACATCAATCGGCGGCCTATGATGTTGTCTGGGTCATCTGGAGCGACCGCGTTGAAGGGACTGAACCTTTCGACAAGAACGACGAACGTGTAGTCTACAGACTTCGCCATATCCAACACTCTAGTAGTGTAGTCTACTGAAATGTGTAGGTTGAGTGCATCAAGAAGGGCCGAACTGTCCAGGGATCTGATTCCATGCAACAACACAACCGTCTGATCAGGGTGGGAGAAAAAGTGTGGAGAGTTCATGAAAAGACCCTCCAGGGTTCGGCCACGCTTAAGACAGTCCTCGGAAGGAAGATATTGTGGGACAAGGGTTGATGTTACATATGCCATAGTTCTTACTGGGTCGTCTTTTGTATCCAGGGCGTTCCAAATAACAATTGGAGTCCAAGCTGGAAATGCTTCCGACCCGAAATCGGGAGCTGCAAGTTTTGTCCTGGTTGAGAAGTTGTGCTCTTGACATCATTATGTACTATGGAGGGAATGGAGAGTGGTCGGGATTCGACAGAGACTGTTGTCGGGACGTCTGTCGAGGACACAGACTGCGATGGTGTCTTTGTCTGGTGAACTGACAGTAACAGCACGCGAAGATACGAGAGATGAAGAGCGTATTCATCGACAGCCTTCTCCTGTGGTTCGTCTTTGATCGTATGGACGATATTGGCGAGTGTAGCGGGGCCACAGTCCGACCCATTCTTCTGTTGCGGGACGTCCAGTTGAACCACGTAAGAGTTGTGAAGGCGGCCTGGTC
Source organism: Aureobasidium vineae (assembly GCA_903819635.1). NCBI lineage: Eukaryota > Fungi > Ascomycota > Dothideomycetes > Dothideales > Saccotheciaceae > Aureobasidium > Aureobasidium vineae. Next base: position 680,438 of record CAIJEN010000014.1, read on the forward strand.
CTAATTGCAACCAGGGCGCATGCAGAGCAGAGCGACGAACAACGGTAGAGCTTTGTCGAGTGTCGCCATTGCGAGACGTGTTCCTTGATTCTTGACCAAGGAGTTAGAGACAAACATCTCACCTCCTTTGGTGATATGAACGGCGATCCAATGACACCCAAGCGGATTGCAGGCAAAGGCCACAGACGTATCTGTCTTATTCACGTGAGCTCATGGAAAATAGCGACCAGCTGGGATAGAGCCTTTCGTGAGTAGATGGTCGACGGTGGCGGCAAGCTCTGACGTGACCCATTGAGCGGCCATAATGATCTCCTGCTGGCTCATCTCATCTATATGTTCTGTTGTCGGGACCAGAGCAGTGAAGATTACGCATTCTTGATAATGTGTTGTTGATGCTGGTGTGTCATGTACCGTGGCATGAGCGACAGCATCGATGGCCGCATCCATGTACCAGAAGAAGGAGGCATGCTGTCTATATCGATCTTCGAGAATCGAATTTTCATAGATGTCAATAGCTCGGTCCGTCAAATTGTTGAGACGCGAGGCGAGATCGCACCCTCTTGGAAAGATGTAGGTATGGAGTGTGTTGGCTTCCGTTTCAACAGCCTTGAATTTCACCTAGACCACGCTTTCTATGCGCCATGTGTAAAACCACAGAATTTCCTGTACGGATACAAGACCAGATTCAACCGATGTTGATAATGGAAGTAGCGATCGATTCAACCGAACGGACCTTCTCCGCCTCCTGAAGTAGGAACAGCTTGCTTGACAACTGCACCGCGCCTAACTCTATGCATCGATCCTGCCGTCGAAAGCCGCCTTTGAGCCTCGAATGGTCCGTCATCGGTATAATATGACCAGGATTGACGCCTTCTTGTGTTCTTGCCCTGCCAAACACGGAGAAATCAAGACATCCCCATGCAACTACCCCGCCTCTGGGGCCCCACACACCTACACATTCATCCAGCAACTGCATGGAAAGGCTATACTTGTCCGAGTAGTTGAGGGCAAGTCGAAAGGAATCACGTATCTATGCGGCATGTCTGGGCCCTCCGGTGGGGAATGGTACCTGGACCATTCCCATATGCCTGGCATAAGGCTGTCGACGACATATAAAGAGACCAGGTGCCTGTCACTCAGCAATATTAACCACGCGACAGATCTTCCAAATGTATTCTCTGATCACCAAGATCGGCGCCCTTGCTGTGGCCTCGCTGGCAACCCAAGCAGTAGCCATACCCTCAAACAACAAGCCTGATCCTTTCTCGAATGCTTCCTGGCCTCTGCCTCATAACATAACTGGCGTGTCCAATCCTGGAGCTAATCAGAGCTACGATGGTTGGGGTGGTGTTCATCTACACGACCCATCGGTGTGTTACATAGATCGGTGGTCGTCCTTTCGACATCAGACTAATCGTTACTAGATCGTGATGGGCCCTGATGGCCATTATTACTCGTTCTCAACCCATGGATTGGTTGTCATCAGCCGAGCTTCACAGCCTAACTCTCTGGATGGCTACTGGGAACCTATTGGCTCGGTTCTCAAGAGTTCCAGTATTATCAACAACACCGGAAGCACCGACCCTTGGGCTCCTGATGTACACAAGGTCGGCGATACATACTACTGCTACTACGCCGTCTCGCAATTCGGCAGCCAATTTTCTAGCATTGGACTTGCTACTTCAAAGACACTGAGACCTGGTAGTTGGACTGATCACGGCGCCGTCCTCACTTCGAACACCACTGCACCTTCGCCATTGAACATCACCAACGCAATCGATGCGAACCTNTTTATCGATCCGAAGACCAAGATCCCTTATCTCACCTACGGCAGCTTCTGGAGCGACATATGGCAGTTCCAGCTGGCCCGAGACTTGCTTAGCGTGGTATGGTCCCCCTCACCTACACAGCTGAGCTTAGATCCCGTAAGCCCGCAGGCAGAAGAGGGCGCGTACTTGAGCCAGCATGATAGTTGGTACTATCTCTGGTACAGTCACGGCTCATGCTGTGGCTACAATGTCTCTGCCCTACCTGCACCTGGTCAGGAGTAAGTCTCTTTCCACATTCCATGCCATTCTTACTTCGTTCTGATTTGTATTAGATATTCCATCCGTGTTGGTCGCTCCAGATCAGCCACTGGACCTTTCGTCGATCGCAACGGTGTAGATCTTAAGAATGGTGGCGGATACATTGTTTATGGCAGCCATGATTACGTCTACGGTCCAGGTGGTCAGGCTGTTCTGACGAACTACCACGGACGTGATGTCTTGTACTACCACTATGTCAACACCATCCAGAACCCTTTGTACCTCGACGAGCTCAAATTGCTGGGATGGAATTACATCAACTATGTACAAGGATGGCCTGTATTGGTATACAACTGAGGGTGCCAGTTTGGAACAAGAGGTGGCTCGAAAGAGGTATGTCGATCACAACAGTCAAGGCGCTCTCTTAACATCTTGGGTCGAAGACCGAACGATACGCGCTTACTCGTTCTCACTCAGAGTAAGATGGCACCTTTGCTGTGGATTCGAAGATAAAGTCAGGGTTGCTGTGGGAGAAGACCAATGTTGGGAATGTCTACAGGAACATATACGCATCTTGTCCACTTTCTGTTTCACTGTGGTCCGTTTTGTGCCTTGCCAGGTATTTCGGCAGCTGATGTAGTACTACCAAAGGCCAACTTGCGAACGCTGGCGATAGAATATGTTCCAGGAGGTGCTTTGTCATCAATGTCAAGGTCGCCGGGTGTAGGTGTGTTGTCTGCCTCAAGGTTGAGTTCAGAGGTGCCGGCGGTGGAGAGTGTGTCATTATACTTGGGCTGGAAGATAGATTTGGATTCTGTTGAGAAGCTGAGTGTCGGAGTGGTCGAGTTTGACACATGAAGACCGTCAAGACGTTTGTCGTGCTTGGTAGTTATATGTTGGTTGGCGTAGCTTAGGGCTTGGAGAAAGTAGATATTGGAAAGCTCATTGGCTTGGCATGGAAAGATCGATTTCGATTCTGGCGAGAAGCCAAGTGCTGGGATGTCTGGGCTTGTGGTGGCGGGGCGAGTCGGAGAGTAGTTGATATAGATGGTTTCGTCAAGTGTTCTTGGTATGCCTGCCCGTAGCCGTTCCTTCGTCGGTGCATCAAGGCGCGTCCCGGTTGGAAGTCAGCCTTAACCGAGGTGTAGTGATTGGGAGAGACCAACAGTGCCTGTGCCAACATCAGCTCCGGGGCCTGCATGGCTTCAAAGTCTTCCGGTGTGAAAGTTTGCGCCTAGATCGAACTGGAGATGTAGGTGGAAAGGAAGGCGCAGCTTGTGTGAGCGGTGCGGCGAATGGTGCTGCTGTATGGTCATAGCGTCGATCGCAAAGAAAGACAGGGAAAGCACAGGGGTGGAAAGTGGTCAAGGTGGAAAGTCGTAGAGGTAGGCAGGCGCGCCTTCCTTCTTGATAATTCTCACCAAACCTCACCGCCGACCTGGGGCACTCTAATATCGATGAGAGCGTAGAAACTTTGGTGCCATTCTTGGAAGCTGTATGCTGCCTAACAAAGGAAAGAAACCTACATCAGCAGACCTAATCAGCTACAAGTTTGAAGTAATGTCCTGTCAACTTTCCCAGCCTGAGCTTTCCACGCTGGACAGGAGCTGTCTCAACCTCCTCATAGTCCGCGAGCCGCTTCGACACTTGGGAGCGAACATTGCCCCTTTCCTCGCGAGGACGATTGGCAATCTGGACGGCAAATTGCTGGAGACCACGTATTAGGGCTCCGAGTTCTTCAGACACGGCCAGATCGGCAGGTATCGGCCTCATGTTGAAGTTCCAGTTGGCGGCGATGCCAGGCTCCATAAGATTGTTTGAGTTCATGCGGCCACCAATCGAGAGCTTTACCCAATCAAGAAGTGCATCGAGGGAAGCTCACTCGAAGTTGACAAAGGGAATGGTGAGAGACTTGAAGTTGTGGACAACAGGTCTCGCAAATAGGGCTGTTGTCAGGTTCTGGCCGAGCATGCGAAGCGCGCATGTAAGCTCGGTCTGCTCAAAGTCGTCGATGGCCATGTCGGAGGTGACATCAAACTTGCTGCATGCGTAGAAGTCGAAGAGCCATTCCTTTCTTGCACCTTTGGATGCTAGCAGCAAGGGATGCTGGGTAAGGTGGAGGGCCTCACCACTGCCACCAACTTTGACACGGGTGACGAGGTCGTAACGTCTGGTGTACATGTACGTTCCAGCGATGATGTCGTACTTGTCGTCGTCGCTGACTGCGTCCCACACCACTATTTGGTCGAGGAGGATGTTGACATGACCATCGTCTCGCTTGTTTGGGTTGATGTAGCGAGTGATGAAGTGTACAAAGTCCAGATTGTCTTCGCCGTTAACAGACAAGTGGGCGTTTGTGAGGGGCGTTAGAAGATATTCGATGTCTGGAAGGTTGAGTGCTGTTGGGACGCCAAAATCCTGGTCCGGAAGCTGAGGCTGTTGCACAGTTGCATCTTCTTGGGGCAGCTCGGTGGATGGCTGGACGGGAACCATTGCAGGAGTAGCGACAGACAAAGACGGAGTCCAGGGCTTGAACGTTGGATGTAGGAGAGGAGCAGATTTTATTGGAGTTTGAATGGCAGGCTCCTGAGACTCGTCTGCAGGGAAAGAAGTGGACGCCACCGGTGCAGAGTACGGTATGCCTGGTTCAGACTTGATTACGACTTTCTGTTTTGGCTGTTGAGATGGTTTGGGAATGGGAGGGGGCAGATACACTCGGATGGCAGTGCATACCGTGAGTATTTGCATGGTCGCTGGAGAGAAGTGAGAGTATCTCTCCCCGAGCGCTGGTGGCTAGGGTGATGAGACATGCTGAGCGCCGGTCTAACAGCTTGTGAACTGATACCAAAGGTTACTATGTAAGAAAAAGAACGTTCAAAAGGTCTACAGGAGCATCTATTCACCTTCCTTCGTCACTCCGGTCCTCTTCTTAGACAAGTGATCTTGTGTTCTTTCCATAAGTTTCCTCTAAGAACTTAAAGATGGCATTCTTGCCTTGCACCTCAATGTGCATACCTCCTGCTTGCCTAAAGCAGATGGTACGTTGGTGCGCTGCTGTCACGGCCAGAAGATCCCCATTTGCATCCGTAAGGCCATCGGTCAACTGCTTCGCGGGAGATGTGATCGTCTCGACATCAATATTGAGTTCTGAGAGATGAGCTGTAACAGCAGCATCTGTGGTTTCGTCGCCAGACAGAAACAGCATGGGCTTTTCGTGTTCGGGCAGCTCGGACTTGAGGTGCAGCACATCAAATCCTGATCCATACACGCAGTTCCATTCAGGAGCTGTAACTTGATTCTCGATCCCGAACGCGTTGATAAGTTTCTGACTCTCTTCAGGGTGTCCATTGATGGTTGGTCTCGCTTGTGACTTTTCTTTCGCAACAGCGCCCTGGCCCCAGATAAGTTTCGAGTCGGCCGATAGAAAGGTGCCGATAAGCCGAAAAGTAATCGAGATGCGCATGTTGCCATAGGCGGACTCGGCAGCGATGTGCTCTGCAGCTGGACGCTTGTCCGGCATAATTCCATGCAGCCAAGACCCATTTGTCTCCAGACCCATGACGAACATGCTGTTGTGGGGCATAGGGATGCGTTGTGTGACGCGAGAGCGGTCGTCTTCCTGTTTCATCTGCACATCGGCTGTGAGAGCTGCATGGCCAGCTCGCTGTTTGTCGGAAATCGTTCCTGAATCCTGCAAGGTTGTGGGACGCTTCGTGCGGAGCCTCATAGCGCGTTGAGCACCGAGCGAGACATTGGCGATCTTGCTGCCATGCAGGATGTCCAGTGTCTTGTCCGAGTGCTCAGAGATGTGGTCTTGCCCGCTTCTGTACAGCTGTATCAAAGCATGATTCAACTTGTGTCCAACTCTTTCTTCAGCTCTCTCTCTGATCTTGCTGACGGTCGGACTCCAGCGGAAGAGAGGAAGCGATTGATCTGAGGGATGTCGGTATACAGGCATGCTACCATCCGTATCATCGATGTCGCCTTGGCAGCATACTAGTCGTGGCACCTCGCCAGCGGCATGGTACATACGCTGCCAGTGGACCTCGGTGAATAAGTCCTGAAACGCTACCTTGGTAGCTTCGGGCTCGAGCAGGTTGTAGAGTATCTTCGAATCGCCGCTTCCGATCTTGTCGTCAGCACCAAGTAGAGTGGTGCTCTTCTGTCTCATTTGCAACTTGCGCGACACACGCCTCGGTGGTGCGGGGGCAGTGTCCATTGTAGTTCTTTTGCATGTATCAATGTGTCCAGGAGTGAGTTCTGCCTCCATCGGATCGTTCGAGGGTGCCTTTGAGTGTGAGTCATGCACCACATGAGACTTTAGCGAACTCAAGCCCTTGTGCAAATATCCTCGATCGTTCGACAATACATCTTCAGAAGCGCCTCGAGATGTTCCATACGGTATCGTGTCAGCATGTTCATCCTGTATCATGCGCGACTTTGGCTGGCTCCTTCCGTTCTGTGTGTCATCATGGTGTTGTCGGGCTCCAGCAAGCCTTGTGTTTGGCTGGCGTCGATAATTTGCCGTGTCTGGAAGTTGAGAGCCTGTAGGTTCTGCATGCTCAAGGGAAGTGTGTTTTGCGCCGTCTGTTACACGGGATTGGTTATCGCGCAAGTTCAGGCTCTCGAGATAGCGCTCAAGGCCGCTGGATAAGGAGGGTTCACGTACGGTTCCTGGCTGGTCTTCCATGTCAACATCAGATTGCCCTGTTCCATTCTCGTTGCCAGACTCATCTGTATGTGTCTCACCTCTGAGTCTGGACAAGACAGACGCCGAGGTTGTTACGGATGCTCCCATGATCTCCACAAGTTTCTGCACAGCCCGGTCGTGTCTGTCTTTGAGTCTGTAGTTGAGGCAGTCTTCGACGAGATTGATCGACAGACCGTGCTGCGCAGCATCCAGAGCCGTAGCGTACACGGAAAGATTTGTGGTACATCCAACAACGTAGACTTCGGTGATGAGCTTTGCGCGCAGCATGAGTAGTAGAGACGAGGATGTGAAGGCCGAGTAGTACGACTTGACGACTTTGACGTCTCTAGGCGACACCAAGTCATTGACTTCTGATGATAGTTCAGCGCCCCAACTTCCTGGCAGACAGCAGTTGTCTTCTGGGTTGTCCTGCGAGAGGAAGAGATCTTGGTCGACAGTCGAGGAGGATGCAGAGTCTGCTTCGAGTTCTGCTGCTCTGTTCATGGTTCGTTGGACAAGCTGGTTGATACGACGATTCGATCTTGCCGATGGACGGGAAGGGTAGTCGTTCATCTCATCGTCGCTGCTGACCATTGGTAGCACAAAACCATCATCTGCGATCACCATACAGCCAGAACCTGAGGGGTGGTTGACGGCGCGCTTGCCACGATACTCGGTTGTGATCCAGAAGATCTCTCCATATTCGCGAAAGGCAGGGACGAGCTCTTTGATCCTCTCGAGATATCCTGTAGCCGTGTTGACAGGCAGTTTGCCATCGGGGGATGTGAAATCGTTTTGCAGGCCAACGACCAACAGCGCTTGTCGAGTCGATATCTGGTTCTGGCTCCCCGAGAGGAGGGCCGACAGGAAGGACATGATCGAAGAGGGTGTTATTTTGGAGAGATGGCAGGAAAGGTGAAGCTGGTCAAGACAACGTGGACATGGAAACGGATGGTGTGACGAGAGAAGGTTCGTTTGCTTGTCTGTGCTGTGGTGGGGAACGTAGAAGTATAGAAGCAGAGTAAAAGGACGAGCAGATGGTAGTCTGGAAAAAGAGTAATTCAACGACCGGTAGGGCACATAATAAAACACAGCACCTCCGAACGAGCGACCCAAAGGAACGGAACCTCTAATCAGTTCATCCTAGTCACAATATCTGTGTACGCCGCGATTTGATTTGAGCAAGGTCTGGGCACGGCGAGAGCCCCACGGAGTATACGACAAGGCGCAAGTAGCAGGCGATGACTGCATACACAGGCGATGAGGCTGGAAGAAAGTTGGTATTCATGGGTTTTGATTCTAAGAGGACATGGAAGAAACGGGGCCATGTGTAGAGGCGCAGGGACAAACCGAACGCGAGCTCCGTCCGTGCACGGGCCGAGCCAGGTATGAAAGACATATCAAATCATCGGACAAGACCGCACCACACCCAGCGAACTTGTCGTCGATATTGTTGTGATGGATGCTCAAGACAGTCCATTCCACAACGCGGTACCGTTGTACACGATCGCTTGTCGAAGCAATAGATCTCTCAACGAGGGTCTTGGAGTGTGTCAATGTTCTTTGTCCTTGCTCAATGCTATAATTACATGCATACTGAAGAGAGCCGTGAATGTCTCATCAAGCCTCTATCTGAAGTGACTGTCTAGACTCGGCTTTGTCAAGGATAGCTATGCTGCTGAAATCACTACAGGATGAGTTGCATGCCATGTACAGTACAATGCAGGAGATTTGGAAACCGGACTTGCCGAAACACTGCAGCAGCCACAGCACCATGGACGTAACCTTTGCGCCAATCAACTTTTGAAGATGGAGGCTCATCAGCGCTCCCACCATCATGCATGTAACGGCCGCGCCTGAGCTGGTCGCGTGTTGTTCGTCGTTTGTTTCAGGGCCAATCGAAGCAGGCAGAAGCGCTTTCTGGAGAAGAGCGGGCTGCGGGAGAAGCATTCGAGAAAGCCGCCAGTCGCTCGGCAGTCGCTTGCGGTCCGAAAGATGCCACCATGTCAAGGAATCTCTCATGCCTGTCGCCAAGTACACATCAAAGACCGCCTTTAAAACTCTTGTTAGGTTTTGGGTCCCGCTGTGACATATAAAACAGGGAGTATTGAGCGAATACACGAGCTCTGTGCCAGACGACCGAGGCAAGGAGACCCTCAGACGCAAAACTAGAGCTGCAGGATCGCTTCTCAGCATGCCAATTCGTGCATGGACCGAATTCGGCTAGATTCGATCTAGTGTCTGGCCCACTTGTGGCAGACACGTGGGATTTGAGTAATGTCAATCTATCCTTTTCGCCGAACGGGCGATCTAATTCTTGACGACCCCTGGTCCGGAGGCAAGGGGCTTGCGCTGCTTGAGCCTCTGACCAACAACATGCCTGACGTCCTCGAACGCATAGGGCAGCATGTCATGAACCATTCAGCCCTAAGCCCCTTCCATTTTCTCTGTTGACAACATGCCCCTCATGTCATCGCAATCGGAAATCTGTTCACGCTGCTACTGTACGACATGGTCTGGCCCTTGCGTAGACAACGCGACAGCCACTTGCATTTTGTAGTACAAATGTTGATGCTGACATGTAAGGCAATAGAGCATATGTCAGGATAGACGAATGCTGAATATTGATGTGGCAAGCAATCCAATATCAATTCACTTGGCAAAGAAGTTTGTGATTTTTTGAGAGCCGTCCTTGGCTTTAGGTGGTGACTTAGCTTGAGTGTTGTTGGTGATAGAGCTCCTCATGGTACGGCCGTGAACAGAGCGACTAGTGAATCTTTGGCCATCGGCCGCCCTCTGAGCTTTCGGGGATGGTTCTTGATCATCGACAATGTCGGGCGAATGCTCACGTTTAACTGCGATCGACTCGCTGTTTTGCACAGAGTGACCAGCCTGAGGACGCGGAGCATTGTCCTCGGTGTTCTGAGGATCAATTACGGTAGCGCGGTCTTCGTCAGGTTCTTGTTTGACTCTGCTGTCGGTCGACTGGAGATCGACTTCCTCTTTCTTTGTTACGCTCTCTTTGTTGGCAGTTGTAGGCTGCTTCTTCTGATTGCCGAAGAAGTTGGCAATGTTGTTCTTGTTCTCTTTGCTGTCAATAGGAATGATGAAGGATGGAGAGTTGTTACCGACTTTGCCGACAGCCTTGTCGACTTGATAGCACTCGAGTTCACCATCGTAGGGCTTGAGGAGAAATTGCAGCTCGGTTGACCATTCTGATCTCGCAGGATCGAGCCAGATCTTGAGGGCGTCTGAGCCATTGTTGAAGATAACAGGCATGCGGTCATGAAGGAATTTGAGTTGTTTGTTCGAGTCAGTTGTGATGATGGTGTAGGTGTAGAGCCTGTCGGACTGGCCCTCGTACTGAACGCAGTCCCAAAGGCCAGCAAAGCACATGAGCTGGCCGTCCTTTCTCTTGACAAAATGGGGAACTCGATCCTTTCCGTTGTTCTTCTTAAGCCATTCGTAGAAACCTTCACATACAACGATACACCTCTTGCGTTGCTTCATGGTGTTCCAGAGACCACCTTGAGTGGCGAGCGAATCGTCTCTGCAGTTGATGGTCCGCATCATGTTGGGATAATCGGGTGCTCTCTTTGTCCAGAATGGTATGAGGCCCCACTTCATGGACTGGAGCTTGTAACGAGTCTCTTTGGTGGCAGCTCCGTCGACAGTTTCGGACTTGTCTTTGTCTTGTGGCTGGGTTCCAGCTCCCGAGTCGGGGACATCAGCGCGATAGACCAAGCCGTGGTTTCCAGGAGCAAAGTTGTATGTTTGGCGAGTGTCGTTGTCGTCGTCGTCAGGAGCGTCGTCGGCGGGCATGTTCTCGTCTTGCAGTCTACGGCGCACTGCTGACGGGCGCAGCGACAGCGCGTATCGGCCACACATGTTAGAGATGTCTTGTTCAGATGGTGGATTGGATGTTAGAAGTCGAGGGGCGGTGGCGGTGGAAATGGATATGGAATCGATGACGTCGGAAAGCGAAGCACTTTCTTCAATGGCAGCTCGAAGCTTTTGAATTGTTACAACACCCATCGACGCCATGTTCTCACGACCAGCAACAAACGCCTTACGGGGCGGCCTGAGCCTCCGGACTGGTAGCAGACGCTGTCTCTCGTTGTTCGGCCAGCCCAAGACACGACCTCAGATCAACCTCCACAGCAAAACATCACATGGATGGCAACAGTCTCGTGCCAAAGCCTCCTTCTCCCGCGGCGCCAAAGAACTCTGGGCTGCCCACCCCTACCTGGTCTCGTTGGCAGCCGCTGCCATTCTCGCCGGCTCTGCTGGCATCGCCTACGCCAACTACCTCTACTCGTCCTACATCATCGCCTCGTTCCACAACTACCCCGAGCCTGTCGCCCAGAAGCTCCGTCGAGCCATCTACTACACAAACATCGATCTAGACGCCAAGAATGCTCTCAAGTACTACAAGCAAGGTCTCGAGATTGCCAATGACCTCGGCATGGACCCCTTCTCCAACGAAATCATCGGCGTCAAGATTCAGGTCTCGGCCTTGATGGAAAAGATCCAGAACTACCCCAAGGCCATCCAAGTCCTTGAGATTCTTAGAAACGACTGTCTGGCTTGGGAAGAGAAGTTTGGTCAGCTCGACGACCATAAGGAAAAGCGCACACGTATCATGAAGCAGCTTGTTGCTATGTCCGTCAAGCTCGGCGATTTGTACTCGAACCAATACGTCCAGGATGCCAAGTCAGCCGAGGAGAGACTGGTTTGGGCTTTGGAAACGTCGCTACGGGAGAAGCAACGGAGACAAGAGCCAGGTGTTTTGGAGAAAGAGGGCGAGTGGATGTCCGACAACGAGATGGGCGCCTCTATGGAGGCCCTTGCTCACAACTACGAAGAACAAGACAAGCACTATTTGGCCACTCCACTCTTTCTGCAAGCTCTGAACTTCAAGTCCGACAAAGATTGCCATTGTGTAATTCTGATGAACAATCTTGCCATCTCCATAGCCCAGCAGAACCCTCCTCGAACCGATGGGACAAAGTCTCCGCCACAAGCTGTCCTAGTTGAAAATGCTAAGCAGTGGGCTCAAAAGGCCCTCGACCTTGCTGCTGATATTCAGCCGCCGGCTCGCGATGAGGAGTGCGATGTAGGCTGTGCTGTTGCACTACACAACCTTGGTACGTCCTCTATCTAGACATTGCTTGCCGTATACGAATTGCTGACCCTTTCTNNAGGTGAGTTTGCTGAAATGAACAAGGACATTATCGAAGCCAAGAAGCACTACAAGGAAGCCATCAGCCTTGCCAGAGCCATTGGCTTCGAGGATGGTCTTGAGAATAGCTCGGCTGCGCTTAGGCGACTACCATAGACTACTGTTCCTTTGCGCTTTCCACTCTTCTTTGATACCCTGTGCTGCGAGATCTTGGGAAAAGGACTATTATACATATACTCATGTCGAATTAAGACCTTGGGTCATACATATCTGAACAGCAAATCCTGTCCACTTCTTCCATTACGTCTTCCTTTGTCGTGTAACGCTTAGAGCTTCGCATACACAGGCTTCGTCTTCTTTATGCCTGCTGTCAACGAGTCGGTCACGTCTGAAGTATTGCAATATGCTGCGTTCCAGACTGACACATATCTCAAGCNCTAGGAGCACGCATCGTCAGCACATAAAGAAGGAGTAAGTGTGAAGACATCAGACATACCATCCTGCACCGAGTGGTCCCTCGAGAAATTCAAGACTTCTTTCGTGCCCATGACAGCCACAGGGCTTTTGCTGGAAATCAGCTTCGCTTTCTCGACTGCCTCGGCCAGAGCCTCGGCCTTCGTGTCATAGACAGCAGACACAATTCCAACAGTAAGAGCCTCCTTTGCAGTAAATATTCTTGCTGTCAGAGCAACGTCTTTGATGAATGACATGGGAACGTTGGCTTTGGGCAGACGAGACAGAGTGCCAATGTCTGCTGCAAGTCCGATGTCGACTTCCTTGACTGCAAATCGGGTGGTAGAGACGCAGATACGAATGTCGGCGCAGAGGGTCATGTCTAGTGCCAGGCCAAAGGAGACTCCATGTAGTACAGCGATCANCGGCTATTCCAACAATCATCAGTTTCTAGTCTTGGTACCTTCGACAGTATATTGTGACTCACGCTTCTCGCATTTCTCAATCTGGCTGATGCTTGCTTGGAACTCGTCGATGTGGTGACGAAGGCGCTGTGCTACTCTTGCAGCATCGAGTCCACTGTTCCCTGACAAGACTCCGCTTTCCGATGCTGATTGCACATCGAGACCTGCCGAGAAGGCTTTGTCGCCTGCGCTGGTCAAGATCACGCAGCGTACATCTTGGTCGTGGGATAGGCGTTCAAAGATGTGGCCAATACCCTTCCACATACTGGTCTACCATTAGTTTCTAGGTCATACCGGCCGTAAACATGTGCAGTGGAAGATCGTTGGACAGCCCGATAAATGACTCGTGCAAGGAGGTGATGGTCAAGAAGAGGTCCTTACGTACGTTTCGTTGAAGGCATTCATCTTCTCCGGCCTGTTGATCTCGACCTGTGCGACATACTCTCCAGGGAACGTGACGTTGAAATACTCGTAGTCGTATGTTGGTGCCATGATTGCAGAGTTGTCAAGATGTTGTATTCAGAGGTTGCGATGGAGTAAACCAGAAAGAGCGAAAGAGAAAGATATGTCACCTTCTCGCAGAAGCAGTCCCACACTTGGCTTAAGTATCATACACCCTTCCTTCCTTTATGAGGCTCTACCAAGACTTTCGTTTCGATTAACCCTCTGCGTGCCTTGGTGTTGGAATCAATGATTGCTGCGTACGGCCGCAAAGGAGGAGCTTGATGAAGCCGAAAGATGCCGAGGTTCGTTGCGAGTTCCATTCATGCACCTTCGTTTCTGACACCTCGAGAGCCATGGCCTCTATGAGAATCATGTGCAAACAGTCAGATCAGACATGAATCGGAGGTACTCATCAAAGGAACTCGAGGAATGGTTGCATGTGTATAGAGGTCTCGGTTTTTGTTCAAGCGTAGGTAGCTGGTCAAGCTACTAATCCATATGCAGGACCGGTTGGGTCCGCGGAATCAAGGTCATGGAGAGCTACTTGGAAAACGGCATTTCTGCATCGAATATGTACGCTCCAGCGACCAACGGCATCGATGTGGTCGGCATCGGTGAGGTAAAGACGTTGAGGTGGTTGAACTTTGCTAGGCACGCCTGCAGTCGGACAACAAAACCACTGGGCAGTCGCACGATGTCCTACGATGTCCACGTTCTTTGTCAGACTTCTCTTTCTTCTCACAACACCAAACACCTTGGTCCTCAGCTGTGTCCAACAACACAATATACAACCCGGCTTGACACGCCGCGATGGAGATGAACATCCTCTAGTGCTTGAGTGTCCATGTTTCTGCGAGCCACAGACTCGAGCACGTAAGATGATGTTACCACGATAAGAGCACCAAATCGCCACTTGTCTCGTGTACAATGGCGCCGGAAATACCTCGCGCTGCTTGCGACACTCCGCTCAGGAGTTGCAGCAGCCCGCAACAGACGCAAATATATCACTACTCTTCTGGCTGGGGAGAGTTCGTGCTCGAGCTCTGCAACCTGACTCTTGATGCATACGACAAAACAGCCGTTCGCACACGACTCGGAACCGCGGAGCCTTACGCGTCGGTAAAACTTGGACACAAATTCTAGAAGAATGCAATAACACTCTGCTAGCAAGGATCTAACCAAGGCAAGTTGTCGTTATCACATCGTATTGGAAGACCAACATCAATATTCTTATGGGCTTGCCTCGAACTGGGCTTGCCTTGAACGAGCACTGAAGATCACAGGTTGGATCTCTGGCCGTGAATGACGCTGCGTCACTTGAATCGCGTCATCACGGCAAGATCTTTCTGAATTTTTGCTTGAAAACAGACGCAATCAATTTGAACAAAATAGGTATCGACACTGACCCGTCAAATATGGCAGATCTTAAGGCTGACCGAGCAGTTAGCTGTCTCAGTTTCATACTGAAACAAGGGCCGCGTGCTTTCCCCGGTGACGATCACGCGTGGGCTCGTTTACGAACCTTGACTTGGCCGCAAGTTTCGAAGCCTCTGCGTAGCAAACAATTGGGTGTCCCGGATACATGGCCTTGGTCAAAGGAATCAATCCTTCATTACTCGTCACCAGTCTGTTGCAAGGATCTCTCAACAATCGGTATAGCGCTCAATTGAGCAACCAATAGCTCTATGATACAACTTTAGATATGCATGTTTTGTGTGGCATCTTTCCACGCATCTTGCCGGTCTTGGGCATACCACAATGGGTGCTGTGTTCCTGGCGATCTTTGCCCATTGGAAACTGGGGTCGTGCAGAGGCACACACAGCCGCGTCCCGAAGTGTCTTCGTCAGCCGTCTTGATACAAGCATTGGCGGCCTCCATCTGGTAGGACCGCTCGTGTTTGGTGATCAGCAATCGTATCCTGATGATTCTTCCAGCCGAAACTCGAGATTTAAAAGGTAGGTTCTCATGACCTTCTAGAAGCCAGGAGCTTTTGTGCCTCTCGTTCTGTCTTTCTTTCAATCTTTTTGCTACTGTTCAAATCACTGTTTCTTGAACCTGATCATTGTATCATTCGTCTTTCATTTTCAGATCCTATCGAGTACTGGCAACAATCTAGAAAACCAAGATGGCCAAATACCACTTGACAGCCATCACTGGACTCCTCGCAGCCCAAGCCATCGCTGGGGGTCTCAATGTTCCTCTACCGGACAACAATTTTTTCGACTACATCGTGGTTGGTGGCGGTCCGGCAGGCCTCACAGTTGCGAACCGTCTTAGCGAAAATGCCAACGTCCAAGTCCTACTACTCGAGTCTGGGGATGCCGATAACTATCCCGAGAGCATCATGATCCCATACTATCAAGGTGCAGCTGGATCCGTCAATGGGAAATGTGGTGGATTCAATTGGTACGAAGCATGATGCACATGGACACGGCTAGACACATCACTGACGAAAGAGCAGNNGTGTGACCAAACTGTTGCACAAACCTACCTTGATGGTGGCAGTAGAACAATACCACAGGGCAAAGGCTTGGGCGGTGGTACGCTCATCAATGCTATGCTATGGAATCGTGGCGATCAAGAAGACTACGATACCTGGTCGAAACTTGGAAACGACGGGTGGGACTACGATTCACTTCTTGAGTTCTTTCAGAGGGCAAGTGCGATGTTGCGTTTAACGGAATCCATCTGCTAACAACATACANNGAGTGAGACTTTCAATCAACAGTCCTCAGATGAGATCGCAACGACCTATGGCCAAGGGTACGATGCTTCTCAGCATGGCGAATCTGGTCCGCAGAATGTTTCGTTCCCGGCATTTCAATACCCCGCGAGCCAGCATTTCTTTGCTGCTCTGAACCGCATAGGAGTACCGACACAGCCTGATCCTGCGGCACCGACCGAGAAGGGAGCCATGTTCCTCCCTCAAGGCATTTCTCAAGTAAATCAGTCTCGTGCAGACGCACGTCGCGCCCGATGGGATCCAGTCGCTGGGCGTGAGAACTTTTATGTCTCCACTGGCCAACACGTCCGCCGTGTTCTGTTTGATGGTGGCTGCGGTGCTGCTGGAAACCAGGACGCCCGAGCTGTGGGAGTCGAGGTCTCAGCTGGACACAACGGCAGGGTGTGGACTGCGGTGGCCGCTCGAGAAGTGATCCTCGCCGCTGGCGCTCTCCGTACTCCTCAGCTCTTGGAACTCTCTGGTATTGGAGACAAGAGTGTTCTCGCTAAGGCTGGTGTACAAAGCCGCATTAATCTACCCGGAGTAGGCAATAACTTGCAGGACCACATGCTTATGCATATGACACAAGGCTTCAACAACCAGAGCTACGTGTACCCAAACATCATGCAGAATTCAACCATCAACGACTGGGCAAGATCAGTGTACTACAAGAACCGCACTGGACCTTATACCTTTGGACCTCCAGATGGCAACGGCTTCTTTTCGCTCCCTCAAATCTCGGACCGCGCACAGGAGATTGCTCAGAACGCCTCATCATTCGCCGATGAAGATTACCTGGCTAATGGGCTGGATGAGAGTGTGATCCGTGGCTACGCTCGTCAACGAGCTCTTCTTGTTCTTGCTCTTAACAACAGCAGGCGTGCTGTCATCGAGTTCCTGCAGGATAACGCAGGCAACACCCAAATTTCCAACCAGCGCCCTTTCACTCGTGGTAATGTTCACATCAACGGAACGGACCCCTTCAATTATCCTACTCTTGATTTCCGTTATGGCAGCAACCCTGTTGATATGGCTGTCATGATGGACGCATTGCGTTTCAACGACGAGTTGTTTCAACAGCCAGAGCTTCAGATTCTCCAGCCAGTTCAGAAAGACCCTCCCCACGCCGCCAGTGATGCTCAACTCCAGGAGTTCTTGAATCGCGCTCTGGGCACTGAGTTCCACCCATCGTGTACGGCAGCCATGATGCCTAGGGAAGATGGTGGTGTCGTCGACTCTAATTTGCTGGTATACGGAACACAAAACATCCGTGTGGTAGACGCCAGCATTTTCCCGATCGTTCCTGCTGCTCACCTCGAGTCTGTCATCTACGCTGTTGCCGAAAAGGCTGCAGACTTGATCAAGAAGTCTGACGAAAAGGGCAACGTTCCTTATCTGCCTCTCGATCAGACTCAGTGTACCACAGCATCCAAAGGCAACACTAAACGTGCAGTGCACATTGATCAGCCCGAGGCGTATAGTTCTGTCACGGCTTCGTATTCTGCATCATCATCGTCGTCGTACTCCAGCTCCGCCTCCAATTCAAGCAATAGCGCCGGATCGTACGACAGCTCGTCAAGTGTGCCCGATCTATCTGGACATTCGGAAATTTCAGGTGACGGACCCGTCGGTATGGTCGGAGGGTTCCCTGCTGTTGGTTACCCCAATTACAATCCTTCAGGTACCAAGGGCTTCGACATTCTAGCGTCTGATCGTCCGGCTTCCATTGGTCTTCCTGTCGGAGCTGCACTGGAATGGGCAGACTGTCTTATCAGTGGCCTTGTTGTTGATCCTCTAGAAGGTCTCATACGCACTGTCGATGGTGTTGTGAACCAGACAGGTCATGTGCTACAAAACGCGACTGGCAGTGTTCTTGGGGGTGTAGGAGAAGTCCTGAACCACACTGTCGTGGCTACAGTCAAAACATCAGGTCTCGGCTCTGACATTTTGAATGGCATGGGTGCGAAGAATGAACGACGCTTTGTCGCTTGATTGTCGCATTGCTGGATTGCAGAACTTATTGTATAGACGAGACTCTTAATGACATGCCTCAACTTCAACACCTCAAGTACGTGCAAGCAGTCTACAAGAGAGGACCAAACTTAGTTCATATGATGACGAGAAGCGAGTTGTACAACCTCCCCGTGTACAAAAGTCTGTAACCTTGCCTGCTTTCACAGCAACATAAAGGCACTTTTTGGACTATAGGGAGACACAGTATTTCCCAACATCGAAGGTATAGCCACAGAGAGCTGATGAAATTTTGCGTCTCAGTGGGTGCTGTCCTGCTTCTCGACACTATTGTGTGTCTCTATAGCTATGCGCGTTACATGCTTTAGCACATGGGGAGGAAACAATGCCGTGCCTTGTGAGAGTCAGTGCGATTATCAACGGTGTCGTTGATGGCAATATCGGTGTCGCGCGGCGAAGGATATAGAAGGCGATAGAAAGGAAAGTTGGACCGTGCACCTTTGAGGGACCAGAATCGATGTCATATCGCCGCCGAGAAACATCAGAGAGTTAACCTCGCACAACTGCTCAGACGTCTCTTCTTTGCCTCATACAATCCAATCCATCTTCATCAATCGCCCTCACACTCCCACCACCACACACCTCTCCACACAACCTCCTATCACATACAACACACATCTCACATCCACCATGTCTGACTGGGACCAAGTCACCAAGATTGGCAGCAAGGCCCGCGGCGGTGCTGCCGGCCCTCGCGAGACTGTCATCAAGGGAAAGAGCGCTCTCAACGCCGCTCAGCGCAGCGGCGGCGTCGTTGCCACTGAGAAGAAGTTCGCTACCGCCAACGTACGTCGAGCACCTTCACTCAGCTCCCAGTCGTTTGAACCAGCTAACATGCGACACAGNGCAGCCAGCAAGGGTATCGAAGGCCAGCACTTGACCAAGGTCGACCGCAGCGAGGACATTGTCGCAACCAAGAAGGTGCCGGATGATGTCGCCAAGGCACTCCAGCAGGCCCGCCAGCTTCTCAAGAACCCCAAGGGCGCCACCATGACCCAGAAGGATCTTGCCTCCAAGGCCTCGGTCGATGTCGCCTACGTCGCCGCTCTCGAGCGTCCTGGTGCCGACTGGCCAGGCATGGACTTTGTCCAGAAGATCCAGAAGGCCGCCAACGTCCGTCTTACCGGCTCCAATATTGGTGCTCCCATGTTCGGCCCCAAGAAGAAGTAAACGCATCCAGACACAGAATGATTCTGCTTGCTTTTTCATCCTTCTTCGCCGTCCTACGCCAGGACAACTGCATCACGAGCTCGAAGCTTCGCATTTGGGGAAGAGAGCGTTTCATGGGCATGCAACAACACCCTTTGCATCGCCTGGTCCATTTTTGTTGGTTCAATCACGAGCGGGCGTTCCATAATGACGAACAGGAATTCATGACGGCACAAAGAAAATATGGATCAAGATTGATATACATCGGTTCAACTAGGGGTTATGGCTATGGGACATGGAAGGGTTGGCTCGGTTTGTCTCTTACTTTCCGACATCAGAAGAGCTTTTTGCCTTCCTCCTTTCATAGCTTCATAATACAAAGCCACGCAACTGCATGTTGCTACCCAAATCCTCTGTCTTTATGTCCTATCGACGTTTCCTTCGTGGTGCGTTAATTGGTGAGCCTGGTGCACGAGGCTAGCGGCAAGTATGTTACCTATTGAACGAAAGAGACAAACGGTCCTTTTCAATCTATCTAACTCGGAGCTAGAACGTCTGGATGCCGAGTGTGCAGATTGTCTCGGGACAGCAGACGAACAAGAAGTCACGTTGACATGCATGGCCCTTGAAGTCAAGCATCATGGGACTGCAGATCATCAACCGAGACATGCTGCACTTTCCGCGTTTGGGGTTTGGTTGTTGGAACCGCCTGGCTCCTTCCTGCGTAACTACTGCATGACGATTCATTTGCCGAGAACCGGAACTCGGATTCCCTTCTGGCTTGCTAAACGCCATCAATCTGGTCATTTTCAATTACCTCATGCTGAGAGGGGGTTTGTTGTTCTAGTTCTAGATCTAGTGTACAAAGGTATGTATTATCTGACTAATATCAAGCTACTTGAGAATAGTGGACCTCCAGGTTGACAAAACCCGACAGTCGACTTTGGCAACCACAGTTGCGAGGAGAACAGCTTTCCAGAAGTGGATAATGGTCATGATCCCAACCCTACTTCCTGAACCTGTCTCTTAAGGGCGACACAAGTACATGCGGAGTACTTCAACAAAGTGCAGGTTACTTGTCAAATGACAATCAAACAAGGTCGAAGGTCTGCCCTGGTTCTGTAGGAGCGCCTGGAGTTTTCGGATATGTTCTATCCCGTTTGTCTCGATAGGAATTCGATCCGAGACTACCACTCATACTTGCCTTTCTCTTTGCTCATGCCGATCACTTTGGCCATGTTGCAGTAATTGGATCCATCGAGGCATATGTCTGCCAGTTACAAGCCGCTTCCAGGCCGAAGGAGCTGGTCGATGCCCTTCTCAACCGTGTTTGGAAGATACTATCCATTCCTGCAGCTATCTCAACGATAAACCATAGGATATGTGGAGGTGGAAGCGTGCATCGCTTTGTCGGCTTCGTTCGATGGTCCTCAGGCATGCAGAGAACTACTCTGTTCAAGAATGGACCAACCGAGGCTATGGTGCTCACTCGGAGTCACCGAAATCTCGAAGAAAATGTTTTGATTGACACTGGATCTTCGAGAACAAGGAAAAGGTTGCCTTGTCGATCCTTCGTTCTGCTGCTACCGCACACTGTTCCCTCTTGCCAGAAGCAGCCGGCAGTGTCTGTCCTGTTATGATGAGCTATGCATCGTTGGCTTGTCATAAACGAGCCTGGATTCAAGTCGTGATTGTCACTTCTCTCCATCACTCACGTTGACATTGCGTTTAAACAGACTTACACCGTCTGTTGCGTTTCTCTCCACCGCTGGACCTTGCATGATCTGAAGACACAACCTAGTGCTTGCGACTCCTTCCTGAGCGATGTCCTTCGAACCCCATACCGAGCGTAGAGGTCGTCCTCGTTACAGACACGCAATCACACTGCCTGATTTAACGTCGACGGGAAGAATTAGAAAGGGAACAAAAGGGAGACCGGAACATGGATGCGTCTTCTGTGGAAAGGTGATTTCAATAATGCTTCGTTCGATCAAGCATCACTGCTTACTTGCATCAGGTTTACTCTCGTCGAGAACACTTGAGGTAGTTCGGATTTACCATTGCGGCTCCTTAAGCATGCTGATGATTCGACNNTAGACGACATCAAAGCAAGCACAAAAAAGGTGCCTACCCATGTATTTCTCCTGGCTGTACATGTACTTTCCACAATCCTGTTCTGCTTGAACGACATGAACGCCACGAGTATGTCGCCTTCTGATCAATGTTCTCTGAGTTATGCTTACTGGAATTTGCAGTNTGGTGTTTTCCCTTCCAGCTTCCGGAGACATACCTCTTCCGCTGTCCATCCACCCCTGAGCCTGCCCATGGGTCTCATGTTCTTGATCGTCGCTCAACATCAGCTACGCCAGTTACCCCTTCTGACAATGGAATAGTGACAGACAATGAAGGGTATGTCTCATACAGTCCAACACCATCGTACACACAGTTACCTACAAGTTCCGAGCCCGTTTTGAGCCTTGCGAACCTCTCACCAAGACCCCAATACCTCGAAGTACCGAATGGGTTTGCTTTCAACAACAGAAATGGTAGAAATATTTCACGTCGACCAATGGCAGTATTAGGAAATAGCTCTCCAGCCGTAATGCAGAGTAACCATGACGATCGAACACCAAGCTGGGTATCCGACTTTGAACATCCACTCCTTGAGCACCCGACACATTACAATCTCTACGACCATGTTTCCGGTACGGGACCTGCATCAGTTCTGGAACCACGAGCTGAGAACTATTATGCGGGCCAATTGTGTCAACCCGTGTTGCAGCATACAATGATACACGGCAATGACATGGTGGAGTCGGATTTCTGTCCAGCCGATCTGGGTGATCTGGTTCCTGGCCAGCATGAAGAGCCTCGTTACAGTCCCCTTTCCACTCAACAGGACGCATCTTCAGGAGACGCAAACTTCCACATCTCATGGCCGACCGGTGACATACATGAACACTACAATCCGTGTTCACTCACACTGCTGAGAAGCCATCCGGAGAACTTCTGTCCCATATTCGAAGGCACGAAACATTCAACGATGTACGAGGATATCTATCAGGGGCAGAGCTCTCAGGCAGAGCATTCACATGTGCTCCAAGACGAACCTTTACGTCAGACGCATCAAACAGAGAACCTCAGTTCTTCTTGAAGTCAGTCAACTGCCAATTCGGGTTTGTAGCAGTTGGCCAGATGGTCAGATGAAGGATAATGATTCGCAACTTGTCGACTTCTTGAGTCGCACTTGCCGAGAGGATAACCCTGGCATTAGTTTGTGCCCCGTCCGATCTTATACTATCATCCATCGGGGACCAAGTAGATGTCAATGTCGGCTACTTTCTTAGTCCCTCCTTCGTTGCCATGTACGATTCTCACAATTTCGAGTTTGTGTTTACGCTGATTTGGAAACTTATTTTGTGATCTCACAATACCAGTATTTTAGTCCCACGTATGCGATCACTCAATGGATCATCAGGCTGAAATAGAAAACCCAACGACAGCAGAAGTCTCACGGTACTCAAATAGAGCCCATAATTCATACTTAACAGCATAATTTATCGACCATAACCACGATGCCTGCTACTTGTTTGGTTGCCGAATGGGAAAGGATCGCATAGATCCGAACCGTCGTTATCAGATCCGAGACTCGTACCCCACCTTCCCGAAGGATGACGAGAGAGGGGCAAAGAGAGCGGTGCGACCTTCTGATGACAACAACACACTGATATTGTTATCACAGAACAAGCCTTTGTACATCCTTAGCCGGCACCAGAAGGAAGATCTCAGAGAGCGTTCTTATGAGACGCTCAATCCTCACATGATTGATGGTTGTCTTTGTCGACTTGGACGACCCGGATGAGGTCGAGCATCAGCATCAACATGGACACAACACACCATTCGACTTGCGCGAGTTGATCAATGCACATGCTACGAGGTCATTGCAACGTCCTACCGAAAAGGATATCATCGACGATGAAGAAGAAGATGGCAGAGAACATCCGAACCTGAACGCATTATCTGCTGTATTGGGAAATTATCCGTTCGTCCCCCTCCCCTACCTCAGAGACAATGAACAAAGATCCGGCTGATGCTTTGTGATAGTGTCATCTCGGAGATTGCGAAACATCTTGACCTCAACTCTTTGCACGATCTATCGCGTACTTGCCGCCAGTTTCGTGCCAACCTGCTTCAGCACCGCAGACAATTGATCCCACAGACATTGCGATGTGTGTCTGATAAAGAGAAGCCAGGAGCTGTACGGAGGGAAGAGGCGAATGAGCTGTGGACTACACATGGACCAGACGGAATCAGGATTCCTAGGTTGACCAGCGGAAGGGTTGGTGCGTGTGCTAGAGATATGNNGTTGGAGAGTGTCGACGGTGTGGGACTATCGTTTGCCGGGTAAGTGCTGCACGAGGGTAAGAGTATACAACGAGGCAGATGCTGACAGAATGACCAGAATTGCACCATGAAGGCTCCATCAACCTCCGCACTCAAGTCTCGCCATCGACGGTTATGCCGTACATGCATCAGAGCACCGTTACCTCTACACACCAGAGTGGCACACCCAGAAACCGACACTGGAGACCGCAACGACAACTCTTATTTCTTCTCATCCCACCCATCAATTTACCGCAGCCCCTGCACCTGCCCCTCCCAAGTCTGGATTTGCAATCCTTGTTCCACCACCCTCCGCACCCTTGATACCTCATACATGCGTGCCTGGACCTGGCGATCCCGCTACAGCACCCACCTTCACGGCATCGGCACGGGTCTCGGCACCGGCATCGAAGGCGTCCAATGCGGCCGCGAATCACTCTGCCTCTGCGCCCGCACAATCTTCAAAGAGATAGAATGTGATGCAGCAGACACGAGAACCGGTGGCTACTTTCTGCAAGAGATTGAGGGGATAGGNGGTGTGGTCAAGAAGAAAGTCAAGAGGAGGTTGTTGGTGGGTGATGTCGTGCAGGAGTTCGAGGATGAGAGGGAGGGTGGAAAGTATCTGGAGAGGGAGCAGGAAGGCGTGGATAGGAGTTGGTGTTCTTGGTGCGCGAGGGTGGTTTTGAGCAAGAAGGATGTCTTGAGGGCTAGGAATATGAATGGTGGCCGTGAGGTTGTTTTACTGGATAAAGCTTCCGACAGCGATTTGAGTTCAAGCTCGAGTCTTTGATGATGGTGTTGGATTGGACGAGAGTGCCTAGGGATTTACAGGGTCAGGCATATTGGTCTTCTACTTCTCGCACTCTTATTATATTGCTCCATGAGCTACCTAGCCCCACATAATTCCACGATGCCTTTCAATGCACTTCATACGAGATGTTACAACAATCGAAGACGCTAAGTGTAAAATGATCTTCATTAAGCCTTGATATTTTCCAGGCCACGCAATCAGAAAAAGAGCAGATGTGCAATCCCATAGCTGCGTTTGATCTGGTTCATGTCCTCGCGCTAGATGGTAAAAAGAGGTGGACGAAACATGATGTGCTCAGAGATGATAATGGCTGTGGATTAGAGAAGACTGCGCTGCCAGCGCGCAAGAAAAAAAAAAGATGATGGATGCAAGAATGACTTTGGCAGGAGGAATGTCTGCAAGCGCTTATCGCATTTGCTGCTGGCCGTATTGAGCGTCCAGGCCGTACTCCAATTCCCTCTCGAGACCTTCAGTCGTGCTCTCACCCAGGGCCTGCGGACGCGGGTCCTCGGCTTGGCGAGGATTCCATTGATCGGGCATAGGCACTTGGCCAGCCTGTTGTTGGTAGTCGCCATAGTGCTGCTGCTGCTGTTGTTGCTGCTGCTGGAGAGGAGCGCGCACTTCACCTCTGAAGCGTCTGACCTCGTCAAAGATGATTGTTCTAAGCTCGGGGATCTCCTTGACAACCTCAAAGCGGAAATCGAACTTGGTAGGACAGGCGGGTTCATCGCTGGGATCGTGCCAGATGGCAAGGTATGGGTGCTCGAGGGCTTCTTCGGTGGTGATGCGCTTTGCGGGGACGAAAGCGAGCATCTTCTCCAACAAGTCTAGGGCGTCGGGGTTGGCACGGGNGAAGAATTGCTGGTAGGGAATGCGAGGCATATAAGGCAGCCCGCGGACATACTCGCGAGCGCGAGGGGAGCCAATGAGCTGGAGAGTGCTCTCGTCTGGAGTGCCGAGGACGTGGAGAATCTGGTTGAGCTGGTCGACGTAGTCCTTGCCCTTGAGGAAGGGCTTACCTCCCAGAAGTTCGGCAAGGATACATCCAACAGACCATACGTCGANCTAGGAGGGGTGGTCAGCATGACTGGTCAGACAATGGTTGTGCGACTGGTGCGACATACTGGCTTTTGTGTACTCTGCGAAACTGAGCATAATCTCAGGCGCTCTGTACCATCTTGTAGCGACGTACTCGGTCTGGAAGCCAGCAGCAACGTTGTCGGGCTCGTTGCTGAAGCCACGGGCAAGACCAAAGTCACAAATCTTCAACTCGCAGTCGGCATTGACGAGCAGGTTGCCGGGCTTGAGATCGCGATGCAAGACGTTGGCCGAGTGGATGTACTTGAGACCGCAGAGAATCTGGTAGATGAAGGATTGGAAGTGGGCGTCGGTCAATGGCTGGCCGCTGCGAATGATGGCGGCCAGATCACACTCCATCAGTTCTTCGTACAGGTAGACCTCGTTGTAGCTGGCCGGGCCGCCGGGGATGTCCATGTCGAAGAGACATGTGATNNCTGGTTACGTGTCAGCTCGTGCTGAACAGAGGCATCCCGAGAGGGCGGGACTGACGTTGCGGTGGCCTCTGAAGTGTTGCAGTAGCTTGATCTCACGAAGGGCGCGCTTGGCCAGGATCTGCTTGCTGAAGACATTGGTGATCTTCTTGACGGCTACCTGCTCTTTCGGGTCGTGGCCTGCTTGTGCTGNCGCTGCAGTCGTCTTGGTCAGTCCGGCGTTTGGCACGCTGCTGCGAAGAGACACCTACCACACGATACCGTAGGCGCCCTGGCCCAACTCCTTGGTGACATTGTACCGCGCATCGACAATGAACTCTTGGCCGAACACCTTGAAGCTTCTGCGTCCGCCGACTTCGGTCATGTTTGCAGCGTTAGGGATTGGTAGGAATAGTGTCGAGGATCCGTCTTGAGACGCGGCGCTGCTCTTGTTGATGCAAATAGCGCGGGAGGATGTAATCAGGCAGGCGCGGTTTGTTCGTGCTTTCCCGGTTCTGCTTTGAGCGTCTTGTTGAAGAATTTCTGCAAGCCCGACAGTTCTGTATGACAGCTTGCAACAAAAAGTCCAACGCTCTCTCGTACAGATGATAGAGCAAGACTTATATCCTGACTGCACGGAACTGGCAAATGGTCCCTGGAGCTTGCCCAACTACCCTCGTCGTGCCCTGATTGGTTGCTGCAAAACACCCCACTTGTTTTGCCGTAAGCGCCAGCCTTGCCGTGCCCTCTAGTAGTCGCTTCTCAACCGTCAGCTCTCACCGCACTGCTTACTCGAGCCCTGGCCGACAAGTCTCCATCTGCCTTTTTATCTTCTTATCGTCAGGCATCCACAGAAGATTGAGACAAAGCTGCTCGAGTACGAACGTCTCTTTCACATACTTTGCGATCTCATACTGAAACAATCATTCTTACTACAACCTTATGACCACGTCTGCCTGTAGCCACTCTTTGTATTCTTCTATACCATATTCCATCCATCTCTATAGACCAGTATGGGTTCTTCAGCATTAAAATCGACAGTACCCTATGTGCCGTGTGAGAATCGAAAAAACGCCCTGATATGCATCTGCACAAAAAAGCAGAACGAAACAAACGCTACGAGGAAGACATCACAGAACAGCCCAGCGTGTATGTGCAAAAACAACAATCAAGGCCAAGCACCTCTTCTCACAGTGCCCCGGCTGAGTGGCCTCCTTGAGCCTCTAATGTCAATCTTTGCCATTTCCTTACTCAACGCCGAAGCCCCGTAGCCATGTTGCCCATACGCCGGACCTTGGTGCTGGACCATCTGGTTCTCATATCCATGTTGGTCCCCACCACTGGGTGCAGTGTACTTGCCAAACATGTCGCCATAGTGAGGCGGTTGGCTCGCGGGCGGAGGAGTCGAGTATGCAGAGTGATGGCCTTCGTAAATACCAGGTCGTCCGTCTGAGAAATTGGAACTGTAACCTGCGTGTCCAGCATAAGGGTTAGGCACGTCAATCTCAGAAAGTGGACCAGGTGAGCCCGTCATATGGCTATGGTGTGACGCGGACGACATCGGGCGCTTGGGTGGTGAACCCCTTGTGCGCACGTTGACGACTACATCTCGGCCCATACTCACACGAGAAGGTGTTCTGTTTGCGACTGCGCCACGGGGGCCTGCCAGACCATTTGCATAGATTTGTCCGTTTGAGCCATAGATCTTGGTCGGGGTCTTCTTCTCGGGCTCGGGTGCCCAGCTGTGTACAGGCAGATGGTCGCTAGGATCGATCACTCTGCCATCGAAGCCGACGATTTTGGCGTTGGGGTCTGGCAGAGGACGAGCACCTTCTTCATCGTCGCCGCCGGGCGAGTTTTGAATGTGGTAAGGTGAGTGCGGATTTGATCCCGAGGCGAAGGGCGAGTTGGAGGAAGCATTGGGGTTGAGGGAGTCGAAGTCATCGGGCGAAAAGAAGTTGCCATTAGAAGTAGAAGGACGTGGAACGTCTTTGCGAGTAGGTGAGGGAGAAGCGCTGCCGTTGGCGAAAGTACGGACAGGATGGCGGATGGCGTCAATGTTGTTACGTGGTGGCAGCGGAGAGACGTTGCGCGGAGGAAGAGGAGAGACGTTACGAGAAGGAGGGCGTGCCATGATGGGGCTTGGCTCGTTGCTGTATCGTCGGTACTGGCCATAATCCTCTGTATATGCCGAAGGCGCAGGGCTCATGGACCGACGAATCTGGTTCGCAAGAGGATGTGCTCGAGGTGGGGTCATGGCATATGCATCAGGTACGCTCTGGCGACTAGTCACACGCGAGTGACTGCGATAATGCGATGAGGCTGCCACTGAAGAGGGGGCCGGAGGAGGAAACCCAGAATATGAAGCCCTGAAATTAGGGGATGAGCCGTAGTATGAGCCAGGGGCTGGTGGAGGTGCATAGTCGTCTACGGACATGCTCCTTGGAGGTGGACCTCGTGATGTGGAACGAGCGTTTCTGGTGTGTGATGGACTTCTGGTGTGGGAAGGGCTTCTAGTGTGTGAGGGNNGAGGCACCGGAGGCATTTCCCTGCCGTAGTCATACTCGTCAATGTCCTCGACGGTAGGTTGTAAGCAGCGTGGCAAAGGCTCTTGCCATCCTTGGTCAGAATTCACAACACTGGGAGACGAGAAAGAATGAGGGAGAGTTGGAATACTCTGAGAGCGGCTATGGCCGTAGTGTTCGTGGTTCTGGTAGTCGTGAGACGCAGTAGGCTGAGCAGGCACAGAGCCACGATGCTTGCGGGTAGGAGGAAGTTGCGGCAGTTCGGGCATGACGGGTTGATGGTAGCCAGGATGGTAGTCTAGATCAAGTTCATCATGATCATAGTCGTGTGCTTCAGGAACGGCAGGCGCAGATTGGGCATGATGTAGGGGCCGTGGTCTAAGGCCATGAGGAGTCCAATCTTCTGTTGGTCGTCCTGGTAGTTGTCGCGGACCTCTGGCGTGGTCCGGCACGATTGAGCCGGGTGCTGGGGGTCCGTTCAACTCGGCAGGCAGTGGACGCCGCTTGATGGCAGCCTTTCGTTGTCCATTGTCGGCAGCACTCATACCGCTCACCCTCCTCTTGGTCTCGGACGGTGGTCGCGTATCGTAGTAGGTCAATTCCAGGTTGATCTCACCTGCA
The DNA here is from genome assembly GCA_903819635.1 of Aureobasidium vineae. NCBI lineage: Eukaryota > Fungi > Ascomycota > Dothideomycetes > Dothideales > Saccotheciaceae > Aureobasidium > Aureobasidium vineae. Next base: position 709,431 of record CAIJEN010000014.1, read on the forward strand.
TATTTGCCTTTGAAGTTGAGAGCGTGCCATCCATCATGCTTGCCTCCTCCTGGAATGCAGACATCTTGCAGACCGATGTAGGCCTCTCCGATCAGATCCGTCTTCTTGTCGTCGTTGAAGATGGAGACTTTGAGATTGTGGTAGTCGGGCGAGTCATGAACGGTGAACCGAAGCTCTTGGTCNNCCTGTTGTCTTGTGTCAGAAGGGTGCCTGGTGATTCCATGTTTCTTTCCTGGTGCTCACCATCTGGGTGTCTGGCCTCCACGTTTATCCGTCTCGGTCTTTTNTGCTTCCTTGCCCAGCCTGGCGGCGCAGTATGGGTTTTGCTTGCCCATGCGCTTAACATTGGGCAGATTCTTTGCGCGGTCGACAATTGCCACCAGGGTGCCAATTTCGGGACCATCGACCGTCATGTCCGAGTAGATGCCTGCTGTATGCATGCCATTCATCAATGCTGTTGCCATGCTTTCGAGTGTGCTGAGGCAGCGTCTTGTTTGGGGGAGAAAAGGCGGCCGAAGATGGCCAAGGCCAATATCCAGGCAACAGTTAAACGAGTGGAAAGCCGGCGCCTGGCTGGGTGAGGTCGAGGGGCTGTGTTTGGCAGTTTGGGATGAAAGCCGGGGAACAGTTGCTTGGAAGCTGTCGTGGACTACTGCGTGCCGTTGCGATGATCGAGGAGTGACGGCGAAGGATCCGGAGTGATAATCAGAAGTTACTGGCGTGCGTGTTGCAGCAGGACTGCCTTTGTCCCTGCTGTGCTCGACTTTTCTGCAGTGTCTTGTCTCGGTAGCGTGGTGTGATTATTGTGACGTAGCCGTTGCTATTGTTATGTCAAAATAACCGTTTTGCTTTGGCGTTGGCGTCTCCCAATGAACAGGACAAACGAGCGGTGTACCTGAACAAGAGAGCCTGCAGAAATCTTCAAAAGGTAGAGAGTTGAAATGACAGCTGCAGCACCTTGAACAAGCAAGCCAAAACCCTGTTGAGCTGTTGCAGCCCGTCAACTTAAAAAATTCAAGGCGGGTCGGACTATGAGGTGGCTGGTAAACACGCGTCGTATCGCCCGTGTTGCGTTGGTTCTTCGACTTCCACTCATGACTCTCAATCCATCACCTGTATCTTTGTCCTTCTGTGGTTCGTTATATGACTAGGGACTATCCGTGAGGGCACCTCGTCTTGGTTGCACTATTCTTGCTGTGTGATGTCCACTCTGCCTGAGCACAAGGCCCATCTCTGGTCGTGCCCTTCCCGCCGTGACTCGCTACCGCCGCCCATACCACAACATGGCTCTGCCATTGCTTATGACATACTACAGCCAACAAAATACCGAAATGAGCTTCTCACAGCTTCAGAGTTCTCCAGTCAACGCCGACTGTCCATGCTTCACCTGACACCTGAACCTCCCATGTTGGCAACCGGATGCTCACCCTGTCCCCTACGTGTACCCTGTCTGCTTTTCGGTTCGCTTGACCATCAACAAGCAGCACATTAGCAATTTCCTTTCCAGGCATTGTGCCATGTGCGAATACTGGGCCATCTCCTTTGACTTCATTGATGTCGATAATGTGCACCAAATCGTCGACTTGTAAAAGATTACGGGGTCTACCTTGAGATGCAGTCTGCGCTGCCTCGATAACCCATGATTGTAGCTCCGATGCTAGACCACCAGGCAAGAACTTCTGTCCTCTTCTTCGAGGTGAGAAGGCATCAGGTAGCGGCGCAACAGTCTCTGGCGGTGGAAGCGATGCCACCAAGAAGGCTGGTCTACTACTTGCGGGTGTACTTCTGTCTGCCTGAGTGAGTGGTGACCGGCTCATGCCTGTGGACGGCAAGATGAAACGGGCTGGGGTCGGCTGTGGGGTCGACGTTGAATCGCCATCATCGACCCTTCGTCGTTTTGGCGATGGTGGTAAGTGGGGTGCGAGATATGCTCCCTTCTCAGGCTCTGGCACCGAATCCTGAGACTCAGGCTGTGTCCAAGGTGTGAAGGTGAGATGACTATTATCGTTGTCGAGCATTTCTTCATCATCGTCAGATACGGTGATAATCTCTCTCGCCTTGTCACGTTGATTGCCAAAGGTGATACTAGGACCTGTGGTCGAGAACTGAGGTTTTGCAGGTGATGGTGAACGTGGAGGAAAAGATGCCCGCCGTGCAGTGGACATGGCAAATCGAGGCACCTTCGCAAACTGTGAGGGTGTTGGGCCAGATGTCGGTCGAGAAGTACTAGAGTCGGGGCCATCTTGCAGCACCTGTTTCGATAATTTTGACGGTGTCGGCGTGGCATGGTTCTGAGGTCTTTTGTTCAGCAAGAACCGACGTGGTGAAGGTGTCTGACGTGTGGTCAGTTGAGGCAATGCAAATGGACTCTTCCTTGCTACCTACTGAAGACGGTGGAGCCATTACGCCAGACGGACTAGCAGGTGTTGAAGGAGGATTGGATCAAGAGTTTCCAAGGTTGGTTTCGTAAATGATAATTGCAATAGGAAGCGGCCGACCAGGCAGCAACAACTCGATGGGAATTACGCGATTGACCTTACTTGTGCTTATCCCTGTGCCGTTGCTTCAAAATGCAGGTTTGGAGTGCAACAACTTCGAAAGCACAAGTCGGTGTAGAAATTATTGGGAGTTCAACTGATGATTTGACTGAGGTGGCAAGTGTAGCTGTGGAGGCACCCTGGCCCCGGCTCGGCGTCACAGACAAGAAGGATCAGGATCGCCGGAATAATGAGGAGAAGCCGGAGATGGAAGTTGCTGACTTCAACTTCTGTGTCTACAACACAACGAACACCCTGGATCAAAGATAACCACGAACATGCCTTCGACTGACGCAAAGCCCGTCATCGTTATCATACCTGGTGCTTGGCATGTGCCAGCCCACTATGCACACCTCGCACTAAAGCTCAACTCCAGCGGCTACACTGTAGACTGCCTCGAGATGTCTTCGACCAACGATGAGAAGGACTTGCCTGAAGATACATGGAAAGAAGACATCTCGATCATCCGCAATGCCATTACTTCACACACCGACGCTGGCAGAGATGTAGCAGTTGTGATGCACTCGTTTGGCGGCATGATGGGTTCGGAAGCAGCTTGCGGCTTGGGAAAGAAGGAGACCGAGACATCTGGCTCTGTCATCAAACTTGTTTACATGACTTCTTTTATGCTCAAAGAAGGGCAACTCCGCTCAGACTTTCCGGATTGGCCAAACATTGCTCGCGTCGACGATGAACAGGTATGTAAATCTTGTCTACCACCATTACGAGCTGAACCAATGCGCCTCATGNNGCAGAACCCCAAGGCTCTCATACCCCTAGAGCCGATGCACTTCTTCTACCACGACGTGCCAGAACAAATGAGCCAGCGTGCAATCGACAATCTAGGTGGATGCCCGCTCTCTCATGTGATGAACTCGCCTTCAAAGGTCGCTTGGCGCGAGATTCCAACGGCTTATATTGTCTGCGAAGACGACAGAGCCCTTACAAAAGACGGTCAAGAGCAGATGATCAATGCTGTCAAGGCCGAGGGCGTGGAAGTGGAGACTACGTATTTGATTTCTGGTCATAGTCCGTTCTTGAGCATGCCTGCCGAAACTGCAAAAGCAGTCCGTGGCTTCCTGGAGAAGGCTTGAAGCGGTCACGGCTTCCATCCAAAAAGAGCTGTCGGCATGTGATTTTAGAACAAGGATGGAAGTAGCGGCTTCCTCCGCTGCGTAGATAGACTATTTGAAACCTCATCGTCCTCATTTCCAATCCTCACCTTCAACCTGAATATCACACCAACACATTCAGACCATCTCACACCTCGACCTGTGGTCCTGATCATGGCATAATTCGAGTTTCCGTCTGTACCAATGCATGATCCAACCCCGCCCACCAGCTCTCACGAACACCTTCATGCTAATCCTCCACCGCAGTCCACAGTGCAGCAGCCAGTTGTCTCGGTCCCTCTGCATTGCTCCTGCTGTCAGGAGAACGACCCAAGATTGAGACTCGACACCACTTTTACACCTGGTCTCCTCGTTTCACGCCTTACCGATCATGTCCACCCAAGCTTCCCACTTCCTTCGCCTGCCTGTTGAACTTCGCCTCATCATCTACGACTACGTTTTCCACGACCCGGACGCAGCATCTCTCTTGCACTCACTCACCTATGTGTCGGAACAAGTTAGCGAAGAAGTCATGCCCATCTTATTGCGTCTTAACTCAGGCTATTTCTGGACAGCAATTCCTTGTGACGAAGAGTGGCATATGGCTATACAGCCACGCAAGAAGATCTGGAAATTGCGCCTGATAAATGTGAGCGAGAAGCCCCTGGATGCGATGCCTAAAATGGACACCACAAGTACTTTCCACTTGTTCGTGGGTCGTCAGATGAAGGGACTCAGTGATTTCTGCGACAGATTGAGCAAGAACAACTTGATTCGAAGAGTTGCTCCAGGGTATGGCCTGGAGGACAAGGACCAGCAAGATGGTGTAAAGTGACTAGTGAGAGAAAGGTTCTTCAAAAGTCGCAAGTTCCACAGCTCAGTCTTCTGGTTCGAGAGAGGCAGAGCAGGCGCTCCAGAAATAAACAAGAGATTGACCGAACGAGTTTGGCATCAGCAGTGGCATAGAGGTGGTCGACGAGGACCCACAAGCGGATGGATGTGCAGGCTAATAGTGGACGAGGCCAAAGGCACAAGATGAAGAGAGAACACATAGCTTCAAGGTTGCTCAAAGGAGACGACTCCAAAGAACGGATCTGGCTTGGAGAAGATACGCTGCATCGGGTCATGGTCGAAATAAGTAAGGGGTTGTAAAAGAAAAAGCAGACTTATGAAAGACCACTGTTGACGCCTCCATGAAATCAAAATCGAAAAAGAAACACCGCCAGGATCGTGTGGTTTCGGACGTGCACTGATAATCTTTTGACGTCCTTCTCCCTTTTGCTCCAGCCTAACCGTGCCGACGTAACGAGATTTTGAAAATGCTCACGTTGGGGTTCTGTAGAGTCGAGGAATGTGCTCGGTGGCTTTGTATGCCAAAAAGCTGGGTTAGTAGTACCAAGAAGGCATCGACGTGTTTGCTTAGACGTATTGCGACAACCAGCGGATACCCTCGCCGTAGCCCTGTCTCATGACAACACTGCACATGAAGACCTCGATGGGACGGATGCCCTCGAGAGGGATCTTGCCCTTGCCGGTGGTCTGGTAAAGACCCAGCTCGTGTCGCTATCAACTCTGTTAGCTTGATGATTCTGTAGGTTAGCGGCCAGATAAAACGTACGAGTTGGTCCTCGCTGACGGCGCTAGGGTCTGCACCAAATTAGTACGCATGTCCTACACTCTTGAGATGTCGGTAGAGCTTACGGTCAATCTTGTTGCCGAGAATCAAGAAGGGGGTCTTGGAGAGGTCCTCCATTGAAAGGACTGTAAGACATCTTGTCAGCACATAATCCTTATGTTCTATATCTGTGTAACGTACGAGCATCGAGCTCAGCCTTGCTCTCAATGAAACGCTCGGGGTCCTTGGCGTCGACAAGGAAGACAATGCCTAAAGGATATCAGCTATTATACTTGCAAATAGACTGGAGTTGCTGTCATGTACCGGAAACCTCGGGGAAGTACTGTGAAGCGCGGGTCAGTCTCTGGTGCCGACAAGTATGTTCGGATAGCAACTCACGTCCTTCCACAAACGTCTTGCCTGCTGGTGACCTATCCCCATTCTCAGCTGTGTGTTCCCGTGACTCTTTGATTCATGATTCGATTATTCATACCGCCCAAGTCGAAAGTGGTGAAGCGGACGTTGCCGATGCTCAGCTCCTCGGAGGCTGCGTGCCATGTCAGTCATATATGTTGTGGCGTGTTCGGTGTATTGAAGGCGTACTAGGGTGAAGGGTGGGGTTCAAGACGGCGCTGTTGGTTGTAAGCTCGACTGTTTCCGGGTCTCGTGGGCAGGGTAGGCATACACTCTGTCGTTCTGGAAGGAGTCAGCGATCAGTGAGCACGCGAGGCGCAAGGACAGAGAGAACACGTACCTTGAGCATGTGAAGAAGCTGTTCGTGTGTTCAGATTAGCTGTGGAGTCTAGGCAGGGGTTAGGAACCGGATGTCGAACGCACCGTGGTCTTTCCGGCATTGTCAAGACCAAGGAACAGCAGTTTCTGTAGTCGTCGGCATCAGTACTGTTGCCGGAGAAAGTCGAGCTCTTCCATGTTGCATACGGCGTGCTTGTTCATCAGGCCAAGGTTGGCGAGAACATCCCAGACTGCAATGGCTCCTAGTCAGCGCTTGTCTCCCTCTCGCAGCCAGACCCTGTCGCGAAAGCCGTCACTTACACCAGTCAACGAGCCACATGTTGTCGGGTTGCTTGTGATTGTGAGTTGATGTGTAGAAGAGGACGTCGCGATAGCCCGGGGCTGAGGTGATTGGAAATTGCAAGTGTTGACAACTATCACCGCCAACTAATGTCCACGTTGGAGGCGTCGCCGCCGTCATCTGGGAAGCTGCCACTTGTGCCAAGAGCCCCATCGACCATCAACATCCAGCTTCCAGCAACCAGCATTTAGCATCCATCACTGTCGAAATATCATCATCATCACCAACAACATTTGAACATTCAGATTTACTAGAAGAATTAGGGTCTTATAAGGAGCCGATAGCGACTGTGGTTTCTTCTATCTGCAATCCTGGCTAGGTCCAAAACGAGAGAAGACACTTCATCCTGATCACGGATCAATCTGCTTTCATCCCCAAAACCTCATTGGAAAAGACAAACGCCAATTCTGATGCCCGTCCATGCAAGCAAAAGTGGTATCGTGGGCCTCCAAATAATCGCTGTCTAGAAAAAGAAGAACTCCTCAACCCATAAGGAATTGAGAGACAAGGGGTATATGTATATACAGAGAAAAGGATCATTAACTTATGTATTGATGTAGCGCATCGGCCAGCCGAGGGTCTTCTGTGACTGGAGCTGCGCGATTCGGTCTTTGACTCAAGGAAATAACATGACTACGAGCTTCCAGTGGGCGAAACGTGCGCAGCTGGAAAAGACTCGCGTCAGTAAGAATGCTCTGTTCGTCGATCATCCGGGTACCTGCAACGACCAGCAGACTCGTGCAACGAGTCTGGAATGTGCTAACTGTGTGGACGGCGTCGCAAGTCCGCGATCAAGACGACGTCTTTCTAGTAGGAGAGGACGTGCTGCTTCTTGCCTTTGTAAGCAGCCAGCTCAAGCCCGACTTCTCTCATTCTTTCCGCGCCCTTGCCCGGTTTTGGTTTGCGTTCGTGGTCCTTTTTGCCCTTTTGGCAGTGCTTCTGGTAAAGCTTTTCTTTGCGACGTTGGCGTTTCTTCTCCAGACCCTTGACAATGTCAATAGCGCCACGTGCTGTCCTCATACCCGACAAGGGATCATCATGTTCGTCAAGCGAAGGCGTCATGGCGTTCTTGCCAATCTTGACCTGACTCTGGACTCGGGGCAATGAAGCCGTGTGAGTAGGTTGAGGACGACGGGCAAGAGTGGCTCTTGGGGTGAAACTGATGGGGGCAATGCCTTCAACAGAACTGCGCAGAGACGGTGGTGGGGATGTGGGACGGCGAGGTGGAGGTGGAGGTGACCTCAGACGTCTGGGTGACTGACCAAAGAGCTTGCGAGGCGGTGGTGATTTGTGGGCAGTGCGCTTGATCGGAGCAGGCGATCGTAGACGCTTGGTTGACGGTGGAGGAGAGCGGTGCGAGCGGTGCTTGGGAGGAGGGGGAGAACGAAGTCGTTGATGGGGAGGCGAGATGGACTTCTTCTTGGACGCGGGTTTGGACTTGTGACGACCACGGTGGCCCATGTCTTCGTTCATCTCGATTTTGCCGTGCATGAAGAGAGGCTGATCACTCTCCTCAACGTCTTCGTCGTCCTCATCGTCGTCTTCCTCGTCCAAATCCGGATCAGAAGTAGGGAAGGTAGGATCAATATCTTGCGGCTTGGCCTTGTGCTTGGCAGCCTTTCTTCTCTCGAGACTCTGTATGTATGCTTGCTCGAGAGGACGGTCTTCGTCGAGTGTGCCGCAGACGAAGTCAGTGCTGTCAGGAAGATCGGGTGTCTGAGGACGGTTGATCTTGACTGCGCGGCTTCTGCGCTTGACCATGCCATAAGGTGCCGATGCAGTTTTATTTTCACCATGCGCCGAGCCCAAAGACGAGTCCGAGTTGGTTCTTCTACGGGTGGGGCGGACAGTTTCCAGGTGTTCGATAGAAGTGGCCGCGGTTGAGCGGCCTCCAGGCGCCCACCATTCATTGTCGCTGTCATCGCCTTCACTGTCGGATACCGCAAAGCCGTCTTCATCGTCTGTTTGGAAACCAGCATCGGATACTTCATCGTCTGAGACGACTTGTTGGGTGTCGAGGTCTTCGAGGTCTTCGTCATCCTCGTCCTCATCTTCTTCAATTTCTTCATCTTCATCGTCTTCATCTTCTTCATCTTCTTCAATAGCCTCTTCCTCGACCTCTTCACCGATTTTTCTGATGATGTTTTCCTTGTACAGAGTGTCATTGACAGTTAAGCGCTGGCGGTAGCAGCCAGATTCTTCTAGCCACTGTTCGTTCTCTTCCTCCGAAGGTCCAAATTCGTGGAATCGTCTTTCCTCACCGGGCACGTCATCGTTATCCATGCTGTATTTGCGTCTTCGGACGGGCAGCATTGGTGTTTTGCGGAGACTTTTTGGTGAATCGTTTTTGACGGTCGAATCAGATCCGCGATGGTTTCTGGGGAAATGTTTCGGTGATGCTTGAGTTCTTGAGGTCTTTGGTCCTGGACTGACGATTCTCGNTTTTGGGTCCTTGAGTTGGAGCCAGAGTAATAGCCTTAGTCTTTTCCTTGACAGGCGATGGTTGAACAGTGGGCTTAGATGGACAAGCAAAAGTAATGCATGTCTTACGCTTCAAGGGTTCCGTAGGGGCCGGAGTTGGTGCCTCCTTCTTTTNNCCTGCTCACTCTCGGAAGCAACATGGTTTGAAGCAGGCTTCTTACCACCACAAGCAAAAGTGATGCACCTTGGACGACCCAACTCGGCCTCTACAGACTTCTCGGGCTGGGATTTGCTGTCCTCAAGGATGACCGGCTCCTTGTAAGGAGACTTTTCCAGTGCCGGGATAGACTCTCTGATCAAGGTTGGAGGTAATGGAGGGCTTGGGGTGCTTTCACGAGTTCCGGGGCTGGTCAGGTCATTGTCGCTGGTGAGCTCAGCTGTGGAGGCGACGCTATGGTTACTCCATGCTGACATACCACGCACGATGGCCCTGGCACGTTGGTGTTCGTCCTCGTTAGGGTGTTCGGGCTCTGGTGAGTGCAGTTGGCGGGTAAGCAGAGATTCTCTGCGGGTGAAAGCCGGAGNGAGTGATTTGATAAAAGCAGCGTCAAGGCGGGGAGAGTCGACAAGCAGTTGGTCTTTTCTTTCCGGTGGTTCGTCTCCTTCGGCGAGGAGTTCAGAGTCGATGTGTCCCATGGCTGATGTGCTTCGTTGGAAGGGAGCCATATGTGCCATGTCCAAGGTAGGGGGCCTATTTGAAGTAGGCATGAGTGATGTAAGCGGTGGTAGTCGTATGGTGGCTCAGTCGAGGGCGCAGAAGGCTGTATGAGGGTGGACTCGATTTATGTATAGAGTGTGGCGCAAACCGCAGGACAGAGACTCCTTTGGTAGGACGACGCGCTGAGTAGCCGAAGCTGTTGTTATAATTCCAGAACGAACATGATATCTGGATACAAGAATACAACGACGAGGCCGATGCGATAATAAGACAAGCGCCTACGCGAGTGTTAGTCTTGACAGCGTTCGGCAATGCGCAGGCACAGCATAGCCATACTGCTTGCTTGGGTGGTGGCCAAGGATCCAAGGATGACGCTCACTTGCAGATCGCTCGGACTGTCGGGAGCAAGAGGTGAAGACGGCAGGAAGGAGCAGGAGAGCGTGTTTAGGTCAGCTGCAACTCACAAACGCACCGCACGCGACCCAGGGAGGGACGAGAGGACGAGAGGGCGAGTTGATAAAGTGCAGGAAGAGAACAGGCGCAAATTGCTGCTCGCAGCCAGAAACTAAAAGGCCCCCAGAGGAGGTCACTGCCACTTGTGTGGGCTCCGAGGCCCGCCCACAGTCCGTCCACCAACCCAACCAACAACAATCGAGCGGCCGAGCCTAAAAACCGCTCGTGCTCCTTCCACCCCCTCTTCCTTTTCGATGCGATCTATGCTGCACACCGCTTTGCAACTCTTCCAAGAGCCGCCGTTTCGTCGCTCGCTCGTCCGCCAGCTGTACGTCTGGCACGTGTTGCTCTTCTAAGAATGCAGCCCACCTCTTGTTGCCATGTTGATGCTGTGAAATTGTCGGCGTTGCGACAGGCCACAAATGCCTCACGTTGACGTAGTGAATACCTTTTCATTCCCGCCAGGAAAAGCGGGTGTCCCGCGTTGGTCTGCCACTGCTGTGATTTTTTCTCCCCAACTCTCCCGGCTATTCGCGATTTTGACAGTCTCTTTGTCAAACTCAAAACTCGTGACAATTCTGTCTTTTGCGGGCATGTCACTGCGTTTGTGATCTGTCTCTCTCGCTTGGGTTACTCTCTGCCGATCGCAAAACGAATCCGTGACTGACACCGGCAAATGCTTCGCAGGATGCAACGACGACGAGTTGCGAGCATGAGCCCTGCGGCATTTTTGCGATGCGCCAGGCGTCTTTTGCTGCAGGTGTAGCAACGCCATGCATCCACGTAAACGTCGCCCGGAGGTCCCTCGTACAGTTCGTTGCAACATGCGACTAGACTCTTCACCGCTCTACAGGCCCTCCTTTTGCGCGTGTTACAGCAGATCATGGCTGCAATCTCATTCAATAGAGGGCAACACACGATGTCAGCTACTGTTTGTACGAGTAGGTAATTCTCCGAGTTCTCTTCGCAATTCCAATATTGGCGGCTCTCCAGTAAAATGCCACTCCCCAACCTCAACTTGAATACATGTACCCAGTACCTCGGACACAAGCTTGGATGCTGTTGCTTGCAGCATGCAGACGCACAGTGGGTCTATACAATCTTCATGGATAAAGGGTTTCAATATACCCAATCGCTGGACTCGTCCAACACGCCAACCCCGCTCTGTCCTGTCTCCTGTTTCGAGTGGGCGCCTTCCTTTTTCATCTATCTAGCCGCGACCATATTATGAAGCTCGATCAAGCGTGATACCGCCACGGAGCATCTGACACGCCTGCCACTCCGGCTCACGAATCACCTGCTGTCTACTGATACCAATCCTGTTTCAACGATCTGGACTCTATCTAGTCCACATCATGGCTCGCATAAACACACCCGACTCGATCCGCAACGTCAACTTCCCCTCGTTTGACTAGAAATCAATGCGGAGATTTTGCAACCCATTGTCGTTAACGGCTCGCTCATTGGAGATGCCAGCCCATGGACGATTGCCGGTGTCGGCAGGACATCTTCGTCCTCGCTGCCTTCAAGTCACCATGTGTACGTACCAAAGAGCTCGCGTCTGTTAGAGTCTCTTGTCTTGTGCTTGACATTATTCTATGCCAACAACCATCATAATACACAAGGGCGAGTATGCACTAATTCATCACACGTGGATGGCCTTGCAACAATCCTTTCGCATGTGATTGATCGATTGAGCGAGAAAATCTGTCTAGGCACGGGCTAGCTGGATCTATACAGTCACCCATCTTGCTGCTCCTCAGTACTTCAATTCGAAGCCCATCATGTTTCCGTTTACGATCTCGTACACCTTCCTAGCCCAGGCCTTGAACTCTTGGCTGAGTTCAATCTTCTGCTCTCCTTCGGTCACACCAGACAGATACATCAAGGCGTCCACAACTCCAACCGTGGGAATACCATGAGTAACGTCCATGCTCACGTGGGAGCTTTGCACAGTGATCCAGTAGCCGTAGCTCTGAAGGGTGTTAGTGGCACTGCGCTTGAGCTGGCTTCTGTTGCGTTTCTGGCAGTATGTCTGAGAAAGCCACTGCCAGACATCAGCCATTCCCAAGCATGGCAGGCGGCGCATCAAGTTATCAGCATAGACTTCTTCGAGGTCCTCCGCCACAATCTCGGCCATTGCAACCAGTTCTGCATCGCCAGCAAGGATATCGGTCAACGCCCTGTCTCCCATGAATGCCATGGAAGTCTCGATATGCTCAGCGAGAGTCTGCATTCTGACCCCGAAGCTCGCCTCTGATGTGCAGAGAAGACAATTGCAATGAAAGCCCCAAGAACCGAAGAGAACCTTCTGTCGGTCTCCCAGAAGAGGTGCTGGTCTTTGATAGGAGATGGTGATCTCTTCGCCTTTGTTGATGTCTTTGGCGGCTCTGAGAATGATCATACCACCAACGAAACTTCTCACAGCATCTGCCAAGCAAGCGTGATTGGCGTTGGCGATGTGTATCCACAAGCCAGTTGATTTAAGACTTGTCTTGGTCATCATTGCCGAGGTGCCGCACGCCTGCGATTCACGACCGACAGTGTAACTGAAACCGTTCAGGTCGAGAATCTTGGAGACCTTGAAAGTGTCGACCACAGGATTGCCATCGATGATCGGAGTAGAGACGGGCGAGGTAGTTGGTTGCCCTGCGTATAGACCGAGAAGGTTTTTGCTCTGTGATGGGTTATCGATCACCTTTTGGACGCTGTCAAGCCATACTGGCAAAGTCGACTTCGGTGTGCGATCATCGGGATGTGCGGCCATGAAAGCCTTTTCGCACAGAATCAAGTCGCTCATGCGGATGTCCTTGGTAGCGAATAGTCCACAGCCGCGATCTTGCGTCTGGCGCACTTCGGTTCTCGAAATGAAGCTGGCGCGGTCGGCATAGAAGCCATTCTTTGTGACTTCGTCGATCAGTTCCCTGAAGTCGTATGCTCCTTTCTGCTGCTCAAAGAGACGCATTCTCGTCTTTTTGAGCTCCTCTTGGCTATCCAGGTCCAGTGGTGCAAGAATGAGCATACGCTCAAAAGCCTTGAGGGCGTCAGCGTAGTGGCCAAGCTGATAGTTAGCACGACCGCGACGGAACCAGGCTTCTACGTCTTTGGCTTTAGATGTTTCGTCCCTGCCGTCTGTCGTCGACAAGAAAGCATCTAGGATCGTGGCATCATAGCGGTTCAGACGGACATCAGTCAGCGAGCGGCTGCAATAAAGGTCGCGCATCAGGTCCCGCATACCACCGTCGACACCCGGGTCCAGGCGAGCAAGGCCACGGGNTGTAGCTGGAAACTCAAATCAGCAATCTTGCTCAGGGCATTGATGTACGACAAGCAGCTATAAAAAGGCACAGTGTGATCGAGATCCGCCCTGTGGTCCAAAGAGAGTGCATCAACAAGTCGCTCTCTCTGGACTCGACTTTGTTTCTCAAAACAATCGTGCATTTTCATAGCTATGCGAAAGTGTATCGTGGAGTTCGGAGTGGTTGAGTTGTACTTGCCATCGGTATGCTTCCGGGTACTCTTCCCGGTTGAAGGCTTTGTCTCCTTCAAGCTTCCAATCCAGAGCCGTCATCTGAGTCTCCTCACGATCCCTCCATTGCTCGGGATACAGCTTGTGGTCTTGGCCCAGGACCACCATGTCGGACGGGTGATCGACCCGAAGAACGTAGCGGCCGTCGTCCTCCATATGATAAAATGGCTCCTTGACGGTAACCACAGTGCCTTCCGGCACAACCTCGAAGGCGCGAAGGGCCTCCTTGGTGTGGCAGAGTGCCATTCTGTCGACACCCCTGGTCTCGTCCTCGACTGCGGCCATGACGCCCGACCTGCTAAATGGCTAGCAGAACACACGCAGCAGCAAAAAGCTGCCACAATGGTGCGTCTCGAAGTTGAGATCTTTCAGAAAGATCTTCTTGAGCTGCGCGAGGGGGAGGTAGCAAGGCCTGTAAAAGTCCCCGGGCACAGGACGAGCAATCTGTCTTGCGACAGGACAAGAGGGCAGAGGTCGCTACGAAACACGGGTCAGCATCGAGCCGATTGTAGAGCGTAGCTCCGTCTTTTGCTTACATTGGTGAACTTTTTCACGAGTTGCTCGCGAGACTGGGAGATTCTGCGGAGATCTCCTGCTTGTCGGAGTCTTCGGGCTAGCATCTCCTCCTTCAAGACAGCTTTGTGATAGGCGAGGGGTCTTCTTCCATGGTGGGGTGTCGCGTCGGGATTATCAAAGGCAGGTTGTATGGTAAGGTACCCGGGTCTTAAAATGAAGGGTGTTTGTGTAAGAGACAAGTCACGGGTGAAGACATGATGAGACACGTTCACTACAGTACGGGGCTGTTCGACGATACCATCGTTGCCTAGATTGTCTCGTCGACCACTGTTTTCCGTAGATTCGACTACAGAGTTCTTGCTCACTCATGTCGACGACTACATGGGAGCGAACCATGTCAACTACCTGGTATAGGCAGCGGTCTAGACCCAATACAGATCTCGTTGTCGACCAGGCGGTATCTCCTAGAGGGACGACTACTGCAAAGGGGACTATCCAATTGCAGAAAGTAATCCAGAAACAGCAGTCTGCCCATAGAGAGCATACTCCCGACCAGGCTCTCTCTGGACATGGTTCTGTTTTGAACAATATTCTGACTTTTTACAGATACTTATACATTGCGATGCTCTCGTGAGAGCTTGGGCGTGGATGAACAAGGTCCTTAACCATGACATCAAGGTAGGTCTATCTCACTAAAGATGATTATGACGAAAAGATATCATAGAAATGCATCAAGTATTCAAGAAACAAAGGCATGTCCAGAGAAAGCATGCTCAACATTATGCTCTCCCTGGACATGACTTGGTTTGTGGAAACATTGTGAACTCCTATAGCTATGTATCACTGAGTAGTGCTACGTGAGAGTGCAGAAATTTGCATGTTTGAATAATTATAAAAGCTGATCATTAAAATTCTCTGTTTGCTCATTCCCAAGATCTTCTTCTGTCCAATGTTTCAGACTTTGTTTTCCTGCCTCTGAGGTGTTGTTTGACTCTTTTGCAATGGGATTATGAAGCATGGATTGTTTTGTACATTCGTACGAGTTATTTTGATTTTCCATAAAGCGTTGTAACCACTACTTTAGGGGTGAGATCATTTGGAAGGGGGCGGTCCACAGGATAGCGCTGTAAGCAAGTCAGCAGTTGTGATCGTTTGAGTTTGGAAAGCGATTGACATACGTCTCTTTGTCAGAATCGTCATCTTCGACGATCTCACAAGCAGCTTCTTCTGACGCCAAAGCGCCTGAGTCTTGGTCGTCGTCGTCTTCTTGATGAGCACCCTCCTGAGTTTGCTCTTCGTCGTCTGCATAGCTATGGCCATTACTGCTATCTTCTCTGCATCTTCTAATGGCGCGCTTGAGACACATCTCAAACTCTTTGTGGTGGTACTCTAGGTCTTGAGGATCCAATGGCTTGAGCACAGCTTTGCGAGAAGCAACCAACAGAATCTCGAGCAGCTGAAGGGGCAGCTGGCCCGAGTTGATGCCATAGCAGATATCGCGGTGTAGAGACAGAGCATAATCTCTGTCCTCAGCAGTAAACACATCATTGTGTTCAGCATGGTGGAAGTTGAGTCTGATCAATCCGACATTGATGAGTTGAGCCAGTGGAACAGCAACAGAAAAGGGCAAGATACCGCTGTTGATCTGATCGGTAAGGTTGTAGAAGTAGCAGGGTGGGCATTGGCAGATTTGTCTGTCTGCCCACCAGCCGTTTGTAGGTGGCTTTGTGAAGTTCATCCAGCCGGTGCATGGCTTGACTTGGGCTCCTTCGATCAGTTCGGGAACGAAGTTTCGTGGTGGATGCGGTCTTTTGCCGTTGAGATGTTGGGCTAGCTCGGCAGTGTTTCTATGTCCAATCGCCTTGATTACGACCATGTTGGACTTTTTGTGATGGGATTGTGACTGGTGCGAGAGAGATCGTGGTGGTGTGGGTAGATAGGGAGTTTGTCAGTTTTTGTAATGGTAGTGAAGGTAACAAGCTACTGAAGCCTACGTCTTTTATGGCACCGTGGACATTCTCATGACAGGTAGAACACCAGCAAAGTGAGGGCAAAGCCTGCTATTCCTTCTTTCTGAATGTGGTACTAGATAGTTAAATTAAGAATGAGGAGGTGGTAGCAAATGCTTGATTTTGTCAACTCGTAAAAACAAGCCTGAGTAATTGTACTTGAGATCTGATTGGAAGCCACGCTTACACCTACTGGTATGACTAGGCTGAGGCAAGATGCAATTCTAGTTTTACCGATGTTGAGAATGCCATGATACTGGACTGCAAGAGGAAGCAAGGTTTGTCAGATGAAGGATTAACTGCAGAGAGATACAAGGTTTCAGCTTTTGGCATATAATTCTGGAGCAGAGAGGTCTGCCAGAAAGAGCTATCTTTCTTGCACATCACGACAATAAACTTGATGACCAGAGCTGAGGAGGCAAGTGCAGTGAGAAAGATGGACAATTTGTCCGGGAGCTGTCGGCAGCCGAAACGCGGGCCGGGTTCGGAGAGCGGAGTTGGAAGCCGGCGATGATGATGCTTGGAGGGGCAGCCGCTTTCAACGATTGTTGATCTGATCTTGTCACATACACACGACTATCATGGCTCCTAAATTCTTGACTGGCGACAAGGCCGGCATTGAGGAGTTCCTCAACAAGTTCGATGTACGTTTAAAAGCTTGTCCATTGATGAAGGTATACTGACTGGTTGCAGGTCTTCTTGTTTGACTGCGATGGTACGCAATTGTCCTAAACCTCGATCATCCATCAATACGATATGACGGCTCGCGAAGAAACACGATCATAGGAACCATCGAGACTGACGATACGAGAAGGATAGGCGTCCTGTGGTCGGGCGATCATCTCTTCGAAGGCACCAAGGAGACCATCGAGATGCTCAGAAGCAAAGGTCGGTATAAAATCATGATCAGAGCCAAAGGCAGCCATGCTGAACAAGAGGTACANGGAAAGCAACTGGTCTTCGTGACCAACAACAGCACAAAGTCGCGTGCAGACTACAAGAAGAAATTCGACAGCATGGGCATCCCTTGCAAAGTGGAGGAGGTCTTTGGCTCTGCCTACAGTGCAGCCATCTACATAGCCCGCATCCTCAAGCTCGACGCCCCCAAGAACAAGGTCTTTGTGCTTGGTGAGTCGGGCATTGAAGCTNNCGAGCTGGCATCTGAGAATGTGCCATTCTGCGGAGGTACGGACCCCAACCTTCGCCGCGAGATGAAGCCAGAGGACTTCACCAACATTGCCAACGGCAGTGCTCTCGATCCTGATGTCGGTGTTGTGCTTGCTGGTCTTGACTTCAACGTCAACTACCTGAAGTTGAGCATGGCATACCACTACCTCCGCAGAGGAGCCGTCTTCCTGGCAACCAACACCGACTCGACTCTGCCCAACTCACACAGTCTCTTCCCTGGTGCTGGATCGGTTGGTGCTCCTTTGGTCAAGGCGTGGGGCAAGGAGCCTTTGGCGTTGGGCAAGCCCAGTCAGGCCATGATGGATGCAGTCGAGGGCAAGTTCAAATTCGACCGCAGTCGTGTGTGCATGATTGGAGACCGTCTCAACACAGACATCCAGTTTGGCATTGAAGGCAAGCTTGGAGGCACATTGGCCGTCTTGACTGGTGTCAGCAAGAAGGAGGAGTTTTTGGCCGAGGACGCTCCCGTGGTTCCATCAGCGTATGTCAACAAGCTTGGTGATTTGCTAGGATAGACGGATGATAGATGATAGAATGTATAGAGGTCGAGCATTAAATTATGCGAAGTAATGCAACAAGTGCATGACGCGCCTTCTCGATTGATTGAATTCTTGGCACAGCGCGTCGCGGTACATGCGAAGCAGTCGCGTCTCATCGAGAGCGACCATCTTTTTGGCATCCACGGTATACTCAAATCACACAGACATTCACAATGTTGGCAGCCAGACCTGTTGCCCGACTCGACAACAAGCGAAGGGCGGTGCTCGATCCTCGCAAGAGGCAATTCGCAAAGTCACAATGGCAGGAGCAGACTTACGAGCACGCCATGAACTTCTACAATCTCCCTCCGACCGGTGACATTGCCCTCGAGCAGTTTGAGGAGTGGGGCATCGCCAGGCTGAAGGGTCATTACTCCCTACCCACTGCTACATCCTCATTCGCTGACACACACAACNNAGTCCTCGCCGAGCTCGAATCATGCCAGTTCCGCAACCGCAGTGCCGAAGAAACATCAACATACATGAAGCCTATCCTAGACAAGTACCTACGCCTAGATCAGAATTCTTCAAGATCCACCGAGCACGAAATCCAACGTAAACGCGATCACTATTCACACTGGACTCTCCGCCTAGCCTTTTCCGCAACAGACGAACTTCGCAAGCGCTTCGCCAGACTTGAAACACAACTCTTCCGCCTCAGACTCAACCAGAACGATGCAAGGGAACGCAAGGATTTCATCCAAAGCCTCAACATGAGCTGGGAGACTGTATCTGACGACGAAAAGGCTCGCTTGCTAGATGAGCTGAAGAGCGCCACTGGAGTCTACAAAAACGAGGAGGAATCATGGTTCAAGGTCGACTGGGAGAACGTGCCCGAGCTTGTCGAGCAACGAAAAGTCCTCCTCAAGATGGGCAAGGCTTTCGTTCACATGCGCGAGCAGACGAGTATGGTTGTTGGAGAGTTCAGCAGACAGCTCGAGGCTGGCCTTGAATTGGCTGCTCGCGCTCTGCCACGCATGGACGAAGACAACCGCCTTTCTCCCATCCTCACTCATCTGTCCAAGTCCTTCGCCTCTCCTGACTCCCAATACAATGCCGACGCTTCCTCCATCTCCGACACGACTGTCATCACGGCCAACATGATCGACGCTCTGGCTTCTCACTTCCCTCTCTGCATGCAAAGTCTGCACCGCGAACTGCGCAAGAACAGCCACTTGAAGCATTTTGCACGTCTGCAATACACTCTCTTCCTCAAGGGTATCGGTCTCGACATGAATGAGTGCATCGTCTTCTGGCGAAAGAGCTTCAAACTCATGACCGACGACAAGTTCAAGAAAGAGTACCTCTACAACATCCGTCACGCGTACGGTGACGTTGGTGGTGACTCCAATAGACGTGGCAGAGGATACACTCCTTACTCATGCCAAAAACTCATCACCGACGTTCCAAGCAGTGGACAAAGCCATGGCTGTCCATACCGCTGGTTCAGTCAAGACAACCTCATGGGTCTCCTCCAGTCCACCGGAGTCACAGACCGTGAAGTCCTCAAGAGCATCAAAGAGGATAACGCCAAGCAGCGTTACCACATTGCTTGCAACCGAGTCTTTGAGTACCAGCACAAGAACGAAATCAAGAAGGTCAAGGATGCTTCGCTGTGGCCGCAGAGTGAACTCGACACTATTACGCATCCCAACACTTATTTTAAGCGCAGTTTCATGTTGAAAAACTTGAACAAGTTTCAAAATGGAGATATGGGCGTGGACGGACCTTCCCAGACCTCGCAAGGTTGATATTTTCTATTTTGACGATTGTTTTTGCTGTCATAAGCGTTTGTTGGACTTGGAGGACAGGGACAGGGAAAGAGCATCTCGGTGTCAGGCGTTTACGAAACTGTTGTAAGAAGACAGATTTGCTGATCCTGATGACTTTACTATAGTTTTAGCTAGATACTCCACTGCGGAATCGATGAACAAATTATACATAGTGAGTGTAGCATTTGCTCGTTCCAGACACCTGACGGGGAGAGAGTCACTGGGCAGTACAATATTTACAATGAATAGAGGCTTTGGCTCAAGCTTGCACGACCCATGATCCGGAGCTGGGTTGGTGTCAAGAAGGCTTTGTGTCCATGTGGTCTGTCATCACTAATTGTTCTTAACGAAAAGTAACGAAGTAGATTCACGTTATCACAGCTATGTAGGGACAGGCTGGGCTGACGGTTGGAGATTGTAATCTCTTACTCGCTTTCGGAATCTGTGTTGACGTTGTGAGGGATATCTGAAGATGAGTTTGGTATTGCGGCTGGTCAGTCTGATGCAAGGATTGAGACACTACGTAAAGTAACTCTTGCGTGATTGGGAAAGACTTGGGCGTAAGATTGATGACTGGGGTTCGTTACTCGGTTTGGCACTTTACTGTTGTTTGTACGGTCTGACAGCTTTGTTGTGAATCTACTGGGATGGGAATAGCAAGCACCGCTTCGGCAGTCAAAGTGTATAACCATGATGTTGGTCACATCTTCTTGTATTCGAGACAAGATAGCACTTGGAGAGTCCAGGATGATTGCAACGTGACCCTAGTCTTCCTCGCACTCCTGCTCCTTCTCTTTCCGGCCACCATGATTCTGTGTATGCCCTTATATGTGGCTAGTTTGACTTCTCTTCCCTACCTCACTGCGTTACTTTCGATCGTTGCAAGCCTTGAAAATCGCTGGCCAGAATGTCAGTCGTCCTTCCTGCCCAGATGAACTAGCTCCTTCATTTGCTGTCCTGCTTGGTCCGGCTGCTATGCTAGAATGTCTCGCTGTCTTGCTAGAATTTCTTGTTGTCTTGCTAGAGCATCCTGCTCCATAGTAAGGGCATCTCTCTGCATTTCTAGAATATCTTGTTGGTTGCTCAAGAGATCGGTCAGGGAAACATCACTGCTCGAGGTGGTTGAGGGTTCAAAGATTGCCCCATCTCGTTCTAGCAAGCTTTGTAGAGAGTCCCTATCGACAGCGCTCGAGTATGACCACAAATCTATGTATTCGCTTGGATACTTGTCATCTAGCCTCATCTGCCTGGTTCTTCTCGCTGGGTCTTTGTGTATAGAAGACGAGGCGGCCAGTACCCAGGTCAGATTATAAGGAGAAGAGCATGGTCCCACGTTCGTCCAAGTATGCAGAATAACTTCGTAGAGTCCTTTGGCATCGTACTTCACGAGCCGGATGAAGTACTCTGTGAAGCAGGTAGGACACTTGTACATTTGCGGCTGGAGATCTGAGGACGAACTAGGCTGGCATTCCCTATGCAAGAGCACACTCAGCTGTTGTTTGATGCCGTGAAAGAGTGGCGTTGCTTTAAGTGCTGTGTAGCACCGGCATATCTTGAGCGTACAACTTGCCAAACTTGCAACAATACGTGTACAATCTTCACCATCTTCCATGAGAGACTGCAAGTACCGGTGGCTGATCATGATACGTTGACTCGTATATATGATGAGACGGTTTCTGACAATAGCGGGACACAGATACATCTTCCTCATCCACTGAGCGCGGTATCTGATAGAATACCAATGCGTATTTCAGAGTATTTTCCGAGAGATCTTCTCTGGAGAGATACCGAAAGCTGGCCCCATTGAGTGGTATCGCATGACGTCGTGCAAATACTCATAAGAGAGGTAAAGATTCCAATCGCCAAAGTGCAGCCATGTTCCCGAGTCTAGAGCTTTCGAGCAAGGAGACCAACATTCACAGTCGTTTCTGCCCATCCGGAATGGTACTTCGCGTCGCGCATGCAATCTCTTACAATACTCACAGAGTGACATATGAGGCAAATCTCTCTGCAGCAAGTTCATAAGAGACAAAACTTCGCGACTTCTGATATAAGCTATGGACGAACCAAAGCGAGATCTTGGTTTCTCTGCAGCTTGTGAGAACTCTCGAGTCCATGACTGAGATAACACCTCGTCGTAGTATAAATCTTTGCATGTCAAGCTGAGCGCTGCAACATTGCATGCAGGAAGATATGTCGAGATCTCTCGTACCAGTTCCAGTGGAAGGTTCCCAAAATCGCTCCAGCCGGCATATCGCTCGGCAGGCATATTCGATGATTTTGATGTGGGATGTTGGGTGTGTGGGATACCTCGGAATATTCTTGGACGGGGTCTGGGTCGACGAAAGGTATGTTCAAGCAAACCTTCGTTATCAAGGCTTGCAAGCTAGAAAGGGTTTGAATAACGAGACGATATCTCGAGAGTGACTCAATGTCCAAGGCTGACTCAAAATACACGTGTGAAGCTTTGTCTTCGCAAATCCTTCGCCATAGAAGGGAAGGACATTCGTCGGTCACAAGCCGACTTTTTCTGAGGTCTTTGACTCAATGACCTCAATCGCTCGCATAGAGCCTGGCCCCGGTTTTTGCTGTTTTCCTTGAAGCATCATGTATGAATCGTCGCATGCTTGACGTCTTCTCATCAGCATGACATGTATCATCAGAAGAACATCTGATACAATGCTTCTCTGTTCTTGAAGATTTTTCTGCCATACATCATGCCTTGTGAGTCAGTCTTCCAAGCGACTGCCAAAAATCTTTCGGCTCTTCTCAGAGACGCTGGACCCAGGCCTTGATGAAATTGCGGCAGAAGCGATCTGATATGCTCTCGTGTTGCTGGATCTGTTGCCGCTGTGCCGATGACAACCAACGGCCATAAGTGATTGTTGATCGTGTGTTCGTGCTCGATGAGCTGGTCTAAAAGTTGTAGAACCTCAGTGACGAAAGCGTCAGCGCCGAAGGGTAGGACACAGCTTTGTTCTTGTGCAAGATGTGTTGCGAGGTAGGAACATGCACACCAATAAGCCCGCGCAAGCAAGACCAAGCGCTTTGGTGGCAAGTCAAGGTGTGTCGACAGCGATTCTTCCTGGCAGGCTGGAGCGGTCCACGATGAAAGGCGAGCAGTGATCTCCTCCACTTCTTGGTGATCTGTATCATCCAAGAATGGCTTATGGGTGAGCCATGAAACTCTGTAGGTCATATCTGCTAGCTCCGGGCCGCCGATTCCGATCCAAGGGCTGCTACGCCAATTGCAATCCATCTTCAGCTGATTTAGAGCCGATGTGAGTGTTCCCAGTGCCTCGGTGATATGTGTGATCGGTAGTTGTGAATCCGGTTGGAAGAGGTGATTGTTGGCAGTATGCATGATGTAAGCTTCCAGCACCAGCACGTCGTGGTAGCCCATGGGGGACTGGTCATTGACAGTCGGGATGAACAGCTCGTGCGCTCCACGTAAATGAGCCTTTCCAAGTGCAGACTCTTCATCCTTAGATTGGAAGCCCTATACCAATAGTCAGCGACTGATCTTTGATCTCCATGAGAAACTCACTTCAAAAAGATGCAATAGCAAAACTGTTTCTCTTTTCCACTTGTCGTTGGTTTGTGACTCATCTTGCAGAGCTTGACTGAGCCCGCTGACAGCGCTGTCATAGTGTCTGATGGCCTTCTCATGCCAGTATGGCATTGAACGTGAAAGTGCTATGATGCTGCACGCAACCCAAGCGTGTAGGAGAGTTGGATGCTCAAGGGCTAAAGGGAGACTGTGTACAACGATTGAATCCTTGAAGTCGCTGTCAAGACAGAGGATCTGGTTTTGGAAGGCTGCAGATATGTTCAAAAATGCTTGAGGTGACAAGTNCACTACGAATCGTCAGTGTTTGCTTGCTCCTCAAGAAGCTATAATTTGTCCCTACGGAGATATGTTGGCCACGACATCTGGTATGTGCCAGGAGCAGAAGTTTTCGAATCCAAGATCCATCAGATAGTTCGTGCCCGGAGTTTCAATTGGCTCTGCTGTCGTTTCCGGTCTAGATAAGGTCCAGGAGTCATTTGTAGAACTGGCTGGTGAACTTGGTGAAGGTTGTGTTTCGAGTTCCTGACTTGCCTTTATCTCTCTCCGAACTCGCGGCCGTCTCTGCCCATCTGACCATACGCACTGATCCTGGCCGTAACTGTTTCGACACCTTTCGCATGTCGGTTTTGTCAAATCACATTTCTTCTTCTTCCGTCGNNGCCTTGAAACCGCCACGCGTCAATGATATGATGGCATAGAGCGTCGTACGTGAGACTTACACGGTAGACAACTGATGTTCAATCCACTCGACCTTGGCCGGGATTTTGACTCCACGAGGCCTTGGCTTGTGTTTGAGAAGTTGGTAAACATAAATTTTAGATGATGCGGTATGTCAAAATGAAGACTCAAAGGGTAAGAGCGTTATCGGCCTTGTCCGGTCAGTGTTCCAGTTGAACAAGATAAGCGCGGGGCGCACAAATGGTAATGTTCGAGGCAGAAAAGACCCATCAAGCAAGTAATCACTATCTTGTCATGTTGTTCTCTTGTAAAAAGAATTCGAAAGGATGTGCACAACATAGGAAAGAGGAGCTCGAAGATCGATCTTGCCCTAAAGATGGACTGACTTGTTGTGGGAAGGACCCTGACCAATTGAATTCTACCGAAGGACCACCTCGGTTACCCAGATTCAGAAGGTATACCCGTGACGAATCATCGGGCAGTGGTCCCCTGCTCTAGACAGATATATAAACCTAACGTATGTCCCCTCCAGATTCAAAACACTGCATTCCTCCACTTTCTCCAAATGTCCACACCCAAAATACCGGCGGCTTCCCCTGGCAGCGCCTACTCAGACAGTTCAATCGAAATGCGAACGCCGTCCTTGAAGTTTATATACCGCCTCGAATGCGAGATGGCCAGAAGTAATCACGTCGTGGGAGCTCAGTCTGGCACAAGCAATGCAAGAGTCATCATGCCCATCGTTGGTGGCACGGTGAAGGGACCTCAAATCTCGGCAATCATAGAGCAGATGAGCGGAGCAGATTGGGGTCTCGCTATTGGAGGAACAGGCGTAAGTTATGGCAACTATGACCTCTTGTCTCTTACTCAAATCATGATGCAGCTGATGCGTCTGGACGCGCGATATACACTGAAGACCGACGATGGACACTACATCTATATTCGCTCAAAGGGGATTTTTAAGCCTGGCCCCGGTGTGAATATCGACCCTGAAACGCGTACTCGCATGACCCAAGATGAAGTGGAATGGTTTACCCGATTGCAGTTCGAGGCTTCTGAACCATACGACTGGATGAACAGTGTCTTCGGAATTGGGGTGTTGGCGATGGACGAGAGCAAGATCTTGATAGATGCTTATGAGCTGACGAACTTTATGTGAATGAGAACCTCTCCTTCCTGTGCGTATCAGTCTGGCTTACACGTAGATGTAGAAAGGCACAATCGTCACCCATTCAAGACATCTCAAGAAGAGCAAATCAAATGACGGTTGGCGAGAAAAGTTTCCTTGTTTCTGAAAAGAGGCAAGAAAAGCTGTAGCATAAAAGAGTGGAAAAGGAAAGAGCTTGATACTTCATGACGAGTTGAGAATGTGGTCCACAAGACCAACAACTTCTGCCAATGCTTCATCTTCTTGTCTCATCCCGACAACTTGCACAGACAGCGGTGCGTCTTTGTATGTTTCGGGAGAATCATCTGGAAGAAGAATCGTTAGTGGTAGGCTTCGAATGAAGTACGCTTGACCACTCACNNATAAGTTGTAGTGTTTCTTATCTTGTTCCCCGTACAAGGCCGAGTCTTCACCATCGACGACATCGGATTCGCGGACTCTACCAGTGGGGATGATAGTTGCTGGATAATCTAGGAAGTTCCAGAGCATCGTGTAATTTATGGGGCCCCATTCGTCGAAGCGTGTCGCTGTCTGCGGGGCTCCAGGCAGCATGATAGCATCTAATTCGTTCTCGAACCAGAACTCGTGATAGGCAGCCTGTAGCTTACGTCTCCCAGCAGTCAAGTCCATGTAGCCTTGCATACTGCTCTTGGGAATAGCCGCGAGGTTGACTCTCTTCACAGACTCGACTTGAGGCTCATTTCCCTCCTTGATGAGATCTTGAACGAACTNGTAAAGAGCGACACATTAGACAAACGTTTTAGAGAAGCTGGTATTGCTTACCTGACACCCATCGAGGGCAAACATGCCGTAAGTTATACCAACAGCATCGGCGACATGAGGCAGTCTAATATCTACTACATCAATACCTGCATCTCGTAGCTTCTGTGCTGCCTCTCTGATAGCACGGCGTACGGGAGGGAAAGGTGTGTAGACTCCGTCGTCGAGGACAAGGCCAATGCGGGGCGTACGACTGCTCTGATGGCCCTGCCAACGGAGATGCAGACATGACGAGTCGTAGCGCCATGCCTGAGCGCTCATGATTGTTTTCATAAAGAATGAGCAAGCCCTCGACGATGTTGCCATAGGACCTGCCACAACCTCGATACCAACCATACCCGGGTCTTCTGGCGACTGCTGGCCATCGAAGGGAACGATGCCAGAGCTCGGACGGGCACCGTAAATGCCATTGCAGATCGAGGGAATTCGAATACTGCCTGCAATGTCGGTACCGATTCCCAGCACACTGCCTCGCATTGCGATGAGAGAGCCCTCACCTCCTGAAGAGCCGCCTGCGGTCAACTTCAAGTTGGAAGGATTGAGTGTTCGACCAAAGACATTGTTGTCGGAGTCTGCTGTCATCATAGTCTGTGGGACGTTGGTTTTGCAGTAGAGCACAGCTCCAAGATCCAATAGCAGCTTGGGCAGAGCCGAATATCCTGTGGCTGGCTTGTTTGCGAAGTATGTCATGCCGATCGTCGAGTCAAAACCCGGAACGTTGAAGGAGTCTTTGAGCGAGATGGGAAGTCCATGTAGAGGTTTCCATGGTGCCGAAGGGTTGGCGGCGCGCTCTTGGTCAAGCTGGCGCGCTCTCTCGATAGCTTCCTCGAAGAAGATCTCTGTGAGGCAGTTTGTCTAGAAGATGATCAGCTAGAAATCTTAATAAGGCTGAAGAAGACTCACCAGTTGTTGTGCAATTGCAGCACGCTTACAAAAGGCTACAGCAACTTCCTCTGCGGTGTACTCTTGCTGACGTATCTTTTCGACAATGTCGACAGCGTCATTTCCCTCGGTGATTGTAACCTCTGGGTCCGTGAGAATGCCACATGTTTTTGGCACCTCGAGGACATTGTTTCCAACCGCTAGCTTCTTCGAGGTCTTCCATTCGTCTCTGATGAGTCGATCTCTCTGCTCACACTTGGCCCGAGAGATGTCGATATAGGTCTTGTCCCCTGCCATGTTGTAGTCCACAAGTATGTATGGTACAATGAGAGTGATACAAAGGAGTGTTCGCAGAAAGCGAGGTAAGGCGAAGCCTAGCCTTATATTGAGACCAGGAGGGGTTCGGACACGACTGTAAGCATTATGAGTTGACGGCGATTTTGCTCAAGACCTGCGGCAATTGATCGTTTGGACCCCGGACGTTCATGTATCTCTCGAGTGAGGGGTTAACTTATCGTGTGACCAAGACCAAAACGCGGTCCTACAACGGGGCTAAAAGGCGGTCTTGTTTGATATCAGAACCTCCGCCCTCGTGTCGATCAGCCTTCGAGGACGAAGGTTTATCAGAGAGGGTTGTGCCACGCGTGGTGGTCAAATGTGGGGTGCCAGATACAGGCACGCTAATGAGCGGTGGTCGCTAAGGAGAAGGGCTAGCCGGAGCGACTGGTGACAACGATCAGAGGCTCTCCCACAAAAACTGAGGATTTAACCCTCCGAGCAGTCCTCCATAGTTGGATCCACAAAGCGGTATATCTCGATTAGGCATTGAGACTGTTATCAGGCTCGGCCTCAGATCCGACAAGCCACCATATCCATCTTTGCGATACTCCCACACCTTGATAGGATGCAGAGTCGATCAGCTGCAACGAAGGACATGCGTCCAGGAACCATCATTCTCTTTGATAAGTGCCGTTGACCTTAGGCTTGATACACTCCATCAATCGCTGAAGTCACAACCTGGGCTGTACATAAAGGCCACTGGATCGTCGTCACGAATCATCGATCTGTCTGAGCTTCATACCTATACCTTACTGTTCTACGCTTCCAGAATTCAACCTCCTTTCTTGCCATGGACTCTGTTCGACAAGACATCCCAGACTATGATGTCGTCCCTGGCACTGTCTATCTGGTGCAAGGTGCACACCAAGACGGCTTCTCCTCGAAAGACATCATCTTGATGCCCACACCATCGAGTGACCCTCGAGACCCTCTTCGTTGGTCGAAGTGGCGAAAGGCTTATCACCTCTTCCTCCTGGTGTGAGTAGCCTCGGTTGATCTGGGCTGCTACCAAGTCGACTAACACGTTGTCAGATTCTACAGCGCGACTCTTGGAGCCGTTACCAACTGTGATTCTGTCGTGTATCTCAATCTGGTACAGATCTATCGCACCGACATCAACAGTCTGAACTATGCTGGAGCAGTGATGTTGTTGCTGCTTGGAGTCGGAAACGTCTTCCTAGTTCCGATGTCTAACAGTATGTGTATACCATACCACTGGGCAAGAGCTCATCGCTGACTTCCAAAAAGANNGTTTGGTCGACGATCTGTATATGTCTGGACACTCGTTCTAGTCTTGGTGTCCGAGATCTGGATGGCTGTCTCGAAAGAGTACGGCGAATATTGGGGCGTGAACATACGTAAGTCCCTCGTCAGTGTCTCAAAGGATGAGACTGACCTTCATCANGTACGAGGCCTGGGGTCTTCACCTTTTGAGGCACTGCCAGCCATTTCCATCTCGGACATTTACTTTGCCCACGAACGCGGCGGCAAGCTCGGAGCCTACGTCTTTGGCCTGGCTTTCGGAAGCTTTGTCGGTCCAGTTTGCGGTGGCTACATGGTCACTGGTCAGAGTGTTAGATGGATGTACTGGTGGGGCGTTTTGTTTTTGGGCGTCTTGCTCGTGCTATTCTTCTTCACGTTCGAAGAAACACACTTCATCCGACCTTTGGACTCGCACGACGAAGCTCTGATCAGCACTGCCGACATGCCCGAGCTTGACAAGAAGTTGACAAACCAGTCCATGTACAAAGAGCCGGACAGCCAGAGCACACACCAACACTCTGAAGCCATTGTTGGGGAAGTCTTCGATGCGGAAGGATTCAAGATCCAGTACAGTCTATGGAAGACATATCCCACTACTTGGACTGCGGTTTTCACGGAGTGGTGGATGCCACTGAAGTGTCTCGGTCTTCCAGCAGTCGTCTGGGTAAGTCTCTCGTCGATGCTTATAAGAATGTCACTAATCTCTATCAGNTGTGGCATCAACTACGGTACTTGTGTCAGCTGGCTAGCAGTCATGGGCACAACCGTCGCCTTGATCTTCGCGCCGCCCCCTTACCTGTTCTCAAACAGTGCCATAGGCCTGGTCTGGTTCGCACCACTTATCGGCTCTCTTATCGGCGCGTACTTTTCGGGTCCGCTGAACGATCGGCTTACAGTATACCTCAGCAACCGCAACAGAGGTTGGAGAGAGCCAGAGTACCGCTTGTGGGCTTTCATTCCCAGCGCGTTCATCATGCCAGGAGGATTGATCATATACGGCGCTACCGCTGCTCACGGCCTGCACTGGATTGCGCCAGTCTTTGGCATGGGCCTCGTCGGTTTCGGTCTCAGTGTCGGCGGCACGGTAACCATAAGTTACATCCTCGACTCGTACAAAGAGATTGACACGCAGGTCGTGACCACTATCATCCTCATCAGAAACATCATCGGTTTCGGCGTCTCTTTCGGCATCCAGTCATGGATCCAAGGCATGGGACTGCAGAATGCTTTCGTGGTAATCGGCTGTTTGAGCTTTGCCGCCACCATATTCGCACTCTTCTTCATCATGTTCGGAAAGAAGATGCGAAAGTGGACTACCTCACAATACCAGCATCTGATCAAGACGAAGGCCATGTAGAAAGGTGGTGTAGGATAGTACGGATCTTTATTTGCAGCGACTGAAGATGTCAGTGGGTACCAGCAGCGTTGAGCGGTGTCAGAGAGCCGATTATGTATGTCAGTATTGCGATACGAAATGTTATGACCTTTTCTTCTTCTTCTTTTCTTCGAAGACGCGCTGTGAGCGTTATGGTTGCCTAAAATTCTCGCGTCAACCTCGTCCTCACAAACATACCTTCATTCCGTTTCTGCAGTTGCGCGGGCCCAGATTATCGAGGTGAAGATGTTAGCACAGAGAAATAGAGAGCTCTTTGTGTTGGAATGACTGGATACGAAATTGGTCGCTCCCGAACCCAGCTGCCGGCACGCGACGGAAGAAGCCCGTGGTGTGACATCTCGTGCTGTTTGCAACACCGCTCACCTCAGATCACCATTTTGCATCAACACCGACTTTACCGCGCGGTTGTCTCATGACAGGTGTTAGGTCATGCGAACGGTGGTTCGTCAATCTGGTTGCTGCTGCCAGTGCCAAGTTTTCGGTTGATCGGGTGTGGTATAGGGACCACAAGACATCGGCATGGAACGGCAAAGGCGGATCCTACGACGGCGTGATGAGCAAACACTGAAGGCCTCGTGGTCTTGGGAACCCTATGTCGTATACCAGAATAGGATAGTTTGGTCAAAGGATGAGCAATATGTGATTTATCGAAGGAGTATATAGGTTCTCGTTTGAATGTACCATGCCAGTTTGCTCGTTCAGCATCATTATCACACCTCGAAACTCCACTCATCACCAACAACTCAATTTTACACTCTTACATATTCTTTGATTCTTGGTTTAGAGCGTTGCTCAGATTCACTCCGCTTCGTTCCAACCATTCTGTTCAACCCAATTCGACGACATGCTCGCACAACACACACTCTTCCAAGCCACACGAGCAGCGAGAGCAACGGCATCGAGAAGATGCATACACTCCACACCTAGACTTCTCCAAGCCGCAGCTAGAGAAGAACAAGCCGCTCACACAGCAACTCAGCGAGTGAGATATTGGATCAAATCTCTACCCATAGAAACTTATCCATTGTGTAAGTCTTCTTGGCTAGATCTTCTTGACAGAATAATACATCAGAACTGTTACTGACTGACCATAGTCGTGGTCATGGGTTTCTCGCTCAGCTTTGGCATTTACTCGTTCGTTCGACCAGCGCTGCAAGATCCTACATTGAGATTGAAGAGGAGCATTGCTCATGCTGTTGGAGATCGTCATTGAACTTCGGGCTTTGAACAAGCGCCTCTCGTATTGGACCAGCTCTTTCCTTGTGTTCTCCTGGTGGCGTGCCTCTTTCCTGGTAGCTATGGTCCATGGTATTTCTTGTTTTTTCTCGGGTAGCGTTGTATATATCTTGCAGAGAGGACCTAAGTTGCAAAAGTAGCCAGTAATCCGAGAATGAATTTGTCGATTTCGTTTGACAGTAAAGACTGCATCTTCGATATTAACAACCTTGTTCCTCCCGTAGCCATCCTCGATACCATTCCTTAACCAAGTCGGCCCTTGACCTTGATGCAACCAAAAATACTTCCCCAGTAACGCCATCGCTGAAATCGCAATTCTCTTTTCTTTCCATACCATGAAAAGCGCTCACATCCTCGTGGGACTGAGCGGTCTGTTGAATCCACCAACACGATTCATGTACTGTCTGTATTCGGTCTTCTTGTCTTTCCTCACACCGTACAACTTGTCGTTGCCTGGCACTTTTGTGTTCTTGGTGCTTCTGAAACCAACAAAGCCCATCAGTCTCTTCATGGCCGTCTCCTCATCCTCATCAGGATCTATCGGCGCAGGCGCTTCCTCAGCCTTGACATTCGGCTTGCGGTGATCGCGGGCGTTGGGTGCGCCGCGCGGTGCACGGGGAGGAGAGCGTTGGCGCGCAGAGTTGTTGTGGCTAGTGTGTGAGGAGCGGTTAGGAGAGCGAGAGCGGGCTTGTCTGTGGTCGCGGTCGGAGGTTCTGTGGTTTATGTTGCCGCCACGGCCACCGCCACGAGCAGAGTGAGGGGCGCGATCGCGAGAGTTGCTGCGGTCGCGGCGTGGTCGTTGTTCGCGTGTGTCTCTTGTGTTGTGGTCGCGACGGTCTGAGTATGGACGGCGATGGTCACTTGCGCGAGGACTTTGGTCGCGAGGCGCCATGGTGTGTGTGATGCGACAAGAGCGAAAGGATTATAGGCGAGAGTGTCTGATAGGCGGAGCGACTGTTTGGGACTGCTGAGATGGTGGTAGAGTGATTGTTGCGCAAAGTGCTTTGAGTTGCAGAGAGTCAAGGTTGATGTCACAAGAGCTTTCGAAGTCGAGAGCACAAAGGACAGGGTCACTCCCGAACATGTCATTTACAACAGCTCCAACCGACGGTTTCATTGAACTAAGATCTTGATTAATATCAAAAAATCCTAGATCTCATCTTCTTCCTCGTCGAAGTCATCTTCCTCGCCCATGTCATACAAAATCCTGCCACCCTCGCCACCGCCTTTCTGCGCATCGAAGTATGGCAACACAACACCCTCTCTAGCCTGCCTCTGCCTATCCGTGAGACCCAATTCGAACGTAACATCCATATCATCTCCAGCCTGCTCCTTTTCCTCAGCAGGTCTACGATATAGTACATGATCTTCCAACAACATGACCGTCTCGCTGAATCTGTTTTTGACTCCAACAGCTTCCTGCTTCTGCAATGCAGGGTGAGGTAGGAAGTACCACTCTCGCACACCGCGTCCGGACTTGCGGCGGTACTCCATCTCAAGCACCAATCCAGATGGCGAATTGCCACCGAGACCGAGAAGTACACCTTCAGTTTCTTCGGCGAGACCGAAGACAGGTTCGGCGACACTGCGTTCGCGAGCTGCTTTTGCGGCGAGGATGTGATTGAGTGCGTGAGTATTTAGGATGGTAGTAGCCAAATACTTGAGGACTGTCAATGGTTGGGGCGTGTAGGGTGAAGCTGAGGATATGCTCGGCGGAATAGGGATATCAGCATGGTAGACCGCAACCAGTGATACTGTAGGTGAGAGAAAGGAAGATAGAAGTGCTGGGAGATTTGCTGCCGTCGATGGATCCGAGGCCAATGTGTTCAGGTTATCGATGATCAGTAACTTNNGCCTGTCCGAACACCATGAGTAGCTGTTTATCGCCAGTATGATCTCCAAGAACTTACGCTGTTGTGTCTGAGTTGCCTTCGCAATCAATGCACTGACTTCTTTCTGAACCTGCTGCACACCATTCTCCCACGCCTTGACAAAGACGCCAACATCCTTCGGTTTATTCAAGGTCTCGAATGAAACAAAAACGACTTCAGTCTTCGCTGTNNCTGCCAAATTCATCAGTCTTGAGATCCGATGAGAAGAAAATACTCGGTGGAGGCTTACTGTGGCTCGTCGGATGTGTTCTCTGAGCACAGGCTTTCCAGATTGTTCCAAGTTATCCACGATCAAGGTGAACGGCGATACATTTTCGCGTTGTGATAGTAGTTTAGAGATCAAGAGCAAGTTGTGCGTGCGACGGTGTTGTAATGTTGTTGGTGCCATATTGAAGAGTTTTTTTATGATACCAGATTATTGCTTGAGGTCCAGTTCTGAGCCAGAACTGGCAAGATATTGTATGGTATCTAATATCGAGCGGTCTGAATATGTGAGAGCTCGAGTAGAGATTAATTTCTTTTGATTGTCGAGCAAATGTGCACCCGAAATCTAGGCTTGATTTTGGTAGCTACTTCGGTACGTTCGCTGAGCGTTCCAAACACGGCGATTCGTTCCCAACAACCACGCATCTCGCCTCGACATCTGAAGTTACTTCCAACTCTCAGTTTTGGCATTTATATAGCTATAAAAAGTCAAAAAGGGTTTCGCCAAGTACTATTGACCATTGAGAGACTTGAGAAATGACTTGTTCCAATGGCCAAAGCACTATCTAGCATTAGTTTATGCATTTTTACAGGAGCATTCGGCAAGTCGGAACATTGGGAGATGGAGAGTGGTTTTCATATGATATAGTCATGCAGAGCAATCTCCTTCTCCTTCGTGATCGTTAGTGTCGTTAAATCATTGTACAGTAGTGTCGTCTCAATGTCTAGACCCCCTTGAAATGGTCTGGGTCGTACTTCTGACCCCAGTGCTCCTCACGTTCCTTCTCCTTCCAGCCATCATATGCCCCTGAAATTCGCTCTCCGGTGGCTTGCTTGGCCTCTCTCTGCCACTTTGCGGTGTTGCGGCCAGCAGCAAGGTCCTGCTCCCACTCGTAAATGAAGTGCTTGATGTACTTCGCGAAGCTCGTCTTCAGCGGGTGTGCGTCAGGATCGGGATCGGAGTTGTTGCCGTTCAGGGGCACCGGGAGCATTCGATATAGCTCGCGTCTTGTGTCTAAGTCCAGCGAGGACCAGGCCTCCTCCCTGGTGAGCAGAATCTGTAACACAAGTCAGTTTTCTATCTATCGCATGTAGATGGTCTGCTTACNGACAAGGTTGGCCTTGGTAAGTCTTGAGTTGGCTTGGGTGATGAGACGGTCTGACATGATTTCGAATTTGTATTGTAGAGAAGTTTGATGGCAATAAGATTTTTGACGCGGTCTTGCTCTTTTCTTCAATCTGGAGAGGGAAGTGGTTGATGGAAGTAATGGCTTCGAGAACGAAAGCGATAGCACGAATTTTCTGATGTGATATATCGATTTTGCTTTGATGTGAGCGTGTGTGAGTGACGCTGAGAGAACATGAAGTGATTTGATGTGAAATGATAATGGTGAGTTGAAGGTGGAAAGAGTGTTTGAGCGTGCAATATGATGAGGAAGGAACATGAGGGTCCGTGCGCGTTCGATAGAGCAGTCGTGACTGCCTTGTGATATGTTAAGAAGTGACAGATATGTCTAAACTTACCTACAATACTATACGAGAAGATCTCGTCCGAGCAAGTGGTGTTCTCTCCCAGTATCGGCAGCAGCCATCTTGGTCTACCATCGAGAGACAGAAGATTGAGCCAGAACTACAAGTGACCGCTGAGAGACACAGAAATCAAGGCTCTCAGTGGTCATCCAAACTGTTCAAAGGACTTTGTGCATTTCGAAGGCTATGCAATGCCGCCTGTGCAATGTAGATATATCACTGTTATCAGATAGGCTCAATGGCTTCCACTGTGAGGCCTTTCAAACCCTAAGTGGCTCGTCGTATTACATTGTATCTTGCTTTGAGTAGTTAGCTGATATTTCACACCAATGCTCTGTGCCATGAACCGGCCAATGTTGAGTTGGATGGGTTGCAAGACAGGTAATGCTAAAGAGCCATGTTTTGCGTTTACATGTGCTTCCTGGCAGATGCTCACCGCCTTCGGGAGTCGGACTTTCTTGACCCCTTGCCAGTACGGAGGATGTTTGAACTAGCAAGCTGGATCTTTGTCCTGAGCTAACTAATAACATCTCCGACCATAACACTTGTACCTTCTATCTTGCAAGGGATTTTGTAAGCAGGACACTGTAATCTCAGTAGAATCAATCCATAATGTAAGTGCACCTTCCTTGTCCTGCGAAAGTTGGTATGACGCCATCGGTGTGCGACTGCCTTGCGCAAAGTTGCTAGTCAACAGTTGTCAGCCAGGCGCAACTGGTATCTTGTCTCGCAATCTTGCACAATCAGAGCACGAGTCGAAGACACGACCATATCGATATCAGATCGTGACAAGATCTCAAGCACTTCATCAGACAAGCTGATTCCAGCATCCAGAAGAAGAAACTCCACAATGCCCATCTACTCGACGCAGATCGTCCGCCTGGACGGCTTGATGCTCGCTGCATCAATCGAGAACTCTCCAGTGAGTGCAAGTCAAGTTGTAGCAACGAAGGAATACTCATGGCCTGCANNGCACGATGACACCATCTCCAACCTGAAGAACCAACAGCGAACGCTCGTCCGCAAGATGAACAACACTTCCGAACCACGAGCTGCTATTGAGTCTGGCGAATACAAGCTTCAGTACGCAGACCGGGATCATCCATTTGCTCCAATATCTGACTGAGGTGTCACAGCNTACTACCGTCACGAGGACCTCATCTTCTTCGCCATCACCGAACGTTCTTTCCCCAAGGAACTTGCCGCCATGTACCTTGACGACGTCTCAGCAGAATTCTTGAGCACCCACAGAGACACCGAATACCGTTCGCCAGCATTGCGCCCGTATGCTTTCAACGACTTCGATACCTTCATGCAACGCACGAAAAAGTCATACGAGAACCCTAGGGCTTCGAACAATCTGGACAAGGTGCAAGCTCAGCTGAAAGAGACGACTCAGATCATGTCCAAGAACCTGGAGGATCTGCTCTACCGTGGTGACAGCTTGGACAGAATGGGCCAGATGAGTTCCGACTTGAGAGAATCTAGCAANAAGTACAAGCGTGCCGCAGTGAGAATCAACTGGGAATTGCTCTTGAAGCAGGTACGTTCTCAGCACCATGAGCCATGTTGCTCTTCGCTGACCGGATACTGTAGNTACGGCCCCTTTGCCGCTCTTGGTGCGATCATCCTGTTCTTCATTATCTGGCGATTTTGGTAAACGTCTCCGACAGCACGGTCTCGATGAGTTGATGCCTTTGACGATCCAGCGAAAAGAATGCATGTACGGCGTTGGTAATGCTGACAATCTTTTGATATACCCCTATTGCGATACCAGACCAGAAAGCCGCCTGTCGCGGTTGACGAATATCTTTCAGGTCCTACTCCCGAGTGATCAGCTTGTCTTATTGTGTGATGGTCGTATCTGGGCTAAATGAAAATACTTGGTGGTGAGTGCCAGACTTGGCTGATTGGAACTTATCTGATCGCAAGATCATCGACGACACACAACCGTGTGATTCTGTACGCAACAATATTATATGGCCTTCAACAGACGATTTTGAGATCAGTCTTAGACATGCCCACGGCGTTGAAGGTGTGTTCTCCAGCTTTTCGGGTCTGAAAGAAAGGGAGGTGGTCGCATTTTCTTCCATTTTTCCAAGAAAGAGAGCTTGATGCGTTTTAAGACGTGCCGGATCTCCTCCATTTTACGATCATGCTCTTCGTAATCGGTCCGCCCATCTGCCAAAAGATATCTCGGGAGTATGTTTTTATCAATCACTTTTCCTTTGCCTTCACTGCCAATGCCGTTGCTCTTGAAATGGCACTTGTGATCGATACATCCGCCATACGAAGATTTTCGAGAAGCATAATTCTTGACAATTCGAGCATCGACATGAGATACTACAAAACTTCAGAAGCATTCTCTCGAACTACGAGATTTCCATACGACTCGTCTGCCTGCATTTCAATTTTACATCATCGAAAAATCTTGTTGTCACGATCAGCTTTTTGTACTTCGAGTGTCTTGTTCCAACTTCTGGAAGCATCACTGCCCTGTATCCCACCCCTGAATTGACCCCTAAGTTGACCCCTGACATAACCCTTAAACGATCACCAACGCAAGAAAAAGGAGAAAAAATGGAGCCAGCCTCACGGAAATGCGTCAGAATATAAATGTGCGAACTCCGGGTTCAACGCCTGGGATGTCGGATTAAGTGTACCCGGGAGCGGTATTGTCGATGACCTGGTATTCGCTCGTGATGCAACCTAGAGCTCGTGGTGTGTGGGTGGTCGCTGACTGTTGAGTGGTCGAGCCTTAGTGCAACAGCAGCGTAGAAAGCTCTGATGTCATCTTCGAGGTCTTTGATCTCTTGGGGTTTCCACTGCTCACCACGACCATGGGTTGGTCATGGTCCAGGTTCGGTATGGTCAGAAGAGCGCCGAGGTACTTCTTTTATAGTGGGAAAGTGAGGCTCTGGGAGTGCAACTACACCGATTACGAGCTCGATACACTGAGACGGCTAGACCCAGATGCAAGCAAAGCAATTGGGCGTGAGTTGTCAGATACAGAACGCAATGTCTTGCTTGAGTACAAAGGTCGACTGATCGCCAATCAATCTCGAATAAACACACTTGGAACCGCAACGGGCATCCTGACTGGATTGGTCATCACTTTCACCGTATTTCGAGTACGCGGACTCTGGAAGCGTGGTCTCTCCACAATCTCTGGGGCTGGAATTTGTACTGGCGTACCTATGCCAGTTACTACGTCGCCTCCGAAGTCGCCAGAATCTGGATTGCATATCGAGCTGATCGATCCCCGCTACTTTTCAAAGTCCTCATCGACCCTCGTATGAGCGCATTCAAGGAATCGATTGCGCTCCGAAAAGAAGAATTTGGCGGGCATGGACCAATGCTTTGCAGAACCTGGAAGGAGCTGAGTAACCCCGAGCCACCAATTCAATGGTTTAAATCCGCTCGTGGTGGCATGGGTGACCACGGCATACGTGCACCGCAGGAGCGACCAACCGCTGTGGAGCAACCTGAGCTTAGTCGGTACAAGGCATGGCCATCAGATGACGACGGAGAACGGCCGGGAGATGATGTGCTGGCGAGCAAACAGCAAAGTATGATCGACCCTTTGTATGTTGGCAACCGCATGCGCAACCCGTTGGAACGTGTGAGGGCATATTTGTCTGCGTACGATGTTGCGGATTTGAGCTTGAAACCTTGCATGTATGTCGGCTAGAATGCGAGAGTGGCTGTCGGTTTTTGCCTGCTATAAAGTATAGAACTCTGCAAGCGAGTTTCCATGATCGCGTAGTTGTGTGTGTCGTGTCCTGGTATCGTGTATTGGTGTTGATGTGTGAATGTTTGGATCTCCTGTGCGTAGCGCATGCTTTTGAGAGTATTCGACGGGCCTTGTCGACATGTATTCGATCAGTGCGGCGGTCGCGGACATGATCTGTGTCAATTTCAGTCAAGGCAAATCACAAGAAAGCGGGAGCAAGAACGATCTACGCGCTCGTTACTTATGTTATTATGCACTTCTTGTTCCGACCCCAGCCACTTGATCATCAAGTCGAGATGGAGGATGGAGGGGAGAAGGTGCTTACAGAGAACCTGTTATCTCGAGCCTAGCTTGGAAGCTACCATCTGGACCGAATCGCAAGCGAGAAGAATGGATGTCGGTGGATATGACTAAATCTCAGAGGATATCTTCAGTGATTTGCAAAGAGTGTTCGGCGAGATCGGCATCTAACAGAATGTGAGAATGAAAACAGCGGGCACGGAGCTTGTGGTTGTGGATGGTTATACCCCATTGTGGGCTATCGAGTGATCCGGTGTTGGCTAGCCATGTATCACGTAGCGTGAGCTATGCATGTATCTAAGAGGCGGGTTATAGATATGCACTGCTGCCATCATCTGGCTATTGTCGGCGTATTTCTCGGAAGGTGTGTAAGAGTGTCTTGCTTCCTCGTGGAGGAAATTTAGTACTGGAAAGTTAAATCGCTCATGTCGACTTGTTGCAGGCTGAGGACGTGGCCCCTAGTCTGACTTATGGACTAGTTGGTACAGTTTTTTGACAAGTGAGACACTGCACTGGTATTGGGAGTGCGCATTCTGATTTCCATGTCGGCTGTTCATAGGTTAGAGTGATGATCCTGAGTTTGTTACTGCTAGCTTCCTGGTAGTCGAGATTGTATGCAGTGTGGAAGTGTGGTCGCTCTTATCATTTCTGACGAATGGAAGGAGATTTCCAAGCGAGAGCAGACAGAAAGTGCAAAGAGAATGGAGGGATGTTTGTTGAAGCAGTGACGGCTTAGTCATCAAGAACGAAGACATAGGTAACAGCCAAGGAAGGAGAGAGCCATCAATGTATTTTCTCAACGAGGCAGCATAAAACCTAGCACTCCGGTCCTCATCTCGCGGTCGCGGACGAGCTGCAAGAATACACAAACTTTTCTGGACTGGGAGTACGTCCGACGAGAGCGAGTCAAGCGTTTTTGGGCGGTCAAGATTCAGGGCTAACAACCAATTATTTCACAGAGTCCCGACGATGTCCAAACAGCGGCAAACAACTCTGTCTCTTCAGGTCCATCTCTTCAAACTCAGCCGTCGGCGAAGACAGCACAGTAACCGCCCCACCAGCACCGACTCGCCACACGCCCTCGTCGTCCCATTGGAATGCCGTTCGAATCACAACTGAGAAATCTCCACCACCTCCAACATCAAAGTATCCAAGCACACCGCTGTAGATTCCTCTGGCTTTCTCTTCTATCTCTGTCAACAGTTCGCACGATCGTTTCTTGGGTGCGCCAGTCATGGACCCTGGAGG
The DNA here is from genome assembly GCA_903819635.1 of Aureobasidium vineae. Taxonomy (NCBI): domain Eukaryota; kingdom Fungi; phylum Ascomycota; class Dothideomycetes; order Dothideales; family Saccotheciaceae; genus Aureobasidium; species Aureobasidium vineae. The sequence continues at coordinate 749,153 of CAIJEN010000014.1, forward strand.
AAGAGAAGCCGCTAGCACATCAATGCCGGTATGTCTCGACTCTTCTGGCAACTGTCCCTCAATGACCGACACAAGCTGAAAGACGGTCTGATATTCTTCGACCGCCATCAGCTTCTCGACCCTGACGTTTCCAGAGCCCACAACTCCATGCAAGTCGTGCCTGATCAAATCGACAATCATCAAGTTTTCGGCTTTTTCTTTGTCCACATTCAACAATGCCTCTGCATCTTCTCTCGTAAGGCCATTCTTCTTCTCGACAGTGCCTTTGATGGGCCTGAACTGACACTTTCCAGCTCGCGACCATGACAAAAACCGTTCTGGGCTAGAAGATAAGATGGTGACCCCGTCGTTCTTTTGTTCATTATCATCCTTCAATCGTAGGTAAGCACCAAAGGGTGCTGGATTGAAGGTGCGTAGTCGTTGATAGAGCTCGAAAGATCTTGGCTGACAACTACCATTGTACGACACGATGCTCTGGTCGGTCAAGCAGAGTTCGTAAGAGTCTCCAGCGCGAATATGATCCTGGCAAGTCTCGACCTTTCGCACGTATTCTGCTTCTTTTGGAGCAGCGACGGCGGGTATTGACGACTTTGACCCGTCGTCTTTCCCACACTGGGAAATGTTAGGCTTTCCGATAAGCTCCTTCACGGCCCTTTCAGCCTTTCCGAACCAGGAATCATCATTATCTTCCAAGCTTTGAACATAGACCTTTCTGTCAACATGATCAACAACAATGCTGCGTGACACGAAGACAAACCACACATCCGGACGATCATTGTTTGTCAGTTGGGAAACATCAATTGTCTCCAAACCAGCTTCGTAAGATACGAAACCAACAAGTCCTCCCCAGAAAGGCACGTCAACACTTCCATCAAGCGCCTTGTTTGCAGACATGAAAGACTCTACTCCAGACCAGACATCTGTCATAGACCCTATGCCTGATGTTGCTGAGCCTGAGAGGTCGCTGGTAATCATGCGGTTTCCAGTAGAGTATCGAATTGATTTCGCATCAATGATACAGCCGATGATGCTGAAGCGGCCAGTCTCGGGTCGCACAGGTTGACCGCTCTTGCTGCCAGACTCGAGCATGACGGCTTGCTGGTCGCTGTCTTGCAGATTTTGAAGCAACAAAGCCGCGTCGATAGTGTTAGAGGACATGTCGATACACTTCCAGCTGACTGATCTCGAAGGGCTTAACCGTCCCACTCTTGATGAGTTCCGTGTCACAGCCGGAGTTGTGGCCTTGGTGTCCCTGACTGTAGGGTTGACAGCATCAAACAGAGATGATGATGTGCTTGCCGAGTCATCGCCACTTTCGCTATTGATATCGTGTGAATCCACGTCAATAATTGGAGGTGGATTGTCTATCTTCCGAGTTTTGGCTGCACGGTCGATAGTCCAAGTCAATGCCTCGGACCACCAATTGTGAATTATTTGCGCACCAGCAGAGCTCGTGCAGATAGACTCTGGATGGTATTGCACACCGTAGAAGGGCTTGTCCAAGTGTTTGATTCCCATCAAGATGGGACCATTCTGATCATCTGATAGGTCCCACGCAAGGGGTACGATGTCCGAGCAGCTTGGACTGGGTTTCCACAGCTCTGAGAACGCCATGTCCACGGTGTGACCAAGTTTTGCATGGAGCGAGTGATACTGGGTGGCCATAAGAGTGCCGATATCCTTAAACAGAGAATGTCCCTGGTGAGAGACCTCGGTCACTAGACCATGACGAGGTTGATACAGTCTACCAGCTGTACCTCCGAAGGCCAGGGCCAGACTCTGAAATCCAAGACATATACCCAGGACAGGCAAGCAGACAGCTTCTGGTAGATTCCACAGCTTGCCGATAAGACCCAAGTCGTGTGGGTTCCTAGGATCGCCAGGGCCAGGACCAGCGACTACGGCGTCGAAACGGCCAAGGAAAGCATGGAAGCATGCATCATCGCGTGTGATGAATCTCTTGTCATCGATCTTGATTACTTGGACAGTGGCATTGAGGTCTTGTTGAAGTAGATTGATGATATTGTTGCTAAAGGAGTCATAGGCGTCCAGGAAAAGTAGATGGGGGCGGTGCATTGAGAAAAGTCCTCAATGGGCCGGGTCTTCAAGAGAAAGGAATGTCGGGAAGAGGGTGAGCCTTTCGATGCAGACTGTCAAGAACATACGAGCCAGTTGGGGTTTTGCAGTGATAATGTTGGAGAGATGGCAACAGACATGATGAATCGATGTGTTCTAGAAAGAAAAGCTGGAGAAACTAGAGCCGGATCGGGCAAGGCTTTCCCGGTGAAGGTGAATTCAGCCCTACGAGTCACGTCTTCTCCATCACTTCGCGACAGCTTGGCGACATGACGCTCCAATGGTTTGCACAAGCTGAGCAAGAGCTTCCTCTTCACATTTGCCCTGACAATGGCGAACACATGGAACGGCACGCCGCTGGACGAGGTGCAATTCCGCCGACCTGACGTGATAGGCTACTGGCAGGGCATCCATGAGAACAGCAGTATGCGCACCCTCTTCCATACCTTCATCCAAGACTGACTTTCTTCNTCAGTCCATGCCATCCTCCGTGAAACGCCNTTTTTCGATCCGACCACCAAGAATGGCCTCTTATGGAAGCAAGCTGAGATTCACCTTCCCATCTGGGACCTGTGCCGCAACCGACAGGCCTTCGAGACACGCTTGAAGCAAATGAACGGCGTCGAGTATTTAATCGTTGGTGAACCACAACCGAACGCGGATCCAGCATTGGGTCCAGATACTGGCATCTGGGTCATTCGCAAGCAAGACCGCCGCAAGAGACCTCCACAGCCCGACGAGATCACTGTCCTGGCCACTTACTACCTGGTCGGCGAGAACATGTACCAAGCGCCCTCCGTTTACGATATCGTCGGCAACCACCTCCTCTCTGCCATGACGTCGCTCACAAAATTTACCCAAGCCGCCGCTCCTCTACCGCTCTACACTCCTGCGACAGGCTATACCTACTACCCACCCGCTACTGCAAAGACACTCGCCGCATCGCAAGCTTTGACCTCGACCAGTCGAGAGGCCAGCACAGCACCCACACCAGCCGAACTGCCCTCCGCAGCCAGTCTTGATCCAACCGCACAGTCCACCACCTCGACAACCGAATTGAAGACGACGAAAGACACGGACCCTCGTGCGCAAAGGGCCCTCCAGGACTCGTTACAGATGATGCTCCACTACGGAGACGAATACATGGATGAGAANCCCCTGCGCGGCGAACCCGGCAACTTCACCTTCTCGGCCACAAAACACCACGTTCGCGCAAAAGCCGAGGCCGCCGAAGCTGCAAAAGTCAAAGAGGCCGAGTTGGCAAAGAAGCTGGAAGAGGCAAGATTGGCTGCTCAGGCTACACCATTTGCGTCGGCAGCTGCGAAAAAGGACGAAGAAGAAAAGACCAAGAAGAAGGTCAGGGATAAGATCAAGAAGAGGAGAAGCAAGGGCTTGGCTACCAATCCGAGCACACCTGCCAGTCCTGCTACCCCGGCTGCTTAGTCTGGGATTTGAGACTATTATTGATGATCCACTAGCGAAATATGATACCCATGATGAACCCATTTGAAGATCAAAAGCACCGCCTCTCAAATGTATCGAGGTTTTCTCCATACACGTTTGACATTGTATGATTATAAGGAAGCGCGCAGTGCGAATGATCCGACGATGGAACCCGGAAATATCTACTTCACCAAACGCAGGCAACAATCTTTATCGTCTTTCCTACTGGGGAAGAACGCATCAACACATCCCACTCCCCTCGAGCTGCTTGGTCGGATACAAAACCAAAGGCTCACCACCCTCAATCTTAACCTCCAAATCACCTTTCCCATCCGTCGTAAACTTGTCACAAGCCAACACATCCGTAACCTCCATCCCAGCATCAAACCCCGAACTTGTAGCCAACAACGTAAAATTCGCACTGCCTTGCGCACCAAAATTGCTAAACACACCAATAACCTGCGTATCATTATTCCCTTTCCTCATCACAATAATATGGTCATTCGTCCACACCGGATACGCGTTATAGCTCAAGTACCCATCGTCGTTTTGTATGGCCAGTGTGCGTATAGCGTTTAAATTGCTGACATGTTTGTACAAAACGGCATTTTTATCGTATCCAGATTTCCACAACTGTTCGCGTTGTGCTGGTGTCGATGCGCCAGAGAAATGCTGTTCTTGACCTTGATAGACGATAGGGATGCCATCTGCCAACATTGCGAACCCGATTGCGTTTTTTGCCAAACTCATGTCTGAAGTCAATGAGGGGAAGCGTGGGTTGTCGTGATTCTCCAGGAAAGAGCCTAGTAGAGTTACATCTTTGCAGGTGGATTTCATGATATTGATGCCTTGCTCCAAGGCTTTGATGCTGCCGGAAGTGGATGCAAAGGCGGAGGTTATGTTGTAGTACATTGGGTAGTTCATCAGGCCTGAGATGGAGTCTTGATAGCCGCAGACATAGTCGGCGTTGTTGTTGAAGACTTCTCCAATGGCATAGATGGAGGCTGCTGTTTCAAAGTTTTTTAGGGAGGGTTTGCTTACTTCGGCTGCGCTGTCGATGCGGAGGCCGTCGANCTGGAGTGGGTTAGCTTTTTGATGTTTTGGAAGGGCGAGTGGGTTATTACTTGTGTAATTTGCAACTAGCTGTTTGATCCATGTTGCCCACATGTCTTGCACATTCGAGTCTTCTACGCGAAGGTCGGGCAATGATACAGTGTTGTCGCCTTCCCAGCNACTAGACGCGAGTTAGCAGAATCCCCAAATCGGTGACTTTGCCTTGGTCTCGCTCACAAGCTCCATGCTGGTCTGGTTGTTGTAGTCGATCAGGCAGAAAGGATGGTAGTAAGACTCTTTGTCGAAGGGATTGAAGATGGAATAGTCTACGCAATCCCCACAGCCTGCGTATCCCATATGGTTTGTGACTACGTCGACCATCAGGTANNCTAGCAATGGTCAGTCAAGTTCCTCCAAGCGTGTCATCTCCATCCATACCATCCCTCTTTTGTGTAGAGCGTCTGACAGTGATACTAGATCTGCCGCGGAACCGAAGTTGGTGTTTACTGCGTAGATGTCCTGTGCCCAGTATCCGTGGTAGCTGGACCCATCGGCTGTAGAAGCATTCAGATTTTTCACTACGGGTGAAATCCACANCCTGTCCGCCAGTCAGTATTCGTGGAAACGAAAGACTCTGGTACCAACAGCCGTGAAGCCCATGTCTTGTATATAGTCCAAGTGCTTGATCAGTCCTTCCCATGTGCCACCACAATAGTTGCCCAGATCGCATGGTGCTGAGATGGAGCCATCAGTGCGAGCGAACCTGTCGGTCATGACTTGATAGACAGATTGAGCTCGCCATTCTGATGGCGAAAGACATTCAACAACAGAACAGATTGCGAATGAGTAGAATAGTGTTTGTGAAAACATTCTGGAGAAAGATACAGGTCTTGGGTTGTGAGCTTCAGAGTGCTATTCATGAGCGGCCAGCAGCAAAATACTTATTCTATTCTTGCTGGAGGCGATGCAGTGCCGTCAGCGTCATCGTGCCTGCTCCTCAGGATGCAACACAAAGTGCGCCTCTCGAGCCTGATCGGATCTGCGAAGACACATCTCTTGCGACGACGATCCTTACCACTGATGGATTGGTTTTCTTTGACGGTCCACACCTCACCTTCAAGACAAGGGTTATCTACCACCCCGATCATGTCTTTGAAGGAGCGCATGACCGTTAGAGATTGCACTATGATGCTGGAATGCAGCGAGCTTGGCTCTGTTGTTTCGGAGATATACCAACGTGGATGGTATCTTTAATGGCTGCGGCTCAAGGATATCCAGTAAAGTTGCAGTATGCTCATTCTCCGAAGCAGTCTGAAACGCCAATGGGAAGTGGTGGTGTCGTTCCTGTGCCTGGAGGTGGCTCGGATGTCATACCTCAAAATTTGTTATTGGATTATGCCACCATGATTCAAGAGTCAGACCGTTGGCAGTCTCATGCACGTCGGGTGAAGACAACAAGACGTGGTAGGCTGAGAATAGTCACATGCGAGATATACTGTCCCGTCTAAGCCCATTGAGTGCTTGAGTGCAAGTCCGAGATGTTGGATGTTTTCTTCTGCATGATGGCTTCCTGGATATGTGAGGTTAGCCTTAAGCTAGAGGGCGACTTAGTAAGATGTTAAAACAATGCGCCGACCTATAAGCATGTCTGGAAAAGTGATTCGGTGATGCTATACTTAGTAGACGTTTGTCCCTCAGGTTCAGGGCAGCATGGCCATTGGTTAGACCAAACACTGTCGAACAACGAACATAGTGAGAGATTTTTCTCTCCGGCCGGAGTGCTCATGAGGGCTACATCTCGAGCGGTGTGTTACAGTCGACGGCATGGGCCTGAGTGTTACATTGCAGCGGCCGAAAGATGGGTGTACTGTTTCCTGTTGCATGTACACGAATCGTGGCACTTGACCGGTGGACATCAGGAAGGAGGGTGCCCGAGATGCGCAAGGCGTCCGCACATGGATACGTGTGGGGTTGCAAGTTGCGGGGTTGGCGGTGTTGTTGACCGAGGCGGAATGCGGTAAGCTTTTGCATGTGCCTGTTGCGGTGCAGAAGACGTCCCGTGACACAAAGTTGTTGTGTGCATGGAGGAAGCCAAAGTGGGCGCCATGTGGGTTGGACGACTTGGAACTCTCCGAAACCCAGCAAGATCAGTATCATGTGCATGTCGTGGTCGTTGAGGCGAGTCACCCTGCCCCCTTGCGAAAAGCTCTATGTCATTATGTGAGTACATGTTATCTCTCCACATGGTGATCGATTCGCCAGACAATGCACTACGGCAGATGAGTTAGAGTAAGCCAGAAGCTTCTTTGTCGATGGTCGGAGTTCGCCTTGTTGGATATCTCTATGAATCCAACACGAACTGGGCGACTTCGCATTCACGGAACAGACTCCGAAAGAGAGCGACGTCATCAATCAGCGATGTCATTGCCTGTTGATCGACAGATGCCAGTTGAAGCTTCTTCGCATGCCGAGTTTTGAAGACATTGTTTTTGGGCCATTCTGTTTTGTACAAGGCCAACACGACTCTCGCAGCAAGCATGAAACAAGCCGGCGATGCGACAAACAAGGAGGACGCGGCCGAAGCGCTCGACTCGCTTCTCCTCATGGACGAAGTGTGGTATGCAATGACTCGACATCACGCGTCTTGCCCTTTGCTTGACTGACGCTAGCAGNNGGATCAAAGCGACATAGGTTCAGCAAAGGACTGGCCGGCCACGCTGCAGTCGCTCGCGCCCTTCGTCTTCACCCTCTCACACCCGGCTGCCATCTTCTGGGGCGACAAGCTTGCCATGGTATACAATGAAGCCTGGGAAGCAACCTCACACAGCGCCTTGAAGCAAGGCAGACCGCCGAACGACGCCTTCAACAAAGACACGATAGATACACTTCGCGAATATATGCAAGGCCGCATACCCCGACCTATCGCCGCCTCCGAACTGTCCGAAGACCATGCGACCACTACTGGGAAGTCTCCTGTTGTGTGCAGTCCTATACACAACAACACCAAGGTCGCAGGCGTCCTGGTACAAATCTTCAGCAAAACACACCTCAGTAACAAAGACGCCAAGGAGAAGGCGTCAAAGGAGGAGGCACATCAGAAGAATTCAACCAAGGAAGACATGAACGGTCTTGTGAATCATGAGGAGACTGCCTTGGACCGTCAGCCTTTCTTTCAAAAGTTTGCAGAGATGCTGCCAACCGGTCTTGCCATCCTCAACCACAAAGCAGACCCACTATTCGTCAACCACCAATTCCACGACCTGACCGCACACCGTGGTCCCAACCAATCGTTCAGAATGTGGCCCGAGACCATCCATCCAGACGACTATGAACGAGTCATGAACGAATATCACAAGGCCTTTGATTCACAGACGGATCTGGAAACAGAGTTCAGGGCTTTTGGCGAGAACCAGTGGCGACTGTTTTTGATGCGACCACTCGGAAAGAACAATCTCCAACAATTTGATCTGCGACAATTTGGTGGATATATATGTGCTCTGATCGACGTATCCGACATGAAGAATGCCGAGCTTGCTCAAACCAGAGTTGCCAAAGAAGCCCGCGAAAGAAAGCAGCAGCAAGAACGTTTCATCGATATGATCTCACATGAGATTAGAAACCCACTGTCTGCTGTCTTACACTGCGCTGAGAACATAATGGATGCTGTAAAAGACGGCGAAGCAAAGTCTGACAATATTGCTGTCGACGAAATTGTTGATGCTGTCCACACCATCCAACTCTGCGTAGATCACCAAGTAAGTCTTGAGCTCTCACTTCACTCACAATTGTCGGCTGATTTGCCTTCNCAGAAAACTCTCGTAGATGATGTGCTCAGCTTCTCAAAACTCGACGCCTCAATGCTCTCGCTTGCTCCGAGGTAAGCAATTTTGATCCGAGACTGCAAGCACCTGCTGACTTTCAACAGAGCTACAAAACCAAAAATCCAGATGGCAGACACACTCAAGATCTTCCAACCAGAACTACGCAAGCGAAAGGTCGAGTTTAGCTACAACATCAAACCTGAATACGACAACTGCAACGTAGATTGGGTCATGGCAGATCTTGTAAGGGTCAGTCAGGTGATCGTCAATCTCATGACAAACGCCATCAAGTTCACGACAAAGTCCGAACGCAAGAAGAAGATTGACATCGAAGTCGCTGCCTCAATAGAGAGACCAGCATCATATCCACCCAATGTGGTCTTCTTCAAGACGGACGAAATAGGCCTGAAAACTGATGCAACCGGCAACCCTGAGTGGGGCGATGGTGAACCGCTCTACATCATGGTTGCAGTCAAGGACACTGGAATTGGCATAAGCGAGGAGAATCAGGCCAAGCTGTTCGAACGGTTCCAACAAGCCACGCCCAAGACCGGACAGATGTATGGCGGTTCCGGACTCGGTCTCAATATTGCCCGTAAAATGTGCCAGTTGCATGGTGGAGAGATCGGAGTCAGCTCGGTTGAAGGTGAAGGGTCAATCTTTGGGTTCTTCTTCAGAGTGAGACGAGGTGGTGAACCAGAAGACGCTGATAAGCTGGAGCCGAAGGAGCTCTCAGAAAGACTCAAGAAATCTGGGCACGTGGAGATGACAGAAGTCGATGAGGAAAAGGTGTCGGAAGACTTGAAGAACATCCCCGGAGAAAACACTGGAACGAACAGCGAAAATCCCCCAAAAGACCGATGGCAACACACAGCTGATATGGCGGACCGGATGGGCGAAAAGCACAACAACAGCAAGTCAACAGGCGACCAAGGCGAAACATCACATTCCAGGGCCCAAGATGATGAGTCTCAACGGCAACAGAAGAGACCGGCCAATGCAGGACGAAGTTCACAACGACCTGATCCGACATTTGAAAAGCGGAAATCGGGTCATTTCGAAGATAATGACAAGCAAGCTACGGAAGACCCTGAACACGAAAGGAAATCTGCAAAAAGGTATGAGAACACTGGCAAATCTGTTAAACAGATTTCAAACCCACACAGCGACTCGAGGCCTACTATACTTTTCGTGGAGGTACGTTGTTCCGCCCCTTCATCATATCAATCACTCACATGGCTCTTTAGNGATAATCTAATAAACCAGAAACTTCTGAANAAGAAGATCGAATCCAAAGGCTTCCAAGTTACGACCGCCGACAACGGAAAGGAGGCTTTGGAGATGATCACGGCTCGTTCCTCCGAACACAAACCTCCCTTTGACTGCGTACTCATGGACCAGGAGATGCCTGTCATGGATGGCAAGACTGCTTCTCGAGAAATCAGAAAGTTTGAAGGCGACAATAATCTGCCGGCTGTCAACATCATCGGTGTGACGGCTAACGTGAGACAAGAACAACAGAGCGAGATGACCGAGGCTGGAATGAACGATGTCATTGCTAAGCCATTCAAGATGGAGGAGTTGCTCGAGAAGGTCAGAAGAGGCAGCAAGTAGCGAGGATGATAAACGTTTTGCATGAAGGGAAAGGATATGGAATGATGACGGGTACGAGCAGGAAAGCATTTGGGTGATTCTCTTCTTTTTGTTGCATAGTATGAACTTGCGCGGTCATGACGACGATTTACGATGCTGCAAAGTACGCGACACTCTCACTCCATAATTCAGATCCGGTGATGATCTTGTCGCAAAACTCCAAACCCACTAATGCCATACGAGCATTGCATGCTTCCAGCCGCTGGCCGCGGGCACCGCAGAGCGCCAAAAGGTTTCGTATGAGATAATTTTGGCTCACCGTTTAAATGCCGAAGAGAAACCTTCCACCCCGTCTGACGCTCAGGCTGACTATAACAACCTCGTTCCCTCATTCCGGATGGTGACTTGAATATGGCAAGCCCTTCTATATGGCTCCATGAGCGATACCACGATGTCGACCAATGCCACCAACACAACGATCACCACCGAGACCTGTGGGTACTGGATGGTCGAAGGAGCTATTCCTGAGGCCGATTCCGAAATTTCGGGCATAGGCGCGATACTGGCCTTCCTTCTCAGCGCATACTTCACATTCGCGATTGTACTGGTCTCATATCTACTGGGCTCCATCGACATAGGTCTCCTAAGACCAGTGGATCTCTATGTCCACCGACTCCCATCACAGCGACGAACAAGCCCCTCCTGGCATAAAGCACTGCAACAATGCGTTCTGCTGCTCAGCGACCAACAGATAGTCACCGGTATCGCTATCTGTATCGCTGGTTTCATTGGTCTACATGGCCACATCTCCGTTTACCACTTCCAGACAGTCATCTCCCTAGCTTGGATGTCAAGTTCGGTTCACCTCTCGGCTCTAACAATGCTAGGAGAATACTTTCGCAAGCGACCTGGTGTGCTAGGTTGGCGGATCGTTGGTATGCTGATACTCTTCATCCTCTTACTGGTGGCTTTGGTGCCCACTGCATCTAATCTCTGGGCTATCTGGTACACAGCAGAAAGTGGAAGAGATAATGGAAGAACTAGCTGGGCTATTCCAGCCAGGTGTTTCTTCTTCAAGACTTGGGGCGAGGGAGTCAATCCCGACGCACCTCTGGCGTATCTGATCTTGATCCTGTCCTATCTCTGGAAGATTGGTGCATTGTTCAAAAGCTCCAGAAACGTGTTTCATCGTCGAATCAGAGGACCTTACGAATACTTGCTAGAGCGCATCCTACATACCGAAGCGCTCAAAGCCTCCAATCGCCGCGAAAAGCGAAAGTCTCTGTCGTGGACATATCATGCTACCATGATGGTCTATATCATCCTCCTGGCATTGTTCGAGTTCAGCGCATCTTTCGCCGCATCACTATGGCTATCCTATGTTGGACTTGTCTATGGAACCATTCAACTCGTCATACCACGTCAGCAGAATGCTTGGTGGAACAACAAAGAGAACTCATGGACATTTGGCCAGATTGTACCGCTTGTGCTGCTTATCCAACCACTTGGCGCCATTCTTGAGAACTACAAGCCGCGCAAACACAGGAACAGGAGCGATCGTGACTCGCTATCCAGCGAAGAAGCGTACGAGCTTGGTTCCGGGGCACATTCTACTATGCTGTCTCATCGAAATTCCTCGGACGAGTTTCAACCTAGCTTCTCAGAAAAGTTTGCTGCGCTGGAAGTCCTCAGACCATCTCAACGCTCGGTCGAGGTGCTAGACCATCAGATGCCATTTTACAACTCGATCCTGTTTGCCACGATCATTGTCTGGATCCAGATCAGTATTGCGGTCATCTCCTCCATAGTATTCTGGATTGACGCTGACAGTATCGGTTATATCACAAGTCACAACTACTTCTTCGTCTTGGCAGGAGTTGGATGTTCTATCGGTGTTCTGATTCTGTGGACTGTGGCCTCTATACCTTTTAGTCGGGTGTTCAAATGACCAATTATAGATGCAGCTTTGATTAACTCTTCTGGAAAGCGCTCGCCAGAATATATTAGGCTGTCGCGTACCTTTCTCCCTGACCGTTTTCGCAGAAGAACCCTCTATCAGAAATCGTGGTTTTCAGGTCGCTAGTCCTGGAACACGGTCGCGAAGCTGGATGTGACAGGGTCGCTTCTGTTGCTGACTAAGCTCTGGAAGCAAAAACGCTGGAAGAAACGAAGGTCCTCATAATTGCACAACCTCCTTCTATTTCCAAAGCTTCGCCTACTTCGACCAGACGTCCAATACGGTCAGCATCGTCCCATATTTGAGAGTTCAAGATCTCCGACGTGTTGACTTCGCAAAGGCTGATGTCTCACACCACCTTTCGCGACGACTACTTGTGACTTGCGCCACCAACGCAACCTCTTCTTGCGCGATGCAACTCCCAAATCCAATGAGAGCCTCTATGCTCCGTCACCCACATGTACAAGTACACGACCCCGAGTGTCTGAAAAGATAGTACTTCTGCCGGTTCCGCCTTCTGAATTGCAGATACCTGCATGCCTGGATGCGAGCTAAGCCTCACTGCTGAGCGCTCACGGTGGAGGCTCAGCGATCGAACACAGCCATCTGAAAGAGACTTGTCAAAAGCACTATCATCACGCCAATTCCGTGGTGTTGATTTGTCGAAAATCAGCTTTGTTCCACCTCTTCTTCGTCTCGTCTACCTTCTGAACATGTTCGCTCCATTTGGAAACCAGACCGCTAATACCTCTGCGGCCTGGCACCCGGAGCCTCGAGGACGCGGCACATTCAACGTTCTTTTCACCTGCTTAACGACTATGATCTTGTGCGTATGGACAGCAGTACACCTCAATATACCAGAACAAAATGGAGGGAAGAAACAGAATTTCTTGCGTAAACCTGGATGGCTTCTTCTGGCTTTGCTTGCTCCAGAGATCGTCGCTTGGAATGCGTGGGAACAGCGACGAGTAGCTCGGGAGCTAATGGATAATTTTCGTTCCCCAGGACGGCCTCCTGGCTGGTTCAGACAGGCGGCACAGTCCACTCGTCCCGGCTGGTTTCAACGAGCATGGCATGCTGGCAAACTTTACTCCCTGTGTTCAAAGGTATGGAAGGGAGCCCAAGATTTGTGACCTATTTCTCATTACGTTGTGGCAGAGACCTTGTCTAGATTCTGAGCAGCTGTCTCTGTCCAGTTCAACTTCAAGAATAACCCTAGTCCATGGTTTCTATGCAGCTATGGGCGGCTATGTGATTCAATCTCATTTTCTGGACCGACAGTATCCCATCAGCGGTCATGGCAGGCTGATCTTGACTGAGTATGGCGTACAGTGGTTATTGACTTGTGCCCCTGGAGTTTTTCCTAACCTAACTCGAAATGAAATACTCGACAAAAGCAAGGCCAGTACTCTTGCCAAGACCCTGACATGTATACAAGCAGTCTGGTTCTGTGTTCAGTGCATTGTGCGACTGACAATGAACACTTCAATCAGTCTTCTTGAGCTCAACGTTTTTGGACATTGTATCTGCACGTTCATCATTTATGCAATCTGGTGGAATAAGCCTATGGACATCTCTGAACCAACTCTTTTGAAAGTCGAAAGAGGGCTGGTCGCCCTGCTCTGCTCTATGACTTCAAGAACGGTGCCAAGACTACCTTATCCTCTCGCCGACTGTGTTGAGACAGGATATAGGTATTATCGGCGTTATCAATTCCCATCTGATATGTCGCACCTTCCAGGCGTTCAAGAATTCTCGCAATGGAAACACTCACGCGACATGGGCACCCGTTTCCATTCTCTTCGCTCTTTGGTCTGCAGCGAGAACATACCTCCGCTCGGAGCGGGTCTCGATGTCGACCTTGACGAGAAACGAATAGATAAATTTGCAGGGCTACGAACCGAACGACTCAAACAGCTCTTCAATCTTGACGCCTCACATCCACATATGTAAGTCGATAATGTACACCGCAGTATAGGCGCTGACTGGATCCGTAGCAAAGCCTCCATGTATGAGAATACTCGCAAAGGGACCGTCAGAATAGCTGTAGGCACTGAGCAGATAGGGTTGACATACTATCTATCTCGCAAAAAGCTAGAGCTGAGTCTCGAAGCCAGAGTGTCTAGGCAGCTCGAGAACGAGCAGCCGACCTTGGAAGAGACAGACAAGATGTCGGAGTATTATTACTGCCTGGAACGATCGTATCTAACGTGGCTCGATATAGTAAGTCGGACTCCCAGATTCATGGAAGACATGCCCAGTGAAGACAGACCTCCTCGTTCCTTTGTCAATCGGACCCATGACTGGATTTTCAGACTGAACCCTAAGCCTCAAGTGTCGTCGAAATCGTCTTTGTGGTTCTTCAACCCTCATAGCTTAATGATATATCTCCACGAACTTCTCAATGCATGGGGAATGATCCAACGACTCCCGGAGTGGCTAGCTATGTCTGCAGCGGCCTTCATGTACGGTGGGCTACACTTGCTGGCCTGGAACGCTCCTTTCCATACTTCAACCTATGGTTTGCTCTGGAAGATCTCAGGCATTACCACCGCGAGTCTTGGTGTCATACCCCTGCTAAACGCGCTCGTTTTCCACAGAATCTTCTTACATTCTACCAATTCTGTGTTTCTCGATTGCCTCTCGAAACCTATGATTATCTTGGCTTACCTTGGAATGATTACGTTTGCACCACTTTACGTCTTTGCCAGAGTCTACTTGGTGGTCGAGAGCTTTCACAGCCTTGCGTACTTGCCGGAATCCGTTTTGGCCACGCCAAACTTTTCGCTCTACTTCCCTCATATCGAATGAGGGGAGCGCTGTTCTGAATGGCCTGGACTGGTTGGTATTTGGTTCTCATCATGGCCTCCATGATCATCAGCTTCGGTATCGTATCGATTTACATGAGCGCCTGCATGTACATCGAGGACATCTCAATCTCAACGGTGCTGTGCCTGCTCCAGACCAACGGCCCAGCTGATATCAAGGTATACTATTCAAGCTACTCCGCCCAAAAGACTTGTGAGATACTGGCCAGTCGGAACGCAAGAGCGACATATACAAGCATCGACCGCATGGGCTGCAGCCACTGCGACTGACTATACCGACGGAAAGGCGGTGCGTTGATCCGATCGGCTAATCACGCTGCATAATGCAACATCTCTTGCAGTCAAAACAAGCCTCGGCTGTCTCTTGGCCATGGTGTGGTAGAAAGTCAAAGTCCAGACTTCGTCTCAGCCTCCTCTTTTGCAGGTGCAGCATTTATCCCGTGTCTGTGGGGTTGTGACCTCTAACCGACCACCCATCTCCGCATTTTAACCGCTGTCAACTGCCTGCTTTGGTTCAGGTGCGATGGTACCTGAGCTTGCATTATGATCGAAGGCATGGACCAATACATGATGGGAGACCTCATTCCAGGCTGGCCGTATTACACCCTGGGCTACAACATCTACACCGAGGAGAAGTTCACCGTTTCATAGCCTTTAACCGGTCCACCTGCTCGAGCTTGCCCATGTCGTAGACACTGCGTGCCAGCGAGAATATCCACGAAGCGGGGTCCTTCATGCCCGCTAAAGTCAGGCGCTGCTGCATTTCATGGATGGCTGGACCGATGAGTGTATCAAAGATGCAGCAGCCGACCATTCTGGACTTCGCCTATGTATCTCACCTTGCGGCAAGCCGGCAATGTGTAGGGTATAGTACAGACACTGTATGATGGGCTCATGGTAGTATATAAATACTGCTCGCCGCCGTGGTGAATCGTACGCAACGACATTACCATCACCTCCTCACAGCAATGTCTCCTCTCCTTGCTCTTACAGGCCTGATTGCGGTCGCCGCTGCACAGCAGATTGGCAAGACTCCTGAAGTCCACCCAATGCTGCCGACCCAGCTCTGCACCACCCGCCATGGATGTGTGACCCAGCAGACCTCGGTCGTGCTCGACGCCCTGACCCACGCGATCCAGGACATCAAGACCGGCGCCTCCTGTGAGAACTCGACTGGTTTCCCGGATCAGACCATCTGCCCCAGCACTCAGGTTTGTGCCCGCAACTGCGCCATCCAGGGTATCAACAACTACGCACAGCATGGCGTCACCGTCAGCGGCAACTCCATGACGCTCCACCAGTATCTGAACATCAATGGTGTCGAGACAAGCGTCTCTCCGCGTGTGTACCTACTCGCTCCTGGAGGTCAAAACTACGATCTCCTGAAACTCCTCAACCAGGAGTTTACCTTCACTGTGGATGTCAGCAACCTTCCTTGCGGCATGAACGGTGCCCTCTATCTCTCCGAGATGTCTGCTACCGGTGGCCGCTCGTCCCTGAACCCCGCTGGCGCGGCATACGGTACCGGATACTGTGATGCACAGTGCCCCAAGTCCGCTTGGATCAACGGTGTAGCCAACATCAACGACAACGGTGCCTGCTGCAACGAGATGGATATCTGGGAGGCCAATGCCGTGTCCACTCAGTTCACACCGCACGCTTGCAACATTACCGGCTTGTACGAGTGCTCTGGTGCCGCTTGCGGTGGCAACGGTGTCTGCGATGAGTCGGGATGTGGCTATAACTCGTACGCTTATGGCAACAAGACCTTCTACGGGTACGGAGACGTCGTCAACACGAAGCAGGTAAGTGATCGTGACAGACCGTATACAAGGCCACTTGCTGACTCCTTTNNCCAGCCCTTCACGGTCGTCACGCAATTCCACACGAATGATAACACCGCCACCGGCACGCTCAGCAACATCACCCGCCTCTACATCCAGAACAACAAGGTCATCCAGAACGCGGTCGTCCAAGTTGCCGGTATGGCCGTCAACTCGGTCGAGGACTCCTTCTGCGAGGTCGTGGCTTCTTCCTTCCAGCAGCGCGGTGGTCTCGCGCAGATGGGCAAAGCAATCGGACGCGGTATGGTCCTCGCCATGTCCGTCTGGAACGACCCGGGCCAGTTCATGAACTGGTTGGATAGCGGCAATGCTGGTCCATGCAATGCTACGGAGGGTAATCCAGCCCTGTAGGTATCCCTGTTCATCTGTATGTTTTGCATTGGCTGACATTTCGTTTCACAGNNCATTGAGGCCGACGACCCAACTACGAGCGTTACCTTCAGTAACATCAAGATCGGAGATATCGGATCGACTTACAGTACTGGCCATCATTGAGACAGATCTGGCTTAGCTATTCTTGCTGCTCCTGGTCTATAAGCAGTTTTATATAACATTCTTCATAAGTTTCTCGATTCAGCAGAAGTTTCGAAATGTCAAGTGTCGCGAATGCTTAGGTTGTGGGGTATCCTCGTTTTCGGCCACGTTGAGGGGAAATGTATACTGTTTAGATGACCCAAAGCCAGTACAGACCATTCTAAGAATGCCTTTTTCTCTCGCCTTGTGCTCGTTGAACTAGATGTTCTGTGGTCAATTATGTTCATGCTTCTGATGTTGATGCTGGCGGGGTGAAGATGTAGGAAACAAACGGCAGTTTTAGACGATCTCGGCTGCTCTTGCCGCTTCCCGCTCGCTTCGTCCATCCAACTGTGCAACGCTTTACGACGGGCAAGGAAACAACAGCAACCAACAGCTGAAAATCACCGTTTGCCCAACGTTGTGTTCCTGGAACAGATCTTCAAGATGAATATCTATTCTACATGAAACAGTGATTCGATTCTAGCAACCCACTATTGGACACTCGTGGCATGGCATGCAAGGTCTAGGTCTCTGCATGGCATTGGCAACCTCCCTAACGGCGCTGCGACTTCTCCTTTGTGTGTTTTCTCTCCTCAAATTTCGAGGCAGAGAGTACCGGCGTCGGTCGCTTTCGATGAACGTTGGAGGTTGCGGCATGGGCGTACGTTTTGTTCGTTGTCCCTTGCGGTAGGTGAACTTGGTTGCGGTAGGTGGAAAGGTATATCTAGGTAGGCGGTGGCCTCTCAGAACCTTCAACTCTTTTCTTCAAGCCTCCTTTTGTCGTTTGTGGTGCTTATACACTCTTTCTTATGACTGCGGTCTTTTTTGGCTGCTGATCACTCTCTTTTCGTGTCTCGACTCTGGAGTCGAACACCATTTATCAATAATATCAACAGGCAAAGAATAGTTGGTTGAGGATACAGGCACCATGTACTCGACTGTGGCCATCCTTTCTGGTCTTTTGACTTTGATCACTTTCACCACCACCGTGACTGCCCACGGTTTCGTTCAAGGCATCGTCACCAACAACCACTGGTACCCTGGCGCCCAACCCTGGTGGCGCGTCAACCCAAACGTCGCTCATGCCAAAACCGCCGGCTGGTCCTCCCTAAACCAAGATCTTGGTTTCATCTCTCCTTCCGAATACAACACTGCAGCCATTGCTTGCCACAAGAGTGCCAAGTCCACGAACACACGTATTCCTGTCAAGGCTGGCGATAAAGTCAAGCTGCTCTGGAGTGACTGACCTTCTAGCCATAAAGGGCCGGTTATCACGTATCTTGCCAAGTGCCCTGGTGATTGCAGTATTGTGAACCCGACTACTCTTGACTGGTTCAAGATTGATCAGGCGGGGTTGATTAACGGAAATCCTGCACCTGGGTAAGCATCTTTCTCTCTTCCGTGTTTCCAGGGAAACCAAAAGCGCTGACTAAAACCCACAGCNACATGGGCCACCGATACCCTCATCGCCAACAACAACTCCTGGACCATCACTATCCCGCCCACCCTAGTCCAAGGTTCTTACGTTCTGCGTCACGAAATCATCGCCTTGCACAGTGCAGACCATGACAACGGCGCCCAAAACTACCCCAACTGCATCAATTTCCAGATCTCTGGCAAAGGCACTGCCAAACCTGCTGGAGTGAAAGCTACGAAGCTATATACTGCTAAAGATAAGGGAATTGCGATTAGTATTTATTGGCCTGTGTTGAAGAGTTATACTATTCCTGGACCGACCTTGTGGAAGGGGGCTGTTAAGAGGTGGGTTGAGAAGATTTGGAAGGCGTGACGGGAGGGAGAATTAGAATAATAAAAATAGTAATAGATAATATACATGTCGTAAAAGCCCCCGGTAGGCTATCATTCTCGCTCTTGCCTCTGACATCTCTCTTATGGCTGCATATAGTGACTTGTTGTCTATAAAAATGCACAGTTGCTTTGACGTTTAAGGTTTGTTCCATTGAAACCTCCTTGAAAGAATATGTCTCTATGGACATCATCATGTTTCTCAGAGATATCGTGCATTTCTATAGCTGCAACTAAACCGACTTTGAAAATCGGAAAAGAGCGACAGTAAAATCATCATATAGCTACCGCTCTTTCCTCATTGTTGATCAGTGTTTGCCCTCGTGCATACACGCAATCTCTACACCTTTGTCTGGCCCGGGACACATGTAGATTTGAGTACTGTGCATCGACCGGACCATCGTGTTCGAATGTCGCGTCCTCAGTACAAAGCGAACTAGCCGTAGGTTTGTGGTCAAGCAACACAGTTGCCACCAGTGCTTGTTGGTGCAAGCGTCGTTCCATAAGGACAGAGCAGGATGATGCAAAGACATGTTTTTATAGCGTGCTCGATAGCATGGGAGATGCAGAAGTGACGAGCATGAGTTGTTCTGAAAAAGTTTGTAATGATACTATAAAATCCAAGCGAGCTGGGTAATCTTTATTCTAGTTGTGATGCCGACAAATGATAAATAATATCTACAGCACAAGCCTGACTTCTACACACTCTATCTCATGCGACATACAAGGCAAATCGGCAAACACATTATCCGACGACCTTCTCAACTTCCCAGGCACCACCAACGCGTTTCTGCACCACCTTCCTTGCACCCACGGGCCAAGGTGTGCCTTCCTTTTCTCCTCTCAAACTCAGACCAACCCAGACTTCTCTACGCTCTCTGCCATCAGCACCTCTAGGCAATTGCTCAATCTTTCCAACCGGCTTGCCGACTTCCAATAACGGCGTGCCTTCTGCAAGATTTGCCAATTGCTTAGCTGTCACTGTTGTCAGAGGGTGGAGTCTAGTCTTAGGTATCGTGTCAAAAGGAGGCGAAGGTGCTTGACGCGAGAGATGCGAGTAGATGATATAATCAGGCATCTCGGGGACTGTCAATCTCGCCAACACAGACGAGGGATGTACGTAAGAGAGTTTGGCTGCGGCGCGGGCTTCAGGGTCTTGGCCTACGATGTCTCCACTGCTGGAGGTGAAGAGTGTTCGATAGGGTACTTCGATCGCACGGCGAGGGTTACGGGATAGTGCTACGCCGATGATGTCGGCGCGGACAGCGACTTGGTCGATGAATCCGGCTGCAACGAATTGTTTGAGGATGGCGCGTTGCTTGTCTGTGGGTGGCGGCAGTGTCTTTTGTGAAAGTGTTGGGTCATCGGTACCAGTACGGGAGTGACTGCGTACGATAGCTGTTAATTGCTGTTTTAGTTGTCCAGCTTCTTTCATGGCCTTTTCGCGCAAGAAGTAGTCGGAACAGAAGGATGCAGGAGAGGATGAAGCAGAGTATGCGGCCATTGCTGTCAACAACTTCAATGCGTCACTACGGTCGTCCCAGCGTGAGAGTGTAGCGTGAGCTTTTCCGTATGCCCTTCGCTTGACTTCTGCTGCCGAGGCGGCGATGTTATCTGCTTCTGTGCGGATTTGACGCTTGGCAAAACGTTCTCTGGCAGTGTCGTTCTCGTCATCCGACTCTTCCTCATCAGGAGCGTTCTCGAGATTGTATTGAGTTTGAGGGATGAAGAGCTCGGGTACAGCAAGAGAGGCTACGAGAGCTATCGTGTGTGCTGAGAGGTTGTAACGTCTGCCCAACAACAGCATTCTTGCGAATCTCGGTGACAAGGGGTATGCGGCCAACTCTTTTCCAGTCTCTGTGATCTTGCCATGTGCGTCGATAGCACCAAGGTAGGTAAGGAGTTTTTCGGCTTTGGCGAGTGCCTTGCGGTCAGGTGGTGTTGGGAAGGNGAAGTTGACTACAGTTTGAATGTCCATGTTCTTGAGCGATAGAACAACGCCCTCGATTGGTGATCTCAGAATCTCGGGGATGGCGTACTCTTCGAAGTCGCGCTCGTAGACAGCCGACGAGTAGAGGCGGTAACAGTGACCTGGTCCTGTACGACCAGCACGACCGGCTCTCTGTGCAGCACTGGCCTTGCTGATAAAGTCAATCTCGAAGGTTTGAACACCGGTCGATGCTTCGTATTTCTTTTCTTTTGAGCGTCCACAATCAAAGACGTAGCGAACTCCAGGAATGGTAAGAGATGTTTCGGCAACGTTGGTGGCAAGAACGATCAGTCTCGAGCCTGCCGGCGGTTCCTCGAAAACCTTGAGTTGTTGCTTTGTGGGAAGTTGCGAGTAGAGAGGTAGCACATGGACTCTGAGCGCTTCCACGGGTTGCTCTTCCCCTTCGATCTCGAACTCCTTGTCGTCCTCTTCATCATCCAGACCTCTGATCTCAATGTCCGAGTCGTCGTCATCATCATCGTCCCTTCTCGACACAGGCTGAGCCTCGGCGTCCATGTCATCAATCTCGAGCGGTGCATCTGCAGCAGATACATGAACTCTGGGTTGCTTGACCTGACTTCCAGTATCGGCAGGGAATGCTTGACGCAGTTTCTTTGCGAGCTGAATGATCTCTTGCTGGCCAGTAAGGAAACAGAGCATGCCACCAGGTGGCAGCTTCTTGTGACCTCTACTGATCTTGTGGAACATGTCATCAACATAGTCATGTGTTGTCTTACGGGCGAAATGATCAGTAACGGGGAATTGTCTGCCCTCTGCCTTGACGATCGGGGGTGGGCCATTTCTGAAGAGGCGGGTGTTTTCGGTGAAATCGGTAATGCGGAGAGTGGCACTCATGATGACCAGCTTCAGTGGGTAGTACTTTTCAGGCTCCTCCTTTGCCATCTGAGCACGAAGGTCCACGATTCTGCTCATCATACCAATCAGAATGTCGGTGTTGACGGAGCGTTCGTGGGCTTCATCGATAACGATAGCAGAGTATCTGGACAGGATGAAGTCGTTGGCAATTTCTCTCAGCAGAATACCATCAGTCATGAACTTGATAGCAGTGTCCTTCGAGACGGTGGTGTCGAAGCGAATCTGGTAACCGACACGATCTTTCATGTCGCACAATTCAGTGCCCACACGCTCTGACACACTGACAGCAGCGACACGACGAGGTTGAGTGACACCAATCATGCCCTTGGCCTTGCCCTCTCCATCTGTTTGTCCGATCTTGCTGCCGTAGCCACTTTCGAACATCATCTGGGGAACTTGAGTTGTTTTACCGGAACCAGTGGCACCCCAAACGACAAGGACGTTGTTGTTGTGAACGGCTTCCATAATCTTCTGCTCTTCTTGCACAACAGGCAACTTCAATCTCGCTTCCTGGATCTCGGNGGTGCGAGGAATGACCAGACTGACGGCAGGGCGGTTGTCTGACTCTGTGGTGGCGGATACGGCGAGTTCGGGAGGGAGGGTTTCTGGTGAAGGAGCGCGAGGGACGAAGTTTGTTGGTTGTTTGACCGTCGTCGAGTTTACGGTATCGAGATTTGTCGAGGGAACGAAGCCTATGGCCTGGTTTCGTTGCTCGGTAGCCCACATCTTGAAGGCAGACGAACGAGCCTNTTGCGCCTCCTTGACGGCCTCTGCGTCTTCCATGTCCTCGTCCGACTCCGACTCGTCTTCCGAATCTTCATCTGAGTCTTCCTCGTCTTCATCGTCATCGTCCTCCTCGTCCTCTTCCGAGTCTTCCTCGCCGTCTTCGATGTCGTCTTCTGAATTCTCATCCTCATCCTCGTCGTCTTCGGCATTCTCGTCGCCAGAGAAGCCTTCCCATTCGGGCTCCTGGGCGACTACAGGGGCAGACTTGGTGACGACCTTTGTGCGTTTCCTGCTCTTGATGACTGGCTTTCCTTCCTCGTCTGTCTCGAGCGGTCTCTTCAAGCCACTGCCAAACAAGCCCTGGCCAGCGGCGAAGAGTCCACCTTTGCCTGACGCTGGCGCGGGCGCTGGTGCTAGAGCTTTGGCAGGAGCGAATTTTGAACCGTTGACTTGCGGTGTCAAAGTCTGGTCGTCCTCAGACTCGCTCTCCAACTCAAGCGCCGGCCTCTTTCGTTGCTCGAACAGAATAGCATCGTTGGCTTCAATGTTGATCCCTTGCTCTTTCTCCCTCAAGGCCCTCTCCATTCTCTCCCTCGCAGACTCTCCACCTCTTCCAAGCTTCTTCGAGCTCAGCAACAAACTCGTATCGACCTTTTGCGCGGCGAGTTTCTTGATCAGAGCCAAGTTTTCCTCCTTCTTGAGCTTGTTGTCGATGTACTTGTCCAGTCTCTTCTTTTTCTTGCCAGAGATGACCGATGTGCTATTCTGAGCGCGAATCTCGGCTTGGAGTGCAGTGCGACGGGCTTCTTTTTCTGAGGGCGTGGGAGGGACGATTTCGGCGGCGTTTGCATCTTCAGGTTCGTCGTGCGAGTGCGAGTTCTTTGCTTTGGCTTTGGCAATCCTGCCCTTCTTACGATCGCGGGGTACAAACTTGGGCGGCATGGTTGTGATTAGGCCTGCCTAGGAGTGTATGAGAAGAGAGAGAAGATGTACTCGTCCATAAAATGTCGGACTGGCGATTGCAACTTTTCCGATTTAAGCTCATGCATGCCGGCGGCTCGGCCCGCTGAAGCTGCGGGGTCTAGCGTTGCTTGTGAAGTTGTGCTTGTGTTTGCTGCTGGCATGTCGAACAGCTCCATTGCGAATACACCATTTCATCTTGTTTCGCAGTTGCCATGCAGACCCAATCGCAGTCCACCGCCACAATGTCACAACCACCGAATCTCACCTTCTCGACCTTTCCCGCACCCAGCAAATCAAGCAGCAACACAATCGCCGGCATACCCACCCAAATAACCGCCCTAAACTTTGCCGACAAGCTCGTCCTCACAATCTCGCAATCCGGCCGCTCGAACCACTGGCTCCACGTTCCTCTTGCTGGAGGCCGTCCNCTCGACAACGGTTTCCTGAATCCATCTTCCGAGACAGACGTCGATGCGAGTTTACTGCCATTTGCGCATCTGACAGCAACCACCGTGTTAGGAGGTACGAGGGGAGAATTTGAGGTGCTGGGTCAGACGCTGGCGACGACGCTGGCAACGGCGCTGTTGATGAGGAATCCGGAGGAGCAAAGGATGCTGGTCGTGGGACTGGGCTTGAAGAAGGCGGATCAAGGAAGAGAGGCTTTTGACGAGTTGGTTGGCGCTTGCTTGGAGTGTTTGTGAAGGACGAAAGAGGTTGGGAAGGATACACCGTGATGCCCGTGTCCAGAAATTTGCCGTGGACACCGTTGGTACAGCTGTACGAGCGAGGCACACTGCTGCAAATCAGAGAGGTCGACTGCACATGCAGAGCACACGTCACTCTCGAAGGACACCACATTCTTCAAAGCGCAAGACGCCCTCCAAGCGGTTTCAGACAGTTTGCGCCTTGAAACCGACTTGTCAAGTCTGCGCTGCAGGGAACAGAGGAACACAACACACACGAGGAAGCAGGGCAGCAACAAGCTGGAAAGGAAATGATCGTTCATTCAGAGACAGCCTCTTGGCCGATTCCACTCGTATACCCATAAGCCCTTTATCAAGACCTTTTGTATCAGCCTGGTCCATCCAGAAAACGCCTGAGCATCATGCAATCATGTCTGTACCCCATCTCTTTTTCGCGTCTACGCCATCTTGGCACTTCTCTCCCTCAGTCCATTGACAAGCACATCCACATTGGCCATGTCCTCGGCATCAAACTTGCCCTCGCCAACAACCTCTGCGGGCANGAACTTGACTGCCTCATCCAAGGCAGGCTGGTAGTTTCTAATCTCGGAGCTGATGACACGGATAGCCTTCTTGCGCACACCAGCATCCACGTCTGAGCAAAGCTTTGCGACCTTGGGAATTGCGCCAACAGCTAGTGCCTAGATTTCAAAGTCAGCACCTTTACTCCTTTTACGAGCAGAAACGAGAACAAAACTTACACGCTCCTGACACTTGATGTTGTTCTGCACCGCCGTGCCCAAACACCAACAAGCCATCTCCCTATCCTGTTTTTCCTCTGACTCCAACATCTGCACCAACGGCATCCACAACCCCAATGTCTCCATGTTATTCGCGTTATCGAGATTCTCGACCAATTGCTCGAAATTGTCCCAGGCGATGCCTTTGTTTTCGTGGTCGACGGAGGGGTCGTGGATGGCTTGCATGGAGGAAATCATACGGTCGGCATCAGAGGGGCCGCCCATTAGTTGGGCGAGCAGCTCGGGGTTGAGTTGTGTGCGTGGTTGGGTGGGTTCGGCGGTGTCTGAGACGGCCGAGTTTTCGATAGACCATTTTAGGAGGGTGTTGAGGCCTGGGTCGTTCATTGTGTGTGATGTAGTTGTGAAGGTGGATTGGTATGGGTGTGTCTCTTCGTCGAGCGTGTTCAATTGATGTAAGATTGCGTTTGAGAGATTTGTATTCGAGTCGTGTAGCAAGAAGTTGTTGCGACTGCAAAGGTGATGCGTATGAGTGTTTTGTGTTGCGCGGGCAGGAATTATTTTTGTGGTGACGCAGCAGTTTTGTTTCGCCAGGGCCGAGGCGCTCTCCACGAAGGTGGTGGCTGCTTCGAGACGCTTCGATTCTTTTTTTCTTTTTAATTTTTTCTTCTCGACTTCCTCATGGTCAGGGTCTCTCGAGTTTCTTGCATTATTGTAACTGCTAGACACCCTCACGCTTTCATAAATGGGTTGACTCCTGATGAAACGATAAGAAGCCCACCGCTCTGAGACGTACATATGCTAGCGAACAATCTTGCTCTTTACCTCTCGTTGCACACCAAAGACAAGCACTTTTCACAAATCTTGGAAGGATACCCGACAATTCTATACGTCAAAGTCGACCTCATCCAAGGTAACAAACAACAAAGCAGGGACAAGCTACGTGGAGAAGCCAGGCTCCATACAATCCTATCTGCTACATAACTCAAATTCCGCGGCAAAGACTCTTCTTACAAAGCAGCCTACTGCCCTTGTCATACCTGGGTCCGAGTTCTCCTTTACTTCATGTATGCGTTGCCCCTCCCTTCTCTACTTGCATATCCGCCTCATCAACCGAGGGCACAGTCATTGACCGGGTTGACAACGTACCTCTTCCCTCCTCGGCTTCGTGTGATCGTTAGTCATAAGTAGCATTGTTCACGGAAGCCTCTCAGAGACAGATGCATCTCCATGGTATTGAAGCAGCGATGGCTCGAGATCTCCTTGTTTTGGTATACCCGGTTTGCGTCCGTCATTCGACGAGCGGATGCCCCTATGCTCACTTTCGTGAGCTCGTGGCCGGAGGTATCACGGTCTGCTGAACACTTGTACGTACAGACCCTCTTCGACATGATCGACGAAGCAAGAAACTGTTTTCAAGATACTGCTAGTCAAGACACTTTGAGACGACCAGGAGCCTTCGGAATGAGCCTTTCTTCCGGAAACAATAAATATGCTGTTTGTCATCGGTGACGGAGCCTCTCTCGTTGATATTCTTATTCGTTCGCTTCTTGTAGAACGACCAGAAGTGTTGGGCGATTGCTTCACACCCAACAACATCATCTGAATGAGTACTTGCCTACCAAGAGGTCGATCACGACCATGCCGGGCTTTCCGACGAACGCAACCTTGTCTTGTACTGCATCAAGATGGCCACCCATAGCTGGATGCTGGGTTTTGGAACAGCACTGGCTCACATACTTCTTTGGCGCAACCTACCTTGAAGACACTCGGCCGATTCTCATATCCCATGAAGACAATACACGGTCAAGACATGGCGCGCTCAATTGATGGCTGATCAATGGTCATGCATCGGCAATCTAGCCGTGGTGTTGCTTGAAACCGTTGGCAGTTTCGCGACTCCAGCCCAGCAATCATCGGTGCTGAACGTTGCCGGGACCGGCCTGAGGCTCCGCGAAGCTCTTGATCGTGGGGGGCAGCGATTGACTTTCTTTTTCTCTGCCAGTCTGAGAGATGGTAGTCGATGACAAGGAGGCGTCTAATAGAGCGCAAGCGTGCTGGTGAAAAGGATTCGAGCATTCCATCAAGAGCAGACAGGTCTTTTGGTAGGCGTGAATGAAATACGGAGCGTCGTATCTAAAGGGGTCCTGGGAAAGTGGCAGAACCCCACTCCGCATTCAACAATCCTTCAAGCGCCGAGATGGTTCCAAAGGGCTGGCGAAATGATTGCTGCTGGGACGGCCGTTCGACAATCAAGGCTGGGACGTCGTGTCGACGCGTGAAGACACGAAAGACGATGAGGATTGAAGAATAGAGACTCGGGAGAGGGCGCAACGTCTAGCCGCCATGCAGCATCGCACTTGGCATGATGTAGTCGGGTTGGGAGCTGCTGAGCTTAGTCGTGGGCGTGTTACGCGTCCTGCACGACGCAGTCAGGCAGCTGCATTCGGCAAGAGGTATATAGGGCAGCAGCGAGAGTGAGCAGAGTGACATGCACATATTCTTCTACGGACATATTTTCTTATCCAAGTGAACAGAGACAGCTCGTGCAGCACACGCAACGGGGCTTTGGCTGTTGATAACCGGAGGCTTAGACTTGCCAGCCCAGCGGACCAATCGGGAAAGGTTGGCTAGCATCCTGCACAGGCCAAGGAATTGGACCTCACACACCGCCCGGTTGGACGACAAGTGTTCCAACTTTCCCCTTCATCACCTCCATTAACCCCACCGCGCGTGTCCCATCTCAAGCAGCTCAAATCCTCGCTGCAGCTTGCTCTCTACCACACCTTTTCAACCCACATCCACTAACAACACCGCCGCAATGGAAGGTGAGTCTCTCTCTGGTGCTGCTGCGTGCTGCCCGCGCACCCCTCACACCTCCCAACCCTTCCTTGTCCCTATCGCCACCCTCGCCGTCTCACCTCCACCGAGCATCCGCTGACCACTTTTCGCGTCTACAGAGGAGGTCGCAGCTCTCGTCATCGACAATGGGTAAGAATCATCGCCGTCCGCGCCTTCCGCCGTCGTTGCCTGTGGGATTACAAGTCATGCGCCATTGCGTCGCCATTGACACGATCTCACAGCTGCGTCCAGCTCAGTGGCGCGCAAACTCGAAGCTCCAGGACCGTCACAGCTAACACATTGGCCACAGTTCGGGTATGTGCAAGGCCGGTTTCGCCGGTGACGACGCACCCAGAGCCGTTTTCCGTAAGTCCCCTCAGAGCTTCCAAAACTCGTCTCTCGCACATCATCTAACGCGCTGCNNAGCCTCAATTGTCGGAAGACCTCGCCACCATGGGTACGCAGCCCTTTTTGCAAGCTGATTTCGAACTCGAATTGACAATGACGCAGTNATCATGATTGGTATGGGCCAGAAGGATTCATACGTCGGTGATGAGGCACAGTCCAAGCGTGGTATCCTCACCCTGAGATACCCCATTGAGCACGGTGTCGTTACCAACTGGGACGACATGGAGAAGATTTGGCACCACACCTTCTACAACGAGCTCCGTGTTGCCCCCGAGGAGCACCCCGTCCTGCTCACCGAGGCCCCCATCAACCCCAAGTCCAACCGTGAGAAGATGACCCAGATCGTCTTCGAGACCTTCAACGCCCCCGCCTTCTACGTCTCCATCCAGGCCGTTCTGTCGCTGTACGCTTCCGGTCGTACCACCGGTATCGTCCTCGACTCCGGTGACGGTGTCACTCACGTCGTCCCCATCTACGAAGGTTTCGCCCTTCCCCACGCCATCTCGCGTGTCGACATGGCCGGTCGTGACTTGACCGACTACCTCATGAAGATTCTTGCCGAGCGTGGTTACACTTTCTCCACCACTGCCGAGCGCGAAATCGTTCGTGACATCAAGGAGAAGCTCTGCTACGTCGCTCTCGACTTCGAGCAGGAGATCCAGACTGCCAGCCAGAGCTCTTCCCTCGAGAAGTCCTACGAGCTTCCCGACGGTCAGGTCATCACCATCGGTAACGAGCGTTTCCGTGCCCCCGAGGCTCTCTTCCAGCCTTCGGTCCTCGGTCTCGAATCTGGCGGTATCCACGTCACCACCTTCAACTCCATCATGAAGTGCGATGTCGATGTCAGAAAGGACCTTTACGGCAATATTGTCATGGTGAGTTTTCGTGTCAGAAATGCGATGACCAGAGGCAAAAGCTAACGAATTCCTAGNTCTGGTGGTACCACCATGTACCCCGGTATCTCCGACCGTATGCAGAAGGAAATCACCGCCCTTGCTCCCTCATCCATGAAGGTCAAGATCATCGCTCCCCCAGAGCGCAAGTACTCCGTCTGGATCGGTGGTTCCATTCTCGCCTCTCTCTCCACCTTCCAGCAGATGTGGATCTCAAAGCAAGAGTACGACGAGAGCGGTCCNTCGATCGTCCACCGCAAGTGCTTCTAAGGTGTGTAAAAGACGGAAAGACAAACTGCTCGAATCAGGCACTGATCCAGCTCTACAGCGCACTCTTCAACTTCTTCGGCGCGCTTGGGTCGACATGTATCGGCGCTTGTGCTTCCATCCTCGGATGGTCACGTTTGTAGCACAGTGAAACGAAAACAGCAACCAGCAAAGGGTTTTGGGCATGATATGTGTCAAGAAAGCAGAACTGGCAGGGCATTTGCATGCAGATTGTAGTTTAGAAGTAGCTCATGTCTTGCCCTTATTTCTTTTTTTGTTCATTCTGCTCGCCTCACTCTTCTTTGGTTCTATACACTTGTGATGACTCGAGCTGTTGTCTTTGAAGAACCTCATGTCCTTACGGCAGATAAACACAAGATAGTACTGAACAGCCACTGTCTTTCGAACGTTCCTTTATTCATCAATCATGGTGAGCCCAGCATCTTGAAACGACCTTGAAACACGTCCGTATGTATGACGTCGGCATGTACTACTCGAAGCTCTATGTATCACCATTTGGCAGAGGAATGCATACAAGTGCTTCTTCTAACCACTACAGCTATACCAAATGCACATTCTCTCATCAACCCTCTCCAGTCTGGCATTGCTCGGAATAGTGACTTCTCGACAACATGCAGCTCACCACTCTCTACTCTTCAACCAACTCCCCCTCCAAGAACCAGAAACACCAAACCCAAACTCAGATGCCTTGCCCTCATCCACACGAGCCCACTGGATGCGCGTAGCAAGCTCAGTCAACCTCGCCATCTCTGCCTGCCCATTTGCACCCTATGGAACCGCCGTAGTAAACCATACAAGGTCCTTTGCCAACTCTTCTGATCTTGGAGAATTGATGTGTACTGGAGTAAATGATAATCATCACTCTGGCAACCCTACTCTTCATGGAGAAATGGCGGCGTTTGAGAATTGTAGTGGGATTCTTACTGATCCGGAGGGAAAGTATAAGTTTTCTGCGCAAGAGGCACGGGAGGCTTGGAGNGGGTTTTCGCTGTACACTACTGCTGAGGTAAGGGCTTGCTCAATACTTCCTCTTGGTCATAGAGCTGAACTAGTGATANNGCCATGTCCCATGTGTGCTGGTGCGATTGCGTGGGCTGGATTGAGGGAAGTGGTGTATGGGACTAGTATCCAGCGATTGATTGAATTGGGATGGCCGCAGATTGAGATTGAAAGTCAAGAGGTCTTTGAGAGGGCTTGGAGATTGGGTAGGAAAACGGAGGTTATTGGGGGTGTGCTGGGAGAGGAAATGGATGGGTGGTTTGGATGGCAGTTTAGAGATGGGGAGTGTCCTGAGGGATGTACGAGGAGGGATGGTGGGTGTGCCTGTAGAGTGATGAAGTAGGCGTCTCAGAGTTTCTGTGGCCGGCTCAAATCTTCTGGCATTGTTCTGTATCCCGACAGCTCTTGACCATAATATCGTTACTAC
This sequence comes from Aureobasidium vineae, assembly GCA_903819635.1. Taxonomy (NCBI): domain Eukaryota; kingdom Fungi; phylum Ascomycota; class Dothideomycetes; order Dothideales; family Saccotheciaceae; genus Aureobasidium; species Aureobasidium vineae. The sequence goes on from CAIJEN010000014.1 coordinate 779,942, forward strand.
GTGGGTCTTCAAAATATCTCTGCATTACAAAGACGAAGGTGGAAGGAAGCATTGTGAATGGGCTGACACGCAGAACAATCTTTATACTTCTCTCCATTGTCCTTTACCACTAAAGCATGACGGAATGAACGTTCTCTCACTCAAGATGGACGGGCAAACAGTGCCGAACCCTTTCCACGGAAGGCCAGCATAATAATCAAGTGTCAACTCGTGCGCTGAGAGGCGAATATTGGGTACAGATAATGGCGTTCGTAACCTGTTAGGCGACATGTCTGGAGGTGCTTGAGGTAGTGACTAAGGGAGCATCAACAACGTCATGCTCAAGCTTGGGTTGAAGGTGTTGCTCAGTGCCATGATGGCTTGGGAGCTGCGTGGCCCGGAATCTGAGTTGGAGTTGAGGACTGGAGTCGACTATGTGGACATAGTAGAGCGAGCCTTTCACTCGAGTAAGGGGCGGCAATAAGAGCATTTGCTTGCCACGAAAAGGTCTGTCCGTTGTATGAGGAGGTGATAAACTGGCTACCGTTCCTTTTCTGGGCAGCGCCTATTTGCTAGGGAGGCATGACAGGGGGAGGAGTGTACAGAGCGGTGACATTTCAGTTGTTCTCCTACGAAAAGACCTATCCATCTATATCGGCACGCTTCTCAAGAGGAGCGGGAGCACCAGGAGCAGCGTAGACAGCGCTGGCACGGGCGTAGCTGTAGAAATGCACAGTATTTTGGTGGAACAGAGACATGTCCACGGAACATTGTCATTCTATCAGTTCTCTCTGGACGGAGCTCTGATCTAGAGGCATTCGTATATTTCATAGCCCACCTGTTACTTTAGCAGTGTGAGAAGAGAGGGAGAGTGTAGGTTGATGTTGCTGCCAAGGCCATGGTCGAGATGTGGGCACGGAGCGATCCCCAAGCTTCAATTGTCCAAGTGCTTGACACTCTTGAGTCTTGACAAGCAGTCGATGGAGCGATGAGCGCAAGTGCAGCGGTGGACCCCAAACCGCCTCGACAACCAAAGTTCCCGACGCACAATTCACCACGCGTGTGGTTCCTGACCAGCGCCAATTCCCCCGTCGGCATCTCGTTGGCGCGCCATCTCCTCGACCATGGAGACTACATCGTCGCCGGCGTGCCTCCGCTAGAGTTTGAGAAGAATGGCGAGCAGTCAACACACTTTCGCGACTTTCTCGACGAGGTCAAAGAGCAGGAAACATGGTCAGGCCGCCTGAGGGTCGTGGGGGTTGATGTGCGCATCATGGGCCAGTGCCAGAGCGCCATTGCAGAGGCCGTCCACAGCTTCGGTCGCATCGACATTCTGTTCTGCTGCACCTCCGAGACGCTGGTTGGCACCGTCGAGGAACTGTCCCAGACAACTCGCACCCACTCGCTCATCCGCGACCAGTTCGAGACAAACTTCTTTGGCCCCGTCAATGTCATCAAGTCTATCCTGCCCACCTTCCGCACAAAGAGGAACGGCCACATCGTTATGCTGTCCAACCTCTCTGGCCACATGGGTACCCCGGGCATGTCCGTCTACTGCGCCAGTCAATGGGCTATCGAGGGCTACTGCGACAGTCTTGCTTACGAGGTCGCGCCTTTCAACATCAAGATGACCATCATACAACCCAACATGGAAATTGCTGTCTTGACCAATCGTATAACTGCTGCTCCTTCAATGTCTGCCTATGCTGCTGACCACAACCCTGCTCCACTGTTCCGCGATATCCTGGCAGGCATGCTCGACCGCCTCGAAGGTTCAGATGAGCCCACCACTGGCGACCAGCTTCAGTCTGACACTATCAACACCATATACGCTCCCTTGACCAAAGGTATGAAGGAGTCACTGGTAGCTGAAACGGTTCATGCGGTTGCCGCAATCGGAGGCCATGACAACCCACCTGCTCGGCACATTGTCGGTCTCGAAGGCACTGCTACCGTCAAGGAGAAGCTCAAGACCGTCAGCGAAGAGCTAGAAGACTTTGTTGCTAGCAGCGCCGCTGTCGACATTGTCAAGCATGAAGATCCCAACCTGCAGCAGAACCACCACACCTGACTTTGATTTTGGGCCGTGCCTGCGAGTGCTTCTCTCCATATTTCGATCCTACAGATGAAACTACCCCATGGGTCCATTGCCATATCCAGTCACTGTAGGCGACACTGGTGGCTTTTCGATGCAGGGCGTTGAACGTCCACTCTCATCGTAAAGCACAGTCCTTGACAACGCGCGCCATCGTGGTCGTGAGATTGCATCTGATCACAAAAACAAAGACCCTTATATGACGACTGCTCAACCACTACCACTCAAGCTTCCGGTCCGATCAGAGAGGACACCCATTACACCACGAAACTCAGTCTCATGTACCCAGCTCAACACTCTCTACCTGGAAACATGACTTTCTGGTAGGAGTAAATATCCAATACGGCACGGACTCATCCATAGCACACGGCAGTCGTGCCGACAGCCCTTCTCCGGTTGGGGATGCCTGGTTGGGGTCCTGTTTAGGAGCCTGGGGTTCCCGATCAGCGGCAGGCTGCAAGTAGATTCGGCCTGCCCTCGGCGGCTTGGCCAGCCATTTTTGCAAACTCCTTCCCCGCATTTCAACTGCATGTCATCCTTCCAAGCCCTTGTCCGACATCTCGCATCTCTTGTTGCACCACTATTCTTACAAAAACATCCGGGTGCTGTTGCGCTTGGAGCCTGTCATCTGTTGCAGATCCCTCATGCTTGCATTTTGCTTCTGGAGACCTGTTAGATCAAAGTCGTCAGGAAAATAACCCGACACATCCGGTTCACGGATCTCCATCTCATTACGCCATTTGTCAGAGTCGATCATGTGCATGGCCACAACAGCTGAAAATGACTCGGGAGAATCTGCCTCTGGAAACACTCAAAAATCACTGAAGCGAGCATGTGATTGCTGCAGAAAGCGTAAAGTCCGTTGCGATGGAGAGAGTCCGTGTGGTCCTTGTCGAAAGGCTACTATTCGCTGCGCCTACCTTCAAGCGCCTAAGAAGAAGGGTCCAAAAGGTCTCAGGAGTGCAAGAGTGTTGCATGCACTGAGAAAGATTGATCAATCTGCGACGCTTGCCCCCGACAACCCCTTGAGTCCGGTCGTACTGCAGGATGGTTTGAGCCAATGGTATGGAAGCTCATCTTCATCACCAATTGCAATGTCAAATCATAGCGCTATCGACAGCGCGATTCCTACAAGTACTCCTGCANNGGAGCCCATCACGACGGGCTATGGTTATTATGGACCTCCGGAACTGCAGAGCCACGGAGCGCCTCCTCATATGACTCTTCGAGCATTGCCCATCAACCAAAACATGAGCCAGCACTGGCCAGCACAACCATCTCGACCACTGCATCACTATGCGCCTTCTATGGAACCGCAGCCTGCAGTACCACGGATACCGAATCAGCGGTTCCTGCCATATGTGCGGCTTTTCTTTGAGCATCTCTACTTGATCATGCCTGTAGTGGATGAGCAAATTTATCTGGACCCATACATGTACAGCTCTACGAATCACATGCCCCCAGAGACATACGCCTTGCTCTGTGCTCTGTGCGCTGCTACTATTGTGCAACTGGATGCGGCAATACATGTGCCTGAGATGGAGCCTCTGCCTGGTAGACCTGCATCAGCAGCTGACATGTTCGTCGAAGAATGCCTCAAGGTCAGGCGCGAATTCGACTACATCGGCAACGTGACCACTGTCACAGTCATGACTAGCTTCTTCATCTTTGCTTACTATGGCAACAAAGAGAGCAGTGAAAAGGCCTGGCACTACTTGCAAGAATCCATATCATTCATTGAGACTTTGGAAATGGACGATGAGAACTCAATGCTCAAACTTGACCCTCTTGAAGCGCAATGGAGGCGACGATTGTACTGGTTGCTCTTCATAACCGAAAGGTGCTTCATCGCTTGGCCACGTCTGTCTTTGCGGTCACTAACATCAACTGTCGCNAGAGCATATTCGATACAACGCCGCAAGAACTGCCGACTACATCCCACCATCCAGCTACCCCTAGCCTTCGAATCAGAAGACCCTCGCCTCCTCCACGGCTTCGTGAACCTAGCTCACCTCTTCTCCGCCATCGACGACAACTTTGTCAGCATCTGGAAAGGTAGCGCCCGCCGCAAAGCCCTGTGCTCAGAGCCCTGGCTAGCAGAAACACAACGTTCGCTCGACACGGTTGCGCTTTCCCTTTCCGACATTACGGAAACTGCTAGGATAGACATCAGCGTATCGCGGGAGTGGCTACATGTACTGGCTTGGCAGATGGGCGTAAGCAACGGCTTGGTCTGCGATAAAGGACAAACAGGCACTGGACGCCTCGACTACCCCGTCGAACTCGCTCGCCGCACTGTCAACATTACTGAACGAGCCACCCCTCTTGTGCTAGACTCCCACGGCATCGGCATGGAGCAGAAGCTTTCGGATATCGCTGGCTGTCTTGCCGATGTCCTGCACGTGTCTTCCGGCGATACATCCGACGCTTTTATGCAAGGCCGACAGTATCTGCATCTAATGCTTAATAAACTATCCATGATGAGAGGAAAAGAGTCGAGATATCTTCGACCGCTCGTTGCCAAAGCGGGAGATATTCTAGCTTCACAGGTGCCTAGGGGCATGACTGCATTGCCTCCTGCTTCTGGATTCGAGGCTAAAGTTGAGGAAGAAGATAGGAATGGAAGAGTTGATCAGAGGTTACAGTGGGCAGTGCGATGAGAAGAGTCGACTGCAATGGCGTCATGAATAGCATAGCAAAGCATTACTGAGATGTCACAGATGATGAACCCCCAATATAGATTCATACATAGAGACGACCAAATAATTTTTCCACTCTTTAATCATCTTGTCACTTTTACAAGTGCATAACACTAGATGAGAGAATCCTGGGGCCAGCTGGCTGGGTGGATGATTGCTTATATCACACCTATTTCTTGTTTTTTATCCATAGATTTTTGGCTATCCGGTGATAAGGGGAACTTTCCTTTTCCATCAGTAGACTCGTACGCCCACGTCGTGTTGATAAACTCTTCCCTAGGCGCAATTGTAACGTTGAATGGCTCGGCGGGAGATGGTAAGGAAGCAGCAATGGCACCCTTCCAGAATTTGGGCATGGTCCATTTTCCGCCTTCGGGGATGATATCGTAGCGAAGGAGCATCATTGCCGCCATCCCGAGGATCTCTCCAGAGGCGAAATGACGGCCTGGACAAAGGTTTGGGGAGGCGCCGAAGGACATGAAGCTGGTAGGTCGCTGTCTGAGGATCTCCTTCTTGAAGCGGGTGGGGTCGAAGTTCAGGGAATCGTCACCCCAGATGCTGGGTTCGTAGTTCACGTTCATACCAGGCATCATGAGGACACGACCCTTCTTTAGCAGGTACTTCTCGCTCAGTATCACATCGTCTGTAATAAAGCGTGTAGGTGCACCGTTTGAGTGGGTACGGAGGACTTCCTGGAAAGTGGCCAAGAGGTTTGGACAGTTGTCCCTCATGGCAGCGAGATCGATGATCATTTCTCCAGCCTCGTTCTTTGTGAGTGCATGCTCGCGCACCTCGTCGCGGAGAAGGGTCAATAAGGCTGGACGCGAGTATACATCGTAGAGCATCCAGAAAGACGCGGGTGTAGTGTTCGATACCACGCCGAGTACAGTTGCAGTTTCCAGGCGAGCAATATCTTCAGTGCTTGCGCCGTTGTCATGTTGAACATTCCAACGTGCTTGCGCCAGTTCCGAAGATACCTTGTGGCCACCCTTGTTGTAGTACTTTACAAACGCAGCCACCACCTTCTCTCGCCCAAGATATGCCTTGCGCGCGATAACCGAAGGCAGAATGTTAACAATCAACAGACGCAGATGTGATTCGAAATCCCAGAATGCTACTTCGATCTCGGGATCTTTGAGTGGGTTTTGCTCGCCCCAGACGGCGTCGGTACTTGCGATGGTGATGGCGTGTTTGGCCCAGGCGTATAGGTCGAAACTCTTGCCGTTTAGTGAGTCGAGCTCGTTTACTGACTTGACGAGCTTGTTGATCATGTTTCGGTTGGCGATGTCGAGACCGGGACCTAGAAGAGCAGGGTGCATTGCTTTTACAATCTATAATGTTGGGTGTGTTAGTGTGAATGTTCATTGATCTCCCCATGTGCTAAGAACTGCCATAGTATGCTATAGAGATGCGAAATGACTTTTTAAGTCAAGAGTAGGGCCACAGAGATACCCTGAAGTAGTTTCTCTCTATGGGCGTTACTCCTTTAGAAAGTATTGTGCATTCCTATAGCTTACATCATCGCTTCACATCATCTTGGGAGAGTGATATGAACGTGAGATCGTGACAGTCTATGACATGGCAGGAGAGCGGCGGGTGGACACAACAAACCTTCCTATTCAGATCACCACCTCCATGTTCTTTGCCTGTAAGCAGCTTGAGGCCTGTGGGCGAGACATTGACCATGCGCTCCGCCGCAGAGTCGAGGAAAGGGTCAAAAGTAACGACCTTTGCGTTTCTCTGGACTTGAGCAACCGCACTAGACTTGTTGACCAGGTAGATTTTCGAAACAAGAAAATCGATCGTCACAATGGCCTCATCAGATCCATCACTAGGAAATCGTTAGTAAAAACTCATGGGTGAGATGTTTCTTGTCAACAAACCAAGCTTTTCCGAAGTATCGAAGGCCATCAGTAGCAAATCCAATGATATGCCCGATGATTGGGATCTTTGCGCGAAGAGCAGGTGGCTCTTGAACGCCAGTCTTTGGTCGCTGCCACTCAAATACAATGTAGCTGACGAAGGCGATCGCCAAGCCGACGATGAGATGTTTCAATTCCATCTCGACAGAGGAATGTTAGAACAAGCTACAAGCAGAGAACTGCAAGGTCAGGTTCTTGAAGAGAACAAAAACGTTTTCTCTTGAACTGTAGACTTTCTCTACTGCGTGTCAGAGTGCCTTGTAAGATTGAGATGCTGGGAAGCGACCAATCAAAGAAGGACGGCACATGGTCAGCGTTTGGCGGAAACCGAGGGATCCGTGGTCCCCGGCTGCGGTTGCATGTCATTGTTCTCAACAGTCATCCACGTTGCATATCCTCCTTTCTTTCTTTCTTTCCACTGCAGGTGGCACGCTTGACTTGCACCTGCAGTTGCGAATGCTTGGACTAGTGTACATCTACGCGAGGAAGTCGTAATGTCAGATGATTGTCTGTTCCAAACATCTTACAATAACGACCTTAGCATCATTGGGCAATAGACAGCACTGCAATGTCGTACGATGACTATTGCTTGCGAGAGCTGCACAATAGATCGCTATGGTCTGATTCTTTGAAGGCTTATATAGAGGAGGGTCTTGCCTGTGTGAAGTTGTGCACCACAACAACATCAACCTCTCATTTCTTCTCATTCATCCTTTTCTACAAAATCGACAATGACCATCGCAGCAGTTCCAACCGGCGAGCAAGAGCTCACCAAGCCGATGCACGGTAGATCTGCGACTGAACGCAATGCTTTTCTTTCAATGCTACGCAAAGATGGACAGGCCCACCGTCTTGTTACAGACGAATACATCAAACGCTGGACCGAGGACAGCGACGAAGCACGAAAGTCCAGACAAGAATCTTACATGTCCTTGGTGAACAAGTAGGCTATCCAGACCCTGGTTCAAGCTACACCGATTCTGACGCATTGCAGCTACTACGACTTGGCGACTGATCTGTATTGCGAAGGCTGGGGAGAGTCATTCCATCTCTGTCGTTTTGCTCCCAAGGAATCCTTGGTGCAGGCACTAGCTCGCCATGAGCATTACCTGGCCCACATGATTGGCATCAAAGACAATCATACCGTACTCGACGTGGGTTGTGGTATCGGTGGGCCAGCAAGAGAAATTTCCACATTCACCGGCTGCAAAGTCGTTGGAGTGAACAACAATGGCTATCAAATCCAGAGAGCCACTGCACTTACAGCCAAGCGTGGTCTTTCCGAGAAGGTTTCTTTCGTCCAGAACAACTTCATGGTAAGTTTAGCTGCTATCAGGCTCGGAGCAGCGCATACTCACGTCAGTACTGTANNGCATTTGAGCTTCCCAGACAGCACTTTCGACGCCATCTATGCCATCGAAGCTACTTGTCATGCTCCAGACCTCGAAGGCGTTTACTCGCAAATGTACCGTGTCGCCAAACCAGGAGCAGTAGTCGGCATCTACGAGTGGGTAATGACAGACCGCTACAACGAGAGCGACCCAGCTCACCGTGCAATTCGTCATGGTATCGAGCGCGGAAATGGTATCTCCAACATGGTGACCAGGAAGGAGGCACAGCAAGCCTTTTTGAAGGCAGGCTTTACCCTGTTACATGACGAGGACTTGGCGGGGCGCAGGGATGCAAGACCTTGGTATGCTCCGCTGAGTGGCGACATCAACTATGCTACCGGGGTTTTGGACGTGATCAGTGCATTGCGTATGACCAAGGCTGGTCGATTTGCGATGGAGACGCTGCTCTCAACACTCGAACGAGTCAGGATGGCACCTCCCGGTACAGTGGAGACTGCCAGAGAGCTGTCGGCTGGTGCTGATGCTCTGGTTGCTGGTGGAAAGGAACGTCTCTTCACTCCAATGTACCTCATGACTGGAAGAAAGCCAATGTAACAGTAGCAATTCTGTAGTTTGGTATACTCGAATCAGATTAGGGTCAGTCAGTCATTCGAGCTCGACCAGAGTTCAGTCAAATGTTGATCTGCCATTCTAGGTCGAGATTTCTGAAATTGCTGGCCGTGGCTTCTCTTTTGATCCCGAAAAGTTGGGGCCTACGCAAACGGTATTGCCAGTTAGTGAGGCAGCCCTGGTATTAGAACAGGCAGGCATCGACTCGTTAAGTACGCCCAAATATGCGGTGGCACCTTCGTTCTTAGGCTTCTTGTCCTGCATGTTCATCACGTCGAGTTTAACTCCTGTCATTTCTCGCAAAACGTTTGTGGCTTTCAATTGGGCGGCTCGTACGTACGCCGAGCGGCATGACGACTTGGCAGATTTTTCAGTTTTTGACGGCTCATAGAGGCTGTAGGTATAGTATGAGGCTTTCATCAGCAGCAAGAGCAGTATATCAGTTTTCGCCGTGTGAGGTTGTCGCTTTGCTCAACATGTTCTTCGTCCTCAAAGGTTTTTCAAGGCGATGTTCGTCAAGCGAGATGAGATTGATGTGAAGAGAAACGACACACGCGACAAGCCCCTCGGCGTTCAGATGCCGAGGAAGCTATACCCAATACAGCCTAGTCATTGCCCGAAGTTGACATTCGAACATTGTCAACACCTTGGAGATCGCCTCCCCGAGGGCAGTGTTTGTATGTCTTCTATGACCAGGCTGCCGTATTCGTGCTTCATATTCTGCGACTTCGAACATTGTCTACTTTGTCGAGTGCCTTTCTCTCGCGCCACATGTTTGCCTAATCTCGATCACTAAAAAGGCAATCACATAACCATGGGGTTCTTCGCTCAGACATGGACGTTGACGAAGAAGAATCTCTTAATTGTACTGGGTCGACACTGGTTTACTACGACTATCCGCGCATTTCTGGCACCGATCATCTTCTTCTTCATCATTTCATATTGTAAAAACTTCTTCGTACCACCCTCAGATTTCGGCGTTGGTTCTCCATCTACCCTCAGGACATTCGAAGAAGCTCTCAATGCAGGAACCACTGGACGCAGCACCGTAGCTTTCGTTGCGAATGGCCAGGCCTCCGAAGTCACAAACATAATCGACCAGTTGTCAAACACCGTCAGAGCGAGCGGCAAAACTCCTGTAAATCTATCTAGCGAGGTTGAGCTCCTGCAAACATGCAAAAGTTCCGTTCGCGGAGTTTCTGGTTGCTTTGCCGCAGTGAGCTTCCATGGATCTCCTAGTAATGGTGGTGTGTGGAACTACACAATCCGGACCGATGGCTCCCTTGGTGGAAGAATCTTTGTGAATACCGGAAACAATGATGCAGAAATCTATGCTCTGCCACTTCAACATGCAATCGATGCAGCTATCGCCTCCTCAGATGGCTCTTCGATCCCTCTACCTCAGCAATACCCTTATACTGATTCTACTCCTGAGGAGCGGGAGAGAAACATCACACGACTATATATGGGTACACTGATCAGCATTCTTGGTCTCGCATACTTCATCGGCTTTGTCGGTATATGTTATCAACTCACTGGTGAGTCTCTATCTCCCCCTTCCACAAAGATGCAAAGCGTTGTGTGCATTATAAAGAAACACAGTTGTTCTCGAGGAAAGAGATTCATCCAAAGAGAGCCGACAAAAATTTGTCTCTTAGTGTGAATCCTGTTCCTCGAGACTGTTGCGCGATTTTATAGTCATACGCGTCACATCTTTGGCGCACCGGAAGCCTGTATCTATGCTGTTATATGTATTGACATCCATCAGGTCAAATGGCGACAGAGCGCGAGATTGGCATGTCTCAGCTGATTGAAGCAATGATGCCGAACCAACGTAGATGGCAGCCACAAGCCGCTCGTCTACTCTCTAGTCATCTTGCTTTCGACATTCTTTATCTCCCAGGCTGGGTGATATCTGGTGCAATTGTCACTCGACTCAACTATCCCTCTTCCGAGACTGGAATTCTGATCGGATACTTCATACTGGCAGGACTCGCTCTGAGCTCTTGGTCCATCGCTTTTGCTAGTTTGTTCCGAAAGGCTCAACTTTCTGGCATCACTGTCACGATCGTGAGCATAGTGCTGGCTATCATTGTGCAGGTTCAGACCCCCAAGCAGACGGGTGCGATTGTCATCTTGGCTCTGTTGTTCCCACCCATGAACTTTACGCTGTTCATTATCTACATGGCCTACTGGCAAAGAGACAATCTGGCTGCCGTACTCTCGGAAGCGCCTCCTGGAGCCCCCTGGAGAGTGTCAGGTTCAGTGTTCTTCGTGCTGTGTGTTATACAGATCCTCATCTACCCCTTGATCGGAGCCTCCATCGAGAGAGCTTTGTACGGTACTGCGTCAAAGGCCAGGAACATGCATCACAGTGCGGAAAAAGAAACTGCTCGCATTACCAATCTTACAAAGCAGTATGAACCTAGCTGGCTTTATCGGAACATCTGGTCAAGATTCAGTAAAAGCAAAAGAGAGACTGTGCATGCCGTCAACGACGTCAGCTTCACTATTCGTGCTGGCGAGATTCATGTTCTTCTGGGAGCAAATGGTGCAGGTAAGCATAAAAGAACATCTTTCCCCTTCGCTCAAGCTTTCCACGTTGTAGCTATAAAAATGTACAATACTTTCTAGAAGGGTGTGATGTCTATGGAAATAAGCTATCTGAGGATACTTCCATGACTAGACATCTTTTTGGAAAATAATTGTGCATTGTGATAGCCTACAACATCACCATATCTCGCCCTTGAGAGAGAGTGAGAGACCGTGAGATTTTGAGATTGTGTGACAATCTTGAGCCCATACAGAGGATGTTTTACACCTTGGCTGAACACAGCTGACTTCTCTTCAAGGCAAAAGTACGATGATGGATCTGATCGCTGGTCTCCAGTCACCCACAAGCGGAACTATTGACATCAATGGATCTGGAGGTGTCGGTATCTGCCCCCAGAAAAATGTGCTCTGGGACAAGCTTACTTGTGAAGAGCACGTCTACTACTCAACCAGCTCAAGGCACAAGGACAGAAAGGACAAAGCAAAGACCACAAAGACCTGCTCTCCAAATGCGATCTTGCTCACAAGATCTCCGCTCGCTCTGAGACCTTGTCAGGTGGGCAGAAGAGAAAGCTGCAATTAGCAATGATGCTCACAGGTGGTAGCAATCTTTGTTTGGTCGATGAAGTGAGTTCAGGTATTGATCCTCTTTCACGACGCAAGGTTTGGGATATCCTTCTCGCCGAGCGAGGTCACAGAGCCATGCTTTTCACGACACATTTCCTCGACGAGGGAGATTTGCTTTCGGACCACATCACTATCTTGTCTAAAGGTACCCTCGCTGCGACTGGCACAGCTGTCGCTTTGAAACATGAACTTGGTGGTGGGTACCGTGTTAAGATCTACACTGAACATCAGTTCAAAGAGCCTCGGGACTGGTCTTCAATACCTCGCCGCAACCACGCCGATCACGTTGTGTACAACCTACCGGACTCTAGCGCTGCCGCCATATTCGTCACCCGTCTTGAACAGCTTGGTGTTACTGATTACCGTGTCAGCGGACCTAGTATCGAAGACGTGTTCCTCAAATTGTCGGCAGAATTTAACAACGATCACACGCTTCACGACGATGCCACACCATTGACCAACGTATCTTCTCTCCAGTCGGAAAAAGGTCTTGAATTGGCCAAAGGCAGGAGAATCTCGCTCGGCGCACAGACTTGGGTTCTGTTCCGGAAACGTGTTACTATCCTGCGCCGCAATTACCTGCCCTACATGGCTGCTGTTCTGATCCCGATCATCGCTGGAGGACTTGTTACTCTATTTTTGAAGGGATTCAGGCCACTAAGCTGCTCGCCAGAGGAATCCAGCTCAAGTGAGGATATACTTTCTTTTGCAAGTCTCGACGACGTTCTAGACTTTCCAGCTGGTCCAGCTTCTCAGGTTCCTACAACACTTCTCAACTCTTTGTATCCTGGGCTCGGGAGCGCCGTTGCGCCGGTCGCGAGTGTTGACGCATTTATCGACTATGTACAAGCCAACTACAGCCGTGTATTTCCTGGAGGCTATTTCCTCGACGCTCAGGGTGGCGCTCCTCTGTTTGCTTGGAGGGGCAACTATGAGCTCGGCTACGCAATCTTGACTCAGAACATTCTGGATAGTAGCTTGCTTGGATCACCGATTGTCACAACCTATCAAGCCTTCCAAGTACCGTGGGCTCCCTCAGCTGGAGACACACTTCAGTTCATTCTCTACTTTGGTCTGGCGATGAGTGCTTACCCTGGCTTCTTCGCTTTGTATCCGACCAGTGAGCGTGTTGCCAACGTACGAGCGCTGCATTACTCGAATGGTATCAGAGCCTTTCCTCTCTGGCTTGCATACACCATTTTCGACTTCATGTTCGTGACGATTGTCAGCATTGTTGCGATCGTCATCTTTGTTGGTGTCTCTAGGTACGTATGCGAAGATCTCTTTGAGGCGGGATTCGGCTGTCAAAATTCAAGATTTCGTGCAGAAAATCTTATGTGTCCATCGAGAGCCTGCCACGACGGAGGTTCTCAATGGACATCTACTAGCTCTTGCATCACATCCTGCATTGCAAAAGTCGAAAGAAACCATGCTAACTTACTTTGGTAGTGCCCTTTACGCCCCAGGAACATTGTTCGTCGTGTTCTTCTTGTATGGACTAGCGGCTCTGCTCTGCAGCTATGTCATCTCTCTGTTCGTCACCAGTCAGCTGGCCTCGTTTGCCTTTGCTGCAGGCATGCAGTGTTGTTTCTTCTTGATCTATTTCCTTGCTTACATGGCCACCATCACATTTGCCCCGACTGAAAAGATCGACTCTTACGTGAACATAATCTCCTTCACGCTCAATCTCATCACGCCTTCAGGGAATCTGTTGCGCTCCCTCCTGCTAACCTTCAATGAATTCTCGATTTTGTGCCGTGGGAACGAGCGCGCTAGCTACCCCGGCGGGATTACGGTCTATGGAGGTCCGATCCTTTATCTAACTGTCCAGTCTCTTCTTCTTCTTGGATTTCTCGTCTATCACGATAGCGGATATAGACCCGCGTTCCTTAGCAGAAAGGTGCGTATTCGACATCGGCCACCGAAAAACACCGTGAAGCACTATGCAATGCTGCAGTTGCGGCGGTATCTCATGCTCTACTATAATTGTACTGACCGTGTCCTACAGAACCGCTCCCAGGACGCAGAAGAGAGTGAATATGCCGACGAAGACGTGTATCGCGAAGCAGTTCGAGTCAATGACTGCAAGGACGAATTGCGTGTGTGCAACATCAGCAAATCGTACGGCAACAACCTTGCTGTCGATCGAGTGGCCTTTGGTGTGCCGCGTGGTGAGATTTTCGCACTACTCGGCCCTAACGGCGCTGGAAAGAGTACGACTATATCAACGATTCGTGGTGACGTCCATCCTAGTGGTGGTGACGTCCTTCTGGAAAATGAGTCTATCGTGAAACAGCGCGCTGCAGCTCGTTTGCACCAGGGCGTATGTCCGCAATTCGACGCTATGGACTCTATGACAGCGTCTGAGCATCTCTACTTCTACGCCAGAGCTCGTGGCGTTGCTGATGTTGAGCACAATGTGGAACAGGTATGTGTGCTTAAGTACAGATAGCACAAGGAGAAGGACGTGCTAACACATTACAGGTCATGAACGCCGTCGGTCTTAGCGCCTTCCGCAGTCGTATGGCTTCTAAGCTCTCTGGTGGCAACAAACGAAAACTCTCTCTTGGAATTGCCTTGATAGGTAACCCTTCGGTGCTTCTCGTTGACGAAGGTAGCTCTGGTATGGACGCCGGTGCAAAGAGAATCATGTGGCGTACTTTATCAGCAGTAAGCTCTGGTCGCAGCTTGGTATTGACCACTCACAGTCTGGAGGAGGCTGATGCGCTGGGTGATCGCGTCGGCATCATGGCTAGACGTATGCTCGCTGTAGGTACCAGCGACTACCTACGCCGCAAGCATGGTGATTCCTACTACGTTCATCTCGTCCATAAAGACGCGCCGCACACGACGGATGCCAAGCTCGTCGAGATCAAAGACTGGATCAGCAGCAACTTCCCTACAGCAAGCATCGAGGATCGCTCATTCCATGGTCAAATTCGCTTCGAGGTGCCGAATCGACCGGCTTCCAACATGGACGACTCGAGTGGCGCCGTTGACGACAAGAAAGGGGCTAGAACGACAATTGCACCGACTGACGGACGCAATGGTACAAGTATCAGTGCGCTCTTTGAGAAGCTGGAGGCAAGCAAAGAGGAGCTTGGCATGGAGTTCTATGCTGTTTCGCAAGCCACTCTCGACCAGGTCTTCTTGAATATCGTTGGAAAGCACAATGTTCAGGAAGAGGATTATCAGAAGGCCAGGATGGCAACAGGTGTTTGGGGAAAGACCAAAGCCTGGCTACGAAAGACGGCACATGATGCTTAGATACCTATTCAGCCAATACCAGATTGTATATAGATGACAATAAATCACACGATCATCTTCCAATGCAGAAAAAATTGTCACTGTCGCAGACGACAGAAGTTGAGGAAGTCGGAACGGAGACAGCTCGTTGCGGGGTGCGACCCTGACCAATATTGACCCGCTTGACGTCACACTCGCTCGGGCGACAGCAAGGCGAAACGCGATTCGCAAGTTTTCGTCCACCTTCTCTGTTGGGATTCTGGAAATCAGTAAGGTCCTTCTATCGCCACTCTGGCTTCTTTCAGAAGAACTTTGTCGTCTAGCCTTCAAGGTCAAAATCGTCACCTTTCACACCAGATCACACACTTCCATCGACAATCCATCATGGCCGGAGACGAGCAAAAGAATATCGTAATCATTGGAGGTGGTATTATCGGTGCCACTTCCGCCTATTTTCTGACGCACCACCCTTCGTATAACCCGGAGAAGCACAAGGTTATCCTTCTGGAAGCGACAAAAATTGCTGGAGGAGCAAGTGGCAAAGCAGGAGGACTCCTAGCCTTATGGGCCTATCCTTCGTCCATCGTACCACTCTCATACAAGCTGCACAAGCAACTAGCCGACAAGTATGGCGGTGATGAGCGTTGGGGCTACAGACAGGTTCATTGTGGCTCGGTTGACTGCAAAGGTCGTCAATTGCAAAAGCCGACAGACACCGTGAAGGGTAAAGACAATGAGATGGATGGAAAGAATGATAGACCTGCCGACCGAGAGAAGAACAGTGTCAGTCTCGAGAAGAATCCGCCAAAGGTGTCGGCGAAGTTAGCCGCCAGAGGCATCCCGAAAGATCTTGACTGGATTCACCCGGACTGCTTGAGGATGTATGACGAGATGGGAGATCCTTCAACCACTGCCCAAGTTCATCCCTACCAATTCACTACTTCCATGGCCGACTTGGCCGCTGAAAAGGGTGCGGACGTCCGCGTTGGTGCCGCAGTCAAGAGCATCAACCATACCAAGGATGGCAAGGGTGTGGAGAGCGTCACCTACGAGGACAAGAACGACAACAACAAGGAGATCACCATTTCAGCAACGGACGTGATCATCTCTGCTGGTCCATGGACAAGAGAGGTATATCCTGACGCCCCTATCTCGGCTACTCGAGCCCACAGTGTTACCATTCGCCCAACTCGCGAGATCAGTGCATACGCTCTATTTACTGAGATTAAACTACCGGCTGGTTTCGGAGGTGCAACAGATAAAGCCAAGAAATCCCGGGGCGAGCAGCATGTTTCGCCGGAGATCTACACAAGACCAAAGAACGAAGTTTATGCTTGTGGTGAAGGAGACCACATGGTACCACTCCCAAAATCTTCCGATCTCGTCGAGGTAGACGAACAGAGATGCCAGGACGTTGTCGACTATGTTAGCAGCATAAGTGATGAACTGCGAGACGGAGAAGTTACTGCACGACAGGCATGCTACCTGCCGAACGTCCAAGGAGGCAATGGACCCTTGATCGGACACACTGGAGTAAAGGGTCTACTGATAGCAGCTGGACACACTTGCTGGGGTACGTTAGACGTCCATTCTGACTTTTCCCTAGACTCGACTGACAATTACCTAGGCATCCAAAACGGTCCAGGAACCGGCAAGTTGATCTCTGAGTTTGTCTTTGACGGTGCTGCGAAGTCAGCTAAGATATCGAGCTTGGATCCTCGCATGGTGATGTAGTATTGTTCTTTGGTAGATTCGAAAGGATAGATATACTATTGTCACACCACGATGTAGATTGTTATGTACAGTTGTCAACTCCGGCTCTCCAGAAGACAGAAAGTCTATATAAATTTGAGGCCATGAGTATGTATCGCCTGAACATGCAGTATTTCGTATAGACGGTCCAGCACGGATGAGCACAGGTTTTCTCTCCAGATCAGCAAACTCCAGTTTGGACGCCTTGGATCTTGACCCGCGACCCAAGCACCTGTCAAATCAACTCCATACCGCCAGTTGTTCGTGGCGTAGAACAACTAAAGAAGGTTGCAAATGCCGAGAATTGCCGCCTTGTCAAGTCAGAAACAACTGACCTCACCTTCATCTATTTCGCAAGCTAGCTCCCATCTACTCCTATCCGCTAAATTTGGTCTGAAAGCGATCAATGCGAATTTGCCCGCCCTCACAGTCAGGATCGATTGAGATGAGCGGACCTGCCTAAGAGGCCATTCAGTGGAGCAATTTGGGCGCAAATCCCGATTATCTCCTGTGTAGCCAGGAGGCAGCACACCAGAAAATCCTTGGATTTGCGAGTTCCCGTCAGAAGCCGGGGATTTGTAGCAAATCGATTTTCGACTGAACAGGCCCTAAATTTTGGATCGGTAGCTTTGATACAAGGGGGTGCAAGAACGGGTTGGCCCCTCCACTACAAAATAGGTTAGATCTGTATGAGAAAACCGAGACTTGGCAGGATCATTCATAAAAATTCAAGCTATTCCTGTAATGGAGGGGCCAACCCGCTCGTGTACCCCCTTGTACCATCTCAGCCATTTGGTTTGATGTTGATGAAGCACATGTTTGATAGAGGAAGACAGATTCGACGAGCGCGGTCAAATTCAGCACGACGCGTCGAAAGCGGGACATCCCTGCCAAACTTGTATGTCTCCACAACTTTGCTTGATAGACAGCACTCTTGCACACCCTCACTGACCAAATTGAGCTTTCCTCCTCGAAACAATCTGTTTCCGTTGTCGAGCTAACAGAGGTCAATATTAGGCTTCACTTGCTCACATTGTCCCGCCGTTGTAGTAAGATCGACCCTGTGGTTATTTGTATGTGCGATGTCGGTTGCCTAATCTATCAATCTACCCGCGTCCACATACCTGGATACTGGAAGTTGGACGCGACTGCAGAGATGAACATGTTTACAGTGAATGGCATCCTGATGA
This sequence comes from Aureobasidium vineae, assembly GCA_903819635.1. NCBI lineage: Eukaryota > Fungi > Ascomycota > Dothideomycetes > Dothideales > Saccotheciaceae > Aureobasidium > Aureobasidium vineae. The sequence continues at coordinate 797,966 of CAIJEN010000014.1, forward strand.
TACCGCTTGTTGAACACTTACATGTCTGCGAAACAGAAGATGGTTTGTAAAGCCATTAATTGACATCGCGGTGCTTCAAGTCGCGTCAGACCCTGCTTCTAGTGTCCGTGACGCCCAGATCACAACCTGACTCAAGGAGTGAGACAAGCACCCTTGTCCTTATGCTTGCCCCAGAGATCAGCCAAAAGTAAGAAGAGTACGGACCCAAGGGTGGTTCTCGATTTCTGACGACCGAGTCAAGATACTCCCTATGATCAGGTTCAAAACGCGAGTGTGCCCCTCGTTTCATTCACCCGGATTCTCGACCCTCTCAAGGCAGAGCGAATTCTTTCTCGCGCTCTCCGACAAGACATCAACTATCAAAACGAGGTTGCGACATGGACCCCAACGTAGACTACTGGCAGGTGCCTTCGGCCAAACCTCCGAATGGCATAATACCCAACTTCGTCAACCCTCCCAGCATTGGCTATCAGCAGACAGCGACCAACATAACCGTCCTGGTGATCATGATTATTGTTGTCATGCTTCGGCTTTACACTCGAATCTTTATTGTCAAATCTGTGGGTTATGACGACTGTACGTAGGAGCCTATCGCACCTGTGATGCGGCATGTATTAATTCTAAGTGCAGGGGCAATGATTGTTTCTCTCCTTATATGCATAACATCCATAGCTCTATACCAAGCTCTGGTTCATCTGGGCATGGGCCGGCATTTGTATGATGTCCCTGTCGCTCTCTTCAGTCCACACTTCTTAAGGACGTACCTCATCGCCTCGGTCTTCTACAGCTCGTCGATGCTTTCCATCAAAATCGCCATTATGTTACTCTATCGTCGTCTTTTCCCCATCCAGAACTTCATATGGCGTTGGTGGGCTGTCTTCTTATTCGCCGTTGGCTATTCCGTGGCTGGTATTCTCACGGAGATCTTTGATTGTACTCCAGTTCACTTCCAATGGTGAGAACATGCGAAACTACTGGCCAAGGAGAAACGTTGTCTAACTTGTATTCAGNNGGACATATTTGCTGAAGGAAAATGCATCAATCGCCCTGCNTTTCTGTTCGTAACAACGGCTTGGGTTCCAGACACGTTTACTAACGATCGTCTAGATATCGCCAATGCTGTGTGCAACTCTGTCAGCGATCTCCTGATTCTCGCGCTCCCGATTCCAATTGTCTGGGATCTCCAGCTCACTCGCAGAAAGAAGATCACCTTGTCCCTGGTATTCGCAATGGGCTCTGCCGGATGCGTTGTCAGCATCATCCGTCTCAGAAGTATCATTGCCTATCTTCAAGAAGGCGACGCCGACCTCACCTATACTATCACCGATTTCGTCGTTTGGTAAGTGGTATCTTGCAATGCCACAAGATAGGTACTGGTACCTGCTATGACTCGTGATGGCGTACCAATATCCATACAGAAAACATGCTAATCGTACCCTTATCTTGTAGGNTCTGCGATCGAAACGATGATGTCAATCGTGTGCGCTTGTGTGCCTACCCTAAAGCCTTTCGCCGAAACCTACTTCCGTGGTATTTTCTCGGGAAGCACACACGACTCAAAGCCTGGACATTACTTCAGGACTGACGAGAGACTAACCGACCACAGCCGGAAAGGCTCTAACCTCGATCCATTCCGCACAGACATTGAACTACACAGACACAAGAACAAGGCACAGGTCACAGCCAATGTGGAGTCTGACACGGATAGTATGGACGAGATTCTGGCTCACCGACCGTCAACTGTTGAGGATCATATAGTGGATGACAGGACCACGAACGGAATTGTGGTATCTCACTCGTACCAAGTCAGGACGACAGCTGATCTTTGAGACGTATCTTGAGATTCTCCTTTGTCTTGGTTTACAAAGTTATGATTATGCTAGGTACCAGTAGGTGGACGAAGCTTGTAACCATCGAAATTTAATACACTCGTTCTCTTCTTTCTAGCCAAGATCTCTCCCCACGATAGTACTATAAACTTGACTACGCGATGCTGGATGTCAGAAAATATCAGGCTCGTGGAAGGAGCGACTGCGGGCCAGTCAGTCCACTCCTGTTGGCGCAATCTCCTCAATGTGTTCAACGCTAAAATCCGACTTCGCATCATCAATGATAGGACCCTTGCCTTTGTCCTTACGGTAGTATTGAGTGAAATCATGACGGATACCAAAGGATGCCTGTATGTGTCAGTATCTGTTGTTGAAGTGTCGAAGATAAGTGTTGCGCTTACCAANGTGCATCTGGCGAGCAAAGTCCTTGTCCTCGGCTGCTTTCTTACACAAGACTAGGAAGTGGTCTTTCTCACCCGCGACTTCCGGATCTTGATCGAAGACACGTTTGAAGTTTTCCGTCGAGATTGGATCGATGATCTCCTTATACTTTTGTCGTCGCACTTCCGAATACAAGTCCAGGATTGAATCGTCGGCTTGATGCGTCCAAATGCCATACAAACAGTCGTACAGACAGCCAACATCCACGAAGCCGCCAGTAATTCCAAGACCACCACTGCGCAACTGTTAGCAATCAATCAAACCTCTATCAGATCAAGCAAAACTCACAANAGGATTGCAGACATGTGCCGCATCTGCTGCCAACATGACTCTTCCGACTCTGAACTTGTCGGCTACTCTCTGGTGCATGCGATACGGCGAGAAGTTCACCATCTCATAATCGCCAGGCTTTGGGTTTCCTGGTAGGATGGTTTCGAACTTTTTGGGCTGACGTTCGAGCAGTTGTTCGCGCGTCAAACCAGGCTCTTCACCGTATGTTACGCGCCACAATCCTTTGTCATCGATGATAGCTGCCATGTATAGATGATCGCGATCTATAATGAAGTTCGCATCAAGGTAGCCGAATTTGCGGAAATCATAGTACGTCTGTACAGCTTTGGTCAACAAGAGTTCCCTGACCATAGATGAACCACTCACATTTGTCGCAACGATCTGCTTCTGATTCCATGTGAATCCTGGAAAGCCTTCCTCTCCAAACAGACTCTTTCTGACGACACTGTTCGCGCCATCACATCCCACGACATAATCCGCTTCGATGGTCTTTTCCTTCTCAGTTGGCGTCTGGACCTTTACCCAGGCTTTCGATCCGTCTTGCTGAACATCCAAAACACTATGCTTCCAGCTGACTTGGCCACCCTCTTTCTCGAACTCTTCCAACATCAAGGCGTCCAGTGTCTGTAGAGCCAGGCTGACGGTTCTCACATCACCATATTCGGGATCGTTCGACAGAGTCTCGCTGAAGTCCATACCTGCGATGTATGTCTGGTCAAGCTTTCGCCAACACATGGTGTTGAGTGTCAAGCCTTGAGATTTGATCTTATCCAGGATCCCTGCTCGTCGAAGATCTGGAATCGCTGGAGGTCCATAGTGTGCTGCACGAGGCTGATCGTCTAATGTAGGAGCAGCATCTAGAAGTTGGACCTTTATACCAGCTCGGATGAGCAGTAATGACAAGAGCAGTCCTGACGGTCCTGCTCCGACGACAATGACCTATGATGGTTATGAGCTCATGATTAAATACTCTGGCCTGTCTGTGACGCTCTCACTTTCTTAAATGCTGGTTTCATCTCGCTTGCGGTAATTATTCAATCACAGTCGTACTCTTCTAAGATACGATGGAATCAAGAAAGACGTGAAGACTTCGAACGAGGGTCTCAACAGCTTTCATATCAACACTTCTCTTGAGAGGAGCTCAAGGCCCCACACCACATCTCAATCCACAAGACCCGCAGTTCTCGGCGGCCATGTCTTCCGAATCTCCTTTCACTTGCCGCATCTTGCTGCTAGTTGCGGACTTGTGTCTGCCCATCCTTCCCCAGAGAGGCAGAGAGGAACCTTGTTGTGGGGCATGCGGGGCAACGGCCCCTCGTTGTGTGCAGCCTCGGATCACGGAAACAGGGTTGCTTGAGAGCTGTGGATCCAGGAGCAGCAGTCGACCTTGCTCTGCTATCAAAGATTAGCGAGTTGCAACACACAAAGCCTCCGCCATTTCGTCAAAGCCCAACCGGCCTCAACCATACTTCAGTCACGACTCAAGAATATTGTTCATCGAGAATGCCTGGCTCTCGATCGCTTTACGAAGGAATATATTGTATCCCGGTCATGCTTTGTCTATCAATCGAGCTCTGGTCCTTACGGATCTGGCCCTGATACACTGGCGCTTTGGCTGAGTGGTTATAGCGATAGACTAGAAATCTATTTCCTTCGGGAGCGCAGGTTCGAGTCCTGCAGGCGTCGTTCTTTTGCTCGTCGAAGAGCCTTTATGGCCTCTTTTTGCATCGCTGAAGGTGTTGGGGAAGTGGGTGAGAAGTTGGGAGGAAGGGGGCGGGAAAATGGTGGAGATTTGGTGTTTTTGGCTTCACGAAGCCTGCAACACGATAATTTTGGCTTGCAGACATTTGATAGTGTTGAGAGCATGCATTGTCATGCGTCTAACTATATATGTTGCGGTCCTTGCAATTGAGAAAAGATGGAGTGGAAGAAAAGTGGCATATTCTGTATGAAGTCTGGGATTAAACTGGAATGGGGAGCATGACTTATGGGCACCTACATACTCGCCTATGGTCTTGCCTGTCTGCTGCTACTACCAAGCGTGAGGCGCACATACTGATGCTGCTTTGATATCATTTGACCATGGTAGTTATCTGCTTAGTTCGAATCTGTCAATCCAAGATTCTTGGGTCGTAATCAACTTTGAGTTTAATTATGCTTTTACTGTCTACCACTACTACCTACCGCTTAACATTTGATAGAGGTATACGTTTGTAGGTTGAATCAATTGGATTCTCGGTTTGAGGTTGGCGATTTTCCACGTTCGTTTGGGTTCTCTTTCTTTTCTAGAGGAAACTTGTTACCGGTATGACCCTGAGCAACAATTCTGCAGCAGCACTAGTGTGCAATCTGACGACGTGTGACCTATCTCTATACTCAAAATAGATATCTATGTATGATTAAATTCTTCGGTAGTACAATAGTATCTCCAAGCCCATATATACCGTTGCTATGCTATCTTAAAGTGAATCCAGTCGATACCATGGGAAGACAAGACAGGGTAGCATGAATGAATGGCGCAGAAAGAGCCACACTAGCACAAGAGCCAAGAATGCTTGCTTGGGATGTGTATTCAATCCCAGTATATTATACAGTACTTTTCATGATCACAGCACTCTTCTAAACGCCATGATCCACGATGTTCTGTCGTGTTACATGGCTTCTCGCATCAACACGCTGTGTGGGAGTTTGATAAAATATATTGAGTAAAGGCTGCAAGCACACCACAAGTCAACGAGCCAGTTGTGTCACACAACTTGATNNCAATCAGACCTGCCGGGGTAGCTCAATCGGTAGAGCGTGTGGCTCTTATCTCCTTAGATATTCCAAACCTCAAGGTCGCGGGTTCGAGCCCCGCCTTCGGCTATTCCTATACATCGAGTTGACTTTCTTTTTTGTCTTTTTGCAGCGTGTTGTCGTGCTAGACGAGGAGGAGTGGAAGAGGTGCAGATTTGCAGATTTTTTTGTTGGTGAAGCTTGGTCTGGCGGACAGGGTCAGCTTCGAACTTATGGGATTCGCACACAAAATTCACGTCTTCTTTGTTTGTCTGTTATCTTGTTCTGAATGGTTCAACTTTCAAAGCTTTGTGCAATGCAAGGACGTATGCACAAAAGCCAGAGACGATGCTATAATGTCATTATTGCAAAGTGGTGTCACAAGATAACTCGAGGCTAGCCGAAGACGCGGCTTCAACCTCGTTTGGTGAACTTACGGGTTCAGGACCCGCCATCGGCATCCCATATGTGAAACTAAGGACGAACTCCGCGGCATGTGCATCTTCGTTGTATTCAGTGTTGAGCTGCATATCGTTCGAGGACAAATCTATGCTACATGATGATGCTTCCGTGCCAGACACAGTTTTCTCCGTCATACAACAGGATTATTCTTTAATACTCCCAAGCACCAAAAGTGGTGTTGACAGACTGCACTCTGAAGGAGAAGCCAGTACCGTTCTTAGGAGCATTCTCAGCAGCAGCAGCATAAACCTTGTACGCACCGTCGACAGGCACGGCAATCCAATCGCTGTTATTGTACTGGAGATGAATACCACTGTCCTTCAAGCTGAAGCCAGTGTAGCTGACATNTTGACCGCCGCCGACGCTGCCGTGAGGAATGGTGTAGCCGAGACTTCCATCTTCAGCGACGTAGACGCGCTGACCGCCAGGAACCTCGACGCTGAGAGAGAGGGTGTCGTTGCCGTTGGTAAAGTAAGTGTATTTTCCTTCGGGGCAGGAAGCGACGGTCGTGTTGGGGCAGTAGGAGTATGTCTCCTTGCCAAGCCAGAAGGCGTTGCCATTCGCATTTACGGCAGAGAGGTGGATAGGGGAGCCCGAGTGAATGGCCAGACCGCCGAAGGAGTGACTGGTGGAGCGAGCTGTGGGTACTGCAAATGCAGGAAGGACTGCGGCAAGTGTGGTGAAGATGGTAGAGGCCTTCATGTTGATGTTTGTGTGAGATGTTCTTTGAGAGGAGGTGGTTTTTGGCTGATTGTTTGTCGAAAATGAGGGTTCGAGAACGGCAAGAGTCACAAGATATATATGCCTCGTTCGTTCCTGCTCCACATTGCGATGCGTGATACGAACGTCACGTTTACTGATGTCAGTGACCAGCGATACGAGTTGTGCTGAAACATCAAGCAGGCATCCTTGATGATCAGTCAAGGATGTTGAATCTATCGCATACCACCGCTCCATTCTGGTCAGTCACTATCCCTACCAAAGATCGACCAGAGGTGTGATCTGCTGAAGCTGGAACAAGGAGTACAAGAAAGGCTGGGAGTTCAGTACAACATTTTACAAAAGCGTCGAGGGATACAGACGCTTCATATACCTGAAGCCAGCAGCTAGTTTGAGTAACCCCAGGCACGCTGCTGGCGCTTCATGCATGACCACCGCATGTCATCAGACCTCAGTAAAGAGGTGATCGAACCTTTCCGTCAACGAAGAGGTAGGGTTCAACGCAACAAGACCGGTTGTCGAGGAAGAAAATATGGATCTGCGGATAAAAACTATGTCCACATAGACGAGGGTCGTTACCACGTTGCTCAGCATAGTAGAGATAGACGTTGGGTGTTTGATCTGCAAACGAGAATAGCATTATTAATACTTGCCAAGAACGACGATCGCAACTTACATAACTATGCATTCCTCATGCGTCAACAGAGGGTCAAAGTGATACTTCCCTCAAATTATTGTTATTTTCGCCGTCTTTCCCAGTCGCATTAAGCAGTTTGAGGGTTTGGTGTGAAAGTTTTGATTTGAAGAAGTGTTCAAAACCATCGTGTTGACTGATTTGTGATGATACAATCGCTTATAGCTGCTGAACCAATAGTAGTACAGAAATGCCCATGTTGAGTGGGAAATCCGAGCCGGGCCACAACTTTCAGTCTGCGTTAAATTTCCTCGCTGTTTCCCGGAGAAGCTGTTTGCTGCTGTTCCGAACATGTAAGAGATGGTCTCGAGAGAAGCTGGTTTTGTGAGCGACGAGAAACCTGGAGGAGATGAACGACGAGGGGGAAATCGCAGCAGTATACCGTTGCGTATCACTGCTCTGGGAGGTCCTAGTGACTCAAAACCGGGAAGAAGAGATGAAGGTATATGACTTGAGGGGTGAGATGGAGGTATACGACCTGGAGGATAGAAGGTTTGAGGGCCCCCAAAGGTGACCAGTGGTACATGTGGCTTCCACACAGGCCAGCTAGGTGAATTCAACCTGCGAACTGGACCATCATCAACCCTGGCTTCTTCAAGAATTCGCCAGATCCTTCAACGATTGCGAAGAGAGATTGGAAGCTGCAACGAATCGTCACTGGAAATGTGGATGTCGGGCTGTGAGAGGGAGCGAATCAAAGACTCCCAGTCCCAGTGTCCTGATCTTTGTTTCGCGCGTATGGAGCCAGTGTCGAGATCCCACCACCAAGGGAAAGCTGTGTCTTCAACGAGCAGCTCGCACGATTCATCCCGTTTTTGGTTTGATTGTAGTTCGGTGTCAGGTATCATCCTGAGGTTATTGAGTATTGATTGAGTAATGTTCGGTACTTCCAGAGGATTTGCCACCAGTAGAACATGAGCCTATCATAGTTAGCACAAACCATTAAGAGTCGAAGAGGAAATGGCACATACCGAAGCGACCTCATCTAAATCATATGGGTCAAGCTCCCATGGCGAGGACGAACGAGTGCCAGATGGTACGAAAAAGTCGTGAGGCTCCTCGGCGATTTCGGCAGTCCCGATTTGGTTCAGACGTCGGCACGAAACTTCCCAGAGCTTCAGTTCCGAAGTGATTGCAGCAGAAGTAGTCTCGAAATCATTTGAGGTTGAGGCGGAGCGTATGAAGCGATCGGCGAGTGTCAAGCAAACATCGTGAACGGGGACATACAACGAGCCACCACGAGGGTTGACGACCATGTCCAGATCGATGTTCCAAGTGTTAAGAACGCTTGGTTCAACTTTCTCGTCACATTCCGACAAGAGAAATGTGCGCGCATAGGAATTGTAAATTGAGTGGAAGCGAAGCAGGACTCTGTCAGCTTCTTTGGGCGGATGCTCACCGATATGATAGCCATTTTNCGTGCAATGAAACTCGTCGATCTCGATACCATCTTGAGTGCAATGTTCTGTGCTCAGCATGACGGCTCGTCCTAGCCAGGTGTCGTCGTCCTCCAAGAATGGACCGCCACATATATGACAATAGATTTGTCGAGTCATTGCTTGCGTCTGAGGAGAGTGTCGGTAGAGGATGCGCAGTAATGGAATTTGTAAAAGGTGGTCGCCAATTGCGAGAGAACTGGTGCTACCTAAACCAAAGTGAGAAGGAGTCAACAACAAAACAGCCAAGGCTTGAGACTCGACCAAAGTGAATGTGCAAGTCGACCACTCGATATGAAGGCTCGAAGGAAATTCGATCTCTCGACGTCAACACTAGAACTTCGAACCATCTGTATTGCGTCAGTCCATTGTTGATAATAACAAAAGTGTTGAAGACGAAACATTATCTAAAAGCTATATAGACCTCCTTCTCACGCGCTCATGAACCCTCCTCATCTTCCTACATTGACCCCTAAACTGGCGATGTAGCCGCTCCTTCAAAGTCATCGTCTTATCCTCCAACTCTTCAACAGCAGACTTGGTAACTTCATCCACATCACCTTCAAACTCGCCCAATCGCTCCTGAGCCCAAGTCTCTATATCATCAACACCACGATCGCGAGCTTCATTGAGCTCAATCTTGGCTTCGTCGACGGTCTCTGCCATCTCGACTTCGGCTCTTTTGTGTCCGTCTTCGAGTTCGTCGATGAATTTTTCCATGTTTTGTTCGAGAGCTTGATGGGTGAGGAGGGGTAGTTTTTCTCGCACGAGTGCTTCCATTTTGTGGTTTACGAGTGCTTCGAGACGAGCGTCGATTAATGGGCCTAGGATGGAGGAGAAAGCTCCTCGATGATGTTGGGCAGCATTTGTTGGAGCATATCGCCCAGGGCTTGTGTAAGTTCAGGGGAAGGTGCGAAGCCATTGCTTGCTGATCGAGGGGGGAAGGAACGTGGGCTTCATCTCTACACTAGATCCCCAGGCTGGCGAACTTGTTTTCTCGAGAGCAGGTGACGGCGTGCAGGTAGCTTCAAGCCCTGCCGGGTAAGCAGGGAGCGGTGTATAGGTTCGTGAGCCTGATCTCTTCTCTTCGTTGTGCCTGAAGTCTGTCCTTTGCCCTGCAATGGATGGACTTGGTTCATCTTCGAGTGGCCTCTCGGTCGTTGGAGAAACGGAGTGATACAAGGATTTGTTGTCAGAGGTGTTGACGGTAGTGAGAGGGGAGGTAGGGGTAATATGTCGCGAACTTGGTGTGTTTACTTCGGTGGGTGAACCTGGTGGCATGTCCCAGAGAAACTTTTGTATTTTTGTAGACGGCTCTCCTGACTGCTGCTGACTGTTCGAATCTACATAGCACGTCAGAAATGTCTATCAAAACCTGAGCTCCCTATATGCAGAAGTCTGTAACCCCGACGCTCAGTCCACAGCAATATAGTGATGCCTAGAAATGCACAATAGTCTTGCCAAGCAAAACAATACCTACTGAGAGGCAACATTTCATCGGCCCTCTCTGGTTACATGTGTTCTTTGAAAACTTTGTGCATTTTTATAGCTACAGACCATATGTGCTGCAGCATATGAAGGAGAGAGAGAAAAGAGATCCGTGGAGACTCACCGACACGGTTTCTTTTCCTCGAAACACCGACTTCTGCCTGTTGTTCTTCCTCCAATGGCGGATGTATATAGTTCCATGTTGTCTCTTGCTTTCCACCACCGCCACCAAGGCTTCGGAGGTCGATGGGGTTGGCTCGGAGTTTGCGGAAGGCAACGGCAGAAGCGAAGCGCTCGAGGCGTATACGATGCTCTGCCTGCAGTTGGTCTCTGCCCAGGTATATTTGAAGTTTTGTTGTCTGACACAGCTGAGAGAAGGCAGCGAATTGCTGTCCGAAACTGGTCGATATGAATGACAAGGGAGGGGCGCTGTAGGGCATATGACAGTGCCAGGAGTATGCATCGTCAACGATAGACTCCATATATCATTACGGTTCGTCGGTATCAGGTTGATCACTTCTGGAGGCAGTCTATGGTTCTGGTTGTCAAGAAACAATTCACAAGCGACTATGCTTTCGGGACGCAAGACAAGATCAAGGGTCTGTTCGGAAGGGAAGCCTTCGAGGTGGACGGCATGTTGAATAGCAATGGAGCCTTCGGCTTTGGATTCATCGTGATTGATCGAGACATTGAAGCGGCCAAAGGTATTGTTGGCTGAGGCTACAGCTGGTTTGTTGCGAAACAGCCACGAGGCTCGGGCGGATCGTTTTCCTTTGGGCATGCTTGACTTCTCCTGTAGCAATCAGTTCAATGAAAAGGGTTCAATACCAACAAGGCCCTCGACAAAGCGAGATCCCTCCCACCCGGGCTTCGTTGAGATGTCTCGAGCAGCCCTGACTCGATGTATGTCGTGTAGATTGATCCGCGCAGTCCCAATCTCGAAGGTTCAGACCCCTCCGTAACCACCCAGCTCCCTGCTTCACCCTTCTAGCGTAAGCTGAAGTATAGCTGGTGAGCGAGTCGCCGGTGCAGACGGTAGAGAGAAGAATCGACAAGCAAGACAGCCCAACGGCCTGTAGCACCCTTCAACTCTGGCTTGCAGACGCTAAAGATCACTGAGAGCGGTGTACAAGTCGTCGGTGCCGTATCAGAAGGTGAGCAAGATGATGATGTGATCGAAGGTGGGTTGTTGATGTGGTTCGAAGTTAGGTGTCGCATTGGAGCCTTGAACTTCAGCACACGCCAAGCTTTCGTCACGCGTCCTAGCGCGACCGTAGTATTATTCTTCATGAAGAAAAATGAATTAATTACGTCCTTATGGGGGCCTTTAAAGAAAATGTGCTAAATTATAGGGAACATATGATCAACTTCGGTAAGCAGCTTTTCTTTCCGGTCAGTAGATGGTGCTACAATATACTATGAAAATGCACAGTTGTTTACAAGATTGGACGTGTGGCCATCGAAGTAGCCTCAAGATGATAGCTCTCCTTGGACAACACTTTATTCTGAAATATGTTATGCATTGCTATAGCTACAGTATAACAATCTGTAGTACACGGGGACGAAGAGACAGGGGTACACCAGAGGATTGGAGTTGACCCCATGCTCTCCAAAGGGGTTCCTGAGTGACGGGATCCAGTGTCCGATTCAGGAGGTCGTTAGGGAGTAGGTGGCATTTTCCTCTATGTTTGACAGTGGTGAAAGGTATCTATAGTATCTCATCTACACGACTAACTGGTTTTGGCCTTCCGACCTCCATTGATAAAGGCATCTGCTTCATCCTCGCTTGCCGTGGTATCACCATCGCCATAGTCTCGCCAGTCACGCTGCGGGTTGCCACCATATGGCGCAACATCTTCCGCTTCATCCTCCTTCTCGCTCTCCGTGTCTGGCTCGGCGAAGAAGATGCTCGTTTGACGTGTAATCTCATCAATGACACTGCCTCTTCTGGCAAAGTCGTGTGATTCTTCACGCTGCAGTCGCCTTACACTAGGGCGTACCACCTCACTCGAAGTGCGCGGTGCGCGTGGTGACATGTTGCCAAGCCATCCACTAAAGCGTCTAGCAAACGATGGAGAAGGTGCTCTACGCTCCTCGAATCGTGAGCCCATCGGGGACTGATTCTTTGAGTTTCTACCACTTTGTGGTCTGTCGAGTGGAGAGAGCAGTGAACTGGGCTCGAGCTCATCTCCGTCTGATTGTCCTTGCTCTTGCTCAAGCATCGACTCAAGATCATCATTGCTGAGCATACTGCCCATCTGGCTCTTTTCGATCGAAGGGGTGGGCAAAGCGTTGGGATTGGGCCTCAGGCTCTGTCGTGCGTCTTCCACGATCTTCTCGATCTTCATGCGGTTAGCGATGAATTTGAGCTTTGGGAAGGCGGCTTGTTGGCCGTTCTGAATCATTCNCGCCAGACGATCCTTGGAAGGATCGGCTAAGATATGCCAGAAATCAGAGGGCTTGGATCTTGGCCAGATGGTTATGGTTCCGGAAAAGCGCTGCAGCCACACCTCACTCCAGTCTTGGCCCATCGGTCGTGGGAGCAACTCTAGATGTCTAAGAACCTTAAGCCACTTGGTCAGGTCCAGCTTGAGATACTGTTCGAGAGCAGAGCCGAGGAAGCCTCNCCTCCAGCCTCGACCGCGTCTGTGTGTCACTGGTCTGCCGACACTACCGCGTGAGGAAAAGAAGAAGAGGTTAATGTGAGGGTTGACCTGAGAAACGATGCTGAAGTTGACATTGAAATGCAGGTTGAGAGCTTTGAGCGGAATGTCAGTACGTAGCGACCCATCTTTCCACTTGTGGCCGAAAGCGTAGGGCTCCAAAGTGCCATCTCGCTTTTNTCTCATGAGCACGACAGGGTTGAGGACGCCAGGAACGGCGGCTGATGCAATGACAGCAGACCAGACAACACAATCAGGAGCTGTCAGGTAGTTTGCAAGAATAGTCGGTGAATGCGGATCTGAAGGCACGCAGGATACATTGAGGATGCGACCCGTGCGTTGGAAAGCCTCGAGGAAAGTGAGAGAACCATGACAAAACCATGCACATCGTCTAGCCCAGTCGACTGAGTCGAAGCGAGCACCAGTCTTGTACCAACGTTTGGACCATACCGAGAAAGACTCTCTGCAAGCGGTGATCCTGGCAGCCAATGCAGGAACCAGCGTGGTCTTGAGCTCCTCGTCCGTACGAGTGCCGAGTAACGCAGCGACAAGAGCGCCTCCAGAAGTACCAGTAATGATTGGTGGTAGAAGGTCAGCATCCAGAAGGGCTTTTGCGATACCGAAGTGATAGTATGCAANAGTTGCACCGCCAGACAAACAAAGAGCGGTACGTCCGAAGTTGGTGCTGATGTGCTTAACCATAGCACGCTTGTCTTCCAGCGAGAGTTTATCCGAGTCTAGCAACATCTTTATACAATCAGAAGCCTCGTCTATGAAATCCTGCACGAGGTTCTTGGTTCCGTAGTAAGTTTCAGAGTAGAGACGGGGATTTTCGAAGCCAGCAAAGTTGTTCTTGACGCAAGCCTCGACGAGACCTCTGAGCTCGTCGACTGCACGTGTACCAGAAGACATGGGAGACATGGCAGGGTTGTCGTTGACTTCGGCTTGGACCTTTGCTTTCAAGGATTGCAGACGTTGCTTGACGCGACGGATGGTCTTGCTATCATAATAAGCATACTCGTCTGCAGTCTTCCATTTGTCGCTGCCCAGGTGGCCATCCAGCTCCTCGGCGGCCTTGATCCAGTCTTGATAGTTTGACTTGTGGCGTAAACTGGCGCGCAACATTTCACGCTTTCCACGCCAGGTGACGATCTGTTCGTAGAGGGAGATGTAGAGCCTTGTGAAGGTGTATGAGATGCCCAGCGCCATGATCCAGCCCAGAACGACAAAGAGCAGCGGCCATTTGAGCAGATTGTATGTCCATCCTTCTCTTGTCTCGTCCTTGCCTCGACGGGGAGGCAGCTTCTTCTTCTCTTTCTGTTGTTTTTGGCGGCCCTTGACCTTCTGGCGTACAGGGGCCCAGTCGTTGAGAGCAGTGAAGAACTGGGGAGGTTGACTCGGGGGATTCAGGAGATCTTCTTCTGAGGGAGAGGTGAAATCGGGAGCGGCAAGGGCTTTGGCGAACTCTTGTACATCGTCCTCTCCTATAAAATCATTGTCGAAGTCGGGGATAGTCGTGGGGTCCCACGCCAAGGGATCCCAGGGGTCGGGGCCGTCTGTCTGTTTGGACGTGTCGGCCATGCCGCAGATGCAACTCGACGTCTTTCTGTCACGAGACAAAGCCGCTTCGGCTCAGTTGCATGCTTTGGGAGGACTGGGAAGGCACGACTGGGGAGAAGCATATTCCACGGGGAAGGTGCTACGTCACTTTATTGACTTTCGGCCCGAGCCGACTAGCCCTAACGGACATCAAGGTCGCGGCCGTCTCGCGTTTGCCTCTCACAGTCTGAGCAGACAACAATGCTGCGGGACAGCGGCTTGTCTGCGCACAATGTTATGGTCAATCGAAAGGCCACCGTCGCCAACGACGAGGTCAAGCGGCCTGCCAAACGGGTGAAACAGGAACATGCTCCAGACGCAGACTTACCCGACGATACCGAACTCGCGCCAGCCGACATTGAACAGCATAAAGCCACCGATCTCGAGACTGCTCTTCCTCCTATTGATACCGACAAAGACGCCATAAAGGCTTACGAAGCCACTCGCGCCGCCAAATACTCCGAGTCCCAAGCCGATCAACCAAAATGGATCCCTGGCCAGCGTTCGATCTACGTCGACGCCTTCAACCTGGCCCTTGATACTGTCCTCGAGGACGAGAGTCATCTCTTTGACGATGCTGAAAAGAAGGCATTTGATACCTGGCGTGACTTGAATTATGAGGCTCAGTACCTCTACGTCCGTCTGTTCCTCCGCAAGACATCTGCCTGGCATCGCATCAGCCGTCTTGGCTACCACAGCGACATCTCCGACCTCTCCAGAGCTGTCGAGACATTACAGACCTCCTGCGACCTTCCGCCGCCTACTGTAGAATCGCTCCCCGTTCCTCGCGATTTCGATCAGCCCGGCGACACTCGACTGGGACACTCTTTCACCTTCGCCGACAGGTCAGAAGAACACATTACCACATTGGAGGAAGCTTCATCGCTCCTTCTGTTGGATGAGCTCAAGTCACTTGCGAAAGATGCAAAGGTCCAAGGCAAGACAAAGCGAGATTTGCTGAAAGCTCTGAGGAAGGCAAGCGGGAAACAAGCTGGCCTAGGTTGGTCTTCACTCAAGCGGTCCGATACGGAAGATTCAACTCTATCCGTGGCAGACGATGATGAAGATAGTCGGGAAGGCACTCCCCTACAGAACCGAGATACTCACTTTCTCGAGAAAATCATGGCAGAGACAGGGCCTTGTGTCCGACTCTCGGATCCTGCACGGAGACTGTTCGAACGTGTTCACCTTGTCTTCTATCGCTCCACTATGTGGACGGAAAAGTCCTTGACAACCATCATACTTGCTAAGATTTCACGCTTGAACTTCCCGGAATATCTCGTCTGCCGCTCATCCAACATATTTGCATCCAGACCTATGTTGCTCGAGTTCGAGGCTTCGCTGAGAATACAGTTCTATCTCGACAGCGTTCTCGAGTTTAGTGGCACACCAAGCAAGGAGAACCTGGACACGATCCTCGACCTCTGTGACCATATCCTCCCGCGGTGGAGAGAACTACTGCAAGAGGAGCAACANAAAGAAGACAGCATCTACATGACTGGCGAGGGTGCTTATTTGCGACGCCTTTCTCCTGCCTGGGTCTACACTCGTATCATCCACAAAGGTGCATATGTCATGGGTAAGTTCAAGGACCACAAGCGTGAGTACGAGACCCTGGAAGAGTTACTCAAACAGAAACTCTTCCACACTTCGAGGCGAGGTGACTGGTATCAGCGAAAAGCTTTACTAGAAGAACACTACATGCATGCTCTGATGCCCGCTCAAGGCCGTGGAGAAGAAGCTCAGAAGAAACACTGGAAACGTGTCTCTCTTCAGACTTGCGAGGAAGGTCTACAAGACCGTCTCGTACACCTGATGTATCATCATGATCTTCAGAAACGAGTCATGAAGCTGGAGAAAGCACTTCGCGTGCCGATGCGAGAGCAACACGACTTCAGCCACGTTCGACTGGCGAAACCCGTGGAACGTGTTTTCTATGGTACCAGGATACAGCGAGTTGAACAGGCCAATGAGACAAGAAGGGGAGGCAAGACCATCTGGATTGATCCTGGAGAGAATGAGAATGAAGGCGAATGCTCAGTGGAAGCAATGTGTCTTTCGCAATATCGCTCGCTTGGCTACAGAGGATACCATGCTGAGGGCGGCATCGTACGGACATTGTTCGCTTACCTCTTCTTCGACGTACTCTTCGTCTACATTCCGGATGTGTTCCAGACGCCCTATCAGACATGCCCTTTGGACCTACATACTGATGCATTTTACCCTTCGCGCATATCCGAGATCAACCAACGCCTAAACGAAATCAACAATGGAGAGGCACGGAAACTGATTCAGCGGGTGTGGGATGACCACCACGAGAAGAACACATGCGTTGTGGGGTTGAGTTGGTCTTATGAGCTGGAAGACCTTCTGTCCATCGCCAATTGTTTCCCTCCTGCGGCTCTTAGTACCGTGTGTAAAGTCATGGCACAAGAGTACGGACAAAGAGGAGGAGGTGTGCCCGATCTCTTTCTCTGGAAGGAGAACCCCGACACGGGAGGAGGAGAGGTCATGTTCGCTGAAGTGAAAAGTGAAAATGATCGTTTGAGTGACACACAACGCTTGTGGATAGACGTGCTCACAGGTGCGGGTGTTGCGGTGGAGTTGTGCAATGCTGTAGCTAAGGAAGTAAAAGTGGTTGGTTGACTGAAACCTCATGACTTGAATGAAATGTACGAACTCCATCCAGAGCCTTTTGCACGACACATCTTTCCTTACTTATGGTGCTGCCAATAAACTCAATCAACTTTGCGGAGTATCCACTGCCAACATCTTCCAATGGAAGCGGCACACTGACATGCCCTTCACTGAATCTGCAACAGCACAACGATACCTTGCCACGTTCTCAGAAAATCTACACACCAACCTACAATAATGTTTCACGAGATGGACTCAAGAAAGAGATTCAAAAATTCGGATACAGGGTCGTACCAACGACCATGCGAGAAGAGGACGCGACTCGCGGGCGATCTCTGAATCTCGCGTCACCTGTTGAGATCAGCGACCATGATGTTGCGTGTGGCTGCCGTGAGGCGCAGCACTTCCCGGTTTGAGGCCAGACTTTCCACATCGCTAAGCGCTTGCAAGTCCGCCCGTCGAACCCGCAACTCGTTTCGTAAATTGGAAAGTGAAAGATCACGACTTCAGCTTTCGAGCTTCTCGAGTCTCGACACTTTTTGACAAGCTGGTGCCGTGCTGCGTGAACCATCACCCCTATTTTCTTTCATCACCCTTGTATGCTACTGCAGGTCCTCCCGCCGACACAATTGCATAATAGATGAGGGCATCGCGATCCACTCGGTCGACTCCTATGCTCTGCTTCGTCACAATTTTCAGGGCAGCCCTACGCATATCACCCGTGTGGAGTGGAAAGTTATTGAATCTGACGGAGATCGAAAGCTTGTGATGTCATGCTTCGCGTGCTTGCGCGAGAGAGCACTCTGAGACAAACTGATGTTCAGCGTGCCAACGGTCTTGCCCATCTGTCGGGGTCTGTACCGAAACTCTACAAGATGTTACTTTCCGAGCTTCGAATTGGACGACAGTCGCTGCAAAAACTCCGCGAAGGAGGCAACGAAGCGGCTCGACGGTTCGTAGCTGGCAATGTTACTCAAGGAACTTTCTCGAGCTCTCTCCAGCTCCATGCATCATAGCTCCAGTCCAGGACCCTGGTCGGGATGCAATGCTGCCGTTCTTGCAGGGGTGAGGATGCGTATCAGACGTCACCCGTCAACGACGCGCGCCAATCATCTTAACATTCACGCTTACACTTGCTGTCCTTACCTGAGGCTGTTGACAGGTCGCGGTTGCGGCACTGCTCCCGTCTTGAAGTGTTTCTCCGTATCGGCGCCTCGTGTTGCACCAAAGGCTGTATCGAGCCGATGGGACGGCATTCTCTGATGGCCTCGAGCTGCAGCCTGCAGAGCTCCCTCGAAGCCCTCGATCCTCGCCTAAAGCCGCTTGTGGACCGCCCCGTCTTCTCCGCATCGTCGATACAACTACCATGCAGCCACTCTCCAGCCGTCACTCCATATTTCGGTGGCTGTGACGTTGGAACGCAGCTCGAGAGCAGGCCGAACCGACATCTCACCAGCCGCAAAACCTGTAATGCCACCGTGAGGCGCTACCTACCTGGCATTTCTATACGTCACAAGCTTGCTGGATAGCACCATGCGAGCCAACAGGAGTGCTAGCTTGCTCCGTGCTCGAGGTAGGTAGCTTATATGTTTTCAAGCTCCCTTCCCTCGTCTCAATTCCTCTATCAATTTTCTCCCCATTCCCCCAAATAACCTAATCAAAATTGTTGTATGACCAACAATCCATCTTCCTCCTCCTACGCCTACTACTCCTTTCCTCCAACACCAAACAGAGCTTCTCCTTCAGCGAGCTCTAAATCTAATTCCCCCACTCCCAAAACTACCAGAACTTTGAAGAACATGGCTCCTTCTCCAGCAGCAGGCAAGGCCACTGGTGGCGCCCCCAAGACTCCTACAAAGTTGGGCAGAAAGCCCCAGAGCCAAACTAGCCAGCCTCCCAAACTCGGACAGCAGGCCGCTTCAGGCGCAAGAAAAGCATCCGCCCCCGAGGGTGCTAAGCAGCCAGAAGTTCCTCAGACTTCCGAGAAGCTCGAAGCCGGTGACGTGCAACAAAAAGCCGGCGAGGCCGCGCAAGGTGCACAGGACAAGGCTGGCAAGACTGCCGAAGATGCCAAGAGCAAGGCCGAGGGCGCTGCCGAAGAGCCCAGCAAGGTCGAGATGAAGGACGACACCGAAGCCGCATCCACCCAGGCTGGTGATGATGAGGACGAGGATGATGACGAAGGCCCTCTGAGCAAGGTTTCCCAGGCCGGAGACAACGCCAAGGGCCAGCTCGAGGAGCAAGCTCCTCAACCAATTGACGACTCTAACGACGACAACGATACCGCCGCTGGTGCACTAGACACTGCTGATGATGACGACAATGACGACACCGAGGACACCGCCGACGACGACAAGACCGTCAAGGCTGGTGATGAAGCAGACGACAACGATGATGATGTTCAAGACACCACCGGCAAGGTGGCTGACGACGCCCAAAAGACTGGCAAGCAGTCCGGCGGCAACCTCCTCAAGGGTGCCAAGGGACTAGCTGGCAAGGCCTCTGGTCTCGCTGGCAAGGCCGCTCAGGACCCCAAGAAGGCAGCTCAGGATGCCTCCGAAGACGTTCAAGATACCGCAGGAGATGTCAAGGACACTGCCGAGGACACTGCTGAGGATGCCGCCGAGGGCGTTCAAGACACCGCCGATGACGCCAAGAAGGTTGCAGGTGATGCCACCGACGAGGCTGGCGATGCTGCCGAAGACGTCAAGGACACCGCTGAAGACACTGCCGAGGATGCTCAGGACACTGCTGAGGACGCTGCTGGTGATGCCACCGACAAGGCTGGCGACGTCGCCGACGGGGCCAAGGACACTGCCGAAGACGCCACTGAGGATGCTCAGAACACTGCTGAGGACGCTGCTGGTGATGCCACCGACAAGGCTGGCGACGTCGCCGACGAGGCCAAGGACACTGCCGAAGACGCCACTGAGGATGCTCAAGACACTGCTGAGGACGCCACCGAGCAAGTCAAGGGCACTGCAGAAGACGCAACCGACAAGGCCGGCGAGACTGCTGAGGACGCCGAAGACACCGCTGAAGACGCCAAAGACACCGCCGAGGACGGCGCTGATGAGGACGTTCCCGAAGTCAACGACATCAACGACCTCCCTGTCGACCTCTCTGTGCTCAAGGGCCTCGAGGTTTCCGAGGATGGTATGGTCAACGATCAAGACGGCAACCCCATTGGCAAGCTTGCTGAGGGTGACGCTGAGGATCTTGCCGGCTACCCAATTGGCGATGACGGCGAGATCCTTGATGACGACGGTGATCTTGTCGGACGTTGCGAGCTTCTTCCCGAACAGGTCAAGAAGCAGATGGCCGACCTCAAGAGCAAGGGTCAACTCCCCAAGGGTGCCGAGAACTTTGTTGGTGACCTCCCCGACACCGACGATGCCGAGAAGCCCAACCTTGCCATCTTCAAGGGACTTACCTGCGATCCTACTGGTAACATCTTCAACGACGAAGGTGACACTATCGGTCAGGTTACCGATGGCAACCCTGAAGAGCTCATGAACGCCACTCTGAACGAGTACGGTGAGTTCATCGACGATGATGGCAACGTCATTGGCCATGCCGACATCCACCCTGAGGCACCAGAGGACATCTACGACCAAGTCCAGCAGGCTGCCGATGATGCCCAAAATGCTGCCGACGACGCTCAGGACAACGCCGACGACACCGCCAAGGCCGCTGACAGAGTCGACGACGCTGCCGACAAGGTTGACGACGCTGCTGACGATGTCAAGGATGCCGCTCAAGACATTGAGGACGAGCTCCCTGGTATCGAGGCTCTTCAAGGCAGAGAACTCAACGACGCTGGCGAGGTTGTTGATGACCAAGGCGAGGTTCTTGGCCAGATCGACGACGAGTCTCTCAAGGAGAAGCTCGAGTCTGGCGAACTCAAGGCCGAAGACCTCAAGATCAACGAGGATGGCGAAGTCGTCGACGCCGACGACAACGTCCTCGGCAAGGTCGGTCTCGCAGAAGGCGCTGCCGAGAAGCTCGGTGGCTCTCTTCCTTCTCTCGACCTCCGCATTCTTGATGGCAGAAAGGTCAACAAGAAGGGCAAGGTTCTTGACGACGAAGGCGACGAGATCGGTTCGCTCGCTGAGGGCGACCCCAAGGAGTGTGCCGGCAAGAAGGTCAACGACAAGGGTGAGGTTCTTGACCAGAACGGCAAGGTCATTGGCAAAGTCTCCGTCACTCCTGGCGAGGCTGCCGAGACCGCTACCAAGGAGCTCCAGACCGAGCTCGGCGAGAATGTTCCTGACGAAGAGCAGGGTGAGGATGAGGAGCAAGCCGATGAGGAGGAGGAGCCTCAAGGTCCTCAATTCAAGATCCCTGACCTCGATGTCCTCGAAGGTCTCAAGGTCAACAAGAAGGGCAAGATCCTCAACGAAGACGGCGAAGAGATTGGTGAACTTACCTCTGGTGACCTCAGCGAATGCGCTGGCAAGAAGGTCAATGACAAGGGTGAGGTTCTCGACGAAGAAGGCAACACCATTGGCCGCGTCAAGGCCCTTCCTCAAGAGATCCCCCAGGAGGAGATCGAAGAAGCTGAGGAGGCTGCCGACAAGGCCGAAGATGCTCAAGACGCCGCAGAAGATGCCGCCGAAGACGCAGAGAACGCTGAAGAGGGCGCTGAGGATGCCGAAGAGGGTGCCGAGGATGCTGCCGAGGACGCCGCCGCCAACCTGCCTCCTCTCTCTGTTCTTGATGGTCTGAAGGTCAACAAGGCTGGCAAGATCGTCGACTCCAACGGTACCGTCGTCGGTGAGCTTACCGAAGGTGATGCCAAGAAGCTCTCCAAGTCTGGTGTCCAGTCAGACGACCAAGGTCAGTTCTGGGACGACAAGGGCCATGTCATCGGCCGCGCCAAGACTGTCCCTGTCGAGGAAGACGAAGAGTCAGAGTTCGCTGGTCTTGAGGGCCTGATCGTCGTCAAGGACGGTTGGGTCGAGGACGAGAACGGCAACCGTGTTGGTCAACTCACCGAGGGCGACGCCAAGAAGCTCGTCGGTCGTGCTGTTGACGAAGACGGTGATATCCTCNNGACAAGAAGGGTAACGTCGTCGGTCATGCCGAACGCTACGAGGATCCTGAGCAGGAGCCTGAGCCTGAAGAGGAGCCCGTCGATCTTTCCAGCCTCAACGGCAAGGTTCTGAACAAGGCCGGCTTCGTCATTGGCGATGAGGGTGTACCTGTCGCTCGCCTGGTTGAAGGCAAGGCCAAGGAACTCACTGGCAAGAAGCTCGATGACCAAGGTCAGATCTGGAACGACCAAGGCAAGGTCATTGGCNCGTGTTGAATTGATCCCCGAAGACGAACGCGAGGCCAAGCCCGACGGTCCCTTCGCTGGTCTCCAGGGTCTCCGCGTTGTTGCTGACGGCAAGGTCGCTGACGAGGACGAGAACATCGTTGGTGAGATTGTTGAGGGCAACGCCAAGCGCCTGATCGGTCTTGCTGTCGACGAGGACGGTGATGTCATGGATAGATATGGCAACGTCAAGGGCCATGCTGAACCTCTCGCAGACGAGGAGGAGGAAGGCCCTGTCGACAACTCTATGCTCGACGGCAAGAAGCTCAACAAGAGCGGCTTTGTTGTCGATGATAAGGGAATCCCCATCGGTAAGCTCATCGATGGCAACGTCAAAGAGCTTGCTGGCCGTCAATGTGACGAGAACGGTGACATCCACAACGATACCGGAAAGATTGTTGGACACTGCGAGGTTCTCCCCGAGAACGAGCGTGTCTCTAGAGCCGANGGACCCTTTGCCGGCCATGAGGGTCTTCGTGTCACTAAGGAAGGTTACGTTGCTGATTCCGAGGACAACATCGTCGGAAAGGTTACTGAAGGCGATGTAAAGAAGCTTGTTGGCCTTTCTGTTGACGAGGACGGTGATATCAACGACAAGTACGGCAACGCAAAGGGCCACGCTGAGCCCTACGAGGAAGAAGAAGCTGCCCCTGCCGATAACTCTATGCTCGACGGCAAGAAGCTCAACAAGAGCGGCTTTGTTGTCGATGATAANGGAATCCCCATCGGTAAGCTCATCGATGGCAACGTCAAAGAGCTTGCTGGCCGTCAATGTGACGAGAACGGTGACATCCACAACGATACCGGAAAGATTGTTGGACACTGCGAGGTTCTCCCCGAGAACGAGCGTGTCTCTAGAGCCGAGGGACCCTTTGCCGGCCATGAGGGTCTTCGTGTCACTAAGGAAGGTTACGTTGCTGATTCCGAGGACAACATCGTCGGAAAGGTTACTGAAGGCGATGTAAAGAAGCTTGTTGGCCTTTCTGTTGACGAGGACGGTGATATCAACGACAAGTACGGCAACGCAAAGGGCCACGCTGAGCCCTACGAGGAAGAAGAAGCCGCCCCTATCGACAACTCGATCCTCAACGGCAAGAAGCTAAACAAGCAAGGGTTCGTCGTCAACGAAGACGGCATCCCTCTTGGTAAGCTTGTCGAAGGTAACGTCAAGGAGCTTGCTGGTCGCCGCTGCGATGAAGAAGGCAAGATCCATGGCGATACTGGCAAGGTCGTTGGTCGTTGCGAGGTTCTTCCTGAGAACGAACGTGTTGCCAGACCCGAAGGTCCCTTCGCTGGACTGGAAGGCCTCCACGTTAACAAGGAGGGCTACGTCGAGAACGCCGAGGGCGACCGTGTCGGTATCATCACCGAAGGCAACGTCAAGCGTCTCGTAGGCCTCTCTGTTGATGAGGACGGTGACATTAGCGACAAGTACGGAAACACCAAGGGTCACGCCGAGCCTTGGGAGGAAGAGGAGCAAACCGCCGAAGACCTCTCCGCCCTTGCTGGCTGCACTGTCAACAAGGCTGGCAACGTCGTCGACTCTTCCGGCACCATCATTGGTCGTGTCTCTGAAGGCGACCCGTCTACCATGGTCGGCAAGAAGGTTGATGGCCAGGGTCAGATCTGGGACAACGCCGGAAATGTCATTGGCAAGGCCGAACTCGCCAAGGGTGCCGACACCAAGGCTGAAGGACCTTTCGCTGGTTTCGACAGCGTCACTGTCAACAAGGAGGGATACGTTGTCACTCCCGACGGTGGCATCGTTGGCCGCGTCATTGAGGGTGATGTCAAGAAGCTTGTTGCTCACAAGGTCGACGAGGATGGTGAAATTCAAGACAAGAACGGTAACCTCATCGGTAAGGCCGAGAGATGGGAGCCCGAGGAGAAGGAGAGAAAGATCAACCCCATGTCTGGTCGCCGCGTCAACAAGGAGGGTGAAGTCCGTGATGAGAACGGCGATGTCATGGGCAGACTCACCACCGGTGACCTCGGTCACTGTGTTGGCCTTGAGGTTGATGACAATGGCTACGTTGTTGATAACGACGGCAATAAGGTCGGCGAGGTCACTCTCATTGCGAACATCATCGAGGACGAGGAGATCCCTGAGGAGGAGCTCACCGAGGAAGAGAAGGAGGAGCGCCGCAAGAAGGAGCAAGACCGCGAGATTGCTGAGAAGATGGGCACCATCTGCACCCAGACCCTCGAGAGAGTCCAACCCATCTGCAAGCAGATCACCGACGTAAGTGCTTGCCTGTTCCATGTCTTCACGCGAACCATTACTGACTTACCGTTTCTCGACAGCACATCGAAGCCGCCGACCGTACCCCACGTGAAGAGTTGGACGAGGAAGATTTGGTCAACAAGGTCAAGCCTCTCATCGAGGAGGCTGGTCGTATCCTGCAAGAGTGCAACGGCTCTCTGCGCGGCCTCGACCCCGACGGTCGCATTGCTGCTCAAGCCAAGGGCCGTGCCGGCACCAAGGAGGCCACTCCCGAGGAGTACCGCCTGGCCGACACCCTCAAGGAGTTGACCACTACCGTCGTCACCACCATCGACAACGCAAAGAAGCGCATCAGCGACATGCCTCACGCCAAGAAGAAGTTGAACCCTCTCTGGGGTCTGATGACACAGCCTCTCTTCCAGATTCTTGCTGCCGTCGGTCTTTTGCTGACTGGTGTCTTGGGTCTGGTTGGCCAGCTGCTCAACGGCCTTGGATTGGGTGGACTCGTCAATGGTCTGCTTGGTGGCCTCGGTATCGGCAAGTTGCTCGGTGGTCTTGGTCTCGGCAGCGTTGCCAACTCCCTCGGCCTGGGCAAGAAGGACAAGAAGAAGGAGGGCGGTGGTGGCGCCAGCAGCTTGCCCATCGTTGGCGGTCTGTTCGGCAAGAAGTAAAAAAGAAACATGACGAAGTTTGATATCCTAATCCTGAGCCTGACGGGATGCTGAAGAACAGAAGACAAACAAAGAGGAGGAAACTACACCAACCATTTCTGGAGGAAAGAGCAAGGGATCGGGGGTCTTCTTGCATCCGACTGACTGATTATCTTTGGAGCAACTTCCCTTTTTCTGGTTTTGATTCTGTTTTTCGAGCCCCGGCGCTGGTCTCCTTTCGCTTTCTTTTGACGAATTTCCTTTGTTTAATCTGTTCAACACGTGTGTTTGTATTTATACCACTAACTCTGTTTGTTGTTGATTTAGTACCCTAGCTAGGTAATCTCTTCTCGTTTTACAGTATAACAGTCTCATATGTCTACTTCATTATCATTGCAGGACTCTCCTTTGTCGTGTTGCTGCTTCTCCAACAACAGTTACACTCTCTCACAATGAAGCCTCTCTGACTGTGTTGCACAGTGATATTGTAAGCTATAGAATTGCACAATACTTTGTAGGAAGCAGCAGCATCCACTGAGAGTCGTGGTTACCTTTGGACCTCGTCCCTTATCCGAAGCATTTGTGCGTTTGCACAGTAGCTATACTGTGACTGTCTTGATCAACACACAGGAGATCATGTCACTGATTTGCAGCAGATCACCATGAGGTGTTTTTGCTAAATTGTGTTCATTTCCGTCGGGTCTCTGTTGACATGAACGTGTTTCTCGTAAAGCAACGTGACCTGAGCGTGACTGACTCGGGTGCTTTCTTCCCCATCCATGCGAGTGGCTGGCATCTGTATGCAGAGCCGAGCTTCTTTACCAGCACAATATACTTTTTCATTTGTGCACAGTAATCAACTATTCTCGTCCGTGGCGAATGTCTCATTCATCTATGATGCAAATCAGAGTTCCATGATCGCAGCATGTCGAGTATTTCAAGCGTTTTGGCTGTTAGATCCAGATCCAGATCCAACGACGATAAGTCTTGTTGACCCGTGCTGGCTTCGATCCAACGTTGAGTTCATGCGAAGTGTACTCGTCCGTTCACAGCCGCAGAATGGGCAGAAGAGTGACGAGCCTGCAGCGTGGCAAGCAGAGCGGAGACATGCATGCTCTATATTTGGGACGTGATGCGATCGTGCTGGGTGATGAATGGGGTCATTCGTATTGAGGTGCAGTAACTGGGAAACGAAGGATTAATGGTGGCGCACATTATTCGGAAGCGGTGGCCGGTATAGCGTGCGCGAGTCGTGAAGGTTGAGTTAAGCTTATGACCGGCCTTAATTTAGCAAAGCGTTAGCGGAGGATGGCCTTGGGATAGAAACATGTCCCGCGTAGCAGCACCGCATGATCATCTCACGGCGACCACCATGGCTGGGAATTGCTCTGGATCCATCTCGTATAACCCTTGGCAGCATTGTAAGTGTTCATGATGCAGGTGTCGTAAGAGGCCCGCGCTCGCGCTCGGAGTCTAGGGGCGTGCCCGCTGAAGCCTCATGGCTCGATATATATATTCCACCACCCACCCTCCCACTATTACTGTTTTGTCATCAGCCTCTTCCTATCAACAACTCCAACATCTCTATCAACGATATAAACGACTACAAACGGGATCAGACAAATATACACACTCGAAACTTTCAACATGTCTCCTCGCTCAGCAACTTTGCTCTCAGCCCTCCTGGCTGCCACCGCAGTCTACGCTGCTCCTGGTGCTCCCGCTCCTCTTGAGAAGCGTGCCGACTGGGTTACCGCAGTGATTGATGGAAAGACCGTATCGTGGGAGAACAACTGGAACGTTCCCGCTCAGTCCACTCCTCCCGCTGTCATTCCTCCTCAACAGACAAGCGCTCCTCAGAACAACAACGGCGGCGAATGGATAACCGCAACTTATGGAGGGGCTACCTTCTCGTGGCAGGCAAACGCTCCCACTGCTGCTCCGGCCTCTTCTCCCGCTTCATCGCCTGCACAGCCCACAGCCGCTGCACCTGCTCCTTCACCCACAAACAAGAACACCGACCCTTCATGCAGAGACGTTCACATCTTCCTTTCCAAGGGCTGGAACGAGCCTTACCCCGGTCGCCAGGGCAAGCTCGCTGGTGCCATCTGCTACGGTCTTGATTCTTGCGACTACGAGGACATTTTGTTCCAGAACCCTGAGGGCAGTGACTACTGCACCGCTGTCAAGGAGGGCGACACCAACGGCATCAACCAGATGACCGCCTACGCTCAGAAGTGCCCTGGCTCCAAGCTCGTCCTTTCTGGATACTCTCAGGGTGCCAATGTTGCTGGTGATATTCTCGGTGGCTCCGACATCTGCGGTGGCCCCAACCCCGGTCTTGACCCCTCTACCAGCCCTGGTAACCAGCTCGGTGCCGTCCTCCTCTTCGGTGACAACAGACACGTTGCCAACCAGCCCTACAATGTCCTCAGCGGTGCCGATGTCAGCTGCAACGACCCCCGTACCACCGACTCTCTCAACCGCCTGAACAAGTTCTCTGGCATCATGAGATCTTACTGCGACCACTCCGACCCCGTCTGCGCTGCTGCCGGCCCCGGTCCCTTCGATGTCAACAACCACCTCAACTACTTCGACCTCTACTCTGACGATGCCGCTGGCTGGGTCAAGTACGTTCTTGGCTACTAAGCTGTTTCATTTGTACCTTTTTTCTACCTCTCACGTTGATGAGAACTTCCTGTCGATATTTGAAGGATTCATTTAGAAGTTGTAATTTAATGAGCAATTAGAACTGCCACCAGTAATGACTATTCTACCACCAATTCTTTATTTTCTTTCCATTGTGATTGTCTTGTGATGTCTCGAGTTCTATCTAAATCTACGACGTTACCAAAGCTCGAGTGCGGTCGAAACCTCTGATGTCCAAGCACACTTCTTTGCCAATCATTATCCCTACCAAGTCCTGACGCATACACGTCCATCTCAGACACCGGTGGGTCATGTCTCTGCCATGGATCGCCGCAGAGTACACACTGTTGTTTTTCTTTTTCGCTCCAGAGTGGATAACAACATGATTGCGATAGCCAGATCTCAGCATATCATCTTCCAAAACACATTTTTCTGCAACCGATGGCATCGATCGCGTGCCCATCTGAATACTTCTCTTCTTTCGCCTTTCTCACGGCAGGGAAATAAGTACAAGGCAAGGAAAAGATCGAGCAAACTTGACCTGCAGTAGCTAGAGTACAACGACGATGTTCACCAGAGCCTTGACCTTGACCACGCCAAGTCCAAAGGATGGCAAACGGCCTTGCATGGCAGGATGGTGTGCATTGTGCCTGTGCTGCGCATCATGCATGTATCGTTGTACCACAGATCTCAACAACAAGCCTTTTGCGTTTATCTTCGTCCCTTGCCGTCCAACACGAATTCAGAAACTTGTGATCTTGCAATGACTTGCGCGTTTGTTTGTTTATCATCATTTAGAAACCACGCACGACCATCAAACAAAAGAGTCAAGACAACTGATGTCTGTCGGCCTTGTCTCAGAACATTGTCGAGAGATTCAAAAGAAAAAAAGAAGAGAAAAAAGAAGGGAAAAAAATCTCACATGACGATGTCACCGATTTTCTTTGCAAGTGCCTGGTTCGGATAAAAGTGTCTCGCTTGCTAACCCGCCCTTTGCAACCGTTTTTATCTTTCGCTCAACTCCGAAAATCAATCCGCATCTTCCAAGCCATTATTTATAGAATAGTCGAATTAGTGCTTGGGTGACACTTCAAGGTGAGATGGTGGTGTGGGGTTTGGAGTACCGCATGTGGCCGAGTTGCCGATAGATCTCTTGGTTGTCTTGGAAAGGAAGTCGCAGAGCAGGGAAGGAAGGTGGATGCGATGACAGAATCTCAAAGTGAAGAGTGAGTCAGGCAGGGTCGCTCTGCATACCGCAATCATGAATACATGATTCACCTTTACTTTGAAGATTCATGGCAAGAAGACTGCACGAAACTGCTGCTTCGCAAATTGATACAATGGTCTAGATTGCCCAGTACTCCAGATGGCGGAGGCCAACTCCCTATCATCTATCCTGCTTCTACCTGAAACACACACCCGAATAAAGAGAACAAGATATAACAACTTGCATATGAGAAGCCACCATTTATACGAAGCCAAGAAAAGATATAAGTAGAGTACAGCTACATGGAATTTCTGAATTTAGTTCTTGATGCTAGACTTTCGTACATTCGTACAATACCATCGGCTCCTCGCTCTTACAAGCCGAGCTTCTCAAGGTACTTGGTAGCGAGCTCGACAGCCTGGTCGGCGTTCTCAGGCTGAGTGCCCTGTCCAAGCGAAGTAGCACCCTTACCACCAGCCTTTCCACCGAGCACGCCAGCAATCTCGCTGGCCCAGGCAGGTGCATCGGCACCCTTCTCCTTTGCCTCTGCGGAAACGTGGCAGCCGTGGACGACCTTGCCATCCTTCTCATCGGCGGCGATAAGGTAGATTGTCTTGTCCTTTTGCTTGGAGCTGATGGTCTTGATGGCCTCGCTGATGGCCTTGGAGTTGGCGGAGATGGGGACGCGGACAACCAAGCGCTTCGACTCTGGGTTGTCGGTGAAGTGCTTGGCGATTGTGTCGGTCACGGTCTTGTTCTCGGCCTTGAGGAATGCCTTTTGCTGGTCGAGATTTGCNNCTGTAGAGCATAAGATCAGTAAACGAATCACAAATCATCACCAACCTGGCAAACGTACCTTGGCAACCTTGGCGAAGCGCTCCTTGAGCTGAGTCTTAGTAACAGCAGAAATGGTCAGCTGATTGAGCTGAACCTGCAATTGCTTGGCCTTCTGCTCCTTCTGAGGGCTGTACTCCATCTTCTCGAGCAGAGCGAGGTCATCCGAGAACTCCTGGGCGACTCTCTGCACTTCATGCGCAGTCTGTCCAGTCACGGCGATGATACGGCGAATACCCTTTGCAATACCACCCTCCTCAAGCACGATCAACTCCTTGATCTCACCAGTCTTGTCAACGTGGGTACCACCGCAGAACTCGACACTGACGTTCTCCCATTGGGGGTTGTGGACATCCTCAAGAAGCTGCTCAACGGGCACACCAACACTGACGACACGGACGGGGTCAGGGTAGGTCTCACCGAACACGGCACGAACACCCTTGATGTTTCTGGCAGTAGCGAGGGGCACTTCCAATGAGTAGACAGGACTGTTCTGGCGAATGTATGATGTGCTCTTGGTCTCGACTTCCTGCAGCTCCTTGTCTGACAATGCAGCCTTGTGGCTGAAATCGAAACGAAGCTTCTCAGGAGCGACGAGCGAACCCTTTTGGTTGATGTCATCGCCGAGAACTGCGCGGAGAGCGAAGTTGAGAATGTGAGTACCGGTGTGGTTGTTGCGGATGGGGTGTCTGCGGAGTTCGTCGTACTCGCAAATGACGGAGTCGCCAGTCTTGAAAGTACCATAAGTCATGTAGCCGGTATGAAGAACGTAGCCGGCATAGCTTTGAACGTTCTGAACATCCAACTCGGCTTCACCGTCAATCAGAATCTTACCAGTGTCGTTCTCTTGACCACCCTGCTCGGCGTAGAAGTTGGTCTTGTCAAGAATGACACCAAACTGCTCGCCCTCGGGGACCTCGGAGGTGCTCGACAGGAATTGCTTGTTGTAGTAGATAGCCTTGACAGTAGCGTTGATGTTGCCACGACCGAACTTGGGCTCATCGTCGGTCTTGCTAACCTCGGTCATGGTGTCGAGCTTGCCCAAGTCGTGGACGTCAAGCTTGACCAAATCGGCGCCAGCCTTCTTCTCGCCCTTGCTAGCCTCCTTAGCCTTGGCCTGAGCAGCGTTGACTTCCTCCTCGTTGATAGTGAGGCCACGCTCCTCTGCCATGAGCTGGGTAAGATCGACGGGGAAACCGTAAGTATCGTACAGACGCCAGACATCAGAACCAGAAAGTGACTTGGTGTTGTTGTCCTTGCACTGCTGAGCGTACTTCTCGAACATGGCCTCACCACGGTCGAGAGTCTTGGCGAATGAGAGCTCTTCCTCGTTGAGGATCTCCTTGACGTCTTGCTCCTTCTTCTTGATCTCGGGGAACATATCACCCATCTGGGCGACCAGTGTTGGGACAATCTTTGAGAAGAAGTCACCAATATCTGTGTTCAGGTACTTGCGAGCATAACGGGCACCTCTGCGCAGAACTCTGCGAACGACATAACCACGTCCCATGTTGTTAGGGATACCACCGTCAGTGATGGCGAAGGTAAGAAGTCTTACGTGATCAGCGACAACACGGTAGGCAGTGTCAACACCGTCGGCATCCTCGCTGCCAAACTTGCCCTCGTAGTTGCGGACACCAGTGATTTCTTGGATACGGTCGAAGAGAGGAGTGAAAACATCGGTGTCGTAGTTGGAAGGCTTATCTTGCAAGATACTCACCAAACGCTCGAAGCCCATACCAGTGTCGACGTGCTTGTTAGGCAGGGATCGCAGTGACTTGTCGGATTCGCGGTTGTATTGGATGAAAACGTTGTTCCAGATCTCCAGAACGTTAGGGTCGTCCATGTTGACGAGATGTGCGGCATTGCGGCCTCCAATTCTGTCGTAGTGGATTTCACTGCAAGGACCACAAGGGCCCTGGTCACCCATCTCCCAGAAGTTGTCCTTCATGTTACCAGGAAGGATGTGGTCCTCGGGGACACCGACTGATTTCCAGAGCTCCTTGGCCTCGAGATCGGGCTCCAGACCGCCAGCCTTGTCACCCTCGAAGTAGGTGACGTACATTCTGGCAGGATCAAGACCGAACTCCTTGGTGAGGAGTTCCCATGACCAAGCAATAGCTTCCTTCTTGAAGTAGTCGCCAAAACTCCAGTTACCCAACATCTCGAAGAATGTNNCTGCATTGACCTGTCAGTTTATCAGTCGCTCGATGATTTGGTTAGAAAAGCTCACGTGGTGGTAGCTGTCCTTGCCGACATCATCCAAATCNNCTAGATCGAGTTAGAGGAGCCAATGGAATTGAGAGCGGGAAATGGTTACATTGTGCTTTCCACCAGCACGGATACACTGCATCTGTTGTTAGCATGTTGTCGACGTCGATGGAAAAAAGTCTTGGCTTGCCTTTTGCGAATTTGTGGCACGCTTGAGCGAGGCGAAATCGGACGAGGNGTCTACGGTTCCAAGGAAGATGGACTTGTACTGGTTCATGCCAGCATTGGCGAAAAGAAGAGTCGGGTCCGAGTGAGGGACAACCGACGAGGAGGGCANCTGTGCAGCCATTCAGCTGGGTGTTGCGGCGAAACAGAGACCCCCGAGGCGGGACATACCAAAGGTGTGGCCCCTCTTCTTGACGAAATAGTCAATAAAAGTGCTTCGGACCTTGACAGCATTCCATTGCTGCTCGTTGGGTTGGGAAGCCATGTTGAAAGCGCGTGTTGTGGTGAGAGAAGGGTATGGGAGCTGCGAGAATGTTCTCGTGGACAGCTGAGGTGGAATTTGAACGTGAGTCAACCCACGTCGGCAACAGTTGAACAAGCTCGTGATCATCCACGCTTTCTACTCGACAAGTCGCGCGCGCACTCCAAGACGACTGGGATCTTTGAACTGTCCTGTTGTAGCTCTAGAACAACTACCGGAGTGGACGGCGGTGATGCGGGATGAACACAACCAGCGCGGAGGTCATGGACCGACACCGAGACACAGCTACAGCTCCAGCTCCAGCTCCAGCACCAAGTGCCCTCAGGGGCTCAAGCGCACAGCAGACGACTCGTTCGATGATGATCACCGTTTTGCGAAGCGCTTCAATCTACTCAATCTAGGTATGTCTCTCCTACTCACTACTTGTCCCCATTCACTGACTTCTCTACANGCAAACAACCATGACAAGCTCTACATTCCCGTCTCGGCTAGGCCGCAACTCCAAACCGCTACGACTCGCCCTCCTCCTACCGAAGAGCACATGCAGCTAGATGACACAAAAGACCGCGTGTACATCCACAACCTCGACGACGAGTTGGCCGACATCGAGTCCAATGAAGAGAAACTCATCTTCCTCCCAGACATCGAAAAGAAGCTCAATGCCATTCCCAGACACATCCTGCTCGGAGAAAAGAAAGATTCACATCAAGAGCTTGTTCTCTACAACCTGCCGCCGTCGTTATCTGTGCCCATCGAGCAAGACAATGTGCGGAAAGCCATACTCGAGGCTCGTGAACGTGCGAAAGAGAAAACAGCAAACATGCCTTCGTTGTCTTCTAGTCCTGCCGACGGCACACCGCCAGAAGAGCAAATAGAGACCGCTCACGGCTACGACTCTCCGGATTATGGATTGGATGAAGACACGAACGACATGGAGGAGGACGACGACGCTATGGATCTATCATGAGAAAGAAGCCCTCCTCTCAGTGGACATTGCCCCTTGCTAGATGCTAGAAAGCATTGTGCTTTTCTATAGCTTCAAACATGACTACATGTCACTGTCTATGGCTACATGGGGAGAGGCTGCATTCATTCTGTGTTAAGTGGCATTGCATTTTTAAGTCTCTGCCAGTCCAGCCAGCCTTGCTACCTAAGTTGTCTATATACTCTGGCCATATTCTCCTCCAGGCCTCCTCCTTTGAAGTGAACAATAAGAAAAACATTATATCTAAGTCTGGTATCCTTCATAAAAATCTTTCAGTTGCGTGCTCGGCCCCAATGTCTCGGGAGCCAGCGCCTGCTAGGGCTGGGTGTTGTTTCGATCTGTGTCGTTTGTGATGTCGTCGCCGCCGACTCTGTGCCTCCCAGCATCAAGCTTTCGGGTAGAGCGGTGCGTCTCGCCTTTTGGTAGATGGCGGTACTTGTGATGGTCGTCCAGAGCGTCGTGTAGACGTCTGGCGCCAGTGATACTTGCTGAGTCGTCCATTGTGTGATGGTTGTGTCCGCGGGCGCTGTGATGGCTCGCTCGATGCTCGTCGTGATGGTCACCCATTGTGTTGTCGTTGCGTCGGCCGATATTGCCTGCACGATGGTCGTGAGCACCGTGGTCTCGGCGAACGATGGCATTGTGGGTATCGTCTCGACGTTTGCGGCAGGTGTCGTCTCGCTGTTCTCGGTGGCCGATGGCTGTTCGGTCTGACTTAACTCTGGTATCGGCGCGACCGATACCACTTGTCTAAGTTTTGTCGTCACTGTGCTCCATTCGGTCGATGTTGCATCGGCAGCCACGGCCAGAACTAGCGTTGTCAACACCTCGGTGACTGAGGGCAATGGCTGTGAAGAGCTTGTCTCAGCAGCCGTCTCTGCAGTCGATGCAGGCGCGACCGATGTCTCAACGTTCGACGTCTTTGCGGCAGTCGACGAGGCTTGAGCGGTCGATGAACTTGAAGCAGCCGAGGAGGCCTGGTTGTTTGACGAGGTCTGGGCGGCGGACGAGATGCTCTCGCTTGACGAGGTCTGAGCGGTAGACGATTGCGAAGACGCAGAAATCGACGAGCTTGAGATTGCCGACGAGGATTCGGCGGTCGTCGAGGTCTGCTCAGTCGATGAGCTCACGGCGGAGGACGAGGTTTCGGCGGTCGATGACGTGGATTCGATCGAAGAGGTTTGCGTCGACGATGTCTCTGTGGTCGTCGAGTCGACAGTAGATGACACGGTCGAGGTAGTCTCAGCAGGCACCGTCTCCGTCGATATGGTGCTAGCACTACTAATGAATGTCTCAGTTTGTGTTGGGTTATTAGGATTATTGCAGAATGCGGGCAGTGCAACCTTTCCAGAAGATTTTGCAGTCTGCTCGAAGACTTTAAGAGAGTTGATGGACCAATAGGCATTCGAGAATGCCCCAGGGTTGTTGGCGACGTAGTCGGTGCAGGAGCCGCTCAGAGCAGAACATGTAGAATCGCTGCTCCAAACGCTACCAGCCCAGTCGCCACAGAAGGTCACATCGAAAACAATCTGGTTGTCCGAGAAAAATTCGGGGATATCACAGCAGCCTGTGAATTGCGAGAGTGGCTTTCCCCAAGTGGAGTCCGGAGAGGGATTGGCGCTTAGGACGTTTGCAGGAATGGCACCACGCTGGAAGAACCAGATGCTGATCGCTTCGTCGGTCCATTCCATGGCGTAAACACCACCTCCCACGTTGTTGAAGCCATCGCCATAGGTGTTGTACTGATTAGTGGAAATCTGACAACCCAGATTGTTGGTCTGGTCCGCTGCGTTGACGTAACAGTCGTCGGAGTAGAGATTGCCTGTGAAGTTGCCATTTTCGTAGATGGAACAGCCATCTGCCGTGTGCAATGTCATGGCGTTGTGGTTCTGTGTGTTCACACCCTCGATAATGTCAATCTCACCACCATTGGGCCAGCTAGGTCCAACCATCCAGAAGGCAGGCCATGAGCCACAAGAATTTCCGGGCATATGCTCAAGATCGAGGATGACAAGACTGCCGGAGTTGTAGGCGTTCTTGCTGGTCAAGCGAATACTGGGACGACCATTGGGCTGGACGTTGGTATGGTCGACTCCGATGTAGACCTTGTCATTAGCGTTGCCGATCAGACCGGTATCCCATGCTGTGCCTTGATCAATATACTGGACGAAGCCGTGAGTCGGGTCCGCATATGTAAAGAAGTCGAACATGTCGAAAAATGCTGCAGAGTTGTAGTCATCTTGAAGAACATAGCCAGCTATGCTCAAGTTGACGAACGNAAAGAGAGAAAACAAAAAAGGAATGAGTGGCATGTTTGTGAATGAGTGCATGGTGCAATAGTAAACGAATGATTGCGCACGAAAAAAAGAAGGCTCTAAAACAGAGCTGCGAGAGTGCATATATAGCGCTGAGTACCCACGAGAAGACGCCGCCTCATCGATGGCATAGTAAGATAGGCTGGCCCCTTTGGGAGGGTTGTAAGAATGTTTATTGCGACCGTTCGAACGGCTTCAACGCAGACCGGGCGTGGCCCTGATAACTGCCATGGTGGTGACCTACCTGGCGGTCTGGTTAAGAAGTACACAGCGTAATGCTCAAACGGTTTTAGCATGTGTGTTCGTCGTCCTAGGCACTCGTGAACATCTTGTAGGCATGTACCTATTCGTGATGCGTGTTGGGCGATCCCGCAGCTGGCAGGAGCGCCTTTCTTAGATCTCTCTGCAGACCAGATGCAGTTGGTATAATCGCCATCATGTTGTTCAGCAGTTCGATACATGAAGTCGTCGTCGCATGCTCGTGGTGGAGTCCAAGAAGAAAGTGCGTGAGGTGGTGTGGATGGTCGTTGAGCAATCCCCGAACACCCCCACCACCTTGGCAGGCACAATTTCCGTATGCAGCAAATCGACCAAGCTGATGTCTCAACCAGGGGTCGAATCCACCTCCTGCCTCGTATACCATGCCTGCACGGCATTACTATTTCAAGATCTTACGACAGTGACAAGTCAATCATGAGTCTCGTCACATGGTATTATTGCCTTAGTGATATGGCCCTCTGTAGCACGTCATGGGACAGCTCTTTATCTTCTATCTGACTTTATCACGTTCCTGTGGGCAGCAACATGGATTTGACTCGTCACAATCGATTCGTAAAGGCTATCAGTGGACATGGATCTTCGGCACTGCACGCGCATATGCTCGTAGATCATGAACCGGTAGGGAGGTTGCCCTCTCGACATGGGTTATGCTCCGAGAGCAAGCGAAAAAAAAGCCGTTTGGTGATTGCTTGCCGCAAGTCGCAACGGTCTCATGAGAATTGGTCTCCATGTCAGCCAGCCAGTTGCTGCGCTAACGGGGATAAAAGAAGCGAACGACGACGGGTTTCCCAGAGGATGCACTGCCTGAATGTCTCGGGTTTGAGCCTCCGAAGGGTCTGGGAGTCGCGGTTGACTGTGCGACTATCCGTAGGGTTCTGATAGTTCTGATATACAGATATGTGCAACGCATGGTTCACCAGGATGGCGTATACCTCGTCGTCATCAATGCATGGTCCTGATCACTTTGTCACGTCTCCCTGGCCAACCAAGTTCTTGTCGTCTTGTCCTTGAGCTGCGGCCTTCTTGGCTTCTTCTTGGGCGAAGAGGTCTTGCCAGTATGACTCTTTGTAGCCATCCATTAGACGTGTGAACTGTGGCCCACTCTTTACCCAACCCTTGACGCCCCCTTCGAGTACCATTGATTGCATTTGCTCGTCTCCAGCTGCGTCGATGAACTCCTTGAANNCCTATCCGAATCAGTACAAAGGTATCATGTCGAACCATGTAGAAACTGCTTACCATGCAGCGCAACGAGGTGCTCTGCCATTTGAAGAGCCNNGCCTATTGGAAGATCAGTCAATTGAGAGCTCAACACTTTGAATGTTTGACTTACAGGTGAACACCACCCACTCGATATCAGCTTTGTATGCCAGTTCGTATCTATCAGGAAGTATCAGTAAGGTTGTACGAAACTCTATCCTTCTCCCTATCCTTCTCCCACCATAGTATAAAGCAACACGTAAGCCATAGAAATGCACAATCATCTTCAGATCAGAGCTTCCGTCCAGGAAGAGCCTGTCAAGAAAAGATCTCTCAGTGGATACTGCCCTATTTCTCAAGACTGCTATGCGTTTCTACAGCTATTCGCGTTAAATGCTCTAGCAAACGGAGAAGAGTAAAACTTACAGCATGCCTCTGTTCCACCAAAACCCTTGAGCAGGGATATTCAAACTGCCACGAAGACATCCACCCTCAAAGTCCATCCTTCTGAGATCGATAACGAGTAGACTTGCCACACCTCGTAATGACAACATCTGCATCACACGGTTTCGAGGCATGATGGCCGCTTCAGCCTTGGGCTCCGGGAACTCTGCATGCCATGGCTTTTCAGTAGTCATCTTGATTTGGTGGTAGATATTGTCCTTTGTAGATGAGATTGATTGATACAAAGGTTGGTTGATTGATGTTGTAGTTGAAAGACAGCAGCTCCCAGAGCAAGCACAAAGCCGAAGTCCGAAACAACCGGCTGAGCTCGAAGCTCAACATTTCAGCCTCGATTCGAGAACTATATATTTAATTGTTTATCATCCCTTTTCCAACTTCAATTTCGGACACAAGGCAGTCTAGGGAGAAATGTTCATAAAATGAGCCTTCTTTGGGCATGATTAAAAGCGCTTAATTGGGTATTCTGACTTTTCGTAACAAGAAACAAACAGACATGACGCATCTATTGCAATGATTCGACAACCAGAGCACTGGCACCACCACCACCGTTGCAGATACCGACAGCGCCGATCTTGCCCTTCTTCTCTCTGAGGACACCAAGAAGGGTGACAACGATTCTGGCACCACTTGCGCCCAGAGGGTGACCAAGGGCGACGGCACCACCGTGAAGGTTGACCTTGTCCTCGCTAACACCGAGAAGCTTCATGTTGGCAAGAGCGACAACACTGAAAGCCTCGTTGACCTCGAAAGCGTCAACATCCTCCTGCTTGATGCCAGCGTGCTTGAAAGCCTTGGGCATGGCAAGAGCGGGGGCGGTGGTGAACTTGGAGGGCTCGTGAGCAGCCTCACCCCAACCCAGAATCTTAGCAATAGGCTTCAAGCCGAGCTCCTTAAGCTTGGCCTCGGAAACGAGAACGACGGCAGCGGCACCGTCGGAAAGAGGAGAGGCGTTGGCAGCAGTGACAGTGCCATCCTTGGGCTTGAAAGAAGGTCTGAGAGTCTTGGTCTTGGCCTCGTTGAAGTTCTTGGGCTCGTCGTCCTTGTCAATGGTGATGTTGGGCTTGCCTCTGCCACCGCTGACCTCAATGGGAGCAATCTCCTCACCGAACCAGCCGCTCTCCTGGGCGTATTGGGCCTTCTTGTAGGATCTGATGCAGTAGTCGTCCTGAGACTCTCTGTTGAAACCGTGCTCGTCGGCGCAAGCCTCGGCGGCGAGACCCATGTGCTGGTCCTCGTAGGCGTCGGTGAGACCATCCTTCAGGACAGCGTCAACAAGAGACTGGTTGCCGAACTTGGCGCCGGTGCGCATGTTGGGGAGGTAGTGAGGGGCGTTGGACATGGACTCGGTACCACCAGCAACGACGATGTCGGCGCCACCAGTCATGATGGTTTGAGCACCGAGGATGATGGCCTTGGTAGCGGAAGCGCAGACCTTGTTGACGGTGGTGCAGACGACCGAGTTGGGGATGCCGGCGCCGAGAGCACACTGGCGGGCAGGGTTCTGGCCGAGGCCGGCAGAGAGGACGTTACCGAAGATGACCTCCTCGACGGCCTCGGGCTGGACACCAGCTCTCTGGATGGCATGCTTGATGGCGTGGGCACCGAGCTGGGTGGCGCTGAGGCTGGAAAGAGAGCTATACAAAGAAGGGCTGGTTAGAATTGTTGAGCATTGAAGCATGGCGGGGCCCTCTACTCACCCCAAGAACTGGCCAACAGGGGTTCTGGTGGCCGAGACAATGTAGACGGGGGTAGAAGGAGCCATGTTGAAGGGTGGATAGAGAGAAAGACGTGAAAAGAAGAAAGTGAGAAGATCCAGGAGAAGCAGGTAGAGAAAGTAGAAGGAGCGATCAAGGAGGGCCAGGAAATCATGCCATGTTTAATTTCGAGGGACAATATGGGGGTCCAGTACGCTGTTGGCAACGCGTTTCGCCGCAGGAGTCAGGCTGATTCCGGCAATAGCTGATTATCGAGATAAGGACATCGTTAACAACACAAAGCGGTGAAGCATCTCGGCGTGAAGCTTGACTCGCGGCTGCCCTTTGGGTGACGATCTTGTTGCAGACGAAGTCTCGCGGCGAGTGTCGCATTCGAGCTTCAACTTTTGTCGCGTCCGCTGTCGCCCAAATACACCACATCTGCTGCCATGGACGACCTTTACGATGAGTGCGTATAACATCCGTCTGTTCAGACATGCCCAAAATTGACTCTTTGCGACAGGTTCGGTAACTTTATCGGCGAGCCCGAAGACTCGGATATCGAACAGGAACAGGATGTCGATGCCAACGACTATCTCTACGACCAGGACGAGCCGGATGAGGTTGCTGCTGCTCACGACCAGCAGTTGATGGAAGTTGATGGTATGCGCCGCCTCGGCAACAAGTGCGAAGGAGAAACTGACATTGGCGCAGATGAAGGTCCCTCGAATGCCGTCGTTCTCCACGAGGACAAGCAATACTACCCTACTGCACAACAGGTCTATGGCCAGGATGTCGAAACTATGGTTCAAGAGGAGGATACACAGGCCCTGTCACAGCCTATCATTGCTCCCATCGTACAGAAGAAGTTCACTGTCGAAGAGGCCGACTTGCCTCCCGTTTTCTTCAGCCGCGACTTCATGACCGACCTGATGAACTTTCCCGATCAGATTCGCAACGTCGCCCTTGCCGGCCACCTTCACCATGGTAAAACGGCTTTCATGGACATGCTCGTAATGCAAACACACAACATTCAGGAAAAGCTGGATAAGAGGAAGGGACGCGACAGGGACGAGCAGCTGAGATATACCGACACACATCTTCTGGAGCGCGAAAGAGGTGTGTCGATCAAGACTGGTCCTATGAGTCTGGT
Organism: Aureobasidium vineae; assembly: GCA_903819635.1. Taxonomy (NCBI): domain Eukaryota; kingdom Fungi; phylum Ascomycota; class Dothideomycetes; order Dothideales; family Saccotheciaceae; genus Aureobasidium; species Aureobasidium vineae. The sequence continues at coordinate 838,674 of CAIJEN010000014.1, forward strand.
TCTACCCGCCACCAAGGGAAAGTCACATCTGATCAACATGCTGGATACTCCTGGTCACGTCAACTTCGCCGATGAGGTTGCTGCTTCGCTACGTCTGGTTGATGGTGTCGTCCTCATTGTCGACGTTGTTGAGGGTGTTCAAGTCCAAACCGAGATGGTCATCAAGCACGCTGTTTTGAACCACCTACCGCTGGTCCTGGTTGTCAACAAGATGGATCGTCTGATTCTGGAACTCAAGCTGCCTCCTGCCGATGCTTACTTCAAACTCAAGCATGTTGTGGAAGAGGTCAACACTGTCATCGAAAACACAATCCCTGGTCAGGGCGAGAAGTATCGTGTCAGTCCTGAGAAGGGCAACGTCGCTTTCGCTTGTAGTATAATGGGCTGGTGCTTCACTCTTCCATCCTTCGCCCATATGTACGCCGAGACGTATGCTGGTAGCGGTCTGGACGTGCCCGAATTCAGCAAGAGACTATGGGGCGACATCTACTTCAACCCTGGAAGTCGCAAGTTCACCCGACGTGGCACAGAGCCGGCCAGCAAACGCTCCTTTGTCAACTTTGTCCTCGAACCCATCTACAAGCTCTATTCACACACCATCAGCGAAAGTCCTGAAGATCTCAAAAAGACACTGGAAAGTCTCGGAATCCATCTCAAGCCCACACAACTTCGTGCAAACGCCAAGGACCTACTGAAGATGGCGTGCGAGCAGTTCTTTGGTCCTGCAACTGGATTTGTGGACATGGTTGTTGACCACGTCCCATCACCTGTTGAGGGAGCCAAGCAGAAGCTTGAAAACTACTACACTGGTCCTACTGATACCAAGACAGCTGAAAGCATGCTCTCTTGCGACCAGGACGGTCCTCTTATCGTCCATGTTACGAAATTGTTCAACACCACAGACGCAACTGGATTCAACTCATTCGGTCGTGTCATGAGTGGTACAGCACGTCCTGGCCAAAAGGTTCGCGTACTAGGTGAGGGATACACGATCGATGACGAGGAAGACATGGTGGAAGCCACTATTTCTGATGTCTGGATCGGTGAATCGCGATACAACATTCCTACCAGTGGTGTGCCTGCTGGTAACTTCGTTCTCCTCGGAGGAGTCGATAACTCCATCGTCAAAACTGCTACCATTGTTTCACCTAAGCTTCCAGGAGATGAAGATGCCTACATCTTCCGCCCTGTACAACACTTCTTTGAGTCTGTATTCAAGGTGGCTGTTGAGCCTATCAACCCTTCCGAGCTCCCGAAGATGCTTGATGGTCTCCGTAAAGTCAACAAGTCATATCCTCTTATCACTACCAAGGTGGAAGAGTCGGGAGAGCACGTTGTTCTTGGAACTGGTGAACTCTACATGGACTGCGTTTTGCACGATCTGCGCCGACTATACGCATCAATGGAGATCAAGGTCTCTGATCCTGTGACACGCTTCTGCGAGACGGTTCAAGAAACGTCAGCCATAAAGTGTTACGCATTGACACCGAACAAGAAGAACAAACTCACAATGGTTGCAGAACCCCTCGATGATGGCATTGCTCAAGACATCGAGAGTGGAAAGGTCAACATCAGAGACCCAGTACGCAAGGTCGGCAAGTTCTTCGAAGAGAACTACAGTTATGATTTGCTAGCCTCGCGCAACATATGGGCCTTTGGGCCTGACGATATGAGCCCTAACATTCTACAAAACGACACATTACCTTCCGACGTGGACCAAAAGCTTCTCAAGAGCGTTAGAGACACGATACGTCAAGGTTTCTCATGGGGTACCCGTGAAGGACCACTCTGTGAAGAGCCCATCCGCAACACAAAATTCAAGATCACCGACGTCAGTCTCGCACCAGAGGCAATCTACCGTGGTGGTGGTCAAATAATCCCCACAGCCCGTCGCGCATGCTACAGCAGTTTCCTTATGGCCAGCCCGCGACTGATGGAGCCGGTATACAGCTGCTCCATGATCGGCAATGCAGACAGCGTGAGCAGTTTGTACACAGTCCTTGCCAGACGTAGAGGTCACGTCCTCTCGGATGGCCCCATTGCTGGCACACCTCTATACAAAGTCTCAGGTCTGATCCCTGTAATCGACTCGTTCGGCTTCGAAACCGACCTCCGCATCCACACTCAAGGACAAGCCACACTGTCACTTGTCTTTGACCGCTGGAGCGTTGTGCCTGGTGACCCTCTGGATAAGAGCATCAAGCTAAGACCGCTGGAACCTGCTTCTGCACAAGCGACTGCGCGTGACTTTGTGCTCAAGACACGTAGGAGGAAGGGTCTGGCCGAGGATGTTACGATCAGCAAGTTCCTCGAGCCTGAGTTGTTTAGGAGTCTGAAGGAGAGTGGTATCTTGGATCAACCTGCGTAGAAAAGTTACGAATACTTGTTGTAAAATACAGGCAAATGCTCATCTTTTTGCACTTGCATATCAAACATATCATTACTTCCTAATTCATCTCGGGCCCCTCTCATCCTNCCCTAATTCTCCCTTGGGTGTCCTCACAACGGCACCCTTGAACCCCTCGCCTAGATCCATCTCATCGCCTCCCGACTGCTCCATAGGATCCTTACACAAGATCCCCAACAGCGAATCCACGGTATCCCTCACCCTATCCGCAAACTCCTTGCCACTCAAATCTTCCTTTCCAATCCAAGCTCTAAAAGCAAAACAAGCGGCTTTGTAAACGTGATGGTAGAGCAACTTGTACTCTTCATCTCTAGCCTCTTCCTCTGGATCCACATGCTCCGCCGCAGAGGTCGAAGTAGACACACGTTTTTNTCTTTTCGAAGCACTGAAGCCCCAGACACGTAAGCCGGCTAACACGACTTTGGATACCATATCTTTGTTTTTTTGTTGCAGGACTTCTTGCTCTGAAGATGGTGTGGCAGGTGCGGGCGTTGCTCGCGATAACCCTGACGCTACTCGCTTTGTCTCTGGGATAGTGGGATCGCGACGCAGGCTTGCTATACTGGGACTTCGGCTTTTTGGGCGTGTGTGGAGGGGTACGGAGCCTCTGCTTGCTTCTGACTTTAGACGTGGCAGGGAGGGTAACAGGGAAGGACTTTTNNTTAAAGCTGCGGCTGCGGCTACTGAGGCGCCCGAATGTCGTTTTTGGCGGGAAGAGGCGGCGGAGAAGGTGGAGTCGAGGGCGGTCTTGCGTTTTTGACGGAGGGTTGGTTCGTCCCAGGGGCGGGGGATGAAGCGGCCATTTGCTGTGTTTGGATCTGAAGTCCCCAGGACTGGAGAGGTGGGTGGCGTAATATCCGTGTCGTTGAAAAGTAATAAATCAGATGATAAAGGAAGAGCATAGAGTCCGAGTTCGAGGCTTGAAGAAGAAGAAGAAGAAGAAGAAGCTTCAGTGTGTGATGGCGAGGGGAGGTCTTGTTGGACATGCTTTCTAGCAGCGTAAAAGAGAATCTCTGTTACCCGCGGTTGTGGTATTTTGCTCGCATCAGCGAGGTTCACTGCAGCCAAGATGCCCAAAGGTGATTCGATGGTAGCGCCCTGCCACCATTCTTGTCCTTGGCCTTCTTCATCGTTGTTGTTGATGAGCAGTAGATTGCTGAACCAGATTTCAGTCTCTGTATCTGCAGTCCAAACATCTAGTCGGCTTCCACAAAGTAAACGTAGTGGTATTCGTGTCGTATCGACATGAGAGAGAAATTGTAAGGTGCAATCGTTTGGTAGTCCACGTTTTGCGGAAGAAGCGCTAATTCGTATATCNNTGTACCTGCTTAAGCATACATTCTTGTGAACACGACAGCTTCAAGACTTGCCTCGTATCTCATTGCTATCATCAAGTCGTAAATTGCCGCTCCAAGTGTCCATCGTTGGTATTATCATGAAATGCTGACTTTGATCATCAATGTTTTCGGGGTGACGTGATGGAGACGCGTCGCTTCCACTCTTGTCCCAAATGGGCAATTACAAACCATGACTTTGAGGAAACACCCGACATCTTGGGAAGGAAGCTTTTAGAGAACATTTGATGCTTTCTCCGCCCTGTGTTCTGTCTCCCTGTCGTCGCTCGACTTTGATAGTGCAGTATATAAATGCACAATAACTTTTGAATCGAAGCAATGTCCAAGGAGAGACACCATCTTATAGCCATCTCTATGGTCACTTATCTGATTCGGCAAGCAACTGTGCATTTTTATAGCATACCATAGCACAACGGGATAGGAGAGAGACCATGACATCTTCCTACATATATAAAGTTTCTACCATGCAAATTTGATGCTAATTACTTCTGACCCAAGCTCTCACGACCTTGTCGACAGGCTGGTGTTTTCCATGCCCGTTCAGACTCGTCCTCGCGCTGCTTCTGAGCCTAGCAGAACTGAAAAAGCCGAAGACACTAAGCCCGAGGCTATCGAGGAGGACCCTTGAAAAGTTGATCGACGACGAAATGGTTCTGCTCTCTGGAATTACTGGATCATGAACTCAAGAATGAATCAATGAATTTTTGCTCTTTCCCAATGATGGAGGATATATTGTGCTACGGGCAGAACCTGTACACCAATTGCGCGGGCAGTATACAGTTGTTTTATCAGCTTCCTGTGTTTTTCTTGCGCTTCATGTCGATCCACATACGACGTGTGCCATGGGCTCGTGTAATATCTTTTGCCTTTTCCATTGAACAGCAGGAATATCCTTGCCACATGTAGGATATAAGCATTGCACTCTTCCAACGTCACCCTTGATAATGCAGTTGTTGTAGATTCTTGCCAGCAGGTTCAACATAACCATAGAGGAAAAGAAAAGGTTGGATGATTGATGGGTATGTACGCCGCTCGCTCCATATATACAGAATCACAAAGAACGCCGACCATGCAAAATGCTCCCCTTTTCCTGCCCCTGTCATTGCCTGACTGGGATAACCCAGCGTTCATCTTGGTCGTCCTCCAACTCATCAGAATCCCATCCATCTTCCTCGTCACGAACAGCCAACTCGACGAAGCGTCTGAATGCAGCAGCAGCTGCTGCGTCCATCTGTTGTTGGTTTGGGGGAACTTGCTGCTGTTGAGCTGCGGGACCTGCTCTTCTGCCGTCTAAAGCGGCTACCCTTCCACCTCGTGCGCGTCTCCCTCCACCCCTACGGGCCGGTTGCGGTGCAGCCTCTGCTACAGGTTGAACAATGTTGTCTTGAGCGGGCTGGACAACGGCGGCGGCATTGTCCTGAGCATCGAGCTGTTGTGCAAGCTCTCTTGCTGCAGCTTCATCTTCTTGCCGTTGCAAGGCCTCTGCTTCTTCTCTGTCTGCGGCCTGGGCCACTGCTAGAGCCTCTTGCTCCCAACGCCGCGCACCAACAAAAGCGGCCTCCTGACCTTCGTCGCCCTCTTCCAACTCCCACAACTTCTGGTAACACTCTGTGCCTGACTTGTTGAAGTGTTGGTACGGGTTGTCGGGGCACAGCCATGCGCCGCACAGATAGCAAAAGTGGGTGGCGCATTGGACGCAGCGCATGTGATTACAACCCATAGTCTTCTGCGTAGGACTGCTACAGGTGGGGCATGGCGAGGTATGCGTGCGTATATAGTCGTAGCTGGCCTTCTCCTCCTCTGACAACTCTGATGGGTTACGAGGCCAGCAACGTGCGAAATCGCCATGCCAACCTGCATAGCAAGTTTTGCAAAAGGCAAAGGTGCACTTGCTGCAAATAGCCAACCGGTCAGAGGGAGAGTGGCCCTTCTTCTCTGTAACTGTGTCGTCATTGTCTTCGTCTTCACTCGATGACTCCGGGTATAATGTCAGATCCTGTGGTAGAGGTGGGTATTTTGTGCTACGAGCAGGACCCTGGCACCAGGTGCGCGGGCAGTAGACGGTTGTCTTGTCGGCTTCCTGCTTCTTCTTGCGCTTCATATCGACAAAGCGACGTACCATGGGCTCTTCAAGGCCCATTTCGAGTAGCTCTCTGGGGTGTAATGTCTTTTCCTTCCGTCTTTTCTGCTGCGCAACAGGCGCACGAGGCGCATTCTTGCCACATGTGGGATCCAAGCATTGCACTCTGCCGACGTCACCCTCGGTGATGCAGTTGTTGTAGAAGTCTTGCAAGCAGGTTTGACAGAAGACGTGACCACAGCAACGCATGCGATAACAAGAAGAGCCCTTTTTGGGCTCTAGGCAGATGCCGCAATCAAAGGTACCAGTGTCGAACACAGCCTTCTTGGTGTGAGCGTCATAGTCGAGCAAAGCAGGCTTCAATGAAGGTGACAAGTCGAGACCGGTGGCTTGTAGGTCGAAGGCTTGCTCGGCTTGTTGTTGTAAAAAGTCGATGTAGGAGAAGAGGATCTGACAGCGACCGTACTCTTCCCATAGCTTCTCGCATTCACTCTCCAGCTCTTTCAGCTTGTCATCGGGAAGCCATTGTGGCGTGGTGGACAGGGCGATCTTTGGCGGTTTCTCGGCAGGGTAGCCTTCAGGAAGGGAGAGCCTCAGCTGGAGAGGTGGGAGGTGTTCGAGGCGATGCACCTCATCAAGGTGGTGAACGAGGGAGGAGGATTTGAAGTGGCCGTTCTCCGAGTCGGGTGGGGAGGGCGGTGGCGCTGAGGGAAAACACAAAGCGAGAGGATTCGAGGGGTTGACAGGGAGATGTAACGAGGCGGCGAAGGTGTCATTTGCGTCGACGATTAGTTCGGGGTAAATGGCCGAGATGGTCGACAATTCCTCGTCCCTTTCATCTTCAATGTCCATGGTGCCCGAATCGGAGTGACTCGTTCGTGGCTGGGTGCTATGAGCAAGTCATAAGTGCAAGTGAGCCGTGTGGTCACAGGTATATATACGGGCGCAAGTGATGGCAGGTGACAGAAGCTGAAAGACTGGTGTTACAGGAAATAATAAGTGTTGAGTGGCGCGGTGGATGAGTGATGGCTTTGACGGTGTCTTGTCTTGGTTTCGCCTCGGTGACGGCTGGCAGAAACTCACCGCCTGGTCAACACCCGGGCCGAAGCCCCTTATCGCCGGCCTGCCGAAAGCCTGCGCGCTGCCGTGTTTCGTCAGAGGGTGCGAGCTCCCAGATGGAAGCAGCTCGTGTCTCGTGTCTCGTGTCTGTCACTCGTCACCAACATTTCTGAAAGAGAGAAGTCACCATGGAAGATCCTCCGTTGGCGTCGCTTTCTTTGACCCATGTCCACTATGTGAGATGCCGCATGCTCCTATCCGGTCCACACAAAGCAGCTAATCCTCCGTCTCAGAATCCCAATGACCCAATCGCACACGCCTGCGCCTTTCTGGCCCTCGTACCTCAAGCTCTGTGTATCACGTATGCCACTCTGATATGGAGCACCCGCGAGGCAGAGGTCGGCCTCATGTTTGCAGGTCAATTGGCCTGTGAAGCTCTTAATTGGCTCCTCAAGCGCACCATCCGAGAAGAGAGACCGAGTCGTACGCATTCTCACCCTCTTCAGCAGCCAATCTTTTCACTCACTCTTCTTCAGGTNCTGACTGGCAAGGGCTACGGTATGCCCTCATCGCACGCTCAGTTCGTCTCGTACTTCGCCGTCTCCTTGACCCTGTTTCTCCTGTTGCGACACAACCCTCACGCTCCCAATACCTCGACCACCCACATCCCAACTTCTACATTCGAGAGACTCGCCTTGTCCGTCTTGGTCATCGCCGGTGCTGCTGCCGTCGCCCAGAGCAGGATATACCTCAACTACCACACCGAGAGACAGATCCTGGTCGGCTGTATCATAGGCGCTGTTTTTGCCGTCTTCTGGTATCTTGTAACAGCATACTTGCGCCGCTCAGGCTGGCTGGACTGGGTGCTCGACACTTCAATCGCCAAGTTCTTCCGACTCCGAGACCTGGTCGTCACCGAGGACCTGGTTGACGCTGGCTGGGAGAGGTGGCAGCAGCGTAGAAGCAAGAGAAGCGAGCAGAAATCTAGATAACTTTACATATGCATACACATAGTGTCATTATCAGCTGTAAAGATACACAGCTCTTTCCTGAGCAAAGGTGTGGCCATGGAGATGCACGAAAATTATTGTACAGTGACAATCGTTAGCACACGAGGAGGACATGTGCTCAGAGAAGAATTTTCTCATCCTCCAGGCCAACTGCGCCTATCTGCTGTTCAGACAGAGTGGAATATTGGGAGAGGATTGGCGCATTCCACCAATCAGCAAGAAATAACATGTCCTCCTCCGCGCCCATGGGGCCCGACATCGCGTTTTAGTCGACCGTTCACCTGTACGCAAGAGCCAACAACTCCACAGTGCCCGCATTTTCCTCGAGAGATGGTCATCACGTGTGGCTCTTTCGGAATTCCAACGCGACCTACGGCCACACACGGCCGGAGTGCTCGACATGCTCCGGGTATAAAGAAGACTCACTCAGTCTGTCCAGCTTGCATCTGTTCCTCGTCTTGTTGCTGTGCTCTCCGTCCCTCGTTGCTCCCGTCTCTTCCCATTAAGGAGTCTAATACTTGTAAACTTTCCTTATCGTTATCGGACCCTCCTCACCACTTACTCGCCGCCGTGCATCGGAACCAATCACGTCGTTGAAGATTCAATTTTCCTCACTCTTCCTCTCTTCAAAATGTCCAGCTTCAGCGTCCCAACTCTAGCATCACAATACAAGATGGCTTCAGATCACTCCTCGCCCTATGACACCTTCAGACATCCTCTGGAGCTGCGCTATGCAAGTGCGTAAAATCTTTACCCCGCCAAGCTCGATTGAATCATCAATCATGCCTTTCCACACGGCCAATGCCTTGAGTCAATGGTATACTGATTCAATGGCCGCTCTACAGGCAAGGAGATGAAGCACCTCTTCTCTCCCCGCATGCGCGTCAGCACCTGGAGACAGCTATGGATCTGGCTGGCCGAGTCACAGAAAGAGCTCGGTCTTTCCATTTCCGATGAGGCCATCAACCAGATGAAGGTCAACCAGATTGTCCAGGATGATGAGTTTAAGATTGCCGCAAAGGAGGAGGAGAGAAGAAGGTCAGTACTTTCATTTTCTGTGACTCTTGAAATTTGGTATCCGTGACGTATTTTGTGCTGCGTGCGTGGGATCCACGTTTTCTGGACTTTCAGCACGAGTCGCCTTGCCACGGGCAGTCTTGCGATATCTGCTCTGTTCAATTCATCGTGGAATCCGAAGTCCTGACTTTATCTTCTNAGACACGATGTTATGGCATGGGTCCACACATACGGTCTTTGCGCTCCTGCCGCTGCTGGCATCATCCACTGGGGTGCCACTTCATGCTACGTTACAGACAACGCCGACCTCGTCCTGATGCGTGACGGTCTTGACCTGCTTCTCAAGAAGATGGCCACTGCTATTGACAAGCTCTCCGCTTTCGCCATGCAATGGAAGGACCAGCCCTGCCTTGGCTACACTCACCTTCAACCCGCTCAATTGACCACCGTTGGAAAGAGAGCATGTGTCTGGATCCAGGACTTGTTGATGGATCTCAGAGCTATCCAGAGAGTTCGTAATGAGCTCTGCTTCCGCGGTGTCAAGGGTACCACTGGTACTCAGGCATCTTTCCTCCAGATCTTCGACGGTGATCACGCCAAGGTCGAGAAGCTTGACGAGCTTGTCACCGAGAAGGCTGGTTTTGCTGGTTGCTACCCCATTGCCACTCAGACCTACTCTCGCAAGGTTGACCTCGAAGTTGGCAGCGCCGTCTGCAACTTTGGTGCCACTTGCCAGCGTATCTCTACCGATATCAGACATCTTGCTTCCTGGAAGGAGATTGAGGAGCCCTTCGAGAAGGACCAGATCGGTTCTTCCGCCATGGCTTACAAGCGTAACCCCATGAGATCCGAGCGTTTGACCTCTCTTGGTCGTCGTCTTGCGAACCTCCACGCTGACTTCATTTCCACTTACGCCTCGCAATGGATGGAGCGTACCCTCGACGACTCTGCCATCCGTCGTATTGACATTCCCGAGATGTACCTGTGCGCCGATGCCCTGCTCATTCTCATGAACAACATCTTCAGCGGTCTTGTCGTCTACCCCAAGCGCATCGAGAACCGTATCCTCGAGGAGCTTCCCTTCATGGCCACGTAAGTATTTCTTTTTCGCGTACAATCCAGTTTCTTTGCTAACTCGTAACAGNNTGAGAACATCATCATGGCTCTTGTCAAGAAGGGTGTCTCGCGCCAGGATGCTCACGAGGAGATCCGTGTCCTCTCCCACCAAGCCTCCGCTTCCGTCAAGCTGGAGGGCAAGCACAACGACCTCATCGAGCGTATCCGTGCAACACCTTTCTTCGAGCCCATCATCGGAGAGCTCGACACTCTGCTCGACCCCTCCACCTTCACTGGCCGTGCTCCCCAGCAGGTCGAGAAGTTCTGCGGTCCCGAGGGTGATGTCGAGAAGGCACTCGCCAAGTATCGTGCCGAGGGTATCGAGGAGAAGGTCGGTGACATTATCCTTTAGATGTGTCTCTTGTTTATGATAAGGATTGTTTTTATTTGCTGTGAGACGCTGGAATGATTCGGGAGGTTCACAAAAAGTCACGGTAGATATATACAGCAAAAAGTCACCCATGTACCTAATTATGAACACTTTTGCGACATGCGCTACTGCTTTCTCGCTCTCTTCGGATTGGCACTCTGCCTCTCTCGTGTGCTAAAGTATGTAATGCGTGTGGATATGGAAAGGCACAAGGCTCCCCAAGAACATAGTAGTATCCATCGAGAGGTGACATATCGTAGACTCTTTTTAGGCCATGTCTCAGAATATGGATACATTTTCGCCTTTCGATGTGTGAGCTCAGCTCTGTTTTTATGCATTCTACATATGATCATCTGTACGAGAAACAGAATGTTTGATATTGTCCAACAGTATATCAATAGTCTATACAATCCAAGGTTATAGACATATTTTCGTGGATGCGTTCAGATCTTACATGACTCCTTGATCCCAATCTTCAGGCAGCAGGCTTTCTCTCAGCATATCCATGGCCACGGCTCTTCCGGCTTCTCCTTTTTGACCTAGTGCGGCGATGACTTGCTGCTCGACATTTCCATTGAGCTTGCCTTCGAGCATGGCGGCAATTAACCCTCTGACTTCCACCTTGGCAGCTGCTTCGGCGTCTCCCTCGGCACGGAAGAGATTCATAGCACCACGGTAGTACGTTTGTGCATTCTTGATTAACGTAGGTGCACTCTTCTGAATGGCAGTTGAGAGACCAGCAGCAGGTGTAGTGGCGAGGTTGAAACGCAACAACTCCACATCGCCGCGAGACTCGTAGACACGTGCTTTACGAGCTTTGGCTTCGGCATCGTTGATCTTTACTGCAGCGGCGTAGAGTTCTTGTGCTTTGGTCAGAGTAGACCAGCATGTCGTTACTGCGCTCGAAGGGCTGAAGTTTTGCGCTGTGGTTGTGAGTTCGACGAGGCTGTCGGCGTAGGTGCACATGACTGCTACGTTTGTGATTGTATCGAGGGGTTCGAAGGCGTGTTGCAGGCGACTGAGGCTGTCGTCTGCGGTTGCGGTGCCGAGCTTGAGGTCTGCTACGGTAAGGGCTGCGTGGAATTGGGCGCGTTCGAGAGTGACTTCGGGCTCCTCTTGGACACGCTCTTCGGCTTCGATCTGGGAAAGGTATTGGGGAATCTTGTCTTCCAGCAGAGCGATGCCCGTTTTTGCCAGGGGAGGCACGTTGGAAGGGTCGTCGAGTGTGATGAGCAGGGTCAAGGCAGTCAGACTAGAACGTGCCGTATCCAGAAGATCAGAGGGTGTGATGTATGCTTGCACAGAAACATATTCACCTTCCTCCTCGCCCTCGGAGCCTGCATCTTCTGCTGTTCGAGAAGAAGAAGCCTCAGGCTCAGCTGGTGGAGCTTGCTGCTCGACTGTAACACCGCCTTCTGCCTCCATAGCGATTGCGTTTTGCTCTTCCACGAGCATCTCCTGGCGAGTGAAACATGCCGATAGCAGTTCAAGAGCTTCACGAAGAAGTGCTACCGAATCGGCTTGTGCGCTGAATATGCCTGCTTCTGTGACGTGCTCTGCAATAGTGATCATGACCTGAGCAGTATTGAAGAGAACATCGGCCGACTCGGCATTGAGTTGCAGAGCATACCGATGAGAAGTCAAAGCCTGCTGCAAGAAGTCGAGTAGTGGAATTGTGAGCTTGGCTACCAGAGTTGGCTGTTGTGTTAGTTCAAACTCGAGGCGAGNCTCTGTGATGTTGCGGATTAGCCAAATTTTTGTGATTGAGCTCCGTGAAGGATAGGTCTCGTACTTGTTGTAGGCCAGATCAGCATCTTTGGGGTGTCTTTGCAAGCCATTGTTGTAGATCTCGATAGCTCTGACAAAGGCACGGCTTGATTTAGCAGGGTCGCCAGCTCTCCATTTGCCTCCGGTTTCTTCCTCAACATCGGCGGCCTCTTGGAAATCATCTGCGGTCAAGAGAATCTGAGAGAGTCAATACACTTTCGAAGAGGTGATGGCATGGAAAAGTTTGAGAAACGCACCTTTGATTTTTTTCTGTTGTTTAGGAAGTTTCGGTTTCTTGAGGAATTCCTTTGATTTGACCATGCTGATATTATTCGTGGAGAATCTACAAGGCTAACTCTTCTGATTGGTTATTTTCCAGATTCAAGTGCTGTGTCTCTGATGGCAAAACAGGAAATAGTGGTGGAGGTGGTTGGAGAGGCTGGGATGTTCACAAAACGTGCACAGTAATGATCAAAATGTGCACCGGGCACGCAGGTCGCAGCGGGCCGAGCAGCGCGGGGACGAGACAAGCGAGTTGCTCGGCCAACGCTCTGCCAATCACTATCCACGTCGTCTCTAAACCTGCAAGTAGCTGCGGCACCATGCAGAAGCTGCCCAACTTCCCTGTTCTGCGCCTGCTTTCTCTGTTCATGTCTTCTTCGTTTTGTAATTACGCGCACACATACAACCTTTGAACCTTGAGCCTGTGTCCACAAAGCTTCCATACCACGACTTGTGCCGACACGTGCTTATCGATTATATCAGTAATCGATTGTGGCTGAAAACGACTATCACGACTTTATGATTTGAACAACGACTTGCACGAATCGAAACACGCACTTGTCCAGCGCAAAGCTCAGCATTTCTCTCCTCGGCACCGACAACCACACCAGCATTGATCGAGCATACAGCACGCCCATAGCACCAGAGTGCGCTCGCACAGTGTCGACAACATGTCGACCGATGGCATCAGCGCGCCAGGTAGCAGTGTCTATGACTCTAGCACCATGTTTGTTGGAGACGGAACCTGGATCTCTACCAAGAACACGTTCCTCCTGCCCAACCTCCAGGGACTGAACTTTGCGACTATGCAGTTGAACAGTGAGATTGCCCAGACTTGGCTAGCCTCGTTCTATACCTGACCTTTTGTTCTTTGTAGGNNCATGTCCAGTCGCTTCTCCGCCCTCCCTCAGTACCACCGTCTTGTCATTGGCCACGGAGTTGTTGCTGCTCTCGTTTTTCTTCTCATTGTCCCCTCGGCCATCTTTGTCGCTCGCTTCTACTACCGAAACCCTCGACTCGCTCTCAGACTCCACATCTATCTCCAGATCCTGACGGTCGCCTTGGTCACTGTTGTCCTAATTCTCGGCTGGTTTGCTGTAGGCCCTGAGCGAAGCTTGTCCAACCCTCATCACGGCATCGGCGTCGCTCTGTACACTCTCGTGCTCATTCAGTTCTTTGGTGGTGCTTTGATTCACCGGATCGAGAAGGGCAAGTCGCGATGGAAGATTCCTCTTAAACTGATGGTAAGTGGTCCAACTCCTCGTCTTTGCACACAACTCTGACATGATCTTCAGCTTCACCAATGGCTCGGTAGAGCAATCGCCTTACTCGGCCTTGCACAGATTCCCCTCGGCATGACCCTGTATGGCTCTCCCAAATACTTGTACATCCTCTACGCTCTGGCTGTCTTCGCCCTCATCGTCTTGTACTTCATCCTCTGTTACATTTACCAACCCGTTGCCGACTATGATGACTACTCAAGTTACACCTCAGGCCCAACAAGGACTGAAATCACCGATGACCGCCGGACTGGACGCACTCGACGCACTGTTAGTACTGGTAGTAACGCTAGTCATCACGGCTTGAGAAACACGGCTTTCTTTGGCGCAGGCTTGGCTGGATTGGCAGCTCTTCGTCGACGTTCGCAAAGCAGAAGGGCGCAATCATCTGATAGAGCAAAGGTTCCTTCACACAGATCTTACCCTTCCGGCTCATATATCGAAGAAGAAAAGATAATCGAAAGCCGTCCCAAGAGCAACACCTGGAGAAACAGAGTGCTAGGGGCCGGCGCTGGACTGGGTGCATATCACGGATTGAAGAGGGCTTTCTCGCGTAGACAGCCACAAGACGAAGAAAGCTATGCCGGCTCTTCATACGCTCCTACAGTCGGTGGAAGTCAGGCCGTCAACCGAGTCGATGTGATGAGAGTCCAAGATGGGGAAGCACCTCTGTCGCCCGAGCCTCAACGAATCACCAGGTCGGACAGAACCAGCGTAGTTCAAGCGGCCGCTCCCCTCGGACAGCCTCTTCGTTCACGCACGAGTCGAGATTCCTTCTCTTCATACGATAGTCGGAGCTCGTTCGAGGATGATCAACCCTCCCGCCCGATCAAAGTTGCTGAGCCTGGTATCATAGCTGGTATCGGCTCCATGGGCTTGCTCGGATACTTCAGAGAGAAACGTAAACAGAGCCAAATCAAAAAAGACAATGTTAGGGTCGTGGACATGCGTCAGCAAGAACGACATAATGCTGAGCGTATCAACCGCGCCAACAGTCGGCGCTACATAGATCGACCTAGACACAGGAGACCGAGCATCGCTGACACCGAAGCTACACATGATCTCGGATTTGCAGGAAGCAACCCAGAACTCTCGAGACATCACCTACCTGCTGGCAACATGCCTCCTTTGCCCGCTTCCGCAGCAACTTTACCAGGAAGCAACCAATACAGCACAACTCGACTGTCAAACAACGATGGACCTGCAACTTTGGCGCCGTCGATGATGGGTCCTGCATACCCGACTCAGCCTGGTCCTGTATCAATGCCTGAAGGCGCCATCGTACCGGATGCTTCTCGTCTTGCAAGGTCCAACAACACATCCAGGATCCATCTTCCTTTAGAGCCGATAGCGGCAGGTCCTGCTGCTGTCAGTACATCACATTCACCCTCGAGACCTGACTACCATGAAAGACCGGAACATCATCACAACACTATGTCACAAATGAAAGCCACCAACAGCCCAACAAGCGTTGCTTCTCCACCAGTCAGCGTCAAGGTCAAGATGCACAACGATGGGCGCCATGTCACACTTCGTCGGTTGAACGAAGATGAAGCTGCAGCAGAGCGAGAGGCGCGAAGACGAGAGAGACGTCAGAGAAGGAGAAGAGCCGAAAGCCTGAGCTCTGGAGTAGAAGACGAGAGTGTCAGGTACAGACGTGCTCAAGGCGCTGTGCCATCTGCAAACAGTGCAGCCAGACCACCAGCTTCATCACATCCGGATGAGCTGAACCTGCCGCCTATGCAGGGTCCTCCACCAGTTCCTGTCCACAGTACAGGTATGAGTCCTGTCAATATGGCTCCCAGTGGCATGACCAGCGGCATCGGCAGTCCTGGAACCTATGACACAGGTACTGGAACGGACCTCAGTGCCTTTGACACTAACAGAAAAAGACGAAGAGCAGAACGGGCTGCACAACGAAGCGCTAACCAAGGCGCTCGCGTCGAGTTCTCCTAATGATAACGAGGTTCTATTCGCAACCATAGATCGACTGATTTTCATGATGATGGTTATCACATTGTATTTGCAGCATGGCGTTTCATGTTAGAATTGCTTGAGGGGTTTCTTGCCTAGAGTCTTTAGCGATGTAGCAACGAACAGTACTGTATTTACATGTTCATGCAGCAAAGCTCGTCCTTGAATGTACAAGATGCAGTATGCCATATGGATGAATGTTGCCGATAGCTAGAGCGATGTCTAGTCCAGCAACTTCAGTCTCTCCAGGGCCTGTTGGCGAGTCGCCATACACCACTACAGATCACATGATTGAATTACCATGCGGGCAATGTGTGCCATCTTCCAATGAAAATCGTGCTTGAATCTGCTTGGGATGTGGCTTCAGAAGAGGTTTGCAATTGGTGTTCGATGTTGCAGAATCTTCGCGTGGAAGGCTTCCGACTGTGAACACCCGTCCTGGACTTCTTGAACCGTCAACAACATCAGAACATGGTATTCGCTCTCCAAGCTGAGTGTCTTGTGTGTTTTCGAACCAGAAGCTCTTGAACCAGCAAGGAGCATGAATTGGATCGCTGGCGCGATGAGTGCATACGTGCATGCAGGAGTATGCACACAGCCACGGTTGTGAGCTGGCCAAACAATGTTTCGCGCGGCCACTCCGGGTGCGGTCAACGAGTGGTGATGTGTCTTTTCTTTTGCTTTGTGATCGAACGCTCACCGAATAGAAGCACGTGTGTTGTAATCTGGAACCCTCATTCTGGAGATTGAGGCATTGAGAGACTGGCGAGTGAGAGTCATGCTATATTGAGCCTGCATACAATTACGCGGCTAGCGGATCCAGTGTCGAAAGGAACGAGCGCCTGGGGCATGCGGCATTTCACGTTGCGGCAGAAGACGGCCGGACTGTCACTTTTCACTGCGACGATAGCACAATGATATAGACAGCTGCTCGCCGCCTTCATGTCCTGCCTCTTGGATTGTCATCGACGTTTCCCAGCCCAAGGGAATATCAAAAAAAAAAACGTCGGCCTGATCTGCGGCTAGCACACCGTTGCAAACCCGCGGTTGAGACACGCGAGCGAAGCCACTGCCGCCCTGCGCCATTCCCACTTTAGGTTTGAGTATCTCGCCTGCTCAGAAGCCCTTTTCCCTAATCGAACCTATCCAGTCTCCCTCGTACACGTTGCAGATCTGATCAAAGCTGACCTTGCCACTGCGAACACCGACCAAGACCGCGTCATATTTCCAGGCATTCTTCTCTCTTTCCCTCTCGGAGTTCTCGGTCCTGCCGGTGGCGGTGCTCGGCATAGAATCTTCTTCTGGGGGTTCACCAAACGTGCTTGCATAAGGATACCTTAATACAGGTTACGGTCATCGTGCTTCTTCTATTTTCGATCTTTGTGGAGTCAAATCTCAAAAATCATACTCGAATGTGTTTTTGGAATCTCCGATCTTTAGTACATCTTCATCAACGATAACTCTGACACATACTATGAAGAACATCAAGGAATCCATCCATTTCGCAGACTTGGCCCCAACTCTGGTATAGGTTGCTCCCAATACTTCTATAAACATACCTCACGAGGTACAAGACAGCATGGCGACCCGTTCACCAGCACCGGACTCTCTCTCGGGTTCGGAAAGCCAACTTCAAACAAGGAGCCTTAGGAGGTCAATAACTCGTTTACCGGTCACGACTCGATCTCCTAAGGAGCATGCTGTGGCCGAACCAAGACGGCCTCTTCCCTCAAATCCGAGCCTTCGCCACATGCCCAAAAGCAAGACAGCTTCAAGTCGTACAGTCACAAACTCTCGCCTACTGTCCAGAGATGTTTCGCCAAGCGTTGTACAGGCACGACCTTCCTCGGCCACTCCATCCATCCAGAGTAGCTCTGGCAAAGCACAGTCCCTGAGCCGCCGATCCGTTCGTCCTCCTGCTTTGAGCACAAGGACGCCATCTTTAGTATCGGGCTCGACTATATCAGCATCAGATAGTCCTCATTCGGCATTACGTAGAAAGCCCTCTACGATTGATCAATATGCTCTACGCGTCAAGACTGATCCCGAGAGCATGCAAGAACATCAGGACTTGATCAAAACGGCGCATGGAGTGCAGCACGACGATGATCCCTTNTCAGAGGCCATATTTGGCATGACTCTTCCTCCTACCTCTGGACTTGCATCCTTGAAGACCGCTAGCCGTAGACCGAATTCAGAATCCAGAACATCCAGCTCCCGAACCGACACCAAAGTCATACGTCCTGTGGTCGACATGCAGGCTCCATTCTCAGATGCATCGAGCAGAAATTCCGACTCGCCATTCAGCCACCAATCTACGCCAACTTCGGCTTCCTCACACTCTTCCTTGGCTACATCTACTCTGGGATCTGCACGTCACAGAGATAGCTTGGATCTAGCTCGTGCTGCTGTGAAGACGCACGCAAAAAAAGAAAAAGACTTCTGCAGCCAGCAACAGCTCCTCATCACGACAAAATACTGGAAGACNCCAGCGCCTCCAGCTCTAAAGACCAAACCAAAGACGAACAAGAGCCAACTCAACAAGGANGGACCATTGTTCTCGAATCCTTTCCCCAACAAGATCAGACCTAACAATGACAAGAAAAGCCTCGCTACTGCAAATACCACAAGCCGTAGCACATCTAAAGGAGCACTTGTTGAGGGTATCCCGCCAGAGTTTGCACACCTCAACGTCGACCCACCACAGAACCAGTCGAGCAATAACCTGATACCNCCTAGACGACCCAGCAGGGACGGCATCGATAGCCTGGGTCTCTCCTTGGACATACCTGTAGTTCAGAGCAACCTTTCGCACATCACAAGAGTATCATCTCGAGGATCGTATGAAACGGGAGTAGAATCGCCACCACTAAGCCCAAGATGGACATTCGGATTCTCCCATCGAAGCTCTTCTCGTCAGAGCAACAAATCTCAGACATACCCCATGACACCTAGAACGCCTGTCGAACGCTCCGAAACGGGCACTCCTCTAAGTCGCAAAGACTCACCGATGGTCGGGCCGAGTCCAAATACTTTGAGATCTCCCAGGATGGGCATACTGTCAAACCTCCACACAAAGTCGCCCACTCCACCAATAGCATCCGAGAGGCCTAAGAAAGGTCCTGCAGCGGGCACTGGTCACGAGGGCTACGGCAAGTTTGGCTTCAGAGGAAGAGGGAGCAGCATCTTCGGCCGTACCACACGGTCTTCCAGCAAAGACAGTTCGACTAGCCACTCAGGGTTCTCGTTCTTGAGTAGAAAGAAGAGTATGGCAGATGAGGGCGAGGATAACCTGGATCAGTTTCTGGAAGAAAGAAGAGAGCCCATAATTTTTCGTGGAAGTGGGAGAGGATCGAACTCAGATACACAAGGCACGATAAACAGTGCCACATCTGACCGCACTGATGAAGCCAAGCGCGATGCCGACTCATCGGCCTCAAACAGGATTACACCTCCAGTCAGTGCTACAAAGCCTTCACTTTCTGAGCTCGGGCGTGAGGGCAAAGAAGGCCATTGGTTGAGCTCGCCCACATCGAGCAAAAGCCCAACATTAATACAGCGATTCAAGTCCAAAATCACAAGCCAAAGCCCGAACAATGAGTCTGAGAATCAACAAGCACCTAACTCGCTACACTTTGGCTCTATTGATCAGACCACGAACCTTGATCTCACCGCCATAGAGCAGCTTCTCGGTGGCGACAATCGTTCTTCCCAAAGTTCGAAAGGCTCTGAAGTCGANCTCAAAAAGACCGACTCGCTTGTGTCTTATGATCGAAGACACGAAGGTCTTCTGCCTAGTCCGATGGAAGCAGCAGCTTCAAAGAGGACGTCTTTTGGGTCTCCTGTTCTTCTCCAAGCAAAAACAATAACCCAAGTCAAAGCTCCTCAGCTTGTAGAGATATCCAACGCGCCAGGGTCAACATATCAAGAAGATGTGCCTCAAGCTAGACTTCGGTCTGTTGGCAGGATTCCCCAAGTTGTAAGAGCAGGTCAGAGCTCGCAATCTCAACCTTCTCATCAAAGTGCTGCTATTGCCAAACATCACTCGAGTCATGGCTCAGACGTTGACCAAATTGCTTCGATTGCCGACGAAACACGAGAGTTCATCGCTTTTCCCCCAAGAAAGGATTCGGAGCTGTCGTACACTAGCAGCTCTGGCATTGGAAGCCCCTGCATCACAAGATCATCATTCGTNGGGGAGGACGAAGTCTGGAACGAATATGATAACTTGCTGGACGAGGTCTTACCTCCCAGGGTAAGAGCATCAACCACTTCTTCTCTTGGTGCACCGTTTCAGTACGGCGACATGGTCGATCACAAAGCTACAAGTCGTCACGAAGAGAGCACACCGATAAGTATTTCGAATCCCGAAGACAGCAAAACAGGCTCGAATTTTGACACGAGCCGCCCAAGCACCACTTTTTCGATATCTGATTACCTTGTCGATCAAGAAGACACCAAATCCGAAGATCCCGTGTCCCCTCGCCAAGTCGAGAGTCCTCGAATCGCACCTGCTCTTTCTAGCCCACGAAGCCCACGAAAGCCAGTCTCTCACAAAGTGGAAAGAACAGTGGACAATTCTGCCTCGGCGGAGTTGAGATTTGCAGCACTCATGACGAGCAAATGGTTATCCTTTGGGCGACTTTTGTTCAGCCCCGCGCACGAGGAAGCAATGACCGGAGATCATACTCGCATTCTTATCGTCGACGGTCTTGGGAAAGAGTGGTCTTACAACTGCGCTTTGACCTACCCAAAGTGTCAGTTCTATAACCTTGGTCCTGAACCAAACTCATCATCCTGGGAAACGCTGTCCAACCACCATCACGTCCCACATCCATCAATACTCACACCTTTTCCATTCCCTAGCAATTACTTCTCGGCAGTAGTTTTCCGCTTTCCCATCGCCGCCGCAGATGACGCTTACCAGGTATGCTTTAATGAAATCAAACGCACAATGCGTCCTTCGGGGTACCTCGAGATGTCTGTCTTGGATCTGGATCTTGTCAATATGGGCCACATTGCCCGAAAGACCATCCGCGATTTGAAGATACGCATGCACCAACAAGACAGCCAGATCAGTCTCTGGAACCACGGCGACGCCTTCCTCACGCTTCTCGGCAAGCGCGAATTCGAANNAAACTTGCGCAAGTGTGTCGTTGGCATCCCCGTAGCCGGACGCATACGAAGAAGCCATGATAGCAGTAGCTCGAGTTCCGGCAGCCAGCGGAAAAGAACCTCGGAACAAGCAGAGCCTGAATACCTCCGATTTACCGAATGGATGCAGAGCAACGGCAACAAGAACAATGAAGAAGATGAACGACATGAAAGACGCAATGACGAAGATATCACGAAGACGGTGGCAAAGATTGGACGTTGGTGGTACTCTTCCTGCTACCCGGACCCAGGTCAGTCGACCACGACAGGACTCTGGGATACACCTGGATTGCTGCGTGAGTGCGAGCGTCAGAGGACGAGTTTCAGACTGCTCTTCTGCTACGCGCAGAAGCCAGTCTGTGTCAAGAGGCGTACAGCGAGTGTTTGAGGCAGCAACATCTTTAACCGGAAACAACGACGTATATGAAATGAACAATGAACACATGGAATGAAGGAAATATTTGCATGTGGTATACACACGACACATATTTGGTAGCGAGGTTTTAATTGAAGTTTGTTTTCTTTCTTTGGCAGGTTGATTTCTGAGCTGTCTTTTATGCATGGGAGCATGCACTTTTAGATTGGCATAGGTACTCTGGGAATGATATGAATCATCATCTCGCTCGATGCTCCAGATTGGATGCCCACTTCTTGAGCATTGCATCTAAAGTCTTGACACATTTCCCCCAGGTCCCGGTGTTGTGACCTTCGGTTTTCCAGTGCTTCAACTTGAACAGTTCAGCCACGTCGCTTTCAATGTGAGTTGTCGTGCCATTGATCGGCGTGATACCAAGTCCCTGAACAAGAGAATAAAGCGCAACCTCTGTACTAACACCCACTTTCTCAACAACCATATTGACAAGCTGTCCATCAAGTAACTCAGGATTACCCGTCAGCGTCCAGAAACTCTGGTACTCGATGCCATTTTCCGTGCAAAACTCTCTGAGCGCGATATCCCATCCAGTCGCTGCGTAAAATCTGTTTTGGACCACTTTTGGTTTTATAGCACTTTCGCTCCAGATGTGCTTGAGGATTGAAAACGAGGTATTTGAGATGCCCAAGGAGTGTACTTTTGTGGGGACGAAGGAGGACATTGCATCCCAAGCTTCCATGGTTTGGTTTATTGTTGGCAGAGGGCTGTGTAGAACCAAACAATCGATATAGCTTTCGTCTGCGTTTTCGGTGTGTCGGAGGTTGTGCAGGGACGAAGCAACAGAAGCTTTGACTTGCTCTGTGATGCTGTTTGATGGGTCGTAGGGTAGATTATCAGGATCTTGACCATTGATCGAGGTGAATTTGGTTTGCAGGTATAGATCTTGACGGGATAAGCTACTTGTTGATAGGAATGAGCGAACACCATTGCCGACGAGATGTTCTTGGTAGTGTTTTGGTTGCGCAGCGGTGTCGATGGCGAGGAAGCCTGCCTGGAGAGCTTGGTTGACCAGATTGGCTGTTCGCTCTTNTTTCCAGGCTGTCCCATAGAGCATCTTTAGTGTCATGTTTGCAGACCTAGACATGGTCTTCTTTTATGATGTTGTTGTAATGTTGTTCGATGAGCAATCGTCCGGGTGTTGACGTCGTCATCTGGTAGGTGTTGTTGAGGGGTTCACCCTGCTCGGCCGGCTCGCGACTGCCGTTTCCATACACAATGGTTGCCTGCCTTAAGAAGCACTCTATGAATTGATGACAAGCGAATGCTAGTATGCTCAAGTGTAAGCTTCTTGTTCCAAGCCTCGATCTCTGGGTAATGTGCCAATCTCTTGTTGTACACCGATTTCGTGGCAGGCTTCGTATTCGTGCTCCCACATGTCTCCCTGTTCCCAAATGGTTCGCAACACCTTCCAAGTTTCGTCAGACAAAAGTGTCTAACATGGTTAGACCTCATCAAAAGACATCAGTACATGGCTCAATAAACGTAGATCGAGAGATGGATGGTAAGCAGGACGTGAGAAAGACATGCAAGGAAACCCAGCCAAGCGCCTCAAGAAGCCTGATGATTGGATGACATGCACGCACAACAAGCGCAAGACGTGCCACGCCTGCATCGACGGGCGGCTACACAGCTTACCTCGTTCGCTGCTGATGGTGATAACAGAGTGAGAACAAACGTGGATCATGTGTGTAGGTACAAATCATGTCTGCGCCCGCATCCTGGGAGGTCAACGTCTCTTCCTGACTCCCCTCTTTCCCTCTGGCGCTCGACCACCGACGAAGTGTGAGGCTTGATACTCGACGGGCGTTTGTCGAGTCTGCTGAACACCTGAGCACCGCTCTTACATATCTCACCACACTCCTACCACAATGTTGCTCATCGCGCGAAAATGGACGTCGCGAAAAACCATGCTTTACCTCTTCGCTGCAGAGTTCCCCTTCACTGTGGCCGCTCTTGCTCTGTTCGCCATCGCACAGCCAAACACCTATCGAACGCGGCTCTGGACAGATGGATACAACAATGGCTTCAACAGTTCACCGACCGAAATCCTGTACTCATATGCAAACCACAGACCGATCAATCCTCCTATCATCTGGAGTCANATTGTATGTTGAGCTCGGTTTTGTCGTCCCATATCTGCCAGGCTCTAACCGCGGGCCAGTATTACCGACTACAATGTCGTGATCTCCGTGCTCTCGATGTTCATAATGCTTGTCAAGCCTGTCCTGTTCTTCATGCGTGCTCTCATCCCGATACTCTCTGCCTTGATCCACATCTTGCTGGTTGTCCTGTATGCCTACAGTGCATATGGCCAGTCAGCATCCGACATGACCGACAAGCATCATCCACAGAAAGGCGCGCCCTGGTACATCACCAAGAGTTGCAACGTCGCATCGGACACGAAGAACATTGGATACTGTAGGCAAGCAAAAGCCAGCTTTGCTGTGACACTGTGTCTNCTTGTGAGTAGTTCCCATACACGTTGAGGTGCTGCAGGACTGATCGTAGTCTCTAGAATACTGTTCGCCGTAACGCTAGCTGTCTCACTTTACTCCTGCGTGCCTACCAAAGCAGAGAAGCTGGCCCGAGCAGCTGACGTCGAAGAGACCGAAATACCGGAATACTCGCCAGAGACAGCCCGACTTGACGAGCAAGAGTGGGAGAAACTACGGTCACAGGCTGAATGGCAGCACTCACTGCCGTCGGCAACGTCGAATATGCTGAACCCTATGACACCGAGGACAGTGGCTTTCCAGACACTCGAAGGAAGCAGTCCCTCAGCTCTTCCGAATACGTTACCATTCAGAGAGCGGTATGGAGGACCCGATGGAAGATGATACGTTAATACTTAGCAACCTGTAAATAGAGCTTGAAGCCAAGGGATTCTATTCATGAACAAGTTTTTGTTCTGGCTTACATATCAAGTTGTCGTGCATTGATGATCAGTCGACTGTGCAACTCGGTAGCGGAGAAGCAGGGAAGGTATTGTGGTGTTGATAGTACTTTAGAGTTCGTCGTCTGTTTCGTCGTCGTCGTCCATTGGTGGTGGTGGTTTCGAAGAGGGTATGGTGGCAGACGATTGGAAAAGAGTCTGCGAAGACGACTTTGGAGGAACTTGCGGAGCAGGCCTCAGGTCGTTCCTCTTGGAGAAAGGCAACTGCCTTCTAGGCGGTAACTCTGTCTCAGGGGACTTCGTTCTGGCTTCGTTTGGCGTGAGTGTCTCCAATGCCTTTTCTTTGGTTCCAACAGAGACTTGAGAGCGTGCTTGAGAGTGCGACGACTGTGACGGCATGGGAGCTGGAGCAAAGCCACCATCGCTATCGTCATCTTCAGTATCGAGGTCGGATTTGTCAGAATTCAGGGGTTCACTAAGTTCCTGACGCATGTCATCTTCTTCGTCCATGCGCTTCCCCAGATCCGTTTCCTCGACATCGTCGTCATCTGTTTCAGGCTCTTGGATGTTGGCATCGGCCTTCCGCTTGCTTGAACGAGACAGATCAGGTTTACGGCCAGTGGTTCCAGATCTGGCTTGTTGGACTTGATCTGCGGCTCTGGGGTCGACCTTGGCATGAGCCAAAAGGCGCTGCTGATCACGAATCTTAAGTTTCTTGGTGTTCAATAGGGCTGCGAATTTCCTGAGCATCTCATCTTGGTGAGACTTCTTCGCCTTGACCAGGTCATCCAACTGGGTAGTCAGGTCATCAATTGTCTTCTGGTGCTCGGCCACAGTAAATTGAAAAGTTGCTAGTTGGTGGGCCAGTTCATCAGCTCGGGATACAGCAAAGCCCGTCCAGTCGTATAGCTGAATATCTTCTTCTTCATCCTTGTCGAGAGTAATTGCGCCAAGTCGTTGNNCTACGGATATCAGTATGTAGGGTGAGTAAAAAGTGTTGCAGCGGGGACGTACAGTGATGCCACTAATCTTGTTGCGGATGGTTATAGTGAGTTGAGATGAAGAGACATTGGCCACGGCTTCTACTCCGGCCAAAGTGGGATCATTTGGAATAGATTGAAACAAGACAGAAGACAGAATAGATTGCCAATGGTCCGATTCGGTCTGCGAACCAGGAGCCTGCAACTTGTGAATTTGATCCCGGCGCACGGAGGTGACGAAAGGAGACTGGCCATCAGTAGCGACGAGTTTCAAGTCGAGAGGATGAGACCCGGTCTGTTCTACATTTACGAGAACGAAGTCATTGTCGACGTCAGTCCGCGGCAGCCGCAAGACTTTAGGGTCTGGCAGTGATGGCATGACGGCAGAGTAAGATTTGATGGTGGCTAGTTTGGGTCAAGGGCTGATGTAGCGAGGAGCAGTAGGCAGCGGATGCCGGGCGGGGACGTTTGTTTAGAGGCGGCGGGATGCAAACAACGACAACAACGTCTCCCTCAGGGCCTCTAACCGTTTGCTGGCGAGCGTTTCGGCAAGCAAACGCGTGCGAGTTGGACGTTTCAGGCAACAGCCGCGCAGCGACGTGAGGCAGCTTCTGATGCAACAGAGGCCTGAAGCAGGTGTCAAGTCGCGTGGAATTGATTGATTGTTTACTGAGATTGCGACGTGCGCTTGAATCGCTAGACCGGCGGCGCTGGCGGGAAGGTAGACCCTTCTTGGCAAGCAGTGCGGAAAGAGCAAAAAAGGTGGTGCTTGGGCTCTTTCGGCGGGTGAGGACAGCTCGGGCGCTCCTGCCCTGACTTGCATATCTCGACAGGCGTTGCACAGCTTTCCAGCCATCCCGCGTCGTCTTTGGCCCACCCTGTATTCTGCACGCTCGCTGCGTCTTCAATGCACCCACGTTCCTGCCAGCACCTTCATTACTGTCGCTCCCAGTGCCTCGATCGTCTCTCGCTCCTCCATCTCGATCTTCACGACGACTCTACGCCCTCGCTGCCGTCGCTCGCTTGCCGACTGACCGCCCGCCATGGCCGCGGCCGACATTGAGAGCTGGGACGACGACGTTGACTTCCAGGGCGATCTCTTCACAAACTCCGTCTCGACCGTGCAAACCCATTTTTCCTCGCGCCTTTCGCTGCGCTCCGAGTCCGCTGCTGCTGACGATGACTGGCATGTCATGCTGGCGCCCAACGACGACTCGTCGGCCACCAACGCAATCCAGTCCGCCCGCCTCCACGCCGGCATCCCTATCCCCAACAATGTNCCCCCTTCCGCCTTGATGAGCGGTAAGATCCAGCGCCTAGGAAACGCGCCTTCTCGCCGAACACTTCCACCCCGTCAAGACGACGACTGGGCTGACGACCTGGAAATCGACAACAACGCCCCACTCTCGCTCAAACTGCCCAAGCCTTCTCACCAGGAGCACGACGAAGAACACGACGACTTTGATGATTTCACAGAGGGCAGCCTAGGTATACGCTTCGCTGGCACACGTCGCGACCAGCGCAACAGAAGCTTTTCCGGCTCACAATTGGGCTCCGCAATGAGCCCTAGTCTCGGCAGCGTCATGACCGAAAGCGAGGACGACTTTGGTGGGCTCGAGCTTCCCGAAGGACCTATTGACTTGGGCAGGATGCTCAAGAAGCGTCAACAACAAGTCGAGGCCCCTCCTACTTCGCAGCCCCAGGATGAGGACGACTTTGAGAGTGGCCTCGACATTGGCTCTGGCAACGTCTTCGATCCCAGCAAACTCACTCTTCATCGCAACATCCAGCAAAGACAGGCCAGGTCTTCTTTGTCGTCGACTCGTGCGCCCACCACGACCCTCACCTTCTCCGAGAAGCCTTCTGCTACACGCATCCCGCGGCCTGTCCCCTCTTCCAAGCCAGCCTCCCGTCTCGAACCTGTCTTCGAGCCTGGAGCAACCCTTGTTACACGCCAACGTCCTCAACCCTCTACATCGGGTTCTAATTTCTTGCGCAACAAGCGTTCTATGCCCGTCCTGCGTGGCCCTCAGCAAAGCGTCAAGGCCGTCTCATTCTTACCAGCCGGCTCCTCAGCTCAGTCGCACCACACTACTACCAAGCCTCCATCGCGCACCTCTGCGTACCACCTTCGTCGCGAGGCCGAACCTCAACGAAGTCAATCACCTCCGCTTCGTTCTTACTCACGCCTTTCATCCGGCTACGTACCCGATACGCCCTCGCGTTCTGGTCGTCGTGCAGATCTTGCACCAGCCGCGCTTGCAAGAGAGGCTGCCTCCAAGCGCACCGTGACAAAGCCTTCTCGCAGGCGCAACTTTGGAGACGGAACCGAGCTCGACCTCTTTGATGATCTCCCCACCTCGTCAACCAAGGAATCCAAGTATCTCAAGCAGCCCTCCGCCAGGGGCGCACCCAAGTCTGTTCGCAACATTCCGAGCAGGATCGATGTTGCAGGATCTACTAAGCTTCCCTTACCCGAGCGTATGCAGACTCCCGCTCCAGTGACACCTCGCAGCCCCATGCCCATGAAGGGTTTCCAGGACCAGAGCAACACCCCGCGCTATCTTCGCGATACTGCAGCAAGCCGTATTGCACGCGAATCACGCCTCAGGGCTGCAGGAACCGGCCGTCCCAAGAGTGAGGGTCCGCTTATGCCTGTCAGCACCAATTGGAAGGCTCAAATCGCCGCCCGCAGTCCTCATACCAGCCCCAGTGCCTCTAGGATTAAGGCCAAGCGTCCTCAGCTCATCGCACCTAGCACTGCCAATGTCGGCAAGCCAATTGTTGAGAAGGGCATGACCTTCAACCCTCAGACTCTCCGCTGGGAAGGCAACGAGAACAGTCTGGCTCCTTTCGAGCTCGGTCCTCTCCTGCCCACCCCTACTCCGACATCCCATGATGCACAACAGACTTCTTACATGACTGCACGTCCCCTGCCGCCCTCGCCTCCAAGACCTGCTCTCATCACCCCACTCGCGTCCGATTATTCTAACCAGAACATTAAGGTTGTCGGTGGCATGGTCTTTGATCCTCGTCGCATGTGTTGGCTCAAGTTGCGTGCCGGAGATTCTAGGAACAACAGCCCTAGTGTCACCGAGGACGAGGAGGATCCTTTCGCCGCCATAGAGGATCTCAAAGAGGGTCCCACTTCTGCTCCCGACGGCGCACGAGTCGCTGGTGGTGATGAGTGGCTGGTTGGCGAAGAGTTCGACCTAGGTCCAGAGTTCATCCGTCGTCAACGTGATGAGGAGCACGTCTGGCGCCGCAGATGCGAGTCCTGGTTCCCCATCGATGGTGGCTGCCGTCAGTCCGGCGACTCCTGGCGATGGGCAATCCGCGATATTGCCGGCCAAATGCTCTAAGTCATTGCACTTTGAGCTGTAATTACGCATTTCATTTTTTACGAACCTCTTCTCCAGACGAGGAGAACACAACGATATGATTGATGAGAACAAAAAGCGAATCTTTTACGAATCTCATTTTCGGGTCATTGTTTCGGCACAGGAGGACAGTGTTTTTTTCATTGCTCTCTTTCTGTCTGCTTTGCCTGGAGTTACCCGGGAAAAGAAACTATACCGATGATGATTGACGCAACGAACTTTACGACATAAACATTTCCTTGCTTTTGCTTTTCGCTTCACTTCTTTTTCTATTCTTCTCAGGGTCCGACAGATGGACCTATAAAACTTTTTGGATACCAATAGATGCTTGTTGTAATATGGCTTTAGGAGAAATACCTCAATTAAAGAAAATCCCCAAAACAGTACACCGATATTGATCTGCAGAGTGATGCCGATGTAACTCTTGTGCTTATGTGTCTTCCAAAGTCCACCGACTTGTGCTTGTTAGAACGTCACTCTGTGACAAAGCAAGCGCTGAGCTCGTAGGCTGCTACTTACTGGTCAGCCCTGACAATGTTCAAGAGTTTGCGCTTTCTGACGGTGCTCTGCATTACCAATTGTTGGTGGTATCTTGTAATGCTATATCTACACTACACAGGGAAGCGAAGACAAGCAGAGCTGTGGGCAAGCATAAGAAATATACGAATCTTCTGGGCAGGTCAATCGTCAGCCGCCCCATGCGCTTCTCAACACTGCTGTCATTCAAGATAAACACCTCTTCGGTTCTATGGTGTAGCTGGGCCCTCAGCCACAACCTTGACGATGTTGTCCAGCCAGATGGTTTGATGGATGTCTTGAACAGCCAACTGCCATTCACCCTCGCCAGAAACAGTGGTCAAACCAGATGAAGTAAGGACTTTGATCGTAAAGCGCTCAAGTATGCTGGCCGCGATATCCGGTGGAGGTTGGACAATCTGCAGCGCACTGCACCAATTGCTCACTAGTGTGTCAACTAGCCACTGCCAGCTAAACTCCTCTTCCAATGTGAAGCAGATGCGGTCTCGCACAAGTTGACCGGACTCGGGAGCAATGAGATAGAGGTGATAAGCCGGTGTAGTGTCCAAACGCGAGTCGTAGGGTTCTGAGTGGCCATCATGAGCGGGATTGGAAACCCCGTCTTGATCCTGAGCAGAATGATGAATCTGAGGATCAGTGGGATCTTGCGAATTCTTGTCCGGTTTGCCGCCCTTGCGTGTCTCTATAGCGTACTGTCTCTGGCGCTCGTTCGTGACCATGCGACGTAGGAGTGGAGTGCAAAGTGCGATGATTCGGTCCCTGTCGCGCGGCCAGATGTAGCGTCGTGGTTGAGGTGGTGCATTGGCCTCTCCGTCATTTGGCGGAGGTGCATTTTCCCCAAAGTACTTTTCTCCCCAACCCTCGGCCTCAAGGAACTCGCGGACGCACTGGTACATTCTAGCCTTGACCATCTCATTATCACCTCTTCCTCTGTTGCCTACACACGCCTGTCGATCGGGGTAGTCGGTGTTGAGCATGTATTGTTTCGCAGCAGCCTGCAGGTATAGGAAATTCTCTGGAGACAGCTCGAGCGAGGTGAACAGTTTCGACATGGGAGGACGAGTATATTTCTTGGAAGAGTCCGAGGCAGGTCGAAACAAAGCGGCGGCAGAGTGGACGCCAGCAGCTCGAGCATCGAGGTGTGGGGAGTGGTGGCGATTGTCTTCAGAGTGTCTTTGGCGCTTGGAAGATTCGCTCGCAGAAGCTGGATCATCGTTGTCGAGAGAGCTGGAGCGCTTCCGCTTCGAGGCCGACAATCTAGCAGAGGGATCGCGCAGCAGAGAGGCCAGATCTTGGTCTGAGTGAGCGAACTGAAGCTGTTGATTGCGTTGGCGAATCTGTTCTTGGGCGGCAGCGCTGGTGGCAGCCTCGACGAGTCCTTGTAGCTGAGCATGATCTTCGACGTCCTGGTCCGAGGCCAGCTGCTGGGCATGATGGTATTCCGAGTTGGGCTCAGGGTACATGGATGCTTGAGGGACTGAAGCCGTATAGTCCAAGATTCCTTGGGCAAGGCGCATCTCATCCGAGACTGGTTGGTCATGCGCCTGGACGGGCTGATAGTAGGGGCCATTCGAGGCCATGTCGAATATCTCAAAGATGGGGCAGGAATTGAGGACTGCTGTTGACAGTCAGCCTCGCGTCGGTCATGAAAGGACCCATGGCGAGCGTCGTCATCATGTTGGCGTTGAAGCGTAGTGAAGCGATATAGTGTGAGGGACTCGAGGCAGAGAGATGGACTCACTATAATTTGATTCTCGATCCGTCGAGTTTGTCTTCTGCGCAAACACGTCAAACAGCCACTGAACATGGCTCCTCCGAATCTGCGGGCATCATCCTCCAGACAATCACGTGCTTGCTCAAAGTCTTGGCAGAGTGAAGTTACGCGCCCAGACGAGGAAGGCGCAAACAGCAGAGTGAGCTAGACGAGGCAGGCGCGACCAATCCTCCATCCCTTTCCTCACACGCCTTGCGACTTCCATCGCATCATCCCTTCCTTGTTTCTTTCCATTGACCTTGTCTATTCCATTTCTCCTTCTCCCACTTTCATCTAATCACCGCAAAAATGGAATACGAGAACCGCGACTACGACGGTATCTACTTCTGACTCGCAGTCCACCATTGCATCAGTCGACTAACTCTATCCAGACGAGCCTCAGTACCCTCGTGAGCGCTCGCGCTCACCTCGCCCCGACCGTGATGGCGACAGCAGACTCCGCAGCGCTTCCCCGCCGCTGCCCGTGATGACCGGTACGTCACCAAACAACACCCCAGCCATCCATCTACAACATGTCATTGACAACCAATTCAGCACCGCCCAGCAGATCCGTGAAGACGAGGAAGAAGCTGCCAACCCTGGCTCCAACCTTTTCGTCACTGGTATCCACCCCCGTCTTACCGAGGAGGAGGTCCGCCGCCTGTTCGAGAAGTACGGTGATGTCGACACTTGCAGCATCATGCGCGACCCTCACACCCGCGAGTCGCGTGGCTTTGGTTTCGTCAACATGGCCACTGGTGAGCAGGCAGACGCTGCCAAGTCCGGTCTTCAGGGTGAGGTTTACGAGGGCCGTACTCTGAGCATTGAGAAGGCCCGTCGCTCCAGACCCAGAACCCCTACCCCCGGCAAGTACTTTGGCCCTCCTAAGAGAAGTAAGCAACCCTACCCTCATTACGCATGCTTCTTGACTAACTCTGTCTTTAGCTGACGATCGCCGCCCTCCTGGTCGCTTCGGTGGTGACCGCTACAACGATCGCCGCGGCTTCGGCAGACGTGATGACTACGGTGGCAGATCTGGTGGGCGCTACGGTGGTGGCGATCGCTACGGCGATGACCGCTACGGTGGTGGCCGCGACTACGATCGCTACGAGGACCGCGGCTCGTACAGCCGTCGCGACCGTGACGATTACAGCGGTGGCTCCCGTGGATACGGAGGTGGCCGCGAAGACCGCTACGCTGGACGCGGTGGTGCTTCCGGAGGTGACGACGACAGACGCGGCGGATATGGCTACGACCGTGGCAGTGCCCGCGCTGATGCTCCTTCTAGCTATGCTGACCCCGCAGCTCCTGCCGCCGACGCTGCTGCTTCTGGCGGCCGTCGTGCTTACGGCGAGGAGCGCGGCGCTGACAGATACGAACGCCGCTGAAGCGCTACTAATGACCAGGGGGAATTCAAAAGCACACTTTGACATGACGGCCCATCGGTTATCTTGCCCAACCATCATCATGTACCTCTTCACCTTTCTCGTCATCTTTGCCGCTCTTCCACGCTATTCACGGTTCGTTCGGGGCGCATCAGCAGATTAATCTCTCGAGTCTTTTCGGCTTCAGCTCGTCGTACGGCAAAAAGACAGAATCAGAAATCTTGAGACGTGCTTCTGCAACTATTTTGGCGACACAACCCAGAGACACTCGCGCGTTATACAGCTTTACGATTCTCGAGCATCTTTTCCGGTGGATTTCCTAGTTCGGCAGTCCGCCTTTTTCCAATACAGTTACACATCCCGTGGTGCGGTTTCCATCAAATTGCTTCAACTAAATGAGCAATTCAACATTGTAACGTGCGACACTTCATAACTCCTGTCAGCTCGCGGCGCTCTCCATCGCCATGTCGCTCGACCTTGGCTCTTGCATCTTAAGTCGCCAATTCGATTCTCTTGTGAACACCATGCTGAGCGCCCCCTTGTTCGCCTGACCTTCTCAACAAGGGACTTGCGATGATCGACCAGAATCGCTTCACGACTCCTGGGATTAGGTTGGTTACCGTCGAAGTCAGAGCTGACTGATGACAGGATATGGTGCATTCGGGCCATGATTAGATGCTGCTGGGCGTTGTCAATCAATCGACTCCCAAAGTCTCTCAGGTGAGCTCTGCACGCCTTCACCATCTCAGACGCTCGACAACAGACGCTGCTAGATGAAAGCACGAATCTGTTGTTGCGGGTTCGAGGTTGGCGGCAGCATTCCTTGCAATCTCGGAATGGCGGTAAGACATGGCGAACCAGGCACGAGTGCATGCAAGCCGGAAGGTAAGCCTTTACAGCAGTAGAACCAAGTAATCAAAAGTTCTTCGTTTAATGACATTAATCATGCGTGTCGGTCATTATGTTATGTTATGCTACGCTATTGTCCAAAACCGAAGGAAAGTGTCGTAAAGTGCTGCTGAAATCAACTCGATGGTGGACTAGAATCATGCTCAGCCGCCTTCTGCAAGTTCTTCTGCTTCTTCGCTCTTTCTTCAGCTGCTCTAGCCATAGCCTCTCGTCGAGTTAGAGGTTCGGCAGAGCTCTGGATAGTCGAAGTACTTCCGCCTAGAACGTAGGAGCCTCCTTCCCAACCACCGGCATCACAGTGATCATCGTCGTCGACATAGTCATCGCCAGGGTTGTAAAACTCCTCCTGCCCAAGCGAGTGACCTCCTCTTGACCAATCGTTCTTCTCAACCTCCTTCTCGATCTGGTTCCACAGAGCATGGAACTCTGCATTATGCGGACCAACCACATTGTGCGCAAGTTCATGGCACAAAGTCTTTCTGATGACCTTGTAGTCTCTGTATCCATCATATGCATCTGTCCTCAGACGCAACTCAATCACTTCTCCTCTATTTCTGTTTAGTCCCAAAGTTCGCGATTCGTGGGTCGTGTGCTCGGCAGGATCCATTTCCGTTAGCAAACCAACACTGAATTTGTGTTTGCGCATTGCAGCTTTGATGCCGGGGTCATCGCGTAGACGCTCCAAGAAGCGCAGAGACTTCTCGGGCTGGTGGAGATGTGGTAGTGGTCGCAGGGTGGCGAAGGTGTATGTTGCTTCTTCGGTTACGGTCTTCCAGTCGCGATGGCGTGTGGCTTGGACTTTGCGGCCGGCATTGAGGGCGGCTCTGCGGGCTTGTTGTTTTTGCTTTAGGGATGCGATTGCAGAGTCGACGTCGGCGACTTCTTGGGCTGTGCTGCCTAGGAGTGTGATTTTTGATTTTTGTGGTAGGGAGTCGAGGCGTAGGGACGGGTCTTTGAAGGGTGGGCGGAGGAGACCTGGTTTTGGTGAGATGAGGAACTTTTGGTTCGAGGGCGGGATTTGGAGGTCTTCGGCGACCAGGGTCGAAAGGTCTTCGATGGTGGCATCGGTCGAGAGAGTGAGAGTTATAGGTTGTCCATGATATTGTACGCTTAGGGCGAGGCTGTCTTGTTCGTCTTGTGGTAGTATCTCAGGCGTAGGCTCACGCTCGACTGCGTCTGTCATGATGCACGATAAACACAAGAAACAAGTGCTAGAGTGTGAGAGGAATATTTATTTGTGGTTTGCTATCAACTGCCTTTGCGACAAGGACGTCGCCTTCGAGTGTTTCGCGCGGCTTCGATGCTGATTAATTCGCGTCATCGGGCACCGCCACAAGGGTGTGGCTTGAGTGAAATTGCATGTGAAAGAAAACATCCCTTGCCGATCTGACCATATTACTTCCGAAGTGTTACCAGAGCTCCCAGGGTATCTTGTCTTTTCCCAGCCATAGAATAACGCCGCCGCCCTGAAACCAGTCCCATCAATCGTGACACGCATCATCGTCGTACGAGGTCATGGATGCGACGCTCTCAAGCACCCATTGTGTTGGGTCCGGCCTTGGAGGCACGACCTCTTCCGAGTACAGCCATAACAGCCAAGGCTGTTGTAACGGCGAACAAGACCCCTGCATAACATTGTCAACACGGCGAGTTTGGAATTTTCCNAATAGGGGCGGACTTACACTCGAATGCAGCAAAAACAGTGGCGGCCTTAGCAGCACTGCAAGCGTGTCCGGCACAGGTGATGAGGTCGCTGAGGAAAACTGCGGCGGCAATAAATCCGGCAAACCAGAAGAGCATTGTCAAGCTCTCAACACCACAGATGATCCATGGGTGTGCGAAGCGCTCAAGCTTCCACGACGTGAGGCTGAGGTAGATCAAGGCGAGAAGCGTCCAGACCGATGAGAAGACCAGGAAGTTGATCGAAGAGGGTGAGCCGTTGCGATAGACGCTGGTGACTACAAGCAAACATCTGTCAGTAAAGCGATGCCATGACTGCCAGACGGAAAGCGCACTTACNNCATAGGCACTCGTTCCAAGGACGAGGAGTGCGAGGATGAGCTGCACGATGCGAATAGGAAGGATGAAGTTCATGATGATATACGTAGATGGAGATGTGAAGGCGCAATCAAGGACGGATACACTGAGGGAAGGTTTGTTTGCGCAACGAGCGGAAAGTTGGGAAACAGACGAAAGAGGGTGTTCAAAGAAATATATAGTCAGGGAAGGAAGTACGCGCCACGCCACCAAGGAATGTGAGACGGACGCGAACCAACGACGTAAAACAGGGTTCAGGCGCCCGGTGACGATGGGCATGACGGTGCACCGCACCGGCGCGCATGACTCCTATTCAACATGGTCTTCCAGTAGTCACTCACACCCATATTTTACGATATGGTTTCAAGGATTGGCGCTGGTGAGAGCAAAGGACGCGTGAAACAGCTGCACGACAGTTGAAGGGGCATTCTGAAGAGCAGTCGACATGTTCGATCGGTGAAACGCGTATCAGGCTCAAGGAAAGCTTGATCTAGGGAGCTTCAAGGAGTTGTTTCTCCTTTTATGTCCTGTTTGCTGCGCGGTGCTTCGACATCTGTGATGCACGTCAAGACGCAGGAAGATCCATGAGGACGATGAAGTCGTCCACTAGGCGGGTCGGCTCGGTCAAGCGAGCAAAAGAGGCTTGAAAAAGAAACCACCTTGGTGTGGAGAGATGGGCTTTGGGTGGCTCTTCTGCATGTCTTCTCCTCGAATTGCCATCTCCCAACCCTCACGACAAGCCGGCCGTAAGAAATTGCCCGTCGACCACCTGTTATACAGCCTCTCTGCCAATTATCATATCGTTTTGTTCATAGCCGGCGAGACGCTGTCATAGTGAACGAAAGCGGAACCCGAGAAAATCCGGGGCACCCCTCATCGACGCAGCACATCTCGATGCGTTTAGGATCGATCCGTTTCTGCCCGCACTTGTAATTGGGTGATCCTTCGCTCATACATGATCGCCTTTGTGCTCTGAGGGACTTCAGACTTGTTTTCTTCTACGTCTTGCTGCAGAAGAGACGTTGTCACGGACGCAGGACACAACGGGCGCGCAGTCGTGCCTGTCTACATCGCACATCCACCTCGTCGCCTTGCACACCCCAGATTTGACAGTCACAGTCCCGCACACAACACCACTGGCCCTCCAGGAAAGCAAGCTCAAGAGCAGACATGACCTGAGGGTCCGAACATGCCAGCCATGAGCAGTAACCGTCCCTTCTTCTCCAACTTCTGGGCCGCTTTCCGTGCCCACTCTGCCGCCTTGCCAAAATCGAATCCGCCCATCTCCACCACTTCTTCAGCCGCAGCAGCGGTCGGTACTTCACATTCCCAGACTGTCTGGTCGTCAACTTCTACAACAAATCCTTCTCAATCTTCTTCCAATGCTGCTTCGGCCCCTCGTGCTATCAATCACAAGTCGGCCTCTTCCAACCAAACCACCGCTGCACCTGTGCAACCTACACCGCTGCACCCGGCCTTGTCTCCTCTACAGCACAATGTTTCGCCGCTCACCCATGGCCCAAGGTCTCCCCCTTCGCCTGGTTTGGGTGTAAACTCGGCCGGCATGCCTGTGTATGGCCCTCCAAATCGCCCACCACCCAGCTATCCCACAGCATCAGAAGCCCGACGCAATCGCAGNGGGTCTGATAGCAGCTCTGAAGGCGGTATGGGGTATAGAGATGTCCTCGGAGCTGAAAAGTGGTACATTGGCGGCAGGACCGCTGCGGGTGAAGAAAGATTCTACAAGCTCAGCATGGTGCGCCGTGACACGAGCGCTGATCGCCTCAGTGCTGACAGGCTGAGCCTCTGATACATGCGTTTTTCCCAACCTTTGTTTTCTTCATGTCCAGCATGTTTCTTTCTTATTCTCTTTCTTTTCTTGGAGTTTCGGCATGGGATCTTGGCGTTCAAGGACGGCCTCTTACAACAGGCAAAACAAATCAGGTGTGCGGCTCTGCTTTGTCCAGCCTGTACAGTATCGCTGTCATTCAAGCTGCCGGGGGCATCCCAGGCATGTACATATGATGAATGACCGTGGTTTCCTTCTCAGTGTCTGAATAGACGAGACCCTGCACCAGCACATACAGCACGTAATAGACACGACCCTTATGACATCTGCACACGCTCAAATTCATAGTCAGATATGCCGAAGCCAATGCTTCTTTGCCATCTATATAACAAACGTTCGTTACACTTACATACTCCCTGCTAGCCTTGGTATTCCGATTCTTTTTGTGACTCCCTTAACGCCCCTTACATGCATTCGTCTGGTCTGTGTTCTATACACGAAACTAGGCAGTAATCTCCATAGCATCGGGGTTGCCGTTCATGCCACCCAGCTCGACACCACCTTCGTCGCCGATGAATCTCTTCTCAAACTCGGACACAAACTTCATGCTGCGGTTGGGGTCGTAGAACAGTTCGAAACTCCTCTGGACATCTACGACTTCAATCTCTCTTGCCTTGCGCTTTTGTGCCAGTAGATGTGAAGTAGTGATGAGGTTGCTGGCATATCTCAGACCAGTTTCTTGGCCGATCTTGGTGAGAAGAGCGAGAGCGTCGGCTGACACATCCACCTCTTCTTCTTGTGCACGGATGCTCAGGATTTCTCTGATTTCCTCGGGCGAGTATGCCTGGGTGCTGATGATGACGAGACGGTCCAGGAAGTCCAGCGGCAGACCGTGAGGGCTTATGTGGCTGGTTCCGCGGATGCGTGTTTGACCACGGTTGCTGGCCATAATGACGATGGGTGCCAGCTCGTCTTCCAGAGCACGGTTGATGAAAGAGAAGCACTCAGCATCGAGCATGTGAACCTCGTCGATGAACAAGACGCCAGGAACAATCTCGGCCTTGCCCTCTTCTCTCCACTCGGCGACCTTTGTGTTGATTTGCTCGCGAACCTCGGATCTGATCTCACCAGTGTCACCACTGAATAGAGCCAGGAAGCCTTGGGTTCGTGAATTGATGACATCGATCTCGTGGAGGGACACGGTGTGTACGACTTCGCGGCGCACCTGGAGCTCGCCATCAGGACATTGCACAAACTTGGTGTCGGGGCCCATGGCGTCGTAGTCGCGCGAGCGGGTGTACGAGCGGCCGAGCTTGGTGATGCGACCAGAAGCCTTGTCAATAGAGATAATGTCGCCAGCCTGGACCTTCTCCTTGGTCATGCTGTCAATCATCTTGGTGCCCATGTCGTACAGCGTCTCCATGTCGGTCGTCTTGATGGTGAGCTTTCCCTGCTTGTTGCCGCCTGTGACACTGCGGTCGATCTGAATCTCGACAACCTCTCCCTCAATGACTTCCGACTCTTCCTTGATGCGAACCCCTATGCTCTTGCGGAAAGCCTGCTCCAGGGCCTCAGTCTTGCTCATCTCCAGCGAAAAGATCTCGCTACTAGCCAACATGGTGAATGGAACGTCCTCGCCCAGTCCCTTGCTCATTCCGATGGCGATGGCAGTCTTTCCGGTGGATGGCGGACCTGCGATGAGTACAGCTCTGCCTGCAATCTTGCCCTCGCGGGCCATCTGAAGAATGACAGCAGCTGCCTTGCGGGCCTTTTGCTGGCCAACTAAGCCCTCGGCAGCAGGCTTGGGGGCCAGAGTGTCTGGCTGCACACCTAGACCGCGGACATGGGAGTGGGCGGCGATGAGGTTCAGGCCGCGCACCTCTTTCGATTCGGCGATGGTCGAGATTTGCGCCGCCATTGCAATTGAGACTGTTGGTTCGTGTCGCGATGTGAAAGTTGGACGTGTGATCGGAGTGCGAAATGGACTAGAGGTGGACAAATGCAATTGAGTGTAAGTGGTTGATGAGAGACGTAGTTGTGATTGAGAGGGATGCGACAAGAGCTCTTGCTGCAACGCTCCGCAGCTTTCGCATCTCAACTGCGGCTCAAGCCGAACGGTCTTGGATGCATTTACGCGCCACAACCATCTTGCTGCCTTTTGCCCTCAAGAACAGGGCACTCCAGTGATTGCGCATTCACGTTGGCAAACGGTGAGTGAGTCGTCACTGTCCTGCTCGTCGTCTAGTCCAACTCACGGGCATCCCCTTCCTCTGATCTTCACCCACCGCCCAAAGTTCCAAGCTCGATTGAACCCTTTGCGAAATAAGTATCTTGTTTCCGAACCATCAACAATTCGTGAATCAACTACCTTCGCCTACACATACCTCTGCTTAATCCATCGCATCATCCAATATCAATATCCATCATCTGTCGTGCAACATCGGCCTCGTACAGACTCTCCACGTCGAACGAACATTTCCACTTTGGTCCCGCTTTTTGTTCACGCCCGACCTGCTATCATTTATGTTTCTTGACAAACAGCTCCAATTGGGCTCGAACATCCCCAAATCCCTCAACTCAGAGTAAGTCTGCTCTCACTTTTTGTTGACTTTTCTTCACATCTTCGGTCACTTCCACACCCACGCTCCTACTGTCACATGCTGTGGTAGATATTCACTTGACTCCATTCACATCATTCATGTCCGTATTCGCTTCTGCCATTCGGCTCAAAACACACCCTGCCTCGCATCCCGAACTACCTACTTCAAATATACATTCACACCTCTCTCTCTTCCTCTTTCTGTTTCCCTCTCACTTTCACTTCCACTCGAGTACATGACTCGCCGTCACAACGCCCTCGAAACCCCTCTCTAGCCCAAACTAAGTTGCTGACTTTGACCAGCACGACATTCTCAACATGGTTGGAGAGAATTTGAAACGCTCATACCCTGGAAATCCACCAGAACCAAGATTTATGCCCAGAAAGATCGCTCGGCTCGATCATGGGTCAGCATATCAAGGCAATGGACAGACGTCAAATCCTAGTTCCAGGAGATCATCGATCTCGCAGGCACATCCGCCAGATCAGACTGGCTACAACACTCCCCGGTCACGATCACCTGTTAGGAACGGGAACACCACCCCTCGTCCTGAGATGGAGGGTCTTCCAAAAATACTTGAGAGGTTCATAGTGACCATCTCCAAGCAAAATCAGGCCGATCAGCATCTCAAAAATGTCGAAGCGGTGTATGAGAACATGCTTCCAAGGTACAAAGACTTTCCCGCCATGGGGACTCAACAGACGACTCGGTTGGACCAAGCACGGAGAGATCATGAAGCCACCACAGCGCAGACCGCAGAGGCTACTAATTTGTTGCTGGAAGCCTT
This sequence comes from Aureobasidium vineae, assembly GCA_903819635.1. Classification (NCBI taxonomy): domain Eukaryota; kingdom Fungi; phylum Ascomycota; class Dothideomycetes; order Dothideales; family Saccotheciaceae; genus Aureobasidium; species Aureobasidium vineae. Next base: position 879,028 of record CAIJEN010000014.1, read on the forward strand.
GAAGGTGTATTTTCCTGAACAAGCAGGATCGGCGTCGCACCAAGACTGCATTTCTCGTTCAGAGTTCCGCAGTTTCAAAGACCAGTTCCGCGCAGGAATGCAGGAGCTAGAGGAGCTCCGTGCAGAAAACCATGAGATGAAGAGCAAATTGGGGAAACAAGAAGCTCTTCTCAACCGCGAAATTCATTCCGCCAAAAGATCTGAAGAACGTCTGGTCAAACTCGAGCAAGACGATCGAAAAGACAGGTTGAGTTATGGAACTCGATTTTCTACCTTGGAAGTGGAGATGGAGAAGAACAAGACAAAACACAAAGAAGTAACTCGGTCCATCGACGCCGTCCGATCTTTATTCGACAACAACGTCGAGAAAAGCAGAACGATGCACGAAGAGCAAACTCAAAAGATTGATCTTTGTAAATCCAAAGTCGAAGCAATGCAGCAGAATCTCGATGTCGAGGTTGATTCTAAGCTAAAAGACACCTCGGAGACTTTGGCTGCTACTCGCAGAGATCTACAGGAGCTCAAACAGCAATTCACCATTCTGTCCAGCACTCCTGCAGTTTCGAGCACGATCCCAACTCCTGCTCTCGAAGAACTCGAACTTAGACTCAAAGCAACCGAGCGATCAGTGGGATTGGTGAAAAACGATGCCACTGAGAAGGACGAGGCTTTCGCCGATCAACTAGATTCGATGCAATCGGAGCTGGACCAGTTGCAAGTCAACTTGAACAAACTGCAAGCCAATATTGAAGACGAACTTCCTGGGAAACGAGGCTTGACAGAAGAAGACCTGCCAAACCTCGATGCATGGAAGGATTTGGGAACTAGGATCACTGACCTCGCTTCGAAGAACGAACTAAGCGCAAACATTACACGACTCGAGGAACTAAATCAAAGCATCAAAAGTGAACTGGAAGCTTCGATCAACCAAGTCAGGCAAAAAGCTCTACAGGGAGTGTCAGAAGGTCTAAAGCCTCAACTAGACTACATTAGCAGGACCATCGAGAATCATATTGATCTGCTTCAAAGGCATGAAGTTCGCTTCAATTCAGTCACCACAGACGAGCTGGCAAAAATGATGGAGAATCAATGGCGTTCCGCTTATGGCCTGCCTGTAGAACTGAGAGGGCTAGTTGACCGCTACAAGCAACTGGAAGCCATGACCATAAAGAGCTACCAAGACGTGAATAAGAAGGTCGCAGAGACCAATGGAAAATACGACGGGCTGGCAGCGCAGTTCCAAAATCGTAAGTTGATATCTCTTTTCTGTGTGGTTCTTACCTAAACTTGATGGATTACTAACCTTTACCGCCTAGTAGTCAAGAGAGCTGTGGGCTGAAGTGTCATGCAGAAGACAAGCAGGAAGACCACTGGAGTGCATAGCACCAATACGGAGTTTGGGTAATTCGAAGCTTTATACCCACCTCGAGCGAGGTAGCTCAGGATGTACTTAGATTATCGAGAAGTCACATGCTGTAATATACTGGTCATAAAAGACACCAGCTGACCCAAGAAACCAATCATGTGATCAAGAACATGTGAAAGTGCAAGGCAAAGTGACAGTGATAAATGATAAGTGAAAGGAATGTGAAGGTCAGAGTGGAAGTGAGGTGAAGCTGATGAGTTGATGCTTTGCCCGCAAACCACCGGGAGTGGCTGTTCTTGGCGTTCGTTCGCTCATCGCGAAAGCCGTCTTTTGCAGCGGCGGGCACCAGAATAGTCTCCGCGAAAGTGAGTCCATATCCACCCTTTACATCAAGGACAACACACCAAGACCATTTCGCCATGGTTCTAAAGATCCGTCTCGCGCGCTTCGGCAAGCGCCATGCGCCCTTCTACAACATCGTCGTCGCCCACGCCCGGTACGCCTTCGATCCTCCCTCCGCGCGCAAGCCCAATGCTCATATTCCTCGACTTGCACCATCTACCCTACTCCCCCATAACGATACAGCTTTTGGACAAGACACAAGGAAACAAAAGGAGGAAATCACAAGTTCTAACATCCAACTCCAACCAACNAGAACCGCACGCGGCAGCAAACCCCTCGAAGTCCTCGGTACATACGACCCCATCCCAAAAACGCCCACCGATGGCAATGAGACGGCGAAAAAGTTCAAGGACATCAAGCTCGACATTCACCGCGCAAAGTACTGGTTGGGTGTGGGTGCTCAACCGAGCGAGCCTGCTTGGAGGTTGCTTAGCATGGTGAGTCTCTTTTTCGGCAGCAGAGAAGAAGAGCTAGGGAGAGAAGGGAACGTAGAGAGAGGGTCAGGATGTACAAGGAGAGGAAGCAGAAAAGAGATGGTATGGGAAGAGTATCTGCTAACAAGAGTTGCATCACAGATCGGTCTGATGGAGCCAAAATTCAGGCCAGGACAGGAGATCAAGAAGGAGGGTACTGCTGCATGAGCTCGATACTCGTGTTCTGCATCAACCGTGTACGATTGAGAAGAAAGAAAGGATATCCACTGGGATTGCATGGCAAAAGGCGTTCTGGATTTGTTTGGAGAATCAAGATGGAGCGGTAAAGCTTCTACTCAGCACGAAGACTAGACAAGACTGTTTTGCAGCAGTCGACGAATTGTACAAAATTGCAAAACATCCAAAAGCAGACATGAGAAGGCACGCGAGTTGGCACGATATGTTTTGAAGTTGATAATTCATGAAGGCCATGTGCCATTCATGTTTGATTCGTGTGATTTGATAGACATTCCTTCCTCTGAAGAAGAGCAGTTTCCTTTCGCTCGTGACCCATGTACCATAATAACTCCGTAAACCGTAACCCAGTGGCTGCATCAGAGGCATGCTCACGTATCCCCGCGCCGGTTGAGTGTGAAAAGCAAAGTAGTAGTAATCAAAGTAGTTCGTGAAGAGAAGAGAACCAAAGGCAGTAACCAGGTCCAGGTTGCACGGCAGCGTTTAACCACCGAAACCGTAGAGGGTTCTGCCCTGGCGCTTGAGGGCGTAGACAACGTCGANGGAGGTGACGGTCTTGCGCTTGGCGTGCTCGGTGTAGGTGACAGCGTCACGGATAACACCCTCGAGGAAGGTCTTGAGGACACCACGAGTCTCTTCGTAGATCACNNTGAAGGATGGGTTAGCTATTTGTTTCGAGGACGAGAAGAGTCAGTGAAGCTTACTGGCAGAGATACGCTTGACACCACCACGACGAGCGAGACGACGAATAGCGGGCTTGGTGATACCCTGGATGTTGTCACGCAAGATCTTGCGGTGACGCTTGGCACCACCCTTTCCGAGACCCTTGCCACCCTTGCCACCTGTGATAGAATGTTAGTAAGGGTCGAGGAGATGTTGTGTGATGATGTGAAGTGGCGTCGATGAAGGCCGACGCGACGACGCGCTTCCGCAGTCAGAAGCGACGGCGGCGGCGGCGACGTGAATAATAAGAGTGAGTGGGAGTGTGTAGAATAGTTACTTACGTCCAGACATGTTGAGTAGATTTGGTTTGGAGGTTTGAAGGTAAAGTTGAAGTTGCTGTATAGACACGAGGTCGTTGATGCGGTTGAGATAAGTGGGAAGAAAGTCGCGTTGAGGTGGAGCAGAATGAAGAGGGTGGGAGACGAAGGGCTTTTGTAGCTAGGCAGCCGCTCAAAAGATCACGAAAGAGCAAGCGAGACTGCCGCGCGCGTTGATCTGAAAATCCGCTCGAATCAACACGCCGCTTTCCGACACTTCTAACCCTCTTTTTCCGTGACCCCTCGCTGCTTGTATTTGCGACCGGGTAAACCTCGGCTGAGCTTTGTTCTTTCTTCCAAGGCAGTGAGTCCTGAGGACTCGTCTAGGTACTTCACTTCTAATTGATGAGAATCTACATACGATGTCGCGCCTCTCAAAGGGACTAAAGCACATGACAATTCAGCTGGTCGTCGTATCACATGAGAGAAAGCAGAGACACAAAGCTGGCATGAAACAAAGAATGTGGGTAGGTATGATTTGGTAACAATCTAGTACTCTCCGAACGCCTGTGGTGTTGTAACTCGTAATCCGCCAACTCCCTCGTTCCTGCCAACACGATCAACGTCTATCGCCAGACAGCAGATCCCGAAAGTGATTAACCACAAGCATTACACTGTCTCCCATGGTTGGCCTGGCGTCTATATCCCTCTCCCTCTTGTGGCTCTTGCGCTCACCACTCGCGCCGTGATGAGAATAGTGGGACCGATGCGAATGGCTTGACTTTGTTGGTTGGTGTGAATGGTGGGAGCCTGTTGAGCGTGTCGACTTGTGGGAATGCGCAGATCGTAAGCTTGCTTCGCTACGCCGCTGGGCCAGAGCTGGTCGGAGCTGTTGATCGTAGTCGGACTCGCTCGTTATCGGTGCTAGGTAGGTCGGACGCTTATCATGCGCTTGCACTTGGTCTGGTTGCTGTACATATCCTGACTGTTGATATAGTTGATCTTGGTCTGGGTATGGCTGCATGCGTGGTGCTGGACGCTGACGACTGAGCATTTGCTGTTGGCTGGCCTTAGGCGGCATGTATTGTTGTGTACGTCGCTCCTGCATGGCATAAGGAGCTACGTTTGGGGTCGTGTCATTCGGATGTTGCGCGAAAGTAGTCATGATAGGTGTGTAAGTGTAATGTGTCGAGGTTGGGTCTGGGTCAATGTCTGGTGGAGATTTTGACGAGGCCAGAATGATGATCCTAGGGATTTAGGCACGGTTGATGGACTCAAAAGATGCCTTTCGAGACTCAAGAAAAATGGCAAAAGTTGGAAATATATATCAAGACAATGTGAGCAGGTGATCATGATCGAATCCTATCTGCGGGCTGCGGACGGAATGCTTCGCCATGCCATGGCAAGGCTGCTTGGCAACAACTGTGTACCTTCGTCGAAACACGAGATAAGAGGAGTGGTCGTCAAGTCAGGAGTGGGTTACACCTGCAGTCCTAAGGCAAGCAATGAAATATCGATAGTGTATTCGACCATCTGAGCTTCATGTAAAATCATAATGCCCAAACTGCTGAGTGAGAACAACATAACGACGATCGAGTCGCACCAAGACGCCCAAGCCGCCATCCCCCAAGAATAAGCAGGGCTCAGCGATCTTCAAGTGCATGTGGGACTCTTCTCCGCAGTCGTCCCTGCCGTTCCTGTACCAAAGTATCGTGTGATGGTTTTCAGGCAGGAACGCTTCACCACGTCCGATTGATACTGAACGCACCACAATCGTTCAACCAAAATATCCATCTGCAATAGAACTTACTAGCGCACTAGCGGATACATGCATCTAGACATTTCACGAACCGCCTCACCTCGATCACTTGAAGGATCTTCTGGCATTGAGGACAAAGAACTTTCATATCTCGAGAGCAATGCTTAGATGGTTCAAAGTGATCTTCGAGTAAGCAAACACGTTGAGCCAGGTGCTTCATCGATCTCAGTGTTCGTGTACCAGCCTTCGTCTATGAGTGTTCTTTCAGTGTCCATCCACTTTTCTACCTTGTCCGGATGAGCATGCTTGAAATCCAGGTCTGCTAGGCGGATGTCTGCTGTATTCTCGAATGCGTCTAGGGAGCCTTTGACGAACAACACACAATCACGGAGGGTCATTGCTTTTGAATAGTCGTTTGATGTTCCCTCGCTGCTTGTNNTGTTAGGAATGTCGGATATTGTCAATTGATCAACTCACGCGCTTAGGCTCAGTAAACCGTACTTGTCGAACTGCAATTGGTGCTTGCGAAGAGTTTCGAGAACCTGGTACCCCTTTTCTGCTAGGAAGGCAACGACCGAGCTCACTGAGATTTGAGTCAATTGATTTGTGGTGAGGGAACTTGTGCTGTGTAACGAAAGAGGTACGGGTAAAAGTGATTTTGTACCGCTCGTCCGTGAAAACGTACCAAATCCATTGGGCAGATCACCAGCCTGTGCTTCAATGATGCTCCTAAAAGCCATTTGTCTTTCTCCAACGTCGTCGTCAACTAATCTAAGGGGACAGAATCCGCCTGGTTTCGGCATTACGGCGCCTCGAGCCGTTGCATGAGCCCTTTGCAATCTCAACGCGCAAGTTCTGCATCTCTGAGAGCCTTCAGGTGCGTCGGGTGATTGTAGTAACCACTTGGGCTTGATTTCGAATAGATACTCGCCACGACGAGCAGTCATGTCAGTCATCAGCAAGCCATACTCATCGATTGCTAATCGATCACCGTGGCGCACATGTTTTCGAAGCTTTCTATTCTCATGCTCTTCAAGCTCCTGATTGAGACGTCTGATGAGCACTTCATCCAGCGTGATCAATGTTTGCTCTACAAGGTTGTTGGGTCGAAACAACGGAAGAAATTCTTGTTGGAAAGTCGAGGACTGAGCCTTCGTGGGTTGGATAAAAGACTTGTCTTTCCTCAATCGCAAGAGCTTATGGCGGAGACCATGAGGAAGCACGTTGTTGGCGATTGGTTGAAAGGAGTAAACGATATTCGCGTTACCCTCAGCGAGATACTCAAGTGTAGCCGAGTTCTGTGCATCCCCTTGACTTGCCAGGCGGACATGTTCGTGTGGCGAATCCGAATACTGCACGGTGATCATACTGTGGTCGAAGAGATACTGTCAGTTTGATGCGATGTCTTCGGTGATGTTAGTACGGAAATAATCAATGCGCGAGGAGTCTGCGCATGACGGCACCCGTGAGCACAGACGATATGTTCACCAGCCATCTCTCTTCCCCAACCCAACTCAACAACCATTCCCTCTCGACTGCGCGTCCGACTATGAGACGCGTTGATCAAGGGCCTATGATCCTTGTTGGTGCTTGAGCATGTCTAGGAGTCGTTCTGCTCGGAACAAACGTTAGACGTCAACACTCTGACACGAGGCTCTCATTCAGCTTATCCATGGTTCAAGCCGTCTACCCAATAACATGAGCATCTGCCAGGACGATAACTGACAGGCAAGATACCATCGTCTGAAGTTTCCCTTTTGGTACTGCTTCGACGTCCGCATGTACCGTTGCAGAAGAGGACGCACGCGAATACACAGATAACCGGCCGGAGCACTCCACGCTATTCGCATGAACCTTCCAAATGCAGTTGTGTGCTCATCACATCCCTGGTCCGTGGCCGTTGTCACCAAGATGCTATGGATCTAGACTGTGTTTTCCGCCCTCTAGATTGGTTGCTTAAGGATGTCTTCGCAACTAAAGTTCAAGGGAGAAGCGGGGAAGACAAAATTACGCCTCGGAATTGGTCATGAGATTGAACATCCCCTTCTTATCACTTTTTGGTTTTGAGGTCGTGGTGGACACTGGATAGACGGCAAGTACTGCAGTAACGCCTATCTTTTGCATCATGGCTGTACTATAACACTTGAAGGCTTCGCACCCTGCTCTGTGTGTGGTGCTCAACAGCTCTTTGCTTCGTGGTCGAACTTCCGACATCTCATCTTATATTGGCGCGTCACGCAATCATCAATTGATGAGTGGATCTTTGTACAGAAACGAAGTCATGGACTCGAAACCCATCGATGTCGGGAAGCAAAGCTATGAGGATGCCCGAGATATGGTGGCCTTGGGCCATACAGAAGAACTTACGAGGAAGTTCTCGCCATGGAGCATGCTCGCCCTCGCTTTCTCGATTTTGGGCACTTATGGCACCTTTGCCCAAGACCTGGCATCTGGATTGAACAATGGCGGCCCCATCACAATCCTATGGGGTCTTGTGCTTGTCTTCGTATGTAACCTCTGTGTTGCACTTAGCTTGGGTGAGCTATGCAGCGCTATGCCTACTGCTCTTGGTCAGGCTTACTGGATGCACTCGCTGTGGCACACACCAACAGGAAGATTTGCATCATACATGTGTGCCTGGATCAACACCTTTGGCTGGTGGACACTCAATGCTTCGCTCGTCGCCTTCGCAACCAACTTTCTGCTTGGCATCAAGCTCATGTACGATCCGGACTGGAAGGGTGCTGGAACAGGATGGGTCGAGTTTCTGGTGTATCTGGGCATCACGGTCGTGTTCACAGTCTTCAATCTGGTGGCTTGTAGAAACGACAAGATTCTGCCTTGGTTCAACAACATTGTCGGCATCCAGTTCGCTGCGCTCTTCTTCATCCTCAGTCTTGCCTTGCTCATCTCTGTCGGCACCAAGCAAGGGCTTGAGTTCCAACCGCCGTCTTTCGCATTTGGTGCATGGATTAACGAGACAGGATGGCCATCGGGAGTGGTCTGGTTCACTGGTCTCGTTCAAGCGGCCTATGGGTTAACAGCTTTCGATTCGGTATGTACATTTACCTTCCATGATTGAGGCGCACGCTGACATGTATCCTCTCAAGGTCGTCCANNCATGATAGAAGAACTACCCAACCCTCGCGTCAACGCNCCCCGCGCCATCTGGCTGTCGGTCGTCCTCGGCGCCATCACTGGATTCCTGTTCATGGTCGTATGTCTCTTTTGCATCCAAGACCTCGACAGAGTGATCAACACACCAACCGGCTTGCCGTTCATGCAGCTCGTCCAAGACTGCGTTGGCCTCGAAGGCGCTGTCGTGTTGATGGTGCTCTTCACAATGAACAGCTTAGGTCAGGGCATGTCCATCACCACAACCGGCAGCCGCTTGACCTGGGGCTTTGCCCGTGATAACGGCTTGCCTTTTTCGAAATACATCAAGAGGGTCAACAAGAAGTGGAAAGTTCCGCCACAGGCCTTGCTGGTTCAGGGAGTGCTCATGGGTCTGGTTGGCCTTCTTTATCTGTTTGCAAACACGGTGCTTGAGGCCATCCTGAGTGTTGCCACTATCGCTTTGACTGTCTCCTACGCCATGCCCATCTTGACTCTGCTGCTCGTGGGCCGCAACAAATTACCTGCTGGCGGGCAATTTGGACTCGGTAAGTATGGAGCTGTGATCAACTGGATCAGTGTGGTCTACTGTGTCGTCACAACAATCTTTTTCTTTTTCCCAGGCGGACCCAATCCATCGGGAGCAGACATGAATTACGCTATTGCCGTGTTTGGTGTCATGCTTGTCGTCTCCATTGTCTTCTGGATCATCAAGGGCCGCAAGACGTATCTACGAGTTGAGCCGTCTGAAGAGATCGTATTGGAAGCGCTGCATCTAGAGGATAGTTATACAGAAGTTCCTGGCTCGTCACGAGGCGATGTAAAAGGGTCGAAGCAATGAGTTTGACGGTTGTTTTTATGTATCATGATATGTTATAATTCTTTCTCATCAGTTTGCGTTTCTGTCATCGTGTTCAACATGCCTCCTACTCGAAAAAGAAACCAGGGTAGGTAGGATCGCTCGGATCGATGANAAAGCTGTGGCGGCCAGTGAGGAAAGCGTTTCCTCTGACCTCTGGTATGCAATTCGGATATTCTGATCCCTCATCCTGCTGTTGAGAGATAATCCTGGCTTCAAATGTCGTGTTGATAATGGAATGATGGATGAGCTNTTTGTTACCATGCAACTTCCCCTGTGCTAGCAAGACGGCTACTCGAGCGCCAGTGCCGCTGCCACAAGGAGATCTGTCAATGGCACCTTCTGCATAGACCACGACATTCTTCTGTTCAATGGCTTGGTCGCTGTCGCTGATTGTCTCGAAGAAGGAAACAGTATACAGAGACGTGCCCTTGTGTTCTCCATGTGATCCAACTTGAGCCTTGATCTGACGGGCAAGTTCGATAAAGCGTTGAGCATTGGCTGGCTTGATCTCTATACCAACATCACGGACATCAACAGACGCAGTGCTGGCTCCGCCCCAGGAGAGATCGACTTTGAATTGCAAAGTGTTTGAGCCAGGTACTGATATGCTGACAGGTAGACTCTTGGCGTATTGGTAGCTGGGAACGTTGACAAAGTTCACATATGCCACTTTGCCGTCTTTGAAGTTGACCTCTGCTGTGACTCTTCCGGAAGGTACGTCGATGATGACTTTGACTGCGCCTTCTTGGACAGATTCTACGAGCCCTTTGGCTACGGCATATCGACCCAGTGCGATTGTGCCGTGGCCACAGGCCGTGGAAAATCCATCTCTGTGCCAGAACAGGACGCCAAAATGGGCACCAGAATCGTTTGGTGGAACGATGAAGCCTCCATACATGTCGGCATGGCCTCTTGGTTCGTGGCAAAGAGATTGGCGCAGGAGATCCAGAGGGTGATTTGGCTGATCAACAATGTTGAGGCGTCGGTCCCATACTGTGTTGCCGGTAGTGGTGCAGTGAGGTGGCAGGTCCGCGACGATACGGAAGGGCTCACCAGCCGTGTGCCAATCTTCTGTCTGTACCCAAAAGGCTTCTTGCTGAGACATGGTTGTTGCTATGTTCAACGATAACAAGTTGGAGTTGTTGTGCTATCTATCTATATGACACGCCCTACCTTTGACAAATTCATGCGATACTCTAAGGATGGCCCCACTCATGCAGCAACTTAGAAATTTGGAGACGAACGAGTCGGACTCTCCGTCTAGACAACGGAGCGCTTGAGAGCAGCTATAATCAGAGCATGAGGACAGTGTCTCAAGGCTCCGGTAAACACTGAGCGAACACCCGAGAGAAAGAGATGTGAGTTTGAAAGGAGCAGGTCAAGCAGGGTGCTACTAATCGCATCAGAGTCGAGCGGAGCGGAATCCTGTTGCTTGGCGTGTTTGCATCAAGAATAGGAAGCACAGCTCAGGGAGATCCGGGGCATCGTTTCTCGAAAGGCCAACGTTTACCAAAATAAAGGAGAGCTTTGCTTCTCTCACGCCCAACACCCGGACAAACCAAAGGGGACCCAAGGATCTGGCCAAGAGACGTCAAGCAAAAGATGGAATCCCGCACGAGTTTCTTGGTGCGACTGCTCCTACTGGCACTGCTGCCCCTCAGCTTCGCCCTCAAATTCGACATCCAGGCGCATCCCGGAGCAGAGTCGGCCAGCAAGGAACGCTGCATTCGCAACTTTGTCGCAAAGGACCAGCTTGTCGTCGTGACGGCAACCATCAGCGGACACAGAGGAGATGGCCAGGTCTTAAACCTGCACGTGAGTGTCTTCAAGCCGATTACAAGCAGGAGATTTGAATGCTGACACCACATCTCTCGTCTANNGATCAAGGATGCTGTCGGCAACGACTACCACAGACCTCGCGACGTCGCCGGCGAAGGTCGCTACGCTTTCACCTCTCACGCCGATTCCGCCTTTGACGTCTGCTTCGAGAATATCTTGACCTCAAGTGCGTTTGCTCGATGCTTCTTACACCCGTTTATACAAGACTAACGACGCATTCACAAAACAGACACCGGAGTCCCGAATCCCAGCCGTCACGTTGAACTCGACATCGACATTGGCGCCGATGCAAAGGACTGGTCTGCCATTCAAGCCGGCGAGAAGCTTCAGCCCGTCGAGACGGAGCTACGCAGAATCGAAGAGATGGTTGCCGAGGTTGTCTCCGAGTTGGACTACCTCCGTATTCGCGAGCAAAAGTTGAGAGATACCAATGAGAGCACCAACGAGCGTGTTAAGTGGTTCGCTTTTGGCACCATGGGTATGCTGGTCGGTCTGGGCGCATGGCAGATCGTCTACCTGCGTGCTTACTTCAGGTATGTGCCTGGAATTGATTGCATCAACATTACAAGCTTACACAACCTCACAGATCCAAGCACCTCATCTAGACGAGATGGACGGTATAATGCATTTCATGTCATTTCAGGTTGGAGAGCTGCCGCTGTGTTATGTGCAGCAATAGTTTATAGGTACTGTATCAGCAATCGCAGCCTCTCTCCCTATCTGTGTCTTCTCTTCTCCATTCTCTTCTCTGGCCAGCCAGGAAGCAACAGCAAACTCGGCGTGGCACACTCCTCGAATCCTCATGAGACCCGGATCACGATGTCATGTATGGCTCCACGTCCTCCTTTGCGCAAAGCTTGCCGTTAGCGTGTTCGTGCCAATCACATCTGGAACCCTTTCTGGGGTCGGGGAAATCGTCCTTGGTGAGCTTGATGAGGGAGTGAGCATAGTCAACCGAGAAGTCGCCTCCTTTGCCGATCAGCGTCCTCATTGAGTCTGACAAGTAGACACCTTTGGCTGCAGGTTCACCACAGAGTGCGCGGAACGCAGCTGTCTCGGCCAAGAACTTGCGCATGTGGTTGGGCGTCTTGGTGAAAGTGTACATATACTCGAGGCGGAAGGTAGGTGCCGTCATGTTGTTCTTGTGGTAGTACAAGCGGACCAGATCGATNNGGCTATCAACTGTGAGCTGAGGCCTATCCTTCTCCTTCGAGGTGTACTTACTGTCGTTGCAGAGCGACTCGACATCCCATCTCTGACCGATCATATACAGACAGAGGTAGTGCTGGACCGAATGAAAGTCATGGGGACCCTGGAGTAGACCGCCGTACAACCATCGGATGAAGAGTGCAAAGGCGAACTCGTTAAGATCATCGAAAGTCAGTTGTGCCTCGGTAGGAGCTGGCGTGGTCGCCAACAACTTTTTGAAGAAGGGGACCTTGTTGGTGAGCAGGTAGTTGGGCACCTTGAAGACTTTGTGGGTGACGCCAGCGCGAAGGATGGTGATTGGAATGTCTGCAGGCGTAGGTGTCTTGCTGCCTGGGTTGTCGGCATGGATATTAGCGACGAGTGACCTGAGCGAACAGGTCAGTTCTCAACCCATCAGCTCAAGACAGCGAGCAACTCACTGAACAGCACCATCAGGGATTACTGGACTGGCCAAACCAGATCTGAGGTCTCCGGTGCTCGAAGCCTTGGTAGCCGGGATGTCGATGCTCGTAGGACGTTCGTCTGCTGTACTGCCTGCACCCACTTCTGCTGGACTGTTTGGTGCTGGATTGGTTCCGCGTTTGACGACAGTACCGAGATCCTGGCGGTCGTCGATGCGTTCAACAGGGCGCTGCACGCTTTGGGATGAGCTTGTGCGAGATGCTCCAGGACGGCCTGTGTCCACGGGAATTGCAAGGGTGGGATCGCTAGACATGGTGATACTGCTGACGATGCGATGAACAATGGTGGTAGGGCCTTGTATCGATGGGTATAGGTGTCAGGGATGTTGATCATGTAACGAAGGAATGGGGATTGGATGTTGGGAACGAAAGTTGAGATGGTAGAAGAAGATCCAAGGTCCAGGCGTTGGGTGAGTGCTAGCAGGGAAGTCGCGATCCTGTTGCACCTGCCCTCTTACCCCCAGCGCCGTCTACCCTGCTCCTTCCTAGTTTCACGTACTGGCTCCGTCTATCTATACATGACAAACACAGGGAATGAGGCGACCATCGCTTGCCAACCATCCTGTCTATGATTCAGAAATTGGCAAACTCCAGACTCAGCATACGACAAACACGGCTTTATTCACTCCGGAAGAATACTTGACCTACTAACACTTGTCTCTGTCATAAATGAACATGACTGACATGCATATCAAACCATGTTGAGTTTCAGTCCGTCACTGTCAAAGACGCTTCAGACACGGGTGCAGATGTCTGTGCGCTTGATCGTCTTGTTGGCAGGATCACAAGACTGATGTTCATAGAACATCTTTTAGAGGAAGAAATCATTGTAGCAGTAAAGTGATTGATGGCTAGGTGAAATGGATTTGACAGTACGAGTATTGTATGTGTGACAAACTCTAGCAGTATCGAAGTTCGATGATGATTCCAAAATGACGTCGAGCTTTCTCGCCCGAGATCTCGACTCTCGAACCCCAGACAAGAGCAGCTCTCTTCGTTCTCTCGACTTCGACTTTGATCTTGTACACCTACATCACCAAACACACACACCATGTCTTCAGCAAGACTCGTCCTCAGATCTCTTCGCGCCGCCCCTCGCGTTGTGCGTCCCTTCAGCTCGGTCACTGCCCGTCTCGGCGCAGAACACGAAGCTCGCATCCATGACAACGTCGATGTATATCGCAAGGCCCAGATGGAGAAGCCTCTCAACCCTCACATGACCAACACCACCTCGACCATCGCCAACGAGATGCCCAGCATTGGCAAGGATAACGTNCCCCCAGAGATGATCACCAGCATCGACCCCAACTTCACTGCCAAGGACTCTGTGCCCGAGAACACCGAGAGAATGACCGGAGGCACTCAGCAGGGCAGCCCCGAGTCTGGCGTCAACTCCGATCTTGAAGTAGGTGAACTCGANGGGGGCTCCTTCCGTGTCGAGCCTTTGAGGAGGACAGGCGAAGACACCAACACCACTCGGGCTAGACTCTTANNTGTTCGTCGCCAATCACTTTCACGCCCTCTTGACAAAGTCGAGCCAATGCTGACGAGCGCACTTTCTACAGACCAAAGCAGGAAAAGAGGCACACTAGAGAGTGACCTTCTCATGTCCACCTTTGCTGATCGCTACCTCGAAACAATGACCCCCAAGCAACTCCAACAATACGACCTTTTCCTTGACGAGAACGACTGGGACATTTACTACTGGGCCACACAGGAGCCCACGCCTACTTCCATGGAATACGCCGAAGGAGGTGGCCCCGAGCAGGCTACTTCTGTAGCTCAGGGCAAGCCCGCCAAAGATGAGCCCGTTCGCCCACCTGGCACCGGCGAGTGGGCCCAGACTGTTGGTCTCTTCAAGCCCGCCTACCGCCCTGTTCCCCAGCGATGGAAGAACTCAGAAGTCTTGGCCATGCTTAGACAGCACGTTAAGGATCGCAGTGCTGGAGGCGTTCTTGAAGGCGATAAATCTGGCGAGGCTGAACCGGACAGCAAAAGTGGTCAAGGTATGGCTTTCATGCCCGAGCTCAAGAACCTCGACAAGTAGACTTCTGTCATTTTCCACGTAAATACCCCTGTATATACATAACCTACACTTTTCTTGTATGAGCAAGAGCTCCGCACTGTCTCTACGGCCTTTCTTAATGCGGCCACCACATGATTAGACCAACTACAGAACAAAGGAACCAGGTGGTTGGGGACTACTTGGCAAAATCGCCGACACATTCCATGGTGGATGGCTAGCATTCCTCGCATGACGAGAAATGTCATTCTAGATCTTGTTCCTGTTATAACACGACTAAAAAGTGTCTCCATGCTGATTCTGGAGGTTAGTTGAGACCAACCGAAAGGGTTTGTGATTTATGAGGCCAGCGCCAATTCATGACATCTGGAGACGAGCTGTAGCAAAAGCAACACCACTCCATATCAGATCAGATCAGATCAGGTGGCTGGAAGTGAGGAATGTAGCTCCAAGGAACGAACAAAGAAGCCCGATCATCTGGATACGCACCAGATCAGGGAAACTGGTCATTGTAAAGGTCTCATTTCATACAAATTCCCAGCCACTCGACTGGTCTGCCCAATACCGCATATAATACCTTGCATGAGCTGGCTTGTGTATCGCAGTCACCAGCCAAAACATTACACACCCTCGCAGTAACACTACGTCTCAGAGTGCAATGGCATCCATTACTCATCAATACACTTACCCCATTCGACCACTGTCCATACGGCCCAATCGTGCCCGATCATCAAGCAAGGAACTCCAGTGGACTTCTGTGTACGATAACGTGTTCAACCAGTACGTTGATGCCGAAGGACTGGACATCGGAACATGCAACCCTGCTGCACTTGCATATCCGATCGCAGCATTAAACGATCCGTCACCCGTGGTTCCGAGCGTGTACCCCGAACCGTCTCAGCGCAGCAGACTGTGGAGTGCGAACTCATTCGATGCAAAAGACATTCACCGACCTTCGCCGACTTTCAGTCCCTGGATGGGCGACGAGAGCGAGATCAACCTACATCAACCTATGAGATCCCAGCCAATAGCAAGGATTCCCAGCTATCACAATGACCTATCATTGTCAGGCCTGAGAATATGTTATGATCCTACACTTGCGCCGTTACGAGTCGAGGAGACGGTGAGCGAGATGCACATAGGCAGATCAAGAAGAGAGTCACGCACACCATCAACATCACGTCGTCAGCGACGGACACCATCATCGGAGACGCCGTCACCTCGGCGGCGTCAACGGCGGACACCCTCATCGAAAGGGCACAGTCGCAAGTCATCAGGACAGGTGCATAGCCCACGAGGATCATCGGGCAGTTTTGTGAACTACACACCATCAGATAGCGAGAAGCTGTTGACCGGAGTGGCACCCTCGGGCAGCAGCAAGACCAAAGCTCGACGTGAAAGGGAGCAAGTGGTGAAAGGGAGAAGGTTCAGCCAGGCAGCGCTGAAGGCGATAGTCAAAGCAGGGGGTGACTTGGCCGAGCTGCGAGATGCAGGGCTGATGATGGGATAGGAGAACAGGCGGAGGGTGTAATGTGTATTAGGCGAGAGGCAATAATGTAGTTGTTTGATGAATAGACGTATACATCCAAGTGCAATTTCGTCTTCCCAAGCAACGAGCCGACGGGTGTTCCTGCTCGCGTATACAACAAGATGAACAGTGCGGAGGGCAGACGAGTCAGTTGAACGTGGCACTCAGCCGGCATGGCGGGAACGCGTCTGGCAGGTCCCTGCATTCGAGCCGTGCGGTTAGACTTCGCGCTAATTACTCCACGTTGCATGATCGCATCTCATTTAGAAGGCAAGAACGTCTGGATGCGCGGATATGATGGCCTTGTGCCTGTTGTGACCTTGATCTCCATCTCGTACACCTGCTGGCTCTGTCTCGACCCCTCCTGTGCGACGAGGTAGACTACGCTCACCCAGGGACAGTGTCATCGGCCGCGTGAATGGAGAGCTACTTTGAAGACGATGGACCGCTTGCTGCGCTGCTCGAAGGTCGGTCACGCAGACGCGCCTTCCTCTTTGACCGGACAAACCCACTAAAGCGAAGCTGCNNAGGCCAAGGCACCGCCGACGACTCGTTCAACTATCTCAACCATGAGCCCTCGCATACTCCTCCCTTCACTCCGTCCGTCGCACCGCAGAAGCCCTCGCTCAAGCGCTTCACCCAGCCCCTAAACCTGCGACTNCCTGCCCAGGGCACCATTTCCAAGCTTCACCACGCTTGGTCGGTATGCCTACCCCTCCGCCTGTCCTTCCACTCGAACTCGCCTTCTGACATAGCATAGCGTGCCGTCAACTCTCGCATCGGCCGAGCTGAGAACAACCGCTTCCTCGAACACTTCCGCTATCTTATCGTCGCCTCGCAGCTCCTCAACGAATATCCGGATCTCGGCTCGCTGCACACTACCCAGATCAACGGTGCTCCTTTCGGCCACACAGACTTGACTCCAAATGCTTCGCTGAACGTCTCTGGTGTCGCTGCTACCGCCGGCGTTGCCTTTGTGCTCGTTCTCCTACTCAACTGGCTTCGCGGTTCTCGATTGAGCAAGAGTCGTATCCTACTGGCACTGCTGTGCGCTGCCGTAGCTGGCGTTCTGTTCTACGCATACATCCGTCGACAGTGGCTGCAGTACCTCAGACACCAGGCTGTGGATAGCGTCTCCTCGTTGACCACCAATGCTCGTGGCTTTGACATCACTACCTCCGCTGCCTTATCTCTGATCCAAGAGGTCGAGCTTGTATCCAAGGGCTACAGACTGTATGACGGCTTCTGGCGATCCCTATGACATCTGCTAACACATCGCAGGAGCACCCCACTCCCTCCAATCTCCCGCTTCGACGATGTCAAGGTCAACCGAAAGTGCGCCAAACTGCGTAGTGCCCTCAACAAAGCCTACACCGAAGCACTGCCTGCCTTCAGAGATGCAACCATCTCGCTCAAGGTCTTGCTAAATCAAGATGATATGGAGAAATACCTGGATGTTTACGACATTCCTCACCACGCTGTTCAGGAGGCTGTAAGTCCTGCATTCGTCTCCCTGGAAGAAGACGATCCGGAATCCCTCAGAAGCCTCCGTGTTGTCAGCTACCAGTACAGCACTCTCAGAAGAGTCGTCTGTTGCTCCCTCATGTCCCTCGAGGCTGATGGAGGTAATCCCGATTTCGCTCGCTGGTCGGCCGCAACCAAGATCATGAACTCACTAAGCACTACTACTGCGACCTGGGCACAGAAGTTGAGTGAACTCCTTCGTGAAGTTGAGGAGTTCACAATTCCCAGAGAGGCAAGGCTCTCTACCAGACCCGCCGGCGAGCGTTTACGCACACAGGTCCGCAAGATCACCGACCTCTCTCAAGGCATCAGATCGTTACAAGCGAAAATGGCTCTGATGAGAGAAGAGTCCACCAAGGCAATCGAAGATTCAGATGACCTGACTGATCTTGGCCCCAACTTGATGTCGCAGTACGAATCTATCGGGGCCGATCTCAAGATCTTGATGCAAGCCTGGGAGAACGGCAAGGCGTCTCTCGCAAGCAATCTCGACAAGCAGGAGCGTCGTATCTCGCAAGCATCAAGTGGTCTTCGTTCGCCAGCCCCAAGCCTTGGTGGATTGACTGCTGTTGAAGAGGGCGGACCGGCCGATGCCTTGCGCGCTCTGAACGGCGAATCAAAGTCAAACAGATCAAGTCTTGCAGGATCCGGCTCTGATGAAGAAGTCTTTGAGGGTGTATCTCTGCACATACCACGTCAACGCAGTTCCTTGACCAGAGAGGAACGCATCGCTAAGATGCAAGAGGAGCGAGTACGTCTGTCCGAAATGCGCGACAAGCGTGACTCGAGTACCAACATGATCCGTGAACTCCAATCCGTCATGAACCTGCGACCAAAGCGCAATACCATGGGTGCACGCATTACCTCTATATGAACACCTACAACTGTCAACCAGACACACACACTCTTTGAAACCTACGAAATACTTCACGAACATACGACAATCTCTTCGCCAACAAAGCATTTCTCTTCTATCACGGCTCGGCAATGAACATCCAACCGACTGGCATACATATTTCAAGCTCACCCACCTTTTTTCTTCCTATGCATCCACACAGCGCGGATCCCAAAAGATACCCATACCTTTTCTTGTTGCATTCTTGTCGATACTATTCTTTCAATCGAGCGGGTTTCTAGCCTTTTCTGACTATATTCATATGGGGAGCATTTCTATCCTAGGCGGCATTGTGTATATAATACGTCGAATATTATTTGACTTAAGCACATCTCGGCGTCATCAATTTATGTAGCTATTTGAACGGACCAAAATGTATCATCTCTTAGACCTCGAGTTTCATCTCGACCGTCCCAGCTCCCCGTGTGCGACAGGCAGTCATCACAATGTAGTTATAGACATGCACAGTACTTTCCACAACAGAGCGATATCCACGTAGAGAACATCATGCGTCGGCATCTCCATGGCCACACCTCTGTGTAGAAAGCAGCTGTGCATCTTTATAGCTTAAACTAACACAACTTTTCAGTGTGAGAGAGGCATCGACTGTGAAGTCATGACTGTCTTTTGCACGTGGGGAGGCAATGGATTGCATAATCTGCAGCAGTATGCTGGCCTCGTCCACTCATTCCTCGTCCAACAGCGTATGCTCGGCAAACCCTTGATTTATGACCTGGATCTTCATGCTCTCGAGTACGCTCTTCTTCACATTCTCATCTCTGATATCCCAGCCAGTGAACAGACCATGAGTGGCTGTAAATTCGTATGGTTTGACTGCTTTCCACATGTTGTGGATTGTGTCTGGAGGCAGAGGGATCATGTTTGGGATGCTCCTGTAAACACACGATTTAGTTTTGGTAACAAGGTAGAAAGCGAGGATATGAAGAGGGAGTTTGTTTACATACCACATGAAAGAGAATGAAGTCGTGCCTTTGGGTCGGTCTTTGCGATAGAAACCCGACTGTGTCAAGCCCAGCATCATCAGCTCTCTATCCTCCAGATCCAGTTCTGGGTAAAGGAGAACGAGGAGATGTGCTTACAGGTACATTGACAAACGTATCCGCAATGAACAAATGGTTATCCCAATGCAAGACCATACTGCCCTCAAAATGTCCTCCTACCTGTATAGCAGTGACGCCCTCGACAATCTTCTCGTATTGTTTTTGCAGCAACACTCTCTTTATGGATGGAAGAGGCGTACGGCACAGCCATTGTTTATCGAGGGAGTGGACGTAGACGGGACAATTGAAAGTGGATGCCCAAGAGACGTGTGTGGTGTAGAAGTGGGGATGAGATATCACTATCGCTGTTAGGCCGCCTAGAGAGTTGATCTTGTTCAGTTAGCAGGGTGTGTTGCTGATGCCGGGCAACGGCTGTGCTTACGAATTCAATGAGAGGTTGGTCGAGGTAGGCTATGCAGTCCCAGAGGATGTTGCCGTGAGAGGTTTGGAGGAGGAGGGCTCGTTGGCCGATGCCGAGCTGTTTGATTTAGTAGATGAAGTCAGTCATGGGCCAAACTTATCAAGAAGGCCTCAAAAGATGAACAAGAAAGTTGTACGCTTGTGTACGAGCACCTCGCACCTTCCCAACATATGTTTTCATGGTTTCTTGATCAGTTGATGGTCGAGGGAGCCATGAGCTTCGAAACGCCCTTTCTTCTTCACCGTTTATCGAACTTTCCTTCGCTGTCTTCCTGTTCCAAAGCGAATGAAATTCATGCACATACCTTTGGTTCCGCCCAGACGGACCAAATACGCTCGTTCTGCTCATCTTGCTTCCACTTAGTCTCGTGCTTTCCTGCTTCGGCTTTCAGACTTGTCCACGCTTGTCCGCTGGCAGGAATGTATTGTCTAGGATCCTGTGTTGCATGAATTGTCAAGCATGCTTCTTGGAGTCTAGAGTTTGAGAAATGAATCTGGTCGAGAGTTACTTACATCACAGATTCTGCAGTAGCCTGATGGTGGATTGGATGCGGGTGTATCGAATTGAGTGCCGCAGGTCGGGCAGAGGAGTAGATCTTCGCCTTCGATCATTGTTGGGATATTTAGTATAAGTTCGACACGCGCAATCGTTATTGTCAATGTTGGTTCTATCACGAAGAGAAGTGTTGTTGTAATGACCGCATCATCAGCCAGGGTCATCCCCCACTTCAAGCTCTCCCCACCTGCCATAAAAGTGGGGTTGGTATACAATATCACTATGACCTGATCGGACGTTGAGCTAAGTTCATTGCTGATCTTATTTGATAGTGTACATTTACATTTCGCCTTCCTCGCAATGCTTCATTGGAACCCAGAGGATACGTAGCAACATGTACAGACCATCAGAAGAAAGAGAAAAGAGAGAAAAAGGAAAACATAAATTCGAAAGACCAGTCAGTGCAGATTGGTATCGCAAGAAAGAGCAAAACCAGAGAGGAACGATTAGAAGGGACTTTCGACAAAGACGTGACGTGCTCTTATAAGAAAAAGCAAATTCCGCATGTGGTCGTGTGTAAGGGTATTATGGTTTCGTCGTAGGCGTTAGAGAGTTTTGCGTGTCAGACATATGCCATCATTTGACAGTAAGAAGGTGGTAGCCAGAAAGGAGATAGAGATGTCGAGATGGCGACAGAAATTAGTAGCGTGGCGTGCTTGTAGGTGCCCTCTCCAGGTTACCAGTAAGATGAGCAACACGAGCTTTGATGCGAGCGACTCGATCCTCGATAGTCTCTTCGCCACTGGTATCGCCTTCATCTTCGGTGCCAGTGGTGATGTGAGATGGACGGCGAGAGATCTGGTCCTCACTCACTCTGTTTGCGCGCTCAGCAGCGTTCTTTCGGATCTGTGCCCATCTATCGAGATTGTTTGCAACTGGCTGGGCAGTATCGTAGACCGGCTCAGTCTCGAGTTGGCGACCGGAGCCCTGTTCCATCGGAGTTTCCATGGGAGTCTCAGGGAATCCACCAGGTGCATTTAGATGTCCCGCCTCCAGGTCTGCTTTGTGAGCAGCCTCTGCTTGTGCTTGCAGATGTGAATCGATAGACTCGCGAGGTGTCCAGGCAGGGGCGTCCGAAAGAGGTCCTTGGTCAAAACGCTTGTATTCTTCGTCGGCATTGCTTCTGTGCTCGGGGTACATAGNGGAGACCATGTGGTCATCAGTTCCGAGATGTTGCTGAGAAAATCCTGGCTCCAATGGGCTGACTTCTGGAGGACTTGGCTCCGAGACAGGCGCTGCCAGGTTGTTTGCTACTGCACGGCGAGGAAACAGTGGTTCGCTGGTTGGCATCGTAGGCTGTGTTGGGGGAGTCGGGGTAGTAGATTTCTTGCGAAGCAGAGACAACTTCCTTCCAAGATTCGTTTCAGAAGGTGGAGCGAGGCTAGTCATGGAAGCTGATTGCTGCTGACCTTTGCCGTCGTCGCTCTTCTGACTCTTGCTGAACATCCGCTTGAAACCATTGGGACGTTTGTTGTGCTCGTGAGCCATCTTATCAGGACTGAAGTTAGCGGCCTTCGCTTCCCATGCTTCTCTTGCAGCCTTGACTGCCGAAGTCTCCGAGTTTTTAGGTCTCTTTCCTTCCAAAGAGGGCCTAAATGCGGGATGATTGTGGACATTGTTGGTACGCTCCGGGACTGGCTTCCTTCCTACCTGGGTCTCTTTGGGTACAGAGGACACAGTCGGCACCTCTGTAGCGTTGTGTACGACCGGTCGTTCAGAGATGATGGAAGCACTGAGTGAGAGGGGTTCGGCGCTGGCAGATGGCGAATGAGCTACGGGGAGATCTTCTACGCTTGCGTTTCGTTGATCTGGAACTGCAGATACTTCGTGTTCTGAGACAGAGACTGATCGTTTCCGAGCATCAGAAGAAGGCAAAGGCTTGTTGGATCCTTGCATTTCGGCGAGTACAGAAGCATCATCAGGGACATGCATGTCTACAGGCGTTCCCTTGCCAGCGAAGTTATCGCCCAGGTACTGCTTGCGCACCACTTCCTTGTCGAATGTATGGGCCCACTTCATAGCTGGTGCCGCTTCACTCGTTAAACCCAATGTCAAAACGCTGTTGGTCTTCATTGAAGAAGCATCATCGTGTCGTCCTCGTCGCTGTCCGTTTGGCATTTCGTCTGCTTTGACATGCTGTCGAGCAAGAGTGGCTGCTGCAGCCCTGATTCTTGCTTGCTGGTCCGGAGAGATACTGGATATGTTTGGTGTTGTTGGCGTAGCTTGTTGCTCTGATTGAGGACTGTCATATCTGTTTGGCGGTAGAGTGGCTGATTTTCTACGGCTCTGTTTTCCCCTACGACTGAAACCAAAGCGTGATTTCTTCTCAGCGATATATGCGCCTTCACCCGGTTCAGGAGCAGCGCTCTTGATCTGTTCCTCCAGCAGGATCCAGCGGCCGTGAAGTATGCCAGTCTCAATAAGGGCACATCGACCAAATACCGCCTTTCTTGCGGGAGGTTCTTCGCTAGCAAGACTGGTCATCCAGACCCACCAGAAGCAGTCATCAAGATCGAACTTTGTGATACTAGCTAGTTCGCCTGGATTGACATCCCCTTCTTGATAGCCACTGGATGATCTTGGGAGTCCACTGTTGATTGGAGGAAGCATCTTGTCTGGTGGCATCAACATCCTTATAGGAGCTGATTTTACGTTGTTGCCTTCATCGATGAATCCAGAATTCAGGAAATCGGCCCATGAGGGTGTCGTTGGACGACCGCCATTATCGGCGCGGGATCGGGGTGCAGACCTGAGTCCCGACAATCTTGGCTCCAGGCTTGGTGAAGATGAGCTACTTGTAAGATCATTAGAGTCGTCGCCGATCGAAGAGAAACCAAAGTCCTGGAAGTGTGACCAAGATTCGTCTGGCCTATTGTTGAGACTCTCCAAACCAATACTCATGTTACTTTGAGATCGCACAGGGATAGACTGGTTTGCAGATGTGATGCAGTGAAGAACACGTCTGCATTCTTCGGTCAATGCTTGAGCAGGATCAGCGAATTCTGACAGCATCTGCAGATCTTCGTCCCGGTATTCGAAGTTGTTGGCTCTGCGGAGCAAAGCAAAGGGACCAGGAGAAACGGCGTCAACAAGCATGACGACTTTGGGCGTTTGTTTTTGCATGAGCATAGGCGCTTCCGGAGGGTACTCGGTCTGAGCTAACAATGCCTGGATAGATCTTGGTAGACCGTTGATGCCTGTGAAACCATCCAGAGCCTCGGGGTTCAAAGATCTGAGGTAGCCAANAAAGAGATGACTGGAAGCATCCGCAGAGCTTTGGTAGTTAGCATCAACCAGCGTGCACGGAGGACGAAAAACTCACGTCACCCATGATTTATAGCCGCCTTCAAAGCCTTTGCCATCGTCCGAGTGCTCGAATGCCCACCAACCAGCCATACGCGATAGTTTTCTGCCTCCAAATCCATTGGTCTTGCCGTGAGCGGCAATGGCGGTCAAGAGATCGAAGAAGTTGTAAATGATGTTTTTTCTGGCGTTGGAATCGACACTCATGGGAATAAAGGTATGGAAGGCGTTTCTTGCCATGTTTGAATCTGATTCGAATTAGCGGACTGTGTAGGTTCATGCAGATATAGAGTACAAACCACGTTCGCCCAAAGAGAAACCATGATAGACTGGCCAGGTTACAACACCGCCAGGCATGCGACTCCAGCACCATTTGAGAATGCTGCACAGAATNNCTGCACTCACGTTAGCCAGAGCTGAGGTTTTGAGAGCGATCAGACGTACTGCCGGGTCGGTAAGAACGAGCTCTCTGCGAAGGCTCGAGCCAGTGTAGTTCCTGCTCCCATCCCGGTTGCTTTTGAAGAAGTCGTTGATAAACGTCTTTGCTGGCACGGTGTCGGTTTCTGGTCTGAACGGCAGGAGTAAGAAGGGCGTGTCCAGTGCCTCGGNCTAGGAGGTCCAGTCAGCAAATCGTGGTCTGTGGCGCCATGAAAGCTGCATACCTCTTGATTTGAGAATCAAAGTGCACACTTGTATGAGCTCATCAACCTCGTCCAGCTCGATTTCTTTGCTGTTCCATGTCGACACAAATCTAGGCTTTGCTAGGGGCATGTGCCCTTGGCTGGAGTTCACTTGTTGTACTTTGTGCTTTGCGCCCGCTTTTGCATCCTTGCTTTTGAAGACCTTTGAGAGAAACACCATGGCGATGGTGGCCACAAGTCGCGGGCTTGTCGGTTATCAGCGATACTGTATGAATATGCGAGAAACAATTGGAAGCATGTGTCGGCGCGTTCGAGGTAGCTGGCAGACCAGTTGAGAGCGTTAGTTGATGTGTTCTGGAAGCAAAGAACCAATGGTCGACTCGACTCTTGCGCAAAGAAGAGAGGAGCGAGAGGGAGAGAAGGAGAGAGGTGGGGTGAGACAAGAAGGGTAATAGCTAAATCGGGGGACTGGCGGTACCTTCGAGGACTGAGTAAGTTAATAAAATAACCTTGTATGCAAATCTACCAGGTGCGTCCTGCCCGCGGTCGATCCTGTTTTCCGTCAAGCCACCCGAGGTGAAACTGTACGAACTGTCAAACTCGAGTCGAAGAGCTGTAAGTGAGTTGTAGGAGAAATGGACATGGAGCAGCTGGCTGGCCTAATGAATGGCCATAATGTATGCAGCCCAGCAGTTATTAGCCACCCAGGTGTGCTGCAATGCACTGAGCAACTTACAGCTTGCAGTAGCAAATTCGCGCGGCGTGCTAGCCGAAACCACCTTGTTGGTCGAACTCCCTCCATCATTCTTTATCTGATAACATCGTGCATCAACGACTGACTGATGTCCCTGTTTCTTGACCTCCGGCTACGTCGCCAGCGGTAAGTTCTGACCTGTAACCGGACCCTATAAGGGTGCCAGCACATCATTGGCGATCAAGACAGCCCGCCTGCTTCTGCAGCCCTCGTCGCAGTTGGAAACCCTGGTCCCTGAATGTACCCTCAACCGCGAGTCGCGCGCCGCAAGACGAGTGTTTCTGAGACACTTTTTCTATAGCAATTTAACTCTGGCGGCCAAGGGTGCGCTAATCAAAGGCTCTCTAACGCCAACGGCTCATACCCGCAAACCTAGTTCTGAGCAAAGGCCAAGCATGTGAAATGCCAAATGCGACCCTGTAGATTGCAGCATGCTATCTGTATATTGCGACGGAAAACGCTCTATCGCGGCAGTTGGTTGCATAAAATCAGTATTGGACCTGCATGCATACCTCCTCAGGGTCAGCAAGTTTGGATATCGATAGCATCACTTCTTGCATTCACTCATGAGAACGATAGACGATAGAGCATGATCTCCTTGAACTTCCATGATGTCATTCATGATGTCAAGCTGTAACTGGAATGGATTGAAACTGCTTCCTCAAAGAACACTACTCCCCGTTTATCTCATGTATACCTTTGCTCGATTGACAAGATCTTCGTTGCGTCTCCAGCGATATAACCACCAACCAGTCCGAAACTTTTCAATCTCTGCTATCAAGATGGTACGTCACCAAGCCTCTTCTGTCGACCTATATCGCTTGGTTTCCATACACGCTATGTCACGGAGATGTGTCCAGCATTGTGCAGGTGGAGAGAAGTATCTCAGTCAATGAATATGCTGCTAGTCATACTAGCCATGCCCCCAATGGGTACCAGCTATACTTCATTGACCTCCTGCATTGCTAGATTGAAGATGCTGACATTGGCGGCGTTGGACTCGTTGTAACGTAGTGCCATGTTTTCAAACATGATGCTGACTGTATTTCTAGGTCAAAGACAACGACACAGTCATCAAGTGAGTAACCATCTTGGGTTTACTAGCGTCGGCTGTGAGGACACAGAATTGATGCAATACTAGGGAGTTCAATGAGCTGGTCAACATGGGCCCAGACGAGCTGAAGGAATGGCTCGGCGGCGAGGACTCTGCTGGTGCCGGATGGTCTAAGGATGATGGCTCGGGTGAAACCATCGGCCACGAGAGGTAAGTGCACTCGAGATCAATTTATGGCATGTTGCAACGAGATCTAATCCAACCTTTTGTNAGCGGTCGTAAGATCATTGAGATCTTGGAGAAGAACCCGAACAAAGACCCCAGTAAATACGATGAGGACGATATTAGCCACATGCGTAAAGTAGTGGCCTACAACAAGCGCCATTTGGCCCAAGAAGGAAAGGCGAAGCAGGATCCGGAAAGCAAGAGTGCTAAGTCTCTGAAGAACTGGGGCCATGACCCCAGCAATCTTAGATGCATACTGTACAAGAGCGAGCTGTTATATGACTGAATGATTACTTTACCTACTTCAATGTTTCATAGCTGTTTTGTGTTTAGAACAGTATTCGACAGCGATCCTGTTCGTAGTCGATGGGCAGAAGAGCATAGAGTTTCGGAGTTGATCACGGAGTACTTGGTGTGTTCGATGCCTGATGCTTGAAGCTCGAGGAAATTCGCGTGCGGAGTGTGCAGAAGAAAGTCGATAGAACAGCACGACAATAGACTCGCATGAACAGAAAATTGCCCTTGCACATCACAGTAGTCGGTACCTGCTCCAGCCTCGATGCCGCAAAGCGCGATCAGTTCTGACAGCACAGCAAGCGCCAAGGGAGTACAGAGCCGGGTTGCCGCAGACCGAATGGATGGGACAAAAGGGTGAAAGGTTGGGTGCCACGGGTTTCATGGGAGAGGTGGAAGGAGCGATCGGTGTGCCGTTACAAATGGCTTCTTGTCAACATCAGTTGGCATCATGATAACATCAGCATACTAAACGTCGGAACCACCAGAGGAGAGGGTTTCAGCGATGAACTTTCTGGCGACCTGACGTGATCGACAAAGCCAGTGCCGAATTGGACACTATAATCGCAGGAATCTTGATCAACAAGAAGAGTCGAAGATTCCGCCTTCTAGGACAGTCTGTTGCTACAAATCGATGCCACTCGGACTACTCCTTCAAAGCAGGTCATGGCTACATCTGATGCTGCTACATCTGCTCTTGCTTTACAATTGACTACCGCTGCCGCTCCGGACGGGACTCCACTAGAAAAGAGAATGACCAGATTCATAACTAGTGCATCCGTATCTACTTCAAAGTCAACCAGCAAGACGACAAGGCAAACGCCGCGCTTTACCGGGTTGATCAGTGAGCATCCCTTCGCGCCAACAAGAAAGAGAACATCAAGAAGGAGTCCTGGTCCACCAGCCGTTCTGCTGGCGCAAGACTTCGTCTAATCGACTCCAGCACTACCTCCAACGATCCTGTCTACATGCAAAAGCTTCGGCACCCTTTGCTTGCATACGGTAAGGAGATTCGCATGGAGCTGCACGACAAGTTCTATGCCAACAACCCTTTCATGTTCCGCTTGAGGTCGACCTGAAATATACACAGCAGTCAACATTATTTAGATCACTAAACATCCTCGGTTCACGCATGTGTAGGATTCTGTTTGCTGCACAGAATGGGCCTCACCGCCTCGAACTTCACGTCGAAAATCACTCTAGCGTCTCCTCCAGCGCACTTCTCCAATTTGCAAGAATCTTCTTCGATGGTGCACTGTCGATTCGCCGTCTTGCTTTCCCAGGCGAGACCCACGACAACAGAGTCATCAGATTGTCCAAGATTGGTTTTATTTTTAGCAAACCAGTTATACCTCCTACCGTCAAAGATCTGCCAGAGCTCTACTCACAGATGCGGATTTTCTTCTCCGCCCTACAGAGCTTTGCCTTTACGTCTTCTACTGCATGACCAAAGATGGACGTTGCTTCATTCAACAAGACTGTTTATGAATGGATTACTGACTGCTTCGACGGTGGTGATATGTCTAATGGCAAGCCTACGATCAACGAGTTCTTGGGACCTAACCTTAAGCTGGTGGAATATAATGCTGCCGAAAGAGCCATGAAGAAGAGAAGATATGGCAAATAAAGGCCAAGGATTCCGGTTTCTGGCTTTGTATTCTTCTGCTTTTCTGTTTTCTTTTTAGTTGTTCTTTATGTAGTCTAAACAATGTTAACCCGTCATTGCATGTCGTGTAAAGTAATTATGTATCTACATCGTACGCCTGCCCGTCTTTCCAGCATACGACTCAGTTGTTTTGTACAGCTCATGAAGTCTTTTCTTCCATGCCTCAACTACCGTATGAAACTCCCGCTTATCCTCATGTGCAACGAACTCCGCCGACGTGAACCATGCAATACTGTATTGCAGCCCAATCGACACCGAGGCCTCCAGCATTGTCAAGGTTTCGTGTCCAACGAATGACTGATCGGCATAATGTGGATGATGACAAGGAGAAATGGGTGCTGTGTGCCGTAGTGCAGCTCGTATGCCCGCATGAAGAATGCCAGTCGAAGTCAGTTTGTAGACTAGACATTGATTCCTCCGAGTAGCAGAACCGGTGTTCTTCCAGCAGTCAACGCACGTAGGACGTGGCTTATGATGGCATGATTGAACCGTTCTGCATTACCAAGGAAGTCTATATGATCGGGACTGGCAGAGAAATAGTCATCCTGACTGCTGAGCGCCTCGACGGATGGTTCCTGCCAGAAGGTAGGTAACTCTTTGCTTCGGGTCTTTGAGCTATGAATAATGGCCACAGGACCTGTGAATTGTATAACACCTGCACGCGTCAATCTCTTCATGACTGCCTGCATTGCAGGATGGCGCTTGTCACTCTTTTCACTCTCGTTTTTCGAGCTCTCTCGGAATATAAATGCTGGATAGTCTCGACCTTTTCCAGCAGGGGCTGATCGGACCATATCAGATCATGGAGCTAGGAACCCCTTGTGTGCAACACATTAGGGCCAGGTAGTGCAGCTCCATGGTTCGTGATATGACAATTCTCATGAACGTTTGACATGAAACTGAATGGAAAGCTGAGATTACACTAATCTGCTATGCAGGATTTAGGTCTGGAGATGTTGCTTTCTTGGTGCTTAAGGGTCCAGTGTTTTGTAAATGTGGTTAGGCTCATTTCGTCCATTGAGCAATCGTCGGCGACACATTTTTATAGTAGTAGGTGGGCGTCGTTGCGTGTCAGGCTATCCTCAGGAAGGCTTGCGAGGTGAAGACAAAGTCGATGCACTCAGTCAAAACCCCAGCTACACCCAAAAGGACGCCGATGCATACTAATATCTTAGAAGAATCGTGCATGTGACTCTTGATCAAGGTGGTCGTAGAACTTGTCCAGTGAGGTCTGAGGCCCGAACAGAATCTGACACAAAGGAACTGAGCATCTGAATATCGTGTTTGGATCCACCGGGCCTATTCTTGACACTACGAGATTGCCGGTTCGTAGCCTTTGCTCGATTGTAAGCATGTCAACCGAAAAACCAGATGTCCACACGTGACACTCCCGCTCATCAATTTTAAGATCGTCAGCAATGTTGGTGTTTGCAAAAGGTTGCCAGGACATAGAGTACTCGCTTACGTCGACCTCCAGGACAACAGTGCTCTTGTCGGTATGCGGCATAGAAAGGACTCCAGTATATGCCCCTGCCATGCATTTCGCCTCTCGCTGCATTGCGCGACTCCAAATTTTCCAGACATGCTCAGGTGCTCCATGTAAAGATGGCTCTTGACTGGACTCTTCGTCGTCGTATATAGCAGTCATTGCTATGTCATAGACACAGAAACCATCTTTGTCACTAACATGGGTCTCTGTCATATAATAGTGACGTAGGGGGTCTGGTATTGTGGGCTCCAACACAATACAGCTCGGCCCCTGAGATGACCAAGTAAAATGATGATGGAATGAATGGTACTCTGAAGACGAATTGGCAGTGGGCTGAGATACCCAGCAAAAGAGTCGGACTTGACTTGTGGACAAGGATATGATGTTTGAGGTTACAGCGGTTTGTGTCATTGGTTGGGCAATACGCTGGCCAATGTGCTCTGGAGTTAGAATCTCGAAATTCAACGCAAGGCTGTATGGGTACAGAAGCATTTGTTCTTGGAGAGCTCGTGGACTAAGTCAGGGCGGCACGACGAGTGGAGGCATTGGTTCTGGATCTTGTTGTAGCTGGATGTCCACCGGCTGCCATGACATGCCATCCTGATCGATTGTGCGAAAGTGGTCCGCGTCTAAGCAAGATACCAGACCAGTAAAGCGGCCTCAGTGCACAGCGAGCATGAGGATGCTGTTTCCGAACGCCTTTTTTGCAGGTATGGCATGCAAGAGTTTACGAATGGTACTCGTCATTCGCATGGTGTATGTACCAGTGGACTCCGAAGGGGGTAACAAGAGACCCGTGATGTTAAAGCAGATAGGGTGAAGGCAGTCGAATCTGACACTAGTTTCGAGCTATGATCGATCGATCATGAGGCAATTGGCCATGTGATACAGGGATAGGTGCTGAACCTTTATAGCGCCATGTTCGCAATCGGTCGGATACTTGACCTTGTCCTCTTACTCATAGAGTGCAAAGCTGTACTTGTTATCGTCAAGGTGGTTGTAAAACACACACAATCTGGTAGTCCCGGCGGACCTTTTTCTGTGATACTGAGATAGGGATTCTCTGAGAAGGTTCATGGTGTCTTGATCGTCCTGTGTACG
Organism: Aureobasidium vineae; assembly: GCA_903819635.1. Taxonomy (NCBI): domain Eukaryota; kingdom Fungi; phylum Ascomycota; class Dothideomycetes; order Dothideales; family Saccotheciaceae; genus Aureobasidium; species Aureobasidium vineae. The sequence continues at coordinate 910,222 of CAIJEN010000014.1, forward strand.
TACAAGCTGCGTAGCCTCTTTATTGTCTACAGCGTAGTGAACAGAGACGTCGACCGCCTGATAGCATCGCCCTTCCAGTGGCCAGAGCACTTTGCTCTGGCTTCGATGACCAGGGGTATTGCATGCTCGCAGCGCCGAGGACGGGCTCTTGGTCGTGGTCAAGATTTTGGTGGAGATGGCAAGTAGACAAGAGCCACGGGGTGTCATGGTGGTTTCATCAGGAACCTGACTATTTTTAGCAAGAATGTCAACATCAGTTGGCATCTAGATAACATCAGCATTCTGAACGTCGGAACCAGCAGAGGGGAGGTTTCAGGCTTCAGCGAGCGATGAACCTTTAGGCGACCGAGCTTTCAAGTTCTATTTCAGGAGCATCACTTCCCGCATGGCTCGAGCTGACTTTTCGCATTCGATCTGACGCAGGCAGGATACACTCTTATCACGCGTTAACTCGCAGCTGTTCTGCGCAGGTTTACGAGGAGCTCAAGCAAATACGACACGACGTGCATACGCTGCATGTTCAGCAAGCGGTAACGAGACGCGCTCCCAGCAGACCAGAACAGAGGAAGCCAAGCCTCTGACAGCCATCCGTTTATTGCGCGTCCGACCATCCTGATTGTCGCATGGAAGTTGAATTTGTACCTTTTCCGTTTCTGCACTCGCTGTCCACGCCTTCTACGCGTGCACCTCGACAATGGGTCGCCGCAAGATTGAGATCCGTCCCATCAAGGACGACAGGAATCGGAGCGTGTACGGACCACCATCTCTCTTCTATTTTGAGCTGTCAATGCTAACGGCTGTGACAGCNACCTTCTTGAAGCGTAAAGGCGGTCTATTTAAGAAGGCCTACGAGTTGAGCGTGCTATGCTCTGTCGATGTCGCTGTCATTATCTTTGGTAATAACAAGAAGCTCTACGAGTTCTCGTCCGGCGACATTCACGAGACTGTCGCCCGTTTCCAATATGTATGCTATCATCTGCTGCCCACAGACACGCTTGCGAACCATCACTGACGTTATACANNGTATGGCGGCGCACACGAACACAAAGGACCCGCTGATTTCCAGGGCAAAGGTGGTGGTGACGATGATGAGGAGGGCGACGAGGAGCCCGTCGACCAGCACGAATCACACTCACCACCGGAGCCCGCCATGATCCAACACCCTCTCCAGCACCAGCCCGGCCTCCAGCACATGAGAAACTCCACGCCTTCTGCATCGCCGCCCATCCCGAATGGCGCCATGCCCGCCTTCCCTCAGCGCATGGCCACTCCTCAGCCGCCGAATGGCTCACGTCCTTCATCCCGCGTTTCGCACTTCCGCCGTACTAGCTCGAACCTGGTGCCTCAGCACATGGGCACTCCGTCGCAACCACCCGCTCCTCAGCCTACCTATGCCTATTCTCCGAACGCTCCCTACCATCCTCCTCCCCCGAATCCTGTCATGCAGCGACCTACCCCGCAAGGTTTCGCTGTCCAACCTCCTCAATATTACGCCGCTTATCCCCCACCCACTCAACAACAAATGCAAGTCGCTGCTCAGCAGGTATATCTGCAAGAACAGAGGAGGCAATCCTCGGTCCCTCCACACTTCATGAGCCAGGTTCATCCAGGCGCCCAGCAACATATTCCGACACCACAGCAGCAATATCAACAGAACCAGTCACACAGCGCACAACCTTCTCCACAACCTGACCAGAATACTTTCCAAAGTCCTCCGCTACCCCAACCAAGACCTTTGCCAGCTCATGCGAGATCGCATAGCATATTCACGCCGATTGACGATAGCCGCTCGCTCCTCGCTCAGCATTGGGGTGGAAGCACCTCCAACTACAGGGAACCGATCATAAAGACCGAAGTTCCCCGCTCGCATTCAGTCGATGTTTCTTCTGCACCACGCCAAAGGACTGACGACACGGGTCCAAATCCTGCAGAGCCAACAGCAGCAGCAACTGCTGCACAACCACCACCAGCCACCTCTAATCCTACCATGCAAGCGCCTCCTCCAGGACCCCCTCAACGCACGGGCTCTATGTCCTCAATACCCGGACCCATACGTCCCGGAGGTGCAGCTGCCGAAGCAAAACGACCACGATTGAAAGTGCAAATCCCCAGTGAACAATCAGACGGAGGCAGTGCGACAGCAGATTCATCGCCCAAAGATGGCAGTACAGCGGCGACGCCGATGCGTGTTGGCCAAGGGGTAGTTCTTCCACCTCCGTCGCCATCTACGAATGCAGTTCTCTCTGCGGGTGCATCTGGACCGCCCAATCCATTTGCGCGACCGGCACCGCCTATCAGTACGAATCCACATGTAAACCGTGAGCGAGATCACATCGAAACACCGCTCTCTGCATTACCCAGTCGGGTCATGGATGGAAACCACCTCCTGCCCAGTCCGTCATCATTCTGGCCAGATGCATGGTTCGGGAGAGACAACAATATGATGCCGAGTCCACTCAATTTCCAGACGCCGGTGGTATTCAGCGGACCAGGGTTCAAAGACGAAGACGAGAAGAAACGAAAGGCGGAGGAGGAAGCAGGAGGAGGTGGGAAGAGAACAAAGGATTAGAGAGGCGGTTGAGTAATGATTGCATGGTGATTTACAGATGCACAAGGCGTTGACGGACACAGCGAAATATTGCGAGGATGTCTGAGCAAGATCAAAAAGAAGTTGGAGGAAGTAAATGTCGAATCATCGGAGTGGATTATTAACTAGTGACAGTAACTATAACGCAGCATCCAGATAGTACTTGTAGTGGATGCAATTAATACGCGCGTCAAAGCAGATCAAGAAGACAAGAAATTCAAATGAGCATACGCAATACGGTAGTAATACGGGAGGATGGTATATGGTCGAGTCATGGGCGACAGGTGGGGCTGGTAATAAGGAAGCGGACTTGAGCTCCCTTGGCCTAGCAGCTCAGCCATGGCAGACGATTACTTGATGCGCGTGCCGGCCGCCTTTCCTACTTCCTCTTCTTCGCTCGATTGACATCGACACACACAAACATGGCATACAACCGAGGATATTCGGGCAACCCGGACGCCCTCCCAGCGTATGTTTGGGCGCATTCGCACGCTGAGCGCATCGGGCACGGCTGATGGCTCTCTTAGACACGCCGAACCCGACCAGGCAGCGGCCATGCTGTCGCAAAACCATCCCCAGAGGCAGTCGTCAACAGCCAGCTACCACAACAAACCACAGCCTCCGCCGCCTCAGCAGTCGCAGTCGTACTCGCGCCCACCCAGTCACCAATCTCCCGCCATGGGCTCCGCCCCGCAGCGCTACGACAACTACCCGCCGCCCCAGCAGCCGCAACAACACCAGCAGCGATACAGCAGTAACAGTGGATACGGCCCCTCAGCAACTCCCGCTGCTGGCGGCGCCCCTCCCCCTCCACGCAACGCATTCGCGTCACCCCACCTCCAGCCAACTATGGCCAAGGTCCTCGACCATCTGGCTACCACAATCGTCCTCCGATCCCTCAAGCCCAACGTCCACCTACCGTCGCACCACCTCAGAATCCCGACCCTAACAGCCGTGAGGCATTATGGCCGCTGTTCATGGCCGTAGACAAGGAGCGCAACGGCCAGCTGAGCGAGTCTTCATTGCGCAGCGCTCTGGTGAACGGCGACTACACGGCATTCGACGCACACACTGTGCGCATGATGATACGCATGTTCGACACAGACCGTAGCGGCACCATCAACTTTGACGAGTTCTGCGGCCTGTGGGGTTTCCTGGCCGCCTGGCGCAACCTGTTCGACCGCTTTGACGTCGATCGCTCGGGTAACATCAGCTTCCAAGAGTTTGCGGATGCTCTCGTCGCCTTTGGTTATCGTCTGAGTCCTCAATTTATTCAGTTGCTGTTCAACACGTTTGCGAGAACGTCACGCGGTAGAGGCGATGAATCATACGGCGGTGGACGTGAGAAGACGCTCAGCTTCGATCTGTTCGTCCAGGCGTGTATCAGCTTGAAACGTATGACGGACGTCTTCAAGAAGTATGACGATGACCGCGACGGATACATTACTCTATCTTTGTAAGTTTCGTCCGAGTCTCAATGCCCATGACAATATGCTAACAGCCACGCAGCGAAGAGTTCCTCACAGGTGCGCAAAGCCTTTTCCTCTTCAACTCCATATCCCCCGTTACCGATAATGGCCTGTACTGAACCTTTTGGAAGAAATTCTACGACAGCGATAATGCCTCTGAGCTTCCTTTTTGAATTGCGTGCTCAGACATGATCCCATAAGGGACAAGGCGTACGTCAAGATGATGGAGCGCAATAAGACGGGTTTATTGTTCTCATCAGGTAGTACTTATGATACCCCTATATTTTGCCAATCAAGAATCTTCGAAGGAAAGAAAGTTGAAGGTGAATGTGTCAAAGTGGACCCTGCTTTCATGTGATTGAAGACGGCGTCAAACAAGTCAAACACTTCGGGGCTTTCGGCGAAAAAGTCGCCGCATCTTTAGGAAATTCTCGAAAAGTTGAATGCATATTATTTTTCCAGCATAGCATCGCAATGGCAGCAGCAAACATGGATACGAGTTTAGCGTCAATACTTCCCGGTCTGACGAGCTCTCTGGAATCAGCCATCCCGGCGCTGCCCACCAGCGACTCGATTCTTCCTCCGGCAAATGGCATCACTCTTCTGGACGCAAAGAATGAGCTCTTCCTCTCATATCTGCAAACGCTGGCTCTTCGCAACTTGGCCGTCATCCGCAGCGCCAAGGATGGAAAGATCAATGCTGGCGACCTCGACAATCAACTCGTGAGGGACCTCGTCAAGCACCGCGTATACCTGGAAAAGGGCGTGCGACCCTTGGAAGACAGACTCAAGTACCAAATCGACAAGGTCGTCCGCGCCGCCGAAGACGAAGCCCGCGGTGCCGTCCAGAAAGCTGCAGTCGCCAAACAATCCGCCGCAGCTACCGCCTCAGCAGCATCCGACTCTGACGAAAACTCCGACGACGACGACGATGACGCCTCAGAAGCAGACTCGGACGACGGTCTCGCTTTCCGCCCCAACCCCAGCGCCCTCACTCGCCCCTCAGAAGCAACCGAATCCACATCCTCCTCAAAGCCAGAGACTTCAGACGGCATCTACAGACCCCCCCGCATAAACGCAACAACCATGCCCGCACCCCCCTCCCCGCGCCGCGAAAAGGGCGACCGCAAACCCATGCGCAGCAACACAATCGACGAATACGTTGCCGACGAGCTCAGCGGCGCCCCCACCGCTCAACCCTCCATCGGCAGCACCATCACCGCTGGCGGCCGCCGTGACAAGTCTGCCCGTGAACGCAAGGAAGAGGCAGAGCGTACCGCCTACGAAGAATCAAATTTGGTTCGTCTGCCCAAGGAGAGCAAAAAGGAGAGAGCAAAGAAGGGTGGGAATAAGCGTGGTGGCTTTGGTGGTGAAGAGTGGGATCTGTTGGGCCAGGGCATTGGCCGTATTGATAGGTTGACGAAGAAGGGAGAGAGGACTGGTGCTGGTGGTGTGGGCGGTGCTTTGGAGAGGAGTAGGAAGAGAAAGGTTGACGATGACGGTGGTAGAGGTGGTGCTGCCGGTGATATCGGCAGAGACTTTGAGCGCAGGAAGAAGAGGGCCATGCGCAGAAACTAGTGGACTGGATCCGTTTATTGTCTCTACCAGAATTTCAGCGACACTTCCGACAATTTCTGCTTTCGAACCTGAACTTTGAACTTGGTATGGGTTTATCGAGAGCACGAAGCTGAATGATATCAATATCCTGAAAAGGCCTCTTTATGGCTTGTATTACTGCTCATTATCCTCTTCCATGAATCTGCATCGAAATCCATTGCCAACTCCAGAATCTTTCAAAAGTCGGTCATCCACGCCGACATCCAATCATCTTGTCATGGACATGCAAGGGCCAGAGAGCTGTGGCTGACAGGATGCATTGACAATAGGCTATGTGGGCAGCTGGTCTGGCTAACTACTGATTTGAATACTGAAAGTAAACCTGATAATGCTACCTCTACACTACTGCTTATTATGCCCTGCCTCGATGTCCTCCATTGCTTTCTCTCAGCAATTCCATCGTGTCGCTCTTTTGGAACTCATATTAACCCATTCCCGTTCCCGTTCCCGTTCCCATTCACATTTCTTTCCTCGTCGCCATTCTCATCCCATTGCTTCATCTTTCTCACGCAAACAGTCTAGCCTTGCTGAGCTTCGAGATCAGCAACGACTCTGCTCATGGCATTGACGTCAAAGTCGTAGTTGTTAGGATCGTCAAGGTCGTCGAGTGACAGTACCATATCTGCTGTGTCCAGTCCGTTCAGCCAGTCTGATCGACGCAGCGGTGACATGTCAGGCTCGTTGGGATCCTGGCCCTGGTAGTTCGTGGCATTGAGAGTCACTCTATCAGCCATCGGGTTAGTATGATACAGAAGCTTTGACATGTTTCCGGTAGCCATGCTGTTGTTGTATGGCGTCGATGGCACGTTGTAGACGTCTGTTGAGTCTGTTGACTGAGCTGTGGTGTACGTCAATCTGTTGCCCGGATCGGGGATTACATGATGGAAGTTGTTGTCTGGCGATCTCAATTCATGGTAGTGGCCGGAACCAAGATGTGTGATGTTATCAGGGACAGCTGTGGCCTGACGTTTGAGAGAACGCGAATCATCCATGGGGGGAGATGCTGCGGCGCGCTTCGCGTTCGAGCGTACTTTCTGAACAGGTGTAGGCTCAAAATCCATGTCGTCCTCTCCAATATCTTCATCGGCCTGCCATTCATCGTCGTCATTCACACTGTTGGCTTCATCCTCCTCGTCGCTAGCATACACATCCTCCTTCTGCGGTTTACTCTTGCCGCTTGTGATTCTGGTGAGTCTCGTTGATTTCTTAGGTTGGTTGATGGCTACCGTTCCTGCTTCAGGTCCAAGCCCATCTAGAGCAGGTCGTTCAGGAGACGAAGTAGGAGATTCGGCATAGCTGATTCGCTGCTTGGCACGTCCGCTTCGGCGAACTCCTGATGATGAAGGTTTCTGTTCAGATAGTTCCTTCTTGTTGCCGCGTTTGGTCGATTGTAGTTTAGGCACCGAATGCTGGTCATCAGCCATGGCCGAGTCATCGTTGTTGATTTGAGCGTCATGGAAAGATGTATCAGAGGTGTTTTGAGGTTGAGAAACAACGTCTTCCGCTCTACTGGCCTTTGGAGGTCTTCCGCGTCTCTCCTTAGGTGGTGAGGGATTGGGAACAATAGCTTTCTTGCGGGTTCCGGCCGCAAAAGGAGACGCCAGGGAGGGGGCTATAGANNTGGTCGGGGTCGAAAGATTTGACGGCTTTGGCTTGAGTTTGACTGGAGAAACAAGTTTGGTGGTAGGTCGACAAGGAGTTGCAGAAGTGTCTCCAGTTTCCCAGAGACCTGAGCTGGTGCGCTTTAGCAATCCTCTTGCATGTGACTGGATGACTCTCGGAATGCTTTGTGGTGAAGGAGGGTGACTAGAGTTCGGTCTCTGGCTATCAATGTATTGCTGAACCCTACGCATCTTCTCTGCAACAACAGCTTGTTGCTTTTCCTTGGCCTTTTGGATACCATCGGAGATGAGTTGACGTCTGCCTCTGGTGTCTACGTAAGTCTGGCGGAATGCCACATACTCGTCGTGCATGGTACGGGCTCTGTTGGTGTCGTTCTCTTGTAAGGCACCGAAAGCCTGTTTGTACTGTTCAAAAGCTTGGAGCAGACGGTAAAGAGTCTGAAGGCGGTGCTTGAAGTACGCAAGGTCGTCCTCGCACGCTGTCAATAGAGCCGGTCCGTTCTCGACCCAATGGGCAGTCTCCTTGTCCTCTTTGCAGTAGTCTCCGCCACAGAGATCCAATGACTTGTTCTTTACAACATTGTATTGATCACAAAACGGCACTGCTGTGGCTAGAATGTCGATCGAGCATGTGCCAATCGACGTGCTCGGGTGGCCGCAGGGGTGTTCGGTATATCGATGGAAACACATGCTGTCCAAGTAATTGTGAGAGATGAAGATGGTGTAAACATCCGTCGATAGACAGTTTCCTGGAGAGAATGTGTGTGTTGACTGAAGAGAGAATGGGCGCTTGGTGACGAGAGAGAGTGACGGGAAAGTGCGAGTTGACTGAAGCGAAAGTGTGATCTGAATGAAGCGAAAGTGCGTGCCGAGTGGTGATAGTGTGAGAGCCAAATGAAGAAAGTGCAAAGTGACAAGAAGAGAAAGCGTCGATGCGCTTACTGTAGAGGAAAGGCGGATTCCAAGAAGGCGCGGGTTGAGTGAGTGCCTGGTAAACAAGGCTACAGTTGTTTTGGCAACTCGAGTTTGACGTGGATGTCTTGCTCCTTCACGAACCAAGCTGCACAAATCGTCGACGCGTCTGTGTGCATTGTGTCGTGCGAACTGAAGGTGTAGTGATCTCGGAAGATTCAGATGTTCGCTTCCTTGAAGTGCATCATACGCATCAAAGTCTGGGTTCTGCTCCTGGAGAGTCATGCAGAGCTTACATTGACACTGGCCTCTGGAAGGTCACACCCATAGCCTGCTCAATTCAGACGAGAAATTCAATCTTCATGTCCATGTCATGGTTGAGGAGGCCTGTATGCTGAAATCATGAAGAACTTCGTCCTGATGCCCAAGATGGGATGCAATGTCCATGTGAGAGGATAGAACTGTGGGTCATGAGAACTGTGAGATATCGACATGTTTGCCATCTAACTCCTGCACAACTGTAATCCTCATCCTGATTCCCTCTCAGATTGCTGTGCCTAGCAATGCCAGCTATGGTCTGTGGCTATAGGCATGTCATTTTGATGCCTACTACAAGTGTGGCCGCTCTGATGGTCATTCTGTAGTATTTCCTGTCATCGGGAATTGCCTTGGATTGTTCAATAGGTAAGTCGTGCAATACGATGGCTGTGGAAGTCACAAGGACCGGCAGATCTACAAGGCTTTTTCGATCGTGGAGCTATGTTGTAGGTGTCATTCTTCTAGAACAAACCCCACGTTCCACCAAAAGACAAACAAACCTCGCCAAGGTGTGGAGAGAGATCTATCGCCAAGAAAAGTGACAGATGGAATGTGACCGATGCTCGACTTTCAGAAATTGGCGATGTCTCGAGATGAGTGGATGCGAAACTTATCTAATTGCTTTACTACAAGTCTGGAAGGTCGGCCGCTCGAGAGGTTGAACAGGTGAAGGATTAATGGCGAGCAAAGAGATTGCTCGGACATGTCGGCCGAAGTGGACGAAGGGCGAGACGGCTTTTAGAATGTTTGGCCGAGATGCCGGTAGAGGAGGCGTACATTTTCGCATCGTCTGCAGAACAAAAGCAAAGAGTCATGCCGCTTTGTTTCCCTGTCTCCTTTTCGACACCTAGGATTCCTATTCTCTTTCCGACATAACAACTCGTATCTGTGCCACCATGAGCGACACAGGGCGAACGACCGAGGTTGCACGAGAAGAAGCCGCTGCAGAGGCTGGTCCTGGAGCCGCGACCACGAACGCCGTACCCGCCAACCAACTCTCAGAAGACGTCGAAAACAACAGCACGTCTTCAGCATCCACGAAGAACGATGATGTACCGCCACAAGAAAGACCACAGCTGGAGCGCAAGGATTCGACACCATTGGAAGAGCGATCAAAGGGCAAGATTGCCTTGATTATGACTGCTCTGGGCATGGCCGTCTTCCTCGCAGCCCTCGACGTCACCATTATCACAACCGCTCTGCCCACCATTTCAGAATACTTCCACTCGGCCGCAGGTTATACTTGGATCGGTTCAGCCTATCTGCTGGGAAATGCCTCGAGTGTGCCGTTATGGGGCAAGATCTCAGACATCTTTGGACGAAAGCCTATCTTGATTGTTGCAAATCTGCTCTTCCTCATCGGTTCTCTCATCGCTGCTCTCGCCAACAGCATCGGAATGCTTATTGCTGCTCGTGCTATTCAAGGTGTGGGAGGTGGTGGTCTGGTCACCCTTGTCAACATCTGCATTAGCGACTTGTTCAGTCTGAGAAGAAGAGGTGCCTACTTTGGTATCATCGGAGGTGTCTGGGCATTGGCTTCGGCTATCGGACCTGTCATCGGTGGTGTCTTCACCGAGAAGGTTTCCTGGAGATGGTGTTTCTATATCAACTTGCCCCTCGACGGTGCCGCCCTCGTCATCATCTTCTTCTTCCTCGACTTGAAGACACCAAGAACTCCTCTCTGGGAAGGACTAAAAGCAATCGACTGGATTGGAGCCTTGCTCGTCATCGGTGGCGTCCTAATGTTCCTGTTTGGCCTGGAGTATGGAGGCGTCACCTACCCCTGGGACTCTGCAACTGTCCTTTGCCTCATCATTATGGGCGTCTTCACCATGGTCTTGTTCATCATCAATGAGTGGAAGTTTGCCAAATCGCCAGTCATGCCTCTGCGCATCTTCCAGACCCGGAGCAACATTGCCGTCCTTGGTGTCTGCGCTATTCACGGTATGGTCTTCATCTCGGCTTCATACTATTTGCCTTTGTACTTCCAGGCTGCTCGCGGTGCAACACCTCTATTGTCGGGTGTCTACATTCTGCCTCAAGCTTTGTCTCTGTCCTTCGCTTCAATGGCCACTGGTATCTTCATCCGCAAGACAGGCCTATACTTGCCCGCAATCTGGTTTGGAATGGTCTTCCTAGTCCTGGGCTTTGGTCTCTTTGTCGATTTCACAGCCAACAGTAGCTGGGCGAAGTTGATCATCTACCAGATCATTGCAGGAATCGGCATTGGTAAGCGAACTTTCCTCGTTTCTCTCTATGCTTCAAGAGCTAACAATGATTCANNAGGTCCCAACTTCCAAGCCCCATTGATCGCACTCCAAACCGGTGTCCAGCCCAGAGATATTGCCACAGCAACAGCAACCTTTGGTTTCGTCCGCCAAATCTTCACCTCCATCTCCGTCGTCATCGGTCAAACCGTGTACCAGAACCAGATGAACACCAAGACAGCTCGCCTGGTAGCGGCACTCGGTCCTCAGGTCGCCTCGCAGTTGACAGGAGGTGGCGCCGGTGCTAACACCGAGCTCATTGACAACCTTCCCAATGGACAAAAGCAGATTGCGCAAACGGCATTCGCACAGAGCTTGCATCCCATGTGGATCATGTACGTGTGTTTTGCCGCGCTTGGTCTGATTGTCAGTCTGTTCATCCAGAAGAAGGAGCTCAGCAAGAAGCATACCGAGACAAAGACGGGACTTGATGCTCAGCGAGCAAACGCTGCGGCGCAGGCCCAAGAGGACGCAGACAAGAAGGTTGCAAAGGAGAGAAAGCTGCATGATCCCGAGAAGGGCGAGGCATGAGGTTTGGCTGTGGTTTTGTCTTTTCTGCATTTTGATGGCGCATACTTGATACCAAATCGACTGGCATGGCGAGTAGAATAGCATGTTTTGTTTTTTCTCTCTCTTCAACAGAGTTGGCATACTCTTTTACTGTATCAGATTCTCCCTATATAATCATATCACTTCATCCAATTCGAGCTCCATATGGCTGAGATTTTGTTAATCTGGAAACATTCCGTTCTATGTTTGTCTCTACCCAAGCGTCTTGACTCTCTCCTCTAGCTCTTTGACCCAAGTTTCGACAGCAGCACTGTTTTCAAGCATACCGCTTTCTGCTCTAGCAACAGCTTCCTCTACTTNTTTGAGGCCGTCGCGCCATTCGCGGATTTCCTTGTCTGCTTCGTCCTGTCTTTGTTCCACATCGTCGAGCGTTTGGCTCGCTGTGACGGCGTTGGCGTGTAAAGTTCGTAGAGACCTTAGACGGGTGAGGAGGGGAGGTAGTGTGGGACTCAGAGATGTCAGGGTCGGTAGGAGAGCGTAGAGAGCGCGTAGTTTTGCCATATCTTCTGGAGATTGGGAGTCGTGGTTGGCGTCCGTGGTTGGCTTTGTGGGAGATGTTTGTTGCTCTTGGAGTTTATGGGCTAGGGTGTCGATGTGGGATTGGGAAGAGGAAGAGGTGAGGAGGGCTAGTTGGCGGTCTAGTAGCGAGAGTGTGGGTAGGATGGGTGTAAAGGTTGAAGTTGTGGTCAAGGAGGCTTCGGGAGTATCGAGGGATGTGATGCCGAGTTGGCGTTCGAGGAGTGCGAGGCGGGCATCGAAGTCGGCGACCTTGTTCAGTGCTTGTGTGTCGGCAGTATCTTTTGTGGCCTCTTCGGGACGGGTTGATTCTGGCACTGTCACAGCACCTGCCTTTGCTGGTGTCGAGGTTGCCAGTTGTTTGCTCAGACGGGCTTGTGCGGATTGCGATTGGCGCATGCCGTCCAGCGCTGTACTCAGTTGAGCTAACTGAGCGGCCATGTCCTCGTCCTCCGAGAGCGCCTGAGTCCTACTTGACTCGCTCTTCCTCTTGTCCAACTCATTCTGCACCTCCTGCATCTCCCTGTTCAGCCTCGCCAGCTTCCTCTGCAAGCTCTCATTCTCATCTTCGCTGTCGTAATCTTCACCATCTTGGTCTTGCTCCCTGTTGCTCACCACATATGCCCTTCTCTTGCTGCTCACTCGATCCGAGAAATCGGTTTCGCGTGCGTCGACGCGCGAAGATTGGAACTGGGATCGCGCCTCGTCGGGTTGGAGCTTGGTTCGGCTGATGCTGGGGTTTGCTTCCGTGTCGGATGTCTCTGACCATGCTGTTGAGGTCGGTAACGTGGATGCGTCGTCTGTTAGGTCTGGCGTCTCGTATGTGTCTGGCGATTCGTNCCTTGTTTTGATTGTTAGCCTCAATGCTCTTGGTCTGCTATGTGGGGTCTTGTTTACCAGGTCGGGCAGCGCGGCATACTTGCGCACTTGCGCCATGTTGTATTCTGAGCTATCGTGTGGTTGTAGAATCCAATAGTTGGCTAGTGAGGTATTGAGACTGTGTGTGTATAACAATCAAATCAAGCGTCGATCAAATCTCAGGGTCAGCTTGGAGGGCGGTGGTGCGTTGCGACTGGGTCAAAACATCGTGTTTCAACACCGCCAGTCTGCACGTGATTCTGATTGTGATTGATATGGCAGATAGCTTTGTGCCTTTGTGGTACTCATGCTAAGAGTTTGATTGGCTTCTGCTACTTCACTCGACTCTCATGGGCGTGTTGGGCCTGAAGCTCAAAGAATCGGGGTCCTCACATCCAATGCATTGGGTATCTCTCTGGCAGATCGGTATCGACCTCTGATTAGGGAGGGGGATACACAAGTTAGGGCAGGATCGGAATATTATCCGACAAGAATTAAGCTGTATATGGCTGGTCGTTGACCTCTTTTCACTCTTATGTGTTTGGAAGCCGACCTGCATGCATGTCTAAGGCAAAATCCATGGTACGCCGTGATCGCTCGAAGCTCTGGACTCGCAAACGTCTGTTTTGCAGAGCTTGAGTATCTTCCACCCTGACGCAGCGGATTTCAGACGAGCAGCTCGCTCAGCGCTGTATTGACGCCTCTTTCCATTGGTTTCCTCAATGTCCTCCTCCACCTCCAAGTCTCAGTATGTGGCACAAGCCTCGAAACCGTGTTCGGGAACCGAGTACGGTGCTGTTCAGTGTGTCTTCCTCGACGAGACTCGGCATCGGAGCCATTCATATATTCGTTGTAGATAGCGGTCAAGATATGCATGTATGTCTCTTTGAAGAATGGTCGATCGGTATCCTGGAGTATATGATTCTTCTGAGACGCGATATCAGCAAAATTGATCGATTCAGAAAGAGAAGCTAGCATAAGAAAGTTTGGTCTGCCAAATCGGTGCGATGTTGGATCCCACCAACGAGAATCAGTTTGTGATTCCGAGACCAAGGATTTCTGAAGTATTGCGCGAGTATCCATCTAAGTTGTGCGACTCCCAGATACGTATACGTATATCGATTATCCGAGACCAAGCGACGGGCTCGGATCGTTTTCAAGGTATGCGAAACGCTGTGCTTGTGGTAATTTCGAGTTCGCGCATGCTGGCTGAGCAGACAGTGCAGGACGTGCAGCAGAGTTGGAAAAGCCCTCTGCGGAGCGTCGGGTCGATCGTCACCGATGCGACGATATGATGATATTGCCATGCATGATTCTGCCTATCACAATCATGACACTGGTCAGCGAGCCTACCTGACAGCACGGCCAGCAAAAGCGAATGTATGGTGCGTCGTGCAAGAAGTATGGGAGGCGAAGAGTTGAGGTGAGGTTGAAGCAAAGTTGACGCGGAAAAAGCGACGCCGAGGGCACACCGGCTGCAAGACCCATCACCAATTCGAGACATATCGCCAACTCGATACAGCACTCACGCCTATCAGTCTTCGCGACCCATCAATACTTGCAAGACATCTTCTCTCTTTCCCTCAGAGCTATAAGATTGAGCATGCTCTAAACTTGAACCGAGAAGCGATGCACCATCATATCGCCCGCCCTTCATTTGCCTCCATATCCTGATATTGCCAACATGGACCTATCCAGCAATACCCACACCGCCCTGGACGATCTGGAAACCCTTCCGAATAAGGTGAAACAGATAGTATCCACGATTTTGAACGAAGAGAAGGCTTCAGAAGCCTCAGCGACTGCACAAAATCAAGTCCGATCAAGGCCATCGGGTCAATATACCAATCTCGAAAGGGATGAAGATTCAGGCTCCAGCCTGTCTTCCGTCGAAAGCGAGCCTCCGAGTACTGTTCCTGATGCTCAAGGAACAAGTCTGACCAAGGTCGATGTTAACGGTATTCTTCGCTATGGCTCTTTCGACGCCGACGAAACTGGACTATCATCCGTCACTTCCGTGCCTTCGATTAACAAACGATCTTTTCAAGAGATCCAAAGCTATCCCGAGAGTCAGGTTTCTGATGACGACAGGGTGACAAAGAGGCAGGCTCTATCTCCTGAAAATGCTCGTCCCTCAGATGACGCCACATCTAGCAGCCGCTCATCGCTACTGTCTAACATCCAAGTCACAGCACGCCCGAATCCAGAGATAAATTCTTCTCTGAGAGACGATCGCATACAATCAGCCCCTAAAGCCCCTACACCAAAGACGAAGAAATTCTCCAAGGTCACCAGATTGACAACCCATGCTCGTCCGAGGTCATCCATCCCCTTCCACATGTCCTGGGAAGAATATGGAAGACAATGTATCTCAGCAGCTCATTCGTCGCGCCTCAACCCGTACGCCCTGCATCCAGGAGAGTACAGACTCTTGCGAGACCATATCACACAAGCCCAAGTCACTACATATCTGAACATCCGCAACGGTATCCTTCGTCTTTGGGTTCGAAACCCCTTGGTCAGCGTCTCTAAGGAGGAAGCAGCTGGATGCGCAAAAGACATACGCTTCTTTGACTTGGCACATACGTCGTATTGGTGGTTGGTCAGAAATGGCTACATCAACTTTGGATGTGTCGAGGTTCCTCACGCAGGGATTCTCAGCGCTAAGCGAAAATCGATACCTAATCAGAGGACAATTGTTGTTGTGGGTGCTGGTATGGCAGGCCTTGGTTGTGCGAGACAACTCGAAGGGCTATTCGCCCAGCTCGGTGATCATTGGACCGACATTGGAGAATTGCCCCCAAAGGTCATCGTATTGGAGGGTAGAAAACGAGTCGGTGGTCGCGTCTATTCACATCCGCTTCGAGAGCAAGTGCCTGACAGCTTGCCAAACGGCTTGCGAAACACTGCTGAGATGGGCGCTCAGATCATTACAGGCTTCAACCATGGAAATCCCTTGAACGCAATCGTCCGTGGCCAACTTGCCCTCCGTTATCACCTTATGTGGGATGAGATCACAATGTACGACTCTGATGGGCTCGCAGTCAACCACGAGCGCGATATGATGGTCAATAAGATTCACAATGATCTTTTGGAGCGAGCGAGCGACTTTCGCGTGAAGCCAACGCCCATAGAGACACTAGAGGGACTCCCAGACTACGTCGAAGTCTGTCAAGATCCCGTGGAAATCAAAACGGACAGGACCAATGCTCCTACTTTGAACAAAGAAAGACAACAAGCTGTGCCCCCGGGCTTCGCCAAGCTTCAAGGAAGGACCCAGGTAGTTGCTGGCAACAGCTCGAGCCGAACAGCGGCACAGGCTGTACGGTCGGCTGGTTGGCAATTGCGACCTGGCATAACAAAGAGACATTCCCTGGCTCTGGACGCTATAGCCACCGAGTCCGACAAGCCAACATTAGGCGCAACTATGGATGAAGCCATTCGTCAGTATCAAGAACTGGTCGAGTTGACTCCCCAAGACATGCGCCTACTCAACTGGCACTACGCCGATCTCGAATATGCAAACGCTGCTACGGTTTCCAATCTCAGTTTGGGTGGCCACGACCAAGATAGCGGTAATGAGTTCGAAGGTCGACATTCTGAAGTGGTAGGTGGATACATCCAGGTGCCCCGTGGTCTCATGATGCTACCATATCCTCTCGACGTACGCTTCGAATCAGCCGTGGAAAAGATTACCTACAATGCCAGCGATGATGACGCAGACAGCTCGGCAACAGTGTTGTGCACCAATGGAGAAGTTTTTGAGGCCGATCAAGTCATTTTGACCTCCCCACTTGGTGTGCTCAAAGCCGAGACCATAGCCTTCGAGCCAAGTCTGCCAGACTGGAAGAAGGGGGCCATTGAGCGAATGGGCTTCGGGCTCCTCAACAAGGTATCATCATGATTCCTCCCTTCAAGTAATCACAACTAAGATTTCTAGGTGGTCATGGTCTTCGAACACGCATTCTGGGATAGCCAGTACGACATGTTCGGATTTCTTAACGACGCCGAGAACAAGGACAGTCTGAACCCTGACGACTATGCCGCCCGCCGCGGCCGCTTCTACATGATGTGGAACTGCGAGAAAAACAGCGGCCGACCAGTACTCAGCGCTCTCATGTCTGGTCGAGCAGCTCATGAGGTGGAAACCACGGACAATGAGACATTACTACAAGAAGCTCTGAAGAAGCTGAGGCGCACGTTCGGGGCTGAGAATGTTCCTGCCCCTGTCGAAGTCATCGTTACACGATGGAAGAGGGACCCATTTGCAAGAGGCACATACTCGTTTGTTGGACCTGCTACCAGCCCATTGGACTATGATATTATGGCGGCGCCTGTGGGGAATCTTCACTTCGCTGGAGAAGCCACTTGCGGTACTCATCCTGCGACTGTTCACGGCGCATATCTATCGGGACTCAGAGCAGCTGCCGATATCATTGACACGATGATCGGCCAAATGGCAGTCCCAGAGCCTCTAGTATTGTCTCGACAGAACCTTGCGATCTCCGGCTTCGAAGGTGCATCCGAGATGGCTAGTACAGAGTCACCACTAAGAGACATCTGCGCAGGGACGCCTAGTGTGGTTCAAAAGCGTGTAGGCAGACCTCCTGGCAGACCTTCAGGTAGACCTCCGGGTAGACCACCAGGCAGGCCAAAGAAGATCGTTGAGCCGGTACAACATCTCCCTGCGGTGATGCCGAACCCGCCAGCACAATTAAATCCCTACAGATCGTCAACCAACAGCAAGTCTGTTGAGGACGAGGCATACGAGGCCGCAATCATTGATGCCATCCTTTCCGAACTCGGCCCTCGCCCTCTGAAGCCTTCCAGGCCTGGTGCAAGCGTAAACCCGTACCTCTTGTTCACGAACGACTTTTGGGCACGCTGCAAGGAGGAACTGAGCCAGGCGAAACAGAAAGCGAGCGGCGACAGCACAGCTAAGGCTTTGCGAGAAGAGATCCGCACTGAGGTAGGTCGTCAATGGCGGATGTCAAGTGATGAGGTCAAGCGACCCTACATCGAGCAGACGCAAGCGGCACAGCAAGCGGTAAAAGAGACGCGAGCGCAATATGAGAAGGAGGCGGCCCAGTGGGATCAAGATGCCCGACGAATCAGACTCGACTACCAAAAGGCGCATCCGCCTACCAATGGCAACGAGTGGACGGGAGGTACCAGTATCGAGGTGGCTCCCTTGGCACCTCCTCGGCGCAAACAGACCATCAACTACACTGAATCTGACGGCGAGTAAGCCCTGAGGTATTGGGCTTGTTTTTGGCGTGGTTGCAAGTGTTTGAGTGGTGGAAAGTCTTTAGTCAGCGTGTATGAATAGTACTCGAGTAGTGTACAACCATCGTTCTACTGTAGGCGGATGCTTCAGAGCAGGCTATGATTTGCAGGGGCGGCTATTCTTGCGCAAGGATCGCTCTTGGCTGCACGCGTGATGGCCGCGTGGGAGCGCCAAAGTCGAAATAGTGTGTTTGGCGGGTATGGAAGCCCACGCTAGATATTCATACGAGCCGATCATGTCGACCTCTCGTGGACAGGCTCAGCATCGATAATTCGCTCTCTGTAATGGAAAACATCATTTACGAATGTTATATCCGGCAGCTCACCATCGCACAGTGTCTGGACAGTGTATGATCGCAAAGACACGGGCCTCTGAGCTATGGCGCATGGAAGCGTCTCGCCCTATGGCGGCTTTGGAAGGTTTGGATGCTGGGGGTACCCTTGGGCGCGGTTACCGATTGAACCGGCGTCGGATCTATCAGCGAGCCCCGGGGCACGGGCAAGACTCGGTGATGTCAAGCAGCGAAACCCTCCGCAAAATGGTTGGTAGGACCCGCTGATAAGGCTCGTGTAACAGCGCGAAGTTGACAAAAGCGAATGCAACCCAAAGACCAACACTAGACGGAGCATTTGGTGCGGAAGAAGCGAGGCTCGGGAGGTGTCAAGGAGGTATTGCAAGCCACGGAATCGACTGTCGGGAAGTGGTCAAATCCTTTTCCCCGCCATCCAATCCCCAGAAACCGCTCGGGTAGGTCGAGTAGGCGAGTCCAGCACTTAGCCGTTGCATTGCCTTCACTCACGCTCTGCGCAACTCTCGAGCCTCTCTTTCTCGGCCTCCGTAGTTGTCTCTCTCTCTCTTTCTCCTGCGCTCTCCTCCTGCTACGCTCCCAACACGACACGCACGTACACGCAGTCTCGGTCGACCCTTGCTCTTCTCCAAAGACAGCCGTCGAGACATCGGTCAATTGCTTGCCCGAGGACCGGGAACGCAGTCGCGCCTGCCCCGACTTTGATGTACGCATCCCTGGTGGAACTGTAGAATGTCTTTCTTCGGCAAACTCAAGGGAAACGCAGTGAGTGTCGTGTGCTTCTCCCACGATTTTGCGCCACGTTTGACTGACGATCACGACCATCTTAGACACCAGCGNAGTCCGAACGTAGGCAGTCTGCCNCCCAAGAGAGATGCCACCATCCCTCAACCAACCCCACTAGAGAAGCACATTGCTGATCTGGGTGGCCCTGTACGGCCGGATGGTAGCGACAAGTTCTTTGGCTTCGAAAATGTACGTAAACCCTGCTCTCCCCGCCATAGTAGCGACACAGACTAATTGCGACTTGCCCAAACAGTACGGAAGCACATGGTACGCGTCTACTTCAGAGAGCCCGAAGTGATGGTCGCTAATCTCTGCGCAACAGCNTATGCCAACTCGATCATACAGTGTCTATACTACTCGACAACCTTTCGCGAAAATGTCCTCAACTTCCCTCCGTTGCCCCCCTCGCCCGAGCAAACCGATTCGGATGCAGACCGGAGTATGAGTCTCCAGAACGGTCTGCCGGCTCCTGGAAACCACCTTCTGACTGCTGCCACAAACAACCTCACATCTAGCTCGCCTGCCAGGAGGCCCATCATTCTGCCAAACACGCCTGAAGCCCAAGCCACCAAGCCCGATGATAAGGATTCTCCGGACTATAAGAAAAAGGTGGCCATGAGGTCGGGTCCTATCTTGGAAATGCAGATGAGCAACTCCAACGCATACGGAATGTCTGAATCGCTCTTCACTTCGCTAAAGGACATTTTCGAGTCTATCATCGGCCACCAGTCGCGCACTGGAATCATCAGTCCTCTCAAGTTTCTCGAGATTCTAAGAAAGGAGAATGAGATGTTTCGTTCTGCCATGCATCAAGACGCTCATGAGTTCTTGAATCTGCTGCTGAACCAGGTCGTCGACAACGTAGAGATATACTCGAAGATGCTGCCGGCTATCAACGGCACACTCAACGGCAACGGCAGTGCAGAACCAAGCATGGCAGGCGCAATGTCTGCAATGGCAAAAGCGCACAATGCAGCTGGCATGAGCGGCGCTGGCTGGGTGCATGATTTGTTCGAGGGTCTCCTCACTTCAGAAACACGTTGCCTCAGCTGCGAAAACACATCACAAAGAGATGAGGCTTTTATGGATCTATCTGTCGATCTGGAAGCGCACTCTTCAGTAACGGCATGTCTGCGGAAGTTTTCCGAAGAGGAGATGTTGTGCGAACGGAACAAGTTCCATTGCGACAACTGTGGCGGCTTGCAGGAAGCTGAAAAGAGGATGAAGATCAAACGACTACCACGCATTCTGGCACTACACCTAAAACGTTTCAAATACACCGAGGACCTCCAGAGACTCCANAAGCTTTTTCATCGAGTTGTATACCCCTATCACTTGCGATTATTTAATACCACCGACGACGCAGAAGACCCGGACCGACTGTACGAACTTTACGCTGTCGTTGTCCACATAGGAGGTGGACCCTATCATGGACACTATGTCTCTATAATTAAGACTCAAGACCGTGGGTGGCTCATGTTTGACGACGAGTTGGTCGAGCCTGTTGATAAGAGCTTCGTGCGAAACTTCTTTGGTGGTGAGCCGAAGCCTGGCGTGCAAGACGCCAGACAACTTGCTTGTGCTTATGTGCTGTTTTACCAAGAGACAACAGTGGAAGCCGTGCAACGAGAACAGGAGGCCGAGGCCAGACAGGCTGCCGCTGCTGCTAGCATGCCAAACAGAGACTCGGTCTCGAGAGAGACACAGGGCGGCTTGATGATCAACGGTCTCCGCAATACACATACAATGCAGTCACCGATTGAGGAGGAGCCCAGTGCCTTCGCAAATCTTGCTCACGCTTCTACCGCTCCAGCTCTATCACAGCAACGCTCAACCTTCAGTGCCATGTCGACATCACCTTTCCTCGGCTCTGGTTTCGGGTCTATGGATAAGAAGGCGGCGAAACAAGCGGAAAAAGAGCGCAAAGCGCAAGAGAAAGAAGCTCGCAAGCTCGCAGACGCAAAGAGAAAAGAGGCAGCCGAGGCGACGAGGAACGCTTGGAAGAAGCAAAATGAGGACTACCTTGCTGCCATTGAGCTCAGCAAGCAAACGGCTGCTGAAGAGGCCACTCGCGCAGGAAATGCTGCTCCTGACATGTCAACACCGATAGCGACCCCAGCAGCACCGGCAACAGATGGAAAAGATCGACCAGGCCTCAGCAGATTCAGACACAGCTCGATGAGTCTACGTCAGAAACCAAAGTTCTGGACATCAGGCAAAGAGAAGGAACCTGGAAGCCCAATGCCAACACAGGCCGAGGAAGCCACCAATACAACAGGTGGGGAGAAGGACGTCAAGAAGAACCGTTTTAGTCTGGGCAGAAAGAAGTCGACGGTCATGTGAAGATCAGTGTACATATACCATACTAGGCCTGTTCGCGCAGGTTGTGTAATGCACGGGGCAATCTTGGACATATACAAAAGGACAGTGTGGTGGCGTTCTCATTGCACTTCTTGGTTGTTGGCAGCTTGATTCTATGTTGATGTTTTGTTCGATTATCATGCATGTATTTGAGGACCGGCTTTTGACTCAATCTTTCACTCTACACAAGGTGCTTTGTCTTCGTTCGGGCGTGAAGCGTGTCCTTTTCAAAGCAAAAGGTTGGACAAGCAGCTTGCATCGGCTGACAATGCATCGGCTCCTCCAGGTGCAGGCATAACATGCCGTCTTCGCAGCTACTGTATCGAGCGCGTTCTCATTGTGGGGGTTCTGAGGAGAGATTGAGGTTGTGGTATAGGTTTCATTGGTCGTTCTAAGGCGCAGTTCTCGTACATGTGCTCATCCCAGTATAAGTTCGTAGACGATGATTAGAGTGTTGATGACGATTAGCGGTACTGTGAGCCCTGATGTCAGCTCCGTCGTGCCTATAATGCGAAAAGAGATGGGAAACGTACTCCTCATCAGGGTGCGGACAGATGCAATCAGGTTGATGACTTTTGACTTGACGCTGGTGTTGTCTGCCGGGCCACCGAATGCGGGCTCTTGTTGTACGGATCCCCAGCCAACNNTGCGCGTATCTTGTTAGCCTTGTTTGTTCGAGGGTCGGGGCGTATGCTCAGAGCAATGCGTACTTCTGGCGAGGAAGCGGTCCTCGGAGAGGATGGCTATTGCGTTAACCAGCAATACCGAGANCTGAGAGGATACATGTGTTAGCTTTTGGTGCGCGCCCATCGAGTCGCATTCATGCTTACCATAGAACAGGCCTCCAAGACCAAAGAAAAACATGATGTTCTTGTATGCGACTGTGAAGGTCAGGAGATGGCTGCGCTCAAAGCAGCAACATGTCTCCTTGTCCCCACCACGCGTTGCAGCCGTCCTCCGCACAAGTCGTCGACCGAAGCTGTCCTCACTTCGTAATTGCCAAGAACTGCACCATGCCTTGCGAACTCATAGGTATGTCTCGATTTACATTCATCATAACTATCTACTTCTCGGCTTGCTAAAATCATGTTCCCACAGATGTCGTTCTGCTTGGCCTCCTGCCGTCGACCATTTTCGTGCATCTATGGTTGGCTCTATTCACCAAGGTCGAAGAATCGTTCAACATACAGGCCATCCATGATACTTTGATTCACGGTATCCCAACACGCAATGCTGCCGCCTTTTTCAATTCTCACTATGACCACTTCACCTTCCCTGGACCTGTGCCGCGCACCTTCGTTGGTGCTGTTGTCATGTCCGGCTTGACTAGACCTTTGCAGATCATCATGAACATGCTGTCATTAGAAGTTGTTGACAAGTTCACCTTCCAGCTTGCCGGTAAGACGACCACTCAAGGCATTTTTGTGTCTCTTATTTCTGATGTGTTACAAAANGCAAGAGGAGTGCTCGGGCTGCTGAATGCAGCAGCTCTCGTTCAATTCAAGCGTGCAATCGACACAGCATATGGCAAAGTTGCAGGAAGATGGTACATCATACTCCAAGCCTCGCAGTTTCATGTCATGTTCTATGCATCTCGCACCCTGCCCAACATGTTTGCGTTTAGCATCAGTAAGTCTTGCCCCTTGATCGAGCATCTTCCCACCCTGACCGTATCAGCGACCTTGGCATTGTCCAACCTCATCTCTGCTCAGGCAGTCGCAACACGCACACAAAAAGGTTCGAAACGCAGGCGTCTGGCTCTCTATCTCCTCACTGCTTCAGGAGTCATATTCAGGTCAGAGATCGCCATCCTGCTGGCTATGCAGACCCTATACTTGCTACTACAGGGTCGAACTTCTTTGGTCGAAGAGGTCATCCCCGCTGGAGTCTTCGGCCTTGTCATCGGACTTGGTGTCACAGTCTCGGTAGACTCTTACTTCTGGCAACGCTTTCCACTGTGGCCGGAGTGGATAGGATTCGTGTACAACACCATCCAAGGCAAATCCTCCGACTGGGGTGTGAGTCCATGGCACTACTATTTCATCAATGCCATCCCTCGTCTNTTGCTGAACCCAATCTCATGGTCACTTTGTATACCGCTAGCTCTGATCAATCGCGCTACCCGCAAGACGAGCTTGGATACCATGATTCCGCTGCTCGCTTTCGTGGCCATCTACAGTGTTCTGCCTCACAAGGAGTGGCGTTTTATCATCTACATCATCCCTGGCCTTACTGGTGTCGCAGCCGCAGGAGCGTCATGGATCTGGACCCGCCGATCCAAGACTCTTCTCTACCGTCTCTTGAGTTTGGGTCTTGTCTGCTCGACCTTGTTGTCTTTTGCTGGTAGCTTGAGTTTGCTCTATATCTCCAGTCTGAACTATCCCGGNGGTGAAGCTCTTACGCGTCTCCACGAGGTTGCGACCAGTGTCAAACCGGGCCAGACTTGGGTATACATGGACAATCTTGCCTGCCAGACTGGTGTGACTCGATTCCTGGAGAAGGATGCAGGATCAAATTTTATGTACGACAAGACCGAGAACCAAACAATACTGTTGGATCCAGGCTTCTGGCAAAAGTTCGACTATGTGCTTGCAGAAGATCCAAAGCGCATCATTGGTAGCTGGGAGGTCGTTGACACCATCTACGGATATTCTGGCATTGGTCTCGGCAAGTTGGCTGCAGATCAGGATAGTGCACCTCTTCTCTCGACACGTAGTGTCATTGCTCAGCCTCTGAACAAGTTGCTGCAGATCTACAACCAGGTAGCGCGTACGGCAAGCCAGAAACTGACTGGCGGACGATGGCCCATCATAAAGATGGAACCAAAGATTTACATTTTGAAATCACAGTAACCATAGTTCGCTGACATGTATCAAAAGTTTGGCTTTCTCGAACAACCCAGACAAATGTTATATACCACCACCACATCTAAACATAATTCGCCACCTCGATCAAATTCCCATCCGGATCTCTGGTATACACACTCTTCAGCTTGCCCACAGCACCAATCCTATCCACCACTTCGCCCTCCTCCAAAACCTCCAATCCTTCTTTTTGTAGTTCTGCCAAGACGTCTGTGATTGGAGTGCTGGTTATAAAGCACAGGTCTGCGGTACCGGGTTTTGCGAGAGTGGCTTTGGGCTCAAATTCTGCGCCTGCCTGGTGTAGATTCAATTTATGGGTGCCGAAGGAGAGGGCGTGTCNTGTATTTTTCAAGTCAAGTATTAGTATAGGCTTTGTATATACGACATAAACAAGGTATAAAACTTATGGCTTTGTGGAGAGTTGGAACATGAAAATGCAGGAAGAACGTCAGGATATATGGCTTTTGCCACCGTGGATAACACACCTCTCTACTCCTGGTGCATCTTTGGAAGAGCGGAAGACTTCATGTTTCATGCCCAGCAGATTGTAGAACTTGACTGTCGCGTTGATGTTGCGGCAGGTCAGGACGACGTGGTCTAGGGCTTTGACTGCAAATGGCATTATTGCTAGAGATGTCTGTCTGATTCGAAGTATGGAACGTAAAGAAATGTAATATTGTTACAGAAAGGATCAAATGGTCGTACGGATTGATATGCTGCTTGCGAATGCAACTGCGGGGCTCCCAAACCTTGTTTTGGCAGGATAGCCGATGAACAATATGGAAATGGAAGGAGCGATAGAGATACCAAAAGTTGCATTTCTTGTCCCGGAACATCTAGGTGAGAACAAAAGAGGAAAAGAGGGAAATTGCGATATAGCAAGATCACAGCCACGAAGGTCTCCTCGCTGGTGTACCGAATCGCAAGCTATCATCCTTCAGCAGCTCAGTTGAATGCACAACCTCAGTCGTCTTCACAATACTCGGCAAGTGAGTCATCGAGTCGTAAACTTGTCCCCATGGTATAGTCGTCTTCAAGCTCTTCAGAGTCTGCGACCCATTCTCAAGACGATTCAGTCGATGGCTAGGTGACGATTCCGTTCTGACCGAACATATCAATCCGCATCTTGCCAACAACGCCTCGTAAGGTGTCCGGAGATGGATAGCTAGGCCGGCTATAATGCTGAGGTTTTGCTCGATCTGCCACCAGGTTGTTGGTGCTATCAAGTCTCTGAGAGTGTCCTCGGTCATGCGGTAGTTGCGTAGATATACCATGTTGGCGACTGAGGACATGGTGACGAACAGGCCTACTCCGACCAATAGACCCAATGCGACCAACTCGTGTATCGGACGATTCGCGCCTCTGACCAAAGTGACAGGTGTGAGGGAGAGAAGTATACTCGTGATGACTCCGAAACNCTGATTTATGTCAGTCAAACTTCTTACGACGAGGTTAATGTCTTCCTTACCCAACGTAACATGACCACCAAGTTGTGTCCTCTCCGGTGGCCAGCACTGCGCTTCCACACTATCGTCCCATAATGCAGATGTTGGCCGGCACTGTACAATTTGAATGATATTGCCCGCGATCGTACAAACGACCTGTACAAAGAGTATCCAGCAGAACACCCATCGCCACTCTCGATCCTGTCTTAATCTGAGAGCAGTCCAAGCAATTGAACATTTAGCCAGGCAGACCGACCACATGCAGATTGGTTGTACGAGAAATTCGAAATACCGAGCCTTTACTACTCTTGCCGAGTCCACAAACACCGTGTGTCTACCCAGGCCGTAGTGACAGCCGATGCCAGCGAGGACGAAGTCTACTATTGCTAGTATNNCTGTATAAGTCAGATCATGATGCCCAAAGAGCGAGAAGCATCATGTTGATACTACCAGAGCTGCAGTGATCGTGCCATCGGTCAAGACAAGAGGCGAAGAGTGACGGGCTCGTATGCGGATACCATACAGCAACAGCGACAATGCCAAAGTTATTGTTGCGGGGACCAATAATGCAGCCTGCGTGTTGTTGTCGTGTCCAGCAAACTGCTGCTGCGGCTGATCGACAGACATTTCGTGCTATCTCGTGAGGCGCAGCTCGTTTTCAAGATTGGTTCCAGAGACTCGATAATCAGCGGAGCCAGAATGGAAATCCAAGAAATCGAGAGACAGGAACGACGAGACCCTTTTGTGGATGCTGAGATCCCAGAACCACATGGCAAGGGCACCATCCGCAACTAATAGGCGGCGACAAGTACGTGCTTTTCCCATACCAGTGGAAAGAGCTTCATGCATAAGCTTGAAATCATGTCTCAAGCTCGATTGGCTTTGGTATCGTGCGAATATCTCTCAAAGGGAAACCGGATTCAGAAACGTGGAGATTGAGTTGCATTCGCTCTGCTTTGGCGTCCTGCAAGTGTATCTTTTGGGAAAGACTCATGCATGTGGTCCACCACATGGCTTGCGGTGGTGATGAGAGCCTTGATGCGCGTGGAACAAAAGAAGGTGATGACCTACAAGTCGAGCCTGGGCATGAGTCGTGTGCTCCTTCCAGAAAACATCTTCATCTATGCAAGGGCAGATTAACATATCGAACTGCCCAAATCAAGAGCAAAGATCTGGACGATGTGCCGCATATTGCACTACGGCATGCATGACTTGACTTGACTGTTCAGCTCTGGCTTCCAACTTCCACGGCCTGACGGTCAACTGCAGTTCTGCTCGCAGGCCGTGAACGAGGCGTCGAATCCATCTTGGGGGTCTTCGGGACGATACACAATGACCTCGGCCAAAGGACTGGTCTCGAATGCTCGCGGCAGATACCTTCTTCTCGCAGATAGGGCAAGCATCAACAAGAGGGCGGACCAGGAGCAGGCGGCTCAGGCCTAAGCTCGACAAAACAGGCAGCCGATCTGATGTTCACGGGATTTGCAGCAGAGATTCGCAAGAGCGAAGGCGCGGGTCGGCACCCGGGCCCCCGTCGAGACCCCACACAGAGAGATGAAACAAGACACTGTCACTTCTTTCGATGTTGAGCGACCAAAACAACCTGTCTTCTCACCGTCTTCAAGCCGATCTCAGAAGCGCCAGATGATATTCTGGAGGAGAGGCGATTACAATGAGAGACCGGAGCAGGGTGCCCTTTGATACTAATGGCTTGGCCAAAAAGCAGGGCATAGACAACTACTCGGCTAGTAGATTGATCGCCAGGTACCATGCCACCGTCAGAGATAGAAATCACTATTTTCGTGTTCTTACGCCAGAACAATTGCCATCTTTAGCGACTCGATGCACACGCCTAGAGTATTACCTTGCTCCGTTGAGGATTGGGCCTTTCATATCATCCGTGAGCCGACCACGATCGCTGGCACTGCAGCAAGAATCTCTTATAAACCACCATTTGGCCCGTGAGCTGCAGCTTCGTGAGCCGCTCTTTCCAGAAGGCGGGCCTTTTTCGTTGCTCGGATTACGAGAGAGCACTCTGCGATGCATGCTTTTCTGCAGCAGCAGGGAAAGACCTCTCTGCAAGTGGGCCACCAGCCCTCAATGATCGTCATCTGCGCCAAATAGAGAAGAGAAACAGATGACTAGCCTCACCTATATAGGTAAGCCCTTCGACTGCTCAACTCGCTTCTCAGGTTCTCAGAATCTACCACACTCGCTATCTCTTGTGATCATTCGTCGCATTCGTTTGCTCGAAGTCTGATTCACCACATTCGCTTTTGCACTTACCGATTATACACCACGAAGACACAGCCAACATGCATTTCAAAGCTTCTATCGCTGCTCTCGCCTCCGTCAGTGCTCTGGCATCTGCCCAGGCACCCAGCATTGACCAATGGACGCAATCCGAGATCAACAACGGCACTGCTTGGAAAGAGGTCACTCAGATCGCCAGGGACAATCAATTGTACAACCTGGGCACCCGCCAGAACTCTCCTTGCCAGTGNGGGGCTATGGATGTTAGGAGAGAGTTCAGGGACATGTCCAAGGAGGATCGCAAGTCCTTCACCGATGCCGCTACATGCCTCATGAACACACCTCCCCAGCGCATGCCCAAGGATCAGGCTGCAAACTATCCTGGAATCAAGTCTCGCCACGACGAGTATGTCGCGACACATATCAATATGACATTTTCCATCCACGCGACTGCGTCTTTTCTAGGTTGGCACAGACACTACATCAAGCACTACGAGCAAGACTTGAAGAACCTCTGCGGCTATACCGGTACCCTCCCATACTGGAACTGGGCCAAGGACGCCTCTGCTCCCCAAGACTCGCCCCTCTTTACCGGCGATGAGTACAGCATGGGCTCCAACGGTAAATACATTTTCAACCGCAGCGACACCTACCTTTACACCCAAGGCGTCAATATGCCTCCCGGCACCGGCGGCGGCTGCGTCGAGAGCGGCCCCTTCTCCGACATTACCCTCAACCTTGGCCCCCTGGACTTGCCCAACTCCAAGAACGTCAAGAGCAATTATGAATACAACCCTCGCTGTCTAGAGCGCGACTTCAACTCCTTCTTTACCGAGCGCTACAACACCTTCTCCAACGTCACTGAACTTGTTCTCGAAAGCATCTACCTCGAAGACTTCCAGGATAGGATGCAAGGCTATGCCGCTGGAGACGCCTTTGGCGTGCACGGTGGAGGCCATTGGGGCATGGGAGGGGCGGCCGCTGACTTCCACTCTTCACCTGCTGACCCTCTTTTCTTCTTGCACCATGGTATGATTGATAATGTCTGGACTACATGGCAGAATCTGGACATCTACCGCCGTCAATTCATCATCAAGGGAACTTCGACACTTGATAACAATCCTCCTAGTGCTGAGATGACTCTGGACGATGTTATTCCTTTTGGTTTTGTTGCTGAAGACCGTATCTTCCGCGAGTTGATGGATACTTTTGCCGAGGGTTACTGCTACCGCTACGAGTAGACGATATCGTCTTTCTGCCTTCTCTGCTGTAGTCGGCCCCAAGTCTGGACCCTTCGCAAGCAAAGGGCCTGCCACCTCAACGATCACGGCCACTTCAACAATTCATGATAGAAGATCTTTATAGATCGGTCGTCCGATAAGAGAATCTAAAGAGACAGTTCTATAACGTGTCGCAGAAAAAGCACGACGGCAGAAGGTCCGCAAACAAAAGTTTTACTGGTAGTATCGCGCTCGATATGTTCATCAATCCGCCATATTTTGTTGTTCACCTACCCATACCTGGAATCCATGATCTGACCAATCGGATCAATGATTGTTGAGGTGGCCATGATCGTTGAGGTTGCAGGTACTTAGCTTGCTGAGTAATTCAGACTTGGGTACGACTAGAGGAAAAGCAAACTCTTTCTGTACATACTTCATGTCCTCCCACCAATCAATGGGACTATTATAGACTTTTATTATCAATGAACGATTCAAAAGAATGTTTTGTTGTTCCTTTCATTTGATCGAAAGGGGTGTGTATCAAATTCTTCTTACCACTTCTTCTATGCTGCTCCTCCGTAAACATTTCTGATCCACTCGACCCAGACGCCAATATCGCCTACGAGCTCCAGAGCCTTTGCCATCTTCTGAGCTGCCTTGTCCTGCTCCTCTTGACTGCCTTTAACCACGTTTTGCGACAATACAACCACATGACCATCCGCAGAGACACTGGCACCAAGGCTCGCCAACCCGCCTTCAACTCCACTGACCGGGAACACGAATTCCAGAGTCGGTGAGGGTTGTGTGGACAACGAAATATCAACTGCCACAGCATTTCCTGTGTTGATGTTGGTTCCGCTGAGCAGATCGGCTAGTGAGAATGAAGGTTCATCTTGTGAAGGTGCAGGGCTGCTTCCCTCAAGGAAGGTGCCTTTGAGTAGGCTTCCCAGATAAGCCCATTGCCGCAGCACAGGCAACAGCGCAACCACCTGACGGGGATGTGCAAACGGGATGGACGTCAGCACATAGCCAAAGTCCTGTTTGGGCACATAAAGCGCATTCTTGTGCTGCACGCTCGTACCATCAGGAGTGAGCACATTCGTGGTGGTCGAAGCGGCGGACCCAGAAGATTGAAGGGGCTTGTTGAGCAGTGGCACATCAGATGGTTTCTGGAGGAGCGATCCTTCGTAGGTGCGCTGCATGTCCGGGATATCGGACACGACGCTGGCGGCACCAACAGATTGCAGGATGGCGGCAGCGGCTGTCCAGGGCATAGCGAGTGGTGGATTGAGTCTTGCTACGAATCGTACGGCGGGCAGCTTTTGAGCACCTGTATTGGGATTGTTGTCTATAGCCATAGCATCGGTGTTGTTTTGATTGCTGTCGGAGAGGTATGTGGGGGCCGGGTCCTGCCAGTCGATACTTTGCGTACCAGAGAGCAGGTCAGTGGGATCGGTTGTCTCTTCGGCCGATTTGAGAATACGGTCTGCGATCCAGGAAGACGAGACGCGGATAGAGGAGTACGGGTCGGGAGTTCCGGCTTCGGCTGTGATGTCAAGTGCAAAAATGGTATCCTCGTTTTCTTTCCGTGGTGTCTCTGATGGCTTGGGGTCAAGGTCCATGGCGGATGCGTCTTTTGCAGTTTCTGGAGAATATGATGGGTATACGTTGCTCTTTTCCATCCAGTAGTCCAGACTCAAGCCAATTTTCCTACGCGCATGCATCTGAGGGCGACCACTTCTTTTGCACAAGACATGTCGCTCTGCCCTCAATTCAGAATCTCCACGCTTTGCTTGAACGATGGTGCGGGCTGCCTGTTTCTCGTGTTCGTAAAGCTTTCTCAGACTTTCATAGACGCCGGTGATCGCTTCGAAGCAGTTGAGCTGATCGTACACACTGAGTTTGTCCAATCTGGCCAGAGTTTCTAGATTCGCAGCGAAGCGGTCGAGTTTGGTGTTGATGGCAGAAACGCCAGGTGGAGGTGTCAGATCTTTAATAAGTACGCTTGCGGCAGCAGGTTGGTGAGCGGTGACAGCCTGGTCTTGACTGGAGAAAGAGAGGTCGATGTGGGTGGGAAGGTTGTCCTTGAACTGGAAATCAATCAAGACATTGTTCTTGCCTGCTACAGCGACAGGCCTGTTCCCCTCGAATTTGCGCGCCTCCCTCTTAGCCTCGACCTCGACATCCAGTCCTGCCCATCGTCCGACTCTTCTCACGCCCTCTTCGCTGACTCTGCCAAAGCGTCGATGATGCTGAGGACCCAAGAGTTTTGTGAGAAGCGTGTCTAGCTTCAGCCTGCGTTCCTCGTCTTGGTTGGGCTTGTGGGAGGAGATGCCCAGATCGGACAGACTCAAGTTCATGGGTTGTGAAGTGGCAGCGGCATCGAGCAGAGCAGACGGGGTGCTCATGTCGAGACCAGCAAGGGCAGCGGGCGAGGCAAATGCGAGCAGATTGTTATTCGGCGAGGCGGCCAGCAGATTGTTAGACATGGCTGACAGTGCATGGATGCTGGAATTGGACGTCTGGCTCAAGCTGCTGGTCATGGCGATACCACCCGTTGCGGGCTTGGAAGTCGCGGCATGCTGTGGTTGGGCCGTGGTGACGAGGGCGGCTTTGTTCGCCGTCGAAGGTACGCTGCGAGGGGTGATTGTGTTGGCGTGGGCAGGGTTGCTGTTAGTGAGTTGAGGCTGCGAATGTTTGCTGAGCAGACTCGCGCTGCTCGCATTCGGCGTCGTCATGGCGCTTTCCTTCGCGTCGTCGGGACGTCCTTGTGCTTGTGTAGGCGTGTGTCTGCCTTGACACGCACCATCCTCTACTCGCCGACCAACTTTCTACCGACTCTACCAGCTGCCGGCGACGTCTGTACTCTAGCTCGCAGCTGCAGGCGCGGCGGATATCGTGTCCGTCACATGCAACCACCACCCACTTTAGCCAACTCACGATTATTCCCGTCTCCGCCCTTGACCTCCGTATCTACCCGCTGCTTGCGCCATCCCCATCTGCTCCAGCAACACGTACCCACACCGCAGCCTCCCATCTTTATCTAGCTCTCACTTCACTTGGCAATGACCTTGATGTTCGGATGAAATATGCAATTCGCTACAACCAACAAAAACTAAAAAGGTACCACGGGTCTAACATATCCCGCGTACAAGAAGCACACCTGCCTTCCATTCTCCCCTTGCTGTATAAAATTATCGCCATCCAATTCTCTGCTCTCTGTCTTCCGTCTGTCCGTTTACCTTTTGCTTGCCGTGGTCGCGTGAAATATCCCATTTAGGGCTTGGAAATGGGCACAACCATTTCGAGGTCAACGTTCTCGGCCGTCATGGCTGTCTTGTGAACGTTGGCACCCTCGACCTTGCCACAGAGGGTCTCGACAATGATACCAGTGATCTGGTAAGGGTCGGCGCTCGAGGCCGGTCTGCGGTCCTCGAAGTAGCCCTTACCCTCCTCGGCCACGGCACGGTTGACACGGACACTTGATCCGCGATCGGCGACACCCCAAGTGAACTTGTCCATCGATGCTGTCTCGTGCTTGCCCGTCATACGGAGAGCGTTGTCCTCACCGTACACATCCATGTGCTCCTTGTGACGCTTGGCCAGCTTCTCCATGGCCTCCTCAATCACCTTCATGCCGCCGTCTTGACGCATGGCCTCTGTTGAGACGTTGGTGTGAAGACCAGCACCGTTCCAGTCTCCAGGGATGGGCTTAGAGGCGAGCGTAACCTTAACACCAAAGTCTTCGGCAACACGGTGAAGGATGAAACGGGACATCCAGAGCTCGTCACCAACTAGATAGCAATGTCAGTCTTGGATCTAGGTGCTTCCTGGCAGTAGACACGACTCACGGTTGATACCGGTGCAAGGACCGACTTGGTACTCCCACTGGGCGGGCATGACCTCAGCGTTGGTACCCGAAATGTTGATACCGGCGTAGAAGCAGGCCATGTAGTGAGCCTCGACGAGATCGCGGCAGAAGACCTTGCCAGTACCGACACCACAGTAGTAGGGGCCCTGGGGAGCGGGGAATCCGTTCTTGGGCCAGCCAAAAGGCCAGCCGTCAACATCGAGGAGGGTGTACTCCTGCTCGAGACCGAACCAGAAGCCTTCCTTGGCGTTGGCCTCCATCAGGAGAGCAGCGTCGTGACGGAAGTTGAAGGCATTGGGCTTGCCATCAGACATCCAAGTCTCGCACATGACGAGGACGTTAGGCTTGCCGCGGAAGGGGTCGTCGAAGACGGCAACGGGGCGGAGGTAGACATCCGAGTTGTTGCCAGGGGCCTGGCCTGTTGACGAACCGTCAAAGTTCCATTCTGGCAGCTCGTCGAGACCAACACGGCCCTTGGCGACTTGCTCGTCGGAGCGGTCAACGGTNNCTGCAATCCTTGTCAGTACAAAATTTGCATGAGGCATATACCGAAAGTCGCTCGCGGTGCGCGGTTTTTGGATGCTAGCCATTTAGGTGGGGTGTTGATCCGCACGAGCGCGCGACTTTCTGCTTGTGTGACTGACCTTGCACTTGGATCTCAGGCCATTGGAGCCATCGATCCAGATGTACTCAGCAATGATACGCTTAGGCGACTGCTCAAGGCTCAGGTACTTTTGAGCTGTGGTAGTGGTCAGCGAAGCTCTCGAAGAGCACATTGCTGTGCTTCTTCTGAGATGTCCTCACAGTCAAAGTGTTGGAGAGATATGCTGAATCCGGCTGCGCGCAGTGGTCAGTGGCTGTTGGGTGTGTGAAGAAGGGCTTGTTTGGCAGTGACTCACCATGATGACGGTTGTGGATGTGTGTGTTGACTTGGGAAGTCGATTAAGATAGAGACAAGAAGAATAGATGCACGCTGCTGGGGATAGAGGGCAAGCGAATGGATCGAGGAAGGATATGGGACGGGATTGGAGAATGAAAGCAAAGGTCGGAGCAAGGACAAAGGCTGGGGAAGTTATTTGAACCAGGAAACACAAGAGCGAGCAGTTTTGGGTGTTGACCACGCGAGCTCGGCCTGCGATAAGAGTCCCTGCCTAACAGGTACTTCATTCAGCCGCCCGCTCGCACCTGCCGCGCCGACGACGCCATCGTTGCATCTTCGCCGAACCACTAACAATGCCATATCAGTCTTTATTGACACCCCTCTGACCCCTCGACTCCTACACACTCCCACTTCCCAATCGCTGCTCAACTCTGGTGCTATCTCTGCCGTGCTGCTGCCATACCATCTTCATTCACATGTGTACCACACCCACCGGCCGTTCTGAGCCTCTTGACTGTTTCGATCTCCTAAAAGCCCGTCGACTACGTATGTCCCCAAACCTATCCCTCGGCTTTTCGCTTATGACCGGCCTAAAACGCTGGGACCCTTATCGTTGATTCGATGCTGTGTCTATTTTCGTCATGTTTTCGATTCTATCCTTTGTCTGTTGAGTCTATGCCAATGCAGCATTGTTGTCTTTGTTCGCATCCTCCTTGCGCCTTGTTCCTCGCTCCTTCGCAGCCTCGTTCGTCTCGCAGCATGGTGTTTCGTGCTGCAGAAGGATTGCCGGGACAAATGCTGGAGATAGTGGCTTGCACTTTGTCACCGATCCCCAGACTTGATCCATCCAATAAGCTTCTTCCGCCTTTTTGTAGCGGAAACCCGGCGCTGAGGTTCGTGCCTTGTTGAACCCAAGGAATTCTGGAAGCCCATTCCCCAACTCTGTCTCCAGGGTCTCGTTGAACAACGCCGGCCTGGATCTGTATCGAAGAACATCTCTGTCAAGGTTCAACAAAGAAAAGCGTGCGCCTTTGTCTGTAGAGTCAAAGAGAATCGCGACGCCTCTATCGCGCCCTATTCTTTGCTTTGGTTGTTAGACCACTTCGCCGCACAACCTATGTGGGCTTGAAGCCGGGCCTAATCAATTGTGCTTATCGCAGCCAATGGGGTCCCGCACGATTTGATTACAATGACACTGGTCCCCGTGTAACAGTGCGCCCGCCGTTGCCCGAGCACGGAGTGTCTGTCAAGTTTGCCGCCAAGTTTTCCGTCAAGTTTTCCGTCTGCCCTTCCACTAATGCCGCTCTCGGGGCGATATTGACAGGCTTCTTGAAAGTCCGACTCGTTCGTCGACTCTCTGTTGTCCTCTTGAAACAGGTCTTCAACGGTGGTATGCGCATGGGCTGGAATACAGAAAAATGTTGCTCAACCTTCGGTTTCTGCATCCCTCTTTGTCTGCTTGCCCACAACATTGAGTCATGAGCACATAAAAGCAAACATAATTCACGCAAACCGTACAAGAGCCGCGGCCACGACGTTCTTCTCAAGTAAAAGCGTGATTTTATACAGAGCGCCGAGGGTGTATCCTCGGAGTTGTGTTGGACTGGTCACGAAGACGGCGGAGCTAAATCCTGAAGTCGTCAAGCCATTCTGCATTTCTCAACATGTTTGCCGCGCTTGTCTCTCACAGAGCAACTTCAGCACACTCAGCGCAACGTTCGAGAAACATTCGAGGAGGTTGATTATTGCTCATTCAACGACGGTCTTCCTTCCGTCCGCGATCTTGATTTTCCAGAGTTCAGGAAGAAAGCGGATGCATACTTTGCTGGGCTGACGTCCTATTACGAGATATTTATCAGAACTACGACATCGCACACTGTGTTGCAAGGCTTCATCTCGAACTTCACACTTCAGGTATACCGGTCATGTCCTATTGGGCAAGAAGTCCTTTCTAGCTTGGATTACGCAAAGAAGCAAAGCCTCCCGGTTCACAGTATTACGAGATGAAATTGTCCCCGGAAAGCGCAGCTCGATCTGTTCATCGATCTCGCAAAAGACATTTGCCTCGACGCTTCGGCTGCGCTCAGCACTCTTAGAGACCTTGCCTGGTACCGCCGTCTACAACAGGGCCCTTCGCAGAATACATTTGCCACTCACCAACACCACGACATGAGGTTGATGTGCGGCAAGGACACTATCTTAGGAAGCAGCAAACACAACACAAGACCTAACTCCACGAAGATCGACATACCGGATGTCAATCCAATCCGAGCTGAGGGTAGGATTGTCAGTGAACGCCTCCAATATGTCCATACAACACAGCATGTCCTGAAGTGGCGGTTTTGATGAGACAAGAATTGGTTTCAATGCTATGTCCTCGCGGCTAGAACACGTTTCCAACATATTACAGTAAGTATGCGTAGCATCGACAAAATGATATTTTCCTTATGTTCACTGCCTACCCCTTCACTATTCTCGTTGTCATAGGGGGAAAAAAGATACCATAAGTGCACGTGTCGGTGCACACTGTTCGGTATGGCCAACGCGCACGATTATGTTCTCATGTTCACAACGTGCTTGCCCATTCACTCCACGTGCGCGCACGACAACCCGTCTTTGCGAGTTATTGAGATGGTAAATTCGAAGCAGCAACTCTGGCAGCGTATCGGGGACGAAGAGCAGCTCATCTCGCACGTGAAAGAGACAGTGGTGGGTTGGCGATAGAATGACTGTTCCAACACGTTCGAGACGTGTCTGAGTCTTTCCCAGCTCCTTGAACTTTTCAGCTTCTTCGGTCTTTGTGCAGTCAAAGTCACTTGAGCACTCGCGCGCAGCGGCGCAATGTGTTTGGTACACACCCCGTACTACCACTTGTGTGGCCATTATGGCCGCCCAGTTGTCGCACCTAATGGCCGATGTGCACGCGCAGAGCGCACGCCAGGAGCATGTTGGGAGCCACAAGATATTGGCATCAGGTCTCTGGAAGCAATGTGCACCAATTGCGAGCGCTTCGCAAAGACTGCAGAAATTCACCAACACGACACTTCCACAATCGGCCCTGTTGATGTTGGCAAGTTCAACCAGCTGGTAAAGCTACACAAGCAGACATGCGACCGCCGGTACTGTCCTCTGCTATTCGTACTGTTGTTGTCATTCGCTGACAACAGATACAGCGCAAGCGAAGCAAGCACCTCTTCTCCAATCACATCCACCGCGTCTCTACCACCTTCAAATGATCGGGATTTTCGCAGACCCAGCATAGCCAGTGAGACCTCTATCACCTCTACCGCAGCCAGCACAATGTCTACCGGCGGACGTCCACCAATTCTCAGCATTCCGGCTTGGACAAAGGTTGAAGAGTGGAACAAGCAGAACATGAAAAATCAACACATTGGATGACTTGCATTTTGCTGAATGCATACTGAGAGAAAACTATCACACTGCTCCCGCCCCAAACCATCCCATCTCATGACTCTATCAAAATGCAAGAATGTTACCAAGAAATGCAACGTTCCAGTGAGAGCCTATCAGCAGCAGGGCTCTCAGTGGACATCTGCAGAATTGCAAAACTTTTGTGCATTTTTATGGCTATCCAAAGTAGTTAGCGTTGCATCTTGGAGTAAGGGAGATTGCAAAGATTACATACCCCTTGCTTTGTCGCTCACCCCTATATGAAGGGCTCTCTCTGGACATCTACAGAATCTAACAAACTTCTGTACATTTCTATGGCTATATTCTTGGGTCAGCATTGGATGTGGGAGTCCGGGAAGTATTGTTAAGTGTATACCTTTTCTTTTCTTTGCTTATTCTCTCCTATGCATCTTTAGCGACGTGGTAGGAGCCCCGTTGTCGATGCGGTCGTGCTTTCTCTCTATACATCCCGGGTTAGTCCAAGTTAAGAATCCATAGTCAACTGACGTACTTCTTGACTGTGCGATTGCAGCCTGCGCAGTGTCGGGATGGTAGAAGTTATAAGGGAGCAGACGAGGAACAGGGGGACCGGCGACGTCGAGCACCGGGTACTGTCTAGCGCGCGAGGCAGGCGAGCTTTGCGCAGATGGCTGGGTCGGTGTCGCAGCCGTCGACATCTCATTCCTGCTACTGTTGTTGCTGTTGCTCATGTCTTTGCTAGTAGCATCGCTTCCCGGGCTCATCTCGACGCGACTCTTAGGTCCCCTGCCCTTTTTGATCTTCTTTCCGGACTTTGA
This sequence comes from Aureobasidium vineae, assembly GCA_903819635.1. NCBI lineage: Eukaryota > Fungi > Ascomycota > Dothideomycetes > Dothideales > Saccotheciaceae > Aureobasidium > Aureobasidium vineae. The sequence continues at coordinate 948,443 of CAIJEN010000014.1, forward strand.
GCCTTTTTCCCATGGCTTGAGAACATCACTTTCGATGCTCGTAACGATCTTTGTGTGTTCGATTGCCGGGTGAGAGTCAGTAGAAAGAGATTGTTCGCCATATGGCGCATAACACGGGGCGAAAGAAGGACCATCGAGCGAATTAGGCAACGTCCAGAGGCCAAAAGGTGAGCTTTCGCTCTGGTAGGTGAGTCTTGTGACTCGCATACTGACGATGTTCTTGTAAGCATCCATCTTTACTGGTTGTGTATCTCTGTCAGTTTCCTATGTCGAATGGGTCATAATGTAAGTGTAAGTGGTTGACGCACAAAGAGTAAGAAGAGAAGAGGCCGATCACAAGAAGCAAGTGAGGTTACTCGAACGACAAGAGAATGGTCGTCGGGGGTGAATCATGGGACACGAGTCGAGGGTCGATGTAGAGACGACTAGGGGTCGGCACTGGGATGAGTGAAAGGTCGACACAAGACGGACAGGACGGTATGTTGTCGATCGCAAAAGACAAGTGAGAGGCCGATGCAAAGACGAAAGTGAGGTCGACGTTCGACGGAGAGACGACGGAATGGTACGGGGTGATTATAGGAGACAAGTGAAAGGCCGGTAGAGGGGCGATGATACGGTCAATTCAGAGACAAAAAGACGATCGTCGTTGGTCACAGCAGTCGGAGTATGTGTTTGCACCCTTGTGGATATGAGATATGTCTTCGAGGGTCCGTCGAGTAAGACAGGCAAGTCTCAAGCTTGACGAGACAACATGAGACAAACAGGGACATCCCCGGGCACCGAAGAGTGTCACATTATAGCTATGAAAATGCACGATACTCTACAGGAAGGAGTGGCATCCATTGAGAGAATGCTATTCTAGGAGATGGTCGCGTTCCCGTTTGGAAAGCAATTGTGCATTTTTATAGCCAACTATAGCACCACGTATCGTCTTGGGAGAGTCGTCAACTATAACATTGTGACAGTCTCTAGCACACAGGAAGGTAATCGTCCCGATACGTGTAATGTTCACCCGTTCATAGCTTCCCAGCCTTCGAGACCCCTTTCCCATCTGTCATCATCCCACATGTCCATCTGACCTGCAGAATTGAGTCTATACACCATCTTCGGGCCTTGTTGACTCCATTGCACATCTTCCCCCTTTACAAAACGTGCGAAGACTGTATTCAGGTCTTTGAGAATCTTCTTCTCCTCTGCAGTCAAGCCCTGACCCAAGCCAGCGCCCCAGAACCAGATTGCACGATCCGTAGAATGTGTGACTTTCCACTCTGGAGGCGCAATGTTGTCGGCACACTTTGCACGCCACTCGATGCGGTAGCGAAGAAGATCTTTGCCCACAGTCAATCCGCCTTGAGAAAGACGAGCCGCAAATCCGCGTTCAAGATCGTGCACTTGCACATCGGCATACAGACGACCGAACAAGTCAGGCCAGTCTTCAGCAAATGCAGGTAGTCTCTTGCCTGGTACACGAAGTCCCATGAGCTTCTTGACCTTGGACTCTGGGTAGTCCGCGACAAGACGTTCGTAAACAGCATCATAGCTCCAGTCAGGGTGCGCCACGCCTTTGTTCTGTTAGCTTCCAGCGAGAATCTGGAGTGATAAACTCACTCCGTAGAGGTAGTGCTCATCGCAAACTTCCCCATTCATTATCTTGATTCCTCTGTCCTTCAACTGTTTCGCGAACGAACCGTCGTTTATGCTGCTTATTAGGTTGTCATTGATGAAAGAGCCGTCTGCGACCGGGCGAAATTCATGGAACTTCATGCTGCTCTGGACAGCGACTAATTGACGAGCTGGAGTCTTACGCAGTCGAGACAACTTCTCTGCTGAGCTGTGCGAAAGCGGAATATCGAGCCAACCGAGGAGCTCATCAAATTGCTTCTGACGACTTTCGGTAGAACGAGGCTGAATACCTGGACCATTTGAAAGCATGCAGANCTGCAATATTGTCAGCACGATACATGCAATTAAAAAGCAAGATAACATACCTCTCTTGATGATCGAGGATCTTTGCGGAAGATAGACATCGTAGGCAAGCTGCTGGAACGTCGAATATGAACCAGCCGAATATCCTGCGACGGTGATGTTGTTTTTGTTACCGCCGAAAGAAGCGATGCGATCATGAGCCCATTCCAAGGCCGTGCGCTGGTCCCAGAAGCCAAAGTTTGAGTACGTTTCGCCATTCGCTCTTGCCTCATCTTCTAGCTCTTTGCCTGCCAGAAAGCCGAAGGCGTTAACCCTGTAACCAGGCATGACTACAATGGCTTTGAAGGCTGTCTCGCTCAGTAGTTCGGCTAATGCCTCTGGGGCCATGTTCGGATCNNCTGTAGTCACAAGTGATATCAGTACAGCTGTTTTTATCGGAATATAAAGATCATCAAGAAATCATACTCCGAATTGNNGAAGCCATCCACCGAATAGATAGAAGAATACAGGCCACCCTTCTGCAGGTCGGTCTCCAGAAGGTATCCAGATATTGAGTTGGTGGCAGTCTTCGTTCCAGATATCAGGGTTAGGCAAACCGATAAAGCCTGGCTGTGGACATATCCCGACCTGACCAGTGAATTTGGCAGGCTTGTCTTTAGTACCATAGCGATGTGAGAGAGGAAGAGGTCGAGGTGCTCGAAATCGTTCTGCAGGGGAAGCATATGGGATGCCTCCGAAATAGTGGCAAAGTACGTTTGACGACGACTTGTTGGCCACATTGAGACCTTCGATAAAGCCCAATTCACCTAGGTCTAGTTGATATGGAGAAGTGCTGAAATCGGCCATGTTGAGAAGATTTCGAGACAACGTTCAACCCTGCAATATGCAGTGAAACCTGTGTCTTCTTAGATGCAGGTGCAACCACAATCCAGACGCCTAGGTATGTATTTGATAAGTTCTCTTCGGCCAACACGCCCAATGATGCCTTGCCCGGTTCGCCAGAGCTTGCGCGGGACTGCTTCCGCTCTTTTCGAAAGGCAAGTCGAACCGACAACGACGTCTCCTCACATCCTGCCATCATTATGCTCTCCGAGAGGTCTGAGAACAAGTCACTGTGAGGTATGAGAAAGTAGCAGAGACTAGCCACTAGGTCTTGAAATATGGGGCTACAGATATCGTTCAATGCTTTGACGCCACGGCTTGCGCTCGGCTCCTCGACAGACTATCCTTTCATCAATTATCTACTCGCTCTTTCTTGATCTCTCACCATGTTTTCAATGACCTCTCGGACATGGGAAGCCATTGCTCCTTCTGCTTGGTGAAAGGTTTCAGAACTCATATCATGGCTCGGATGAATTGCAAGCTTCCATGCCAGTAGTAACAAACATGGTTTGGAAGGGCTCTCAGAAACTTGAACATCACAGCGGTCATGGAGAAGTTTCGCTTGCAACTCCCTCTGGGTCACGCTCTCGGGTCTGCAAGTAATCGTGTTCGCACACATACATGCTTGAAACTTTGCTTAAAAGTAGGTAATCGACTTCGGTTCGATTGCTGGACAGCTACGTCTAACATACATCTAGATTGACCGTGTTTTCTGAAAAACTGGATAGTCTCAACACAAGTATCTCGGATATTATGCTGATAATCTTGTCTATACTATCGTATCGGAATGCTAAGGTCCGTCATGCAAAGTCCATTTCTGAATGGTGAGATATAGACAGGCATGACGACTCTCAGTGACTATTCTCTGAGAGCGGGCCAGAAAATGGGAATTAACGGTCAGATCATGCGATCTGGATCTGTTGAGAATCATGTGCGTTCACAACCTAGCTGATTATCTGATCAAGCTTGTGAGCAGCTTTGCTGGCACGCTCGCCAACATAGATCACGCTACATGATTATATCCTGCACTGGCTGGCAACAACAGCATATGCGTCGGACACCACATGACGATTCTATCCCCTGGACTATATGGACAACCTTCCCATCCTTCACCCTCCCTCTCGTTACCACTTCAGTCTTGTTGAAACAACCTGACATACCTGACTTCCATTCAGTCTTGTTAGATTAACACGTTCACAATCACTTGGAAACTTCAGTACAGGACAAAGATGTCTTTGTCTCCATCTGCGCGGGATTTGCGCTTCGTCCAGTCTCATGCTCCAAACACATTCAGCCATCTGTTACCTGAGGAACCAACCATTTCCGAGTCCTCAAAGACAAAAAGACTAGGTGCTTCTGGAGCCGTTGACAGCGGACACGAAGAGACTGACGATGAAGTCCCCTCAGCTCAAGCCCAGCCTCCCAACTCAGTCCAATCAATCAAACCTGAATCTGGCTTCATGCCCGTATGCTCGACACACGATGTCAACGACGCCGGCCAAGGCGTTGTTCGACTCGCAGTTCCGCCCATCGCCGCTGAGGTCATCGCCACATCAGACGGTGATGGAGGGCTCATCACCAGATCCTCGTCACCATTCTCAGCCAAAGTTGACCATGAGTACATGAGCGACAGTGATCTCGTCGAGGATACTTACCGAAAAGCTCAAGGTTATTCGAAACTACCCGCTTCGACAAAAAGAACCTGGGAGACTGAGCGTGCAAACGCTCTCTTCAGAGCAGGCAAACCAAAGCACTTTGAGTGTTCCGAGCATCTCCTGAGCGGCAATCCATGTACCACCCTCCAGGAGTACCTTCCATCAAGATCTGCAGCACGTCCTGTTGTTTCCCCTTTCTTTGGCCACAACAAGCGTGAATGGAACCAGATAATCAAGAGCGTGCGAGTATTTCTATGCAGGAAATGCTACCAGCGCTACGAACACAAGCTTCATCCACACTTGGCGTCCATACAGCTACCTCTTTGTCGAGAGTTGATCGACAGACTCGAGACATGGCGTCCTGGTTGCCTGTTCACAGTTCAGTTGACGAAAGCCATGCAGCAAAAGATCAAGAGATTTGAGGTGAAGATGAATATCGAAGGAGCTGTGAGACAGGATGTAGCGGCAGAGGTAGACGCGGAAGACCTGGATGACAAGAGTTCAGATGTCAAGAGAGCCAGCAGCACACCAGTACTCTTCGCCATCACATTTGAGAATCGATTCGGGGGCAACAACAAGACCACAGACGAGCTTCGCAGTCTCTTCGATTGGCTGGAGACCGAATTGGCAGATGGCAACATTGAGGACCTTCCTGCCTTCGAGTCCCTGCTCCAGATGCGCAGTCACGACAAAGAGCAGTTAGAAGCCCAGCAGAAACGTCGTCCTGCACTCAAGAAATCTCTGCTCATGGAAGTGCCGACTGAACTTGCTTCTACTTCAGATCGGGCCAATGAACCAGAGAGGACACCCACACATAGCCCACTTTCGACAAACACCCTGCCCCCTTCTAGTGGATTCAAGGCCATCAACACCATCTCTCCTTCGATATCCAAGGCTGGTGTGTCAATCACTGGCCACGTTTCGACCGATGTCTCTGTCGTCCCCAAGGAAGTAACCGTCGACACCGAGTCCTCCGGCCCAAGCAGCCCTTCGGCTCCTCCAAAGATCATACTGAAGCTGAGCAGAGGCAAGAAGCCCATTGGTGCTGATGTCGCGACCATCGAATCACAAACACGCATCACCAAGAAACGAAAGCGTGACACTGCTTCATCAAGCAAAGACAATGAGATTGAAGGGGACTCAGCTGCTCCTACCGAAAAGGCCAAACGTACAAAATCGGTTCTCAAGGCTAGAATCGAGCAGCACTTGCCTGATGGTAAAGCCGCAGATGAGCCTGCACTCGAAGCCGGCAGTAACGATCAAGCCCAGGCAACCGATGAGCCACACATGGAAGTCACAGACGGCAGCACACATGTGGCTTCCCTGACCTTCAGCGAGGTGAAAATCATCGACTTCGCACCCTACTCTTGAGAAGCCTGGTGAGAGCATATCTTGCAGCTCTCATCTGGTTTATGTTGCTTCGTTGATGCAGGCGTTGGCAGAAAAGGATCTGTCTTTTTGCTGTGTTTTTCTTACTTGTTTCGAGAGCTCGGGCATATCTGAACGAAGATAATTTTGCTGTCCTTTGGTTATCCTGTAGTTCTCTTGTTTCAGATAAGGATATGATGCTATATATGTCATGAATGCTGATGGCCAATTTGAAGATTGTGATGGCTTGTCAAGAATTTTCCTCTCTCTCGCGTATTGTAGCAATGTATGCTTGTATTCATGTCATGTTCAGGTAATATTTTGCTTCATACCTTACTCTCTGCCTTCCTGTCTCCGGTGGTTATGCTAATGTCTTGCCTTCGAATGCAGGCTTCTGGGTAGCTACGCCCTAGATGGCTTCGAGATCAAAGCCTCCAGAGTACTGATCATCATCCGCTTCGCCAGCAATCCTGCTCTCCGCTTCGAACTTCCCACTGTACCCTTCCACATCTCCGAATCTGGAAGTTGAACAGGCAACTGTCAGGATCTGACCTTTTCGGGTTCTCCTCGATGCTTCATTTCCCAATCCTTGACAACAGCTTCCATGTGCTCGATCGCAGCTTTCGCCTGCTTCTTGGTCAACTCGTCGACGTCTCCTTCGTCGTTCGCAAAGTCGCTGAAGCGTTGTTTCCAGAAATCCCGGCGGGCCTTGCACATGTGGTCATAGTTCAAAATCATCTTAGGTGAAGCCAAGACCTTGAAACCATTCTGCATGTTTTCCTTGATGACGTCTTCGTAGATTCGTTCGCCCAGAGCACGTATCCAGCGAACAGCGGCCGGGATGTGCAGCTCAGGAAGTATCCTGTCGTAGAGATGCATCGTGTTGTCCAGTTCAATCTTCTGCTCAAGTGCCCAAATGCTGTGAAAGTATGCGTATCTTATCGGAAAGAAACCGGCGGCAGTGAGTTGAGCCCGGACATCCTGATTTCTCACATAGGCTGCGATCTCGGGCGTTCGACTGGCGGGCAACAGATAGAATCTCTCCGCAACACCACCAGGGCGCTCCCAGCAGACGTCGTTCTGCCAGATAGATGTGAAGTAGTGAAGCTCGTTTCATTTTGATTGCTTACCGAAGATCAAATCTTCATGAGGTCCATCGGTCAAACTTCCAAACGCTTGAAGAAGGGCGATAAGATCGGGCGTGCGCGCTAGTGGCCACTCGCTCAGGGCGGAAGCAAGTAAAGACATCAAGACGTGGCTCTCATCTCTTTCTAGCCTTGTTCTCGTATCCGGGACCGAGTTGTTCGTGATGGGTCGAGTGGTTAGGTAGGCTGTCTCTTCGGCCGTTGAGAGTTTGTCGTGATAAGCCTTCAGTGCTCTGATTTCTTCTGGATGATGCTGATGGATTCTGAGTTGGTCGTCGAACCACTCATCTGAGACCATTTGACTGATCTCGTCGGGCAAAAGCTCGGATGATGAGGGGTCTGGGGAATAGCATGCGACATGTTGTCGAATACTTGTGAAGACAGATTGAGAGGATTTCTGTGTCGAATCTCCGTTTGTGTCGTATGTGACTTTAGGATTAAGGAGCGGGTCGTGGATAATAGGTCGTATAATGTTTTGAGTGGCTTCACTAGGCAACAAGAGCTTACCTTGATGCTCTGAGCGTGTCACTTTCCTCCTCAAAGTGGCACTCTTATGAGAGTCTCTTCGTGAACTATTCTTGCCGGACAATTTGAATGTTCTCGTCTGCCAAATCCCGGGCCATCGATGAGGGTCTTGCCAATTCAGCCGTAGGCATGTTGACGGTCATGGTACTGGAGACGGTATGAGCCTATCAACATCACTTGTGTTGTGAAGCAAGACATGCTCTTGTGAAATTCTATAGAGCGACGCAGTCACGCAGCAAAGTGAGCCTTCGATCCGAGAAAAGCGTAACTCTGAGGAAAGTGTGACTCTTTCCTTCAAGCCCCCACTTGCCATACTGAGTGAAAGGTGATCATAGACACGCACGAAGTTTGTCGAGTCGAGTGCAAGGTCCCTGAAATCTTCAATACAGCGACGGATGTTGTTCGGTTCCCGCGGCATATTACACTTGTCTCGAAAGGGTTTGTGTAACTCGACAGAAAGTACATGGAGAGACATGCCCCTTCGTTTCCAAACTCAGAGAGCGGCACGACCTATGGCATGCAACACACTCTCCGTAAAACGTACAAGTAAACTTTGTAACTTGTCCCAATCAGGATCAAACGCTCCGACATGCGTCAAAAGAACTTGGCGCGGGAGTCGGAACAGAGCAACTGATAAGAACGACAAAGGCATGTCACACTGCCTGGAAACCGACTTTCTCGCGTGGAGCGGCAGTTCCTCCAGTAGTTGCGTGCCCTTTCTGTCAGTATGCAGGAGGAACCGAGCCTGCGGCGCCCTCTCTCCTCGGAAACGTTCTCTTCCTTTGCGTCTACCCATCAACAGTCGCGCACAATCCTTCGAAACAAAGGTTCGATAAACTTGTACATCGAGGAAAAGTCGCTGGAAGGTCAGCTGGCATTGAGCAAGCCACTGTCTCTTATAGGAATACTTGTTCTAGGAAGTCGCTAAATGTACCTCGCCCCTGAGACCACGTTGGAGTCTATAACGGCCTATTGTACATCGGTATCCGTACCCAGATAGGGCTCCTGTCGGATCAATTTACTCGCTCCCCTCACTCAGCAGACCTCAAACTTCGCTCTGGTGGTATGGTGGAAGGGCATAGTAAGAGATTTTGGAATAGATTGTTGGATCAAAAATAGTTTCAATTGTCTAGATAGAGATTGGAACAAAGTCCGCTGCTGAAGTATAATAGCAAAGTGGTATCAAGCATGAAGAAAGAGGCAGCGACAGTATATCTATGAGCATCCCACATTACGCCAGAAACTCCATGCGCTCGCTGTACACAAAAATACAAAAGGAAATTCAAGTCGGGATCAATCATGATGATCAAAAGGCTGTTGCGAAAAGGAAGGGATTCCCTTGCTCGTCCAACCATGAGCCCTTCTCTTCGTCTGTCGCTTCGAGGATGCCCTCAGCCCTTCGAAGAGTCTGGACGTCCAGGCTGGTGACCCAGTTCCTACCAGAGAGAGGCTCTCGCACTTGGTTGTCGAGGCCGAGCATCAAGTCATCCTTCCAAAGTCTTCGCGGCCCATCAAACACACACAAGACTCTCTTCTTCATCTTCATCTTCTCTGGGGGTGCGTTCCAAGAGGGAGGGTAGTCCTTGCGGCGTTTGTTATTCTTTGTAACAGAGTGAAAAGAAACGCCCCCTTTGGAGTGGGTCATTCCCTGGCGAGTTGCATCGTTGACGTTCCTGTTGGATAGGACAGGAGACACCATCTCGTTCTTGATGTGTCGCTCCTCGTCCTCGTCATCTTCGTCGTCATCGGTGAAGGCGGGGGGGCCTGTAAGGCTTGAAGCGCTACTCAAAGAGTGTCTACCTAGGGTGTCTCTGACTTGTTGATCATCGACCATCGAGCTCAGAATTCGCTCGTTGATGGCTTCACAAGGGTCACCTTGTTGGATGACTCGAAGGACGCAGTCGTCGAGATGCTCATAGAAGTCTTGAACGTTGGCAAACGCGACGCCACAAGTCGAGCACATGCCGGTGATGCCAATCTTGTTGTGAGCAGTCTTGGAGCCTGAGCTTCCACCACTTCTCCTACGAGCATTAGGTGCGGTCTGTTCAACGCCATGTACCGAGGTAAGATGCCTCTTGAAGACGTCGGCACGATTGAAACTCTTCTCTGAGGAACTGCCGCTTCCTGGACAGAAGCCGCAGACCATCGTGCCCTTGTAGTGGGTCAGAGTGTGCCTATTCTTGTCGTACTTTCGAGCAAAGCCCTTGACATGGTACTCGCACGAGGTGATAGGGCACTTCTCGGGTCGCTCATTCTTGTGGGTGAGCAGATGTGCTTTCAGATCCTTGATGTGTCTACCACATGATGCAATAGGACAGATACCCTTGTTCTCCTCAGAGTCCAACGATGACTGGCTGTGACGGGAGTTGTGCGAGTGCGCCGAAGAAACAGACTGGCGCCTTGATGATGATGATACGGGATAGGGGTTCCATGACTGTGATGGGACGTAAGGAGAGGTTGGTCGGTTGGATCGTATTGAGCTGGTTCTGAGAACACCCGAACTTCTGTTTGAGTGTACTGATGATGGTGTCGGAGATGGAGGGTGGGGGAACAGACGCTTGGAGTCAGACTGCATCTGCGTTGTTGGTGGGGTGGGCGAGAGGGGTTGGATGAGGGTAGGGTNCTGTCAGGCAGAGGTTAGAACGTTGGTGGATGTGCGAATGAGTATGCAAAGCTTACCAACACATCCCGGCTTCTCGGGCAGTGAGAGGGCAGCATAGTTGAAGGTATCATTGACAAGCATTTGGTGATTGAGATGACCTTGATGGAGGATGTTGGATCCAACTCCGTGCACCGGAGTCCAGTTCGAGGATGACTCGAAACCCATTAGGGGAGATCCCCTGGACGAGGAAAGCATTGAAGCAGCCGACTCGGACTTGACCGAGCGGTTCGGTCGGAGATCGAAATAGTTAGCAGAGGTGTTGGTGGGCGAATAAAGAGGTGTCGAAAGCTGCACACTGTGTTTTGTGTACTTTGACGAGCTGTGTGATTCTAGGATGTAGTTGGAGGGTGCTTCAGAAACGCTGTTCTGCTCAATGTTGTATGAGTTGAAGCTGCTGTCAACCTGGGGCATCGGAAAGTGGCCGGATTGGTAAGTTGGTGTGTGTGTTGGGATCCCAGAGAATGCGTACAGAGGATATTCCTCTTCTTGTGTAGTCGCCATGTTGATAGGGCAGGGACTGAAAGCAAGCATGTCGATCTGTGTTGTGTGGATGATTGATCGTCCCAGCAGACTGGTATCAGAGGCAAAATTCCACAAGAGATCAAGAGGTTCCTGAAGACGGGGTAAGCATCTGTTAAGTGTGTGCTTTAATCATCCTCTTTGAGACTTACTAGGCAAGAAGAAAAAGAAATGGAATCAACTTCCCGTATCAAGCAACCGCACTGAACGATCTGCTCGCAATGATAGGTGCAGATATCCGAGGATAGGACAAATGCAGTGATAGACCGGAAGATCCTCCAAGAGACAGCTGGGTACCTTACCGATTGGGGAAAGGCGGGACGCAGTTGGTAGGAGCGGTTGTCTGAAGCTCGAGCTCGTTCCTGTTCGAGGCCTGCCTTGACTGTAAAGACACAGCTGAGCTCGTATATAGAAGGAGAATATCAAGGAGACTGGACTGTGATCTTCTCGCTTCGGGGGCGAGCATGAGTTTTTATCTGTTTCGCATTGGGCTCACCAGATGGCATGTGGAAGTCTTTGCGCCTCGAGAAACGGAACCGCAGCACACGAACCACATGCTGTTTTTGACTCAGTCAGTGGACCCTGGTCAAGGTCTACACGAAGGAATGGGCGCTGTCGCTTCTGCCCTACGGTTTGATGAGGCTTATCAACCTACACCGTGGCGTCGCTGCACAAAGTTTATTGGATCGTGGACTTCATGGCTGGCANNTTGGCTGCAGATCTGTCGGTCTGGCAGCAAGTAGAGTGACGATATNACGGCGTCAGATGCGATGATTTGGGTTCGTTTGCTCNNCCGCTCAATTATTGTCCGGCTCCAGCCCATCCAGAATGCCGGGAGACGATCTCGTTGCCAGGAGTCGGGATGGCACAACCCGCAGAACACGAGGGGATACATAACAAGAATGCTTTCACTTGACATGCAACAGTAATTTCCTTCTGGTGCAGGCTTGTCGCGCCAGCAGTCTGCATGGCCTCCCCGACCGTTTGGTGTCGGATATGTCCTAGTGCCGTGGCAGCAATTGGCAGGANNGGTCACCGAGCGAGCTATACCACTTTGGAAGGGCATTCTGCGAGGAGCACACCAATGATACCGAATGGCGCAACGACTAAAGACTGGCGTTCCGGAGCGCTCGAAGGCTAGGCACGTTTTCTAAGGAAGAACACCCAAGCAACGATCCGTGCGCGGGGAGGCGATCTTTCCCATTTCGGCAAATGATGGGCCATGGAAGCCAACCGTTTTCGAACAGGCCATGTGAATCTCGTGGGAAGAGACTTCAACCCCAGAATTCGTCAAGGTTGAGCAGTCGCACGCGAGATGGAAGCCATAGTGGCTGTCCAGAATACCTTGAGTCCGGTGCGAATGACTAGCTGTGAGAAAGCTAATAGACGTGCCAGAGCGTACGGCATTGGTATGCCCGCGCAAAGATGATAGGCGTCATCAGACGGCCGGTACCTTCCAAGAGCGCATGGACTTTCGCAGACTCGCTTGCATCTTGCGCTCGTCTTATAATGGGCAAAGCAGCAACTTCTTGTTGGTAATGACCCGTCCAGACCACGAACGCGAATGCGACGAGAAGTACCGATGAATTCGGTCATATTCTTGCGATCATTTCCCAATAATACTCCCAATACAGTTCCAGAAGAGCAGGCATATGGCTCGCTTGGGTGAGTTGCATAGGACTCATGCATGTGGGGAAGCAAGTACTCGAGTACATCCTCTTCTCACGGTCGTGTTATAAGGTTGAGTTGGCAATAGAATGAGCGGAAGGATTCAGACTCCAGAGACACTCCGGCCAAGTACTTGGAAGTATCCTTGTGGTTTTAGACAGCCCGAATCAGGATTCACAGATTGACTGACAATCCTACACGGAATGATGCTGCGACGGGCAAGTCAAAGCACTGTGTACAAGAGACTTTGCAAAAATAAACTCTGGAGTCGGGAGATATTGATGTTCCTGCATTTAGAGGGGGCATCTTGACCTCCCTTGCGACTCGCTGCACCCCCTTGGAAGCACATGTACAAGGCTGCCGTAGCGGGCCATTCAGCTCAGGGATCGCAACTTTGACAGATACCACTTGGGGTTCGACACGTGGGGAACACGGTGTGCCTGAGTCCAGGATGGCATGGCAGGCTGCATTGGGAGCTCGGAGGATTTGTCAAATACAAGAACAGCAGGACTTGTGATAGGTACATGTACCATGCTCGGATAGGTGCCAACTTAGATCGAGCATGAAATGATGTGCTCGGTTATGGTTTTTGGTCCAGATTGGAGAGCGGGCACAGTTCGTGGACTGGGATCGACTGGCTTGACAGTATGCACAAGGATCAAGTCCGGTCGATCTAGGCTTGTCCGGTAACCAATCACGGTAGGATATCTGGTCGAGATCTTGCTTCGTAATCTGCGGAAGCTCTTGTTGACATATAAGCTCGCCTGGGCAAGCAGCTCGACGAATATCACAACGCTTTTGGCCAAGATGATGATTCAACAGGCCTTGTATGAGCTGCGGAAGCTGCTGCGCTTCTACTCCTCGTACAGTCAGAGCTGAGCCCAATATCGAAGCAATATTGCAACATTCAGCCAATGGGGTCAAGGACAAATCTGTTGTTAACAGAGAGGATCTCAGAGCTGGCTCTGGAGGGCGGATAAACCATGACTTGAGTTTTTGGTACCCTGCCACTGCAACTGAAGGAACATGTTTAGCGGAGTGAAAGCTGCAAACACTCGATTATCACAACGAGATGGTGGTGAAAATGTCAAAACATCATGGTAGATGCCTATTTAGATACAGCTTTCACATGAACCCTTGGCGCGCGACGACACGCGCAAGAGCGCGACGGATTCTCTTTGCGCTGGTTGAATTCGTCCATCAACAACTGCCTTGGCTACACCTTTCCGTCTGTGTACATTGTTCTCACGGCTTCTTCTCTGCCTCTACCGACGACGGGCTTGCTTTTGTCTGCGCCTCAACACGCCGCGCAACCCTCTCGAAGCTCGCTTCGCCGCCGCCGCTTCTTCTCCGTCCTCTCGCACTTTCCGAGAAGGCTTACAACAGCGCCTTCATCACTACACATCGAGTTAATTGCCCGTCATGTGAGTCAGACTACCGCACTTTGAACACTGTCTGCGGCGAGGCGTTCCAGGACAGCGATACAGGAGCTGACGCATGCGTTGCAGGGAGACTTTTGACAACATCTACCTCGATCTCTCCAAGCAGACTGGCAAATGTCGCTTTGCCGAGTCTGGTCTAGGTTGGAAGCCATCGGGCCCTGGCGACACTTTCACTCTTGACAAGGCCGAGATCATCTCATCACAGTGGAGCAGAGCCGCAAGAGGTTTCGAAGTCAAGATCTACTCAAGGAACTCTGGCGTCATTCAGTTGGATGGCTTCATGCTCGATGTACGCCGCCTGACACGTCTATCATCGCGCTTCGACGAAGCTAACTCTGCCGCANNGGACTACGACCGTTTGTCCAGATGCTTCAAGCTGTGGTACAGCATCAACCTCGAACAGAAAGAGCATGCCCTGCGCGGTTGGAACTGGGGAAAGGCCGACTTTGGCAAGGCCGAACTCGCCTTCAACGTGCGCAACCAACCCGCTTTTGAAATTCCCTACACCGAAATCTCAAACACCAACCTCGCTGGCAAGAATGAGGTCGCTGTCGAGTTCTCACTTCCTGGCGATGGCGACGAGACGGGTACGAACGGCGCTCTTGGAGGTGCAAGAGGCAGGGGCAAGAAGGCTGGCGGCTCGGTCGACCAGATGGTCGAGATGCGCTTCTACATCCCCGGAACAGCAACCCGCAAAGAGAAGAAAGAAGAGGGCGACGAAGACGGCAGCGAGGCTGACGGCGAGGACGACCAGCAAAACGCAGCCAACCTCTTCTACGAAATGCTCATGGACAAAGCAGAAATCGGCGAAGTCGCCGGCGCTACCTTCGCTACCTTCCTCGATATTCTGCACCTCACTCCCCGTGGACGCTTCGACATCGACCTCTACGAGAGCTCCCTCCGTCTTCGTGGCAAGACCTACGACTACAAGATTCAGTACGATTCCATCAAGAAGTTCTTCCTTCTCCCCAAGCCGGACGACGTCCACCAGCTCATCTGTATTGGCCTTGATCCTCCGCTACGCCAGGGTCAGACTCGCTACCCATTCTTGGTCATGCAATTCAAGCGCGAGGAGGACATTGTCCTCGATCTTAACATGACAGAAGAAGATCTCGAGAACAAGTACAAGGGCAAACTGCAACCTCGTTACGAGGCACCCATCGCCACTGTCATCTCAAAAATCTTCCTGGGCTTGACAGGCAAGAAGATATTGCAACCCAGTCGCGACTACAACTCGCACCACCAGCAGTCCGGTGTCAAGTGCTCGGTCAAGGCCAACGAGGGTCATCTCTTCTGTCTGGAACGCGCTTTCCTCTTCGTGCCTAAGCCTGCTACTTACATCGCTTTTGACAACGTCTCCGCCATCACTATGTCCAGAGTCGGTGGCGCCGTGAGTGCTTCCCGTACCTTTGACATCTCTGTTTCGCTCAAGGGTGGTGGTGAGCACCAGTTCTCGAACATCAATCGTGAAGAGCAAAAATCATTGGAGAACTTCTTCCAGCTGAAGGGCATCAAAACTAAGAATGAGATGGAGGAAGAGGGTGCCCTGATGGCAGCCGTGCTGCAAGATGGTGATCTGGATTCCTCAGACGATGAAGTCGTTGCCGCTCGTGGTTCAGCCGACGAAGACGACGAATCTGTCGATGAAGACTTCCACACTGAGTCAGAGTCCGATGTTGCTGAGGAGTACGACAGTGCCCACGACAGCAGTGGCGACAGTGATGAGGAGATGGCCGACGCTGGAGGAAGTGATGCGGAAAACAAAGTAGAGCCTCCCAAAAGAAGGCAAAGACGGCAAAGTAGTTGCTGCGGCCCTACGACACTCTTTTTCGGTCATCTTTTTCTAAAGCTCGGCATGGCGTAGGCGTTTTGGAGACAAGGGGCGTATGAGGCATCCACGAGGAGAGGCAGAAATTACTGCTACATACATAACGAAAACAAAGTATCTTCAATGTACTATCATCAGAACAAGATGAAGAAGGGTAGAACTATCCGCCCGTGTGTAGTAGTTCACTATGTGTGGTTGGAAGTTATGTCTCTTGCTTGCATTCGACTCGGTGGGCGTTGCTCCGTACACGATGGGCATGTTGACCAAAAGAGAAAACATATCGCACCACGCTGCAACAAGCACAACCCAGTCGAATACATCGTTGGTGCATCATAGGAACTCCGAGTTCTCCAAACATCGTACCTATCAATTTCACCAGCTCTGGTAATGGTACGAGGATCATGATGAATCGTTGACTCATGTTATCAGGATAACCCTGACCTCCCCAGATCCAGCCCCTCCACCCACTCATCGTTCTCTCAACCTTCTTTACATCCAAGCGTACATTGTTAACGGAAAACAATGGTTGGTGAAGCCAGTAACTCACAATGCGGTCAAGAACTGGATGGTGAGTGCATTGTTTCCCCTTCATGAAGGCGAAGGTTTCGCAGGGCTAATAATGTGGTCCTGCTAGTTTGACATGTCGCAATCGCAAGGTACGCTTCTTTCGCTCAAGCGATCTCGGAATATTGTTGACAATTTCATAGCTTAAATGCGACGAACAAAAGCCAAGTAAGTACCATGGATCGAAAGCTCATTTTCATTGAAGCGTGTACCTGTACCTCTACGTGCACACCTCCTGCCAGCCCCACACCGCAATGAATGTACGAGTAGAGGGCTATGCAAAACCTCGACGATAATGTCAAAAAGTCAACTACAGCTGACAAAGTACTACTGCAGTATGCGGACAATGCACAAAGGCTAGTCGCCAATGTGTGCCTAGTCCAGGTGTTGTCTTCAGACATCAGCAGAATGCATCAATGAACGGATCGGGCACCAGTAACGTTGATGGTGGGCTCAAGAGCTTCTATGGATACAAGGAGACATTCGGCAAAGACAGTATCTGGGTGGCCATCCCGCGTAACCGTGAGCAACCTGAATTCGGGAAACTCGAGGTACCTACTAATATCAGGTAGTTNACGTTCGTGCATACCACCAATCCTTACACCGAGCCGGACACATCACACTTCCATACAGTCTCAGAGGCTGCCGAACCAGAACAGCGGATCGACCTCTCTTGGAATACCACGGCCGAGTATCCTTATCCATTTATGCCAAGTTCGACACATGGATTAGAGGCACTGTCTGCTGCAGCTTCGGGCGACCATTACCTCCAAAACGCCGCTCACCGATTGGGCGAATCGGGCTCTTTCTCGCCACCCATAGATCCAAGACTTGATACTGAGCTTTCAGAAACCTGCATGAATCTATTCGAGCCACAGTCAGACTCTGGACCAGGCGACTTCGACCCAAAAAGCGACGAAGATGTGCCCTTCTTACTACGTCACTTCTCAGAAGGACCGGGTGAATGGATGGATCTGTTTGATCTAGGATCGTTCTTTGCAGTTGACGTACCCCTAAAAGCAGCTTCTAGTCCATTACTGTTGTACGCATCAATTGCATTGTCGGCCAAAGCTCTAGGAAGAACCAGAATCACGTCACAGCACCCCAAGGGTTCCGGCTCCAAGAGAACCCCCGCAGAGTGGTCTCACAAGGCTCGCTACTACTACGACCAAGCGATTACGCTGCTCAGACAAGCACTCGAGAATGAAACCAGACAAGCATCTGCTGGCCAACAGTCACCAAGTACGGCCGTACTACCAATAGACGCTGTAACAGAACTGGGCGTCAGTCGTCGCTCAGCATCTCCGCCAGTCTTGTCTCGAACGGACTCTGATGAATTGATCGCTACAACAGCCATATTGTGTGTGTTTGAGTTTCTCGATGCATCAGGCACAGAATGGTCAAGGCATTTGGACGGTGCTAAGAGTTTGTTCGATATCGCCAAAGACGGTACAATGCCTTTGTCAAACACTGCCCCAGATCACAGTCCAATGCTTACCTCGAGACCAAACACTTCTACGAAGGGGCGTCGGGCTGTATTCTGGAATATCTGTCGACAAGAGATGCTGAACGCNCTGTGAGTTATGACATGACACTGATCGGATTGGAACATGCTAATGAAGCTTCCAGTCATAAACAATACCAATACTAGACTAGATACAACCGACCTATCCATGTGGCGGTCTGCTGGACTGCACATCTCACAGTCGGGATACATTTTGCCATCTAACGATCCTGCAGTACACGAGCCGATGGCTGATGACATGGTATCAAATGCGTTGATCTGGCTCATGATGAAGCTAGTCAATTTCATTTCTGCTGGCGACGAGTTTCCACATGAGATGGGCTTGGGTGTTCGACAGATAGCACTGCTAGAATACTGGCAGGGGCTGGAAAAGCAACTGGATATATGGTTCGAGGTAAGGACTCAACCGGCCGCTTCGAGTCGTAGATGTTGATCTATGATTTCTACANNGGGACTGCCACACAGCTTCAAACCGAGTGCGACAGAATGGCCTGACAAGGGCAACGTAGGTTCAATGAATCGATTGCGCACTACACGCAAGCTGACCTGTTTCGGCGCCAGNAATAATGTGAGAAGTGCCACCAAAATCCCATTGAAATGGTTCGCTCGGCCCATGTGTGCATCAACGATGCAATCATTCCACTTTGCAAAAATTCAGCTGCTCCTCAACAAACCTCATGAATCGACAGGCACAAAGCACATCAAGCAACCAGGTACAAGCAGTAAGGGTAATACGTGGTCTCTAGCTCAGCGGCACGCATCGTACGCATCCATCTTGCGGCAGAGCAGGAAACACGCCGAGGAGATTGTTAGCATCGGCCTTGGTCTGAAGAACGACAGCGCGAGAATTCACAGTGTTCAGCCTTTGTATACGGCTGGTCAGGTATTAGGCATGCGAGATTCNCCCGCCAGGATGACTGCGATTGGTGAAGGCAACTCGCTGGATGAGGTTGATGCTATGCGTGGCTGCGTGCTGAATTTGCTGCAGAGCATCCAGCGAGAGACGGGATGGGCGACAGAATATCGCATGCAGCAGCTGCTCGAAGAGTGGGGTCTCCCAAACGGACAGGACTAGGATAAGGATTAAACAAGAGACAGGTATTACCACGCAGAAAGGTGTCGTGATCGGGATGCAGTGTCACTTCAACCTCAGAGGTACTCATGCGCTGGGTACCTCGTAGGATTGCAGATCCCCGTGCAAGTCACGGCACGGCTGTCTATATATTCGGACCGTTACAGTGCTTTGCTAGGCACATCCGAAACTCAAAGAGGCATGCCTCGAGGTGACATCTCATGTCTTAAGCACCTGCTGTCTACTTCTCCTGTATTCCAGAGCATGAGGGCAGGAAGTCAAAGCAGCCGGGCTGGGAAAGATGGCGGGTTCTAAGGATGTTTGGTACTGTACTTGGTGACGGGTACGGAGAAGACCGAGGCAGCAGATGTAGCGGGTATGGAAAGATGACACNNGCAGGCAATGGCACGACGTGGATGCCAAAGCTCTCAAGGAAACAGGATGCAAGCAATTGAGAGTTGCATAGTGCTGCAGACAACAATGAGTACGCTTGAAGAGACATTCAGAAACAATAAACGCGAGAGAGCGACTGCTGCAGCGGTTCTTTAGATGAACGACTAANNACGACTGTGGGAGGCGCAAAGCTCGGACNNAGCTTGGCGTGCATGACGAATTCGCGAGGGGAAGTTGGACGAGCGGGAAGTTGGAAGACAGAGAGGACTCGAGTCGNNTCGTCACGTCGAGTCTCGAGTCACGAAGCTGGAGAGTGGTTGAGATTGAGGACGACAGAGAGCGAGAGTATTTAGCAGCAGGGTGGACGAATGCTCGAGGACTTTGACNAGAGAACAATATTGGCAAATTTGGCTTTGANNTAGGTCTGAGGATACCCAAGACTTCAGATCTCCGCACTGAGCAGGAAGGCTGCACAGCGCACGCGCACCGAGTACTCCGCCGCCGNNGGCCTGCACTCCAGCGTTGCTACTAGTTGCTCGTAATAGGTCTCGCCGGCTGCCGTTCGCTCTTGCTTGACACACGACCTGCACCCTCCTGCCCTGCGCTCGACCTGTCGCTGGCTGCTGACCGACTGCCCTTGTTCTTGCAACTGACATTGACGGCCGCAACATAGCGATCGTCCTTTGCGACACACAGCCACTAGGTGCACGCCCGCTGCCCGCTGCCCGCCGCTTGCACGACTGGCACCGCGTCTCCCGACCAGTACACGACCACCCGGACACACCATGCCCTGCGCGAGCCGAACTGGCCTCTGTTAATACTCGCGACTCCGGAACTTGGTTGCCTACTTGCTGAGACCACCACCCACCAGCCCACAATCGTTTCGTCGCCCTTCACGCCCCTCCCCACCCACCCCGCGAAGTCGCTTCGCACCACCGACCGCGCCGGACAAGTCATGGATCAGGATCCAAATCCACACGTCGTCCAGGACACCGACATGTCCATGTGGGACGACCCTTCCTTCTCCAATCTCTACGACAACCTGGGCACCGCCGCCGAGTCGCCCTTCGATGGCGCTCGCCTGTTCGACATGTCGACCGCGACCGTGCAAGCCGACAGCCCCAGCTACCACATCAAGACCGACGACGGCCAGCACGCCCACTCTCACCAGCAGTATAACTCGCGATCGCTAGTCTCGTCGCGCTCAGCCGAGAGCTCGTCGCAAGACTCGTCTTCCGAGACGAGTGGCAGAAAGCGCAAGAACACTTCGGCCACTTCCGAGTCTCCGCCAGGAAACTTTGAGGCTATCAAGCTCGAACAGCAACAGCCCATGATGCACTCTCATGCCGGCAGCACTACTAACATGGCCTCGCTGCACTCTCTACACAATCTTTCTCTAGAACAAGACTTTGCCAACCACTTTGGGAGCGCTGCAAGTAGTCCTGGTGGCCAGCCTATGGACTTGGTTGACCGTAACTACTCTCATCACATGCACATCAAACCCGAACCACTGGTATGTCCCCAATTCTGTGCCGAGTAATCCGTCAGTACTGACCCATGANNGCAGGCTGGGACCCTCGAACCGTCCAACTTCTTCTTTGGTTCGAGTACCGCATCGCCGGCTTCGGTCAAGGCATCACAAACGCAAGAAGCCTCGCCCAGCGCCATGTTCAACAATCCCACACCTTCATCGGAAGGAAATGACATGTTCAACGCGAACCAGATGTGGAATAACTCGGCACAAAACCAAAACCCTGCATGGAACAATGACTATGCTCATGCCTTCGCGTCACCCGGCGCTCTCGCCATGACGCCTTCACCTGTGATGAACGCCCACAAGCCGGAACTACCCAAGCCTCCTACAGCCCAGGGCGATCGCATTCCTCTGCACGTCGCCCCCATCCCAGCAAAATCTCGCGTAGAGACACAGATCAACATCCGTTTGACTATGGATTATCTGCCGCCGCGCGTCAAGATGCTGCATCTGCCAACTCATACTATTGCAAAGGCCAAACTGCTAGCCAAGGAAGTCCATCTGGCCGAAGATACACTCGAGCTACATACCATGCTTGTATGCACCAGTGCCATGAACCAACCTCACCTGCGTGAGAAAGCCATGAATCAAGCAGCGCAGCAGGACAATGCTCAGATCCAGGTACGAGGCCAGAACGCGGGGAAGAAGGCAGGCGAAGAGGAAGTGGACGAGAACGACAAGCCGGCCAACGGCGGAGAAGTGCGTATCTGCAGTAACTGCATCAATCGCGAGCGCAAGAGAGCTGCCCGCAAGAAGCTAAAGAAGGAGGAAGAGCAAGCACACTGGGAAAAGTATGAGACGGAGCGCGTCATTGTCTTCAACACCAATGAGTACAAGCCATGGCAAGACTGGCAGCAGTCGCCGGCGCCCAAGGACAACAGCGTTACATCCTCTGATTACTTCCGNCCCCCAGAGACTGCGATGCAGGTTGTGGCTCCCATGCGCATTGCATGCTATTGCCGCCATCAGAACGAGAAGGATGGCTTCCAGGTCATCTTTACCATCAAGGACTACCAAGGCAATGTCGTGGCCCAAGACATATCTGACTCGATTCTGATCACCGATGACCACAAGACGCACCCCATGTCGAGCGTGCCTGGCCAGGTATGGTATGATGGCCAATTCCCGGCTCAGGCTCCCTTTACCTCGCATTCGATGGTTGACTTGCACTCTCACATGCCTGCAATGTCTGTCTCTAAATCGACGGGAAACCTGCAGAGCCTTGGTTACGGTAGCCAACAGTTCCATCAGCCTAGCAACATGCATATGCAAGGTTTCCCGCCCTCACAAGCCACTACTCCCGGAACAATGACACCACGCAATCTGTCCCGTCCTGGCTCACCTACCAGCGCAGGTCAAGCAGGCCCCAGCAAGAAACGCAAATCGTCATCTGCCCATCGAAGAATCCCTAGTACGCTTACCATGACCAAAATGGAGGCGAACCAGCAAATGGCTCAACCCACCGCTCAGGCGCCCTTTTCGCCTACTAATGCCGGCTTTATTGGTAGCAATAACGACCCATCTTACATCACCATGCCGCACTCGGCATCGCGTGCCCACTTCCACACAGGTCCATCAACTCCTATTGAAACCACCACATTTCCATTCTCTGCTCTGAACCGAACGAACAGTATGGACGGCGCTGCATATCAAGCGTTCTACTCTGCCCCAAGTTCAGCTCACCAGAGCCGTGCGCCGAGTCCTGTATTGGTTGGGCCCAACCTGGCCGCTTTCCAAAGACAGCAAGCGCATGGCGGAGCGAACGCTATGCCAAATCGCCAAAACCCATTCGCCATGTCAAACTCATCCATGCCTAATGCTATGGCCGAGCCAGATCGGCCTGGACCTATCATCAACAAGGTGACACCGTCTGAAGGCCCGCCATCTGGTGGTATAGAGGTCTCGGTGTACGGCAGCGGCTTCACACCTGGCATGGAGGTCATATTCGGCGACCAGGTTGCTACGGCTACCACTTTCTGGGGCGAGAAGGCCCTTTGTTGCGTTCTACCNCCAGGCCAGAACGGGATCGTGCCAGTGGCAATCGCACCGTCACCCATGCGACAGTACACAGCGCCTCCACCAGGGCAAACACAAGTCTTCAACTATGTAGGAAAGACTTCAGAAGTGCAGATGATGGAGATGGCTCTTCGATTCTACAGTCAGAAAGAGACAGGCCGTGCAGATCAATGGCAAGCACTGGCACAAGGTGCTGCCAGCGCCTGGATGTCGCAGGGTTCTGCTGCATCAGGTCTTCAGACGGCACAAGGCACACCTTTTGAGGGCTCTATCGCAGATATGCGATATGCGTAGATCTTCTCACATGGCCCATGCATGAGCTTCGAGATGTGTGCGCTCACAATGGCACTTTGAAACCGACTGTCGGGGACACCTTTCGATCTTGCAATTGACGATGCAACGATGTGAATATGTACATATGACGTCCGATCATGATGCATCACAGCTTCGACTCAAAGGCTGCTTGGGCACAGCGTCCTTTGCGTGTCATTACTTTCCCGTTCTTTTCGGCGGAGTTATCGGTAACCAGTGACGAACAAAACTTATCCATATCATGAATAAACTGGCACGAACGTGGGAGGTTGAGAAACGGAGTTTTAGCAACCAGGAGGTCTTCTTTTCCAAGGGCGTTTTTTCTTTCCTTTCTCTACTTTCCTTGTTTCTTTTATAGGGTGAAGCCAGCTACCCTCTCTACATACTTCTTTTCATGTCGCTTATATAACATTCCCTTCTACATTGATTTTCCTTTGTGCAAGACCATTGGCTCAAATACTCAAGGCACTTTTTATGTTCACTCATCGACACTGTATGTATGTGTATCAGACAAGCCAAGCGCTATGAGATGAAGAGAATCCAATGTCAAAAGATTCCCGACCAGATAAAAGTTATATTGTTCGCGGTCAAGGTAACATCGTTGCAGCTTCTTCGAATCCAGAGATCTTTCGAAGCATATCGAACGCACTTTCCTCCATCACTACACGCTACATCTGATCTGGGGCAACAACATAGCCTCAGATATATTCCTTACCTGTACCAAGGCTTGTGATGCATACATGATGGATCATATTGTAAAACTTAGACTACAACATTCAAGGAGCTTGGTGCATGGCGAGTTTCAGTGAACGCCGCCTGCCTCTTCATAACATAGTGTGCAAATACCAGTCACTGACGCTGTAGTGTTGAACGCAGAGAGATAATTTGTAAGAGACAAGATGCTGTAGTGACTGCGTTGGCCGCTTGGGACGAGACAAGGTTCGCTACTCTGCGTGTTGGAGAAGGCTATAACTCGTCAGAAGATGAGACGAACCACATTCGTTCCTTCTCCTGACCACAGGAACTTTCATTATATTGGAAGCCCAACAAATTTCTGCATCTGAAGTTACAATTGCTTGTTTTCATTCATGATGGGCTGAATGAGCCAAGTCCACAGTGTCTTGTTGCGGTTTGGGGTGGAAACTATATACCAACTGATGGTAGACCAAGCGATATTCTGAAGTTGAAATATCCGGGATAATAAGCGTCATTACTAGATGAATGAATTAACACTTCTTCCTCGGACTTTGCCAACGATCCGAGCAGAGAAAGAGTCGGTATGACGAACTTGGACACATGACGATCACGGTACGCTTCTGTGGGACGCCGGCTCTTCTCATTGTACGTGTCAGGAGTCAGTGCCCAAGTTGCTCAACGTGGGTCATGGGTCTGGACCTTGAGTTATTGAGGTATGAACGTTTTCGATCTCCTTGGGAGATGTGATGGTCTGCACCACACCCTTTTCGTTGCGAAGACGTTGGATGTTTGCATCTCAAGCGATAACATGGCACTATGGTGGTTGGTGTGGGCATAGGTGTGGGTCTGAAGTCACTTCCCAGGGGCAGCCGAGAAACATCATATCTCCAAGCGACGGAACCCAGGCGCCTGTGTGATGTTAACAGAGTCGAAAAGGTGTGTGGTTGCTTTACTTCGGTGACCGCCTGTTTGCAATGCAGAGAAAGGGGAGACCTCTCGTTGGCCAAAACTTCTTTTTACCTTTTTTAAAGTTGCAGGTGACAGCCAGCACTGACAGGAGACAAAGACCTGGTCGAGGGTCTCCTTGATTGGCAACAGAAAGACCGAAGAGGAATAGATCATCTAATTCCGTGTTATAGCCTTGCCCCCATTATTGCATCGAGGCGTTTCTTGAAGCACGTAAGAACGTGTGAGCGAGTGTCAGAATCAAAGAGTCAGCAGGATGTATTTTGCTGCGATATTGACTGCTTTCGCCCTCCTGCATGAGGGTTGTTGAGAAGACGGTCCTTCGCTACTGGTGCTGTATGTAGATAAACTGTGCATGATCGCGCCCATCTTTATTTTCTGTGTCAATCACAATTTTCGCGACTTGCATGTGTAGCTTGATACCTATTAGCTTCTTTGCTCCAATAAAAGAAGCGAGGTCAGAGATTGGTTGACTAGGCTCATTAATGCAGCCTGTCTTCAAAGTATTCAAGCGTGTAGCAGTGATGCGTAGGAACGCCGAGACCGACGAACCAACTCCTCCGAGTCTCTGACAGCATCAGCTCTTTCAAGTGGGGCTGCGGGCGAGTTCGGCTGTGGTACGCGTTATAGAACAGATATCTTTGAATGTGTGATGCGTGAACGTCGACAGCTTTCTGCCTCGTCAGGCCATGCAGAATTTAGATCTGTCGTGCTCAGAAGAAAGACTGTACTTGAACAGGCAAGCCGGGCCCGTGTTGTATACGATATGCATGAGCATTAGGACAACAAGATCCGGACGACAAGTGTGCAATCTTATTTCCTTCATCTCGATGTCGCCGTCATTGCGGAAAGGCCCTCCCTTTCTTCATGTACGAAGAGATGTTCCGTCTTGGAAATGCATTGGAATGGGGACTTTTGTTGGTGGGTGACCTCAGATCTGACCCAGCCACTCGTTTTTGGAGCGTGTCAGCCTTTCTCGGGTCTTGCGTCGATTGGACTGATCACAACTCGCCGCTTGTGAATGTTGTGCGGGCCTGCATTGCGATCGCAGAGTACGACACCCTCCTTTTCATCAACTAAGGCAGCCTGCAAGACACTTTTCCGACATGCATTTCGCATACAACAGTAAGCCTCTGATCAGATCGTCTGAGATGGCGTGTTATACACAAACGTCTTTCGAGCAGGCGCTCTCTTGGAAGCCGTGGATGGCTAGAGGTGGTTACTTGTCCATCGCTAATGTGTTGGCAGACCCTGCGCCGTTATGCAGAGCAACTTTTACCACGACTGCCGCTGAAGCCGAGCGGTGTCTGCCGCAAGCTACACTTAAAAGAGGTTTTAGTGCAGTCAATTTCTCCGCCTATTTCGAAACCTTGTAAGCGATACGACCAGACGCACCCTCCGCAATCCTTGATGATCCACTGAGCTCTCTATTTCTGCTCGACGCGCTCTTCGAATGTTTAGACGCGTCTCTTCCCTGCATGTGCCTCGTCTGGCTGTACGGTCAAGGAGTTTGAAAGGCTCCAGCAACACAGTACCAGCCTGCCTGGTGGGTGATGTCGGAAGCGCTCACCAAGGGCGCAGCCGGGTAAAGCTGCTTCCGCAAATTATATTGCCTCGCTTGGCTTGGAGAAAGCCAAAGTCCACAGTCTGATATTGAATGCCGCGCTCCATGTATAACCTCAGGCTTATCATGATAGAGCACGACAATCTCAATAGACGAGGGTACAGACAAACGGGTATGAACCTGAAACCACATTCCAGTCGAGGAGGAACTCAGCAGGAACACTGACACGACGCCGGTTACCGGATTCCTGCGTGGTGGTAGTGCAGACGTTACTGCAGGAAGGATGAGGCGCCGGTCGATCTGAGGGTTGCGAACATGGCAAAGCAAACATTGGGAAGGCCCCGAGGGCCCACAACGGGACGGTGCGCAGTGGGGAGCAGCCAACAGACAATGAGGCGCGAGAACCGCCCGTTAGTCTACCACACATCTTGAGCATCCGGCCTGGCGAAGATATGAAGCTGAGTTACAAGAGCAACAACAAGAAACCCAGCAGCAGAACTCACCTCGCGGTCAACAAAGGCCGGCCATGGTCACCGATATCGGATAAGATGCAGTTCGCAGGAACTGAGAATGGGTCATGTAAGCCATCCGAAAGGTGAGGAAAAAGGAAAGCCGAGCCAGACTCTTGCCGATACCAAAGGCAGTTAGAGTGGCCATGTTTAGGGCAAAGGAGCACTTCGCTTGCGTGCGGCGTGCGGCAAGAACGCCCGGGCCTCCGACGATCTGAGTCGTCTGTTCCCTTGTACCTGCCTTTTCCTCCGCGACTCCCACCTTCTTTTACTCCTCAGATCCGAGTCCCTGGGTTGAGGCCTTTTGTTTGGACGAGAGAACGAGAGAACGTCGTTCTTCGCTTTTGAACTCATCGTTCTTTGACGTCGAGGGAGCTGCCCAGAGACATCCATAGGCTTCTACAGTCCTACCGACGCGCTCGTTTCTTCGTTCAAAGCCAGCGTTTATTTCGGGCTTCATTGACCGCGCCTGCACCACGCAGTCCGTACATTCCTTTACGTACACAGCCAGCAAGGGTGAGTCGTTATATCCTCCCATTCCTTGCATCCTTCTTTTCGTGGGAGTGCCATGGCCACGCCGATGCGATGGTAGCTCGTTTCCAGCTACCTCGACATCCGGATTCTCAGGCTCGCCCAAACCTTCTTTCCTTCTCCAAACCACTGTCACGGACCCGCACTCAATTTTGATATACCATTGCTGACCACACTGCACATCAAAAGACACCAACTATTCCACCATCGTTGCGACGCGTCAGGTTTACTTATATCTAATCTGTTACCACCACCGTCATGGAGCCCAGAGTCATCTCAATCCCCAACGAGACTGTAGCTTCTTTCTCGCGCACCACGTGTGACGGAAGACACCTGCTCTACAAGCTCAAGGTTCTCCAACAACCTGAACGTGCTCGCGCCTGCGGTTCTGGTGCCAAGTGTGCGTGGATCTAACGTTCAACTTTAACCATGATACTGACGCGACATCANGCTTCTGCCGACCGTCGTCCTGTCGACCCACCACCAATCGTCGAGCTTCGAATCTATGATGGCGAGGAGCACAAGGAAAACGACATCACCTTTGCCATGAACGCGAACTACTTTCTCTTTGCAACTCTGGAACAGGCACGTCCTATTGCCCAGGGCCGTGTCCCTAACAATGATCCAGCCCGATTGACCGTCTTGACTGGTACTCCGGTTGCTGGTATGGTTTATCTGGATCGTCCTGACCAAGCTGGCTACTTCATCTTCCCTGACCTGTCCGTCCGCCACGAAGGAAAGTATAGACTGGGATTCAGCTTGTACGAGGAGTTGAAGGACCCCAAGGATGCCGACCAGCTGGACGAGGCCGCCGCAGCCGCCGCTGCCCAGGGAGAAACGCAGATCACCCACCGTCTCGAAGTCAAGTCCCAGCCATTCACTGTCTACAGTGCCAAGAAGTTCCCTGGACTTGCTTCCAGCACCCAGCTGAGCCGCACTGTGGCCGATCAAGGATGCCGTGTTCGTATCAGACGTGAAGTCCGCATGCGTAGACGTGAAAAGGGCAAGGACTACGACGGCTACTCTGATCGCGGTAGACATTCAGCCACCCCTGATACCTACCAACCCCATCTGGCCGGAGCTCATCCTGGCGCTGAAGCCGCGGATCGCGAAAGATCGGCCAGTATTGCCAGCCACGTATCTCTTGCAGCTGCTTCCTCATCTCGCCGTCCGTCCGGACATGACATGTTGCAGACATACCCTCAGGCTTTGTANCCCCCTCAAGCCGTTGCTCAGCACCCTGGAGCACAACCGGCTCCTTCTGCACAGCCCCAGTACTCGCAGGCCCCTGCTCATCAGTACGCCGCACCCTACGCTCAGCAGCCAGCTCAGATGCAGCCACCAACCATGCAGCCTCCTCAACCTCAGATGCACTATGGACAGTACCAGTATCCCCAAGCTGCAGCACCCGCTCCTGCCCACCAGCACGCCGCCTACTACGGATATGGTCACCCTGCTCAACAGCATTCCCAATACGAGGAGCCAGCTGTTGCAAGAACCATGAGTGTCGACTATTCGCACGGAGCTCCTGCTCCTGTCCCCGCCGACCCCCGTCGTCACTCGATGATCCAAACATCTTCTTATCCTCACAGCAGCCAGCCTCAGGCATATTCGTCTCAATATCAACAACCCGGCTACACNCCCCAGCAGACGCCCAAGATGAGACAGATGAGCCAGGCATCAGCAGCTGGTGCATCGGCAATCGCACCCCATGTATTGCCTCCAATCAACACATCTCTCGTCCCTCAGACGAAGCTCGAGATCTCGCCGCCATCCAGCGCAGTGTCTCAGAACCACTACTATGACATGGCTAGAGCCTCTGAGAACGGCCAGATCAACGGCAAGCGTTCGTATGACCGTGTGTTTGACACACGTCACTTGAACGGACCCTTGAGACAGGGAGCTAGACCATCAGTGTCGGGGTACGGTCATCTGGTTGCTGATGACGGAAACGACAGCGAGCTTGCAGAATTGGAGAGCTTAAAGATGAGCTACAGACGTGCAGATGGACGCGAGATTGCTCGCCCTCTGCCCCCAAGCCATGACTAAAGGACGAGTAGCGGACCAGGATTGGCACAGGACAGTGTCGATAGCCGTGTTTCATCTGTACAGGGGCCAGGACGGCGACTTTGATCTCCTTTGTGCTACTAAGCGAACAGGCGGGACGTGTAATCGAGGAGGAATAGAAGTGCCGCAACCAATCAGAGATTATGAAACGACCCGACGAGACAACGATAGACATGACAGGCAATTAAAAATGCATAATTACACAGAGCACCAGTGAAGTGAGTGAGAAACAAGAGCGAAGTGAATCAGGAGGTACAGTATCGAGTGACAATGACTCATGTATTTAGACGAGCGGTAGGACGGAGCGGATGAGTGGTTCGTCTCGCGCAGGGTCTCGTTGCGTCCAGTGCGTCGCTCCGTAGAAAAACGGCGGTTCTGTTGTGTTTGGCGGCAGTGTCGGGACAACGAGTCGTCAACCCGCCTTTCGTGAATCACATCTTTCTCGGCCATAGTGAGCTCATAGTTCTCAAGACTCTGCAAGACACGACTCGGATTGATCATTCGCTAGTAGAGATCTCGACTGTCTGGACAGATGCAGAGCTGCAGCTAAGATCCACGGTAAGTGCAGAGAAGTACTGTGGGTCCCAGTGGAAGGGGTCCAGGGTGTCAACAAAGGGCATCAACGGGATTGGCCTGATTGCAACGCTCGTTCGCAGCAGCAAAAAGCGCAGAATTCAATGGGCTGACGTGTTTGATGGCAGGCACGAAGCAAACAACATGTCAGAAGAGGCAGGAATGCACGGCGAGTTCGGACAGGCGCTGGAGCCGGTTGCCAGCGGGAGCAAGCGAAAGCGTACGATGGAATGGGCTATGAAGGTGCCCGAGGCAGATGTCCATCTGCTCATCGACTCGCACTCGAACCACGACGAGAGACAGCACGACCATGGTGACGACCACGACCAGCATGACGGCCACCACACGCCCAAGCGCAGCCGGCCATCGCCGTCGCCCAAGCAGCAGCCTCGCAGTATACGCCGCAAAGACGCCCGCTACGGCCTGTCGTCGCTCAACAAGCGCCAGGCACATGTCGCCGACGTCTTCGTCCCGGACAACACACGCCCTTCTCGCTTCCAGGAAGGCAGCATGTCGGACAAGCCCAGCGCGCAACCCCCGAGTGTCTTTACTCGCGACCACTCGAACAACAGTCTGCCCACTCTGGCCAACGTCGACGATCTGATGACCCAGTACCACCAAGAGAACTCGACCCCCGCAGTCTACCACACTCCCAGGCCTACTGTCGATCATGCTCTCAAGCCTACTGTCAGCAACCCGCTCCAGGTTGAGCCGGTTGAGTCCCGGCCATCCCTACCTTTCAGCGCGCCTACCTTCGACTCGATCCCTCCCTCGACGACTGCATCCGTCAAGCCGGCCGGCGGACTCTTCCGCTTCGGTAAGATGGTTGCATCGACCTTCAATCCGGCCAACGTATGGGAGTCGTTCTCACGCACATGGAAGGAGTCCAAGGAAGATCTCACTGTTAGAAACATCGAAGAGAACCGCAAGCGTGCAATGAACGACGACAAGGTCATGGATAGCAAGGCCATGGACGACAAGGCCATGTATGAACAGGCTTATCAGGAACTTAAGAAGTCCGGCCAGTTCAACTTCACCGTCGTACCCAACAAGGCCCTGACGTCGCCTCGCCTTGGTGGAAACAGCCAATTCGGTTCGCCCGCACGTCAGCCTCTGACTTCTCCTCGTCACGCTGCCGCATATGCCCGTCTACGCCCAGATGCCGATTTCCCAAACTCGCGCCATACTTCTCTTGACTTGGCCGTCGATGCTGCACCACCACAGCTGGCTGCTCTGTTCAACCCGACCGCAGAGCCAACATCACCTCGACATTTGTCTCCCGAGAAGCCGATAAGCAAGCGCAAGTCGTTCTTCGCCCTCCGTGGTGCCTCTCTCCGTGCCCCTTCCTTGAGCTCCCTGAAGCGTGGTCGCTCTCATGCTAATTTGAGTGAGACTATCCTGCGCACCTCGGAAGACAAGGACAAGAGAAATCCGTCCATGTCACCCGAGAAGCCTGCCTACAACCAACTCACTTTGCAACCACTCCCTCGCTCTCAGTCCAAGAAGGAGCTCAACAGAGCGGTCAAGCTGAACAAGCGTGTCAGTGATCTCGAGTCCAAACTTGCTGACGCTCGTCGTGAATTGAACAACGCCATCACCAACGCCTCTCCTCTCCCGCCCCTTCCTTCCCGTTTCGAGAAGTTCACTCCTACTTCCAAATCCAAATTCACTAGGGCTAGGTTTGGTCTGAGCAGTAGCAAGCTACCTTCTCTTCCTTCAGAAAGCCTCATCCAGGCAGACGCTCTCGCTCAGGCTCAGAACACTCCTTCGCTCGTCAGACCGAAGCCTACTCACTCTCAATCGTTTGACTTGACTCACCTGCGAAGCCCTGCGCAGCAACGAGACTCGGTCATTGTGCTTGACACGCCTCGTTCAGAGATCCAGTCCTTTTGCCTGTCGACTACTACAGCCAAGCTCCCATGGATCCAGCTGCTCTTGCCTCTTCCGAGGTCACCGACCAAAGTGATGCTGAGAACCGTCCCAGTCTGGATGCCAAACTCAAGGCTCTCGATGCTAGCATCAAGTCCAAGGCCAAGAAGACTCCTACGAAAAAGCGCAAGAGTTCGTCCAAAGATGATGGCACTTACAAGCCCCCAGCAAATGAGGAGGAAGACGAACTGGAGGTTGTCAAGGAAAAGCCAAAGAAGAAGCGTAAGTCCACCGGCAAAAAGGCAGCCAATGTCGAGCCCGCAATCAATCAGCCTGGACCCGACGTCGGCCATGGTAGTATGAACAAGACCAACACCAAGAAGCAGGACAGCAGTAAGCATCACTCTACCGACCAGGCGGTCGACCTCCTTCCTTCCGGCCGCTCAAGCCTGGACACCCTCGATCCCATCAACGAAGAAGACAACATTGTTGTCGCCCCACGCGTCGACTCTACCAACTCCCTCGTCCCCTCGCAGCACGACTCTGCCATCTCCACCGCTGACGCCGAGTCCATCCACGTACGCACTGACTCTCTCAAGTCCATCCTAGTCAACAAGTACGAGACTGCCCGACCTACCTCCAGAGGTTCGAACAAACGTCCTTCTTCCTCGCAACGCCGCTCTTCGCCCTCGCCCGACGCTGTCTACACGAAGCCTACGCTAGTCACTATTGAAAAGCACCACATCGTCACTGCCACCCCTGGCGTCGGCTCAGTCCCAGCCCTGCCTACCGCGCTGGAGAAGGCGACAGAAGAACAGATCGGTGCTGGCGCTGGCAAACAACATTGGGAGTGGCCCGAGGACGTCTTCTGATCCTGCAATCGAGCATCGTAATCCAAGCTCGTACGAAACCTCGGATCTTGTACATACAGGAGGACGACACACAAAGCACTCGACAGTACATACGGTACAGCATTGACTTTTCACGACCACCTGGGAGGCCCACTACTTCCCAGAGATACCCCTTTGAGTTTTCCCTCTTGCTTTTCTTGCACCTTCATGATTGTTTTGTTTTTGCACTCCACTTCTTGTACTCTTTTGGAAATTTTCTGCCTCTTCTCTGCTTTACGGCCTCACGCAACGACAGTCACGATTGGTTCCAGTTTTTGATGATTAATAAGCAAAAAGCATAATTGCTCATGACTCGAAACAGGGAGGGCATGATGGGCAGGATGCTCTTTGTTTTTCCCAAGGGGGAGCAATGCATTCAGTTGATCCTTCCATTTCTTGTTTAATACTTTTCAGAGGAAGGACATGGCATTTAGGTCTGTCCTTTTTATTTTCACGATTATCAAGAATGCAAATCTGTTTTCTCCAAAATGATCAGTGCTATGTATCCATACTGAAGGTATGAGATATGTGTGAGCAGCCAATAGGCAATCTCGTGTCAATGCAGCGAGAGAAATATCTTCCATCAGTTGTAGCCGATTAGGTAAAAGTTCGAACTCACACATCTCAATATGCCACGTAATCATCCAAGTACGGTTGATTGTTTACCTGAAGACTCATCTATCTATTTTATTCTAGCCTTTTGTGATTTCTACCTACACCCTTTTGCCCTGGGCGAGCAGATCGGAAACTTTGGGCGGCAGGACCAGACTGCTTCGATCATTTCGCTTGAAGAATTCGATCATGAGGTGTGCCGTCTTTTCCGGCACGTCTTCTTGAATGAAGTGGCCTGCCTCCGGAATAACTGTGAGTTGGAACTTGCCNNTGAAGAGAGTTAGCCATACTCTATGGTCTCCATAATAGGAGTGCTTACCTTGCATCTGGCCCACCATGAGTTCCTTGTCTAGTCTGTCTGTACCCGCAAGCACCAAAGCCTTTGCAGCTCTACCCCTTAGAAACAACCCACTCATCCCTGTGAACCAATCTTCCCACCATCGCTGTGTGCGTCCAAGATCTGTCCTCCAGACCCAACGATCGTCTTTGGGAACCAATAAACTAGGCACACTAGCCTTTGCAGACTCGAGATCTCTGATTGTGCGACTGCGGATGTGCCAATTGATGGCTTGATCCACAGAAGCAAATGACGAAGGTCGAGAGGCCAGGTAGGTTTTCATGTGCATCAAGGCTTCGATGGCAGAGCCCTCGACTACATCGAGTACTGCAAAGCCGACTAATTGGGCGCCTAGAGAGCCAGCGGCTGCGATGCGGGTGATGACTGCGCCGCCGAGAGAATGGCCTATCAATACGGATGGCGGTAAGGTTTTCCAGCCTTGTCTCTGCTTTACGCCTTCGATCATGGCAAGGGTATCGGTCACCAGCGTTTCAATACTGAAATCGAGAATTTCTTCGTTGCCAGAGGAAGCAAAGACGGCGGATCCATGCTCCCTGGCTTCTAGACTGCAGATACCGGCTCCAGGCATCTCTTTCCTCACCGCAGCAGCAAAACACGCAAAACTCATCCCGGTTGCGCCAGCTCCGTGATGACAGATAAACAGTGGTCCTTTAGCTGCATCCCTCGGTGGAGTTAGATACACATGGTATTTCGCATGTTGAGTCTCTGTCTTTGACTCGAGAAAAAGTTCCTGCTCAAAATATTTGGGCCATGGGTTTGGTGTTGGTGTTGGGACGGTAGACTCAGAAGGGCGTAGGGTATCGATGCTGTCGTTTGTGGATGCTGAACTGTCTGAAGATGAGGAGTTGCCTTCGTCTGCTGTTGTCAAGGGCATTGCTGGTGGCCTGAGGTTTGGTGCGTTGTGCTGATTTTTNNTTATGGTGGGGAGTGCGCGCAGTAAGTCTGACATTTTGTTTGTTGTAAAGGTCCTTGATCAGGTTTCTTTGTTCAAGAGTGAGAGTGAGTGTTTTGGAATGTATTGTTGTTCAAAGGTGAGACGTCATTGATGGACGAGCTTCATAGTCAGGGTTGCCCTTTCTTGGCTTGGTCATTCCGAACACAACTACATCGATACTCGGTTATTGGAGCATGATCGAAGTTGATTGTTTGAGAGAAGAGTCTAGCATTGTTTCTAGAGCGCGGTCTGACATCCCACTTGCGAGGAGTAGAACGGTTTTGTCACCACAATGTTACAGACTGAGAGGCAAGGGATTAAATATGAAATTGGGTCAAAAGGAAGAGGTGGAAACATAAATTGGCCCGACAAAAGGGTATATATACAACGATGCAAGTAACAAGATAAGAAAAGAGTAAGAAGAAAACAAGAAGCAAGGAAGCAAGAAAGCAGTTTATCTCTTGCTCTTGCGCATCCTCTTCTCTCGCTCGTACTCCTTGGCCTCGTGGCCCTCCTCTCCCTGGATCTCGGCAACGAGTCTCTTGTACTTCTTCTCGTACTCTGCATCTCTCTCCTTCTTGTCGCGCAGCTGTTCGCGCGCAATGAAGTTTGCATCCTTGCGCAGCTCGCGCACAGCTCCCTTGCGCTCGCGCTTGTACTCCTTCTTGAGCTTTGCGGCATCGGCGCGTTCGCGGTCTGGGTCGTAATGCTTGTCTGGGTTGAAGTTCTCCTCGAACTTGGGAATCGAGGTGCGGATAGGTAGAGGGCGGTGATGGTGGAGTTCGAGAGGACGACGGCGGAGGCGGGCTTGTGAGAGCATAATGGAGAGGTGTTGGGACGACTTCTTTTGTCCCTTGAGGGCTTGGAGGGCGGAGAGAGCGGCAGGGGAGAAGATTCGACCAAATGCTGATTTGGCGCTCCAGAGGTCAGCCATAGCGAGGATGTTGTTGACGTGAGGTTGCAAGTCCTTCTCGCTGGGTTGAGGACGGAGTTGCAGAGCCTTGACGGTGTAGCGTACAGCTTCAGGGATGTAACGCTTGGATAGTGATTGGTACTTGATGCACAGAGCAACAATAAATGCACCGGTGGCCAAGTAAGAAGGCGCGGGAGCGGTCATCTCCAGCCAGCGTCCCATAAGGGTGATTGCTGGGGTGACTACTTGGTGGAAGTGGTCTGATGTTGGGTAAATGGAGCTGACAGCCGTCAAGATGACCAAATCACCAGCGGTAAAGATACCACTCTCGTGCATAGCAGACATGTGTGTACGGAAAGCCTTGCCAATGGTACCAGGGTATGTCCTCGATAAAGAGTGCAAATGGCGAATGAGGGTTTCGATGACAGCAANGGATTGCTTCTCGTTGGCCATGTATGAGATGTGGTCAACGAGAGCAACAGAGAAGTCTGCAAGCTTCTGCTTGTTGTCGGCTGTGAGCGAAGGGTGGTAAAGCGCACGAATACGTTGGACGGCGACTGGGATGTCCTCGACAGCCATTTTTCCGAAGATGGCCAGCAACTCTTCATGAGAACGAGGGCACTCGTAGGTGTAGGCAAGTCCAGAAGGAGCGGCCGGCGCAGTTGCCTTCTTCTCGCTCTTCTCGTCTTTGTCGCCCAAGATTCCGCGAACAAACTCGTCCTCTTCATCTTCCTCGTCAGCAACGGCAGCTCCTGCCTCGGTATCCGAATCGTCTTCATCCTCGCTTTCCTCATCGCTGACGTCGATGTCCGAACCACTAGCGATCAGATCGTCCTCCATCAAGAACTCGTCCTCGTCGTCGTGCACAACTGCGTCTTTCTTGTCATCGTATTGCTGAGTCGGTAGACCAAATTCTGCAGCATCGTCTCCCATGTCTTCCTCATCCTCAGGAGCAACCTCAACACCAGCCTTCTTCTTCGACTTCTTGTCCTCGACCTCGGGCTCTTCCTCAGACTCCTCGCCTTGCATGCGGCGAAGACGCGATTGTTCCAGCTCCTTCAGACGGTAGGCTTCTTCGATAGCCTGCTCCTCTTCTGTCTTTGTACGTGTGGTAGGAGCGGCTCTCTTGTCCATGGCCATCTGTCTAAGTCTGACATCGTATTCTCTCTCAGTCTCCTCGCGCGATTTGCTTTGGAGCATGGCCAGACGCTCAGGGTTCATGCCAGCGTCCATAGGTTCCTTCTCAGCCTTCGGAGNGGGCTTGACGCCTCGGAGCAAAGACAGCATTTCCTGCAATCCCTGGTCCAGCTCTTCACGCAAATCGTCGTCGTCTTCCTTGTTCTTTTGTCTCTCGTATTTGTGCAACTTGGACTTTGCGATGACCTCCTTCATGACCTCTGCTTTTGACTTCTTGCGTGCCGGTTTGTCAGGGTCTTGCCCTTCTTCGTCGTCCGACATGGCTTCCTCGTCATCGTCCTCGTCGCCCGCAGAAGATCTTCGGCGTTTCAAACCACGGTCTGATTCGTCGTCAGAGCCCTCGAGCCCCTCCATGTCGAAGTCGTCTCTGTCAAGGTCCAGGGCCTTTCCGCCGTGAGTGAGAGCAGCCTCCTCAAAATCGTCGTCGGCTTCCAGATCGAAAAGAGAAGCGCCACCCTTCTTGCGCATCTTCTCCTGGGCAAAACGTTGCAGAGCGCGCTCTTCGGGCGTCATGGTTGGGTCGTTCTCGCCGATACGTCTGTCGATGATTCCACCAGTCTTGTTGCGGCGCTGGATCTCGGGCAACAAGGTAGCACGACGCTATACAAGGTCAGTGCTGGTCTTGGGATGTAGAAGGACAGAGCTTACAGCTTCCTCGCCCATGCTCCTGGTGACGCCGGGTCTAAGGACAGCATCTTTCTTGGGGTGGGCGGTCAAGGACTGAAATTTTGCAGGACGATTGTTGGCCTTGATCTCGAAAGGGTTAAAGCTGTCGCGAATTTGCTGAAGGGCAGCATTGCGCTGGACTCTGCTGTCGTTGTTGCCTTTTCTGTCCTGCTGCTTTTGCTTCTTCGACTTCTGAGGGCCGGTGACGCCCTGCTCTCGCAGCGACGCCTTGAGACGTTTTAGTTGTGACGGCGGCATGCTGGGTGTTGTGATCGAATAGCTCGGTCCAACTTTTTTTTGCCTTGAATCGCGAATGGGAAGTCTGAAAGGCCGGCCAGGATTTCGCTGACCGCCTTCGGCTCGTTCATCCGAGTCTCCGCTTCGAGCAGCCACGTCCGTGCGTCTATCTTTGTACCTTCGACTCCTTCTGCACCATCGACCATCATGTCTTGGGAGATTCAAGATCGTCATCTGTGGCTCGGTTTTGGTATCTTGAAGTTTTAAACCATTGTTTCTAGCCACTACGCAAGCTGATCATGTGCAGGCGTCTTCTTGTTCGTTGCTGTCAAAGGAGTTGAGCGATGCCTCCGAACTACTATCAAACTAAGCGAGATCTATGATCCCGTCTATGCAAAAGCTGCTAACGGTACCCAGGCAGAAGAGTGTGAGTCTTCTCATTCGCTTGTATTCATCTGTTTGCTTCTGACCTTGTTTGTAGCCATAAGTCTCGAAGCCTTGTCAACATTGGTTACTTCGCCAAATCAGGACATTTCAAATTCGTGAGTTGCACATTTTCTTGAATATGCTATCACCTAGTGATTATCTCGGGTGTTGGATAATCTGTTTGGAGACTGATGGCATGTACAACTTCTTGCGAATTGGTCGAGTTGTTGTTCATAGAGCCGGGCTACTTTAGACTAAGACTTCACGAAACGAAAAGCAATGTATTCTAACTCAGGCCCCTTCNNCAGCGCTACCTCTCTCATCCTATCCCGCTTCGCCCTAGACGACTCAGCAACCTCGTCTCTGACCCACGACCTCTTCTCCCCGTCCGCAGACACTCGACTCTCCGCAAAACGGACCCTCGACCTCTTCGACAATTTAGCCACCGACTTCTACCCTCTCAACGACACTGCCGTCTCTTCTCTCCATGACAAATCCGACCCTACAGTACAGGTCATGTGCCGAGCTTACTTCAAAGCAGCCAGAAAGTATCGTCAAGGCAGGTTGGCAACTTTGGTAGACATTGCAGATGCAGTCGAGGGATCCACGAGAATCACCCACAATAGGGTGAGGCGAGCGCAGAGATATCCAGAAACGCATTTTGTGTTTCCGCAGCAGGAAGAGAGTGCTGAGGTGGCTGCGTCGGCAAGATTCCAACCCGTATCGCAGAGGGTAGAGTCGTTGGTGGATATGCTGGCTGAGCAGGCAGTCATGACGCGTCCGATGGTTAGATTTGCTGCTCCTGGAGAGCAGGATGGTGATGGTGCTTCTTCCACGACCTCCGGGTTGCCAGACTTGGAGGACTTGGATGTTGTGGATGACGAGGTTCCACATGCTGCTGCTAGAGCGAGGTTTCAATCGTCTTCCAATCATGAAGCTGAAGTGAGGAGACAGAGGAGAGAAGCCATGGTCTTGCACGAAGGCGGCGGTGTCATTGGAAGTGAGGACATCATTCATCCTCGCACGAACAACCACTCTTAAACGACAACCCTC
Organism: Aureobasidium vineae; assembly: GCA_903819635.1. Taxonomy (NCBI): domain Eukaryota; kingdom Fungi; phylum Ascomycota; class Dothideomycetes; order Dothideales; family Saccotheciaceae; genus Aureobasidium; species Aureobasidium vineae. The sequence goes on from CAIJEN010000014.1 coordinate 987,540, forward strand.
CTGTGGTATAGAAGGACAATCACTATGGTCAATTTTGGCAGTGAATTCACGAGACCATTTGGCACCTCACCTCTTGCTGTCATATTCCAGTGAATGTGTTTACATCTCAGAGTTCGGAGCTTTGGCCCAACTCGATGAAACCTCTTCCAAATCTAGCGTAAATAGAATCCAGGGGTGGTGAGTTCGACTCTCCGCCTTGGTTGGTCGCTGTCATGATTTGGTCAACAAAGATGTTTCCCCGACGTTGACTCTTGGTTTTTTTGCTCTTTTGTGTCAGTGATTAGGCACCGTGTTGATATCAACAGATGAGTGGGGCATCACTCCTCGATTTTGAATCGTTGTTGTATTATCTCAGTGTCTACCCACCAATGCGAAAAGTGTGCTGTATATCCCTTCCTAGATGGCCCACCAGGGCAACGCCTTATTCTCCAGATTATGAGTGATGAGCAGAATCTAGCCCACCCATATGTACGCCGCAAGGTTCTAGTCGTTTGTACAGAGACCGAGAGTCATATTACGCGCCTACTCAAACGTCATCGACATCTCCTTTTCCTTTCCAAACTCGTCCTCATCGTCCACCCACGCGTTTCTCTCGAGAGACATAGGCGTGTTGTTGGATACTGATCGACTGGAAACAGGCATTGTGTTTGACGACTGCAATGCAGGTCTGATTGGAAACTGCGACGATGATGGTGAGGTCGTAGGCGATCCATGCATCGTGGTTTGACGGTCGCCAAATGTTGGTCGAGGCCGCTCGGGACTTTCGAAAGTCATTGATATCTGAGAATCGTTCTGAGCGTTATACTCGAATTCGTCGTAGTCGTACTGTTGGTTTCTGTTTGTTCCGTTGGTCTGGTTGATACTATTCGATGAATCTCGAGCTCCGTCTGAGAAACCACTGAAGCTCTTGGTCTGCCTAAGACTTGGAGGTGGACTCTTCAACCCATCGCCATTGATGGGATTGGCTGTGGTGTCGATTTTCATGGGAGGCAATGTACCCTTAATTTCTTTGATCTCAACACCTTGAGCTGCAAGTGCAGCGACCTCGTGCTGGAGAGCATCGATGTCGAACAGTGTCCCTTGATTGGATCCATCGGCAGACTCATCCGCTGGTCCAGCTTTGATCTTCTCGTCGTATGTCTCCCACTCCTTCTTCTCCGCATTCTTCTTGTTTCGACTGAAGAGTGCCTTGAAGCCCTTCTTTTCGGGCTTCTTCTCGAGAGCTTTCCTGGCCTCTTCGATCTCGTTGATGAGTTCTCGTTGTCTTTTCTCGTGGTTGTCCGGATCCGGGTCTTCGATTTCAGAGAATTCTTCGCTATCCACCACCCAACCTACTTCTTTTAGAAGCTTCGGCATGGCTTTACGGTACGCCATGTGACCTGCGACGGTCTCCGTCACGTCGTAGTTTTCCACACCTGGTATGTCGACCGAAGCAAGTCCAGCAACTCTCATGATACCTCCTGCAGTGGCGCGGAACAAGTAGCCCAAGATCCAATCATTGGTAGCGTAGCCGTTGACAAATCTTCCTGCAACAACCGACTTCGCTTTGATATATTCATCCTTTTTGAACACTACCGGGCTGCCAAAAACGTAGACGTTCTGGACAATGCCGTATGCTCCGCGGTTGGCGAGCTCTTTGAGGCAGGCATAAATAACACGAGAACCTAGGGAGAAACCAACGAGGGTGACTGGTCGCACACCAAGATTGCGATCGATGAGAGAATCAGCGAGAATGAGACCAGCCATGTCGGCACGAGCCATTGATACACTCCACGGGTTGTCGATCAGATATGACAATTTCGTAAGCACAAGTGGAAGTGACATGGCAGACATGAGAGCAGTAAGCAGCGTGCTACCAAGAATCTGTTGAAGTCCTTGGGTAAGAGNCCTACAACTGTTAGTATGAGATCATGAAAACGAATAACATTGACATACCTCAGTTGCAAGTATATTGATGGTTTGACCCATACTTTGCAGCATTTCTGGCTCCCAGTGTACACTGTAAATGTCACCCATGATAGGATTGACCGTACTGAAAGGTAGACGAACGTCATCGACCTTGCCTGTCATCCAGCCGGCCACAGTGACGATGAGGTTCACACGTTTGTTATTGTGGAGTGGTCGGTACTCGAAGGTTTTGACTGGGCCTGTTCGCCTATTACTCGCACGAACTGCAATGGTACCTCCGGTCGTGACACCAATTGATGTGATTAGAGCTGCGCCACCGACACCTCCGAGGAAGGTACTTGTTCCAGCAACGCCGATGGTCGTGAAACCTGCAGCAAGACCAGCACCGATAACAGGAGCGAGGAGACCGGCACTCAAGCCAATGACAAGACCTCCACCCACGGTAGCAAGGCCCATCATGACCAGTCTCCTATTCCGAGCCATCTTTTGACGTTTGTCGGTGTGTTCGTCCTCGTTCCAGTTCTCCTTGTCAGCTTCTTGCTGCATCTCCAGAGCATCTGTGATTCGCTTCTCGAATCGGCAAATCTCAAGCCAGTCCACTGAGAGCGCACTCCCGACCAATTCTAGAAGAGCCCTCGAGCGACCATCGTAAATGCTATCAGCAACCAGTACTAGGAAGAGGTCACAGAGTACAGTCCATCGGAGGTCAATGTCGATGCTCTTTGTGTCGGGCAATTCTGATGGATCCTTGACAGAATAATCTGGCGGTACCTCTTGCTCGTATGGTGGAGGCATCGGTGGAGTGGGTGGACGGCTGAGCGGAGGAGATTTCAGAGATTGAGAGTCGGAGGGATTCGCTGGTACAGGAGCGTCTTCGGTGTTCTTTGAGGGATTTTTGACTCTAGCGTTTTGCATTAGGGGAGCCGTCAGATCTGCTGGTTCGACACCGTGTTCAGCGAGTTGCTCGATCATGATCTGCTCTGCAGCGTCTAGGTCCATGTGACTGTACAACCGAACCATGATCTTCTGAGCCCACATCTGCATGGACTCTATAGCAATATCGAGTTGTTTCTTTGTGGATCGAGTCTTGTCGAGTCCTTCGAGATACTTTGTCATTTGGTACATGGACACGCGTACGAGACCGACATATGCGATGCGTTGGCCTTCAGTCAGGAGGTCTTTTGTAGCTTGCATCTGAGACAGGACGTCGCGACTGTCGTCTTCGTCCAAGGTGTTGGTGCCAGCATCAGGCTTGAAGAGGTATGCGGTATCTTCATCCATACTGGTGGCAGATTGGACGTCATCATCGAGCTGGACTCTTGTGTATCCCTTGGCAGCCGCATTGCCGTATGCATAGTCCTCTTCCTCAAGCTCGGCAACCTCGCGCGCAACGACTTTGCCCCAATCATCGTATATGGTGTGGGTAGCAAAGGCTGGCATCTCCTGCCATTCCAGCTCATTTTCTTGGGGCTGTTTCTCCTTGGCTGGAGCAGCGGTGACAGCTTGATGTGACCATTCGGATGCGCCAGCGAGGGGCTGTGTGAGCGAGTCGGAGTTCGCGACAATGACAGCTTGTTGAGCTTGATCAGGAATGACGGGTTCTACTGTTGAGGTAGCAGGCTCAGTCGTCGGTGGGTGGGTGGTGGAGGCCTCATGTGAGGTTGCGGGATGGGCAAGGTCATGTTGATCAATGGTACTTGTACTCGGCTTCGTTATTGTCGCATCGGTCGAGGAAGGAGCGTCCGGGGCCTCGGAGGTACTGTTTGAAGCGTCTTGTTGGGTCGCATTGGTATTCTCATTGGTTGAGGAAGGAGCGTCCTGGTCTGTGTCTTCTTCTTCTTCTTCGTCGTAGGTCCTCGTCCGGGCAGGTCGAATAGGGAGGCCAAACTCGTCGACCTGGGGAGAAGCAGGAGGTCCGTGTTGGGCCTGCTGGTGGACTTGGTCGTCGGGCATGTTCTTGGGCAGTCTTCGCCGGACCTGGCGATGGTTGGGCCACGTCTATAATTCCATGACACGTGCCTGTGGTTAGAACGAGTGTGCATTGAAACATCAAAGGGCAGGCTTCCGGAATGGCGCAGCGGGCAGGAAGCCGCGTCCGTGTCTGTCTCCCCGCAAAACTCTAATCTTTTGCTTTGGCTCTTGCCTTTTTTTTATTGTATGCCCTTCCAATCACACTCGCGCCTGCCATCTCTGTCGCAACCACTGTCACTCTTGCATATTTGGTCTCTGGAACTGCCTACTTCTCTCGACAACCAGACAATCCCACACAACCACCTCCACCATGCGCGGCAAACGTTCAAAGCAATATCGCAAACTCATGCACCAGTATGAGCTCTCGTTCAACTTTCGCGTTCCTTACCAGGTCTTGATCGACGCCGACATGATCAAGGACACCTTCCGTTTCAAGATGAACCTACCTCTTTTCCTCGAACGTACTCTCCATGGACAGGTCAAGCCGAGTATGTCCTTCAAATCTTGCTTCATTGTCGTATGGCCACGACTAATACCTGAANNAGTGATCACCCAATGCTCAATACGCCACTTGTATACCGCCGAAGCCCCTGATACCGCCTCTAAGAACGCCTGGATCGACACGGCAAAGTCTTTTGAGCGCCGTCGCTGCAACCACCACACTCTCGACGAACCTCTGTCCACATTGGAATGCTTAAAGTCCGTCGTCGACCCCAAGGACAGCAGCACCAACAAGAACCGTTATGTTGTCGCCAGTCAGGACCAAAAAGTCAGATCTGCCATGCGCAAAATCACTGGTGTACCACTCATCTACGTCAACCGAAGTGTCATGATCATGGAGCCTATGGCAACACAGACTGAGGAGTTCAGAGAGGCTGAAGAGATGGGCAAGGTCAGAGCAGGCTTGAAGGGCAGGAGAGGTGCCGCTCCCGAGCAAGCCTTGAAGCGCAAGAGAGAGGACGACGATGATGATGACGAGGATAGCGAGACAAAGGACGATGCTCCTGCACGAGAAACAGAGGCTGCGCCGAAGAAGCGCGTAAAGAAGGGTCCCAAGGGCCCCAACCCTCTCAGTGTCAAAAAGTCGAAGAAGCAGACGGCGAAAGAGGAGGTGGAGAAACAAGCAATCAGGAAAGCCGCAAAGACAGACCCACAAGCTGCTGAAAAGGCACTGGACGCACATGTCGCTGTCGAGTCGACGGAAAACGACGCCTCAGAAGCGGCAGGCAAGAAGAGGAGGCGCAGAAAGCACAAGACTGCTGGTGACTCGGCCGCTGACCAGGCTGACGCTCATGATGCTCCTGCTGTTGCCATGGAGGTCGATGCATGAGTTTGACTTTACATATTTACAGAGATACACCAATCATACCTTTTCCGACGCGAAAGGAGGTTTTGCTTCGCCATCCACGCTACTATTTCTCGTTCATTACCACAATCAAGCCCTGATCTTTGAGGCCTACCTTTATTTCATCACTTGAGGATGAGTTTGAATATTTATAATGACGATTTGACTGAATTAAATACAATTGGCAGATCGCTCGCTGAAATAGTAGGGACATAAACGCCTTGTGCTCCTGGTAAGCTGAAAAGGAGCGAGCATTACACTGGTGGAATACAGTGTGGATATCTTTCGCAAAAACGCCATGCCGCAAACAAAAGTATATCATCTATTCTTGTTTCTCCTTCTCTTTTACCACAACATGAAGGTCAAACTGGCTACGAGTACTGGTAGTGTGAGGGACATTGACGAAGACACTATAGCTGTCGGTAGAGCACCGCTGCTGAGGTTGCCGGTTGCGTAGATCAACTGGAAACTCAGGTCTGAGGAGTTGAAGCAGTTAGATGCATTCACTTCTGGTACGTCGGCTGGATCTGCGAGCGTTACATCTGCACANNCTGCGGCAGATACGTCAGTCCTGGGTTGGAGCGAACGTGTAAGGTTGCTTACATTGTAGATGGCTGCACCGTGCTGAGCGGTCTCAATGACTTGAATTGTGATGTTGTCGCCGATATTGAATGTAAGGTTGGGTACCAGAGGCACTTGTGGTAGACAAAAAGAGCCTGGGTATTCTTGGTTCGATGGACCGGTGATCTGGAAAGGTGCGACGACTGGATGGGACATGTTGGGCGGCGCAACTTCTCCAGGGCCATTGATGCCGATGTTGACATAGAACATTGCTGTCTTGTGGCCNNTGGAGAGATGTTAGCTGTTGGTTGTATCGGATAGAGCAGTTGGCTTGCCTTGGAACCATCCTGGCTGAATAGCAAGAGCGCCACCAGAGACTGGCCACAAACTTCTGTTCGTGCTCGTCGGCATGCCTCCACATGGATACATCCACTGCTNGACTACAAGAGGCAAATTGTGTCAGTGGTATTTCGGTTGAAACTTGTGCCAGACCGCACATGAATGTTGAGTTACTCACCCGTAGGGAAACGTGTATTGTCCGTCTACATAGTTCTCTCCCATAGCATTCATATTATACTGTGGCAGAGTGCCATTGGTGATAAGGTTATTGCCTCTCCACGGAGGATATGTGATTACTGNGTGGAGATTTAGAAGGATTTGGCACCACGAGGCGAGAAGAGACCTACCTGTGTGCGACTGTACGAGACTCAGATGCAAGGCCAGAGCGGCAAGAACTAGGTATGTGGCAAGCATGTTAACGTTCGATGCAAGATAGAGACTTTAGCAAAGAAACAGCGAGAGGCCTCTAGAAGAGGAGTCGCCGACCCATGACTTATCTCATTTGTTCTTGCTCTAGGCGCTGTGTGACGGCAATGTAGTTACAGCAGTAGACGAACATGAGTGATAGATGCCAGCCATTCAGGTTGATGCAATGGTGGTGATGCATGGTCGACCTTTCCTCATTCGGTTAGTCCCAAGCATGTAAGCGCTGACCCCTCCGCCAGTAACCTCACCTTCTACCAATTGCTCTCGACAACAGTACACGAGTCTCCAGTACGACAAGGGGAGTGAAATGTGGCCGTTCTCTGTAAGACCATGACGGCACTGCTTACGTTCCGCCATCAAAGCACAAATGCCATCTGGTACAGTTTGAAGGTTGCCTTATCGCCAGCATCCAAGTCAGGTAGGCACATCTCGCTATTGGTGCAGAAGCCAGATTCTCAGAACCTTGTCCCCGGGTCTGGAAAGAGCTGTCGGCTATATTCTGATTGGGTCGCGTGGTCAGGAGGCACAGCATCTGCATTTCTACCCCCTTGTTGTGTCGGAGTATGCGGCACTGCAAGCGCTGATCCGCATGACTGTTACTCCCCCAGTCTTATAAACTGCTTTCAAGCTCTTTGAAGTGGAGATATTATCATACTAAGACTTTTGAAGCTGCCGATCGGAGCGTTGACTGCCTTGAAATAGCAGCTTGGGTGCACACGCGCGGCTATATGGCATGCGAATATAATCACGTCTGACCCCTCCTCGAAGCTTGTCTTCTTTAGCCAAGGACGGTACGTTTGTGCTGTCGCGAATCATTCGGACTGTACAGGCGCCAAAGTATCGTTTACTTGTTTCAGCTTGCTTGTTATATCTGTACTGTCGACCCGCAACATCATGGACCGTGACATATCTCCTCCCAGCGCTGCTTCAACACCTGGATACGTTGGATCAAAGCCACTTCCCCCTTGGGAGGTTTCTGACATTCCTCGAGTACCACACATTGCCAGTGCGGCACCACCTCTTTCTAAAGCAGAAATGGAGGCCTTGTCCTCTTTGTGGGCGAGCAGAACAACACCGGACCACCACCGGGACTCTGATATGGATGAAAGATTCCCGGAATCGGCATTCTCAGCACCATCACCACCACCCCGGACTGATACAGGGTCATCGTCAGGAAGGAAACCATCCTTGGCGGACAGTGCACGAGCAATGTCACCTCAGCCTAGCGAGCACAGAACCATGAGCCCAGCATATGGTCATGTACAGGAATACGCTCCTCCGACTAGTCGGCAACAAGTAGTTGCTCTGCCTGGCACTATGTCGAGTCGTTCCACCCACAACCAATCTCATCCCACCAATTCTAAGAGACCCTCCAACAAACGACAGCATAAGAAAGGCTCTAAGGAGTCTGCACCCATAGGCCATCGCTTCACTTCGGCAGTCAGGGACTTGTTTCGAAGAGAGCCCGTCGACGACAGCCATTTCGAGCGTATCGGAGACCGACATTGGTCAGAGGACTGAGTGGGCTATGAAGTCGGCTTCAGAAGACCGCACTCAACCAGATGATGCTGGATATCTCGACTGGGAAAGATCAAAGCTCTCCACACCAACTTGTCGGCGCCATTATGCTTTCTCTTGTTGAACGACGAGGATACTACACGGTATAGACTCGGTATCAGCTCAGCCATACTGAGCTGGTTGAAAGTGCATGATGACACTCAGAAGTAAAGAGAGAATCCTAGAGAGGCGCCGTAATGCCGGAAGCTGCGACAGATGTTGTCGCTGGAAGGTACTCAACTTGATTCAATATGTAGAGACATGTACATAAGAAACGTCGAGGGGCTCGGTCTGCGGGTGCCGCTAAATCCTCGATGGTCACGATTCTCTCTTGTTTGTCTTCCTACTCGTCATGAGCGACCCTACTCGATTATGCCCGAGCAACTTTGTCGTGATCGAGAATATATTTTCACGTAACTCTTAGCGAAGCGATATGCTCGATTTGTATTACAGGAACAGCTTGTATTATGGTAGGCACAAACATGGCAAATCAGCAGATGCCCAAGTGGGTAAGAATGATACAGCAAACAAGGTGAACATGTGGTTTGATGAACAAGGAGCATGTACCGTTAGCGCGTCGGTTGGGCCGCAACACAGATGTGCCACGTCGATGGGCATGGCTGTTTGCCACACGAGTATTTGAACAAGAAGCGCAAAGCATAGAACCGAGACAATAGGGCAGTGGCCATAAAGAAGAAAAAGGACATCAAGGGTGCATAAAAACCGGTATTTGGTAAGTGTCGCATGGGCAAGAAGAGAGAGATTCGGGCAGCGTCGTCTTGTGGTCGGTCAGCCCCACTCGGGATCGGCGTTGAGGTGGTGGTTGGCAGCGACGAGATTCGGCAGCACACGTCGACGGGCGACCGCTGACGACGTGCCAACTCGCTCTTCTCCCACTCACAAAGACTCTGCTGCTCTCTTCTCCAATCGCTAACCTGCAGCAGCCTGCCTAGCGTCCCGAGTGTCCAGTGCTGTCTCTGGCCTGTCTTGCCTTGAATTCCCCCGAGAGCCCCACGCCTTCTCCTCGTCTGCCCCTGCTTGCTTGAACGGCCGACAGCTTTTCACCCACCACCTGATCTCTCCCATACACCACTACCGCCCGTTGCCTCTCTGCTGCTGCTTTTGCTTGCGCCCTCGCGCTCAGGACTTAGGTTCCCATATACCAGGCCTGTTTCCTTGCCCTCGGACTTCCAGGAACAGGACCGCTCTCCCAGAGCGAAGCGCCCCGTTAGGCTTCAACCCTCCAGGCTCCCGATTCGCATAGCAGCCACGAGGAATACCGGGTTGTTTTTGCTCTGTTTTGTTGCTTTTCTGCTCCACAGCCATGGGTTCAAACATATTGCGAAACTGGTTCGTGCCCAAGGATGGCATCAACCGCCAGGTCATCTCTGCAGACATACAGAAGTATCTAGGCAACGATGCAACAGTCCGTCCTGGCAAAGACAAAGAGGTAGGAAACAACATGACATGACCAGCGCCGACGGCTTCATCAACACTCGACCGGACCTGGCTGACGTCGTCACAGATCGAGGGCTACTGGATCAAAGCATACAGAAACCTCACTTCAGTACGTGTCTTTGCCGCGACTCTCCTGTCGCACTTGCTAACCTCGATCCAGGAAATGATCAACGATCTTCGAACGGCCTCGATCAAGTGGGAGCAGGAGCAGCGCTCCGGTCGTCGAGGAATGAACTACGAAGAGTCGCACACATACAGACAGGCTACAAATACCGGAGCTAACGGTACTGGTCCCTATCGCGCCGGCACCAACTCGCCCCAGCTTTCTGGTGACGGCTACCTTCCNCCCAATGGTCATGTTCCACACCCTGCTGCCTCAAGGATGCCTGTTCCGGACATGACTTCCTATGATGATCCCAGACGGATGTATGCTCCTCCCCATTCCGCGGCCCCCGTTACCTCTGCCTTTGGAGAACCTCCTTCCATGTATGCTTCGCACCAACCCAGGCCGTCAGCCAATGGATATGGTCCCTCAGGAGATTTCTACAACGGCCACACTGGATATGCTCATGATGCTGCTCCCCCGCCCCATGTCAGAGGCCCNCCTCAGTACCCTCCCCAGTACCCCACAGGGCATAGAGATCCCAGGGATGATCCCAGATATGCTCCGGAATATCAGGACCAGATGAGATACACTAACTACCCTCCGGTATCTGTCGCACCAACCGGAGCCCCAAGTCCACAGACCACAAGGTCGGATCATTATATGACCACGACCACCACGCGCGGACTGACCCCACCTAGTAACTACCCTCCGCCTCGCATGCCACAGTACGACTCGTATGGACGNCCGTAAGTCTTTTGCTAATTGACAATCCTCATTGGTCAGTGACTAACAATTCTGTGCCCGTCTACAGCCTATCTCGCCTCGACGCCCATGCCTGATCAATCTTATGCACGTCCGTCTCCCGTAGACCCATCCTATGGTCGCGAACGCCCATCTGCTCCTCCTGGCGCGGAACGTGGCGCTCCTCGTCGTAGGATCAATTAGGATCATGTTCGGTAATGTGCCAGTCCTGTCGTATGACGATGGAGTTCCTTCGACTTGAAAGTAGCCATTCCTCTAATCTGAAGGATTTCGACTTCCCAATGGTCCGGCTGCCTTCGGATGTCTCTGACTGGTTCACTACCTGACAATCATGCGTGCTGCTCTCTGATCCCCCACCGGTCGTCCTGTCCTTGCTCTATCGAGTCATCTCCGGATTCATGGATAGAGGATCTGATGTTGCCACCACATATGTCCTTGCCTCGTTTGGCATTTTGCATACTTGATCCTTGGACCAGCAGAGCCTCTGCCCAGTACAATTTGGAGCAAGAATCTAGGTGGTTAGTTTCAGTTGCCAGAACCGCCAGAACAATCGGACGCAACCCTGCGCACGGATAGGTCCCGACGGAGTTTTTGTTTCTCTGCATGACAAGCCTGGTATGGCTTGTTCCCGGCGTTTGCTTTACGAGGTAATCTATCGTTTGGATTTGGACAAAAGCCTTGGGAGTTCCCAGGCACGATTTCTTTGAGATATACTATGACGATCTTTATCTCGCCTGCGCATTGCGATGTTGGACATCATCTAGGGAAAGCCTAGACTTCCGCCAGGATGGTTTTACGTGTGCCGGAAAGCCTTTTCCTTTTCTCATTCTATACGGGCTCATCCCTGAGCGTTCTGACCATGGACTTCCTCTCTTTACATGAATGTTTGCAATGTTGGCCATTTCTACACCTCTGGTTACAATACCCCTTATGGATCGTTTTCATGCATTTGAGTCTGTTTCCTTGTCCGATATATATCATGCCTAAGCCAGCGTCTCAGTGGCTTGGTGCAATTGTTCTCAAAGCTGAGATTTGGCCTTCACTACTCTGAAGCCCCATCTTGGCGCATGGACTCTGATTTCCTTGCCTCCACTTTTGGTTTGTATGGCAAGAACCACTTCGTCCCTTGTCAGCTTGACTAGATGTCCTTGGTCTTTGTGTCGGAAACCACTATCTGTAGGCCACAGTTGAACGAGATCGCCCTCTTTGAGTTTGACAGGATCGTTCTCGTCCACACCGGTTTGTTGATCATGATACGATGCAGATACGATGTGCTGCATTGCAGCCTGACCGTCTAATGAGACTGCCTTCGATGACTTCTCCGCCTCCTTGACTGTTTTCTTGAAACGGCCTAGCCATGCCCATGTTTTGGGGTGTTGGTCTTTAGAGAAAGTCTGCTTGGGAAGCATGTCGCCAATCCAGATGAAGGGCCAAGCGGCNNTGGAATGTTTTCATTAGTTTTCGTCGTCCCACTGTTTAAGTCTGGCAATCTTACCATGAATGTCTGCCAGACTGACTTTGTTCGTTCCTCCAATCCATTGTCTCCCGTCAGCGAGTAGAGCCTCGAGTATGTCGAATGCATGCCTGATATGTGCCAACGCTTCAGGGTACCCCTTCACACGAGCCTCTTGAGACCAGCTAGTACCCGTGAAGTCAGCCCGATCTTTCAAGAACTTTTCATCCTTCATAGTCGGCAAATCGGNGGGAAGTGCCTGTGCCGCCTTTGAAAAGATACCCGCGTCCACAGTGAACTTCTCGAGTAAGGCTTCCAAGCCTTTGTTGTCGGGCGTCGATAGCGGTGGGTGTGACGACGATGCTGGGAAGCTTTGCTCTAGTCTTGCTAGGATTAGGCGGGTGTCGTAGTAGACATCGCGGCCAATGGATAGTAGAGGTATGCGACGGTAGTTGATGCCCAACTGAGCCAAGTCGGGTCGAGGGAGCGTCAAGGGCTGTATGCATTCGGCATAGGGAATGCCGCGTAGCTTCAAATACCAGACGATTCTCTTTGCAAAGGGAGAGAAGGTGTAGTGGAAGAGGACAATGTCGTTTGGGACATTCTGAGACGACATGTTTGTTGCAATTGGTGAGCTTGATGATGGAATGTCCTGACTCCAGTTGTGGTTTTACAGACAGTGTTCCCATCTGAAAAGCCGAGGCCCTCGGCACTATGTATATCTACCTTCTCCACCCTGAACCCAGTGCTTCGTAAACACGATATACTCACCGTTGGGCCTGAGCAAAATGTACTCCGAGAGTTTTCATCTTTTGCATCGACCACTGCTACAATACTGATGCATTGCTCGAAAAATAGCTCGTTGTGCGGTCGACCCTGACATGGCAGGTGACGTATGGTTTGGAGCGGGGTACAAGGGTCTAGACGCGCCATGGCTTACAGATCAACAGAACCGTAATACTCGAGCACATGAACTCCAAATCCAACTCGTATCCTTGAGATTATTTCATACCAGCAATTTGAGATGAGGTGTATACATGGCAGTGAGATTGGTGTATGCAAGCCACCATGATACCAGTGCTGCTGGAAATGTCTATGGATGTCGTGTCTGGCTAGAAGGACGGGGGCATTAATACCAGGAACCGGGTGTCGGCACGAGACTTCCGTACTCGGATATTTCGGACCCCTTCAACCTGAGGATCGATCTGCTTTGCGCGCTTCAAAGCTGGTGAAAGACCATGGCCAAAGGTGAGTGCAGGCAGCGATGCAAGGCTTCATCTAAGCAGCACTGTCTCGTGTTGTGAGGGAGTAGCGACGGCCGTAAAGATGGCTGTGGTAAGCTTAGAGTTATAATTTGGCCACGATTGTCTGATGGGCGCGAATAAGGTGCGAGAGTCGTCGTCACCCTCCCTGCAACAAACGTCTGTGTTTCTTTGTTGCCTATTCCATCTCCTTGCCTTCTTTCTTTTCATCAACCCAGCCATCACACCAGTCTTCAAAAATACCACGAAACCATTTCGCATTCAACACACATAGCAAATCCACTATCCTGACAACAACCACAATGCTTGGCCGCACAGTTGGCGCGCTCGCCGCCCTCTCGCTAGGCGCAAACGCCATTCTTCTCCCGCCTGGTATCAGCAAGATCTCCGACTCGCGTAGTGGAGCTCTGGGGCTTGCTCTCGACCCCAAATCTCAGGCCGTCAAGGTTCACTGTTCTGGATGCGCCTTTCCCTCGCCCCAGCAGGAGTCGGTCCAGGAGAAGGGCGATGATGATATTGTCTGGATCCAAGGTGGTTCCAAGGACGTCGTCTTCAACTTCACCATTGACGACAACGACAAAGACCTTCTGCTGAATGGTGTCAGGGTCTACCCTGTCGATGGCACTTTCACATTCGATGAACCCACCGTTGGACAGATTCACTCATCAGCCTCCCTATCTTACATCAAGAACAACCCGGAGCAGATCACACCCCTCCGCGTCTCATCGTCTGGCATGAGTGTACACGAGGAGACTGTTTCTTCCCTCCACGATGTGCTTGTCAGCATCAACTACCAGGTCGGCGAGCTAGAGTCGCAGCCCATGGCCATCGACGCTGTCGACCTCAAGCTTCTCAAGGGTGCCGACGGTTCGCTGATGATCATCTCGGTCGATGCCGCTCCTCCCAAGCACCCCTTCGGTACCGCTCCTCTGTCTGGTATGCTATCCAAGGACTGTGGCATGCTCCCCGCTGCTCTCTGCAAGTGGAAGTCCGTTGTTGAAGACAAGATCTCCGACTTCAAGCCCAGCATGCCTCATGCATTTGGCGGCTGTGGTGGTCGTAAGCCTCCTCACAAGTTGCCAGGCCACATTAGACCTCACTTTGAGATGCACCCCGACGCCCCCAACGCTGGCGACCGTCCTCACCACCCTCACGGTCCTGGTTCTCACCCCCGTCCTCATCACGGTCCCCACGGTCCCCACGGACCTCATCACGGACCCCACCACCACAGACACCACCACTTCCTCCCTGCCTTTGTTCACGCCTTTGTCGCAGTTCTGATTCCCGTCATGGCCGGTGTAACCATGGGCATGGTAGTCAGCCTGATCGGCATGCTCGTTGGACGCTTGATCTCGTTCTTGTGGATCAAGTTCGGACGCGGAGGTCAGCGCGGCTACGCCAGTGTCGCTCAGTCCGAACAAGACAGGGACAGCGTCGAAAAGGGCATCGTGGTTGTTGAGAGCAACGTCCACGAGGAGCCTCTCCCCAAGTATGAAGATGCTCCTGCATATGACGAGAAAGACCACGAGTAGACGTGCTACTTAAGGTGTGGGTCTCACCTTTTCTGCCTTAGCACTTCGAAAATATGCTATTCCCTTTGTATTCATCCATGGAACCTATATGCCGGTCGGCCGGCCTGCCTTCGCTCTATTTCTATCAAGTCTTGTGTTATTACATAGCTTTCATTTTGCCCCCAAGGTTCTACGACGTATGTCACAGATCCAAAACTATTCATGTGCTTTTGGAAAACCTCCGTATCTTCCTCGTGAACCTGTCTCGGAGAACAATCAGGGCACACCCTGCATATGCATTTTCCTTTTTCTTTCGTGTTGAATCATGCCCTCACGTTTATATCTAGGGCTGTCTTTTGACTCTTCTCCAGACATTTTCCGCTTTTTACGCGATGCAAGCATAGCAACTCTCTTAAGCCGCGCCTTGAGTCAATAAAAAGCAAGATTCATGCAATGGTTAGGGCAAGGTTCTGCCCTCTTTTCTGCCCTTTTGTGTCTTGTCAGTGTAACCTTTTTTTCTTTCCTTGACATCGGGAGGGTCTCCGAAACCTGGTTTTGTTGTTTGGTCGAGATGTTGTGTGGATGCGAAGCATGCTATTGTATGTTTAAGATATTCTCTATTTTGGGGTCTTGAGCAAGAGTACACGGCTTTTTCTTTCTTTACTTCTCCCCTTTTCTTTCCCCTTTCTTCTTTTCTCTTTCGAATGACTACCTACATGTCGTAATTCTGTAGGTTAGACTACTTGCTTGGTTGGTCTCTGAGGGTTTGTGATGGGAAGAGTGTTTGGCTGCGAGCGTGCTGTGCCATACTGCAGACACCGCAGCCGCGAGATGTGAATGTAGAAGCTGCAAAACAGAGCAGATGCAGGATGTGTCTGCAGCCTATGGATAGTGCGTGGCTTGCAGACTGCTTATCTCGAGATTGGTAGCATTGGCAATACCCGCTGGTGCAATTTTTGTTAAATGCAGATGTGTGGCTGTGCGCACTATCCATCGGATGTGAGAATACCCTGTACAGGAGCTCTGGAGTGTAAAGTCAACGTGAAAGACGCGCTCAAGGTGCATCCTGCATCCGGACTCTGTGCACGTTCCCACGCTTGAGAGCTCTACAACGAGTGATCAAGTGAAGACGCGGAGCTAAGGGGAACAGAAGCAAGAAAGGTACGGCGGAAATTTCGGAGATTTCTGTGCTAGAGTGCAATCATGCATCGTAAGATTCAAGCCCTCCTATTGCATTGGAACAGCTTGTGCAGACGCAGACATTGTCTGGACTCTGATATGCTATCTGAAGAGTCTGAGTGTCAAAGCCACTCTATCGGCAGGTACGGTCAAGTATGGATTACACCGATGCAGAGAAAGGATGTGACCAAAGGGTGGAAGGAACGACCCTCACCAATCTCATCTGAGTTCCCGGCTGGGACTTCCTATGTCAAGCAGGAGCGACAGGAACTCGTCGTACTTTCCTGCCGTAAAGAGTAAATCTGCATCCGAGGATCTCAACCAACAATTAATTGTCCTAGATCTAGATGCATATTCTTCACTACTACGGCAACCTAGTTGCCTGAGTCGAGGATGACTCCTCTGATTGCAAGACCCTACTGTATGACTTGCGCTTGTGATGTTGATGAACTTGTGTATTGCCCTGACTGGGCAACAGAGGATTCCGCGGTGTTGTCGAGTTCTGCAGGTGCTTGGCTGCACATCAACTGCATGCTGGTGCTTTCCGAAGAAGAGTCACAGTAGTGGAAGTGCGATTTCTAGATACTTCTGATCAAATACCTGAAGCAGGCAACGCCAATGGCTTACTTGTGCGTATGCTTGCGCGCAGGCCAGACAAAGATGGACGGCAGAGATCTAGCTCTGGTATCCACACTCTTGCTGCGGCACACTTCTTCCAGTTCAAGGGTGAAGCCCAGAGGCTGCCTCCAGTGTTGTCCCAATTCTTCATCGATTGTCCCTGGAATTGCAACTGCCGGACAATTATCGAAGCTATATTGATTTAAACTGCCGCCATCATCTGCGGAACCACGATCTGTGGTGGAGACAATGGTTGTAGATCTGTATGAACATCGTTTTTGCTGCGGAGGGACTTCGCGGCATTCCATGACATTATTCATGCCCACGCCTTGTCCACAAATCAGGTCGTGACTAAACCATCTTCCATGCCAATTGGGTTGGTGTGGGACGTTTTGTGGACACCGGATGTGATGAACGTTCTACTGTTTGGAGAGGCGAGCCTCATGTCTCTTTTGAGGATATGGTCGAGTCAGTGCCATGTCTGAGCACGGGTGGGGAAAGGCGCCAGAGTAACGTATCATGCTCAAGGCGCCTGAACGATTGTCTTCCGCAAAGAACCACGGACCCAGAGAACATCTGACCTCGTCGACCAGGTAGACAACCCTTCGCCTCGCTTCTGACGCATTAGGAGTGTCAATCTGTGGTTTTTTCATTCTGCGACACTGGAGCATTGTTGCAATTTATGCCCGGAGCACATACGGAACAACGACGGCTGTCAAGGTTAAGTCAAAACAAGAATTCAATATGGGCAGATTGCGGAACGGTTCGTCGCCGGTATGGCCGCGATGGCTGCCGAAGCGTTCGTATAGTGCGTAAAGAGCCGGGACCTCGAGAATTTGGAAAGACGATATTGGTGGAGAATCTCCCTTGTCTGGCTGCAATCAAAAAGCCAAAGGTTCTGATTATAGGTCTTGGCTACTGGGTTGTCAGATCGAAGAAGTGGACCTACAGGAATCATCTTGCCCGTTAATCTGTAACTGCAAACTCTCTTGTTGACAGTCGCGATGATATGGTCCAGAACACGGTGGCGCATCTAAGACAAATCGCAGGCATCCTGGTTTCCTTGAATCCCTTGTGTGCCAGGTCCCGGATTCACTTTGATTGCAATTATTGCGCGAGGCACTTGTGATCTGCGAATTAATATGAATGTACCACAATCGGTGATCACGAAGCCCAAATCCCTTCAGGGCGGTGACGCGATGCTCTTGATTGTGACTGGGGCCGTGAGTAGTGCTGTGGCTGGAGTTTGTTTTTATCCTCTCACCGTGCTCTTTCCCTGTGCCGTCTGCAGGCACGGTCAGCATCAGAGAAGTGTCAAGGCCCCGCGGACAGAACAGGTTGGAAGGTTTCATCTCATTGGGGGTCCGAATGGACGACGCGACAGGCTANCAGCCAGCCGCCCGTGTTTTGAGAAGACGGTGTGCGCTGTGATGGCGGTGACGTCCACAAACCATGATTCGTTCTCTGTCAAGAAGGGGTGATAGCGTTGGTGTGGTAACACAGTCACGCGCGAAGGATCAAAAGGCTGTNCAGGACGGTGACAAGTGTGCCACTTGTCTCGAAACTCCCTTTCTGGTTTCAGCAAGGAGACAGTTGTCCAACCTGTCAGTGGCGCGAGTCCACGGCAATNNAACAATTTCAAGATGCGTGATAGTAGCTTGAACCACCGGCAAGGACATTGTACATTCCAATCCTTTCCCTATTGACGACNNCACCGCATTGGCGCTCAATGGAGCCAACAGGGCATCGCTGTCTCGAGTCATGATGAGATGTCAAAACTCGAGACTCAAGACTCAGGGCACTCCGTCTTCANNAAACGTTGTCGAACCCAGTGCAAAGGACTGGACGGGTTAGTGGCCGCCCATGTCCGGCAGCCGAGCCGACTTGGTGAGAGACAGGAGACTGCGCCTCTGGTTGCCCGCGGACTGTGGAGAGTTAGATGCCAACCAGACGCAACGCGGCCTTCACCGAGAGATCTCACGCACGTTCGGGCCACGATCTCTCCGTGACTGTGAACCGCGCACTTTCTTGGCGATGAGTCCGGTCTGAGCCGGCCGCGCTAGCGCATTAGACTTTTCGGCTCTTATTGTATCTACACGTTCGTAGATCGCGCGAAATTACACCTGCAACTTGTGGCCGCCGCCAGCTGAGTCGGTTTAATTGTCGTTGATTGTGGGCGCAAAACGGTGCGCACGACTCGATGGATTCCTTGTACTGGAAATAAGCAATGTTTCAGCCAGAATAGCCTGGTCGATGAAGAACGCATTTATGTGAAGCATAAAGTGCACGCCTTACCGCTGCCCTCTACTGAGACTCGAGCCTGAGTCAAGTCAGAGGCCGATCTCTGCGAGCTTGGGTTCCCTCGGAAGGAGCTCCTCCAGATGATACGTATAGCGAAACCAAGCTTCGACTTGCCATTCCATGTTCATGATCTTCATCTGATTATCCCTTGTCAGTCCGTATGGCTTACGATTCGACTCTCTCATTCTAATCGATCCACTAGCGGCCAGAATGCGGCTTGGTTGAATAAAGTTCAATGACAGGTTGGGACTCGGTACGCCCGTAAGAGTGGAATCAAAGGATGAACTTGCAAACGCCCTCGTGTCGTGCTGTCAAAGAAAGTGGTCGGTGGGCCCGAGGTGAAAAGAATTCGCCAGTAACGTCTACCCCCGAGACCTTCTCCGTTTTAAACTTCCGTAACCGTGTCACGATTGTTCCATGTCCCCACCTTGCGGTGTCGTCCTCGGTTTGGGACTTCTCCAACCACCTTGGAACCAGAAGCAAAAGCCTGGGAGGCTACTGTCGCGGCTGTCTGACCAGGTTCGGCGTTACGCAATCAACTTCATGGACGATCTTCTCCAAACTCGCCTATTGACAAATTCTCACTTGTATCCTTGTGTCAAGTAATTAGTCGACTTGGGTAGGTAGAATTGCTGCTCCCAACTCATGCTCAAGTTTTGTGAAGATCTAGACATTATTATATGTGACGTATATATATGGATGTGTGGTGAAAGCTTCTTTAGATCATTTCGGGTATCTGTGGTTATCCCCTTGCGTGTTCCAGACCAATTTACATGCCCCGGCTACCCTGGCCTCAATCGAGTAGCATGCCGCAATATTGCAATCCCTTCGTATCATGCCTCGCCAGATATTCCCTGCTGGGAGGACAAAAAAAAACTCCGTGCAATGTACAGAACGAGATTCGCTGAACCAAATGAGAATGACAATCCTGGAAATTGCTGCTGATACCTTTATTGCATGTCGTCGTCACGGCTCCCAGCCCGACTCTTGTCACGCTTTTCTCTGAGCTCGGGACAGCGACGTCTGTGGTTGATGAACCAGTTGCTGACCTNGAGAAGCATGTTAATAATCGACCACCGATGTTGTTGATCTTGACCAAATCTCACCTGAGTCAAATTGATGCCGGCAACAGCGGCGAAATGCCTCTTCTGTTCCTCACTGGGATAAGGGTTGTGCATGTTTTCGTCAAACCATCGCTTCATGATCTCTGTCGATTGCTTAGGAAGATTGCTTCTCTTCCTTGATTTTCCGTTCTGGTACTCGTAGTGTGATGGAACAAAGAATGCGTGAGAATAAGGGTATGGAGCGTTGCCATAAGCTTGAGGGACATCAAGCCTGGCTCCTGATGTGTATTCCTCGCGATGCATGCTGCTTGCTGCAACAGGCATGTACGGCTGGCGTGGAGGCTCGACAGCATATCTCTCGCGAGCAGGTTGAGGTTGATATTCGCTGTAGCCCGAGTGTCTGCGCATATCTTCGTCCTGTGAAACTGAAGAGGCGTTGCTGTACATGCTCGAGCGGTTACGGGCTGTCAACATAGAGTCAGATGTAGCATAGACATCAGAACGAGGAAGAGCAGGGCTTGGGTAAGTCCTTGGCAAGTCCGCCCTTTGGCCACGAAGGTCTGGAGAGGCGTGGTGACTGTGAATGACAGGGCTACGGCTAGAAGGAGTGGGCAGATCAAATTGCGAACGGGGTCTTGTCTCTTCATGACGAGCTGGCATGTAAGGAAGGCTGGTAGGAGCAGAGTCAGAGAATGTTCGTTCCGNGGTACGAGCATCCCAGCCCGAGTCAGTCCGTGTCCTCTTGTTGGGATAAAGAGCTGCTGGCTTGTAGGTGGGTTGGTGATCATATATCGGCTCTCTAGGCAGAGGCTGTAATGAATGACCTTGAGAGGGAGGTGTTGCGGGCGGGCTCATTCCCGATTCTCCAAGAACNNCTGGATATTCATAAGTTCGTGTCTCGGTTGGTCGTATATATTAGTGGCTGCTTACCGATCTCAACGAAGGCAAAGAAGGCTTGCTACTCTCACCGCTGTTGTACGGCGGCGAGTGTGTGCGAGTCGAATGTGATGTGGAAGAGTAAGAGGCATGGTGCACAGGAGCGTCTCTACGGATCGAATCATGATACATGCCGAAGCTGTGTCGAGAGCGATCGATAAAGGTGATGCCGTCCATGTTGCTGGTGTTGTCGGAGATGATGAGGTGGTGATAGGGTTGGATGTGACCAACACGTGGAGGTACAGTCGTTGAGCAAAGGTGGCCCGGAAGGTAAGATGAGTGAGTCCGATGATAAAAGGATGAAAGCAGAGTTCCTAGATTACCAGATGGATGGGATCACGAGGCGGAGGTTGCAGGTCGAGTTCCGGGTACAAAAGCACATGTATCGCCCGCTGGTGCTGGACGGGCGGTGCAGCTCTCATGTATAATTTTGGACATGAAGCACGCTCCATCGTTTTGAACGGGCCTCCTGGGAGCCGTCAGTGACTGTGCTAGCGGCCTGCGCCAACAGACACCAAGTGCAAATCATCGTCGGTGCATTGATCGGGATGGCTTGACTTAGCACGCCGGCCAACCTGTCACAACCGTCCCTGGCGTCTTGGGACTGGGCACCAAAAGAAGACAATGCAGATGCCGACGCCATAGCAGTGGGTAACGGAAGCTCGCGCACGAGCCGTTGTCCGGGCGGAGGTTTAAAACGCCATGCACCGTGATGTATGTCTCGAGCTTCCGAAGTTGGGTAAGTTGGCTGCTTTGATTATGCTTCTCATCCAACCCATGCAAGGCAGGTTCTGGGAGTTTGGCGCTTCTGCATGCCTGCTGAACCTACCTGGGCGGAGACTGGGACGCAGGGTTTTCTTTCCTTCTTGCCTGTCCTCGTATCTTGACGTGTAAAGCCCCTGACTTTTCGTGACGCTCATCAATCTCATTTTGACTGCCCGCAATGGGAGAGTCGTAATCTGCGCTGCCGCTTGGCATGCCGCTACACCCATCGACTCACAGCCGGGTTCAAGATGCCATGTGGTGGTACCAACGAAAAAGAAGGCTGTAATGGTTCCTCGTGAGCGGCACTCGCAGCTGAATCCGCCTACGCACGAGACGCTCCTCCAGCGACCGTAGTAGGATGCAGCCTAAGTCAACGACTTTAGTCATACACAAGTCATGTCTCCCCACAGACAAGGCGCGCGGCACGTTAGGTATATCAGCACGTTCTAACTTAGATCTGTGACAGCCTGTCAGGTACATATGCCAGCTCGAGACCGAGAAGTCTAGTTTAGGCAGAGACACATCTCTGGCTGGTGGATATGTAGCTTTACAGCTCACACAATTTACCCAAGGCTCCCTGGCTTTACATTGGCTGCGGCTGACCGGTGATGTAACCTTCTCTCTGCCAGACAAATGATACCTTCGTCGGAGCGAAAATCCCAGAGAACCCACTCACGACAATCATCCTTGGACTTTGTGAGCTAGGGCAAAAGGGAGGTGCAGGACGACCCTGGGATCTGCACGTCCAGTATTGGAACGCACGCAACGATAGCGCTGGGCCGCAGACGACCGATCTCCTGGGATCAGTGTGTTTTTGCGGCCTCAGCCAGCTGGACGCTCTGTTGTTCCTTTGCGCCGTTCTGCTGCGTGCACGCTTTTGGAACATGATGATCTTTGGCTCAGCTGCCTGACAGGGATTTCCGAGTCAGCCAGTGTAGGAGCCGGTCTTTCAGCGAGCCAAAAGTGAACCTAAAACGGCGAAGACGCCACGATGGAAGAATGATTTGTGTTTTTGGCGTCTCATATCTGGGTAAAGTTGACAGTAGCGGCCGCACCACTGACGTGCAGGCCAGGGCTCATTATCTAGAGGCAGTTGCACGACTCATGATGATTCAGATATGCATTGACACTTCTTGGCATTTGTGCCCCCTTAGATCAGTAATCCCCTGTCTCTCTTTGTCTTGTACTTGGAGTACGGAGCTCGCACCAGATCGTTAGTGGTCACGATAGACAGTTGTCGTGGACGTTGACACCAGGATCATACATGGAATGACATTCCGCATTGTGGGTCACGATTTTATCCCCTCGGAGCATAGGAGGGCAAGGGCGCGTCTTTTGCGGCTTACGCTGGTGGCTCGAATAATCTCTTTTCTTGACAAGCTCCATCTGCTTCGGATCTCGTGGCCGCTCTAGCGGCGCTGCATACAGAGAAGAACAGGTCCACACATCAATAGTCGACGCTGATCTCATTTTCTGTCACGGCAGATTCGGTCTTTGTAGACGAGAGGGTCCTGAAAAGTTGAACCCTTTGCTGCTTTGTGTGCACGTACAAGCGAGCTGTTGCGAGCGTCTTCGAATAATCATCCATTGCCTCGACCTGAATCAGGACGTTGCATCTGCCGTATGTCCTTGGATGTGTTGACTGCTATTGTCTCAACGGGACTGCAGTGTCACGCATGTTCTCTCCAAGTCAGCACAATAAACACCCAAACGTTGCTTCATGCGCGCTTCGATGCGGCACCCAGAAGCCGGTTCAGCAGATTGATTGGACATCCCGAACGGCATGTCATTTTCTCGTCTGTGAACAAGGTGCGGGTGTCCCCGCTTTGATAGGTGCCAGGATCGATCTTCATGCCTTTTCCGCTACCAAGGTCAGCCAGCTGCATATGCACGTTGCTGAGGCCTTCTGATCTTGCGAGCGCAGGATGCAAAACCGGGATGGGCCCTATAAATTCTACCGAGAGTTCGGGTCTCTGCGAAGTCGACTCTCATGCCTTGCTCCTTGGACACCCACAATCTCTCGAAGCCGGGGAAACGCGTGCATTACACGGCGTCTTGGGACATTCCACAGGTATGGGACATGGTCTAGAAATTCGTGCAGCGTTCTGCTGTTGTATTGCTCGCTGTACACCCACACTGCCCAGTTCGCGCGACTAGCGACGATTCAATCGCGATGACTGACAAGACTCGTGTCATGAACCAGGATATCACCCTTATGGATGTCTATAAAATATTGCTTACAACGTCTATGATTTGCTAAGCAGGGGTTCTAATGCTACCTAACCGCCCATGCAGCCGGTAGGCCAGCACACGCAATCCATATTGCAGGCATGTGGGTTCGATCCATCACCTCCTTTAACCGAACGATGCTGCTCTGCGGCACAGAAATTGTGTAACATGATCATGGACTGGAGAGCCCCCGATCCCGAACCAAGACCAGAGCTTGCCTTCGCTATGAGTGGCATACGAATACAGCCAATGATCTGCTACAAACCTCCCCCAGTCCCTGGGCTCATAGAGGCTACACGCGTTCTCCCTACACAACAACACAATGCCGTTATTGCAACGGTTACTCTCACAGATCCGCAGCTGGTTGGGGTGACGGTCCGCATGTTCAGGCAGAAGGGGTGCAGCCACCGTTCCCTCGCGCCATCACACCGCACTCTGCGATCTTGGGTCCTCTTCTCTCGGGTCCCGCAAGTGTAGATCTGACAGGCGGGAACAGGCAAGGCACCCCTGCCCACGACTCGCCAAAAGCTCACACGAAACACATCCACTTTTGAAGGCAGGAGCACATTGGTTTGTTGGCGCTTTGCGTGAACTGCAGCGCCACGGCCTTGGTCCACGCCTCGAGCGATCTCGAAGTTGTGCAACCTCACCACGTTCCCAGCACTGTGGATCTCTTCGATGATAGGGTCCGGCCCGCCTTGTTGACGTTTACGCTGTGGTTACCGATTGAGTCAACACGCGAATACGATCACTCTCCGTGCTAGCTACGTACTTCTTGTCCCTCGTGATGAAAGGGAGCTGCCGCATATTGTGATTGATCGAAATCTATGCGCGCTCTCCCTACATCCCATATGGATCCCACTCCCTGTACACCGGCCAACACCTTGCACGATGAAGCAATCTCCGATCCTGGTAGCCAATTCCCACAGTGCTGGGATCTTATGGGCTCATGGCCTCCCTCCTTTGCAGATACCTTCGCTAAGATGCATACATACACCAGCCTTGTACGCTTGGCTCGCAGTCATGCTACAAAGTCCTTGCGTTGCATTACAGCCCTGCGTTAACATCTCCGAGTGCCGGTATGATTCGCTAACCACACTCGCTGTCTGCACGTTCACGTGGACGAAGGTGTCGTTGACACACCCTTGACCTTTGCTCTGAGTGTTGTATGCTCACACTGACCGAATCCCAAGGTCGCAATAACAAGGTGAGTCTCTACATCACTGCCGAATACTTGCCTCAATCTCCAGTCATGCACATCGCCGAACTTCACAATATATATATATATTTGTACACGAACCAGGATCTCAAGGATCCATACCCACCCCTTGTCACCATCCCTTGGGTTGCATATCGGTTAGAAGGAAAACCACACCAGCCAGGGTGACAGCCATCACCAGATCCACACGAGACATCCACCATAATCACACATGCATGAATCGGAGGCTATCTGACACGAAACGGGCGCATTGCAAATCACACAAAAGCTGCCGCCGCCAATCTGACATTTCGGTCGTGGGCGGGCGAGCCAAATCCCAAGGGCGTCGGTTGTGCTGATGGGCATCCCAGAGGTATGGTAGGTCATCTGTACCTGAAACCCAGACACACCGAAGAAGAGGGGATAAGCTGCAATGAGCAAGAGCCTGGGGATCCCTTTGCTCCACGTTTGCCTTCCGCGTGGTAAGTTGCTTGGTAAAGCGAGTGTTGTGATTTTGAACCCATGATACCGGTAACGAGGTTTATGCACATGAGTTGGATCGGAAGTGATGACGACAAACCATGTGCTTTCTTCTGATGGTCATTGAATTCGTATCCATAAGTCTAGGTCGTGTGCGTTATGCAGTCTATATACAATGTTTGATGAGCGGAACATGCGCCCAGAACGCCTTCCGAATGATCCAAAACGCCTTCGCTATGTGATGTGTGATGTCAAATGCATCATTTGGGACCCAAGCAGAGACGACCACGAGAGGAGGCGGCAGTCGTTCCGCCATTGCACGGGTCGCAGATTTTCAGGTAATGTAGGACTAGGCAATCAAAACGAAGGCGACAATCAATGCTGTGATCAAGGAGAAATTCGAGACTCCGCTGCGAGTAGAGCCAGAACTGGCTGGGGCCGAAGCGGCAGTGCTCACGTTTGTCCTGCCGACGGGACTGGTGACACCGTTCAACCTGTCCGCTGTCTCGATGGCTGGGCCAACATTGAAAAAGTCCACCAGAAGATATGTTGGAGCTTGCCCATAAGTATTGGTACACTCTGTTGCAGAAGTCCCCAAAGCACCGGTGCCACCCGATGCCGAGTTTGTGGTGCTGATGTTTCCAAGGTCGGGAGACTCGATGGTGGTTCCAAAAAGGCTTGTAGTTTCGTAAAGGAAGTGGTTCATGAGTGGCATCATGTTTTGTTGCAGTGCAGAGCTTGTGGTAACAGTGGAGGGACGATTGGCTGCACAGGAAAAGTTGGATGGAGATGTGTTGTCGTAGTTGTTCTCAAAGATGTACGTGAACTCATCCATGAGATAAGGCGCAGCAGAATTGTCATCGAGACTAGCGACAAAGTTGATCAGACGTTTTCCGTCGGTGATGAGAGTTTGTAGGGTAGGCCAATCGCCTGTAGCGTTGGTCGATGTGGGAGTGTAGGCGTAAGATGTTATTCCGGCAGTGGTGTACGCGCTTGCCAGGTCCGAGGCAGATGAGTCGTCTGAGTTGACGAGTAGGACAGTCACCACCTCGTTCGGGTTTCCATCCATCCACGTCTTGATCTCGGAGAGCCAGTCGCTCAACAGTCCGGCATCGAGAAGGGCACAGCTGGAATGGCACATGTGCAATGAGCCATTGTTGTTGTGGACTTGGCCAGTCAGCAGTCTGACACCAGCACTGAGCTGAACAGTGGAGTTGTAAAACTGGTTTCCACTCGCCGAGTTGCCGGTGGATGTATCGCGTAGGAAGGGCGAGTTGTGAGCACCAAGGTAAGTCACATTGTTGTATGTCTTACTGCACAAGTCCGGAGAGTTGTTGCAAGCTGTAGCTCTCTTGGTGACTGCTGCGAAGGCGATCTGAGCAAGAGACGGTAGCAGGAAAAGACTGGTTAGGATATTTGTGCTGGACATCATAGTTGCTGGACGGGATGCGTTAGTTGAAGAACAAGTCTGGGACCTTGAAGGATACAATACCTAATGGATGTGACACAGGTTTCAAGGCCTAGGTTTCAGATGTCGTCCTGTTTTGAAAGATTCGAAATATCTATTATGAAAAGTTGTCTGGAGTAAATTTGGAGGCGAAATGGAAAGAAGACCAGAATAGAAGGGACGACCTGTAGGCAAATGCTTCTGGGACACAACGAGCTGAAATCAGGTACGAATGACAAACAACAATGAACGGAGATGAGAGGAATATATACAAACGAGTCGAATATAAAAATAAAGATCCGTGTCGTGGTAAGACGCTGCGCCTCACAAAAAGCTGTCGTAATCACTGGGCAGTCCCTTCTCGCATTACGCAGCTCCTCGGCCGATGCCTCCTAGACATGTCGTGATTTGCTTGCCACAAAGACAAGGCGGGATATGAATTGCGGAGTTTGCAAGGTTCTCCAACCACTGTTAGACAGACTGTCTTGGACGCAAAAGCTGTCTTGGTCGCAAAAGATGGACGGAGGTTGGATGGAGAGTGGGGCAAATTGCCAACCACCGCTCCTCGCTCGTACATGATCAACAAAACACAGCGCATAAGCCATAGTCAGATTTACGACTTGCAATCACAATCGCCAGGCTTCCAGTACACACAATATGGAGTCCGAGTCAGCAGTCATCCTTAGGGCGCCCGGCGTGTCGCAAAACGTCCAGGCGACGCAGTCGCAGGGGTATTCATCGCCCAGCCTATCTTTTCTGCAGGGCACATGGCAAGTCACCCACAGCACTCTGCCCATGTGGAAATCGAAGCGCAATGTTCAGATCACGTACACAGCACTCGCGCCATCAACACCTGACGCTACTCCAGATCAGACGGACCGCCTGGACGATGTTGTGTCATATCAAGGGCTTGATTCAGACAAATTGCATACAGTTCACGGTGTGGACAAGGCCAGCGGCGGTGTCGGAGTGACAGACGTGTGGGACTGGCGTGGTAAAGGATGGCTCATGATCGCCAGTTCTCATTGGGAAGTGCTTGGATGGGCAGACAAGGGAGCGGGTCAAGACAGCTGGGTCGTCACATACTTTGCCAAGACGCTGTTTACACCTGCTGGAATCGACTTTTACAGCAGACGCAAGGAAGGGCTGAGTGAGCAGACAGTGCAGGACATCAAGGCTGCGCTTGGGCGCGTGGACAACGAGGACGTCCGTCGCTTGTCGAGCGAGGTGTTTGAGGTCAAGATGGACTCGTCGGCTCAGGGAGAGACTTAGAGAAGGCAGCGTCTTGCAGATACAGGCAGGGACACGGCGCAGGATGGTGTAGATGATTAATTGAAGGAGAAATGTGAAGAAGCTGCTTGGTTGTGGGTATTTGGGACTTGGCGGATGGAGCTCTATTGCGGTAATGTACAGTAGGCAAACGTCTAGTTGCTGGAGAACCAAGTCTTGTGGCCNNCTGCGCGTAGTGTCAGAGCAGTGGTACGGAGAGCGAGGGTTGCATATTGGGATGGACGCACGAGGACCATTCTGCCCATCATGTACATGGTGGCAGCCGAGGTCGAGGCCAGCAGAGCGTAGTATGGGTAGAGCATCATCTTGGCGCGAGGGCCCTTCTGCCACTGACGGAGACCGTCGTGGGTCTGGTGCATGCGCTGCCAGTGGGGGACGTTGTTGCGGCGGTAAAGACCGGGAGAGTTGAGGCTGCAAGAGCTGGTCAGCGTTTGTGCACCACCATAGGGGCGCTGCGACACGTCGGGCAGCTGGACAGAGAGGCAATTGACGAACCCAGCCATTGTGAAGGGTGATTGAGTGGAGATTGAGTCGAGCGAGACGGCAGGACGATAGCAGATGCGCGATGGGCTTTGTCGTCTGCGTTGCGTGACGGCCATGAACAAGGTCGTCGGCACTTGCCGTCTGTCTGCTCTCCGCATGCGCCTTCCCCGAACAATTATTGCGGCAGGAGCTCACGATGGCACAGCAGCTGCTCTGACCGGCAGACGTCTCCATGTCTTCTGACAGAGGCTCGCGCGTGTTTGCACTTTCCCTCCGTTCATGCCACCCGGCGCGCCTGCGCTCCACAGAGGGTTGGCCCGACCTCCAGCTCTAGCCTCACGACTAATTCCTCGACACCCACACTCGACTTTGCTCCGCACCCACGCACTTGTCCCTCGCCCGAGCAAATCGCCCGCCGCTGTTGCTGTCGCCAATGCCGACCATGTCCGTCAAGAGCTAGACAATGCCCGCAAGGGTACCCAACACCTGCCTACACCTGGAGTTTCACACATCGAGCGCAAGAACTTCCTTGCTCGCTTGACCTCATGGATGCCCTTGTTCCAGCGTCTGCAAGCCAGCGCGGATGCATTTTCCACCTTCCGCTACGAGGCCGACGTGTGCAGTCGCCTGCCCGTCCCTGAATCTGGAGACACTCGCTTGGTCGATCAATCGCAATACCTCCAAAATGTCAACCTCTGGCTCGAACTGCTCCGTTTCCGCCTACGCTTGGACGGCCAGCAAGGTGTAATAGACATTGTCCAAGCCATCGCTCATCGTCGTGTCATCTTGCCCATACGTGGTCCTCAGGCCGATCAACTCTGGTCAACCCTCCTCTGGTCCGCCGTTCAGTACCCGAAGATGCTCCACCATCTCTATCCTTATCTTGTCGAATCTCTGCCTCGCTCTGGTCTGCTTGACATCCGCCTATACACGCGTCTCATGGGTCCTCTGTTGCGTCAGAATCCCATGTTCGCTGTAACCTGGCATAAGCGTATGCAAGCTGATGGCTTACTTCCACCCGCTTTTGTCTCAGTTTTGGCCCAATTCGTTACCGATGTTTGTTGCAGTAACCACAAGTCCAAGGCTATCGAGGTGTTCAAGAAAATCTATACTTCAGCCAAAGTTGAACATGCATACGATGAATGCATCCTACCTATCTGTCGCTTGCTCGACTTTTCTGATGCTGTGGATATGCACGCCTTCTTTGAACGGCATGATGATCATCCTTCACTCTCCATGCAGTCCATGCCTGTGATAGCTCATTTGATCGAGCACAGTTGGCTTGCCAAATCAAACATGAAATCTATGAAACCATCCATCAGACCTCGCATCACCACTCAAATCTTGGAGGCTCAATATCACTTTGACCATTTGAAGCCTACTGAGCCTGAAGTGCTACCTGTTGACGCCGCCATGCCTCCTTTCACTCGCGAGAGTATGAGCAGCATCGTTGGCGATGTTCATAACATCAGAGAAAAAGAGCTAAATGATGCCTTCTGTGCTCGTCTCTTTGCCACAACAGCATTCTCCATTGATTTGATCATCACCGGTCTGCGCATGCTTGGATTGAAATCGGTGGGCAACTTGGCTCTCAGAGAGATAGCTGCGCGCTCACCCAGCCCGGCCGATTATATTACGACGGTTGACGCCATCGAATTTGCAGGCATATCTGTTGCTGAATCGGTCTTCAGCCATGCGCTACGCTCCTTTGCTGGTCGAAGGGACAAACACCAGAGCTTCGACTTTCTGGTTACAAGCGACCAGCATCCTACAGCGTACGAAGATCGCGTCCTACAGAAACAGTTGTTCGCATCCTTCTTGGCCTCTGGTGATCATAGCCAGGCAAATGCTGTCCTTGATGTTCTTACGATACACCAAGCTCAGCCAGAGAACTATCACGCAAATCTGATTCTCCAGACATATGCTCGTAGTGGTCAGCGAGCATCAACACTGCAAATCTTGCATGAGATGCGTCTACATCGAATTCCAGTCTCCGATGCATCGTTACAAACCATCCAATGGACATTGCTAAGGCCTCGGCTGCGATCTAAGCGACCTATTAAACAACAGCATCGCGATTACATAGACGACTTAGACTTGACCACCAATATCTTCTTGGAGACTATGCGCACTGGCCAGTCGTTCAAGCCAACACGATGGCACGAAGTATTGAAGCGATACGGCATGGAGAATAGACTGGAACCCCTTGAGAGACTGTCCGTTTGGTTGGCCCTATGGTACTCTGGTCGCCTCAGTGTTGATGACTGGTCTCTTGGCAAACCTTCGTCCCGAGATCAAGGCCCTAGCAAGGCACACACAACAACACTGAGCAAAGACGGCCAGCATCCTCTAGCTGCCATATTCACACCCCATCTTCTGCGTGCCATCGTCGCGTGGGGGTTCAAGAGTGAGGCCTCATCTCCCGAGTCCATAACTTCCATCAACCTAGGCTCTTCAGCAAACTCGGGTGATCAAAAGCAAGAACTGGACATTGAAATGAATCAGACCCCTAGAGACTGGACTAGAGGTCTTGTGCTTGTTCGCAAGCTTCACAGCTTTGGCGTCAACCTCAAGGACAAGGGCCTGCGCAGAGAGGTCAAGCTGCGACTTTGGATACTTTACGGGCCAGGAAGATCAACTGTAGCAGCCAACAGACAAGCCCAGAAGATGAACAAATTTTCTCTGGTACACCGAGTCAACCAAATACACCGGATAATGGGTTTCAACTGGCTTAGACTTCCTATATCGCTAAGAGGGCGCTCTGACGTGAGCCACTGGACAATGTACCACGCACTGTTTGGCCAACCTAGGAGAACAAGGAAGCGAACAACGAGAGATCGTGGTTGAATCGGCTGCAGTGAACTGGCCACCAGCTGTCTACTGCTTTAATCTTTCATAGACTCGATCATATGGTCTTTGCGCATGTTGTTCGTGTCTTCGATCCAAGACTTTACGCTTGCGGGCACTTGTTCTACCATATTGTCGGGACTAGCCACTGGTTCGCCCATTATCTGGTGAACCGGAACAACGCCTGTCCACACCCTGGATACAGTGGCCTCATCCTTCAAGTCTTTCTTGTCATCGTGGGGACCTCCATTCCGAACTTTGACACTTGCAGTGTCGATCTGGACCCTCAGGATGCCAGTAGCGGTGAGCTCAGACTTTGTGGGTGGCGTACGAGAATTTGTCCA
The DNA here is from genome assembly GCA_903819635.1 of Aureobasidium vineae. Taxonomy (NCBI): domain Eukaryota; kingdom Fungi; phylum Ascomycota; class Dothideomycetes; order Dothideales; family Saccotheciaceae; genus Aureobasidium; species Aureobasidium vineae. The sequence goes on from CAIJEN010000014.1 coordinate 1,019,380, forward strand.
GCGGTCTGCAGCGATGTGATTTGTTATGAGTTTCATAGCAAGCATCATCTCGTCCGCGTCCACGACTTTGGTGGCATACCCAAACACCACAGCAGAGCGATAGTTGCAGGAATGGTTGAAAGGCGTCAGAGCGAGTACATAGCCATCCAGGATGGTCGCTGCGATGCATACTGGAAGCCCAGAATCTTGCCCAGTCCCGAGGCGAAATAGACGGGCAGCAGATGAGCCATGTAGGTAGATAGTATGGCCGTCGTCTGCAGTGGTTCCTAACATCGGCAAAATAGTAGGAAACTGAGGTTCCGTGCCCTCGGTTGGAGGTGCATTGAAGGAAACATGTAGAATGGGCGCGGCGTCCACGATGCTGCGCACGGCATCTTTGTCGTGTGTCACTGTATATAAGAAACGCATTAAACACTGTACATATAACTCCGTTTTGGAGAGTTTGGTTATCCTCACCTCGTTTGGCGTATCTTTTGCCTTGCTCCTCTCGTCTTGTGGATACGTGTTAGTCAAAGTCATTATATTCTTTGTCGGGTTCTGAAAAGTGTATGCTGGAAGTGGTGTTCTGCTAAAGATGCTACAAAGGGTTGTCCTGCAAAGACAAGTTAGCTGCCAGGTCAGCTCGTCAACCCCACTTTGAGGTGGCATCACTCACCTCATCCGAGGTCGTCAGTTGCGTAACAAGCTGGCTAAGAACTCAACTGCATGAGATCTGAGGACCAGGACTACATGCATTTCCGAGTGCCAGCCTGTAGATGTCAAGTAATGTGGCTTCCCGAGGATGAATTAATCACGTCTCAAGACTCGAGAAAGTATTTCCGTGGTTCCTTCCTCAAAGATTTATAGTCATCCAAACACGAGGACGTTGTACATTTCAAGAACGATGTCATCGATGCCATAGCTAGCCATGCCCGTACCCTCGGTGAATGGCCACACTACCACACACCATCGACGCGTCTCATCCAGTTTGTCTTTAGGGAAACACCTCCTCAATCCCCTCTGCGAGGCATCATGGTTCATTTGGCGGTATACCGACAAGCGTGGCACGAGTCGACTGCCACATGGGAAGATTTGCCCGCAGAGTTCCTGGCAAAGGTCATGGTTTCCTTGGGCAGAAGACTGCCTTCGAAGCTGTGTCGTACCTGCTATTCAGAGGCCATTACCGGAAACAACCTGACGGAGGCCAATGCAGATGGCGTATGTTTGAAGAAAGACAAGCCTCCATTCGAGGGGAGTGGATGCTTCTACCACGAACAAAAGACCAAAGAAAATCGTGATAGATGCCGCAAGGAGCATCAAGAGCGCAAGACCGAGCGCAAAGCTTTGAAAGCAGCAGGCCTGTCCTCAGAAACGAGTTGAGTCACAGGCCAGACTGGTTGATATCCTTGTGGGAAAACGCATGTTGCTTGTCGAAAATGTCTTTGCTTATTCCAGAAGCTATGGAAAACGGTCCAGTTAGCGAAGAGATGCGTTGCTGGGAAGGCGTGAGGTAACCGAATGTCGTGGTAGCCAAAGTCAAGGTCTGGCACATGTTACCCTTAACCAGAAGAAGCGACAAGAGAATATTAAAAAGCACAAGAGACAGAACAAGATCGTGAACGTTAAAACATGTCATTGCTTCGATTATGAAGTAGTGAGATAAAAGGAAAAGCCTCTTGCAATCATGTATGCCAGTGACGCTCGAAACCCATTTTCATAACATTTGCCCCTCCTCTTTGCAGATTCAGAGCTTGGTCAAACGCAGATCGGAAGAGATTTATGCGTTGCCGTCGACCTTGGCGATGTAGGCCAGGAGGTCGAGGACACGGCGGGAGTAACCCCACTCGTTGTCGTCTGAGAAGAAGTGTCAGCAGGAAGCACGTGTGACTCGAAAGAAGAAAAGACTTACNNACCAGGAAACAAGCTTGACGAAGTTGTCGTTGAGCGAGATACCGGCCTTGGCATCGAAGATGGAGGACTCGTTGGCACCGCACATGTCGGAGGAGACGATCTCGTCCTCGGTGTAGCCGAGAATGCCCTTAAGCTCACCCTCGGAGGCGTCCTTGATGGCCTTCTTGATGGTCTCGTAGGAAGCGCCCTTCTCGAGGCGGGCGGTAAGGTCGACAACGGAGACGTTGGCGGTGGGGACACGCATGGACATACCGGTGAGCTTGCCGTTAAGCTCGGGGATGACCTTACCGACAGCCTTGGCGGCACCGGTGCTGCTGGGGATGATGTTCTGGGCAGCAGCACGGCCACCGCGCCAGTCCTTGCCGGAGGGACCGTCGACGGTCTTCTGGGTGGCGGTGTAGGAGTGGATGGTGGTCATGAGACCCTCAACGATACCGAACTTGTCGTTGATGACCTTGGCGAGGGGAGCAAGGCAGTTGGTGGTGCAAGAGGCGTTGGACAGGACCTGGATGTCGGACTTGTAGCTCTTCTCGTTGACACCCATGACGAACATGGGGGCATCAGCCGAGGGAGCAGAGATGACGACCTTCTTGGCGCCACCCTTCAAGTGGGCGGAGGCCTTCTCGGTGGTGGTGAAGACACCGGTGGACTCGACGACGTAGTAGGCGCCGGTCTCAGCCCAGGGGATGTTGGCGGGGTCTCTCTCGGTGTAGAAGGTGACCTTCTTGCCGTTGACGATCAAGTCCTTGCCGGAGACCTCGATGGTACCCTTGAACTGGCCGTGGACAGAGTCGTACTTGAGCATGTATGCNNCTGGAAGAGGCGGGTTAGCCATTGTTCTTCAATGGTCGTCTGGGAGTGGTCCGGGCAGTCTTACAGCGTACTCGGGCTCAATGAAGGGGTCGTTGACAGCAACAACGTGGACGTTGTCGTGCTCGANCGCTGCAGTGGCGGTCAGTGTCTAAGCTCGTAGCTCTCAATGGGAAACAGGATCGACTTACGCATTGCGGAAGACAATGCGGCCAATGCGACCGAAGCCGTTAATACCAACCTGTAGATGGGTCAGTGACAGCTCCTCGATGCATGCGAAGCAGAGCTGTAGCTGCTGCTGCTGGAGCTTCTTACGTTGACAGGCATGTTTGTGTCTGCAGGATAGCTGTTAGAGCTGTGAAGGCGAAGAGATTGATGCTTATGAGGCGGTGATGGGGGACTTACGATATGAGGTGAGCGGGTGTTATATGGTGGTTGTGAAGGAAGGAGAGATGGAGGATGGGATGGGATGACAGCACGACAGAATTTGTTGAATGCCCCTCGTCCGTCCAAGCTGTGGAAGACTCCGAGCTCCGCTTACGGACACTAAACGTTTTGAGTGCATCAATATCACCTGCGACAACGAGCCTTTCAGAGTGGCTCAGATACCCTCTCGTTGACCTCTTTCGATAGCCTCGTCTTTCACAGCGTACATACCACTTCTCAGACTGCCCCTCATTATTCTCGCGAACAACCCCTCATTCTTGCTTTCACTCCCGACTTCCTCCGCGCATCTCGGCTACTGACCTGAATCATTGACATGCTTGTTCCGTTTCTAGCCGCTTCCCTGAACACGAATGCTTCCATCCCTGAACATGAGTGCATCCTGTCCTTGGACATCTATACCGCTGCCTGCTCTCGTTCTGAGGCGGTCACACACCCATTTTCACCTCCTTTCGGGTATCGCTACGCCAGGGCGCCATTTCCGGCTCCTATCGGCCCTTCAGCGCTCGGCTTGATCGGATAGCAATCCCACCCACACCATCTGAGCTCCCAAGCTTGAACGTCACCTTCATGGTTGCGTGAGCTTCACTATCCTCACATGAACTGACCGGTAGTTATTCGCCATCTCGTGTCTTGCCATCACAGTCATTGATCTGTTGGGACTTATGTATCACACCATCCGAGCAACCACCGTGAATTGTCGTTGTGGGTAGCTTCATAAAGCCCGGCGAACGAAAACAGTACAGATATGACAACATATTGGTCAAGCTCACTCATAAGCGACAACTACTGCATCGTCCGTCCGTAGAAGATGACCCTTACCGTCCTTCTGACCGCACGACTGATTCGATGAACTGTACATTGCACGTAGCCAACGTGTTGAACTCATCACAAGACTCTCACGATTCGTCAATCTATGAAATTTCTCCTGATATGAACGTTCAGTCTGCCAGTCTCATCTCATCTTCTTCCTGTGACAGTAAGTGATAGATGAGCTATGAAGAAGATGCACGAATGACGTCAAATCGAATTGGTGTACAGAGAGCTTCGATGAAAAGACGACTCTCAGTACATGTTGTCCCAACTCCTCAGAGTATTGTGGAACACTGCGGCACGCGTCACAAATTTTAGCATAGAGGGAAGGAGAGAGATGGCTAGCTGGTCGTCGAATGGCAGCGGCAATGCCATAGCAACAAGCCCAAATGACAAGCATTTTCCCCACACCCTTGCCAATTTTTCTTTGTATCTAGTGATATTAACTATGAAAACTCATAGCGTGGCGATTAGTACCATTTTGATTGTAGACAGCATACATGTGGTATCTCTTTGATGAGCTTCTACGATTAATCGAGGCTCCCGGTCTCTTCTCACCGTATTCGCCATCAAATTGTGCTTGATGAACCTTGCATCAACGCGGATCTTGTCCGGAGTGGGCAAGTGGGCACTTTCACTCCGCAACCCGCCTTCCTTTTCCAACAAGCGTTATCTTGAATTGAAGGTTGCTGCTACGTAGTAATACGACATGGCGGTATTTAAAGAGGTTCGAGGGGCCGTTGCTCTTTTCACCGTGGTCGCTTGCATCAACATTACCTAGTATTGACCAATGGCTCCAGCAATGCTTTCAACTCTGGTCCTAGCTGGACTTCCTCTTGCACTCAGTCAATTCGTCAAGGCTCCGACGAATTGGACCCATGCTACTGGTTTTGCCGACATTCCAGTCCGGTACAAGGAAGTCCCGAATGGCATCTGTGAGCTTAACAACACCGTAAAGAGCTACTCAGGATATCTTGATGTTGACACCAATGAACACTATTTCTTCTGGTTCTTTGAAGCTCGTAACCAGAACCCCAAGGATGCCCCTCTTACAGTGTGGATCAACGGTGGCCCTGGTAGTAGTTCGATGATCGGGTTGTTCCAAGAACTTGGTCCTTGCAGAGTCGACTCGAATGGCACAGTGGTCAACAACCCTCACTCGTGGAGTGAATCTAGTAACATGATCTTCATCGACCAGCCTGCCCAGGTCGGCTTTTCTTACTCCATTCCTGTCCCTGCGTATACTGATCCCAACTCGGGATCCATCGTCACTCTACCAAATGCCACCTGCCCTGAGTACGCACAAAGCTGCGGCACATACTCTTATCCCAATGAGACCCTCACGGCGAATTCGACCGCTGGGGTGGCACCGAACTTCTGGAAAGGTCTACAAGGCTTCATGGGTGCTTTCCCGCAGTATTCTCGCCACGAGTTCAATTTTGCTACAGAGGTAATTCACACCGAGGAGAAATCCTATAACTACTTGCTAATACTCGTCAGNTCATATGGGGGTCATTATAGTCCAATCATCAACCAATACATCGAGAAACAAAACGAACTGATCGCAAAGAACGAGCTTCCTACCGCTCACCACATCAATCTCAAAACACTCCTCATCGGTAATGGCTGGTACGATCCATTAATACAATACCAGGCCTACTACAACTTCACCGTTTCCCCCGGAAACACATATGATTACAAGCCTTTTAACGAAAGCGTCTCTGCCATGATGTACAACGCTCTTTACGGACCGGGGAACTGTGTTGACATGACCAAAGATTGCTATGCTCGTGGCATCAACGAGGTTTGCAGCTTTGCCGACAACTTCTGTGCTAATAATGTCGAGAACGTTCTGGACATTTTTGCTCTCCGTGATGAGTACGACATTCGCGAACTTTCGCCTGATCCGTTCCCACCTACTTTCTACGTCGACTATCTCAACTCGCCAAGGGTCCAGGAAGCCATTGGAGCCTATGTGAACTTCAGTGAGAGCAGCAGCGCTGTCTCGTCAGCTTTTGGAAGCACAGGTGACGACGACCGCCAGGACGGCACCATCGATGCACTCAAGTCGCTAGTGTGTGGAGATATCACCGTTGTTCTCTATGCTGGCGATGCTGACTATAACTGTAAGCATCTGATTCGTCATAGACATGAATATAGCTGACGTGTTCTAGGTAATTGGCTCGGTGGAGAGGTCATTGCTGAGGAGGTCGACGCTCCCGGGTTTTCAACTGCGGGCTACACCAACGTTACAAGCTCAGACAATGTTGTCCATGCACAGGTCAAGCAGTCTGGCAAGTTCTCGTTCGTTCGTGTCTTCGAGTCCGGTCACGAAGTGCCTTTCTACCAACCCCTCATGAGTCTGGAAATGTTCGATCGTGCCATTCACGGCAAGGATATCGCCACTGGAAGACGCACAGTCAAGGGTGGATACAAGACGTCCGGTCCGACCAAGAGCACATACCGTGAGGGTAACTCTACTGTGCAATTCGAAATCGTCAATGCGACCGCTACATACAATACTACTCTGAATGGACCCGACCCTTCGTCGACCAAGAAGAGCTTCAAAGCTGCGAGCAAAAGGCGTCTCTTCAAGCCCACAAAAAGAGTCGTCGATCTGACAGTCTGGACACATCCGCCCTTTGATACAAGAGAAAGGACAGCAGACCATCTATTACCGATCCTGGAAGCATAAAACAAGTAAAAAATGGTCCAGAAGTTTACTGCTCGATTCATGATCCTCTTCCGGTCGAAGATGGTAGACAGAAAGTTGCAAAAAATACGGAGTCCATGAAAGTGCCTCTCGAATAGACAACAATGAAAAGATGTAGTAAAGAGAGCCAAGGCATGCATCATTTGTGCACCTCACCCCATCCGTATTGCTTGTTACCAGCATTGCCGCCTTCCCAATAGCACCTCGAGTCCTCAAACTCGCCATTCATCTTGTAGAACATCCACTCGCGAGCAACATGCTCAGCCTTTCTTTTGTTCCTGATCTTCATGTTAAACTTGAAGGGCAGAGGTTTGGCGATCAGCAAACTTGAGTACTCGAGCGTGGGGTCAGGTTTCGAAGCCTTTTCGTCGGCGATAGAGTTGAACATGTTGTCCACAGCAGGCATGTCGGGTGTACCTGCCATTACGGTGCGCGTTTTGGGTGACGAAGGCGGGGTATCAGGGCCTGTGTGTTGTTCAAAGAAAGCAGGGAATTGACCTGGAAGGGACGACCCTGGGAGACGAAGCTTGTAGGTCACGGTCTTTGCTCGACTGAGACCACCGCTCGAGAAGGCGGCCTTTTNTGGCCTTTTGACTGTCTTCTGGCGGGACAGTCTGCATGTGTCTGTTGGTAGCATTTTTTCCGAGAAGTGTTCATCGAGTTGTTCTTCAATCTCGGTTTCTGAGGGAGGTGTCTGCATGCCTGATGGCGTCGATGCTGGTTTCTTGTCTTCCTTGTGGACTGGTAGCGGTGATGGAACAGGCTCCTTTAGCAGTTCTGCAGCATTTTCGTTATTGGTGTCACTCGCGCTCAAAGAGAACATCCAGGCAAGACTGCCGATGCCAACAAAGAGGTCTGCCTCAGCGACCCCCATGCCCGCACAGATACGGCGACCATAACCAAATTGACTGTACTGGGTGATGGTCGGGTATTTGGTTAGTGGCTCCTGATATGTTGGGTACTTTGTTTCCAGCCATCTCATTGGATTGAACTCATCGGGACTAGGGAAGACTTCTGGATCACGGCTAATGGACCACTCGAGTGGATGCATGACAGAGCCGGCAGGAATAAAGTAGCCCTCGTAAATGTCGTCTTTGACAGACTCGTGTGGGATGCCTGTGGGCACAGGAGGACGCCACTAAAGAGCTTGGAATCAGTCTCCTAGTTACATGTAGGGATGTGTATACGACCAACTTACTCGCATAGTCTCCCTGATGAAGGCTCGTAGTACAGGCATATCAGGCATATCGCTAAGCTTTGGCAATCTACCACCGCAGACATTGTCTATCTCCTCATGTAGGACAAACTGGTACTGAGGATAGTGACACATGGCGAGACAGAAACTCTGCATTGGTGCGGCAATGGTGAGAGCACCAGCGATTCCGTGCATACCTACAGCGTAGGCACCTTCCAGATCAGACGCAAATCCAGTAGCAGCCTTGTTCTCCAGGAAGTAGCGCATCCAGGACTCTGGGGCGGTCTTGCTTTTGAGCTTCTCTCTGACCTCGTTCTGCAGAATAGTGAAAAAGCGGCTTTCGGTCCTGTATCTGCGAAACTCCCATGCTTTTGCTGGTACAATAGCCTCGGGGAGTTTCTTGAGGAAGCCGAGTTTATTTGTAAGCGCGCCATTTGGAGATACACCTATAAGCAATTCTCTGGCTCGCTGTTTGAGTTCGTCAGAGGGAGCTGCAGTTCCCCATCCTAGTCTACAAGTGACTCTTGAGATGAATGACTCCAAGGTATGGTTGTAACGAGAAGGATCGGTCATGAGCTCGAACAGAAGGCGGATTGACTCTAACTCGGGGTAGTTGTAAAATGAATTGGCTGATGATTTGTCCATGATTTGCTTTGCGAACTTTCTCTGTCTTGTCCACAGCTCNNTTATAGATGTCAGCAGACGGATTGATCCTGCCGTTCAATATTACATACCGTTTCGGGACATCAGAGGAAGGTAATGGCCGCTGCGATTATCGGCTTGGAGGGAGGGGATGAATGGACGCTCAGAGTTGTTGGCTGCACGTTTGCCAAGTAACTCTTGGGCAACACGATCTCGCGTGATCCAAACATGGTTCTGGCCAGCGAGGTTGGTTTGGTAGATTGGACCAAACTGTTGCCCCCATTCGTGAAACTTCAGAAAACTGTTCTTATCTGGCACGTCTGGTACACTGCCTAGAATTGGGAAGCCTGGAGCTGTTAATCAAAGTGCTAAGTCAGCGAACAGATACTTATTACTAACCTTNNTAGGGCCTGGCAGTCTCTGTACTCCTGTCGGTAACTGATCCTTCTTTGAGTTGTTGACGTAGTTTATGAAAGATATGACGGCGATCACCACGACCACCGCGATTAGCGAGATAAGTGCCATGCTGGCTGATTCTGAGAAATACAGATAAGATTAGGTGTTTAACAAATGGAGACAATGCCTCTCAGCATAGAGGAAAGAAGAATGGATGATATGGAACAACAAGGCAATGGTAAGACAGGAAATATCGATCAGAAGAACAGGCGCAGAGAGTAGCAGGTTTATATACTGACAACTCATAGAGACCAGCTGCATCTTACTGCCTCTCACGTACCCTTCTGATGGGCGGAATGTATCGAGCCCGAGACCCGCAGGAGGTACTTCTAACAGAGACAAGGCCATTAGTAGGCTTGGAAGGAGTTGACAACAAGCTGCCCTCTGTCGATACTATTCCTGTTTGCCCCACAAGAGTTTGATAGACGGAGCGATCATCTAGTGGTTCGTGCCATGACGGCCCAGCCTTGGACTCGTGCACGCAGTGTGTTTGGCCTGCTTCCATTCTAGAGATGCATATCGCCATGAGACTACGTGACTTGGCGAATCGATTTGATCGCATGTCAGACGGCTTTTGCGGATGTGCTGCATACAGCCTGGCCTAGGCAGGTGGTCACGTTTCCGATGGAGTAGAGCAGATAGATAATCTCCAACTTCTTGCTGAGCACGAGACAATGAGACCTTGTGTTTGATGTTTCGAAGACTGGTTCCTATTCTGTAGACGTTCTCGTTTGAGCCTAGGCGTGTGAAACAGGAGACTTTCCGCTCACGTTACAACGTTCCCGATCGACGTGGACGTTCTACTTCTTACATGTTAGCAGGGCACAGTGTTCCAGCCAAGTGGTCCAATTCGGTTTTCGCTCGAAAGGGAAGTGGCTATCAAACGACAAGTCTTGTTCTTGGAAGACATGAGCGGTCGTGGTTGCAGATCAGAGTGCACACTGGCCACTCAAAGGCTTATCTCCAGTCTAACCAATCGGAGGCTTGGCTTTGTCTCCGAACTTCAACCTCACCTCGCGACTTCCGGTGAGGGGAGCCGAATGTTCTTGCCAAAAACACCACGGGACGCCTGTCCAAGAGCTGCAGCATTGTGCCAGTGTGGATATAGAAGACTTTGACAGCAAAGATGATCAGCACTCGGTGAGCAAGCGAATTGAAGGTCCTCTCGCTATGTTCCAATCCTTCTAGGACAATTAATATACATCGATGGAAGCTGAGCAATCCTCGTGATTCGACCCTTGCGTATTGAGCGCATCTTTCGGGATCCGGTCTCGTTCTGCCACGCATTCAATACCAACGAGCATGTCTTGGTTTCTCTTGTGCTTCCTAATCCTTCCACCAGAGGCTGTGGTAGGCGTGGGTCTTTGCTGTCTACTCATAATCTTGGCAGAACCCAAGAGTCCGAACCGGTATCTGGACACAAAGGCTCAGACTTCTGTGTTGATCTGGAGACCTATAAGCGGACAATTCCAGCGACTGGGCTCAAGCAAACTCTTGCATAGTGGTCGATTGTGGTCGACTCATGTTCAACTTTGCTTGGGCTTGTAAACACCTCCAATGAGCCTCTTCAAACCCAGCCCTGTCAAGCCATGGGCGTGACAATGGCGTTGTTAGTCAAGCCAAAGATCTGTGGCTGCGCAGGTCAGATATGCTCACACGCCAGAACGTCATCGTCAATTTCTTAAGAGTGAAACCCGTGCATGATCCAACATGCCCAGCAATCTTCCAAGTACTTCAAGTCTCCATGCGCTTGAGGAGTCGATTCAAGGCAGCCTGTGAAGTTAGGGTCGGAGTGGCAGTGCATGCAACTATATCAGACCTCTACCACCTTGGCTGTATTGTCACCATCTGCCTGTTTTAAGTGCCGACCTCAAATTCATTCAAATCGTAGATATCACAGGCACTCCTGATTCGGCATCGACATTCGCGGGGAGGTAATAGCTCTTGATGCTTCGGTAATCAAGTCGGCATTGTAAGCAGCTTGGCTTTTGTTCACCATGATCCCGAGTCGATTGCACCCAAGACTCTAGAGTCAGGACCCACTGACATTCCACATGGCCGGCGGTGGTCGTCTCGTTTATGCCTTGAAGAAATGCTTGTTGCTGATCAACTCAACATGCAGTCGAGCTACCCAGCACATAGTAATCTACGTTCGCGTATGATGTACAGAATAATTGCTCCGAGATCAGCAACCATAAGGGGATGTACATGCTGTTACATATGCAAGGTTGCCTATCCTTTGTGTGTTGGCATCGTCGTTATGGTTACCAATTGAGGGATAAGGAATCTAATATTGATCGGCGGTCGTCCACATTTGCTTGCATCCTTCTGCGCCGCATAAATTATGTGCAGTTTTTATCGACGCAGATGTAGGGCATATAGTGATTCCATACTTTCCCTGCTGTGTCTGGTCACTACTGCATTACCCTAGGCTGTGACAGAACGTGGGGTTCACTTCCTTGCGTGCTCTTCGTTCCATCCACGTCGAGGATTTAGTGTTCCTTCGTATTGTTTGAAGAAGCAGCAAAACTACACATCAGACCGCTACACCCATGTAAGCTTGTCCCATCATTCAGTATCAATTAATGTTTGAAACAAGCAGCTGTTCACAAATGTCGAAGGAAGGATTCTGGACCCTTGTTTCCCGGCGTTGCGAAAACAAAACTTCTCCATCACGAACCGACAAAAGGCAACACACAGAGCCCTCGCTCCATGTCTTCTGATGAACCTGACCCGATTTGAACGGATGACCTTGTGGATGTCCCGGATGACACTGGAATCACACGCGCTACCGCTGCGCCACAGGTCCATTGATGAAAGAAGAATTTGAGAACAACCACATATCAAGTCTGAGAACAAGCGAGGCGAGGGGTGGAGCTTGCGTCCGTGCGTCGATGTGGCTCGAGCTGAACCTAGACGCGTCCACTCTCTGTTCCACCAGCCTTCGTCCAATCTCCTCCTTGTCTTCGGCCCAATGCTCTGCGTAATATCCATTCTTTGCTTGTGATCTCTTCTTCGTCAAGATCATCTGGACTCTGTTGTCTTTTCTGGTCAATGAGGGTGCTTCCATCCAGCGCTTTCAGGACAACGTCGTCCGCTGGCCTGGCAAAGTATACCAAGCTCATTCGTGCATGATTGGCTTGCTGGCCCGGAGGGTTGACAACACGATGGATGTTTGAGCGCAAAATTCCGGCGGTGAGCTTCACCATTGCATCGCCTAGGTTGATGACCGCATGTCCTCTTAGTGGCTTCACATAACACCATTCGTCTGTGTTTGGCGGCAATACCTGGAGTCCTCCCAGCCGATTGAACAAGACCGTGACGCTCCCAAAGTCGGTATGCTGCCCCAGTGCAGTTCTCCGGTCGTCCATCGGTTGGGATGGCGCGTGGACCCAGCGAACCTGATCACCGGAAACTGAGTCCATTCTATGCAGAGATGCCAGCTTGTCGTGTGGGAGATTCAATTGATGGTTCAGCAGACCCAACAGTAGGTCCACGAGTGCGTGAGATTGTTGCATGAAAGACTTTAACAAGTCGCGGTGTGGATTAAGCAGTTCGGGAGCAGGCAGTGGTTCCGCGAGTCCTAGGATGTCGTCTTTCGAGANCCTAAAGAGACGTTAGCACCTGTTCTCTAACATTCTGAAATATCCTACATTGTAGAATTCGTTTCGATCCTTTGTTCCTGCGGCATCGATGACACCTTGGCCATATCCTTTATAGCCAAAATAGCTTCCTTGGTCCTTCAGATCGTACTTGACCTTCTCCTCAACAGGCAGGTCAAACACACTTCTGCCGACTCTGAACAGATCTTCAGCGTCTATGAGCAGTCGTTCGCCGTCGACGTCGACTTCATACTTTCTGATCGGTTCGGTCTTAGTCTGGGTATCATGTTCGTCATCTCCAGTAGCAGAGTCTGCTCTGCCGTTGTCGTTGCAGAGGTCTTCGGGAAGGCCGTTCATGGCAGGAGTCGTTGGGCGACTTTTCGCTGTGGTCGAAGCACTACGGAGGTCAAGATAGAAGAAGCCGAGCTCACAACAAGCTTCCCATAGCTTGCTGATCTCCTCTGGGTCGCTTCTGGTGAGTCTACTTAGACTTATTCGGAGGAGTGGCGCCGTGGGTACATCCTGTGGGAATTGTGGCAAGTCTACGAAGTTGAGGTCCGCTCTGGACTGCTCTGCTTTATCATGCATTGGAACGTAATAAACAGGTTGTTAGTTCTTCTGACTCGGGTCGTGATTCTCAGGATACTGTGCGTGGTGTTTGTAAGCGCAGCTTAAAAAGTACAAGGTAGTATACTATCGAGATCGACCACATGACGAGTATTCCGAGGTTCCCCTCACCTCTGACGAGGACAAGCTCTCAATGTATGCAAGCGCTTGCTAAGACAACTCAGCACTTTGTTATGTGTCGATACATGTTCACCGCGACCATCACCAAAGAAAGCACTGAATGCTTTCGAGCACGTCTAATAGTGCTGCATGTTGCGGAGCCACTGTAGGAGCGTGGGTCACGCTACACCAAACATCTCGCCACGAACAGTTTCCTTAGGTCAAACCAATCGTTTGTTTTCACCATGCTATCTAGTCAAGTCGATCATGAATTGATCTGCACATACAGGACTCGGAGAGAAACCACAGACTCGTCTGGTCGTGTGTCGTAGGCTAGCCTATCGATAGCTTAGTCAGCCAACTTTTAGACTTTCTGCCGATCACATTTGCATGCTTCTCATCGTTGATAATGCTCCAAGCACTATACAAAAGTCCTAGGTGACATTGAAAAGACTCATCGTAGGCTTCGACGGTTCCCCATCATGGAAGGTCAGGTTACGCCGGGTTCAACTCCTGGGTCTGTCCAAAAGAAAAGAGCCACACGAGCCTGCAATATATGCCGAGCTCGAAAGGTCAAGTGCGATGGCAGCTTACCATGCGGAAGATGCTTGAGCAGTCGCATTGACTGCATTTATCCCGGCGGTGTTAGATCGCGTTCCTCCGGAAGCATCAGATCAATCGTGCCGAAGCCTTTACAAAGGCAACAGCCATCAGAATCCCAGACGAAACAAGCATCCCAGTCGAGTATGCGTACTTATGAGGATCCAGTCACCAACAAGAAACAGCAAGAATTGCGGGCTGGTATCGGCGCTTTCGACAGTAGCACGGAGGCTTACCAATTCTATNNGGGTGAGCAATATCCTGATTACCTGAATTTTGTAGATATAACTAACGAGATTTGTGTCAGCCCTTCAAGTCATTTTAGCTTCGTGCAGCGACTGTATCAGCGTATTCGGCGTCAAAGTAACGCCCCACTCAACGTAGCACGCACAGTTCCAGAAGGTCTTCGGAAATGGGGTATTGAACGTCAAATATTCACTCACGGTGATGAGGGCTCCTCATCTCATAACACCATCTCAGACGGCAGTTTTCTGCCAAAAGAGCTAGGTGAAGCTTTTATTTCAGCTTATTTCACACTCATGCACCCACAAGGGCCAGTCTTGGTTGAGTGTGATGTCCGGCAGACGTGGAAGGTTCTTTGGGACGGGCCTAGCCATATGCCAGACCATAGCAAGAAATTTACCAAAGAGAAGGCAATTCTATACATGGTTTTGGCCATCGGAGCCAGGATGACTGATTACGGTGACTCCTCGCCTTCTGCTTCGGATGCCTGGGCTCAACATTTCTACGAGCGTGCTGGAGTACCAACAGACTCTTTTGAAGAGACCTCTCTTCTTGGGACTCACCTCCTACTATTAAGGGTAAGATTGTCCTTATGAATAGTCTTCTGAAATATCTCATCTGTGATANNGGCACTATACGGAATGCAAATCGGAAGACCAAACATGGTGTACTTGTATCTAGGCCATGCTTCACGATCTGCCATGGCTCTAGGCCTCCATCGCGCACAGGTGGTGGCGGGGAACAACTCATTCTTGAATAGTCTCAGGCTAACGTTCTGGACAATATTTTACATGGAGCGGATGATGTCCATGTTCACCGGCAGACCCTCTTGCTTCGTGGACGATTCGATCGACGCTCCATACCCCGATGACTGTCCGGGTGCAGAGACTGGACACAACAACGAATATGCATACATCCGGGCGATGGCTGTTCTCGGTAGGATCAGCGAGAGAATCATGAAGTGCCACTACTCTCCCACCAAGCCACCACGAGTGGCCGACCTGACAGAGGTAAATCGAATTAATGGCGAATGCTCGCGTGCTCTACGTGATCTTTTGGACACTCTGCCTTCATACCTGCATTTCTTCGACGACGAAACACCTACTGGAAGTATATCTCAGGAGGTCCAGAGGAGCTGCTTGGGTGCCACTTATCACATCGCGTGCATCTTGATGATGCGGCCGGCTTTGATATACGTAACATTCTTCGACTCAAAACAACAGGCCCAGGATAGCATAGGCGATCGCATTGATATACAACGAGACATCGATCTCACCGTGTCATCCGCCAAGGACTTGATATCTCTGGTCTATGACAGTTTCTTCAACCGCTGTCCTGCAATGAGGAGGGATGGAAATATGGTCTACTTCATCGTCTCTGCCTGTCTTGTCCTCCTCTTCGACGTCCTCGACACCGAGACGACACCCGCCCACGCAAAGGAAGTATTCCTAGCAGTGGAAAAAGGTCTGAAGTGTCTAGACCGCATCGATCATATCGGCTCCACGACAGGTCGAGCCATCAGTCTAGACGTCATGAAGATTGCAAAGGATGCTCTCAAGTCCACGGAGCCGACAAGTCATCTGGGTACGAACCTGATGGAGTCGTTTACCTGGCTCAACAACGAGATGTTTGATCAGACACCCTATGATTCTGCAGGCTCGTGGTTGTACAATTCTCTCGAGATGCCATCGTTTGACTACAGCACTGTTGGTATGACGGATCTGTTTGGGCTCAATAGTGGTGTGGACCTGATGGCGATGGATTCGGGTCAGATGTCGCTAGATTTGATGGGTCAGGGACTGCTGGTCGCTGATGGTAGTCACGTTCCATCGCAAGCGGCGCCGCAAAGTCAATGATTGACGTTAACATCTGTTTCTTAGTGCAAACATGAGCTAGTGGATATTCGATTTGTCTGAAGTTCTTCATGCTTCCCAAGAAATTGCTCCAGCACATTGACAACACTAATTGACCGCATACCAGGGACTGAAGCGATTACCGTCGATCCAACAAACATGTTTCGACGTGATTTACCAGACAGGAGGCATGATGGAAGGATCCTCAGTGGTGGTGAGGTAATGACAGGGTCGTACCATCACCTTGCATTTTTTGCGCTTTTATTCTTTTTTGTTCTCGAATACCAATATCTTGCCAAGGGAAACAGGGAGACGCTGCTATTCGTGCGCTTTATCGGATGATTATTGGAAGGCATCACTCATGCAGACCCAACCATTGGCATAAGGCGAACAAAATGGATGGCGGTCAAGGATAGGAAAAGACAGCATGTGAGATGAGTTTGTTCATATTGATGTATGTACAGACATGGAGGTTCGAAAAAGGGTTGGATGAAAATCTACTAGTGTAATAAGTTGAGCATAAGGTCATTTTATGAGGTCGAGGGTAATTTGGGCGATCGGACCATCAGTATGGCTTTGACCTTTGCATATAAGTCGATAGCGGCTGATGGAGCGATGGGATACGAGCTCTACGCTCTCACGTTCACGACATGACAGAATCACAGGACAGCACATCACGATAGGCAGGCGCGAAGGGTTGAGCCTTTCCGCGCCTTTGTCCATGCCTAGAGATGGCCTCTTCCCAAATGGGACGAGTTGATCTCGCAGATTTGCGCAAGGCAAATGGTTTGTTCGGTGGAGAAATTGCATTCAACTAATACGCTGAAGAGCACTCCCACCCAGCTACCACGCTGACAAAAAATCCCTGATGCCGGATGCCACCTTTCATAACTTTTCTTGTGTCGGATTCCCTTCAATATAGTCACAACAAGCGACGAGCTTATGCGACGAGCTGGACGACACCACCGGCCTCCTTGATCTTGCGCTCAGCCTCGGCAGAGACGTAGCGGGCGCGGACGATGATGGGGATCTTGGGGAGACGGCCCTTGCCGAGGACCTTGGAGTAGCCGAGGGGCAGGAGGTCGAGGACGGGGGCGGAGTCGGAGTCACCCTTGCCGGAGAGGTACTTCTCGCGCTGCTCGGCGGGAACGAGGGACCAGAGCTTCTCGAGGTTGATGACGGGAGCCCAGAACTGGTTCTGGAGCTTGTGGAAGTAGCGCATACCGACCTTACCGCTGTGGAGATTGTCAGAACCGGGAAGCGACGGATAGCAGANGCAGAAGAAGACTTACAAGTAACCGGGATGGTACTTGTCCATGTTGGTTCTGTGGTGGTGCTGACCACCGGCGAGACCACGACCACCGGGATGCTTGCGGTGCTTGCCGACACGACCGTGACCGGCAGAGACGTGACCGCGGTGCTTGCGGGTGTTGGAAAGGCGGGTAGGCATGGTGATTGATGTGTCGCTGTACGAAGGGGAGAAAGTCAGAAACTCAGCGAGCGCAAAGATGGAGTCGAATTTCGTCTGTGGTCCGAGCCACGCGGGCTCCTTGGCGTTGGACAATCTTGGCGTCGCTTATCCATCTTTTCACGTGATGAGGACTTCGAGAGCGATGGCTGGACTTGGCGATGACATCAACCTGCTGCTCAATCACATGCGCGATGCAACAATAGTCGTACCTCCTCTCACTCAGCACAACATCGACCATGGCCGAACTCAACACGCTATTTCTCACCTTCAACTGTGGACGCGAGCTGGTAAATGCCGACTTCTTCGCCGCCAGTATCAACCAAGGCCTCTCCCACGCTCAGCTTCCTCCCGATGTCATAGCCCTCTCACTGCAGGAGATCGCTCCTCTAGGCCAGTCCTTCCTGGGAGGCTCTTTTATCTCGCCCTACTTCGAGCGCTTCTCTCAGACCATTCAGAAACTCAACCAGCTTTGGAAACATGACGAGCAGTACGAGACGATTCTCTGCAGCAATGTCGGCATGACAGCCCTGATGCTATTTGCACGCCCACAAGTCGCCCGCAACATTCGAAGCGTTCAAACCGCTGGAACAGGGGTCGGAGCCTGGGAGATGGGCAACAAAGGCGCTGTGGGTGCACGTCTGGCTTATGCAGTCGACGACGGCGCTGAGATGGACCTCACCTTCGTCGCAGCCCACCTGGCTCCCCATGAAGACGCCTGGCAGCGTAGAAATCTGGACTGGCGCTCTATCAACGAGAACCTGGTCTTCACCAAAGTCACGAGTGCTGAGAAGACGCGAACACGCGCGACCAACAATGAAGACATTCAAGAAGAAACAGAACCCTTGCTTTCTTCGGCTACCGACGACCAGCACACGTCGCAAGAACAGGACAACGCTCTTATAACCCCGAGCTCCTATGTCTTCTTTGGCGGCGACCTCAACTATCGCACCTCGGACATTTCACCGCATCCTGACAACCATAAAGCCTTCCCACGCTGCAACGACTCGCCTGAAGATGCTACCCACTACTCGCATACCATGTCCAACGACCAGCTGACACGCGAGAAGGCTGCTGGAAACACGTTGCACCATCTTCAAGAGGAGGCTATCAAGTTTGCGCCTACATACAAATTCTCAAAGAAAGCACAGAAGCAAGCCGCCGAGGCCGTTGAACAAGTGCAAAAGCAGATACGCTCGGGCGCAAATGCAGTCGTGGTGCCCGACGAGACAGAATGGCACTGGGCAGAGCATCGCCATCCCAGTTGGTGTGATCGTGTTTTGTACCTGGCACTGCCTGGCCACCAGCCCACTATCCACACATACGACTCCTTGTCGCTACAACCATCCTCAGATCACAAGCCTGTCATCTTGTATGCTTCAATACCCACTAATGCATCGAAGTCGTTGAATCAGGATATCAAAGCACCATACGCTGTCAAGGCGGGATGGAGGCAAAGGCGCGAGGCTGCCAGACGCAGAGAGCTGGCTGTCGGAATTGTGACGTATCTCACCTGCACCTGGGAGGGCGAGGCCTTGTTGCTCGGTGCAGTCTTGGCCATTGTTGGCGGTTACGCTGCGCTCAGTTCGCTGCTATAGGACAGTACCCAATTGTGTAGTACGAAGGACGAGATAGATACCCCTGATATGTCACCTTATACACTCGACTTGAACGTATATATCAGCCCTGAACTCTTTCTTAATAGTTGTGACAGCTTGAGCATATATGTATATGGGTATCACGTTGTGCAGACCATCTGCGTCTCTATATCTATAACCATCTCTTCTCTTGCAATACGCGTCCGGACTCAGTTCTTCCCCGAGCCACGCTCCTCCAACATCTTGACAAAGCCATTCGAGAACCTTTCGACCTGCTCATAGGCAATGTCGAATCCTCGTGCACCACCGTAATAGGGATCATCCACCTCTTCCTTGCCCTTACCACCCCAAACACCAAACAGCATGACCTTGCCTGCCTCTTCCTCGGTCAGGTCTCCCTTCTTGATCATCCTCTTTCTTGCGTTGAGGAGATTCTCCTCATTGTCCCTGTCCATTGCAAAGATGTAGTCAAACTCTTTAAAGTCTGAGTTGCGGAATTTGCGCGCTTGATGTGTGTAGAAGGATGAGGTTATCTTGTGGGCGTTTAGGACGGAGATGGTTCGTGGATCTGGGGATTCACCGGCGTGGTATGCGCCTGTGCCGCAAGAGTCGATGGACGAGATCATCGGGTGTGCGTTGGGTCGTGTGTGGTTTGTGATGTTGCGGAACACTCCCTCGGCCATTGGTGAGCNGACCTTGAACATCTTGTTAGCATGGTCGTGGTTTGGGAGGAGGATGATCGAGGGGGAAATCGGCTTACAGATGTTGCCCAGGCAGACAAAGAGGACCGAGACAGACTTTTGCGCCTCTGCATTTGTGGAAGCTGCCATATTTGTGTGATGTTGTGTATGGAAGGAAGGCAGGTAGAATGTTGTCTTGACAAAAAGTTGTCGATGCGTTCATCGATCGACATGTGAAAGTCTGAGCTCGGTCCGATCGTCGAGTGACGGCGACAGGGTCCATCTCTCTTTCCCTCTGGTCACCGAACAACTCCTCTTCTTGCCTCTCCATCTATCTGTCGAGAGTCACGAAGGAACCAGATACAGCATGCAAAATGATATGTTAGAGAAAGGTCCTGCCTGGACCTCCACGTTATCCCCTCCAAGCAAGCCTACGTCCACCTTGATGATCTGTGTATGGACGAGCTTCGTCGCTTCTGGCCTGGTGGTTTTTGCTGTATGGACCAATGGGACATTCTTCCAACTTCCTCAAGCTCTGAGTCGTTCCCTACCTGGGCCCTTGACAATGCTAGCTATATTTTGGTTCCATATCATTCCGATCTGTCTGCTCGCCTATCTGGAATCGCGGCAAAATGAGTACCTTACGCCTAGGACAAAACCATTATCTTTGCGAGAACGTATTATCTGGCTGAGTTTCATTGTGTCCAGTCTGGTCGGCCTGGCTGTGTGGGCTAACGAAACATATTTCCAGCTTCCTCGAGCTGTGAGCGAATTTCTGCCTAGTTCACTCTTGATACTGAGTACACTTTGGCTACACATATTAGTGATTGCTACAATGTTCGCGCCTGAACGTCTTGCAGACCAAGACACGACAGGAAGTCGAATAGAATCTACCATATGACTGTTGGCCATGTGGGAGCAGTGAGTCAAGACAGAACATACTTAAAGACCTCCATCTTCCATCATGCACTTTCTATTCGTCCTCGAACCCTTACAGACAAGAGAGAATGTTCACTGAATTGCAGCTCGCAAACTCGCGCACACGTTCGAGGCTACACTCGAACCTCAGACGAGAACTCATCAACCACCAACGCAAACACCCCAGGCTTTGGAGTGGAATCTTAATACCGATCTTCCACTTTCTTGATGACCTGCCATCAGAAATCCCGCGCAGCACCCGTCTAAAATGGTTGCAGAAACTTTGTCCCTACGCCGAGTTGCAAACCGAGTACTTTTTGGAACCACACACGCAGCCAGATGACATGGGTGTGACTTTTCCAGTCTTGGACTCGAATGCTCACCGAACAAAGACGAGTGCTCGCTATGCTGCTGCGTTATGCGAGCGTATGTCTAAACCAACGTGGAAGCAGTTTTGCGAGTCGAGTGTTGCGCCGCTATTCATGCAACACATCGATACTGTGACCTTTGCTGCGAGGATGAAGACGCCATCATACTTTTATGTGGTTGTAAATTTTGATGCAGAGGCTTCCATTCATCTGGAGGGCAGTTTCTTCGGCTTCGAAGATGCATACGAACGTCTGGATGTCGAGTACATCAAGCAGGAAGTGGAGAGAGTGGCGAGAAATTGGGCGGCAAGATACAAGGATACTGCCATGACCTTCGATGTTGTAGAGATGATGGCAGGGGAGTTAAGGAAGATGTACCAAGAGATGGTTTGGTAAAGCATGAATGGAAAGAAGAGAGGCACTGCTAGACTGGTCGCATTGTCTTAAAATTAGATCATCAACGAAGTCACCTCTCTCCGTATATTCTATCTCATCTATTAGTGTATGGTGCTCTGCTTCCTTTGCTGTACATTCTGGTGTCAAGATCTCCGTTCTATCTGTGTACCTTCAGCCTGTTCAGACTGAATCCTTGCTGTGCCCTGATCTCTCTCAACTCTCTTTTGGCCGCTCCATCAGCCATAACGTCCTTGTTCTCGACGGCATCTTCAATGGCCTGCGCACCCTCTGTCCTGGTCCATCTGAGGAGCAGAACCATCACACCACTGGCCACAATACTCGCACACACCATACCCACCATGACCAAGTTGCTCTTCCTGTACTTATGAGGGCCCTTTGCGTCTTCAGGCCAGCCAGAATACAATGCATAAGTGGTCAAGATGGAGCCAAGATTGCCGAGTCCAGAGACAAGGGCAGAAGCTGCAGCAATGCCAACTTCACCGTGACGTGGCTGGAAGATAGAAGTGCTCATTGCCATAATGGTAGGCACAGTGGGTCCCAGACCAAAGCCGATGATCAAGAGACCTCCATATCTCGACCAGCTGTCGTTGCCGCCGGCAAAAGTGGTGGTGAGAAGACCGGCCAGGATGACGAGACAAGACAGACTGAAGATGAGGTGACGGTGAGTGTGGAAGCGATCGCTGAGGGNGGTGATGAGGAGGATGGCTATCAGATCCATGATCCAAATGGGTGCGAAGAGGAGTGACAAGTTGATACTGCTGAGACTAGGGTTGATGGCATGGATGATGACGGTGCCGTAACTCTGAACACCAATGCNCTGATATTGGTTAGCGCAGAACATGATGAACCAGAGAAACATGAACATACCTACGCCTACGACGCCAAAGTACATGATGACCAAAGGCCAAAGGCGCCAGTCAATGAGCACGCGACCCAGGTCCTTCCATCCCCAGGCGGGTCGATGGTACACCCTTGTCAGCTCTTCGTAATGGATACGAGCGTCCTCTCCCGTAAGTACGGGTGGGCTTCGTGGCAGCAAACGTCTCCAGCCAACAGGTTGTTCAATCTTCTCACCGGGCGGGTGCGGACGATCGGGCAACCACCAGAGCAATACGATGCCGAGGATAACTGCCAACAATCCGTAAATCAAGAACATCCACTGAAAACCCACGAGACCACCAAGGCCATCCATCTTTTGGAAGCCAGCACTGACAAGACCGACAACAGCGGCAGACAGCTGTGCTGCAGTGTAGTAATGTCCAATGCGTCTTGCGCAGCGCGAGGGTGGATAATAAAGACTGAGGTAGTAGGTCATGCCAGGCCACATGCCAGCGATAACAATGCCCAGCAACAGTCGCAACAAATAGAGACTCCAAGCAGCTTTCATAGCTGTCATGCATGTACCAATGATACCAACACTTAGCACGATTCTGCTCATCCACACATGCGGGCTCAACTTGGACATGATAAGGTTCGAAGGACAATCAAAGACCACATAGCAGACGTAGAAGAGCGCCAGGCCAGTGGAGACTTGCTTGGGTGTCAAATGGAGCACGTCGGAAAGGTCATGACCTTGTGCCGAGTTCATGGTTTGTGCCAGACCAACATTGGAGCGGATAGCCGAGCAGAGGAAGTAGAGGATCCAAAATGCTGCACACATGTTAGTCGAATCTAAAGAGTCAACGAGCATGGCAGCCATACGCGGGATGATTCTGCGATCGATCTTTCTGTCGGTCTGTCAGATATTGTCGATAGAATTGTTGAAGAAGAGGGCATCATTAACATACTTGTAGACACGCTCGATACGAGCCAGGTCAGCGCCTTCTGGTCCCAATTCTTGGTCATCAATAATTGGTGCCTCCTTTGAGCTGTAACCAGCCAGCTCCATGGCCGCAGCTTGCTCTCGTGAACCAGCCATGAGTGCGAGTTGAATGTATGACTATTTGTGTCGAGAAAAAAGCCGATGGAAGACAAGTCTAGATGGGGCAGAAGCAGATTGATAAGATAAAACTTTTGCCTACTTCTTAGCGCAGCATGCTCCCACTTTATGGGTCGAGTGTATATCTGGACAATTGGCCGAAGGATGAGTCACGTTGAGCAGGAGGAGCTCGTTATATCAGAGTTTGTCCGAAGCGAATCCGGTGTATGGTTGGGGAGGAAGTTCTGCGGTTGTTCATCTGATGGCAGAAGCCTCATTTGGAAGCTTTCCCTGCAAAAATCTCCGCGCCGGTGCGGCGGTGCCGTAGCGTTGTTCTTGACATGGCCGTAGACCGCCCTTGGAGCTGTGCTTGTCCGATGGCTTCTGGCAGCTCCCAAACTCTTTCCCTCCTTGTCGGTCAAACATGTTAGGCATCGCAGTCTTACTCCGATCCTCTAGTTTCATGTCCGGACGTACGACCATGCTCTGTCTAGATTGAGTGGCCGGAGATAGTATCGCTGCTGCTTGGGAAAGCAAGCGCCGACACGGGACATCGTGAACGTCATGCCGCGAGCGAGTGGTCAGAGCTTCCATCTTCAGGTCGACCTTTTGGTCCGGCCATGCTCAAACATCGACTCACAGACAAGATGATTCTCACACAATGCAGACGGACAATACTGTCGCCAGCCTTCTCGGCATGTCGCCGATCCGTTTCTACTCTCCCTAACAACCCCCACATTGTACGTTGAAGAAACGAGGGCAGTCAGGTCGTCCGACTGACACGACCTCTTAGNTATGTACACCCGCAGTCGCCTACTGTCAATGTCCTCTCTTTCCTGCCCACGTCGCCTCCCACAGGGTCACTTGCTATCGGTGTCACCTCGCAAATCCCACCCACGCCGGACTCGTTGCGCGAGAATCAATCATTCATGAAAGTCCTACAATCTGTGATACGAGAGCATGCGACCAAGGATCCTGAAGTCATTGGACAAGCTCAAGCATATGCCAGCTCATCTGGATCATCGTTAGGTTCGGGAGGTGTCTTCTTCCCTCAGACGCAACACAAACGTAGCAAGAGACGTGCAGGATATGGTGGAGGAGGCGGCGCTGGCGGTGATGGAGCTGGAGGAGCATCTGCTCAGGGCGGCGCGGGAGGAGCAGGAAGAGGAGGCCACATTCACGTCAGTGATCAGAGGAACCCACCAGATTATGGTCGCGTCGCTTGGCCCGAGGACATATTCGGCAGTCTCGAGGTTGACGCAGTCGGCAACTTTGTGGGCGAGAACGGCAGCTACCAAGAGAGCGGCACATACAGATGCGTCACACGGGAGGGAATGTAAGTACAGGGCGGAAGCAGTGCCGAGCGAGATGGATATGCTGACACGGGTATAGTNCTTGGACTCAGCCCTTACCTTCGTGAAAAGCTCATTGCACGACTCAAGCAATTAGAGGCCGAGAAGGGTAAATAAAGAGAAGCAGGTACTTGGACATGCTGTGTACAGGGCTAGATGGACATGGTTGATTGGAGCATGACAAGAGTTGATAGACACAGCCGAAAGAATGCTATGCAGAGTGGGTACATTGCATATGCAATGTCAGTCGAGCACGGCAGAAGCATGACAGTGGAGCTTGTTCTCAGGAATTGATAGTGTCCTATGCAGTAACTGTGTGCTGGTTTAGAAGGATATGTTCTGTCGACAGGAGTTGCTCGAAAATTCTGGAAATTGGGCAGTTGCTCGATGGGTGAGGGGTGCTTTGCGGGGCAGCTTGGCCGAAGACGAAGGCTTATCAGCCGACGGAAAGAGCAGCTGAAGAGCCCAGAGTACGTGGATGCAGCACTTTGTTGACAGGGGGGAAGCTGCCACAGGCCGGAAAGGGAGCTTCTCGCTTTAGCCAAAGGAACAGAACAAAGATGAACGAATCGAGAGAGCAGGCGGGCAGTCTCGTGAGTCTCGTGATGACATCGGTATAGGGTCCGTGCGCTGGGGGAGCAGCGAGGGACACGAGGGGACGGCTCCTCCGCTTAATCGCTGCTTGCTGCTTGCTGCTATGCGCCCACCTCGAAACACAACCCACCAAGCACGTCAACCTCTTATCTGCTGTCACGACACGGAACCCTAGCCAAGCACTTCCAATCCCAGTCGACCACCCTCACAGCAACGACGGCCACGTTGCCAGGCTTCAAGTGCGACGTCGGCGCCTACCCGCTGCGACATCCATCCGTCGACATCACAGCACATTCCGACACCTAGTGCGCCCTCAACAATCTCGCTCGTAAACTACTCCCGACCTCGACTCGTCGCTTCCTCGTCTCCTCCCACAACCTTGGCCGAGCAGCCACGACGCCGCTCCGCCCATCATGGCTCAGGCCTTCGACGACGATGACCTCTCGCTTTCCATGACCCGTCGCCCGACCAATGGCTCACAAACCGACGACTCAAATCCGCCCACTGCTTTGGCTGCCATTTCAAAATCACAACCTGCTCCTCCTGCTACCAACAAGAGACGCCTGGGTCAATATGACATTGTCAGAACACTGGGCGAGGGCTCCTTCGGCAAGGTCAAGCTGGCCGTCCACAAGGTCAGCGGCCAGAAAGTCGCCCTCAAAATCATCTCCCGCCAGAAGCTCGTCACTCGCGACATGGCTGGCCGTATAGAACGCGAGATCCAATACCTGCAACTGCTGCGCCATCCTCACATCATCAAGCTCTACACCGTCATAACAACCCCAAAGGAGATCATCATGGTCCTCGAGTACGCCGGCGGTGAGCTGTTCCAGTACATTCTCGACCACGGACGCATGCCCGAAGACAAGGCTCGCAAGTTCTTCCAGCAGATCGTGTGCGCCGTCGAGTACTGTCATCGTCACAAGATTGTCCACCGTGACCTGAAGCCCGAGAACCTGCTCCTCGATGACGCTCTCAATGTCAAGATTGCTGATTTTGGTTTGAGTAACATCATGACCGATGGCAATTTCCTCAAGACTAGTTGCGGCAGTCCGAACTATGCAGCCCCTGAAGTCGTCGGTGGTAAGCTATATGCCGGTCCAGAGGTCGATGTCTGGAGTTGTGGTGTTATCCTCTATGTACTGCTTTGCGCTCGCCTTCCATTTGACGATGAATACATCCCGACGCTTTTTAAGAAGATTCAGTCCGGCACGTATCATACGCCAAGCTATATTTCGTCCGGCGCCGCTCGTCTGATCAAGAGAATGCTGCAAGTCAGCCCTGTCACCCGCATCACCATTGACGAGATTAAGCTCGACCCGTGGTTCCTCAAGGAGCTGCCCGACTACCTGACACCGCCTGTTGAGGAGTTCATGGATCAGGGCATTGACCCCAATAGATCAATTGACCCAGCCAAACTGGCCCCTACGAAGCCTGCAGTTGTGCAACAGAAATTGCACGAGAGTGTAGTAGGCAAGCTAGGCAAGACTATGGGATACGCAAAGGACGATGTGACCGAGGCCCTCGCTAAGGATGAGCCCAGCGCCATCAAAGACGCCTACCTCATTGTGCGTGAAAACACAATCATGAAAGCTAACCCCTCGCTCGCACACAACCCCGATCTGCAGCCATGGCTTGCTCAATCGCCGCCGACCTTCCAAACCACCGTCACTTCGCCACCAAATGCTCGCCATCCTGCCCCTGGAACATCTAATCCAGCCTCAAATGTCGAGCATCCTCGTCACGGTTCTACCAGCTCTGCTCACGAAGCTCGCACTCCTGCGACGACGATTGGTATACTACCTTCTTCACTTCCCTCTTTCCATCAAGCATACATGCAGGGTACTACCCCCAGAGCTGCTATCCCAGAAGGTGAACTAGATCCGTATGCTCCCAACAGTGTGCCTGGAGGCGAAGGCAAAGAGCTCACGTCCGAACAACGTGCTGCCGTCCTCAAGAGATTGAGACCCCATGTCAAGGGAAATCAGATAGGAGGCCGAGACAAGCCTGAGATGATGACACCTCTGCCCAACAAGGACGCCAAGAAGATCAAACCAACCAAATGGCAGTTCGGTATTCGCAGTCGCAATAGTCCTTCAGAAGCCATGCTAGCCATTTACAAAGCACTAAAGGCGATGAACGCTGTTTGGGAAGCTCCTGTCGTGCGTCGTCCTGGCCATGGCGAAGGAAGCCCGCCACGGAACCGCCGGCGTCATGCCAGAGACGGAAGTCAAAGTCCTGAATATTCCGACTCGGACCCAGAGGCTGGTACTGATCCCGAATACTCTACTCATGAAGAACGTGCTAGACGCCGTTCTCGTGGTGGACACGCATCAGACATGTCAGACGACGGCTTCGGCGAAGAACTGTCTCGCAGCCAAGGCCGCAAGTCAAATATCCGTGAACCCCTTGGACCTGAGAATGACTGGGGCTACAAAATCCCCGAAGACCCCTGGATCATCAACGCAAGATTCCGCAAGGATGGCATGTTCCCGCCCGGCGTAGCACACCCATCATCAACACACTCTAGCCGTGTGGACCTGCAAGAAGGAATCCGTCGCCGCAGCTCAACAATGGGAAGCAGCACTAGTCTAGCAGCCTCACCCGCAGGTTTCAACTCACCCGTCCAACCAAGCAGTGTCCACGGCAGTGCCCACGCGTCCACCGATAACATCGCCGCCACAGGCCCCAGCAGCTTTGGCCAAGAAAGTCTGCGTCGCCGTCATCCCGCACCCAACGAGAGCGCTTGGGTGTACGTAACCATTCAATTGTACTGCATCGAGCAAGATAGCTTCATGGTCGATTTCAAGTGCGCTGGCTACGAACGCCTCGTACGTCGCTTGAGACGCGAAATCAAAACGCACGCTGATGGTGAGGCGTCTGATGTTTGGCGCGAAGAAGACCACGACGACGAAGACATGGATGAGGGATACATGGGCTGTGGATGTATACCCGAGGAAAAGGACATTTCAAGTCCCTTCCCCTTCATGGATGTGGCTAGCAGTCTCATCGTGCAGTTGGCCCAAGGCGCCTGATCTTGTCGTTGTTTGGCGAACCCAAACATTTTTCTGTTGTATCTTTCTTCCCCTTCTTCTCTTCTCATTATTCGCGCCTACCTGTTTCGGGGGCCTTTCGGTCGCAGTCCGACTGACACAGAGGGTTTTCATGTGCGGTTTTCCTCTCTTGGGCGTTGTTTTCACATCAGGGGCAAAGCATTTGGGGCATTTGCATTGTTTATTCCACATCTCTGTCGCTAACCAAAAACTGGAGGGATAATGAGGTCCATGTTCTAGCGTCATCAAAACTCAGATATCCACATAGGAACGAGGTATTCTTGCAAGCTAGATAGAAGATTCTTGTATTGAAAAAAAGACAGTGTTCAATGTTCAAGCCAATGTGCCTTTTCTTCTTTTCCTTTCGATGTTCGGAGGTGGTTGATCAAGAGAAGCTTTTTTCGTGTTTGCAACACTTTGGATATAATTATTAGTTTACCACGCACCTTCTGCTAATATGACTTCCACTTCTCGCTTCCTGCTTTTGCTCCTTTTGTTCAATGCTTTTCGACCTTTTGTGCTAATTATTCTTCCTTCTCTCCGGCGGCGGCATCGGGCTCCTTGCCCTTGTTAAACATTGCCCTAAAGTCATTGTTGCTCTTTGCCTTGGTCTCAGTCTCGCCAGTACCGCTCATGGCCTTGTCTTCTCCTTCGGGTGACCTTGCAGCTCCAGAGCCAACGGAAAGTGCACCTCCGCGCTTGAAACCGAGTCCTCCGCGTCTGCCCTGGCCGCTCCTCTGTGCAGGCCTCGAGATGCCAGCTTGAGCAGGCTTGAACGAAGTCGCAGGCTTAGGATTCTGAGCGGACGCAGGCTTGGCCTTTGACTTGTAGAGAAGGTCATCGACAGTGCCGATGCGTACCTCTGGGCCCAAAGNGGTACAATCTACTCCAAGACCGACCTTGCCAGCATCTTGGAGGTTTACAAACTCGACCATGGCGCCTGCCTTGTCGCGGCGCACGGTGATCTTGCGGAGTGGACCGAAGTTCTCGAGGAACGCTTGGATGCGAGCATCATTAACTGTGTCGGGTAGATTGAGCAGAGCCAACTTGCGCTCACGTGCCGTCCTGGCAGTTTCGTCATTGAGCTCCTGGGGTGGAGCGGTCGATCCTCTGCGTCCTTTTGCTGCTTCGGCAGAGCCGTTTTCGTTACCATCAGGCGCAGGAGATCCGCTTGTGGTTTGTTGGATGACCGTGGTCGCAATGTCCTTCTTGGCTGAACTCTTGTCCGTTGCAAGAGTGACGCGGAGAAGGCGAGTTTTCAACGGTTTGTTGTTGAGCACCAGCGCCGCTTCGGCCTCCTCAGACTTGGAGAAAACAATGAATGCCGTGCCAAAGAATCTGCCTTGTAGGTTCTTGAGCATACGCACGCTCTCAACAATACCGTGTTGCTTGAACAAATCGCGAATATCCGACTCCGTAGCATTGAAGTCAATGTTAGCAACGTGCAACTCTCGACCTTCTGTCACAGCGCCCGAACGCTCCTTCTTGGCATCAGGATCGGAGATCTTAGCAAGAAGACGGTGCTGACCGTCAATGGCCTTGTCATCCAATACCGTGGCAGCACGGGCTTCTTCGGGTGTGAGGAATTGCACATAACAGAAGCGGCGTCGCTGGTTGTACTTAAGTGAAGGCAAGCGGACACTGACAACGGTGCCGAAATCCTTGAACAGCTCGCGAATCTTGACCTCATCCCACTCGGCAGGGTAATTGGTCACGTAAAGAGTCGATAGTGTTCCAGACTGTATGCGGATGGTGTTGCCGTCGAAAAACTTTCCATCCCGGGTCTTGGCAGAAAGTGTGTCTTCTTCGTTCTCAAACTCGAGGGTGGCGTGCGCCGTCGTCGAGTTATCGTCAGTTACTATACCAACAGAAAGAATGGTTCCACAGTCGCTGAAGAACTGTCGCACGCGCTTTTCTGTAACATCGTTTGGCAGATCCTTGACAGTAATCGTGTTGTGCTCTCTATCGCGCTTGATTTGAGCTGAGGCCGAAGCTGATACCTCGTGGTATGGCGGGTTGGATGTATCTCCTCCCGTCTTGTTTCTCTTAACAGCGTCTTCGGCTTCTTGCTCTGGTTCGTTCTCACGCTTCCTCTTAGATGTGGTTGACGCTTCTTCCAAGACAGTCTCGAGACCATTCGCTTGAGCCTGTGTTTCGGCGGCAGCAGCAGCAGAAGCAGCAGCATCGGCCGCCTCTCTTGCCCGTCTTTGAGTCAGGAAGAATTGTGCAGTACGAGCGTCCGCCTGAGCTAATTGCAATGCTTCAGGAGTCTCATGCTGGGAAAAGTGGTTTAACCAGACCTCAAGAATCTTTTCTGGCCAGTCGAGGTTTCTTTGATCTAGGGCTTCGCGCAGGACGGAGGTGGCATCTGTGGGCGCTGTTTCAGGTGTCTCGATGCGAACCGCCTCAGACATGCGCTCGTGAGCCCATATCAAGGATTCAAACTGATGCCAAGCAAGCCAGAAATCGGCACTAGCAGCATGGGTAGTCTTCAATCGCTTAAAGACCATTCTCGCGTCCTCAAACCGTCGGGCTTCTAGAAGAAACTTGACGCGGATCTTCTCCAGACGGAACAGAGGATCTCCTTTGTATTCACTACCGTATATCTTCTTGCCAGCAACAGTGGCATCCTCGAGAGTACCTGTAATGCCCATATCGGCCATATCGATCTCATCATCGGTATTGTTCGGCGCAAAAGCTCTGCGACGAAGGTAACCACACCATGAAGAATAGACTTTGAGGACCTCTTCCATGCCGCCAATATCGAGAAGACCACTGTTGGTAGCTTTGTGCTTGACCTGCTCAACTTCGTCGTAGGGGAGCTTGTCCACTTCGGCGCGAAGGACACGTCTTGACCACAGATCACCAGACCATGGACAATGCCTGGTGGCCCTTTCCAGAATTGTCAAGATGATTGGGCTGTTAGAGTTGGTTTTCAACACGAAATCGGCAAGGTCGAGCCACCACTCAATGACTGTAGGGAAGCGCAATAGAGCCCTCTCGTACAGGGAACATCGCAGCTCAAAGTCAAACGGCGAGCGACGTTTGTTCTTTCGGTCCCAAACCAGGTACTCGGTAAAGGCGTTGTAAAGGGCGACGCTGTCTCCAGACTCGGCTGCTCGCTGCAAGTTCAGCTCGTGTGACTCTCGAAGTGTGAACTGTTGCTTTGCAGGGGCAGCCATCTCATTGGTAGCAGCCATGATCTCTTCCCAGTTGTTTGCATTGAATTTCGAGACGATGGGCCAGAACTTAGCAGAAGTCTCGGACCAGTTCGCATGCGGGGTTCGGAGGCGGCGCATGAACATGTTGTTGACGTGTTCTATTGCCTGAGAAGATGGATTTTCCGGAAACTCCTGTAGTACAAGGTCGATGTAACGATCCCATATACGATGGCTCTCGTCTATACGCCAAGCTGTAGCCTCGACGGCCCTCTCCCACACACTCAAGCAGATGTCGCGACTGAAGACTTCTTTGCAAATTTCCTTGTCAATGTCAGTCCATACGTTAGGGTCTCCCTCAGTGAAACCATTGGCGATAGAATATGTCTGCATGACCCATTCGCCATAGATGGACCAGATCGTGACACTAGTAGGCTCGTCCTGAACAGCCTTCTGGCACAAGTCCATGACGGCAACGCGTTCTTCGCTCTGACGGGCCAAAATGGCCTCATCGTGAATCCAGTCTTTCCAGATGTCTTCTCCAACAGCAAAGCGAGAGTCCATGGCCTCACGTGCTTGCCGCATATCAGGGAGAAGATTGTAATCTCTTGGGTCGTTGATGACCACGTTCGAAGTACCGTAGACATGGGCGACGAAACCTTTGTGAAGTAGGTTGATGAGTTGTACGTGAGAGTCATAAGCGTAAGAGTTTTCGGCCAAGTACTTGACCAGTTCGGTGATGGTCTGAATCTCCTGCTCGGTCAGTGAAGCGGCCGTGAAGGCACGCGGCTCGGGCGTCTGTGCCGGGGCTTCAGCCATGGCGACCTGAGAGGAAGAGAGTGCAGAGCGGGCAAGTGGAGGAGCAAAGCTCGTGCGGCGGTNTGCTGCGAATGTGTCAATGTTAAAGAAGCCAAGTGATGGGAAAACAACTCACATTGATGGCAGCTGTGCGTCGATAAGGGAGTGTTTTCTTTGCAATTGGTGATGTTGCATCGAAGCAAGATCTGGAAACAATGTCAAAAATCAGCTTGTTTGTAGGCAGTTGCGTCATGTGACCGGGACAATCGCACCTGCTAAAGTCTCCATCTGCGGCGTCGACGAGTGCCGACCGGAGACATACTGAAGTTGTGGTCGGTAGGTCTGTGGCGTTCCATGGGCATTTCTCGTTTCCGGCGCGTCGTGGTTGCTCCTGAAATTCCTCATATCCTGGGGGCCATTGTATGCGGAGGCATATGCGTTCCTCTGATGTTGGGTTGTAGAATCCTGTCCTAGTGCGGGCGCCGAACGCGGCGGCTCAGGCGGCGGCGAAGTCATGGAGATTTCATTGCTGAGGCCCGATGCAGTACGTCTGCCACCGGCAGGACGTGGTTGCACCCTTGGTCTCGGCTGTGGTGAAGGTTGTTGTTTAGCCGGCGATTCTGATGGCGACAGCAAGGCATTGATATCCATGGTGGACAGTAATGCGGATCCGACAATATGGATCAAATTATTAAAGATACAAAAAGATGGCCGGCCCGCACTAGCTAACACCACTTAAAATGGGACAAGAGGGATGGCAGGAAGTAGCTCCGCTGTCCAAACAAGGACCACTCCTACAGGGCAATCTGCGACAGGCGGTTCAAGTTTCGACGAGAAGGATCAGAGCGGGGCGTCGTAGGCTCTTTGGCTTCTAGAAGAGGGTCGACAGAAGCGAGGGAGGAGAGATTGAGAGGGTGAAGCAAGCGGGAGGTCGTCCTCTCTACAATTTGGACACAGGAGTTTGCGATCCTGGGAGCGTGTACTCCGTAACGGTTGACCGTCCAATCAGCGTGAGAGGAAGGTGTACTTCTGAAGATCTCGAAGTGCGACACAAGGTAGACAGCTCGGCAAAGAGGTAACAGATCGTGTGCCTGATTGGACAAACGAGCTGTTTTGTAGATGGACAAGAGCAGGATGAAGAGTCAGAGTATCAGGCCTTGATTATCAATTCTCGAAAATGCTCCGAGCAGAAAAGTCATGGAGGGCGGATCGGCGGTGCAATGCTTGGCAGCGTCGGGCAAGTTTCTAGAGATTCACCAACCTGACCGACGACAAGGCCAGACGCACACATCACACACAATGAGTGCCCGTACGCCTTCACGGCGACTGCTGCAGAATGGTAACATGCCGTTCAACTCTTCTAGGGGTACCCTTTACTGATGAGTGGAGCANGGCGGCCTCCAATGTCTCCATGCGCCTTCTTCGACAACACCGTCAACCCTCGGACGCCGCTCCATCTGGGGCTTCTTTGGCAAGAGAAAGGACGACAGCAATCTAAGTTCCAGGCCCGGCCAAGCGACGAACCCCGTACTAGACCAGTACCTCAAGAGGAAGCCGACCAAGCAAGGCGCCGAAGGCTTGCAGCGTGGTGACCTCGCCGAAACATCCATCTTCGAAGGCGAACGCCAGGTACAGGAACGCCAGGACGAGAAGGACGCGACCGAAGTTGGCGGTCGTAATTTAGGTGCCATGGCTACCATCCTCGACCCCCACCCCGTGGCACGCGAGCGATGGCAGCGCAAAATGGCCATCCGCGACATTCGCAAGGGTGGTCGCTTGAACAAGGAAATGTTCATCAAGCGCACCGAGAGAGAAAGCGTTGGCAAGAGCGAGAACATCAAGACGAGCATCAAGAAGCTGGGTCCTATTGCACGCCAAATCGCCGGTAAGACCGTCGACGACGCCATTGTCCAACTGCGCTTCAGCAAGAAGAAGGCCGCCATCCCAGTCCTCAACTACCTCGAGTACGCCCGTGATGAGGCTGTTGTCGCCCGTGGTATGGGTCTCGGCCAGCCCACCGTAGCCGACTCAGCCAAGCCCGTCGACATTCGCCTCAAGGACGGCAAGAGACACACTGTTGAAGACCCTACGAAAATGTACATTGACCAAGCATGGGTCGGTAGAGGCCCGTACGGAAAGCTGCCCGAGTACCGTGCAAAGGGCAAGATCAACATTCTGCGTACTCCCTGGACACATATCGGTATGGTGCTGAAGGAGGAGGCCACCAGAGTCAGACAATACAATGAGCGCGAGGACAAGAGAAAGAAGCAGCGTGAAGCCAAGGTCTGGACTCCTTTGCCCGACCGCCCTATTCAGGGACAGAGGCAGTGGTACTCGTGGTAGAAATGCCAAACACGCCGTATATACCCTTGTACAATATTTTCCCTTCTACTGTACTTGCATTCTGGGCTCTCTTCGATTATGGGGTTATGGACAAGAAAAATTACATGACAACTTTTTAAGCTTCTGCGTCTCCTTGCATGAATAGATACATGAGACTACTGATAGCCACACTATAGATCCTCGAATTTGGACGTGTTATACAAATGCTTGTCTGTGCGTTCCAAGACCTCGAGGGCAGCACCCACAGCAATCGGTCCTTCGCTTGTGGGAACGCACAGCATACCAAAGCAAGGCTTGTACTTGGCCACTCCACCCTGGTCGATACGTCTGAACTTCATGAGTGTGTCCCAAGGCTCGTGAGCGTGCTTCTCGGCCGTGTCGGGGTTGACGTTGGGCACCTGGCAGCGAGCACAGTGGCACAAGACGTCAAGGTGGGTCTTCCAGATGGCCTCACGCTGGTGATCAGTAGTACGAATGCACACCTTCTTCCAGCTGTCCTCGTCCCAAGGCTTGTCTCCCTTGACGATGATGTTGGGTCTGAAGCGTTCGATGGTGAGCTTGTCGTGGCCAGCAGCTTCGAGTCTGGAGTTGAGGTCGGTCAGGGAAGCCTCTGAAGCGACTTGGACGCTCATGAGATCGGCAAAGTGATGCTCTTGCTCCTTGCCGTATAGTTCAGGGGTGGCATTGCCACGAGCGATTCTAGGAGTGGGACCCTTGTAGATCAGGGCAACGGGCTTTTTGAAGTACTCGCTGAACATCGAGTTGATCTCATCGCTGTACTCCCAGCCATCAGTGCTCTCGCCCCAGATCTCGACCTTGGTGAGCTTGGTGTTCTCTTCCAACCATTCACTAGTGGGGTAGCAAGGTATCTTGATATGCTTGTCGGTGTCGTGGATGCTGATATGCAAGTCTGTCCACTTGCTCTTTCCATCGCCGCTGAGGCCGGTATCAATCAGAGTCATGGAAGGATCCGAGCGAATTGTCAGGAATTGGCGGCTCTTTGCGTCGACGAACATCCAATGGCGGTCTAAGTCCAGTCCAGTCTTGTGAAGTTTGGTATCCTGCACTTCGATACCACGGCATGACTTGATGGGGTAGATGCGCAAAGAAACAATCTCAGTCGAAACAGGTTTCTTGCGGGCTGTCAAAGCGCGAGCGGCATCCTCGTCGTAGATGTAGTTGGCATAGAACCAGAGCGTCACTACGCTCACAACAACGAGAGCGATCATGCCGATGGCCATAGTGTGGATGTCAATACCGGGGATGAGCTCGAGCCCCCATCTTTGTTGAATTGAACCATTCTGGCAAACAAGGCCGGACTCCCTGATAACGCAAATGATGTTCCTTTCGATCCGAGACTGTATATCTGTTGCCAGCCGAGTTGAAGATGCTTCGAAGAGACACCGTATAAAGTACGCACAATGATGCAGCATCTCTAAGAGGTTTCGAAAGACTCAGGGAGGTGTCGCTAGCTTCAAACTCTAATCTGTGCTCGGCGTCATGCAGAATGGTCTGTGCACATAATTTCGTTGACCTTTGTGCTTGCACCTCGATACATCTTCTATCTTTTCTAGCACCCAAATCACATCTTTATCTTCTATACCTGTAAGTGACGTCTCATATAATCTTTCTCAGTTTTTCCGTCTTGTGTCTTGATCTGTAAAGAGGTGGAAAGTGTTCCTTGCACTTTATTCTGGTACACATCTCAAGAACGTTTCAGTGGTTGCTATTCTATAGTTCATGTAGTAACACGCTCCGGATCAACCGGTTCTCTCAGTCAAGAAGCAAGCAGAACCAACAAGGCTGTATAGTTTTTCAATGTTCTTTTGATCTGACTATCCATGGGATCTTCTTGTCAACATTGAACACATTCCAAAACCTAGTATCAGAACTCCGACTGACCATTGACAGTACCACAAACATGCCTGACAAAGACGCCGGCACTCCTCGTGTCTTCCTCATCCGCCACGGCGAGACCGAGTGGTCCATGTCCGGCAAGCACACAGGCAAAACCGACATCCCCCTGACCGCACACGGCGAATCTCAAGTCCGCAGCACCGGCGCCATCGCCGTCGGAAACAACAAACTCATCGACCCTTCCAAAATCGGTATGTGCTGGGTATCTCCTCGCACGCGTGCTCAGCACACCTTCTCCCTGCTCTTTGGCGACGAGCAAGAAGCTGCCCTCAGAGATCAGGGCAAAGTGCAGACCACCGAGCAACTCGGTGAATGGGATTATGGCGCCTATGAAGGCCTCAAGCCCGCCGAGATTCATGACTTGCGCAAGTCCAAGGGCTTGGACACCGAGCGCAAGTGGGATATCTGGCGTGATGGATGCGAGGATGGCGAGTCGCCTGATCAGGTGGCTGCACGTATTGATGAGTTGATTGTCAAGATCAGAGAACTGCAAGGTCCCAACATGAATGGCGAACAGCCTTGTGATGTTGTTCTGGTCGCTCACGGCCATCTCACGAGATGTTTCGCCAAGAGATGGTTAGGCTACCCTCTAGACATGAACCTCAACTTGATGATGGAACCCGGCGGTGTTGGTGTGTTGAGTTACTCTCACCACAAGGTTGACGAGCCGGCTCTCCTCCTCGGTATTGGTTTCCCTGCCCAGTCATAAGAGCTTGGATAAGGTAGACGAAAGTAGAGCATGATGTATCGATCACGCTGTACAACATTAGACTTGTGATAAGATTGAACATCACGTATATACAAAGACAAAACTTACCTGCCAAGAGCAAAAACCAGTGAATGGGAAACATCTTATTCGACCAAAGGCGATCCACCAAGGGGCGAGTCGAACTGGATTCTATTTATGCTCTTACTTGGGAGAGATTTATGTAAAGGACCGATCTCTGAAAAAGTATATCATTTGCTTCGCTATAAAGCCATGTGTGAGTGAGAGGGTGAGTGAAGGCAGCTCAGGGGTAGGCAGGCCATGCAGTGAAAGATCTGTTATTTTGATGATGTAGCTGTAACCAGCGTACTCATCTCGACAGGACGAGATGGACGAAAAGGGGTCTGCTGAAATACATGATTCCTGATGTTGTGATTCGAGACATGTCTAAAGTGGGCGTCAATTGAAGAAGGCTCTCTCTCTGGACACCTCAACGAATGCAACATTGTGACGTGCTTCAGTCTAATCCCACCCCATATTCATTCACAAAAGCACCAAGCAGAAGTCATACGATCGCAAGCAGACAGAGACCCATTCGCATCTGTATATACTACAAGCATATATATACAAACAACGCAACCGTCCCAGCAAGATTACACCCCATTCAGAAGAAGCAGAGCTTTCCTGCTTGATATATACATGTCAACACAACATCAGTAATTCCTTCCCATGTATAACCTTAATCCGCACATTCGCGAAGTCCAACAGCATAATCCTCACATCAACGAATCAGGAAACATCCGCATCGACCAATCAACCTGAACCTGCAGCACTTCTCTAACCGAACAACAAGCATTTCTGTCCTCCTCCCTGGTCATCCCACACGGAGTCCCTCTCCTGAACTCTCTTATCCATGCATCCCACAATCCCCAACTCAACTCTGCTCCTCCATTGACGCCATCGATCCCATACCTCTTGAACGCATCACGCACAGTAGGGTTCTCCGTAACGATCTTGTTGATGCCACGTAAAGCCGATCTCTTGCTATCTCCTTGAGTGCTGTTGAGCAGTTGGTTCAAACTGCAGTGGAAGAAATCCACCCAGCGGCTGGGGAGCAAGAAGAACTTGTCGGGCGAAGAGCGGCTTGACAGGACGTGAAGACAAGGGTGTGCGATCGAGAGGACAGAAAGAGGCATGGGTTTGCCGTCAACGGTATCGCTGGGATTCGTGATGACGGGTAGGCAGACGGTGTCTGGTGCGAGGAGCTGGGTGAGTACATCTTGGGTAGAGGGAGGCAAGTATATATGGTTGCACCATGGATGTTCATGATACAACTCGATGAGTCGACGCGGTGGGGCGTCTTCTTCCTCTTCTTCTTCTGACTCAGACCCGGTAGCTCCTGCCTCCGAGGAGGGAATCAGCGCTGAAGAAGAATGACGAGGCTCGAAAGGAGAATCAGCAGGTGCTGTGGCTGCAGAGATGTGGCTCGGACCGGCTTCAACAGCCAAAGGGGCAGGTGCGATCGCTCTCAGACTTGCAACTTGCCTGTACTGTTGTGCATCAACAGTAGTCGCAGGGTCGATTTGTGAAGCCGGCAAGAGCGTTCTTGACCCAGCATTACATTTAGCTCCTTCCTCAGTTGCCTCAAGTCCGGTCAACCACATCTCAGAGAGATTATACTCCGTATAACCAAGTTCCTCGCCAGTAGTCCCAGCATTGATGATGGGCGCATCGAATAGAGTTGAGTATGGATATATATGCTCAAGCGATTGCTGACCTTCCGCAACGCCTGCCTTAAGTAAAGGACCAGCAACAGTGCCTGGCAAGACCGAGAGCAGCGATTGGTTAGGCAGCGGCCAGTCAAAGCCAAAAANATCGTGCTCTATCCAACTGGCATCAAACCCGAAGTCAGCAACCCCGACTGAAGCCATCGTCGCTTGCGCCTCTCTTTCTCTCAACGCAGGAGCCAATCTTGAAGAGTCATTGTTGTCGTCAGAATCACGACGCCGTTTCTTGCCTGCGCTATTCGAAGGGCGTGGCGGCAAAGACGGAGTTTCTAAGACCAGAGGGATGGTTGGCGAAACTTTCCGTGACTCTGCCATGACTGGAAACCAACGTTTGAGCACCACTCCAGTCCCAGGATTGGTATATAAGCTTCCCCAAGGAATCATTGAAATTCCTCTAAGAGCCAAGGATAGAAGATCTTCTGGCATCAGGTATGGAAAGTAAGGACCTGTTATGCCAGTGGCTATTATATCAAGGGAATCAGACTCTGCTTCCTGCCAGGCAACAGCATGTGGCACAATAGCCATATACTTGGGAGAGTTTGGGAAGATGACGATATAGAAGGCTGGCGGCGATGCATTGCCAACTTGAGCCATTGTCATCGTTCCGTAGCGACTTGCGATTCCAGGTTTATCTTCGAGCAGGATCGTAAAGTCGAACCATATAAGGCGTTCTGGTTCCGAGGGATCCTGTGGTATACGGATTGCTCCATCATGTGGGAAACCAGGGTGAGCTGGGAGATGCACCACATCCAGATCAAATGCTCGCAGCAGTCGAAGTTTGATGATATTGGCTGTGATAAGTTCGGGTGTTGAATCTTTGTACTGGTCCAGACAGAGGTATCGTAATCCTCGATTGACCCTACGAGTCTGATCCATAGCCTAATGATAGTCGAGAAGTGGTGGAAGGGAAGTGGATATCGAACTAACAAAAGGTGTCGTAGAGCTTTAATTGCTTCTAAGAAGAACTGACACTTGTTGTTGCAAAAGAGGGAGAGGCAATCCAGGCCATTGAATGGCATTTATCGATTTTTCCGTCTTGCATGCGACTGCAAGAGACACAACGCATCCTGAACGTGGTCAGGAGTGAACGCATAACAACTTTTTCTCTCCCATGTGCGATGTTCCTGCGCTCTCTGCCTATCCTTCGGTGCAAACGCATCACCACCTCTATCTTCAAATCGTTCTTCGTGCACGCGAACGCACGCACCAAAGTATTTGATGAACGTGGCCAGGGAGAAACGCATAGCAACCTTGCTTCTTCTGCAAACAGTGATCATGTGTTTACTGCCTACGGTAAGCACAAACGCATCAATGGCTACCGTATGAGATCTTCCACTCTCTTGTTCGTGCGTATGAAAATTCACGACTTATCATGATTTTGCACGGGTCGATAGAAATGCATTGGCTGTGTGCTGGGCACAGGGCTAGGCGTGCACGATTCCAGTATTGGCACCGCCGCATGCTGTTACACGTGCCTGCTTTGGCATAAGAAAAGACAATGTGACCCGAGTTGCTGTCCAAGGGTATTCGATCAGTTGCAAAGACCAACCAGGCGAGGA
This sequence comes from Aureobasidium vineae, assembly GCA_903819635.1. NCBI lineage: Eukaryota > Fungi > Ascomycota > Dothideomycetes > Dothideales > Saccotheciaceae > Aureobasidium > Aureobasidium vineae. Next base: position 1,060,001 of record CAIJEN010000014.1, read on the forward strand.
GTAATTTGCTAAATCTTGGCTGGGAGACTCATGGTCAAGGAAGCTCTGTGTACTATTGTCACAAAGTCAGCGGAGCTCTTGGACACTCATCAATAACAGGAAAGTGTATCCCACCAGCGTAACTTGATAATCTGACGTACAACATGTCCTATAGTACGCTTGTTGAACGGCGCAATTCTGGTGATTGGAGAGCATGAGGCCAAACTTTGCGTAGCCTCACTTCTACGACAACACTCTTGATACAGGAAACAATAGCTGTGCCACATGTCAGTAAAGACAGCGACTAATCTCAAAATACACAGAGGGGCCGGTAGAGCAAAAAGAAGATCATAAAATCAGGTTTCCATTCATCATCCATTACGAAGCGCTCCGTAGCATGCATATTGTGTCATTAGCTATTGGTACAGTGAAAAGCCTTTTGTCCCAGAGGTGAAATGTTCGGGGTGTTGTTGGCCCTCGATGGTGGGCAGGGACTCTTCGATACAGTGTCAAGAAGATTAAGTGCAAGTGTAACCACCATCGACGCGCAGGTCGGCACCGGTGACATAGTTGGAGGCGTCGCTGCAGAGGAAAACGACGGGGCCCATCAAATCGANCCTATTCAGCAAGAATTAGCATGACGATGTGTTGTACAGTGTGGAGGAAAGACTTACGGGACGGCCCATCTTGCCCTGAGGAATCAGACTGGTCCACTTGTTGCCAAGTTCGGGGTTTTCGTTCAAGATCTTCTCGGTCAAAGCAGTGAGCTGTATCTCATGTTAGCTCTCATTCCAAATGCTTTTTGCATTGATGCTCACCATGTAACCAGGCTCAATGACGTTAACTCTGATGTTGGCGTGAGCCCACTCGACAGCCAGCGAGCGGCCGAGATGACGGACAGCGGCCTTGGAAGCGTTGTAAGGAGCCTGAGGTTGGGGAACGTTGACGATGGCGCCACTCATGCTTCCGATGAAAACGATGCTACCAGGGGCCTTGCGCTCCATGAGGTGACGAGCAACACCAGTAGCGAAGAGGTAGGTGCCGTCGACATTGACACCCCAGAGCTTTCTCACGCGGTCGATGGGATACTTAATGGCGTCGAAGTTCTCGGTGAAGCCTGCTGAAGTCACAAGATTGTCGATCTTGCCGTGCTGGTTGATGACATCGGAGAGGACGCTCTCGACAGAGTGCTCGTCGCTTACNNTGCAGAAAGTCAGTCGTCATAGTTATGCCCTTGAGCGAAGAAGCTCACCATCGCAGTAGTGGCCAGTGACCTTGGGGACTCTGTCGGCGCCAGGGTTCTCGTCCTTGAAGACTTTGACCAGTTCCTTTGCCTGCTTCTCGGCTTCCTNCCTCTGTAATGATGGTGTCAGTCGTGGGCGTGTCCAGACTTGTTACTGCTGAGACGCACTGTTGAGATCGACGAGGGCGACATCTGCTCCAGAGACGACCAGTGCCTGAGCCATGACCAGACCAAGACCTCTTGCACCGCCAGTGACCAGAGCAGTCTTGCCTTCGAGCGAGAAAGAAGCAAGCGTTCTTTGGAAGTGGAAGCCTCCACGGCCTTGGACGGGTTCTTGCTTGGGCACAGCCTTCTCATCAAATGGGATCTCGATCGAGTCGTCGGTTCTGGAGAAGGAGCCAACGTGCTCACCCTTCTCCTCTGGATGGGCCTTTTCCTCCTCACGCATGAAAGGTGTGACAGACATGTTCCTGGCCGATATGGCAAGAGGGCGGACAGGGGCCACCATTCGGGTGGCCTGGCGAAGGACGCTTCTGCTGAACATGATAACGGACTGTCTCTGCTGTCAGCTATACTGTAGCACTCGGATTCAACGTGTCCATGTCGAGCTATCGATAGTATAAGAAGACAGTGTTCCAAGCACTCACCTAGAACAAGAAAAAGTGCGAGGTAATTAACGAGGTGTAGTAGAGTCAGACTTGTCGAGATTGACAGCTGGAGAGAGTTTGGGAAGGTTTGAGTTGAAGGCCAGGGGAATTGTTTAGGACTCGATAGCTCCAATATGACGTATCATTTATTCAAGGGTCTCCACGCTCCATGCCGATCCTCCTTCCTCCCCGGGCCATCGCCGCCCACGGGGATCCCGGAATTTCGTTCTTGGCCCACTTATTAGCTTCAATGCTCTCCATCTTCAGCCAATTCTCTTCGGTTATTCACCATTAGTCACGCCTGCATCGACATGGACTGCTGCTGTTGAAACCATCTTTGATTTGCTCGACTTCGTGAGACGTTTGACTTGCGAGAAACATGGCTGTTTTTAGCTGCAGGCACCGTGCAGCTAATCATGCACATATCGCCGACCTGTCAAGATACCCGACAGCCGTACTCTGTAACACTGGGAGGAGTCCATCTGTTTATTTTTACACTGTGTTATTGCGACCGAATAATATACAAGAACGATGGTGTTCCTCTTTTTGGACGCTCAAGACAACGTGAGCACAGTCCCGAAGTGAAGATCAAGCGTAGGCGGGCTTCTAGGCGCGCATCGTCTGCTTGCCTGTCCTCTTTCTCTGTTCCTTTTCTCTTTCTCTCTCGAGGAAGCGCTTCTGCTCATCAGCGCTCATGCCCTTGAGCTTGCGGTCGCGCTGCTCCTTCTTGACCTTGTCGCTGAGCAACTTTCTGTCCTCGGCGCCCTCAGCCTCGATGATCTTGCGCACCTTCTTGCCCTCCTCCTCGCGGGTTTGGCGAATACGGCGCATGACCTCGGGACGGAAGTGAGCGCTGGAAACGAGTTGATCGGGCATGCGAAGGAAGTACGAGAAGAGAGAGGCCGTGTTGGTGCCAGAGTTGAGCTTCAGAGTGAGCGTAAGACGCTTCTTGGGCACCAGATCGTCAAGNNACTGTGAGGCAGGTAAGCATTTATCAACGAAATCAAGAATCTAGAATAATCACGTCTTGGGGGCGTCCACGGGCATGTCGGTGACTACCAGAGACTCGAGATCGTCGCCGCACTCCTTGATGGCGTTTGCCAGCTCCTGGGTCAAGAGGGCCTCGGTGATTTCGGCGCTCTCGCTCATGACACTGACCCATGGAGGGAGCTTGGCGTGGTCCTTGGTGGTGGTCAGAGAGACGTCGTAACGCTCCTCGCGCACCTTTCTCATAGAGTCCTTGTTGACAATGGCAAAGATGAAACCGTCGTAGCTCGTGTCCTTGAAACGTTTCTCTTCCTCACCGCGAGCGCGGGGAATGAACTGAGCCTCCTTGCCGTCAAAAGTGTAAGCGGTGATCTCGGCCTTTTCGCCGCTACCAGCCATGCTCTCAAAGAAGAAACCAAGGCCGAGCTCGGCGATCATGGAGAAGGGGTTGTAGCGCTTCAGTAGGTTGAGCTTGACGTCGACAAAAGCGACGTTCTGGCGACCGGTAGCGTAACTGAGGAAGACGTCCTTGGACTTTTCGCGCAGAACCTCGGGGTTGATCTTGTCACCAGCAGACATGGCAACATCGGGAGAAACGTTTGCGAGGTCGAGCTTCTTGCCAAAGCCAACATGTGCGAACTCGTTCTCGAGGACATTGACGTGGCTGCGAATCCAGGTATTGGCGCGACGGCGGTTGGCGCGGACACCCCAGAAGTGGATGAAGATGGTGAGCAAGAGAAAGGGGACGACGAAGGCTTCGGTCTTGAAGTCGCTCCAGGTCACGCGCTCGTGGACGTTGTACCACTTGGTGAAGGGACGATCCGAGATGTCGATCTTTGCGCCGAAGGTCTGGTATGCGGGAGGGGTAGTGAGAGTGCTCGACAGAGATGCCGGCTTGGGAGAAGGAGCGTCGGCGAAGTCGGCAAAGTNCTAGCAGTCTCTCGGTCAGTACACGATGCTGAGTGACCTCGAGCCGACACGAAACGCACCCGAGTCAGCCGACGGTGCGGCGTTCACGGGAGATGGGTTTGCGCCTCCGAAAAGGCCCTTAACAAAGTCGGCCATCTTGTCAGCCGTCTAGTGATATTAGCAATGCTGTCGAATGCTCGAGCTAGAGTTGACAGGTGCAGCTTGAGGACACAGCACTCAGTCTGGCTGGACCGAAGTAATTCCGTGACATACTGCTCCCCTCAAGCTCGACATCGTTCCTGCCCCGCCATGTGCTTGCACTTGCACTTGCATAACAACCGTACAATTTCGACAATCTATCTGGTCATAATCATCATCTTTAATTGAGAAGACTCCGTCTCTTCTGCCAAAGCTTTGCAACATGCATTGACAGTGGAACTTTTCATAGTCAAGACATCGAGCACAAGAGGAGCAGGGTCATCTCCCTCTCATGGAGCTTGTGGTGACGTCAATATATTGATATAGTTACCATCCACGCGCCGTCCACCTCGATCTCTACCACATTAACCAACAAACTCTTTGGTGAGAACATTCAAGAGACCAGACCGTCTTGGGCTCACTGACAGTGTTCGAGAATCCGTCATACACCAACAAGACAGCTCATACATCATCACCAAAACATGCCTTACACACTCCAGCCTGGCGGTTACATCGACCCCACCTCCAACTCTGGCCCTGGAGACATTGAAGTCGATCCAAGCGCTCCCGGAAATGTCATGCGCTATGCACTAGGCTTCGAGACCATGGCCAACGCAATCGGCGGAACATGGATGGTCTTCTTCCCACAAAGTTTCCTGGGCATGCTCGTGAACTCATCCTCCGACATCACTCCAACCGCAGTGACATGGACCCAAGTCACCGGTGCTCTGGTTTACGCTCTCGCTACCCCGCTCATCTTGGGTATCCCAAACACGAAAAGAGGTATCGAAAGTAGAGCGCCCACTTACTACACCCTCTCTGCTGGCGAGGTTGGCGTTGTGGCTGTCGCGCTGTACAAAGCTATCGTCTATGGAGACGACAGTGGATGGAGCAGAAATGCTTTGCTTGCTGCCAGCTCCGTCCTAGCCCCTACTCTGGCATGGAGATTCTATGTACTCTTCGGCAAACCGGAGTGGATTGGCAGATATCGCGAGGTTGCGCGCAAGGGCAAATAAAGGATATGCTAAACTTTTAGTAGTATCTCACTGACACTTGTTGTATACTAAGATTCATAACATCATGTATTGTTGCTAAGCAAGTAACAGAGACTACATATCCAGCTTGAGAGAAGACACAAAGCGGGTCCGCAACTCCATGAGACGTCATTTCAATGCTGATGGTTTCAAGGTGTGAACACAATGCGCTCGCTCTTGTTGTGCCAGTGCTCTCCAATCTCGCTCAGAGGCACAACCTTGACCTCCTGCTTCTTGAACGTCTTGAAAGCGTTCAGAATCCTAGGGACCTCTGGGCGCATGGCTTCGCGAGACCAACTGCCAGGTCCGGCACCGCGAATAGTAATATCCTTGGACCTGAGTACATGGCCTGGCAACACCATCTCTGTGCCCGCAAGACCTCCAATATGTACATACTGCACTGGACGTGTAAAGTTGACAGTAGAAAGCACATGTTGCGCAACAGATCCGTACAGATAGTCGAGGATGACATCTGCTTCAGCTGCAGCACTACAATCGGTGTTCGAAACATTGTCGTCAAGGACGATCATTTCGTCAACACCGACTTTTGACAATGTCTTGGGGTTACGAGACATACCGATGACCTTTCCAGCGCCTATAGCCCGTGCAACTTCGACAGCAACCTTGCCGCTAGCACTGGTGGCTCCCATGATAAGCACAGTAAAGTTTTCAGGTAGCTCTTTTGTTCGTGCGGTCAATGCCATCCAGCTAGACAATGCAGGATTGGCATAACCAGCAACTTGATAGTGGTCCACGCCCTCGGGCAACTCTACCATCTTCCTTTGCTCGACATTGAGGATCTCTTGAAAGCCACCACTAGGGAAGCTGATGAAGTAGACGATTTTGTTGTCGGAAAGGCGGCGACCTATGCCATCGATTCCGGGGGTGTAGGGAAGATCTCCAGAGGCGTAATGGTTGCCGCTGGCGATGGAGCGGACCACGATATGCAGGCCTGAACAGATGACTTTGACCGGAACTTCATCTGAGTTGGACGATGGCACGAGCACTTGAGTGTATTTAGGTGATTCACCCCAGGAGGTAATGATTGCAGAAAACATTGTGCTTTCATTCGTGCTTCCCGTCATAATGTTGGTTGATCGTTCGTAGTTGCGTGAATTGCTGGTCGAGTTGAACAGAAGCGGAAGTAGCAGAAACAGGAAGCCTGATGTCGGGATCGATTGCTACAAAGCTTCCATAAGCTTGGTTTTATATCATGTTTGGCTGTATCGAAGCTGACACGAGCTGATATCCATTGCTGCCTGGTCTTCTCGGATCCTCCATGAATTCTCGGATCATCGGCGCCGAGCTCGGAGCCGAGGTGTTCTGCTACGATCTCCTTCTTCTCGAGCATATGAATGAAGCTTGTAAAGGAGACTTGTCTTGACAAGTGTGGTAAGATGATGTGAATGTTTCGACCATCACATATTACTCAATCTGGGAGCACAAGAGGGGCTCTGCAAACAAGAAAAGGAGTGGTTTCTTCGATTTACCCTGCTATTCTTTCGAAATTACACTTCTGATCTTCGGCTCTTCGCTCCATCTTGAGCCTTCTTCATCATACCTTCTTCAATCTCTAATTGAGATTTACCAAAGATCAATGATCCATTGAACAGACCCCGCAAAGTGAAGCCCAAGTTGACAAAGAATGCAATGACCAGAAATACCGTCAAGGCGCAAACCAAGCCCCTGAAAGCAGGAGAGTCCATAGAAGAAGCCAGTTCCAACCAAGCGGTGGTAAGAGTCACAGTTGGGAAGACCGTTGCCCACCAAACCAACGTGTATGTGGCTTGCTTTTTGACAAATATATCGGCCACTCCTATAATGGCGATACAGAGCCAAAGGTAGTCAAAACCTAGTAGAAGCAGAGCAAAGAAGATGCCAGCGCCGTCAACGCCTTGCGCGGTGGATTCTGTCCAGAATGTACCATGAGCTGGAGGGTTGACTGCTGAGGGTTTGTACTGTGCAAATCGCATGTAGGCAGATGCGGATTCGCCTAGCAATTGGAATGCTGTTGCAAGCTGTCCGCATGGAGCAATCTGATGAGTAGTGTAAGTGGGTTTCATATCTATTGCTACCATTGCACATACCAAGATGAAGAGTCCGGCTCGTTTGGGGGCAGGGCCCCAGCCAACAGATAGTAAATGATGGAAGAACACAGTGTAAAGCAGAATTGCCATGAAAAAGGCCACGCCCGCGGCAAAGTAACCGACGATAAGCTGAGGCACGGCAAGTCTCGAGGACATCTCGGCGCCATAGATGGTGATCAGTCCAGCCTCTGCAGCAGCGGTCGCAAGTCCAACAGGTGCCATGAACAGGACCGGAGTCATGGTTCTAGCAGATTGGTTTCCAGTATAGAATAAGACCGAGAGAACCACCAGTGCCGTCACGAAGACCCAAGCAACACCTATCCACCACACAACATAACCCACCAGGGTGAAAGCGTGACCGCCCCATGGACCCTCACTGACTTGTGTAATGGTAAGAGCAGCAATGGTCATGAGAGCGATAGGAGGAATAGCATAAGTTCCCAGTTCGTCCGAATCTGTTAACGCACGTCGGACAGCCACGTGTGGGTAAATGATCCACTTCGCTAATAGCAAAGCCAGGAAGGTGAAGAAAAGGACGATTTCTGCAATGTACAGGATAGTAGCCAACACAATCAGCCAATGGCCACGATACGGAAAAGGTCCATTCAGGACCAGAGCAATTCCGCCTGCTGAGATGCAAACAGCGAACCACTAGTTAGGTCAGCCCTCGTTCTCATATTGTGTGTTTCTGAGCTTAAAGCCATATACCAATGGATTGAAGCTTTCTAGTGCGGCACCCCATTTCGTTGTTGCATGGCGATAATGTCGAATGGAGCGCTTGTACAGCTGCTGGTTCCGATGAGCTTTGTGTTGCTCTGTATCCCCGTCGTCGTTGATGTCGGGGTCTACATATGACCACGGTACCACGAAGTCGTTGGAATCGTCAGATTGTTCCGTCGAGAACCTTGAGGTTGCCATCTTGGTCGATTAACAAAAGCGATCCGAGATTGTTTTCCAGTTGGTGCGAGCAACCAAAAGGCGAGTGCTAGACGGAAGGATAGAGGTCATCCATGATCACTTCTAATTATCCATTTACCAGAACATGGGTTTTTGGGTTCCGAGGGTGGTTGACGTCAAAGCGATAGTAAACTCTCGAGAAGCGATCATGGCGGCACACCAAGTGACGTGGTTATGAACAGGACATTGCATTTTCATCGCGGCTGTTTATAAACGTCAATAAACAACTTGACCAGTGTCTGTCATATCCGCGGGCACGCCGGGTGACTGGAGCAGTTCGATAACAATTGTCGACCAATCTTCGATTTATATCGTCTGCAAAGTCATGGAAGAACGTTGTCTGGGAAGAATGCTATCAGAAGTCAAGGCCCGCGGGACAGGGTTTTGCCGAGGTCTACCCCAGCACACCTGCCTCCAGAGACGGTCATTGTCACGAACTACTTCTCTCTCAGATTGACATATCACTAGGTGACGAAGCTATGAGAATGCACGACTGCTTTCCAAACCAGCAGCGTTGACACAGAGATAAGTCACCCTAATACGAACAACTGGCATGTGCTACGAAACAAATTTGTAGTCTTCATATGATTCGGAGTGCATCGTGTATATACATCTATTCAACAATTGGAAGAAACTGCAGGCTCATATCTACATTTAAGCTCTAATCTCTTGGTGCTCGATAGCAGCACCCTTCTTCTCGTCATCGTCGTCATGCATGCTCTCGACATCCTTCTCAGCGACAACAGGAGCCTTCTCCTCGGTCCAGCCATCCAAGCTCTTAGCCTTGAACAAGTTGAGGTAGAGAGGGAAGCACCATGCAATAACAAAGCCGATCAGAGGGACGAAGAACGCCTTCTGAGTGCCAATGTGATCGGCGACTGTACTCAANNGAACAGGAGGGAACAAAGCACCACCAGACACAGCAGCAACGATGAAACTGGCACCGCGCTTGGAGTGACGACCAAGACCTCTAATCGACAGAGCGAAGATCAGAGGGAACACGCACGACTCAAAGAAGAGCACCAGTGAGATGGATGCGATACCGGCGTTACCCTTGAGACCCATAGTCAGGCATGCGAAGAGGACCACACCGGAGAGGAAGCCCATGAGGACCAGACGAGGCTTGGTGATCTTGAGCAAACCACTGGCGATGAAACGACCAATGGCGAAACATCCTTGGGCCACAGCGAGAAGGTTGGCGCCAGTAGCGTGGGTCGTGCCAGGACGGACAGCAGACACGTAGTTGATGAAGTATCTAGGAAAGATTCAGTTAGCATGGTCTCAGATCTGGATGTTAAGAAAGTTTGACATACCNNCTGCGTATGCGCACTGAGCACCGACATAGCAGAACTGGGCGGCCACACCGAAGAAGAGAGTGTATTGCTTAGACAGTGGCTTGTCCTCGAAGGCAGTCTCGGTACCACTGGATGCTGCCTGAGCAGCCATGTCGGCATCGGTGACCTCAGGAATAGGAGCGAAAAAGAAGACAACGGCAAGAATGAAGACGAAGATGGCGATACCCCTACAACGAAGGTATAATTAGCATTGTTTTACGAGATTCGGATGGTGAGAACACCACGACTATGCTGGACTTACAANGTAGACCCACTGGACTGATTGGAGCGAAGTGTCATCAACATTCTTGAAGATGACCTGACTTGCCAGAACAGGCGCGACGACAGTTCCCACAGCCTGGAAGGCTTGAGCCAGAGTCAAACGCAGTTCAGAGTACTTTGCAGGACCGCAAGTAGCGATGAAGGGGTTGGCAGCAGTTTCAAGAGTCGAAAGACCGGATCCAACAATGAACANTTCTTGCGCAGAGTCAGCAACTTTGACAGTCTTGTGTTTCCTCCGAGGAGATACTCACGATCCACAGAAACCTCCGAAACTGCGCTTGAGTCCTGATGGCCAGAACATAAGAGCACCAACACCGTAGATACAGAGACCTGTGATGAAGGCCCATCTGTAGCCGAACCTTCTAACGATCCAACCAGAGTAAGTCAGAGGTCCAATAGCATACGCTCCGAAGTACGCTGCTTGAAGGCCACCGCTCTGGCCCTTGGTGATGTTCAGAGCAGTCTGGAAATGGGCGTTCAAGACATCAAGAAGTCCATATGCAAAGCCCCAAAGGAAGAAAAGGATGGTAACAAGGCATACGGGCAGAATCGACTGCTTGAGAGTAAGGTTCTGAGCGCCGGTCACTGCATTGTTGCTTTCAATGGTCTTGACACCATGCTTCTTAACCACAGAGTCCGGAAGCGGTGCCACTATCGAGTTGTTGCAGCTAGCCATTGTGATATCGGTTCCACGACTTTTGCTAGGCGAAAGATGGAGCAAGAAAGAGAGATATCGCACGAGTAGCGAGTAGAGGAGAGGTCCTGATGGAAAGAGAGAATGGACAAGGGGCGTGCTTATACCCTTCCATGAGCGATCATCCAGGACTTTATATATTAAAGAGTGGGAAAAGCAGTGAGAATTGAGCACGAGACGAACCTTGGCTCCATACTCCGCAACAATATGGTCGATCTCGCTGTGCAGTGTGGAGCCCCAGAACCCCAGTCCAATCTACTCCATTGGAGACCAATCACCCCACGACCACACTACTTTTACCCGTACGCAACGCAGGCCAAGTCGGCCCAAGTATTCGCCATGCGGCCGAAAATGTCAGTGCTTGCCAACGGAATCCTGAAGTACCGGCTCACTCAGTACCGGCTTCAGGTGTTTTGAGCATCCTGCAGCCGATTGTTCAACAGAAGCAAGGTGGAAGAGCGCTAGAAGGTCGGCGTATCTTGGCTGAGGCACTTGAGACTCTTGGACATCGTGGCGGAGCAAAGTAACAAGGCCGGGAATGGAGTAACAAGGCCGTCATGAAGGGCGACAAGGCTCTTGATACGAATTATAAGCCATTCCATGCGTTGACACTGCAATTTACCTGTGAACCTGAGTTTGCTCAAGAATGTTCTTTGGTCGAAGTGTTGTTGTTCGTTGCTTAGCTTCATCTCGGGCCGGCACAATATTTGTTCATTCAGAAGAAGAAAAAGCAAAAAGAAAAGAAAAAATAATTCATAGCTTATCGAGAAAAATAGTGTTGAATTGCCAAGCTGCGTACTTAGAGAATAGCTGGACTAAATTGCCAACTTTGGACGGTCCTTCAAGAACAACGCCTCAGTAGTCGGACCGACCGTCTAACCAGCATGGTATTCGACTGTCGGACTGTATGCCTACACTTCTCGGCACGAAGGCCGTTGATTACAGGCAGGTTTTCCCGAATCATCAAAACATCAATCAAGAGTCCCAGCAACAAGGAAGCGACTTTCAAGCCTCACGATCTGACCGCATGCCAACCTCGCCTGCAGCCTTGGCCGCGACTTCCGTGAGTGGAATCANCTTGACTCTGCCTCTTCTGGACACGCCATTGCCATGCTCAACCCTCTCTCTGCCCACCTCAACTTTGCCCTTGGCCGTGCTGTTGTGCTTTGTAGTAGGTGATGCGGGACTAGTCTTCTTGTCTGCAGAGCCACGTCGAGTGCCATCAATGTTTGAGCGAGTACCTCTGCCTGGGGAGATGAACACACCGCCGTTGGCGACAATCCTCGAGCGTCTAGATGCCACCTCTGCCTTCGACTGGCGATCGGTAAGTGGTACAGGACTCGATTGGGAGGGTGAAGGGATGTCTGAAGATGACGATGGTACAAGAACTTCAAAGTCGATGAGGTTCTCTTCCTCTTCGTCTTCGATGGGCGAGTCCAGAGTTTGCTTTCTGAATGGCAGAGATGGAGGACCACGTACAGGGGTCTTGGCAGCGCCCAGTTTGACACCGCCAGGAGGAGAATATGGTCCTGCAGCCGAGCTGCCAGCAGTAGCGGTATCAGATGGAACGTCAGAAGTAGAGGCATCCTTCTGAGCAGCCAACTCCGAACGATGCTGGTGGGCAACATCTTGGGTGATTGGAATGCCGGTTGGACACGAGGGTGGCACGCGAACACGAACAGGATCGTCACTATGGAGAGCAGAGTTATCAGTCTGCTGTTGCTCGACCACTTCCCACTCTGAGCTCGAACCGTTACGTTCGGGACGCTTCCCCTTCTGCTTCTTGCGTGCTTGCTCTTTGCGCCACCAGGCAGGCACCGACTTCAAGCCAATCGAGTTGAGAGTCTCCTTGTCCTCGGGTATCTCGTGTTTGTATATGCAACCTTGCTGCTTGAACGAGCATTGACCTTGGTGCTGGATCCAGTAGGTACAGTATATCTTCTTTTTCTGATCAGGCTCAATCCCAGAAGGCGGAAGAGGGCGTTCATTGTAGAGGGGTCTCGGCTTGATCACATTGAGTGGCTTGGNGGTTGGAACGAATGCAGAAGTGGGCGNCGGTAAAGGGCTGCGTACGAACGGGCTATGCGAGTCACGTCAGAAGAGAGAAAGAACAATCAAAGCTGTTGGAATTACCTGAGGTACGTGGTTGTTGTGAAGAGCCACCTCGAGCTGAGGTGTGTATTTCATCGCGACTGATGTAGGAGCCATTGACTCATCGATGTTTGCAGATCCAGCAAGCGAAAACTTCCTTCTGACAGATGAATCATGTCCAAGGAAGAGCATATCCTTTGCTTGCGAGGCACTCAGACTTAAAGGCACACCAACCAAGCGAATGTCGTCTGGAAGTTCATCGACAGGAACAAGAGGGATGAGAGAACCATCGCCCCGCTCGATGAAGAACTTGAGCTCTGGAATCAGTATCGACTGTGTCGACACGGCTGCTGGGTACTGAGGAACCGACCACGCCATGGGGCCTGGCGGAGCATAGGCAGACATGTGGAGGCCTGGCATTATCGATGGCGGGGGTTGAAGCCGCAAGGGAACGAATATATGAAGAATCTCAGGGACGGTCGTGTTGCTTTGGAAGATTGAGGATGGATCGTAGCACATATATGAAAAGGTGGGATGGTACAATCAAGGCGTGACTGTGAAAGAACCATTTCTTGAAAGAGGCAAGCGAGCGAACACCTTTCATCTGCCAACAAAAGTGCGTTGTCGGCTACCAGAGGTTTAAATCTGGTTGCATCGTGTTTAGCATGTTCGCAAACTGCATCTGCTAAGCTGTATGGATACCTTTATATGGCTGTTTGATGATGAGTGCAATATGATTGGACTGTCACACGGGTTTATGCATGCAAGTAACAGCAACCGACAGATCTGCGGGCAGGAGTTTGTGACCAGTCTGGACGATATGCCCAAAAAATCGGCAAGCTTTGTTGGTCTGTCCTGTTTCTGCTGATGCATGAGAATGAGTTGTTTTCAGAATCTTATGATTGTTAGACACATGATGATGACCGTATACTAGAAGACTCCAGTCCATCATGTCAAGGTAGAAGTGCGATTCGCGGTCTCTTGTGTGGATCGCACGTTGACAGATCGCACCGTTACACAGAGAAGGCAAGAGCAGGCAGGCTTCTGCGCAGCATGCGGTGTCACCACGATCCTCGGCCTATAAGCATTGCGATGGACACCATTGTGGTATCGTTCACGATCAGCACAAGCCTGGTCTCAGAATGCCAGGTTTGGCTTATACTCATCAGAGGATGTTTGGGGAAGGATCACAAGGGGTTGGGAGTGGTCGGTATTGAACAGAAGTCTTGGCGCACCGGGAAAAGTTGAACCTTGTTTTGGCGAGCGACATCGTCCATCTTGAGGGCTTCATTCATAGCTGTCTTCCATCAATTGTCTTCATCAATTGAAGTTTTCGAGAGATAAGTTGGAAAGCAGCATTGGTAAGTTTTATCATGGGGTTGTTCTCGGTGGTTGTGATTAAACCTCAACCAACAAACGGACACACTATTCTGACTCGATCATGACCTTGCACAGAGAGCACTGTATCTACATCAAATCATGTCTCTCCAGCAGTTTGACGGCCTAGAAATTCCAGCTCCTGCTGATTTCCATGTCCACCTTCGCGATGGCCCAATGATGGAGCTTGTCACACCGACCATCAGACAGGGAGGTGTCAACACCGTCTTCGTCATGGTAAGCATCCAATTGTGGTGTAGATTTTGAAACAAGAATCTAAGCCCTTCTACCATCAAANNGCCCAACTTGGTACCTCCAATCACCACGGTCCGACACGCTTTGGACTACAAGAAGAGACTGGAGGCGATCGAGCCAAACGTCAACTTCCTCATGTCCTTGTACCTGCACCCCGACATCACGCCCGAAGTGGTCAAGGAGGCTGCTTCTGCAGGTATCACAGGTATCAAGTCCTACCCAGCCGGCGTGACCACGAACAGCAGTGCCGGTGTCGTCAGCTACGAGCCCTTCTATCCTGTTTTCGAGGAGATGGAGCGCCAGAACATGGTTTTGAACCTGCACGGTGAGGTCCCTGGATCCAAGGACAACAACATTACCGTATTGAGCGCCGAAGAGGCATTCCTCCCCACGCTTAAGGACCTGCACAAGCGTTTCCCCAAGCTGAGAATCATTCTGGAGCACTGTACTACCGCGGCTGCCATTGAGACAGTCAAGTCTTGCGGTCCCACCGTGTCGGCTACCATCACTGCCCACCATCTCTTTTTGATTGTCGATGACTGGGCCGGCGACCCGCACTCGTTCTGCAAGCCTGTGGCCAAGACACCAAAGGATCGCGAAGCTCTGCTCAAGACTGTTGTTTCGGGCAACCAGAAGTTTTTCCTCGGCACCGATAGTGCTCCTCACCCAGCTATCAACAAGCGTGGTGACAAGGTCGCAGCAGGTGTTTTCACACAGCCTCATGCGGTCGGATATGTGCTCTCTGCCTTGGAGCAGGGCATTGAGCGTGGTGTCCTCAAGGCAGATGATGTTACCGAGGAGAAGCTCAAAGGATTCCTTGGACTGAACGGCAGAAAGTTCTACGGAGCCGAAGACAAGAAGGGTGAAAAAGTTGTTTTGAGAAAGGATGGCGTCAAGGTGCAGAGCCTGCTGAAGAACGCTGATGGCAGCGTCGAGGTTGTTCCTTTCAGACGCGATCAGAAGACGTGGAGCGCCGAATGGAAGTGAAGAAGGGAACTTTTTGGATGTAGAAAATGGTTTGACATGATAAAGGCTTATAACAAGCTAGAAGAAGCAATGGCTTCCCAAATACTATTATGACTAGTCGGTCGATTGCATATTCATGCATCCGAGGGGATGTTGAGACTCGTCCTCTGCTTCTTACCCCGAGCAGGCGTGTTTTCACCCTCGTCTCTCTTTCGCTTGCTTTTGCTACGGCCGCCCTTTGGGCGGTACGTTTGGTCGTCGTCCCTGGCTTTTTTCGGCTTGCCCGGTGTGTCGTCCGCAGCAGGCTCGTCTTCGTTGTCCACAGTGCTCCCTGGGCTGCCCTCCTTTTCTCTAGCGCGTTCGATTGCTCTATCGCCAACTTGCTTGGCAAGGTTGCGGCGCTTGTTGGCGGTCGCAGGAGTTTGAGCGTTAGCGGCACCACCTTCTGAAGCGCCGTCGATGTCGGACATTGTGCTGTGTTTCTTGAGCCAGTTGTGGACGGATAGAGGGTTACGTAGTTCGACCTCGCGGTCCAATTCGCGCTGAGTGAGCTTGGAAAGGGGTTGGGGTGAGGACGGGCGAGGATCGCCAAGGGCGACAGGTTCTAGCTTGTTGTCAAGTCGAGTAAGATAGGCATCTTCGTGCGACGAAGACAAGAAGGCGGGATCTGCTTCGGCGACAAGTGGTGGAATTGGGTGGTGATATCGTGGATGGGGGATCTGAGCCTCCATGTCGACCAAGCTCTTGGCATTCTTGCGAGCCAACAGGGCTTCTATGTCCTGTCGTATGCGGACAAAGTCTAGATGGGGGATCTCGTGGTTGTGGAAGGCATGGTGGGCATTGGCTATGATGTTGTTGGCGGCGTCGAGAGTCATGTCGCGTTCTTCCTGCGGCTGCTGCGACTTGGGGGCCAGCGAAAGATCGAATCGCAATTCGTGTGGGATGGACAGGGATGTGTTGAGGTCGAGAAGGAGGTCGAGCAGTTNGGCTGTGAGACAGGTCAGCCCTTGATCGCGACAAGAGGATAGTAAAAGGGCGACTTACTCGTTCTGCTCCTGCAGCCTCTTAGACAATGCATCGAGCTTCTGCTCATCGATAAACAGGCTGTTGCTCTCCTTCATGACGTCGTCAAAGTGCGTCTTCATCTTGCGATACTTCTTGCGCCATGAGCGGTATTTGGGTTTCAGGTCAGACGTTCCTCGTGCATCCAGAGATGTGGCTCCAGGCGGGCCGGCGACAATCTCGTCATCCGACATGATGTGCGTTGATGTTGTTGTCTTTTGTGTGATGGCTGGCAAGGTAGAAACAGCTGATACGACGGCCATCGCGCTGGCGTTGGCGCTCCGCCTTGATATACGCTGCCAAGACTTTGCATCTGATGGACTGCGACTTCCTCTCCGTCAATCACGTCTTCTCAATCGTGACAGTAAATTCATCACAACCATTGTTGATTTGGTACTCAATCCGCTGTCTGCCTGCTCTGACATATATTCTTTGCACAATCTACACTTGCTCAAGACGGCGTTCGTTCTTCGCCTCGACACGAACACCCGTCACGACTGCTCTACCCGCCTCATCATGGCTTTGGCTCCACTGCGACAAGTCCTTCAATGCCACCCTGACCAGCGAATTGGTGCTTGATCCATCTTCGAGCACTATGACTTCTTGCATGATGCGGTACTTGCCCCATTTGGGAAGTACATACAACCACAAGTAGTAATACACTCCACAGAGCAAAAGAATTCCAATCCCTGTGACACAGTAAGTCGCATACCAGAAACTGACGTCTCCACCTGTCGCTCCTCCNNCTGTTGGAGGGTACCAAGGCATGATGAGCAAGTACAAGTTCTGGAGGATTGTGAATACCACAGCAGCATCCCACGCACGGAATTCGCTTCTCGGCACACCCAGCTTCTTGCGTCGATAACGCACCATGTACAGACCCACTGACATCGTGAATGTGAATGCTGCAGCGGGATAGGTCTGTAAGTCAGTTATGAAGTTGAAGGCATCGCCAGCTGGGGGTGCAAGAATCATGATGATCGTGACAGCCCATTTCACCAGATACGGTCCGATCGGTGTGCCAAAAGGCCTTGTAGACGCCCAAAACTTCGGAAACGGCAACACTCCTTGTCNTGCATATACATCAGTCTTGATACCTATCAGTCTGGCCAACCTGGATATTCACCTTCCGCATTCCCGGATGAGACGGGACTGTCCAATCTGTACAGCAATCAGGTTGCCGAATGCACTCAGAGCTATGAGCAGGTTGAAGACTTTGACGCATTTGGCATGACCAAAAACATTGGTGAAGAAAAGACTTGCGACTGTCACGCCTGACTTCTTGATGTCGTTTACCGGTACTAGTCACGATGTCAGCACACGATTACCATCTCCAGAAATATCGATCTTACCAGCCGCAAAGTAAGCAACATTTGCAAGTATATAAAGCACTGTCACGATGACCAACGAGTACGATGCATTCCTCTTAATCGTCTTTACTGGGTTCTACGGCCAGTGTCAGCTTGCTCTAATCGGATGCGATGCCTGGCGACTTACTTGAATTTCATTGACGATGTTAAAAGCATTCTCATAGCCGGCATACGAGAAGATAATCTTGACCAAACTGTTTGTCAAGCCGTACCCAGTCGTCTTGCCTTCGAAGGCATTTTTGAAGTTTGCATGTGGATCTTGAACTCTGGTGTGGCCACCCAAGACAACCAAACCGGTGATGCCAATGCTACGCAAACTGCTATCAGTGACTGATATCAAAGGGAACCGAGTTACTTACAATATCAATGTTAGAACCTTGATAATGCCAATGGTATTAGATATACGGTAGGAGGTCTTGGTGTGGAAGATCAATACTGAGAAGCTGTCAGACAGTGTTGCAGTTTTGACTGGAGATTTTTTCTTACACAACGTGACCAGGGTATAACAAGCGATGGCGACACCCTTTTGTTCCCAGGCAGAAGGTGTGTGGTCTCCTATCTTGAACAGGTACTGAGCCATGACNNTGGCCATGATGGTCAGTAGAGTTTACGTTGACTTGGAACAGTGCCGCATACCTATGGCGTTGCCACTACTGAATGACAAAATCACCGTCTGGACAGCGAAAGCGATGGGAANAAAGTATTTTGGTCGAGGAAAGGCTTGTTCCAGGTACACGACCTCTGAACCCGATCGATTTGGAAAGTAGGAAGCATATTCGAGATATACTGCGAGCGAAGCACCTGATGTAAGCAGCCCTAGTGCCCAGAGTATCAGACTGGTGCCAACAGAGCCGGTTCCTTTCAATATAGTCGCCGCNNTGATGCAACGTTAGTAGGTACGTTCAATGAATAGCGAGTCCTACGTACGAGTTGAGTAGACGCCAGTCCCGATCATCTTGCTTATGTTGATCAAGACGATAGTTACAGGTCCGACAGCATAGCCAAGGGAAGATTTGGCCTCGACGGGCGCACCAGACACTTCTTGATAGGATGGTTGTGAACCGTTGCCGCCCTGCTCGACGACAAACTTGAGGTCGCCTGTGGTTGACACTATCTCGTGCGATGAGAAAACATCGTTGCTTGACGAAGTTGCAGAATCATCTGTCTTTTCATTGACAGAGCGTCGAAAGAAAGACATCAAACTTGTTTTGGAAGAACTGAGAGAGTCTCAGTGTCTGATTGATGTGTACGAAAAAGCTGCCGACAAGCTATCGACTACTCTTACGACCATGGAGCCTGTCTAATATATAAATCACAGCTGCAGCGACAGGTACGACTTACCACGATATCAGCTTGAGGGTTGAGGATTGCACCACTGTGGAGCTATATAATGGCACTTTATCCTCCTCAGCCAGACAGCGTTCCTTCGATGTTAATTCCTTGGTTCGCTTGAATACTGCATCGAATTAAGTTGGCCAAGCGGAGACGTAGCTGCATCACACATCGCTGGATGTTTTCGCGTGCTATTGCACCATCACACAAGCACATCATCCCACCCATAATGGAACAACAATGAAACGCTACTGTTTTATTGTTGCTACGATGCCTTGTCCCCTGCTACCAGGAATGAGTTTGAGCAAATTGATTTGATGAGCATATTGGAACTCCACTGATAGCTAGAGGGTATCGAAACAGGAACAAATAGGGGCCGAGAATTGGTGAGACCGGAATGCGTTGGATACTAGGAAAACATGACGGGTTTCAACGTGATGATAACTCTCTGATATCAGCATATCAGAAGAACTTGCGTTTGATTTATGAATTGGTACAAAGATGCTATGGTCAAGTGCAATAGCATCCTGATGTTCACGGCATGTTGTCGTATTATGTACGAAAAAGAAGCATTTTCGATACATACGGCCACAGTCAGCTGAAAACTGGGCATCCGTGCTGATTGCCGTGTCGTCGACGACCGGAATTTGGGATAAGTTTCTGGTTTCCTGGCCGATAGCAACCTAGAAGTCGGTCTGTAAAAGGATGCCCGCTCGATTGTGTTGGCGCCGACTGAGCCGCCGCCGTCCTGCACGCCCCAATGCTGGAATCGGGAAACAGGTCTCATTCGTTCACCACACCCGGATCCAACACGTCTACACAGTTTCGCTATTGTAACACTGCCTCGCTGTCGTCTCCTGCATACGACGCCACCAACATGTCTGCAAGATCAACTTCGGTGCGCGGTCGTGCGACAACTCAACAGCCTATCGGGACGCGCGCACCAACTTCCCTTGATTTAACACCTGCATGAGGATGCGCATTCCTCCAGACCTTAGCGTGTGTTCGGAAAACAAGCAACTACACAACAAACTTGACATCCTCCTAGCTACTCATCGCTTCGCTACCGAGTACTATCACAGTCAGACGTGCATACAGAATGGTTAATCGCGTGTAGATACGGGTATGCTAGGACTCGTACGTATGACCCGAAGCTGCTAACAACCACGGTTGCCTATGTATCTAGTCTAGAACCCGCTTATTCTACCCTTTGCTTGTCCGTCGCGGCCCAGATTCGTGTTACCTCTCATCTCCTGCGCTATCATCTGCTGCGCATCAATATAGTCATTCCTGCGCACTCGAAATCTCTTGCAACATCACATGTATGCCGCCCGCCGTCTAAAAAAGGATGCGCGCTTGTCTGCATTAACGCCGACTGAGCTAACGCTACATGCCGCACAATTTCGTAGCTAGGTATTCGACAGGTCTCATTCATCGAGGATACCTGGTCACTCTACAGAGATCCGCTACTGTAACAATGCCTCGCTGTTTGCACACTCTTGCCTGGCATTTATAACACCACCAACGTGTCTGCACGACTCCGCTACCTGAGACACTACTTCGTCCTCTGCATACGAGGACGATTTATAGCTGCGGGATGGTGTACCCTGTTTGTCAAAAATAGCGCCCGCGTTCTTCATAGTTAATCAAATCGCGTCTGTTCTCGCACTGCTAGTATCTTTAGATTAAGAAGTGTTCACTCTTAATCTCTGGCTGCTGCAAGCCTTCTGATGACCATCTAGGGATAGGTAGCACTCTTCCGCTCGGTCCCTAGACCGTTCCCATAAAGGAACGAGTTCCAAACCCATATGGGAAGACTTCTAGATAAAGAAACATTGTAAGAGCCTAGACCCAGATGTGGTTCTAATTAAGATCACACGTAATTCGCAGACGGCGCGTAGATATCCCTTAACTAAGACTGCGAAGGCTAACAATAGCTAAGGACAACTCTAGATCTCCCCACTAAATACAGCGCCAAAGTTATGCTAAAACGATCCGCAGCTTTAGCACAAAATGAAACATAATCATTACATACATCGGCTTACACCTTAGCAGGCTAGTAAACAAAAATCTTGGTCCGAAGCCGTAAGAGACACGTAGGTTTATAACCATTTAGCTGTGCTTCGTTACGGACATCTCTAAAGGCGGTCGTGTGGTTCCATAGCATAAATGCTAAGAGTTGCTTCTCCGCATAGCATGCTAGGAATGAACCTAGCTAGTCCCCATCCCGGCGATGCGGCGCTAAGTTATGCCCTAGGAGGCGAGCAAGCTTAAACACCCTATATAGCGACACTAGACGGTCGAGAGTGCCGTCGATGAAGCCTTTAATTCCGCTTATATATCTACTAACTGCGAGAGTTAAAGGAGCGTATTGCTCCTCGTTAGACATCCGATTATTTTCTAGGGACTTAATAACAGCATAGAAAAGACCCCGGTAAGCAGTTGCTAGACGGTCTCTAGCTAGTCGAAGGTAACGTCACTTTTGTACTACTAGGCTTAGGTACGGCCATAAAGCTTATAAAGTGATTCCTACTTCTATTTAGCTCGTTACTTCGCTTCTCGGATCTCGCACTACTCGAGAATATCCTCTAAAGTACGAATCTCTAGCTTACGATTTCGCCGTCTAGTAAGAGTCGTATCGTTTTTAGCGTAGGCGGGATGCAGCTTAGCTTCCCTAAACCGCTAGTATTAACGAAGAGCTACTCTAATCGCCTCGAGTACCGATTAACCCGTGCTATTAATGCCTTCGGTCGAGGCTCCCGCTTTAATTAGGAGACTCGTAATTCTACCCTAGCCGTAAGAGATTACTTAAAACAGTGCCGTATTACCATCGTTATCTCTTACTTCTAATAGAGGGGAGTACTCGAGCAGAAGTCTAACGACGTCTATATGACCTTCCTCGTACGTTATAAGTAGGATAGGCTTATCGCTAGGCAGATCGCGCTTTGCTATAAGTATATAAGGATCTTTAGCGCGTCTTAAGATCTGCCGGACATCCTCGACTTCGTTAGATACATAATGGCTAAAGAGAAAGATCTTGTCGGCCTATCCGAGATCTAGAAGACCGAGTGTAGCTACGATAATATTCTCGTCGCTAAGTGTCTTAGGTAAAGTCGCCGATTCGAACTCCGGTTCTTCTCTATCGTAAGTGTGTTCCTCTAAATATTCCACTATAGGACCGTGTCGCTTAAAATCGTTAGGATCCTCGACATTCTATCCGACGGTTCTCTATCGATTGTTCTACCGATCTAACTCCTACTAAAGCCCTTCTATAAGTAGATTATCCTCGAACGGAAATAGTAAGCGATAACTCGAGGACTAGGACGTAATAGAATCATCTAAATCTCGTCTATAATAAGCGACCCTCGTGTTTAATCTTCCTAATACTAGCATCGTATAGCTATGTATGTAGACCTTCCGCGAGCAGTCGAAAGGGCATCTAACTCTAACGCTAGAGGAGTTCTAAGTAAGTATAATAGCTACGGTATCTCCGGACATGTTAATTTCTTTAGCGAAGAAGGCGAGTCGAACCTATCTCTAAGGCTACCTACGGAATAACCGAGGTGCGGGGTTTATATAGATCTCCGGTAATATTATAATAGTAAGTGCTACTAGTTAAGCGCAATCTAAGTAACGAATTAGACAAATTATAGCATAGTTATGCCTAGCATTAGTAACACCGCTAACATATCTATACGATCTACTCCTATAAGACTGCCTCATTCTCTACACATAAGAGTAAGTCTATAGTAGCGAATTAACGAGATCCTTTATTAATTTATTAGGATCGAGCGTACATATTTATCGGGGCTAAATACTAATTTTATAGAATATTGTTACTTATTAGATAACATCGAGGTAGCTAACCGAGTCGTTCGATTTTAGTAATGTTCTATTAGCACTAGAGTAATATATAAGCTTTACTATAGCTATATATGCTAAGATCTAAGCACGTAGGAAATGGATAGAGATCTCCTTATGCGTAGAGTTAGTTCGGTTACGTAATCTAAATGCACTCTATAGAACTTCCCTACTTACTAAACCTTACATTACCTTCGCCTAGTAGTCTACTCCTTATTATTGCTCGACCGATCACGTTCGAGACGGATCTATAGAAAACAACGATCGACGTCGCTATGCTAGTCGAGATAACAAATCCTATTTACGATCTTAATCTCGTTCTTAGGCCGGACGGAGCAACGAAGGTTCTAGCTTACTCTTAAGTTATAAGCTCCGCCTCCTACGTCTTTGCCGCTATGCTCTCTAGTCGTTTTACTAAGGGTCGAAGCTTATCGGTCTTTACGCCGGAAAATTTAGAGCTACTAGACGACGACGCTAAGAGTTTCTAAGTTGTTGTTCGCATACTGTATTACTAGCCTAAGGAGGTCCCGATTAGTATAACTAGAGATAAGATTATAAGCATCGTAAGAGTTATAGATAAATACGATTTATGCGCTATACTAAAGTAGGCGGCGAAGTGCTAGCTAAGGTCTTATAAGTGCGACGGCTTAGATGCTTACGCTACACTTATAGTCGCTACTTATCTACTAGGAGAAGAGACTACATTCTAAGAATACACTAAAAACTTAGTTATAGATTATATATAGATAGTAGGTAGTCTACTTAATCTTATAGGCTACGAGGCGATACGTCCGTAGGCCCTACTACGAATCGTCGGTAAGTAATAGCGGCGTTAAAGTCATCTCGGGAGTAAGGCATTACTAAACCTAGTAGTCGAGATAGAGAGCTAGCGCGCTAAGGCGTATAAGAGCTTAGTAGAAGCTCTACACTCTTTCCCCTAGTCGATTCTATAGACTAGAATGTCCTATATCGTAGGATATTATAGAGTCTATCTAATTGTCTATCCGAAGCATAATAAAGCGAGAACCTTTTCCTAGCCTCTAGGTTATAAGTATTAGAGAAGTATTATAGGGTATTCGGCATACTAATCTATTAGAGAGGAAGGTTTAACGTAATTATGATTATCTCGAAAGTTCTAATCTAATCGCTTAGAAACAGTCGGTAAGTAGCGCTATAGAGGACAATTGCTAGGGCGTATGTTTACGTTATGTTTATAAGGGAAGCGATTTGTCGCTTATATGCACTAAGCATATAGAAATCTAGACATTACGATCTTATTAGTAGAACTATACGGTTATAGGATTCTGCTTACTAATGTTCTATCTACCTATATATAGTAAGTATATAGCTAATAAGCGAAGTGAACGATCGGAATCTAGCGTTAGCTAAGGCTACTAGGACTTATTTCGTAACCGATTTAAGGTAGAATGACATAACATAACCGACCGAGCATATAGTCGTATGTATATCGGGAGGTAGTAGGTTACCTTTAGAGTAGGTAGTAGCTTCTAACTACTATCGGTATAGACCGTTAGTCTAAGCGATTAGCGCCGTAGTAGGGATAGTATAAGGCATAGAACAAGTTATGTACTTTTCGTACTTAACTTCATTTTTATATATAAATTCTAAGATTCCCTACAATTAATTCATTAGTTCATTAGTCTATTAGTAAGACTACATCTCCCGCGAGGCCGAATTAGGAACTATATTATGTTAGTGTAACGGGAAGCCGCTAGGGCGACCCTGTCACCTCCCTACTCCCTACGCCGAGCCGGCGTTTCCCGTGCGGAACGCTAGCTAGCGCAAAAGGGAATCTTAGGATACCGGGAACGGAGCAACGAATAGCTTCGACTATAGGCACTAGTTACCTACGAGTGATCCATACGTTACTATATACCTTTATACCATTACAATTCTATTCGTTCTACCCTTAGTAGCAGCCTATAGATCCTTAGCTACCCCTCGCCGGCGACCCGCATACGGGACGCTTAGAGCCTACGGAGCCTAGGGAAGACCTCCCTCCGAGAACCGAGATGCCCGCCGTAATAACTACCGAGCCCGATAACGAGGAGCTAGAGCGACTTATCGCGAGGGAGCGCCTACGAGCCGAGTACCTTACGCTACGCGAACGTAACCGAATCGCGTAGTAGCCGACGATTAACGACCTTTACGCCGGAAACACTCCTAGAAGAATGCTAGGCTCGAGAGAGACAAGTCCGGCATACTCGACGATAACCCCTACCGATAGCGAGGATCTTACGATTCGCACGCGCTACGCTAGCGGGTCGAAAATACGAAAACAACCGGATATACCGGCCTTCTACGGTAAGGAGTTGCACGACGCAAAGCTGTTCCTCCACCGCCTAGAGCTAGCCTTCCTTAACAATAAAGCCTCGTTTGTTTGCGATAAGGATAAGATCGTACATGCGTTGCTATAGCTTAAGGGCGAAGCCGAGGCGAAGGCGATACGTATGTAGAACGTAATAACCATCGAAACCGGTACTTAGCCAGAATTTAAGGAGTTCATTATAAACACCGTTACCGATCCGGCTAATAGGGAGCTCGGATTAATGCTACGCTACGAGTAAGCTACGTAGGGAGCGCACTAGAGCGTCTCTACGTTTGCCTTACACCTCGACGGCCTAGAAAAGGAATTCGACGAGCCATACACTCCTAATTAAAGCCGGCGCCACCTCCTCGCGAAGCTACGGCCAGCCCTACGGGACGCTATCGTTCGGTAAGCGTACACCCCGAAGTCGCGAGAGGAACTAATCTCGCTAGCCGAGAGAATCGAGAACTCTATAGGCGGAGACCGTATAGGTCCACCTAAGAGACCCGCCGCCGACACGTACGGTTACCGTAACTAAAAGAGACCTCGAATAGAGGAGAAGCCTATAGTTCGTAAGGAGGCGTCATTAACTAGTAAGCGGCTACCACTAAACCTATGCTTACACTATGGCGGTAACTACTAGAACCGCAATTACCCTAAGTAGGCCGTAGGACATACGTAGGTAAAGCGCGTAGAAATCCTACACTAGGGAAAAGGTAGGGGCCTAGCGAAGACTCGCCGCTAAAGAAGACCCTGCTAGTCGAGTCTACCCCGGCGATGCGTACGTAGGCCCGCTACGTTACGCCTACGGGCCACGTCTAGGGTAAATGCATTATTAACCCGGGAGCCGACGTAAACCTAGTGAGCCAGTCGTTCGTAGTACAAAACGACCTAGTACCGCTAGCGAACGTAGCGCTACCGAGCGTAAAAGCCTTCTACGGAACAGAGGCACACGTCTACGGAGCCTATAAGTTACGCCTACGTATCGTAGACTCTATATCTATAGCCCGCGAGACGGTCGATATCTACTATGCTATAGACCTTAAAGGACCACCAATATTGTTAGGTTATCCTTAGCTTAAGAGGCAGGGCGCCTAACTAGACTACGTAGCGGACCGCTAGCGCTACGGCGTCGGAACCGAAGCGGTACGCTTATGTTAACCTAAACAGTTTAAGAAACAGCTAAAGAAGGCCGCCTACGTATTTACGGTAAACTATAACCGAATAGAGACCCCTACGGAGCCCTCTTCCTTACTAAAGGAATTCACTAAGTTCGAAGACGTTTTTACATATAAGGACATCGCGAACCTCCCGCGTCCCGAAGGCGTAGAGCATGCGATCCCTATAGTAGAAGGAAGGGATCCCCCTTTCGACTATTATATAACCTCTCTTATAATAAGCTCGATACGCTACGGGAATACCTCGACACCGCACTAGCGAACGGCTAGATACGCCCTAGCGAGTCGCTAGCGGGGCCCCGATCCTCTTCGTACTAAAGAAGGATAGTACCTCACGCCTCTACGTAGACTACCGAGGCCTAAACGACGTTACTATTAAGAACCGCTACCCTTTACCACTAATTAGTAAGACATTAGATCGATTAAGCGGCTCGAGCTACTTCTTAAAGTTAGACTTAAAGGACGCATATTACAGAATCCCTATTAAGCAAGGCGACGAGTAGAAGACTGCGTTCCGCACGCGGTACGGCCACTTCGAATACTTAGTAATGCCCTTCGGCCTTACTAACGCGCTAGCAACCTTCTAAGCCTATATTAACAAGGCGTTAGCGGGGTTGTTAGATACCTGCTACGTAGTATACCTCGATAACATTCTTATCTATAGCATAGACCGCGAGTCGCATGCGGAACACGTACGTGCCGTCCTCGCGCGTCTACGTAAGCACGCCCTATATGCTAATAGGAAGAAATGTGAATTCTTTACTACTAAGGTAGAATTCCTAGGGTTCCTCGTAGGTACCGTAGGCGTAGAGATGGACCCTAGTAGGGTTAGCGTAATCGTAGACTAGCTAGAGCTAGCCTCCGTACATAATATCTAAGTCTTCCTAGGATTTGCGAACTTCTACCGGCGGTTTATCCGCTACTACTTAAAGGTAGTTACGCCCCTTACGAACCTTACTAAAGGCGGCAAGAAAGGCGAGGTTCCTCCTCCCTTTAAGATGACCGAAGCTACTACGTAGGCGTTCCGTACGCTAAAGGAAGCCTTTACTACCGCTCCGATCCTAACACATTACGACCCTACGTTGCCCTTACGGCTCGAAACCGATGCCTTAGGGTTTGCTATAGCCGGTATCCTCTCGTAGCTCGTATAATAGGGTGATGCAAAGGATTAGTACCCGATAGCCCTCTAGTCCAGAAAGATAATCGACGCTAAAACTCGCTACGAGACGCACGATTAGGAACTGCTAGCTATTATGGAATGCTTTAAGCACTAGCGCTACTACCTCGAAGGCGCACCGCATACGACCCGCGTAGTTACTAACTATACGAACCTTATAGGATGGCGCAACGTGTAGGCATTAAACAAACGCTAGAAGCGTTAGGCAGTATAGATAGAGGCCTTTAACTAGGATATTTCCTACTAAGCAGGTAAGCGTAACCTAGCGGATACGCCATTAAGACGCCCTAACTACGCTAGCGGGGAGTAAGCGTTTAACAACCTTCTTCCTACCCTAAAGAGTAAGCTAAACCGTTAGGAAGGTAACGACTACCCGTATATTCGGCGAATGCTTTACTCTATCCCCTTAGCATACGCTAGGATGCCCTCGAGCTAGCGCTCGTAGGACGTAGCCGGAACGTACGGAGAAGGCGTCTAAAGACCCCTCCTAGTTACCGCGCTAATACGGTCGGTCTTAGCGACTTCGCTATACGTAGAAGCTCCGGAGCCGAACCTTATTAAAACCATAGCTGCCTTATAGCCGACGGATCCTTTAGTCCTCGTAGGCGACTCGCACCCGTAGCGACAGCGAGCAGCTAACGCCTAGAACATCCGGGGCGAGCTACTCTATAAAGGGAGTAGTCTATACGTGCCTATAGACACCGCGCTTAGGACGCAGGTAATCCGCATATACTACGACGACCCATTAGCAGCACATTTCGGACGTAAAAAGACTATCGCTCTAGTACGGCGCTAATTTAACTAGCTAGAGCTAGCTACGGATGTAAAGCGATACGTCGAAACGTATGAAATCTGCCAGAGGTCGAAGGCGAAACGCCATCGACCCTACGGCGTTATAGCCGCGTTGCCTACGCCTCTCGGCCTATAGGAAGAACTATTAATGGACCTCATTACTAACCTCCCGCCGAGTAAGCACTATGACGAGGTGTTTAATGCGATACTAGTCATAGTGGACAGATACACTAAGATGACATAGTACATCGCGACTACTAAGCGTTACGATGCCGCTACGCTAGCGGAGCTCTTTCTCGAGCGAATCGTCTGTAGCTTTAGCGTACCTAAGGGTATCGTGTCGGATAGAGGCTCGGTTTTTATAAGCTAGTTCTAGTCCGATATGTGCTATGTAACGCGGGTGAAACGCAGGCTCTCTATAGCCTTCCACCCTTAAACGGACGGCTAGATAGAACGTTAAAACCAGACGCTAGAGCAGTACTTACGCTACTTCTGCTTAGAAAAGCAGAACGACTAGGCACCCTAGCTACCGCTAGCGCAGTTCGCGAGCAATAATAGCGAACACGCTACGCTCCGTATAAGCCCTTTCTACGCCTTATATGGTTATAACCTAAGGCTATACGCCGATGCCCGGGACGGGCCTCGAGAAGGGAGGTACCGGCAGTAACGGACCGCGTAAAAGCCCTATAGGCCGTAAGGGAAGCGCTAGTAGGAAGCCTAGCAGACGCAGTTAAACAACAATCTTAAGGCTATAACAAACGCTATAAGGAGCGCGCCTTTACGGTTAACGACAAGGTAATGCTGTCGGCAAAGAACCTTAAGGTTCGCTAGCTAAGCCGTAAGCTCTCCCTACGCTTTATCGGGCCGTTCTAGATAATAGAAGCAATCGGAACGTAGGCGTACCGCTTAGCCTTACCTTAGAACTATAGCCGACTACATAACGTCTTCTACGTTTCCTTACTCGAACCATACCACTAGCGGGACGGTATCGAGGCCCCTAAGTAGAGTACTCTAGACCTTATCGACTAGCGCGAGGAATAGGAAGTAGAGGAGATTATAGATCACTGCGGAATAGGAAATAGAAAGGCCTTCCTTATAAAGTGGATAGACTAGCTAGCAGAGTATAACAGCTAGGTACCTGCTAGCGACATAACATATGCGAACACCTTACGAACAGCGTACGAGGCTAAGGCGACCCCGAAGCGGAGGGGTCGGCTAAGGAAGCCGTAAAATAAAGAAAACATAGCAATAAAGAGATAAGGAGAAAAACTCGCGTTAATTACAAGAAAAAACCTAAAAACAGGCGCAACGCCGGCGTAACTAAGGGGTATCATATGGCCTTCGCGGCCGACAAATACGGGAACCGTAGGCTTAACTAGAGGCACCATCCTAACCACTATCGGTAGTAGAGGCAGCGGCGGCAGTAGGGGCGGGGGCAGGCGAGCCGCCGGAGGAGCTCGAGCTAGATGAACCCGAAGAGCTACGAGAACCCTAGCGGGACGCACGGTCTCCCTCGTCCTAGAGGTCGTCCTCGGACTAGTTGTAGTCGTCTAGGTCCTCCTCCTCGGTCTCCGTACCGTAGGAGGGTGCATTAGAGTCATTATTAGATAACTCGTTAGCGGGACCCGTAGGTACGTAGCCGGCGAAGTGCTAGGCGAGCGCCTCTAGAGCGCTAGCGGTGCGAGCGTTAGCGTCGGCGTTCCTAACGGCGGCGCGGCGAGTCTTAGTGGACTCCTATATATATAAAACAAGTTAGTAAGGGTTCGCGCGAGACGAAGGCAAAACGTAGGGGAAAGCAACATACACGGGCGATATGCTTAAGGGCACCGCGCTTATGGACTTCCTCGCGGAAGCCGGCTAACTTAAAGAAGTTAGGCTTAAAGGCCGCCTTGCCCTTATCCTTAACGAGGCGGACGTCGCTAATGTAAGTGTTGGCGTTATGCTCCTTACTAGCGAGGCAGCGAAGGAAGCGCTTGCGCTTACGCGTAACGGCGGCGCGGAGCACGCGAGTCTTCTAGACTCCGAAGGCGGAGACCCTACGGCCCGCACGCACGCGGTTATAGAGGTCTAGCTTACGCTGGGCGCGGATAAGGCGGTTAAACGCTAGGACAGAGAAATCGCCCATAGGCTTATAGTCGTGCTTAGTGGTTAAGCACTAGTTGCACTTCTTTAGGGGGCTAACATGGAACTCGCAGACTATACGCACCGTGTTAGTAGGGCCTACGAAGGAGGAACGTAGTATAAACCCTTCTCGCCCTAAGAGGCCCACTCCTTAGCGTAGCGAGCGCACTAAACAACGCCATCGGCGAGGGGGATGGGACGGCCGACTGGGCGGAATGAAGGCATAATGATGGTATTAATGGAGGCGGGGTGCTAGCGAGGCGGCTACGGTAAGATGTAGTGGTGGATAGTAGACGTAAGGGGAGCGCAGGCCGAAGTGATAAGGGCGTCGAAGGAGGAAGCACAATAAAGCTGCCGCGGATTATTGTTGTGTGCGCGACGCCGCTCGCGGCAACGCCAAGGCCCGAGGAACGCGGGGCGACGCGCAACGCGCGACGCCGACGCTCCGCACGGGCCCCGCATCCGGCGACGACAAGGTGTCGTATCTATCTCAGTCCTTAAGCTATCGACACCAGGTTCGAAGCGGCATAGTTCTCCGAGGACAGCCTCTAGGGACAGAGCCCAAGAAGGGGAGGTAGTTGTAACGGGAAGCCGCTAGGGCGACCCTGTCACCTCCCTACTCCCTACGCCGAGCCGGCGTTTCCCGTGCGGAACGCTAGCTAGCGCAAAAGGGAATCTTAGGATACCGGGAACGGAGCAACGAATAGCTTCGACCATAGGCACTAGTTGCCTACGAGTAATCCATACGTTACTATATACCTTTATACTATTACAGTTAGCTACCTATCCTAACATTACTATACCTAAATAGCTTAGTTATATAGCTATTAGTTCGTGATCTATAATCTCTACTTTCTAGAATAATTATCTATAAGTTTACCTTATAGTAATTGCTCGGACATCCGAAATAAATATGTTATTAAGTCTCTCGACAATTAGAGGTAAGATAGATCGTCTCTAATATGTCGACGTCTAAGTCTAGTAGCGATTAGGCCATTTAATAGCTTTACGATAGCCTTAAGATTATTTCTTATATAACCGGGCGAGATAACGACATTATTATAAGCGAAATCCATCTTATAGTTAACTACATTACATTATATGCAGTACATATTAGATCTACCATCTTATTCGGAGATGGTCTTCGCGAAGCGTAGTTATTTAACGAGATCGCTTACTAATTTAGAACCTACCGCTTAAGAAACTATAACGATCGTTAAGTCGGCCCTATTTTTAAATGTAATATGCTCGTCTTAAATATCTCTTCCTAGTAGGAATAGCACGTATACGATAGAGCGAGTAAAACTAGTTACGACGGCCTTTCCTAGCGATAAGAAAGGATTATTACGATCTAATAAACTCTTATCCTCGATTACTCGTTACATCTCTAGTAGTACTAGTGTAAACAGAGTTATAGTAATAGCCTTACGCTCTAGTAGTAAGTTAAGTTCCCGGCGCCGTACGAATCTAGTAAGCGAGAATAGAGGAGAACCTATAGTCTTAGTCTAGTAGCGATTTTATATGCATATTGCTTATAACTTATTCGGACGTAAGAGAAGCGGTCCCTTTCCGCGACCTTAAGGGAATAGCTATTACTAAAGAATAGGCGAGCTAACTATAATAAACGTAAGAATCTAGCGAACGAACGTCATTTATAATGCGGTACTACCATTTAGCATTTAGCCCTATATCTTTTTATGTCCTAAAGCTAGAGCTATAACACTTAGCATACTGCTTAGACTCGCGTCTATATTATATATAAAGGGACTATCCTAAGCTTCTATAGATAATATGTCCCTACCGTATGTAGCCTAGTCTAATAGTAGATAGAGACTACTACATTACGTTATCTAAGTAGATTTTTCGACCTAGAGGTAATATAGAATGGTAGTCGCGCCGCTCGGTCGCTAACTTAGCTTACCGCGCCTAAAGAATCTATCGGAGATAGCGACACGTAGCAAATAAGAACGGGTAAGATTATAAACGCCCCTAGACACCCTTTTCCGAGTAATTAATCGTGGCTTATACTACTAACATCCTAATCGTAAACTACGACATATCGTATAACTGTTACGGCATATACTCTTAGCTTTAGTAAAAGGTACTATGCTCCTTATAGCACCGATACATACGAGGGTTTGTCCTATTTCCGCCTCGCTTAAGATTAGAAACGCCCGTAGCCTTTAGCACCTATTTATAGCTTCCTAGCTATATCTATAGTGTCCGCTTAACGACGGCGCTTTCCTATTATTCGAACTACTTTACACTTTACGGTACGCGTAACCCCGTCTACCGAGAGCCTCTCGTTTTTAATAACTATTAATGCTATAGCTTATCTCTAATTCGTCTTCTAGGTTAATGAGTAGTCGTAACAACTACTACTACATTCGGAGTACGTGCCATTCTCGCCTAATTACTTACTAATTATAAACTATGTTAGCGCTAACTAAGTTCCCCTATATACGACATAGTCCCGGAGGCGTCTAGAAATAGAAAATAAGCGCCGCCCTTCTCTAGATTGTTATTATGTACGCTATCGTGTCGGCGCTACTAACATATCTATATGATTTTGTTACTACCTCTACCTTTTATAACGCTACTAACATGCCGGCGTAATCTCGCTTATGTAATACCGCTCTAGTCCGCATTATCTGCATTCTCGAAGACCGTACGACATTAATAATGTAATAAATTTAGTCGCTAACTTAGGAGCTTAAAAAGCGTTCTCTTCCTGCTCTAGTTATTATAACGTACCTTCTATAGTAATAATTTTTACGTTTCTATATATCTGTTGCTTAAAAGATCCCTAAAAACGTAACATAACCGTACTAGCGACACCTAACCGTATGTATGCTATCCTCGGTACTTAACGTACCTAGCCGGCACGTTACTCTTAGTAATAGCTTTACTCTAGTAGTTTCTCGTACTAGCGTAGCCTTCGTCTAGTGTTGTCGCTCCGTTACGGATTATCTTATACTTATATTAAGTCGTCTCTCGTTTAAACTCCTAAACTTCATTCTTATCTTAGTTTTATCTCTTACTTTCGCTTCCACTTTTACTAAAGGAGTTAAGGCTACTTCCTTAGATCTACTAAAGCCTAGGAGGGTAGGTTTCGCACGTTATACATTTAGTATATGGGCATAGGTATGCCGAATCTTATCTATGTCGCTCGAAGCTACTAACGGATATAGTCCTTTTATATATCGCTTAAACTTCTCTCTACCTAGCCGTTAATCCTACTTGTCTTTCTCGGCTTCGACCTATATGTTGCCTCTCGTCTTTTACGCCATCCTCTAATGCTTATTATTTTGCTTATGTCGTTATACTCGACATCTCTTATAACATTCGTATAAGCCGTCCATTATTAGAATAAAAGAAGATTATCTTCTATAGCTTATAACATATTACCGTCGTAATAGCTACCCTACTAGATATGTAGAAATTCTCGGCGAATTTTCTTTCGAAGGCTCCTATTAAGTGGATTATTTCGTCCTAGCCTATTATCGCCCTCTTTACACTAGAGAAAGATATAGAGAGAGCTTAGCACCTTAGTCTGCCCCTTAGTTATAATGGTAGATTAGGTTTCCTCTTACTCTAGATCGGATTTTAAGAGGTTACTCGTAAACTAATTATAACCTTAACTATACGTATTAAGGTTAGCTCGGAACGACGTAGCTATAAGTAATCCTTACGTAGAGGTCGCCTTATGTTCTTAGTTATCCTAGTTAAGTTACTTATAGTCCGTTATATTAATATTGCGTATTATACCTTATCTAAGGATTCTACCCTTATACCTGTCCTTAACTTACTAAGTGACCGGTAGTCGGCTAATTATAGGGTTTCGAGGATCGATTTCGATATTAGTGCTATAAAAAGTTTTGTAATCGTGCCCTTAGAGCTAGTGGTTAGCGTTTAACTAAGATAGTTAATAGATCTTCTAGATCGACTTAAGTCGCTTTCCGAAGTATTAAAATTCTAGCTATACGCTAATTATAACTAGGCCCTTAAACAGTCTGTCGAGTCTATCCGAGCCTTATTAAATCGAAATATAAGTTCTATACTTACTCCTAAAATTAAGCTTAAAGCCTTATATCCTAGCCGACGTAAGGCGGCTATTAATCTTTAGGAGAATTAAGGCTAGCATCTAAGAGGAAAGGAGGAAGAGGAGAAGGAGGATTAAAGGTATGAGAAGGGCATTTACGGCAATGCCCCGCTATACGCTAGTCTATATATAGAGCATCGGCTTATCGACGCTACTAGTTAGTATTATACTAATCCTACTACTACCCTTCCGCTAGATTATAAGCCTTATGCTTCTAATCCTAGTTTACTAGCGTTACTTAATAAGCAAGATTCACTATTATTAGCTAATAGCACTCGTAACATTTCTGCCGCTACCGACATCTCCTTCGTTAATAACACCCCCTTTAAGCGCCTCTTTTCCTTAAGAACTCCGCCGCTACTACCGCTACCTAAATCCGCTCTTTCTTCTAATTACTCGGCCGACCTTCTATCCGAACGATCTAGATATAGTAGTTCGTTTCTGCCTAGGGCTAAAGAAACCACTCTTACTAGGCTAAATGCTCTAATTATGTTTTAATAATCTTCGAACATTGAACCTATCTATTCTAGTGTTCCGGTCGGCGTATAGTTACTCTCTAGGTCCGTAGTACTAACACCTTAAAAGAGACTAGCTAGCACTTTCGAGCATCGTAGTAGTAGCGTAAAGCGTAAAATAGGTAGTTCTATGTCACTTCTCTCGAGACGTTTAGGCGGTATGCTTAGCTTTTAGAATAATTACTACTAACACGCGCGATATATAATGTAGCGTAGCGTATATGTTTCGCCCACTATTATAGATAAGATACCATGTCGTAGTGTACTACTATCGAGTAGTCCATATAAACTCCCTAGGACCGTTATACCTTCTACTTACGACCGAGACACTCGCCTTATATTAGAGAATAATACGGATGGTCTAAATCTCGAGGTTTGCCTAACGTAATAGATTACTTAGGTATAGACGATTTGTCCGGACATGTATTACTCCTTCGTCGTAGACCTTATAACTCTAGGCTCGGATGTAAGTAATAACGATACGTAAGTATTCTACGACCGACGTAACGCTCTTACTACTTCTCTACTTCGCTATTATATAGAGAAAAAGTCTAGGACGGATATTACGACATAGGCTATAACACTTCCACTTACTAGATATAACGCGCTTCCTAGACTAATATCCTAGCTCTATACACTTAAGCTAGGGTGTTACTAACCGCGTTTATAGATTTACTAAGCCTATCGTAACTAGAACGGCGGATGCTCTCGTATAACGAGGACTATAAAGAGGTCTTCTACCGGTACAAAAAGAATGTACCTCTATCGTAAGTCGAGCTTATGTTCGGGTAAGCTAAACGGGAGATAAGGGTAACGTAGGTAGAAGAATGTAGTAGGAGAGAAGACGACTAATGTAATTAGACCGTCCTAGGCGTTATATTTTATAAGAAATCTAGAAATGAAAATTCCGTATCGTCTATTTAAAAGTAGTCTATATTATCTACATTTATTATCTCGGTTATTCGATTTCTTACCTCTCTACTTATATAACTTAAATGCCAATTTTATAGTCCGTTCTATAATAGACTACGGGCACCGTTAAAGTGGTGCTTTCCGTCGCCCTATATAGAAGTTAAGCCTTAAATCGAAGCTAGCGAACTTTATAATAGGTCTTAGCGCGTCTACCGACTCTAAGTTAATTATAAGCTTAGCATTTTGTTATAACGTAGCTATACGTAACTAAAGAGAGTGCATCGGCCCGTAAAGCCTCGCTATATAGAAAACTAAAAGTAGTAAAGGGTAGAAGTCGGTTGCTAAGTAAGCTATCGAATGTAAATACCGCATTCTAAGAACTAAGAGAGTAGCTAAGGGGCGTCGCACACTCTATAGACCTGCCGTCTTATATATATACAATACCTTTAGCGGACAGCTAATCGCGCCTTACGGCTTTAAAACGTGTCTCCGGCTATAGAGCAATTATAGAGTATAGTGTAACGATTATTACGTCATGTTCGTCCCGCGGTATGCACTACATTACGACCTGTTTTCCGCCTCGCTAGCGATAGAAAACTCTATAGCGTTCTATATAGATCTCTAGCTTTCTACTACTCTTTTCGTATGCCGATTAATCGAGAGTCTCTACGATGGTTTAACGCTAGAAATTTTAATGTAATTACTTACTAATTTCGTACCGGCAGCTTTAGTATATAGACCCTAGATATGTAATAATAAGCATTCCCTTATTATATATCGTACGGCTACTATTCGTAAATAACGCACCGGATGTAGAGAGATTCTATTAGCAGTTTAGGACGATCTCTATAAGCATAATATCGCGTCTATACCCTAAGCTATTAAGCTCATTTATGCCTATAGAAGTGTCTCGCCATCCTAACGCCCATTAGTTCTTAGCTTCCTCTATAGGGCTTTTCGAAGGGACTATGCCGTATGCTTTACGTAGTTATCTATAATGTGCCCTATAAACCTTGCATATGCATACATATTAACTAGCCGGCAGGCAAGGCTCTTATATAACTTACCGGCTGCTCTAAGTCCTTAAAGCACCAATTTGCTAGTATGGAGCCTCGGCTAGGACCCATTAAAGAAAACATAGCTTTTCTAGCTTTCCTTAAGCATGGAGGGCGAGCTAGTACATACCTAACGCCTCTACGTCACTATAAGTTAAAAAAGATATCCGTTTGCTTACTATTAAACATGAGACATTAATTGCAAAAGCCTTTGCTCTAATCTTAGTAAACACTAATAATAAAAGCAAGGTTGGAGCTGTCTACATCGAAGAAAATATCAGCCAAAATGGTCTAATTATACGTTCCGCGACGAATATAGGATCATAAAAGGAAAGGCGTTCTACATGCAACCGTATCGCCGAATTCTTAAAGCATCTGTTAGGTATCGTTCTAGGTCCGAGATGCGCTCCTATCTTACTTATATCCGTACAGATAGTCGACACCACGAAGAATAATAGAACGAACTGTTGCTAGAGATAATATTTATGTGTTAGAGGAAAATACTTGGTCGGTTACGGTCGAAACATGCACAACACACAAACAAGATCAGGCCTCCTCTACTCCAAAAGTTACAGCAATTATTAGATATCCTAAAGAAAGACGATCGTCATAATCATCTCCGAGACAGCTTTAACAAGAGAGCTAATAAGGTGATCGACTTTCTTAAAGTCCTCGAGCGTCTCGAACGTACGAAGGCATGGGGTTATAAAGGAAGCGATTGCATATAAGGAATACTTTCAAGCGTCCAAGCTCTGCTGCTTCAAATTCTAGAAAGTCAGAAATGGTTATCAACCATGAAA
Organism: Aureobasidium vineae; assembly: GCA_903819635.1. NCBI lineage: Eukaryota > Fungi > Ascomycota > Dothideomycetes > Dothideales > Saccotheciaceae > Aureobasidium > Aureobasidium vineae. Next base: position 1,097,647 of record CAIJEN010000014.1, read on the forward strand.
GCATAGTCGTGGCATGTACATTTGGAGAACCTTGTTATACGTCTTTAAAAACTTGATTAGTATCGACACGCCGCGATAAATCTCATAAGTTTAACCAGGCGTTATCCAATACTCCGCAACATTCGGTTCGAAGCGGTGACTATGTCTAATTGTCCCAACAATGAGCAAAGCATAGACTTGTCCGAACCGGATAGAGGGCTTTTTAGTTAGTCCTATTGCAAGCAAGATAAAGACTAACAAGGGTCTTCTTCTTCTCTTTATACACAGGAAACGCACCAGAAGATTTCGACCGCGGCACGACAGGAAGGTAGAGTCCATGCGGAGATTCAACTTCTTTGTTTCTACGAAAGCTTGGAGTCAAATCCAGGAATCATCAGACCACGTGTTATCTGCTCTGAAAAGCATGCTTGCTTTCTTTGTGACATCTTCATAAAAGCTCATGCTCAGTTCTACACGCCCTCAACACACGGGACTTTTTATCCGCGGTGGAGATTACCAAAACCTGGAGGATTCAAGATTTCAAGCACAAAGATTATGTCTACCTTGCACCGTTTCAACAAATCTCTAGAAGAAGAGATAATACAAGACCGCTCAGCCCTGACAGTCAGCACAATGGTCAAAAGGTCCCACCAGATCAAGCGCAACACGGAAAGTACGCTCCATTCTAGACTCCATCCCCATCTCGAACTTGCTCAGAGCGAAGACTTTTGGTCCCTCTCCATTGCCTGATCCTATCATGTACCACCCTGATCTGCACCGATATCCTGATTCAGACCCGGCTTCCCGGTCTTCCTCCTCCTGTCTCTTCGTCGTCCAAACCAACGCCGTCATCAGAGGCAACTCGCGTCCAGCGACCCGAGCGAGTACCTCCCCATATGGACACAGTCTGGTCTGTTGCTGGTTATAAACAATCGAAAAGACTGGATCGTACGGACGTTAGAAGACCAGCCACGTGAGGAGAACGAATTGAAAGGATCCCTCTTGGAAAAAATCATCATTTAGTCGAGGCTGACGACGTCGTCAGATGGCACGAACACAGAGAGAATAGAGCAAAGGGAACCATACACCGCCACAAGGATCACTGCGCTCTGGTATAAGAGGGTGGATGTATATCAGCCATCTACAGACAGATCGAATCTCAAGCAAATAGAGCCGCTCGTCGTTGAACGTGACGTACGGGAATCATGGTATATCAGGAGGAATGCTGTCCCACTTCTCCACCTGTCCCACGACACCCGCTCAGCCCATAGGCTTAAACAGATTCTTGGAGAACAACCCTCCGTAGTCTGATCATGACCTGTTGAGTATTATCCTCCAGTACTTCATCTGCCGATCCTAATCTGTAACCGTGGTTTGTTGACTCAATCCTAAGATGCCGTGGCGTACTGGAGTAAGGCGGGGGGGATGATAACTTCATCTGCCTCGTCGCCCCAGATTGACCAGAGAAGTTCGACATCAGTCTCGGGCATCGTAGTGTTAGCGAGATTAAACCAGATTCCGTTAATCTCAAGCGAGTCGGGTTCCTGGGTGCTGGTGCACGACAGATCCTGGACATCACGCGTTCCTTTGTAGCGAATCCAGTTATGTCCTCGTAGGTTGGAACTGCCAGAGATACAACCTCCTCCATTGGTGGATGCCGCGGCAGCATTGCAAGGTGCGCGCTTCGTGCCGGTAAAAGTGCTTTGTTGATCGGTGGAGGTGCATCCCGAGCAACTTCCAGACGCAAAATAACGGCTTGAGGAAGCACAGCAGACATTGTGGTCTATGCTTCCACACATGGCAGTTCTACCACCACATCTTGGCTTAGAGAACTGCTTCAGGGTGGGTAGTGTTGCATCAGTGAGGCAAATCCAGTGGGCCAAAGCAAGAAGGCCGATAGTAAAGGTGGGCTTCATCGGGAAAGTTGAAGACAAGGGTTTAGGCAAAGTAGATGGATGAAGTGTTTGACTGTCGATTCTGAAGATCACTAGTGAGCGAAGTCTACTCTCTTTATACCTGATCTCATGATGTGGGCGACGCAAGAGATTGTTCCTGTGGCTTTGAAATCACTCAGGGCAGAGTAAAGAATGCAGGCTTACTGAGCGTGTCACATCCACAATGGCATACCATTGAACCCTATGGTACGCAATGAGCTCATAGGATCGATGACTCCTCACGTAGGCTGACGGGAGGATGTACCTTAGTGTAGGCCAGGTTTATTGCCGGGTGTTTAATCTCAAAATCTGGTATGCGGTCTCGAGTCCATGCAGAACCTCGTATTATGGTAAAAGTATCCCAGGGAGGAGGCACTATGCAGCTAGACTGCTCCTGAGAGACGTTCAGGGAGCATAATCACGGCTGATCTGCATGCAACGATATCCAATTATTTCACTATGAAAGACCCTCTAACAGGTAAGAGATGCACCACACATGCACGCACAACTTTCGTCTTGTGAAGCCTGGGTATGTATAGCCAAACTGCTCTCTGCTCGTGTCGCCAGCTGCGCCGACTATTGTTAGCAAGGCGTACTCCCTCAAGGAGCTATTCTTTGTGTTGTCGATTCATGGCTCCATGACTTTGGGTTGGCCCTAAACCCTTAGGAGACATTAAAAGCAAGAAGAGCCTAGATCCTGTGAGTCAAAAGCCCTCACAAAATCTGGTATCGTATGCAGTTTCTATCAAAGAAACAATAAACATCTCGGCCGTAAGTCTCGGTCGAACAACGGTCGCTTGTCCGCGGAGGTGAAATCCACTTTGACTGAATTGGGCGCCTTGATATCCACGTTGCCAACTTAAAACATGGATGTGGGGTAAATAGCCTGTGGGGATATAATTTTGCAAGAGCAATTATTCATCATGAATCCACCCTTGCTTGGAAGGACTTCGATGAAGTCAGTGAGCTCGATCGGAGCCTTGAACATCTCAACCCTACGCATGAACTTGCGAGCTTTTGACGTCCTCACACGATGCGCTGCATAACCACACAACCCGCAGGTGAATTCTTGAGCGCGAAATTGTTGTTACAACGGGTGCCTAAACAATCGACCTGAGTCAATGTTCGAACAGGGCATAGTTGCTCATACATTGAATGTGTATTCTGATCACACCTCGTGATACATTACGAATGACCCGTCACGGAAAAGCCATTACTTCCCGAGCATTTACATGATCGGTCAGAAGCATCACCACTTGGTCGACAGCTATACTGAGGAAACTGGTAGGTGGCATACCCCACTCTAAGGTACGGCATATGATCTCAGACGTGCGTGTACTGCTTCGGGCACCGCCTGGATGCGCTGCTTGGCCTTGGTATCTTCGGTGTTGCTCAAAAGGTCATTCACTTTGCTGTACCTAGGAGACAATTATCAGCTTCCATTACCCTTTCTTTTCCTTTCCTTTCGTCATGATGCACTTTACATATGTATGATTTTGGTCTGACCGGCAAACACTTCAACTTGTTCACAGAAGCCTGGTTTGTAACCTATTTCTGAGTGAGCCCAATCTGACTACAAGCGACCTGACTGTTACTCACGATTTTCTTTCGCCTGGAATGACATGATCTGTGGATAGTCCACTAGGAAGGTCGGATGGATACATGCAGGCTCGATGTATTTCGCAACCAAAGTTCTCATTATTCTCGCAGTTGTCAGAGGCGGATTGCAATGCACTTGCTTACGTGCTAACAAGGATTGCAGGAATGCATTCGCTTCCAAGGTATACATCTCGGTTGCTGGTGGAAAGCGTTCGCCTGTGGCTTCCTCCAATGCTGGTATGACCTCAACTCGCTTCCATGGTACGATCCAGTCTACAAGCCGTCAAAATTCCGATCAGGGCAAACGACTTTGATTTTACTCACTGATATTCAGAGCTTTTTCGAACCTGCCCTTGTAGCTTACTTCGGTCTCTGCACGGATGGCTTGTACAAGGCCTGATAGGAGGTCCTGCGTCATCTGCATGAAATCATCCATACTGAGATACGCTGCACATGCTTTGCAGACTGTAATGTCATTCTTGCCAATTCGATCACGTCGAATCTCTTTCCCAAGCTCGAAGATGCGATCGATACCGCCAACGATAAGCTGCGTGAGATAGGAGTCCCATATATCTCGTGATTGTGTTGATTGTTGAGAAATTCTGGGCGACCTTGAAGGTGACCTTGGGAACATCTCCTTCACAACTTGAATTGATGAAGGGATCTCTACTTCGAGGAACTTCCGATCCTTGAAGTAGCTTCGTACGTAGTCGACTATATGGGCTCGTGTAAACAGGGTCGATCGAGAATGGAGATTCAACATCAAATCAACGTGTCTGCTCCTGTAACGCCGCCCAGGATCTTTTGATCTGTATCGATCTTTCGGGAAGTTGTGTAGGCAAGGACTCAAAAGTACGACTTTCCGCGCAAAGATGCTGAGTTCGCCATCAAGCTTTCTTCTCGGAGCTGTACGCCCAGGATAGCCATGAATTCCGATGATATCCCCGAGCCGGAGGTGACTGTGCTGCACCTCAAGATTTTCGGGCGTAGTATTGTGTTTTTGGCAGACGATCTGCATCTTGTAGCCTTGACTCTCGATTGTGTAGAACGTTAAAGTAGGACCATGGACGCGCTTCTTGGGTCAGCCTCCGATGCCTCTCGAATGGATGGTGTCCGCTTCCTACTTTTGCATGTATACGACCAGCTATACTCGCAGCCAGCTCGGGCCTCTCTTCTCCTCGACCGAGCACACTGAAACGTGCAATGATATCTGCTAGAGAGATTGTCACTTCGAATTCGTGCGGATAAGGGTCGAGGATGGCTCCAGAGCTGAGTTGGCGGATCTCTTCAGTCCGAGGCTCGAAGGAAGCTGAGGGTTGAATGACCTCCATCACGTTTAATTCTCGTTCAAAGTGTACGAAGTCGTCTCTCCAAGCAATTCTCTTGTGAGCAGTCAAACAGAGCAGATCCTCTTGTTCACAAGACTCAGGTTCAGACAGTACGGGGACAATGGCCGCTGTCGAGGACGACGTAATCGGGACTCGATTGTGGCAGAGAAGAGACACGTGCTCACAAGGATTGACACTACGCAATTCACGTCTTTCAAGGCGTGTCGGAAACAAGCATAGTTCAAAAAGCTCGATCAATTTGCTCGGGTTGAGGTTAGCCGCTGAACATATGTGAATTAGTTCTTGGAGGTGGAGTGGCTAATTGATGCAGTCACTTCGACCAGGCGTATATCGTTATTGGTCCCTCGAGGTTAGTGAACGACCTACCTGAGCCACAGCATGTGGAGTTGCAAAGTCTTGTTCCCGAGAGCCGCCACGTTCCGGACCGCGGGGCGCTGGTCTACCATCCACGCCCTCCGCGGAAGCTTGGGTTACGCACGTAAAACTTGTACGTGCGGAGACGTAACAGCTTCGTGAATCGTCAGGTACGCAGTGCGGAACCTGCGAAGTTCTTACTTCGAACTAAGTGGTACCTCTGAATTCTTGTAGACTGTAGTCCCTGTTTACGCAGACCGTATGATGCACAATACACGCTAGCTAACGGTAATGCTAACAGCTGCATAGTTCTAGTGCATTTCACTGACAGACTCAGAGAGCTTATCAGTCATGGGATTCCTTACCTGTCAAAGTTCAAACTACCGCGGGGTGGCGGGCGATGTATACTAGACACGTGCGTATTCGAAAATGCAAGGTGTCAGATAGCTAATCAGTAGTGCCCGCTTTAAGTTTGACAAAAACCCTGCCAGTTTCTTGAGTCACAAACGTCACAGGAGGCCGCTCCTATTTCAGAGCATCGAACCATCGCACTCCATTTGCTACTTCTCTCCCCAATTGACTGTCACTACTGTCCCACTCTCTAGTCATATCCGGAACTGCCAACGAGTCCCCATTACACAAATTCGATGTCTGCACCACATCAACCAACCCGTTTCCGCATTGAGGATCTCTCTCCAGAGGAATACCACGCCGAACACTCGCACCTCAAGGCCGAGATGGGCGACTCGGCCTATCTCGCCCTTCGCAAATCCGAAATAAACACCAGAATGTCAGAAATCGGAGCTGGAATAATGTCGGGTCGAATTTCGCTACCTCCAATCACACGTGTTCAAGAGCCAAATCAAATCAGTCTTGACGGTCGAAAATTCCGCGTTGGAAGTAGCGAAGGGGTTCCAAAGCACATCACTGACGCTATGATGGATTTTGTTTCGAGAGATGAGAAGGAGACTGAGCAGGCGTCTACAGAGGTGCCGGAAGAGTGGTTGCCATATGAGATTAAAGCTGGCGAGGATGAGGAAGAGGAGGACCCTGAAGCTAATGAAAGGCAGCAGGATCAAGAAATTCTGGATGGGAAGTTCTCTGTGAGGAACGTTAAGATGCCGGAATGGAAAGCATCTGCTTAAGCACAGGATATAGCTCTATAACCTCATCAAGTGCCTTTTGCATTGTTCTTACATAAAAGTTGGGGAGACAAAGCACGAGTGTGCGAGTTTAAAAGAATTGAAGAAAAGAAGGAAATACTTGAGGGGTTCGAAGTTCAAGTGTGAGTGCAATTTACAAAGCTTAGATTCGTTGTCTTGAACGGCAATTTATTAATTGTTACCTATGCTAGTTTGACAAGACTCTAGAAAGCAAAACAGATTGGAAAGCAAAACAAATCGGAAAGCAAAGCAGATCGAAAAGCAAAACAGACCAGAGAGCAGAACAGACCAGAACAGTCTCAAAAAGCAACATATCTTATTGAATCAATGATGGCCATGTCGGACCTAGAGATGAGCCTAAGCTGCCTCTAGTCAATTTCCATCACATCTCTAGGACTGTCAACATCCAACTCGATCACCTCCATTGGTCGATCCTCGTCGATTTCAATGATCTCCCTAGGATCATTAGGGCCAGGCGATGGTCGAGGATCAGGTACCCCAAATGCGGTGGGGATGCGAATACGTGTTCCAGTATCAGCATGAACAGGCCCACGTCCCGATTGGTCATGCCAGTGCGGCGGGTCATAATCACCACGATCATCATTTGGGCGATAGAGATGAGGAAAGTCTCTGTCGCGGCGTCTAACTTCTGCGATTAGTAGTTTATCGAAGTCCGTTGGTCCATCAACATTGTCGGTATCGGATGATTCATCCCAGTTCTCACCTTGGATAGTTCTTTGGTCGCGAACTTCTTCCTGGTGGAAAATGAGATTGATTGTTTTGTGATCAGGGTACCTAGAACCGTCAGAAAGAGTCGCATGCAACGAAGAATTGTCAGGAAGAACTGCCAGATTATAGGTATGCTCTAGTAGTTGAAGCCATTCTGTGAAGCGGCGAGCGTGGTTGCGCACACTGTTCTCAGGGTTTCGTGTGATATCTGCAATCCATTCAGCGACTTCGTTTTCGCTCACGCTGGTGGTTCTGTACTCGAAGACTCTCAGACGGCGACGGAATGCTTTGAGGCAAAGTCTTTTCAAGCCTCCTTCAAGGTACAATACAGCATCTGCAACTTCCTGCAGAGTGTCATTGTCAGCCATATCTTCAAGAGCACGTTGACGAGCATAAAACCCCATGTTAGCAAGACCTCTACGAAAAGCGCCAAGTCGATTGCAAAGATCGCGATAAAGCGCATCGTGCAAGTAGGTGCTGTAGTCGGACAAACGTTTGAGTGTGCGTAGAGTGATTGGAATGTACATGGGATCATTCTCGGAATAGATTGGAGCGTGCCCACGACTCGCGACCTGGTCGTATGTAGGTGTTGGCGTGTCGTTGAGCGCGGTCTATGGAATAGGGCCTTGGAAAACTGCAGGTGGGACCTCAGCTGGTGGAAGAGTCCGAACTGGAGTTGTTGGTGGTGGGGGCAGATTTTCATCCATGTGATCACCGGCCTCAGTCGAGTCAATCAAGTTCGGTGTATCGACCCATCTTTGAGGCTCGAGACCATCTGTCTCTCTCCTTGCGACGATGTCGTGAATTTGATCAACCAGCTGATTCTCCGGAACGTTTCGTTGAAACACAGTCTTGCCACCATCAGGGAGCTGACGATTCAGCTCGCGAGCGACGAGCATTGGACCTGTCAATCTACCCGTTGCAACAGCAGTGTCAGTCTCAGACCTTTCGTAGTTCGGAATAGGTGGGTATGAGTGGCTGTGATCTTCGGTGTGCCAGGTTTCGCGAGGAGGAGGAGGCGAGGGTGTGCGCTCGTTCAGTCTGGTGAAACATCCGGTACACGGCTTCTCTTCTCGATGATACACCAACCAGGGGTTAGGGCAGGTACCAAGAGCATTTCCAGCAGCGCACTTGCCACTGTCAGCGTCAGCGCCAAAGTCATACCATCTGGTTTCCCAATGCTTGTTGATACAGTCACCAATCGGGCAGACGAACGTGGTTCGTTCGCCGAAGCACATCGTGCTAGTTTTTGTTGTTGTGTTGAGGAACTCCGATCGTCGGGATTCGAGAGTAAAGTTGTGGAAAAGATTCTTGAACGCCTATCAGCTGTTTTCACTGCTTATATATGTTTTGGTAATCTCACCAGATTTCGACTACCTGATGAGGGCCAACACTGCAGACAATGAATTGTATGGCTGTACAATGAACTTCTGTCATCACTGAAAGAAGCCTAGTGATTCTGCACAACACGATCCTTTGTATAGTCTGTGGCTTCGCGTGGGGTGAGCGTCAGTACCAAGGTACCGTCTTCAGGCTGGGTTATATTAGCATCGATACGTGGTATACATTGTAACACTTGGATAGTCGCATTGAGGTAGGAGTCCTTTGTCTCCTGTATCGAATCAACAAATTAGTATGCATTCTGATGGCTGATGGTGATATCAGTGTCGGAACTAGACACTATGCAAGCCTTGCTACCTCTAGACCAAGGCTGTACACCGCGGGATGCCACTCCTACCGTGTGCCTCTGATCATCGAGACTTCGAGTACCTCTCTGACTCGACACAGAGTATCCTCAGGGGTCTAGCGTCTACCAGTTTTGGCCTTCAAGGTGGCGGCGTCCAACTGGGCGCTTCACTCGGCCATCTTGTGCTTAAGGTCCTCCGCCTTGTTGACCTCTTGAGCGCCTTCCTTGGTTTGAGCATCCTCCTCGTCAACCTCTTGGATAATACCGAGACCTTCTTCGAGGCTGACCTTCTCCAAGACACGCAAGGTGAGGTTCAGCAACTTGAGTGCTTCCTCGTTTCCCCATTCGTACTTGGCACAGCCCGATGCAGCTTCTGTGACAGCCTTGCGCGCGTGCATGTAGGTGTCCTGGGTGCCTTGGGCGAGGAACTGGTAGACATTAGCTCTCTGCTGTGACTCAAAGTTGGGATGTATGTGTGCTGAGGAATAAATTTCGCGTGTAGCTATCGTAATACACGATGTTGACTAAAATTACGAGTTCATTCATTGAGACGGTGGTTTGTCGATTCTCAATGGGACGACCGTGAGTCTTGAAGAAGTCGTGCATTTTGATGATGGAACCAGTGTCCAACACCATAGGGGAGAGAGAACAAGAGATACCACTTACCAGGCGAACGTGAACTGACTCGGGATAGGCTCCAGAAAGCACCAACCTGTGGGCCGACTCCTGACCCTCCTTGAATTTTTCCTTCGAGTAATGCTCGACCATCAGGGTGTAGGAGTTACCTAGCTTCTCCTGAAGTTCTTTCAGAACTGGAATCTCGCATGGAGAGGTACAACTGTGGGTCTGCTACACTCAATCAGCTCTTTGATGTTCTCCTGAATGAAGAACGCGGCACGCAAGATGGAGATCACGAACGATTGTAGAGGCGATCTCGTCGACAGGGGCTTGCTGCTCGGTGGTAGGGGTGTCCTCTTGAGTATCTGACTGGATGTCGACCTGCTCGTCGGGGATTGAAGTGCCTGCGTCGGTTTGCTGGTTGGCCATGATGACTGAAAGATCTGGTGTGTTGCACTCGACCCTTTGCAAGACGCGTGAGTCTTGAAGAACAGTCGCGAAGAAGAATTCACAAGAGTGTCAATAAGACGTGTGCGCAGGCGCGCACGAAAAATGTGCCTCGGTGACGACCCTTCTCCTTTCGGACTAGTTTTCCATCTGGCCAACAAACACTTGCGTCTCACATCACATGACGAATTAAGAGCATGGTCATGACAAAGGAAACTAACATTCGAAATATGTACAAAAGAAACAGAGATTACGAAATTATGCCTGGTTACCCACTTACCTATCCATTATACGCAACAAGGAAAAAACCCAAGAACGAATATCCATCCATACGGTAGACATTGGAGTCGTTAGGCGTCATGTACAGTCCTTGGGTCGCAGGACACCAGCCGAACCCATAGACTACAGGATTCCCATTAGGCGGTCCACTGCTTTGACAATCGCCATAATAGCTTCCAGCAGTACTGCCTCTATAATCGCAGGTCACGGCGTAGGACCCTGAAGAGGGAGCTTCGATGTAAATTCTGTTATCTGCCGTGCTGGAGTCGGGCTCATAGTGGTCAACAAGGGTAAGAGACGAGTCTTGCCACAAGCGAAGTGTGCCAGAGCCATCGACGCAGAAGGGTACGGCTGCATTGGTGTCATGAGTGAACACAACTGCACCCGAGCCGTCACGGCTGACGTAAAGACTTTGATCTGCTGAGCTAGAAAGAAGGAACAGATTTGGAGATTTGGTCGCAGTAGCATATGCTGTGAGTGTTGTCGTTGTCGTTGTCATCACAGTGATCGTTGTGGAGACGGGTGTGGCTTCGACACTGCATGCATTGGTAACGTCTTGAGGAGCAAAAGTGGTGAGGACGCTTGGTTCGCCATCCATCGCGCTTGTTGTAGTAGTCGAGTTTACGGTGGAATACTTGTGTCACCGCATTAAGCATTTGCCTCACCTATGGAGGCAATTCACTCACCACCGACTAAGACAATTCACTCCCCAAATGGGACACTTCTCTCAACCTCCCCAATGCTTTCTTTGTTCGCCAGCATGTATCTTCCAACCACCAACGTACCTCACGCATGATCCTACTAGTAGGATATCTGCTCGACCAAACAATTTTTGTGGGCCTTATCTAGATGCGGCCGATCTCCTCGAGAACAGTAGAGCGAAAGTCTCTATTATAAAGGAAAAGATAAAGTCAACAATTTAGCTTTCTTAGGACCCAGACAAGCCATCATATTCTACTACTCCTACACCTTTTCTTGTTTCGCCGTCTCTAATTGCTACGAAGAGCGAGCAAGGAGCTCTCCGTAACCGACACCGACCCCGTCTCTAAGGATTACCTTAGAGGGGCATTAACAAAACGAAGCCAAGAAAGTCAACATCGCTAGCTACATGCCTTACACTTCGGGACATCATAATCCAATCTCTTAACTCTAATTAGCTACATATAAAATCTATTCTATGCCTACAACTCCTTCGAAGAAACATCTCGACGGACTATATCCCACGTCTGTAAATTAAGCCCTATCGGTAATCTCTAATGTATGTATATGTCGCTATACTAGCCGCCTTAGCGCTCCTTTATGTAGATGCGACTCTATACACCTTCCTTAGGCCATTTGCTTCTATTTCTAGCCTTTATCCCTATAATTTATAGCCCGTGCTTTTGTCGCAATACTAGTTTACTTGTTACTTAATTCGATATATTAAGGACCTACTTAGCACGAGGAAATGTTATCTTACAATAATCTGCTAAATAAGTATTACTATGTCTTCTACTAACAAACAACACGTAAGATAATGCGTCCGAATAAAACCGAACTAGGTCTAGGGTATATCTACATATATGTTACTACACTATGTAGGACAGTTTATTCTACGTAAGGTAGTACTATAGAAGCATCTTAACACGTTATAGAGGACTAAAGATTAATAGGTCGAAAAATCTCGCTTAAAAGGACTTAGATCGAGGATCTAAGTTATAAAATTTTATCGCTTAACTATTAAGCTACTTAAAATCCTTAATCCTTAAACTCATAAAAAACACATAGGTTTTTACTCTATTAAGGAATTCCTATCTCGATATAATCCGTAAACTACGGCCGGTAGGGCGGCTATTAACTAGAGGAATAATTTCTACCGATTAAGAGAAACTTTTAGCTACTATTAACAAGTTACGTAAACTAGGCATTAACGACGACATATCTCTTCCTTAGGTGTAAGCCCTATTCGATACTATCCTCGAAGCTGACTAATTAATTTAGCTAGTTATAGTTAGTAATTAGTCTAGCGGTAAATCGTCTTTACTCGAGGGTTTAACTAGCTTTAAATTTCTAGTTACTATAGACCTCTATACTCGCTTTACAACTTAAATTATAATGACTAGAGCTCCTTAATCCTCGGCTTTTATTCGAGTCTCTATTATTCTAGGTGCCTAGTCCCGTAAAGACGAGAGTGTCGTCGTAGAGTATAAAGATTTTACGCATACGATCGAAGGTAGTAAACTAGAGTTAGATGTGTTCCTTAACACTCTCTCTAAGGTAAGCTATAAAGATAGAAGAATAGCCTTAGAATACTATGCTAAAGAGTGTAGGCTNTCTACTCTTATAGGCCTTCTAAAGGATCTCAAGAGCTCGGCCTTTTATAAAAATCGCTTTTCCGAGGACATACTTAAGATCGAGATAAATGGTCCTACTTAACACCATCTTAGTGTCGTTAATATACCGGGACTTTTCTATAGTTAGTATTTTTCGGGTAATGTCCTAAGGATTCGAGTTAACTTCTATAGATCCGACAATATACTANNGACCGTAGAAGACCTTAATACGATCCGGAACCTAATTAATACATATATTTGTAATGTACGTACTATAATTTTATATATCATNCCTCATTTAAGCCGATACTAGATCTTACTAATAGATAAAAGAGCCGTTATAGATGCGCGTAATAACCTCGCTAATTAAGAGGTCTTTAAATTAGCTCGGTAGAGGGACCTAAAGGGTATCCGTACTATTATAGTTATTACTAAATGTAATGCTCTATAACTTAGAGATAAGGAAGGAGTTAGTATATGTAATTAAACATAAAGTTTATGCTAATAGTAGTAGGTGCTACGAATCGCTAACAATTAAGTAGAGTACCTTGAACACGGGTAGTTTATTATACGGAACCGATTAACGAAAGAGATTATAGAAGGCATAACGATCGAGGAGAGGAATAAGATCGAGGAACAATTCTTTTCTAAGAAACCTTAGGACACGCTTTAAAGAAAACACATAGGTATTCCTACTTTAAGGAAGTTCTTAGGAAAGCTCTTATATAACTATATTAAGAGAGAGTTTCCTAATCTCGCGAAAGAGATCGAGCGTCTTTATGCGGATTCTTAGCTTAAGCTAAACGCGATAGGCCCGTCTCGATAGACTCCGATAGAATAACGTTAGTTCCTTATAGGAATGTCTATATCTTACTAAAAAGTCGTCGAACTGTCGCTACGTAGCGACTATAATTCCTTATTAGACGAATCCTACCCTTCTAAACTCCGTATGTATCTACGGAATAATAATAATTGCTTTAAACGCCGCCTTAGCTCTAGAGGGCATAAGATGATTTTTAGAGAAATAAACGACGAGGAAGATCCCTAGTACTAGAGGGATAGCGATAATGCTAACGATATCTATACGTAGATTAGACTCTAGTATAGGATAAGTAGAGGTATAGAACTCCCCGGTACGGTAAATCCGATTATCCTCGAAGCGCTATTCCGCTAGCAGATAGTTCGGTAGGAGGCTATCTCTACTAAATACATCTTAAAGGTAGCTACAATTATCGAGAGGTTTATCGAAACTGTTTAAGATTAATTAATTACATACGAAACGGTCCGCGATATAATTCTCGCTAGGATATGGACTAGAAGTACTAAAGCATATCGTTTAGTAACAGATGGATTAGCACGGTTCCTAGCAGATAAAAGATCTAGCCCTTTATAAACCATTAATTACTATTTCGCCGACACTTTATTAAGCATTCGCGAGTAGTAAGTATTATATCGTCTTTAAAAAATGGGCATAAGGGAGAATATGTCCTATAATGTTACTATAAGGTAAGTGCTCGATGCCGTACACCTAAGTAACGAGGACTAAGCTATAAACGACATATACGACATCCTTAAAGCATACTATTAAGTAGCTTTAAAGCGCTCTATAGATAACGTTCTAAATACCGTAGTCGAGAGACATCTATTAGGAAGTAATAGAGCTATACGATGTTTCGGCCTAGAGTACGTTAGTAGGTTAGGGGATAAAGAACTTACTAATATTGCTAAGGAGACTAATAAATCTATGTCTAAAAGGGGGATGCATATCGAAAGATGCAAATGTTTAAAGAAGCGATAAACGTTATACGCGGCATATAAAGCCTATTATAAGAAAGAATGTATTACGCGTTAGAGGTCTATTTCTAGTAAGCTATAGCCCTAAGCGAGGTTATTTTCCTACCGGGTTTTCCCTCGTTAATAACGCGAATGCGAGGGCTATAGATGTTTACTTCGATAGTTAGCATTATCTATAGAAGAGCATTTACGTCGTTAACCTTCGGTACTTCGATTAATCCACTCCGATCGTAATGCTATACGCCGTTATATTGCTACTAAGAACCTGCGTTAAGTTACTAAGTTCCTAGTTAATAGAAAGTTAGAGAGGTTTCGTAAAGAGATATCTAAGATACGGCTTAAGGTACTAACTAAGCGGAAGCTATAATCCCGAAACCGCGAAATTAGCATAGTCGCGGCGCGTAGCTACTCCCGGACCCTTATTATCGATAACACTACTAACATTACTAACACTAGCACTACTAACGGAATACACTCTCTCGTACCGCCTTAATGCACGTTTTTACTAGAGCGCGATTATCCTAATTTCTTGCCCGTAGTTATGTTATCTATCGCCGACCTATTATACCGCTAGCCGCTAGTACCCTTTTATGTTATCGATAAGCCGAAGTGTTAGAAGCTCTAGCCGTCGTATATATAACAGTTTACCTTCCTCCTCCTTATAAGCCTATGCTATATTACTAGCATTCTACGGCCGATTTTCTAGTATCGCGACGCGACACACCTTATCTATGCTCTATTACTTTAGATTCGATCGATATACGTATAGCGCTACTCGGCCGACCCCTCCTTTAGTTATTATCGTTAACCTACTTCGAAGTATAATTATACCGCTTTTATAGCATAAAAGAGGTATAGTAGTAAGAATAATAAGATATCCTAGCGGTTAAGAATGTATCATTTACGTTTATTAGGACGAGTATAGAAGCTCTAAAACGGGCATCTACCTTCGAGTTAAGCTTTATATACCTCTACGTCTCTATCGCCGTTAAACAAATCTATATCTTAAATGCCTACCGTTACTAGTATAGTGTCTTTGCTAAACGAGGTATACTTATAGGTAGCTAAGTTTATAGATACCGAAACCCTAAAGAAGCTTAGGCTTACTAGTAAAGCGATAAACGCTTTAGCTAGTCCTATCTTTACTAGAGCGAGATTCGAATTCGTTAGCGTCTCCCTAACCTACGACTACCTCTAGCGGTTCTATAACATATATAGTAGTAGCCTAATCGCGCCTTATGTTCGATCGGTCACTTTTAGTACCCTTACCCCTAGCCGAGAGAATTTAGAACTATTATTAGCGCTACTTTATAATTAAGACTAGAACGACTACGATAAAATCTCGCGCTTACTATATAAGCTCGCTATCTGCTCGCGAGACTATAAGGAGCTTTATAGTACTAGCCGCATAATCGCTTCTATCTAGAACTCGCTAGAGAATTTGCGCCGTAACGGAAACTCTAAAATCGAGCTAGGAATTGTAGATAATAACTTCGATTAGCGAGGATTCGAGATAGCGCGCAGATTTTTCGACCTAAACTTTCGTTAATTTCTCTATAGCGTAATATGCTAGTCCGAGAGTATTTTAGTGCGCGTGTTACTAGCCTTAGTAAGGAGTAGGCTCTATCTAAGACGCATTTCCTTACCGGGAACGCTAATAATAGCTAGCTCCCCTTAGGAAGGCGTATATAACTCCCTTAAGTAACGCGATAGTATTGTTTCGTTATATCGCTATAATGAACTTACTTAGACTACTACGTCCCTCGAGGAGCTAAGCGTCGACTTGTCTTTAGTATTTAGTATCTACGACGAATCTACGATTATAAAGTTAGTTAAGAATGCCGCGAATCTTAAGCGCCTAAGTCTTCGGAGCCTCGACATAAACTTTATTAGAAGTTTCTAAGGACATTTTAAGGACACGGAGAAAGTTAAGCGCCGTATCTCGAAGGTTAGATCTCGTAGTAGTCTATACGGCTTAATGTTAAGCTAAAAACTTTATAAAATTCGTCTAAATAATCTTATTATCGAGGCGAAAGATTTATTATAAGTCTTACGTATAAATGCCCTTACTATTAAGACATTATAGATAAGATTAGTTATTATTTGTAGTAACGCCTAACTTCTTAGGGATACATAATTATAGTTTCTAGGATTAGAGACGAGAGCTAATTCTTAGGGTGTAAGATATTTTAATAGTAGCGCTTTAATACCGTGGAATATTAATTAAATTATATAATCCTCTAACAAATTGTTCTTAGCTTATCTTAAGACCATTCGGAAGGGCTTATAAGCTTCGCTAGCGACGCTTATTATATAATTACTAATACTGCCGTTAGTATAATCTTGTCGCATACTTAGACACGCCCTAGGGTACTAGTAAGGAAAAACAGAAGCTAAGATTAAAGTACTTACCTACTTAATCTACTTATTGCTAAAGTCTTCTAGCTAAGGGCATTGTTCCTTCTCTTCGTATAATAATGGCATACCGGTATTAGGGTATAAGCCTCGTTACCTAAAAGTCCCGTAAGACTTTAGTATTATGTTCGTTCTTAGCTTTAAAGAATTTATACTATCTATCTAGTGTCTTCTTTCCGTAGAAAGAGAGCTCGGTCCGTATTAACTACTAATCGCCCTTAGTTCTAGCAAATTCGCCCGTGTTCGCGACTTCTAACTAGTAGACTAGGAAATAAGTAATTAGTTTTCGCGTAATTACCCTAACATTACTTTCCGAATCTAGTCGATAGAGACGGGGGCGGACCTTAACTATATCTATCGGATAATCGACGTAACTTTGCTATTACCCTTTAGTTACTACTACTATTATATATTAGCTAGTAAAGCGCTTAGCTTCCCCTTTACCTAGTTCTAAGCCTAGAATATACTAGTAGAGAGGTTGCTTCTCTATACCTATATTAATAATAACGCGATAGCCATTTGTTAGCCTACCTATTACCCTAACGTAGACTATCTTCCCGAACTTAGTAATACTACGCTTATTACCCCTTACCGTAGGGTAACTACTTATATAATTAGCGGGACCTAACGTCTCGACGAGAGGGGTAGCGAGTTTAGGATTTAAACCTAAGATATCGTTATCTTCTAATAAGCCCGGAAGAAAGTCCCGATAGACTTAAAGCTCGAATCCTTACCCGTACTAATTAAAGTGTTCTTAGTAGTAAGGAAAATGCTAGGAAACACGATATCCTTCTATGTCTATAATATAGATTGCATCGAGAAAGGCTTTCTTCCGTTGTTCGCTTACCCCTTCCTATAAAGCGTTCTTAAGATACTGCATTAGAATGGTACGGTCGACTTCGGCGTAACTAGTTTACCTATTATCCTTACGAATGCTCTTATCTAGCTTCCGGAGGTAAGTAAGTATCGGTTCCGGATTAGTAAGTAGGAATTCTAGTTAATAAGGATTAATCTACCTTAGACATTCTACGACTTTAGGAGTTTAGAAAGTCTTTTCTATATCGATGCTCCGTAGTAAAGTTAAGGCTTCCCGAAGAAGTTAAAGTGTTATTTTATCATCTTAGAGTAAGCTCCGTACTTATACTATATATGTCTCCCGTGTTATAACATGGTAGTTAGGGTAACAGATGTAGTAAGAGGAAGTTATGTAATGCGGAGAAGCCGTAACATAGGAACTTCTAGATTATAATAGTAGTTAACTAACTTAATTAACATACGATTAGTTCTACCCCTTAATACCTATTCCCTCCGGCTATTCTACCTTCCGATAATTAGGCGATACTTCTTAACTAGTTATAAGCCCGGGTTTGTAAGAACTCGGAGGAATATAAGCGGTATAAAACTTTGCACTAGGATCGCGACCGATCTAAAATAGTAGCAATAAGTTACCCTCGCGCGAGAGGACCTACGGTTAGCCTACTCTAGTGCTTAACTAATTAACTACTAAACTTAACAGCATTTAGAAGCTATTATAGGTTAGAGTATTAACCTACTACTACAACTTAGTAAGTTGTAATAAGAGATAAGGAGTCTCTATAATAAGCTTAAGGGAGCTTACATCTAATTAGCTATATTTGCCCTACTAATTAATAACGCCGGATTACTAACTAATATAGACGATTCGGACATATAAAAGGGTTAGCCCGTTACTACCCTTAAGAAGGAAAACTAAGAGCTATGGTTTCCTAGTATAGAAAGACAGCTATATAGCAAGGATTGCTAGAAAGCTATAGAAACACCGGAAAGTAAGCATAAAGCTACATTTACAAAAATCGATAAGACGGCACTATACTAGATTAATAAATGTATCTTAGTAGACGATTAGATAACATATGTTAATACAGCTAATGCTAAAACACTATAGGACTAACTATAGGCAAAATATAAGAGGACCCTGCCTATATAACGTAGAATACTTATAGAATCCTTCCATTTATTCTAGAAGGTACCGGATTAAACAATTTAAGAAGCCTAGTCCTACTTATAACAACTTAGAAGAAGAATTATAGCCTTAGATCCTACTAATGCTAATCTAGGAAAGCCTTAAGCTAGAATTTAAAAGCTACTTATAAGCCTTCTAGAGGAGTATAAGACAACTATTAATGTAATTAATGTCTAGAGTTACCTTAAACTAGATAAGATCCTAGCTCTACTAGAGAATTTTAAAGCTAAGCTAAACGCCAAAACTACTAGATCCTATATATACCTCGTAAGAGAAAGAAAGGCTCTACTTAAATGCTATCTTTATAAGAAGGATCATTCTATAAAGAACTGCCTATCTCTACTAGTTGCATAACGCGCTACGAAAGAAGAGAGGAGATAGAAGAGATCTTTATAGACGTTAACTTTATTACCTTAAGACCGACTAGTTATAATAAAAGACTTAGAAGTCGTTATTATAAGGATATTCTAACAAATTATAGACACTAAAGTTAAGAGTTAATCTAAAGTTATAAGGAAAGAAAAAGCCTATAAGGTAGAGGAAGTCTCTATAACTAGCTCGTCTACATTAAAGTCTCCTACGACCGTCTCTTTTAACGACTAAGTGTCTAATAAGATTGCTTACCTTTTAAAGGATGTTATAAGTAAGAACCCCTCCTATTAGTATATAGATAGCGGTGCTAGTTTACATATAACTAATAAGAACGACTGTTTTAGAGGGCCGCTAGTTCGTATTAGTAGGAGGTACATCCGTGTCGGAGGAGGGGTTCTACACTCTAATTCTATAGGTATAGCAATCTTAAGAGATGAAAAGGGGAGAGAACTAGAGTTACAAAATACCTTGTTTATTCTGGGACTAGACGTAAGTCTATTGTCTATAAGATCTCTCTACCGCTAGCTAAGTTTAGAAGGAGGATTTAACTTCTATAATCTATAGGTCTTTAACAAACATACTAGTAACAAGGTTATGTACGGCACTATTCGATTTAGAGTCTATGTCGTTACCGAAGTTCATCTATAGTAAGCACTAGGGAAATTAAGTCCTATTATAACACTAATTACGAGTAACGCTATGCAACTAGCTCTCTATGCCACAGTTTCCCCTTAGGAGGAGGATCTAAGTCCTAAGGCTTAGGAGGAGTATTAACTATAGCATAGAAGAATTACCTACCTTAGACCTAAAAGATTAGAAACTTGCATAAAGTTACTACTCTAGAGAAGCTAATTAAGGTGATGTCTAACTATTAATGCATTGTTTGCTTAGTTATAAACATTAGAAATAAGAGAGGTATAATAAGTAAGAGAAAAGAGGGAATCCTTAAACTTATCTATATTAACACCTATAGTTAGATGCTAGAATCCCGCGAAGGATATATCTACTTCATTTCGGTTATTAACAACTTCTTAAGAAAGACGTAGATCTTCCCTATAAGAGCAAAGTTAGATGCAACTCCTATTCTTAACTAATAAAAGAAGGAAGTTAAGACTTTAACAGATCTAAAAATCCTAGTAGTAAGATCTAATAATGCACTAGAACTTAAGAACTTGTTTAAATCCTAGAGATAAGAGTTAGGTGTGTAATACGAATTAACTATCTACTATATGTTAAGCTAAAATGGCGTAGTTAAAAGATTACACTAGATAATCTAGAACGGCATAAGAGCTATGCTTAAAGATGCAAATTTGCTAGTAGAACTATAGGTAGAAGCTATATAAGCAGATGTTTACATTAGAAATAGAGTCTTAAATGGCCTAATTATTAATAGAGTATAAGTTAGTCCGGAAGAAGCCTTTACTAGAATTAAGCCGTTAATTAACCATCTAAGAGTTTAGGGCTATTAAGCTGTCTTATACATAAATCTAGACTCTCTACCGTAAGGCACTAGGAGAGATAAATTCATGGATAGAGGAAGACACTATATGTTCCTAGGATACGTTAATAGAACTGCAAAACAGTGGCTCTTTTAGGCTCTAGATATAAGGAAAGTAATTAAATCTTATAGAGCGGACTTCTTCGAAGATAAATAAGGAGGAGACCTATAACTAGGTCTTCCTAGAAGAGCTACGCTAAATACGGCTCTACTAAGAAATCTAAGAGGCCGGCCACCGTTATAACAAGTATAACAGTTACCTATAATAGATGCAACAATAGTACTACCGATTATAACTACTGTAATAAGGAAAACTAAGCCGTAAGTCGAGATCCCGCCATTTCTAGAGCATAAAAGACATCTCTATAAGGACTATACCTAAAAGTTAGAGCAAATTAAGGTAGATAACAATGTTAGCCCTTAGGAGGAGCATGATTTAGAGCTAGTAGAGGAGAGCGACGTTAAATTTTAGGAGGAGACGTAAGCGTCTTTACCTATAACTGCTATAACAACGGTCCTAGTACCTATAACACCTATAAGGAGAAATGTTCTCTCTTATGTCGAGATTCCTCGAGTGTCTAAGAGAATGAGAGAAGAATATAGCATACCTAAAGGGCAACCTAATTTTAAGCTATATAGAGTAATGCTTACAATTAATCTTCTAAGTCTAGGGATCGACCCTATAGATAACGATTAGATTAATGACTTGCACTACGCTTTTATAGCTACTTTCTTAGCAAAGGAAGAAATACCTATTCTAAAGTTATATTAAGCTACAATTAATAACCCTATATAGGGACCATTATAGTAAGAAGCTTTTAAGCTTAAAATAGATGCCTTATAGGTAAATAGAACCTTTAAAATCACTAAGCCACTAGTAGGAGTAAACATTATTATAAGTAGATAGGTACTTGCTATAAAACATAACCTAGATAGTTCGTTATAAAAGCTAAAGGCACGCCTCGTTATAAGAGGGTTTACCTAGAAGTTCGGAGTGGATTTCGACTACACCTTTGCACCTACTCTCCGCCATAATACTCTACGAGTGTTCCTTGCAATTATTATAATAGAGGATCTTAAATGCTATGCTATTAATGTTAATAATGCCTTTATAGAGTTAACATTAAAGGAGGAGATCTACATAGTAGCACTACCGGGAATGGATATTCTACTAGGTTATGTACTTAAGGTCCTAAGATTACTCTATGGCCTAAAACAAGCTATAAGAGACTAGAACTAAAGCTATATAGAGTCGTTATAAAAGATGGGTTTCATTTAGACAGATGCTAACCTATGCCTTCTAAGACATCTAGAGAAAGGAATTCTTATCCTAGTCTATGTTAATGACATCCTAATTAGAGCTAAACAGATGGATAACATTAACTGGTTTAAGAAACACTTTAGAGAGATCTATAAGATACAAGACCTAGGAGAAGTAAGCAAGATTCTTAGAGTCTAAGTCATTCGTAATAGAAAGAACAGAATAATTACTCTAGATTAATCTTACTATACTAGGGATCTCCTATTACGGTATGGAATAGATAAGGAAAAGGCTAATCTAATTAGTATCCTACTAAATAGATATGATCTATTAAAACTAACTAGTCCATAAGATAAGAGAGTAGACTAGAAGGAATATTAAAAGATTATTAGCGGCCTTATCTATCTAGCAATTCTAACTAGACCTAACATTGCATTTGCAATTAGAAGACTAAGTTAATATCTGTTAGACCTATTAGAAGGACACTTTAAACTGTTAAAATCTCTTATAAGATATCTACGTTTAATAGTAGACCTTAGTCTAGAGTTTAATGTAGATAGCATATAACAACTTATCGGTTACTCTAACTTAGACTACGTAATGGATAAGATAGACAGGATATCTATCCTAGGTAATGTGTTTATAATGGCTAGCTGCCCTATTAGCTAGTCTAGTAAGAAGCAAAAGTCGGTTATAACTTTAACGATAGAAGCTAAGTATATGGCTATATACTAGGCTATAAAGCAGTCCTAATGGCTAGCTTAACTTCTACGAGACATAGGCTATAGTAAGTATATTAGTTATAACTAGTATTAACTAACTATAAAAGAGGAGCAAAGTTTTGTTATTAGATTACTAGTTAAGCTGTTTAGTAACAACTAAGCCTCTCTATTATTAGTTAGAGATGCCCATACTTATAAGAGATCAAAACACATTAATGTTACATATTACTATGTTAGGGACTTGCATAGGAGAAATAGGATCGATGTCGAGTTTATAGGAATAAAGGACATGGTTATAGATAGCTTTATAAAGCTACTACCGAAGTCTGACTTTATAAGGTTTATTAGCTAGCTAGGTCTTACTAACATCCGCCGTCTAGACTAAGGAGGAGTGTTACAACATAGCAGTTAGGGTAATAGATATAGTAAGAGGAAGTTATGTAATGCGGAGAAGCCGTAACATAGGAACTTCTAGATTATAATAGTAGTTAACTAACTTAATTAACATACGATTAGTTCCACCCCTTAATACCTATTCCCTCCGGCTGTTCTACCTTCCGATAATTAGGCGATACTTCTTAACTAGTAGGTTAGAAAATGGCTCTTCGCTCGATGCGCTAACTTTTAGGACTTCTAAAGAGAAACTTAGGAGTAGTTAGCTTACATTTAATAAGAGAACATAGCCTTATAGGATATACGTACTCTTGCTATTCCCTATCTAGAGCTTTAAACTTCTTAAACCGATCCTTATACACAATTTCTTTAATCGACACTATGTCGAGCATATAAGAGTCGGTAGCGACGGCCTCTCTAAGGTCCGTAAACATATCGTCCTCGTCTATAATAAGGGTGTTTCTTTTGTCCTAAACTCTAGAAAGATAGCACGAGCGGGATAAGCCTAGCAGATAGGGGCGACGCCGGTATTTAAAAGTATGCGGAAATGGTGCTAGACTTCGATAAGGGACTAGACATTATGCGGCTACTGCTTTAGCTCGATGACTGCCTTTAGGGCGCGGATGGACGAGCTAGCATAGGCGCATTATTACGAAGACGAGCAGGACTTGCTAAGCTGTTAAAATTAGATATGTGTAGGGTTAGATGAGTTAGAGAGCACGGCACGGGCGGACCGACGCTGTCGAGATGTGTCGTGAAATCGACGAGCGGTTTAACAAACAGGCTAGTGTCCTAGAATTGGGCGTTGTAGTCTTCGCCGACCGAAGATGACCAAGAACCGAGATCCAAGTAGGCGGTCCGAGCTTTCTTATAGGCAGCCGAAGCCCGGAAGCTGGACGATTTGGTGCATAATTCCCCTAACTGGGAAGGTTTAAGGATAATTTTCCCGGAACGGAAGTGGGTCAACTGGGCATCCCGTCCGCTCTGCCATACATAAGCAGTTGAACGGCAGATTAGTACTACGGTGGGTGACCACGTGGGAATCCCTGCTGCTGTATGTTTTGTGATCTTTTTGGTTGGACTATCGAATAGTGTTCTGCTAGTATACCATCTTGTTCTCACGATGTTGCCGCGGCTGCTTCATTTTTGTTGTTCGTCGAAGGATTCACCAGGACTTTAGTCATCAGGCGCCAATGCGGGATTCATCTCCCGACAACCGTGCTCTCGTGCTACCTATCTCCTTCACCCACAACCATAGCAATTGGAGGTTCTGTATGAGTACAGACAGAAGCGAATTATGGGTTCTAAAACACCAGATGAGCATCAGCAAGATCCAGATGGTATGCAAATATCTCAATATCTGATTATGCATTTTCTAATATCATAATTAGGATCGTCCGCTGATGCAATTGCCGACATCAATCCTCCCAAGCCAGCAGCAGCGACTGGCCTCGTTTCCGGTGTGCTTGAAGGGCAGGATGAAGACGGTGACGGCGATGGAGGAGACGACCGCGTTGGATGCGACTTGAATACCGACAACAGTGAGTCAGATCAGCCTGAACAAATNAGCATTGTTTCTGATTACAACTCAGACAAGACTAAGAAGAAGAGAAAGAACAAGAAGAAGAAGAAGCTTCGTGGTGGCCAGCAGACAGCACCACCCAGGGTCGCGCTTGCCAATATTTTCCATGGCAACAAGTACCCCGAGGGCGAGATTGTCGAGTACACACCTCGCAACGACAATCTGCAGCGAACCACTTGTGCAGAGCTCCGTCATCAAGATGCCATCAAAAACATGGACGATGAATTTCTGAACGACTACCGTAAGGCCGCCGAGGTCCATCGCCAAGTCCGCCAGTACGTACAGACAATCGCCAAACCAGGTGTCACGATGAGCCAGCTCGCCGACGAGGTTGAAGAAGGCGTCCGATCATTGGTGGGCCATCAAGGTCTTGAGGCCGGAGATGCACTCAAGGCCGGCATGGGCTTTCCCACTGGCTTGTGCCTGAACAATGTTGGGGCACACTGGACTCCCAACCCCGGAGGCAAGGAAGTCGTGCTTCAGTATGACGATGTCCTGAAAGTGGACTTTGGTGTCCACGTGAACGGCCGCATTGTCGACAGCGCGTTTACCGTGGCTGCTAATCCTGTCTATGACAACTTGCTCACTGCTGTCAAGGGAGCCACCAATACTGGACTCAAGGTAAGTCGACTCGAACGCAAATGTCTGTACGCGAGCTCAGTGGTTCTANNGGAAGCTGGTATCGATGCCAGGATCGATCAAATCAGCGAAGACGTTCAAGAAGTCATGGAGAGCTACGAGGTCGAACTCAACGGCAAGACCATCCCTGTCAAAGCGGTCCGAAACATCACTGGCCACAACATCTTACGCTACAAGATCCATGGCGACAAGCAGGTTCCTTTCGTCAAGACCGAGACAGACCAACGCATGGAGGAAGGCGACATCTTTGCCATCGAGACCTTCGGTACCACCGGAAATGGTTACCTCACAGACGACATTGGTATCTACGGCTATGGTCGCAACGAAAATGCTCGTCCTAAAGGCCTGCAGTTTGCATCGGCCAAGTCGTTACTCAAGACCATCGATGATAACTTTGGGACACTCGTCTTCTCCCGGCGCTACCTTGAGCATTTGGGCGTGAAGAACTACCATCTAGGTATGAAGTCACTCATTGCTAGTGGCGTCGTTGAGGACTATGCGCCTTTGGTCGATATCCCTGGATCTTATATCGCTCAGTTCGAGCATGTAAGTGTACTTGTGTGGAGGGCGCTAGGCGATGTGCTAACGTGAACGTAGACTGTCCTGCTCAGACCCAACTGCAAAGAAGTCATCTCTCGCGGAGACGACTATTAGGAGGAGATTTATCCCATTTGACATTACTGATTTCCTCGTTTGCTTTCCAATCTGCTCATGTCTTCAACAATGACGGATGAAGTCTGTTTACGCATCTCAACATGCTCTGCTTGCTATATAAACGATACCGACCAATTACACTCCTTTACACCGCGATCTTCCCTGTTCATGGTGCTACCGGTACCCATCTAGTTCTTGTATTCCTAAGCCTTGGAATTGTCGAGNGGAGTGCTCTAGCTCTACATGTCCNNCTACATGTCTCTGAGGAGTCGACAAATGGCTGTTTTTGGAGTCGAATTGCTGGAATGCACGATGAGCTTGACACTTTCTAAGTTGCACAAGGAGAACCACTGCTGCGCTAATGAGCAGAATGCCAGCTGATACAGCCACCCCAACACCTATGGCTATTGGGATGTTGTTTGTTGTGTAATGATCAGGTGTTATTGTTGTCGTGGCGGTGCTGTTGGCAATCCCTGATATCGTAGTATTCCCAACCGTGGCATCAGTCGTTCGATCCAGGATGGCGACACCAACTTCAATGGTAAACGGATGTAGGTTGTCACTTGATGATTCTGCCAGGCAAAGTCCGGATGTATCATTCTAACCCATACCACAGCAGAAGAGTCCGCTGTCAGTCTCGGAAACGATAGAGATTGATATTCCGCCATCTGGTANTAGCTGCAGCATATATTAGCCATTCCAGATTCAGACGACAAATGTCGATGCATTGCTCGACTTACTCGTCTGGCAATATTTCGGGCAGGCGTTGCTGTCCCACATCTTATCCGTACACCCGCCGCGAGATATTCTGTTGCCATATTTGTTGCCTTGGTTGAAGCAGTNAACTGAATTGTCAGTAAACGTATCTATCTTAACGTCAGGACTTACATACCCATTGTCCAGGCAAAGACTGTCGGCACCACAACAGTGACTGTTCTTTGCCATGCCATTGCAGGATGTCAAGGCCTCGGCTATTGACTTGTCAGGCCAGTAGCATGTTTGTGCACATCCGAGTAGAGAAAGATGCCCAAAGAGAACAAAGAAAATTGGACACCAATTCTGAAACATTGTGTTGCTATGACTATGCAGACGAGTGAATGATAGACACGTGGAGGCGGGTATCTGGATCTTATAACCCACACGTCGATCGGACAAGATCCTGCGGTCAGCCGGCATCCAGCTCCATCTATTTTCTTCATGCTGTGTAAAAGATTCATGGACCAACCTTCTTTGATATTCTGCTTGAGCTGTGCCTGGTTGTGGATGGGAAACAAAGCGAGACCTGAGGTTGTGAGAGATCTGGGGCAATGCTCCTGCATGGCGGTTGTGGCACAGCGACTGCATCTTAGCCTCATTTGATGCCGCGGCAGGTGCATTCTTTTCAAAATTAGACATTGCTCTGAATTGTATTTGGCTCGAGAACAATCAAAGATGGTGTAAACAAGATGATTAATGAAATGTGTTGGTCGAAGGGAAATTGCATTGTCGTGGTCCAACATTCAATCAGTCGAAATCTTCGGTTCTGAGGAAATACCAGTCCAAGGAAGTCATAATTCATGGTCTAAGAACAAGCAGCTATGCATAACGGCCGTGCCTTCCCAACACCAACTGCTTGCTTCTTTTTCAATCCCAGACCTGCCTGACGCTGACATTCAGCCTCTTCGTTCCCATGAATCCTTTCCATCGTTGATAAGCCTTGCGCTCTTTATCACTGACCATCTTCGCCGCGTCACCCTTGACCGCAGGCCACTCAGCCAACCACTGCGGACACGAGTTTGGTATCGTACGAGGCATGGCATGCCACGCCCATCTGGTTTCGCCGTCCATGTGCACGCAATCGCCACTTCTGACCCTGATGGCCACTGTTCTCTTCTTCGGATCTTCCCCTTCTTGTAGCTCAGTCTCGCCTCTTGCGATCACGAAAATGCCATCGCAGCCAAAAGAGAAGGAAGCGAGACCGCGTTCGCACAGCTCGCTCACGTCGCGGTGGACTGGCATATAATCTTTTTGTCCGTACAATAGGCACACGCCAGACTCTGGTCGGATGTGTGGGAAGAGGCCGCTCACCAGCGTGCTGAGATCTGAGGGGAAGGTTGTAGGTCCGTTTCTGGGATAACTGCGAGTTGGCCAGTGGTATTGCTCGCCTAGCGTCAACCAACGGAGTTTTCGTGACAGCATTTGTGCCATGTTGAGAGACTTTTGAGATTCAGGGTTCTTCGGTGCTGAGTGTATGGACTGAGGGTCATAGAGGAACAAGGATGGAGTCTCCTCTGGGTCCTCGGTTTCTGGTTCTGGATATTCAATATCGAAATCTGCTTGTAGGTTGATCGTATGTTTGGGATTAGCCATGTACTTGTGCATGATTTGCGATATCCAGAGGACCTGAGTTTCGGGAGGTAATATTCCTGGTGCTATTTGCAATCCTGTACATCGTTCAATACACACTTTTCTCGCTTTCACATTTTTCCAGATACAAAACTTACCTGGAAAATCTGTGTGCTCATAAACAGTTACATCCTCAATCTCAGTCTCCAGCGGCGACTCATCCCCTTCCGTTCCCAAGGCAGCATTTCGAAAAGCAATACAAGCCTTCTCGATCGCGGATTTTGATATCGTGCTGACAGGTTTAAGCAGTTTTGCTTGTTCCTCACTCAAGCCTTTGTCCCAGTTTACCACACTCTCATCATTTTCCAGATCCGAGATTTTGACTTTGTTGTAATGCCAATATTGTTCCTGGATGAATTGCGGCGGAATGGCATGGGTATCATGATGATGGTCCTTTGATTTNNCAATCCGTCAGTATTTTTTGGTGTCTCGAGGCATTTCTTTGGCGATTGCCACCTTTACGACCACGCTCATCACTCGTGGACTTTCGCCCTTACCTTGTCGTCTGAAAAGTCCATGTTGACTACTAAATCGGGAGATGGCCGTACGTTGTATGATGGCTACGTGTCTACTCCTGAGCATGCTAGGTGATATTTTGGTGAATGTTGCTAACAACTCGCGTGAGCAAAAAGTCGCAAACATTTGGCCATGACTTGAGTCAAGTGTGTTAGAAGCCCGAGTCAGCTGCTTGCCAAGTCCTTCTAGAAACGCGATGGAAGGTTTCCATGGACAACAGCGGCAAGAGCGAGCGGATCAACCACCCGGCAACCGGCAGCACCGTCGCATCGTCGGCTTCGAGCGACTGCGAACACCGAACCAGATCAGCAAGCACAAAGGCCCACTCTAGCAAATTAAAGAGAAAATTCTGAAAGGAGAGCGATCCGTGAAACATGTGGATCGGAATTCGGGATGTGGTTGGTTGTCTGGGAAGTGGTTGCTTCACACGTCATTTTCGACATCGATGATGCCAGGTTTTCACGGACACGCTGTCGAGGGCAACGCATGCAACATCTGAAGGCGTCAAGTCATCTGATTCATACTGAGATACACGGGTCATCACAAGGCAACAAGTGGCAAGGATAGAAATCTTCTGAGAAAGTGTGGTGTTGATACATTATGAAGAAATTTGCTAGATAGAAATCTTTGAACAAGAATTGAAGAGTGGAAAGGTGTGCCCTCGCAAGGGATGCTTTTGCAGAGATGGCTAGAGAAAAAGGGGTCCAATCTCAAATGCAAAGTTGGGTATCGAAAATGATGATTCAAGACTCCCAAAAGATCCCGTTTGGTTGTGTGGAAGGAAGACAAGAGACGAAATGCTCAATGGTTGGATGCCCTCTGCACGAGGATGTTCATCCAGACGATAGAACTCCTCGCTGGTTGTTTGATGCTCATGATGCTGATGATGATGATGATGATAGAATGATGGAAAACAAAAACTTTTTTGGTGGTCGTGAAGGTGTCATGAAGAGGCGTAACATGAGTGAAGTAGGAGAACAGTCTACTCGCGAGTAGAGTCTCTGCTCCAGGTTCTGCTCAGGCTTCGGAAAGCACCACCAATGCGGCGTGCCTTGTCGGACACAGATGAACCATTTGATGAGACGGAAGCGGCACTGTTCTGGCGGCTGGCGGAAGGCTTCATCTCGTCGACAAAGTTGCCAGAACCTCCTCTACCAGTGTGGTAGACGGGAGCTTTGGCACGAGCGTCCATGAGCTTCTGGTCGCGAGCAAGCTCTTCATCGAAAGAGAAGATGGCTCTCTGGCTTTCCTGGCGGGTGAAAGTGTTTCCCATGCCGCCTCTACCAGAAGTGTACTTCTGAGTTGATGNGGGAGGAGAGATGGCACTACGGGATGCAGGACCAGTGGCCTCGTTGCCGACAGTAAGTTCCTCGACCTTGTAGCGAGCGTAGTTACCAGCACCTCCTCGTCCAGAGCCAAGGTATGCTGTGCTTCTGCCTCTGGGAGCCGAGGGGTGAGGCTCGTTGATGAGGTAGCTCAATGAAACCATAATTGAAGATGTGTGATTGTTGTTGTTGTTGTTGTAGTAGATGGTTGTAGGTATAAAGCTCAACTGGATTTGATGATCCGAATCGTGCGTGAAAGAAAGTGTGGTGGACAGTTGTGGTATGAACAAACAACTACGAGGCAAGAGCGGGGGTCTATATATGAAAAGCAGAGCAGGATCGAGTGTTGACACATCACGATCGAAAGCAACGCACTCCGGACCAAGAATTGCACCACCACACGCGTGCGCAAAAATTTGCAAATGACTTCCAGCTGTTTCTCCTCACTATTCCTCAAGCTGGAAAGCGTCAAACGGCAGTGTGGTCACAAGCCTTGGCTTTGGTGCAAGCTGATGAACCGTTACCCGAAAGGCGTCAAAAACTTTTCGCCCGGCCCGCACCTCACTTTGCGCAGCGCTTGCTTGCTCACATCAGCTGCCAGTTCATTCTGGCCTCTTCGGAGCAGCCCGATCAATTTGCAGCCTCGTCCTTTGCAAAATGTGTAAAGGCCTTTCGCCTTTCATCTTTGCTGACGACGACAAGCCTTCGTCGACCTCCCAACTCGCAGTGGGGTGAGCTCACTGTCCAAACCAGCCAAGACTGGTACCTGATTTTCTATTACCCCCATGAAATGCTCAAAATCGACGCTATTACCCCATGAATTGCTCATCGACTAACTAGGTTTCGGTAAGGTATCCGCGGGTATTAGCAAATCACACTGCGCCTTCTGTGACAGCACGACCCATGGGTTCAGAACCCAAACAAGGAGATGAAGGATGAGAACATTTGTTATGATGGTGATAATGCCAATCTCAGAGACATTCGTCTGCTGCAGGAATCCCTCGGCATCGCAACATCAAGCATAGAGTGAGCCATGAACGCTTGCCTCGGAAACCTCTCAAACCACTGTATCAGAGAAACCTGCTGCCTCTCAATGACTGATGATTCTTTGTTGCCGTGAGGCCAGGGGAGTCACGCAAACCACGGGACGGAGCTCTTTCGTACCGAACTAAAATGTCTCGTTGTCAACAATGGAAGCTTCAGTCGAACACCATGCTGTTTGCGGCTCTCCTACACCGACCCCCCCATGCGTGTGACCTTCTTCTTGTTCTTCGACGACAGCCACACACCGCTCGTACGCACC
Source organism: Aureobasidium vineae (assembly GCA_903819635.1). Lineage (NCBI taxonomy): Eukaryota > Fungi > Ascomycota > Dothideomycetes > Dothideales > Saccotheciaceae > Aureobasidium > Aureobasidium vineae. The sequence goes on from CAIJEN010000014.1 coordinate 1,128,958, forward strand.
GCCATTGCCGGAGAAGACCAAATTTGCCCCTGGACACCGTAGCACTTGTACACGTGAACATGGAAAGAAATGAAATTTGTTGCTTTCCATTGTGGTCTCCTTCCAAGCGAATCGGTTCGTTCAAATCGTGCTTGGTCAGGCCACATGATTTGCTCTTTCGTTAAGGTACGGTACAAGCCAATTGTAGTGCTTGCTCCTTCCGAATGCGACATTGGTCTCTTTCTGATTCGTCTCCTGCTTTCTGACTTGGCTCGTCAATGGTCTACGAGAAGTCACAGAAACTATTTGGTAATGTATTGGCAAGGAACTCTGAGGGGTGTATTGTTCGGTAGCCCCGGACTACGGCTATTGGGAGTTGTGTGTACCTTTTTCCTTGGTCTTCCCCACAAAGTGCGCCCTACCATGTAACGGTTTCCCTCACTTTTCTCCTTACTCGAATATTGCCCAGCCTGTGTCTTGGCCCTTGTCTAGCCGCGCGGCGGGCGATCTCAGCCCAAGCCTAGGGCCTGTCGTGAAGGGCGGTCGGCCGCGGACATCATCGTGAAGGGAGCACGGAACGTAGCTTCTTCTTGGCCTAACCTTTCTCCGCATCCAGAGCCAGGGCGTTGCTGTCCAGAATAGAGAAACGGTCTGCACGAGATGCCGCAATGCGGGGAGATGCTCAGGAAAGCATGTCTGGACCGGGAAGTTTCAAGCGTTTCGGTCAGGTGCTCGAGCAGATTACTCGACGGTGACTCGTATACTTGCGGATCCAGACCAGGCGTTTGAGGAGATAGGAGCGAGCGATGAGGTGTCACAACCAGTGTGCCGAGAGGATATGTTGCAGGATGAGTTGTCGTTCTTGTCGAGGTGGTGGCATAGCTTTGTCGTCAAGCATTGCAAGAAGCGCGTCATGTATCACGCAAATTTGGTATGGATGATCTCGGGGTTCTCGTGCCAGTCGTCGATATTCACCCACANTCTGGATCGTCACGTCAGTCCGGAAGCAGGTTGCGCAACAAATGAGGCAGTACTGACCCTTCTAAAGGTGCTGAGACCGGCAAGAATACTGCCACCAATCCACGTGCTATACTTGCGCTCGGGCGGTGCGAAGATCTTGATGCGCATGTCTTTGACTGCTAGACGTTGAACCTCGTGCAACAGGCGATCACCGAAGCCCTTTGTCAAGGTCGAGCCTCCTGACAAGACGATATTTGCGAAGAGAGATTTCCTCAAGTCCATGTCAGTACGGCTGATGGCATCGACAACAATCTGGTGAACGCCGGGATATTCGAGGCCAATGATTTCAGGATCAAAGAGAATCTCAGGCGCCCTGAACCTCTCGGGGCCAANTCTGCAGAACAAGGTAAGCTTGAGAAGGTGTGTATAAGGGGCACGTGGTTGTACCTTGAGCTTCTGGCCGTCAGGAAGGGTGTACTCAACCGTCTTGCCGTCCTGTCTGGCATTGCCTGTAGACCAGTCCTTTTCTTCTTTCTTGGGATCAAGGGCCAGGTAACTTGTCTTTTCTTTAATCATGCGCACAACCTCTTTCTCGGCACTGGTATGGAAGATATAGCCAGACTTGCGAAGCAGCGTCTGCAAGTGCTCAGTAACGTCTCGACCAGCAACGTCAATACGGCGGATGCTGTTGTTGATTGCAAAGCCTTCATAGACAGGTACGGCATGCGACACACCATCACCCGCGTCTAGGACAATACCGGTGGTTCTGCCTGAGGCGTAAAGTGACAGGACGGCTTGAATGGAGGTGAACAGGGCGGGAACGTTGAAAGTCTCAAACAAGATCTGGGCAGCCGTGTCGCGGTTTGAACGCGGATTGAGCGGCGGTTCGGTCAAGAGCACGGGGTGCTCTTCACTCAGTGTCTTGAGCTCTTCGGTGTAGACATGTTGCCAGATCTTCTCCATGTCGTCCCAGTCGGTGACGATTCCGTGTTCCAGTGGGTAGCGAATCTTCAGCAGACCACGCAGCTCTTGAGCCTTCTGGCCGATGAAAACATCGCNCTCGAGAGCGCCGGCCAGTACGCGCAGGTGCTTGGGACGGCCGACGTAGGATGGGAAATAACATTTGGGCGCGTCTTCGCCTGCGAAGCCAGCTCTGATGGTGCCGCTGCCATTGTCCAGCACAATTGGCGCGTTGTGAAGCGTGTCTGCCATGGGTCNCTGTTGTGTAGTCCTTCTCTTTCTGGCCAGGTTATTGTTGCGGGCCCANNTGGTCGAGAGAGGACGATTGTTGACGGGAGCTGTCTGGTGCTAGCATGCTCGCCGAAACACCAGGAGATGCTTGGCACTGTCTTTCCGAATCTGGTAACTGCGCCTCAAGCACCTGCCTCGGGTCCTACCACTACCGCTCTCACGCGCCTTCTGGCTTTTGTCCCTGCTTACTCTCTATCTACACAAACGTACTCCTGTCACTCTTACTCGACTTGTTGAAATTTCAGAATGACAATGCAGTTTAACGCGCAGCCTGCCGTTCAGGACCCACGCTTTGCCCCCAATGCTGGTACTAATGGCACCCCTCCACAAGCCTCAGACAACGATCCGTCTGCCCTGTCTGCCACAAGAGAACATGTCAATATTGACAGGCAGTGTGCTGTTCCTCAGTTCAACGGCGTCCCGTGTCCTGCTCCTCTTGCCTGCCAGTCCCACACCATCCGCGACAAGCACACTGTCCCTGGCAGGAGTGCACCGCTAGAACAACTCATGGCACTCCAACAGCAAGAGATGATGCAACCTCCACAGCAGTAATTCACCACTCGCAGTACGTGACCTACTCTTCTAACCCATCTTCCACGATACTGAGTTGTCTTAGTTATACCATTCAGCATGTGAAAGGTCAAAGGCGTAAGGTCAAAGGATCACTTGGAAAGGACAAAAGGACTCGATGCAGGATAAATATTCTATTATTAGGTGAATTCGGCTTATGGTATTATACTCGCAATAAACATTAGCGCGCTGTCATCGATCAACCAACGCATACCATGTCCCAAAACATTAACGCCTTTCCACTGTCTCTTGTCTCATGCAAGTCGTGATAATATGGTACAGAAATACGAAAGAAGAATGCCGACGGACCGCTGGTCGTCGTCGTCAGAAGCTGTTGTACAAGAACCAGTCTCAGAAACGCGCATGATGAAATGCTTCAAGCGTGGTCTGCTGCGTTCGATGGGATGGGTGGTTCATTTCGAGAAAAGAACTTTCTGCGAGGAGGCACTTAGACCTGGCTCATGGCAGGTCCCTTTCTGATGCCACCGGCACCACCGCGCATGTTGACGCCGGAGTTACGGCCCTGCAGACCAGCGAAGACGGCCGAGACGACGAAGGCAGCAAAGCCGAACCAGAGGAAGGCAGTCGAAGCCTGGGCCTCTGTGCAGCGCTTGTTGGTGTCAGGGGAGCCGTTGGTGACGGAGTTGTTGTGAGTGTACGACTGTTGCTTTGTTAGACCATGGTTTGTCATAACGGGTTCAAGACTTACAGAGTTACCACAGCTGTGAACACCAAGGTAGGCTGACATAGCAACGGCACCGCAGAAGTAGAAGATGGCGTTCAAGGCATCAAGACCAACAACAAGAAGAGGGTGGATCATGAACGACTCCTTGATGCTTGCCGGGATGAGGTAGAACAGCGACAGCATGCTGAAGACAGCGACGAACATGCTGTAGTTGACAATCGAGGGGTTGCCAGAGTATGATGTTGCGATCATGTTACCAATGAGGGACATGATGAGCAGGGCCCAGAGGAACTGNNCGTCGCATGTTAGACTGTGGTAAGACTTGAACATAGAGTAGTAAGAGCTTACCTGGAGGCCGCGCATGGCCAGGTTGATGATCTTGGCAACCATTTTGGATAAGGCTGAGATAAACTAGTCGTATAGGTGGAGTAGATAGAGTGACAGGAGTCGGTGGCTGGAATAGGTTGCTGGGGGTCGCTGGGTGATGAGCTGAAGATGAGATGATCAAAAATGTCTGTGGCTGGATGGCAGGAGGTCGAGGTTAATATCCTCGCTGGGCCTGCCAACAGAGCCGCCCTCCTACATCACCAGCGCGACAACGTCACGCATGACGCCACGCATGGAATCGTCCCATTCTGACTCCCGCGCGAATGCCCTTTCTTGACCACTCAACGGCAAGCCGCACACACAGAACCACCAATAAATCCTCGAAGATCCTACGCTTTCCAGATGCTATGACGCTGCCATGCTTCCAGAATGAGCTTCAAGGTGGGCGCTTCCCGAAACATCCGATCCTCCACAATCTGCATCGAGTTCCCAGGTTCACGGTCCATCATTCTGTTTCATCAAGGATATCAGTAGTTCATGTATGCAGCGCATCTGTCCTCTGCTTCTCTGCTTCTCTATCACTCTGCTACTCCATGCTTGCGCCTCGAGTTGAATACCTGAATGGTGTTGCTGCAGAGCTCACGATCTCCAAATCCAAGACAAGCTTTCGCAACGGCGCGGGATGATGTAGCGAAGAGTCAAAGACCCTTGAATCAAAGATGACAAAAGCGGCTGCAAGCTGTCGGGTCTCCGGCTGTGACGTCTCGAGCGACATGTGCAGAAGAAAATTTCATGTGCCCGACATCAAAAACATCCCGTTTGTGACGATTGAACGATGCAATTTTGAAGGAAAACCTGGTTGGAATTATGTATGATCCCTATATATGCCTATTACCAATCCAATCGCTGGATATGAGCATGGAGAACAGAAGTAGGTGACAGAGAGGAGTTCGTAGCAATGTCGTAGAGCTGATCCTGAGCTTTAGCTTATCTAGCAAAGCATGTCGTGTCTCAAAGGCATCAGAGGTTCGATGAGATATCAGTATCCGCAGATGCCACTGCAATCCAACAGTTCCAGCGGATAGTAGATTTTGGGAAGACCTTGTAACATGGACACCGTAAGGGTTCCATCCTTTCCTGCAGTCAAAGCTTCGCAGGACAGGACGTCCACAACCTCCGTACCACTTTCATATCCAGTGTTAGTAACGCTGAGAGTGTACTCAGCACTGCTGGCACCTTTGTTGGTCAGAACAGTGATGGTCTGGTACCCGTCATATCCTTTGCGCATAGCGATGTTGGCGCTGTCGCTGTAGATGACCCAGTTCCGGTAAGTAAGCCAGTCTCCATCGACGAAGATCGCATGATTGCGAATCTGGTTTGCGCTTGCTGTGAGAGTGTAAAGAGGTGCGCCGGTGTTGTATTGACTCAGCCAGACAGCTTCACGATTGTAGGGGTCCTCTGCACCGCTGTAGTGCTGTTCCTGACCTTCGTATATGATGGGAATCCCGTCGCCCATGATTGTGTAGACGATGATGTTCTTAGCCAAGGACATGTCGTCGGTCAACGATGCAAAGCGAGGCTGGTCATGGTTCTCCGAGAAAGATCCAAGAACGCTGGTGTCTTTACATTGGCTCTTCATATTGTTCAGTTGATTCACGAACTTGGACAGGCTTCCAGCAGTCGAGGAGAAGGCATCCGTGGCCGCATAATNACCTGAATAGTGTAAGGAAGTTGAATGCATATTTTTCAGGCTCTGGACGTACATTGCGTAGTTCAGAACACTATCCATGTAGTTTTGGTAAGGGCAAAGACCGTATGGATCGCCGTTGGTCACTTCGCCCGTGACGAACACACCAGCGGCTTCTCCAAATTCAGGCCAGAATGCAGTATCGACATGCTTGACAGTATCGATGCGGAGGCCATCGANCTAATAGAAGGTAAGCCAAGATTCTGTACTGATGTTCACTGACTTACTGGAGTAGTTGGCGACCAACTGCTGAATCCATGTCTGGTACTCTTGTGCGACTACAGCGTCTTCTGTTCGAAGATCGACAAGCTCCACGTTCGAGTCGCCCAACCAGCAGTCTTGGATGCTGGTGTTGTTGCTGTAGTCGACATCACAGAAGTTGTGGTAGTACTCGACGTTGTCGAAGGGCTTGAACATGCTGTAGTCGACTGAACTCGCATTGCCGTTCCACCCGTTGTGGTTCACAACAATGTCGACCATGAGATACTAGAGGGTGGTCAGTCAAGATTCAGATGGTCGCATGTGCATTCAACTCACCATGCCTCTGTTGTGTAGAGCCGTAGCCAAAGCCTTGAGATCGTCTGCAGTGCCGAAAGCACTGTTGAGCTTGTACAGATCTTGCTGCCAGTAGCCGTGCCATGGTTCGCCGTAGGGTGTCCAGGTCTGTATCTGATAAGTGATAGGAGAGATCCAGANTCTATTCTGAGTTCAGCGTTTGTCGTTCAGCGGCTTGACGCCACATCGTGGGAAACTCACGGCAGTGAAGCCCATGTTCTGGATATAGTCCAGTTGCTTGATGATGCCTTGATAAGTGCCACCACAGTATTTGCCGACGGGATTGCAGGCGGCTGTGGTGCTTCCATCGGTACGTGCGAATCTNNGGTAAGAGTGTCAGTCGATAATGGAAATTTCTTGAGATAATCAGTAAACTTACCGATCGGTCAGGACTTGGTAGATAGACTTCGAGCGCCAGTCAGCGGCAGATGCTGCCATAACAGAGACGCCGAAGCTGAAGAGCGTCAAGAAGGTAGCGAGCTTCATGACTGCGTTAACGAGCGTGGGTTACGGAATGAGACTGTAGTGTATGGAATAGATCGTAAGTCGAAGCAATCGTAATATTGGTGAAGGTTTGTTTTGCGCGATTGATGTGATGCGCAAGTGACTTTGTCGGATGGTTATGATGAGTTTCTTGTGATACCACGTGCAAGTAGTGTCAGAGGAAACCTGCTGATTAAAACAAATACTGCGCTGGAAAGTTGATGGTCGCCGTCTAGGCTGACAAGAAAAGGAGAGAGAGTGTGTGTGTGTATGTGTATGTGTTTGAGGGAACGCTGTGATGGCCAGGCGGTCACCTGCAATTCGCTTTTGACACGACGTAACAAAAGGAAAGGAGCAGGAACAACTACTCGATGATTAGGGTAACCACAACTGAGAGAACAAAGAAGCCGTCTTCGCACGCGCGAGAACTCGAGAACAAATCGCAAACATTGCAGCCCGTTGGAATAAACGGTCCCGTTGGCAAGTTCTAATGATTCACTATGAGAATAAGTGGTCCCTTGACCTAACAAAGAAGTGTCGATGCAACAGGATACCTACAAGGGCACATCTAGAGTTATGTGGACTTGGGCATGCGCAGCAGTCTTGAGACATGTCGGCCTGTCATCGAAGACATCTACAGGACAGTCACTATGCGCCTGACTCGACATGGGTAGAGGCATGCCTGAATCGGAATGGAAAAAGGATCAATCAGATCCATGTCACCTCCACCATACCTACAGGGCCGATATGATAACTTCCAGGCTGCTCGAATCTCGACGTGGACGAAAGAAGAAACAGTGGAAGGTGTTTAGTGCTTTAACCCTAAGTCGGCAGAGGCACGGCCCGCTCCAGGGTTCGGACATCTACCGAGGTATTCGTGATCTCGAGTCTCGAGAGCCTTGACACACACTTGGGTGTTTTGTATGCAATCTTAAAGGCAATACCTTATGGCGCGCCAGTATGTATAGACTTGAGGATTGATTATATATAACAATTAGTTCTCTGGTCTTGGTCCTGACGTGGATGTCCCCTGTCTCCCTTTCCTTCATTGATTACAGACTCGACGAATATTCGACAAGCACAATTTATCGTGACCGGAGTCAATGCAGAACACGTTTACGTTCTAATTCAAGCAGACGACCACCAGGCAAGTCGCATATACCTCTACATGTCATATCAATACCAACTTGCCGACACAACCGTGAAAGAAATTCAAGACCAGGGTCACCCCACTAGCCATATTGACTTGGTCTGTCTGCAGTGCGGATGTTAAATGGCATGGAATAAGTAGAATGTTGGAATATTCCACTGATTATGAGTGGAATATTCTACTCCGTTGGCATGGAATAGAATCGTCAATTTTAGTGGAATATTCCACCATTCCACTCTCTAGCAAGGTTGATATTATTTCTATTGGGTATGTTGATCTTCATATATTATCGCGCTTACATAATCGTGCCAAGCCTGATGATTACTAATCAATAGACAGGGTGACCCCTGACATGGACAGGGTGGCGACAACAACAGCAGCAAAATTGGAATTGGCATCATTCCACTAGAGAATTGGCATAGAGTGGAATACTAGCTGGAAGTGGTGGAATGGAATGGAATGGAGCCGATATTCCACCGATTCCATGTAACATCCGCTCTGTCTGTCTGATATATGCGAAGCAATTTTGGCAGAAGATGGTAATACCAAAGCTCTTCGCTGGTGTGAGTCGAAACAGTAGTTCTAAGAAGAGGCAGACAAAGATACACTGTGATGTACGTCGAGGGCTCTTGCATATTCTGGAGTGTCTTTTATTCGGCGAGTATGCTACCCCCTGAGCAAGGCTTTCCTTGTTGTGTTTCTCCGATTCCCACGGTATCTTCTGACTGCCTAGATGCTTGCAAGTCGTCTCTATCCTGTTTCCTTGTTCGTTTTTCTCGTGTGTCGTTGGTTGCTAGTCCCAGAGCATGCTCTCACATGGCTTCTCAGCTCTAATCGATTCTCGGTCTATGAGCCGCGGTAGGTGGTGTAGCTCCAGGGACCCAAGAGCAGGGGAACATGATAGTGTCTCTCATCCTTGCTTGTACAGAACTTGAGCTCAACCTCTGGCCAGAAGGTCTTTCCCTTGCCGTAGAACTCTTCGGTCGCAAAGACCAAGCTCCAATTCATCTGCTCGTCGCCCTTGAGCTCGGACTTCAATGTGTTGACCAAGTGATCGAGCTCGGAGGTAGTGACAGTGCCGCCTTCTTGGGTGGACTGCCACGCAGTCACTCTGCCGTCGGGGTTGGTGGATGCGGTGAAGACAGTGGGGGAAGAGAGGTTGGAGCGCTTGGGCGAGAGGAGCGAAAGGGTGACGTGCATGTTGGGCGCCGGACGACCCGACACGGTCTCAAGGACGTGGCATGTGATGAAAGGGCGTGGTGGAGCTGACATTGCTGTGTGTAGAAGTAGCTGTCTCGGCGCAGGGTGGTATGATTGAGCAAGGAGCTTGGTTTTGCTTTGTCGATTTGTTGCTACACGAAGAGAACAAGAACAGACAGACCTACAAGTGCCAAAAAGTGTTCTACTAGAGGAGGTGTTGGTCTATCAGCCAATCACTTTATGTTGACGAACTTCTTAGGCAGTTCGCGGAGTTGGCCGATGAAGCGGTCGCATCCGTACTTTGAGGCTCTACACGACTGTGGATCTCTGGCGGCTTCGACTTCATAGCATGGCGACAACAAGATAAAGGTATGAATTATGGTCATTTTTCATGTCTCATAGCTAATTTTACATGACTGCATAGTCGACGGAGAACGCTCTTGCTTCTCGACGTCGCAAGCATTGAAATTTTCCGATTTCTCAGAACGGTATCATGACGTCCCTCATTTCATAGCTCGTCCCTATCAAAGGGCATGGAGCTGTTGCTGGACATTCGTCTCATGTTTCAGGCGAACAATGTACTCAACAGTACGTTTAGTTGCGAACGTTGGAGCGGACATCGTCGTCACCGCCGTCGTTCTCGCGGTGGATCTGGGCCTTGGTCTCGGGACCTCCGGCACCCTCGAACTCGCCAGCCTTGTAGAGCTTGCCGGTGGAGGGGTTGATGTCACCACCCTCGCTCTCGGGGATGGGTCTGTTGTTGCTGGCACCTTGGCCACCGACAGAGACACTGCCGCCAGGGAATCTACTCGCTCCAGCCTCGTCGACACCAGACTCGAGGGNCTAAAGACAGTGTTAGTATACCGTCTCAAGTCATTTAGGTCTTGTAAGTATAGCGGACCGAGTGTCCAACTAAAGGCTTCAACCCTGGGTTCTGGGAAACTTACTGCTGTCACTGGCACCGTGACCGTGGTTGGAGGAGATATCAGCGTTGTGGCCGTGCTTGGCGACGTGGGAGTTCAATTCGCGTTCGCTCTGCTCAGCGATCTTGATGGGGTCCTGTCCTTGGTATTCGGCAGACATCTTGATGGTTTGTGATTGAAGTGGGTTTGAAAGGGTTTGAAAGGTGTTTGAAAGGTGTTTGAAAGGTGAATTGAGAAGCTTGAGTGTGATGAAGAAAGAAAAACTGCTCTAACATGACCTGAAGAAGTATTTCTACTGCTGCAATCGATCGAGCCGATTGCATATGCTGATGATGCAATCTCCATGAGGGGCACAAGTGGTGGATTAGTGACGTTTGGCTGCCAAGACATGTCATGAAGTCAGCACCAGAGTGGAGCTATCTTTTGATGATTTTCCTCAACATCGTCACTGGTTCAGAGCATCGAGTTTTCGAGAAACAGATCGTGACAAGAAGATATGAAGAGAAGCTCATTTCAAGTTACTACATACTCTTACGACCTTGCGTCCGATCCGATCAACAACCTTGAGCACAGCGAGCAAGAAATCCTTTTCACGATACGAGCATCGAGAATCGATCGCTGAGAGTGAATGAGAATGCTGGTTTCGTTCTCGGTCCCATTTTGTAAAAGACTCATCAAGGTATGAGCTCGTAACGACTGAGTTTCGCCTGGAAGTACGAGCAGCCTTCTTCCGCCACCTTCACAAGCTGGAGAGCAATGGCTGTCGAGAGGCGCAATGCATCCTTGAGACCAAGCAATATCCATTGAGAGCCTCGAAAGGGTTGACTCTCTCTGGAGATGCCTTGGATCTGAAGACAACTGTGGGTTGTTGTTGCTGTACTCCTAAGTCTGACAGACTTTGGGATGACCTCGTTATCAACCAACTTGGATGATCAGGTGTATTATCCACTGTGGTTGTCTTGCAGAGGGTCGATGAGCTCCGTCATCTTCGTATCTCCCAGGATATGGCATTGGTCGAACGACCAAGTGTTCTCAGAGAAGAGAATTAGGACCTCCACCTCTACGCTGCCAGACGCCGTCAATTCCCATATCGAACTNTTCTGTTTTTCAATCTGTCAGTTTCACATACGCCAGACCAAGAAACAGTGCCACGAGAACTCACCCATCATCAGCCCAAATGACCTTCGGCTCAGGAGCGCCGCCTGGCGAGTTGATAAACTTGATGTTTTTCGNTCTGTGCAGCAATTAACATTAGGATCAAGCTCATACACAGGACAGAAAACTTACAATGCCTAACGTCAGATGAATAGAGGGCCCTTCTGCTACCTCGTATCGCTCAAGAGGCTCGTTCTTTGCCAGATGCTCGATATTCTCCACGACCACAGGAGCTTGTCTGAGTGCTGGACGAGCAGCCTTGTGGGCTCCTGTATCAGCGACATCACCCACAGCGAAGATGTTCGGGAATCTGGTATCGTTGATCTGAAGCGTTCTTTGTACACGCACGAAGCCGGTATCGTCGATAGAGTCTGGCGAGAGGGCTCGGATGAGCTCTGATTGGGGTGTCTGACCCGTTGCAATCANCCTGTGATTTTGATCATCAGCAAACGATTTTTCACTATGATGCTCGGAACATACAGCAAAGTCTGTAGACACAGTTGAACCGTCTTGCAGCTCGACGTTGAACGTCGACCCATCGGTTGGATATCCTTTTGCTGGCAATTTGACCCTTGAGCCAAGCTTCAGCTTCACGCCCAACTCTTCGCATCGGTTTTGGATAATGCGATCAAGCTGTGGATGAAACTTGTTCATGATCTGTTCTCTCGAGTGTATCAACGTCACCGCTTTCTCAGGATAAATCTCCTTTATGTCGGTGGCCATTTGTACGCCGACAGCACCTCCACCGATGATGGCGATATTAGAGCTTGATTCGATTTTCCTTGCATGCTCTTGCAAGTAGGTAACTCCGTCCGCTTTGTCAGAGGAAGGCAAGGTTGACGGCGGCGTCAGTTTTGTGCCTGTCGCAATGACCTGTATATTCTTGTCAGAGAAGCCACGCAAGTATAAACCCTCTCTCATACTGACCAGATAAGCATAAGGAATTCTGTCCAACCCCTTACCATTCACCTCAACCTTGCGGTCCAACCAAATCTCCTCTTTATCAATTTTCTTGACACCTGCTCGAACTACAACACCACTCCCAGCTGGACAACTGGCGAATGTGCCTGGCGTGAAAGGGATAAATGCTTTGTGCGTATCCACCTTGTTCGTCACCGCGAATCGCGGAAACGCGAATAAATGTTGGAAGTGTGAGTTCTTTTCGATCAATAGCACTTGGAAGCGCCCTGAGAATTTCGCGGCTAGTTGTTGTGCTGTGTTCACACCTGAGATAGAGATATTAGTTGATCTGACAAGACATGTACCCAAATACGGGAGAGTGGAGAGAATTATACCAACATAACTACCGCCGATTACTGCAATATTCGGTAAAATCGACATTGTTTCTTTGCACAGAGATATTCGAGGATTAAGATCTGAGAGGGTATCAACAGCACTTGGATACCCAGTCTTTATACCTCCCCTCTCATCTCCCACGACCTCGACTGGCGTGCTCCCCGGCAGCCCACATCGGATCTGATAAGGGCAGCGGTACCGGCACCGAAGGCAGTGTGATGCTCCGATTGGCTGTTAGAGCCGGAGGTCTCGGCCGAAGACTGCGGCCGAGGGGAGCGGAATTCGCGGTCGGCATTTTGAGTGGGGTATGAGAATGTCCTTTATCACGACTGCCTGCGACGACAAAACTATAACATTGTGACAGAGAGGAATATTTATCTACGAGTGTCAGCGCTTGTCTTCTCGGTCTCCGACATACCTTGCTTCTCGACGTCTTCCTCGTCGACTCTTTTTCGATGTCGGCCTGGTAGTCTGCCTCGTGTGTATGCTTGTCAGTCACGAAATATACCTTCTTGCACTTACTGCAGAAGACTTGCGCGCCTGTATCCTCCTCTTCTTCAGATTCCCAGGCGGCCCACGGGTCGCCAGTCGGTAGCTCTGGCATCGAATCGGGGCTCGGGAAATCAATGAGAAATGGAGAGCGACGAACACCGTCTATCAACTTGCCTGTCTGGTAGTCTTTCTCATGCGTATGCTTCTCTCTCTTGAAGTATACCTTCTTGCATTTACTGCAAAACACCTGCGCGTCTTCGTCTTCTTCAGAGTCATACTCAATCTCGGGGTCGGAGTCCTCCTCGAACGGATCTCCCTCTGGAAGAGGTGGTGGAGATTCTGCTTTGGGATACTGTATCACGTAACCGCTGGCAAGCAACGATGTTGCCTGATAGGCCATGTTATTCAATAAGGCAGAACCACTACGGGCCCCACCAATGAGTGGTTTTCTCTTTCAACAGGGCAGAACCACTAAGGGCAGAACCACTACGGGCTCCACCAATAGGAATGTTCACGCGAGACGCAGAACGAGATTGAGTGCAGCAAGGGCGCCGGAACGAGAAAGAAAACTCCTGTGCGCAGTTGAACGGTGATAATGTAGGTTGTGATAGAGAGGAAGAAATTCGGTGCGTCTGTCTCAGTGTGAGGCAGAGAAGTACAGCGCTTCTATGCACATAGCAGTGCCAAGGCGTTGCTCGATGTCTTTACATCGCCAAGGTACCTACCAGACAAGTGAAGTTGTCCTCTACCCATGTGTCATGAGACGTGACACGAGGAGCCATACAAATGCACAATAGTGATTGAGAAAGACAGTGGCTCCACCGAGAGCCAACACCATATCGGCTTACCCGTCTACTCTGGAAACATTTGTGCATCTGTATAGTCTAATTTCTGCTCTATACAGTCGTACAGGAGGGTGTAGATCTACAGTATATGAGAGAGAGAGAGAGTATCACGTTTTCAGAGGAAGGGGCGATGGTTCAAGTCAAAAGGTAAGCGAACTTCTTCGCTGTTCATTTCTTTTATACTGTACTCGAGGTCCCTTTCTGGTAAGAAGACACTTCCTGCATAGCAAGTCATCAAAATAAGGAATAGAACCATTCAGAAAAGCAATCCCATCACAGCAACATGTATCAACGCCCCAACCACTCCGCTTTCCTTTAGAAATGCCCATGAACCAAAAAAGAGATGATGAAGTGATCAACTCTACTTCTTGCGAGATGCTCTGCCGCTCTTTGTCACAACGGCGGCGGCGGCTCCGCCCTTGGTGGTTCCGTTGGAGCCGGTTGATGCTACACTGCCTGCACGAGATGATGCCTTACTGCCGCCCTTGACTGTGTCGAGCTGCTTGTNTCTGCAGATTCGTCAGTTCCAATTCGCTCAGTCATGGTCTTCAATACGTACCTTGACATTGCCCTTTGCCTTCTTGGTGGTAGGCTTGACCTCTTCCTCCTCACTCGATTCTTCATCAGCAGCTCTCTTACCCTTTGAGCCATTGAGCTTCTCGCCATTCGCCTCGGCCATCTCCTTAGCAACGGTGGTGATAAGGGTGTTACAGCGGCGTCCAATCTCTTGTGGTGTTCTGCTCAGGAAGAACCAGTCGAATCTGAAGAGTGGCGATTCGCGAATCTCGTCACGGATCTTCTCGTACAGGTTCTCGCTTTCAAGACCGAAACGATCAAGCATGACCAGGAGGAAGCGGTCTTCTTCCTCGGTGTAGACCTTCTTGTTCGTAGTGCTGACAGTGTAGTTGATCTTAAGCTGCTGCAGAGGTACACGGTACATGCCCATCTTCTGGCGGAGGAGCTTGCCATGCTGGACAACCTTTGCACGACGTTCCTCACCTTCGTTGATGGAGTCAATGTGCTTCTCCCAGTTGGCAATCTCCTTGTAGCGCTTCCAGAAGATCTTGGCATAAGCCTTGATCTCGTCAGGCTCCTTGCTGTCGACTTCCAGGGCAATATCTTCATAGTTTGTGCGTCCATACTTGGCACTTCCATTGATGAATTGTTGGAAGTCACGCTTATTCCAGTCACCGAAACCTTCCGCAGCGAGCTTGTCCTTCTCAAGCTGTTCCTCCTCGGTCAAAGGTTCAGCATCATCGATAGCCTGCTGTTCCAGAGCTTGGTCTTGTTCGCGCTGCTCCTTGTCTTCGTCATCGCCTTCAGCAAGCGGCGCCTTGATGCTGTTCTCCTTGCGGAACCATGCGGTTTCCTTGTCTTGTAGATCCGCGAGGTGAGGGTTGAAGAACTGATAATCGTGCATGGCCTGTTGCTTGGGTGCACGAGGGACCTTGGGCTTGGGGTCGGCGGTCCTGCCACCCGTCATAAGAGCGTTTCGATAGTACTTATCCATCGAGTAGGATGCCGGGTCTTTGCGCTCACGCTTTGAGGGGTTGATCCAGTTGATGCCGATCTCTACCTTTTTCTTGTTCTCGAAGTTTTCGCCGTTCCACTCGTAGGCAGATTCTGAAGTGAACTTCTGAAGGTCGTCCAAACCGAGCTTCTCGTACTTGGAGTTAAGCTCAGCGGTACGCTCCTCACCCTTCTTGAGAATCGCATCGATGTCGTCTTCAGTGATTTCACCATTCTTTGCGAATGCGCCTTCAGCATTTGCTTCGAATACCTTCTCGGCACCATGCTGGATCATGTTCAGAAGCTCGTCCTTGGAAGCGGCCTTCTTGGCTTCTTGTTGAGCACGTCCTTGCTGGATAACAAGCTGATCCAGGCGAAGCTTTTGAGCGGCTCTCTCAAGCACCTTCTCCTCAATAGCGTTCTCTGTAACGAAACGGAAGACGACAACCTGCTTGGTCTGACCAATACGATGAGCACGGTCCATGGCTTGCAAATCGGCCTGAGGGTTCCAATCGCTATCGAAGATGACGACAATGTCTGCAGTTGTTAGGTTAATACCGAGACCACCAGCGCGGGTAGTCAAGAGGAAGAGGAACTTTTCAGAACCAGGCTTGTTGTACTCGTCGATGGCCGCAATACGATCCTCGTGAGCTGTTGAACCGTCGATACGGCAGTACTGGTAACCACGGAAGACCGAGTAGTCCTCAAGAATGTCCAGAAGTCTGCTCATCTGGGAGAAAATCAGGACACGGCTTCCCTGTGCCTTCATGCGCTTGAGCAACTTGTCGAGCATTAGCATCTTGGCCGAGTTGTAGATCAGATGCTCGTCAGTGGTGTATGGCGGACCAGGCTCGGCTCCATCGAACAAGTAGGGGTGGTTGCAGCACTTGCGCAGTTGCATGACAATGTTGAGCAGACGGGTCTTTGACTCCTTCTTTCCACCAGCGCCGTTGACCGCATCAATATCCTTCTCCAGGATGCGCTTGTACCAGTTGACCTGCATCTCAGACATGCCAATGTACAAGTTGACCTCCTTCTTGGGCAACAAACTCTTTTCGACGTCGCTCTTGACTCTGCGCAGCAAGAAGGGCCGCAGAACTCTGTGCAGTTGCTGAACAACGGTTTCCTGGTCAGAGTCCTGTCCAGAGAACCATTGGTCGAAAGCTTCCGAATCACCAAAGACATCGGGAAGAAGGAAATTGAGCAGGGCCCAAAGTTCGTGCAGGTTGTTTTGCAGGGGAGTTCCGGTGATAAGAAGACGGTTGCGCGAGTTGAACATACGAATGATCTGAGCAAGAGACGACTCCTCGTTCTTGATACGGTGAGCCTCGTCAATGATGATGTATTCCCAAGCAAACTTCTTCAAGTGTGTCTTTTCGCGAAGAATCATCTCGTAACTCGTGATAAGAACATCGAACTTTTCCTCGTTGAGGCGTTCGTTGATGATGGTTGCACGCTCTTCCTTAGTACCTTGTAGGACCAGAACGTCGATTTCCGGAATCCATCTAGCAAATTCGCGCTTCCAGTTGTCGAGGGTGGACTTTGGTACAGCGACCAAGTGGGGACCAGTGATGTTGCAGACAAAGCGAAGGTAACCGATGAAGGAGATGGTCTGCAGAGTCTTGCCCAGACCCATTTCGTCGGCCAGGATACCAGAGATACCGTTCTCGTGCAGCGAGACGAGCCAGTTCAAACCAGCGACTTGGTAGTCGCGCATTTGACCCTGCACGTAAGACGGTGACTCGCGGAAGATTGTGCGGGACTCATCGCTTTCGTGCTTGCCAGTGCGGAGCAATTCAGCGTCTTCTTCCTTCTCTGTGCGCCTCCTTCTGTCGCCGCCTGCACCTCCCTTGCGCGATTGAGCCTTGCCAGCTTTTGCCTTTTCTTCTTCGTCTTGGCGGTCGATCTCAGCCATGATCTCCTTGATGCGGGGGTTGGGGTTGGTATCGATGAAATGGCGGAAGAGGTCGGTCAAGCCTAGGAGGTAGCGGAACCGGCGAATAGAATCATCTTCCTGGAGCGAGTTGTCAGAAAAGAGAACGAGAAGAGGTGGTAGCGCTCTGGGGTAGATACCTTNTGACTCGCCCAGCTTGTCATGCTTCCTGCCCAAGACGCTCTTTCTCAGCTCATGGCCTTCCCATCTCTTCTTTCTGCCGTCCAGGTCACCTGCAATGCTGCTTTCTGTGGTAGTCATGCCAGTATCTGAGTNCCTATAGATATGTTAGTCTATGTTTGTGTGTGACCAGGCGCGTTTGGAGCTCACAGTGTAGTCAGGCGTGTCGATCACGTCCTACAGTCGCAAAGTCAGCACATGTGTTGATATATGTTGGCGCGTCGGCTCTTTCTAAGCGGTGGTCTTCCTGTAGCAGTTGACGCACAAGCATAGACGAGAGCTTGAGGACAAAACCAAGATGGAAGGAGTGGCAGATGGTGGAACATACACGCATGACGTGGTCGCCATTTCCGTTGCCGTTCATGATGCGGGTTGGTGGGTGTGGTCGCCTTGCGGCGGAGGGTGAATTAAAAGGTTGGTCCAGGAGAAATAGAAGATGCGCGTCGGATCTTGTTTCTGCAATGGACAGAGTCGATGTCGATTCGATGGTTGGTGGCGCGAATGCCGATAGTACGATGGCGGTGGATGGTTGAGGAGAGGGGAGGGGGAACAAAAAGGCAATGCAAGATGCGAAGGAAAGAAGGGCAGCCAAGCAGGAAGCATCCACATGCGTCCCAAATCCGCTCCAGACGCGCAGAGTCGCGACTCCATAAAATGCTTGAGCACAGGCCACCGCCTGCTTGTTTTATTCTCCCACCATCATCGTACCTTCCATTCGAACAGGCGCAATTCAGGTTGTTAGTCCTCGGCTGAGGGAAGCTACCAAGATGGTTGGACAGCAGCTGGTTCGAAAGTATGCCCGAAAGAGAGACGAGTTGATTCGTTCAAGGCGTGAATACTAATAATACAGATAACCCCTCCAATACTATGCCAACCCTTCCTTCCTCTTTTGGCGAGCAGATAGACCTCGTGTTAACATCCTTGTTGTGATTGCCTTGCTCAGTGTCAACCATGTGTACGCTGAAAACATGCCCATAACGCCGCGCTAAAACCTGTTACAATGCCAGAAAATCTTGATACAATTTGTCCGCCTTCTCCTCGTTCGTGCTCTGAGTCATTGACCAGAGACTTCCCATCGAGTGCCTGCTTAAGGAAGCTCAAACCTGGCCACCAGCGAACATGAGCTCACGATCTTGACGCATGCCTTCAAGCACAGCGACCAGTCCGCCCTGTCGCAGCCGTTCAAGCACCACCTTCATTCCCTCCTTTGCTTTAGGCTGCGACTTTTCGGCACGGCGGAGGCCAATGACTTCGATAGATCGCTGCATGGGACTAGCTGCCCACGACTTGAAGAAACCAAGCTTGGCCGGTGGAGCCTCCTCTTCGACGGCCTCTGCTTCGGCTTGCCTTTGTGCTTTTCTACGACGAATGTTCTCTCCAATGCGCGATTGTAGTGTGACCGTGGTTGTGACGTCGGTCCTCTGAGATGGTTGTTGGCCATATAGATCGACGGCGGCAGAAAGTTTGGCCTGTGATTCGAGTGCTTGTCGACGGAAGACTTGCTTTTCAATGACGCTCAAGACACCGGTCCATTCGAGGTTGCGACTCTCGGCCTCCATCCATCCTTCTTTGACATCGACGACGGTTGTCTCGAGGATATAAGCTTGACTGTCGCCATTTTCCGCTCCACCCATGATGCTACGCGGCAGGAGCTTGAGGATGGCTGGAGGGAGTTTGCTTTTCTTCAAATGTAGACGAACTGTCGTCAGGCGTTGAGCGTCGGGGTCATATTCGCGCGAGATGACATCGGTCGAGAGCACGTGGGTGCTGTATGGGTTCGGGTAGCGCAGAAAATAGGCCAGCGACACGGCGGGAAAAGAGTAGTCGTAGCTATACGAGGTGGAGTAGAATTTGACCATCGTGTTGCATGCTGTGGGTGAAGTTGAAAGTTGGTGAATGAGAGCTGTGGAGAAACAAATAGTATCGAAGAAAAAGGAAGCAATTGGGGTGGAATGCTATGTGCAGCAGAGAAGGCTGCTCCCCTCAAGTCTTGGTGGTCAGCAGCGCCATGACGATGGCAGTTTTGTAGCCAGTCGGCGCGGCCCAAGAGATGCCCCGACCCTGTCCCACTGTCCCGCACCCGTGACATTTGCTGACCGACGCCGATCTTTGCCGCTCCAGTCTGCATTCACATGTCTTTTGTCTCCACTGCTTGAACCAGTCTTCTCGGTCTCTTCATCTCGAATCTCTCCCATTCGCATCGAGAGTGTTCAATGACCCGCCTAGGATATCGCATATTTTGATGACCTGAGATGGCTCCTATGTGAATACCCTCTTATGAAGGTCCCTCCTCAGTGCCCTTGACATCGTGACCTTCTGGGTCTTGTCCTCTTTCTTGGCTTTCAGCCTGTGATCCCTCTTGATCTCTGCGGACCCTCTGTTCTTCTCCCTGCCATTTAGCACCGTATTTATTGCTGCCTCTGCCATTGACCTCCATGTCCATCTTCTCCATCAACTCCTCTCCCGGCAACAGCACTGCTCTGTCAATTGCATACGGCAAGCCTCGATGTCTTCCTCGAATCATGACACATATGAGAATTAATTTACTCAGTGTGTGCCATGTTCCACTGAACGAATAGTTGTCGTACGGGACGCCCAAAGACAAACCAACTGTGCCGTACGCACTCGATGTTTCGAAAATTATAGCCCAGATGGTGAAGTAGTCGCCTCCAGCTACAATGTCATGGCGCTCGATGATTGTTATGAGCCAAATTGCCAGTATAAGCCACCACAGATCATACGCGAGTTGTTTTCGCACGTGCTCGGATATGTAAGACTTTTCGCCTTTCTTTTCTGCATCTTCATCGCTGTCGTTCTCAATGCCAAGGGACCTTTCCTCATAGATGTTGGTCTGACGTAACGATATGATAATGGGGAAGGCAGAGATGTACATTCCTGCCAGGTAGAGGATCTGTAAGGCTGGTGCCGTGTTGCTGATCAGGACTGCATAGAGACCACCAACTCTGACCCCCAGACTTTGAAACAATCCCACGAGTGTCTGCTGTCCAGCACTCATGCTTTGTATAGCGGGAAGACCAAGATTCAGGATACCAAAGAAAGCCCACAGGAAGAAGTCGATGCCCAACTGAGTAGCCAGCAAATACCACGTATTGATGCTGGGGAACAGGAGGATGAAACATCTGCGTGGGTGATGCAGCAGGAAAGCGCAAGTATGGTGGAGTTCTGAATCTTTCGGTACGAGCTTGAACAAACACCAGATCGCAAACCGTAAGAATACTGGATACAGTTGATTGCCAACGAGGATAAGAGCACCTGTTACGACAAGAGTCAACTCATAACCACGAACCGCNNTGAGATGCCATTAGTAGACGTAATCTTGATTTGCTTTGTAGAAAGACTAACATATCATGTTCTGGTCCAGGAGGCTAAAACCGCAATTGCAAAAGGATGACATAGTTATGAAGATAGCCCANNCCTGATACTTGTCAGCTTGCAGAGCGTAGTCCAAAGCTTGGAATACTCACCATCCTGGCTCAAGATTGCCCGGCTGTGATGTTCGGAGAACGCTTGCCAAGGGTGGGTAGTAGCTGTAGGGCACCAGTATAACAACACCCAGACAAAACCAGAAAAGAAGATATGCTGGAAGGAGCCAGCCTAGCAGATGAAGAGCCTTGTACTCAACACCACCCAATTCTTCGCGCTGTCGCGCGTCCAAAGACAGAAAGCGGCCTCTAGAGTCTAAGGCAGGCTTGAAAGACAGGTAGTTGTGAGGTTCTTCATGAGGAGGGCGATGCAGCTTCTGAAACGGTGCGTGAAAGAGATTCTGGAAGCCTGAACTCTCCCATGGGAAGGGAAAGCCTCCAAAATGGGTCAGATGGTGAGGACTCGTATCTTTCTTTGGCATCCTCCTGTTTCGTAGCTCAGCAGTCATCTCGTGATCCTTTGGGACTCTACTCGAAGAAGCCTCGATGGTCTGGCGTGGTTGCGAGAGATCATGATGACCTTGTTGTTTGAAGCTGTCCTGTTCAATGTCCTTTGCAACCTGCCTTCCAGCTTTAGAGTGATGAAGAAAGTGTCTAATCTTCTTTCGGAAAAAGTACTTTCTAATGTACACAGTAGACATGGAGACAACCATGACATTGCCCAGAGGAATGAGGATGAACAGCACAGCCTGCTGGAAGCCAGTTATAGCGCCTAGGTTCACGACATTGAGACCACTGTTGGTCATAGCACTGGCGCAAAGGAAGAGAGCGTCGATGTATCGCAGATCAAACTGCTCCTGGGCATTGCTCGAGTTGCCATTGGTGGTGCTGCCATAGACAATAATCGAGGACAGAAGAATGGTGAAGATGAAGTAGCAGAGATGCAACCTGTAAAAGTTGAGACGGATGTTTCGAAGCCAAGACGGCAGACGGTCTTTCCAATGTGCCGTCATGGTGGGTGTGGATGGGTGACGGTCGATCAGAGGTGCTTGGCAGAGAGACGATAAATGGAAGCAGAGGCACGAACATGTGTTCGGCCTAGCAGGACCTACGAGCGCTATATAGAGGCCTGTTTCACAAGAAGCGGCATGAAGCGGACCATGGGCATACAGCAAGGCACGACTGACGTCAAGTGGGCGATCTGGTCTGAAGAGAGGGAGGTGGTGGCTGTGCTATAGCAAGAGGAAAAGAAACATTGCGCTTGCAGGAGCACGAGGATAGACAACTGAACATGGCAGACTTAACTTCCGGCCTTGGTGACAGACCAAGACGAGTACGATGTGATACAGAGTAGCAAGTATCTTGGTGGCATTGGCATTGGCATTCGGCGGCAGGGAGGGACAAAGCGCACAGACCAGCGGGGTATAGCCGTTATTGACAAGAAAGTCGGACGAGTCACACGAACTTGAACCCTCGCAGCATTCAAAATGGCATCACCCGATGGAGCGCCGCACACGGCCGACGCGGTAGGAGCGCCTCCTGCCGTCGAGCAGGTCAAGCAAGCAGCAAAGGAACAGCAGATCGACCCCTACAATGTCAGCGGAGGTGTCGACGAGAATGGAAACGTTACTGCCATCGACTACGAGGCTCTCCGCGAGAGATTCAACACGCCCGCCCTGACCCAGGAACATCTGGACCGCTTCGAGCGCGTCACGGGCAAGCCGCCGCACCGTCTGATGCGCCGCAAGCTCTTCTTCAGCCACCGCGACTTTGACAAGATCCTCGACTACTATGAGAAATACGGCTTCTTCCTGCTCTATACCGGCCGTGGCCCTAGCTCTGGCTCCATGCATTTGGGCCACGCCGTCCCTTTCCTCTTCACCAAGGAGCTGCAGGAGATCTTCGACGTGCCCCTTGTTGTCATGTTGACCGACGACGAGAAGTTCCTCTACACCCGCAACAAGAACCAGGGCAAGATCACAAAGGGCGCTGCCCTCGGCGACTTCATCGAGTACGCAAAACAGAACTGCAAGGACATCATCGCCCTCGGCTTCGACCTGAAGAAGACCTTCATCTACACCGACTACGAGTACATGGGCGGCCACTTCTACCAGAATATCACCGAGTTCGAGGCTCTCCTCACAAACAACCAGATCAGAGGTGCCATGGGCTTCGACGGCAGTACAAACATCGGTCTCAACGCATACGCCGCCAAGCAGTGCGTTGCTGCCTTTGCTTCCTCATACCCTACCCTATTCGGCGCTGGTGACTTCCGTGCTCCCAACTACGAAGAGGCTCGTCCTCGCAAGCACATTGCTGCCATACCCACTCTGATTCCATGCGCCATTGACCAAGAGCCCTACTTCCGTCTTTTGCGTGAAAACTGCGACCGCATGGAGTTCCCCGCTCCCAAGACCGCCCTCATTCTGTCAAAGTTCTTGACTGCCCTGCAAGGTCCTGGCGGCAAGATGTCTGCCAGTGATCCCAACTCGGCCATTTTCATGTCCGATACTTCCAAGCAAATCGAGAAGAAGGTCAACCGCTTTGCCTTCTCCGGAGGTGGTGCCACAAAGGAGGACCACGAAAAGTATGGTGGTAACCCCGATGTCGATGTTGCATACGCTTATCTCTCTTACTTCCTCGAGAGTGATGACGAACTCAAAGAGATCGAGCAGAGCTACCGCAAAGGTACTCTTTCTACTGGTGAACTCAAGAAACGCTGTATCCAGGAGCTACAAAAGTTCGTCGAGGCCTTCCAGGAGCGCCGCTCAAAGGTCACCGACGAGATCATGCGCGAGTTCATGACCCCCAGAAAGCTCGAGTTTAAGGGCAACCCCAACGCCACTGCTTCCGTCGAGGAGGCTGCTACAGAGAAGAAGCCTGAAGAGAAGCAAGAGAACACCTCTGGCAAGCTCACAAAGGGTGAACGCAAAGCTCTCAAGATTGCTGAAAAGAAGGCCGAGAAGCTGACTCTGAGAGAAAAGGGCCAAGGAGAGGAGCCCAAGGCAGATGAGGCATAGACGACAAAACAAAAAAGTAAACAGTTTCACGATTCTCATAACATTCAAAATCTTCAGACGACATGCGTCTATCCTTGCAATTTCACCATGCATATTCACATCACGTTTGAACACAGCGGCAAATGGTCAAAGAAGAAAAGGTGGGAACCTGTCCCATTAGATTGATATTGATACACCCTATTCTAGACCTATCGGAGCCCAAATCCAGCAGCAACTACCGGGAGTAAGTAATTGTATGTCTTGTTCAAAACGCTCGTAGCAGTGACAGCCTCTAAGAAAATCACAAGTCAGCTCTAAATCGGAGTTCTACGTTGAACACGTCGATCGCGTCTGGAAGGGATGGGACCGCTAATCATACCAGGAAAAGCATCAGTATCTCTTGCTCTATTGAAGAAGAACTCAGGAGTTGACCAACGCTCAAACGTCTTGACCTCAACCACCGGGTTTGCCATGAAACCGACGACTCTGGTCTTCCACATGAACGATGGCATCCAGTTCTCATGCACGCAGGATACACAGAGGAAAGCAGCGTGCTCTTTGTCAGTAGTCACATAGCGCATATAATCCTCACCGTCAGGTTGGAGTTTCTTGCAAGTCAGAACTTTGAGGTCGTGGTCCACGATTCTGCATCTAGACGTACAACCGGGATATTTGCATGCAGGATAAAAGCCCTGGGAGAGGTAATTCATGGCCCACTTCAAGCGGAAGAAGCGTTGGCCTTTCTGCTGGTGTCTTGCAAGCATTAGATCAAGCGTCTTGGTGATGTCAATGTTGAAGTAGGGCCCGGAGATTGGGAGAGGACCTCCTGGTCTTGTTAGCTCGCTTGTGAGATCGATGGTCTGGGCGATTGGGATGTCAAAGTCGTGGGGAGGAATGTTGTTGTAGAGGATAGAGGGGTTGGGTGGTTCAGCTGGGCAAGGAGAAGAGCTGGTGGCTGGTGAGCCTTCGCCCATCTCAGTGTCGGTGTCACCGCCAGCGAATTCAGCCTGGAAGAGAGCATAGTCGTTGTCGTAGTCGGGCATTGCGATATCTCCAGGGTGAGAAATCTTTGCGTACTGTCTTTGCAGCCTTCGTGACTTCCAAATACCTAACACAGAATATAATCACGTCAGCCTTGAGGTTGGACTTGACTGTCTGCAATTCGGTTGATAGTCTAACGAGAATGACGGTGCCAACAGTTTAAGTATTCAGTATGCACAGGATAGTCTCCATGTCTGACTGTAGGCTTCAGACAACATGTTGTTCCAACAGACAATGCAAGCCAATGCAACAAAAGAGAAGACAAAGACAAGATGTTGGGGCTCGATGGAATGCCAGAATAGAACAATGATTCCAGATTGTCGTTCTTTGAGTAATTCATCCAACAACGCTTCTTGTGCTGCGAGCTCTTTGTTTGCTTTACAAGGCCATTGTCTTACCCGATACTAGTCTTACTGTTTCTCTAGATACCAAGTGTCTATAAAGTTCACCGCCTCGTTGACACCTGAAACACATCCAACACAGCTTCCCGAACCTAAACCAAGACAACAACAAACCCACACAACCAAACCCATCCACAGAACACAAAATGTGTAACCACATCAGCTCCTCCACCCCCAGCTCCTCCAACCTCCCTGTCCTCTTCGGTAGCATTTGCGGAAAATGTGGCAGAGCCCTTCAGTGGAACCCTCTCTACAGATCGTGGTTTTGCTCTTACTGCCGTACTTCCATGTCACCATCTTTCTAGAGGTAAGTTGTACATAAAGAGGACTCGGTTAACTATGAATGTGTAGGCGTGGTTTGGGATTTGCTTTTTATATTTCATGTTCAGTATGCTGTTGTTCCAGTCGATCAATCAATTAATCAATTCATTTTTTCTGGTATTGTTTTCTATGTGCTTCTCTTGTGTCTTTTATATAGTGTGACTAATCTGCTACTCGATGTCTATGCTTAGCGGCTGTGATAACTTAATGCTCGAGAATTAACATGGCTGTTTCAAATCAAGCTTGGGAAGGAACGATAGAGCCAGCTTGAGACAAACGCGACTCAGAAGAAGCCATGCGTAAGTCTCGGATACGAGTCTTTCCTTCTGGCAAAACATTTACTCAAGAAATCAGATCCATGCCATTGATGTCGTTGCCGCAAAACAAGCAGGGTAGAGAATTGGACATTACTGCCAATGCATGTAAGATAGCTATAAACGAATGGTCTATACCGCGCCTCGGGGTATCATAGCTCACGTGGCGATTGATGAAATTCGCCTATCCACAGAACCAGAAAACAGAACCAAAAATCATCTCTCGATATAACAAAAAGACAAAAGACCGAGCCACCAATTGCACAATCAACATCACCACCCAACTCCGACATTATTTTGTTGCGCACCGTTCAACCATAGAACCAATACTCAGCAGCGTAAGGAACTTTGATGACTCCAGCACTGCTGCAAGTGGCTGGCGGACTACCTCCCGCAGTCTCGACCCTGTAGACAGCCTTGAGATTCTTGCTCACACCCCTTCCATCATCTTGCAGAAAGAGCCAGTCCACACTTCCATCGATACTTCCACTCGGCGCCGGCACATTTGCCACCTTCTTCGCACTCAGGAAGGCGTGACCCTCGAGGTTGAATGTCGGCACACCTGCAGCGCTGAACCAGTGGTGTCCCAATGTCGGTAGATCGAACCATGTGCGTGTGTTGTAGGCCACAGCGGCGAACGATGGGATCAACGAGGATCTTGCAGGCGACTTGAGCAAACTGGCATCGTAAAGGTCGGCTACTGCACCAATAGCTGTAGGGGCTGCACCCGCGGCGCTGCAGCTGTAGTTCTGAGTGCCGACACCGAGGGTGATGTACCTGAGCGATAGAGCGCCGGGTGCTGGGAGCCCATTGAGAGGTACTGTGTTTTGATTTGAGGTTGTGCTAGGGGTAGGCAAGGCCAGTGCTATTGTGGCCAAGAAGAAGGCCAAGAGCAATCGAGCAATGTTTGAAGACATTATAGCGAAGATCGATCGACAGGCTGAACAAGAAACTCCAAAAAACAAGATCCAGAAGTGTGGTGGTATTGATGCAGGACGAGAAAAGACAAAAGCCAATCGATGCTGTGTTGCCACCAGTATGACAAAGAAGCAGTCGAGATTGATCTTTGGATTGCCCGATGGTAATAAACTGGAACCGAAGTGGGAGCACAGAACAATGTTATATGTTCCAACACTTGCCGCCCACTCGTCCAAGTAAAGATGTGTTGGTACGTACGAGAGATGAGAAGAAGAAGGTAACTGCTAAACTTACCACATCTATCTGCAGATACATGCAATGTCATGCAAGTCAAAGACGGGAAGGACGGCGGAAAGATGCGAGGCGCCGCCATGCATTACACTACGCGTCAAGCGTCTGCACAGAAGATTTGGCGACACCATCTTGCCATTGGAAAGACTGGGAATAGGGCACCGGAGAATTTGCTGGCCGTAATTACTTTGTTGGAAGTCACTCTATCGGTGTTGGTGTATCTCTTCCGAGCAGCCATAAGCGCTGATGTAGTACCCTAATGCGGCTCGTTAGATCTTCCAGATGGGACTAGATGCTCGTGTGCCATGGATTCGTAGATTAAGTGCATATGTTGGCAGTATTTGGCGGCGCCTAATATCAGTCGTGGCTTTTCTTTCTTTCATCTGCTTCTTGTACAGTGAATGCATCTCGTCGAGCCTTTCGGACAGGAAACACTCTGGCTGTGCTTCAACGCTCGATATCGGATCTTGAGTATGTGCCTACACCAATCCAGAAGAAAGTAACTCAAGAACACTTCTGCAAAGAGAAGTCGTGATGAGGGATGA
Source organism: Aureobasidium vineae (assembly GCA_903819635.1). NCBI lineage: Eukaryota > Fungi > Ascomycota > Dothideomycetes > Dothideales > Saccotheciaceae > Aureobasidium > Aureobasidium vineae. The sequence goes on from CAIJEN010000014.1 coordinate 1,156,411, forward strand.
GGTTCACAAACAAGCGGGGTTCCGCATCCTTCGCCGGGCGGCACACATGCACGCGTCTGACGACCTGCAACGAAATGCCCTTAACTCGAAACATGCAAGTAAAGAATGTCGACTAATTACGCTTATGCGGATGAGAGGTACCCTCTACTAAGAATAGCGTGAGTGGATGTCCTAAGAAAGAAAAAGTTGATTATGTCCGTTAATTAGTATATTTAGGCCTTGAGTAGCGTGAGATGGATGCTGCCGTTATCCAGGTATACATGCGTTCTTGACTGAACATTCTGCATTGCAGAGAAATTGCATACCAGACCGAAGGTAGCGGTCTGTCAAAACATTAACCAAGGATGATGCAGGATCCTCCACGATCTGCGACCGTAACGCGTCTCATCTTACCGCTGGAGCAGGCCCTGCTTGGAGAGTAACTCGCTCACGATCTGAGTAGTATCAAGGCCCATCAGATGTGTGAGGCGGGGTAAGCTTGTGGCCCAAGCGATTGGTTGGATCAGGCATATGTCCGATGGCCGCAAGAAATTGATCAAGTCAATTTTGTGGATTCCCTAAGCCTGTCGACAAGAAAACGTCTTCCGTGTCCAACGCGAAAAATCCAAAGTTTACAGCTCTTCAACACCAGCAAGCTTCCACACGTCTGGGTGAGGGTCGGACTTTGCAAAGATCTTGGCTGTGTCCAGCTCGTCAGAGTGCAGATGAGCGCCTGCTTCCCTCAGAGCCTCGACATGGTGGGNGAGTCCCGCATGCGCAGCAACAAAGAGAGGTGTTCGTGCATTGCGATTGCGCAGATGAACGCTAGCTCCAAGATTGAGCATCTCCTTCAGCACGTCAACGTTAGGCCCGGTTGCTGCAAGATGNNCTGTGACATTTGTCAGTCGAATCTTCAAATACTGTGCAACCCCTGACTTGGGATTCCTTGGAGAAGAGCCACAACTTACCACAGGCGTATTTCCTGAGTAGTCCACGTCGTTCAGAAGCCAGCGATTCTCACCCCTGACGACGTCTCTTACGCTCAAAGCATCACCGTCTTGGATAGCATAACCCAGCGCAGTCAAGCTCGAAATTTCAGGAGTCAGAGTGCCACTAGTGGGATGTTGGAAGTGTGTCCGTCCCCTCTCCGTCAGCTCACCTCTGAGTGAGTTATGCATCTGTTTGGCCACGTCCTCGGGGGTTGATCCAGGAATCGAGAGTAGGTATGAAAGTTTCGTCAAAGCGGCTTCTGTAGTCATGTCTTGACCAAATACCACGCCTGCTCGTCCAAGGTAGGTTGCTGGAGCGTACAGTGGGCTGACACTGCCGCTGAGACACTGTGTCACATTGACGATGACAATGCCACGCTTGACGGCATCGGCCAAGACTCTAGTCATTGGCGAATCCGGTCCTCCAGNGGTATTACCGGCGCCGAATGTTTCGAGCACCAAGCCTTTGAGTCCTTCCGTACGTAGGAACAAATCTACCATTTCTGGCTTGATACCGGGGAAGATACGAAGACAGGCTACATGAGCGGTATCCAGATTTGAGTGCACTTGGAAGGGATTTACAATCTTTGGCCTGTAGACAAGATCCCAGCTGACGTTCGTTCTCAAACTGCTGATAGTAGCAAGAGGCGGCATGTTCGGGCTGGCGAATCCATTGAAGTCGTCGGCCGAGACTTTGGTCGCGCGGTTACCTCTGAACAGCTTGAAGTTGAAGAACAAGCAAACCTCAGGAATCATGAAATGGCCTGCGATGACCAGAGCGCCTAAAAGGTTATCCTGGGCATCGTTTTGCAGCTGCATCATCGGCGCTTGCGATCCAGTAAGAATGACAGGCTTTCCTAGATTCTGGAGCATGAAGCTGAGAGCACTGCTGGTATAAGCCAGAGAGTCGGTCCCGTGCAAGACAACAAAGCCATCATAGAGCTGGTAGTTTCGCTCGACGGTTCTGGCGATTTGGTCCCAACCTTCGGCATCGATGCTGCTGCTGTCAAGCAATTGGTCAAACTCCAGGACACTGTATCGGACCTGCCGACCATAGGTGCTTGGGGGAGTGCGCAAACTTTGCACAGCTTTGCGGGTGCCTTTTTGGTCTGTCACAATCTCGAGTGGTTCGGGGTATGAGCCGTCGTTGAAAGATGGTCGGGGTGCAAGACCATTCTTCAGAAATCCTTTCCCCTGCAACGAAAAGTTACTCAAACATTCCACTCCATCACAATCAACACCACATACCGGCACAAGTCCGTTTTCAGAAGGTTGCATGCATATCGTACCGCCCGTGATGACGATCAAAACTCTGGCCTCGGGCACTTCCATTTCGACAAATTCCAAGCGCGAGAGTTCGTACAGAGACAGGGCGTAGCACTATATTAGAGAAAGATATGAGATGAAAAGAAAGTCATAGAAGAACACTTTAAGACAATGATCGAAGCCATACGAATGGAAGAGGTTGGAGAAAAAAATGCCAAAACGTGGAGCAAATCTGGAGAATTGACACTAGCGCCTCATTAGGACTAGATCCCGAGGTCTTCTTTGCTCTGATGGGGCCGATCTCGGTCGAAGGAGCGAATCGTCGTCACCTACAGAAGCAGATCAGTTGACATCGATTACCATCCATCAGACATCAACACCACATTCGACTTTATTTGCTTCCACTATTGCCGCATCGACCGCCTCCAGCCTCTACAATCCCTCGGACGTCTTTGACTTTGCTCATCTGTCTTGAGCATTTGTTACTTTGTTCTTCCGTCTTCAAAGCACATGTCCAACGCCACGACTAGATTTCCAATCTGCGGACAAAGACAGAAGGCCGGCTCGTCACGGGAGTCGCGCCATCTAATTCCCCTCCTTAATCATTGACGAGGTAGCTGCTGAAAGATCGTGATGCAACATTCAGGTTCTTTGTACAAGATTCATTGTCGCTGAAATGTCGACTCCCAGATACCCTATATTAACCACATCGCGTAGGGCTATTTTACGACCAATCTTCGTTCTCTTGTACAATTTATCTTCCCCGTCTTCCCTTCGTGAGTCTGCTGGCAGATTCTTTTACAAAAACCAACAAAATACAGTAAGCAACATTTCTATCAGATATTTAACTTCTAGCACATACCATTCCATATCCCTTTTACGTCTTTCCATAACATCAGGATATGTCCGGAAAAAAGAAGCAAGGCCCAGCCCAACCTAAATGTACTGGTTGCGGAAAACAAGGGCACTGGTACTCGAAATGCTGGACCAACCCGCAGCACCAGAACCAAAACCAGAACAACAAGAATAATAACAATAATAACAATAATAACAATAACAACAACAACAAGCATTGTCGCTATTGCGGTGGAAACCATTACGAGGCACAATGTCCAGAGAAGAAACAGGAGACGACCTCTGGAGCTTCCAGCGGATTCCTTATGACTGCTCCTTGGCAGATCTCTCCACCACAACCTGAAGCCTTGTGGTGCAAGTGGTGCAACTCCCTTCACCATAGCACCGCTAGCTGTATGGACTTTAGTGTTCAGATCAAGACCAGGACGCTTCCGGACATCAAAGAGAACATCTGCGACAGATGCGCGTACAAGGGACATACCAATGATATGTGTTGCAACCCGTATCCAGCAGAGCAATGTTCTCTTTGTCTACGACCTGGCCACTGTTATCTAGACTGTGTGCGACGCAACGAGCCTGGAGTGCGCGAGTATCTTACATCTCTCCCTTCACGTCAGTTAGATCCGGTTGTGAAGAAAGATGAACCGAGTCATGCCATGAGCAGCACAGTCTCGACATTCAAGAGAAAGAGAGAGGCACTCGATCAAGGTCAGAAAGCCTGCAACGATTTCATTGCCAATCTTGTGGATGCTACCAGTCAAAAGACAACCGAGGATGTGATCCCTGTCAGATCTGATGAATTGTTCAACATGACGAATGGGCTTACAAAGTGGAAGCCAGGCGAAGATTACAACCTCTGGGGCAAAGATCTCACGGAAACCATCAAAGCGATGAGAATGTATCGTGTCGCTGAGAACGTGTCTTTCTTCCGGATCGCTTATGCTATCCACAGGCTCGAGGCCGGATTCAACATCTGCTGCGCTTATCAAGGATGCAAAGGTAATGCTCTGATTATAACGCCCGAGTTCCAGCCAGTCAACGTCTTCACTCGTAGTGGATACCCTCGTGACCAAGCCGAACATGCCGTGTTTCTGGCATCCAACTGTTGCCATGAGTTTACCGCTTTCCAATGGAGACGATCCCGCGTCGAGGAAGGAGACTTGACACCACTTTACCTACTCCAGCAAGCCCACTCCAACCCCATTCTTAACCAGTTCACTCAACTCAAGGCTGGTATCACCACCCGAGACCTCGATCTGGAGTATGATGCCATGCTAGAACTGGAGAAACAGCGCCAAGCTGTTGATGCTGAACAGAAAAAGTTCCTCGAGGAATCCCGAAAACTTAGATATAAGGAGACAGCACTCATTGACGTCGCGTATGAAATTCGTGCACAGTTCGCTGCTCAAGCTCAGGCTCAGGCTGAGGTATCGAGCCAAGCCACAGACTCCCCTTCTTACAACCACTCTGGTCGATCTTCTGGCCCTCATGGTGGACCTCCTGCTGGTCCCCCTTCGTACCCCCTGCCGGCTCGCTCGCTGTACACACCCAGACTTCTGATCAAATCATAGACCTTCCTGCTGGCTCGCCTATGGACTGGGATCAACCTTCACCAAAACGTTACAAGTCTGAAGGCTACAATCCTGAACACTACAGTCCTAAACGATCCAACCCTGAACGCAACAATCCTTATCCCAGCCCGCCTCCAGAGGCTCACGGAGCAGGAAAGGGTCCTCGGAACAATCAACACACCCACAAGAGTTATGGAAAGGGCCATGGCTTCACCGGCGGTAGAAGTGGAGGTCCAGGTGGCAAAGGTAAAGGTGGTGGTCGTGGGGGTGGGAAGCCACCAGCCGGCGGCCGATCTGGCGGTCCATCTCATGGCCCTACTGGAGGTGCATCCGGCGGCTCAACTGGTAGAGGCGGTTTCGACGACGAAGTCAACTAGATTCTTTGGTGATGAAAACTGTAATCAAATCACTATTACTCGTGTTCTGTTATCTTCAACGACGTGAGATTTGTCGACGCTAAGCCATCAAAACAGAAGAGATTTTCCATAACGTAACGAGGCCGTAAACCAAAGCTTGATCTATGTACTGTAATCCACATATCCAGCCACGTATCAGAGTATCTTTAAACAGAAACTCTGGGCTTTCTGTCATGGTACTCATACTCTTCTTCGTGCCTAAACTCCTGACTGATGACAATACCCTCTTCTCTGACCAAATCCTTCATGCTGTCGCTCTCTTCGGCAGCGGTGGTAATGACTCTGGTCTGGTTCTTGCTCTTATTCTGAGAGTGCATGTTGTAAGATTCGCAGTTCTGGTAGTCACCGGTTCTCTTGCCGGTGCGGCGTCCGGAGACGGATGCCATCCACTTGAAGCGCACGAAGAGGGGCTTCAAGCTGGGGACACTGCCGATGGTGATGGCAATGAGATCTTCGATAATGGACCAAATCATGAGGTCGGAGAAACCCCAAACGTAGTCGACGGGGGCAAGNNGGAAGCGGTTGAAGTAGAAGGCGCGGACGACTGTAGCGGCACTAGCNNACTATTGGAGATCGTTAGTCGGTTGTCAAAGAAGAGTCTTCAGGATAGACACTTACAGGAAACCGAGACTCAGGATAGCGGCCAGACCGAACTTGAGCTTCTTGTCCATCTGTAGGTTCCAGAGAATGACAAAGGGAAGGATAGAGCATGAAAAGTCGGTGATGCAGCTCGACACTGTGGTATAGACAGCCACGTACTTGATCACGTAAGGTGCAGCACATTTGCCAATACCCGTCCAGGAAGCCGAGAGAGGAACACAGATGGCCAAACAGGCGACCATGGTGACGAAACCGCAGCAGAAGGAGAGAAAGATGATGAAGTAAAGGAACTGGCGGATGCTCTTGTTGGTAGCGATGCGCAGGAGAGCAAAACAAATGCTGCTCTTGACAAAGATGAGAGAGGTGAGGTAGAAGCATTGGAACATGACAATGGCATGTCTCGCGTTGACAAGCTCTTCTGCGGTCAAGTAGATGTCTCTCACGCCAATGCCTGTATGGCATCCATACATGACGACGACGCAGGTACCGAAGAATANATATCTGCCTTTTGTGAGCAATTGCACACTCGCATGGTCATCAATAGACAAGACACATACCTGACCGATCACCATCGACCAATCATCGAGACCGAAGCCTCGGATGGATGTACGAACGACACATCTGACTGCAATGACAAGAGTCGTGACGAGCAAGCTCACCAGAGCAATAACAAAGGTAGACAGCTGCTTTCCCTGCATGGTTTTTTATATTGGATGATCGTCCGGTCCGCACACGAGGCAAAGAAGAAGGAGCATGCTGGGTCGGTGGGACCTGCATCTAATATACGCTGTACTCTTTTCACCTATTCCCTATCGCATGGTCATGGAGAAGATCGAGACTTCTTCGGCGAATGACTCGGTATGACAGATCTTCGTTTCAGAGTCAGGTAGGCCCGGTGGTAGAATCGTTAGGCTTTAACGGGTTCTCGTCAAAAATTGCTGCGCCGTAGAGTTAAACTCAAGCCACGAGGTCTACCATGCAGTAGACGTCAGCAAACATGCTTCCAACTATCAAGCTTCCACTGCAGGGTAAAGGATTCGAAACAACCAAGAAGATGGAAGGCGCAATCCAAACGACCTAGATCCTACAACTTTCCCTTGGCCGCTCTTCCTTCCTTCTGGCTGCTACTTACAAGTCACTTCCGCAAAGCTGTCCCCTTTCGCTCGTACGCACCACAGGTCCACAGCTAGCGAGGCAAACCCTAGAGAAACCCTAAGTCATTGACACACTAGTCATCGATGCGAAAGGCGCGGACCTCTCAGGCAATTGTTTGGACACTTGGCAATGGACCTCGAAGAAAACGGCACCAGCTGGATGTCATTCCATCGAACAAATCTAGAAAAACTCAGATGTCAGTACTTTCGAATCATGCCAACGGCGCGAACAACCTAGTAATCTTGAAGGCCCATGAGTCGTGGGCACAACTTTAACATGACCGTTAGATCTGCAACTTCTCCATCAGCCAAAGCTTTGCAACTTCTGGCGATCGTCCCGCAACAACTTTGAGTAATGCGTATGCTGTTTAGCATACAATGAGATTTTGGTCAGATATGCATGTAAGGACGATTGACAAAACAAGGACTCTCTTGTGAAGTGTCATGCAGACTCACCAGATTTCGCATAGGGATGGAGTCGCTACAACCACCCTCGCACCTCAAGCGAAGAGACATTTCTGTTCCGCGGACATGAGCACGTGGCTGAGCTACAGCTTGCTAAGTACTGGCGGATCGCGGGGTACACACACAGAATACGCACGAGACACTCGGACCTTTCGAAGAACAAAACCAGGTACCACGGCGGCGAGACGTGCCCGTTGACTCGTTGAGCGGTAAGTATTGGCTGTTTTGCAATCATCGGGAATACCACGTCGTAGACAGATGCTCGTTGAAGCAACTTCAAATCTGAGCCTGGTTTTCGATTTCAGCGGGCATCCTATGTTCAGATGATCGTTGATACTGAATGTTGGGAGCCAACCTAGTGGCGATAGACAACATCATCTCATGATTCGCAGGTGCTCGAACAAGCATGAGTGAAGCTAACGCCCGTAGAATCATGCATAGCAGTGGCCAAAGAAAAGTGCGAGGAAGAAGTCAGGTAGTGGAGAGCCATACGAAAGAATAGGAGCAATCTGGAAAGTGGCCGAGGGAAAGACAGTGGTGGTATNNTAAAAGGCGANNAAGCAAAGGTATAGTGGAATCATTACATCTCGTCCTCGCCGTATTGTCAGCCAGCAGCGGTACTGTCGCTCGCATGACTGTCTGTATCGTAAAGTCGTTGCTTTCGCATATCTCCGTATTCGTGTTCCTCCGCAATACTGTATCTTTAGAAAATCTCACTATCATCATCAAACGAATCTGTCCTNNCCGAATCAGCTCCATCCACGCTTTGTCCCTTCCTGGGTGTCTGAGCTAGTTGTCGTCACTCCAAACACCACATCGGGTCTAGTCTGTAGGAGCAACGCAGCAACAGACACCATTCAGCTCGCCAACGTGATATTTTTTCTTGTAATATGTGAAGTTGAAGGAAAAGGTCAGAAACAACAAAAATCACGAACCATAACTCTTACTCGAAGGTACTGGCTTCCTTCTTACAGTACCAGAGGTTTGCTCTTGCTGAGTCTCGTCATTGGCACCGCTGGGAGCACGCGAGCCCATCGGTCTCGGTCCGGTGATTTTGCGAGTTGGACTAAGCTGGCTAGCTATTCTAGGACTAGCTGTCGGCTCAGGTGAACGNNCTGATAACATTGGGGTCAGCCAAGCACATCAATACTTCGATCGAGTACTTACATGTCCACGGTCTGTTTCCAACGAGTATCTCACTTCTTCAATAGGCTCAAGCAGGTGTCCCGAACCAAGTGGGGTCGAATAGTACATCTGGCGAGGCTTCTGCGGTGCTTGCTGTCGCTGTTCCTTTGGTGGCTCTACCTCAACTCTAGGTGCGGCCTTCTGTTTGCTTTCAGGAACCAGAGGACCGTTGTCCTTCCCGGAAGGGATCCCGCTGAGTTTGTTGGTTCGTGCCAGAGAAAGCGAGGNGTTCGATCCCCATTGCAAAGGATCAAAATCGCTATCCACGGTGCGCTGAGAAAGGTCACTGCTTGTTCCTGTCTCAAAATGATCAGGTCCACTGAATGTTCGAGCTTCGTTTTCGAGGTTTGTCTGATGGCGGTGCGTTGGTCCTGGTCGAGGTTGAGGATGCTGCAGAAGCAAAGAATCACGATGAGCCGAGTATTTGGGATCGTCGAAGTCATCAACTTCATCATCGCCCGGAAGGATAATAGGAATGTTGTCGAGCTGAGAACCTGTCTCAGAAGGGATAAGTGGCGATGGGGTTCGCGTCAGATCACTAAGCCCGCTGCGGACGCTTCTGTTGTCAGGCAAGTACTCTCTGGTTACCTGATCTTTGGCCAGCGACTGGGTCGATCGAAGCCGATCTTCCGACTGCAGTGCATAGCCGTTGTCGTAGTAGCCCGCACCATTGGAACTCAAGCTCTCGACACTGCTAGAGGCATCGGTGTACTGGCTTCGACGTTTTCCATTGACATCTGAATTCTCGAGATATGAGGAGGTCGTCGTCTTGGACCAGCGAGAGATCTTGGGGATTCCAAAAACAGATTGCTTGCGCTGCTTCTCAGGGGTGCTGTTACCAGTTTGGGCATCGAACGGACTGTGTCGTTGTTGCACAGGGGTCTTAGTAGAATCAAAAGATCCGGATCTACGATTGAATGACTCTTGTGTCGGGGTCAGGAGCCTTTCGTTGTTTTCGAATTGGTTGTCGAGAACATGAGTCTCATGCTGCTCCAAGAAGGATCTGCCATCATTACTCTCTTCTTCCAAGACTGTGCTGACACGATTGATCGAGTCTCTACGGCCATTGTATCCAGAGTGAAAGTACCTCTCCTGTGGGGAAGTTGTCTTCTCCTGGGGAGAAGGAAACGATGCATTACCAGAATGGTTGGACAGACGACCGGAGTGGTTGGGGGTTGATGAAGTACCAGCTTGTCCCTCGGGCTCGTATCCAGAGTCGCGTCCATAATATGCCCGGTCCTCATACGAGTCGAAGCTACTGCCACGGAGTGACATGGGTGGTCGATCGCCTTGCGTTAGCTTGAGATCCTCTACGTCTCCAAGTATCTGATTCAACATGTCTTCAATCTTAGACAAGTCGTTTGAGCCTCTCTTGCTCAGTCCTTTGAGTGCGCGCTTGAAGACGTTCTTGCGTTTCATCGGGAGATCCTCTTCGTTGTAGGTGCCATGAACCGTTCGAGGTAAGGCAGGCGGCTGAGGTCGAGGACCACCGAGCACCTTCTTGACTGTATACTCGGCATCGCGATCCGTATTTTCCATGATCTTGCGATCCTGCTCGGCGATAAATCTCTTCATTTCCTCGAATTCGTGACGCATCTCGGCAGCACTGCGCACCAGTGTAACAAGAATTTCTGTATCCCTTGCATTGCGATGCGCGTCTCGAACTGTAAGGTGGTCCATCAACGCAACCACATCCTTGGATTGGATTGTGTCAATTCCTCTGCCAGTAGCGCTGTCGTAGAGCGGGGAAGACATGCCATGAGAATTGCCACTCAAGTGCCGACTGTGTTTCCCGGCGAATGCTTCTTCCTGCTCTTCCTCGACGTCGTGTTCTTCAGACCGGGCTTTGGCGTAAGTCTTGTGGCCTCTGGGGGTGGAGGCTCCGTTGGAACGAGCGTAGGCCGCAGATGCGTACCCCTCGTCTCCAAAATGAACAGGAGAGGCTGTTCCTGCACGGCCCACATGGATAGCCTGAGCTTGCCGAACATCTGGAGTCGTCTCACGAGAGGCATAGTCTTCGATCACTGCCTGGTTTGCCGAGAGATGCTTGTCTGAGCTGTGTCGATCCAGAATTTTGTCCGCCGCGAAAGCACCAGCAGCGATGCCGGCTCCCAATTTGACTTTTTCCTTCATCGAGAAACTGTGCTCTGAAATACTATCGTGTCGCACGGCCTCTCTCTCCGGACTGTTTGAGAATGAAGGGAGAAAATTGAGGCGTCCATCGCTTGAGCCAGGTCCTTGGATCTCTGGAGGATTTGTACTCAAGTCAGACTCAGAGTCAATTCCATGTCCAATCTCAGGCAGGGGATCATTAGCATCAGGAATGCCATGAGCGCTTAAGCGGACAGGGGGNNGAGAGTCTGCGTGCGTGCGTTCCTCGTGGAAAGTCTCGCTCTGGCGAGGAGAGTTTGTGGGTTGTGCAGAGGAGCCCCGGTTGGATAGAGCCAAAGCATTTTCACGTAATGCACTCCATCGGTGCTGCGTTGGGTATTGCATCTTCGAGTCCGTACTTTGAGGTTCCATTGACTGATGATGAAGCTCCTCACGCACGCCATCATCCATTCGCTCACGGTAACGAATGTCTTCCAAATTGCTCGGGCTTGCTTGGGATGATTGAATACTAGTACTAACTGTAGAAGGGTCAATCAGAGAGGCGACGGCAGATTCGACGCCATGTGGCAGGTGTGTGTACTGGGNGGTCGCAGCAACTCCCTTGACGTCACGTTCCGGACTCTGTTCGCTAGATAGGTAGCTGCCTTCGGTGTACTGGGTCAGACGGCGCTCATCGAGTGTCTCAGGAATGGTGCTTGCGAGAGATTTGCGATACTCCTCGTTCTTCTCATGCTCCTGTTGAAACCATTCTTCCAGCTCGCTACGCTCTTCAGCCTCATCGTACACTTGTGCAGGTGACTGAGAGGCTCTAATAATGTCGAAGCTTTTCTTCTGAACACTCGGAGAAGTCGGCGCTGAAACAGGAGACATAGCGTTCCGCTGCCGTTCCTCGAAACCAGCGGATAGCTCGGAGACTCTACTGCGAGGTCGCAGACCATGGGGGACCAAAGGGTCATTGAGACTATCTCTGAGAGTGGAAACGCTCTGCGTGGGGCTCGAGTCATGTTTACCAGTTTCATAATATTGATGAACGGTCTCGATGCCGCCCAAGCCAGCTGCGGCTAATGCTGCCGTCTTGGCTTTTGTTGAGATGGATTGAACACCGGCATCGTATTCTTCCGTCAGGGAGTGGCCGCTCTTAATCGACTCCAGAGGCCGAGGCGAGCGAGCTCCTTTTCCTTTGGGAGTCGTAGATGCTGGTGACAAGGAGCCACGAAGCGAGCCTCGTCGAACCTCACGGACTGGAGTTTGACGTTCCGTAAGGGAAGCAGATTGAGGACGCTCAGTCGATGCTGTGAGAATGGATTGACGGGTTACTTCCGAGTCATTCATGGCCGATGCGCCAGTCCAGGGCATAGGGGNGATATCTTCTTTGCGATATGTCTTCTCGGTCTCAGCTAGACTTGTTGAATCGCTGCGACTTGTTCGTCCTTTGCGCTTCTTGCGACGTTCACGGCTAACATTGTCCTGAGAGTCATGACGACGAAGGGCTGCAGCAGTAAGAACACCACTAGCGATACCAGCAGCGGCAGCCTCTTTGATGTGATGAGACTCCTTGTCTTTGCTTGACCTGCTGTGTAGAGACTCTTCTCTTGTCGAAGTGCGCGAAGAACGACGTTCACGACGAGGGCGTTCGGATTCTGTGCGACTGGACCGACGAGTTTNTTCGCGACGCTCATAGTCTCCTCGGGAGAGCACCTCGCCAGGATCGTCATCGTAGCGGTTGAGTACGACCTTGGGTTTAGCGTTAACTGAGGGTGAGCTTGCAGACTTGGAGTGACGCCGATCCAGCTCGTCATCAGTATATGAGCCCTGTGAGGAGCGTCGCTGTTCATTCTTCAGTTGAGTGATTTCGGGTAGGATTAGGCGGCGAACAGTATCCTCAACCATCTGCAGAAGCTTCGGGTTGTTCAATGACACCTTTGAGGTTGTGCCAGAAGCGTATGAAAGGTTGCTAGGGGAAAGATTCGAAGACAATATAGATGATTCGGCGGCGCTAGCGAGGTCGTCCTCGCGTGTAGAGCGGGATGAGCGGCGGCGGCGTTCTTTGGTTGGTTTAGTATCGGGCTCATACTCAACAGAATCCCCACGCTGGCGCTGCATCAACTTCTCGATGACTTTCTGCTTGATGCGCTCGTGGCTGGCGCTGCGTGCTCGGTCTTGTACAGGCAGGTCCAGAAGACTCTGGCTACGGCTCGCCTCCTCAGATGCATCTTGGGCCACAGCCGAGATATGAGAAGGCTCTAGTAAGCTGTCAGGAGGCATTGATGAGACGTCCGAGGTGGTAGAAAGGTAGTGTAAGTCGCGGGATTCACGGCCCTGTTTCAGGCTCGATAAGTCGCTATTGTTGAGAATCTCGACCTCGACCGGAGGGATGGCCGAAAGGTTACTTCCCGACGAGTGACTAACCTCGGTGGCTTCGATTGGCGCGGCTTTGTCAGGCGACTTGGAACCCAGAGAGATGCGGCGTGTATATGATGGCTTTTTGTCACGACCGATGCCTGTAATCTGAACAGAATCCGACGTCTTTGATTTGCGGTGAGCCGAGGGAGTAACCTTGACGCGAACACTGGGTCGGTTCTTTGCCTTGTCGCCTTTGGTGGCTTCGAAGTACTCGATCAGCAGTGAAGTCTGGGATTTGTTGCGACCGTGGCGGAGGCGTGGGCCTTCTTTGGATGTGAGTTTGTGTGTCGAGATGGTGATGGGACTGCCGTCTTCGGGGATTGAGTAGGAGGTCTGGTCGGTACGGCGCGAGACGTTGGTGGCCACATCGGTGTCGTCGACGTCGGTGGGTTCAGTAGGTGCAGGCAGTGGTGGTCGTTGGTGAGCTTCGACACCCATGGCGGCGGCGATTGCTCAGCGGGATTTACGTGATCGAGGATGCGACTTTCATTGCAGCCCGACGGGTGATGAGTGGTCGTGATGGTCTGAGACGCTGCCAATCCGAGTGCGCGAATGCGTCGTTCCCTAGACTCCAGCCGCAACTGCTTAGATGAAGGCCTGTCGATGTTTGTGAGGCGCTCGAGATGCGACAAACAGTCAAGGATGTCGAGGTCGAGAGGTCTGCCGCGAGCAGAGGTGTTTGATTGCTACCCACCACCAATCAGCAAACGACGCAATAAACCATGGCCATGGCCTTTTGTGATAAAGTCGGCACCTTTTTGTGGAGAATGTTGATATGGACCGTTAGATAGTCGGCTGCTTCCCGACGCGCCGTCGAGAGCTTGTTTTTGGCAGCTGCAAATGCTCGACTTGTTATCTTCAATGCTGGCAAGTTTGCAGTGACGTGCAACGATGCAGGATGGCAGGAGCAGGATCCAAGCACGCTGGCTGCAACTGCGGCAGGATTGGTCGACTCAGAAGCAAGATGCTGCTCACAAGCGACCTTTGAACAGAATCGAGTGGTCCGTTTGGTAGACTTTGCACGCTATGCGCTTCCCGCACTTCCGCTGCCGGGTCAACGCTCACGCGTGGGTCGCAGCCTGTTCGCTCTTCTCTTTTTGCTGCTCCATACCCTGTCAATCCTCCTTCCCGACTCTGTTCGTGCTCCACTGCGCCTCGCCACAACTCACTATTGTCTTTGTTCGACTCTCCAGAACTCGTGCGCACCATTGCACCGCGCACGATGTGCGATGCACATGTAACCCAACCTAATCTTCTCTGTTCGTCACCGCACTTGATCGGCGCATACGCCCTGCCCTGGTTGGCTGTTACCCGCTCCCAACCTCTTCCACTGGTGCCAACTCACCAAGGCCGTGTCATTGGACATGTAGCAATCATTATGTGGCTGGCCGTGTGGGTGTGACCGTGTGCCACTTACTCGACTTCCTGTTTGATCGTGTTGTTGGTCTTTCCACCAATCTATATCCCAGCCTCTGATTTAATACTTGCAACCTGGATCCGCCATCGGGAACTTGCTTTACCATGTACATTGCAGGACTCAACATCTGCCTTGGCGTCCCGCAGGTCTCAACATGAAATACAACAACTTGGTGCAAATATGTCAACACATTTGGTTCAACTGTTCGCTCCTCGACGATGCCTGCTTAAACTATCAAAGTCGATGCAATCATTATTCTTATGCATGCCACTCTGAGTCTGGTTGTCGCGTCTCGAAGTGGTTTAATAACCTCTAAATTTTCGGTCGACGAGCGCTCGCCTTGTGTTCGTCAACTTTCTAGATGTTTCAGAGTGCACATCTTTACTGGCGGTACTGGCAGCTGCTTATTTCCGCTCTTCCAGTAGTGCATTGGAGGAGCATGGAGTAGGTGTTCAAAGCATCCTCCTCGTGGCAAAAGACAGCCACAACCTCACTATCGACCGCTCTCCCACACTAACATTTAATGTCATTATGTGCTATAAAGACGCAGAGTCACTTTCCGGATAAATATGTGGCCATAGAGATGCCGAAGGATAACCTTCTCTCCGTGGATCTCACAGTTTCATGGACAGTTTTGTGCATTTCCATAGCTACACTGTGACTGTGTTTATCACGAGGGAGGATAGAGCTTCATCACGAACATCTTCTACAGAGCCCAAGGCTTCTGGCGTCTTGACATCCTACGGAGTCACCTAGCTTTTCTGGTTTTGAGGTGCGGCTTGACTGGTCCCTTAGAGACTGTCTGTTGCTAAGCATCCCTCGCTTGTTTTGACACAATCTTTCTGATCTTCACCCCACATTTCCTCCCTCCACCTCTCCGCAAAATGGTTGATACAAATTTTTGACACCATCAATTGGGACGTGCCCGCCCGCAGACCACTCGACTGCACAGATTGGACGTACAGTGTTGGAATTGAACAGACTTGATGGGCACCTAAATATTGCTGCCATCGTGTCCACTTCCCGACTCTTCAATCCTGAACAAAACAACGACCCTAACTTACCCCTCAATATGCATCGGCGTATGCCCACACTACCGAGGGCATTGATTTTAGGTTCGGGTTGAAGATCAAGATCACTGTGCCCTGATGGTCGAGGAACATCGAGCGGAACTACAAGAACACGGCCAATGCCATGCAATGCTCTGTAGACCAGAGAGCCTACCATAATCAACTTCCTCGTTCTGTGCTTCGCACTTCTGTGCACTCTCGCAGCAGCTTTCCCCAAGCAGAGTGTCAAAACTTCGCGTAGCACCAGCAGCACTAGCACGTATACACTTGTTGCCAGTACGAGTGCCAAAGGTGCATTGCCCTGGACTACCTCTGTATGAAAACTCGCCAACATGATCCAACGGTTATACTGACGAAAACACAAGGCTCAATCAGCTTCGACTTGTGCTTCAGCAAGCTTCACACCTCGCTACAGTTCATTCAGCTATACTCAAGTTAGCAGCAATCGCTATGCAACTCCTATCTCCGCTCCGGTCACATTCGCAAGTGCTTTTGCTCCTGCTTACTCCAAGGCAAAGTCGCTACTGTCTTCGAATGTCACATACACGACTTACGCGCTGAACCCCAAGGCCACCACTAGTAACGACGGCAAGTATGGGCAATCTGCATATGCAAGTCTTTGGGCTGGATACACTTACAACCGAACTGTTCCATTCACTACAGCGCTATCGCCTACACCTGTGGCTACCAGCGAACTTGTCTACCCTCCAGCTCTCTATTCTGCCTGCCCTGACGCAGATGCGTGTCTTGACTGCTACAAATTCGACAAGAACTTCATCTGGGGTGTTGCCGGAAGTGCGTGGCAGATCGGGGGTGCAGTCAACGTCATTGGAGCATTGGCATGGAGCTTTGTTGACAACAACGAGTTTGGATCTTACGAGAACCAATATGGTCTTCAGACTGTCAACAGGACGAGTGGAAAATTTGAGAGACACTACAAGAGAAGTTTCTTTGATTATGTCGACTTCTTCCACAAGTATGTCGCAGCATAGATAGCACTTGAAATGGACCATCTCCTCTAAATAGATCATCTCCTCTGAATTGACCCATATACATTGAGAGTATGTGCGTTCACATAGCTTAGAATGTGCACTGTGTTGCTACGAGACAGAGGCCAAACCTGGAAATCTGATTGACCCTGATGTTGACTGTGCTGGAGATGTGAAGAAATGTGAAGAGGGGTCTTGGTCGGAAGTCGGCTTGCAGCTCAAAAACTATACCGGTTTAGGAATGATTAGAGAGGCTCGGCTGTTCGGCATGGGTTCTTGGTTTTGAGTGAAGTCCGCTCAATTTTCGAAGAGCCGAAACGGCCTGACTATGGGCGAGAGCTCGAAAAGACATGTAGCTATGGCTCACTGGACTCTGTCTCTCTACAGACCTTCACGCGTCTTGTTGCGTGAAATCACCGTCGACGTCGCCAGACTGCCGCCATAACGGTTGCTCGGAGAAAGGCGAGCATAACGCCGATACGCCATGGGCTCACACGACCAGCACTCGGAAGACGTCAAGTCGACGAGTTCTGATACACACTCGATACACTCCATCCCGGTGCCAGATCGACCAGAAGTCGAGTCGATCTCTGCACCTCTGCCCACAACCGACGGAATACACCCTGTACCAAGCCCGGATCTCGAAGATGCATCGTCTCTCGAGAAACAAGCCACGGCCTCGATAGCCAGCGAAGACATCGACCCCATATTCGTTCCCAAAGGCCAGAGAAGAGGGCTACTGGCTCGTGTGGCCATCATTGCCGAAGTCGAGGACCCCAAACACTATGCTCGTAGGACAAAGTGGTTCATTACCTTTGTGGTCGCAGTAGCAGGCGCTGCAGCTCCAATGGGCAGTGGCATTATCTTGCCTGCCCTGTCACAGATCGACCGTGAATTCAATTCTTCATCCACAGTCACCAACCTCTCGGTCGCTTTGTACATGTTGAGTATGAGTGTCTTTCCCCTCTGGTGGTCAAGCTTCTCAGAGACCCTTGGACGAAGGACTATCTATCTGGCTTCTTTCTTCTTGTTTTTGATCTTCAACATTTTGAGCGCTGTCAGTGTCAACATTGCCATGTTCATTGTCATGCGTGTTCTTTCTGGAGGTGCTGCTGCGTCAGTGCAAGCTGTGGGTGCTGGAACAATTGCCGATGTATGGGAAGTCAGAGAACGCGGCAATGCCATGTCTATGTTTTACCTCGGCCCTCTGTGTGGGCCCTTGTTGGCCCCTATTATCGGAGGAGCCTTGACCCAAGGACTTGGATGGAGGAGCTGTATGTGGTTTACCACAATCTACGGTGCACTTCTCTGGTTCTTCCTCCTCTTCTTTCTGCCAGAAACGCTAAAGGACACCGTTCCTGCCTCAGTCATCGCGGCTTCCTCGGAGAAGGACACTAGTACAAGACCAACTCTTTCACGCACCAGCACACGACAAAGCGTGACTCTGAAATCAAAACGCTACGTTGCCATCATCCGCCGCTGGTTCGTTGACCCTTTGGCCATCATCCTCAATCTGCGCATCCCGGCCGTGGCACTCGTCGTCTACTACGCCAGTATCACTTTTGGCTCCCTTTACGTCCTCAACATCTCTGTTCAGCAAACCTTTGACTCTGAACCCTACGGCTTCTCCACCATCATCGTAGGTCTCCTCTACATTCCAAACTCGCTAGGCTACTTTCTCGCTTCCTTGTTCGGCGGCAAATGGGTCGACAGAATCATGGCTCGCGAAGCAAAGAAGGCAAATCGCTACGATGAGCACGGTCACCTTATCTACCGCCCCGAAGACCGCTTGCGAGAGAACGCATGGCTGGGTGCTATCATGTTTCCTCTTGCACTGATCTGGTATGGCTGGACCGCTCGCTATGGCACCATCTGGATAGTCCCCATGATCGCAAATTTCTTCTTCGGCATAGGGAGTATGCTGATTTTCTCTGTCGCCACCACCATGCTCACCGAATTCATGCCCAATAAAGCCAGTCATGGCATTGCGTTGAACAATTTCGTGCGCAATATCTTTTCCTGTGTGGGATCACTCGTCGCCAGTCCCTTGATCGATTGGTGTGGAGATGGATGGTTGTTTACGGTTATTGGGATTTGGTGTTTGGTTTCTGGTATCTTGGTCATCTGGAGTATGAGGAGGTTTGGTGAGGGGTGGAGGGTTAGGGCTGCTGAGTTGATGGTTTGATTGCACTTTATGAGAGGAAGATTTCAGATGCTTTTACATGTCTGCGGTTTTAGCGATGGGTTTTGCTGGAGTTTGGGACTGAGGGTGTTTTCGCCTTGCTGTGCGAGGTAGATGGTAGTCTATACTTTGTAGATAGGGCCATATCGAATGTTGCTTCTGCACTTGACCATCTTGTCTATCCTTGAGATGACACGGGCTGATTTTGACAATTACCAAACGGACATTTGATCGACTAAATTCATGGGTAACCTCGAAATGCATGCATCACTTCAAGAAAGGTGAGATGGTGGAAGGCAAAGTTGTATTCGAATTGTGTTCCAACCACCAAAAAGTACTGCCACATATACCACTCCAACAAGAATGCGAAACACTCCACAATCCACCTAATCATCAAACGAAATCTTCTTACCCGCAGCCTCGACAATAGCAGCAGAAGCTCTCGGCGCATTCGCCAACGCATTACCCGGTCTAATCTTTCTGGCGTCAAACTTCTTTCTGCGCATTTCTTGTCTGGCGTCTGCATCACCCTTGGGTCTGGATCTCTTTTGAGTTCTCTCTTCTGCTGCTCCTCCGTCGACTTCGGTGATGGGTGCTGCGTCTGAGATGTGTGACTCTGTGGCGGGTCTTTCCTTGCCGAAGCGCTTCTTGTAGCGGGTGCTGGCGTCTTCTGCGAATTCGCAGCGGAGGGGGCGGCCGTGTAGGCGGTTGATGAACCATTTGCGTTTGTTTTGCTTCTTTGGCTTTTTTGTTGATTTCTTGGTTTCCTTTTTCTTTTCCGTTGCGTCTTCGTCGTCGCTGTCGGAGTCTGAGCCTGAGCCTGAGGCCTCCTTTTCTTCTTTCTCTTTCTCTTCTTCTTCTTCTTCCTCTTCTTCTTCTTCTTCTTCTTCTTCTTCTTCTTCTTCGTCGTCGCTGGCTTCGTCGAATTTCCAGATGAAGCCTCGGACGGCGGACTCTGCGGCTTCGAGGTCGGCGAATCGAACCCAGGCGTATCCCTTGCACTTTCCGGTGTCTTGGAAGGTTGCCATGAAGACGTCTTCCAGCTCTCCGGCTTGGGCAAAGTGGGTTTCCAAATCATCTCTGGTGACGTCAAAGTTGAGGTTTCCGACAAAGACACGCTTGCTGGNGGGCATGACGGGCTTGCCATTGGGGCCAATCTTGTTGGGGGCTGCACTTCCTGCTGCAACGGCTTCGCTCGAGTCTGCGTTGCCGGCGAGGGCGTTTACTGTAGCGGTTGCTTGGGCGGGACGGCCTTCGAAACTCTTTGCGTTCTTGATGAGGACTTTGCGGCCGCTGACGAGGGTCTCGGACATGGCGATGGCCTTGTTGAGGGATTCCTCGGTAGCGAAGTCGACGTAGGCGAAACCCTTGTTCGAAGGCTTGGTGCGGCCGGGCTNGGNGGGACCCTGAGGAACAGGCATATTCAAGCGAGTAATCTCAGCATCGGGGATCTGCGCCTGGCGCGTGAAGAAGACACGCAACATATCCTTGTCGACAGCGAAAGCCAGGTTTCCAATCCAGATACCATAGTCACTGCGCTTCTTTTCCCCATCTGCGGCGGCGGTTGCAGCGGCGGCGGCAGCGGCAGCGCCTTCGGGGTCGTCCTTCGCTCTTTTGGCGGCCTTCTTGGCCTCACGCATTGCCTTCTTGGACGGCGGCTCCGGGGCATTGACGTCGACTTCGATTTCATCTTCGGGCAGGACGACGCGCTTGCGCTTCTTTGTCTTTTCGACCTTGGTGACCTTGGGTTCTTCGGCATCTGAAGAGGCATTTGAGCTTGCGCTCGGGCTGGGATCGCGTGTCTTGCCCATCTTCTGCGTGGTGGTGTTGTATGTGATTTGAACAAAAAAGATGCAAGTTATTTTTACTTTTCCGTTTCAGAAAATTGGCACGTTCAATCTGGGGTAGAAAGTGTGGGGAAAGAAGTGCCAAGAGATATCGCAGTCGGAAGTCGGGAGTCGTCATGCAGCGCGACTGCTCCGACAAGCAAGAGAGCTGTTGAAACGACGCATACCAGCCGACCCAACGCTCCTTCTGTGTATCTACAAGCAGCAAACATGTCAGACCAATCATACGACAACATCCCTCGCGTTGCCTCAGACTCCTCGGACGATCTCGACTCCCTACCCTCGACCTCGGCCAGCACAACCTCCATCTCGCCCTCGGAAGAAGAATGGCAGTCCGATGCCGAAAGAGAATGGAAGGAATCGTTACAGCAGCTCGAGCTGCTTCTCACAATGGTGCTTGTGCCCTACTTGGGCAAGTACTTTGGTCGTAAAGCCGCCTATTGGGGTGAGTTTGGGATACCTAGAACATGCAAAGGATGGACTTTGTTGACATGCAACGAATGACANGGATGGACCAAATACATGGAGTGGAAATACCCTGTACATATCGAGATCACGAATCCCGGCCTCTTCAAGGGTATCGGTGCCGTTGAGGCCGCTGCCTCTCTGTGAGAAGCATTTGAAGAAAGACATGATACACACCAAAACAAAACACTCAAGAGCTCCCGCTCGAGAGCCAGCGCCGCTCGCAAGATTGGTTTACTGGGCACCGGAAATACCAGCCACGACCCGAAGCGCAACACCATAGGTGAAGCGGCCGTCCCAGCCGTCGACATCAGATCCGATGCCTAGCGCCAACGCTAAAGGGTGTTGTGCTCTCATGCCTCCCATCTATCTCGCATGAAATATTGGAGAACAAGTGAGAAGAAAGGGACTCGGAGGCAAGGCCTACACAGCAATGATGAGGCGTGTTAATGGCATAGCATAGCATAGCGTAGGAGAAGGCAGCAGCGAGATACGCTCACGAGAAGATTGACTTCGAAATCCAACCGATCACACTCCGGACCCAGGAAAGCGGATAGTTGTATATAACTGTTGTGTTCTTGAGTGTTGTATATAAAGTGCATGACATTGCTCATTGCTACACTCTCCTCCTCTTAACCTCCTCGGGTTTGTACCTCCCATCAACCATATGCGGACCAGTCGTACATCCTTCCTCATCTCCAGTATTATCGCAACATGTCCATTTGAAGCCTTCGGGATACTCATCTGCAAGATCCAAGTCGATAGTGCCATGGCAGTCTTCGTCCCAATCAGCCCAAAAGTCGCCGTCATCATCGACTTCGAGACTACCTGTGTTGTNTTCCATTATCAACAAACTCTTCGCTTAGAGTAGCAAATATCCAAGCAACCTACCCTCATGGTATCGACAACTATCTTCTCCATTGTCAGTAACATTGAATTCTTCCTTGCAGTGCTCGCACATGGCATAGCGTTGTCTTTNTGCACTCTCACTGCTAACAATCTGCTGGTATGTCTGTTGTGGCTCCTCGGTTGTGAGATCAACGACATTGGTTGCCGAGGAGGAAGCCAGAAGCTCTTGTTCGACTAGAGCTCGCGCTGTGGGTGACGCGTCACAGAGCCTTCTCACAAGACTCTGGAGCCGTGATAATGTGGTGTGGTTGATGGCGTGGTTCAATTCTGGTGATGGCATTGTTGTTTCTTTCTAATATGGTAATTGGTTGGTTGTGAGATGTGACGGAGGAATTGTGGTTTGCGATGGGCTCGGATTGTGGAGGTGGTGCTTCGTGAAAACGACCATCTCTTGCTGTTGCTCTACGCTTCTCAGTATATCGTATCTTTGTCTCATACACAGAATGTGCGAGGGAGATATGTCGAAGTTGAATGTGGTAATAATCAGTTTGCATTTGCAGAGACTCTAATAAGAGGTCGACTGAGTGTAGTTGAGAAAAAGAAAAGCCCATCTACCACAATCCATCAACTGGAAATGACAAAAGAGACCGAAATATCAAATAAAACGCCAGATTACTTTTCTTCCAATACGTCTTCCATCTCCGTATCTCCGTCTTCCCCTTTTCCTTCATCATCATCGTGCAAAACATCCAAGAACAAAAACGCTATCAAAGATAAAACAGTTTGTTTATCGAGCTCGCCCTCGTCGTGCTAAGCAGTCAACAAGACAGTCTTGGGGACAGACAGAGAGGTGCAATCTCTGTTGTTGATTCCACAAGACGAGCGTGTCGAGACAGCTTGCACGAACGCACTAGCCATAGCCCGCCATGTCATGCAAACCTGGGCCACCAACACGGCAGCCGCAATCCTTGTATCATCAAGATCAAGGCTAGCAGAGGTTGCAGGAGCAATGGCTTGTCCGAGCGATCGCTTATGACGGTGACGAAGAGGCTGTAAGCGCGTGGCTGCTGCTTGAGTTGCGGCAGTTAGTCCAGACTTGAGGGGTAGTTGTCGAATCTGTTCGCCCTGCTTGGGCGAGGATTCTTCGCTTCCCTCGAGTCGGGCCTTGGTCTGAGTGACCGAGGTCAGCTTCTCAGGGTCTTCGTGGTGTGCGATCGCAGGGTTGAGCGTCGATGGCGTGCCGGTTGCAGNGAGTCTGCCATGTAGGTCCGGACTAGCAGCCTGAGATCGTAGTTGTAGACTAGCAGGTGTTGTGCGAGTTATACTCGTTGATGACGATGTGCTGGTTGAATCGGCTGATAGACTGGATGGTCGGGCTGCTGATGGTGTTTCTCCGGTAGCAGCAGTCCTTTCGTGATACACGCTTTTAGAGGCGGCGAGCTGTTGGTTCATCGTGCTACTGAGTCCGTGACTGCTTGCTTCGGCAATCGGGGCAGATAGTCGGCCAGTTGCATTGGGCGAGATTGGTGCAAGTCCTGCGGTTGATCTAGCAGGTAGGAGCGTTCTGGCCGTCCTCTGTAGTTCGCTTTCCGCAATTGCAGCTGCTTCAACGTTAGCAAG
This sequence comes from Aureobasidium vineae, assembly GCA_903819635.1. Taxonomy (NCBI): domain Eukaryota; kingdom Fungi; phylum Ascomycota; class Dothideomycetes; order Dothideales; family Saccotheciaceae; genus Aureobasidium; species Aureobasidium vineae. The sequence continues at coordinate 1,179,845 of CAIJEN010000014.1, forward strand.
ATTCTCATGGGGAGAATTAGGCATGAAGTTATGTTTACCTGTGCCGCTGATGCTGCATGAGTTCCCGATATGTTGGTCTCCCGAGGATTTCGTGGGAGACGTAGCATTGTCTTCGGTCACTACGTGGCGTACTCCTGCGCCAGTGTGACTGTTAGGTGTTTGTTGTGAAATTACTCGGCTTAGTCCACTAGTTAGGCCAATACCAGCAATGCCGCTACCAGTGCTTCGACCTTGTAGTGCTTCAGGGCGACGGGCATTCTCGGTCAGTCCGTGAGCCTGTGGAACCAATTGTGGCGCCATCTCGGCGCTGCCAGAAGACATGGTCGATTTCTCAATCGCCGAGCCGCCAAGAGAGAGGGAAGATTGAGGTCCGGTAAGAGTTGCCAAAGGAGAGTACAGGTTACGCAGTTGTGATGGCGACATCATGTCGCCTGGTGTCGAGAGACCCATAGAAGCGCTTTGCTCCTTGCCGTCGAGTCCGTCGGCAGTAGAGAAGGCTGTACGGGAGAAGTCTGAGAACGTACGCCACGTGCGAGTAGGTGTCTGCGTTGTTGTCGGTAAATCGGAGGCCCGTATTTGTTCCGCCGGCTCGTGTATCAGTTCTAGTTGTGGTGTCGGCTGTGGTGAAAGTAGGCCGGTCGAGGCAGGGAATAGTGCTTGTTGGTAGGATGGGGATGATGGCGATGCTTGGGCGAGTAGAGGAGTGTCAATAAGAGTCCAGTCAGCAGTATCGCTCCATGGCCAGGTGGTCTGCTGAGGAACTTGAGTAGTTACAGCAGCGTCGAAGAAGAATCCATCGGTGGCAGGAAGATCGTTGAACATGTTTTGGTTCAGGAACACGAAGGGATCCTCATCGACGACAGAAGGTTCTGCGAGTTGGAAGACGGCTTTCTCGATCTGTTCGACACACGCCGAGTTGATGTTCGATGCTGGTGTCTTGGACTTGATGACCTTGGAAGAGCGAACCTTCTCCATTTCGGGCTGGTTGTGAGAGCACTTTCGCTTACGCTTGCTGCACGAGTCGCAAGCTTTGACGATACGACGCTTGCGGTACTCGAGCTTTTCAGACTCAGTCATCTTCCTGCGTACGCGAGTCTTGGGTTGGGAAGTCGATGACAAGCTAAAGACACCGGTCATCTCCTCAAGACCAGGCTTGGCTTTTTGGGAAGAGCTGGGCTGAGATGAGGAGTTCTGACGGCTCATTGTGGGAGCTTGGGAAGAGGACATTGATGCAGGAGTAGCCAGGTTGAAGAGATCGGGGCTGCTAAGAGTCGAGGTAGTGGATTCCATGGAGGGCCACCAAGGAGATTCGGTAGGAATATCGTAAGAGAGATCGGCTTCCATAGGGATGATAGGGGTCGTCATTTGAGATTGTTCCTCGTTGAGTTCCTGCTTGAGAAATTCGATGACTGCATTTCTCATGCGGTCAGAATGAGTCTTGACGTGAGGGTAGGCGGTTTTCAGAGCGAAGAAGAGTTCGTCAGAACCCTTGGGAGGGCAGAACTCGAGAGCGGTTGGGTCGGCTTGTTCACCAGAGCGGTAGATGAAGTATCCAACCATGGGTATCTGGGTAGACAATGCCATTGCTAAGGTTGATTTTGAATTTTGAATGAAGTTTGAGAATGAAGAAATTTTGATTTCTCTGAAGAATAGAGATAAATGAGTAGAGGGATTATCGCAGTCTGCGGATGATATGGTGGCTATCAAGGCAGCGGTTTTGCGGTTGGTCGCTTCTATTGACAAGACCACGCCGTGCGGTTACGGGTGGTGAGCGAGACTGTCGAAAAGAATGATAGGAAACAAAAGACCAAGAGACTCGAGTCTGGACACGAGCTGGGTAAATACCGTCAGACGAAGGTGCTCCCCGTCGAGTCACCGAAAGGAAGCTAAGCCTTCATCTCCATCCTTCGAGTGCAGAATTGGCCAATCAAGAGCGAACCATCGCGGTGTCCCCAAACAGGAATGGTGTGTCCCAGGCTCTTTAGCAACACTCCCAGCAAGACAGGCCACTAGCCATGGCATTTTTGCGGCTAATCGTGGTGCGGCTACTGGGGGTGTCTCTACTGGTGGAAAGTAGTTGTCGAAGTGTGGGGTACCGTTGGCTTGGAGGCTGACTCACTCGAAAAGAGAAACCAATTGAAATCATTGCTGTCTGCTGCATGTCTGGAGCTGCCGACGTGTAAACTGAACAGACTGCGCCTTGTGAAATCAGACGATACCAGAAGGATGCGCAAATGATCCTTTCTGCCTGCAATCGCGCTTGTGTGGACATAAGCGATGCACTCGGATATGCACGAGCCGGTGGGACGCGACAAACCCGAGGGTTGGCGGGGCATGTTGCGCATACCGAAGACGCGAGCTTTCATGAGACAGTCTTGTAGACTGGAGAGCAGAGGCACGCACAGCGAGTATAAAAAGCAGGAGAGCATGTCTTGCAGCCAAGGACTGTAGCCGCCGACGCTGATGGCAGCGCTTGCGCGCCAGTGGGGCATTGCTCCAATCGCATCGCACAGCGGTCTGCAAGCGTGCTCACAAAGCTACGAGGTAGGGAGTATTTAATAGTTCGAGGCGGTCGCTACTCTGCGGCCTCGATGTAAGTTTTATTCCTGTTCCTGCCCTTCTATTGTCCTTCTTGAATCCTCAGGAAGTGGAAGCTGGATTGAGTAGGTACTATCGTAACACGACGGCAATCGTTCTTGCCTTGGTTGCTAAGGCTGTCGATCGATCATGGCAAACAATCAAGCCCAGTACTTTCCTCGTAAGCCATCATCCGTACAACAGACAGANATGGGTATCGCTAATGAACAATCCCTAGCTCCTCCTCAAGGTAGACTTGTCGGCCAACTACTCACGATAATCATCTAACGTGANCGCGTTTCAGAGCAGCAGAGCTATTTTGCTCCTCCGACCTCACATACACCTCCAACAAATACACAGCACTATCCACCTCCGCCAGCTGCCGATCAACATGACGGCGTAAGGAGCTCCTCCTATTCAGCAGCTCCCCAACCGCAGCCATTACCACAACAGCACTTCGCCCCTCCACCAGAGACCAATCGTTTCTCGTACAACGCTGCTCCACAACCTATTCAGACACAATTCGTCTCTCCTCCGGCATCGCCACCTCCACCTGCTGCCAACGTAGGCACACATGAATANCGAGCCAAGCCCTGTCTCACCACAGCAACAACCCCTACCTTACTACCCCGGCCCTCCTCAGAACACCCAGCCCAGCATGGAGAGAGCAAANNGGAGCCTGCTAGACCTTCACTTAATACTTCGCTGACGAGCAATCTGGCTGGCGGTGCACCACCTCAGACACACTTTGTCGGAGCAGGCGCAACTGTCGACGACGTGGGTACCTTCAATGGAGGAAGCTACAGAATCAGCCACAGAGATACGAATACTATTCTCACACTCCAGCTTGCTATGGGCTGTCCTTTGACCGTCAAACCAGGAGCCATGATCGCCATGTCCCCGACCATGACCTTGCAAGGTGCGATTAAGTTCTCCTTCAAGAAGTTGGTTGCCGGTGGTCAGATGGCTACATCAACCTACACTGGTCCTGGCGAACTCTTGCTCGCACCGGCTTCTCTCGGTGACATCACCAACATCCGACTCACCGGAGAAGAGACGTGGAACGTAGGCAAAGATGCTTTCCTGGCTTGTACTCAGGGTAAGCTGTGCAATATCGTATAAAACGTCAGACCTCTTGCTAAGACTAAGCATNNAGGTGTCGTCAAGGATTATAAGGCTCAAGGACTCAGCAAAGCCATGTTCTCTGGTGAAGGCTTCTTCGTCTACAAAGTCTCTGGCATAGGCATCCTATGGATCAGCAGCTTGGGTGCCATCATCCGAAAAGATGTGAGTCTATCGTTATGTAAGACAGGGCGTTGTGCTGACCCAGGATAGCTTCAACCAGGCGAAAAGTACATCATCGACAATGGCCATCTGGTTGCATGGAACGCCAAGTACGTCCTAGAGCGTATTGCGAGTGGTGGGATAATCTCCAATTTGAGCGCCAGCGAAGGCTTGGTGTGCAAGTTCACGGGCCCTGGGTATGTTCCCTCCTTCATACAGTTCAGTTCACTGCTGATTCTGTCCAGTACTATCTTCATGCAGACTCGTAACCCTGTGGAGTTTGCGACCTGGTTGTCGACCGAGGGTAGGGTCAAAGGATAGAGTCCCCGTAGATGGGCGTTCTTCGGGAAATGTTCACTGTATACGACACTGGCTTCAGTCAAGATCGGCCTCTTCGGAAAGTTTCTCTTTGTCTAAACCTCTCGAGCTAAGATCTCAGACTTGGTTTTTCCCAAGTCACCCTGCCGCGAGTGACACCCTGGCTCTAAATACCTTAGTCTTCCAAGACCTTGCTCTGGTCCTTGTCTTCAACTAATACTCTTTTTACTGCTCCTTATGGTGTTTTCGCTCTACCTTGTGACTTTGCGTAAGCTCTGTATATGTATTGAGCGATATATATTACACATCACTTTCATTCATCTTTCATACTGGATTGTCACATCTCCACCTCCTCACTCCTGACCAAGGTTGATCACCGGCGAAAAAGTCCCAAAACTTGGTACGAACTTCCAAAAGAAGCTAAAGACAGGTACAAGACTACCTTCGGTAGGTCCGATGAATGTTTTAACATATATATAGAAGTATTGGACGCACGAATGGAAGAAATATATCAAGTCCAGGGTGATGACCTTGGCCACCAGTACAGGCCGTTTGACGTCCAACGGCTTTTTCTCATGTGTGACAGAAACGAAGAGGGTTGGAAGATGAATGCAAATTATATACTATGGTTATACACCTAATGGCGGGCCTGCATAATACACCACAGACATTGATTTAAAGGAACAGAGATGGAGACAAGAATTTCGATTTCATAAACCTGGACATCATGACAGCATGTACCAAGCCATCCATCCGTCCTACTTGATCAACTTGACAATCTGGGCAGCAATGGCCTCATGCATCCTAAACGTGGGATGCAAACTGTTCAACCAAAGATACTTGTCCACTGAAACCCCACAAGCAGGATCAAAAGAAGTAGGCGTAGGTGTCCCATTCATATACGCCTCGCAAAATGCCGTGGTATTCTGATACGGGCAAGTTTGCGGATATGCGCAAGGATGCTCAATAACGCGAGAAAACACTTTATGGGTGTCAAAGACGAAAGATGTGGTGTCCGCGTGATTTCTGGTCAGAGATTTGGAGAGGGAGGATAGGCGAGTGTTCCAATCTGCAATAGCTGCTGATTCTAGGGATTGGGCTGACGGGCCCGCGGATTGGGTTAATGGTGATTTGTCCACTGGAGGTACGTTTAGGAAGAGAAAGTTGCGGGCGCCGCTGGTGTAGAGGGATTCTATGAGGCCGGAGAGCTCGGCAAAGATTGTAGGGAGCAGAGTTGCGTTTTGCGAGGCGTAGCTGTTGCCGATGTCGTTTATGCCGATGAAGATTGTGAAGAGAGTGTCGTCGGAGGTCCATGGGACGGGAGAGAAGTGGGAGGCATAGATGGGCAGGTACTCGTTTTGGACTTGTTCTTTTACAGACAGTACTGTAGGAAGATAGGGTGCCACCAGCGTGGAGTCGACGGTTGCACCACCAAAGGCCAGATTGACAGTCTCGATGAAAGACTTGTTGTATGTTGTTGTCAGGTAGTCGATCCAGTTGGGTCCGTTAGAAGATGTGTATCCTCTGGAACTAAGTTTAATATGCTGGTTCAGTGCTGTTTTCAGAGGCAACCTTACGGNGTACGTCGGATTGCCAAAGGGATTGCCAGGCCCTGGCTGGGTGAGAGAGGTGTTGAAGCCTGTGGTCGTGTACGAGTCGCCACTTTCGAGATGATTAGTTGGCTATCACGACACGCGCTACATATATCTCACAANGGCAAAAATGTGCTTGATTCCTGCCCAACCAGGGTAGTGGCCATGCTTTGGCTGGTTACTTGGTAGACTATAGGCTACGCTGGATAGACCTAGTGTTGCAGCGACGAGTGGGGAAACTGACTTCCAGACCATGGTTGTCGTCCGATGTGTTATGCAGAGGAGTTGAAGGTCGAAAGGTCAAAGCGAGAAAGGCGGCGTGATATATATACGTTTGCTAGCTGCCGTAGTTGGACGTGTCGGCTTAATTCACTCCTGCGAAGAGGATGGTGTGCGTTTCGTTCCCACTCTGCCCGGATCAATCTCTGTATGCGGTGTAGACGAAGACTCGTGGAGAAATTATTCCATCTTCTGCCGCTTGTCGTGCTTGGTTGTGGGTGAAGCTTGACTTCGATGCACCCCGCACCGCCGATCAAAGCGATCCAACTCTGCCACATCCTGATGCCGTGCGACGTGCCCTAGTTCTATGATCAAAGAGGCCATGTGATGTTGATATTCAGACTGAAGATGCTTCGTGACGTCGTAGTTGCATGTTTATCATGTATCGGCTATGCGACGCGTCTTGTCCAAGGGTTTGCGGCCTGCGCAAAAGTGGAGAGTGCCAGACTCAATCAACCAAAAATCCCATCTCTTCATCGACGACGCCAGCAAGGCCTTTTGTTTGTCGGTGGGTACCCGAGTTGATTGGTGGCCACGCCTTTTGTCGGAGTCGTAGCTTCTCGGCATCGAGCAGTGCTTGCGGCAGGTTNNTCTGCAGACGTGTTAGTGCCCGGAGGAGAGTTGAGTACAGAGGGACGACCTACTCCAGCTTGCCGTGGACAACATACTCCTGCTCAGCAAGGGCGTCTGCGAGCTCGACCTGATGGTTGTCCAAGAGCTCCGAGTTGGGCACGACGACTAGCGGCACGTCGACACGCAGTGCATGGAGAATGGTTCCTGAGCCAGCATGACTAACGACAAGGCCTTCTGCACCGCTGCCGTCGCCGCCTGTCTTTGCCAGCTTCATGTATTGTCCAAGACCGGTCGTGTCCAGTCCAAATCCAGACACATTGATGGTGCTCCCTCGTTTGTCCGAGTCTATGTCGTGCACCAAAGACTGAAACAAGTCATGACCATCGGCGCCATACTGTACAATCAAGTCTGTGTAGTGGTTCTGTTCAAGCGAGTGGCAGAAGGACGACGAGATGGTGGCACGGATCAGAGCTGAGAAGGAAGCGGTTGCGCCTATTGTCACAAAGCACACCTTGCGGGGTCGACTCGAGAGGGCGTCCGACATTGTTGAGGTGGTCGCTTGTAGATGAAGCATCTGGACGACGACAGCTCAAAAGATGCGCCAACGGCAATATTCAGCTAAACTCCGCAACGAGAGGTCCTGCACGTGCTCGTCGGCTCAGCTTGCCCATGCCCTATTTGTCAAGCAACTATTGACGGTCTGGGCGTCCACTTGTCTCTCTAACGGCTGATGAACTTGGATCTTCTTGCCCAACCTATACAACGAGAAACCTCGACCCCCAATAAGTACCAATTCCACGTGGGCTCAAGATTACACGACTGCCGATCAATCATGTCTGAGGCGGTGTATTCTGGCCGTACAAGGAAGTGACACCTCGATCGCTTCGGATTCTTGCCGTCGCCTGTCCAAGCCCTGACAACGTCTCTTCCTGCGCAGACATGGCCACTCGCGTGCCCCCATACCGTTGCTCGAGTCCACTGTTCCTTGCCTCCCTGTATCCTACTATCACGCGAGTCACTCCGGACCTGCCGAGTGCTTGCTTATTCACCCCTCTCGACTGCGGTCCTATTCGCTTATCCTGTTGTCTCATCCCTGACCTAACTATCGGCCTACATTTCTCGTTCATTGACCCAGTATACGCCAACTCACCTGGAGGCTGTAGCGGTGGCCTTCCTTCGTGCTAACACAGACCCTATTCTTACATTTCAGATTGTGATAAAGTATGACTTTTGCAAAAACTCGGCCACTTGCTTCAACGGCCCCTCTATACGAGATAGCATCGAAGGAAACTGAGCTTGTAGCAGATTGGCGTCGCCTACCGCAGCCACTCCACGTACCTTGCCTCAGCTATCGTCTTGTCAAATCGACACCCAACGAGCGGTTACTAAGGGAACTTATTACAACGGTTGATTTTCGCAACGGCTAGGCGTACCCGCCGCATGGCAGCAGGCGACTGCCGCAACTACAAACCCTCTTTCCAGACTCGCTTTGCTCTCAAACGGTCCGTTGACTACACTTAGGACGTTTTTCAAAGAATTCCATGTCAACGGCTATAACAACGGTGGCCAGGTCTGCTTCTAGCACCGAACCTTCGGGACTCACACTGACATTTGCGGCTGCCCTTGCCATTATTCTGTATGTCAGCCTTGCGAAAAACACGTCTGACCGATCCTGCAGCGTATACTCCAACAATTGATGTTAACGGCCCGTTTACGATCCTCGCCTACCCAAAAGGCCAATTGCTGTATGGACCGACCGTGTAGATCTGCATTCTTCGGTTATCTGCCGACGGCCTGGCTCAAGCGTCTTCGCACTGCTGTACCAGAACAGCAAGGCTAGCCCTGCACGGTCATGGTTCTCTTCCATTTACGGTAGCCATGTGGTGAAGCCGGTTAAGCTTGCAGGTCGTAGAGTTCTGGAGCCTCAATTGTTCAGAGAAACAACACGCGATGCAATAGTGCAGCGGTTGTCACTGGAGCGGAACCCTATCAACCAAAATTCTATCAACCCTGGAACCAGGAGGGCCCTGTCTACTGCAGATATAAAGGGCATCGAACCACCGCCCATTAACCAAATCAACAGCACGATCAATCTACTCTTCTACAGCCTAATCGACTAACCAGCTCGACACTCTTTCGCTCTTATACATTCTTATACATCCTCTCGCTTTAATCACCACTTCATCCAACCACCACCACCACCTTCAGCAACCATGCACTTCACCACCCTCCTCCCCGTCATGGCTTTCGGTGCCGCCCTTGTCCAGGCCGTCCCTGCTGACGACCTCGTCGCCAGAGGTGCCGTCTGTGTTGACAGCGACATTGCTCGTGTCCGCTCTGCTGAGAGCGCTCCCTACACCTTCTGTAACAACTGGATCACCGCCTCCACCCACAGCTCCTCGCCCATCAGCGGCTTGACCATGAAGCGTGTCTCGGCTGCCTGCCAGTGTATCGTTTCCGAGGCCAAGAAGGCTGCTGCTTCCTCCTCCAAGGCATCGGCCGCATCTGTTGCTTCCAAGTCCCGCGCTTCGGCCTCATCTGTCCTCTCTGTCTCCAGAGCTTCCGTCTCCAAGTCCAAGGCCTCCGTCGCCTCTGTCTCTAAGGCTTCGCGTGTCTCGGTCGCCTCGGTCTCCAAGGCCTCTGCCATCTCTCGTGTCTCGGCTGCCCAAGCTTCGGCCGCCTCTGTCAAGTCTGCCATCGCCTCCAAGTCCAAGGCCGCCGTCTCCAAGTCGCGCGCCTCTGTTGCTTCGGTCTCCAAGGCCTCGGCCGTCTCTCGTGTCTCGGCCGCTCAGGCTTCCATGTCCTCTTCCAAGGCCGTCGCCGCTTCCATCTCTCGCGCCAAGGTCTCTGCTTCCCAGGCTTCGGTCATCTCTGCCTCCAAGGCTTCGCGCTCTTCGGTCATGCTTGCTTCTCAGTCTAGCGCCCACAACGTCGCCGCCTCCAAGGCTTCCGTCTCCGCCGCCTCTGTTGCCTCTGCCAAGTCCGTCGCTGCCTCCATCTCCAGAGCCGACGCTTCTTCCACCAGACTCGCCGCCGTCTCTGCCTCCAAGGCCTCTGCTGCTTCGGTTGCCTCTTCCATCTCCTCCAAGTCTGCCGCTTCTGCCGCCTCCGCTGCCTCCGCCGCCAAGGTCTCCAGCGTCGCTGCTCGCTCTTCTTCCAACGCTGTTGCTTCTGCTTCTTCCATCTCTGCCGCTTCCGTCTCCCGCGCTTCAGTCTCTGCTGCTCGCGCCTCCGAGGCCTCGGTCGCCAGCTCCCAGTCGGTTGCCTCCAAGGCATCTGCCTCGTCCGCCATGTCTGTCTCGCGCGCCTCTGTCGCCTCCGAGTCCCGCGCCGCTGCCTCGGCCTCGCGCGCCTCGGTTGCCTCTGCCTCCAAGGCATCGGCCTCTGCCTTTGCCACTGCCATTGTCCCCTTCAACGGCACCACCAACGCCCGCCACTAAAGCGGTCGCCTTGGGTTCTCTTTTCCTTTGTCTATTGCATATGCCACATGTGGTCTGGCATCTTCTACCATTCTCCTGTCGTTTTTCTTCCAAAACAGAACAACACAATCTGCTGGCACAGTCTGCGCTTTTAATCATGTAATAACTTTTTCGCGAAAGTACCTACGACAAATGCCGGAACAGTTGTCTATCCTATATAAAAAGTAGATAGTCTTCTCTTAACATAATACATCTCATGATCATTACAACTGAATCTTCTTTTGCTCTCTCTTCTCTTGTGACCATGATCCTTTATAAACATAGAAGCCTTGTGGTGAACATTCTTCGATTTGAGGATCGAATCTCGTCTGTCTTAGGAAAGTATGGTAGAGTTAAGAATGAAGAATCGTAGAAGTGGTATACTCGAAACTTCTACAGCGTGTACAGTCACATTTTGAATAGTGAAATTTGACATAAGCTTTCAAGTAGCATTTCGTGCGCTGACAATTGATCATATTCAAACTATACTAAGCATCAGAAACAGTGACTTTCCGCAACCTTTGCACGATAAACACAACGGCGACAGCGAGAAGCAAGATGGCGTTGAAGCCTGCGAGCATATAGAATGGTGCACCTGTGCTTGTCTTGTCGAAGAGCACGCCGCCGAGTTTTGTGAGTAGGAGGATGCCCACGCCGCCGGCTAGAGAGTATACACCTGCGATTGTGCCTTTGAGTTGTCCCCTGTCGAGTTCAGTTGTCGTCTGTGGTGGGGCAGCTTCATTGACGGTAGGTAGCAGTGGTGCAACTTCTGTTGGTTCTTCTGCAGAGGTAGGCTCGGTGGNAGGTTCTTGTGCTTCAGACAGGGTATCTGGTTCTATGTTGGCAGATGCAGTGGTTGTTGGCGCAGAAGCTTGAATGCCTTTTGCGAGGATACCCAGCGAGCACACGATAGCTGAGATTTGACTGAATCCGAGAAGGATAACAGCCAAGATTGCGCCTTTGCCGTCAGCGCTTCCGTGGAATGGGTCGGGGTTGTCGAGTAAACCAAACGAGATACAGCCAATGACGCCGGCGATGGCGCCAATGCCTAGAGGGAGGTAGGATAGCTGCTCTCCTTTGTTGCTCATGTAGCCGTTGAACCATCCAAACAGAGGTGCAGCTAGCAGTGCAGTTAGTTGAGAGAATCCGGTCAGCATAGATGCAAGCGTGTATGCGCGCTTGCAGCTGGACTTGATATCTTCGCTTGGATCGTCGGAGCAAAGACCTTCGCGGATGAAGTAGGCGTTGACAAAGAGTGGGATGAAAAGTGATATGCCAACGGAGGAAGCTCTCGCGACAAAGCCACCTAGATATCCTAGAGCGATTCGAGAGTCGGTGAAGCCCAGCATGATGGCGGAACGGACAAGTTGATAGTATGACGGTGTAGGGTTCAGAGTCGTGGATTCGTTGGCATCATGGTCATCGGTACTCTTGCCTGAGTAAAACAGCTTGTGGAAACCTTTGTCCTCTTCACCTGGAAGTCCGCGGAGAGTTAGAGATACTAGTAGGGCAACAATGATAGACACGCTTCCGACGAGGTAGAAACTGTCCTTGACGGCATCCGCCTGAGCGACACCCTTTCCAGAAAACTTGACAGGAAGTGGTAGGAAGATACCGACAGCGACAAGGGCGCCGATTCCGGTAAACATGCCGACATAGCCAGCAAGTTGACTAAGATCCGATTTCTTTGGCGTGGCAGAATCTGTAGCAAAGCGGCGTTTCTGCGACCGACGTCTAAAATTCGGTGGCCTTTGGACGTATCGTGCAGGAGTGATGGTAACCTCGCTACTGATGCTGAAAGCGCCTGAATGTCGAGCGCTGGGGTTGGTTGGTGTCGCGATACCTTCTCCATAGGTCTGGCTGGCTTCCGAAAGGGTAGTCTGTTTTCGTTCGGCTGTCATTGTAGGCAGGATAGCGGTGACCATGGTCGAGCATGCAGCGCCTCCAATGCTGAATGCCATCCTACCGAGCAGTAGCTGTGGATATACATTGTGACTCTGCACCAGTAGCATGAGACTGGCGCCAATGATCAGATATCCAATCACAGCCACATTCCTGACTCCTATCTTGTCGCTCAACAAGCCCCAGAGTGGACAAGCAACCAAAGCGACAAGCTCGTCAGCGAATCCCAATGTGCCAACTACATTGCCGACACCATGCTTGCGGCCGATGACGTCCGTGACAACAAACGAGATGGATGCATTCAAGAATACCAGGAACGAGATAGAGAAGAGCGCAACTCCAAGTAGATAGCTCGCAGCTTGGAGCTTAGTGGCGGTAATCTTGCGCACAATCATGATATGTAGATCGATGTTGTCGTTGCTTGGGGAGTGCCATATCGAAGTTGATGATGACGACCCGGATAATGATGACGCTGATGCTTGGTCCGTGTGCCAGCGAGATCATGATCTTTGGGTTTGCAGCACACAGCACGTTTAGAACGTCTCCCGACTTCACGTCCTGTCCTCATATGTAGCTATAAAAATGTACAGTAGTTTACCAGACCAGAGTGTGCCCATAGAAATGCCCGTATATTAACGTCTCTCAGTGGTCATCACTCAAATTCGGAAAACATTGTGCATTTCTATAGCTATAATCTGACGGTCTTCTTCACATGGAGATATGGGTCATTATGAATGAGTCAACTTGAGCAACATCAGAATTTCATTATCATCTAATCGTTCGGGTTACAATCAGCTCCCTTCTCCCGTCTCCATCTCAACCACCCCCTTTACTTTGACTTGTCTTTCCCGAGGCCGAACAAGGTTTTCTAACCCCTGACGGGTTTGGATTTGACAGAGGTCGTGGGCGTAGNGGGACCCGGTGCCGGGAGGCGGGCCCAGAGCTCGGCACGACTGACGCTCCAGGTGCCTGCTGTTGAAAGCGAGGCGTGGTTGTTGTCAGGGGTCTGAGCCTGACGCTCCTGCCCTTGGAGGCTTGCTTGGATGGACCCCTGACTGTAGACGGACAAGGATCGGGAAGTGACCGGGCGCTCTTCTTNGAGCCTGGCCTGTGAGGGAATAACAAGTCAATTTCTGAGTCTTGACAAACCATTTCACTATCACTTACCTGCAGCCTCGGTCTGCTCGTGTTTGAGACCGCAATTCTCCCACAATCCCTCATAACACTGACAGAGGCACTGCCCATCTCTTGGAGCGACGGCGCAGTGCTTTCTGCACTTGCATCTGGGCTCACAAATGCAGAAAATGCCGACGTCCTCCTTGCCTTCGAGCATTTGCAGAGCGTCGTCGATCAACTTGCTAACTCGATCTTCGCCAGGGTCTTCGTCAAGTGGTTCGTCAGGTTGTTCGTCTTCATGCTCTTCATGGCTTGATGGAGGCGGATGAGAGGCGCGAGGTACGGCAGAGCGTTGGATTTGGGCTTGACTCGATCTTGGGTAAGCCACCCTCTGCTGGTGATGAGGACTGGCCATGTTGGGCTTGGTTTTGGGGTAATGGAAGGAGAGAGATTGAGGCATGTGTAGTATACAAATTGCTGTGTGTGCTCCCACGAAGCAGACGCGCTCGGCTAGCGAGAAACGCGTCATCCGATTGGTTTAGAAGTGAATATCGATGGGAGTATGGCATCCAGATGACGACTCGTAATTGGTAGTTGCTTCAGTCATGTAAGCGACCATGAATAGGGCACGCAGAGGAGCCTCTTTGGCAGCGCAGTCTTCTGGAACTCTGCCTGCGATACCAGACTAGACTTGTATACCTCCGGGCATGGCACCACAAAGCATTGAGACTGGCCTTTTGTGAGTGTGGCCAGACTTGTGACCGTCAGCAGCTTATGATTATCGCTGAGCTAACCAGAGTCCCAGGAAAGTCGACTCCTGATCAGCGTAAGTTTAGAAACAATTTTATGGTTGCGCAGTATCGTTCATCTTCCGGAAGACGCCCAAGAATCCGCCGCCCGTAATCCTTTCTCCGACTTTGGGCCTGCAAACGTATGTCCAGGTTGGATCCTCGGGTTTGGCTTCTTTCAAAGCCTGTGCTGGATCTCTAGTAATGGACTCCTCTAGCCCTTCGGACCCGGAAGATTGTGCTGATTCAGAACCGTCCTCTGTTGGTTGGACCTTTGATGAAGCACGCGGCTTCACGGCACGCAAGTCCCATGGTTTGCCACCGCTGCTTCCATTGTTTCCAAGCTCCAAAGTTTGGTCAAGGAACAAGGGGATGTTCTGTCGCTTGATTTTTCGAATGCAGTCCAGGATCTGGGTGATAGAGGGATTGAAGATGATGAGTATTCCGTCTTTCTTGAGAGCTGATGCAACGGCCGAAAGATGATCGTGAGTAGCGGGCAGATCCAAGAAGGCGTGTGTCAAGAAAGGTTCTTCGGATTCACGACGGACGTGTTCGGATTTGATCCATTCGCTAACGTCTCCAACGTAGAAATCAACGTTGTTGGCGTAGAGACCGTGGCGGAAACCAGCAACGATCTTGGCCGCGTGCTTGGAATACTTGGAAGAGATGTCAATGGTGTGAATAACAGCTTTGCGAGCAGCCCTCCAAGCGGTCAAAGCATCGTCAATTTCAGGCTGCTGCCCACCGCTACCACTCTCAGTGATTGGTTGATCGTCTGCACTCTCAGGAACAGGGGCATGTTTGGGGGCTTGAGAGTTGGCACCATGAATGGCTCGGCTCAGATGTAAAGTCAAGGCTCCGTGACCAGTACCAGCCTCAAGAAGTTCAATCTTCTCTCCCTCATCGGCAGCAGATGGATGTAAGTCGAAAAGGCTCACAATGAGGTTTGCATCGGCTGGGTATATNNCTGGAAGCAACAGGTCAGGCAAGTCAAAGAAACATCAGGTTGATGGAGAACTTACAGGAGTTACAAATCTTCTGGTCATACTGACATACTCAGCAAGGGTGATGGTGTGAATCCTGTAGGCATGGCCGGCAGAAGAGGTAACTAGGTCTCTCGGACTCTTGCCGATAATGTCGGCATGGGAGATGTCGCCCTTGTGGGTATTGATCTTGTTGGCAGGGTTGAGAGGTTTTGTCACAATGACATTGTCTTGATTGAGTTTTTGGCGGAGGATGACAATATCACGTTCGACAAAAGTGGTCAGAGTCCTGTGTTGGCCATAGATGCGGCGTAAAGGGGCTGAAGCTAGACGCATGGTATCGTGTGGTGAGCAGAAAGAGCAGGCAAAGGCAGGGCAGGCTTCGAAGCAGAATCAAATTCGGCTCGCCGTATACGAATACGAGCATTAAGAAAGGCTTATCGATTGCAATAGAGTTTGACGATAAGCCGCATTCGCTCCGTGTGGGGAAGAGAGCAGCGGATGCCAAAGTTGCTTCTTCTTTCTTGTTGGTCAAACCGCATTGCACAGTACTGCTCGTGCTGTCGCAATGCCTGAGAGCCCCGGCCATGACCCGTCGCATTGTTGGTCGTGTCCTGCGCCGACAAACACATACGTCCCACTGACACGGTGCCGCAGGTTCGCACCATCAGCCAGCTCGGCGCCCTGCTGGTTACGGCTCTGCTCTTTGTCTTCCTTGTCGACACGCGCTACCGCCTGCTTCCGCATTCCATTCATACCCAAAACTTCCTGCACCATCCCGGCCTCATCGTCACCGATGTCACCCTGACCACCTGCTCCTCCATCAACCCCTTGTCTTCCTGCCAGCTCGATCCTTCAAAATGGCATCGCATCCAGAAAGACTTATATCTGCATACCGGCTGGGTCTCGTCCGCATACCTCCACGTACAGCGTAANAAAGAGGAGGAACTCACCGACGACGACAAGGTCGTCGTTGACCTCCGCGTTGGCCGTCTGGACCCCGGTGTTGGCGAGAAGGGCCAGCAGCAAGAGCAGTGGGAGTCTCGTCCTGGCAATATCTGGCTCCTGAGGAGCAACAAGNNAAAAAAAGATTCAGACAGCGATAGAGCCGTCACTGCTGTTGATGTCTTGTTTGGCGCTGACGCTGTCGACCCACGTCCCGGGTGGTCTGTCACACAGACTCCCTTGCTCCTTGATGCCGCTTCCCGTCTCCAGGCCGCTCGCATAACCATTCGCCATGGTCCTCACCGAGCCGACAAGAAAGAAGTTGTGCCAAGAATCCGCAAGGACGGAAAGTTCAAGATCATACAGCTTAGTGACCTCCATCTGAGTACTGGCACTGGCGCCTGTAGAGACGCCGTTGATGCCAAAGGCGACATCAAGGGCAACTGCGAAGCAGANCCCCACACACTTGACTTTGTCGGCCGCATTCTCGATGAAGAGGCTCCCGATTTGGTTGTACTCGGTGGTGACCAGGTCAATGGTGACACAGCACCAGATGCCCAAAGCGCCATCTTCAAATTCGCCGACCTCCTCATCTCGCGCTCTATACCTTATGCTGCCATCTTTGGCAATCACGACGACGAAGGACCAAAAGCCACTCGTCTCTCTCGCGAGGCCCAAATGTCTCTGCTCTCTACTATGCCTTTCTCGCTCTCTCGCCGTGGGCCCGACAACATCGATGGTGTTGGTAATTACTACGTTGAGGTTCTAGCTCAATCACCTTCCCAGAACTCGGCCATCACGCTATATTTCCTCGACTCTCACAGCTACAGCCCTGATGAGAAGAAGTATAGAGGTTATGATTGGGTCAAGCCTAACCAGATTCAGTGGTTTACAGAGACCGCTCAGAGCCTCAAGACGCAACATGCGAAATACACTCATATACACCTTGACATGGCTTTCATCCATATACCACTGCCCGAGTTCGCCATGGAGGGCAATCTTGTCGCTGGAGGTGAATTTCGAGAACCAAGCACTGCACCAGGCTTCAACTCCGGCTTCTACAAAGCACTCAAGGAACAAGGCGTCGTTTCTGTGGGATGTGGCCATGATCATGTCAATGATTACTGTGCCTTGACCCCTCAGTCTAAGGATGCTGCAAAGAGTGAGAATGTCGGTCCCTGGATGTGCTACGCAGGTGGTAGTGGATTTGGCGGCTATGCTGGCTATGGCGGCTTCCATCGTCGGGTCCGAGTCTGGGATATCGACATGAATTCCGGAAGAATAGTGACATGGAAGCGGGTCGAATGCTGTGGCGACGATCTCAAGAAACGTATTGGCGAACTGCTCATTGTTGATGGGGGTCGTGTTGTCGTCCCACCAGAATCGAGTTGAGTGGACCAGCGCGGATCGCGTTCCAGTCATCAAGACGTCGCCCAACCCAATCCTACAGAACTCGTACGAACAGCAAGACTCACCATGTAGCTTGCAGCGACAGGACCTCGTTCATCGCATTCTTCATACATGTCGCCAAACGTCTTGTCACGCCTTCTGACGACAGCGGCTGCGGAGACTGGAGTATGGGGACGAGTCACTCCAGCCCCGTCAAATGGAGGTTTCCATGACCAACTTCTGTGTTGTTATGTGTAATGTCTGGTCTGATTGCGGGTAGGTAGTGCTGGGGAAGCACTAGTGCTTTTTATCCGGACAACGGTGCGGATGTCATGAGCAGCAGTATATGCCGAGTTGTATACACGAATGATCAAATCACAGCTTCAAAATGTACATTCATGCATTATGATCAATCCAACGAGAGGTCGAAGTTGCTCTGCGACGGTGAAGATGCTTTTGAAGCACGCGATAGACACCACGTGTGTCGGTTCTGGAAGCTTAGATGAACGTGGGAACCCCCACAACTTGAGAAGCAACACCCACACAAAGACCAATCCACCGGAGAAGGGCCACGGAAGAATACGTGGATATTTCGTGGATAAATTCTAGCCTCGGGGTATCTCGACAGCATCTGGTCAAAAACGGGCCTTCTTCGTCAGGGCAAGCAGTTGACAAAGGACATAAATGGTCGTGTGCCCCCAGACCTGAGCATTTGGCTCTCAAAGCCTCATCCAGCCTTCACAAAATGGAAGCCTGCGAAACCGCCAACAACAACCAGTCGAACAGACACTCGCCTCTCCTGGACGATTGTGGATCCATCAGCACAAGACAGAAGGACTGTTCAGGAGGAGCGGAGTCGCATGTCTAATCCAAAAAGTCACGACAGGGCAATTCCTAATCAGCCCATTTTCGATGTCCGGATTGGACAAGGGGCACCATCCTGCTGAATCACAGCTTCGCGATTCCCACTTGTTGAGAGACCAACAGCGCCGATGGGGATCGCTTTGCTGTCGCTTTCTGGCGGTTTAAGGCCTGGTGCCCTCGCGACGACTCCCTATTTTCGGATTGCTTCACCAACGGGCCATCAACAAAAGTCTCGGCCCGAATCGCAGCTTGGCATAGCGAAATACGATCAACGAATTTGTGGCTTCACCAGCTCTTACGCCCGGCGGGATCACAGCGCATTTCTTTCTACCACGAATACGTTGCTCGAAGTGCAACAGAAGAAGGCTCTTTTTGAATCTGCTTCTCTGCAGCTTCGATGCGTCACGAATCCTTGGATTCCAACGGTCAGAAGCTGAGCTGGTGTCTGTGATTGGCGTGAAAGGCTTTTGCATTTTGAACGCACGGTCGTCTTTTTCAAACACACGCCATAACCGGGTCCGGCAGTCTCAACCTTGCATGTCAACGTTCAGTGCGCGCATGCGATGTGCACGCTATGAGCGGATTGATCATGCGCGTCCTCGTGCTCGCCAACACTTCCATGCGATATGATGCCCAAGGATATATCATCTCAGTTCGGCTGTAGGTTGCATTGATACTGGCAATGCTTGAATCGGTAAGTGGTTTCGTAGTCTCGCGATCGGATTTCATTGGACTACTTGTTCTGTTCGATGCTAAGATTCGACGGCGTTGACGCTACCCACGGCAAGTAACGGTTCCCGCTTGACCACTTTTTGCGTCAACTCAACGCCGCCGATGAGCAATGCTCGTCGTTGGATATTACCAAAGGCTCTTTCTTGCCCGAAACGCTTCGTTTTCTCTTCTATTTTTCTCTACCTATTCTCATTCAGCCTCGCGCCTAAGTATTTCCACAAACCTCGTCACCAATAAACGGGCCTACTTTTCCCCTCATCACATCTTATATCTGGCCAGGTATTGATGCCATTGATGATGCCTGACTCGACTGGACCCGCCACATCTACCGTCAAGCGCGCATGCGACTGTTGCCATAAGAGAAAGGTCAAATGCATTGGTGATGGTACTCGACCATGCAAAAACTGCACTGCAGCTGGTCTGACATGCACCTACAACGCCATCCCTCAGAAGAAGGGCCCAAAGGGAAGCAGAGCAAAGGTCATCTCTGAGCTTCGCGAAACACAAAGGCAGTCGCAACTGGCAGCTCGCGCAAGACACGGATTGGGATTCGAAGCGTCACAATATGCCAACGCCTTCTCAAGGACTCCGGATCTGCTTTCCATGGAGCTCATCACGTCATGCGTTGACTACTTCTTCGCAAACATGTACCCGACACAGCCGATCCTACACCGCCAGAAGGTTGGCGAGACAATTGGAAAGATGGAGAACTCGGTAGAGGCCTACTGTCTGGTCGTGTCGCTCTGCTCATACATGCTCATCCAACCGAATACCAAGCTTCCAGCCGGTATTGTACCAGAGGCCGAAGCACCAAATGCTCACCTCAACTTGGGTATGACTTTGCTGGACGAAGCTATCCGCGTTCGCAAGGGGTACGACTACATCGAGAGCCCCAGCATCTGGTCGGTCATCACATCATTCTTTTTCTTTGGCGCACATTTCTGCCTCGACAAGCACAATACGGCATGGTTCCACCTTCGTGAAGCAACAACGTTAGCGCAGATCATGGGTATGCAAGACGAAAACCACTACAGTCAAGGCGACCTTGTTGAGACGTCGCGACGCCGACGATTGTACTGGCTTTTGTTCATCACCGAGAGGTAAGTCACGGCAGAGGAGAGGCCTAAAGCATGACTAACATTGTCTTTGNNCAGAGCATATGCTATCCAGCGTCACCGTCCTCTCACCCTACACGCTACCATCAATCTCCCCACTCTCAACGACGACCCCGCAGAAACAGTCGAACTCAGTGGATTCATACACCTCGTTACACTCTTCAAGCCGTTTGACGATACCTTCGTTGGACTTTGGAACAAAGCTCGTGTCGGTTGCTCGACCGAGTGGCTGGCGAGATTGCAGAACCAGCTTGCGGAAGCACTTCCCGCCTACCTGCATAGCACCGAGAGCCAGGCTGTCGACTTGAGAACATCACAACAATGGCTCCGAACAATGGTGTGGCAGCTCTCCATCAGCCATGGCTACCTGTCATCAGCTGCCGCAGATAGCACTATGAGCTTCAAATACCCTATCGAGATTTCAAGAGACCTGATTGCCGCGACAAGTGGCTTCTCACAGGCTGCTATGGAAGTTCACGGCATTGGACTTGTCGAGAAGCTCTTCGATGTCGCATGCACCTTGACCGATGTCATGTCGTGCGTACCCTTCGAGCAACACACTTTCGAGTACGGCCCTCGCGATTACCTCAACCAGTTCCTCTCCCTTATCTCGACTCTCCGTGGCGGCCAACAACGATATCTCCCTCTGCTCCTCTCCAAAATCAATGACACCCTTCCTCAGATGCCCACCCCAGGTTTCAGCATGGTCTCTATGCCCACCGGTCGCGGCAGAATCGACGAGATCTACGACAGCAGCAACCCTGCCAGTGGTGACTCGACACCCTTTGGAGGCAGCCCACCCCCTCAATCTGTTGGCCCTCAACTTTTCCAATCTGCCTACCCGGATGACTTCAAACTTCCTGGTCCCACGAGCAACGGCTTCCCTATGATGACATCGGCACCTTCGTACAATGGAATCCAAACACCAGCGCAGTTGCAGGCCGCGTATCAGAACTCACGTAACGCGTACTCTGGCCTAGGTGGTCAGTCTGGCTTCGACCACAACCCCTGAGCCCCTAGATGCTACTCCAAAGGCACAGGCACCGAGACTAGAGCCTAGGGATGCCCCTAAAGATTTTTCCATCGCTACATTGGATAGCGGTGTGCGTCGCCATTTCCATTGCGAGTCAGACACACTCGAACCAATCTGCGACCGTCTGGAGAAACAGCCAACTTTGACTCGAGAGCTGTCTTGACTCGAGGTGCAAGAAAAATTCGGAGATTGTGTCTCAGGCGCAAAACAAGCTTGACTCGTCGTCGATCAGCAAGCAGCCCTCGTGTCACGACTCCGCACTGCTCTTTCGACTTTTGTCTTTTCCGGAAGGAAAGACGACTACACCTTTTACTCTTCTGAAACGATTTGCATTCAAAATAGACTTGGGGAACATAGACAGGAGAAATCGGCGTTTTTGAAAGACCTTTATCACAAAAGAAACAAAATACGGTCTTGCTGCTGCGAACATGATACCCAAATAGATGGCAATTATAGAATTATAGATATAGACTTTCGATCCAAACTCTGCTCATGAACAGAATTTCTTTCCTCTCATCACATACTTGTCTCTCTTCTCTCTAGAAACATTTACGAGTATCCTTCATAAAGGTCGCGAATCAGAGTTTCGACTTTGAGTCTTCGGGCCCTGATCTTTGCAAGATCCATTCAGAGACGTGGTTTGCGAAGAGGAGCTTGTCGTCACCGAGTTCGGCATGCACNNTGTTGAAGACCAATTAGCATAACTCCACAGCCAGGAGAAAGAAGATGAAAGACTTACTGTTATGATACCAACCGTCGTAACTTCTGAGCTCCTTGTCACTCAACTCACTGCAGCGCTCAACATAAGCCTTGGTAGCCTCATATGCATTCACATGATCGCTGGTTCCATGCAACGCCAATAATCTGGTCTTTCCACCTTCTCCTGCACTTTCCTTTGGCAACACCTTGAAACTCTCGAGTTGTAGTCCTCTATCCAGCATTCCTGCCAGACCCTCCAGGGTTCCAGTGTCGTGACACAGTTCATCTTGTTCCCAGAGTTTGTTCTGCTCAACGTCTCTGCTTAACCATTTACTGTCTAGTTTCTGCACCAGTTGGAATTTCGGCAATACACGACCGGCGAGGCGGCCAGCATACACGGTGGCTTTGAAGGGGCGGGTGTCGGAGTGTAGACTTATGAGGGGCGCGCTGGCGATAAAGCCGCGGATCTGGGAGAGGATGTCGGAGGGTCCGGTGGATGCGTAGTGGAGGATTTCGGCGCCGCCCATGCTGTGGCCCATGAGGAAGAGGGGTACTGGGGTGGGGAGTAGCGTCTTTAGCATGCTGGTCATGTCGGCGAGGACGCGGGTGGTGGGACCTGTGAGGCCGCGCTCATGTTTGTGGTGGACGGAGCGGCCCCATCCTCNTGTTCATGGAGATGTCAGTAACATGTTGCAGGGAGGAAAGGGAGAAGGGGCAGGAGCATACCGTTGATCAAAGGCATAGACATCGATACCCTGGTTAGCTAGGTGCTCAAACAAGACGGCGTAATTGTTGCAATGGTCACTGAAGCCATGCACAAACAGCATGCGTGCCTTGGCCGCATCTTCTGACACCTTCCACGTTTTGGTGTACAACTCGACGCCGTCGTCCGTTTTGTGTGTACCCTCGAATGTCGTGTATGCCATTGTTGTGCGTATGCTGTGATATCGATATATAGCGACAAAAGGTTTGAATCCTCGTCTTCCTGGATGCCTCATAAGCCCTTGCATTTTGATCGTGCTGCGTGCTGGCTTGCTTATTTGCTGACGTAGCTTGCGCGGAGCGCCTCGGCTTCTTTTTCTTGCTGCGACTTGCTCTGTCTTTTGTCACATGCTTCACCGGTCAATTCATGTCTTGTCCTCATCTATCTACTGCGATATATCCAGCGATTGACAGCATATATATCTCTTGCAAGCAGATTATTGCAATATCGCTCTTCGAGTATATGCTATCTTTAACATTCTAGATTGTCAGCACCATCACCCTGTCCATCGACTCTTTCATGTTTTATGCACTCTGAAGAAGCAAGGATGATCAGCCAGAGTACAGGATGGGTGAATTGATACAAGAGCTTGCTGTGAGACTGGTTTGCTATGCATATGTAAGCGTTGTTGGTATTCAAACTGGATCGGCATGCTTCTGGACAATTCATCAATAGCCATATAGAAGAATGACTCTGTGTCTTGTCTCGGATGGTAGAGACTTTGTTTTACTGGGGACACGTCCGAAATAAACGAGAACAACTCACCGTCGTCAAAAGACACAGTCCGGGAGATCTGACATGATCAGCGAATAAGTCAAGCTGCTGTCTTGCAACATCTCGACAACCAAATATAGCAAGCACTCAGGGTTTCGGATACTGCTTCCGAGAGGACCCTTTCGCGTGCGTGCCGCAACCAATGCCTCGGTACCCCACACACCAACGGCTCTACGAAAAGTTGCCTAGGTAAAGACAGCTGCGAGGTCGACACCTGAATCTCGACTCTTGCTCCTCGAAGAGCGCTTCGCACCGACAAACCAAACAAAGCTCAAATCGTAGCATAGTAACGCAGCCATGTCTCAAGTCGAGCAGGAAGTCACTCTAGAGACCAGGGGGCATATCGCCATCATCACCCTCAATCTGCCAAAGAAGCTGAATGCACTCAATGGAGACCACTACTTCCGCCTTGCCAAAGTGATGCAAGAAGTTGCCGCCATGGACAACATCTACATTACAATCTTGACAGGCAAAGGAAGATACTTTTCTGCGTAAGTCCTTCCATCTACCCCTTTCCCATTGACAAAAGTGCGAAAAGATACTGACAAGAACCAAACAACAGANGGCGCCGACGTCTCAATCTCAAAAGCACCCCCAAAAGACACAGACATCCAACGCCACTACCTCCAAGGCTTCGTGGCTCAAAACCTCCACATCACACACGCCTTCTACACACACCCAAAGATTCTGATTGCCGCATTGAATGGCCCTGCTATAGGCCTCTCTGCCGCCCTCACAGGCTTTGCTGATTTCGTGTACGCGGCTCCGCACACGTTTATCCTGACTCCATTCAGCAGTCTGGGGTTGGTGGCAGAGGGAGGTTCCAGCAGGGCGTTTGTGTCCAGATTGGGCATTTCAAAGGCGAATGAGGCGCTGATTATGAGTAAGAGGTTGACTTGTGAGGAGCTGGTCAATGTGGGCTATGTGAATGGTGTCATGGATGTCAAGCCTGGCGACAGTGACAAGTTCTTGGAGTTGGTGCTGCAGGAAGTTGATGATAGACTCGGCAAGCATTTGATCCCCGAAAGTCTGTTGGGTATCAAGAAGTTGATTAGAAGACCCGAGAGGGAGCTCTTGGATGCTCAGGGTGTTGCTGAGGTCTTTGGCGGGTTGGATCGTTTCGTCAGTGGTGTACCACAGGAGCAGTTTAGGAAGATTGCTTCTGGCGAGAAGAAGCACAAGCTGTAGATTCGCTTTGATGCACGAAACCTTTCACATACAAGGACCACAAATCATGAAGCATGGAAAGAGAGATATTTATCGAACGACATTGGTGCAAATCAGGATTTTGGCTCAGGATGAAAACTCAGGGGGTATCGAAGTAAACAGACAATGTGGCGCTCAACAACTCATCCTCGCTTCTTATCGTTCCAATCAATGAAGAGACCGACATCCTTGATGATAGCAGCGGGAATACCCATCTTCTGTGCCCACATTGGCAGGTTGCCCTTTGCATCGCTAGCTGTAGCCATCTGCCACTTCACATTGATATCCTCAACCATGGTACAGCGCTCAATACTGACGTACTGGCCAAGGGTGACAGGCTTCTTCTTCTCGGCAGTGTCACCTACGAGCTTGTTCTTCTGAGTGGAGTACATTGCCTTGTCGAGCTTCGTGATGTCGACCGGAATCTGAACAACCAGGAAGGATGGGTCTTTAGGACCAGCCGAGCGAGCCGTGACAACAAGCACTGGGAAAGCGCGGTTGTCCAAAGGAGGTGGGATATGATGGCCCATCTCAAAAANCTGATGACACCTCAGATTAGCTACACGCAAGGTGCATAGAATTGGTCAAGACTCACTGTTCAACCCAACTTTCACCCAGTTGCCAACCTTGGCTTGTTTCTCGGCCAACTTGGGATCCCAGGACAGCACCTTGTGGGCATCAAACACATCAGGAGTATACTGTGACTCGTGCAGACTGTGGTCATCAAGAATTCCAGCTTCGAATTCGTCCCAATTGGCAGTGCCCAGTTCCTTCTTGTTTTCGTGAAGACTCGTGCGTGAAAACCATGCCTCGTCATGTGCATTGGGACCCAATTGATGAGCAGGGATCTCGTGAGCCAGAAGTTGGATGGTAGCCTTTGCGGGCGGAGATTNTTTCGAGTGGTCCTTGATGGCAAAGTTGTTTGGTAGGTAGTCGGTCATGAAAGTCGAGGCTTCGGTCAAGATGCTGGTGATGAAGGTTTCCAGGTCTGGCAATGCCGGAGCGCCGGCTTGCAATGCTGCCAGGTCCGGGTGGGCAGGGAGCTGTGATGGGTTGAGGGCGCGGAGGCGCACCAGCTGGCCGTAGGCTTGACTTCCAGTACTCATGCTTAGCGATGTAGTGCGATGCTCGATCGATAGAAATAGGTTGATGTGAATGACTGTGGTTGTGTTCTCGAATAGTTATGGCTAGAAGTTTAGGTCCAAGGTCGATCGGCCAAACACAGAAACGTCATTATTGTCAGCGTGACCATCGCGCATCATTCCTTCCTTGTTCAACTTTCTCATGGCTACACACTTCTCATAGACAGGACTGCTGCTTGATGTATCACAGCATATCATGGTCATCATTTGGAAGATGAACACGCCATGTTTGAGCCGTCGAATCCTGACACAAATCACCCTTTGCCAAGTGGGGCGGCCACGTTCCGCGACAGTCGCTTCTCCCGATCGAGCTATACCGCTCACGACACGACGCGCCTGTCGTGTTTTCTCACTGATTGCCTCCTTACTTGCCGCCGTTGCGCCTATCTCCTTGATGAAAGTCGCGAACCTGTACGGCAACTGGAAGATGCCGGTGCCGGCCACTCCGGTGAGTAAATATCGACGTCTTTCCTCTTGAAGCATTTGTAGGTCGTCTTTCTCATCAGCTTGAACCCCCATCCCGACATGTTACTCGCCTTGAAGAACCTCTTCAGGTACTTGCGCCTCAAGGCGCTCGTCACNCTTGCCCGCCTCAATGTGTGGTGGAGCGGCATGATGCCAAACCCCTCACCAGACTCAATCTTGCAGATTCCGTCAAGGTCCGGTCGCAACATCAAGGCTCATGTCTACAAATCCACTTCTTTTACTCCTGGAATCCCATCACCACTCTTGATCAACTTCCACGGTTCAGGCTTCGTTTTCCCTCTGCACGGCTCCGACGACTTTTTCTGCCGCAAAGCTTCCTCTTCAACTCCCTACTCGGTTCTCGACATTCAATACAGCCTTGCTCCAGAATATCCCTGGCCAGCATGTCACAACGATGCCGAAGATGTTGTAAAATGGGTCCTTGGTCAACCTGACATGTACTCGACTTCTCAAATCGCCATTTCTGGTTTCAGCGCTGGTGCAAACATGGCTTGTGTTGCAGCTGCATCGACTTTCCCCAAGGATACATTCATCACACTGCTGGCGTTCTACCCGCCTACCGATCTCTCCATGACGCCAGAGTCAAAGTCACCCCCAGAAGACGATGGCAGATCTAATGACATGACTGCAAAAATGGCAAGCTTGTTCGACGCCTCGTACCTGCGTCTGGACCCCGACAAGGCAGATCCTCGCGTCTCACCTGCTCTTGGACCTGTAGACAACTACCCCAAGAACTCCTTGTTTATTACCTGCGGACGCGACAGTCTCTGTCTGGAAACCGAACGACTGGCCAAGCGTGTCGAGGAGAAGCACGGAGAGAGCGTAGTGCTCAGACGCATGGAGAAATGCGGACATGCATGGGATAAGAGAGCAGCTCCTGGCTCACATCAGGAACGCAAGCGTGACGAGGCGTACGGGTTGGCAATCGACATGTTGATGAGAACAAAGCAGCAATAAGGATCCGATGCTAGGGGAAAAGGCAGGAATAGACTGTAGAGGTGATTAGAGGTTTGTATTCATTTTGCACAATTTGCAGTCTTGCTATGCTTTGCTTCCTTTGCGCTCCACGATTGAGAAAAAAAAAAAAAAAGGAACCATTATAGCGCAACACCAAATCTGAAAGGACTGTACAGTGTCTCCAGAGAGCGTCAAAAGACAAAAACAAGAGAAGGGGTATCTTTTCAAAAGCGCGCCGGCCACATGCAACATGCATCCATCATTAACTCGTGAAGAAACGGACACCAAAGGAAACAAAATCCCACCAGAAAAATCAAAAACAATAACAAGACAAAACAAAACAAAGCGATCGAGAGGAGAAAACACATGGTCGAAGGCGCCGGTGGCATGCAATGTTCGCAGGGAAACAGGAAAGAAAGGGAGGCGAACCCCGAGCGATTGTGTCAGGTTCTGTGAACGAGTGGGTGGTGGTTGGGTCGTGACTTGCGATCACAACGCAATCAAGGGATAACAGTATCGGCACCAGACTGACTTTTCATGGCACCAATCTGGCTCTCCCATCTGTCAATCTTGTCGACAAACTCCTGGTTCAGGGACATGGCCGTACAAGCATCCAAAAGAGCCATGGCGTCATGGTAGCGAGCGCGATCACCAGGTCTGGAAATGTCCCTGTTGCGGTTGTAAAAGTGGAAGAGAGCGCGACGTTTTCCGTAAGCGTCCATGGACCAGTAGCCAGGCATGACAACGTCAGCTTTGGCATTGACAAGCTCGAGGGGAGCCACACGCTGCTTGCGATAGAAGGCGAGAGCCGAGCGGAGACTCTGGAAGGCCTCCTTGATGTCGTCGCGGATCTCCTTTTCCTTGCAGGTGAAATGGTCGTTGCCCTGGACAGCCGGGGTACTTCTAGTACGACGGTGCTGCTGGGTGTTGGGGTTGAGGGCGGTTGAGGCATTGACCGACATGAGATCGTTGAGAGCCGAGCATTGTGAGTTCAGGTCGTTGATGCGGCGGACGAAACGATCCATCTTCAGGTCAATCTCACGCAAGTCGTAGCGCAAGCTCTTAGCTGCGCGGTCTGCATGGTAGGCATACCACTGGGCGATATCCTCCTCCGACGCAGTGATTTGGTCGACCGAGCTGGATTCAGACGAAGTAGTAGCGGCCATGCTGGGTATTGACTGGACGGTCGAAGGTGTTGTGAAGGAGGACGAGCCCTTGTTGGAGAGTCTGACCGAGTTTTGGTTTACAGGAACCAAGGAGGTGTTGTGCTTGTCGGAAGCGCTGGCAGTCGAATCGGAAGTGGTTACGACGGCATCAGCATTGTCGGTGGAAGAGATGGAAAGGTTCATGGTGGCGTCGACAGGGGCGCTGATAACGGTGGAGGTCGAAGTGCTGTGGTCCTTGATGACAATCTTGGGAACCTTTGGCTGCTCGTACTGCTGTCTGACGTCGCTGGGCATGGGTGGTTGGTAAGCCCAGTCGGAGATTTCGATAGTGGGTGTATCAGGAGGCGTAGGCGGCATGAACTCAGGGCTGGACTCGACAGCGCTGTCGTTAGATGTTGCAGGCTGATCGGCGGGTGTAGTAGGGACCTTCAGTGCTGGTTCACTGACAGGACGTGGCAGTTTCGAGTATGAGTGACTTCGAAGGGTGGACGAAATTTCGCTCAGGAAATTGGCGTTCTTCTTGATCACTTTGCCGTGATTGTCCAGGACGCCGACCAAGCGCTTGACGAATCTAAGTTGTTTGTTCAGTAGGGTATCATGCGAATGCTCATGTTTGTCAACAAATTACCCAGCGTGGAAATCATCACCAGGACCCGGGGTGCTGCTGGCGCGGCGATGTTGGTGTTCTTGTTTGGTTGCGCCGAGTCCATCGTCACGACGAGCTGATCGTGAGCGCGACATTGCGATCAATCAACTTTGATAATTCAATCCGGGGTTGAGTTTGGCCGTGCCTGCCGAACCTGCGGAGGATGAGCGTTATGTGTCAAGGAAAACGACTATCCGCAACGGCCCAAGCTGGCTGTGCGGCGGCGGTGTGAATGTGCAACAACAAGGGAGTGAAAACAAAGGCGACGTCAGGTTTGCGGATGTGTGAGGCTGGTAACCCGCACACACTGCAATACGCCCTCAATCACGTTCTGCCCTGTAGATTGCTCGATTGATTGATTGGATGCGCTTAGCGATTTGCTGTATGCGCCCCGTCACCAAGCGCCAGGACCGCGCGCTGCCCAAGCCCCGGGAGTGCCCGAGCGGGAGCGACAGGAGGTCAACCATTGTTTGATCTTTTATCTTTCAGTCAAAGGTAGAGAAGAGGTATCATTTCCATCATGCGCCGTCCTTTTCTATGTTACAATTCAAAAAGCATGGCTGGCCGTTTGCAAATTCCCATATATCCCCAAACATTGTACACCCGATCCGACTGCCCCTACAGCCCGATGCAGCTATTAAAGAAATCGCTCTCCGCCTGTCCATTCAGACGGCAACTATCGCGTAAACTCTTACATCATGGCATCTAAATCGTCTAGAGCATCTTGTTGAAAGCAGGAATAAGAGTCTGAGCCAGCCAGAAACTGAAAACGAGCTTGGGACCAGTCATCAGGAGCTTGGGAGTAAGACCCTTGAAGAAGGAAGTCATGCCCTCGTGCTTGGCCATGTTGGAGATGATGCGGAAACCAGACTCCTTGGCCTCGAAGTTGCGGTTCTGGATACGGGTCTTGACGACATCGAGAGGCGCCGAGACGATGAGCGAAGCAGAGGCACCGGCGATGGATGCGATGAAGTTCTGGAACCAGGTGGCACTGTTGTAGTCGGAGAGCTTGAAGAAGTATTCCTTGGCAGCAGCGCTACCACCGAAGAGCTGTATTATGCGTCAGTGAAATGCTTCTGCTAGAGACGAGTCGAGTATACGTACAGCGAAAGAACCAGGAGCGTTACGGGCGGCAGTCCAGCCCCAACCTCTGTAGAGACCGAAGCCCTCGTCGGCGATAATTCTGAAGAGACCGCGACCGCGGAAAGCCTCGGGGTTTGTTTGACGCTTGATCTTGAGGACGTCGAGAGGGAGAATGACAATCTCACCAATACCGATCAGACTNNGAGAGAGAGAGAGTTGTCAGCTATGCGCCTTGGTAGAGTATCGAGTCCTCGTCGAGCCTTACCTGCCAGCAGTGGCGTGCATGATAGCCTTGCCGTTGCTCTTGCCGAAAGTGTTGTAGAAGAGATCGCCGTGGTTCTTGGCCAGGTAGTCGCGCATGAAGGGCTGACCACCGTACTTGTAGACACGCTGCATGACCTTGTAGGCGGCGGCATAGCCGAGACCGGGGAAGAGCGAGAAGAAGCGAGTGCCAACGGGAGCAGTGGCCTTGTCCTTGAAGATGACCGAGTTGAACTGGGTCATGCCGACAATCTTGCCCTGGTTGCTCATGAGACGTTTGGCGATGGTGTCGACGGGGTGGAAGACGGCGAGCTCGGCGATACCAGCGGAACCTGCNNTTCACGTCAACTGTATGTTCGTGCCTGTTCCGACGATAAGTTGCGCACCAGCACCGAGGACTCTAGCAGCGGTCGACTCCTTCTTGTACTCCTTGGACAAGCCATCTTTGGGGGAGGGAAGGTTGACCATTGTGATATGTGAGTAAGTGAGTGGAGAGACTCGGGGAAAGAATGGACAGAGGATGAACGGGGTCGAACAAGGAGGAGCTGCGAGCGAGACGACGACTGGAAAGAGGGAAAAGGCACGCGATATGGATTATGCTGAGTTGCTCATGCACCAACGCCGACCTCGTCGCGACTTTTTTTTGGGCCGTGCGCCAGAGCTTCGAGCAAGTCCGCCCGCACCTCCGCGTCGACCTGCGTTTTGATGATCCATATCGATGACTCGTCGCCCGCCATGAGCCAGCTCATTGCATATGCTTATTTTTGCTCAACACTTGTTGCTCGAGAAACCACTGGCCTGCCTCTCAGGATACGATATCTCGCGACACGTCGTCCATTGTACTGCGCTCGGCTTGCGTTGGTTGTTCAACGACTGTCTGGGCCATTGTTGAGTGCTGGCCCGTTGGTCACACATCTTCGCATTTACTCACGAGCTGGATAAGTTATCTGACAATTTTGGCTGGAGGGCCATAACCATGAATACAGATATAGTCAAAAAGAAAGACTATTGAGCACATACGGCCACAGTCAGCTGAAAACTGGGCATCCCGTCCGCTCTGCCATACATAAGCAGTTGAACGGCAGATTAGTACTACGGTGGGTGACCACGTGGGAATCCCTGCTGCTGTATGTTTTGCGTTTCCTTTTGCTACTGTGTAATAAGCACACATCCTCTTTTCTTAGCTCCTGTTCACTGAGAACTCTTCTTTCGTGATCTCCAAACAAACCAACCGCAGTATAGTCACTCATCGAAATACAAAGTGTTATTGTTCTGCCAACTTCGACCACTGAGAATCCTTGATTTTTGCTCTCTCCGTGGACAAAGTCTTGATTGAAAGACTACTCTGCATTTCTATGGCTGATCAGGATGGTGATTGATGAGTAGGAGAGCGAATGGTCTCTGATTATCGCGTGAAAGAATGACTACCTAGTTAACACCCAATTCCTCGTCCACCTTTGCGCGAGCCTAATCCGCAAGGTCTTGAAGATTTCTGGTGCGCATGGCATGCCGATCCAAGTTTGGTGCACCTCCAGCTCTAGCCATTAGGTTGATAACTCTGACAAGTGCTGCACAGAAGCGGTCGATGATATTCCTCTCAATGGCGCCGTCAAGCCAAGAAACCATGACGGTCAGCCTCGAGTCTCTCCTTCCACTGACATCTGAAGCCTTCTTCAAGCTGAGGCTGACCACATCCATGTTTATAGCAGCACCCCAGGGCATGCTCGCGTGGCAGAACCAAACTTTGTCCAGACCTGGAATATGTCTGGTTTCGAAGCGACCAAGGTTGGAGATCATGAGCGAGTTGCGATACGGATCGTCCGACATTCCTTTCTTGGTGAGGCAAGCTTTCCATAAATCAGGTATCAGTCGATCAGGCATCAATCGAAACTCTCCCACTCTGCTTCTGGCGTCGCTCTCTGCCTGTGACGAATGCATGTAGCGGTCCATGTGTCTAGTGAAGCTGGCGATTGTTTCTGAGCGTAGACTAGATAGTGGGGTGGACCTTTCAGTAAGACCCATGTAGTGGCCTCCGATTCGTGGATGTTGGCCCTCGATGCGTAGTGACATTGGCGTTTCTGTGCCGATAGTGTCGAAAGTGTCCTCGTCGACGCCCTTGGAAACGGCTGCTGCCAGTGCAACGACGGCAGCGGTGTGTAGTACCGAATGGACGCTGCCGATCTGGTGTCCTAGAGCTTCCAACCGTTCGACGATTTTGTTTTGGTCTTTTCCAAAATCAACCGCTGCATGGCTGACTTCGGGCTTTCTCGGTTGCTGTTTCAACAATTCTGGCGGAGGCCATTTGGTTATCGCACCGAGCCCACGCATGATCTTCCCAGAGGAGCCAGAAGATCTTTGTTTGAGGATCCACCGAGCTCCTTTCCTTATAGTACCAGCAACTGAGGGCTGTATTCTCATCGTTTTGTGTGCTTTGGGCGGCATTGGTTGCAGTCGTGGACGAGATGATGTTGTCGGAACAGCAGACGGTTGCCACATGACCTCTTCGAAGAGCCTGAGGGCGCCTATACCATCGGTCACGACATGATGGACGGTCAATGCGATGAAATAGCCATTGAGTGGTTGTTGTGTTAGTTGGTAGATCCCAACGCGCCAGAGAGGTCCCTGTGCTAGATTGAAACCCTGAGCTTCGGCGTCCTCTGTCTCTGCAACCTGAGTAACACACTGCACTGGGTCAACCTCAGGACCGATGATGGGGTGGACCATAGGGTCGTGAGTGACGAAAGGCGGATCCTCGTGGTTTGGTAGCCACTTGGGACGTCGAATATCGCTGTCATCAATGCTCGCAACTAGGACCGGATGTAATCGCATGAGCTGGTCGATATTCTGAGTGATTTGGGCCAAAATTTGAGAGAAGTCTGCATGACTGATGACCATAAGACCAATTATCGTGATGTAAGGAACCGACCCCGCGCGCGCCTGAGCGAGATGAAAGCGTTCCAACAGATCCAAGGACCGAGCTGTTGCAATAGCTGCCTTCGCTGAAGAATAGTGCTATGATAATAAGATGGATTGGTGCAATCAAATTGGCGCGTTTTTGATGATTTAGTGACCGCGGATCTCAAAACCGAAGGAGCTTCTCAGGTGAAGCACCTTCCAGTCGGATTGCTCTCAGCACGAGTAGCTATAGAAATGCACAATAAGTTTTCGAAAAAGAGCAGTCTCCATCGAGAGTCGATATATCGCGCGCTCTCTTCGGTCCCGTTTCTTTCTCCGAAGCCTTTGTGTCTTTTCAGTCCAATCATTCGCCTTATGTCGTTGTGAGAGAAGAGTCGGTGAATAACTTTTGTACATAGGGAAGCCGTACCAATCAATTTACGTGTTGGCCATATACTCCAAGAGGTCTTTCGCTCAGAGATGACAACCATAGCAATGCACGAATGTTTCGTGGAGGTCACTTGGTTCCAGGGAGAGTCGCTTTTGCATGTTTCACGTCTCGTATTTCAAAGTAGTCTATCAAGGCAATCTGGGGACATCCTAATTGCTTTTGACGATTCTTGCGACCACTTCGTCGAGATCTTCTTGCTGCAGTCCAAGCAGGTCATTGGCGTATCCATCACGAGCCTCCCAGTCAGCTTCCAGCGTGCCCAGAACCCAGACCAGATCTTCTACGGCTGACTTGTCACCACCGTCTGCTTTTGCCTTGCGTTCTTTCACATACTCCGACGAGTCGTACTTTTTGACGTTCCATGACTGACCGGTTTCCTTCTCAAATGCTTTCAAGAGCTGTTTCTGATTGATGCGGAAGCTTTGGATGTAGACGAAGCGGTTCTTTGTTTCCTCCGGCTTCTGCAGTATGGCACTAGTAGCTTTGCCGATCTGCGCGAATGTACTGGTGCTCCAGTAGACCTCGCCATCATCAAGGATCTCGAAGCTTCTGGCTTGAAGGTTGATGTGGAAAAATCCGAGGTCCCAATCGAAGAAGTGTCCACATACAAGACTTGTCCAGCTGAACCCAGGGTTCTCTTGAGCTAGCTTCTCAAGGTAGTCGCGCACTTGTGACTTGGCGACATAGATGGGCGCGAGTTCCATAGCTCTCTTGCTCTGCGAGTCGCAGCTTCCAAAGTCTGAAGGAATGAAACGCTTCACGCCAGCTTTGATAGCTGCGTCGGCGAGACGCTTCTGCAAGTCCACTTGTGCACCATAGACGGTACTGACTATGGCATCCTGATCCTTAAGAGCGGGTACCAGTTCTTCGATCGGAAAGTCGTCCGACAATAGCTTGACTTGAACACCCTCCGGATAGTTGGACTTTGATTTCGAGGACTTTCGCTTGAAGACTGTGACATTGAAAGCTCCTGTCCCGACCAGACCATTGAGCACTCCTGGTCCAAGGTTGCCGTCGGCACCTACCAGAACGACGTTTTTGATTGACATGATTGGTTTTAGCAATTAGATAGATGGTTTGTTCGCTCACTCAGAAGTGTAGGTGGCCTTCCTGATGACGTGCATGACATCCCGAAGTTCTGCCTGATATGGAGTGCTTTCGGAAAGGAAGGTCAAACCCGACGCCGCCCCACCAAGCACACGACAACATTCTAGGGCTGCTCTGAACAAATATATCAGGTCGTTGACCCTTGCTCAGTAGACAGTGTGGAACAAAAATGAGGGCTGACTATCTTACGGTCCAACAGCCAAGACCATTTGCTCCGGCTCACCGGATACTTCATACCCGAAGTAAGGCATGACCACATGCGTTTCAAATGCAGTCCAAGCACCACCTAGCTCCTGTCAAAGCTATAGCTTCCGTCCATGACAGGCATCAGGGTAACTCATGGCTCAGGCGACCATGCGTTCCGATAGCTCAGGCGGCCCATCTACCGAAGAAAAATATCGAAAAGTGAAGATTGGGTGAAAAGTTCGTAGCATTCGTTGTTTGTTCGTGATTCTCGTTATAAAGGAGTTTCCTCCCGGTACGCCTAACCCAAATGCATTTCCGAGGTTCCTGTCATACCCAGCTGTCGGTTCCTCCTCAGCCTTCTTCGAACCCTGTTCGAGCCAATTTCCTGCATGCCTAACATCCCAATGTTCTGCAAATCTCGACGGCAACATCCTGATTCAATCATCCTGCCGGCCTTGGGCATAGCGGTATTTGTTTATTGTGACGCGCGCAAAAAGCCCAGAGATTGATGCCACCACGGAGTGCATGGCTGTGGCGTTTCGACGACCGAATGGGGTATTGGTAGTCTCATGATGGCCACCTCCAAAACTAGAGTTATGTTTGCGGTGGGACTGATATTTGTTCGTGGAAGCTGTCGTCCATAGAGTCGTGAAGAGGCCTGCCATGCGAGCCGCATGGAGTAAATCATCGCGAAGATCTGGCGAGGAGATATACAAAATCCCAAATAAAGGTCATGTCTCCTGTATAGCCTACTGCACGACACAGCAAGCCAGACTACTGCCCGCTTCTGCGCGGTCAGCCTTCCTCTGCCCTGTGGTCTTTTTCCACCACAGGACAGAGAAGCACGCGACATGCACCTCATCACTCAGCAGTAGTAATCTCAGCTCATCCCAATTCTGCGCCGTGACACGCACGTCCTGACGTTTCTCATCGGTATGCCGCCTGTAGTGGGCCGACAGCTTGAGATAGAAGTCTCGCTTTGCTTCCACGCGACGATGAGGAAAGCCGTTTTGTGCCGAGATGGCCTTGGCGATGTCATCCTGGAGTTCTTGGAGGCCATAATAGCTTGAGTCAGGTAGCTCGAAGGTGTTGTGGTATGCGGGTACGTAAGGGACGATATCGTAGCCATCAAGGTCGACTTGCTTGATTGAGAGAGGTACAGCAGAGGAGATTCCCAGACGTTGCACTGGCTCCATCCGAATTGGATCATAAGCAGGGTGTGGACTCCCCGGCGGCGAGGGTGAGGAAGATATCCGGCGGTTTCTGATGGTGGGTCTCTTCACGATCGACATATTTGAGAGTCTTCGAAGTTGAGCAGAAGGGAGAGTGTCGCACGAGTACGATTATGAGGGGGCTTGGGCTCCTTATGACATGAGGGGCTCGAAGGAGCAAAGGGATGCTTACACGAACTCTACGCGCTCCTCATCTTACCTTGGCGGCGTATTACATATACCTCAACACGTCGTACAAGAAAGCCCGAACGCTCGGAAATTGGCAAGGCTTCCGTGTTTACAGCTGGGCGTGTGGCTGTACTTCGAGGCGGAGGCGGAGTCTCGGCTTCGCGACTGCGCAGAGAGAAAATCGTGAGATCATCCGGCCTTATGTTGGACGTTGGATCTGTTCGACTCCTTGATCTCTCATTCGTTGAAAAAACATCAACGACTCTATTTCGAAACATGAAGATCTGCTTGTTCCCTTCTCTCCCTTCCTTCTGATACATAACGGCGATGCCCCTATGACATCTAGGAGACGGGACCCTCGTGTCGGAGGGCTTCTGCCGCTCGCGTGAGCTCTTGGCTCGACAATCTCCGAGATCGTAATCAATATCTCCAAAGACATGATCGATATATAAGGCGCGTATATCGCGATGTGAAGCTCGTCAGACACAGTCGTACATCCGTCAAGATCCGCTAGCAACTTGTGTTTACCCGTTCCTAGCATTTTCGCGGAACACGTCCAAAGAGTCAGTTGCGTGGTCGTGCTACCCAGGGCCAACACCGTCATCAAACGTCAGCTACCCACTTGCGCCGAGCTTATTTACAATATGGTTGTTGGGAGGAAGATGGTGACAGAGAATAAAGCAAATGTACGGTCTATCAGTATTTGATCTATTTTTACAATCCAGATGAACCAAATGTTCGTATTCATCTACGCCCACATGGCCTTGAACTTCAGGTTGAACTCCGAGTGCAATCTTTGGAAGGCCTTCAGCACCTTGAGCAAACCCTTCTCACCACCTTGGCCTTCCCATGCGGCACTATCGAGGTTAAGCTCATCTAACTTGGCGGCGGCCTCGTTATAATCCTTCTCAATTACCTCTTCTTCATCTGCCATGTCTTCCCAGCTCTCAGCCTTCTTTGCCTTCTTCTTTGTGATCGTAGCCATGGCGGCCTTGGGTGCTTCGCTGGGAGCAGGGACGGCTTCTCCATCCTCCTTGACAGCGACTGTCTCGTCCTCAGCCTCTTCCAGAGTGTCAAGCTCTCCCATGGTGTCAAGGAAGTCCATGTCGCTTCCAACCTTGAGCTTCATGAAGTTGAGCAGACTTGTGATGATTGTAGCAAGGACCAAAGAGAAGTCGTTAAGCATAAACCAGACATCACCACGTCTAATGCCGTTCGCCCTCTCCAGGGTCTTGACGTCGCCGTGCTTGAAGAAGTCAACCAGGTAGGCGTTCAAAGGTTGGTCAAGGTCGTGAGAGAGCATGGCCACATGAGGAATAGCCGACTCTTCGAGGAAGACACCAGATCTAACCGAGCGACACAGTTCATTGATAGACTTGAAGTTGTCGGTGTGTCCGGACAGAGCGACGAATGGCGAACGGATCTTGGTCGAGGGAAGCGAGACTTCGCCCAGACCAGGAGCAGAATCGACCGATGAGGATCCGACTTGTCTAGCAGTGAGCGGCAGAACATCGTCCGCCTGCTGTACATGCTGGTCGACAAAGGTACGGACGTAGGTACTGAAGATGTCAAGCGTTTGCTGTCCATGCTCGTTCAAGACCTGAGCTGCTTCTTCTGGCAACGGGGGCAGGAACACCATCGAGGAGGATGGCTTCACCACTTTTTCGCGATATTCTGCATCAGACTTGCGGCAGTACACACGGCCAAACAGATGCGACATAACCAGCATCAAAGTATTGACCACCGACTCTGCGTTGTTGTCAATGTCTGCGCAGAGTCTGTGCAAGTAACCCTCCTTGAGCAGCGCGTGGAATGCGAAACTGGAATTTTCTGTAAAGTACAAGTGCGAGACGAGACCAGCAAAGTTCAGGGTTGTGCCGTTCGCGTCGAGCAGTTGCTGTCTTCGGAGATACTCAATAGAGAAACGAAGATGGTGCAGAGTCTGATCCTTGAAAGAAGGGCCTCCCATGTATAGACGAGGCTGGGAAAGCAGGGAGTTGATACAAGAGGCGGCGTACTTCGAATTGTTCGATCCATGAAGGAGGGTGAACAGGCGAAGAACCAGGGTAGTGGTGACTGGGAAATGGCCGTTGAGATCGGGCAATCTTGAAGACATCAGTCTCAAGACTTTGTCGTGTTGCATGTTTTGGAAGACAACGTTTCCAAGCAGATCGAAGCCACGACGACCAGCACGACCGGCACATTGGCGGTACTCAAGAGCGGTCAAGAACACAGATTCACTAGTGAACACAACAGTCTTGCAGGGCATATTGATACCCAAGGCAAGGGTACCGGTTGCGACAACGACTCTGAGGAAGCCCTTGCGGAACAGGATCTCAACAACCTGGCGGTATTTGCGGTTCATACCCGAGTGATGGACAGCAATACCTCTGGTCAGTGCAACGATGAGCCACTGCGGCACGCGTCTCCACTCAAGTTCCCTCATGTAATCTTCAAGTTCAGAAATCTGAATAGCCTTGAAGTTACAGAAATGGTAGCCGTCTTGGGGAGCTGCGGGATCAAAGCCCTCGAAACCATTGGCATCGGTATCAGCAGCATCACGCTGCATGTCTGCCTTGGTCATGCCCTCTTCAGCAGGCTTCTTGCTCTTTGAGACTTTGCTGGCCTTGGCACCTTTGCGCTCTTGCTCCTTCTTCCAAGCCTCCCATTGAACAATCTTGGCCTTCCACTTCGGATCAGTAGCCTTCCACTGGTCCTCCGCTTCCTTCAGATCATCGTGGATCTTACCACAGATATCCTCACATTTTGTGCGGTCGAAGTTAAACAAAATGGCGGGCATCGCATCCTGTTCATGGAGTCGGCAAAGCAAGGGGAGGAAATTATCTTCCTTGACCTCCTGGGCTTCTCGTTGACCAGTTCGCTTTGCGGTAGGTGCATACAATTCTTCCTTTTGAGGTCGCTTGCCAGAGAGAGTTGTGAAGACAGCATTGAAAGGAGACCCGGAGTCTTCCATCCATGCAGCCAGGACTTTCTTCAGCCCTGCTTCCCACTTCAAAACCTCCTGCTTGCGAATAACGTTGGGCAAAGCGTTGGTGGGGTCAAGCTCTGCTGGCAAACTGTACTTGTCGTTCGAGTGCTCCTTCATAGCTTTCCAGAGTGTGTAACAGTCACGAGGTTCGAAGGAGAGATCGTCCGGCATACCTGCTGAGCGGTTGATAAGGCAAGCAACAGGGTGAAGGTATTCAAATCCAGTAGTACCATCTAGACCAAGGGTTGGTAGACCCTTCTTCTGACCTAGGCCGTCAAACAAGAACTTCTTTGGAGGATCGTAGTAGAACTTTCTCAGGTCGGAGTATCTGTATGGATGTCTAACCATCTCGAAGTCAATACCCGCGGCCTTCTCGGTGGTCGCCAGCCAGTCACTGAAAACGTCAGGATTGCCGACTGTAGCCGAGAGTGCGATGACGGGGCAAGGGGCGAGCAAAAGAAGCTGCTCCCAGACGACACCGTCTTCAGCTTGGCCAATACAGTGAACTTCATCGAAAATGATGCGTTTCACTCTAGTCGCCCATGAGTTGGCGTGCGAGGGAGCCAAAAGCATGATCTGAAGCACGTGAGGTACAGTAACAAGGACTTGACATCCTGTAGCGTTATTGATTCGATGATCTCTGGTGTGAATAGCCCACACGCTCTTTCCAGGGTACTTGAACTTCTTGGAGTATCTGCCCTGGATTTCGGCAGCGATCTGGTTGACCAAGGCCTTGGTTGGTGCAACATAGACGAGAACACCCTCATCATCGGCTTCGATGACCTTTCTCATTGCATAGAACGAGATGAAGGTTTTACCGGCAGAAGTGGGCGCGACCACGAACAGACTCTTATTGTCATCGATGCCGTCAAGTACCTTTCTTTGCCAGCCGTCGGGCTCGAAGTCTACTCTTGAATCGGGAGCAGCGTCCATACTGCGGTCGAGGAAGGGTCCACAATGAAGAAGCTGGAAAGCCTTGCTCGATAGCTTGTTCTTGACGAGCTCTGCGCTCTGCAAAGGAAGTGCGAAGCGGAACGGCAGTGACTTGTCCTGAGTAGGCTTGGGAAAGTCGACAGGAGGGAGACCGAATGTGTCCATGGTAAGCTTGATCTTCTCGCAGATTGTTTTGGTCATGTTGTCGCATAAGACGAGGTTTCTGGCAGTGTGCCAGATGAAAGCAACGATGCCATTGGGATCCTGGTCGTTCGTCTTGCCTGATTGGATGGCAATTTCTACCAAGGTGCTCAGGGAGAACAGTTGTACCTCAGCACCAAGAACTTCTCTCTTGTCCTTGGGCAAGCTAGCAAAATAATCCTTGGTCTTGATGTAACGAGACGGCAAGTCACTCTCAGCAGACAGACTCTTCAGGATAATGTGCCATGCTTGCATAACCTTGGAATCTGAAGCTTCTGCCTTCTTGGCTTGGAACGCTGCAGCTGCCTCTTGGGCAGCCTGCTTGCCACTGACCTTGACGTTCTTCTTGCCGCCCTTAGGGTTGCTTCCCTTCTTTGAAGTGTCGACGGTCTTGGTGGGCTCAGCATTGATCTTCTTGTTCTCAGACTTCTTTGCGACTTTCGAATCGGCTGCTGACTTGACGAGAAGTGTCTCGGGCTCGAGTGCCCTTCCCACAGAGTTGGTCAAACTAGCAGCGTACTTCTGCATCTCATCCATGTACTTCTGATTTCTGCGGTCAGCGCGTATCTTGTCTCTTGGAGAAAGGACTGGTGCGTTCTTTGTCTGGATGGGTCTCTTGGCGTTGTGCCAGTGAGACACCTCCTGGAAGATGCGAGCTGAAGGTTTGCTAGTCTCCTCGGATGCATGGTCGTCGATGCCAAGACGAATGGAGGTCAGATGCTGATCGAATACAGGGTTGGAGAACGGTAGCACGCTGATATTTCCGGTGGGAGTTGTGGAAGGAGCGTCCAACGACGTAATTTCCAGTTTTCTCGTCTCAGCATCAGCATTTGTTACCGACCCATCACAGATGGACTTCAGGCATTCGTTAAGTTTCTGAAGTTTGCTCTGCATAATTTCCGGCATCGAGGAGAGATCGAGACCCTGAGAGATAACGTTGAACAGACGACCATCAAAGAAATCAGCCACATCGCACTCGTTCTTCTCCAACTCCTGGTGGTATTGGGACCAGTTCGAAGCTCTCAGAATTTCAGCAGCTTGGTCGCAGAAGCTAGAGAGATGCTCCTTGTTGTCGCTCACTACTGCAGTGTGCTGCAGACTACGAGTTGACAGGGGCAAGGCATGGAGAAGCGCAGTGTGTGCGAGGACGTCATGTGTGAATTGTTGCACATTCGGCGAGGCGGATGAAGTCTTGATCAAGCGAGACAAAGTTGTAACCGTCAAACGCTCTCTCTCAGTAAGGTCGGATGTGCTTGTTCCGATCTCCTTCATGTCTGCGGAAGAGATGGGCTCCGAGACATCAGTTGGCTGCTTGGGGCTTGCGTCCAGGGCTGGGTCCAATGTGTGGGAGAGATTCTTCGTTTCTAGCACCATAGCCATGATCTTTGTGTCGACGAACTCTGAGCCATTGATCAGAGCGACGTTGTAACCGGACAAGATGAAGTGAACAATAACTGATCTCAGCTGGGTTCTTGGATCGGGAACATCTCTGTCTTGTGTAGTGTGGCTACGAGCTCCATCGTGACACATCAAGAAGTACACTGCAGAATTACGCAGATAATCATCAAAAGCTTGGTCGTACAGATCCTTGAAGCAGTGAATCTCGACAAATTCAGATTGCAGATTGGATTGGAGGTGGCGAATTATCGCGGCTCGTGTAAGGAGGTACTTGGATCGATCGATTGATTTGACGCTCTGGGGGATGCAGAGCTGACGGTGGGCGTCAAAGAAAGCGACGTGGAATCTGCAGTTACGGCGCTGGAGCTGAGCGAGATATTCTTCTACAAGGTAGACAGCGTGCAGCATTTGGAAGCCATCCTCAAAATCAAGTAGTGAGTTTTCAAAGCACTGCAGAAGAAGGGAATCGCCCTCAATGGCGAACAGTTCTTGGCCGGCAAAATCGCCTACGAGATCTACTCGCCGCGAAGAGAGACGGTGATAGCTCTGTAGGATCTTCTGATCTTCTTCAGATCTGGAAATGTCTTCGACGTTGACATACTCGATGTCTTGCTGAACACCATCGGTTGCCATGTTGTTGGGGCTGGGCGGCTTTGGTTCTGGGCGTGCGCGCAGCTGGAGATGGTCAAGGGGTCGTTGGTGGAGGAAGTGGTTCTAAGGGCAAGCGTTGAGCGCAAGAGGGAGATTGGCCAGTTTTATAATTCTGGTGAATTGGAGACGCTGCAGAGCCTGCAGTGTTACATGAGTGGAAGCTGCAGCACGCTGAGCAGACACCAGTCCTCTTTGCCACGGTGCTTGCGCCTTCCTCCGCAGAAACAGTCCATGCTTTTGGTTTAAGAGTGGTCTGTGCTTTTCACTACATCAGTTAAACAGGCCATCTTCTTTCACACAGCTGCTCATTCAACAAAGCGACTTGCGCGCTCACTATGCTGTCTTACTTCAGAGAGATCTAGAGGTCACTCTGGTCTTAAATGATTGATTTGAATATGTGTCCATAACTTTTGCATAAAATGTAGTCTCGACGTATGCAAGCTTATGCTTCTACAAAACATTGTATACTTACTATTAGAAACCATCGACTAGATTTGCGGTACGCAATTCTACTGCAGGAACATCGCTTGGTATTGCTACTCCGAGTATGGGTTATTCCAAACACCAGCTCGGCATACATAGCTCACAATGGGCATCTTGGCCCTCGTCCTTTTCACTACCTAAACGCTCCATCGCGTAAGGTTCTGTCATTTGTAGCTTCATATGCACTTTCGTTGATCAGGCCATAGGCCAAGATGTGAGAAGACGAATGAGAAGACGACTAGGAAGCTGAGCAAATACTCCGCACATAAGCTTCACGAACCTCATGCTGGTTCAGAGTTTATGTTTGGTGCGAGCTGCTGAACACACCGTGGTGTTTGGCTGCTACTCCAGCGAGAGTTTATGATGAGTTGATTGACTGAAACTCACCTTACTTTTGTAGCTCTCGTCCGACCAGCTTCGAGTGAGGGGTCAACACAGAGCTGTGTGCATAAGATGGCCTTCCTTTGCTCTCCTCAGAAGTCTCCTCCTCCCACTCACACCATTCCATACCCATACCTGTATCCGAACCAAGATCCAGCAAGCATGTCTCGAGGCCAATTCACCAAGATCCTCGACTCCGGTAGCGAGAGCAAGACCAACACGGGCCTCCACCTCAACCATACCGTCTATGACTTTCGCAGCAGAGGCATCATCGTTCCTATGAGATTCAGACTTGTGGAGCACGATCCAGTCTTCACAAAGATCGCCGACGACCTGGCAGTATTCCAGGATGTCATCTGCCTTTCACCGAACTATCGTATCCTGGTTGAAAAGATCCTCAAGAATCTCCATTGCCGCCTCACCAGGAAATATCCCAAACGTCCTCATTGGTACTTTCCATGGCGTAAGCGCCAGGACCTTGACATCGGCTTCAGACTCTTCGTCACTTACCAGCTGGGGTCGTCTACCAAGACATACAACACCAACGAAGTCAACGAGGCCAACTGGCCAGATCTCATCACTCTGTTCCGTCGTAGTCAGCCAGGGGAGGCGATGTTCCGTGTTGACTGGTGGACAAAAGGCGAGCGTATGGTCGACAGTGTAGAATGTTGGAAGGACGCTGGCTCCTGACGAGTTGTTGATTGCAATGTCGAGGACGATGAAGACCTCGAGATTTTTCATTTGTCACATTGCTTTGTCTACTTAGGAGAAGTATCATGTCAACTTTGGTCAGACAGAGCGGAGTGCAGGCTATGGTATGCAAATGTAGTGTTGTTGAACGACCGCTCCGCGATCTCAATCACTTCCAAGTCGATATTTCATCGCCCTCTGGTCGGGTCCGGCCGTTGAGCCAGATAGAAACTCCATCGCCGTTCGGCCAAGCGTTGCTTCCCCGGCCTTGCGGCTACATCGAATCGGGCAACGTGTCGCACGACACGTCCGA
The DNA here is from genome assembly GCA_903819635.1 of Aureobasidium vineae. Taxonomy (NCBI): domain Eukaryota; kingdom Fungi; phylum Ascomycota; class Dothideomycetes; order Dothideales; family Saccotheciaceae; genus Aureobasidium; species Aureobasidium vineae. Next base: position 1,224,054 of record CAIJEN010000014.1, read on the forward strand.
TTGGTCTGGGGTCCATGGTGTTCACATCAGTGGTAATTCCTGTCTCGCCGTGAAGCAGAAAATGTGATCGATATGGATCAACGGAGAGGCCGTCACTCCAGAGAGGTGGTTGAGCTTTCGTTTGTGTTTAGCGAGAGAAATAAAAGGGGAAGACAATTGAAGAGGTGGAGCTGGAGAAATTCCTGCGCGTATCGAGACAGGGCGCTGCCCCAAAGAAGGATCCCCACTTGCACAGGTCGTCAGCCGCTCAAATCAATCTGCTGCCCTGGGCGAGCGATACTTCGGCAGTTTGTATAACGCATGATTTTGTGTTTCGACCCGGACGGTCAGCCGGCATCTTCAAACTCACGTTATCATAGTCACACTGTGTATAATGCGGAGATTTGCTATTGATCTGACTCAGAAGGAGGCACGCAACTTCCGATAGAGTTGTTGCTGTTTGGAGGAGTGGAGATGGGACAAACTTGGAAATGCACAAAGGTCAAAGTTGCGCATGGACCGGCCCTTCCAACTGATGACCGACCTTTTTAAACGGCGGTCTTCTCGCCTGCCTTCTCTTCTGCGAGCACCTCTTTTCCACTCATTCTTCTCTCTCATACAACAACTATCTCATAGCATACCTATTCCACCCAACCTCCAACGGGAAAAGCTAGCGAGGATATGAAAGATCCATCTTTACGGGCTCAGGATTATTCACAGCATTCTCAGACAGGATGCTCGCCAGCAGCCAGAGCAAGGCAGCCACCATGAAGACCGCTTCGAGCGCTTCAGAACATATTCGAAAGTCGAGCCTAGGAACTTCAGCATCGACGTGGTCTCGCAACACTCGCTACACCCTGCGCATTCCGCTCGTTGGCCGGCAAATTCATGTCTCATCGCGTCGAGCATGTCGACAAGTGGAGTCGGTTCTCTACATCCCCTCGATGTTATATCGCAGTTTCGCCGAATTGGAGCGCGAGGTCTGCAGCGCGATATTCGGAGCTTTGTACGTGCAAGGCGAAACGACAAACTTCTCCATGGCGGTCGAAATGGAACTTCTCTACGACGTCCAGGATAGGGGTTGTCTATCACCCAAGCGCGAGAGATTCATGCTGGATGAGGACAACTGGGAAGAAGGATTGGAACTTGTCATGTCGGGCGAGGCCAAGAAGGCAGAGCTGCGAGCGAACTGGCATGGCTCGAAGGGATCAGGACAGCTTTCCAAGACCACGTCCACCACACAGACGCCCTCGAATTTCCCGGTACACAAGAACATGCAGCTAGCAGTACGGAGCCCTACCAGGACTAGCAGCAGCAGCAGCAGCAGCCCGAGACGTTCAGAGACTATGTCGACTAGAAGGAGCTCGAGAAGTGAACGCGATAACAGCCCAGTCAGCAGAACGGACAGTGGACTGGGCCAGATGGCAGGAGTGTCGAAGTGATGTGCAGCCAAGAGTTGGTTGTTGGTGTTGGTGGAAAGGTTCAAAGCGTGCAATCCTGATTGACCGTGTAATAATGCGACCCGAGTATCCTGTTCCAACGCCACGCTCAAAAGCAACAGACCTAAACAGCAAGCTGTTTCTTAGTCGGAATAATCATCCTCTTCTTTTGCCCTTCTCGATTCCTCTGCTTGGCGATCCTGAATTTGTCGAGCCTTTTCCTCCTGCTTCTTCCAGTGGCTGCCTTCTTCGTAGTCTTTGCTGATGCCGAAAGCGCGTCTGAGTTTCTCGCTTTCCTCAATCTTTGCTTTGGCTAGCTCGTGGACTTGGTGTGACTTGAGACCTCTTGCGTTTGTAGTGGAGTTTTTGCTTGATTGTTCGGCTTGAAGCTTCTTGCGTAGGGCGGTGCACTGGTCCTCGATGTCGTCTTCGTCGANCCCTGTTCGTGCGTTAGCATTGCGTGCTTGGTTAGAAGCATTCTGTAAGCGTGCGTACTCTTCCTCCTCGAGCTTGTCGCGCAACTCAAAGACCTTGACTTCAATCTCGCGCTTGCGGTCGTGTTCGAGAATTTCCTTGTCGGGTTGGCGCTGGCGATGTCTGAGAAGATCGTGGTCCTTGGTGTAGGGCGCAGCGGCGTCGCGCGGCTTGAGGTGGGAGAGGTTGCGCTGGACATAGCCAGAGGTACCACTGCCGCGTGGCGTAGAGAGTCCGACGTTGGAAGACATGATGGATGAGATGGTTTGATTAGTACGGAGGGAGAAAGCAGAAGACGAGAGTGAAGTCATTCAAGGCGGGGCTTCGAAAAGTCGAGCCAAGACTTCTGTATACCGAGATGAGGTGCATTTTCATGCGATTCTCGCCTTTTCTCTCTACTCTTTCTCTGAGGTAGCCGCCTGCCTGCAGTTTGCTGTTGTGTCTTTTCTCAGTCGTCAATCATACAGCATGGCCACAGAAGAACATTTCGAGGCTCCGCAGCCTCTGACCGAGCTTCCNTTTGCGCCTCTCACAAAATCGCACATCATCCATTGCTCATACCACAACTGGTATCCCAAGTATGACCTCGCTCTGATTTATTGTCTTGCAGACCACCTCGACTAACTCACTGCTAGATATCGTCCTATATCTCCCAAGGCTCGCCTTATCCCTCTTACCCGTCCCTTTCTCGACTATCTGCGCGCAGACGGCATTGTAATCCCTCCAGACGAGGACGATCCTCGCCGCGACTGGTCAGACAGCGATTCTGGCATCTTCTCGGCTTCTGATACCGCCGGAGAAGAGGACGACGATGAAGAGGAGGATCCTTCTGCCGAGTGGCGCAACATCCACCGAGCCATCAAGAACACCATCGCAGAGCTTGGTGGTAAGGTCGTGCCTAAGCTGAACTGGTCCGCTCCCAAAGACGCTACCTGGATCGCTGCGACCAACAGTATGGAGTGCAGACTGCCCAGCGATATCTACTTGCTCCTCAAGAGCTCCGATTTTGTTACCCACGATCTCGAGCATGCCTACGACGACTGCACCGGAGACGAGTCGCCTTCCGATGACATCCCCCAAACTACGAACGACATTCCATATCACCTAGTCTTGCGCAAATTCTTCCAGATGAATCCCTCGGTCGAGTTCAGGTGCTTTGTCAGGAATCGTAAACTCATTGCTCTCTGCCAACGGGATCTGAATCATTTCGACTTCCTCTTCCGCATGCAAGACAAGTTACGCCATGTCATACACAATTTCTTTGACGATAGACTTAAGCACACTTTTCCGGACGCCGACTTTGTCTTTGACGTCTACGTTCCTCCGCCGCATGATCGTGTCTGGTTAATCGACGTCAATCCTTGGGCAGTCAGGACAGACCCCTTATTATTCAGCTGGCTGGAGCTTTTGACACTACCCGAACCACCGGAGGAGAAAGTCATTCGCATTCCTATCAGACCTGTCGGTGCTGTTACAGAAGGACAGGAGCAATCCGACTCACAAGCGACCGACGCAAAAGAAGGTGAAGTCACGGAGGGAAGAACAGACATGGAGGACGATGATGACGAGGAAGCCGACGAAGAAATCTGGGTCCCAGAGTTCCGTTTGATCAGAAAGGACGATCCTGAAGCCTACAGCTTCAACACGCCACAGTACAGCGCACACAAGCTACCACGAGATGTCGTTGATGCAAGTCAGGGCGGACCTGGTGCCTTGAGAGAGTTTGCAGACAACTGGAAAGAGATGTTAGCGAAACAGCAACAGGAGGACGCAGAGTACGAGAGCAGCGAGGAGATTGAACCACTAGGAGAATCACTTATAGGAGGAACAGCCACGTCCACTCAGCATTTATATACCAATACCCGAGCATTGTTTGCATACGAACCCAAAACGCTTTCCGGACTTTACATGTTTCGAGACCCACATGGCGGCACGGCCAAGCTTTAAACATGCTCATATTTGAGCAAGATTCATGCTTGGCAGGCGAAACACCCGCGTCCTCAGCCATCCATGCCCTCATCGGTACGTTTTTGACACGATGGTCTTCGGACTCCGCTCGCGCCTCGAATCTAGAAGCACATGGTTTGCACGCTCTCATTCTAAAAGCATCTCCCACCCACGTACTGGGAAAGTATCGCATTCATCTTTCGACACGCCAAGCCGACACACGTTACCACACGTGCTTGCATATAACCGGACGCTCTTTCCTGTCTTCTAACCTGGCCGCTTTCAGTGTTCAGAGACTCCTTGGCTCTTTCCTTGACCACACTCTCTCGCTGGACACCAGTCTAGCTTTCCCTAGGCACGATGCTTGAGACACGGCATATTCAAGAGCTTGATGCCAATTCCACAGTCAAACACTACTGGGCGTATCCCGATCGGATTTTACCATGCACCAAAGATGCCGGCACTTGTGCATATCTGGATTCTGTCTACCACTCACATGAGATATCAATGCTCTACACCTTCATTCTCTGGGCAGTCTTGGGCGGCGTTCTTATGTTAATGCTCTCATTGCGTTATGGCGAGAGCGTAACTCGCTCATCAAATATCAAGACACCACTTCGGCGTGGGTTGGACTCTCTCGGATCTATGGGAAGGCGATGGATGCTTTCCGAGGCTCCGGGAAGAGGAGTTCTCGGACGAGTGACTCTGTTACAAGTTACAGTGCTATCTTCGCTTCTTGGCTATTTGTTAATATTCTCGTATGTTGGTTGTAACCTTGCGTGGTTTGTTGTCAAGCTGACTCAAAAANNTAGTCTCGTCGGTGTTACTTATAAAACTTGGATCACACCTACCAAGAAGCATCCTGAATTGAAGACAATCAGAACAGGCTTCGGAGGCTGGGGCGACCGTGTTGGCGCCCTGGCTTATGCCTTGACGCCACTCACAATTGCTCTTTGCTCTCGTGAGAGCATCTTGTCTCTCATCACCGGTGTTCCATACCAACATTTCAATTTCCTGCATCGATGGACTGGTCGAGTCATTTTCATCCAGTCTTTTCTGCACACATTGGTCTGGACACTTGTCGAAGGGAGATTCTACCAGCCGCAACCGGAGACTTATACCGCATTCATCAAGCAAAAGTACATTGTCTGGGGTATTGTTGCTCAGATCATGATTACCTTCTTGTACGTTTTCAGCACCAGCTGGGCCATTCAATGGACCGGATACGAGTTCTTTAAGAAGACCCATGCTTTGATTGGCATACTATATCTCGGAGCATGTTGGGGGCATTGGGACAAACTGGCGTGTTGGATGATTGCTTCTCTCGTCATCGTGCTTGCCGACTTTGGAGTCAGATTCCTTCGAACTGCACTGCTTCACGTCGGATACCGCAAGGGTAAGCCTGGTCTTGGTTTCCATAGCGCCATTGCTACTGTTCAGCACTATGGTGACGACGAGGATTCGGTTGTGCGTATTGACTTCGACTTCAAGCACTCCGCCTGGAAGCCCGGTCAACACTTTTACCTCTGCTTCCCTGCACTTAACATCTGGCAGAGCCATCCTTTCACGCCGTCATCTCTTCCCGATGGTCGCAGCGATATTCAGCACCATACCTACCTAATCCGCGAACGCTCCGGTATCACTGCCAAGCTTGCTCAAATTGCCAAAGCCACTGGCGGAGATTCTTGTGCTACTTCCGTCATACTCACCGGACCCTATGGAGGCACATCTACTGAGGAAGCCGCCTCCTCCAATCTTTTGACTGTGGCAGGCGGCACAGGCGTCACTTCTGTGCTCCCAACTCTTCAGGATACTTTTACCGTCGCTCAAAGAGGCACTCGTGCTGTCGATTTTGTTTGGATTATCCGCAAAATCCAAGACCTTTCCTGGATTGCACCAGAATTGATGGAGCTCAAGTCATGGATGTCTTCTGGCAAAGCGAATGGCCTACGTCTACGCGTCTTCGTTACTCGCGAGACAGCACCGCCAGAATCATCGACTTCTTCCACTTCTTCCATATCCGAGAAGGGCAAAGGATGCTGTAGCAAGCGTGCTAAGAGTGAAAAGAATGGTGTAATTGTCTCCTCCTCCAATGACCTGGTAACACCTCAGGACAACTTCGAGATTACATACCTTGGCGGCGCTCATCCCTCGATCAAGGATGTTGTCTGCGACTTCGCTGAAAGAGCGGCGATCTGTGGCGGTAGAAGTCAAGTCATTGGTGCTGGACCTATGGAGATTGGTACTGCTTTGCGCTCTGCCGTTGCAAAGGAAAACCACGCCGGCAGGGTATGGCAAGGTGACGACAGCGGTATCATGGCTCTTGAGTGGGACTGTCGGTCATGATGCTGGAATTCAAAACTTTACGAATTGTATGTCATGTATATATCTATCTGCACCTGAGCTGCCCTGTATAAATCACAAAAGTCAGCCAGCGCTTGGGCCATCTGAATTGCTTCTTCCTGCGGGGAATATTGTTTGTAATTCCATCTCATAACAAGGCTCAGGGTCTAGACAATCGCCCACATTCATCCGCTTTGTTGTCGGGCCAGGTTAATATGTATCTGACTGACCCTGTTGCATGACCAAATCCTTTGTCTTTATTCGAAGTCGCTGTTCACCACATGATTTCCTACGAGTAGCCATCTTGGTGTTGACGGCCCAACCGCAATGTGTAAGGACTGTGTCAAACCCGACAGAAAGGGTAAGAACAATGACACTACGCGACACCTGCTTCGCTTTCCAAACGCTGTTGCCGAAGTCTTGACCGAGTGGACTCGTACGCACCGAGAAAACCCTTATCCAACAACTGCAGAAAAGACGGCTCTCCAGGAGGTGACTGGCTTGGACGCGCGACAGCTGAATACATGGTTCGCAAACTACCGTCGACGGAAGCAGGTTGCACGCTCAGTCAAAGATACACCAGAAGCCGTGCATCAGCTCATAACCTCCTCGCCACATCATGGACAACAAGGCACACAAGCTAACCTCGAGTCTAGAGTCGCCGAACAAAGCGTCTCTTTACAACCACAACAGAAGAGGTTTCAATGCACCTTCTGCACCGACACCTTCCCCACCAGATATGATTGGACTAGGCATGAGACATCCCTTCACCTACCACTGAAACGCTATATCTGTTGTCCNTTTTCGGCTGTGCAGCAATGTTCAAGCACCGGCAGTCCTATCTGTGCATACTGTGGTCTTGAGTCGCCTACTCTAGAGCACATCGCGTCCCACAATCATCAGTACTGCCAATCAAGAAACCCTGAGGCTAGAATATTCCTTCGCAAGGACCACCTTCGTCAGCATCTGCGTTCTGTACATGAGTGTGATATGCTTCCGCACATGGACCACTGGCTTCTGGAAGCTGTATGGGTTAACAGTCGTTGTGGCTTTTGTGGTCAGCGCTTCACACTGTGGAATGAAAGAAATGAACACATCGCGAGCCACTTTAAGAATGGCTATCATATGGGCATGTGGAAGGGTTGCAGAGGTTTTGATGGTGCAGTATCTGCTCAAGTTACTGCAGCCATGCCACCATTCCTCATTGGCCTGGAACGTCTACGTCCCTTTCCTTTCAGCGCATCCAATGCTAAACGTCGCCCGGGTCTCGCGCATAACAGGTCGTGGGAGTTTCTTGTAACAGGCTTGCATCGCTTGATCAAAGAGAGGGTGTCACAAAGTCGTCCCGTCTCGGATGTAGAGCTTCAAAACGAAGCTCGACTTCTCACCTATGGTTCCGCCAATGCTGATATCAGCACAGCAGCTGACAACCCCGAATGGCTGGACCTCTTCAAAAAGGCATATAGTCTGGATATCTTGACTTGTCTTACCGAAGGCAAAGTTAGACCAGCTGAGGACCTCGAAGTCTACCATGATCTTGGTATCTCCATGCCTTCTCTATCGCAAGAACAACATCAATCCGCTCTGTTTGCTTTGTTTCAGAGTGAAGGACCCATCCCAAAGGGATATCTGCGATTCTCTGCCTCACGAGTACCTCTGCACAAGGCGTTGCCCTTTGAGACCATTGCCGGTCCGTGGCCTGATGCAGGACTTTTAGGAGAGATGCTGGTTGTTGCCGAGTGGGTGTTTCGGAAAACGCTTGGTGCACAAATTAATCTGTCTTTATCGGCATCAGAGACAGCGAACACATGGCCGTGGACTGCCGACAACGACGACGGTGGAGATTTGTTCTTCGATCAACTAATGTTGCCTTGGGACGAGAGCTTTGGCTCGAGGATATCGGTCATCGATGATGTTCAGAGCGAGACTGAGCCGAGAATTGAGACTGTGGATTGAGCATGCGATTCATGAAAATACACCGTCTGCTGGCTTTTGATCTTTACCGCCGAACCTGGTCGAACCGACAGAGATCTTGTGATACACCTGGTCCTGGATCTTCCCAAACTCAGGCAAGCTCGCCCGCGCTATCACTGTCGGTCCTGTCCAGTGTTCTCTCACCCTTTAAGTCCTTTGCGTGTCTTCTGCTCCCGAACCGCCTCGTAGGACCAACAAACATACCCACCGCTCCAAAACTGGCAGCGAACATGATGGTGCCCGTATAAATAACGAGGTTTGACCACGCCGGGCCCCCACCCCAACCCTTGGTCGAGCTTCCTTGATGCACCAGACTCTTCATGATAAAGCCAGAGCCAATGATAGCGGAGCCACGGCTCGCTGTCAAGATGGCAAACACGAGCAAACTCTGGTTATCTTGTTCATCCTGATCGCCGACGATTTCGGCAGCAAAGCGAGGTCGCAAGACTGCAAATCCGCCTGCCGTGCTGCCGAATGCCAAGGCGAAGAGGGAGAGGGACCAGGTGTTGCGTGCGAAGCCCCAGATCAAGAGGGCTTCCAGACTTGCGCCGATGGTGCTGATGAGCATAGGGATATAGTAGGACTTGCGCCAATCNNGCTGTCACGCGAGTCAGTACGAAACATCTCTCATCAACAGTCTGTCAGTCATGGTTGATGTGACTTACGCAAGCCATCCCTGTAAAGGCTGTCCAATCGCCTGAGCGAGATTCAAGAAACTGGCCAGCATAGCCGCCTCAGAAGCGGACAAACCAAAGTCTGCGCCAAAGGAAGGAAGATACAGACTCGGTCCGTAATGGGCAATCGCTTGCACCATGGTCGCAAGCAACATGATCAGAAAAAGCGGCTTCTTCGCAAAATCAAAGTCTCTTCTTGACGGCGCAGGTGGTAGTGGTTGTGCTGAATTAGGCAAGCGAGGCTTCACGCATAATAAGCCGATGGACGTAACGACAAACGTAATGATGCCCCAGCCGATCAGAGTGACTTTGTAGCCATATTGGTTCAGGCATACAGTGTAGACTGGCGGTAATCCTGCTCCAGCGGCTGCACCTGCTGCACNAGCTAGAGACAACATTAGCAGATGATCACAGAACAGGAGCTCTCCGTGAGACGCATACATGAAGCCGTATGCCAAACTCTTCTTCACCTTGAACCACTCAGCCATCAAATGGATGGAAGGCCCAAAGAGCATCCCCGCACCAATGCCATACAACAATCCGATCGCCATGATAAGCTGCAAAGGNNCTTGTTCCCAAATGTCAGCTCTTAAGGATGACTCCATTTGCAAAGGTCCACTCACTGTCTTCGCAAATCCCGCACCAATGGCAGACACCGTGCAGATTATACAACCCGCCCACATGACTGGCACTCGATGCTTGGGGAAGTTATTGACATAGTACATTACTGGAGGCAGCGAGAGTTGTAGGATGCCATTCGAAAGGACGCCGCCAGTGGAGATGAGGGATTGGCCTGCGAAAGGTGGATGGGAGATAAAGTATGCTTCAAAGACTCCATAGCAGTATGGGAAACCNNTGTGGATGGTGAGTATATTGTGTCTTGGAGATAGGATTAAGGGAAACGTACCCCATGCTGTGACTTCAATGATACAAGCTCCAAAGAGAAATAGCCAGGCGCCTTTTCCACCATCTTGAGGGGNGTATATAGGGTCATTCGGGTTTGTTGCTTGAACCGAAGAGTCGCGGTTTGACAAGACATTGACAGCTTCGTCTGTGGAGACTTGCTTCTCTGGATCGTGCATTGTGTATGAAAGATAAAGAGGGAACCGCGGCGACTATGGAAAGCATGGGAGATGACCTACATTCCTCGCTCGGAGGAGCGCTTCTTATAGCTAGTTGCATGCTTTTGCGAAAGAAACTCCTTTCAGCATTATATGGTAGGCAAAATGTCAACCGGGGCGTGAAGGAAGTTGTCAAGCAGGGCGTATAAGCAAAATGTCAGTCAGGGCGTGGCCAAGACATGTCAACGAGGGCGCGCTGTCGCAACGGAGTGATCAAGCAGGGCGTGGCTCTTCGTCCGACAGAGTGGGAACGGGAGGCCCGAGCCGTGGAGAAATGCCGATTCATGTCAGCAAAGACGGCACGCTTTCACACTCTTTCTGACTTTCACCACAACAGGAGAAGGGACGGCTAGTCATGAGGAGAACGTTGGGTATATTACACCGGTGGCTATACATCACAGCAGAGGCCCAAATCATCTAGGAGATGCGATAATTGCGAGTTTCGGTAAAATCCCGTCCAAGTGGTACGAGCTCTGTTGAGCCTTCTCCGACGGATGGATTCATCAAGCAAGCGACTCGACAGGCTCGCGGCTTCTTTGTTCCAAAGTGATGCAGATCATCAACCGTCAGGCACCATTTCGCATCTTAGGCAGTAGTCCCTGATTCTGCAGCACATTCGCGCCGAGCCGTCAACGAGGGTCCAATAACTGATGAACTTCAATCACGACCATTGACCTCTTATAATCACATACACATGCGCAGATCACCTGTCGCCATTCAATCACGTTTCAACAAACTATAGGTCGGTATGTGGCGGCTCATTCGAGACCATGACATCCGAGCACGGGCATAACCCTCGCTCTCTGCAAGGTCCCAGCATGTCCGTCTGCAATTTCTGTACCCGGGCAGAGATATACGCGATATCGACCAGGTGTCCTCAGCACTAGCACCTGTGAGTACAAACTTTCACCGGTCCAGCCTTGTGCGATGAACCTCGAACAAGAATTGCGCAATAGGCAGGCGCTTATTGTCATTGAGTCGCAGAATCCAACGAAATCCGACCGAACGCATATATCAAAGGTCGTGCCGCCCAACCTACATCGAGCCATTCCACAAATCTTTCTCCACTTTAATCACCGCGTCTCAATTCCTCGACTTGGCCTGATGTGTCTGACAAGCGACGAAGTTCTCGCCCGGAAGCGTGAGCAAAACCGCCTGGCACAACGCAAATATCGTGGTAAGCCTTTTCTGGTATATCTACGGTCTTCAGCGACTGACGTGTTGTGTGACAGAAAAGCAAAGCCAGCGAAGCGCATCAGGGGCGGACAAGTCCCGCAAACGTATGAACAATGCACAATGTATCTCGGATAGCGCAGAATCAGGCGGACGATCAAGTTCGTGCTTGAGCTCCAGCCCCAGCTCAAGATCAAGCGTCTTCGAAGAGTGGACGGATATATGGATAAATGACTCGACAAGTCTGGGCTGCGATCTTGCTGCGGATCTTTGGCCCGATTGTGTCAGTCTCGATCATACCAAAGATATGACAATCTCGCGCCTTAGCAACATGCCTGGTCCGACTGAGTCGACATGTACCATGACTCCCACTCTTGCAACGCCGGACTATCTGTCGGACGGAGTTCAGTGCGTCGAGGCTGGCTATTTCAGCCCGCACTTCTCCTTTGACAAAGATGACCGTATCCTACGTTCCTCCCTCTCGGGTTCATTGCCTTTATCACCAAACATTCAGCATCACCATATACAAGACACACAGCCTATCTTCTTCATGTCTGACAATGTACACTCAGCCTGTAGCCAGTCCGCTCCGAACAATGTGTCGCCATCATATCAGCAAGCAAATCGCCTCAGTCCACTCCACACTGCAGCGCGAGACGGCCGCGACCGCATAGTTCAGGTCTTGCTCGAACATGGAGCTGACTGCAACCAACCGGACTATCTTAGACTCACGCCACTGGCTCATGCTATCATTGGCGGTCACGATGATGTGATCATGGCACTTTTACTTCACAACGCTCGACTTAGCTCTCCGAACTTCGAGTCTTGCACGGCACTTCACCAGGCGGTCTTGTATAGACGAGAAGCCGCTTTGAGGATGTTGTTGGGTCACACCAAGGAAGCGTCGACTTTACTCAATGCCACGGACAGTCTGGGAAGAACCCCATTGCATATAGCTGTTGACACGGGGTTTGAAGCGGGCGTGCATATGTTACTGCAATTCGGTGCAGATCCAAACTGTATGGTGTGGTAGACTGATCTTTCACTTTTTATACAGTAAGGTTTCTTTGGTCAGCTCATCTTGTTTAGGTCGTATTGTCTCTTTCTGATCTTAAGTACATTCGATTAGATCGGTCACCCAGCATTATATCTACTGAAAGCGTGCAGTATACACCAAGCCATGGTCGATCGATCCACTCCGTCGGCAATCGTCTCTTTTCTCATATACAACAATGGGAAATGACCAGGGCATGCACTTTGCCACCAAGCTGAATGGAGGTTGATGATTTGGACGAGAGTATGATATTCCAAAGTTTGCTACATAAGATACTGGACAAGATGCTAAACAATCGAAACAAAAGGTCTCAAAAACACTCCTCTATTGCTGATTTGGCCCAAGCAAATCCCTTACGATATTCTTTGTCCTCTGGTGAACCTTTGACTAGTCCAGTACGCCACACATTCAGTCCGTCTCTTTCTCTTTCCACCATCCTTCTCAATACGATTGACATACCTGGTCCGAGAAGGTTGCAGTGGGTACTGGATACCATGCCGGACTTCAAATCACCAAAAGCTGTGGCCATACCAACAAGAACATTCGCGTTATCCAAAGGCTTCATGGAGAGATCGAGCATTACTTCAGCATGCGATGCGTCTCTTGATGCCATCACCTCAGCCAAAGAGGAGGGGTTTCCAAGATTAGCCCGGTCCATGATGTGCAAGCCGATGCCAACAAGATCTATCACATCGCCTCGGAGATACTCGTCCATGCCGGCGACATTCACTTGCTCGGTCTTGAAGCCATACTGGACACGTAACACTTTGATGATAGCCGAGAATGATTCGCTGCAAGTCATTATAGGGACAGTCACGAATGATTCGAGTAAGCCTTGGTGCGCAAACCAGAGAGAAAGGAATTTGTCCATCTTTGGTGGTCGTTTGAAGTCGACGTTGAGCTCCAGGAGCGCATAATGGTCGGTCTCCAGGGGCCATTGGATCAGGCAATCCTTGTGAAAGACTGGATAGTCTGTGAACACATTGTCTTGTTTTGACGTCTTTACTGATTCGTTGTCATGTGCTCGACAGAATGTTCGATATCTGTCAGAAGAGATTGGCAGCGCCAAAGAGTCGATCCACCGTTCGAGCAGCTCAATCTCCGTATGGGTAAAGGCCCCAAACATCTGCCCTTTCCACGAGATTTGTTGCATGAACATGCTTCCTTTGCTGTCTCCGGCCCGGATCCATGGTTTTGCTTTGCCGAGAGCGTCGATGAAGGCTTTTTGGCTGTCCTCTGTTGCGAAACATTGAGGATCGAGCCATTCTGCCAAAGATTTGCCTAGCAATTTTACTCGGCAGGCGCAGTGTAGCTTCTGCGAAACAGCGGCTTTGGATTTGAAGATTCGGACAACCTCGATCTCCAATGGCGTCAAGGTGTCACTGGCTCCGCGTGACTGTGACGTGCTTGTCTCGGCACGGTCAAACATCTCAGACATCAGAAAGCCAGCTTGGATTCTCCTCCAGGTTTCTGAAACTTTCGCTGGTCGTTCGGTTTCGCGGACCGTGTGCATGTAGGCAAGAACAACCCTCAATGCCATCGCCGTGTGTCCGGAATCAGAGTTGTCGATGGAGACGTGCAAGCGAAAGTAATAATCGTCGATGCCCAACTCTCTCAGCTCCTTGATCGCTCTCATGGTGTCCCAGGTCAAGAGCTCAAAATGTAGGTTGAAACCCAGTATCTCGGGAAGAAATCCGTTTGGGAAGAGCGAGATGACCAGTTGAGCCAACGCGGCTTTCCAGTTCGCCTTGCTGTCCAGTCCAAGTTCAGGCTGGATGAAGTCGATGCTATTGGCCTCTGGTAGTTTGGCGTCTATGTCTTTCATGAGTTGGCGATAGACATAGGCGTGGTGCTTTTCAAGATCACCGTCGCCTAACTCCTCGGACAGAATTTGCCAGGCATCCTTGGTGACAGATCGGAGGTCGAACGGCGTTGAGATCTTGTGTATGTGGCCTAACCATGCACCATCCACGTATTTGACTGGTGCTCTCTGTCTCAACCACTCCACTGCTGCTGCTTTATCCGAGAACAATTCTCGCTGACCGCCTGTACGTCTTCGGTCAACATACGCTTCCCACCTATGGCCGATGGCGTCATCTCTGGTCCGAATGAACGCGGAAAGAGCCTCAGCATTGAAAGATTGAATGTCAAGAATGTTGTGCTCTGACAGAGTGTCTGCGTAATCAATGGCTTCCGAGAGAAAGCTTACCAAGACATCTCGTGCTTGAGGTAATGCTTTGGCGTGATATTCAAGGTTGTGAAGTTGGTGGTAGAGGCTTTTATAGAGCTCGAGTTCACGGTCGACAATTGGGGTGGATCTTGTGATTGGGGGTTTGACAGGTTTGACTGGAGCGGAGAGAGCGGGTTTCTTCCTTGCAAGCCGCAGTCTGTGCAAAGACGACGGCACAACTGTGGAGATGGCATAGTACAAGAGGACAAAGGCAGAAGACAGTATCAGATGAAACATGCCGGGAAGCAAGAAACTGATTTAGCGAAGCTGTGCAGGACAAGGGATGTTTTGAACTCCAGCGACAGCTGATTGACCATATTTGAAGCACATAGACTTGGTGAGATATAAGGTGCAGGAGTTGAATGGTGAGTAGTGTCAGATCACGGATGAATTGGCACGGTGGTCATTGCCCAAGAGCGCTCCAAGAACCGCCATATGCAGGTACGAGTACTACAGTCATATTATGTGCAGTACGCCCTTGTAGACAACCAACCACTTTTGTTGCATCAAGGTGATATTATTCTTCGGCACATCGGAGCGAACTAACCTACTTCTTCCTATTGGTTGAGAAATAATTATATTGCGCTGTCCGGGGATGTGATCTGACGTGCATCATGCATGGTCATCTCACGCTTCGACAATACTTGCAGACAGCGCGGATCAGGGTCTGGCCTAGTCAGGGCAGTTCTTTTCTGATATTCATGGCCCAGTACAAACTTCGAATGGATATAAAGGCCACTTGACGATCCATATTCTTCTTCAAATCAACAACTCAATCCATATCTAGCTCCTTACAGCAGCCAGCACTCTCAATCAACTCCAACATGTCCGCCCAATTCGCTCGTGGCCCTTATGCCGATGACCGCAGCTTCCCTGTTGCTGAGCTTCAGACTATTTCCTTCGCCAAACTCGCCAGTCGCGACCCCGAAGAGCAGCACAGACTCATGATTGCTGCCGAACAGGATGGTTTCTTCTATCTCAACCTCTTGGATGCAGAAAGCAAAGGTCTCTGGGATGATTACAAGAATGTCCTCAACATCATGGCTTCTTGGTTCGAAAGTCCCATGGAAGACAAGGTCAAATTTGCATATGAATCCGATGTGCAAGGGTAAGTCGACTTCCAGATAGTCTTGTTCGGGTCATGTACTGATCGAGACTTCCCAGCNTACAAGCCACTTGGACTCCAGACCGGCGCCACTGAGAAGTCAAAGGATGGCTTCGAGACTCTGCGAGTAAGTTGGCTCAATGAGAAATGTTGTCTGCCGGACAAACCTCTGATGCCTTCGATATAGGTTGCCCAACAGGGACTTGATTGGACGGTTCAGCCTCTTCCCAGTCAGGTTCTGGCATCTAAGCAACTCTTTAACGACTTCATCTCCAAGTCACGCATGCATGTCCTTGGCCTCCTGTCTTCTCTGTCAGATGCCACAGGCCTTGAGGGCGCCGAGCGCTACGAACGCTCTCACCACGACGATGGCCCTTCAAACTCATCCATGACCTTCCACCGCTACCCTTCTCGTCAAGTCCGTGACGACGAAAACGTCGGGCACAATAAGCACACCGACATCAGCAGCATCGCCTTCCTGTTCGCCCAACAGTGGGGCCTGCAAGTTCCTGCTCGTGGTGCAAAGCCCGAGGACGATGCCTGGGACTGGGTGCAACCCAAGGCCGGCCACGCCATTTGCAATGTCGGCGACTCGCTGCGCTTCCTGTCCGGTATGCGTTTCCGCTCTGTGCTGCACCGAGTGATGCCTGTTGCCGAGATGGAGCATGCGCACAGATACTCCATCGCCTACTTCTGCCGACCCGTCCACGGCACCATGTTCCGCGATTCGGAGGGCAGGATGATTTCTTGTGACGAGTGGTTCTCTCACAAGTTTGATATCTACCGTGCTACTCATGAGGAACAGCGCAAGAACACTATTCTTACTGGCGGCATCGAGAGTGCTGAGAGTCGTGCCAGAATCCACAGCGCTGTGGTCGTTTAGATTGTATTTGGGGGTGTCGTCTAGTCATTTTATACAGTCAAGAATGGAGTCCTGCTTTTACGTTTGACAAATTGAGACCCAAACGGTATATGGTCCTTGTAAGCGTCCATAACGGTTATATGCTCAGAAGCGACAACTTGTAGGGTACTTGTCTCCGTTCAATGATCGCGGATATTGTCCTCGTTGGTCAAAAGATCTGTTCTCTTCTCCAAGACTTATGACTGACCATATAATTGTGCAGGTTATGCTCAATGCCAGGGTCATCCCCAAGCACTGAATGACATCTCGAGAGGCAGCAGCACGACCCAATATCAAGTGTTCATTGATATCCCAGTCACTGAAATGGTGCTTGATGAGTAGCCTGCCCACATCGCAAATTACAAAGAGCATATACTAACTGTGTTGCGAGAAATGATCATATATGCCTTTAACCAGGCTTCACCACTTGAATGCCCATCAGTTCTGAGGCATGTTATTAGACACATTCAGCAACAACTTAAGGACGCCAAAAAGAAGACAGGTTTCCACTCAAACAGGTCAGAGCAAGTCGTTCTGGCGTGCCATACATTATGAATGTATACTGTCTTAATGTTGATAAACGAAGAACACCTCATCAAGCAGGTCGGTTAGCTCAGTTGGTTAGAGCGTGGTGCTAATATCCACCAATGATATATGGCACGCCAAGGTCGCGGGTTCGACCCCGTACTGACCAGTACATCTCCTTTTGCCCATGTAGATCATCCTTTCGGTGCCGTAAAAGGTTGCCTTTGGTTTTGGGTGGCTGGGGAAAATTTTTCAGGCTTCGAAATTGGCGGGCGTTGCGGCAGTTGGATCGTGGCTTGGCATTTTTTTGTGCATTTGATAATGTCGATTCATGAAGGCTTTACAATGATAATTAGAACAACAAGACCGAATCTTCTTGGACGCAGATTGATGGATAAAAAGACGCTTTCAGGATTGGGGGATTTGTTTTGTTAAGCCTACTTGCATATTTCGTTCAGAGGCATACAATGGTCATGAGATTCAGAAAGAAGGTGAGTTGATCTCGGCAGAACGACCAAGCAAAGTCAAGGTATGATATGTTATATACATTTTATAAAAATGGGGTATCTAGGAAGAAAAGAAGGGTACGACAAAACCATTTTTAGAATGGCCCTCAAACATCAGAACGTTGATTTTGTACAGTAACAGCGGAAGGACGTCTTCGCTTAGGCTGTTCCGGACGAAGACGATGTGAGTTGAACAGGGTGGAGACGGCAACATAGATGGCAATGAAAGGCCCTGTGACAATCAGGATTGGGAAGCCGAGCAGGTAGCGTAAGCGTGCATCCCAGGAGCGAGCCAGCCTCATTGCAGATGTGACTGCATATATCCAGGGCAATGCAACGATAGCGCTGAGCACAACTAACACCAGGATGTTTTGTTGCAATGCAGCTGATCTGAGAAAGTTGACAATGACGGCCAGAGACAAGAGAGGAAGACACCAAGCCAGCAACTCGGCGGCAGATGACAGTCTCTCAAACCAATGCATGTGGTTGTCGCAAAGAACAGCGAGGTTTGTAGCACAAGTCGAAAACGCGATCCTTTGACGGTGCGCTAATGATTCGGAGAATGTGGTGGATGAACGGGCATATGTGACAGCATGGACGGCTTGTAGGGTGGTTACCTCTGGGACTCCGTACATCATGTCGTCCTCCTCGAGAGATGAACGTATCTGCTTCACCATATTGCTCATGGACGAAGGTCGGCGCTTCTTGATCTCTTCCAGGACTTGTGGGCCACAGGTCTCCTCACAAATCTTGAGCATCTGGCAAGCACTTGGACTTACGCTCGCCTTGTGCATGATCTGCGTCTGATGAGAACTTCTGACTTGATCATACATAAGATGCGAGTTGCTGGAAAGATTTCCAATACTCCATCTGGACGAGCGAGGATCGATCTCTACGCGACTCGAGATCGCCACACAAGTGGGGCTCTGCAGAGATTGACGGTACAGCCGCGAGATGCAGTGCTCATCGAGCAGAGAGCCGGAGCTGATGTTCACCAAAAAGTCGAAAGACGCAAAGTCGTGCAACTCAGCCCATTCTTTGTACCAAGCAAAGAAAGCAGAGGGTACTGAGTTAAAGTACGACTCTTTGCGAAGGTTGTATGCTTGGAGCAGGTTTCGGCTCAAGTCAAGAACTTCAGTCCTTTTGGTCACGCCCTCTTTGACCATCAGAACGTACGGCAGACCTCTGTAGATTCCTCTTCGACACCACATAGTATCAGAGCCAGTCTCAGAGCCGTCGCGT
The DNA here is from genome assembly GCA_903819635.1 of Aureobasidium vineae. Taxonomy (NCBI): domain Eukaryota; kingdom Fungi; phylum Ascomycota; class Dothideomycetes; order Dothideales; family Saccotheciaceae; genus Aureobasidium; species Aureobasidium vineae. Next base: position 1,242,741 of record CAIJEN010000014.1, read on the forward strand.
GGCATCTGGAACTTTGCTTCGTCAACTATGTTGGTGAGGATGTGCTCAAGTATGATCCTCGTGGTCGATTTGGCGTAGTCGCTGTTCCATATATTATCGTTGCATGAGATGAGCAACAGGTTCTTGTGCAAGTCGACGTCTTTCTGGTCCACCAAGGAGTCGAGGGTGCTCTGAATATCCTCGAATCTCTCGTTGGAGAAGGATATGACAGTGGCGTAATCCATGATGGGGACATCAAGATCCTCTTTCTGAGGTTTTAGTAAGAGTCTTGCCTTCTCATATACAGAACTCGTGAGCAAATTAACGGTTACGATTGACCTAAGGAGAGGCGCTGCCAGTATCAAAGGAGCAGTAGCGTACCAGACGCTGAACAGCCCGAACGATAACGCAACGCAAATTACATTGATCGTTGCAAGCGATACCATCGTAACATTGCGAGAGTAGATCATTTTTCGCTGGCTTCTTTCGTTTTGCGCTTGTGCAATTCCTTGCTTGATCTCTGCTTCAGATGCGGAAGGTTTGAATTTGAGATCAGGATCCACGTCAACATCCTGATTGGTAAAGATGTTGGCAAGTAGCGAGGCTCTTCTGCCTATGGATCCTGCCTTCGCTTCGATCTGGACTTTAACAAAATCGGGATATTCTTCCACGTCTGCCAACGCTTCTTGGTATGCAGGCTCGGGTTCTGATACAGGAAGGTCTACGGCAGAGTCTGTATTGTTCCATTGCAACTGGCCGAACAAGGGGACGAACAAAGAGGACTTTCGTCGTGTCTGCATATCAACGCAGTCACTCTGGAATTGCTGGCTGTCGTTTCTCACCGACTCCACGTCGTAGGTTATTAAGGAACTGGTGGAAGAGGCCCTTGTGAATGTCGACATCGTCCACGACCATGCGGATGTGGACATGGTGCGGACGTAGGAAGATTGAGACATAGTTGACATAGTTCGTGCAGTTGACATGGTACGAGTATTTGAAGCAGAAGACATGTGTCGTGTTGAGGCCGAAAGATTGCGGTTGCGTTGACCATCCGCCGGAGTAGGAGTCTGAGAATGAGGGATTTGTGCGGATGAAACAGGTCGAATATCACTAGACGACCGTATCGAAGAATTTTTCGTCGAAAGACCAGGCCTTGATCCGGTTGATGGAGTCCGCCGTCCACCTGCTAGCAGTGAGTCCCTCCTGACTAGTGTGTACATCGGAGTTGCTGAAGAACATCGCCGCAATAGGCTAGGTCGAGCCAGTTGCTCTCCTGCTAGAGCAGGTCTGATAGCAGACATCCTGCGTTCGCCAGTAATCGGGTTGACGAGCATCACATCCTGCGTGGCATCATGGAGAGCGCTGCTCCCAAGGCTCACCCGTGCGGACGATGGCCGCTGAATGCCGCCCTCCATGCTCATAGGATCTGGAGTTGCGCCACTCTGCTTACGTGCCTTGGGAGTCTGTCCAANAGAGAATGAATGCAGATCTGCAAAGTTGTTGATCTGCCTTAATACACTAGAAGGATCTAGATGAGAACGCTTGGGCGTGGTTGTAGTATTTACGAAATGATCTTCACTCGAAGATGTTCGTCCGAGGCACTCCGAAGACGCCCGGGGAGATGCTGATGTGCGAATGGACGGTGTCAGAGGAGACAGTGGTGAGTGTAAAGGCCCCAGAACATCCGACGACTCCTCGCTAATCAAAATGTCGATATTAGATTTTGCTCCATTGCATTTTTCAGTCAGGGACTGAACAATGGATGCCTCTCGCAAGAGAATATCAAGCTCGGCAATCGAGCCATGCCGTGATGCTTCATCATCGGAGACGTCAGGTATCACAGAAGATAATTGAGGTAGTTTCGGCGATGCTTGACTCCATAATTCAACATGCGAGTATTGTGGATTGGTTCCTAGATGTGATGTGTAAGGTGGTGGTACCATGCCCCATTCCGCTATAGTGATCCTTGGAGAGGCAAGACGAGGAGACGCCTCAGGAGAGCTGCTTCCTGGATTTGACGCTAACGGACATCCTGTGCCAGAAGCTGATGTGACACCGAGACCTTTGATGTTCTGAGTCTCTAGCTTGCCGAAGTAGTCAACTTTCCGCCATGTGGGAGCTTGAACTGAAGGTGATGCTAATGGCGATCCGGCATCCGTTGGTAGTTCCTCTTCCACGATGCTGATCAGCCCGGCCTTGCCAGAATCGAAGATGATACATGGTGTTTGATTAAACACTGCCGACGCAGCTGACGCCATCTGTGCTAAGCCAGTGCTGTGGTTAGAAGTTTGTCTGGTATGAGGAAAGCTGACACCTGGACAAACAGGCGATAAACAGTAGATTCAGCTGGCTCAATCTCCGGGACTGCCATGTAATCTTATGGATGACTCGGCAATGATAAGACGTTCAAACGGCTGGACCAATCCATCTGAAGAGTTCGTGAGATGTTGGCCGTTTGACGATAGTCAGCTCTAACGGCTTGCAATTCAACGGCGGGACTTCTCGAACATCGGCAACGTATACGTATGTGTGTCGTGGTGGGCATGCCTGGATAGAATCGAAAGCTTTGTACTCCTGACAGTCGCGATTGCGACGAGGCTGGACAGAACCTGTCATACTGCCCACAAAGTAACCGCATAATTTATGTCAGAGACGGCGTACCTGTGGAGGTGTCCCGGGTCAATCGTCCAACACTCTGGTAACGGTCCGAGAAGAACTCTCCGGCTTGGTAGTCGAGATCTTGTTGTTGTATGGCCAGAGTGATAAGTTGCCTGTTCTTAGCGACCAAACAACACCGTGGTGTAGCCTCAACGGCAGGCCATTGCCGCACAAGCATCTGTAAGGATAGCCGAGGCCGGCAACATGCTGATGAGACACTATTTTCATTTTGTAATACCTTCGTACGAGTAGGGCGAAGGCTCCCTTCAGGTTGGTGCCTGAGGGTCGAGTAAGCAGCTCCATCGTTCTGTCCTCTTTGGGGTGCTTCATGCGGCCCTGCAACGCTGTGGGCATCGTACACGTATACGCTGATACCACCGAGCAGAGGGCACACATATAGCCGTCGATTCGAGTCAAGAATGGAAGTCGACATCGACGTTTCGATATAGAAGAAGTTACGAGGACATCAGGAAGCGTAAAGCCGGAAAGAAGGACGATCTCCAACGGTTTTATGACCTCCGTCAAATCCCACGCGGCGCAAACGGTCTCGACATTCGTATATAGCGACTCTTGTACAAGACGGTTGTGCGTCCTTGGTGTCCTGGAGCAGGGTACCGTTGACCTATTCGGGTCGAATGCGTCGAAGAAGAGGCGGCTGTTGTACATTCAAAAGCATACCGGTCTGCGACTTGCCATGCGGCTTTGAAGGCTAACGCAGAAGTTTTGTAACCTCAAAAACGATTACGAGAGATGTCGGAGAGGTGCGATAGTCAGTCGAGAGGCTGGTCAAAGAATGTGATGATATCACTCGAGCGAGGTGGTTGGTAAATTTGAAGTCTAAGCGCCTGAAGCTCAAGTATTGACCAACACTTCAATGTCTTAATAGTGACCCTGACGCTCGAGAAATATCGAACGACTCTCGTCTTATTGAAATAGCAGGTGTCACGACCACTTACAAGAAGTCTGTAGCTTCCATTCTGAATTCTACAAGGTTAGTAAATATTCTAGAAATATTCGACAAAGGCTGAGGCATCGCATTGTTCGTACATCATTTTCTGTTTTGTTTGTCTATATCAAAAATTTACCCGCAAATGGGCCGAACTCATTATCCACTACTTCGGATCGCGTCTACCGAGTCCACAACCTTCCAACCGGTCGATATTATAGCAAGTGAACATGTGAGAGGCCCTCGAAAGGCAAAGTAAGGCCACAATCCACAGCCTATGGAACCATGAGCATCCTGTAGTATAGCCAAGTGAGCATTTCTATCATTTGAGCAACCACTTTTTGCTGCCACAACATGATACTATATATAAGCCAATTTATGTTGGCACCACCCTCAAGATAATCGAGCAAATCACACAGCTGATCAAACAAATCGTGAAGCTGAGTGGCGCAGCGGAAGGTTCGTAATATACCACTTCTTCCACCCTATTACTCAACACTAATAAATTGCAGCGCGCCGGGCTCATAACCCGGAGGACCTTGGATCGAAACCAAGCTTAGCTATCTTTTCTTTTTTTGCCTGGAGCACAGCCTCTCGGTTTTACCGCAGTTTGTTCATATCCTAAAGCCTATACATGCTGAAGAACACTTGATGGAGACCAAGCTGACGCAAGCGTCTATGCTTTCATCCTAAGCGAAAACGTACCGATTTCTTTTGCTCAATCTGTTTACCAGAACAGAACATGCAGAAGAGGCGCAGCAAGTCTCCTTTGAAGCTCGTAACTGTGGCATTTACTTCCACAAAAGGCATGTAGTTTCGTGCCTGATAAACATATTTTATATAACGTGCGTAAACAGATGTCGTTAGCGACTACCAGAAAGCTGGGCAAATCTTCGTGTAGGTGGATCTGTAAGGCATCCAGCTTCCTTCAGTTCCCTCTCGCTTCGCATTCTTGACTGATTGGTCCGCTCGCTCTCAGACAGAGCGTGAGAGCTATACAGCTGCAGACCCAAGACGGTCTGGGTATGTTACTACATGGCTCGGCCTATATGTAGACGACCACGCGAGATGAGTATTGGCACTCAGTGCTACAGAACATAACTGGGAGGCCATGTTCGTAGTAAATGCTTTCTGCTCCTGGCATTCAAAATCTTTCTCTTGATTCGTTCTTGTCTTCCATCCTCAGAATGCATTTCTCGACAGTTGGCTCTGTCGTTCTTGCGACTCTGTGCGCTAGTTCCCAGGCATGGGAAGGTGAGCAATGTCCATCCTACGTAATGTGTAACAGGTCTCTAACTCTACCACCAACCGGTAAACAATCGTTGCCTACAGCAACATCTATAATTGTAATGCCGACGACAACACCAGATACCGTTTCATTACCGGGGCCGGCGACCTCACCAGGTTGCATGAACTTCAACTACGACATGCCTGATACCGGGTGCGAGGAATTCCAGCATGGCGGAACCAGTCACGGCGGCTGTGTTTCCAGGAATTTGAGTTCATTGTCTGTTATACTACGCGGTGGAAGATGTGTCGTATACGACCAGAAGGACTGCAAGGGTAGAAAATGGGATAGCGACGTCCCCGTCAACAAATGCGTCAATCTCCTGGACGGACCTGGAATGGCTCCAATTTACTCTCTCTGGTGTTCGGGCTGTGAGATTCCATTACTCATTCCGCTATCGATGTAGACTGACGTGTCTGATCAGGAGAGATAAGATGCACCAAAGATGCAGCGAGTGCTACTCAAAGGTGGTGAGGATTTGAGATTATGCGACCCGACAGTTCGACGACTGTGAGCAAGATTTTAGTTCAACGGCAGTATTGTTCTTTGCAGAGGCGCATTTCTTCTGCCGCTCGCTGTTCTCAGCCACTGAAAGATATCGCAACCCTAGTCATTCCAAAAGCAAATTGTTCTTAGATTTTCGATTCAGGTGCCTGGTCTTTGTGCATGTCTTCGATTGTCTTCTTACTCGTTTCCAGACTCTGCTGCCAGTCCGGGAAGCGCTTGCTGTACCAAGATGTGATGGTCTCGCCATTCTGTGCTGCAATTGCTTCGGCAAGCGTCAACCCATCAGATATCGCGATGTTTGCGCCTTCACCACCAAGAATTGCTTGAGAGTGGGCAGAATCTCCCATCAAGAAGATGCCGTTGGATGCAAGTTGGTAGAGTTGAGGAAGGTCGACCTTTGATGTACGCATCAACCAAGTCAAGATTCGATCCTGCTTCACCTTCTCCTCATCGAAGACTTCTGAAAACGGCTGAGGAAGGTCTTTCAAAGCAGTGATTTCCCGGTAGAACTCCTTGGGAATCTCGGACGCACCAGATAAGAGTCGATTTGGTTTGAAGCAACGATCGCTTGACCCTTTGGCCGGACGTGAATATACCCAGCTCACACTGGCTTGTTCGGCTGTGATATCGTTGACAGAGATTTGAAGGAAGACGCCATTATTATGGGTTTCGATGACATTAGATGCTCCCAGGGCTGGAGCGTAAATGTCGTCGAAAGTGCTTCTGCTTACTTTCCTCTTTCCATTGAAGGTGACGAAAGGTAGGACTTCAAGACCGGCTTCTCTCAGAATCGACTTCCTTGTAATGGAGTGGACACCGTCCGAGCCAACGACGCATGTTCGTCCTTCTATGCTAGTGTCGTTTTGCAAGTATAGAGATGTGCCACTCGGCGTCTGCTCCAGCTTTTCCATGCCGTGTTCCCATTTGATATCCAGGCCTTGGCGGATTAGTCTTTCAAGCCTCTCGCGATGGGCACGAAACGAGGTGGAAGTCACGTCGCGTGGACAGATCAACTTTTTGGGGTCGATAGCACCGTTCCCACCGACTGCAGCGTCGACGGCGACATTTTGTCTGAACGTTTGTTCGTCCATCTTCAGCATATTGAGTAAGGGCTTGTAGGTAGACGCGTGCAGACTGATGCCATAGCCATGTCTAGGCGCTGATGTCGCGCGTTCGTACAGCACGACTGGGATACCTCGCTCTAGAAGCGCTCTTCCAAGCGTAACACCTCCTAGGCCTGCACCAATGATGCTGAGTGGTTGTGGAGACATGGTGAAGGAGTTCCGAGATTGGTCAAAATGAACAGAGGAAGATGTCATGTATCAAGACGCGAAGCTGAGAAGTTCCGTTGGTATTGAGACGCGTTGTCCAACGGTTGGAGCTTTTCATAATTCTGCGTAGCCAGCTGTGCATATCGATGGCCGGCTAAGGAGCACACGGCCAGCAGAATCGGAAGAGAGGTAGCCAAGCTTTCGGTCAGCGCCGGAAGGCGTGTTCAAGCCCGATGGCCAAAAGCTCAGCATGCTTGAGGGAAACGACATACATTCATCGACTGCTTAGTTTTAAGGGAATGGGAAGGGTGGCTACCCTGTTAGACAACCAAAACGACAGAAGTCGTGCACATGTATCGAATGCTTCTCTGGAAAACTCCAGTTGGATGCTTGTCTCTAGCTAGGTTGCATTGATGGTTGAGAGATCGGCATCAAGCAGGCGCACGGCCCGAATCTCCGCCAAAATCTTGTGTTCTCTACGGCTTCAGCATCAAAAAAACCACGAGTTCGACCCAAGTGACATTGCTACAAGCGGATAATCACGGATCTTTAGGGCTCAGTTCAGACGACAAACTGCTTCTCAAAGCATGACATCTCTGGTCATGCCTGCGTTTTCAAGGGCGACAGGGCCACAGTGACCCTATGGCGTGGTCACAGCGTCAGGACTAATCCTGCACTACCCGAACGTCGACCACGATATGCCGTGTTTTCCTCCATCTTTTCTTCAGGCCAAGACCAGAAAGGTGGATCGATATACGGGGCATTGTACCGGGGATGACTTGATTGGGGTACCGGGGATGATTCTACGTGGGGCCCCATGGGAGCCATAAATAAGAGAGTCCCCCAGGCATGGGCTGATCTCTCATTCACTCGACCTTGGATCCCTTTGCGCAGCCATGAACGACGACATCAAGAAGGGAGGCGGCGACCACTATGACGCCGAGAAGTCGCCGATAGAGACCTTCCGGAGTCAATACCCCCTATGGATCCGGAGCGTCGCAAGGTTGTCGAGAAGTCGATGAAGCGGAAACTCGACGCAAGATGTTCGCTCTTCATCTTGATCTACATCATGAACTACCTCGATCGCAACAATATGGCTGCTGCCAGGTTAAAGGGACTGCAAGAAGATCTGAAGCTTAGTGACACACAATACGCCACATGCTTGAGTATTCTCTATGTGGGATACATCCTCATGCAGGTACGTTTTTCGAAGTGCTCGAACAACCCACAGCGATCTAACTTGCTACTANNGGTCCCTTCGAATATCATTATTAACCGCATCACCAAGCCGAGTTGGTACATTGGCGCAGCCATGCTTCTCTGGGGTTTAATCTCAACACTATCCGGAGTTGCCCAAAGCTTCGGTGGTATGGTCGCTATTAGATTCTGCCTAGGATTTGTTGAGGCGGCCTTCCTGCCCGGTGCCCTCCTCATTCTCTCGAAATGGTACACTCGCAGCGAGTTGACCAAGCGAAACGCCCTTCTTTTCTGCGGAAACCTCATTTCGAACGCTTTCTCCGCACTTGTCGGTGCGGGTGTTCTGTCGAACATGCAAGGCGTACTAGGCCATGCAGCATGGCGCTGGTTGTTCTGGATCGAAGGTGGAGTCACCATGGGTGTTGCCATCACCGCTGCTCTCGTACTGCCCGACCTGCCTCATAACTCGAAAGGCTTCACCGAGGAAGAGCTGCAGGTCGCTCAGCTTCGCATGATCGAGGATGTGGGTGAAGTTGACGAGGACAGCACCGAAGATGGTGTGTTCGACGGTCTCTTCATGGCCCTCAAGGACCCCAAAATCTACGTCCTCATGTTCACCCTGACCGCCTACGTCGTTGGTCTCAGTTTCAACGCCTTCTTNCCCTCGCTCACAAAGACTCTTGGATTCGGATACGTTCCTACTCTGCTTATGAGCGCTCCTCCATGGGCATTCGCCTGTATTGTTTCTCTGATCAACGCCTGGCACGCCGATAGAACCCAAGAGAAGTTCTGGCACATCGTTGGACCCATCTGTCTTGGACTTGTCGGCTTCATCATCAACATGTCTACTTTGAACACTGCAGGTCGTTATGTCGCTCTGTTCCTGCAGGCAAGTTCCTATGCAGGTTTCATCGTCTTCTACTCGTGGATCTCGTCCAGTTTCCCTCGCCCGCCTGCCAAGCGTGCCGTCGCAATCGCTCTGGTCAACGCATTCAGTCAGCTTGGAAACATTGCCGGCTCATACGTGTGGGACCTCAAGGCGAACGGTTACCGTAAATCGTATGGTATTGTGACAGCAATGTTTGGTGTCACGATTGCCGGCTGCGTCGTCATGAAGATGATTCTCGTCAAGCTGAACAAGCAACTCGAGGCTGGAGAGGCTGCTGCTTGGGCCACTAAACCCGATGTCGCTGAGCACACTGCCGAGAAGGAGTACTTGGACAGTCCCGACGAAGCTCTGCGCATGAAACAAGGATTCAGATATCTGGTTTAAGGAGAAAGGGGATAGCATTTGCATAAACAAACATTACCTATCAGTCTTACGAGACACGAATACAACATGACTTCACTTCACTTTACGTTCCCGTAACTTCTGATAGGTAACACTGAGATGATCGACCAAAACGTGTGTCGAGTCGAGTCGTATGTAGAGTGAGCGGCGGCTGTCAGCTCACCACATGTCACATTGGATGGGGCGGCTACGTGCATCGGTTCGTCGATGACAAGATTGAACAGGTCTTCGAGTGAATATGTCGGGCACAGCATAATCTCAGATGCTCAAGACAGCGCCACTGTTCCTTGCGGCAACAACTCAGAGTAAAGACAGGTAGTTGTAAAAAATTGTGTTTAAACATGGAAGGAAGAGACAATCAGGGTTCAAGGTCGGCTAAACGGAAGTGGTTGAAAAAGTGTGGGGAGTGTTTACAAGTCGCTTTGATACTCGTACTTGTACCCATACTGCATTGTGGCTTGCCTATTGCAGACAAATGCAGTCTACTTTGTCCAAGGGAGAACACTAGTACCAGACATTCGATTCATCAGGTAGCGCATCAGCTAAGCTGTAGCTGACCATCCCTTCCCCGAGACGCCAACACGCAGACCCGACGCGCCTTTGTTTCTGCTGTCTCAAAGCATTCCATCAAACTACCATTCCACCTTCGCTTTCTCCGTTCCGACCAGCATCGCCATCGCCAACCTCGGCCATCTGCTAGCACTGCGCAACCTCAGCCATGTCCGGCGGCTACGACGTCGACTACGATTCCGATTGCGACGTCTACGACTATGATGATGACTACATCTACGCCGATGCAGGAGCTTACGACTTGGCTGTATGTCGCATCTGAGATTTAGTAACAGATCAATGCTCACACTCTTCCCAGGACGAACTCGCCTCTGGCGCCATAGCCGAAGCACCCGCCTTATACTACCGCGATGACGAGCTCGAAGAATACGACAACTACAACTTCTGGTCCGAGATTGAGTACGGCAACGGCGAAATCTTCGACCAAGACATCTCCCCCTCCAAAGCCGACAAGAAAAAGAAGTCCAAGGCTTCAGACATCAAAGACACCATCAAGAAGATTCGCTTGCGCGGCATTCAAGATTATCCGACAGTCTTGTGGAAGTCCTCACAGGACGCCTTCAGCCTGCGCCAACAATGTACTCTCTACGAGAAACCACAACAACCGACTGCGCTTCTGCCCAATTGGCGACAACTTCTGAAAGACCGACCCGCCGTTTTCACTACATCCTACATGGCCATACACTCCGCCAAGGACGACAAACAAGACCCCGATTGGGAGGATATGGAGGAAGACAACGACGAGTCAGGTCAGGATGATGAGGAGGACGAAGATGAAGAGGAGGATGAAGACGAAGACGGCGAAGAGGGCATGGACTTGCAGGACATTGACCCTGAAATGCTCAAGTCGGCCCTCGCCGCGAGACTATCCGCCTCAGGCATGACTGGTAAAGATCAATCCGCCATGATGGAGGCTATGATGCAGATGTTGGCAGGCGGCGGAGGTGCTGGCACTGATGATCTACTCGAGAGTCTAACATCAAATATGCTGAATCAAGTGACTGAGGAAGGTGGTGATTCATCAATGGGACAATGGCTGTCTGGTCAGGGTGTCTCGTTAGAGGACGACAACGACGATGATGGACAAGACGATCATGTCACGACTGGCGCATCTGACTACTCTTCGCCCAAGGACAGTGTAGCAGCCGAACAACCACCCGCTGCTCCCAAATCCTCTGAACCGTCGATCGAAGCACTCCTTGAGCCGCAATCGACTGGAAAGAAACGAAAGCATCCTCTTTCCAAGGAGATCAAACAGAATGAAGCGACAAATGAGCCCCCGTTGGACGAGGGTCCGACTCACAAACGATCCAAGCAAGACGTCCCCAGATCTTCGAACGTCTCTACTCAACCTAAGGCTTCAACACGCAAACCAGCAGTTCCACAATCGAGAACCAAACCTGCAAACGACAAGCCTACTACGAAGCCAAAGACTGCTGCGCCAGCCAAGTCCAAGCTCGAGACGACGAAGGCCATCAAACCCAAGTCTTCGACTATCCAAGCAAAAGAAAACATTCCTTCCACTGACTCGACCACAAAGCCAACCACAAGGAAACGCAAAGCTGCAGACGAGGAGATATCGGAGGAGAAGCCCAAGCGCCAGTTGCGCAACTTTGCCGCACCCACTGCAAGCAGTCAGAGCAAAAATGCCGAGGCCAAGACGTCCGAATCAAAGACTACAAGAAGCGGTAGGTCCAGAAAGTAGACAGGACGGTTGTCTTGGAAGAATTCACTGAATTCATTGTCTGGGGTGGCTGTGGAGTTTCAGGCGGTCCATGCCATTCGTCACCGGGTTTCAGCACAGAGGTCTTATTTCGGGGTTTGGGTCAAGCATTGTTTTGGTTCTTGTTTCTTGTGTGCTGTCAAAAGACGGTCTCTCATTCTCCCTCACGTCAACCATCATGGTGTATGACGAACAGCCAATCAGCGGTCGCCTTGCCAAGTTTTGTCGGTAAACAAAGAATAAAACAGGGTCTTGGTGTTCAAGCCTCTGACGAACAACGGTCTCGCCTAAACATGACTTTGCAAAGCACATGCATGCTTGCGGACCGATAGATAAATGCCTTGTCGACGGTGTGGATTTATTTCCACATCTCAGCTGAGCATTTTCAGGTCAGGTTTTTATCAACAGAAACAACATTGTTCTTGCTGTCATTCAACACTTTTGGACGTTCTGGCGATTATTCTATGGGAACACGAGAATTTGAGCAAGTTGTGATACAACGAGTGTGTTTGACATTCCTGTGTATTGGTCACACGTGCCAGAGTGGTCACTGCCATTTTTCTCTTTGCTCTGGCTCCTGCTTTGCTCTTTCCTCTTCCCTCGGACCTTTCTTTGCATCTGCAATTCTAGGAGGATTTATCGACGACTGAGCAAATCCCAGCATTTATCAACACCACGCCAGGACTAATTATTCTTCGTGTCGACAAACAACAAAGGCATCAATACCTCTGGCAACTGGCCAAACAAACATGTTCCAATCACTCAAGGATCGCTCTTCGTTTGGAGGCTACATACGCTTTGTGATCCGCATCTTCCAATTCGTACTCGCCATCACCGTCATCGGACTCTACGGCTACGATCTCGACAATGCGAGAAAGGCTCACATAGGCGCAGACCCCAAATGGACTTATGCGGTCGTGGTCGGCGCCCTCTCTGCCATCAGTGTATTCTTCTTTCTCTTCAAGTATACGTTACGGTTCTTCTGGGATGCGGTTATGCTGTAAGTCTGATCCTTGTTTTGTATCTTTGAAGAGGTGCATTTGCTGACAAGAAGAAACCACAGAATCCTCTGGGCCATCGTCTTTGGCATCTTCGGAAAAATGTACATCAGCGCTCACCCAACACCCCACCAACAAGGCCAACAACGCATGAAGAACGCAGTCTGGATCGACCTCGCAAACTTGATCCTATGGTTTATTACCTTTGTCTGGGACTTGTGCTTACATTTTACGCGCATGGATAAAATGACTTTACACACTGGTCGCGCGCATGTGTAGGGCACGGGCGAAAAGGAGGGCAGGTATGCGCCTGTGGATCTGTGGGTCAAGTATCCGGTATTGCTTACTTCTGATGCTTGGCATTTGAGGTCTAAGGGCGAGTGGGTGGATGATACGGAGCAGGTTTTTGCGGAGTGTAGGTTAATTAAGGAGAGGAAGTATGCTAGGGAGGATGCGGAGCAGCAGTCGCAGAGGGAGCAAGAGGCTGGGCTTGGAGATGAGGGTTGGATATTGCCTGATGAGTTGTTGCCGGAAGCTTTGTTGGTTGAAGAACTTGTTGCAGAAGAGGAGATGCCGGAGCAGACAGAAGCTCCGTATCAGCGGCCGGGACCTATTCACGTTGATTGACGATGAGATGATGGCGTTTCACTTTTGGGTACCTGAGGATTCTTTTTCTTTTCAATGATGATTTCTATTTCTTGATTGCCACTCGTACTATCTGATATGATTGATCACCACGGCATGTTGGAGGTCCCTGATGAGAGTCATACAACTAAGCATAGAACAAGCAAGAGCGCGCGAGTTCAGAAGGTCTTTTTCCTTCCATCGACCAAGAATGGTAGGCAACGAGCAGCATAAACTCATACGAGACCAACAGAAACAAACAAAATCTTCTATAACTTCGAATACAAACCAGACAAAAAGCCGATCAAACTCACCCCTTGCCTCCACTACACCCCATCAAAAATGCGGCGTGTTCAACGCCATCAAACACAACAACCCAGCAATGAGCCCAGCACACGGCAGCGTCAACACCCACCCCATAAAGATAAAGCACAACTGTTTCCAATTGACCGCTTTCAAATCATAATTCATGAGAGCAACTCCCATGACTGCGCCAGTCAAACACTGCGTCGTGGATACCGGAAGGCCCAATCTTGAGGCGAGCAACACAGTAACTGCTGCGCCTAGTTCAACAGCAAAGCCACGGCTCGGAGACATTTGAGTGATTTTGTTGCCCATGGCGCGTATGATTTTGAAGCCTTGTGGTAAGAGGGTTAGTGGGGTACTTTGAGAGGGGAGTACAAACTTACCATAGAACCAGAAACCTGCGCCAAGGAGAAAGCCAGCAACGACCAGAAACCACACAGGAGTGGGAGATCGGGTTGCCACTTCTCCTGCTTGATAGGTTTGGTATACAGCAGCCCAGGGACCTACGGCGTTGGCTACATCATTGGAGCCGTGCGCGATACTCATCATCATGGCAGAAGCGACCTGACAATAGGTCCAGAGATGCTCAACTCTCGGATCGTATTTATTTGCTCTTGCATGGATGGCGCGCATAGCCACAGTGTCATGGGTAGTGACATCGCGCGTAACGCCTTGAAGAAGTCCAAACTTGACATATCCCCACAGACGTTGCGGATTTGCGATGGAGAGATGCTTGTTCGGTTCCAAGAAACGTTCGTGGGGGCCAATGTGTCGTTTGTGCATGCCAGTGTGACTCTGTTGTGGACCTTTTTCGACAGAAGAAGAGTCTTCGAATATCGGTGCAACTCTTTCTGGACTTTGTTCCTGTAGGGACAGAGGGCTGTTTCCTTTAATCTCTGGACTCGCTTCGAGTGTGTCGTTGAACGATTTTCCTCGTGATTGGTACTCTCCGATGTACTCACCGTCAGCCTTGCCGGGAAAGTACAGGGGAGGGTTGTCTCTCAGGAGAAGTGGACCAAGAGGGATATGCCATGCTTTGACTCGAGCGTCTTTCATGACCAATCGCCTTTTGAAGTATGGCATAAAGAAGACGTAGGAAATAGCGAGCACGCCGAAGAATCCAGTCATATCTGGCAGTCATTGCAGGCGGCATGATATGAGGTAGATCTTGCACGAAGCAAGGGTAGTACTTATGTAGGGTTAATTCAGTGGCTACAAACTCACTCTTCTGCCTTCAACATACTTGTTATATATGTGAGATCATGTTGGAAGTTATTCACGTAGGTTCACAGAAGCAATACCTCATCCTATTCTCGAATGGTGTGGGTCATCACATTGGCAGTCTTGTCCTTAAGCTGCCAACACCAAGACGTATTGGAGTGGTCTGCAGAATATCTCAACACGTGCATGAGATGACAGCGTGTCGGTGTTGAAGGAGGTTTACACCCAAGAGAAAAAATGTTCCAAACCAAGAGACCAAGCCTAGGCGCTCAGCAGAGACCAAGACGTGCCCTGAATGGCAATCCAATGGGCGGTCCAGAGGAGCACACGTTCTTTCAGACGCTCTTTACACTGGATACTAGACAGCTCGATGATGTATATCGATTGTCGCAATCCAAGAGCCCAAGTTGTTGGAAAGAATGGTCGTCACGATCGTGGAGATGACAGGACGGGAATACCGCGGGATGATGACGTGGCTGGTGTGCGGCTGCTTCGATCTCTTCTCGCTCTGCGCGACTTGGGAGACATCTCTGTCTCTCAACATGAACGAAGAACTATTCGTCTGCGACTCTGCAAAAGATGTCGTGAACGTCGTGTGCAGAGTTCAATTAACAGTGACCAGACGGTCACATGCTCAGACATCCCGATATTTCCCCATGAGGTAGGAACGATGACCCCGCAGCGCCCCCACGACTCCCTCGGACGCGCCCTGCGAGGGTTACCCTCGGCGTGCTCTCCGGGCAAGACTTCATCAACTCCTGCTTCTGATCTGCTAAGTACCATTTCGATAAGTCTTTGAGGCTGTGATCTAAACCAATCAATCAACATGTTCCGTCACACTAGAGGTCATCGGGGCCTCATTCCCGCAGTGACAAAACGATTCAAGAGTACAGCAACAACAAGTCAGGGACCAGAGAGACAACCACTTCAGTCAATCCTGATCGCAAACAGAGGAGAAATCGCACTTCGAGTTGGCAAAACAGCTGCTCAGTATGGCATCAGAACAACAACCCTTTACACAGATCCAGATGCACATAGTCAACATGCATTAAGCTCTCCCTTTGCTATCAACCTCAGCGATCCCAGTCAATACCTCAATGGCGACCGAATCATCCAAACCGCCCGTGATCATGGTTGTCAAGCCATCCATCCTGGTTACGGATTCCTCAGTGAAAATGCAGATTTCGCCAANAAGTGCACCGATGCAGGTCTCAAGTTCATCGGTCCTCCATGGAAAGCTATCGAAGCAATGGGCGACAAGAGTCGATCCAAGGACATCATGACTTCGGCTGGTGTTCCTTGCATTCCAGGCTATCATGGCACAAATCAAGATCCCGACTTCCTCAAACATCAAGCATCGCAGATCGGATACCCTGTCTTGCTGAAGGCTGTCAAGGGTGGAGGTGGTAAAGGTATGCGTATCTCCAGATCTCCCGATGACTTCCTGGATCAACTGGCTTCTGCGAAATCTGAAGCCATGAGTTCTTTCAGTGACGACGTCATGCTTGTTGAGAAGTACATCACCACACCACGCCATATCGAAGTCCAAGTCNNTTTTGCAGACAAACATGGAAACTGTGTTGCGTTGGGCGAGAGAGATTGCAGTATCCAGAGAAGACATCAGAAGATTCTCGAAGAGTCACCAGCACCCCATCTGGATGAAGCCCTACGACAAGATCTTTGGGACAAGGCTCGATCTGCCGCTCTTGCTGTTGCTTATGAGGGTGCCGGTACTGTTGAATTCATCTTCGACAATGATTCGGGTGAATTCTTCTTCATGGAGATGAACACCCGTCTACAAGTAGAGCACCCCGTTACTGAGATGGTGACTGGTGAGGATCTGGTACATTGGCAAATTCTCATCGCGGAAGGAGGCAAGCTGCCCCTAACTCAGGAAGAAGTGCATGACAGAATTAAGGCTCGTGGTCACGCGATTGAAGCCCGTATCTATGCCGAGAATCCTGATATGTGGGTCTTGAAGATCAACCACGGGTGAACAATTCTGACTTGAATAGGNAACTTTGTGCCTGACTCGGGCAAGCTGCTGCATCTAAGAACCCCTGAGATCACGGGCACAGTGAGAATCGACGCTGGATTTGCCGTCGGAGATGAAGTCACATCACACTATGATCCAATGATTGCAAAACTCATCATTCAAGGCCCAGACAGACACGCAGCGCTGCAGAAGATGAAGGCCGCTCTCGAAGAGTACGAGATTGCCGGGCCAATCACCAACATCGAATTTGTCAAGCGTATGTGCGTCAGTCCCAAATTCGTTGCTGGCGAGGTTGAAACAGGTTATATCGAGAAGAACAAGGAAGAGTTGTTCCGCAGAGTCGAAGTCCCAGGCGAAGCCTGGTCTCAAGCAGCTATCGGTTTGTACATTGCCGAGCAAGGACTCGGCGGCGATGAGACCGTCTTGTCTTCTCAGACCATCGGTTTCAACACTGGACTATCTGGCCCAAGAACTTTCGACCTTGTAGAGATCCCAGCAGATGGCAACACCAGTAGTGCTTCATCTGTCACTGCACGTGTCCAGCATGTCGGCCCGCACACTTTCTCTGTCTCGATCGGAGATCAACAAGCTTCAAAAGTCACCAGCAAGCTCGATTCCACCAGCAACATCCTCCAATCGTTCTATCCTCACACTAGGCTCGAGACAAGAGTTATCCGGGACCCGGAAACCAACAACCTCATCCTCTTCCAACAAGGACGGCAATACCGACTACAGCTCGCCGTTCCTAAGTGGGCTGAGAAAGCTTTGGGCATGAAAGATGTAGCAAACAGTGTTTTGGCACCCATGCCTTGCAAAGTCCTTCGCGTTGAAGTGGAAGAGGGTGCGACGGTTACCAAGAACCAGGCGCTTGTTGTGATTGAGAGTATGAAGATGGAGACGGTCATCAGGGCACCGCACGACGGTATCATTGCGAAAATCGTTCACAAGGCTGGAGATTTGTGCAAAGCTGGTACGGCTTTGGTAGAGTTTGCTGGAGAAGAGGAAGCAAAGACATGATAGGAAATGTATCAACCACCATGGTTCTCTTAAGCATCGGGATGCTGACTCGTCCAAAACCATTGGTGACTGCGTCAATTCGTGTTCGGACACCAAAATGACCGACCCACTGTTTTGACCAGCCCCGCACCCAACCATCGACGGAGCGAGTACTGCTATCGGTAATCAAACAATCCTTCCTGCAAATCCCTGGAGCAAAATACTACGAACCCAAAGATATGTCCGATAACGTGGTTCTCCAGACCTGAAACGATACGTTGCAAGGCATTCCCAGTACAACAGAGCTAAGATGGGTAGACTGGCTGCCCAACGGTGCTCACCTATTCTTCAGTCCCATTGCAAAGGTCTCTGAAGATGATGGCGTAGCACAATACAAGGTTACTCGCCAACGCTGTGAAGAAGCCGGATTCGACCTTATCGGCACTTTTGTAGTGGGAATGGTAAGAGAGTCCCAACATACTTCCTCTACACTCAATCTTGCAAAAACTAATAACATCAAAACAGCGTGAAATGCACCACATAGTCTGCATAGTCTTCAACCGCAAAGACCCAGACTCTCGCCGCCATGCCCACTGACTGATAAGAATACTAATCGACGACACAGCAAAACGTGGCTGGGGAGAATACAGAACACACCTCAGTGTGATGGATCAGATTGCCGAGACATACAGTTTCAACGATAATGTGCAGATGAAGCTGAATGATAAGATCAAGGCTGCCTTGGATCCCAAAGGCATCGTTAGTCCTGGAAAGAATGGAGTGTGGCCGGCGAATTACAACAAGACTGATTGGAAAGTGCCGGAGCAATGAGGAGTTGGTGCTATCATTTGTAGACCATGTTTGTCCTTGCTTATGATCACGACACTATGAAGAACAACCCTGCTTCTACTATCAAGGCTAAAGGGAGGAACTCTGCAAGGAGAAATGATAGCATAAAGCAAGAGTGAATTTAGAGTCGGCAACCTTAAGTCAGCAAGCAAAACTCAAGCCATAAATCGTAGATCCTTGGCCGATATGCTGTAGCTGCTGATTCAAACCAGAGTATCATTCTCATCATGACCATCGTTTGAAGCAAAGCAAAGCAAAGCAAAGCAAGATCATTCTCTCGTCCTCGCTCAGCCATCACTCTTCCTCAGGCTCTGCTCCAACAATCCTCTTACTCGCTCTCGTGGGCTTCTCCTCAATATCTTCTCCTTCCTTCTCAACCTTTCTCTTTGTCGTTGCCTCGCTAAGCTTTTCGGGAATGGTTTCGTTATCTTGCTCAGGCTCGGCTGTCTTCTTCTTTGGCGGTGCTCTCTTTCTGGTAGCGGTGGGAGCACCCTTGGACTTCGACGCTAAAGCAAATGGACTGAATACCGCGGGATTGGTGGCCGGCTTTGCAGCTGGCTTTGCGGCTGTCTTCCCGACGCACTTTGCAATAGCCTTCTTGCTACCCTTTGCAGGACGAGTCTTAGTTGTAGGCTCAGGGGTGGGCTCGACGGTTGAGTTTCTCGTCCTAGATCCGGTCAACACAGCAGGACCCAAACGGTCGACTTCTGCGGTACTAAGACCAAACTTTGTACGCTTCGGCGCAGGCTTGACTGGACCTTGAGTGCCAGGTTCGGGAGTAGATTCGGCTGTTGTTGTTCCTGTTCTGGTTCTCTTTCCTAAGACGGGGGTCGCGCCTAAGGATCTTAGTTCTTGTGAACTGAGTGGGTTGGAACCGAGAGGTCTCTTTCTCTTGAGTTGAGCTGGCGCTTCTGTATTGCTTGAACTGGCGACATCGTCTATGACTGTTTCTGTGCTCGGTACAACGGGTGCGGTCGTAGGATCAGATGCAGTAGTTCCAATTGGGGCAGGATCGGGCGCAGGAGTACGAGCTTGACTACGCAGTCGTCCACCAACGTCCGCCTTTGACTTCTCTTCGGCTTTACGAGGCGGTGAAACCCCAAGGATTCCAGCCAACTCTCTGTTGGCGATAGCTCCCCTTGTGGCTCTCGGAACTCCCA
The DNA here is from genome assembly GCA_903819635.1 of Aureobasidium vineae. Classification (NCBI taxonomy): domain Eukaryota; kingdom Fungi; phylum Ascomycota; class Dothideomycetes; order Dothideales; family Saccotheciaceae; genus Aureobasidium; species Aureobasidium vineae. The sequence goes on from CAIJEN010000014.1 coordinate 1,262,321, forward strand.
CAATCTTTCCAAGAGGAGCAAGAGCAGACGTATTGGGTGGCTTTTTGGCACGCGAGCGACTGGGCTTTGATCTGTTGACCTTCGGCTTCACAAGAGAAACAGAACCTTTCGTCAAAGCGAAAAATTTAGAAGGAGAAGGACTACCCAGCTCGTCTGATGAGGCTGGTGCGAGTTCGTCGGGTGAATCATGTTGTGCAGGCCTGGACGTCACATTGGCTTTGCCTTCCTGTACCGTTCTCCTAAGTCTGTCTTTGATTGTGTGCTCTTCAGGTGGTGTAACCGCCTCGGCGTCAGTTTCTGATTGTTTCTCGTCTTCTACGACCGAAGAAAGACGTCTTTTGTGGGCTGGCTCATCTGTATGAGGACGTCGTTGCTTCCGCTTTCTTTTGTCAATAGCTGGGGCATTTGTCAACACTTCTGCGCCATCAGCGTCAGTGTCTTCAGCCAGCTCATCAACGGCTTCGTTGATAGTCCCCAAGCCTTCAGTATCTATCAGTCCGCTGTCACCATCATTTTTCATGGGTGTAACCTTGCCAAGCTTGGTGACGGGCTTACTCCGTGTCGATGCAATTGATAACGATGAAGTATCACCATCTTCTGGATCAGCCCCACCCAGGATATCTTGATCGACATATCTGGTGTTGAGAACGTTTGGTAGTGGACTCAACGGGGATGTAGGTGGCGGAGACGGCGTTTCGGCACAGTATCTTTCGTAGTTGGTGAGTTGATCGAGGAGATTACTTTGATTCAGCTGTTCATCGCTGGAAGCCAAAGAAGTCAGACTTGAATCGGCGGATAGGTCTTCAGTGTCCTGATGATGGTCGACGTCAGGCTGTCCATCGAATGCTGAAGACAGATGATGTGCTGCTTGTGAGGAGTAGTCGGCGGGCTCATTGGAGTATGGGTTTGGCGGAAAGAAGGAGACGGTGGCGGAAGAGGGATCATGCACCACAGTTGTATCATCTTCTTGCGAGAGTATACTTGAGTCAATGGCTTTAGGAAGTCCATGTTCGTCGGAGCATTCGTCTTTGACAGTTTGGAGGCCCGTGGGGTCGTTCTCTGATACTGCCGCAAGTTTTTCTGTGGCATGAATCTCTCGTTCGGTTCTCAGAGGTGCGGGTTTGTCTGCATGATGAGCTGTCGCCGTGCGTAAGGAAGAGCCAAGCATGGGTACTTCAANTCGGGAAGGCGCGATCGTGCCATCTTCGGGGGACAGATCGAAGGTGGTTGCTGGATCTGGGACTGCAGAAGACGCGCGAGTACTCGTTTCGGGCTGGAGACTTGTTTGTCTGGTACTCGTCGTTGTGCTAGTAAACACAGGAGAAGATGTGTTGATGTCGTTGCTGCTGGTGACGGTCTCAAGGGCAAGAAGTGGTTTCACTGAAATATCGTGCTCTAACACAGACAAAGAATCTGTAGAGGCATTTGCGGCAGGGGCGACTTTGTTTCCGTGTTCCAGATCGATATTGACTGCTTTGGGGGTTGACAACAAATCGTTGCTGGGGTTCTCGATATTCGTATGCAGTTGAGGGCTGTTTCTCGGCTCAATGAACTGATCGTCGTCATATCTCGAGCCCAAGATTTGCTCTTGTTGAAAAGTAGAAGGACCTGCGGTGTCATCTACCGAGTACCTGCTCATGACTTCGACAATGCTCGAATTATAGGGCTTTTCGCCTACCTTCGGAGGTTCGAGAAGATCCAAGAGATCTTCCAATCGCTGATCAGTAGTATCTACAGATGGCGTGTCGTCATCAAAGAAGGCTTTGAGAGTCTCAGCGCCTTCTTCCCACCATTCAGGTCGATCGAAGTAACTGCCAAGTTTGCTAAAGAAAGGACTTTGCGAAGGCCAGTCATTGTCGGGAACGAGTGTGGTAGAAGATTCCATGTTGCATAGTTGAAGCGGAGGTAAGTGATAGGTCCAGAGTTGCAAGTTGCAAGTTGCGAGTTGCAAGGTACACGATGCTTGTCAGGCTGGTCCAGTTCGTTGATGACCAAAGTTGAAAAGCCAACAAAGACGCGTGAAAAGTAAGTTCTGGTTCACTGTAATTTATACAGTAAAAGTGATGCACCCAGATTGGAGCCTAGTGTATCTGGGGATGAGCATGCGGTGTGAGGGTTTCTGCGGTTTGTCAAGTGAATAGAGCGAGGTGAATTGGATATATGCGGGAAAATCTGCTACAGAAAGTAAGCTGTGAGTCGTTGTTGTTGATTTTGTTCAAGGACCAGGGCTGTTCCAGGGAGTCGAACTTTCTCTCTTTGAGCAGTTGTCACGCCTAGCCAGCACCGTGACGAACTTCAGATATCTTGAACCAGATGATTAAAGTCTGATAATAACAGCATGTACACCTTGATACTTTGCCGCCACTTCGACGCACTACTTATTAACACCTCTAGACCGTGCCCAGCACAGCTAACCAGAAACCCATGTTGAAAACGCCATCATTGCCAGCTCATAGAAACCACCCATAGGGAAACGCCGGATTGAGAGAGAGCACACTAGAAAGGTATAGCATTGCTGATTTGGCCACTGAGATCTGCTGGAGTAGCAAGCANTCCTGTGATATACACGTTAGCAAGAAGATTCACTATAAGCATATGTTCTGATGTGCATTACTTCTTGCCTGTTTCAGTTGCACAGCAGCCACAGAACAGGGAGGCAGGCCAGCAGACAANCCTATTTTTTTTTGGTTAGAACAAAGTATGCAATTGAAGTGCGAGCACATTTCATACTGCGAGGACAATGGCGCTGGCGAAACCAATGGTAGGGCCAACAACTTTGCAGTGACAAGGGTTCTGGTCGGTACCNNTGGATTGCTGTCAGAACAGGACTCGGTAACGAAAGAATGACACAATGAACGTACCGCACTGGAAGCAGACGAAGGGAATAGGAAGACAGTCCATTGTGAAGGGAGATAGAATTTGTCGAGAGGATTGGCTTCAAGGAAGGAGATGCAATTGAATTATGATCTTTGAGCAAGAGACGGACAATGGACAAGTAAGTGCTTCGCGAGTCGTGAAAACAATGGAGTTGTGAAAGATGCTGAGCAGGACAGAGGGCTTTCTTCTTAAGATCCCATCGAATACAAAACGGGAAGACGGAAGCGTAGACAGGCCGTCGATCCCTTCCACGTTACGCTAGGATGACGTATTGCCGGTTCGGATGCATATGCTTGTTATTAGACAAGCATTTCCAAGAAAAAACGACAAAGTTCGCGGGACGCGATTGTGCGATTACGATCATGATGAGAGGAGTGGCATTTTTGTAAACGTTCTGTTCTGTAGTTCAAAGCAGTATCTTGTTACTGGAAACCTAAGCTGAAACGAAGAATACACGAAGACGACGACTAGTCATCTGTCGCTCGACTAGCTCTAGAAACGAGAAATGACTAAATAGTGAACGGGACCCATGGCGCCTTTGATCCTTGCCTGATGATATCAACCTAATCGCTGTCGCTTAGACAAGTGTGCACCATGCTCCCCGGCTTTTCAGGACGATGAGAAGGGGTTAACACTGTCGGAGAATGGTCCTGCAGAAGAAGAAGAAGAGGGCTGAGCCGAGCCTGCACGCTGCCTGGGGTCATCACGACGCATGATGCTCTCGACAGGGCCCAGAAGACGCTGGAAACCATTCTTGCCCAACATCGCCACCTTGATGTCTGTTTCAGCGACAACAGATGCGGCACGAGGCTTGTCGTCCAGCAAGGCCAGCTCGCCAAAGTAATCGCCCTTGTTATACGACTTGATCGACTGCTCGACTCCAGACTTGTAGACGGCGGCAGTACCTGATTCGAGCATGTAGAAGTGATCACCAACGTCACCTTCACGGATAATCGTGCTTCCTGCAGGCATCTTCTGGGTTTCGAGAGCATCGGCAATCTTGCTGCGTTCGTATGCGGTGAGGGTGTTGAGGAGAGGAACGCTGTCAAGGAAAGACTCGTACATGCGGCGGCGCTGGAATGCGCTGTCCATCAGGATACGACGGAAGGTGATGCGGTCGAGTTGCCAAATGACACTGGGCTCGGTGCTGTTGACAGTCGCAGCACGAGGAGCGTTGTACATCAGCGCAAGTTCACCGAAAGAGGTACCAGGACCGCATGATGCGACCTTGTTGCCCATGCCATTGACACCGGGCTCGATCTTGCCGGTTCCCGAAACGTAGATGTCAAAGCTTCCAGTCTCGACGACGTAGAAGTAGTCACCAACGTCTCCTTGGGCGATGACCTTGATGTCCTTGGACGGAATCTTGCGTTCTTGGAGGGCGCCCAAGACTTGCTCGGTCTGCTCGTCGTCCAGATGGGAGAAGAGGAAGTTACGCGACACAGCAGCACGCAGACGACCGAGTTGTTCCTGAGTCTTGGGGTAGGTAGGAGGCTTCCAGTCCGAATCGTCGGTGCCCGAGGGTGCCAACACTTCGGCCGATACGGACACACGGCGGCCCATGTTGTAGTTGTTGGGGAAGTTCTGCGGTACATCCAACTGTTGGCTGTTGCCGCCAGCACCAGCATTCTGATCACGGGCACCTGTGCTCTGAGCGCCACCGAATCCAAAGTTGAAGCCTCCAAAGGAGCCATCGTTGTGCTGAGCTGAAGGGTCAGAGCTCTGGGACTGGGCGAAAGGGCTGCCGACTGAGTTGGAGTTGTTGGCACCGAAGGGGTTTGCATTTGCAGCAAAGGGAGATGCGTCGCGGTTCATGGCGTTGTTGGGGAAGGAGGCTGCAGTGGGCGAGGCGAACGTGTCCATCTCATCCTCTTCCTCCAGGCGCTGCATTCCAGGCTGTTGGACGTGGTGGAAAGGGTTGCTGCCGGGAAAGTTGTTCTCGGCCATTGTTTTGTTGGAATGCTGTGCGCCCAGCAGGAACTCGTGTCGCTGAGACTCTAGTCGGCGGAGGAAGTGGTTTGCGCAGAACTGCAAGACGTCGGTGGGCTTGTTCTGCAGGACCTCGCGTTCGAGAGTTTCGATCTCGTGCTTGTAGTCGGCGGGAAGAGCCATTGTTGGAGATTGGTAGAGGTACTTGGAGCTTGGGGAGAGCTTGGGTCGGGACGTTTGTGCAGGAGCCCGCAGACGTGGAGCTACACTGCCGTGGTGGGGTTCTTTGTTTCGATGCCGCGGTCACGTTCGGTCGACTGGAGACGTGATGGAGCTGATGCGATGCTGCAATGCGATGCTCAGCGATCGGATGCTCTGATGCGTCGTGACTTTGTTCAGGGTATTGAGGGGGAAACTGCGCCCGATGGCCAATGAGATAATGAGGGGGAAGTCGTGGCGCGTGACGACAGAAGCAATTTGGACGAGAGAACAATGTCGGCCAAACTTCTAGCTTCAATTTTGGACGACAGACTGATACAAATGTGTGAGAGGAGAGGAAGGAACGAGAGCTGGCAGCTACGTGCGTGCTTTTGGGGCCAATTGATTCCGTTCCCCTCGCTACTACTCGCAACTGCCACTATTCATGACACTATTTGCTACTCCTTCGAGAAGGTCAAAACGGCACAGCTCTGGATTGACAACGGTTACACAGCAGAAGCTCAACACCCAATACTTTGGACGACCAAGGCTGCAAGGACAACTGGGCATTTCTGCGTGCAACGATTGTCACCAGAGATTTTGTGAGCATAGCCAGAAGACGAAGTATGACTGCTCCATGCTTTCCAGTTTCGTGCTGCCAGCTTGCGTGCAGCTCGCGACACGCCAAGACAAGAAACACGTATGTCTTCTATGGTTAAAATGGAATGGAACCAGACGTCACTAATTGACGAGCTGCTGAGGTGTCCTTCATCTACAGAACGATTTACATTGTACTGGTGTTCGTCTTATACAATATAACGATTAAGCTCCCGTCGGCGGTGAGCACTGAGTAGGTAGCTCGAGGAGCTCTTACACAGCAGGTGGGGTTTTCTTATACAGCGTTTCACAATTCTATGCTAGATTCACAACCCCTTCTTTCCACTGTGCAAGAGCTGGCTTGCATGTGAATTGCATGCTTGATTGACTCCTTTTTCCAGTCGTCTTGTCAAGGCCTGCTCTCTTGACTGGCTTGGTGCATCTTTACAGATACCCTTTTGGCCGTACAAGTCCGAGAAGGCTGTGCTGCGCTGCTGAAGAACGTCCAGCCGTCTCATAGAGAATCCCACCTAGGATTTAGCTTTTGGCAGAGAACCAGCCAGGAGGGCGTGCTCTCCCCGTGAACTGTGATGACGTCCCTTAGTGCTCTCTGGACGGTGCTCAAAACAAGGTGTTGCCTGGTCTGCCTGACTGTAGTAGAACAATTATAACATCGCTGTGTCTCTTCCTGAACAAAGTGACTGTCTCCATCAAACAATCAGACTGCAAAGACACTGTCAAAGGGGTTATCCTTGAGTTTTCAACAGTCAGCCGTCAGCCAAGGATCAGCATCAGCCACACGCAGCCACCGCACGACTCCAGAACTGGCCCACGCTGTCCTGCCTCTCCTGCAAGCTCGACAAGGCGCGCGCATCTCTTGTATCACCAGCGCATTATCAATTCACCTCAACCTACGCCGTCAGCCTTTGCAACAGGCCGCTTCCCCATAGGCCTTTCAATCTTTGCAACCGAAACAGCTGATTGCAAGCCAAAATGGGTCAATACACATTCACTTGGTGAGTCGGACAGCCCTCTCAGTCGCGTCGCATCGGGCCCATCTGCTTCTGTGTGCGAACTTCCCAAACGTCGCGCTCGCTCAACAGATGCGCTCCTGTCATACCTGAAACGAAGTGACTGCTGACACGCTGCTATAGGGACCACCCCGCCCAAGAAGTCTACGTGACGGGTGACTTCGACCACTGGTCCAAGTCTGTCAAGCTAGACAAGCACGGTGACTCTTTTCGCAAGACCATCACTCTGCCCGGCGAGGAAAACAAAATCCACTACAAGGTGAGAAGCATCGGCCTGAGATACCGAGTGCGCGCGACTAACCATCTCCCCATCTAGTTCGTTGTCGACGGAAACTGGACAACCGACTCCACTGCCAAGCAGGAAACAGATGCCTCGGGCAACGTTAACAATGTCGTCGAAGCCAGAGAGCTGAGCCCCGAGCCCGAAGAACGACCATCCCACGCATTCATCTCCTCGGTGCATCCTCAGTCCACCACTGCTGCTCTTGCTGGCGAGGTACCGCTTGAAAAGGAAAGAAACGCCCACGCCGAGCAGAACGTCGACAACGAGACGAGCTTTCCCCAGGAGACTCCCGGATTCGAGGATCTGCCCGGCCAATTCCCCATTACACCTATGGCTGACCTTAACCAGTTCACCGTGAACCCCATTCCTGCTACTGAGGGCCCTTCCAACCCCGTCAAGCTCGCCCCTGGTGAGCCCGTTCCCCACCCCAGCACTCTGACCTCCAACACCGTCCACTCTACCGTGCGCGATGATCCCGAGCTGAAGAAGGCCACCACATCGTCCACTGATGGTGCCAACGAGCCTCGTGACCGTGAGCTCAACGAGAATGATCTGCCCGGCGCCTACGCACCATCCACTGCTCGGGAAGAAGAGGAGGACACCAAGGCTTTCGGCGTCAACCCCATCCCTGCCACCGCTGGTATCGGCAACCCCATCAAGCTCGCTCCCGGCGAGCCTGTTCCTCACCACAGCAAGATCACCTCGAACACCGTTCAGTCGACCGTTCGTGATGGCTCCCGGTACGGTGTTAGCGACACTGGTGCTCCCGTCCTCCCACCAGTCCTTGATTCTCAAAGCGAGGCTGAGGCAAACGGTGCTTCCATGTTCAACCTACCCGCTCTCGGTGGTAACATGATCCCCGAATCCAGCCTCCCCATGGGTGATGGTAACAACAATCGCCTGCCCGACTTCGACAACGCTTTCACCTCTTCCGTTGCTCCTCAGAGCACTACCGCTCAGCTTGCCGGCCAAGTCCCCCTTGAGCCCCGCAGCACACGTGGTGTTCCCGAGGTCGTGTCAAATAGCCAACAGTCCGCTCATGTCAGCCCCGAGGCCGCTTCTTCTTCCAAGGCTGTTCAGAGCAAGCACGACGTTGAGGAGGAACTGAAAGAGAAGGTCCCCGAGGCAAACACTACTGCTGAGTCTGCTCCTGTCACTGGCGTTCCTGAGATCGTTTCTCACAGCCAAGAGTCCGCCCATGTTGGTCCTGAGGCTGCTGCAAACCCCGAGGCTGTTCGTGAGAAGGCTGCTGTCGAGAGCGAGTTGAAGCAGACAGTGTCTCCTGGTAACAACAACGCTTTTGTTGACCGTAGCCCTGTTGCTGATGCTGCTTCGGGCGTGTCACAAACTGCCTCGAACGCTGCTTCCACCGTATCACAAAATGCTTCCAACGCCGCACAAGCTGTTTCTGACTCTCACGTCCCTGAGGCAGTCGCTGGTGGTCTCGCTGCTGCTGGTGCTACCGCCATTGGCGCTGCTCTTCTTGCCAAGGACAAGCTCTCCGAGGCCTACCAGCACGCCACTGAACCTACTCCTGCATCTAAGGAAGTTCCTGATGTCGTCGCCGAGAGCCAGGAGCGCGCCCACGCTGATCCTGAAGCTTCCGCCTCGCCCGAAGCCGTTCGTGAGAAGGCCGCATTCGAGGATGAGCTGAGACATTCCATCCCTGAGGCCCCTGCCACCTCTGAATCTGGTGTGCTAGGTGCTAGCGAAGGCGGTCTTACTGGCAAGATTGCTGCTGGTACTGCCGCGCTTGGAACTGCTGCTGCTGGTCTTGCATATGCTGCCAGAGACAAGGCTACCGACGCCTATGAGAACGCCACCAAGGAGCCCACCATTGACGGCTCTGTCCCCGAGATTGTCAGCGAGAGCCAACAGCGTGCTCACGTCGAGCCCGAGGCCTCTGCTTCTCCCGAAGTCGTCTGTGAAAAGACCGCTATGGAGGGTGAGCTTCTCTCCGAGGTTAACAAGGCCCCTGCCACTTCCGAGTCCGGCGTCTTCGGTAGAAGCGAGCATGGAATTGCTGAGAAAGCCACTACTGGTGCAGCTGCCGCTTCTGTTGCCGTATCCACCCAGGCAAACAAGGCTTATGAGTCGGTTGGCCTGTCTTCATCTACTACCACCAGAGACACTACCGAGCTGGAGTCTGGTTCTGAGCAGGTTCCTGAAGTTGTACAGGAGAGCCAGGAGAGAGCCCATGTCGAGCCCGAGGCTTCCGCCAACCCCGAAGCTGTCCACGAAAAGCATGATATGGAGAGCGAGCTCCTTTCTCAAGTCAACAAGGCACCTGCCACCTCCGAATCTGGTGTTCTTGGCAACAGCGAGCAAGGAATTACCGGTAGAGCTGCTGCTGGCATCACTGCTGGCGTTGCTGCTCTTGGCGCAACTGGCTCAGGTGCTGCTTATGCTGCTCGTGACAAGGCTTCTGACCTGACTAGTAGAGACCTGAACACCAGCGAAAAGTCGACTCAATTGGCTTCTGGTTCTCAGCAAGTTCCTGAGGTCGTCCACGACAGTCAAGAGAGAGCTCACGTCGAACCTGAGGCTTCTGCTAACGCTGAGGCTGTCCACGAGAAGTCCGATATGGAGAAGGAATTGTTGTCCAACGTCCACAAGGCACCTGCCACTTCGGAGTCTGGCATTCTCGGCAGCAGCGAGCAAGGTGTCACTGGCAGAGCCGCTGCCGGTCTCACCGCTGGTGCCGCAGCTATTGGCGCAACTGCCGCAGGTGCTGCCTACGCCGCTCGCGACAAGGCTTCTGACCTGACCGGCAGAGATCTTGGCGCTACTGAGAGATTTACTGGATTGGACTCCACATCGGAGGTTCCTGAGGTTGTTCACGAGAGTCAGGAGAGAGCTCACGTCGCACCTGAAGCTTCAGCTAACGTTGAGGCTGTCCACGAGAAGTCTGACATGGAAAAGGAGCTCCTGTCTCATGTCCACAAGGCACCTGCCACATCTGAGTCCGGTGCCCTTGGTAACAGCGAGCAAGGATTGACAGGCAGAGCTACTGCTGGTATTGCCGCTGGTACTGCCGCGCTCGGTGCTACCGCTGCCGGAGCCGCCTATGCTGCTCGTGACAAGACTGTCGAGACCACTGGCAGAGATCCTACCTCTTTCCTCCCTCCATCAGTCGCCGACGCCATTAACAACATGAACCATGGCCTTCCTTCTGCCAACACTTCGCTCGCTTCGCCCGACGTTCACTCATCGGTCCCCGAGGCTGTCCTTGATTCTCAGCACCAGGCCCACGTTGCACCTGAAGCCTCTGCTGAGCCCGAGGCTGTTGCTGAAAAGAGCGAGGTTGAGAGAGAACTGCTCGATCGTGTGCCTCGTACTCACGAGGCTGGCGAGCCTGCACCCACCGAAACTGCTGCGTTGAGCGCCACTGCGCCCGTCGCACGTACCGAGCCTTCTGACATGGAGTCCGCCGTTCTTGCTGCTGGTGGTGGCCCTGCTGCTACTGGTGTCACCGCTGTCAGCGGCATTCAAAATGTCAATGCCACTCCTGTCACCGCGATTGGCTTGGACGCTCCTGCCCAGAGCCAGGCCCAGATTCCTCCTGTCGGCGCGACGCCTATCTATAACGAGATAACATCCGCCAATGTGGAAAACACCGGCCTGAATGCTCCTGCCGAGAGCCAGGCCCAAATTCCCGCTCCCGTCGAATCCGAGAAGCTCGCCGCTCCCACTCTCGAAGCACCTAAAGAGCACTCACGCGACGTTNNTTCCCCCATGACTCGCCCTGACTCGTCCAAGCAAACAGAGCCTCAAGTCACTACTGGTCTTGAAACCCACAGCGTACCTGCCACAGCTGGCAGCGCACCCACCACACCCCAGAGAAACGCCACCAAGAGATCTAGTGGCTTCTTCCGTGGCACACCTCAGAGCGACCGCACTAGCGTTGCCGGATCCTCCAAGGCTGACGACGACGGCAAGGGTTCCAAGAAGAAGGGCTTCCTTGCCAAGCTCAAGGAAAAGTTCAGAGGATAGAACACCCGAACCCGTGGAGAACTCACCTATACCCGTGGAGAAGTCATAAAATTGAGAGCCCGAGCCCGTGAATAGCATACCCGTCGGTACGTGGATCCAGTACAGACTCACTTCGTCATGATTGGGGTTCATCGCGCGGTTGGATATTTGCTCTACATGACCCATCGATGGGAGGCCGTGGATCCGATTGAGGAAAGGAGGGTCCTGTTGGGATCGAGATGGGCGTCGTCGTCCGCGTAATTGTTGTAATCACCTTTTCGCGTGTTATTTTTTCATGTAGCTTATTCCCCTTTTCGTTTGTGGATTGGTTCTGTTTTTGTCTCTTTTTCTCTCACTTCACATAGCTTCTTCTATCGTTTTCTTTACATAGGAAGGTTATTAATTTGGCTTGATCTTTATTCGCACAGCTCTCATCCTCTAGTGGGCCTCTGATGACTTCGGCTGCTTTGTCGTTTTTTGTTGACTACTTCAGGCTGGATTTAGTTGGCTGTTCTGGTTCGGGATTTGTTTCTAAACCCAACCAGTGGCACTTTATCAGTGACCATGCTCGCAACACTCGTGGAAGACGTACATCTGCCCCTTGACATGACGAGCCAAGTGAGCTAACGTTGAACTATTCCATGTTCTCCTTGTCTCGTAAACATTCGCCGCTGATATGTCTATTCACTATATTGGAGGGAACTTGTTCATCCATCTGTGTAGTCATAATGGAGGTCTGAATAGATACCAAGAAACTCTTGTTCTAACGATTAGATCTGAAATGTGACAGGGTCGTCCTCCAGACACTAGTATCTTTGTGGCAAGGATAAAGGACAATAAGCGGGGAAGATGGGAGTCATTTTGCCTAAACATCTAGATTCTAATACGGTGCTTTTGTCCCTTTATGCTCTTCTGCCTGGATCAACCAAAGGTAGTCTGTGGGTTTAGCTTGATATTCGAACGAGGATTTGTGTTTCCCTCGTGTCAAGATCAAAGCACTCTGTCGTCTCCTTTTGAACGCCGCTACTCCAGTGATGACGATTTGTTTCGCATACTTTCGCGTGTGTATTAATGCCCATCGGTGATATTTGGTAGTCGCTCACGAGCGTTTGTTTCCCGTAAGACGCTCATATTCTGCATCTTTGATCCACTGATTCACCAGACCCTCCCTGAGCTCCGCGTCAGTATGCAAGAAAATCTCTGCCATGTTTGTGTCTTGGAAGTGTTTGACAGTGATGACTCTATGGCGTATAGGAAGGGACGAGAAGGTGGATGTGAAGAGGGCGGTGGCGGCGGCCACGGGAGAGATCTGAGATGTGTTGCCGTAGTAGGCTCGTAGGGTATCCTGAGCTCGGGGCTGAGTGGGCGGAGAGTCGCTCATGAGAATACGTTTGGCTTGATTGGAGATGGAGGTTTCGGCTGGTCGTTTTGCGGGTAGGTGGGGAGATGGGCCAGAGTGAGGAGTGTAGGTGTCATTGTTGGTGGTATTTGTTAAGGTGTCTTGTAGATCATGGACTTGTGTAGACGATGGCGCTTGATAATCCACAGTCTCGTAGGNGGAGTGTGGTAGTGGAAGTGATTGGCGAAGGCTAGCAGACACTGCCACGGGTCGAGATAGCGATGGCGAAGCTAGGGGCTGCTCCCCCTCAGGGTCGAACAGAAGATTCAACTCAACAAAGTGCCTCAAGGGAGCAGCCCTGAACTTTCTGGCATTGGGATCCTGGTCTTTGTAGTAGTTCTCCAGTACCTCGTCAGTGTTTGTAGGTAATCCATTGGGCAAGCGTGGCCATTGCATGTTTAATAGATTCACATAGGTACGCCAGTCATTCCTCAAGGCACCAAGCTTGTTCTTCATACGCACATCATCACAAAGATCTGGTTGTGATGACTTGTCCTTGATAATCTCGGCGACGCGTTTATAGGCGTCTTTAGTGAAGCCAGAAGGTACATTCTTGGTGGGAGGGCTTTGCATGCTTTTCATGGTAGCAATGAAGGCCACCTCCATATCGTTTGTCCATTTCAGCTGTGTGCGTGATGGTCTGGCACTGGGCGAGTCGGTGGAGATGGAAGTGTCGTCCATGGTGGTGTAGGTGTGTATAGCGAAAAACAGCTTCTCGGAGAAGTCGAGGAAGGAATGCGTTTGTGCGAAAATCGGTGGACAGCTCTTGCAGATTGCGACAGCGGGGCAGGGTCGCTGACGTACTTGGTTAATCCGCAACACTCACAATCTCGACTTGGCCTCATCCACTCAGACATTCCTCGATTGACGCAAAAGATGAGCACGAAACCTACAATTGCGCCTCTGGCGACCTTGACACCAGCCTCCAACACTCGCACATGGCTCTCGTCGCCGCACCCGAACCTCCCCATCGTCGCAACAGCGTGCAGTGACCGCAGCGTGCGCGTCTACTCGCTCAACTCGTTCAACCTCGTCAGCAACATTACCGGTGGCCACAAACGCTCCATTCGAAGTGTCGCTTGGAAGCCCGACAGCGGTACCTCTGCTACCGGCGAGAGCGTGCTTGCGACAGGCAGCTTCGACGCCAGCGCCGGCATCTGGAGACGATGGGAGGGTAACAGCGGCAAGGTGAACAGATCAGAGGACAACGAGGTCGATTTCACAAAAGACGGAGGAGATGATGAGGATGACGAGTGGCGCTTTGCTGTCGTCCTCGACGGCCACGAGTCCGAGATCAAGAGTTTGGCTTTCAGTCCTACCTCGCCATTGCTCGCTACCTGCAGTCGCGACAAGAGCGTGTGGATCTGGGAAGAGCTGGAAGACGACAACTTCGAGACTGTTGCCGTTTTGCAAGAGCACGAGGGTGATGTCAAGTGCGTGTGCTGGCACCCGTCAGAAGAACTCCTCGCCTCGTCCAGCTACGACGACAACATCCGACTCTGGAGAGAAGACATTGATGACTGGGGCTGCTGCGCCGTACTTGCAGGTCACGGTGGCACAGTCTGGTGGGTTGAGTTCGAGGGCGCCACACAACCGGGCCTCAAAGCCACCACAGAGCAGCAGCAAAGGCTCCTCGAGCTCAGAGAAGCCGCTGGCCCACGCCTCGCCAGTTGTTCTGACGACCTCAGCATCCGCGTCTGGCGCCGTATTCCCAAGGACAAGCCCAATGGCGTACCTCAAACTGGCCCAAGAATGCCGAGTATTATCAAGACAAACACAATCGAGGAAGAATGGGTTCCCGAAGCCGCTCTACCTCAGCAACACGAACGCGCCATCTACTCTGTCTCGTGGAGCAAAACTACCGGCCTTCTTGTCAGCGCAGGCAGTGATGGCAAGATTATAGTCTACAAAGAGCAGTGGGCGGCCGATCAAGCGACCAACCAAATAGAGACAACAGACGGGCCCAAAGAAATCGCAAAGACAGAATGGGTCGCTGTCGCCGAGGTTGAGAATGCACACGATGTCTTTGAGATCAACCACGTCTGCTGGGCTAAGAGAAGTGATGCTGGTCGTCGTAATGATAACGAGGAAATTATCATTAGCACCGGCGACGACGGTGAGGTTCGCGTCTGGACTCTCGAAAACTTCTCATGATACGACCTTTCACGAGATTATGGTATCAAACTCTGGTGTTAGGGGTTCCTCTTCTACAAGCTTCAGACATGTATGGTCAGAAGTCACCAGCCTGAAACAGGTTTGACACATTTGGTGCTCCAAAGACTGGGGAAGCCTGACTACACCGAAACCCCGTTCCGGACCGACGAGACTACCACACGAGCGGATTTGAGAACAAGCAATGCTGCGGCACCTACTCTTGGAGCTTGTTGTTATAGGCCCTGATCACATCGTTATAGCCATCCGGGTCGCCCATCTACTGCCCGGCCCACATCACATATAAATCTTCTCACCGCACATATAGAGAAAAAACTATGTACATACCATTTATTGTCAAACACGGACTCATAACTCGAACTCTGCTTCCTCATGTACACACTTCTGCATTGTTTTGTTTTCAGACCTTGTGTTTCTCCGTGACTTCCTGACAACAAGCGTTTCACGTCGATCACACCCGAACATGTTTCTTCTCATCGATAGTCATGTGGACAACTAGCTTACATTATAGCCCTCTGCATACTTCGCTATCGTATCTCTCAGAAGATGGTAAAGGTATATATAACCCACACCTCTCCCCACTTGACAACTCCATCTCACACCACCAAAAACATTCATTTATGCCAACACCTCAGGATAACACCCAAACCCAAACCCAAACCCAAACCCAAACCCAAACCCAAACCCACACCGCCCAACAACCATCCCAAACCTCAATTTACCTCTCTCTCCCACAACAATCACCGACCCTGCCTCAAGAACCCAGCTTCTGCTCCTACCCATACGACTTCAAAGCCAAGACCATGTATCTCTCGACCACTGCTACATCAATCCTCCTTCTCGGGTGCCTCGCTCACGCAGCCCCGACCTCAACGCTACCCCAAGCAGCCCTGTCAACAACAGCACATGTCCTGCCGGGAATACCTCACGCACCCAATCTCCATCCTTCTGCTCAAGCGACGCAAGATCTGCACAAGAGGGACACTTTGCACATGGACCAACTCAAAGATTTGATTGTGGAGACAAAGAGGCAGGTGCAGGGCAAGCACAAGGGCAACAAACCAATGGAACAGAGACACAGATGCAGACAAGTGGGAACGGTGGGCAAGAGGAAGGATCGGCAGACAGGCAGATTGGGCAAGAGGACGATGGAGGGGAGCACGTAACTTACATGATTGGGTCTCCTGTTTCGTTTCCTCGGTAGAGGAGAAGCATAGAGATGGCGCCCGTCACACAGAAGCAAACACATCATGCAAGACCAAAGGCGCAAGGAGGAAGAAACTAAAGGCAACAATCATGAAGCAACACGCGAAATCATCATAGTCCCATACATAGAACATGAAATACCATTCTCAAACAAGTTCAAACTCCCCACTCTTCCCCTCAAATCCAGAGATACTACCTCCAATCCCCTTACTATCTCCAAAATATCTAATCCGATATCTTCCCTTCAATTTCTCTTCAACATCCTCTCTCTTTTCCAACTCAAGCTCCAATTCTTGACCAAACAAACCCAAACCCTCACTCTTCGCATCCACACGTCCATAATCACCAACTTCCCACCCCAACTCCCAAGAAATGGAGGCTTGGGAAGTTCCAACTGTGGTACTTGTTCTCTCCCACTCAAACACTAGACTCCAGTCTTCGTCTGAGCGTACCTGTTCCCAAGTGCCTTGACTGCTGTATTTCTCTACGGCGGCAAAGGTGCTGCCGAGACGGAGATTGTTGCGAGGGTTGGCGGCTACAAAGACTGCTTTGATGATTGGCGATGAAGAGATGGCGTAGCGGGCAGAGACATCTGTGGTTACATCGCCAAAGGATTTGAATAGGGGTGCGCGATCGAATACCACGGGCGAGATGAAACTCAAGGACTTGTTGGTGTGGATGGGTGGGTCTTCGCCGAGTTCTAGCACAGGCAGAGAAGGATGAGATGGCGGCAATAGAGGCGAGTTTGACACTGAAGAAGCAGAAAGGTAGGGGAGTCGTGTGAGGGTGAGATTGATATAGGCGGCTAGTGTGTGTTGGCCAAATAATGTGGATGCACCCTCATAGCGTTGGATGGAGTATTCTTCTTCTGTGGCAATGTAGTGGGCGTATGTGTTTGCTGGACCACCGAGCACGACTATGGGCTCTGCTGCGTTTGGTGCTTCGTCCCAGGCAGAAAGGGCATGGCTCTGTAAGGCTCCTTTCCAGCGTCGTCCAGCCATTGTGGTGGCTTCTCCTGGGGCCACGATGATGACAAGTTGACCGATACGCAGGAGCTGAATGTCGACAACATTAGGAGTCCATAGGTATGGCTTTTCGGTCTCGCCTACATCGAGCAAAATTGGTTTGGGAGCCTGGCAAGCAATTTGCTCTGGTCCGGGCGAATGCAGGCTGTTGCGGACAACAGCCCAGACTGGGCTTGCATTTGGGTCGCCAGGATTGTTTTGCTTGAAATCAAAGGCACCAGGTCCGTCGGTAGTACCGGCAGCAAACGAGTATCCCATTGCAGCTGGACAGGTATGGGCTCTCGAGCCATTGCGCAGAATGACAGTCTGGTTCGACATGTCGACGAAAGTGTGAAGAGAGCGGACGACTTTACCTTGGATAGGTGTGAAGGTCGACTTGGTGGTCATAGACTCATATGCCGAGCGAGCACCAAGATACTGTCTGCGACCAATCTCCCAAGCAGATGCAGTGCCTGCATCATCCAGTCCCCAGTGAGGACCACGTCCATGACAAGGTCCATTCTTGCCAGCGCAGAGACTTGTCTTGAAGTCACACTGCTTGCCCTCATCATCTCCGGACTCGCAGTAAGCGCCGTTGATGTTGGGAGAAGTGTCTCCGACATTGGCCTGGGAGAAGCCGGCAACGAAGCCGTCAGCGGCAGAGTCGAGCTGAGCAGCATGTTTTTCGAACAAGTAGGCGGCAACGCCCTTGTTGTCACCAGTGATCAAAGTATTGTTGCCCAACATAGAGGTACCGTGGACAGGGAACCAAGTCAAGATACCAATATCCTTCTTGTCGCTGTTTCTACGCAGCTTGAGAAGAGTCAAGGTCTTGTCGACGTTGTGGTCGTACCTTTTGCGCTCCTCTTCGGGGTTGGCAAGATAGGCATAAGGACTGCGGTTGATGTTTGCATTTTGAATATCGACAGAAGCAAAAGAAAGCTGGCCAGGACTAAGCGACTCATGGGCTTGCCTGATAGACTCAAGAGCGCCATCAACGATGGCTTGATAGCTTTGTTGACTAAAGCCTCGACTAGTAATCTGCGGCAAAAGATAGTTCAACCAAGCGCCAGGGCCAGAATGAGAGTGAGTTCCGGTGACGGCAACATTTTGTCGTCCATAAGCCTGGTATTCAGGACCGAGGTCTTTGAGGCCCTCGAGAATGCCGTTGCGGACAGCAGTATCTCCAGACTGGGTGTCGAGAACAAGATAGACAAAACGGTCACGGGGACTCTCTGTATCACCAAGAATGAAAGCACGAGAGTAAAGACGCTGCCTCACACCAGAACCAAGTTGAGCTGGGTCAGCATAGCCCATGAGATTGATCTCGACGACGGGGCCGGTGATGTCAGCCTTGCCGACGCCGACGAGGTAGTCGTCCGAGGCGGATGGTTTGGTGAAAGCATCAAATACATTTTGCGACGAGGGTTGATCTCTGAAGGGATCGTAGGAAGCTCTCCAATGCCAGTAGTCAAGTTCAGGAAACCCGAATGCATAGATGGCGGCGAATAGGGAAGTCAAGGCCAAGACGGCGGCTGTCAAGGCGACAGAGACGCCCGTCCGCGAGTGTTGCGGCATGGTGGCGTTGGATGATGGTATGGCACAAATCACACAGTCACGTCCTTGTAATCAGATGATGTGAATAGTTCCAACGGTTCAACAGGCGACAAGAGGACGTCATTGTCGTGGTGGATATAAAGTTGGTGGAGGTGCCGGAAGTGGGACCGTCGCGTTGAAGCTTTGCCCGCCATTGTGACCATGACAAGCTCGCCCTTCTTTTTGCGGCACTCTGATCTGTTACACCTGTCCCCCTCTGGCGATCAACTGGCCGAAGTCATGGAAGAGCTGCAACAGCGCCACCGCAAGGAGGCCAAAGACCTGCAATCAAAGATTACACAGAAGAANAAAGGTGCAACCAAAAAGACGCGCAAGGGTGTCAATGATGAATGCGACAATCTGGAAAGAGAGATGAAGGCTCGCCATCGGGAAGAGACCCAAGCCATGACTGCGCCTATGGATGGCGAAGACGACGACGACGATACAGAGAAAGAGCAGGACGAATTGGCCAACCGTACCGAAGGTCTAGAGATTNNGGTGGAGGTGACAAGGACACAACGACACCACCACAAGCCACCTCATCTGCACCACCAGATCCTCCAACCGCTCCTGCACCCAAAAAGCAGAACCGCGCAAAAGCCCGTCTCGCCCGTCGCGCAGCCGAACAGGAAGCTCTCATAGCCTCAGCCGCAGAAGAANGCCCAAGACATCCCCAACCTCAAAGCCAAAGAACGCGAAAGCATGCTCAATCAATTCGCCGCCCGCAAGCTCGCCGAAAAAGAAATACGTGCAGACGGTCACTGCCTCTACTCGGCCATCGCCGACCAACTCCAACAACTAGAAATACCNCTGGGCAGTGCTCCCTCGGACACCCCAGACATCGCAGCGACGCTCGAACCCTACAAGATTGTGCGACAAGCGGCCGCCGAGTACATTGAAGCACACCCAAACGACTTTACGCCCTTCCTGGAAGAGCCTCTGGACTACTACATTTACAAGATCAAGAACACTGGCGAGTGGGGTGGCCAACTCGAGTTGATGGCTCTGGCAAAGAAGTACGGCGTCGCTATCAGCGTGCTGCAGGGTGATGGCAGAGTCGAAGAGATCAATCCGGACGGCGATGCTGAAAACGACAAGCAGTTGTGGTTGGCATACTACAGACATGGCTTCGGCCTTGGTGAGCACTACAACTCGCTACACAAAGCCGGTTGAAAGAACGAATGCTGTATCACTCGTCCACACAACTGTCCCCGCGTACTACTGTATTCCAAGAGAATTGCTGAAGCGATGCATGTACATCTTCATTTTGCTGGTCCGCCGTGCCGAGTCATCATCAGATGTGGCTTGACGTTCAACGGACTGGGCAGAAAATGGTAGAAGCCACACACTTTGCCCCAAACAAGCGACCATGGCAAGCGTTCTCCTGCAAGTCGCAAGCTCGCTTTCTCTCCGTCGCGCATCAGCGTCACAGGAAGAACAGCACGATATTATTCCAACTATGTAGGACCAAAGCAGTTCTGTCTATACTCTGTGCTACTCCTATATCGGGTTCAAAATTTCTACATGCGTTAAAGAAAAGATTCCTTCAAAGCCCCTTGTCTACTACGTCTAGTCTGCAAACAAAACAATTCCATGACTCAGCACACCAGGTCCTTCAAGAACTGTACTTTCCAGTTATTTCCTGGGGTCGGGAAGCATACATGTCGCGCGTCCTGTATCCTCCATACACAGACAGAGCAGTAGCACTCAACTCTGGAATCAAGCTCAAGATCACTTTCGCCGCCAATGAATGCGCAAACGCCGGGTCGAGGAGTAGGAACGAGATGACCCCAGACACAAGTCGCATACCGATAAAAGGTAGTGCAGCAAACGTGGTATGCAAGAGNNCTATTTACAATCAGCACTGTGCAGAGAGAAAGTAGGGTTCAAGGAAACTTACCACTGTCCCATCGATGAAAGTCTCATTCGTTGATCGAGCAGGGTGGCGCAGAGAACTTGTCGTCCAAGCGAGCAAAACCACATATGCCACCACCAAAACAGCCAGACCGGCTTTGATGAGCCCAGAGTCTTGGGTTGTCGATACACCTTTGACCACATTGACAATAGCAATGACCACCAGCACAATAGCCGTAGTCACTAGACCATGCAAAACACCCACAAACATCCACTCGCGCCTTGGATTCAGATCCGCAATACGAGCATTGCGTGCCTGGTGCAAGAATCCAAGGTCAGCAAGAAGTAGTGGTGAGATTGCCAAGCTATTGACAATGGTAGCACTGGTTTCGAGATCGGGATTGTGGACAGCGACGACTGACAGCGCACCGCCAGCAATGCGGATGGCGCAGAATGCATAAACGAAGTTATAAGCTAGGAAACCCGGTCTGCCATGGCGGCGCCAGATGTAACAGGTAGGTACGATAAGGATGGAGTATAGTACAATGGTTGCGATGTAGAGGCTTGTGGGAAAGACGGCCGATGAGAAGGTCGGTGGTGTAGACATGATTTGATCCGAGTTGTTGGATGAGTTGTATGTTGTGGGAGGATCATGGCTTTATAGTCCTCTCAATTGATGACATTGAGAGCCATCTCGGTGTTGTAAGATAGTCTTCGAAAATTGTTGAAGCTGACATGCTGGCAATTGGTGTCAACGATTGGAAGATGGGTTTGACTATATAGAGTATGGACGCAGAGGGTGATGTTGCGTCCAAACAACTCTTTGTTGGTCAATAATGCATCTGGGCAAACGTCAAACAGGTACATAGATAGCTTTTCCCACCCATACTGTGTTCTGGTACAACGGCTCCAAGGAGTTGAATCCAGGCATGCGACCGATTAGGAGGAGATAGAGATGTGAGGTGAATCGTCATTCATTGACAGGACTTGCTTGAAGCAATCTAAATGCAGCACAAATGCATCAACGCCTCCAGACCGTGACCAAACAAACTCCAAGTATAGGATATCAATAACGAAACGATGAAGTCAAAGATCCATGATCATGTTCCAGTCAAACGTGGCGTCAACAGGTGTTTGAATGCCGACTTTCGCCTGAGGATCCACACCATGTGCTAACATCACCCTGACCACTTCCTCATGGCCGGCTGTGACCGCGGCGTGTAACGCTGTCTCTCCACAGTGATTCCTCACATTTATCGACGGGCAACGTTGTAGGAGTGACTCAACCATTGCTACGTCTCCAACGCGTGCAGCGAGATGTAAGGCCGTCTCCCCGTTGACGGTGGTCCCGGTAACATCAGCACCCAGCTCGAGAAGAAACTGTGCAGTACTTGTGTTGGCCGAACTGAGGGCTATTTGCAGAGCGGTTATTTGTTGGTGGTTTGGTGAGTTGATGTCGGTGCCTGTCTCGACTAGAAGTCGGATGATGGAGTGGTGCCGATTACGGACTGCAATGTGTAGAGCCGTATCACCGTGATCGTTGATGTCTGGGTTGATGACATCGCTCGTTGTGCCCAGAAAGTATCTGTTGAGACTTTGATCCAATGTGAAGTTGTTGTTGCATACTGCTTGGTTGTTTGTCAGATTCATGTTGCAAGAAACTGAGGGAGCAATGCTTTACAAGATCGTGACGACACACTTGCTGGTGGTGTCATCTGAGGTCCAAGGGAGTCTTCATCATCGCGATATCATGAGTTGCGGAAATATCAGTAAAGTAGTCGGTGTTCGAGATGTTGGTGGTGTTGAGCGACACGAGATTCGGAGTTGATTCGAGCTTATAGAGACCCTGGGATAGCGTGTGCAAGTCATTCTCGTTCGTGTTTTGAAACGACCAGGAATCACGGGGTTTGACGATTGGAGCCTGAGCTTCCTGGGCGACAGTAGATATGCTGGAGAGATATTCTTGAAGCCGGCTTTTCGTTTGCTCAATCTGAGATAGCAGGCCTCGGTTATCTTGGAGAGAGTCTGGCCAATCTGTAGGCTTCTCATGTTTGGATGTGGGCTCTGGACTCTTGGACGCTGGTGAGGACGTTCGTTTGGATTGGCCTTCTCGGCTCTCGAGCATCTTTAGCTTCTTGCCTGGGTTGAGTGTCAGTCTTGGTATGTTTTTCCAAGATGTTCTTGGCAGTACATCTGGCGCTCCGATTGGTTTGACTCACACAACCTTGATGGCCTAACAAATAAACAGACTTCAAAGTTGATTTCATGACTCTCTATACCCGAGATTAAATCTCTGACTGCTTGATCACTCCTCCTCAAACCTTGACTGCCGCTCTCGCTGCTGCCATCTCTTCCTCCGAAGGCATGTTCACGACCATGAGATACAGCACATTCTGCTTGTCTGTTAGCAACGCGACGATCAGTAAACAGGGGTAAACTCACCTTTGCTAGCAGTTTTTTGTATGTGCGGATCGGGTTTGGAATGATCCCATTCCTCTCACGTCTCGAGGTTTGCTGTCTTTGAGGATTCTCGGCTGTATATCGCTCCCATTCTGCGCCTTGCTTCTCTCCGCGGTATGCTTGACGGGCGACTGATGCAAGGCCACCAATCAAGCCTCGCGAATTAGGGCCGGGAATGAGTTTTCCTCCAGATACGAAGGATATCAGTGATCCACTGGCTGCCGCGTGGTTGGGGTCTGCATATCGAGAGTTGAACTCGCCTTGAGGAACCTGTGCCAATACACTGTCGGGGTTTTGCATTGACTGGATTGGTCAGTTGGAGGTAAACAGAAATAAAGTCACGATACTCACATATTCTGCTGTAGCTCTCTTGTCCCAATAATTTGCGACAAAGGTCATGCCCTTCGCCACATTGCTCTTCTTCTTTGCTGCATCGGGTCCAGTCTGGGCCGCCAGCTCGTCCAAAGTTGGAAACACGAGCGGTGCTACTTCAGGGAATGCCAACTCTCCATATGTGGTTCCGTCAGATGATCTGAACTTATCCCCGACACCTGCAACACCTTTGGAACTTTTGTTGAGAGATGCGACAGTCTCATTGATGTTGACTTGCTCTACCTTATTGTTTGAGTCTGGGTTCCAAGTCATGATTAGACAGTACAGCCCTCGAGGCTGGAAGAATTCTTCATTGAGTTTGCGCAAAGCTGTAGTCGTCCTAAATACAGTCAGATGTTGAAGTTTCGGGTAGATGTGCTGACAAAATACCTGAAACGAGCTTGCATTTCGATAGCAATGTTGGTGGCTTGCTGGATAGCATACGAGACGGCGAAGCCAATAACGTGGGGCATGAACATCGTGCTAATAGAAGCGAAGTTGATGGCATTCAGCCATGGGTCAGCAGCGCTCGACTTCTGGAGTGTGTCGAGGAAATCGAGCCAGGTAGGCTGGTCGATACCTGCATCTTGTAGTACAGGCGAGTAGGCTCGAATGAAACCTCGCGAACGGTCTTTGGGCCGACGTTGTGGGATGATAACTGGAAGTGTGAGCTGACCAGAGGAATCAGAGCCGAGTCTCTGATTGTGTCTCTTCATGAAAGTGCGCTCAGGGTTCGCGTCGATAGCACCTTGGCTGTGTTCTCCAGCAATTTCATCCTGAGCGTCATCCAGATTCCATTCGTTCTCAAGATCGTCTCTAGCTTCGTCTCCTTGTTGCGTTGACGATGGGTTCTCGACCGATTGAGCGCTGTCTGAACGTGTAGCTGTGGGCACTCCAGTCTCTGAATTGTGACGCTCTGTTGTTTTGCGTGACTTGATACTTTCAGATGCCAGGCCGACAGCCCCGGAAACGCTTCTGATGCCGGCACGCACAAGCCCGCCTTTGCGCCGACCGTTCTCTTCAATGTCGCGGCGTCCCATTGTTGTGACTTTTGTATAAGATAATGCGAGTGTTGTTTTGTTGGTTCTGACAGAAGAGAGGGGCAGCAGGACGAACTGAGAAGAAGTACAACATCAGGTACCCAAGCATTTCACGAACTAATCCAAGCTTTAGATTAGCCGCCGTCGAACAGGGCAGTGGTTTGTGGCTTGAGACAGCCGCACACACCTGACCCTGACTCGGGTGCGGATAACCCTATTTTTGGCCAATCCAAGTCAAACGCTAAATTATCCTCCGCTAGGTGCGTCTTGCATTCCTTCACCACGATCCTTCGCGGTCGATCTCTCGTCCTCTCTTGAGCTTGCTGCACAAGCTGACAAGTCAGCTTCTTTTTGTCAGTCTGACACTCTGCCATACTCACGCCCTCGACAATTGTAAACATGCCAAAGATGATGATGAATACCAGCCGAATATATAGCCATTGGCGGATCATCTGGCTTTCTGTACATATCTTGGTCCTTCTGCTCCCAAACTAAAGGCCTACAACGCCTTGTTTGGTAACGTTGGCCAGAAGATCATGAAGAACTTGCCTCAGTACACCTGGGATCACGACCGCACTTACTGGTACGAGTCCCGTATCTCCAGGCTCTTCCGTGCTCAGCGACCCCAGGCCACCCACAAGATCCTGGGTATTCGCATGGACTCAGAGCTCGAAGGCGAGCTACGCTGGCACAATTTCCTCAAGCCAAGCGAGATTTCTTGGCTGCGTGGTCATACTGTACAAGGTCAGGTCTTGTTCCCAGCTGCTGGTTTCGTTGCTTTGGCAGTTGGGGAATCCAAGACAATCACTGCTGATAAGCCAGTCGCTTTGATCGAGTTGCATGACTTCAGTATCCACAATGCTTTGGCAATTGCAGATGAAACTTATGGTGCTGAGATTATCTCATCGATCAAGAACATCGTCAGAGAAAACAACGTCATCACTGCTCAGTTCAGTTGTGATGCTTGCACAAACAGAGATGTTGGAAGCATGTCTAGCATGTCTAGTGGCAAGCTTGTGATCAGGATTGGAGAGCAGTCTCAGTCGGCTCTTCCAATCAGACCAACCCCTGAACACGAGCTGAGAAAGGTCAATGTCGAGAACCGATACGCCAGTTTCCAAGACATTGGTTACAACTACAACGGCATCTTCAAGTCCATAACCTCGCTTGAGAGAACTACCAACTTGGCCATGGGCAAGATCCTTGTGCCCGAGGACACCGAGGGTTCAGACGCTCCCTTCACAGTTTATCCTGCTGTTCTCGATGTTGGTCTCCAAGTCACTCTGTGTGCCATTGGTGCGCCTTTAGATAGCCGTTTGTGGACTCTGCATGTCCCCACTGTCATCAGGGAGGATCAAGATTGACCCTATGGCATGCCCTGTTGAAGGTGGTCGCGGTTCAGAAGTTCTTGCCAACTCCGTTCTTGCTAAGCAGGAGCCTGGCGACCACGGTTTCACCGGAGATCTTTCCATCTATGACCCTACAGGCACCAACTGCTTCGTTCAGCTCGAAGGCGTCAGATTAGAAGCCCTCGCTCGTCCCAACAAGGCCAGTGACCGCCATATGTTCGCAGAGTCTGCTTGATCGGTTGTTGAACCTGATGCTACTATCTGTTTCAAGGGCACTGTTGAGACCGAGTCTCAGAAGAATCTCTGCATGTTGGTTGAGCGTGCATGCTTCTTTTACCTCAAGCAGCTTTGGGAGACTGTCACTCCCGAGGAGCGCGAACAGTGCGACGGTGATCGCGTGGCTATTTTCAACTAAGCTGAGCATCTTGTTTCGACTACTGCCGATGGTTCGCACCCGCACTTGCAATCCGAGTGGGTCAACGACACCGAAGCTTCGCTCATGCCTCAGCTCTTAGCAGCTGCCGAGACAT
This sequence comes from Aureobasidium vineae, assembly GCA_903819635.1. Classification (NCBI taxonomy): domain Eukaryota; kingdom Fungi; phylum Ascomycota; class Dothideomycetes; order Dothideales; family Saccotheciaceae; genus Aureobasidium; species Aureobasidium vineae. The sequence goes on from CAIJEN010000014.1 coordinate 1,288,190, forward strand.
ACGATGACATGCGCAAGGTCATGTTCGCTGGCGAGATGCTCATCCCATTCGTCCGCTACCAAGTCAGCATGCTCGAGGAGTTCAAGAATCACAACCTCCTTGACTTGTTCTACAAGTCGTCGACCGAGATTGCCGACTACAACGCGTGCATGGGAGCAGTGGTCAAGCAGCTCACCCACCGTTTCCCCCTACATGAAGATTTTGGAGGTTGGCGCCGGTACAGGAAGTGCTACTCAAAGTATTATCAAGGAGATTGGTTCGAGCTATAGCTCGTACACCTATACCGACATCTCTACTGGCTTCCTCCACGACGCCGCCGAGCTCTTCAAGGATCACGGCAATGGCTTCAGCTTCAAGGTTCTCGACATTGAGCAGGATGTTGTTGAGCAAGGATACACCGAGGGTGCATATGACTGCGTGGTTGCCAGCAACGTTCTGCACGCAACAAAGTCACTTGACCAAACCCTGAGCAATGCTCGCAAGTTGTTGAAGCCTGGTGGCTACCTCGTGAATCTCGAGATCACTCAAGTTGACTGGCTTCGCACCGGCCTCTTCTTCTCTTGCATCCCTGGCTGGTGGGCTGGTGTCGAGGATGGCCGCCCCTACACTCCGTTGGCCACTGAGGCACAGTGGGACTTCGTGTTCCGTCGTACGGGCTTCTCAGGCATCGATACTGCTATTCCTTCAGCCAAAACCATCATGGGACCTTACTCCGTGATGGTTACACAAGTACTCGACACTCGCATGGAGATCATGAGAACCCCTCTTGCCTCAGCTCCAGAGAAGCAGGTTTGCGAGAAGCTTCTGATTGTCGGAGGTGAGAAGGAATCGACATCGCGTATCGCTCACGAAGTGCAAGCGCTTCTTGAGCCATACTACGGCTTCATCTCAATTGTCTCGAACCTGCAAGACGTTGGCCCTCGCAATTTCTCTGTCAAGCACGCTCTTCTGTCTCTGACTGAACTTGACGAGCCTTTCTTCAAGTCATTCGGTGAAGAGAAGTACCAGGCTATGCAATTCGTCCTCGATGAAGCTCGTAACGTTCTCTGGACCGTACAAGGATCCAAGACTCAGAACCCCTACGCTAGAATGATGATGGCCGTGGCTCGATGCTTGGCTGGAGAGCGTAGAGATGCCCTCTATATGCAAACCATCGACTCGAACGTCAACGAGTTGCCCCACCCCCACCTTCTTGCGGAGACAATGCTGAGGATGCATATCGCTGAGCAGTGGAGAAATGCAGCCTACGAACCGCTCTGGTGCCTCGAGCGTGAGCTGCACGCGGAAGATGGTGTTCTTGAGATTGAGCGCTTCATTCCGAGCGCAGAGCTCGACGACCGCTACAACTCTGACAAGCGCGAGATCAAGAAGGCCATGCATTTGAACTCGGAGGATGATATTGCAAAGGTCCTTCGCAAGCACCACATTCGCGCAATTGCTGATCTCGGATCGTTCCAGAGCTCCGAGATTGTCCCTCTGGCGAGCTTGCCCGATACTCTCGTCCAGCCTGCCAGCCTCCGTGTCATTGACTGGACCACGAACGCATCAGTCTCTGTCTCGACTTCTTTGGTCAACGAGCAACTTCGTTCTGCTTTGACGGCACCTACTGGATGGTCGGTGCGACCGGTGAGCTTGGCTTGTCCACTTGCCAGTGGATGGTCAACCGTGGCGCCAGATATTTCGCCCTGACCAGCAGAAACCCCAAGGTCGAGCAAGCTTGGCTGAACACCATGGCTGCCCAAGGTATGACAGTCAAGATTCTCGCCATAGACGTCACCAGTAGAGACTCTGTCTGTGCTGGCTACAAGGACATTTGCGACACTATGCCTCGCATTGCAGGTGTTACCAACGCCGCCATGGTGCTCGATGACAATCTGCTAGCCAACATGCCATACGAGTCATTCGCAAAGACACTCAAGCCCAAGGTCGATGGCACCATCTTCCTTGACGAGCTGTTCCCAAGAACACTCTCGATTTCTTCATCGTATACTCTTTTCTGGCTTACATTGCTGGCAACCACGGCCAATGCCCCTACGCAGCAGCAAACGGCTTCATGACTGTCCTTGCAGCCAACCGTAGAGAAAGAGGCCTAGCAGGGAGTGCCATGAGTTTCGGCGCTATTTCTGGAGTTGGCTACGTCGAGCGCCGCAGCGTCGACATCAATCTTAGCCAAAAGATGAGCAATCTAGGCTACGCACCTGTCTCTGAACGGGACTACCATCAGTTCTTTGCCGAGGCGGTGCTCGCCTCTCCCTCCGACTCTGGCAAGAACTTTGAAATTTCAAGTGGTTGCAAGGTGTTCGATGTGGCAAAGGAGCCTAACCTTCCTTACTGGCTTGACCTGCCCAAGTTTGCTTACTACCGCCGCGTCAAGGCTGATGCATTTGCTGAGCAGAGCGACAAGCGTCAAGTCTCTGTTCGCGCACAACCCAAGGAGCAAACCACCGAGGAAGGTGTGCAAAAGGTCCTTCTCGACCGCTTCATCTCTGGGTTGTGCACCATGCTGTACATCAGCGAAGACGAAAACAGAGTCACCCCTGAGACTGGACTCACCGAACTTGGTATTGACTCCCTTGTTGCCGTCGAGATTAGATCCTGGTTCCAGAGCGAACTGGACTTTGACATGCCAGTGCTGAATTCTCAGCGGTGCTAGTATTGAGAAGATGGTGGAGGATGCATTTGAGAGACTTTCGCACGAATTGACTTCTGAGGTCAAGAGAGAAGCCAAGGTTGCGGAGTCTCAGTTAGAGCAGGAGAAGGTATTCCCCAGTGAGGAGAGCTATCAAAGTGAGACGCTTGTATCGTCGGCAGATGTGTCGGATGCTTCGAGCAGTGATGGGGAGTCGGCATGAGTTTTGGTGTATCTCTTTTTGTTCAGGAGTTATAGGTATCGCAAACATAAAATGATTTTCTGATCAAATTTTCATGGTTGTCCTTATGTGACTAGAGACAAAACTAGCTGTGCAGTAAAACCTAGACGCTTCCCTCTACGTGCTCTTGCGCTAATATGCTCTGACATTGTTCGCGCAACAACAGTCCCAACATTGTCTATGAAGACGTCGTTCCACGTGAAGAATCTCAAATCTCATCTCCGAGTCCCGAGGCCGTAAGCAGCGGTTTGTTTTTGATGACGAGATGTGTCACAGAAAGGGAGTCGCGTGGAGGTCGCGTGCGGGGAAAGCTTGGACAATTTTCACTGCAGGCGACCACCTGCCTTCGGCGTGTGACCAAGGTGCAGGACAAAGGCATGATTGGTCGTCGGCAAGGCATGAAGAAGTCAAAACTCCGCTACCACTCTTGCCTACAGCTTCCACTGCATGCATACAATTTCCACCGACAATTGCACCGACAGTCTGGATAGGGAGAGAGCTTCGTTTCGGGAAGGTGCATTCGGACAGTGATATACAAGATGCTCGGATCGCCAGCACTGCAGTTTGTGCTCAATTCATCCTGCGACATGTTGCTCAGAAACGTCGCCACACCTCTGGGTGGCCTGTTGGCCTTCTGTCCCTCTCTATCATCCGCTCAAAACACTCCTTGTCAGACCACGACAGTGCAAGCATCAGTACCTACCAACACCAATGTCGCCCTCGGCTCTTACTCGTACTGCGGCGGTAACCTGGATGTGACCGTCTACATCGCCAATGTCAACTACAACAAAGTGGTTACTCTGTACTACACAGATAGCCAAGGTGAATCTACGCCCTTGACATCAGTCGCTCTCGGTTACAACTCCAGCATCCCGAACACCAACTACGAGTTTTGGAGTGCAAACACTCCTGTCTATCTCGACGGAATCACCGAGCTGTTGAACCTTACCTATCAGGCCAAGGACATCGGGCAGACCTATGTGCAACAATTGCAGCTTGCCGTCAAGGCCAGCGGTGATGCCCCTCCAGCCCCTGCAGCTATCCCATCGCCTTATGCAACTCCAAGCGGCTTCTCTGATGACATTACTGCCTGGTTGGCTCCCAAGAATGGCTCGCAAGCCGATCTCTCAAAGACACGCATGTTCCTGAACATCAACCCCGACATTGATGGTGCTGCGAAGGGTACTGTGGTTGCTGCTCGATCAGGACCTTCGTATGACCAGAAGCTTCCGGACTACGAATACGATTGGGTCCGTGATTCGTCACTGACAATGGAAGTTGTCCGATCTCTCTACGCGGCATCCACAGTCGATAAGTTTACCCGCAAGTACAAAGATGCCATGTTCCACTATGCCGAAGGCAGAGCTGTCGAACAAAATGATCCATCTCTTACCTTCGCCGGCCTCGGAGAGCCTAAGTTCTATCTGAACAACACTGCCTTCACTGGTCCCTGGGGTCGCCCTCAAAACGATGGACCCGCAACCGCAGCCATCACACTCATGGAGTTTGCCAATGACTATATGAAGAAAGGCGGAAGCCTATCATCTGTTCGCGACCGCATCTGGGACTCTAACGCCAACCCTCAAGAAGCGCCAGTATTAAAAGACCTGCTGTTTGTCGCCCGCAACTGGAGCTCGCCTAGCTTTGATTTGTGGGAAGAGGAGGAAAGTGCTCACTTCTACACACGTCTTGTACAACGTCGTGCTCTGGTCATGGGCGCCAAGTTCGCAAACATGTTGGGTGATACAGCGACGAGCAACACTCTCTCGTCGGCAGCTACTCAGCTCACGGCAACTCTCGATCAATTCTGGAGCCCGAACAGGAAGCTCATCCTCTACGAATATGGCCCCGTGTTGGCTGGCAAGAACTCATTTATCGATATTGCTGTTATTCTTGGCGTTATTCATGGATACGCTGGTGACGGTGTTTACTCATACACCAACGACAGAGTTCTCGCCTCGGCTTTGAAGATCTCGACCAGCTTCCTGAGCGTGTACCCGATCGCCAAGACAATCAAAGACTCACAGAGTCTTTCCCTTGGTATTCCTATCGGGTAAGGTACATCTAGCTATCCCTTACTGACATACACTAACAAAGTTCATAGCCGTTATCCCGAGGATGTCTATAATGGTGTGGGCACTTCGCCAAATAGAGGGTCGGTCAATCGTGGCCAGAATATCTCGAAAGTATATGCTTACAGGCAAACAGCNAACCCATGGTATCTGACTACTGCCACCATGGCCCAATATCTCTACTCAGCTGCCTCCGAGTATCAGAAAGCTGGTAGCCTAACCGTCAACAATGTCACTGCACCTTTCTTCGCCTACTATGCACCAAAAGCTGGACTCAAATCGAAGACATATTCCTCGAACACCAAAGAGTTTGCTGCGGTGATTGCCAGTCTGAAGGGCTGGGGCGATGCATACATCCGACGTATCAAGTATCACACACCAGCTGGTGGAAACTTGGCTGAAGAGTTCAATCGCAACGATGGCCACGCACAAGGAGCATACGACCTGACCTGGAGCTATGCTTCTCTCCTTACCGCTGCCTTTGCTCGTGCCGAGCTGTCGGGCGACGGAAGTTACGTCCAGAAGATCGCAGCTCTGGCATATGAATAGCCTATTTGTGTCACAACCGTTGCATGGACCTAGGAGTATGGCACTTGCAGCATCACTGATTATGTTCCGGGAGGCTAGATTATATGACTGATAGCATCATACCTAGACAAAGACCCTCAAGTATTCTCCTAGCATCATCATTGCCATCGCTTGTCCATATGGCATACTGGTGATCGGAATGTCCTTGTAGTGCTGCAGATCACTGCCCATGCCAGTACCGAAGCTGGTGTTCTGGAGTTCTCCATCCTCGCTAATGCTTCCAATCACAGCTTTTACAGCTTTGAGAGCAACTGCCTCGTACTCCTTGCTGATGTATCGCTTCCGTACGGCCTTCAACATACCGTAGGCGAATCCGGCTGTTGCAGAAGCTTCTTCGTAACTGCCTTCACTTGTGGGAACGTCAAGCAATGTGCGCCACATACCGTTCTCGCCTTGTGATTTCGCAAGAGCTTTACACTGAGCTTCCAGGGTGTCGATCAGATGGATTCTCAATGCGTCATCTTTCGGCAAGTTCAACAACTCGATAAAGTCCGGGATAACGATCGTGACCCAGCTGTTTCCTCTTGCCCATCTGGCCTCTGCAAAGTTGTGGCCTACACCGCCAGGGCTGTTCTCGTCAAACTTCCAGCCGTGGAAGAAGAGTCCAGTCTTTGTGTCAAACAGGTACTTGATATGAAGCATGAACTGACGCTTTGCTTCTTCGACGTAGTGAGGGCGATTCAACAGGAGACCAATCTTTGCAAGAGGCATAACAGTCATCATCAGAGTATCGTCCCAGAGCTCGTAATGATTGTCGCTTAAATATGTCATATGCTGGAATCCGCCGTAGGGCGTGCGAGGCAAGTCGTACATTGCCCATTCTGCCCAAGAGTCTAGCCAGGCTTCGTGTGTGGTGTCTCTGCTTTNTTCGTACAGGTAAGCCAGTGTCAGGAAGGGAGACATGGTGTTGATGTTTTTGGTTGTGCCTTCGGCGAGGCGGCCTTGGAACCATTGTTGGATTGTTGACATGGCGGATGCTGAGCCGGTCAAGGTGTGGTATTGGTATAGGCCGTAAAGACCGATTCCGTGGGTCCATTCCCAGTCGTTCCAACCTGTGGGTGTTGTTAGTATGCTACTGTTGAGTGGGGGAGTTGATAGAGGTGCTGGCTGACCTTTTGTATCGATGATGCGACCGTCGTCAAGTTTGAGTAGGAAACGACCAGTTGTGTCTTTGATGTTCACAAGGTTGTGGATCAAGAGTTCAATGTAACGATGGATATCCGTGGCTTCATAGCCATGAAGACGCAGAGTGGTAGGCATGATGGAAATGAAGTTTGTCTAATCTATACCCAGCTCCTGTGTCAAAGGTGCAACGCAACAATGAACTGCTTGAAATGCGAACAAGATAACTGTCTTTGCTTAGGTATCAACATTTCTGAAAGATGGTACCTCGCAATAAGTATCCCCTCAGTCGTTGCCGATCTCTCGACATCTTTACACCGAGTCCCGAGAGGCCGACCTGCCAAGCTGAAGGATCGCAATGCAACATGCAGTCAATTTAACTACACCCCACATCTTTATGATCCACCAATAACTTGTCGACCCTGCGACAATCATGGCGGAATGTCTTCTCCGAACTCGTCTTTGGTCTGTACTGACTCGCTATCGTTGCTCATCCCCGCTTCACCCGTTGAGGTGGCGTCCCCAGTGGCGCTCATGAGTCGTGTGGGGGATACCCCGTGGGACACTTGGTGCTACCTAGGGCTCGGATGGAGAGACTTGTGGACGTTCCAATACAAGCAACACGAAGGGTGATGGTCCGTCTTGGCCATGGGACAATGGGGGCCGAGAGTGCAACCTCGCGTATTGATAAAGGAAGGTACGTCGGTGCGTTCCTGCCTCAGCGACCTTTGCTTTGACAGTCGTGGAGTCTTGACCCAACTTTTGTTTATTTTGACACAGTCATGTCCAACATCAACACCGCCACAGCTCCAATGGAGAAGGACGATCTCATTCGTCTCGAGACAGTCATGTCTAATGAGGAAAACCTCAAGGGCGACCACATGAACTACGAACGTGTGGACAAGGAACTCGCCAAATACACCGCCGGCGAACGCATCGAGATCTCCGAAGCAGACGATAAGCGTCTGAAGAAGTTGATCGACCGTCGTGTCTTGGTTGTCATGATCTTGACCTACTTTCTCCAAGCACTCGACAAAGGAACCATGAGTTTCACCAGTATCATGGGTATCAGAGATGATTTGCATATTGGAGGCAATCAGGTATGTCTCTTCACACACTATTATCTCTAGAGGCTAGCTATTCATCTCAAGCAGTTCTCTTGGTTGACGACGTGTATTTACATCGCTGTGCTGTTCGTCGAGTATCCTACCAACTGGATCATCCAGCGTGTACCCATCGCCAAATATCTCTCGGTAAACATCATGCTTTGGGGTATGGTTCTCGCCCTCCACGCAACTGCAACGAACTTCAAAACTCTGGTTGTTTGCCGTACCTTCCTGGGTATCTTCGAGGCGGTCTGCCAACCCTCTTTTTTGATCATGTCTTCTCTCTGGTACAAGAGAGATGAACAAGCACAGACTGTAACGTACTGGTACCTTTGTAACGGCTTGCAGCAGATCGTCGGTGGTCTGCTAGCTTANCTCTTTTCGTTGCTCGGAAACGACAGAATGGTCAAATCCTATCAGGCCATCTTCATCACCTACGGGGCGGCCTCTGTTCTCTGGGGTGCATTTGTGCTCTTCTGGCTGCCTGATTCACCTATGCGTGCCAAATGCTTCTCTGAAGAAGACAAGGTAAGTGGTATCCATGCCATCGTACCAATGATATGCAAAAGTTGATCTTTTACTGTTACANNGAAACTTATGGTTGAGAGAGTCCGTTCCAATCAGACCGGTATCCAGAACAGGAAGTTCCGTCCTGAGCAAGTCAAGGAAGCACTCACAGACCCTCAGCTCTACTGCTACATGTTAATCCAAATCTGCACCACATTGCCCACCAGCGGTTTGGGAGCTTTCGCCAACATCATTGTCAAGGGCTTCAAGTTCACAACTCTGCAGACCCAGCTTCTGGCGATGGTTCTCGGCGCCTACATCGTCATTGTCCTGCTCTCCTCAACTTGGCTGGTCAAGAAAACAGGCCAAAATCTTCTCGTCATGGGCGCCTTCGTCATTCCTTCTTTCGCCGGCACAATCGTTCTCATGACCGTCAGGAATACGAACACTGCTACCCAAGCAGGACTGCTGTTCTCATACTATATCGTCCTCAGTTTTTGGGCTGCACAAACCTTGGCCATGTCAATGCTGTCCCGCAATGTTGGCGGCCAGACCAAGAAATCCATCGTCGTGGCTGCAAACTTTGCCGCTTGGGCTGCTGGAAATGCTATCGGTCCTCAGGTGTTTTTGGCGTATGATGCGCCGAGATACTTCATTGCGTTTGCAACACATATGGGTTGTTACATGTTGCTGGTCATTGTTATTGTATTTTTGAGATGGTGGTTGAAGAGGTGCAATGCTAAGAAGGATGCACTCGCCGCTGCCGGTGTTGGAGAGGCGAGGGATGAGGCTTATACCCATGCCTTTGATGATTTGACGGACAGGGAGAACCCCAACTTCAGATATGTTTACTAGAATGATGATGTGGTGGGATGGTCGGACTCATGGCTCTAGTCAAATTTGATAGTATAATACGTCTGCGCTTTCGCGATTCTAAAACAAGACAGTGTTCCAATGCCGAACAACTCTTTTTGCAGTCCAGTAGCCCTTGGAATAAGCTGATCTGATTTCTTCGTACAGCTCTTCTGCCCGGGCATGTCTTTTGGTGTTTGCCGACTGCAGGACAATCTCTTCGGCTGAATTGGCCCAGGTGGCTGGACTTTCATGCACATCAAGAACACGAGATGCAACACAAAAGAGTCACCTGCTCGTGTCGTCCACATGCGACCTCGAGTGGTCACGCCAAGGCGTGGGGGTAATGCAATGCACTTCGGTATAGCAATACACCGAAGCATGCGAAGAATTGATATGCAAACTTTCTTAATACCAATAGATGTTCCACCTCTCCCGTACGTTGCGGAGAAATCGCTCGGGGTATGGGGTAAAGATGGGGATGGGAGGTCGATCTCACACAGGCAAGAGTTGCAATAAAAGGGGAACGACAACGAGGAGTAGTGAACTCTGATCAAACGTCAACTGTCAGTTATCAAGGATGGCTACAGTCCGGATACTGCAGGTTCTCCTGCTCTCATGTCTACTGTTGCTCATCACTCCTGTTGACGGCTTCCTAAATGCAACTGAAAATGCAAAGGCCTTGGTCATCGCCAACGACCGTCTCTATGCCTCCGTCAACAAATCCACAGGAATAATGGACATCCTCACCCTCGATGGCCAAAACCTGCTCGGCACAAAAGAATACAACGAAGCCACTCCCGGAGGCAACGCCGCTGGTCAGAATGGAATAGGACCATATCTGGATTGCTACTGTGTGCCTTCTGGTTCCTATACGCCTGGCAAGTATGCGACATTCGAGCTGTTCAACGGCAGTGATTCTACTGGTGTGCCTTATGGTGGTGTGGTCATGTCTGAGGTGTATCCATTGACTGGGCAGGTATTGGAGCAGTATTGGTTCTTGAGGGAGACAGAGACGGGGTTGCATACTTTTTCTCGTCTTGCTTATCATAATGAGACGAAGCCGTTTTTGAGGTATGTTGATGTTTGCGTCCCTGTTGTGCCCTTTTACTGACGCTCTAGNAGAAACCTGCAAGAGTTCAGAACATTGTTCAGACCCACAACTCCGTTGTGGACCCATNNCTCTACCAATGAGAAGATCTATGCTCCTTTGCCTTCTTCGGATACTCTGGAGTACTCCAGAACAGTTCAAGATGCAACGTGGTATATTGGCAACTATACCGATGTACCATACGTCGAACAGTTTGCGGACTACTTCACCAAGTATACCTTCTCGGACGAGTGGAGAGACCACAAAGTTCATGGGGTATATGGCGATGGCTCCAATAGCAAGGATGGCTCAACCTTCGGTGCTTGGCTGGTGATGAATACGGTAGACACCTACTTTGGCGGTCCGACACACTCTGATCTGACTGTGGACGGCATTGTCTATAACTACATCTGTAAGTCAGCATTCGCCTTGGATGTTGAGTTTCAACTTACCTTATACACAGCCTCAAACCATCACGGAGATAATGTCCCGAACATCACCACCGGCTTCGACAGAACATTTGGACCTCAATATTTCCACTTCAACAAAGGCTCTAACACAACCACTCTGGCAGAGCTGCGTGCGGAAGCCGAGCAGTTTGCCTCTCCCACCTGGAACACCGCTTTCTATGACTCTATCGCTCATCTGGTACCGAACTACATCCCCTCAACACAGAGATCGACTTGGAAAGGACGCATTGATTTGCCCAAAGGCGCCAAGCGTCCCATCGCCGTACTTGCTCAGAACGGCGTGGACTTCCAAGATAATGTTCTAGACACAAAGGCATACCAATACTGGGGCGACATCGACAACAAAGGCAATATTGAGATCCCGATGGTCAAGCCTGGTACTTATCGTCTGACTGTGTATGCGAACGGCATCTTTGGCCAGTACATCCAGGACAATGTCGTGGTTGCAGTCGGTAAGGTCACCACAACCAAAGCAAAGTGGCGCGAGGAGTCTGCTGGCAAAGAGCTATGGCGCATCGGCACCCCTGACCGCAGTAGTGGAGAGTATAGACATGGTGACCAGCCTGATCCGAGCAAACCTCTGCACCCTCCAGAGTACAGAATCTATTGGGCGAATTGGGACTTCCCAACCGATTACCCTAATGGAGTCACATTTGAGGTCGGCAAAAGCGATGAGAGCAAAGACTTCAACTATGGTATGTTGACCTGCTTCTGACGCAGCTCCATTCTGACACAGGCATANGTCCACTGGAGTGTCTTTGGCGGATATGCAAACTCGGTTAGACCAGAACCATACTATGAGAACGTCAACAATTGGACTGTCGTGTTCGATGCGAAGAAGAGCGACCTGAAGAAAGCGAAAGACGCAACACTCACCGTGAGTCGTCTTCTACCTGCAAAGATTAGCACGCTAACTGAGAACAAANNGATACAGCTAGCAGGTGCAAAAACAGCTGCCGGCAATACAGACAACTGGAACGCAACACAGCTGTGGAACAACCTGCCTCTGACAGTGGTCATGAATGGAAACGAGCTGGAGCCATGGGATATACCGTACGTTGCCAATGTGAGACTGTATGAATTGTCGTGCTGACTGCATCCAGTNTGGAATCAAAGCAGCTCATGCGCTACCAGATCTGCCGTAGTGTGCTATGCTCTCGCTCACAAGTACGAGTTTGACGCCAATCTCATAAAGGAAGGTCAGAACAAGATGATCTTGAGTTTGCCGTTCAATGCGACAGATTACGAGAGCGCGGTTCTTCCGAGAAGTACATATGTCCAGTACGACAGCTTGCGATTAGAGGTCAAGTAGTCAAATTTGGCAGATGAACTGTATCAATCTCACATATGTGAGCGGGACTTGGGGGAAAGAATTAGCCTGCGGGGTCTAGCGGAGGTCTTCAGAGGTCGCGTCTCATGGCATCAAGACTCCGTGAAGTTCAGTCTACGATATCGGCGAACACTGTTTTGAATCTGTTGTTTTCCGGGACGTATGTGACAATCTATGCTCATGCAAATTGACTTTGGGGGTGATCGCGATGGCGGACGCGCAACAACATAGAATTCTTGGGTCGCTTCGAGGGACGACTTCGGTCAGCAGTGCGGACGATCTCTGTCGCAGTCGTCGCAGATACAGTACGATGCAAGGCGGCTGGTCCGCGAGTCATAGGATGCAGTCGAGGTAGATGTGCTTGATTCAGTTGTTGCAGAGCTCGGCTGGTACTGCCTTCCAGAGATGGATCTTTTCCGCCAAGGCCGGTGGCTGGGGTGGATCTTGTCGATCAAAATGTTGTCTTCCGGTTTCTGCTCCTTCCCATTTGGTCAACAGCCAGCTCTGAACATTACAACAATCCGCTTTATACCCATCAAAACATGTCAAATGGATACAAGCGTGTTTGACAGGACAGGTGTATGCACTTCAATGTACCCCTGATTTGCTGCAGACAAAGGTCCGCACCGAGCCTTGATCTACCCGCTAGAGCCTCAACATTGTGTTCGGAGCCTCAAGAAAGTCGAAATGCAATTGATATCAGCAGATGAAGTTGAGAATGAACCATGCTAACTGTATCGAATCTCACCGTCTACCCTGCAGTGCCTGACTATGGCATCCGATCAGCTTGTGTCAACGGAATGCTTAGACGGGAGCCCCTTTGTTCTGCGTCCTTCGCGGTTTGTGCTCTTACCTACAACTACAAAGTGGAGCTAACCTTCCTGAGGCACCAACAAGAGTTTCGTGGACTTTTGCTGCGAGGTCTGCGTCAAGATCTGCCAAGAATTCGTCAGCATATCGGCGGAGACGCGGAGTGCACCTCCTGGTGGCTTGGTGGCGTCTTGTGGCTTTCAATGGCTCGTAAGAGGCATAAATTTATCGCCTGGGGTTCACACCTTGACAGAGGCAGAACGTGCAGCCACATATGTGAAACTCGGCACACATGCGACAGGCATTACTCTGTCCTGTTTGATTGATACAACGTTTGGCAAGATCGGTGTCGAGTTGGCTGCATAGAGACAAGGCTATGCATTAAGTATCGAGTTGATCGACGGTGTCCTGCGGCAAGGGCTTGTGCCCGATCTAAAGCGCGCAGGGACGTTCGTGCATGGGTATCTACCGCTGGTTTGTATGATCAACATGCACCAGCTCAGACGAATCCGCGTCTCCCTCGCAAGACCAGATCGAGATGTGTATCAGTCCATGGGTCACAAGATGAGTGCGCCGTCTGTTTGGGGAACGCGGTAAGCAATAGTACGGTCGATATAAAGACGGCGAAACAGCAGTCGCAAGCGTATCGACGGAGTTAGCTGATCTAACTCCGTCGACAGATTGATTCGGTTTCGCTGTCTGGGGAGCCCACTCGAGTGCGTTCAAGGTTGCGACTTGAATGCTTTCCTCAGGCCATCTACGATCCGTCTTTCGGAAGGCGCGATGGTGCAAGAAGGAGACTGGCGCAACGGGAAGTAGGACTGTATTTGCAGCGTGCTTGACCGTTGGCTTGAGTTATGCAGTGGCAAAGTGCCAAAGGCCTAGTCGCGGCTTTCGCAACCTTCTTTCTAAACATGCCTGCCCCGCCGAGTGCGGCTCAACTTCCTGTTCTTTCTTCTGACCTTGCAACTGTCGTCGCCGTGGTGCCTTGGGCGAAAAGCTGCATACCGCTAGGGTCAGATTGGAGAGACCGAAAATCGTATGCGATTGACTGAGCAATGGCTTCTGCTTGCGGGAGGCCCAGCCTCCTCCTCCATCCTGCCTCCGATGACGATGCCTTGAGGGAGCGCGAAACGTACAAGTCTGTCATTGCCAATCCTTCCTTTGCTGCCCTATGACTGACCCCAATGCGACTCGTAGGTACTACCAGCCATTGCAGGACCTCCTCCAAGCCAGTCGAACATCGTCGGCTTCTGGGCCTGGGTCGCAACCAGACCGCGCCTTGACAGCCTTCGCACAACTTGCAGCATTCCGTCTGCGAGCGCGTAGAACATTCGTATCCCTGATCGATCGCAAATACCAGTAACAAAGCCCCCGATATCGCCCACTGTCGCCCACGCTGACCTGCACCAAGATATATCCTCGCCGAGGCTACCAGGACTCTCAGTCTGGAAAAAAATACTGTTGATGATGACAAAGACAACCTGTGGGTCGGTGCGACTGCCTTTGAGAGGCGAGCCACCCCATGCGAGTATGCTGCTGGCCTCCTCGTTGCTCCAGATCTGCTTGTTGCAGAGGATAAGGGAGACGTCGTGGTCTTTCCAGATCTATCCGAGCACGTCTTGTTCAAGGATCATGCTTTGGTCACTGAAATCCCTCACGGTAAGCGAATCGCGTTGCTCTTTCGGCCGTTCGAGATATACACACAAAACGAGGTGTTCACTGAAACTGACATGTTCTAGGTCGCTTCTACGCTGGAGTCCCCATCATTTCACCAAACGGTCACAACATTGGAGTCTTTTGTGTCCTGGACGACAAACCCAGAGCTGAAGGTCTTAGTACGACCGAGATTGAGTTTATGAAAGATATGGCTGTGACCATCATGAACCACCTTGCGGTACAGTGCTGAATCTATGTTGTTGTACATCATTCCCTAATCATGAAATAGATGGTCAGAGCAACAGCCGAACTCAATCGTTCTCAAAATATGGTCCAAGGACTAGGCCAATTCGTAGATGGCAAAACCAGTATAAAGGATTGGTGGAAAGGCCTCAACCAAGATGAGCCCGACCACCCTCGATCACGAGCCGGAACAGAGCGCAGCGGTCGCACCGGTATCAGGTCTTCGAACTCGTCTTCCAGGCATCTACGGACAACCTCCACCTCTACTTATTCGCCTGATGTGAGCCCTGCGCCCGTCTTTGGGCTCGGGAAACAGGGAGATACACCTCGCGTCCCAATATTCTCTCAGTCAACCACGCCATTGCAGGAATCTCAACATCCGTCAGAAGAAGCCGTGGTCGCCAATAGATTGCAAGAGGACTCCATATCTCCTGATATCAAGTCGACTTTCCAACGAGCTGCCGAGATAATAAGAGAATCCGTCGATGTTGATGGCGCTATCTTCCTTGATGCCTCTATTGGATCGTTCGCTGGCCTTGTTGATGGAACCCAAACGCAGCAAGGCTCGATGACTCAGTCTTCTGCTGGTGGCTCTTCCTATTCGGCTAGGACTAGCGAAACTTCGCAAACGAACGACGAAAAACACTGTATTGTTCTAGGCAGCTCGTTGACCACATCCGGAAAACGAAGATCTTCTCACATGGTGCCAAGCTTGCCTCTCTCTGTCAGCGAACGATTCCTTCAAAGACTACTGGCCAAATACCCCAGAGGAAAGATTTGGAGCTACGACGATCAAGACATCTACGAGGGCTTGGTTGATTCTCCTAGAACTGCCGATTTCGTGAACCGGAGAGGCGAACGCTGGAGAGAAAGAAGACTGATTCGCACCCTCTTTCCTGGCGCGCGCAGTCTAGCTCTCGTGGGTGTGTGGGATCCGCACCGGAGCAGATGGTTTGCAGGAAGCATACTATGGACCTGTAATCCGACACGTATTCTATCGACCGACAGCGAGCTCAACTACATGACTGCGTTTGGTCAATCGGTGATGTCGGAGATTGCCAGGATTGACGTCAAAATGGCGGATAGGGCCAAAGCTACGTTCATCAGCTCAATATCTCACGAGTTAAGGTGAGCACACTCGTTACACGTTGCACTCCGAAATACTGACCTTATTGCAGAACTCCTTTACATGGAATTATGGGTAGCTCCGAGTGTCTTCAAGGTACGCCTCTGGACGCTTTCCAGTCCAGCTTAATCAACACTATCGAGACTTGTGGAAAGACTCTGCTCGATACCTTCGATAACTTGCTGTCCTACGCGAAGATCAACAATCTTAGCAATACCAACTATCGGAGACCTTCTGTCTCTTCGACACGAAACGAATTACATCGAAATGGAGCCGACACAGCGCAAAGTCCTGTGGATCTAAGTATACTGGTTGAAGAAGTAGTCGACACGGCCTTTGCAGGGCACGAATTTGTTCGCGTCACACCCCTGAAGACTGGAATGACTGCTCATGGGGTTGTGCCTGCACACTTGACGGCTGCACACCCTACAAGAGGGCTTGAAGCAATCACTGTTCATCTCGAATACGACACAACCTCGAATTGGGTGTTTACAACCCAAGCTGGTGGTTGGATCCGGATCATTCTCAATCTTGTCGGGAACAGTCTCAAGTACACCGACAGAGGCCGTGTTACGGTCCGGTTAGACTCTAGATCTCTACCAAGTCCGTTGTCCGAAGAAGACGTCGAAGTCGTTCTTACAGTAACCGACACTGGGAAGGGTATGTCAGAAGATTTCTTGTCTCAGAGTGTCTTCTCTCCTTTCGTGCAAGAAGACCCCTATCACCTGGTACTGGATTAGGTCTCAGCATTGTCAAGCAAATTATCACCAGTATGGGCGGTAGTGTAACCGTGGAGAGCAAGCAGGGCGAAGGAACTCAATTCTCGATCGCAGTGTGCATGACACGCGCCGACCCTTCTCCAGAGCCAGACAAGTCTTCCGCGACCTCCGATGTCGCTGGTATGCTACGAGGAAAGCGTTTGAACATGTTCATACCAGAGGGCGAACATGACGAGACCCAATTTGTTGATCTCTGTAGCAGATGGTATGGCGTGCCTGTTCGATGCACTCCAGAACCAGAGGAAGCGGATCTACATATCGTCCTGAAGAAACACACAAACGCACTGGTCAAGCAACTTGCTTCCAAGCCTGCAAGGGACAATCCTATCGGTACAAGTCCGGTCGTCGTGTTATGCAAGGATATCGCCTCTGCAAACGCTCTTCAGTCTTCCAAGTCTATGGCCGCCATCAGCCCTCATATGGAGTACATAGCACAACCATTGGCTCCGAATAAGGTTGCTAAGACACTAGTTCAATGCCTGGAGCGTCCGAGTCGCTCAACAGCGGCAGTGACTCCCCACTAGCACTTTCTCGGGCCACTAGCATCTCATCACAATGCCCACAACGCCCACAACGCCCACGAGACCATCGAGCCAGCTCCACTATCTCACAGAACAGCACAAATTCCAATCCCGAGGTAGTACTCTACACACCTATGGAGGAGAAAACACAGGAAATGCTCATGGCCAAGGTCCGACAAAGCGTTGAGGCCAATCGTCAAGCTGATACACTTGAAGCTCAGAAACAAGCTCTTATGCCTAATGTCACACCTCCTGTTCCGGGTGTATCAGTCTTGCTCGTTGATGATAACAACATCAACCTGAATCTATTGGCTACATTCATGAAGAAGCAACGACACGCTTACGACACCGCTACCAATGGCCTTGAAGCTCTACAAGCATATCAAGCCCATATCGACCCGACACGTCTCCCAAAAGACAGCGAAAATTCACTGCTTCTGCAAAACCAGCCCGAATTGACGGCGCAGTCATTCGATTTCGTCCTCATGGATATCAACATGCCCCAAATGGACGTGAGTATTGACCCCTGCGACCATGTATCTACTTTCGAACTTCTGCTAACCAGTGTCCCTAGGGTCTCCAATCGACTCGCCGCATACGAGCTTTTGAACGCGCAAAGGGCTTGCGACCTGCAGTCATTGTCGCTCTTACTGGCATGGCCTCCGCAAGTGTACAGCAAGAGGCATTCGCTAGTGGCGTCGACCTCTTTCTGACGAAACCGGTTCGACTAAAAGAGCTCACGAAGATTTTCGAGGAACATCAGAGGTAGCGAAGAAATCTAAAAGAAAACCGACAGCAGCATAAGTTTCAGACAAAAACATGTACATAGAATTTACGTTATACAGGCTACGCGAGCAACATGTTGCTTGCCATCTAGCACGAATCCGAGCGCGCACGAAGTTCGTCACTCTTGCCTCCCAAGCCCGGTGAAGAAGAAGATCAACCATGCCTGCTGTGATCAGCTACTTCACTCGATCTCGACTGGATCTTACCGAAGCAGGTCGAAGTGTGATGGCGAAGCAAGCACGACAACGTGCCTGGATATGTTGCACACCAAACGATGCATCTGGGTGGCTCTGCCAGCTTGCCCATCTTGCTGCCAGACTCGCTTTCAGTACAGTATTTATTCGGTGCTCACATTAGTGACCTTCACTGATGCACTCGAGCTTTACTGTCACCGTCACCGTCACCCAACACCAGCAATGTCTACTCTTGTCTCTTCTCCTGTCGCCTTGCCCTTGAATAATCCGGGTCTCGTGATACGTCCTACCACCATCACCGCCACTGTTGACCACGTCTCATGACTCGGATCTCGTGACTCATCCTCCTGCCTGCAGACTGCCCATACAAAGATGCAGGTCCCAGTCCTAGCAGATGAATTGCTGCTCTCACAAGACCCGTATCAAGGGTAGTAAGCACTCTTTGAGTGACAGCACGATGTTTATATGCAGCGTCTGTTGTTCGGGGATAGTGCTGTCTGTGTGATGTATCTGGTAACCCCTGTTGTGTTGGCATCCTTGTTATCATCAAGGAAACCTTCGATGGTGTTGTCTTCCTGGGCTTCTTCGGCGGCTTCGACGATTTTGGTGGAAACCTCGCGAAATTTGGCCAAACCGGCCAGGGTCTTGGCCCTCTTGGTCTTGGGCAGCTCGTCTAGGTCGAGCAGGGTCTTTCGACGGCCTTGAGGTACTTTCGGATGTGTGCAGGAGCGCTCATTGATTTCTTTCTGCGCCGGTAAGTAAACTTTGGTTGCTTTACAAGAGATTAGGATGTACGAGAGAATTCTCAAAATTGTCGAAGTCCATGTCCGACATGCCCTTCAGAACCAGGTAAATGTGCTTGCGGCCTGAAACGGCTCTGCGCATCTTAAAGATCCCACCCTGCTGTTCGGCAAGCTGGCCTTTCAGCTGCTGGATTCTGGTGTCATTCTTCGTCTTGGTTTTGTGATGGTGCTGTGACCTATGTTGGTTTGACTATCCGAGGGTGCGTAGTTGTATAGAGTGAAACACTGTAACCCGATTTGACTGAGCAGCTACGAACATCAAGAGGCGCTGGTTCGGAAAGAAGTAAGCTAGCAGACCATCGACGATCTGTTCATACCGATGCATGGGGGACCAGTACGTTACCGCCTATGTTTGTTCTTCTCTCTTATGGCGAAGAAAGGACAAAACTAACAAAGCGGGCTGGCAGACGGCCTCGAAGATACCTAGGAAGGAGATGCAGATATCGAGAGTTATAAATCTATTTGCTGTTGCATCTGAGCTGTGGCTCTCAAGACGAGTGAGGGCTGCTGCGAACCGCTGGTCTCTTCAATTGCATCGGCCTTTCCGCGGACTCCTGAATTAGGAACGGGGCTTGGGGTGCAGTTGTGTAGTCGCCGGCGGCCTATCTGGACCTTGTGGAACGATCGGGTATGAGCATTGCGATGTTGATATGTAGCAGGGCAATCGATCGATGACAGGGAGTTGTTCGAGGGAGGAGGTCTTTTGTAGACTCACAATGGGGGTGCTGGTCTCCAAGAAGGAAGGTACGATCCACCGAGGCCTGCGTCTTGACCCTGTCACTCTCGTCCTCCTCGCAACGACAGACAACCGATAATCGAACTATCAAAATGCACAATCCTTTTCCGAACAGTGTTGGGCACAGAGGGAGCTGCTGTATGATGGGCTTCCAGCGAATATGACTCGAGTAATCAAACGTACTGTGCGTTCGTACAGTAATGCCTATCCGCGTGACTGACTTCAGCCAATTGAGAAGTATTGTCAGGGAGTATACCGCAACAGGGTCCACGACGCGATCATCAAGACACTCTCCGGCGAGTCCTCTACTTGTTCTCCTGATCTCGTGACAGACTTCAATGTTGATCGTGTCAAGGCAAATCGATCGAGCAACGGTAGCAAGGCCCTTCACTTGAGCCCCAAGCTTCTCTCCTCTCATGACGACTGCATGCTAGTAGATGGTCTCGTGAAGTGCAACAATGATTGGTAAACGGACAAGTGCTTCTTGGGAGTCGCGTCCTGCTCGAGTAGGATCAGGGACCTCGATCCTCCATCTCCATCGCTCAGAGTCACAGGCAAAGTTCACTCTTCGATGTTGTCCTTTGCAACGGGTCCCACGGCGTTGCATATGTAATTTTCTTCTGCACATTTGTGAGGCTTCGCTGTTTCATGGCGTTGCATGTGTAAGTTCAGTCTTCCTAGAGAGGTGCAAACTTTTGCACAGACGGTGCATTGCTACGGACGTAGTCTCTGAACAAGTGGTCCAGTTCCCATGGTGTTGTGAGCTCTGCCGTGCAGTTTTCTTCTGCACTTTTATGAGACTTGGCCGTATCATGGCGTTGCATATGCGAATTCAATCTTCCAATACTTCTGCACACCTTGGCACAGATAGTACGGTTCTGCGGGCGCAGTC
This sequence comes from Aureobasidium vineae, assembly GCA_903819635.1. Classification (NCBI taxonomy): domain Eukaryota; kingdom Fungi; phylum Ascomycota; class Dothideomycetes; order Dothideales; family Saccotheciaceae; genus Aureobasidium; species Aureobasidium vineae. The sequence goes on from CAIJEN010000014.1 coordinate 1,308,746, forward strand.
TTTCTTGAAAACAATCGACGTTTTCTTGGAAATAATTGACGTTGTCCTTTGTGATGGGTCCGACAGGCAGGAGGTTTGAGATTTTGGTGGAAGCAGGTTCGTGCTTCAAAGAAACATGGAGATGTAGATGTCGGATGATGGAGAACTCGAGATGAGTTCCACGCAGGACCATTCCATGGTCTCTTTGCGCTACCTCGATATATTGTTTGAGCTTCGGGAACATAGTGCTCATGTGGTAGTGCACTTTGTTTCTCAGCCTTCAACAGCTTGAGTAGCACCAGCAGAGTGTTTTCGCACTTAAGGTTGTTGGTTCGCTCTTCCTTGGCGGCGAATTGCTCGAAGAAATCCGGGCGTACAGTTCTGATGCCCAATTGGGCACAGAAAGTATTCATTACTGTATCAGCCAGGTTGTGATTTGTAGGAGGCATGTCTCTCAGAGTGCCCTCTGGATGGTACACAACCAGAGTTGATTCTTTGCAACTCTACGTCGAGGCTGTCATACTATGGCTGCCCATACAATGGAGTGTCTGTCAGAAGAAACAAGATGCTGTGCTCATCTGAGTTTGCTACCTCCAGTGCCTCTTCAGCGCTTATTCAACCGTAAATAAGTCGTACGCCATCGAACGTGTGCCTCTTTGGCGCAGGACGCCGGAATATCCATTTGGTTATCGGACACCTTGAAATGTCGTAGTATATTTGACTTGTTCGCATGTCGAGAAGGTGCTCATGATATACTATCGGTGAACCTGATAACGACATTTGCATTTACAACTCGCTGTCCAAGATGGTGCTAGCTAGCGATTTGGTCGAGACTCTGGCCACTCTGGATTGGAAAATCCTTGATCAAAACTTCCCTTCAAAGGCACAGCAATAGTGAGAACCGCACTTATGATGCAGCATATCCATCTGAAGTCGTGGAACTCAACCTCGAATTTCAAAAGAAGCTCCTGTCGCTCTCCGACTACAGCGTTCGACTTGTCTGTGGCAAGATCAACGTCGAAGAGGGACTGGCGACAGCAGACGCAGGCGTGCACAAGTGGTTAGGTCACTGTCTCTGCTGCTTGCCTTGAGATTTCCCGCCGCTACGGCACTCTATAGTTGATCGTTTGACTCACATCAACACATTATCTTCACCTATCTTCTGAGCTGAGAGCATGAGCCAGAGTCGCAGGGTCACGGACCTACCTGATCGATTCTCCCTCTTGTACACTTCGTCCGTTAGCTTCGGCCTTCTTCGTCCTCTTCTGAGCCAGCTGATGCCCAGTCGTTTGCCGCTTTGCGATGGCTGGCTGTTGGGATCTGCCTGCACAAGTACCCGATACAGTCTGATCTCGTCTGTGTCGATTGATGGATTGCTTCTGCTTGGACCACGGATGCAAGCCTTCAGATAGTCCAGTTCTCCACTGACAGCAGTGACTGGGCGGCCGATAGAGTCATGGACTGTGGTGGCTGCGTCGATCAAATCGAATTCGAGGCCTGGATCAATGTCCTCGTCGACTAAATCAGTCAGTGATGTGCAGCCGAAGCTGACTGCTTGAAGCTTACAGTCTGTATCCTCGTTCACAATTTCGGAGCTTGAGCTCTGGTTGTCTGGATGGTTTACCAGCATCTTTGATCGCTTGCGGCTCGTGTCTGTCGCTGGGTGATGTCCCGAAGAGATTGGGTCTTGCTCATCATCGGAATCTAGAACTGTCTTTCGCAGCCGCTGGCTAGGACCGTGAAACGGCATCGTGAAAATCTTGATAGGGCTTGATCGGGGTATGAGGGACGCAAGGCAGAGGGGACAAAAGGTTTCTGGCCGCAGGAAGATAGGTTCAACTTGCAGATGCAAATGTTCGAGTGGCTCAAGTTCCTACTGGCGGCAGTGGTTGGGCGGTTGATAGAGTCGTGGGCTGCAGTGGCAGCGTTGACCAAAGTAAACCCTAGGCTGTGGTCAATGTGTTCGTCGACTAAAGTGATCAGTGATATGCAGCTGACGCCGGCTGCTCGAAAGATACCATCAGTTCCATCGATTACATTCATGGAACATGGTCTTGAAGCGGCCTTGTAGCCAACGATTATGGCAAACCAACGACGCCTTGCCTGGTAGCTTGGAGATAGTCAAAGGCTCTGGTATGGTATGGGGAGCGTCTCTTTGTAATGTTCGGTTCACAGCACAATGTTGTAGCTCGTGGCTGTGTCCTCTTGACTGAATTCTGCTGGCGAGGAGTTTGCCAGAGAAATCAAATGGCCTTTGCAGTCGTTGAAATAGTTTTCATACCCCTGCAGAATCTTCACGAAACGATTGCGGTTTTATCAAGTATATATACAAAAAGATAGCATATCAGGCACGTACGGCCACAGTCAGCTGAAAACTGGGCATCCCGTCCGCTCTGCCATACATAAGCAGTTGAACGGCAGATTAGTACTACGGTGGGTGACCACGTGGGAATCCCTGCTGCTGTACGTTTTGCTTTTGNACCATTCGTTCTTCGCTCCTTCCTCCTAAAGACGTCACGATGTTGACCTGCAATATACAAACAACCCTCTGATAAGAGTAAAGGCGCAAACAGAGAAAAGGACGTCGCAGCGACTTTTCAGCCATCAGTGTCCGGACCACCATGGCGTCAAGCGCGACCAATAGAAACACATCTTCTCACCACATTTGCGATAGACCTGACGCCACATCTTATGTCCGTGACGAAGATGAAGGCCATCGCGTACAACACAGACGCAAGAGACAAGTATCACCTTACCAGTGGCCTGACCATTGACCCTTCCACCATTGACCGCCATTGGCCTGACCGTTGACCTGACCGTTGGCTCCAGCATTGGCTCCAGCATTGACCGCAGCACCAGCTCTGACAGCAGGAGAGCCACCCTGGAGGGCAGGAGAATCGCTCTGCACGGCAGGAGAATCGCTCTGGACGGCAGAAGAATCGCCTTGAACGGCAGAAGAATCGCTCTGAATAGCAGACGAATCGCGCTGTACAACAGGAGAATCACCTTGAGCAGCAGCACCACCAGTAACGGTAGTACCAGTAGTTGTGCCATCGATAGGACCAGTGGTGTGACCGCCAGCAGCAACAGCGGGGCCAGGCAGGTCAGGGTAAGTGGTAGCAGAGCCCCAGACGCTGAAGTTGATAGCCTTGTCGTTGATCTGGTAGACACCAGGGATCTTGACGCTTTCAGGGACAGAGTTTCCGCTGCCTCCTTGGACCTTGATCTGAGCGCAGGAGTAGTAGAACTCGGCTTGCTTGTCGTGGGCACCGTGGATGGCAATGTGTTCGCTGCGGACGAGGTACTCGCCATCGGGNNCTGTGGGAAGGAGATGGGTTAGCTTTGATTGGTATGGAGCTTGTCGTCCGGCGTATCATGCACTTACAATGTTGCTGGGAACAGTGAACTCGATGTTGTTTTTCTTCCAGATGCACCATGCATCATTCTTTAGGGCCTGAGCATTGCCCGACTTGCAGAGCAGGTCTTGCTGGACCTTGAACCAGTCGCCACTGCCATCTTAGCTCTTGACTGAACCAGGAGCCTTGCTCAGATAGACTTGAGCGGGACCAGGGTGNNCTGTGAAGCGAAGCAACGGTCAGCAAACTACTCATGTTCAGTATGTATGCCGTGTTTTTACCTCAATTCCATTTGCACCGAAGCCTTGCTTCATTCCGATCTTGTCGCCGGGCTTAACGGTGTAAACCTCAGTGTTGGCACCCGACTCGGCACCAGTATTGCAGCGGAAGTCGTTCTCAAGAATTTCTCCATACTTGGTAGGCATGTAGCCTCTGGTGTGTTGGCGGATGTACTGCCAGTCTCTGCCGACAGCCGCGCCGTTGACCAAAAGCTGCGTGAAGGTGTAGTGGGCCTCGATGAGAGGAGCAAACCCAGCAAGGGCAGCGAGGGCAACAGCAGTGAAATGCATCGTTTCTGAGTGAGTTCGAGTAGTTTTTCTGGGAGATGTGTGAAAAGATTGGTTACTTGGCAGAGCCAGCTGCAGACAGAAGTGAAGTGATCAAACAAATGAAGTAAGTGTAGAATGATGGAAAAGGAGACGGATCGAGGCGATTCTCGAGTACTTAATTAGCTATGCTGAGCTTTCCTATACATGAACTCCTGGCATAGAGGATGACATTTTGCAGCTTGCCAACCCTCTTAGCGAATCTGCCCAGGCTGATCAAACACAAAGTGAGGTTCAACCAAGCACAAGTTGACATGCCATCTCACCTAAAAATAGATAGGTTGTGGGAGAGTATATGGTTTGCCGGTCCGGCAACGAAGCAAACAGACAAGAATAGTATTTTGCGATGGTCTGCTCGGCTGTCATAGACCTCTTTCGCGAATGGTATGGCATGTTGTAATCGTCTTTGCCATGAACAAAGTATAAATCTTGGAATCCACTATCTGGACAGTATCCTCGGTGACTTGAGCAAGCGATAAGCCAAGAAGCACCTTATGGTGTGGCTGTAGGCGCTTCGGTATATCGAAACACTGCCAAGCCGCCTACAGGTGTCAGGTATACAACAGCATGCCCAAGCTTGGTCGGAGACGATGTAGAAACTTCTTCAACTCGACTCTCCTATACAAATAGGGAGTACGGGCGAGTACATCGCAATGTGGATTCTCTGTTCGAGGTATAGAGAGCTGGTGTCTTGGCGAATGGTATGACGGAAAGGGCACGGGACGGATTATCGATGAGCCTGGCAACACTTTTTGATAAGCAAGCAGGGTGTAGTCAATCGGCTGGTATTGTGGACACCATCTTCGTGTCAAGTATGATTTAGGCAACCGACAACGCCTTCTGGAGAGGCCGGGTCAGACAGATGTTGTTGTTAGTGGCGGATGGGAACTCTACGCGTGAACAGGAAAAGTCTGGTGGAAGGAGCGAACAAGCCGCACGTTCCGAACGTAGCGCGTCAACTTCAATTGACATTCTATTAGCAACACCATTCAGAATCATCCGGATCTCCGGCGAACGCTACCAAGATGGCTTTGGCATGGCTTTCTAACTCCTTCTCTCGAATAGTATCTCAGCGGATGGCTAGAATTTCCTGACCTTTTCGTTAAAGTCTAGACTGTCTTGTCTGGACAAATCGAAAGGTCCTTGGATTATGGGATTGTAACCAAGCTGCTATCGTACTTCCCATTCTGACTTTTCACGAGAAACGACCTTCCATCTACTCTGACTGAAGCCTCTATTAGTACTGTCGCCGATAGGTCTATGATTTGATTGTGATATGTGAAAACTCCATAAAGCGCAGCATATATATGTTCGAGAAGTTCTTGCCAGGGTGTCACAAGCAGCATGTATGACTTGCATAAAAGGTTGGAAACTTCTCGGGTCCTTCAAAAAGTCGATCATGCGCGCAGATTTCATCGTATTGCAATTGAGATAAGAACCAAGTACGAATCGGAGGATATCGTAGTGACAGTCGCGATTCCGGAAAACGAAAAAAGCGTTACCGAAAGTTGCCTCAAGTGCCATCACAGCAAGACGAGCGACCGGGATGAAAGCTGGTGGCATTATCGACACTGGACAAGCAGGAATTTGTGTTGTTGATCACGAAACTTCTCGAAACGCTTGGTGAATCCATATGAAGCGAGGTGTCTTGTCCAGATCAACTTTGATGGGCTAAACTGGGTAGTCGTCAAACCCGACCGCACCATCTCAGGCAGCGAGTATTCTGAACCATTGTTGTTTATTGTCGAAAGCCCAATCACTAAAACATGATAATGCAGACAATTCAGATGTGCAGAGAAACATGATAAAGATGAGACAGGATCAAGCAGTGAGTCGGGTGTTTGGAGAACAGAGAGACAAAGACAAGTGCAGTAAGAAAGACCGTAAACAGAACAGAGAAAATGTCAGAAACGATTGTTTTCGAGCGGAGAATACATGGGTATACATAACCTAGCAAGACGCCCACTAACACAACAATATCGACTCTCAATGGGCACGCCTCAGGAAGAAGAGTCCATGGAAACACGGTGTGTTTTACAGATCCGAGTAGTGTCTAAGGAGAGGTTCAAGTAAGCACTCTCAACGAACACGCTCAGACGAAAACAGCTATCGAAGTACACAATGTGTTGTCAACAGAAGCAAAGTCCACTGAGATACAGCCTGCTGATTACTCTCAGTGATCAAGGTCAGAACACATTAAACATTGTGCATTTCTATAGCTGGACTAGTCTCAGCGTGTCCATTGAGAGGACTGATAAGTTTCCTCCTGGAGAAGAAACAAAACAATGAAAAAGACGAGACAGTCACAAAGTTACGAGTAATGATGGAAAGAGACATGTTTGAAAGGTAAAGAAATCTTCGTTACACTCGTATCGAGTGACATTAAAGTAACATTGCATGGATGCAGTTTCTCCGCTGCAAAACACATGCTTCATGATATCAAAAAGAAAAGACAACTTGAAGAAACCCATTGTTATCCCTCTACCAACGCCGGCTGTATGATGCTGAAGACGAAAGGTTGTGCCTAAGCGTTACGCTTAATCGACCTCCTCAACGGAAGGGCCGTCATCGTGGGCAGGGGCAGCACCAGCGCCGCCAGGCATACCGCCGGGCATGCCACCCTCGGGAGCGCCACCAGACTGCTGGTAGAAGGCAGTCATGATAGGGTTAGCTACTCCCTCAAGCTCCTTCTGCTGGGACTCGTACTCCTCCTTAGTAGCGGTGGTGTTGGAGTCGATCCACTCAACGGTCTCGTTGATCTTGGCCTGGAGCTTCTCCTTGTCATCGGCAGGGAGCTTCTCCTCAACCTTGGGGTCGGAGATGGTGTTCTTGAGAGAGTAGGCGTAGGACTCGAGGCCGTTCTTGGCGCCGATACGGGCGGCCTCGGCCTCGTCCTCCTCCTTGTACTTCTCAGCCTCGGAGAGCATGCGCTCGATCTCCTCCTTGGAGAGACGGCCCTTGTCGTTGGTGATGACGATCTTGTTGGTCTTGCCGGTACCCTTCTCGAGGGCAGAGACGTTCATGATACCATTGGCATCAACGTCGAAGGTAACCTCGATCTGGGGAACACCACGAGGGGCAGNGGGAATGCCGGTAAGCTCGAACTTGCCGAGAAGGTTGTTGTCCTTGGTGCGTGCACGCTCACCCTCGAAGACCTGGATCAAGACACCGGGCTGGTTGTCGGAGAAGGTAGAGAAGGTCTCAGACTTCTTGGTAGGAATGGTGGTGTTGCGCTTGATGAGAGCAGTCATGACACCACCAGCGGTCTCGATACCGAGAGACAACGGGGCGACGTCGAGAAGAAGGATCTCGTTGGTGGACTTGGAAGAAGTGTCACCGGAAAGGATGGCGGCCTGGACGGCAGCACCGTAGGCGACAGCCTCATCGGGGTTGATGGACTTGTTGGGCTCCTTACCACCGAAGAAGTCGGAGACCATCTTCTGGATCTTGGGAATACGGGTGGAACCACCGACGAGAACGATCTCGTTGACGGAAGACTTGTCGATCTTGGCGTCACGGAGAGTGCGCTCGACGGGCTCCATGGTGCCACGGAAGAGGTCCTGGCAGAGCTCCTCGAATCTGGCACGAGTGAGGGAGGTGTAGAAGTCGATACCCTCGAATAGAGAGTCGATCTCGAGAGAGGTCTGAGCAGACGAAGAGAGGGTACGCTTGGCACGCTCGCAAGCAGTTCTCAGGCGGCGGAGAGCACGGGNGTTGGAGGTCAAGTCCTTCTTATGTTTACGCTTGAATTCGTTGACGAAGTGGTTGACGAGACGGTTGTCGAAGTCCTCACCACCAANGTGAGTGTCACCGGCAGTAGACTTGACCTCGAAGATACCCTCCTCGATGGTGAGGAGCGAGACATCGAAGGTACCACCACCAAGATCGAAGATGAGGACGTTGCGCTCACCCTCAACCTTCTTGTCAAGACCGTAGGCAATGGCAGCGGCGGTGGGCTCGTTGATAATACGGAGGACGTTGAGGCCAGCAATCAGACCGGCATCCTTGGTAGCCTGGCGCTGAGAGTCGTTGAAGTAAGCAGGGACAGTGACAACAGCGTTGTTGACGGTGCCACCAAGGTATGACTCGGCGGTCTCACGCATCTTAGTGAGAACCATGGAGGAGATCTCCTCAGGAGTGAAGGTCTTCTCCTCACCCTTGAATTCGACCTGAACGACGGGCTTGCCAGCCTTGTCGATGACCTTGAAGGGGAAGTGCTTCATGTCGGCCTGGACCTCAGCATCGGCGAACTTGCGGCCAATGAGGCGCTTGGCGTCGAAGACGGTGTTGTGAGGGTTCATGGCGACCTGGTTCTTGGCCGAGTCACCGATCAGACGCTCTGAGTCGGTGAAGGCGACGAACGAGGGAGTGGTGCGGTTACCCTGATCGTTGGCGATAATCTCAATGCGGTCATCACGGTAGATACTAGAGAGAAAAGTCAGCAAGGGTGTCAGAGAAATAGGGGCTGGAGCTTATACGAACCCGACACAGGAGTAGGTGGTACCCAAGTCAATTCCGATAGCGGGAGCCATGATGGATGTGTTGTGAACTGAAAAAGAAGATGGGGTATCAAACAGAAAGCTTTTTGTTGACGATGTAAGAGATGTCGTCAGTCGTAAAGAAAAGTGCTTTTGATTGAGTGTGAGAGAAAGAAGTTGTGAGGTGAGGTGTGAGCAAGAGAAGTAAGTTTTATAAATGTGCGCAGTGGGCGGTTGTTGCGTTGCTTCGGACACGACCAGAATTTGCGGGTGGTTTCCATCCTCTTCTACATGTTTCCATTTCCATGACTTGCCTCTGCCTTCTGGGACCCGTCTATCTCGCCACGTTCCGTCACTTTTCACTCAATTATTGTGTCTAGGTAGTTCGGGGACCTGCTTGCAGCTTCTGGCTACTTCGACAAGGCAATTGCCGTATTCGACTCACTTTGCAGAGCACTTTCCTCACTTCTTGCGACTGCTTCAGTCTGCGCTTCGTCGCGGGGTGGTATCGAGAATGACGTTTCGAGATGGTCCAAGCGTTCAGGCTTTCTGAATCATTCTGGGGCAGGGTTGCTTTGTTCCAGAGCCGTCAACAAAAAATCATGCTGAGGTTGAACGCACAATGACGGAGTGGCAAGCTCTGAAATCGACGTCTATCAATTCAGCAAGAGGAAGAAGCAAATGCAACAGCTTGTGTCCACGACCAGACGTCAAGTCGAGTAATCAGTGTAACACAATTGGAGTTCGCACCTCTATATACTTCTTGATGGCGGAGGAGTTCGAATTTGGTGAGCTCTTTCAACACGGTTGGTTGCAAGCTTCTGGCAACCTCGAGCTCGCTTCTCTGTAAGCGGAGTTGCAGCAGCGAAGAACCAGTATCTTTAAGGCCGGAAAGCTTTCGGCTGTTAACAAAACTACAAAATGCAATGTCCCCTTTCCGCTAAAGATGTCCTATGCGCCTATATCAAAACCCTTTTGCTTGCCTAGAGTGCGCCACGAATGCCAGAAACTCGAATGATCTGTCGTAGCCTCCCTATTGTTCGTATGAGAAAAGCCAGGTATGGTGTTGAGTGAAACGTTTCGATCAGTCTGTTCAGGTTCTGCAATCCTCACAGCGCCAATCGAATATCTGTCTGTCAAGACCAACGCAAGCCATATGAAACTCGCTATGTGGGCAATNGCTGTTTCGTCACTTAGCAACCCACATATGATGAAAAGGAGATGAACTTACAATGTTCCTGCAAGTAATGACCTTGCGCGATCCCGAAGCCACTTTACCGCACACACAAGCATTGGGTGCATGGTGGACACCATCTTGCATTTGAACGTCGTCGTCATTGGTTCGATGAAGTACGGCTGGAGAGACCTCGGCGCCTGGCTCAGTGTCGCTGTCGTCAATCATAATCACATCTAGCCTGTTATGACCTTGCTGAGCAGTTGATGGTGGGACCTGACTGGCTCCGGATACAGCCTCTTCTTTGGCCGCCGAAAGATTGTTGAGCTGTCCTTGTTCGGTGTCATCCACGCTGACCTGTGCTTTCTCTGCAACCAAGCCAAGACAATGGTCAATGTAGTTGATTGGAATCAATTTCCTGGCCCTGAGCTCACCCAACTTGGTTTTGAGTTCCTGCAAAAGATGTGGCTGCCCTAACCGCACTGCAAACCTCCGTACGAATCGAACAACTAATTCGCAGACGTGTTTGTTCGCCAGGCTCGTTGCTTCTTCTTGCAAGTTGTCGTCGAAGAGTATCGCGAACTCTCTGGCTGCACCGGTGAGTTGGGGAAATCCTTCTATTCTGTGCTTGACGCGAAGCCATGAGTCGTCTGGCTCGGCGTCACTCTCACTGAGCATTTCTCCAGGCTCCAGTTCTCGTTTGGACTCTGCGCGAAAGACAGCGACTTCTGGAATATCAGGAACCTCGTATCTCTCTCGCTTTCTTGGTAGCACCTCCCGAACCTCTTCAGGTGGTCCTCTCTTTGGCTGGCGATCCGGTAGCGTCAACCTTGACTGTCCGTTAGCGGGCGGTGCTTTTAGTCGCGCAATCCCTTTCGACATGCAGCCAGGTTTGACGGTCTTGGGAAAGGTCTTGAGAGGCAGCTGTTTGCCGCTGGCCCAGGTGTTGTACCCACCTTCCAAGAGGTATTTCTGCAGATCGAACGGAGACCCTGGTTTGACCCAAGTGATTTCTCGCTCATCGCACACATTGTCGCTAGCCCGTTCGTATCTCTGTGCTGAAAGATCAATCTGGACCGTACGGGTGACTGAATTAGAGTCCGTCGCTACTGGTTTATGCACCTTGAAGGTGAAATGGTCATGAAAGCTCAGATAGTGGAAATGGAGTCTGTCAAATGTTGGATGAGGCAGACGGCCTGGGCAGAAGACGCAACTGAATTGGGTATAGGCGATAGTTCTCGACCCTAGCGGACCTCCCTCAAAGACATACGTGATGTGGCAGGTCTGTGTATTGCGCGTCGTTCTCGGTCGTCGGAGTGCGTCCATGCTTTCGAGCGTTCGCATGACATGGTTGCACATAGCTAGCGGAGTCCCGCTTGATTTAACAACAGGAGTCCAAGAGATATCAGCTTTCAAAAGATGATCCACACTTTCGAAAGAGGGCGGCTCAGACTGGTCCTCGGGGTCATGCCGACATCGAAATAGGGTACGTCCGGAGGGGACTGGCGAGGTAGAAAGCCGCGTCCAATACGCTCTTAGCTGAGCCTGTTCCGGAGGCACAATCGTGTCCGAGCCGGTGTTCAAATCCAATATAGAGAACAGCTGGGAGGCGTCTTCAGAATCAAAGCAGTCAATGACCAGACTGAGCGTAGCTTGAAATTGACGTTCTTNTTTCCATCTCTTGCCGCCGTTTGTGTTGTGGTTTGCCAGTTGGCTGTTAAGCATTTGCTCTTCTGTGACAATGAAGGGCTTCATATCAATGGAGAGAGCCGTTTCGCCTTTGTCATCCTTTACTTCGGTCAATTCAGCCAGATGCGAGTCGGTGTGTAGAACAACATCACTTTTGTCGGTGTCGGCATTGTGGATCTGGATGTTGCATTGTACATTGCATCTAAGTTGGAGATGGTCAGGGGCAGGAAGCCACTTCGGATTCGCAGATGGTTCGGGCTTGGCAGCCCGCTTCCCCATCTTCATGATAAGTTCACCGTTGGAGGTATATCTTTTCTTAAGAATACCTTTTGGATGAACTTTGAGTGTTTGCTGTATAGGTTTCGTGGCTTTGGACAGCATATCCATGCTAGGCAGAGATCGAGGAAAGTCGTTGTCCAGAAGCATATTTGTGGCTGTGAAGTCCGAGGTGGACTCCGTGGATAGATGGTTGAGAACGTTTAGATTGTGTTCATGGTGATCGAGGACTTTTCGAAGGTTTCGCTGCAGGAAGACAGGCTGTCTCCGCGTGAAGACGTCGTATACCAGGTTTGATCCGCAATATTTTCTGTAGTCGTCCACTGAGTTCATTTCTGCTGCAAGGCGAAGGCTGAGATTCGACGGTGTTGCAAGAAGTGGAAATCTGGAATGGTGTCTTCAGTTGCATCGTATCGCGTGGTTGTCGTGAGGTCGAAAAGATGATGAGAAACTTGGCCTTAGGCAGTGCACATATTGCGCCTCAGCGCGCGCATGCAAGGGATTGTGAAGTCTTGTTGTCGGCGGCTGTTTTGAAAAGTCGCACACGTTCAGACCGTGGGGAAGGACACAGCGATTACCGGTCGAGGCAACTGCGAGTCTTCTAATGGAAGTGCAACAAGGGTATGTAAAGAGGATATGTTCAGTTGGAAGAGAGGAACAGACAGTCTTGATATTTATCGTTGAGATCAAGTGAGATTGAAGGTGTTGGTCAGGTTTGTTGTAAGTTATCAGTGCCTAGGCAACCCGGCACTCTCTCAAGACAGACGGAAGGCACTACCTACAGCCAAATGACCTAAATAGGGAAGGAGCAATCTGGTCGACAGCTACCAATCTCGCATATCGAAGGTAGAACTGACCGAGACAGTGATCCCACCCTCGTGAGGGATTATTCTTCAAGGACCTGATAATGGTCGAATAGTGACCTGCAGGAAGGAGGCTCAAGTTCAAAGGCGGTGACCCCACATGTCGCCATGTGCGGGCCATCACAGCGACGTCAACCATCGTCAATGCATGATCACGTCGAGGCGAATTTATACAACTTCTTGACATCTCAACCTAAGTCTATCTTTCTTTGATCGTATACTCACCTCACCGAAACCGTACAAGCCTACCAAACGACCTTGTTTATGCTATCGAGAGCACGAAGCCTGCGTCCAACGCCAGCCCATACCCGCATCGCACTCATGGCAGCCCACATCACCACTAGTGGCCACCAGAACGCCCTGTATGACTCGACCAAGACCAATGAGAAGACGCACTCGATCAGAGCCCTACCAAAGTCGAACAACTTCACCACGAACCTCCCGCCAGACCAGAACTTCCCTACTCCGTCCAGTTCGCATGCTGCCGAGCGACGAGAACTCGGCCCTCGCTTGGTCAAAGGCGCTCTCTACACCTATGTTCGCCCCGATCCGCCCACAAAGTATGAGGTACTTGCGGTATCGCCCGCTGCACTTCAGACTCTCTCCATCGACCCATCATCGACAGACTCACAAGACTTTCAAGACACGGTATCTGGCAACGAGATTTTGACATGGGACGAAGCCAAGGCCTCGGAATCAAATATGGTGCCAGAAGAACAACAACGGCAAGAACAAATTTACCCCTGGGCACAATGTTACGGCGGTTATCAGTTCGGCCAATGGGCAGGCCAGCTAGGCGACGGCCGTGCTATTTCCTTGTTTGAGGCCACAAACCCCAACTCAGACGTACGCTACGAGGTCCAACTCAAAGGTGCGGGCAAGACACCCTACAGTCGATTTGCCGACGGCAAGGCCGTTCTCCGAAGCAGTATCAGAGAGTTCGTCGTCAGTGAGAGCTTGCATGCTCTAGGTATTCCTTCAACCCGCGCATTGGCTTTGACTTTTACCCCCGAGGACAAGGCTTTGAGAGAGCGTATCGAGCCTGGCGCTATTGTCACGCGTTTTGCTCAAAGTTGGCTACGCTTTGGTACCTTCGACCTTCTACGCTCTCGTGGCGACCGAGCACTCATCCGAAAGTTGGCCACATATGTTGCCGAAGATGTTTTCGGTGGCTGGAAGAACCTCCCGGGTGCCCTGAAGCCAGGCGAGATCACCGAGACGGCCATTGATCCAGAACGCGGTTTCGCAGATACCATCGTACAGGGCGAGAACGAACACGAGGAGAACCGATTTACACGCCTTTACCGCGAGATTGCCCGCCGAAATGCAAAGACAGTTGCGCATTGGCAAGCCTACGCATTCACGAACGGTGTGCTCAACACTGACAACACATCCATCTTCGGTTTGTCTATCGACTTTGGTCCCTTCGCCTTCCTCGACAACTTTGACCCTAGCTACACACCCAATCACGACGATCACATGCTACGCTACAGTTACCGCAACCAACCGAGCATCATCTGGTGGAATCTGGTACGTCTAGGCGAGGCTCTTGGCGAGCTGATCGGTGCTGGAGCCCGTTGCGACGACGACGAGTTCGTGACCGAAGGTGTCAGCAAGACTTGGGCCGACGAGCTGATCAAGCGCGCCGAAACGCTGATTGAGAAGACGGGTGAAGAATTCCGTACAGTGTTCATGGCAGAGTACAAGCGCCTCATGTCAGCACGCCTCGGTCTCAAGCAATGCAAAGACTCTGACTTTGATGTCCTTTTCTCTGAGTTGCTGGACACACTCGAGGCACTGGAACTCGACTTCAACCATACTTTCCGCAAACTCAGCAATATCAGCCTATCAGAGATTGAGTCTGAGGAGCAAAGGAAGGACGTCGCAGGTCGCTTCTTCCACGGCGAAGGCCTCGGTGACACAGTAGGTACCAGCGAGGACGATGCCAGAACTAGAATTGGCAAGTGGCTTGAGCAATGGCGCAATCGTGTCATCGAGGACTGGAGCGAAGGCAAGGACGCCGAGCGCCAGGAGGCCATGAAGAAGGTCAACCCTAAGGTATGAAATTTTTCTGTGGTTGCATGAGAAAATCAAAGACTGACACCTACATTCACANNGTTTATTCCCAGATCATGGATCCTTGACGAGCTGATCGACAGAGTGGAGAAGAAGGGTGAGCGCGAAATCCTTCAAGGTGTTATGAAGATGGCACTCCATCCTTTCGAGGAATCATGGGGCTGGAACAAGGAGGAGGAAGACAGATTCTGTGGTGATGTGCCTCACATCAAGCGTGCGATGCAGTGCAGCTGCAGCTCTTGAGCTGGTCAATCTCCTGCTGTAGATCAAACGAATCATGCGAGCCATATTATCATGCCATAATCGAAACTCGATCTGGTACTCAAATTAAACTTGTCGTGATCTTAAGATGTCGCATGGCTTTGACGAAGCGATTGGTGGGGTGGAAGAACGTCACAGTAGAGACTTGAGTAAGAAAAGCATCGTTGTATGATATATTGACTTTAAGGTCTGCCCATAATCGTAGCCATTTCATCCGTCTCGTCTTGTTCGTTCGCAGAAAAAGGGGTATAAAAAAGCTCACCAGACTGCCACCAACTAACCCATATTGACGCCTGTATACCATGCTCGCTGTTATGTGCATAATGCTGCTGCCATTCATTCACAGGCAGTCTCCATCAGAAAACAAAGCTCCCCCTTGTTTTCAAGTGGGGCCGACACACTACCTAACCATGTCGGTAACAAAGACAAGGAAAGAATCCGGAAGAAGAAGAGAAAAGAGCCCAGGTCGAAGAATATGGCAAGGGTTCCGAAGAGTTAACAAGTTCAACAAGGAAGGACGCAATCAGACCTGAGTCTTCTTGTCGAGGAAGAGGTGCAAGTGGTTGTCGCCATCGTATGGGTCCTTCTCCTTCCACTCCCAGCACAAGAACTTCCAGTTGAGCTCGGGACGCCAGAACAGTCCATAGCCGAGACCGCCTCCATCAGCTGTCAGAGCGCCAGTCTTGGGCATGCGAATACCGAAGATGCAGCGAGCGAAGCGCGAATGCAAGATGGCCATGGTACACATGACGCAGGGTTCATGGGTGAGGTAGATCTCGAGATCGACGCAAAGGTAGCCGTCAGGGATGAGGTTGTCCTTGTTAAAGGCCTTGCGTTCCATGGGCGTCAGAGGGTAGTCAAGCAAAGTCTTGTCAACGAACTTGGGGGCTCCGAGAGCGGGTGTGTGAGAAGGTCTGTTGATGTCCAGAGCAGCCATGTCCGGGTTGAGCTTCGTAGGGTCACGAGTAGCGCTGCGGACACGTTTGCGTGCGACCATGCCTATAGCTCGCATAACGGCGTGAGCCATAGGGTTCTGCTGACCAGCGACCTCGTCCAGGCCTTGGTAGCGGCCATCTCCAGCGACGGCGATGACTTCAATAGGCTTCCCGGTAGGTCTTTCGATGATGACGCATCCAACACCAGCGCCGCAGCACTTGGCCTTTGTCTCTCCGGCGACTTTCTTGGCCATCTCCATGAGGCGAGGTACGTTGTTGTTAGAGAGAACCTCCTCCTCGGCGCGGCTGATGATGCTAGGGTGAGGGCCGAAGGGGTTGGTCTTGCGGTAGATGGTGGGCCAGTACTGTTGAGACCACAGTTCAGCTTGCTCTGCACTGGTGGNGGGCAGCAGAGGGAGGGTGACCTCTCTGAGGATGAGAGGGAAGCCGTCGTCGACGAAGGGAGGGTTGGCAAGGAGGAGTTCGGTGAGGGCGTCTTCGCCGATGCAGCTGACGGGACTAACGATCAGGTGCAGCGTGGCCGGGACACTACCCCGACGTTTGTTGCGCGATGAGCGTGAGCGAGACGAGCCACGGGACGAGCCATCGGCGTGATGCTCGCTGCCACTTCTGCTGCGGCTGACGGCGATCGTCTCGGGGACGAGGTGGGTGGGCAGGAAGCGGGCCTTTGCAAAGCGGCGGATGTGCTGCAAGTCGATGGCATCGAGTTCAGGAACGTTGTCCTTGATGAGACTGTATGTAAGAGTCAGCGAGAGCAGGCACGGCGCGCAAACAAAGGCGAGCGTACCNNCCAGGGCGGTGTTAGCAGCTCTGGATGGCAATTCTATAGTCCATGCTTGGACGGTGGCAGTCGAGGCACGAGCCTCTGCCTTTGTCTTCAGCAACCAGAGGCCGGGCTTGGAGGGTGGCATGTCGTTGTCGTCGATGAAGGAGGGTGATGGAGAGTTGCGATTGCGACCATCCAGGTCAGCGTGGGACGCAGCATCGGCGGGGCTGAAAGCAGGTCCAACACCCGGGGGTGCGGACCTTCCTCGTTGTTCTTCACTCATTGCATCGTCTGGAAACCGAAGAAGGCAGTCTCACATGTCGCGACTTCCCTCTCTACAATAATTTCTGGCGCACGGTTCATCGCTAGCGCGCTCTTCCCCAGATCTGCTCGGATCGACTGCCCTTAACTCCGGCTGCCTGCATAACTCGATCCTTCTCCATACTGCCCTTTTGTGCAACGCGGTGTTGATCTGTTGTCACGCTGCTTTCCATTCTTTGTGCCTACACTTTTCTTCACACCAAAATACCCTTTACCTGACGTCCAAAGTACAGACTTGATGAGAAGTGGGAATTGAGCAAATCGACAAGAGTTGCAAGCCCGTTTGCAACCCCCGCTGCCCAATCGAGCCAGGACACCAGCGCAAACAGGCAAGAAGCATTGAAGCCTGACATTTCTTGAGACACGGAAGGAAACAGACATGGGCTTGGAAATGCTCCCGGACGAAGTCGTTCTTTCCCTGACCAACCAATGGCCATGCAGAGATTTGCAGATCAAGTCTCTGTCCGCCCTCCTTTCTGTAAGTAGGCCCATCGCAAACGGCCGTGTGTTTACTGATGTCGTTTAGCCTAGGCTGAGCAGTTCGGGAACATTGGTTGTACATGGTCCAGAATCCACTGGCAAAACAGGCCTCCTCAAATCTTACCTGGAGCACTCTGGCCTCAAACATGCTTTTATTCCATGTTCCGAATGCATTACGAGCCGTCATTTTCTGGAGCGGACTGTGGCAGCCTGCGTTGAAGCAGTTGAAGTAGCGACCGACGTATCGCTGGATGGGATCATTCCCTTAAGGTGTGAGAATCTCAGCACTCTGACAAGCTCTCTGGAACGTCTTTTCGAAGGCATCGACAAGTTTGTGCTGGTTCTGGACGGCATCGATGAGCAAAGAGAGGCTCCTCCTACTCTCTTGCCAACTCTCGCACGTCTGGGTCAACTAGTTCCCTGCCTCAGCGTTGTGATGATTGTCACATTTCCTCATCCACGTCTCCTTCATCTTCCGGGTGCCCCACATGTTTACTTTTCGCCTTATACCCGTGAACAAGCTATTCAGATCGCTTGCTGCCAACCACAACGAATATTCATTGAGCCTCTATCACCGTCTGCCAACTATTCGGAAGAGGTTGCCGCCGAAGATGATGCATGGCTCTGGTCACGGTTCTGCGCCGCTGTTTGGGATTCGTTGGCGAGTGGAGCAGCTCGAGATATTGTCACCTTCAAGTCCATCCTCGACAAGCTCTGGCGTCCTTTCGTACAACCAATCGTTGATGGAACATATGGTACTCGGGACTTCAGCAAACTCATGGTAGCACAACGCAAACTCTTCCAAGCGGAAAGCTGTCTACTGGATTCGGTTATTGATGAGCCTCAACAGGACACTAACATACTGACTGATGGTAGGTGAGATTTCCTAAATTTCCGAGCACGTTTACTGACCCTGCTGCANGTAACTCACGATCTGCCCTACTACTCCAAATGGCTGCTCTGTGCCGCGTACCTTGCATCCTTTAATCCACCCCGTCAAGACAACGTCTACTTCATGAAAGCTGCAGAACGGAAGCGACGTAGGAAAGGAGGCGGTGCCATCGCTGGCCGCGAGTCAAAGAACCGCAAGATCCCAAGACATCTCCTCTCACCCAGCCCTTTCCCCCTCGACAGGCTACTCGCCATCGTCCACGCTGTGCTACCGCATAACCTTACGCCAACTATAGACATCTACACGCAACTTGCAACGTTGTGTTCGTTGAGGTTGCTGCTGAGGACGGCAGTCATTGGTGGTGATGTGCTCGAGCCAGGTGCTAAGTGGAAGGTCAACTTCGGCTGGGAGTACGCACTCAAGTTGGCTCGAAGCGTAGGCTTTGACATCACAGACCATGTAGCTGAATAGAGGTGTCCGCCCAGTATGTATGGTTCAAGCTTCAGAGTTACCCAGTAATCCTCGCACGACAAGATGATATGGAAACCATGCTTTTCCCTTTCCCTCCCGGCAATACGGCGGCCAGAAGGGGTCCTGTTCTGTGTATTCATTCTCTCTGATTTTTTTGTATGCTGTAAGTATGAGATATGTGATGTAGCAGGGACATTGGCGGTTTGATGCGAGATCAAGACACTGGCAGCCGAAGTTGGTGGTCGAATAGGACCCGATATCGAAAAGTGAACGCGGCAGACCCAAGCCCCTGGATCTGGCGACTCCAGCCAATAAATGAACCTTCCTACTTTTTCTCCCACCACCCACGCTTCCATATTGACGATCTAATCCTTTTCCACTCTACCCTCTCACCACCATATCTTCTCAGCCTTCTCGCGCCTGCACACCTGCGCCAGAATGCCTCCAGCAAAGGCGAGTGGATTTTTCCACACCGAAGAGCCTCTCGACCCATAAGAGATCGCAGACATCGAAGACTTTCGCAACGGTAGTGCAGTACTCGAGTTCGTCAACGAGTACGAGTACAAAGGAGTACTCTTCGTCGAGATCGCCACAGAAATCAAGACTGGCAGCTCTGCCAAACGCCAGAAAGTCGAATTTTCGGCAGTGGTTCTTGGTCAAAGTCGGGAAGAAGCTGGCAAAACGGTGTTACTCAAGCGCCCTGGCACACTTTTCCAGATCGTGGTCGGCTTGGAGCTCAAACAGGGCGGAGATATTGGCGTAGGTCATGTTCACTGGTGCTCTGGTCTGCAGTTGAAGTGGGTGCCCAATATTACGACGTCCACCAAAGCCGCGTCTGGCCTTTTTGCCGAGAAGAAGCTGCAGGATGCCAGAGTCGAGCTGGTCAAAGATCTTTACAACTTGATCAGGGAGGAAGACTGGTCTGATATTTCATGGGATGAAGTTGAGGTTGGTGGAAACACATCTGACTANCTCGCAACTGTGCTAATCAATTCTGACCTACTGTAGACTAGAATCGATGATGTACAACGCCAACTGGACGTCGAGAACTCTCCCAAGAGACGCCAGCAACAAGTACACAAGAAGACGAACAAGACCAAGAAGGCCAATGAGGAGGCCGAACAGGAGGAGTCTCCTGAAGTAGATGACTGGCTCGACAACAGCAGACATATCGTTCGTAACTGCAAGTTCGATATCGACAAGAGCGACAAGTTGAACGACAAGCAAAAGGCCAGAGTCAAGATAATGATGACAGACTACGTGTCTAAAGAGCCTGTTGACTTCAAGAAACACAACCATGAGCTGGCAACGCTTCTGGGCAAGGCCTTTGCGACTTCGTTCGACATCGAGATCCTGCACGACTTCACCAAGGCGAGAGATGTCAACCTCGACCTCTTCGGCCTTCAGACTTTTGCCAGGTTCGCAGGCTGGTGGGAGACAGCTGACGTAAGATCGCGCAGCCGTTCACCTGGTCGTTGGCCTAGTCGTTTGCACAGTCTTTCGCGCAATCGTTTGTCTGGTCGTCCGCACAGTCTTTCGGCTAGCGTCCACTCTGCACCCGGCAAGGTACCTTCTGGCAAGCACTTCATGTGGGAAGTCACGAACTTTGTGACCTCTTTCTTCCAGGGGGACTGAGTTGGGACCCTCCCTGACATGCGAAGATGGTGCATTGTATGTCAAAATCCTGACCTAGTACAGGATTTGTTCCCCAGTTGAGAAACACGCTCTTGATGTTGTCTTCATAACATGATGCTCTTTCGGTCATCATTATTGCTCTTCGCGAGACCATCCAACAACGAGCAGCACAGGGGAAAGAGGGGAGCCAGGTATAGATAGAGAGCATCGTTCTTTATCGCTTCAGAGAGATAGATTCAATACTTGTACGCAGTAACCCAGTTTCATTCCTTTCCTGTACCGTACTCCCTTTCTTATTCAAATCAAAAGCCATCACGTAATAGTGGCTCTCAGTATACAAGAGCGACTCTCTATACTCTTTCCTCATACTTCAGAAGTTGATGGGGGAGGAAGAAAAGATCGATAAGCTTACTACCATGTCGGTGAAACCGACAGCCAAAACTGGACGACGATCGAGGGAGCTAGAGCGGAAAGATACAGGTGGAAACACACAAACTGAAAAACAGAGAGTCACATGGGTTCGAGCCAGAGCAACTCCATCAATTGCATTGCTGGGGCTAGTCCTTGTGTCACGTCGAGAAGGAAGTATCCAGGTTTGGCTCAAAAATCAATGCGATCGCTCTTTCCATGGGTAACTGTTGTGTCGTCACACACCAGCTTGACAATGCAGGCGATCAAGATACACTTCAGAAAGCAGCACCCATCGCAAAGCCCTTATTTGTTGACTAAACTCAAACGGCAGGGCATACCTTCTCTCGGCTTTGCGGTACCCAGCTGAATCTGATAGGCCTTCTCACCAAACTGTTCTTGCACGCCACTCAAGCTACTCGGGTAGCCCGAGCCGTCATTCTTCAGCTTTTCGACTTCTACAAATGCCTCCTTGAAGTCAAACTGGCGTATCGTCATGGCCAGGACCATTTTCAGTTCCAGCATTGCAAGCTCTTGACCAATACAGTTGCGAGAGCCTTTGGCAAACGCCATGAAGGCATCACGATCCGCTGCACTCTTGGATGTTGTTTCGTCGACGAGCCAGCGTTCTGGGCGGAAAGCGTGAACGTCCTCGCCCCAGATATTTTTGTTCATTTGGTGGCCAAGGTTGTGGCTCCAGAGTAACCAGCCACCTGTAGGATAGCGTTCGCCGGTGTCAGGATTGGTGATGAAGAANNGCTGACGGCATGTAAGTATGTGTATCATATAATGCAGCTTGTAACCTGTTACTCACTCTTCGGCTCCGGCGCGGACAGTGTTTGCAGGAGGGAAAATCCTTAGTGTCTCCCGAACAACTGCGTCTCCGTATTTCATCTTGTTGAGTAGATACGGGTCGGCTTTGATCATGTCACCAGTCTTGCTCACATCCGTAGCAAAGATATCCTCACATTCCTTTCGCAGTCGAGCAAGTGCTGTTGGATTTTGACTCAGCTGGTAATGGCAATAGCATATGGATGAGCTACTCGTATCGTGGCCAGCAAAGATGAAAATCTTGATATTTCGCAACGCGGCATCTTTGAACTTTGGATCGAGTCTTGAAGTGTCGCTTACGTTGTTTTCCTTGAGGTAAGTTTCGAGTGCCAGGTCGATAACATGTTTCTTCTTGCCTCTGGAGTTGCGCGACACAAATCTTTCTTCGAGAATGTTACCAACGTATGTGTCCATTTGACGTAGGTTCCACCATTGTACGAACGGACGGAATATGTTGAAGATTTGTAGAGGTCTTTGTGTGCCAGCTGGTGACATTAGTTGTGATCTTTCATACCCAAGAATTACTTACGGACNGATCTTCATCCATCTTACTTGACTCTCGAAGGCTGTGACAAGCGGGTGTTCCTCCAACTGAGAGTTGAAGTGGTCATCGCTGGCAACCATCAGCTTGACACATCAAACTATGACGTGGGAGACGGCTTACAGGACTACTCTACCGATAATATCTATTGTCAAACGAGTTGCATGGTGTTCCATGCGAAAAAGCTCGTTATTGACCGCGTGCTTATGGAGAATTTGAGCGAATGTAGCCACATCGTCGACTATTGTAGGCATCATAGTCATGAGATGGGCCACCGAGAATCCAGGGTTGAAAGCAGATCTCCAAGTCTTCCATTGAGGACCGTCACTCGTCAGCATATCACCACCTCCGGTTATGACTGAGAGGGCTTCTCCAAGTACNNTTTTAGCAAACGTCAGCTTGCAAGTTATATCATATAGCATTGGAAATAAGATACCCGGATGTTTGGGCATGGACCTCTGGGTAAGGAATTGGCTACTGTAGGATGGATGAGTTGCGACGCATAGCGGGACCGATAATGGCCATATATCTAGATAGAACAGATCTGGCAATTTGTATCGATTCTTGACCATCATAGGTAGACTTTGGCCTGCGCAACCTCGAGGAGACGCTCGTGAGGCTTCAGCCATAGCTTTCAAGTGTCCGAAAATTGGATGGTGAGGAGGACCTGGCTGTTGAGCAAGAGGTTAATTGAGGTGATTCAAAAATCGGTGGTCTCTGTCTCCTTACAAGTGTTGCGGCATGTCGTCTCCAAACATAACCTTTATAGAGGAAGCGGCCAACCGCAGTCAGCACGACGGCCAGTATGGCCAAGGCAAGAGTATTCATGCTAAATACTGCTGTGGTCTTCACGAAATCGATTCGGGGGTGCGCACGCATGCGGACAAGCAGATTCATGTCTGTTGATAAGGAGTTATATATACTCGAGCGGCAGGCATTGCATCCTTCGAGATGTGTGCAGCCCCTCACGCTTATGGCGCTTAAACATGACGATACGTCATCTTACAAGATTGGCTGGATGGGAAGCAGGAGAGACGAAGAGATATGAACGAGGTGTATCAGGACACAGATATAGCATCTGAAAAGGCGTCTCGATCAGAGGTGAGCAGATGGCTGCTATTGACGCGTTCGCGGGGTGATGATCTGGGTGTCTGAGACTAGACATGTGTTGGCAGACGAGGTCGAAGTTTGGGGCCTGGACGTCTCTGGGAGAAATTGCGTCCTAGGCGTGATGTTTCTATAGCGCGACAGGCTCGAAAGAGAGAGGAATCAAAAGATGTCGACGTTTTCGGTGGTGAGAGGTTGGGAGCCAGAGTACGTCATGCCGAACTTCCCCATATGCAACTCAGGCAGTGGCAGCTCTTGGGATCGAGACCGAGACGCAGCCAGAGCGAGACCTTCCCAATCCTTGCAACGCATTCTATCACGACACATGGCCATGGAGTACGAACCGACCGCCGACGACGCGAACGTCGACCTTGCTGGACCCGGCCTGCACGGCAAGCTGGAGTGCCGTGTGACAGACCCGCAGAAGGAGAACGAGGGCACCCAGAACCCCTTCATCTCGTACCTCGTCACCACCGATACCGACTTCAAGTCCTTCGTCAACCACCACTCGGCCCTACGCCGCCGCTTCACAGACTTTGTCTTCCTGCAAAAACACCTCACGCGCGAGTACCCGCAATGTGCCGTCCCACCGCTGCCCGACAAGCACAAGATGGAGTATGTCCGCGGCGACCGCTTCGGCCCTGACTTCACCTCGCGCCGCGCACACGCTCTGAACCGCTTCCTGAACCGCCTCACCCTACATCCCGTCCTCCGCCGCGCTGCCCTGCTCGCTCAGTTCCTCGAAAGCGACTCATGGAACTCAACCATGCGTTCCCGAGCCGCCCGTGGCATGAGCGCTGGCGAAGCTGCCGCACCTAGCGTGCTAGAAACATGGACAGACAGCTTCTTGAACGCCTTTGCCAAAGCCCACAAGACCGACCGCCGTTTCGTCGACGTCCGCGAACGTGCCGACAAGCTCGACGACGACCTCTCCACCGTTTCCAAATCCGTCTCCCGTCTTGCACGCCGCGAATCCGATCTCGAGGGTGACTACGCCGATCTAGCAACACAATTCCAGAAGCTCGCACAACTCGAACCAGGCGTACAAAACGAGCTGACCAGCTTTGGCTCCAGCATACAATCAAACTCACAGGCATGGAAAGACTTGCGCGAATACACCGACCAAGATTATCTCGGCAGTTTGCGTGATATGGAAGCTTACATTGCCTCGGTGAAAGCCCTCCTCAAGACGCGCGAACAAAAACAACTCGACTTTGAAGGCCTATCCGAGTACCTCACCAAAGCTGCCAGCGAACGCGACCACTTGGCCTCAGGACCCAGCATGGGCGCTTCTGGCTTCATCCGGGCCAAGATTGAAGATGTGCGCGGTGTAGACCACGAAACGGCACGTAAAGAGCGTGTCCGCAAACTCGAGCTTCAGATCGAGCGCCTGCAGAACGAAGTCGAGGCTGCCAAGAAGACGAGCGAGGCCTTTGACATTGAAGTCGTCAAGGAGGTGGATGATTTTGAGCGTATCAAAGCAACAGAGTTCCGCGAGACGCTCGGTGGGCTGGCAGACGCCAATTGCGAGTACTTCCGCTCGACCATCGATACATGGCAGAAGTTTATCGATCAGATGGAGCGCGAGCANAGGGAGTCAGCGACGAGTTGAAAACTTAAGCGGTCTTTGATTCGAAACCATAACAGGGTGCTTTGAACGACGGCGCAACAACAGGGAACAACGAGGGATAGCCGAAATGTGTAATTACGATTTGTTTGATCGAGCATTCTTCGAATTAGAGGAAATGTGAATTCTTGGTCATTCTCTTTTGCCCTTCTTCCTTTGCTGCTCTGATGTTTCTGTGCATCTTCCTGCTCTGCCGATTTCCCCCTCCCCAGAAGTCCTCTGTTTCTGCCCCAGCAAGTTATGGGCCGCTGAATCAGGAGAGGTCGTTTCTTTGCCTACCCTTCCTCCCGCGTGCTTGATCATAGACTCCCTTGGGCCTTCTTTCTCCAACCTCGCCTCCAGAGGTTCGTCCCTGCCGGCATCTCCCTCATCCGATCAGATGAAAGATGCTAGCCATTCCATTCAATCATCAAAAAACGAACCCCTTCCAACCTCTGGATCATAGTTTTCATGTCTGGCAGCCTTGTACCCGGAACTCCTCTTCTTTTCCTTTTTCTTTGCTTCTTTGTCGGAGTCCTTGTACTTGCCGTCCCAGGCCTTTTTGCCGATGAAGGATGTGATGGTGGCGATGATGAGGACGATGAAGGTGCGGTGGCCTCCCTGTGTGAGAAAAGAGGTTAGAGGTGATGGAGGAGAGAGAGGATGGGGAAGGAGCAGGGAAGAGGATGCTTACTGTCATTGTTGCTGTGGGTAGTTGAGGAGATTGGAGGAGGAAGGTGTTTGGGCGGCAGAGATCGTGAGATCAGAGATCGTGAGATCGAGTGACGAAGGTTGGGAGGCCTTGTGTGATGCAAGATGGTGAGGTAGATTTGTGAGATCGTGGACCGAAGGCTGATGTTGCTGGGAAGTAAAGATCTGAGGAGATTGAAAGTCAGTCTTTTACTCTTGACAACACATGGCAATGAACTTACACGGCGCACTGTTGTTTGTTGATGGAGGATGTTTGATCAAAGACTTGAGATCGTTGTTGAGGTGCAATAGAGAAGAAGATATTGACCTGCGATCTCTCTTGGAGGGTAGATAGAGGGAGAGAGCAAGCTAGAATTGCTTCATCGTTTTATAGAGTAAGTGGAGGTTCGGAGAAGGCTATCCAGCAGATAGTGACGAGGCCTAGTGAAACGGATTGAATTCAAGCAAACAAGAAATCATGCGAGAAGATTCCGCGAGCAAGTGACGAGACAGAATCAAAGAAATGGCCTCTCCATGTGCGAGAGTATGTGACACGTATAGTTTGGAAATGCAGAATAGTATTCAAGACCAGGACTGAATTCGCTGAGAGGCGATACACTAGCAGCTCCCTCTGATGACATCTCTGGTCTGGAAGAGGGGGTATGAACCGTCAAATCAGATATGCATCTACGTATTCGGCCTCCAGACTTCCGTCTCAGTGGAGTCTGGATGTTCGAGTACTGTCAACACTGCCCTTACCGACTCAGTAGCAGTAGGTATCCTTTGTAGCGCTGGCATCAAATCTCGCTCCCTCACCGTCACTGTTGTCGTCCTCGCTTCTCGCACCACCAGCACGATTTCTCCAGAATTGCGATAATCAGTCTCGCAGCTGATGAGAGGCTGTGTTGTTCCTTCCTCGACAGGGCCACTGGTCTGTCCAGGGCTGAGCAATCTTGATGGGCCGTTCGAATCAGGGTTGTTAACAGAAGTGCTGACTGGTTGGATGTCCACGGAAGGCAGGAGGTGCATGCCTGGTCTCAAGGGTACCAGCACGAGAGAGATTTTGGTCTCTTCTTCATCGGGCTTATGGTTGAAACGTGAGCGCTTGGGTCCAGCCACGAGCCATGGACCGTCCACAGGAGCATCGATGGTGTATGAGAATGCAAGAGGTGTATCCGACGGTAGTTCTGCATTGGCCCAGCGTGTTGTGTGTTTGATGGAAAGAGTGGCTGGTAGCGGACGACCGATAATGACTGATCTGGTAGAGTCATCGTTATCAAGATGCAAACTGACGCTGTGCAGGACATCCACAGTTGGGACTTCGACCGATAGCGTGATCTTCCTTGACAGGGAAGCTGGCGCAGATTCGTCAAGAACGAGCTTCTGATTGTTNNCTGCATGGAAGATTAGCACAGATCGATTGTTTGCTGGACACGAGATGGTACTTACCGAGTGCCACTCCTGCAACCACTCGTCTAGACCTTGTCGCTTATTAGACGTGAGACTGGCGACAATCTTTCCCCAGCCCGTTGTCTCGTATGAAGGCACTTGGAACTCGTTGAGCAGCACAGCCTGTTCAAGCTGCTGAGCTGGTGCGTAAGACCTAGCCCTGTTCAACAAGGTAGGCACGAGCAGGCGTCGCAAAGCCGCAAAAGGGCTGTTCACTACTGCCGTTTCCAGCAAATTGCCAAGCTTCTCGAAGACGGCCTCATCTGAGCGTGTGTACTCAACCATTAGTGCCAATGCAGCTTCCTTCTTGCTTATTTTGCTCCCATCGGCTTCCTTTCTCGTAATTTTGTAGGTCAGGCTGGCTGGTTGTTTGTCGAACACAGTGATCGGCAGAGGACAAGGTAGAGCTCGTACTCCATATGTTTGCGAGTCCTCTATTTGCACCCTCGTAATTTTCAGTGGGATCGCGTTCGTCGTTCTAATACTAAACCGTGAGAACAGAGCCTGAGACTTGAAGATGTCGTTAACATCCACATCTAAGGGTAGCGCTGCCGAAATCGCCGAAGTGCGGAGGTATGAGAATGTTCCCTGACTGGTCTGATAACTCGCCTCCAGCTTAACAGTAAGCTCGTCAAGGCTGCGTTCTGTACTGTAAGGTACTCGAACTTTCACCTCAGCTCCTGCTTCTATAGCACCAAGTCTGAGCATACCAGCCTGCGATGTGTCTAGCTGGCCGTGGCCGCTCTCTATGATTGCAGCATCTGCAGTGTGTAGCCTCAGCCCAGCGGAGGCAGACTTCAGCCTCAGATCGAGACTTTTGGTCTTGTTGCGCCCTGTGAAAATCGTGAGCACGATGGACCGTATTTTGTCGATATGTATCTCGTTGGCCAGTGCTGCTCGAGCTTCCAGAGAATTGCCATGAGGGTAGACCAGTAGCGATGGCCCGCTCATGCTGGATCTTCTCTCGGATATGTTGGCGTTAGTGATGCCTAGCGGTGTCGTCTGTGGTTTTGGCTGAAAGTCGTGTGAGAAGTGTATTTTCCTGGACACTAGTACCAGTTTGTCGATCAGATAATGCCCATAGGTTGTGACGTTTGAATGAACTTGGAGTTCAGTAAAGCCCCGTTTCAATTCCAGAGGGCCATCACTCTGCAGAAGTATCTCCTGGCTATAGTCGCTTACTAGTACCAGTCGTAGTCTGACGCGATCGATTTTCAGGTCATCATCCAGAAGATGCTTGAAGCGAACATTCAACCCAAAGCCGTCCTGATCTGGATGCAGTATGATCTCTGCGCCGACGTCGATTCCAGCGAAAANATCAGACATCGAGGTGGTGAAGTTGTAAGGTAGTTTCTCTGAGAAGCTAACAAGCTCCCCAAGAATACCGCTCACATCAACTGTCTCTTCGTCTAGCCATGTAGAGGGACTGCGTACTCTGGGCAATGCTCTCGTCGTACGATGTGTAACAACCTTACCCAGCAGACTCAGCATCACTCTCATGTATTCATCCCGTCGGTGCAGATCTTTCAGACACTTTGCGTATATTCTCAACATCTCAGCATGGACATACGACCAACTTGTCTTGGAAAAGGTCGAAGATGAGCGCTGGAAATAGGTGGCTGCCTGGGCGACATCACCAAGTTGGCTGAGAAAAGGGTCAGTTGGGGTAGAGTTGTCAATGTACTTCATAAGACCTACTANTTTGAGTATGGCAAGATCACACAGAACAGAGTCTGCAGATTTGGTGTGGTTCGCTGTTGTGAAATGTGACGCTGCAAGCGTGCTCAGTTGCTGTCAAGGTATCAGCGATGTATCCATTGTAGTACAGAAGGACAACATTACTTCATAGGCAGCTCTGAAATCTTCCAGAGAGGCGAGCGCAGCCAGTAGGGGTGCATTCAGAAGCATTGTCGCAATCTTGGCGATATCTGCTGGTGCAGTTGATTCCTTTGACACTTCCCCGTCTGCTCCAACTTCTTCTTTGTCGTCAAGATCAATGTCAGCCAGGGCTTGCGTTGCTTTGATTGCAGCCCAGCCTGAGAGCCAGCCTTTCTGCTTTGCGAGAGCTTCGATGATTCTCCGCTGCATGAGGAAGAGCTGAGCTCGGCCAGAGGCAAGCACGGCGATGCCAGATCCATGCGTGGTCACACTATCTTGCTGAGGATTGGGGCTAGACTTGGAGTATCGTTCGTTCTCATAGATTGTCTGTGAAGTCAATTGTGACGAGGACGACGCACTGCGCTGTAGAGAGCTTGACCGTGTGGGATGAGTATTTGCTCCCTGAGAAAAGTTGAAGTGACCGCCTGCCTCTTTCTTAGAGTAGACACCCGGCGTCTTACTCTGCGGTAGCAATGACGACTTCTCACCAGATGAGGGAAAGTCTTTTGATGCAGTCTCACCAAGTATCTGTTCAAGCACAACATAGGTCCAGGAAGAAGCGATGGTTTCCACAAGAGATGAAAGATGAGAATTGGATTCAGNACCTACACAGCTATCAACACAAGAATCTATATGATGCACAAGGATGTGACCGTACCCTTCGGTAAGGCCGTTGCGAAGAGCACGAGCATTGGTAGCGGCAANAAGAGCCGCCCTCTTACAAACTTCAGCAGCGAAGGTCAAGTTGTCGTCTTTCGGGTTTTCCCTGGCACTGGAAGGTCTAGCCTGTTGAAGGTTGCCACTTCCAGCGCTCAGGCGAAGCAGGAGTGTTCTCTGCCTCGCAAAAATGTATAATCGAAAGTCAAAGAGAGATATGGTGCTCGAAACAATTTCACCACGATAGTCCTTGTTATTCAGGTCCAAGGGCTGGTTGGACAGTTCTCGAAACTGGGAAGTTAGTTTTTCGAGCTTGGAAGCGTCCGATGGCGCGTTGAGTATCTCCAGGAGAGAGTTTTTCTGAACACCAAGGTCACCAAGGAAAGTGCCTTGGGCAGCACCAGGTTCGTTATCACGTAGAGCAGATTCGAGCCCTGCCGAAAGCTCATCATATATTGCCAAAGCGTCTTCGACCAAGCCAACACTCTCAAAACCACGAGCTAGACCTTCTTTCAAGGTGAAGAAAGTGCAAAAGTTCCAGCCAGGCAGAGCACGTTGGGAGTCTTTCTCGCGGATATCATCCTCGTACTGTAGTACGCGCAGATCAAAAGACATGAGCATCAAAGTCTTGAACTTTGCAATGAGGTCCTGCCAGGCATTGTCCTGTTCTTGCGGGCTCTCGATGTAAGGTTGGGTGACAGGCGTCTGGGGTAGAAGCTGTGNGGGAACATCTCTCTTCTGCAGCCTGATCTGGGCGATGCGCTCTGGACCAGACTTGTTCGAAGCGGTGAAATCGGCGCGTATCTTGTCCAGTACAGTCCTTGAGCTCTTGCCGGGCCATTTGGTTGTGCTTGAGGGCCTCTCGACCAACTCGTCGTTGGATGCAGCGGTCCAGCGAGGTTCGGAAGCGGCGATGGTGTCAGGAATGACTACGTGTAGGACAAGCCATTCGGCAGCATCGTGGTCCTCTGATCGATTCACGGCGGAGGAACTCTGAGGAGGTGGAGCAACTTCGTTGAGCCAGTCGCGGAGGAGCTGGCGTGATGAAGCTTTGTATGTGTCCTTGTCGTCGCATCGCAAGAGGAAGATCCTGAGGTAGGGAGTCTGGCGTAGGCCTGGAATCTGGTGTCGTCTTTCTTTGGCAACTGAAGGAGCACCAGATCTGGAACCGTAGGAGTCTACACGCTGCAGCTTGTCGCTTTCTGAGGCTTCAGTCTGGGCATCGGGGACGAACTCGACATGGAGGGCGCCGATAGAGCGCAAAGGTCTTGNAGGAGACTTCCAGTTCAGGTTGCGCAAAGGTAGTCTGGATGCCAGGTCACGCGAGATCAATGGGAATATACCAGAGGGATCATGGTACTCGACTGGACAAATAGTCAGAGCAGAAGGTTGAGGAAGGGGCTATGCGACACACCGGTGACCTTGGAACTCATGGTAGACTCCATAGCTCGATGCGACCAAGGTTAACGAGCGATTGCAGTATACTACAGAAAAAAGCAGGCGTCCAGGTGACCAAACATAATAGAGAATTAGCGCATTGTTCCTGTGTAGAAGTCGGTCAGGTAGGCAAGGGACGGGAAGCAATTGACAAGAAAGTGAGTGTTTGATTACTACAACGTGCCATTGTTTGAGGGCGTGGATAGGGAGGTGGCAGCTTGGAGGGACGGCGACTTGTGGCCGGGCGGGCCGAGCGTTTTGACACGCCTTCTCTGCTGGTCAGCAGCGGAAGCCGAAGCAAGTTGGGAAAGCGACGACGGCGAACTGCTAGAAGGTCGTTCATCCTAACACACACCACAACTCACAATGCAGCCGTCGCAGATCAGAGCCGTACGCACACTCGACTCCAACAACCATGCGCCCATGCTGACGACCTGACAGGCCGGTTTCGGCACCAAGTTCGAGGGCCACCACGGCATGCAGCCCTGGGTCAGCCTTCCCAACTACAAGGCCTACCAGAGCAAATACGGCNNCCCAAGTGAGCCCGAACGCCCGTCTACCGCTTTCTCGCATCGCCATACTGATCCGCCCGACTCCAGCTACAAGATTGGCACCAACTTCCACGGCATCGACCTCCACCGCGCCAGAATCTTGTACGTCAACCGCCTCTCTAAGCACTCCTGCATCAACAATTCCTCGCATATATCCCCGAACACGCATCGCAAGCTCTCGAATCGAACGCTCTCATTCTCTCTTCATACGGTTTGCTAACATAGCCCCTTATAGNNCGGTACCACCGCTGCCGGCTTCGGTGCCGCCGCCGGTCTCTTCGCCCTCTTCTTCTTCGCCGACATCCCCCGTGTGCGAAAGGACATCATGCAGAAGGTCCCCTTCATTGGCAGCCACTTCATCAAGGAGATTGCTCCCGAGGACAATCCCTTCTAAATACTCGGCCACTGCGGTGATGCTTTCTGGAGTTGGCTGCTGTGTACATTAAATACAATCGGGTTGCAGCATAAATTGCATGTTTTCTAGACCTCGTGTCCTATTCTCAAAAAAGCTACCATCATCATCTTGGGATGCATTTATCATTACGCCTCTGTTGCGCCGACGCGATGCGCCTAATACATAGAAATCAACATGACGTAAGTCTAGTTGGCCTCGAGTCTGGACACGACCGAGGCCATCTCGTCGTCGCCGTATATCCTGAAGCCCTTGTCCTTGGTGACGCTGGCCAGCTGCACGTTCTTTGAGTCCAGCTTCTCCTCCATGACCTGCTTCAGCGTTTTGAGCACCAGCACCTCGGCCTCTGCCAGTGTCAATGACTTGTGGAACTCGTTCTGTAGCTCGGCCTGTGCACCCTCTGAACCTGATCCAATGGCCTTTGCGTCGTAGCGGTAGAAAGTGCCCGAGGGCTCGGCGTGGTNACCTGAATTTGTCAGATTCTATGTTTACTGGGACGAGAAATGAAGAGCTTACAGTGATGGGCCATTCTCGTCAAAGCCGGCAATGAGCAGGGCGACACCGAAAGGTCTGCTCATGATACTCTCCTCACCCTCGGCACCCTCGCCGAATCTCAGGGCCAGGTCGCAGATGGCCTGGGTGCAGCTCTCGACGGACAGAGGTTCGGCGTAGTTGAAGGCGTGGCTTTGGCTTGTGATTCTGGCGTGCTCGATCATGCTGCGGGCGTCGGCTTGCAGACCAGACATGGCGGCACCGATGTGTCTGTCAATCTCGACAATCTTCTCGACGGAGCTGGTTTCGAGCAGCGTGGAAGTGACGCGCTTCTCGACACCAAGGATGACACCTTCGGAGGTTGCGACNNCTGTGCGTGGGTCAGAGACTGAGGATGCGATCGGATATGTAGCGGTAGGACGTACACCGATGGCAGTGGAGCCGAGCTTGATGGCCTCGAGCGAGTATTCTACTTGGAAGAGACGGCCTTCGGGCGAGAAGGTGCTAGAGTGGTATGAGTATGTTGTGCGGAGGCGTAGCGGGGTAATATGACATACTTGATGCCGCGATCTGAGCAAACATGTTAGCAGACTGGCCAGAGAGAGGATGGTAGTGTTGCTCACCATATTCGGAGCGAGCAATGAACATGGTTGCGGGAGTTCGAGTGGTGGCGGCGTGTGTGAGTGTTTATTGAGATGGGCAGCGGGCCTGGCTACTGTGTTGGCTTGTCGGGAAGGAGGACGATGAGATGAGAGGAAGTGGAAGGGCGAGAGAGTTGGTTGACAGACGGCGAGCTGATTGTCTTGGTCGGCGGTGATGTCGATGCGCCGCTGGAGATTGAAGCTTGGACGCTTTCTTGTCCGTGTTTCCACAACGCGTCCGCCGGCAGACAAAGCAACGCGCTTGCAGTCCGACCTTATTGAGCTTGCAGCCATGCGAGCATCGAGCAATGTCAGCTGCCGACAGAAGAACCTCGGCCTCGCACCGTCAGAGAGTCCCTCGGACTACCGCTCAACCTGACTCCTACTCGCAAAGAAGCGCCCACGTCCGTGTTGAGTCGCATCAACATGAGTCTCGCTCTGCTACCGTCACCCGTGTCCGGAGCGTCCACAAACCTGCTGTCCACTCATCTCAGCCCTCGAGGTCGAGACAATCCGACTCTGTCCCGACCAATGTCGACCCTGCTCCTGCCTGGAACCCTAAGGCTTCCCTGATACCTCATACCTCAGCCCCGTTGGCATCTCGCGTCTCCGTCCCACCTCTAGCCGCTCATGCGCCCTCTGCTCTTCAACCCGATCCCCTGTCAAGCATGACTCTCGATGCTCAAGAGACTGCCGTCATCCAGGACCTTCTATTCGTCTTTATGGGCTTCGAGGGCCAGTATGTCCGCTACACCGATGCCTACCAGCCCCAAGAGGAAAAGAGTCGTCTTGCTGGTCCTCAGTTTCGAGTTTTGCCTGGCCTAGACCCAAGCTTGAGAGATCTGACCATCTCCATGCTGAGAATGGCCACACACTATGCCGCTGTCGAGGCCTTTGTCGAGGTTCAAAGCAGAGAGGAATTTGGCGCCGTCAACCATGCTCTTTGCGCCGCCATGAGGAAGCTGCTAAAAGACTATCTGATTCTCATCGCTCAACTCGAACACCAGATGCTGACTAACCAATCCTTTACTCTCCACGTCCTGAACCTCCACACCAAACCCACCAGCCACATGATGTTCCAATTGTACAGTCTGGCTCACGAAATCTTGAAGGAGAACTCCATGCTCGAAGACGACGATGATGACCTAGACGAATCCGACGACTTCGAAAACATCCTGGAATCTTTGCGAGAGGGGAGAGATGCTGGCAATGTCGGGAGAAAAGTGTGCAAGGGAGGCAGCGTGTTGCGCCTTATCACCAAACGATTGGCCACCATGTCTGGCGATCCTGCAGCTCGGACTTTACTTACCACTCTGTTGCGCGAGTCCTCAAGACCCTACATGGCCATGCTGAACGAATGGCTTCACCACGGCAACGTCCGAGACCCACATTCCGAGTTTCTCATCAAAGAGCAGAAGAGCATTCGTCGAGAAGGACTGGAGCAAGACTACACCGACGAATACTGGGAGAAGCGCTATACCATCCGACACGAAGACGTACCNCCACAACTTGAATCTGTCAAGGACAAAGTGCTGCTGGCCGGCAAATATTTGAACGTCGTCCGAGAGTGTGGTGGTGTAGACGTATCGAGAGATATGGATGATCAAGTCCCTCACACTTTCGACGATGTCCGGTTTCTGGACAACGCCAATTCTGCCTATGCCTTTGCCAACTCTTCATTACTCACCCTCTTACTCACCACACATGCTCTNCCTGCACGCCTTCGCAGTTTGAAGCACTATTTCTTCCTGGATCGATCTGATTTCTTCTCTTACTTCCTCGAACTCGGTCACTCAGAGCTTAAGAAGCCTGCTAAGTCTGTTAACATCGGAAAGCTGCAATCACTTCTTGATATCGTGTTGCGACAACCTGGAAGTGTCGCCGCCGAGGATCCATTTAAAGAGGATGTCAAGGTTGTCATGAACGAAGTTGGTCTGACCGGATGGTTGATGCAGGTCGTCAACGTCAAGGGTCTGGACGCAGATGGTGGAAGCATCACATCCTACACGCCAGCGGCTAGCGTCATTGGAGACGACAAAGACATTAGCGGTTTCGATGCGCTTACCTTTGACTATGCAGTTCCCTTCCCTCTCTCGCTGGTTGTCTCGAGGGTGACATTGACCAGATACCAGCTACTCTTCCGTTACATTCTTTCATTACGACATCTTGAACAGTTGTTAGTGAGCTCATGGGTTGACCACTCAAAAGTCACAAGCTGGCGCCACAAAAGCTCTGACCGGCGAATCGAGGACTGGAAACGTAGAGCGTGGTGTCTGAGGAGCCGTATGCTTTGTTTTGTACAGCAGCTGTTGTACTTCTGCACGAACGAAGTTATAGAACCCAACTGGACCGCGTTCATGACTCGACTGAGTGAAGCAGAAGCACCGGAAAGTGTTGCCGAAGGCGGAAAGGTCAAGCGTACTGTGGATGAGTTGATGCAAGATCACGTCGACTTTCTGGCCACATGTCTCAAGGAGTGCATGCTGACGAATTCCAAGCTCCTCAGGGTACGTTACGAACAATCTCAATCTTGTTGTCAGTACGATAGCTAACCTGCAAGCAGNATCAACTCCAAAGTCATGGCTACCTGCACAATGTTCGCCAACTACACTCAGTCCTTGTCACGAAACCTCGCCGTGAGCGATCCGGATCTCGCTAAAACCGAGGCTGGCAAAACGGAGCACGATCCACACAGGCTAGAGAAGCTCGACGACAACCTCAAGCGCTTCGAAGACAACTTCACCAGACATTTGAAGATTCTACTGGACGCACTCAACTATCTTGCTGCTACGGAGACGGTGGTGTTCTTGGGACTGTGTGCCAGACTCAGCATGGCCAATGAGAACATTTCCGGTCCCATATCCTCAGTACCTTATGGATGAATGAAAAGATAAATGTATGTCATTTGGGTATCATGCTGTAAAAACAAGCGCCTTGAGGGGCAAAAGAAAAGCTAAGAAGAGACGCTCTCCGGCTCCATGCTGTCAACAGCCTCACGTCTCTAGCGCCTTCTGGGATCTCTGCTCGCATCGATGTTGGAAGTGGTCGGGTAGGGGACTGTCTGTGCTGCAGAAGGTGCAGCTAAAGGTGCAGGCAGAGGAGCATTCGTCATAGGCGCAGTCGGTGCCACAGCGGTCCTCTGCACACCCTCCATAGCCACAACTGGAGCAGCCTTCATCGACGCAACGGGGGCCGGGCCAGCACTCTTCCTGCGCTCTGCTCCAGCCGTAGTACCAGACTTGTCGTACTTCTTCAAGGTGTCATTTAGGAACTGTCTGGACTCCTTTGCGCGCGCATTGTACTCTGTAACTCTGCGAATCGAGTCCAGGGCTGTGAGCACCTCGGCAGTCGTCTGTCCCGAGATCTCTGGGCGTGTGTCGTTTGCCCGTATGGCATCTGGTTCGAATGCTGCGTTGAACATTCTGTTTCTGCACAACGGAAAGTAGATTTAGCACTTTGCAGACAGGAACAGAAAATCGGAACAATCGAGATGTCGTATTTGATACATTGTATGTATTGATTGGAATGTGATTATATCTTACCTCACTTGACTGTCGAGCGAGTCGGAGTTTGCAATCATTTGCTTGAGACGCGGTTCAATGCCATCAAGGCGGGNGGTGCCGGGGTTGAAGTTTGTGATGGGAAGCATGACTGCTCTTGCCATGATCTGGTTGTTGAGATCGTTAGTTTCTTGCGTCTCTGTAATTTCCATCCCGTTATTGAATGTTAGTGAGACTTTACTGTGTCATTGTGTTTCTTTGATGGCGCGGCCATGATTTGGCTTTTTGGTGTTGTCGGTTCCGCTTCTCCAACGGCTGCCTCCACAGAGTGCGCCCAGGGTTCAGCGGCAGGCGAGATGGAGAGGTGCGATCAAAGTCATCGGCACTTTATGAGGTTATGATGGATAGTCGTCTTTCGAACAGCATCTGAGAAAGTGATGGCAAAGGAAGCGCATAGATGTGGTCAAATGGATGAAACCAGAAACATCGATTGAGCACGTGACCTTAATATCAGATATCGAATATCCATATGATGCCACAACGACAACAAAATAGAAAATAGGAAAAAGATGCTCGTTTATGAGCGAATGTGTACTCCCAGCCGAGAGACGTGCATCAGATGTTCACAAGAGATGTGTTGGCTGGGTGTGGTTTGAATGTGCCTGTGGCAGTGATACTGAACTACTGATTACGCCTTTCCTTAGCATATCCCTGGGTACTGTTCAAACCCCATGCCATCCCTATAATCCTATGAGGTACTCCTTTAGCTTGTCCCAGTGAACATCCAAACACCTGACCCTTTCCTCGTTCTTGGGATTGAGTAGAACTCCATCTACGAAGACGATCCAGCTACGGAAATGACTTGGTCATCCTCGACGATGGCCTGGTACTTCTCGCCGAGAGCCTTGACGCTGTTGACGACCTTGGTGGGCGCAGTGGCAGCAAAGCCCTTGATGAGGCTCTTATACTCATGGGTGATGATGCCGCNCCTACTGTTTATGAGTTTTATGTACTTGAAACATTGGAGAATATAGCAACTACTTACAGCTTCCTTGATGACAGCCATTGCATGTTCGATCACAGAGTCGGGAGTATCCTTGGGGTAGCTGACGATGATCTGCTTGTTCTCGGTGGCAGCGTAGGTCAAGGCCATGAGGAACGCGATC
Organism: Aureobasidium vineae; assembly: GCA_903819635.1. Taxonomy (NCBI): domain Eukaryota; kingdom Fungi; phylum Ascomycota; class Dothideomycetes; order Dothideales; family Saccotheciaceae; genus Aureobasidium; species Aureobasidium vineae. The sequence goes on from CAIJEN010000014.1 coordinate 1,346,390, forward strand.
AGGAGGAGATGAATGGTGAACTTCATGTTGGTTAATTGATCGTATTTGGTATGGTTCTTAGTATTATTTTTGGTAGTGGCAGGATTCAAGTTGGTCGATCGGGATGGCAGGGCTGGCGGGGGACTTTATGTACAATGCAGTTGCCTAGGTATGCTGTCATCGGCGTCGCCAAGGCGATGTGAGAGTTTCGGTTTTTGCCAAGACGCGAACGAAGCCAGACGGTGCTCTTTGAACCGCGTGCGACAATGAACAACGACGGACGTCTCGAAACCACCACCTTCACTTGCGACCATCTTCTTCACCGCTCTCCCTCCTTCTCGACTTGCGACCTCTCCTACAGCGACTACCGACTGATACCAAATACACGCGCTCGCTCGACCGACGTGCTTTTCGACAGTCATCACTAACCTCTGTGATACACCACCTGTGATTCAACGCCTGTCCGCAAAGAGAAACGCAGAGCACAACCATAAAGAGCAAGAACAAAGAAAGCCACCCTATCACTTGCTGCTGCAGATTGTGAGCACGAGCAGAAAAACAAGGCTTTGGGGTGATAGTGGAGGATTCTTCACAGCGTCTTCGCAGAAGAGCAGGAGCCGGCCCTTCACGCATCTATTGAAAGCACTGGGCTGCTTATTGTGGGCGGGAGGAGACAATAGCTAGTATTGATCCATCACACTCTTCTGATTTCACGCCTTTTGGTGAAGCAAGTGTTCGCTTGCTGCTTGCCATCTACTCACCTCTTGTGGTTGTTCAATCCGACCGAAGGGCTCTGCATCTTCTTCTTGTCTACGGACCGGATAGCGCGTTGACTGTCTCTTTCTTGAGCCACTTTCGAAGGAAGCTATCCGTGACTCGTAGTCTTCTCTTTCTCTTCTCTTTTCTATTACTGCAAATAATACCTTGCCTTGAAGAATCATGTCTGCCGACCAAATTTCCGACGAGGTCGCTCTGGACTTCCAGGAATCTCTGCAAGATCTTCAGAACAACAACAGATATGAGATTAGCAACCTGACCATCATCGCCAAGGAGAACACCGAACACGCCCAGGCCATAGCTATGGTTTTGGAAAAGCACATCAAGACGGTAAGACTCAAAGAAAATAAAACAAGATATGGTCTTTTCTTTGTTTCTATGACAGAGCCTACGATCATGGGAGAGTTCGTGACTGACCCGACTGCANNGACTGCCCCTGGACGCAAGCTGCCTGCGCTTTATGTACTGGACTCGATTGTGAAGAACGTTGGCACTCCATACACAGTCTACCTTGGAAGAAACCTATTCTCAACCTTCATGGACTCGTACACTCTTGTAGATAGCCAGACAAGAAAAAGCATGGAAGCCATGTTGAAGACCTGGAAGGAACCGGTGCCTGGCTCTATGGATCCAAGGCCAGTTTTCCCTGCAGAAGTCACGCGCACTATTGAGAATGCGCTCATCAAGGCAAGAACGGCCGCAGTGCAACTGCAAACCAGGAACCGCACTCCTCTCAATATGCCAGGAAGACCCATGTCGACAAATTATAGAAACACACCTACCCCACCACACAACGCCAGCCAGTTCCAGCCGCCTCCACAAGATTCGTACCAGAATGGATACCGCAGCCAACAGGTATCTATCATCACAATATTATCATCATCCAACACGACTAACATGCTCAAGCCAACGCCCCAACAATTCCTGCCAAATCAGCTGCCTCCTGAGATTGCGCGTTCACTATCAGCTGTACTCAATCCTCAGGATGACCTCAACAAGCTGAAGGCCGACATCCATGGCTTGATCGCAGGCTTCCAGACCGAGTTTGCGCGCAACCCGTACGATTCGCAGGTGCAGACCAAGCTCAAGGCTCTCCTGGACCTCCAAGCCGTCGTGCAAACCCAGCAACTGAACGCCGATGCCATCAGCATGATCAAGAAGCAGGTGTCACAGTTGCAAGCAGTGCAATCACAGCCCAACCATCCTCCTTCCGCCGCACCTCAACAATCGCAGTGGCAGGCTCCTACTCCTGTCAATCTTCCTTTCCAACCTCCGCCACCTATTCCTCAGGGCTTTGCACCTACTCCTTCAGCACAGCCACCCGTCGCCCCTCCCGCATTCGCTCCAGGTATTCTTGAGCAACTGTTGGCATCTACTGCGAATGGACAAAAGCCAAGCACGCCAGTCGTCCAGGCTGCCTTGAAGTCGATGCCTCCACCACCCCCTGCTACACAATCACCTCGTCCAGCCGCCGCACTCCCCGCTGGACCCGTCGGCAACCCTCTTCTCGATGCTCTCCGTGCTGCAAACATNCTTACCTGCTTCGGCCAGTGCTACTCCTGTGTCTGCATCAGGTCCTCCCCTGCTCCACCAACGGCCCCTGCCCCTGCGCTGTCGATCCTCCAACAACTCCAAGGCCTTGCACCAAAGTTGAGCAGTACACCTATGCCGCCTCCGGGTACGCCTGCCAAAGTCCGCATTCCCATGAACGCCGCGGCCTTGAAGAGGTATGTATATCTATATGTTGCCACTCTGAACCATCGAACTAACTTCCCTCCCAGCTTCCGTCCAGAAGTCGTACGCACCCTCTACGACGCACAACCCAACCAATGCACAACCTGCGGTCGTCGCTTCTTGTCCACCGACGAAGGACGTGCTCAGAAGGCTCGCCACCTCGACTGGCACTTCCGCAGCAACCAGCGTATTGCTGACGCAGCTCTTGCTGCCGGCCTCACTCGCAGCTGGTACATTGATGAAATGGAATGGATCCGCCTGCGTGAAGTGGACGCCTCGTCAGCCGCCGTCGACACAAACTCGACCGCCGCAACTACTTCCAAGCCCGTCAGTGTGCGTGAGAGATATATTCCTGCACCCACCGGAGCTGCAGCAAACGCCGCTTGCCCAATCTGTCAAGAGAAGTTCGAGCCAGAGTGGCACGAAGATGCACAGGAGTGGGTTTGGATGGACGCCGTCAAGGTTGGAGGTCGCGTGTTCCATGCTTCGTGTCATGACGAGGTTAAAAGAGCTAGTGGAGGCGACAGAGGTAGAAGCACTACTCCTGACGCTGGTGTGCTTGGAAAACGAAAGGCCGAGGCCGATTTGGCCAACCTGAGGAACAAGCTGAAGAGGGAGGTTGCTGCTTAAGCTATGCAAATTATATAGACTATGTTGCTCGTAATGCAGCTGAAGCATATGCACACAATCACCTTCGACATTGCCATAATCGTTCTTCTATCTTCTGTTCCTTGTATTGTGTCGATGACGGTATGCTAAGTTAATGTGCAGCGAGGGCAAAAAGATGAATGCAGCGAGTGAGATTCGAACTCACGCCTTTACAACGCCGATGACGGGATGATTGCGGTTAACAACCATCATCCGGGCACACGATGCTCCTAGTCACCTTCATGCTTGTGTTTGCAAGACATATCTGTGTAACGTCTTGACCACTAGACCATCGCTGCTATTGTTGAAAAATACAGAACTTGCGACGCTTATGTAGGTTGTATGTCTGGACAAAGCGGAAGGAAGGGGCGTGGGAGGGAGCTGCACTGACGTGAAAGAGCATCCCTCCAAAATGCGAGGTGTTTCTGAAGATGGAAAAAGAGGTTTTCAAGTGGTGCTTTTAGTGGGAGTGAAGATGGAAGATGGTATGGGGCAACGACAAGACCATCGGTCTCAGGAAGTGAGGATTACTCTCCCACTTGACTGTCGTAGTGTCAACCATGCTATAGAAATGCAGGATCTTTTGTTTCGTTCGAAGTGTCAAGGAGATGCGACAACAATCGATGCCAGGGTTGCACCAGCAACTATATCACTAAGCACTTTTTGCCCTTGACTCATCTCCTGATGGGTTTTATGTCTCTGTACTCTCACAAATAGGTCGTACAGTATCATATAGCATGCACTGATAGCGAGATGTGCTTGAACCTCGTTGTTGTGGAGATTCAGGTCGATACGTCTTTGAAGCTGCACTCGAATGAAGCTGTGCGATGAATTCATATGTCTAAACTAGCATCTGCAGCCTTCAACAGTATTCAACACATTTATAAAGATCCATAAGATTGCCGAAAGGCGTTATATTCGATTCCTATATCGTAATCGGAAACAGTTGATATCCTCACACTCCACCTCTCATCAAACCCCTAAATCTTGCGAGCCACAGCACGAAGCCTAACATAGTTGAGGAATTGACTCCCATCTTCCTCTCTCGTCACCACAGTCTCCAAAATATCACAGACTTGCCTGACGATGTCTGCTCGCTTGCTCTCCTCAACCACATTCAACATCTCCGCACCCATCAACTTGACCCACCCTTCCAAGCCACCAGACCCATCAGCAGATTTGGCAGTACACTTTGTAGGTCTATACTCCAATTCACACTTCTCAACCTCAAAGCCAGACTTTTGTAATTGTTGCGTCATCCACACGTCGCTGGGGAAGAACCATGGACAAGCTTCTCTAGCAGTAGAAAGAGCGATACCATTGGCGACAAGAACGGAAAGAATGGTGGCGTGAACAGCTTCCACGTTGCCTTTTCCTCCCATCTCGAACACAAACACACCACCTGGTTTGAGGGCTGAATGAATGTCCTTGAACACTGCATCTCTGGTGCTCGGCTCGCGTAAAATCCAGTGCAATGCGGCATTGCTAAAGACCTTGTCCCAGCTGCCGTCTACCGCTTCAGCATACTGGGCAATATGACGACAATCTTGGAGTTTGAAGGTGCAGTTTTGGCTCGAGTGTTTCTCTTGCGCGGTTTGGATGAAGGAAGCTGATGCATCGAGACCGAATATCTGGCCTTGAGGTAAAGAGGCGGCGATTTGGGCAGTCAAGGNGCCATCGCCGCAGCCAATGTCGAGGATCTTGTCGGTTGGCTTTGGCGAGAGATAGGAGAGGACGGTAGTTGTGAGCTTTGGGACGAAGCCTGCAGCTTTTGAGTAGACCTGTATATGTCAAAAGTTAAACACCGGTTATGGTCCTTGCACTTGGAAAACGATACTAGGCATCATGTGCCTATCTTGTTTTCTGTCGTCCGTCCCCCATGTACACATTGGAACATGGACATATATAGATCAACATACCTCAGAGGACCATTTATCATTAGACTGACTCATGTTNNGTGATGTTTGTATGAGGATGATGGATTACAGAATGAATGAGTTGGGATGTCTATAGTGATATACCAACCACATGGATGTAGATGCGGAGGTGAGCATGTGTTGCGACATCGGGCNAGTAACTCCGCAATCGGCATTCACCTATCAACCACTCAGATTGCCGTTCAGACGAACGCAACCAGTCGCTCAGTAATGAGCCGAGTCACTATTGACCAAATTCTTCCGTTTCATCAACTTACCAAGAGGCACATCGTCCTCATCGTAAAACTCGACGTCTTCGTCAACGCCAAAGTCGTCCAATCTCTCACCCTCCGAGTTTCGCCAGCCTTCTTCACCTTCTCCTGGCTTTGGTTGCCATTCATATGCCTCTCGCTCTTGTTCTTCACCGTCTGATTCATAGTCAGTGCCATAAGCATAGTCTTCATCGTGATGTCTGTGGTTGTTGTTCTTGTCATGCCGCACATGGAAGGGCTGCCTGCGTCGAAGCTCGGAATTATCTGCGATGGGGGAAGGACGCATGCGGTCAGCTTGCTGCCTCTTGTATACCTCGTCCGGATCCATGGAATGAGTGAAAGCGTTTTCTGGATCGAAAGCTCTTTCTGCAGGTGCCATACGGAACATTCGATCCGGGTCTGGTGGCGGCCATGTAGTACCAGGAGNCTGCGTCGTATCAGCCGTGAACCAAACACGTGTCAGCATACACATACATTCCAGACCGTTGTCTTCGAATTCGAGTCCACTCTCGACAGAAGGGGTGAAGGAAAATGGCCAGAACCAGGCAAGAGGATTCCAGCTACCCATGCCTTGAGCGATATTCGAGAAGATTCCAATGTCCCATGGATACTCCTGCCTGGTGATGCGTATCTTCGCTCCATTAGGGCCTTCGAGGACTCCGCCAAGGTATCTTGCACGGCGAAGCAATGTCTCGTGTCTCTCAATTTCCCAACCCTCGATAGTAGTTGTGTTTGCGCCTAGGCACCATAGTGTGCGAGCAAGCAAGATAAACAGTGCAAACACAACCACCGAGTTCAAGGCAGTGATGAGGAAAAGACTAAACAACAAAGTCGGACTTGGGCCAAAATACTAGACAATAATGAGTCGACGCCAGACGTTGCAGTAGAGATTCACGTACACNNTCGGTAGATCTCTCTGCGTCCACAAGTGGTACATCCGAGACCATAGGATACATCCAAGATGCGACATGCCAGCAACAGCATAGAACAAGAAGCGAACAAAGTGCGGAAAGGTAGTGTGCGAAACGCAATTGGCTGTCCAGGGGCTAAAGGGTGAGAATGATGCTGGCATAGAGACAAGGATGAGACCTACCAGTGGTGANNTCCATCTTGGGGATGCACCTTGTATTGTCAGATTTGAGATCAGATATGTTAGATTTCAAGAAGCGACAAACCTCTCACATGTCTTGCAGTGATGAGCCCGTGGTGGTTTGTAAGCCTGGCATTTACGGCACCATCTTTGGCGTTGAGTGTCCTTCTCTTTGACCGTTTGGCTCTGCTTGGGCACCCATTCTTTCGAAATTCTACCCGGATCCGTAAAACATGCCTTGTAATAGCAAAAGAGGATCACCAAGGCATATACATGGAGTATGATGGATTGCTGTTTGGTCAGGGGTTGGGGCCCGAGGTGTCGAAGCAACCACAGCGACGGATATGCTATGATGCAGATGAGAAATACGACTGCAGGTATTGCACACTGCTGTATGGTGAATGGCATGCCGAGTGGTCGCTCTCGCAACAAGACTTGTCGATGCGAGGAGCCTTATCGAAGAAAGTCAAGACGCAGTGATCGGAGCGATTGATTACGCGGCCCCAGCCTCTCCCGCACGCGCCCAGGGAGACAACAGAAAAAGGAAGTTGCTGCATTTGATTAAAGGTTACCTACCCAGCAACAAGTGCTGTGGATATTCGGATTTGAGAAAGAATAACGATATGCAGCTGTACAACAAAGCCATTTTACCCGAATCTGACCCTTGCGGTGGTTGCGTGCCAGGGAAAGGTATCTATTCCGTCATCCCCTCCCAGCAGTTCTAGAACATGTTCGGCCGATCAAGTGGGACGGACGGTCGGTCAAAGCGTCAAGCCTCCAGGAACTGTTGTATGCGAGAAAGGATTGCCTTTTCGCAGTGGTTTTCTGCGCTCGAGGTTCTTGAAGGCGCCTCTTTGAATGAAACATAAACAAGCGCAGACGCAGGATTATATACCTAGATTGGCACGACAGCAGAGTGGACTGCAAAGCATTGTCTGTTGCATTCCTGAGCTGTACAAGGTTTCGGAACGTCAGCAGTCGGGAGTATTGAAGCTAGATAGCGGCGCACGTCTAACGTACCTATCGTTCAGCACTGAGGTTTGACAGCCACTTAGCCGGCGACTCCCGCGCTCGACAGTTCGCATTTTCAGCACGCATACCATTGTCTAATACACGTCCGGACTCTGTACCGCCCCCGCCCATCATCGACTCGTTCGGTCGTCAGGCAATGCGCGCGCCATAGCGTCGCAACCACCTCGAACAAGATGGCTTCAGACGCACCACGACACGCAAGACAGCCGTCTCCCTCGCCCAGACAGAGGACCAACATGAGGTTGGACGACCTGTCGGCTGCCAGCGCCGGTGGCTACTTCGACCTCTCTAATGCCTGCGACGAGGGCTACCGAGACCACTCGCCCTCATCGCCCCTGTCCATCAGAATCCCCTCGGGCCCCAGCATGACCGATACCGCCTTTACCGCCCTGCAGTACCTCCCCATGCCCGTCTTGGTCCTCTCGAGCGAAAAGACGGTTGTGCTTGCCAACGAGGCTCTGGGCAGACTGCTCGGAATAGACTTGCAGCAGCAGACTGTACCAGAACATGCTGGAGCCAACGAGCAAGAGGATTTCAGAAGTGCCAGCGACGTCTTGGGTGGTGTGCCCATGGACAGCCTTGGAATGGATCTTCTGCAGAACGCGAACCCTGTGTGGATGCGCTGGGTGGATTTTCTCAACTCTATCAAACAAGATGCCATTGATGCCAGCGCCCAGTCAGAAGCCAAGTCTGACGGCGGTGACATTACACCCACTGCCGAGACGTACGATAATGCCGCTCTGCAATCGAGTCCCGTACCTCTGACGCGCGCAAACCTCGCTCGCACCACTGTGCACGACGCTGCTGTGGATGTTGTCTTTTCCACCAATCGCAATCCCGTCACAGGTCTTCCGCGAACCAAGGAGGTCAACCACGATGTCTCTGGTCACATTCAGGCCACTGTCATCATCACGGTCTGGTCTGTTGACGATGTAGATTATTATACCTTGGTCTTCACCTCTGCAGCCGAAACACAATCTTCTTCCTCTCGCTCGAGCCATCGTACTGTTGCGAGAACCCAAACCACCTTCTCCTCTGGACTAGGTTCTGGATCAAGCTCTAGTTCGAGCGGCCGCCGCACTCAACACCAACATCGCACAAGTCTCTCTGGCAGTCCCTCTGTCTTTGCTCCCTCGGCTTTGCCCAGTGGACCTCCTTCTCTTACCACATCTGCTGCTGCGCCTTCGCTATTCTCAAAATCTAACCGTCTGAAAGATGCTCTATTGAACTCACTGAGTGACCCAGCCTTTGCCATGTGGAAAGATGAGTCCTTTGGTATTCCCAATAAAGCTGCCATAAGAATGGTCTACCCGGACAGCGATGAAGCAGTCACTGGAGTCCGGGACCAACGCGATTTTCTCTCAAGTTATGTTCTGTGGAAGGAAGATTTCTCCGAATTGCTACCTATGAGCGAGTTCCCTATCATGCATCTCATGACGACAGAAAAGCGATTCTCCAACAGACGTGTCGGCATGCATCACCCTAAAACCGGCGCAAGAATAATCTACGACGTCGACGGCGAAACCATTACTGATAACAAGACTGGCGAATTCCTCGGTGGTCTTGTCATCTTCCACAATGTCACTGAATATGCCAATATCATTACCGCCCAGAAGGTCCAGAACGAACGTCAGTTCGAGGATATAACCAATATGATCCCACAAATGATCTGGACAACCACTCCGACCGGCCAGCACGATTACTATTCGAGAAGATGGTACGAATACACAGGTCTCACGGTTGAGCAAAGTCTGGGTAACGGATGGGAGAACCCCTTCCACCCGGATGACATGGAGTTGACATGCAAGAGATGGGCACACAGTCTAGTAACTGGCGAGGAGTACAGAACAGAGTACAGATGCCTGTCCACCGACGGCGAGTGGCGCTGGATGCTAGGTCGAGCTGTGCCTATGAAGGATGATGATGGCAAGATTGTCAAATGGTGCCTCATTCATTTCATCTCTTATTATGTTATATCCAGCTAACGATATTCAGGNTTCGGCACTTGTACCGACATCCATGAGTTGGTCCTTGCTCGTGAGGACGCACGACAGACAAAACTTCGACTTTCACAAGTCATCGAAATGGCCAAGATCACGCTATGGTCGGTGAATCCCGAGCGTCAACTATCCATGCTTGAAGGCGCCATCGTTTGGAACGACGGCTCTAAACTCTCTGATGACGAGGTTCGAAAACAGGCTATCGGCAAGAATGTGTTCGAGATGCTCGATAAAGAAGCCATTCTGGACGGTGACCACCACAGGGAATACATTGAAAATATCCTCACTGGCAAAAACATCGACGAGACCACTGAATTACATGTGAAAGAGACCAATAGATGGATTCGTACCAGATTCGTTCCGCTTCAACGTCTGGAACGCAATGCTGGTGTTGAAGGCGATGCTTTCGTTGATGGTGTCGTTGCTGTCAGTATGGATGTGACAGACTTGAGAAAGCGAGAAGAACAACTTCGAGAACGTGACCGAGAAAACTCACGTTTGCTGGCTCAGAGTGAGGCTGCGAAGGAAGCGAGCAAGATGAAATCGCAGTTCCTGGGTAAGACCAGAACCCATGTCAAGATGGTGGTTCGGACCTGAGCTAACACGTANCTAGCTAACATGTCGCACGAGATTCGTACACCGATCGCGGGTGTCATTGGCATGTCTGAACTCTTACTGGACGATACTGAAGGTACTCTGACCGAGGAACAACGCGAATGCGCCGAAAACCTACAACGATCTGCTAATGGTCTACTTACTGTGATCAACGATATTCTGGATTTCTCCAAGGTTGAGAGTGGCCGTCTGGATATTGAGGATGTTCAGTTCGACCTGAACGTTGTTGTCCGCGATGTCAACAAAATGCTCACATTCGCGGCCGAGCGCAAGGGATTGATGTATATCGACGAGACCCAAGAGCTCGAACGCCTGAAGGTCATGGGTGATCCAGGTCGACTGAGGCAGATCTTGACAAACCTCCTTACCAACTCGATCAAGTTTACGTCTGAGGGCAGTGTCACGATGCAAGTAAAGATCAGAGAGGAGACCGCAGAGACTGTTGCTGTGCAATTCACCGTTGAAGATACTGGTATCGGAATCGAGGAGGAGGTCAGAAAAAGACTCTTCCAACCTTTCTCTCAAGCCGATTCTAGCACCGCCAGGCGCTTTGGTGGAACTGGTCTTGGTTTGACCATTAGCAAGAACGTGAGTGGCACTTCTGGGCGATCATTGATATACATTTACTGACTCGTGACANNGTTGGTCGAGCTCATGCATGGTGAGATCTCACTCGAATCCTCCTTAGGACTCGGCACCAAGGCATCGTTCTGGATTCCGTTTAATAAGGCACCATATCTCTCAGGTGACTCGCCGCCACTGGATATGGGCCCAATTCCACACCGACTTCAATCTGAGCTATCACTCTCCGAATATAGCGGGCCACAGCCACCAGGTTCTCCTTTGAAACCAGGTATCCGTCAAGCATCCTTTGATTCACGACGAGGCTCCCCGGCTCAGCTTGACTTGCCTCTGGCGCTCTCGGACGAGGAGAGGCGGAATACACACGTACTCGTTGTTGAAGGTTGGTGACGTGGTTGCGATTTGTCCAACATAACACTGACTGATCTTGCTCANGACAACCCCATCAATCAACAAATTGCCTTGAAGACGATTAAGAAGCTCAAATTCTCGGTCAATGCCGTATGGAACGGACAAGAAGCACTCGATTATCTCAGCAAGCCAGAAAGCCCTGAACGTCCAAGGCCAGATGTTATTCTTATGGATGTACAAATGCCTGTAATGGACGGCTATAAAGCGACGTACACCATCCGGCATTGCGAGCCGTTCGTTGCCGACCAACAGATTCAAAACACGCCCATTGTTGCAATGACCGCCAGTGCGATTCAAGGCGATCGAGAGAAGTGCGAGAACGCTGGAATGAACGACTATCTGGCAAAGCCCGTGAAAGGCAAGACTTTGGAGCAGATGTTGCTCAAATGGGCCGTTGAAAAGAAACGTAAGGCGGCCTTGTCATCAAGCCCAGCTGTTTCTCCAAGAGCGGTAGAGGTTCCTCCACCTCGACTCCCATCATCAGCACCCTCGAGGGATACTGTACAGGAGGAGCTGAGAACACCAGTGGATCTGCTCACACCCACAGCGGGCCCAGATGTTCTTGCAACAAAGCTCAACAAACTCAACTTCCAAAACGATACAGTCTTTGCACGTTCTGCAGAAACTGCAGAAAGTCGTTCGATGGACCGCTTACGGAACGAAGAGAAGGCGATGCAATTACGTGATCAGCAGTTATTTGCTAGCGCAGCCACGCCCAANAAACTCCTAGGTGTGCTAGGAGAGACAACAACAACAGAAGATGTGATTGAGACTCGGCCTTCGAAGCTCACACGTGAGAACATTGAGAAGCTGACTCGGAATGCACCCTTGGACCACATCACTCAGCCAGATGTGGATACATCAAGTTTAGATGTCACTGTCGACAGTAATGCCCAGGCACGCCCAGGAAGGCCCTCGATGGGGACACGGATGAAGTCTGATGGTGAGAAGACAGTCTTGCCAGAATGATGGATCTACGAAGTAGTTGCAATACGAGATGAGGCATGAGACTGGGCGTTTTGGCATGGAACATAACTAAAAGGGGCAGGTCACGCGTTTGATCGAAGAAGGCCCTGTTCTAAGATGCATGGTTGGAATATATTGGCCGTGCATGCGATAGCATTGACTGTAATCCCTGACAATAGAATTGATCGTAATCCTTGACCGGGGCATTCGCACGTGGATGTTTGACTTGAACATGCCCCCATCGTGCGTGTGTGCATGCTCGGAACACTATCTTCCTGCTCGGACCAGTTGACAGGGGAGCGTAACTTGGCATACAGCCAATTCAAGTAACGTTAATCTTGCTCGTACGTATCGCATAAGTGGAAGAGAGGCAACAAAAATAAAGACTTTACAGTGAGAGACTGGTATGCTATTCCAGACCACCCTACGGACGTAGAGAGGGTAGAGGTTGGCACACACGCAGACGACACGGGAAACAAGGTTTGAGCGATCACACCAAAGCCAAGACACTGGGTCCAACGACCACCAAGGTCGAATGGTATGTCCTTATTTCCCAGATCAAAATGGTCCAGACAAACACCAACGAGATGGGTCGGGGAAAGGGACCGTGGTTGCTCGGACATGTTGAGAGCACATGGGAAGTGTCTTGTTCGCACGACACCAAACCCACAATTCTTGCCAACTTTATCTCACAACGCCTTACCGCATAAGCAAATGTGTCCCCGACTATCAGCCGTATCTAATGGCCCATGTAGCGCGTGACAGATCCCGCATTTGACAGGACTAGCAGCGCAAAAGGAGTCATGTTGAATGAGTCGCAGACCGGAAGAAGACCATAGCAGATCAAAAGGGGACAGTGAGGCGTCCCAATTTGGGCGAACTCGGAGCAAGCACAGCAAGCAACACAGACAGATGCAGCCAAGTTCATCAATTGGCAGCCCATCGTACGCGTGTATCACACGCGCACCTGAGAATTTCATCTAGAAACACCACCAATCAAGCAAGAAGACTCTTGGGTGTTTCTCGTGGCCGTTGTGGAAGGCCACTTTCGACCTCGTGCTGCTGAATCAATTTTCCTTCTTGGACCGATGGCATAGGCTTCTGATGCAAAAAGTCCCGACCGGCAGTGTGAACCCATGTAACCTTGGGCTGCTACTTCGAGGGGGTACGAACAAGAGCGGTGCACTTAAAGTGTGGCTGGCGGAACGATCGGCATGTAGTGTGCCTTTTGACCGCAACGATTTCCTGGGCAGACAAGCGTAGCTCCATACAGGCTTTTGTGGCATGCAATGTTTCCACTGATCTTTAATCATGCTACCATGGAATTTGATAACGCTGTGGACCATGGCCGTTGTGGCTTGCTTACACTCTCTACGCGAAGGGGGGAAAAGCAAACGCCATAAAGCGTATAAGAGTCAGTGACGGGTGTCTATTGGAGCTATCCCGACGAGGCATGACGGGGGACTTTTGGGACGCTTGCAAGCCCGATCACGGCTGCGGCGTTTTTGAAACATACCTTTCGCAGCTAAGCAGCTGCAAGTGGCTTGGAAGCATGAACCCAATGAAAATAATGGCGTTGCTCACAACGAACAAGACAAGGGGTTACGGGCTTCATTATTATGGTTAAATGTCTTAGCACCAGACGGCATCTCCACCATCCGTAAGCCACCAACCTGCCAGCCAAACGCCATGTCCAAGCGTCGCAGAAGCCAGCCAGTCAACGGCAGGAGGGACTGAGTCCGACAACGGCCTTTTTGCTTTCGTACGAAAGACTCCCGGTCGGGCAACAAGAGCAGAAGCAAACAGCATCGAGTGAAAAGTCAACTCGCCGGATGGTCCGCAAAGCTCAGGCATCAAGATGGCAAGGTGGAATGAGGTTGAGGCCAGCGAAAGACAGAACGGTAAACAATTGTCTGTCGATAATGCCGCACCATGCACAGGACAAGTTCCAGGTAAACGGAGCGACAGATTCCCAATCTCTTGTTGTTGGCAGAGGAGGGTGCTTGGAGCAGCAACAGCGTCAGCAGCGCAAGGCCAGCAGAGATAGCAGGGAGCAAGAAGATGTGGAGGTGGCAGTGTAAACCTTGACACAAGGTGAATCTCAATCAATTGAACCGCTCGCTGCGCTCGGAGATATGTATGCACAGTTAGGAACCCACAGGTTAACGAGTCAAGAAGGCCGCTGCGCTAGACAAGGCTAGGAATGGGCGTGGTGGAGACGGCAGCGGACGGCGATTGGCTGCTAAGGTTGAGCCCTGCAGGGAGCTAAAACAGCCACACCGGCCTGTAAGTCGACGTCAGTGGTGACTCGCTGGAGGCAGGTGCGTATTTCTACCTCTGCTCCCCGCTGATCGTCGTTGTTGATCCTCTACATTTCATGAACAGGCCCACCTTTTGACCAAGACTTGAAACGACTACGGCCTCCGCACAAGTCTTAAGACCCAAGACGACAAATCTTTTACCTCTTTTAGACTCGTTCACTATCAGCACCCCAACCTCATCTACCCTCCGTCCGAAATCGCCTCGAGCTTCTTGCTGCCACTAGCATCTCTACCCTGGCTTTTAAGCTTTTCGGGCAGTCCACCACCAGAGGCTTAGCAAATCCCGCACTCGGACACGACACCTGAGGCTGCAGCTCTCAGACGAGACTCGAAACACATAAACTTGCTGATCCCCTCGTTGGACGCACACTGATCGTCCTCTCCACGTTCTGTGAACCCATCTCCAACGTTGATCCTTAAACCATCGACACGCGCTGCCCATCCCTCTACCAACCGCTCCATCAACACGACCTTGTTCCTTCTCTACCCTTCCCTCTCTATCACCTATTCACAATGGCAATGGCTGTCGACAATCGCCAGCAGGTCTCTGGCCTGTCTTACGATCACCTGCGCTACCATGCGCCGCACTTCACCAACCCATGGGTGTCCGCCGCTCCCGCGCCGAGCCACCACATGTATGCCACCTCGTTGCCTCAACCTTCGATGGTCAGCGATCCCGGCGCACACCACTTGGTGGCAAGAGCCCCAAGTGTTAGTGTGACCATGCCCATGCACTCAAGTGCCATGCCGGCTCCTACTCTGGCTTCAGGTATTGATTCTTTGGATGCTCTCTACGCGCAATCCAGCTTACCAGGCCAAGACGGTCTCAGTGCTCCTCGTCCCTATGGCTCGACCTACGTGACCTCTGGTCCCTCGTCTGGCGCCCTGTACGCTCCCACCTCTGCTCCCCACTATGCCCGCGAGTATCCCAACACCGCCGCCTCATACGCCGCCTACAACCAGGACCGTCGCTCTTCGCACCCGTCAGTAGCCTCCGCCAACTTCCTTGGAAACCCTGTGCTAGCCCAGAAGCACCGCCAGAGCAGTTTAATTGACACCAACAGACTGAACGCGCCCTCCACCGAGACCGAGCAGCGCAACAGCTTCAGTGATGCTCTTGATGCCAGCAGAGGCATGGTTGCCATGAGCCAGGACATCACCCCCAGGAACATCTATGGCAACCAGGGGTCGAGCAGAAGCTCATCCGACTCATATGGCTTCCCCTCGACACATTCGGCCCACTCATCCATCTCATCGGCCAGCACATACCCTTCATCATACTACGGATCCGTCAGCGAGGCTTCATATGGAGACTATAGCTCGGCAAGCGAGTCTGTTGACACATCATCCCGCACATTGCCCCGCCCTACTGCCCTCTCGGGCGGTGTCGCACTACCTCCTGCACCTCAGTCCATGATGGGCCAGTTCAGCTCAAAGGTCTCTTCGAGCTCGCAGAAGAAGCACAAGTGCAAGATCTGCGATAAGCGCTTCACTCGTCCCAGCTCTCTTCAAACCCACATGTACAGCCACACCGGCGAGAAGCGTAAGTCCTCCATGCATCACGACAAATTCAAAGAATATTAGCTGACTCCGCAACANGCATTTGCATGCGACGTTGAGGGATGTGGCCGCCACTTCTCAGTCGTTTCCAATCTTAGACGTCACCGCAAGGTGCACAAGGGCGAAGACTCTCACGCCTCCCCAGATGACGAGTAAGCATGCAGTACTATTGCTTGCGTCTGACACCGACCTCGTCAACACCCTCATCTGATTCTTCCGATCACACGCATTGTATCATCTGTATTACTATCTGGTCTGGACGCTACATCCTCCACGACTCAATCATCCTCTGCGATGCCAAAATACGCTGGCGTCATACATGCGCCCTCCTGATATTCGGAGGGCCTTATTTATCTTGTCCAACCTGGAGTTTGGACCACGAACCTCTTATCGGGGATAATACCTTTCATCGTCAATCGCTACATTTTCTACTTGATACCCATGGATTTGGAGATGGCTTTTTGTGGATTCTATTACAGGAGTACATGGCGCAACTTCATTTGTTTTTATTTCCTTACCCAAGAGCGTGGTATGTTCTGTACAATAGTAACAAAAGAGGGCGATACTACATCAAATGTGGTATATGCCCACAAGCTCTTACGGAATATGAACTTGCTACAAGTAATCCACTCAGTACTTGTTGTGACGTCCTTTCCACGGAGCACGACATAGCATGGTTTCATGACTCTCGTGAGGCTGCTAACTACAGACCTGCCAAAGCATGACTCGGTGCTTGCTCGAGCTGGGGGTACGCTAGCGCCACGCCATCAACGTCTAAGGCTTGCAAAACGGGGTCGCACCTTCGAGGTCCCTCGGTCCTGTGCGGCTAAGCTCGGTTGAAGTGCTTGTCCCAAATGACGCGTGTGATACGAGGCCAGAAGACTGGCCATCTAAATTGGCCAAGGCCAAGGGCCCAAGGGTCAGGTCGTGGGACCCCAGGTCCAATCAGAGAGCTTCGGACCGGAAGCGACGCTCCCCGACGAGGAAATGATCTCCGTCGGTAGTTTTTCCACTCGTGACACAAGTCCTGGGACTCCGAAAGGGCGCAAAGCACCCTCCACACTCGACGGCCACTTGGGGACCTAAGCACAAAACGAGAAGGTCGATGATGATGATGATGATGTGGCCCCGAGTGTGACGTCCATGAGATTCCCAGGACTCAAAGACCGGTCACTCAAAACCAGCCTGCGTAGATTGCTGACAAGGGCAACCCTTGGTCGAGCTGCGTTTGGTCATCGCATGGCTCTGTTGAGAATTTGTCTTTTGTTTCCTTCTTTCGTGTTGCAATTTGACTTTTCTTACAGAGAAGAGAATGATGCAGATGACGGTGATACAGTATCAGGGGCGTAGAGGCTCAACCACACACAACGACAAGCACCAAGTCAAGCATAGTCAACGGACAAGAACCACGACCTGCGTCGAGTCCATGAGCAACCATGCCGACCCGTTGTGTTAGGTGGAAAGCGTACCCACCGCTACGGTAACGATAATCTATCAATTTTTGTTTCTTCTGAGCAGTGGGGTATCTTGATGATGAACGTGGTCAATGTGCCAGATTGGACAATCGAGATGTGATCAATCAAGGACCCCCGTGTGTCTGACCCAGTCACGAGCCGGGCCTGGGTGCCTCAGTCCTCCTAGGGCTCTCTCCCCGTCTCCGCCAGTAAAGGCTCCGTCAATGCATATCGTTCAGACATATCGGAAGGGTCTGGGATTCTCCAGGGTGGACCATGCAGATACGAAATGTATCATGTAGGCGCGTTCCGAGTCCGACACACCATCAAACATCTCACTCTCCTATTTGCTGTGCCTCTGGCGTTGCGTGTACATCTCCACACAGCGTTCTGTTCGTTGTGGATAGATCCGCTGGCTGTCACACCTTGACCCTTCGTCTTGAGCTTGGGGAAGGCTTGCATGGGTCGGACACAAGGGGCCACCTGTTGGTGCATTGTCATCGCCATCTCTTGCTTTGAAGTCTCTAACGATGATCGACTGCATGTTGAGTGTCCGTCCTGAAATGTTGAAGCTCGGTTCAGGTCCTCGAGCTTTCTTCCACCAACGACATGCAGCAGGGATTAGATAATGTTGTTGAACATGCGAACAGTAGATTTGACAGCAGCAGCTGTTGAATTCGTTGTCCTCCGCGACCGGCGATGCACTCATACAGTGAATGTAACGCGTACCACCATTGATCTGAGATCGCGACAGGACTGGATCTATCAGAAGTAACATGACACAACAACTTGAAGTTGGTCCATGACTCTCTGGAAGTACGGTGTCTCAGATATTGTCCTCGACGTGAATTCGTCGAGCAAAGCATCATGTCCATTTCGACAGCAGTCATGATACTAGGATAATTTGATTCTAACTCCATCTTTCTGCTGTCGCGACTGCCTGCGTCGTATCCTACAACATAGGTATCGTCTTGACCTCCAAGCGACATTTGAAACACAATATTGGCATGAGGTGAGGTCGTCTTGAGACGATCATTGATAGTCGTGCTCATCTACACGTGGATTGCACATGGATGCAGTTGATCTCACGTTTTCCTTTGTCTGATTTTCACACGGCCCCTCCAGGGTCCTTCTCTTTGCGACTGATGAACTTCAAAGAATATAGATATACACGCTCACCTCAAAGCTTTCGATTCAACTTCGAAGGAGCAGACCCTTGCTATCTTGTGGCTTCGGATCGCAGCGAAAAGTGTCAAACGCCAACAGATCTCGCTCTCCGCGCTGTATCGTGAGTCTTGGCAAAGGGATGCCTGATTGAGACTTGGCTAGATGACGGCATGGACTTTTGGCTTTCTGTTCCCTCGACATGCGCAGCTAGGAACAAAAAGCACGGAAAAGGACCCTTGCACCCTTGGACGGTTCTTTGTATACCATTTCCCTGCAGATCTTCTAAGATAAAACGAAACCACATCGAATAAATTATATCTTTCCAATACAGCAAGCTACTTGTCCTCCGACGTCAGGCCTGGAGAGCACCATCCAAAGGCGAATCACGACATGGCACCAGTTCATGTTCTCGATGACTACTATCTCGCCATCAGTTTCCTTATCTGCTTGGCATATCAAACCATTTTCTTTGCTATCTCTGTTGGATTTAAAACTGATCAACTGAACGATGTTGCTGGTGGAACGAATTTCGTCCTCTTGGCCATCATCACGGTCTCTATGTATGGCCAGCATGAGGCCCGTCAAATTGTCGACAGCATATTCATCATGATATGGGGAGCACGCCTGGCTGGGTTCTTACTTTTCCGTATCATCAAAACTGGCAAGGACGACCGCTTCGACGACAAGCGTGGAAAGGTCTTGCCGATGTTGGGCTTCTACGTCTTCCAAACACTCTGGGTTGGTACTGGCCATTATCGATCTGCTGGATGTTGTTAATGATTAGTTTAGGTCTGGACTGTCAGTATGCCTGTGACCGTGTTGAATAGTCCCATTGTCAACCGCTATCCTCAACCTGCCTTCAACAAAGCCACTGACATCCTGGCTGTCATTGGTTTCGGCATTGGTATCATCATGGAGACTGTCAGCGATATCCAGAAGTACAGGTTCAAGCAAGCCCACCAAGAACGTGGCGCTGTCTGCAACAAAGGCTTCTTTGCCTGGTCTCGCCATCCCAACTACTTTGCCGAGATTCTCATCCAATTCTGTGAGTTTGTCTCATGTTGGAGCTTGCTATTGCCAGACTAACATATTTCTCTCAGCNNCATCTTCATGCTCGCCGTTACCCCTGCATCTTACGACTACGTGCATGGCGGTGCAAAGGCAGCTCTGTTCGCCAGTATCGTTGGACCAATTTTCTTAACAACATTGCTGATGTTTGTGTCTGGCCTGACCCTGCAAGAACGTCCTGGAGCCAAGAAGAGATACGAGAAAGGCGAAGGCTGGAACGAGTATGCCACTTACCTCCACCAAACCAGCATTCTTATCCCCTTCCCTCCGGCCCTCTACAAGAAAATGCCTGTAATCCTCAAGCGAACCTTGTTCCTCGAATTCCCGATTTATGTGTTTGACCCAGCAAAGCACGCAGATCATGAAGCTACACAGAGACAGGCTGAGGAAGGACACAACTGAACGCATTTGTATGGGTTTGTGAGCGATGGACGAATTTGAGGAATGACAGCACTCGTAATCATAATATTAGATTATAGATCAATTCAGATAATGTTTTTGAANAGCTCCAGGACATGATGCTGCAGCATACATGACAAGATCAGTCGGTTCGAGACATTCCAATGCCGTGTTTCTGATTGGGATAGGTACTCGGCCTGCTTCCTTCCAGGCTACCATGATCTGATTGCGGACAGCTTCTAGATCATGGGTTGGGTGTACGCCAATGCCCAGACAGATACCAAATTCTCTAAAAGCCAGACGTTGTGATGGCGGAACATCTAGATAATGCGTTTCTTGGAACAATATTCGCATATCACGCACAGCCGCATCTGCAAGTCCTTTGGCCCAGTCGTATTGATCCGAATACCAGTGGGCGGCCCAAAGTGTCATGCCTAGATCCAGAGTATCTGAACAAGTGTATGCTTTCCATTTTTGATCAATGATTTTCTGGTAGTCGCTGATCTCATCCTGCAATACTCTCGGGTCACCGCAGGCTTGTTGAAGAATACGGTAAACGACGAGGCCAAACATAGGACCGAGATGACCTTCGCCACGGCCTCGGGGATGAGACAAGTCTATCGGCATCTNTCCTATGATGCTAGTCAGAACCAAGCATATCGTTAAAGATTTGTTATCTGCCTACCAGACCATGCGCGGATATGGAGTGTCTCGTTGGTACACAAACGCAGGATGTATCGCCTTTGCTAGTGACACAGCTTGGTCATTGTAGGTTGTTTCGCCCGTCGCAATGGATAATCGATTGAGCGTAAACATCCATAGAGTGAGATAGTCATGATATTGTCCATCCCCATCAGCCCCAGAGGCTTCGTTCTTGCCTATGCGTAGGCCACCGGCTAGCGGGGCCTGGTCCGAAGCTCCTGGCAGCCGAGCAGATAGGTCGCGCGTGCGACCGAGGATGTCGTGTACTGTTTCCACGAGTATCGCGGCTAAGACCAAGAAATGCGTTTGCTTCGTCTCCTTGAACAGTGTGATGAAGTTGAGGACACCGAATGCGTCGGCCCAGAGATAGCGTCCAAGATGACCGTCCTTCATGGGAGGGGTTTCCAATCAAGCCTATGAAGGATATCAGACTTCCTGCTGACAAGCACGCTGCCTGAAAATCTCCCAAATCACGGCGCCCATGCCCAAAGAAAGTGCAGCTGGATTAGTGTCTTACTTGTCGTCGACAGTCATAGGAAACTGGTAAACCTGCTGCATCGCCGTCACGAAGTCTTGCATCTCGTCCGGTACATCCATGATGATTGCTAGTTGGTAAAACCTTTGAGGAGATTCGCGCTGGGAGATCAGTTGTTTTGTGTTTCGTGGTTCAGGATAAACAAGAATCGAGGTAGCTGCGACTGCTGCAGGGTCCCCTGACACATTGAGCATTACATCAGGTCGACGCCATTGTGCACCAATATACAAATAATAGAGTGTTACCCAGTACAGTGGACACCTCCAAAGATGTACATCGGTAGCGTCTTACACGTCGTGCTCGAGCACAAATCTGCCGAAAGCTGCTCTGGTCTTGCTAGACTCGGCCAGTCCGAGTGGTCCTCAATTCTGCGGTCAGATTCCTGGGTCTCGTCGATATACATCAACCATTTGGCGTTGAATCGCCGATGGCAGCGATGAATTGTGCAGTAGGATTTAAGACCATTGATAACGTGTAGTGAGGTCGGTTGCAACATAGATTAAAAATCGACGTGTCTTTTTCGTCTCCAGTTTCACGTGCAAATGTTTCGCCAAGCACTGTATACAAACAATCTCCACCAATTCGCTAATAAACACTCGCAACGATAACACAAGACCATGTCGGATTTGGTGGAGCAATGCCCTTTACCAGAGCTTGCGGAAGCTCTGAGACCGTATATTAGACCGCGCGAGGAAGTTGCTGAGATTCGACGTGGCATAGACTCACTCCTGAGCCAATACGTCCAGGACGACAATGTTCCTTTCTCAAGAGTGACATTGTCTGTTGCGGAGACATCTGCACAGTCTGCACTCAACAGTCCATTCAATGGCGCACGGAGAGCGTTCATGCAAGCACTCATCGCACGCCAGAAAGCACAGTCCCAGTACGACGCCTTGAAAGCCGAATTAGATCTCCTACAACATACCCCTGGCAACAAGGAAGATGACGAGAAGAAAGAGAACCCAGTTGCCGACACCGTAGCACTCATCCGCCAGAGACAACGACGAGACAAACTTCTGGTCATCGAAAAGGCACTGGACAATCTGGAAAAGGTCAGGCACACTTCACGATACGCGGACCCGAGCGAGCTGCTCAATGGCATGCAATCTCAAATNCCCCCTCCTCTTGCACAACAGTCCCAAGAAGAGTCGTTAGCAGATGCGCAGGCGCATGTCTTTGAGCTGCAAAAGGATGTGCTGCGTGCCCAGAGCATTATTCAGTCAAAAGCGCATGTCAAACCGCCTCAACAACCCGCCACAGAAGATTGGAAACGCGCATATGCTCTACGACGAGCTCGAGATGACTTGATCGCTTGGATCGATGGCGAGCTTGCAAAGTTGTCCGAAGACGACGAGCATGGAGACACCGATCTGGACATGCCAGGAGATAGCGGAGTGGAGTCATTGGACGAGGTCAAATCAACTCTTCAGGATCTTTACAGCAAATACATCACTTCGCGAGAACGTCTTGTTCAGGTTCTAAACACCCAGCACAAGGTCAAATCCGACCCTGTCAAGCCTCTTCTCGAGAGACAACAATCAACAAACAACAATGATGAATCGAGTAATGCTGCTCTTGCTTCCAAAGTACTACCTTTCATTGGAATCCTTCGATCTACTGCTCAAGAAGAGGCAGCCTTGATGCAGCACACTTCTTATCTACGACGACAAATCACAGCTGTTTCGTCTGAAACAGAGCAACTACTGGTCCGCCTGTCAGACGAGAGTCATATGGTCAGACCAGGTACTTCACATACTGCTGCCTGGGCTGAAGCAGCGAGGGATGCAAGAAACGGTGATAAAGATGTTGTTCAATCTCGGCTGGTTACAGGGGAGACCAGTATCGATGGTGTACGGAAAGTATTGGCTTCGGCACAGATGAGCAGGTAGAACAATGCAGGCTTGAACCTTGACTGGACAAGCATTCGACCGTATAGGTTATCCTTCACAACAGAAACACTCGCATCTCTACAGCTTAGCCTTTGTATCCATCTGACCAAACTCAGTAGTACAAACCAACAGAGTATCCTCCAAAGCCTAAACACAAGTCAGCAAACACATCCAGAAATCTCTCAAGCGTCAAACACTCACCGGAAGTCTGAACTTCTCATTGATAGCCTGATAATCCTCACCGGCCAACATGTCGCAGAAATGCTTGATGCTAGCATAATGCACAATGGCAATCTCATCCCACCCACCCTTGTCGCCATCAGCAGCAATAACATTTCCCACAATCTTTGCATCTCCGCCTCGTTTCTTTGCCACTTCGATGAAATGCTGTCCGTATTGATAGTAACTTTGTTTGCCATTGGGCTTGAACTTGAGCAGATTCAGCATGGTAACAGGACCATCGTGTTCCTTGAGCAACTGCTCCATGAACTTCAACAGCTCGGGCGACAGTTCCAGTTTCTGACTCGAGTCGGGCATTTTGGGATTGTCCAGCGAACCTGTGAGGCCAGCTGAGGAAGCCTCTTTGATGAGTCTTGCATTCTTCTCGGGATATGCGGATAATAGCTTGGATGGTATGCCCACCGGAAGGGTGTATTTGGCAGAAACGTGCTGGAGAATGGAGTCTGGAAGTGCAGCATTAGGGCCTTGGAGAAGGAGCATCAGGTCCCATGGTTTGTTCAGGACATCAGCATCTTGAGTGGTGGCCTTGACGACAAAGTGGCGTGGTTTCGATGCGACTATCACTTTGATGGAAGGGTCGGCTTTCTGGAGGTGGGTGAGGAAGGTGTGGGGTTGAGGGTCGTTCTTTAGACGTAGCAGGTAAAAGTTGAGGAGAGGCATGGTAGTTCAGTATGTGCAATTATCTCGAAAGTGATTTCGTATGTACAGTTGGAATCCTTGTTTTCTACGGCAAGTGATGTTTCGATTCTTGCATGATGCTCTGGACATCCGAGGACATGCTCGAAGGTGCGGAGTCGCTCCATGATGCCTCGGAGGTTGGAGTCAGGGTCGCTCGACGTCACCAGTATGAGACTGGTCAACGAATCAGAAATCGAGCGAAAGATCACAAACCGCCGTTCCCAAAATGCCCAGTACTTCTAGAGATTTGAAACATCATCAAGAGCCATAGTCTTGTCGACACTTCTTATAATCGACCTTTATCAGAAACCAACGTGTATTTCTATAGGTAGATTCTAGGTAGCCTTGTAAGGGCCATAGCCAAAGCCTTATCTAGAGACTACTCTTGTCTTCTGGAGCATCATGTTATGCTACTCTTGCAGATTCCAGCAAAGCCAACGCTTTGATATACTCATCACTATCCTCGCCGCAGCACTTGCGTTCAATCTCGAGATCCTTCTCAGCCCATTTGACAGCATCTTCCTTGCAGCCCATGGCAAGGTTGTACTCGGCGGCCTTCTCGTATGCTTCGCCCAGTGTATCCGTCTCCTCCAGGCCATCCTCCAGCATGAGAGAGATGATTTCTTCCACGGTTGTAAGAGCCTCGGCGTAATCCCAGGTACCCCAGTTCTCGAAAGACCTTTTGTTTTCCCTCCTTTGCATGATAGTCATGAGCTCTTCCAGCTTGCTTCTTCGGGCCTCACGCATTGGATCTTGTGTCTCGCAAGCCTCGCAGCAGCATTTGAACCCCCAGTGACGCAGGGTGCGACGTCTCTCTGCTGTGTTATGGCAGATGTCGATGTAGGCAGTGCATATCTCTTCACTAGGGAGAATGTCGCGGAGAGCGTGTATGGTGAGGCGGTCTATGTTCGGGTTGTAGCGATGGTAGACGTTGGGCGAACAGGAATGATTGAACCTTGCGGCCTGTCTTTTGTCAGTATGGCCGTTTGGTGTGAGATGCGCGGGAATTGGCTTACGGTTGGNGAAGACACCGAGTTTGTTAGGTGATCCATCAGAATAGCGCAAAGTAAAGCGATTTGTCTCGAATCTCGAGTACGCATCTTCGTACTTCTTGACAAGATGGTCGAATGCGTCACCTATGTCTTCNNTGTGCCGTCTGTATCAGCACTGTTGAAACATCGGCCAGTAGACAATCAGCGTACCATCACAGGCATCTCGTAATTCGCCGATCCAATCGGTATCCCCAGGGGGACTCGAGGATGCAGCGAGTGACCAGAAGAGAGATTGCTGATCCAAGGGCAGCTCCTTGATTGTGAGGTAACATTCTATGACATCGTCGTCGTCAGGAAGCGCAAAGAGCGGGGCTTCGCAGAGGATACGAGTGCCCGAGGGGATGGCGGCAATGGCGAAGACTCCAATGCCAGCATTTGGCGATTGTCGCTGTTCGAAAAGACCGGACGGAGTTGGTACTGTTGTGAGAGCCATGTTTCTTCAGGAGACAGGAAAAGACTAGACGACCAAGGGAAGAACGAGGTAACGCTTTTTCATTGCGTAATTGCTCGCTGAGATGGACCTACCGAGAAGTGAGATGTCTACATGTCTTCAGTTCTGCGCAAGAAACGACGAGTACGTGAAGATGTAGCGCAGATGCGCAAAGTGAACGAGAGCGGCATGTTTACGGAGGGAGTCTGTCGGTCGCTGACGAGGCTGGAGAAGCAAAGACGGGAGTCGCTCCACCGTCCATCAATTCACCATCAATCAAGTCACATTCTCGACCACATACATCCTGACTGCTGGTTTTCAATTCGCTTGTTTTGTACTCGAATATCTGGAGCTTCAAGTCTTGAACATCAACAACAGCAACAACCATGCCGTCGCCGCACAAACTGCCTCGTGTCGCCATCTCGTACTGCACGCAATGCAAGTGGATGTTGCGAGCAGCTTACTTCGGCCAGGAGTTACTGTCAACATTCGGAACAGCTATTGGCGAGATCGCCCTCATTCCCGTCACAGGCGGCGTCTTTACAGTTTACCTTACCCATGTACCTCCTGGATCCGACGAGAACGCCGAAACACAAGAAATATTGCTATGGGATAGAAAGGCAGAGGGAGGCTTCCCAGAGACTAAGATCTTGAAGCAGCGCTTGAGGAACCACATTGAGCCTAATCGAGATCTCGGTCACTCTGACAAGCCCTCCAAGACTCAATCCTCGGACACATCCACAAAACCAAAAGAGCCTGCCACCACTACAACCGAAGGCACAAAAGACTGCGAAGACTGCAAATAGTTGTTCTGTCTAGCTACATTAAGCTACACTGCGCTGTTGCCTAGCTACATTATACTACACTGCACTACAATCACAGCATCTCCCACACTTTCTACCTTGTCAATTCAGTGGAGTCCTCGCTCTCAGGAGTCTTCGCTTCCAGCGACAAATGCAGCCTATAGATCTCCTGGCGCAGAGCTTCAATAACCACGTTATCTTGGCCACGCTCATTCTTGACCGCCACCTGCAGCGCAGAGCTGAAGGCCTCATTCATCTTGTCCTCGACCCGAGTATTGATCTGAACCTTGAGCCTCTCGTTCTCGGCACATTGAGCTTGCAATCGTTGGCGTAACAGCAGCATCTCGGCATCCGGTCCGTACACGTTCATGCTCTGTACAAGACTAAGGTGCGCCTGTTGATCCTGTCCGAGACTTTGACGCAATCTTGGTGTCGAGCATATCAAATGTTGCATCTGGCCAACCAAGGCATCTTGGTGACATGAAGAGCTCCATGACATGTAGAAGTTTGCGACGCAGTCCTCCAAGTAGTTGAGCTGCATGCTCAATGCAAGAGTTTCGGCACGGGAGTGGTCGCGGTCAGAGATGAGGTGATGTATTCGCTCCGCTGTCTTGCTAGATTCCCATTGACGAAGATCCAAGCCTGCTCTGACCAGCGCTTGGTTGTGCGAGACTTCGTCTGAAAGGGCACTGATCTTTCTCTTCAACGACTGGATATCTTTTTCTTCCAATTGCCCATCATTTGAAACTTGCTTGTTGACGGGATGCGTAAAGACCAACGCTTGTATCTCGATTGTCTTGGAGATCGTGTCGGTAGGAGTGTTGGGTATGTCGAACGTTGTGCGGAGATATGTAGTAGCAGGTACACTCTGGTCGCTGTCGTAGGTCTTGAACAACAGGACGTCCTCCTCGGCTTGCTCGCTCATATAATACCAGTAACATCCGTCGCGATAAATCCCGTAACGCCTGGGTGAACCAGTATTTGTCGTCGAGATATCCCTCTGTGCGACAACTCCACTGCCATCCGCGATCGCAATGGGAGATCTGGTTACGGAACACTGAATTGGCCTACATATGCNTGGCATTACCGATCAGTAAGATAATCGACTCGACACTGTATAAGGACAAACTCACTTGATCAGGCGAACTCTTCCTGCGAGTAGGTAGTCGGCCTTTATCTCGTACATCTGGTGCAACAGTGACTCTACACTTGGTGCGGTGTAATCGACACAGACCAGTTTATTGCAACGATTCTCGTGATGTTGCTGCTGTTGATTGTACTGGTTAGGATAGATCACTAACGAGCCTCAAGTGCTCACCTTGATGTCGATAACGTTTATCTCATCGCAGCCCTCCAGTTCATGGCGCAACAAGTCCTCAATCTCAGGGATGAGATGACGTTTTATGTCCTGCTCCGATGCCCAACCTTCGAACTTGGTTGGTGCTTTGACATAGCGAAATCCATGGAGGTCAAGAGTGAAATTGTCGTGAAGTCCACGAACATCGTGAATCGTCTCGAGTACGCTTAATGCTGGTGTTTTGCATGCTAGCTTCCTCTTGGAGGTCGTGTCAGTGTTCTTCTCGCCGAGATAATGTAACCGACCATGGACGCCTCTTGGGGACATCATGCCGAGACGTGAAGATCACGATCGGATGTCGGGTTCGACTTGTTGGACAAGAGAGAATGTCGAAAGCTTGGAGTATGGAAGAGTTTTGGAAAAGGTCTGAGACGTTTCTTTTATCAACTACAAATGCGAGAATTGGAAGATGATCTTGGTGTGAGCAGCAGGCGCGTAAATTCTTGCAGCTTGCTGGAAAGACTGCATGCTAGAGTCGTGGCTCTACGTGGCAGTCTTTGCAAGTTGTACAAAATGAGGCAGGCACGAGAGTGGGCATGCGCTGACGTTAATCGATAATCCTCAGTTTACAGCTGGCAATCACGAATGAAACCCGAGCAAGACTATTGCTTACATTCAGATTCTTTAAACCATAAATCAGGCAGGATGGTATTGTAAGGACAAAGACCATCTTGTTGTAAGGAGCGCAGTGGTTGCTCAATTGGATGGTATTCTCCTAGCATTGTACTAGACCTCGTCACCCACTTCACGCGAGAGCATACGGAAGACAGTCAACTGTGGAATTAAACTATTTTCTCAAATTTCGGAAGCGCATGTAGTGAGAGGATGGGCTTTGGATTTCTGATGCTGCAACAGATCTGCCAAATTCATGTCACGTGCAACTGGCCGTTTGTGGCATAGGTGGTGCACGGCGCACGGCCCGGGTCTTCGTTGGAAGTGACGATGGATTTCCATCTGAACAACTTCTGCTACTCATAGACACGCCTCAAAGCTCACTCTGCTCACCGCAAGCTCCAATCCTCTCACACTCCCTCGCCATCCTTCTACAACTCTCTCCTCTCACCCCTCATCACCCACCAAGCTCTACCGCAGCTTGACGCAAAAGTGTAGATCCGTCGAGCTGCACGAGATAGTTTTATATCGGCCTGTTTTATCGTCACTTTAGAGGTGAGACTCTCCGATCGCTGAAACCCCTGTCGCACACCCTGCCACTCTTCACTCTGAAGTTGTTTCGCCAAAAGAAGCAGCGCTGATCGTGTTCCATCACTAGAAATCGTCTCGACCCTCCGCACCGCCAGTTTATTTGTATCTGTCTGCTTCTTGGTTTCTTTAAAATGGCTTCCGAATCCGCTATCAACGGCACTTTTGTCCCTCAGAATGGCTATGGCTCGATAGATCAGTCTGGCTACACCGCNCCTAGCTACCCTTCCTCTAATCCTTCCGCGCCTTCGCAATCGAACGACTCCGCTGCTGGCATTCCCAAGGACGAGGTCGGTTGGTACTTCGTCGAGCAGTACTACACTACTCTCAGCCGCAGCCCCGAAAAGGTCTACGTATGTCAAAGACCAATACAACGTACATGAGGAGGACATACATTGACTGGCTATAGNCTTTTCTACAACAAGCGCTCACAATTCGTCTCGGGCAACGAGACCGAGAAGGTCGAAGTCTGCGTGGGACAACGGGTACGTCTTCGCTTGCATTACAGCGCACAAGACGCCGAGGTACTAAATCAGCAAACANNGGCCATCAACGAACGCATCAAGGAGCTCGACTTCTCCGAGTGCAAGGTCCGCGTCACCAACGTCGATTCCCAGGCCTCAGATGACCACATCGTCATTCAGGTCATCGGTGAGATTTCCAACAAGTCGGCCCCTCACAAGAAGTTCACCCAGACTTTTGTCCTCGCTGCTCAGACAAACGGCTACTTTGTGCTGAACGATATCTTCCGTTACATCATCGAGGAGGAGGAGGAGGCTGGGGCAACCGAGGAGCCCGCCGCTGTTCAGGAGCCTGCTCCTACTGCCGCCCAGGAGCCCGAGCACGAGACTTTGACCAGCTCTGAGGACCCCGTCGCCATTGAGAAGGACGCCGCCAAGGTTGACAAGGAGATTGAGGAGAAGATTATTGCCGAGAAGCCTGAGGAGACCGCCGCTCCCGCTGCCGCAGTCGACGAATCGCCCAAGGCTGAAGCCGCTGAGGCTACCCAGGCCGAGGAAGCTCCTGCCGCCGCTGTATCTGAGCCCACTGAGACCTCTGAGGCCGCACCTGAGACCGCCACTGAGGCTGCTCCCGAGGTCCCTGCCGCCCAGGAAACCCTGGAGACCGAGAAGCCCAAGGATCCCGAACCCACTCCCGCTGTTCGTTCTCCTGTTCAGCAGGCCGCCAAGCCTGCAAAGGCCGCTGCCCCTGCTAAGCCTGTTGCTCCCGCTGCTCCCGCCGCTCCCAAGACCTGGGCCAACCTCGCCGCTGCTGCTCACCGTGTCGCCACCCCCGTCTTTGCTCCTCAACCGTCTGCTTCTGCCGCCCCTGTTCAGCCCAAGACTGCTCCCCAACCTGAGCCTGCCACCAAGTCTGCACCCGCTGCACCTGCCCAGGAGGCCGCTGCTGCTGCTCCCGCACGCGAGTCTTCTCCTGCTGCTCCTAGTGCTGATCAGCAGGAAGAGTGGACCAGCGTTGGTGACAAGAAGCAGAACAAGGGCCAGGCCGCTGCAGGTGCTCAGGACACACCTCAACACCGCGCATACGTCAAGAACGTTCACGACAGTATTACTCTCCCCACACTGAGAGAGGTCATTGAGAAGTACGGTGAGCTCGTGTACTTCGACGCCAACAGACCTAAGGTAAGCTTTTCGATTTAGAATCCAGCATTGCATTGACTGACATGCCGAGCANNGAACTGCGCCTTTGTCGACTTCAAGACTCTTGATGGCTACAAGGCTGCGCTCAAGGCCAGCCCCATCTCGATTGGTGAGCATACCATCACCATTGAGGAGCGCCGTCCCAAGGACAACAGAGGACCCTTCTTCCAGGGCAACCGTGGTGGCGCCAGAGGCGGCCGTGGCGGTGCTAACCAGGCCCCTCGCGGTTCTTTCCAGGGCGGTCGCGGCGGCGGTTCCCAGAGAGGCCGTGGTGGTGCCGCCTCTCGCGGTCGCGGCGGTGCCCAGGCTGCCTAAACATCTTCTACAACACGGGCTGGAACTGGAACAACAGACGCAGTGCAGCCCTCATCTGTAAAATATGACGCGATATGCCCCCTTTCGAAAAAGTTCTTTCTCAGCGTTGAAGCGATTTGGAGATGGACTCCAAAGTCTTGACGCGCTGCTCAAAACTTCACACATTTGTCACTAATGCATAGCGGCGCGTGTTTCTCATTGATTTCTCTTTCCATCCTACCGACTGTGTTTCTGTTGTTTGTTGCGGAGTTTTATTGGCTTTGCAGTCTGTATCAACACGGTTGCGGATGGGCTCAGGAGGGCGTGGATGGGACATTGAAAATGGTGACTTTTCTTCGGAGCACGCGGGTCATCTGGCGTAGTTTGGCTTGAGGATGAAAGAAGAAGCAGGCCAGGTTGGGCTGTAACTATTGTGCATGCTCTTCACGGACGACGGTAGATATGCAGAACGAACGATGATGTTTCCCATGACAATTACACACATCAGATGATTGACCGTTGGGGTTTCTTGAGTCCTCTCTTACCACGCAGGTGCCTTTACTCCCAATCCTCTGCAGCGATAGAGCAGTGTTTGAGGCTTTGAGGTCGTCAGAGATGGATGCGCACGTGCCACTACAAGGCATCCGCCTATCACCCCGCAATCCGGGCGATCGTGGGGAAGAAGGCTTATCGTCAACGAGGTCATGATCCATCTGCACTTGGACTCGTCAGAAGGCGGAACATTGAGCAAAATACTCGTATGATCATGTCATGAGCATTCCTGCGTTCGGTTGTTCTAGTACTCTATTGTCACGACACATAGACTCCAAACCCAAGATCATACCAACTACCAGTCCAGCATGAGCGACTCCGAACGAGCGTGGCCACGGACGAAGAAGCAACCTTGTACTGATGCAGGTACCGCACCAATCCCGGGATATACACAGCCGCCGACCACCTTCTTCCTGCGAAGAGAAAGAGACATGAAAAGGGCCCAGGCAGAACAGACTAGCCAGCAACACGACCAGGACAAGGATCACGACTATAGCGTCGAGAGCCTGGACGAAACCCTCGAAGCTGCTTTCGCCTCCAAATCGCCAGAGCCTTCTTCACCCCCGTCCGACACTGTCTCTGGCAAGAAACGGAAGATTGGAAACCCCGTCCACCCCAAGATCGCTGCAGCTGCTCAGCGCATCATATCCTCAGAAGAGCGTCCTTCGTCGCGAAAATCGTCCATCTCTTCCTCAGCGCCTAGACCCTTGACTCCATCACCAACCCGTCGCCATATTCGAAGTGAATCCCTTACATCCTTGGGTCGCTCATTTACTCCTCTACGCGCCAGCGATACCAGTACCCCGCAGTCACCCAGTGTAAAAAGTGTACGCCTCTCAGACGAAGAAGGAAGTATCATCGATGACACTGCTAGTCAGGCCCTCCATTCTTCGAGCGAGGACGATGATGTCTTCGCTGACGAAACTCTGGTCGAATCCGCCTCATCGACTGTTCCTCAGAGCAGTATACCACAGTTGGTCATGCCTAGCATATCCATGCCTGCACGCCGACCCTTCACAGAGAGAGGCAAGCGCATGCCTCGACTAAGAATCATGGTCGTTGGTCCCTCTGGTATTGGCAAGACAAGCTTGATAAAAAGTATCGTTCAAGTGTGTGCCGACATTGTTCATGTCGACCCTATTGTGGCTGTTGACTCGTTCTCAACTTCGACTGCACGTACGGACCAAGTCTTTGAAACTCACGCTTCGACCAAATCATACCCATCTTGGTGGTCAGAAATCGAACAAGGGCGTGGCTTGAGACGACGAAAGAGCATGGGAGACTCCATTCTCGAACGCAACATCTCCTTTATCGATACNCCTGGTTGGGCCATGAGCGGTGCGAGTGACCAAAACATGGATGGTGCCATGGGTACCATTCACGAAAACATAGAGGCGTCCTTGCGGAGAAACGCTTTGACAGGAGAATTGAGTGACACAGATCTTCTTGGTGTTTTGAGTGGCAGTGGAGGATTTCAAGTTGATGTTGTACTTTACATATTCCATCCCAGTAAGTTGGTATTCCTGTACATCATTGAAAGGGTACTGATACTATCCAGGNNATCTCACCAGATAAGCCTTGCGGAAATTGAAGTTCTCCGACGCCTCTCTGCACTTACTAACATAGTTCCTATTATCGGTAGAGCCGATACATGCACGGCTGACAATCTCAAAGACACAAAGACAGCCATAAGGACTAGTCTTGAGGCTGCTGGTGTCAGAACGTTCACTTTCCAGACCGCAGACGCTCAAGATCCCTTGACTCCGTCGCCTTTTGCAGTGTCATCCTCCTTGAGTGAGGACACAGAGACTATGGATGCAAGCGTGCTGATGTCTCCTGACTATGTGCAGCCTTTGGTCTCTAGCGACCTTGCCCAATTGGTAGACCGGCTATTCGACCCTGATAACGCTCAGTGGTTACGGCACTGTGCCGTCAAGAAATTCATTCAATGGCGAAGGGATTACCTGAAGACATCTTTCGACTCACACAAACGCGAGCTTCGCGAGCTTGCACTCNNTGAGCGACTCGGCTGTTTGCAAGATGCTGCACCATCTTCCATTTCTTCCGTTTTCTCTTCTCCTTCGGGTTTCCTAGCACCCCAAGCATCCACTCCGAGCCAGCGAGGGTCATCGCCCACTCCATTCAAGCTTGTACCGGCTCTGGGCACGACTTCGCAGTACGACTTCGGCCGCCGTAGCGATATTCACAATTTCGACAGAGAAAGCATGCAACTGCCGCAATGGGCATACAACTTGAAGATCGCGTTGGACACTGAAACCCAAGACAGAAAGCAGTTGACGATGGGCGCTTCTGAACTACACAACGCCAGCTCGGCCTTGGTCAAATCTGGCCGCGAGACATCTCCACACGTCAGACATAGGGAACTTGACAGCCTCAATTATCAAGANCCCCTGGGGTTGCTTGCACTGAGCCAACGATTCAACATCAGAAGATGGAGTCTTCTGCAGGTGGTCGGAGGGTGTGGTGCTATCGCCACGGTCTTGGTCTGGGCAACAAGGAATTGGGTGACAGTGTCAGAAGCGTTGAGCTTGAGCACACCGAGTGTCGAAGTCCCTGGATATGCAGTAGTGTCAGCCAGGGACAACAGCAGGGCTCCTTTGGATTTTTTCAAGATTTTCCTGACGGGAGGTAAATGGTAGCAAGCCCCTGCCAGGCAAGGAGAGTTGATATGATAAGACGAATGAACGAGTCAAGAACAAATCAATTTAGTGTAACATGACTTCTTGGGTGCCACGAGCAAGCGGAATGCGTGGTTCGTGTGCTTCCTTACCTTAGCCTGCTGCACGTGGCGCTGATCGAGGCCACGTTGATGTGACAGTTGTACCGCCTGTTGGACAGCCTGTATATTGAAACGTGCGAATCGGCTTTGCTCTGGGGTGGTGTGAACATGGAAGCCAGCCAAGTCTCAGCAGACACGACACGGGTAGATAATTGCCACGCGGTCGTGAGAGTCAGATTCTTGACCTTTTTGAGAGGCATATGTTCTGTGGTTGCGCCGGGTTGGCCAGGCAAGAATCCCTGGCCAGCGGCATGATCTAGCAAGTCGAGCGGTACGAAGGGGTCCGTTTCCCGACATGATTTACAAGGAATATGAATGCATTTCGGGGATCCCTGTTTTGTTTCGTAACTTCATAATCGAAACGCACTCCGCTCCCCTTGACAGATACTTGACGGCAAACACAAGTTGCAAGTGAACAGTACACTAAGTAGCCAGCGGGTGAGACACCAGCAATGGCCGACATGGGAAGAGCGTTCTAATGACCATGCAGCTGACGATAAAAGAGTCTAGCACAAGATTGACAACTCCTGAATCTCCGCATATAGATCTAGTCATGGTACGTTCCCTTGTTCTTTTTCTCCATTGCCCGCTCGCATTTCATTACCAATTTTTTTGGATTTTCTTGTCTCGAGAGCCCCTCGCCGTTTCAGTGTTTGCTTGCTGCGCCAATACAACGCTTCGCTGATCTCTGACATTGCAACCCTTTGATAGTCGAACGACTTGTCCTCCTCAACACACAATCAATTGCTCAGATTCTCTACACATTCCGGCGCACCGTCTCTACACCCGTCAATCGCAATGAGCACCTCTTCCACCGTCACCAACAACACGGCCGATGCTGGCTTCAAGCAAGATGCGCCCTCGACAACCACCTACGACACAGACAAGATCACCGCCACCGAGCCCCGCGCATCTATGAGCACACTCGGATCCGCCGACCCTCGTACTCAGGACATCAAGTCATGGAAAGCTGGCTTCCAGCGCATGGCGGATGAGCGCCTCGAAAAACAGCGCTACCAGCTCAGCGAGACCAAGAACGACGAAATTCACACCATTGCCCTCGGCGCAAAGGTCGAGCGCGCACTCAACAGAAGAATGACCGGACAGGACGCCCAGTTTACACGCAGNGGGTCGCTGTCTGCTGCACAACCTGCACAGGCCCAGCAAGATCCGATCGAGCTGCCCGATAAGAGAAGCGTCGAGATCAGATCATGAAGAGAGCAACTCTTGACAGGAAACAACACGGGGTTGAACAATGTCAATTGGCACAATCATTTGGATGGGCTAAGCACTGAGAGTCTGGATGAGTGGAAGCTTTTTTTCTTTTTTCGGTTGGCGTCAATGGATACAGTTTTCTTGGGCATCGAACAGAGGCGATGCGGCTAATTTTTGCATGTCCTGGTCTGGTCTTTCCTGATGCTTTGCTTTAGGGGGTTTGTTGACTGGCAGGGGCACTGATATTGCATGTTAATCACTACAATCAAAGCTGCATAATACGATTTGAGAATCACTGTGGGTGGTTTGCTCACTTTACTCCAAACAGAAGAACATCGTCAAACATACCGCCAGTAGATATTGTGCTTGGAGAGCCCGATTCATGTTTGATGGAAGCCTACATAACAATGCTCCCCAATTGAGAGAGGCAATCATACAACAGCCATGGAAATATTGTGTCTTGTGACAGCCATATTCCAGCATGTTGATACACAGTGGAAGGCGCGAACTGCAGGATAACTTCTTTGCAACCTCACCATGTGCTAAAGTCTGTGACTCCACCCCTCTCCCATATGAGCTCAGGTTGAAGTGTATGCAGAGGGGACCAAAGAGAGCCTTCAAGGTGCTAGCTCTCCATGGGTACTGCTTTGTTTTTCAATACCATTGTGCATCTCAATAGCTGAGCGCGTTTATGCTTCAGCACACGGGGAGGGAATGCATCAAGATGTCAACTTCGACTGACACAAGCGATTGGAGTTGTGAGTGATGGCAAACGAAGCTGTTGGCAACTACTGTAGAAGGTTCGGGTGGCAACCAGAAGGCCGCTGCCCACAAGGATCCCCACAGAGTCTGGATTCACGGAGACGCGAGACTTTGACCAAGCGCTCTTACTAGGTCAGCGATAGAACCGAGCCCTTTGATATGCACAACATTGTCGCATGTCAGAGTCGATTGAGTAGGATAGTGAAGGGTCGCGCGTACGATAGAGACTTCTAGTACCATCTGCAAAGTTCGACGTGTGTCAGAGATGTGAAGGAAAACAGTGGTTGTTCGTGCAACGAAGCGCCAAGGCCGGCGTTTCCATCGAAATATGGAATCGTATGGAAGGAGCTTTGGAGGTTTTCTTTAACACACTCCTTCCTCTGACTAAACTTCCTCCCCTCTTCACATCCACCTCTTCTTTTCTCCTTCAGATACCCGGCTGTCTATATTCCAGCAGTCACCTTTTGCTTTGCATCTCTGTGTTTATCCGTCTTTCATCACCACCATCAACATGGCCGCCGAGACGTTCGAGTTCCAGGCTGAGATCTCTCAGCTGCTCTCGCTGATCATCAACACCGTCTACTCCAACAAGGAGATCTTCCTCAGAGAACTCATCTCCAACTCGTCTGATGCCCTTGACAAGATCCGCTATGAGGCTCTTTCCGACCCCAGCAAGCTCGACTCTGGCAAGGACCTGCGCATCGACATCATCCCCGACAAGGAGGCCAAGACTCTTACCATCCGTGACACTGGTATTGGTATGACCAAGGCTGTAAGTGATCAATTCTCTCTTCTGTTTGTCGTCTGAATTGTGACTGACTGATTCCCANNGGACCTCGTCAACAACCTCGGTACTATCGCCCGTTCCGGTACCAAGCAGTTCATGGAGGCCCTCACCGCCGGTGCCGACATTTCCATGATCGGTCAATTCGGTGTTGGTTTCTACTCTGCCTACCTCGTCGCCGACAAGGTCACCGTCACCTCCAAGAACAACGATGACGAGCAGTACCTCTGGGAGTCATCCGCTGGTGGCACCTTCACCCTCACCCAGGACACTGAGGGCGAGCAGCTCGGCCGCGGTACCAAGATGGTCCTGCACCTCAAGGACGAGCAGCTCGACTACCTGAACGAGGCCAAGATCAAGGAGGTCGTCAAGAAGCACTCCGAGTTCATCTCATACCCCATCTACCTCCACGTCCTCAAGGAGACCGAGAAGGAGGTCCCCGATGAGGAGGCTGAGGAGAAGACCGAGGAGGGTGACGAGAAGAAGCCCAAGGTCGAGGAAGTCGACGACGAGGATGAGAAGAAGGAGAAGAAGACCAAGAAGGTCAAGGAGAGCAAGATCGAGGAGGAGGAGCTCAACAAGACCAAGCCCATCTGGAC
Organism: Aureobasidium vineae; assembly: GCA_903819635.1. Lineage (NCBI taxonomy): Eukaryota > Fungi > Ascomycota > Dothideomycetes > Dothideales > Saccotheciaceae > Aureobasidium > Aureobasidium vineae. The sequence goes on from CAIJEN010000014.1 coordinate 1,383,934, forward strand.
CCGCAACCCCGCCGACATCAGCCAGGAGGAGTACGGTTCATTCTACAAGTCGCTCAGCAACGACTGGGAGGACCACCTCGGTGTCAAGCACTTCTCGGTTGAGGGTCAGCTCGAGTTCCGCGCCATCCTCTTCGTCCCCAAGCGCGCTCCCTTCGATCTCTTCGAGACCAAGAAGACCAAGAACAACATCAAGCTCTACGTCCGCCGCGTCTTCATCACCGACGATGCCACCGACCTCATCCCCGAGTGGCTGTCGTTCGTCAAGGGTGTCGTCGACTCTGAGGACCTTCCCCTCAACCTGTCCCGTGAGACTCTCCAGCAGAACAAGATCATGAAGGTCATCAAGAAGAACATCGTCAAGAAGACCCTTGAGCTCTTCAACGAGATCGCCGAGGACCGTGAGCAGTTCGACAAGTTCTACACTGCCTTCAGCAAGAACCTCAAGCTTGGTATCCACGAGGACGCTCAGAACCGTCCCCAGCTCGCCAAGCTCCTCCGCTTCAACTCCACCAAGTCCCTCGACGAGATCACCTCCCTCCAGGACTACATCACCCGCATGCCCGAGCACCAGAAGCAGATGTACTACATCACTGGAGAGTCCCTCAAGGCTGTCCAGAAGTCTCCCTTCCTTGACGCCCTCAAGGAGAAGAACTTCGAGGTTCTCTTCCTTGTCGACCCCATCGATGAGTACGCCTTCACTCAGCTCAAGGAGTTCGAGGGCAAGAAGCTCGTTGACATCACCAAGGACTTCGAGCTCGAGGAGACCGAGGATGAGAAGAAGAAGCGTGAGGAGGAGGAGAAGGAGTACGAGTCTCTTGCCAAGAGCTTGAAGAACGTCCTCGGCGACAAGGTCGAGAAGGTCGTTGTCTCCCACAAGCTCGTCGGCTCTCCTTGCGCCATCCGTACTGGCCAGTTCGGTTGGTCTGCCAACATGGAGCGCATCATGAAGGCCCAGGCTCTTCGTGACACCTCCATGTCCTCGTACATGTCTTCCAAGAAGACCTTCGAGATCTCGCCTGCTTCTCCTATCATCAAGGAGCTTAAGAAGAAGGTTGAGACTGACGGCGAGAACGACCGCACCGTCAAGTCCATCACCCAGCTTCTCTACGAGACTTCCCTCCTTGTCTCTGGCTTCACCATTGACGAGCCCGCCGCCTACGCTGAGCGCATCCACAAGCTCGTTTCCCTCGGCCTTAACGTCGACGAGGAGGCTGAGACCAGCGAGGAGGCTGCCGCCACTGAGGCCCCTGCCGCCGAGGCCGCTGGCGAGTCCGCCATGGAGGAGGTCGACTAGATGCTCTTGACCACAGCCAGTAGCATTATTTAATGTCGTCACGTCTTCTCTTTTTTTCGTACTTCAAAATCGTTTTCTTAGATTTAATGTCCCTTGAGGAGGTTCTGGGCAGGAGAAGAAGGAGTTGATGAGACCTTGGGTTGATACAGACTTGTCCTTCTGGCATCGCATAGGCGTTTCACAAACCTTTTTCAAATACAACAATCCCAATCTTCTGAATCCATCCATGTCTCTCGTTCTTCTCCCATATTCGCGATGATGTTTATGTTGATGTTCATGATCATGCGTGTGATGTGGAGAGTTGCTCTTGGTACTTGACCTGTGGGTGTGTGCCTGCCTCTCATCGATATGCATAACGACCACTTACCTCTAACCATTGAAACCAACGATTGCAGTTTCCCGCCTCGAAGTTTCTAGTCTAAACTGTATCTGCTCGATGCGCAGTGCAGAGATGAGAAGAGAAGAAAGCAAGAATGGATCGGTTTGAGCAGTGTAGGGGCGTTGAGAAGGTGTTGCATATGACTGTCTGAATATGTTGCGGCTATCTCGCATTAAAAGGCAATAGACTTGATGAACACAAGACCTACCGAAAAAGCAAAGGCCTCGCTCGCCGACGATGACCCTCCTTTTCGACCGCCTGTATAAACTGTCTCGGCATCTTGCCATCCCTCAACAACGCACTCGCATCCAGATGTTTACTCAGAAACATCGTCCACCACACCCTATCCTGCGGATGCTCAGCACCAGGACGAGGATAATAAGGATCATTCCACCAAAACCCATCAACCAGCTGCTTTAACCCAGCTTGATCGTGGCTAAACACGCGACATTGGTTAAAGTCCAACAACCAGATTGAGACACAGTGGCCTTGTTTGTGGTCACGCGAGGCACCGAACACGAATTCGATGTCGTTGGCATCGATGTTGGCTTTCCAGTGCATGGGAGCTAGGGACTCTGCTATGGCGGTTATGTATGTTGGTATGGGCAGGCAGAGGTTCTCCATCTCGTCGATGTGGAGAGGGAAGTTGCGTAGACTCATGTCTTCAGGGTTGGTTTTGCTTCTGTCTATGCCTCGACGACCGAGGTAGAGGCGTACGAAACAATTGTTGTTTGTGGATTTGGTCAAGCAGGTTTCTTGGTTGGTTGCTGTGAAGGAAGGATACATCGACTTCAACAATGCCGTGGGTATGGGATCTTGCAGGGGGAATATGCGCTCGGAGAGTAGACCGTAGTTGTAGTTTGACGCAAGATCGATTTGCTCATCGGCCCCATGAGTCCAATAGCTCAAGCCATCATCGCCAGAAGGCGGAGACATAAAGCTATCTGCCTTGGGAACGTTGGCCTTGCTTGACAGGGTTTGTGGCGCGTTCTCAAAGGCTTCACTGACAGCCTTGTGAGAACGAAAATCGCTTTCCAGCTCGGGGATCTTTTCCGTCGAATTTGGTGTCTTGTTGACTTGGTTTGGAATGTGGAGTGTATAGATGGTACCGCATTGCCCTTTGCCGATTTGTGTGTTGCTGGCAACTTGTGATCGAGAGGGCTCGGATATGGGCAGCACTGCTTTCAACGAAAACATGCGACGGAGCAACGTGTGAGGGTCGACTGTGTCACATTCGTCTTTGGTGAACTTGTAGATGCTAGACATGTCGCTTTGAGATTGTGTTGTTGTGCGAAGATTTTGCTGTATGTGGCGTAAGAAGTCGTCCATGGTGGAAAGGTGCGAAGGAAGGGATTCAGGCACGACGAAAACCGTGGATGACGAATGATTTGTAGGTTGCCACGGTTGACTCTTATGTTCGGTGAGTGATGGTAGCGAGTTTTCTACTTGATAACACGCCGCTGTGGAGAAGCTGAGGTTGAAAGAGGTGGATACGATATATACACGTTTTGGCCACGCGACTTTGTATCAGAAGATCGCTAGAAAAGACTTCGAGAATAGTAAGCTATCACATAAAGACATCACCAAAGTTCCCATACAAAGTCCGATACAACCAGTCTCATTATCTTCCAGTGTCTTCTGGCAGACTCGATCTGCTTCTTTTCGAATTCACTGAGGTTGTCGACAGTTAGGGTCTGAACCGCCTCATCTTGCATCTCTTCCTCGGTAGGGAATTTCAATTCGAGTTTCTCCTGAGGCGCAAGATAATGCTTGCGCGACACAGTACCCAGGTAATCTGCCTCAACAGGTCCGCGGAACTTCAGCTTGTCGCCATCGCCAGCAGAATTCGTGCAGAAGATGACCATGTTGAGAAAGTCGGTCGCTCCTGCCTCAGAAGACTGTTCGGAGTCACGGAACATGCGACATTGACGATCGAATGCTAGGTTGATAGTGTTGATAACTTGTTTTGTAGAAGAGTCGGCAAGGTCGCCAGCATAGTTGATAGCGACGACACCGTCGGGTGTCAGCAGAGAGCGCAAGTTGCCGAGGAAGTGGTCTGTGAACAAGGGAAGAGGCTCTGCGCCGCCAGTAAAGACATCGTGGATGATGTAGTCGTACTGCTTGACAGCGCTCGTCGATGCGTTTTGAACCCAAGCTACAGCATCTTCCAAGACAGCGATATGGTTGGTGGGCAAGTCGAAATACTTCGTCGCATACTCGTGTACCTTGGGGTCAAGTTCCACGACTGTAGTGTCAATGCCGTGCGCAATAAGAGCTTTAGGTGCAGTTCCGATGCCTAGACNCTCTGCAAAGAGAAGATGTTACGTCAGTCGCGAAGCTACAACATATCAAAGGTTAACTCACACTACAAGCGCGCTCTTTTCACTGTCCGTCACGCTGCTGTGGGNAGTCTCGACCAGACGAACAGCTTCTAGAATTTCAAACACCGAGTAGATAGGCTCAGAGGTGGTGATGCCTTGTCTTCTTCTCTCGTCAGTGACCAGCCACTCCCCACCCAGGAGAGAGTGATCGCATCTGAGGACTCGATATCCAGCATCCAGATTTTCCAAGACTGAGATGTAACCAGTGTTGGACTCAGCACGCTCCAGCAGATTCCATTGATTTGCTTGCAGAGTCGAGTTGGCCAAGGCGTCCGTGTGAGATGATACAAAGTGCGGGTTGAACCATGTGGTGTGTATCATGGCAGGTATAGCAAGGAGGCTCAACTTGGATGGTGACAAGATTGTGAACAAAGCACCAACAACGCATTGCAGTGTTACTCTGGTGAACGTGGCAGAGAGCGCAAAGAACTGGGAGACCAAGAAGCTAGATTTAGATCGAACCAGAACGAAAAAGCCGTAAGTAGAGAGACCAAGTATGGTAGATCCCATGGCAGAATGCAGGTATTGATCAATCTTGGCGTCCAGGAGTAGGCGGGACGCAGAGTAACAACTCATCAGCAGTAGAGGGTAGTAAGNTAGACCTTCGGTGATGAGGGGACCGGATTCCACACCAAGCTTGGTACTGTATTTGAACAAGTATGATTGGATAAGAGGGATGCTGGAGGCCAAGATGGGGATATAGTATTCAATGTTGGCAGGCATGAAGCGTGAAAGCAGGCTGGTTCGAGTGAGAGTCAAGAGGACAATGACTGAGGTAATCTCATGGTGGAAAACAGATGAGGGTATCGATCCATACACAGGGGCCAAGGTGAGCTGCGACAAGGGTGAATAGAGGGCGGCCAGTTCCAGCATACACATGGCCCGCAAGACGTAGGTGAAAGGATCCGATTCGGGACCTGTGACCATTGGTGCTGGCGAGGCAGATTCCTTGGGCGCCATGGTTCGAACAAATATGTACAGACGAACGAAAGTCAAACAACGATGGAGGCCAGCTCCAGTGGAATTTCTGGACTATCCTGACTTATTTCAAGAGTCGCTATGCGTGTAGAATAGATGAAGCTCGAGTCATGGTCATGGTGAAGGGAATGCACGGCCGAATTTGAGTTTGCCCTGACAACGTCGTTTGTTTGCAAAGCACAACAAGTCTGCCAGCAGCCATTGTCATTCTTGTACCAACATTCGTTCTCCAGCAAACCATAATCCGTCAAAATGCCTCGCAAAGCAGTCTACGGCAAGCCGTCGCATCTGTATTCCAGCTTCAGTAGCTTTCAAAGTCCTATCAAACAACGAAAACAAGATCCGGCTTCATTCGAGGTTCTCGAAGTTGCCGAAGAGCTTTCGCGGCTGACTGTCCAAACAAAATTCTCGACCAATGATGATGAAGTCTCTCCTGCGCGAGAGGCGCTCTGTGAGAGAATCGTCAACACCGAAAGGCCTGTCAAATTGTCTCGGCAAAGAACGACGAGCAGCGAATCTGTGAGAAGCACTGGATCCGTCTCTCTCAAGGACCGAAAAACNAAAAATGGAAAGCCCAAGAAGACCAAGTCAGACCAACGACCAAAAACTTCTGTCCACGAAGAGCCGCAGCCTACGCCCTTAGACATGTCGACCGAAGTTGTTGCAGAGGGACCCCAAGTAGCCGAAATCGCCTTGCCGGCAGAGGTCACAGAACAAACGTCAATGGAATCAATCGAAGCTGACCTGGCCGCCCTGGAGATAACGAAACCACGCATCTCCAATCTTTTCACCAAACATGCCGCATCATTGTTGTCGCTTTCTTCCCAGGATCTGACTTCCTTCTCTACCTGGTCCGACCAACTCTCTTCGCACTTTGCAGTCACCAAAATCGCCGAAGCATCATTTGGTGAAGTTTACCGTCTTTCGCTTCTCAAGGCGCATTCAGCCTTGAGCAAGACAGACGAGTCGGTACTCAAGATCATCGCTCTCAAGCCTCCAACATCGACGAAGAGAAAGATGAGCAAAGCTGCCAAGAAACGAACCGAAATGATGAGCGATCCTGAAGATGTCGCCGCCGAAGTACGTTTGATGCAGCGCATGACATGCACGCCTGGTTTCACAAACTTCCGCGAGATTTGCGTGTTACAGGGTCGTCCTGGAGATGCTTTTGCGGCAGCTTGGTCGTCATGGAACGATTCTCAAGAGGCGAAGGGCAAGGAAGTTAGCGTGTTCCCCGACCCTAGCAAGNNAAAAGCGAGTTACTCGGAAGATCAGCTGTGGGCTGTCATTGAGATGCAAGACGCCGGCACAGATCTTGAGAATACCAAGGTCGCTAATGTATGGCTTGCTTGGGACATTTTCTGGGGAGTCGTGCTAGCACTGGGCAAAGGCGAAGAAGCAGCCAGATTTGAGCACAGAGATTTGCACATGGGTAACATTTGTGTATCTGGTCTCAACAACGCTGCACACTGTCGCGAAGCAGACTACGTCCCAGCAAGCTCAAGCAAGAAGCTCGACTTTACCGGCATCGAAACAACGCTCATCGACTACACCATTTCGCGAGCAGAGATGGGCATCCTGGAGGACGAGGAAGATGTTGCATATCTCGATCTTGAAAGGGACCTGGCGCTGTTTGAGGGCGACGCTGAGGAGGAATACCAGTACGAGATCTACCGATACATGCGTTGTGCCATGTACTTGGGCGAGCCTCTTGGTGATCTTTGGGAGAGGTGGGACGAAGCTGAAGATTCTGGAAGAACGTGGAAAGGATATCACCCACAGACGAATCTTGTGTGGTTACATTTTGTCCTGCACAAGCTCGCCGAGCAGATCGAATGGCCCAGCTCGGGTAATCGCATACAAGACAGCGAGGCAGCACAACGAGCAGAAGAGCTCGAGGCAGCCCTACTCAAGGTGAGTGAGCTACTGGACCCCGAGGAGATGCCACAGACTGGGCTCAGATGTGCCAGCGATCTGGTTGTGCTTGCTCTTGATGAAGGGTGGCTGGACAAGGAAGATGTTCAAGGCAGGGAAAGCGGGCCAACGACAAAAACGACAAAGCGCAAAGCAAAGACCACACGGTCGAGGAGAAAGCAGTGACGACGATATGGTTGGTTTTGACAGCGTTGATTGTGCAGCGTGGAGTTTGGGTTCCATTGTAGTCGGTTTTCTATACTTAATGAAGGTATCGACCGTGTTTCTACTCGTCAATGTCTCCAAGTTCGATGCTTAATGTGGCCGAAGAGCCGGGTATAAAATGTGCCCACCAATGATGCGATTCTCAACCCCCGCGATGTCGATGGGCGCCGACGGTGCCAAGCAAGCCACTGACAAACTCAGGCTGGCTCCTTCGCCGACCCCAAAAGATACCGCCAGCATCCATGCGAAAATGATTTCTAGCTCATCTACTTAATACGCGCCATAAGCGCCTGCTGGCCGCTCGTCTCTCCTCGTCTTCGCGCGTGTCTGGCTTGCTGTCGAAGACTGCGCCGACTAACGCGTAACAACTCGAGTCTACGGCTTCCCGCGGCACTTAACCGAAAGGTCGACGCACGTCGACCCTCCACACGTTCTGATGGTGCAAGACGCTTCTTCTGCTGGGGGTGCGGGGACTGCAGACTTTGCTGCTAGATCTCCAGAATCAGAGCGACCTGCTCCTCCACCCCCGAAGAGTCTTTCGGAGAGCGATATGGACGTCTCTAATGCAGCCCGGTCCGAACCAGTTGACGATCAGCACCTTAAGCCGCTTCCATCAGCAGCCGAAGCATCCAAACTTGGGAACGGCAGCGATGACAGTACAGCCTCATCAGTAAACTCGGCCGCGACTGCCCCCGAGAGCTCGAAGTCCAAGTCGAGTGGTGATGCAATTTTCTCCATTCTCAACGCGAGCAATCCTACTACCGGAGCATCCACCCCCGATCCCATTTCTACATCGTCCTCGAAGCAAGGATATCTAGGCGTTGAAGAGGAAGAGGACCCAGGCGACAGACGAATTAAGTATAGATCTGCTACCGATTTGGAATCCGCTGGACGTCACGCCAACAAACTCGAGTTTCAACAACGTCCACATCCCAGACACACTCGCGGTGAATCCTTCAGTTCACGCCGCTCCGGCAGCACCGAGATTCCGCGCAGTCAGGTCAAAAGAGCCCAAACCTTCCAGGACGATGCCCCTGGCCTTCTCCCTTCTTTCACGCAAACCGCGGATCAGGGTATGGGAACGAGATCTCGCAGACTTTCGACTAATATTCCCAACGAGTTTCCTATAGAATGCTGTCCTCTGGAGAAGGAGTTCAAAACGTCTTCCAGGATGCCACTGAGGCGACCAAAGCAGATTGGTGAAGGCGGCTATGCATGTGTCAAGCTTATGAGGCGGCGAGGAGAGACCCCAGACCATCTTTACGCCGTCAAGCAGTTCCGTGGCCGCGACTCGTGGGAGACTGAGGACGATTACGTGAAGAAGGTCAAGTCCGAGTATTGCATTGCCAAATCTTGTCACCACCCTAACATCATCGAGCCCATTCGTCTTTGCTTTTCACACGGCATCTGGAGCGAAGTCATGGAATACTGTCATAACGGAGAGCTCTTCGGTCTTCTCGAGAAGAAGTACTTGACCATAAACGACAAGTACTGTTTCTTTAAACAGTTGTTACGTGGCGTTGATTATCTCCACAACCACGGAATAGCTCATCGCGACTTGAAGCCTGAGAACATCATGCTTACGAGAGACGGATGCGTCAAGATCATCGACTTTGGATTGAGCGAGATCTTCAGCGGTCCGCACCCCAGCTTCCGCATTGGTATGGACGTCGAGAATTTCAAGGTCGATCGTGTTAGATACTCGCAACCGGCCATCTTTGGATCCCAACCTTACATCTCTCCTGAAGTTATGGACGCCAAGGATGCTTACGACCCAAGAGGTCTTGACGTTTGGTCATGTGGTATCAACTTCCTGAGCATGATCTTTGGCGTACATCCATGGGTCAAGGCCACACCCGACAATACAAATTACAAGAAGTATGTCAACGGATGGAACAAGTGGCTGAAAGACCACCCTGACGGAATCATCGAACCTGGGTCGGAGGATTACCCGGACTGTGGCAAGCTCTTCCACCTCCTCAACAGCAGCTCGTTGGAGCGCTTGGTGTTGAGAATGCTCAATCCCAACCCGGAAAAGCGTATCAGCATCGCCGAGGCGCTCTCATCAGATGTCGTGCGCAGGATGGACTGCTGCCAAAGAGTGTCGTACGAAGAGAATGCACCAACCGACGTCAGACACAATCACACACCACCAGCTCCGGTGCAGAAAGACACCAACCCCGTCAAGAAGTGGCTTCATGAGCGAAAAGAGTCGAGTCGCCATGTCCCTAAGAAGTGATTGAGGCTTGCATTGGAGAGCTAGAGATTTTGCACTTGTTTGACCGTACGGGCGGGATTGGTCGGCAGGAATTGTACATAGGATTCGAATGGATAAGGAGGCAGGTAGCGGTTTAGAAATTTTACAGCGCGACTCGGGTCATGTATTTTTGATCATCCCAAACACTGCTTTTATTCTAGAATGCCATGAGACTGTTCGGGCTGGAAGTTTGTCCCAGTCGTTCCTGCCTTTTGTCGGAGCTACAGTACAAGTCCGATTGGCTCAACTTCTTGCTCCAGTCCACCAATCTTCGTACAAACTCATCAAACCATCTTCTGTATATATCGTCGACATTTGTACATTGGCCTGCGAGGCCTTCGATGCCCTGTGGTCCTGGTTCATAATTCAGAAAGGTTCTGAGGTTGGTATGAGGTGCGACCCTGACGCAAGCTCCACTCGGGTGATCGTGACGTAGATCTTTGATCAATCCTCCTCGTCAGACTTGACACTCCAATCCTACATCGCACTCTCACCACATACACCCACACCTCATATCATCACCAATCATGGCTCTCCGCACGCTCGGCGCCAAAGCAGCGGCAGCGCTCGACCAAGAACTCATGAGCACCGGCGCCTTCTCCCTCGACCAACTCATGGAACTCGCCGGCCTCTCCGTCTCCCAAGCCCTCTTCAGACTCCAACCACCGCAGAAAGGCAATCGCATTCTAATCGCCGTAGGACCTGGCAATAATGGCGGCGATGGCTTGGTGGCTGCTAGACACCTCTGGCACTACGGATACAAGCCTACCGTTTACTACCCCAAGCAGCCCAAGAATGAGCTATACCAGGTAAGCAGCTTCCAAAGTCTCTTGACGAGAAAGAGCTGACGAGCAAAACAGCGTCTCACTCAACAACTCCGTGACCTCCACATCCCCTTTACCTCGGACTTCTCCGCCCAACTCTCTTCCACCGACTACATCATCGACTCCATCTTCGGCTTCTCCTTCTCGGGCGAAGTCCGCGAACCCTTTCCTTCCGTCATATCCTCTCTGCGCGACTCAAATGTTCCTGTCTTGGCTGTCGACGCACCAAGCAGTTGGAATATAGAATCAGGGCCGCCAGATGAGGGCCCCGGAAAAGGATACAATCCTGATGCGTTGATCAGCTTGACGGCGCCAAAGCCGTTGGTCAAGTGGTTCGAGGGTAGGCATTTTGTGGGTGGCAGGTTCTTGACCGCGGATATGGCCAAGAAATATGAACTGGACATTCCACCGTATGAGGGCCTTGATCAGGTCGTTGAGGTGCCTGTGAAATGAATGGCACGGCTGTAACGAAAGATACGAAAAACACACGACATGAAGAACAAGCACACGGACACGAGCATAGAGAAAGAGCAAAGCGGTATATTATAAAGCTATATAAAGTAGGCAAAAACAAATCGTCAGAAAAGGAGAAGAGCAAAACCAGCCACTTTTGTTGCTACACTCTTTGATGCCACATTACACCCATCCCACATGGAACGCCCGCTATCGCTAAAGAATAAAGGTCAGGGGCCGCGGTGCCCTAAAAAGATGCCTGCAGTTTCGTACATATTCGTAAAAGCCATAAAACATCACCTCCTCTCTCTTCATTCTACAGCAAAACAGCCAGAGCTCCAGCCACAACTGCTGCGAGAGCAACGCTAATGCCAACAGCACCACCTCTAGGCGCTGCTGCATTCTGTAGACCGGCACTGCTACCTTTGGTTGGCGTTGCCGTCAAGCTAGGCTGAGCAGTCGGCGATGCTGCACCGCCTTCGATCTCCTGTGTTGCTGTGACCGTGCTTGCTCCAATACCGCTTCCCTCAACGTCTCGTAAATTGTAGAGACAACTTTTCCTCCAGAACCCAGCACGTTGATCTCGACTGTCGAGGCACCGGCGCTGAGTGTAATGATGTAAGTCGTTCCTGACATGGTAACTGTGATTCCAGGACCAGATGGCCGGAGTGTTTGTCCATTGATAATGTAGCTTGGTGCCGCTGTGTTGCCTGTCAGGGAGCTGTACGTCTGGTCGCCGATTGTGATGACATCTGGTGAGATGGACTGCGAGGTTGGCAAGGTCGAGGTCTGTCCATTGATGACCAGCACAGAAGCGCCCAAGGAGAGTGTCGTGCCATCGGAGAGAGTGATGACTCCGCCCGAAGTAAGAGTTTGTCCATCAATCACATACGAGCCAGCAGATGCTGTAAAGGTTTTACCACCAACAGTCAGGATCGATGTGGGGTCGCACCTGTCGCGCGAGGGATACTCGAAGTAACACCATTGATCACGAGGAATGAGCCGGAAGAGGCAAGAGAGATCGTGGTCCCACCTGCCAAAGTCAGGACGCCTCCAGGTGTCAATGTCTGTCCATTGATCACATAAGATGAGCCCGTCTGGACTGCATAGGTATGGTCGCCGAAAGTCAATGCTGCGGGTGCTGTGACTTGAGCCAATGTCGTGGTTACCTCATTGACAACGGCAACGGTCTTATCAGCATCAAGCGATATCGTTGTGCCGTCGAGTGTGATTGCAGCCCCGGGCTTCAGTGTTTTACCTTGAACCACAAAGGTGCCAGATTGAGCGGTATAAGCTTGCCCACCGATCTGCAGTACGGCCGCCGCGGTTGCTTGCAAAAGAGGCTGAGTAAGTCCGTTGATGACAGCAACAGTGCCTCCACTCTGGAGTGATATAGTCGTGCCGTCGACAGTCAATGCACTACCAGCAAGCAGCGTCTGACCTCCGATCACATATGAAGCTCCAGACTGGGCGGTATATGTTTGACCACCGATGGTCAAGACGGCTGCCGCTTGTGTTGGGGATCCTGACGACAGTGTTTGAGTGACGCCGTTCACGACCACAGCAGTTCCACCGCTTGCAAGAGATACCGATGTGCCATCGAAAGTGATGACCTCGCCAGGAATCAGAGTCTGACCTCCAATCACGAAGTTAGGCCCATTTCCAGCAATGTATGTACGACCACCGATGCTCAGTACAGCTCCTGATGCCGCTGATCCTTGCGACAGAGTCTTGGTGACCCCATTCACGACTGCAGCAGTTCCTTCGTTCATTAGAGAGATAGTCGTACCGTCAATGGTGATTTGACCACCAGGGATCAACGTAGCACCATTAATCACAAAGTTCGATCCAGTGCGAGCCGTGTATGCCTGGCCGCCAACAGTCAATACTGGCGCAGGGGTCTGGCTTGCTCGTATGAGAGCTTGGGTCACGCCATTGATGATGACAGCAGTGCCTTCGCTTACATACGAGACTTTAGTCCCTGATATTGTGATAAGGCCGCCCGGAGTGAGTGTTTGCCCGCTTACCACGAAAGCTGAACCACCCTGCGCAGTATAGGCTTGACCACCAAAGTTCAGTATGGGCGCTGGGATGGCATGGGTCTGTGGAAGCCTTTGGGTGAAACCGCCGACAACAACGGCCGTACCTTCCTTGACAAAGGACACAGGCGTACCCGAAACTGTTATTGCGCCACCAGGTGTAAGAACTTGGCCATCGATCACGAATGCTGATCCGCCGTTCGTTCCATAGGCGTTACCGCCCATGTAGAAGGCAGGTGCGGGAGTGATAAGAGGAGGCGACAATGTTTGGGTCTCACCGTCGACTACGGCAAGTGACGCTAAGAACCCAGAGGGGCCTAGATGGACAGTCTTCCCATCGACAGTGGCAGATCCGCCTGGCGCCAAAGTAATATCAGGTGCAATTGAGAAGCGTGTCGAAGCATCTGCAGTGAAGGTTTTGGAGCCGACCGTTAGGATAGCGCCTCGAGTCGGGTTGACTGGCGCTGCGAGTTGCGATGTCTCGGATCCAACTACGATGGCCGTTGCAGAAGGAGCCAGAGACAGTTGAGTGCCGTCAACATTTACTGCCGGTCCTCCAGCAGCCAAAGTCTGACCACCAATGACGAACGCAGGCGTCGGATTGACCACAACTTGTCTTCCAGCAGTACTCAGCGTGATTGGAGAATTTGGCGTGCCGACGGAGATTGTGTTTGAGCCAATGGCCAGAACTCCACCACTGGAAGCAGCAGATACAATGGTGCCCGAGATGGTCACGACTTCACCTGCATGAACATCTTGTCCTCCGATGTTGTACACAGGTACAGGGGCTTGCGTAATCACTGCGCCGCCGTAGGTAATAGCGGTGGGAGCGATCGGGCCTGCTGCTTGGAGCGTAGAGCCCTGGAAGGCATGTGTCTCGGTTCCCACAACGACAGCTGTAGGTCCGATAGATACTGGGATATTATCGACCGTAATCGCTGCTTTTTGTGGTACTAGTGTCTGCCCGCCGATCACGACTGAAGATCCAGGATTTACGGTTGCTTTTGTAGAGCCAATAGTGATGACGATAGGCACAGGTACGATGATGTTACCGCCCGAACCAGAACCCGCGCCAGGCTGCGATCCACCGTTGGAACCAGAAGATCCGCTGGTGCCAGAAGAACCACTGCCTGCTGAATTTCCGCCAGTGTTGGAATTGGCATTGCCTCCAGAACCATCATTGTTTCCAGTATTTGAGCCTCCTGAGTTTGAGCCGCCAGAAGAACTACCAGAGTTGCCGGGATTTGAGCCAGAGCTATCGCCTGAGCTTGAACTTCCAGAGTCAGAACCTGGGTTTGAATTTCCTGAGTTACCACCTGAATTTGAGCTTCCAGAACTTCCAGAATTGTATCCTGAGTTCGATCCACCAGAACTAGAACCACCGTTTCCTGTATTCGAGCCTCCGGATGTGCCACCATTCCCTGAGCCGGCATTGCTGTTTGAGCCGCTTCCCGAATTGCTATTTGGCGAATTTCCATTCGAACCGCTGTTCGATCCTCCGTCAGAACCACTTCCGGTGCCACCGTTGTTCCCTTGCCCATTTGAGTCACTGCCTCCCGAGTTTGAGCCTGTGTCTCCCTTGGCTCCAGTCTGTCCACCTATAGGAACCTTAGTGGGTCCAGGGTTTGGTCCTAGATCGAGCGCTGTCTGCGTTTTCAGGACGTTCACGCTACTGTCCGTAGGAGAGACGATATAGAAGTTCGTCGCAAGTTGTGTGTTTGTAACGGCGATGGTCGAAGTACCAGTTGGTTTCAAAAAGATGACTGGTGGACGAGGTGGCGCTTTACTACTGCCGATGGGACCAAAGGCAGGCGATTCAGAAAGGGTCGGAACGATTTGAAATGAAGTAGCCGCGTAGGCCGTGGAAAACGCGAGAGGATACGATCCGTAACTCTTCGCTGCCGACAAACTTGCGGTTTGTGAGATAGCTAGTACTGCTTCTGCCGCGTAGTCTACCTGAACGGGAACAACGAGCGTGGGTTCTGCGGTGAAAGCTCCTACTTCAAGGTTGATATGAGGTGGAAGAAGCTTCAAGAACTCTTCAGACAGAGCACCAGTGACAAGTGGTTGGCCATCAGGATCGTCTCCAAGATATGCCATGGCAAAGTTACGACCAAAATGTTTGACTTCTCTCGAGGTTACACAATCTGACGTACCATTCTTGTGCGTCGTAGTGTGTTCGGTGTCTAGAGCATACTGTGAGAAGTACACAAAATGAGTGTTGGTCAACGCTGTGAGAGATGGTTGATTTGGCCCTGCGGACAGCACAGTGCTTGCAGGTGGTGGGGTAATCACAGCGTCCGCGGGTATGTCGCCTTTGCCGGTGGTAGAGTTGATTGCACTGGTTGCTGTTTGTGTAACGACGACCGTGGACGCATAGATAGGCGTTGGGCTCACATCCACCGTCGTATAATACGAGACAGAAGTGCTAGCAGCGTGGTTCGTGCTAGCGGCTTGTTTCGTGATTGTTGTTGGAATATAATAGGTGGTAGGATCTTGCAAGGCATCAGTGACATTGAAAGTGGTTGTAGCAGGTAGAAGTGTCCATCCTGTAGCAGAATCGTTGCTGTCAAATTGAATTGAAAACGTGGCTGCAGCATAGTCAAGTGTCGTGGTATACCAGTAATCTAGTGTCGCATTGGGAATATTGACAGTGGTGCCACCACAAGTTGCATCAGTTCCGTTGTTGTGAGGAGAAGGTCGAGGAAGCGGTGGATGAGGGATGTTGCCAGTAGGCACTTTAGCGCCAGTCCCGATAGGTTGACGCGTAGAACTAGTGTTGAACTTCCAGCTGAATGAGTACTTCGGCGGTGGATAAAACACACTAGAACTACTACCACTTGAAGCTTCGTGGCTATTATGAACTTGAGTCGTATATGCGTATGAAGTGACACCCGTGTAGACAGATCCTATACTGGACCCGACGCCCGTGCCAGTACCAAAGCCGTTACTTGGAGCGATGACTACGGGCGAGCTTCCAGAGTAGTCCGTGAGCACAGTTGAGTCTGGCTGCCCTGCTTCTGGAGCGGCATTGGAGCCATCGACGGAGGCATCACTGGTAGGCATAGATGAAGGCTTAAGGTATCCTGATGAGCCTTCGAAATTGGGATTTCCAGCATTAACATTGTCGGTCGGCAGAGATCCAGAAAGTCCTGACCATATCAACGAACCCAAGCCACCATAGCCACTGCTGCCTATTGGTTGATCTGGGACGGTAGAGCTTGTTGCATAAGCCGATGGCGAGATACCAACTTGCCAGGTACTAGACAATTCTTGGTTCTCGGACTCAGATACTGTCGACGTGGCTGCTGCGCTCGGTGAGCTTTGCGTTGGTGATGCTTGTGATTCAATTTCGACAGCTGTCTGTGCAGTGGGAGAAGCCGACTCCGATGAAATGAATCCTGATGATGGCGTCGAAGGTCCTTGCGATGGGCTTGCTAGACTTGGGGCTACCAAGGTCGACGAGCTAAGGGAAGATGATATTTTGGTTTCTGATGTCTGGATGTTTCCTGGCAAGACCCCAGTGCTGTAAGCACGATTCGACGATGTCAATAGTGGCTTGCTTTGCGTGGATGAAGATTGAGACGAATACAAGGTCTCAGAAGATTGCCGACTGCTGTCTGTTGATGATGAAGATGAATGCCGGTATGTTGTTGATGTCAACGATATATCGGTTCCATTCTGAGAGATGGGTGATGTTGATATTATGGATGAAGAACTCAGGCTGGTAGACGCGCTTGGGCTTTGAAAAGTCGAAGTAGTCAAACTTGTGGAAGATGTTGTTAAGATTGTGCTTGCTGAGGAAGTAACGTTCCACCCTGTCTCGAGTCAGCCCAGGCAGGTATGTGCTACGGCGTTCCATTTTGCGTACCATAAGGTCTTTGCGAGTCGGCACCAATACCCTCCCCAGCGAGTAATGCGATGAAAGCGAGGGTATAAAACGACATCTTGCCGTTACAACAGTCCGAAGTGTGATTCTTAGCGGAAACAGAATCTCATGACGAATGGCACTGCGGTGAACGAGAGACTGCTAAGACACGCCGAAAAGAGAAGAGAAGGAGAAAACGACGGCGATGACCTCGCGAGCTCAATGTCACGGTATTTTGCTACTTGAGGAGCCGTTGAAGGAAAAGACGAAAGAACATCGCTTATGCCAAGGCTGATCCGCTATCCTGATGTAAAGACAGGGAAGTGTGAGTTGGCCAGGTACCGTAGTGGGATCCACACAGACTGCAGGCAGGGCTTCAGCGGAATGGCATGACGGGCAGAGCCTTGTCTTTGCGAGGCCTACCGCGTCTATTAGTTTGATTCAACATCTATCTCGAACAGGCGGCAGACACCTGCTGACTGGCTCCAAATCCCGGCCGTGCGTGCAGGATCCTTCGTCTGCCAGCCTCAAAGCTTACTCGTCTCCGAAGGTACAGTAGTTCTCAGAGCCGGAGCGCAGCCACAACGTTCGTTGTCAAAGCGCGATACGGGACTTGTAGCTCAGTAAGGAATGGAGCAATTGCAAAAATATACGATACCATAGATTCAGATGCTCTCAAGCGGTAGGCGAAATGAGTGCTACCATCGCTACCGAGAGTGATACAGACTCGGCCTTGCCCGAAATAGTCGCGCATGAAGATGCAAGACCTGCGGGGATCTCGCGACAATCGGGTTTTCCACTCGGAGCAGACTCAACACTCAGCAAGGACAGGGTACACGTATCTGATGTAACTACAGTACAAGTAACTACAGTACAAGTACCTCGACAACGCGCAGCATGTGTCAAGTCCGAGAAGCGTGCTGCGTCATCGAGTCCAGCCAGCGGCGCGGTGCGGCACGCTGCTGAGATCCTGGTGCTGTGAGCTGTCCCTTACGTTTCGACTGAAGTAGGAAACAGGCCTGACTCCAGCCTCCGCGGGGGTCTCGCGCGATAGAGCTGCGTTTGGGAAAAGAAGATGCATAAAAACTAGCTAGCCGAGCATATGCACATGTTGCCAAGCAAGGAATGCCTCGCGCTTTCCGGGTCCCTCCTTGCAAGCTTCAAGGTGCACGAATTCGACTCGAGTGGTTGACGGACAAGGGCTCAAAGTAGGTAGCATCTTCGATTGAGGTATCTTTCTGTGGTCAGATCATCAGGCAGGGACCTCGTTCTCTACAAATCTTCTTTCGTTTGTGATCAGCGAGGAGTAAGCCACATGTGGTAGACCGGAATCCTTTCTGATGAGCGCCCAGAAGCGACATGGATGTTGCATGCGTGCGTGCTCCCACTCGCGATTTTCATGCAACCTGCCAACGCCATGCGATTGGTGCAATTGGCTTCCCTAGCTTTCGGCCTAAACGATGGGGTCGTGATTTCACGATCTTACGCTGACAGAGACGAGGCTGCTGCTCTCTGATTCTTTCCTGCACAACCGCTGTCAATTTCTTCAGAGCGAAAGGACAATTGTGAGTCGAGAGCTTGTAGAGACGCTCGACGTGCGCGCACAAATTCTCATGTAGTCTGAGACATCGATTTTGGCATCTCTGTCATCTGAGAACTTCACTACCATGATATCCTCTCCACTCGGTCCTCTTGACCCCACTGTAGTACTATTTCTCCTGGCAACGACTGTCGCGAAAGTCTCGTGTAGTGTGCAACCACTCGTTATCAACCCGAGTGAAACCTGGTAAGCGGCCTTTATAGCTGAACATGCAACATCTTGCTGACAATTCTTAGGNGATGGTCTCGACGGCACATGGTCCTCATTCAATCTGAGTGTAGGAGTTCCAGCGCAGAATGTCCGCATCCTTCCATCATGGCAGTCTTTTCAAACCTTGGTTGTGGGTCCTGAAGGATGCTCGATGTACTCCAACTATAACGACTGTGTCAACTCTCGAGGACAAGTCTTTAACTTGAGTCAATCATCAGACTGGAACAATGTCGGAATCTTCGAATTCCAAACGGAGAAAGACCTAGGGTTTCCCGGAAACGCATACTACGGGTACGACAATATCGTTTTGGATGATACGAATAATACAGTTGTCGAAGGCTCGACAGTAGGCGCCTTTGCTGTATCAGACTTTTGGCTTGGAAGCCTAGGATTGAATCCAAAACCATCCAACTGGTCAGAGACCTCTCATGGGCTTAGTCTCATGACGAAGCTGAAGGANCAGAGTTCAATCCCCAGCATCTCGTTCGGCTATACTGCAGGTGCTCCTTATCGCTTCTCAGGTGTAGCAGGGTCTCTAACTCTAGGTGGATATGATCAGAGTCGCTTTGAGGTCAACAATGTCGAATTTGACTTCGCTTCCGATCTCACCAAAGACACCATCGTCGCAATACAATTCATCAACACGCAAGCGCTCAACTCATCGACCAGTGTTGAACTGCTTCCAGCGCCGATATATGCTTCGATTGATTCCACTGTCAGCCAAATCTGGCTTCCNCTCGATGCATGCCAGGCATTTGAACGAGAATTCGGCCTGACCTGGGATTCTACATACAATCTCTATATCGTGAACTCGACACTTCACGCCTCTCTATTGGCTCGTAATGCCCATATCAATTTCACGATCGGAACCACAGCTTCAGGTCTCCAGAAGACAACAATATCACTACCCTACGCTGCATTCGATATGACAGCACAGTCTCCGTATCAAGGCCTGGCTGATAGGTCGAGTTACTTCCCACTCCGAAGAGCAGCAAACAGCACACAGTACACGCTTGGTCGGACTTTCATGCAGGAAGCATATATCACTGTGGACTACGAACGTGCAAAGTTCAACGTCTCGCAATGTGTCTGGCCACAGAACATTGGCGATACCACCGAGATCATCATCATCGAGCCAGCTCCATCGTCCGAAAATAGCGGATACAGTGGAGCTTCTTCAGGAGCAAACGCATTGTCGACATCAGGAAAGCCTCCAAAAGCAGCAGACTTGAGTGGCGGTGCAATTGGAGGAATTGTGGCAGGAAGCGTAATCGGCGTGGCAACCCTCATTGGCCTTGCTACATGGTTCATTCGTCGTGACAGGAGGAAGAAGGCACTTTCGGCAGAAGAGACGGGCGACGAATCTTCACCCTCTAGAGACTCCATCTCGCGTACAACAATCGGAATCGGAGAAAAGGGAACAACCGTCTTTCCCAAAGCAGAATTGGAAGGGTCAACAGTTCACGATGACCCCAAGCCACCGCTACGTCCAGAGTCGAGTCTAGCAAGCCCTACCACTCTCGGATACGGAGGCAGCACATGGTCTTCAACACAGACAGATTCAGCGTCACCTGGTCTAGCGTCGCCGGGAGCTGCAAGCGAAGCAGGAGGATTGGAGATCTACGAAATGCCTGGCGATATGCCCGAATTGGCACAAGCAGATGGCAGGACGATCACAGAAAAGGAGATGATGAGGCGGCGAGAAGAGGTGTACAACGGGGTTGGTCGAAGCAACCCAGCAACACCAACAGCAGCAGGACCGGCGGATAGAAGAAGTGTTCAGCCCGAAGAGGTGGTGCTACTGGATGAGGGCCGAGACGGAGAAGCGAGCTCACGACCAAATAGCAGGTTTAGCTTTGAGTAAGTGAGAGATGAATAGACTGGCTCGGCTGGATATTTGGAGTTTTGGGTGGACGTGTTGATACAAAACATATGGCAGTCAAAGACTACATGCACATCATGCACATAATATGAAGATTTCACAAACCAAGCATGCTTGGCACAATTGCATCACCGTCTTCGAGCTTCATCCAGAAATTATTCAGTCCACTTCTTCTGCGCAACACCATTACACCACAAATACATACACAATGCCGATCCAAATATTCGCACCGTCACCAGCAGCGCCTGCCGTCGCCCGGTCGCGCGACGATTCGGACGACGAAATGGACCTCGACACGTCCGACCACGCCGCCCGCTCATCCACACGATCNAAAAACATCATCACGCCCGGCGAAGTCATCACCTCAGACCCGCAATGGATGCGCGGCCACGGTACCTACACAAACGACAATGGAGACCTCGCTCCCATCATCCGCTCCACCCTCGCCGGCACATTACAAAAGACCAACAAGCTGCTCTCGGTAGTGCCGCTGCGCGCACGCTATACGCCAGAGATTGGGGATTTAGTTATCGGTCGCATTATCGAGGTGCAGAGCAGGAGGTGGAAGGTCGATGTTGCTGGTGCCTTGACGGCTGCCTTGCCGCTGAGCAGTATCAACTTGCCTGGTGGTATCTTGCGCAAGAGAACCAGCGTGGATGAATTAAACATTCGCACCTTCTTTGAAGAGGGAGAGTTGCTGGTTGCAGAGGTGCAGAGTCTGTTCCAGGATGGCTCTGCTTCGCTGCACACGCGTAGTTTGAAATACGGCAAGCTGCGCAATGGATACTTTATGGCTGTGAGTGGTGTTGGAGGCGGTGCTGGTGTCGTCAGAGCAAAGAGACAGATCTTTACGCTTCAAACCTCGAGCAGAGGTGGAGAGGTCGACGTTATCCTTGGTGTCAATGGCTACATCTGGATCTCCAAGCACGTCGAGGCAGACAAGAACAAGGATGTCAGCATCACCAGGATTGAAGAGCAAGTCAGCACCACCATGTACTCGAGCCAGAACGACGACATCAGCCCAGACACGAGGAAAGAGATTGCCAGAGTTGCCGGATGCATCAGAGCACTGGCTGAAAACGGTGTCAAGGTCGATGAAGAGATGGTCCGCAGAGCATACGACGCCAGTCTTGACCTCGAACAAGACGAGGGAGAAGATGGCGCTGGCTTNCTGGGAGGAGAAAGAGGAAGACTCATTGTCGATATGGCTCTGAGAGGCTCGGGATGAACGCATCTGTTATTCAACTAGATGCTATCGCCAAACTGACTCACCTCAGTCAATACCGTCAGAGCAAGGAGTTTTGCAGACCTCGCGCATGGTTTGATGGCCTGCACGACC
Organism: Aureobasidium vineae; assembly: GCA_903819635.1. Lineage (NCBI taxonomy): Eukaryota > Fungi > Ascomycota > Dothideomycetes > Dothideales > Saccotheciaceae > Aureobasidium > Aureobasidium vineae. The sequence goes on from CAIJEN010000014.1 coordinate 1,405,577, forward strand.
TATCCTTGCGCCGCCATACAAATCATGGCTATGCTCGGCTCGCCTTCAATATCGCAGCGCCGCATGGACGAGTAAACAGGGTACTCGTCAAAATTGATAACGAGACCTATTTAGAACAGGATCAAAGCCAAGGGCCACTTCCTAGCTACTGTATGAGAGAAGATCGTCGCTTCCGTGGCATGATTTCTACATGCCTCTTCCGTACCTCTGTTCCAGACTTTTCGTTCGCGTACTCCAGTTTCCTGTTTCAACCTGTGTCCCTTTCTAGTATTCCTCGCTAATATACCGCCCTTCTCGTGTGCTAAAGTATTTGACCAGGTAGAACTTCACAATACTTTCCAGGCCAGAGTTGTGGCCATGGAAACGCTTTGAGATGAAGCTCTCTCTATGGAAACTGCCCCCTTTTATAAAATACTGTGCGTCTTTACAGCTAGATACCTCAATATGCACCGTTGAGGAAGGCATGTGACAGACTTTTTCACATCGACAGGTCGGGCTATTTGGCTGGCACCTCTACAACAAACCCATAATTACATAGACAGAGACCCGTTCCAGAGCGTTTCGCCATACCTCGAAAAGGATGCTTGGGGCATTGGATAGTGCTCGACGATCAACAAGTCGTTGTAGATTGATCTGGAAGGATAGAACATCTGTTCGAAGTAGTTTGTCAGCCGTGGCTTGCATTGCTTGTCCTGATTGTTGTTGTCGTACCCATCTGATTCGCTTCCATAGGAGCAGCATCACGCTCTCTAGTGCATCTGATCTTCTCACCAACAAGTTTTTCAAACATTATGACATGCCTTGGATACCAGCAACATCGACTGAATAATTTTTCAGTCTTGAAGATCCCCAACATGCCTCTAGCAAGTAATGCCACGTCTTCCTTATTTGCCGATTGCATTCAACAATGTGACCACCTCGTAACCCCGGTCAAGACTTTATTGCTTTCAACCTCTGCAGGAGACAACGAGGCTATCGAAGCGGTGCGCGAGCATGCGAGACATATGGCTATCCAAGCCATCAACCACGATCTGAAGCAAGCCATAAAGGAGCTTTAAAAGAAACTACAAAGCAACTTTCTTGACTGAGAGCCTTTAAGTCGTTGACTCTCCCTGGACACTTCTCGCCTCGGGAAATGTTTGTGCATTTTGATAGTAGATTGTATGAGAGACGTTTTCGCATGGGAGAGAATTGTCTTTGGAAGTCACTTCACAAACCCAGGGGCTGGAGTATGTGTAAAATGATGAATCAAAACTCCAATTATAATGCAAATGTAATTCAAATTCTAGATGCTCCCGGACCAATCCGCTATGCCGCAAAACAAAGTATATACAGTAAAAGAAGTCCTCAAGCTCTCTTGAATGACCACTTAGTAAGTAGTGGGAGCAGGAGTAGGGGTAACGAGGCTCAAACCACCGTTGGTAGAGACACACTTGGCTCCGTTAGGGTACTGGTGAGCAGGGTTGCAAGCATAGGTAGCCTGGGGAGCAGGTGTGACGAGGGAAAGAGCTCCGTTGGTGGAAACACACTTGACGCCCTCAGGATATTGATGAGCAGGGTTGCAAGCATAAGTAGCCTGAGGAGTGGGAGTAACCAGACTCAATCCACCGTTGGTAGACACACACTTGACACCCTCAGGGTACTGGTGAGCAGGGTTGCAGGCATAGCTCGTTGCAGATGGAGAAGGAGTGACCAGGGTCAGAGCGCCAGCGACCTCAGTGCACACGGCGCCAGCAGGATAGCTGTGTGCAGGGTTGCAGGCATAAGTCTGCTTTGCGGAGGGTGTGGGTGTGACAAGGCTTAAGGCACCGTTGGTCGACACACACTTGACGCCCTCGGGGTACTGGTGAGCGGGATTGCAGGCATAAGTCTGCTTTGCGGAGGGTGTGAGGGTGACGAGGCTCAAGGCGCCGTTAGTCGAAACACACTGAGCTCCGTTAGGGTACTGGTGTGCAGGGTTGCATGCGAATCCAGAAGTTGCGGATGGTGCAGGAGTAACAAGGGAGAGAGCGCCGTTGGTGGAGACACACTTGACTCCCTCAGGGTACTGGTGAGCAGGGTTACATTGGTAGGCAGGAAGAGCCAGAGCCTGAGAAGCGGCGAGGAAGGAGAAGATGGCGGCAGTCTTGAAGGAGTTCATGTTGCTGGTATTGTAATGTTTGGAGTGTGGTGGAAAGGTTGATGTTGGTAGATAGGAGTGTAGATGAGATGATGAGCAGGTATGAAGATGTTGTTGTTTGATGAATAAGAAAGACTTACCTCCAATCTTTCACCTTCTTATATATCTGCTTCTCTGGCCACCGTGAGAAAGATGAATTGATGACATGACGTTGCTGTGTTCTAAAGAAAGAAGAGTTTATCGTTCGACTTGCTCTGTGCACTGAAACCATAATTGATAAAGATTGTGGAGCAACACGAGCACCCCGTTGATGATTGAAAGGTCGTCTCACAGGGTGACAGCATGTAAACCTAAGGCCAGAAACCGCCTCAACCGCCTCTTTACCCGTCGGTGGCGGTCATGTTTCTGAGATAGAGTCCGAGGCTCGTGGTTCAAGCACAAAGCGTTGACATTTTTGTCTAGGCATCCGAGATGTGACTTGCCTTCAATATTGCTTGTGGGATGATGGACATTGCAGGGCTGACTGGAGATAATCCTCATACCAGAGTGCTCACATGACGATGCCTTGCATCTTCGACGGAAAATGCTGTTGCTGCTCGCATTGTCGAATTGTTTGTCGGCAAAGGAGAACATAAATAAAAATAGCCAGAAGAAAAAGGTTGACAGATCGACGTGCAACGGTTCTCAGGGCCTTGCTTCTAAAATTGGATTTTTGTGCTCAGCGGCGACCGAGGCACTTGACTTTCCAAAAGTCTACTCCATTCATCCGTAGAGACAAGGAGAGCTTGCAGATGTCATGGAGTCTACTAGTCCTGATGGAATTCGAAGGGAGAAGAACGAAGAAAAGGCCATGACATATCTCATACTATATTAACATTTCAACACTTTACATCCACGGAACGGCGTGACCATCGGCTCTTGGGTCGCTGCCTGCGCTCCAGACACCACGATCTTCGACAGGGTCAACATGCCATCTGATAATCTGGCCCCTACCGAACAGACCTCGGCCGTGGCCCTTGATAATCTCGACATTGTGGCTCATGGCGCGCAGCTTATCGGCAGTCTCTTCTGAGATACCATCTTCCAGGTAAACAGTCTTGTCAAAGACATCACCACTATCGGGCATACCGGCGCCAATGCAGACACGAGGTGCATCGAGGGCTGCTTGTGGAGTCATTTTGAAGACGAGCATGTTCAACAGCACTTGGACGTGTCCTTGAGGCTGCATGAAACCACCCATAACACCATAGACAGAGTGCAAGCTCTGATCTGCCTTGTTGGTGATCAGAGCAGGAATGATGGTATGGTAAGGGCGCTTGTTAGGAGCGTAAATGTTGGGGTGGTTAGCTGGTTGCAGCATGAAGTTGCAGGCACGGTTTTGGAGAGTGAAGCCGCATCCCTTGGGGATGATAGCAGTGCCGAAACCAGCATAGTTGGAGTTGATGAATGAGATACCGTTGCCTTCGCTGTCAGTTGCAGCAAAGTAGACAGTATCAGAATGGTTGTGTGCAGGAGAGCCATGGTCAGGGATATCACCAGCCTTCTTGGGATCGAAGAGCTTAGCACGCTCGGCCAGGTACTTTTCCGAGATGAGCTCTTGAGAAGGAACCTTGACTACGTTGGGGTCTGCGACCCACCAGTTCGCATCGGCAAAGGCAATACGAAGGGTCTCAACGACAGCGTGAATGTGCTCGGCAGAGTTGTGGTCCTTGTCGGAGAAGGTGGAAATCTTGCCGTTCTTCTCCAACTCTTGCAGCATACCCAAGGCCATCAGGGCGACGATGCCCTGGCCATTGGGAGGATGTTCCCATACATCGACCCCCTCTGAGCTCTTGTCGTGCATTGTCTCTCCATGCGACTTTGCGATGCCTTGTCCACGGTAGTTGAGCTTGATGGGGTCAACCTCCTCGCTGCCCTTGTCCATGTGGTTTTTCAGGTCGTCCAAGGAGATGAAGCCTCCCAAATCTTGTACAACCTTGACCAACTCTTCTGCAATTCTTCCAGTGTAGTAGCCGGCCTTTCCGTGTTTGGCAACCTCGCGGAACGTCTGAGCCAGAGTAGGGTTGCGCATGATCTCGCCAGGCTTTGGAGCGCGGCAACCGTCCTTTGCATCGGGATCCTTCTTTAGCATTTCGGCGAAGTTGGGCGAGGCATCGCGAATTGACTTCTCGGCTTTCGACCNACTAAACGACGTGTTAGCAGAGTGTCGTGCTGGTTATGGAAAGTGAGTACTTACGTAGTAACCCATGATCTCCGAAACTGGGAAACCATTCTCTCCCAGCTCAATGGCAGGTGTCAAGATTTGTTCCATGCTCAGCTTTCCACTGCCAAACTTCTCAACCACGTCGACCCAGCCAGCAGCCGCTCCAGGAACGGTGACTCCGTGTGCACTGTGCATGGGAATTGTGCCGTTGTCGCCCTCTTTCAGGCCGAGAGATTGTCGTACTTTTTCGCATGTTGCGTTCCCTGGAGCGCGGCCAGAACCGTTCAAGGCGTGGACCTGCTTGGTCTTTGCATCGTAGAACAGACAGAACATGTCACCACCGATACCCGTGCTACCGGGCTCGGTCATGTTCAGACCTGCAGCGACTGCGACGGCTGCATNCCTGTGTATTCTGTCAGTACATGAGTCTTGCGAGTAGCTAGGTCCACTTACTGCACAGTTTCCACCTTGTTGCAACACTCGTAGACCACAGTTTGAAGCCAAGGGCTGTGAACTTGACACAATACCCTTGGTACTGTGTACTACACTCCTGCGGCTGGGGAACGCGACAAACTCTGGGTCCGCCGCAGGATAGATGGCTTGAGCATTAAGCGGCATGTTTGTATTTCAAGACTGGGGAAAGCTCGAGAGGTGTGGGGTCGTCGAGGCTCAATGAATGAGGGGTCAAGGAGAAAAAGGAGTGGAGCAACGACAAGTAATAAAGACAAGTTGTTGTCTCACAGATAGGATACAGAGACGGCAAAGAGACCTGGGATAATTGTTCTTGCTCGGCAGTCACGACGTACAAGAGGCGGGGCATCGCACCTGTCTCGTTGGCCGATTCGGCCATCCCACCTTCCATATTCGTCATAGAGCGGCCGCCTACCCCAACTCCTACCTCGGCCGGCTATCAGGAGTTGGGGTTATCATGAACGGTTGCATGTATAAGCAGCGGGTCCAAATCCGATCTCGGTACTGTTGAGAGTTGTGTTATACAGTGGTAGTGGGTATGGTACAGTAGTTGATCAGTCTTTCTTAGCAGCCAGCTCTTCCTCGGCAGCCAGGCCCAGCACCTCTTGCTCGCTGAGCCATCCTCGGACACTCTCCATGACACGCTCGAGTTCAATGCCTCCTTCGAGGACATCGTCTAGATCGTGCACACTGATGCCGCTGCGGTGATCCGTCACTCTCTGCTGGCCCCAGTTGTATGTCCTAATCTTGTTCTCTCTGCCCATCTTTGCGATACCAACAACGCTTCGGCGCATGGCAAGCATCTCTTCTTCTCTTTGTTCGCGCCTTGACTGGGCAAGTCTACTTCTGAGCAGCCTCCATGCCTTTTCTCTGTTCTTGGGTTGTGAACGCGAGTCCTGAATTGCGACGACGGTTCCGGTGGGCAAATGGGTCAATCTGACAGCACTGTCGGTTGTGTTGACGTGCTGTCCGCCTGCTCNCCTTGCGCGCATGACATCGGTGCGGACATCCTTGGGATCGACATAGTAGTCGCTGTTAGGGTCGTCGAAGCTGTCTTCTCCTAGATCTTGCGAGGGTTCTGCGGGAAAGGATGGGAGAACCAGAACGGATGCTGCGCTGGTGTGTGTGCGTCCTTTGCTCTCTGTCGCTGGCACACGTTGTACTCGGTGAACTCCAGCCTCGCACCTCAAAATGCCATATGCGCCTGGAGACTCGACTTCGAGCACTGCTTCTTGGAGCGGTGCATCTGAGCCTGCGCCTTGACCATCGGCGTCTTCGTATTTGAGCAGAGATGTCCGTAGACCTAGGCGATTGCAGTATGAGGTGTACATGCGCAACATGTCGCCAGCAAAGATGGCGGCTTCTCCACCGCCTGCGCCAGGTCTGATTTCGATCAAACATGGCAGATCGGCGAATGGATGGCGAGGCACGAGTGCAAGCTTGAGTGCGTCCGACGCCTGAGAGAAGTCGGTCTGCGAGGATGCTAGATCCTCCTCTGCCAATTCTACAAGATCCTTGTCTGTCTTGGGGTCGGACAGAAGCGTTCGCAACTCTGACAGAGAGTCATTTGCCTTTTCCCACTCTTTCAATGCATTGTTGACGGATGACAGCTGGCCCAATTTCTTGGCTGCTTTTGTGTCGAAGTTTTCGGCGAGTTTGGCAGTAATGTCGTCGTGCTCTTTTGCCATTGACCGAGCTCGTGAGAGCAGGGCAGGAGAAATGGCTCCATCAGCCGCAGCCGCTGCAAGAGGTCAGAATATGCTTCTCGTAAACAGCCTGTGCGAATGGATATTACCTGTGGTTTGCAGACGAATGCCGCGAAGCGACAAAGGTCGCGGCAACTGTCGCAGGCATGTCGACAATGTCCATATGGTTTGGCGCATGTCGAGCAAAACTTGTCGACCACCTGCCTTCGTCCTCCGGACATTTCACATGCTTCTCCGGATTTCTTGGCGATGTCACGACCATCACCCTGCCGCATATTTATCCTTCTCCTAATATTTCGTCGATTTGTTTGAAGGACTATCAAGGACCGTTTCCGTCCATGGTAAAGGTCTGTGGAATGTATTGCGCTCACGACAGCCCAGCAATTCCTCTATAGAGTGTTTCACGGATGTGTCCGATATGTTCCCAAGCAGATCAATATTCGTTGACCATTGCCTTGCTGTTCGCTTCATTGACAATGGAGCATGAGCACCATGAGGGTCTGCTTTGAAAAGATCCAGAGTCTGCTTCTCTAACCTTTGTACATCCCGCAATTCCGACAAGGAGAAGGGAGGATTGATTCCCTGCACGCGTATCTTCTCGCCAGGCCAGCAGATTGCGTCGGCGTGGCATTCCTATCCTCGTCAGCACTCACACTCGAGAGACCAATCCGTACATCACGAACATGNAAACCTAGCCTCTTTGAAACTATGCGTGATGACAGTGACCATCTGCGGCCAATTTCCTTTGACTCCGTAATACTTGATGAGGGAGAAGAGCAAGTTCTGATAGCTGTCTGTTGCAGCATCTTCGCACAAAATCCTGCCATCTGCCATGGCTTGTTGCACAACGTTAGACTCTCCGAAGCATTGCATGAGGACGTTTCGATAGCTGTCAGCTTCGCTCAAGGACGCATCCCGTTCTGTCTTCGCACCTGAGAAGACGAGAACAGTGTTCTCTCGACGGAGGGCATTTACACCAGCCTGAATATGCAGCAGGAAGGTCTCGTGTTCACCTGGCTTCCCAACGGTAGGATCAGATCGCTGGAAAGGCTTCAGCAGCCAACTCGACTCTTCATACGGTTTGCTGTAGAAAGGATGAAGAGCATGAACAACTGAGATGGTAGAGACAGACAGATGGGAGCCTTACGAAGAATTTGTGCAAATGGCATGGCAGCACACTACGACCAGTTCAGCCATGACGACGTCCTGAGGCTTGTACAGATGGCAACGACAAGTAGGAAATGAGGCGCAGCTAGCTGAGGATGCACAGCGTAAAGTGAGTACGGTCAAAGCGCAAAGCGAACGCGAATTACTCGAAATACCTGTGTGAGGTACCTCTCCTGGTGTGTCAAGAGACCTGGAGGCTGCAATGCCGCTGACGTTGAGGAGAGACACAGTTCTCTGCAAAAATGGCGGAAGTGCTGCAGGAGGTGGGATGGCAGTGGGCAGTATGCAAGTCTGAGTGGTTCGAAGGTTGTCTCATGTTCACACCGTCTATGTGGTTGCCAAGTCAAAGGGGCCACAGCTTCAAAGTTCAGCGGTGGGCGCGTCAACAACAGAGAGCTATATTTGGATCACGACTCGCCGCCGAGTGTTACTGGGGGAATGCAGAGATTGAGATGGAGGCAGAAGGGCGATGGACATGTAGGAAATGAGGACAGATGATACAGATAATAAGAGAAGAGTTGATGAAGGAAAGACGAGGTCTGTTGCTAGATAGTAGCGTGTGTTTCGAAGCGCTGTGCTGTTTCAAGTGGGTGGTTCACATCTCCGCAATTTGGACTGCGTACGAGGCTCAGGGACCAGCAACAGTACAGGTTCCTTGGTTTCTTTGTCCGAGTGGCATTTGCATCGGCCGCCCTGACGGTGAGAGTTTTGTCGTCGTTTCGATTTCTTCTTCTTTATCTTCCATCACCATTCCCGCGCGTCACAGACTTGACACTTTGCGTCGCAGCCTTTGTTTCATTGCATTCCTCAAAGGATACCGTACCAAGCTTGACACCTCAGTAAGGGGTAATTGTCCAAGAGTTTGCCGAGCATGGCCTACCATGGAGTCCCAGGTGGCTACGACCACGATGCCATAAACCACGACGTGCGCAGACTTTCCCAAACATGTCAAAGATGAACAAGGACAAGAAGATGGCTGACCGGCGGCAACCGCAANCAGTACCACGAGAGGCACGAGTCGGACGAGGAGGTCGAGCGCTCGCTGCTCCATACCAACCCCACCGGCGCCTACCAGGGCCCCTTTGACGACACACACTCGCATCCCACTCAGGATCACGGCTACAGCTTGACAGAGTCCTATGCCGACAACAACACCCACCACGTGCCGCCCTACGAGTACGACGAGTACAAAGGTGCTACTCTGCAGGACCCAGAATACCACCCTTCTGCTTCTCCAGTCTCCCGCGCACAAACAACGTCGACGGCGGCATGGGAAGAAAGAGCACAGATTGGCGGTCCCGCTGCTGGCGGCGGTGGTCTCAAGCGCAATGCCACACGTAAGGTCAAGCTGGTCCAGGGCAACGTCCTGAGTGCCGACTACCCCGTACCCAGTGCTATTCAGAACGCCGTCCAGGCCAAATACAGGAACGACCTCGAGAGCGGCAGCGAGGAGTTTACCCACATGCGCNNTGTAAGTTCTGGTACAATCAAAAGACGAGGCCATCTCAGTCCTGACCCCTGAACAGACACTGCGGCTACATGCGATCCCAACGACTTCACACTCAAGAACGGCTACAACCTTCGTCCGGCCATGTACAATCGCCATACCGAGCTTCTGATTGCAGTCACCTACTACAACGAAGACAAGGTCCTCACCGCTCGCACCCTGCACGGTGTCATGCAAAACATCCGAGAAATCGTCAACCTCAAGAAGTCCGAGTTCTGGAACAAGGGAGGCCCAGCATGGCAGAAGATTGTCGTCTGCTTGGTTTTCGACGGTATCGACCCCTGCGACAAAGGCACCTTGGACGTTCTGGCCACGATTGGTATCTACCAGGACGGAATCATGAAGAAGGACATTGACGGCAAGGAGACTGTTGCTCACATTGTGCGTTGAATGCCTGATTTGACCACCAGGAGATGATTACTGACATTCTGCAGNTTCGAGTACACGACTCAGCTCTCGGTCACGGCCAACCAGCAACTCATCCGCCCGCTCGACGACGGCCCGACAACGCTGCCTCCAGTGCAGATGATGTTCTGTCTCAAGCAAAAGAACAGCAAGAAGATCAACTCGCACAGATGGCTGTTCACTGCGTTTGGCCGCATCTTGAACCCCGAAGTCTGCATCCTGCTCGATGCTGGAACCAAGCCCGGCTCCAAGTCTCTGCTCGCCTTGTGGGAGGCTTTCTACAACGACAAGGATCTCGGTGGTGCCTGTGGTGAAATTCACGCCATGTTGGGACCTCGCTGGAAGTACCTCACAAATCCTCTGGTCGCCGCCCAAAACTTCGAGTACAAGATCTCCAACATCCTCGACAAGCCCCTCGAGAGTTCGTTCGGATACGTCAGTGTCTTGCCCGGTGCCTTCTCTGCTTACCGCTTCCGCGCTATCATGGGCCGTCCTCTGGAGCAATACTTCCACGGTGATCACACTCTCTCCAAACAGCTCGGCAAGAAGGGTATCGAAGGCATGAACATTTTCAAGAAGAACATGTTCTTGGCCGAGGATCGTATTCTTTGTTTCGAGCTGGTCGCAAAGGCTGGCTCTAAGTGGCATCTTACCTACGTCAAGGCCTCCAAGGGTGAGACCGATGTACCCGACAGCGCTCCCGAGTTCATTGGTCAACGTCGTCGTTGGCTGAACGGTTCCTTTGCTGCCTCCATCTATTCCCTTATGCACTTCGGCCGCATGTACAAGAGTGGCCACAACATCGTCCGCATGTTCTTCTTGCACTTGCAGCTCATCTACAACATTGCCCAACAAATTCTGACATGGTTTGCTCTCGCTTCTTTCTGGTTGACTACTACCGTCATCATGGACCTTGTCGGCACCCCCAGCACATCAAACAACCAAAAGGGTTTCCCCTTCGGCAACGACGCTACTCCTATTATCAACACTATCGTCAAGTACATCTACCTCGCATTCGTGCTCCTGCAATTCATCCTCGCCCTGGGAAACAGACCCAAAGGTTCGAAATTCACTTACATCGTCTCGTTCTGCTGGTTCGGTCTTGTCCAACTGTACATCACCGTCGATGCGCTATATCTGGTCATTCATGCCTTTACGGGAGGCCCAGGCTTCAATACAGACAGTCCCAGCGATTTCATACAGTCTTTCTTCTCTTCAACGGGTCCTGGTATCATCGTCATCGCCTTGGCCGCAACATTTGGTCTCTACTTTGTCGCTTCTTTCATGTACCTCGACCCCTGGCACATGTTCACCTCATTCCCTCAGTATCTCCTGATCATGAGTTCGTACATCAACATCCTCAACGTCTACGCCTTTAGCAACTGGCATGATGTGTCCTGGGGAACTAAGGGTGCCGACAAGGCCGATGCACTGCCATCAGCAAAGACAGAAAAGGCTCAAGACGGTAAAGCGACAGTCATAGAGGAAGTCGATCTAGCACAAGCGGATATCGACTCTCAGTTCGAGACCACCGTCAAGCGTGCCCTCACACCCTATGTTGCCCCCAAGGAGAAAGAGACTAAGTCGCTTGAAGACTCGTACAAGAGTTTCCGTACTCGTCTGGTCGTCTTCTGGATCTTCAGCAACGCACTACTCGCTGTCGCCATTACCAGCGACAATGTCGACAAGTTTGGCTTCACTAGTGGTGCTAGCAAGCGTACTGCGAGATTCTTCCAAGCCTTGTTGTGGGCGAACGCTGTCGTTGCGCTTGTTCGCTTCTGTGGCTGCTGCTGGTTCCTTGCCAAATCTGGTCTGTTGTGCTGTTTTGCACGCAGATAAGCATCTCATCTCCTCACCTCATCTAACGATTTTGCATTGCACAAAAAGATTGTACCTTGGAGAACATGACATCTCTTGTTGCTGTACGAAGTTTGGATTCTTGCATGCTGCCTTGTGTTTTTTTGTTCTCATTGACCGCATTTGCATATCTTAGCTTATATACCACTGGTTGGTCTTGAAAGCCACAGAGAGTTTCTACCATGTTTCAACTCCTTCCCATGATGCGATTTCAAAGTGCAATGGTGACATTTGATGAGGCAGTCTTCGGACAGGACAGTTCTTACGTCTGTGCATCATGTTGTTCATACATCATGACTCTGTTTGCCCAACTGTTCATGTGGAGTCCTCGCATCATGCTGACTCTTACTGTCAATGAGGATAGTCTCGTGATGCAAATGATGATGGCGGGTTTTGAATGAGGAAAAGGCCACTCGGCTCCAGACAAAGCCCGCATACCGAACGCCACGTACGGCCGGTGGTGGGGCATGTAGTGACGCAGCATATTTCACCCCCCGACTGTGGAGTAATAGTTGACCCGAAACATGCGAATGTCGCTGTGATGCATAGAATACGTATTTACAGGTGGGTGATTTCACCTATCTGACGAATGATGAGTTGATCTTTAGTGGCGGATCTCCCGAAAACAGAGAAGCCGAGCCTCATCATATGCACCACGATATCGATATACCGTCATATTAGCCAAGCTGTCACGTTGTCGTTGACGAAACCTTACATGCTGGCCTGTGAACGCCATGGGGTCGAGGAATATGGTCGGCTCATCATTACATCGTAGTCTCAGGCACCAGGATTGGGAGCTGTAGCCCGAGCTCCCAAGTACAAAGGTATATAAGTGTACTTCTCTACCTCATTGAACTCTTCTTTTCATCCATCAACTACTTCACACCTCAATCAATCAACCAACAAACCAAATCACAATCATCATGTCTGGAACTGATCAGTCTCACGCTACCGGCGAGTCCAAGGGTAGGCTTCACCTCGCCTCTCGTCTCCGATCTCACGATCAGTACTGACATTGGACTCAGTACCCCAGGGCATCCAGCAAAATGCTCCCAAGGAGGTCGAGAACGCTCTCCCCAACCAGGTCCACAACACTGGCTCTCAGAGCCAGTCTCACGCCACTGGTCCCTCTAAGGTTCCCGAGGCCATTCAGGTAAGCAACCAACAGCAGTACCTCTTGCTCTCGAGCATAACTGACAAGCAAACAGAACGTTGCCCCCAAGGGTCTTGAGGAGGCTCTCCCAGAATCCATCCACCCCACAAACAAGTAAAAGGGTTTGAGAACGACTGTTATGTACTTTATGAGAACAGAATAGCCGCAGCCGGCTCATGAATATGATAATTCACCTACCTTACTTCTTCATCCTTCTTTCCTTACGATTTTGTGTTCATTTGTGTTGGTGGCTCATGCACAATGTTCGAATCCTGATGACGAGATGTTGACAAGTTGATCTGGCAACATGTGATAAAACTATGACCAGGTATGTTGGAGTGATATGTATGGAGAACGCAAAATGTCTGATTAGCGAACAGATTGCTCTGGTAGGCTAACATCCTCAATCGCTATGAATATCACCACCTTTGAGAAAAGATCAGGGCAGTGAGGACAATATCTTCCCCAAGAGAGACAACTTGTTCCTCATACATACTTCTATCACCAACTTGTGGTGCAACTCCGCAGACTCATCAAAACGTCCTCGGCTGCTGGACGCGAACGCTCTATAGCGATATCCGCCCTCGACATGCGCAACTCCAGAGACCAGGTTGAAAATAACGCGACAAGACATCTGTCATACAATGATACCATCAATGACCAGAAAGCAATGAAAGGTGGTCCTGTATGCTGCCACTTCATGAACACTCCGATGAACGAGAGATGCGTCCCTCAACGCCAGCAAGTTCGGAGGGTCCAAGAGATGCCCAGCATTTTGCACAGCCCGCGCTCGGTTTGATAGGCAAACGTCCGCCTATCTCATGACTGGTCGACATTATTCAAAAATGGCCTTCATTATCAAGCGTTCGAGCCGCTTGGTACTTGGAGTCAAGACAGCAGCCGCGACTATGTAATTCGTCGCTGCCAGCTAGTCCTGCGCGCTTATCTCTCTGGAGATCGGTACCGCATGCATATCAGTGATATCTCGCCTATCTCCAATTTCGAGCTCCACAACGATTTCACCATGGAGTATGGTTGCGGTTGAGTACAAAGTTGGGGTAAAATGGAAAGAGCTAGGGGTGACTGATCGCTCTCCTCGTGGTTGCCATGTTCGATGAGTCTTTTTGGACGACTCGACAAGTCTAATCATATAAAAACCAGGAAAGTCGCTATCACGATTTTGGCACGTCTTCATCTGTTCTTCTTGATTTCTCAGCATGATACCCCATTGCTACCGGTCTGTCGCTGCTGCGCTGCTATTACTGTCTCACAGTATCAGCACATCCTTTGCTTTTAAGTTCACTCCTACTGGTCAGACTGTTCAGTTGGACGGAGCATCCTATTATATCCCTCCTGATGTCATAACAACAATCAGCATCTCGAAGCCACTGAGAAAGGCTTTGGACAGCGCTGGCGGACTACTTCCCTTTACTGTTGTTCAAGCCTCCTCGCTTGGATATGGCGAACAGGACTTTAGCCACGACATTGCTTCTTATATTTCTACAGATGACGTCTTCAGCAAAGGATTCTTGGAAGCAGTCTATGTGCAATATTCGAATGGATCAGGCCGCAGGTATCCAGGATTCTCGGCACCAAAATTGTCTGGAAACAACAGTGTGAACGTCGTGTCTACTGGATTTGCCTCTAACACCTCGTTCATCCCCGTTGGCCCCTACTTTGTGACTTCTACTGGTGCTGTTCACGAAGCATGGAGACTATTCAGCGATGTTCAGGGCGCGTTCTTGGAAACCACGATCGCCAACAAAGACGGAACCTTTTCCGTGTTGCCTGCCAACGTTGAAGGCCAGTCTCTGGCGATTGCGGTGCCCTCTCGCCTATATTTCACCAAGACCGATGCAAAACCACTTGCAGGTGTCCGTCTGGGCGTTAAGGATATCTATGATATCGCTGGTTTGAGAACGTCCAACGGCAACAGAGCATGGTACCACTTCTACCCACCAGCAAATAAAACAGCCCTCAGTGTCCAGCGCCTCATTGATGCTGGTGCTGTAATCGTCGGTAAGATGAAGACCTCACAATTTGCAAACGGAGAGGTTGCGACTGCAGATTGGGTCGATTATCACGAGCCTTTCAACCCTCGTGGTGATGGCTATCAAGACACCTCGTCGTCTTCCAGCGGACCTGGTGCAGGTGCTGCTGCATACGACTGGTTGGATCTGACATTGGGCTCGGACACCGGCGGTAGCATCAGAAACCCTTCTCAAGTGCAAGGGCTTTTCGGTAATAGACCTTCTTGGGGAATGGTTTCTCTCGAAGGAGTCATGCCTATGGCTCCTCAGCTCGATACTGCTGGCTTCTTGACCAGACATCCTGATATCTGGATCGCTGCTTCAGAAGTGCTGTATGGTGATAATGTTACTCTTTCACACACCTATCCTTCAAAAATCCAGACGATAGGCTGGCCTACAACCAATAATTCGGAAGCAAACGGCTTGCTTCTTTCATTCTTGGACAAGATCACCACTCATCTCAATGCCACCACCACAAGTCTCAATTTGACTCAGCAATGGATGGAGATGAATCCCGCGAACGTGACATCCTCACTAGTCGACCTAATGAACCTCACCTACCCGATCCTCATCGGTCAACAAACAACTTCAGTTCGCGACCCCTTCTACGCCGACTACTCAGCCGCAAACTCAGGGCGTCTCCCCTTCGTGAACCCCGTACCACTAGCGCGCTGGGGTTGGGCCGCTTCTTTCCCTCCATCCACCATCGACGACGCAATAACCAACAAGACAACCTTTGGCAACTGGATCGAAGACAATGTGTTCGTCACTGACGAGAAGACCTGCAGCGATAGCCTAGGCCTCTACGTGGGCAACTCGGGAACCACAAATTACAGAAACGCCTATCGTAGCCCACCAGGCATCCCCACTGGTTTCTCCACCAGCAGAATTTCCATCTTCTCTGGCGTGCCTGATTTTGTATTGCCTATTGGACAGGCTTCGTATAAGTCGAACATCACACAACAAATTGAGTATCTGCCAGTCAGTGTCGATATTTTGGCGGCAAAGGGTTGTGATGGCATGATCTTTGGTCTTGTCCAAGATTTTATTAAGGCTGGGATAATAAACGCGACGAAGGCTGGATATAGCGGTGTCACCGGCGAAAAGATTCTTTTCTAGATTCTCTGGACTTATGATGTACAGAGTACACTCGTAATGATCAACGCTTGTTAAGCAGAGTTACGTGTATCGACTGTGTTTGTGGTTACTCTCGGTCTCTATCGCTTCTTCCTATTCACATGGATTCACCAGTTTCCCCTTTCTCGTTGATGGCACCGTCCTTCCTCTCTAAGAGCAGTCTGCGTACCGGTCGTTCCTTTGCTTTCTTTTAGAGACAGTAGGATGATTGGCAGTCGCTGGTCGTCCTCGAGTTCCTTGCCTAATCTCCTGTTCGTCTAGGACAAGGTCGTGTCCTGATGCTAGCCGTTGCCAGGAGCAAGTAGCCGATTGCCGCCGACTCATCGGCCTCGATCACGCGTCGAAGTCAGATTTCTGCGGGAATCTCAAGCTCCCACAGGCGAGCACAATATCACCAATGCCGCAGTTCAGCGGGCAGAAGTCGATATTCATCTAGTCAGTCAGCAGTGCCATACACCTGTGCAGCACAGCACTTACCTCGCATGGTTCTGTCTAACAGACCGCGGGCCAAATATCACAACAAGTATAGATGCCAAAACCATACAACAACCGACTATCGTAAATCCCATGATCCAGTAAATCTTCAGTCGCTTGTGCTTCTTGATGAGTGATTGCGAGTCCACAAAGATTTCACTGGTGTCGGATGATGATGTTGTAGCCACTAGTTCCGGCGTTTCGAGTAGAGTCTGCAATGCAATGAAGTCGTGGTTGTTCTTGGTGGTGGCCCTCGGGGCGAAATCTGTTGTTGCGATGCCGGCGAGTGTGCTTGTCTGTGATAGCGTATCGCTGTCTTTGGTAGTGTTCGAGGTCATTTTCCTGATGAGATTTCCTGAGAAGACTGATGGAGAGAATGAGCGAAGGTTGACTTTGCTGGTCAATCGTCAATTGTCAGTATTGCATGCATTTATCTCCGCACTTCCATGTCTCTATTTTCGTGGTTGTTACACAGCGTCTGCTCCTCGACAGCTTGCATGATCGGGTTACACGAAGTTTGCTCGCTTGACTCGGACTTGCCGGTCGAGTAAGGCTGGAATAACCAGCATTTATGCATTCTGAATGCGGTTGTGATACCTTGGCCGCGTGGCTCTGACTACTTTAATTTCGCTTTTCCTGGTTTGATGGCTGTCGATGCAAGAGGGCTTTTGAAGTCGTCCCATGGAGATCAGAAGTAGGAGTGTAGCAGAAGGAAACACCACAAGTCTTTGGCATGATGAATGCGCTTATATGCCTCAATACTGAGAGACATGTTCGGGATTCTCTCTGTTGCTCTGAAGATTATTGCGCATTGATGTTGAGAGATGAGAAAGGAAGGAGTGCTGGTGACAGTCGATCATGACGCGCACCCTTGGCTTCCTTCCCAAGCACCTTGCACCTTTTCAACATCGGTGCAACCAATATCGCACCTTCAATATATCCTCCATGTAACAATCTCGGTCTGAGTTCTCGGGCAACAACACGTACGCCTCGAGTTTCAATCTTACATCATGACGGATACCACACAACCGACTATAGCCACTAGCCTCTCAATATCGCCTCAGTCTTAGATCCTAGGCAACGAGCCACTCACTCTAACCATAACTCTGAACCTCTCTGCCCCTGCTCCAATAACGATACTTACCTTCTTTGGGATATTCAACCCTCGACTAGCCCTCAGACGACGCAACTTCACGCTCCATGACTTGTCCACCAACCCTCCTACACCTATCAACCTAGAAATCACAAAATGCATTAAACGTCCTGAATTTTCGAGAAGCAAGGGACATTCAGACGAACAGTATTACATTACTTTGTATCCTGGGGTGGATTTCGAGATACAATGTCCGATNAAAAGGACAGTGCGTGAAACGGGTTTGTCGATCTTGGAAGCTGGTCACAGATATCGGCTTGGTATGTCGGGCGAGGAGAAGGTTTCGCGATGGTGGTGGGGCACCAAAGATGAGGTTTTGAGTGATGGCGAACACACCAAGGAGGGAGTTGAGCCGGCGGAAGGNGAAATGCCCATTCCCATACGTGCTGATCCTGTCGACTTTGATGTCATGGACACATACATTGCTAGCGAGCTCAATTGATACGGAAAGATATTCTGCTTGATTGCAGCTCCCTGTTCCTCAAGTACCAGACTTTGTATAGGGAACCTTATCTTTGCAGATGCTTGTTATTGCGTTTCTCGTACATGTGAGCAGGTAAGGAGACCACAAATAAATCTTGGTGTGATACTGCGGTATGTTATGGATGATCTACCAGTGACAGCCACAGCTCTTGATTCGATCTTCCAATTCAGCCACTCGAGCTCTCAGGGTCGCGACATCATCCGTGCCAGGGGTAGCATCAGGGTACCAAGAGTCATGAGTGGAACGCCTCGAAGACGTATATAACTTTGTCTGGAATGGAGTCTGAGAAGACTTGCTTGCTGGAGCATTGGTAACAGTGCGAGTAGACGATCGAACTGGACTAGAAGAAGTTCCAGAGGCACTTGAACCAGCAGGACTGCTTGTCCTTGAGATTGAGGTTGCAGAATTGGGTGTACTAGAACCTGAGTTTCTGAGATCCATAGTAGTGGAGCCAGTAGCAACGCCAATGGTAAAATTGACTGTGAAAACAGAGGCTTTACGTGAGAGATCCGTGGCGAAAGGTACGGGCGAATAAGTTTGTGCAGTCTGGGCATACTGAAGTTGGTTTATGGCATTTGCTAGGCCATGGGGACCAGCCTGGACGGCAACAACATTGCTCTCGTCGCTTTATCTGGCTTGACCGATAGACACCTGATTGTTGTCAAGATCTTAGACGAAGTATCCCGCGCGCATTATAGCATCGCCCCATTCGTTGCCAGAATCGGATGTCGATGGAGAGATCAAGAGCGCGCAGTACTGTTTCCCGGATGGATCTGGATATCAGCAAATTAGCCTGGCTCTTGAACACAAGCCACGGTTGCATCATTCCGAGGAAGGATTGAATCAACAACCTAAACTCACCAGTGATAGGTAATCCTGCGGTTGACACTAATGGCGTAACCATCTGTGACAGGAGCACTCGCAAAGGGCTTGAGTAGAGTTTATTCCTTGGAAGCCCCTAAGCTGGAAATTGAAGGCGGCAGTCTTAGGAACATCGACACAAGGACGTACAGCAAGTCCCAATTGAGGCGATGGAACGAATCCACTCAGGTCGACGATTCTGTTGTAAACGACCTCCGCTACGTTCCACGCGGTAGAACCAAAATCAAAAAGTCAAGNCTGTGTATTGTTCTTGCTAATAATTTGTGTTGTAGTTCCGTTTCCATCGACCATTGTGACATTAGTCATTGTCAACTGGAAGCTGCTGGTGATATTACGAGCAGGGTAGCAATTCAGGGTGACAAGGTTACCCTCGAATTTCTGTGTATCGACACCACCGAATGTTATACTGCCAGACTGACCAAGATTTGACAAGTAAAGGCTGTAAAATCGTGAAGCAATCGCTCCCGCGTTGACCAAAGTCTCGACAAAGTTTGGATATTGGATTCCGTTGGTCAAAACACTGCTCTCCCTGAGAGAATAGCCAAGGCCTAGAAGTCCAGTTTGAATACCATTGCTTGGATTCACGTTATAGGCCAATCCCCTGGGACACGGTCAGTATGTTTTCTTCAGGTGTGCTGAGTCTGCCATGCTCCTCGCATAGATTGATATTAAGGCCTGGCACTTCTCGTCGAAACCTTTGTCTCAAGAAATTAGAAGGCCTTCGTCAGTGGCCCCGGAATATGGTCGAGCTTCGCATCTAAGCTCGTTTTATTTGTATGAATGGAATTGGACTTACAGAGTAACATTGGTGATGATCCGATCTCGAATTTGAACCACATCAGAGACCAAGTCTCCATCATCAGTGGTCCCATCTCCGAATGTGATGTTGAAAGCTCCTGGAGCAACGACTTGAAACGTAGACGATTTGAAAGCGTCGAATGTGCCACCCGCGCAGGTATTGTTTTGGCAAAATGGGGCGGTCGAACTTGTGACGAAGAGATCACTAGATCCTGTATCAAGCGACACTGTTTGCAATTGACCGGGCGATCCAACAGAGATGTTCAGGTAATAAGCAGATCCATCATCCATAAAGACCGATGTGTCGAAGGCACCCCGGCGACCGAATCGAGAGTCAAGTTGTGGTCTAACCTGCTTGCGAATGGCGAAATTCAGGGTGCCAGCCGCCAGAGCGGGAGATGCAAGACTCAGCAATATCAAACTTTTCATATTCAACATAGCTGAAGGGGACATGTTTTGAACTAAGAACATCAAGCGATGACCATCCGCACAGTTGTATATATGTGTGTGTGCTCTCTCAGCCGACCACACTCAGCGCGCGGCATAATAGCTGAGGTGTACAGGATAGTCGTGCATTAGTGAGAGGCATACTAGCCAGCTCGAGCCGGGACAGCGACAGCGCGGGAGCATCTGCGGTACAATAAACCGTGCATGATGGTGGTTGATGTGTGAGTTGATGGTTTGCGACTCGGCCTTCAGCTCTGAGTGTGGCTGGCTGTGTTGAGCTCAGCTCCGGCGACAATCATGCAGGGATAGAAGTTGCCGCGGCTCGAACAGGGCGATGGCATGGGAAGGTTTGCAGAAAATCGATGTCCGGCACCTTATTATCTCAATGTAATCAAACAGAAATGGTTGTATTTGCAAAGATCTTGCAGTTTTTGTACGTACGGCCACAGTCAGCTGAAAACTGGGCATCCCGTCCGCTCTGCCATACATAAGCAGTTAAACGGCAGATTAGTACTACGGTGGGTGACCACGTGGGAATCCCTGCTGCTGTACGTTTTGCATTCGAGCTTCCTTTTTGCTTCCAGGCACGTCGCTCTATCAGGGAAGGTCTGTCAATGAAGTTTTGGCAAAACGTTTCAGCATCTGATTGTTTTGCTGTTGATTTTTCCTGAACTTTGCTGTACGATCACGGGTAATAACACAATCAGACACGAGTGTACATCTCAACATCACACCTTGCCTTAAAAGAAAAAGAGTGACATTATACTGAAAACCAGACAAGCAATACAAGGAATGACTGTAGTGATGATGAACATATCTACTAAATTCATATCTACTACATGATCAGGCCATCATGCTCTCAAACGCATTCACCAATCCTATCCGTGCCAACTCGGAATCTAGAAAGCAGGCTGCTCGATGATCAACGCTGGACCAGCAACAACGCTGTCTAGAGTCGGAGCACCGACTTCGTTCGCGATCACCGCAACGATGATTCCTTCTCCGGCATCAAGATCGGATGGGTAAGTCGAAGTGTTGGTCTTGGTATCGAATGGCTTGGTGATGTTATGGACGCCGTGGAAGTAGACGGCATAATATTGTCTGTCCCTTTGCTCAGAGTACCAGTCAGGTTGGTTGTGAGGATCGGTAAACTGAATCTCAACGAGCCCTTCTGCCTTCTCAATAACAGCGGTCGCTGCGGGTAAGTTTTTCGTAGGCAATGGATACGGTGGGTTGGCGGCAGGGCAGCTGCCAGGCACAATATATTGGCGCGTAAGGTCAAGGATTTCGTTCGCGTAGGGAAAGACGGTATCAGCAGGACCAGAGAACGGGTTCGAATTCCAAACGTCGATAAGAGCCCAAGTGTTGTGTCGTGACTCTACTTCGCCGATAGCAACCAGTGCACTCATGGTGTCTGTGGTCGTCGCTTCTCTGACGAGACCAGTCAGGAAGGCCATACTGGTCACTTCAAGGCTGACTTGCAGAGCCAACCACACACTTGCGTTGCCATTGAAGCCATAGTCGTATGTTTACCTAAAACCTGGCGTGATTAGCAGACGGAGGGTTCTCATCAACGTACATTGATTCGAGCCTTGAATGATCAGGAAAATCTTGCCACTTGCATTTGCCAGCCAGCCGGGATCCTCTAGACAGGACTCGTATGGTTACCGCCAATCGTAGACTGTGTGAACGTACCATGGAAGCTGGACACACATGTCGCACTTATCAATCTGTTCACGTTCTTTTTCCTCTATCCTTATGTCAAATTCTCACTATGCATCCGACCTTCCAAAAAAGAAAAAAAGAAAAAAAAAAAAAGAAAAAGTCAAGACTAGCATCGCAAGAAACCGACTTCCCTACTCACGTCAGCTTCATTGAATCAGGAATATTCGAATCCTGCACATACTGCGTATCGCTCTTGCCTAAATCTATACTCGCCGGCTTCTTGGACGACAAAGACGAGCGACTCTTGCTCCACACTCGTTGACACATACCGATGGTTCCGAATATGTCAACTCTGAGTACTCGTGGGACAGTCTATTGGAGGGTAGTACACTTTTGTCACTCACGACATCACCTTATATGATGCTGCCCTTGAATTCTGACTCATCTCACTAGTATGGCCAAGATAGGTAGAGGGACCTCGAGTAAAATTGGAGTGAGTCTGTCTCAGGATCTCTAGCTCCTCAAGAGGGAGAAAAGATCCCAAAGAAACGAGTGGATTGACAGACTACAAGCTTATGGATAACGATGAACACAGTGCAGAAGTGACGCATGAAACAGATAAAACATGTGAGAACCAGCTTAAGTCCCAGATGTTGGACTATCATGATTCAGGACGATCCTCATCTGCCACCAATATCTATCACCAACTGACACCGCCGATCTAACATCTTCCAGTGTTGGGATCCACGCTGTAGCGAGAATGTCAGTCTGACTGAGGTTGCGAAAACAGCAGGATTTACTTACCGGAACTTCCAACCAGCGACTGTGTCTTCACCGCCACGAAGACAGTCGTTGACAATAATACCAAGTCTGAGAGAGCAATCGTTGCCGGCAAGGTCGAAAGTACTGCCAGTGTTGAGGTTCTGGACGAGCATGTCGTACTTCTGATTGCCGGGACTGTTCACACAAACGGTCTTGGCCTCGCCAGGGACGAAATTACCTTGGAAGGCACCTCTCTTGCCGTCGTAGCCGCCACATGCTCTAGCAATGTGGTAGATGGCGTCGTTCTTGTTTACAAAGTCTGCGCCAGAACTGTAGCAGGCAGCGACGGAGACGCTGTCGATGGCGGCACCTGGGAAGATGGCAAGAGTGGCGATTGCGGCAGTGGTCTTCATGATGGCGTTTTGAGGAGTCGCAAGATGTGAATGTTATTGCAATGAGAGTAGAGGAACAAGTCGTGAGTTGATTTGACACTCCAAGTGAACAGAAGGCTTTTCATATCCATCTCTGGATCTTTCTTGAGCGGAACCGCTCCGTTCATCATGCATCTAATATGTGCTAGGTATTGTGATGCTGTGATAGCAGTGGAACGAAATCCTGCGCCGAGCTTGAATACGATGTGATATTCAAGAATATCTGCACGAGGAGAATGATCTTGTCCTCGTATGATCACACTTGGCGGTTGGTTTTCTACTGTGCATCGTTCAAGCATTGGCATGCAACGAGTGATCCGAGAGACGTAAGGTGGACTTGTCGATTGCACTCCAACAATTGCACTCCAAAGTGGTTTATATGTTAGCATCGCTAGGGCAGCCACGCAACCACAATAACTTGAAATGTTTTTCAACAGCTCTTTCAACGTCCGCGACATGCTAAGTGTCATGGTCAGGTATACGTATGAAGCGTATACGTCAACATGAATACATTCAGCCTTGGTGTTCGCATACAGGCAATCTGTTCCGCAAGTACGAGCGCGTGCATGTCACCTGACCTTGGCCAGTTCTACCTAAAAACTGATGGTCTCTTGATACATTGGTATGCATTTGAGAATGAGGGGTACCGGTGAAGGTGTAGTTCTGGCCAAGATAGATGGAGAAGGAGCCTCAAGAGCTACAGGCATCTATACTAGGGCTCCGCAGAGATTGGCGAGCTTGTTGCTGGGTCAGAATAGGAACATCAGGTTGAGCTTGCAGTACAGAAGAGGACAGATACTTTCAAACAGATGTTCAAGGTGGACGCTTCAGAGCGCTGACATATAATCGCAGCCATACGAGGAGGATGTAGGTCGTAGCGACCTGCATAAATGGCCAAGAGTCCCAAGACTCTAGCAGCCCCACTTCAATTATTACCTTCTTCGAGCCTTTTGAATTGTTTCGCACGTTGTGTTGTGGGCATGTGTACAGTGCAACATAGTTCTATACCAGGATGCGCTGGGCAACATACGTTCGGTCAGCCATCTTGGAAGTTGTGAGGATCGTGGCAAGTCTTTCAATCGGCTTACGAATTCGAGAAACTATTCGGTGTTCGTAATGCCTCTAGATTCACCGCATTAACTCTATGATGTACCTTTTCAACGGAGTACACAAGAAATGTATATATCGACCAGCCACAACGAACATAACATAATGTTGCGGCGAGCCTTACAGTCGACAGTCGGTAGGATCAATGTCGAGAGGGTGACCCGGCCAGAACGCTTCCGACGAGGGCTTGGATGCTCTCGACTGGTTGACATTAATAAGTATTAGACAGTGTCATCGTTCGGAACGTTTTGCTGTCTGATGGCAACACGATCGAAGGTGCCACGCCATACCTCACATTCAGAATTTCACACACGATAAGATGTGGCTACAAGCCGTAGTCAGTCCTCTTCACCGCAACGTGAGGGCCTGGTGACTAAGTATGGTGTCGAGCAGAGTGGGAGGTGCAGGACCATCAATAATGAAACACAGATGCGGTGAGTTCGGCAAAGGAAGAGTGTGATAGATGCCGATGTGGTCTGTCCGTACCGAGATTCGGCCTCCATGTCCGGGACTACGATTCCGCCAGGCTTTCTTGCTTGTTGGTGTTGGTCAGCAGAGGGTTTCTATCGGCCTCAGATAACAGAGCGAGATCGGTGGGTGTACATTTTGGCATTTGAATCACATAAAAGCATGCACGGTCGGCCCGTACCCTGCACCCCTTATCTCTATTCCCAACGACGCCGAATTAGAGCGTCGAGCTCAGCAAACGGTCCGCTTGGGTAGCGGCTCTGTTTTGTTCAGCTAATGCAATGAAATTGGTTGAGATTGAGAAGACACCAGGCGTCCTACTCTGTCTGGCGCTGAAGAAGCTGATGAGCGAAGAGACTTCGAAAGATCAACAAGCCGATCAGGTCACTAGCCAAGCTGCCAAAAAATTCCACCAAGAGAGATGAGACAGGGACGCCGCACGAAGCAAATGGCCAAGGCGTTCCTTCCATAAGAATGCGCGCGAGTGCGTCACTGCTTCTCTTCGGTATCTCGAAAAGGCTTCCTTATCCACAATCCCACATGGCGCGCCCTTGACTTTTAGGCTGTTCACTGTTGTCTCTTGATGCTACTCTCAACCATTCCCAGATGCGGATGAGCCGCACGCGATTTCGGCCATGCAGAATTCCGTCTGGGCATTTCCTTCTCCAGTTAGCAACGGACAACGAAGGGCGAAATGATGGACTGACGTGAAATGAGCTCTCCTCCCGGTTTTGCTACGAATAAGGGCCGAGATCGTCATATGCTCTTGGAACGATCAATTCGGAAGCGTCCAGCGACCGAGAATATATATATTCCCGGCACATCGTTGCCATATTCAAGGTCAATCCGACTCATGTGACTAGAATTATGCACGAGCTGAGTACAGCCATCAGCACATTCTGAATCGTCCGTGAGGCAGGGCGCAGAGCGCAGGCCTTCTGTGGTGGAGAGCAAATTACCCATCGAAGAAACATGGGGAAAACTTGGTGTAACCTCAACCGAGATGTTGTTTTTTCAGGCTCGCCAGGCACGAGTCCGAATCGCACTTCAAACCTTTTTCGGCTTTCCTACCGACGAGCCTGTTGCGGACATCACTTCACGTTTTTTTACAACATCTGCTCCACATATTCTCGTCCATGCTCCGCATCTTCTCGTCCACGCTCCGCATCTTTTTCGTGCTCGGAACCCAAACATATCACCTCAAGATCGTGCTCCGTGGGGATATCGCTGGATCTCCAGACGTCCCCAGTCTGCCCCAGCCTATGATTGTTGCAAACTCGCTGCAGCGGCTGCTTGGCCAGGCCGCTTCGACTCAGAGCGCCTTGAAGGCCCATGAGAAGGACCGTGAAAGGGCCGGAAGACATGCTTGTTGACCTCGGAATTGCCCAATCTTGTCGACGTTGACCACCACATCGGCTGTTCGAGAAGAACCAAAAATGAAGGGCACACCGGCTTGGCTCAGGTGCCGCAGCCGGCCGAAACATTTGCTGACCATGCTATCGTATCCCCATGCCCCAATGGACCCACTGCAAATATGGAGTATGTGGAGTTGACGAGAAAAGCGCGAACCCAGGGTTGAAATTGGCAGCCAGTATAAAGACCGAGCGATCTGCCCTCTGCAGTTTGAACTACTGTCCGACTACAGCGCTCATCACACGCCATATCTTCACCAAAGGCTTGACCGTTCTTGGCCTTTCGAAGAGAGTTCGACACCCGTTCTTGTCTCTACTTGGCTCTTTTGCAGCATAAGCGTACACAACTCGTCGCCTACAGCTCCCCAATCCCGACAAAATGGTCGGTTTCCTTGGAATGACTGGCAAGGCCCTGTCTATTGCTCAGGTTGCATTGGTCGTGGCTCCATCTTTCATTCTATTTGGTTACAACCAGTCCGGTCTCGGCCCATTGCTGTCCGAAGAGAACTGGAGACACCAATTCCCTCAAATCAACACTGTCGACTACACGGGTGAGGTCAAGGCCCACCATGCTACCCTCCAGGGTCTCGTTATCGCGACATTCACACTCGGTGCGCTGATTGGCGCTTTGAGTTGTAGTTACACTGGTACCCTTCTCGGAAGACGTTGGGTCATCTTCATCGGCGCTCTTTGCACACTTATTGGCGAAGCCATTGAGTGCTCTGCTTTCGGACTCGCTCAACTCATTGTCGGCCGTGTCATCATTGGTCTTGGTGTTGGCCAACTGTCAGCTACTGTCCCCGTTTGGCAATCAGAATGTTCCTCCGCCAAGAACCGTGGTAAGCACGTTGTACTTGACGGCATGTTCATCTCGTTCGGTTACACTCTCGAGTCCTGGATCGATTTCGGATTCTTCACGCTCAAGACCGGATCTGTTACCTGGCGCCCTCCGATTGCCATCGCTCTCCTCTTCTCGCTCATCGTTTTGTTCTCCATCTGGTTCTTCCCCGAATCACCCCGCTGGCTTCTTGCCCAGAATCGCGCCCAGGAAGCTCGTGAGAACTTGGCTGCTCTCAAGGGCCTCCCAGTCGATTCTCCCGAGATTGAGGCAGAATGTGTTGGCATTGAGCTCTCCCTCGAGGACTCTTCAACCAAAGCCGCCTCTTTCAAGGATCTGTTCAGCATGGGCGAAGACAAGCTCGCATACCGTTTCGGTCTCTGTATCTTGCTTCAGTTCTTCCAGCAGATGTCCGGAACTAACCTCATCTCCGTCTATGCCTCCACCATCTTCCAACAGGGTCTTGGTATGACTGCTTACAACTCCAAGCTTTTGTCTGCTGGTACTCTGACCTGGAAGTTCTTGTCCTGTTTCGTTGCCTTCTTCTGCATCGATCGTTTCGGTCGTCGCCTTTGTTTCATGGTTTCTGGAGGTGGTATGGCGTTGTGCATGGTCGCTCTTGCCGTCGCAACCTCGTTCCCTCACGACAACTACGGTGCATCTGTCGCAGCCGCCTTCTTCGTCTACCTCTTCTGCTTCTTCACCCCCATCGGTTTCCTTGGTGCCAACTTCCTATACTGCACCGAAGTCAGCCCCATACGTCTTCGCGTGGCCATGGCATCAATCTCTACCGCTAACCACTGGCTCTGGAATTTCGCCGTTGCCATGATTACGCCAGTAGCAATCAACAATATCGGCTACCAGTACTACATCGTCTACGCCTGCATTGGTGCATGCATTCCTGTCACCGTCTACTTCCTNCTGTAAGTCATGTATACCCAGTAGTCTTTCTGTACCCATGCTAATCGTCCCTTTTCAGATCCCGAGACCAAGGGACGTTCGCTGGAAGAGCTCGACACCATCTTCAAGGACAGCCCTTCAGTGTTGGGTACTGTCAAGTACGCCAAGTACAAGCCCATGATGACTGCAGACGAGGTGCCTTACGCCAAAACCTCAGACCACGTCTACGAGGAGAAGGTGTAACGGGTGCTGGCCACTCTTGTTCTTGTTGGAAATCTTTTATACGAATGACATATGCATGATTTTAATGACTTGAAGACGTGTCACCTTCTACTTCTTAAAGCGCTCCATCAACCATAGTTGTGTCTTCCTGTTCTTGATTTCAACAAAACACCTCGCGACCCTGCTATCACCAGGGCATAAGTGGGTCTGAAATGTGCCTGCTCCTTAGCATTTCGGACACTCGGATTCTGGCAATCCCTCCCTGAACACCGAAACTTCTTTTGTAGACTTTTGGAAAAAAAAGAGACGCTTTGCGATGAAACACCAGTGATGCAGTCTGCAAGGTCTTGATTCTGGGAGCCAACGATTTCTCGTGCTGGGCGTCTGGGCTACTCGTTTGCAAATCTGATAAGATTTTCGTGTGAGACAAGCCATGAGTCCCAATATATTTGCACGCCAAGAACCTAAGGACAAATGATCTTCCTTTTGAGAGTCAACATCCGGCAAGCTGAACGATTTTCACGCCGCCTTGGAGCCACTCGCAGCCCAAAGCGCCAAAGCTACCGTTGAAGCATCTGATAAGATGAGAATTTTATCAGACCATCACGGTAGTTCTTCTCGGCCTGCACGTTGCGGGTGTCAGTTCGTGTTGAGAAGAAGACCGCATCTTTGTTTGGAAAATCGTGCCACAACAAGAGCGCAAGCAAAGACGGAGTTGTCGGGAAGGGCGTCGCTGAGCCCTAGATCGTTGATGATCTGCAAATGACAAGGTGGTTAGCATACTCGTCTCGAAGGCCAAGGGAAGTACCTAGTCATACACGGGACTTCGTGCAGCTCAACTGGACAACGGTCTTCCAGCAAACGAGCCAATAGTCGGTACAGTATCGCTAGACCCTGCACGATCTGATAAAATTAAGCTCTAGACTCTCCGGACTATCTAATCCATCACCCAATCTTGCCTGGCTCGGGTTCCATTCTTTTACTTGGAGGCGCTTTTCAGCTGCGCCGACCGCTCCTTCCCAATGCCTTGGCGGTATCTACATAAAATGGCGTGTCCCTCTGTCAATGCTATCCTTCTCCGTCGATCAATTTTGCTACCCCGCCTGTCGATAGAATCGAACATTGGCCCTTGACTTGACGCGCCATATCAGGTCCGCTACAATGTCGTCGATTGATTCTCATACCCCTTCGGCCACCAAGGCTGAGGCCGAGACTGAAGTCAGAGCCCAGTCGTCAGAAGACGCTGTTAGCGAGCAGGTAGCAATTCTGGGAAAGAAGAGTCCTGGTGTTGCGCGCATTGAAGCAATCAATGCCCACCTCACTTCCTTCGATCGCTGGTTCCTCGGAATTGGTGTCTTCTTGATTGCATACGCCTATGGTCTCGATGGAACCGTTCGATACACGTATCAGGTGATCAATCCGAGTCCTGATTGTAATGCGTTAGGAAACTAACATGACCAGAGTACTGCTCTTTCTTCGATTGGCGAGCACTCGTTGCTTTCGACTGTCAACATTGTCCGCACTGTCATTGCTGCTGCTGCTCAGCCTACAGCAGCAAAGATTGCCGACGTCTTTGGCCGTGTCGAGCTCGTCTACCTCTCCATCTTCTTCTATCTTCTGGGTACGGTGATTGAGGCTGCTGCCCACAACGTCAGTGCCTTCGCAGCTGGAGCCATCTTTTACCAGATTGGTTACACTATCGTCACACTTTTGGTCGAAATCATCGTCGGAGATATCTCTTCTTTGAAGGGGAGATTGGCTTGGAGTTACATCCCGGCCTTACCCTTCCTGATCAACACCTGGGTCTCAGGAGACGTCGCATCTGCTGTATTGAAGACCACTACCTGGCGCTGGGGAATCGGCATGTGGGCCATCATCTACCCCGTCTGCGCTATGCCTCTCATCGTCGCCCTATTTATTGCATCCAGTCGCGCGAAGAAGGCTGGCGCCCTGGCCAACTACCAGTCTGCTTTCCAGCGCAACGGTATGGGCAACACTCTTGTTGCTCTGTTCTGGCAACTGGACGTCCCTGGCATCATCCTGATGATTGCTATGTTTGCACTCATCCTTGTACCCTTCACCATTGCTGGAGGACTCGCCGAGACATGGGGCACAGCTCACGTCATTGCTCCTCTGGTCATTGGTATCTGCCTCATCCCCGTCTTCGTCCTCTATGAACGTCGCGCTCCCCATCCTCTGGTACCGTTCCATCTCCTGAAGGACCGCAGTGTCTGGGCTGCTCTTGGTGTCGCCTGTCTGCTCAACAGCATCTGGTACATGCAAGGAGGCTACCTTTACACTGTCGTTGTCGTTGCTTTCGATCAGAGCGTCAAATCTGCTACCCGCATCACTTCGCTCTACAGCTTCGTTTCTGTTCTGACTGGTGTGTCGCTTGGTCTTCTTGTCCGCTTCGTGAAGCAGATCAGACACTTGAAGCCATTCATTGTATTTGGCACTCTGATGTTCATGGTTGCATTCGGTGTCTTGCTCCGTTTCAGAGGTGGACTGACCCAGAGCTCCTACGCTGGAATCATCGCAGGAGAGGTCATTCTGGGTTTCGCTGGTGGTCTCTTCCCTTACCCGGTCCAGACCCTTATCCAAGCAGCCACTCAGCACGAGCATCTTGCCTTGGTCACCGGTCTGTACCTCGCACTCTACAACATTGGATCCGCCATTGGCTCAACCATTTCCGGTGCCTTGTGGACCCAGATCCTTCCTGGAGAGCTTGAGCGCAACCTGGCTGCAGTCACCAACAACGCTACTGTTGCTGTCTATGCTTACAGCAACCCTCTTTTCTTCATTCTCGACTACCCTGTTGGCACCCCCGAGCGCGACGCCGTCATTGTCTCATACAGACACATTCAACGTCTGCTGTGCATCACTGGCATCTGCCTTTGCATTCCATTGATCGCCTTCTCGCTATGCTTGCGTAACCCTCGCCTTGGCAAGGAACAATCTCTGCCCGATGCCGAAAAGAACGTGTCTGAGACCTCCAGCGAGGTCGATGTCGAACAGACCCCCAAGAGGGGCGGCTTCCTCCACAAGCTGTTCTAAACAGATCGTAAGATTAGGATCACTCGCATCTAGATCACTAGATTTTTTACCACATGGGGTACGAAGAACGATAAAAGTTGCATGTTTTAATTATAGCCCGTAATGTCTCTCATATCATCGATACCAACTTCTTTCTCCATACCAATGTTGGACTGTCCTTTTCTTTCCCATTCGTTTCTTTTCGTTGTAGATTCACCACCAAGTCGGATCTTGAGAATAGAAGACCCATGTTAGCTTGAACCGATATCACCATCTCATGGAAACAAGAACTCACAAGCAACCCATCTCCTCTCAGTGATCTCGGCCTCAGCCCCATGTACCCTAGTCTCCTCACTATCAGAATCGCTGCTCAAGGAGCCTCTCTCGCTTGTCCTGCTTCTCCAAGACTCGCTGCTAGTTGTAGAAGCTGATTCCTGCATTTTCTCCCACTTGAGAGTCAACCACAACGCCAGAAGCTTGCTGGTTACAAGGAGAATGAACATGGTGACACAAGAGGAGATATCGAATGTGTACCTGGAGGGTGGGATGCTGAGGTGTACATGGACGTGGATGGTCAGGGTGGTGTTTGTTGTTGGAAGGGAGATTTCTGCATCCATGATACTAAGGCGCTCAGAGTATCCAGACGGCAAAGTTCCTGAGGCTGATCTTCGAGTACGATACTATGAGATGTTGATCGAAGGAAGAAATGATGAGCCCAGTAACAATTGACAGCAATCTTTGTCTGTTGTTTGCTATCCACTTCCAGAGCGTAGCAAACAGACGAGAAGACCTAATTGGCTCTCGCCTTCCAATCCTGATTTAGAACTGTCCTGTTTAATTTCATTGGTCGATGTCTATCTTTATGGGCTAAGTTGATCACAGAGACACGTGAAGATCTCGAATCACACCAAGTCAGAAGGAAGGAGCAACTGACGCTGGTGCAGAACAAAGTCAGCGCAGCCAGGAAGAAGCAACGACCAACCAAAAACAATAAACACTCTATCGAGTTGGGTCACAGCAGTTCACAAACATACGCACGAAACAAGAGAGCAAACAAAAAGGAGTCGATCAAGCCAGGGGTCGTACCCACGACCTTTGACATTGCAAAAGTAAAGTCTCCGGCGCTACCACTCCCGGCGTATACACTCATTGCAATTGGCGGTAGATTACTTCCTGTACAGAGGATCGGGAATCTCCCTTCAGTCAGACTACCGTGTGGACTTATAGGAGGGATGTGAGGTGAGCAACTTTTTACACTATATAGTCGCTTTGTTTTCACTTTGATGATCTCTCCATCGTTGTGCTCATGCTCGTTGACTACAAACAGATTAACAAAAGTGCGATTGAAGATGGGGAAATGAAAGACTACATCTGTGTAAATGTGTTTGTATATGGAAATGTGTCTCGCAGCTCCCAAAAGTTTCGCAAGTTGTTGCTTGAGATTTTTGACCTCTGGTAGCTAAGCAAAATCTTGATTGCAGAATCTCGTGTCGCCAAACGTGTAGCCTCTCAGTGGATGTCATGTTTTATGTTGAGGTTGTTCCTTCCAAGTGAGCCAACCGTGCCAGAGCCGCCCTCTATTGTCGTGTCACGTCTTCATGCCCCAACACACCGAGCCTCCTCAATGCTGCGTCACAATGATCCGAATCCTCTTTGCAGCCATCCTCCAAAGACAGTCATCCGAATGATCAGCAAATATCCTCGCAGCATCCAAAGGTCGATAAGCCAAAACGTCAGGCAAACGGCGCAACGAATCCTCCTTTCTCGTCATGTTGTGAGAATACAACTGATTCTCGGGAGTTTTGGAGACGCCGTATCTGACGAAGCCGGCAAAAGGGTTGTCTGCAGCGACTTCTTTGTCTTTGGCTTCGTACTTGTATTGTTGCTTGATGTGGTAGAACTCTTGGGACCAGGTTCATTCGCCGTTGTGACTGGGTGGTCGGGGTGTTGGTTTCATCTTGGTGGGTGTGGTAGTGGTGGGTCTGGTGGAGTTGTCTCCGTTGCAAGAGTCTTCGCTGGGTAAATCGGACTGCGAGGCTTCCTTGAAAATACCATCTTCGTGAAGCTCGTTGTTGTCGACTGCTTCGACTCCTCGGCCTCTTCCTTGAGTCTTTTGAAAGACTTNCAGCCTTTTCTCCTCGAGTATCTTGTTGCATTCGTCGAGATAGCTCCATGGCTCTTGCAGACTTTCTTCCAGCTTTCGGCCCATATCTGCAGCGTTCTCAGNATCGACCATCTGAAAAGCCTCGCTCATCTCTTCCTCTCGAAGAAGATGGACCATGTAGTTATCCAAGGTGATATTGTTGCGAGCGACGTACTCGTGAGTCCGATATTTTTACGCATCCTGAACAGAATTAAGCGTTTTCGTAGAGACGGCATCCTGCATGGCGGAGAGACTTGATAGTTATGTGTGCTTGAGACATGTCTGTGGAGGGATGTTTCTGTGCATCGTCAAGAATGTTTCTGATTATACGAAAAGAACTGTCTCATATCTATCAACTCTTTTCATTGTTCCTATTGTCTCGGACGAGTCGTAAAGTCAACAATGTAGCTCCATTGATTATTGTCGCATACAATTATCATGTGGCTCTCCTTGACGAAGCGTAGGCTCATTGCCTAGGAATGCCAATTGCTGTCAAGATTCCGTCGAGTTGTAGCTCGTCGTTTCGCAAAGTATTCCATTCATCTTCGAGCTTGACCATCAAAGTGCCGGCTAACAATGTACCGTTCAGGGCGACACTTCCGACTTCGACACCTTGGTTGTTCTTGATTGGGGTACCTTCGTTCCTGCGTGGGACTATAGCCATTACCGAAGTCGTCATGGCGAGGTTGTAGCTGATGGGCGACGATCCTCCCTCGGATGGGTGCAGTTCAAGGCCCGAGTCCTGACTGGACGAGATGTAGGATCTGACTGCGGCGGCAGCAGCTTCATATAATTTATTGTAGGACGAGTAGAGTGTCTCCGGACTAGGCTCCTGCGGAAGCTGGAGAGCATAGTGAGCGAAGGGTAACTCAGGGTTGGTCCTTAGCTCTACATGAAGGCATGTGAGTACTCATCCGTTCGACAATACACTCGCAGGTCAAACCATACCTTGTGCTTCCTTGGCAGGGTTTTCCAGCATTCGTCCGATTAGAGGATCCCAGCTCGAGCTTTCTTGTTGATCTCGCTTCATCTCATCAACACTCAGAAATTGCAGATGTCGATGTGCCTGGCTAGCCCCACTATGCTCGCCAGAGTTGAAGAAGGCGAACAGTTTTCCATTCTGCTTGTTCTCCTCCCAAGCTCTCAGGCAAGCATGTGTGGCAGCTAGATCATCCTGCTCAAGCATATGTGTTTGTTGCTTATTAAGCTTGGTCGCAATGATGAAATGCTGAGGGATGACGGGATACTTGTTCAACACGAGCACATGACTGGCATTGGCAGTGGGAATGTTCGCAATCAGCAGGCCTTCAGAAGGGTTGTCGAAAGGATCTGGCTTTGGACCTTTGGCTTTGTTCTTGTCATTATTGTCGGTTGGCTTTTTTGCCAGTGCTGGGCAGTAGCGGAGTTGAAACTGGCGTATCAATCAGAAAGTAGACACTTTTGATGGTTCTCATGCTTCATATGCACATCAACACATTCGGAACAGAGATCAATGACTCACAGGTGCGCCAGATTTGGTCCGAAGAATAGATAGCTCAGTGGACGAGAAGATCAATGCTTGACTGGCTTTCGCGGTAGCGAATTTGGCCTTCACCAAAGATGGCAATGCTTCCTCCAAGCCTAACTGCATACTGAGCCAAACGATATCTGATGTCGAGTAGTCGATTTGGCAGGAAGGACCGAGGGACGTAGTTGTCGCGTGAGTTTGATGTCATTGCTGTCTGACGCGAGAGTCTCGGTCCGAGATGGCAGGATGCGAAACGTTCGAGCACAACAGCAGAGGAGCCAACCTCATCACAACAACAATCAAACATCAACGAGAGCAGCAGAAAGAACATGTATTCATCCAGGCTGCGAGCCGCTATCTGGTTCACGGGACAAAGGTAACGAGCGTATGGCTAAGGAGTCAGCCGACGCCAAAGCAAACTCCTCTGATCCGTGGGAGAAAACACTACTCTACTCATAACATGACAAAGAGAGTGAAAGGTCACACAACCGAAGTGCTAACAAAGGAAACTATTATTACCTCGACTATCCTCCAAGTCATCCATAACGATGACCTAGAAGGACATCTCACGGATCTGCTCCCACTTCTTGGCACAGGTTGCACCAGCAAGGGNGTATGATGCACCGTGTGAGAACATCCACTCGGCGACCTTCTTCCATGGCAGCTTGCTCGGATTGCTTCTCTGGCGCACGTTGGTCTTGCGAGACGTCGAACCCTGCGACGCTTCGGAGAAGTACTCGACTGCGTCGATAAGGAGCGTGATCTATGGTTTTTGTGTCAGGCAAGATACAACGTCACTGAAGATGAGGACNNTTACATCTGAGCGGTTCCACTGCGGCTTCCTGACACGCATCTCTTTGGGCTTGGATAGGATACGGATGCGGCCGCGCAGAGTAGACTCGGCTTCAGTGAAGCCGCCACGACGTTTGATCTCCTTGTAGGACAGACCACGTCGACGAGCTTCCTGAAGATATTCATCCCTGGTGTTGTGAGCTATTTCCGGAATGTATCTGACTGCTTGCTCGGCCGGTTCGGATGGTAGTTCGAGTTCGTTGGTACTGGGGAGAGGGCCAAGTTCCAGAGTGTCTTCGGTCATGGGTTGTGTGGAAANGAGCACGGGACTTGGGTCCGTGAAAGCGAACCTGTCCAGTGTGGTGTTGAAGAGGTGTCCAGGAACGACCAGTCCGTCCGCTCCGTAGCCTACAAAGCCAGCCGGCATGTTCTGCTCCAGCGATGGTGCCGTGTTTGACGCAAGGTGTGACACAGTCATGGGGAACATCTCCTGGAACGACGAGGGAGCGAACAACCCATCAGATTGAGACTGAATGGGCATGGTTGGAACACGGCCAGTGACTTCGAAGAGTGGCCGAGCCGAAGCGTACTGGGAGCATGACCATATATCGGAGTTGTACTGAGGCAACGTGTCGCAGAAGGCTGCAGGCTGTTCGGGCCAGGAAGAGTCGGCTTTGAGGCAGTTGTCACCCAAGCTCGATAATGGCGACAGATCGGACAAAGGTGAGTACGCAGGCATAGCATTGTCACCCAAAGTCAGGTCCTTTGCATCCTGGCGTGGAGAGGGTGGTGTGAAGGAGCCCCAACTGGTGAAGCACGAATCAGTAGGGCTGTCCGAAGACTCGCTGCCGGTGAATTCAGGACACTCCATGTCGAAGAAGTACTCCTTTGCATCTTGGTCGAAGATGTTTGACATGTTGGAGAGGGCAACGGCTTGTTGGTAGCCGTAGTAGTTGGCGATTGGGTACTGTGACCTGGTCAGCGATGCTCACCCAATGCTGCATTGACTGTCAAGACTCACGTTTGCGTGTGGATATATTGTAAAGTTAGGCTGCAGTACCTGACGAGGTGGTGCGCGGTAGATGGGCAGAGATCGTTGAAAGAACTCTGCGCGGTTTGTCAGCGATCAAGAGCTGTTGGGCGCAGACGAAAGAAGAGACTGACCTCCATAGTAATACTTATTCACATCCTGCTCACCACCATTTCTGACCGCCATCATGTTCGTTGAAGCGGTATGTTGATATGCGTTGTAGCAAAGTATTTCTTTCCCAGACGGTGTCGTAGCCACAGATGTCGTCGCGGATTCGTACAGATACTTGCAGCCCTGCAGAAGAACAGCAACTTATATCAGGTTGGTGGGGCGAACACTCGGCGAGGAACGTCCCGGAGGCTCGACGATATTTTGAAAGCTGACGACGAAGAGATTAGAGCGAACGTATTTTGAACAAATCGCTGTGAAGTGAAGGTATAGTTCGAGCTATACCATTGTTAGCAACGACGAAATGGTTCCTGTTGGAGAGATACCCACTTGAAGAATCTAAGCAGGAGCGAAACACTTCAATAAACTATTACTATTACTATTACTGAATAGGAAGTAGTGTTGAATAGTAGAATCAACGAAGAAGCAGAGGTGCTGTCCAGATGGTGGAAAGATCGCTGGCTCAGTGTAGGAGTATGTAAGACATGGCCAACCAGACGGCCACCCAACTATTAATGAGCAATAGTGTCAAGATCCTGCCCTGATGATTACGGCCCGTCATTTTTGCAAGAAATCATNNCCATGTCGTTTGAGTGTATGGAAGATATTAGCGACGGGAAGCTCCCGAGCAACACCTGCTTCCCGTCACCCTTGAAGAGACGATCAGGCGAATGAGGTTGGCAATACCCTCTAAACCTTTCAAGACCAATTGCACTGCTGTCTGAGTCAAAGACGTCCCAGATGAAATGGTGACAGTCGTAAAACATACTCAGTTTACACTCGACTTGNNGATAGAGCTGTTCCACTGTCTGATCTCAATATTCAGACCTCACCCATGACAGGTGTCTAGACTCACGCTGCAGATCCATGAAGATGTTCTCCACTTGAAGATCGGGATTTGCATTGCAGCGACGTTTGATGGCTGTCATNNTGCGGATAACCGGGCACTCAAACATGTCAACTCCGGTACACTGCCGTAGTTCGACCTTCATGTCGAGCAGGTATCGTCCAATCACGCCATGGCAGAGCAAGCAAGCAGCCGACAGTGAACTATCCCTCATAAGACCCACAGTCTTCACAAAATGTGACGTACAGTTGAATTCAAGTGGACGGCCAAGCGCTAAGGTCAGCACCATGGCTTGCATGAAAACAGACAAAGCTCAGCGAGCCGTACTGCTTACCTGTCAAAAAAGTCCAAGGTGACTCTGCATCATGAACATACTGTCAGAAGCCTGTACTTGCCGTGCAAGACTGATGGAAAAGTTCATACATCAAGAAATCTGAAGTGTGCGGCTCAGGTGCACGGTGGTCTGTTGATTTCTGTAGTTGTCCGTTACACAGCAGCATGGCCACTGCCGCTGCAAGCCCCTCCGACAAGCGGCGGGGACCTGCATGACAGTGCGGTTTGCAGATTTCTTCATCTCTTGGGTGCACACACAAGAAACGATCCCCTGCATGTCATGAGTTTGATAGGGAATTAATGTTCATTCTTGGGTAATTTTTCGACGCTGTAGATTGGAGGCCGTTCCGGAAGTTTGCACAAAACCTTGTGAATTACCGAACTTTGGAATGTGGTGTCGCATTCCATTTTGAGAGAACCTTGCTTCCAGGACGGACTATATCTTCTGGACAGGGATGATTTCGAGAACAGTAAAATGGAAGAAGAGCCGCGACGCGCTCTCCACTGTGCGAAGCATCCAGCTTCATGGAAATTCTTCTTTCGTGAAAATGCAGGAACAACCCTCCTGGTTGGGCAATTCGGCAACAGGTGCTGCGCTCTTTGGGCATGGACGTCTCAAGCTCTTGCTCATAGCGCTTGCCACAATGTTTCTTGGTTATCTCATGACTTCCACATTCAATCCGGCGGACCAATACGATATTGCAGATTACCGAGGCGACTACGGCATCTCAGGCGATATCTTGGATGGGCCGGACATATACCCAGGAGCAACTCATCCGCCAGATAGTTCTCCAAAAGGCGACAAATCTGGAAATCGTATCAAAGCTTACCATGGCAAAGATGGAGTCGTGAATCAGCCTGACCGAAGGCCGTCAATCAAAGGCGCGCTGAAAGATCTACACCATACGGTCTCGGATAAAGTCTCATACTGGAAGACATGGGGCTCAGAACTGGAACTTGACGTCGAGCTAGAAGCAAATGCGACTGCTGCACACAATGCAACCGCAGCCCAAATAGCGAGACCAACTTCATCACCACTCAAATCCGAGGAAGTCCTCGAGCCACAATCAGAGCTATGGGGCCACAAGACCAGAGTAGGGAAATGTACCATTGTGTTTGGAGGATCGACCATATACGAGCGGACCGTCAAAACACATGCGCTCCACGACCGAATCCATGGCTATCCTCTCTACGTGCTTCGACAGTCTATCATGGACGACGTGTGGTCAAAGCCCGCATACATATTGTCGCTTCTGCTGCGAGAGTTGGCCAAACCAGCCGAAGAACGACTTGAATGGCTTCTTTGGGTTGACGCAGATACCATCATGTTGAATCCGTATGTGCCCCTAGAAATCTTCTTACCACCATCGCCTCAATTCGACGACGTACATCTTTTGGTGACCAACGATTGGAATGGTCTGAATAATGGCGTGTTTCCAGTGCGAGTCAACCGATGGGCCGTTGAGCTTTTTTCGGCCATCATCTCTTCCAGGTACTACAAACCAGATCAGGACCTGACATTCCGGGATCAAAGTGCTATGGATACACTTTTGAAAGACAAAAAGTTTTCTGCACACACAGTCGAAGCTCCTCAAAGATGGTTCAATGCCTACCAAGGCGAGCATAACGAGACCTTGGCTCCTTACCAAGTCCGACGAGGAGATTTTCTGGTCCATTTTGCTGGTGTCATTAATCGCGATGAGAGGATTCTTTTCTGGCTTGAGCGTGCTGAGCAGCATTTGCCGGACTGGGAGATGGAGGTTCAGCACACATCTTACCCCGCAGAAGTCAAAGACTTCTGGAACCAGAAGGCTGGCGAACGAGCAGCAAAACAGGCAGAATTAGCCGAGGTGAGAAGAAAGGCAAGTGAGTTGCTCACGCGAACGGAGTCGAGATTGTTAGAGTATCAAGAGCGTCTTGTGCAAAGCGACGCCACCTTGATCCGGGATCGGATGACTGAGCTCAGGAAAGTGCTTGAACGAGGGGATGCCGTGGAATTGGCTTCTGTGGAGTCCGTGCTAGGAGTGCTGGAACAGGTCAGTATGGAATAGCTTATATCTGATCATCATGCTAATATGCTGCTGTTNCAGAGCCTCAAACCTCTCAAAGACGTCATGGAGACTGCCAACAAGCTTCTCATGAAGGAAGCACACGATGCCATCTTCGCTGCGGAGAAGGATGTGGTTGGACAAGACGCCACCTCGACACCAGAAGTTGCAGCTGTGGAAGAGAAGGCTACGAACTTGAAGAGCTTGATTGTGCAGCCAAACTGGAAGAAGGAAGACCTTAACGCCATGATCGAAGCAGTCAAACAGGCTAGGACAATCCTGCAGCAGAAGCTGCAGGAACAAGAAGCCCAGCATGAAAAGACAAAGGCACTTAAGGACAAGGCCGAGGAAGAGCATAAGAAGCAGGAAGAGCAAAAGGCAAAATTCGGAGACACATAGCTGTTGAGCCTATGCTCATCGTTTTCTTCTGGCAAGAAATGTATGCAAGCTTCTGTCGTTCAAGGCAGACATCGGATAAGGACGTTCCGTGACACGGCCGAGAGTTCCTCGGCCCTCGAGGTTCAACAGGGGTGCGCATTCATGGTATGCGCGACCAACATGGACAAGGTAGGACAATGCATGTCGTGCTGTGGATTCGCGTCATCACTGAGTGGAGACATAAGGCCAGGGATGCACATCATGCGATCGTCGAATTAAATACCAGTTGAAACTGATCGTCTTGCTCATGCCTCAGCAAGTGGATCGGTTCTCCTATCTGCAAGATACAGTATGCAGATGGCGTTGATCTTGAGGCAGGGTCCTTGTGAAGGGGCGCTATTTGGCCGGCGCGGAGGTTCCGAAAAGGAAAAAGAGAGGAGAGAACTCCTCTTGCTCGTTCACGTGGGCAATTCAAAGTCAGGCGGGACGGCTCAGATGGCAACGTTTTTTCGGGCCGTCGCGCGAGCTGGGCTACAAAGGAAGTCGGCAGGCGCAGTTGATGGAACGCTTCCAATAAGAAAAATCAACGCGTAAGACTGCAAGCGCACGATAATCAAATCGCAGATCTGAAGCACCTTGCACAGCTTTGAAAGTGTGGTGGAGTAAAGTTTGGGAGAGGAGGGTTACGCAGAGGGTGGTCGAGCCCGGAGAAAGCGAAGGTGATGACCAGGGTGAAGTCCGGAGGCGGCGTCATGAATCCTCAGTCTTTTTGTCACAACAGACGGTACTGCCAGAGCTATACCATTGTTCCTGTCGCGAACTGAGACATTTCAGGCACATAAACTGGAGCTGAGATACAGCTGAAAGGATAAGGAGGGGAAAAGCTGGCATCGCTTACATTAATACGAATGTTCAGCAGTCAGCTGGAGTCTGGGCGGGTGCTGTCTAGGCTTCGAGCTGACCCTCTCAGCTTTTAGGTCGGGTCTGGCGAAGTCCGGGCAGCGCGGTGCAGCCATGTGCTTCCCGTGCCGCCTCATCTTTACATGCATCGCTTCCCCATTGCCGGCCGATGCTTTGCGCTGATCATTTGCAAAGAGTTGACACCAGCGCACCAAGCAACTAGTGTGCCATGGGTATTCGAAGATCCAGCCAGCATGCCTCCGATTGCTGGCTCTCTTCCCCTGGCACGACTCGAGCTATAACCCTAGACGACTCCCGGGCTCCACTGGAAGCCGTTTGACGACTCCAAGATCTCTCCTCGCAAGTACATCAGGTACATCTTGACCTCTTGCGTTTTGGCTTCCAACAGTACATATGATCGACATGCATCGTCATGGTTTGCCATCCTCTGCTACTATGGACATCAGAGATACTCATAAAGTCCTCTTGCCTGGTCCACCATCTTCAGGCCCTCGAAATCCGAATGTGCCCAACTTCTCGAGGATTTTGACGATACGCGCTCAAGGCTCAAATTCACCAGTCAAGAAGCCAAAGAAGTCCGCGCAAGCAGTCATGAGAAACCCATCCAAGTTGTCAGGCGTGAAGAGATGGGATGCCCAATCTCACAAGTCTGTCGATTGGGACGGCCTTCGACGAGTAAGTCTCATGTCATGCAATGAGAAGAAACATGTACTGATTGATTTGGCANNGGACCAAGAACTTTGGCAACAGGATGGCGACTGCCTTGTTCATCTTTACGGTCAAGGAAAATCAAAGAGGGGTGCGTCTTTTAGAACATCCTATGCTTTGGTGGAGGCGACGGCAGGTGAATCCTTCATCAACACACATATGGCTCTGGATTCGATTTCGAGTAACGAAAGTCTCGATGGCACGACACCAAGCACATCATCAACACACACTGAGTACGAACTGTACATCCCCGCACCCGAAGACGCCATGCGGGAAGAGGCCTATCGCTGGCATATCACGACTCGTAACTTCTTTGCCTACATCACANNAAAAAAGCCACTGGTCGGATCCAAATTGGGAAAAACCCTTATTGACCTATTGGAACGCATTCAGCTGTTCTGTCCAGACAAGACTAGCAACAACCAGGATTTCTTATCATATGCTCATCAGCAAGGCTATTCAAAATTCGTCAACCGACCGGACTATGCATTGGCTTTCCTCAGTCTTGCCGAGAAGTTCAGGTTGAGAGATCTCTGGATTGATGCCTTCGCTCATTGTGTTGGCATGAATGATCAACTGGATTTGAGCCCGGAATTTGGTGATGTGAGCAAAGTAACGAAAGCTTTGATCACACGATCGTACCTGGAAATGGACTTGCATTTGGGCCGTGTGAGTAAAGCTCTGCGAAATTTCTTGGAAGACGAGCTCGCTCCTACACATTTGGGACTACCGACGCCCGCCCGAAACCACCTGGATCGTTTCCGCTCATTCTTGCACTCTTACTATGTCAACAAATTCGGATACTGGCCACCAGAAACTGGTCACATAATGGATAAAGGCCTTCTACGAAGCATGCACCAAGAGTTTCAGATGCTATACGATTATCTGGTAGACGGCGAATCTTCACCAAGCAGACTGCTTACTGGAGGCATCTGTGTGGTCCAGAATGTCAATGCGTTCAACATTCGCCACAAGTATGAGCCATTGCCGCATACCTGCCCTCTGCTACCCGACTACCACAGCCTCGAATACAGGACGTCATCACAGAAGGGTCTCCGATCACTCAGGTTGACTTCAAAGCCCAGCAAGACGGATCAAAGTGTGACAGCGCGAGCTGCACTATCTGCGGCGACAAACAAAATTCCATCCAGCTCAGCACTCGTGCGAAATTACGTGTACTTCGAAGGTGAGCTGACCTTCAGGCCAGAGGAAAAGCTCTCAATCGGAGACGCGCGAAAAGTGCGATGGATTGCCATCTACACAATCTTGCAAATGCTTACCAATGCGATACGTGCCCCCAAACAAGTGGTAGAAGCAGATGCCGTGCCATATCACCTCTGCTTGTTGACTACGGGCATGCCGGCATGGACCGAGGACACGAAGACTACTGTTCAAGTCTCGCAGGCGAGACCGATCAAGACTGATAAAGAGGGCAGTGAAGAGTCTGCCTTCACGATTCACCCTGATTGTGAGGACAACGACTATTTTTCTCACAAATCGTCGCCACAGCGATGTGATTCGCATTCGTCTCTCCGACCTCAGCCGCTACGCATTAACACAACAGGCGCAGTGAACCGAACCAGTTCGATTAAAAGTCTACACAGAAGTTTGACGTCCAACTTTTCCTTCCCATCACGACGCACCTCTGTCAGGTCTCCGGCCACGTCGAACAACGTTTCAAACAATCCCACTGAGCAGACCGCTTCTTCTATCTCTGCCGAGTCACCTGCAAGCAAACGCTTCTCCGGTTACTCGTTTGCGATAAGCGAAGAAGAGTCTCTGGATTACCTCAACCCCCAACAGCCGGAGTCTAGATTAACTATTCCATTCCACCATCTGCCTGAAGCTCGTACACCAACCCTCGACGCATTCATGTTAGACACTCTTGCGTCGCCAGAAGGGCCTTCGACACCCTCGAGCTTCACATCCTCCACCATGTCGCCAACTTCAAGCAACATGTGGGACAGCAGTCCTCACAGCGCGAGCAGCG
The DNA here is from genome assembly GCA_903819635.1 of Aureobasidium vineae. Classification (NCBI taxonomy): domain Eukaryota; kingdom Fungi; phylum Ascomycota; class Dothideomycetes; order Dothideales; family Saccotheciaceae; genus Aureobasidium; species Aureobasidium vineae. The sequence goes on from CAIJEN010000014.1 coordinate 1,449,273, forward strand.
ACGACATGGACTCATCAAGCTGGTACGACCGCTGCAACAGCACAGGACTCTACAACATGGATCACGACAGCGTGTGCAGTGATACCAACCGCAAGTCCAGCGGCTCGAGTTGCAGCTGCTCTGGCGCCAATAGTCCTGCACCCAACCTTTCGACCTTGACTGCGTCTTCTGCAGCAGCTGCAACTGCAAAGTTGCTCAACTCTCATTCTGGTCTGGGTCTGCAATATCAGAACCAGCAGCAGGCTGCTCAGACGCCTGCTTGGTGGGGCACAGCAAGGCAACAAGGCCAATCATTTGGAGTTTCTGTTCCCGAAGAGGTGCCTGAGGACGGCGTTATGGCGTTCAGATCATACAGTCACGAGTTTGTAGTAGAGAGGGGAATGGAGAGCACAGTTGACATCTTCGACGCTATGCGCATGTTGAACTGATCATCTGTACAAGTCTCTTTTGTAACAATAGTGTGCATATTCATTCAGGGAGGGCTAGATACAAGGACGTTTTTGGAAAAGCACGGAAGGTTATTAACGAACTCATACGAAAGGACACCGCAACAAATCATGATACCATTGTTTTTCTCTACTCGCAGTTCTTACCTCTCAGACTTCTATCTCGTGTGCCTCTTTGCCTCTTCTGCCTCTTGATCGCGATTCATGCACTTCTTCCAAATCTGCATGGCAAACAATTGTCAGTGGCTTGAGGTTGATCAAAAACGGGCAGGGTGACCGTGCGTCATAGCGATCGACAGCGGCTTTGTCCACCGTGCAGATCCCAAAGATCTTCGGAGCATTTTCTGGACGATCAGCATGGAGAAGATCTTGCCTGATGGAGAGACTGCACTGTACTGTATAGGCAAAGGCATTGACGTTGTGGACCCTGGAGGTGTTGGCTTTTTGCTATGACAGCTGTGGCTATTACCTTTTGTCGCGGCGAGTCAGTATGTTTTGCTAAAGGAGAGAATGTGTCACCGTGTGGTAAACTTGTAGATCTTCTTAGCACACCCTTCTTTGGTTCATGCCGCTTGATGAAGATGTGCAGAGGATGAGTTTGATGCTTGAACCAAGGCGATGAAGAGATTGAGCGGATTGCCCCACTGGACCATGCACAGCAAGTTGGACGATGAGCAAAGAGTTGAGTCAATTTGTATTATTCATCCTTTCTGCATACCACTACTCTACAAAGTGGCAGTTGCAAGAGGCTGGTCACTACTGCCTCGCAGTCGCTCATGATGATGGCCCCTGAATTTCCCCATAGTCCCTTCCCTCCTCTCCAAATATAGCAATCAAATCTCGTCTCTCGTGAAGAAAAAGAAGAGTGAATTTCCCAAACACCTTGTTCCCAGCCGTAGCTTGAAGAACCCCTCTCTCAAAGAATTGTAAAAAACACCATGAAACGCCGCCTCTCAAGATGGAGGAGTCAAGGAAAAACACGCAAAAATATGGCTGCTATTACCACTTGCGCCTTCTCTGGGCCCTGCGCTTCGCATTCGCCTTGTCCTTTTTCTCCCTGTCTGCTCTTTGCTCTTCAGTCATCTGTACTTCTGCCGGAGCATTCTCCTCTTCGTTTGACGTGGTGCTGTTTTCCTCAGCGCGCTTGATTCGTGCCGAGCTCCTGGTTCGGCTCTTGGTGTTATCGTCCGCCTCGACGGAAGCGGCAGGTTTGTCGCAAAGGACAGCCACTTCTTCCTCGTCGAGGTCGGTGAGCTCTTCTGACATGGCGTCGCGGCCTGACCAACGTTCCTCGTGCACCGTCGTGCCATCGATGTCGAAAAGTTCTAGATACCATGGTATTCCGCCGTGGGCCCATGGGTCGTTCGCAACAACAGGAGGTGGTGCAAGCTCTTGGTTGCCAGGCTCAATGGTTGCATCGACGTTGTTGTTAGCAACACTTGATGTAGAGTTTGGTGGCGATAAAGGCTGCATCGGCTTGAATATGGTTCCCTTTGCAGGTAAGACTCCTGCGTTTACTGGTGCGTGAGCGGTAGCGTTGACTTCCACATCTGGTTCGCCTTCAGCATCTTCGTCATCATCGTCCAGCATGTCAACATCCTCGTCAGCACGGTTGTTAGTGTGACTGGGAGATGCGCCTGCAACTACGGAAACACTTGTATCCGGTGAGATGTTGTCATCATTCTCTGTAGTTGGCAGTGCACCATTTGTCTGGACCGAGTCTTCGAGAAGTGCGTCGAATTCAGCCCATCTCGGGTTTTCTTCCACCGGTATGCATTTCAACTCCGCTTCTCGTGTCGATGCTTTCTCGAGAAGTTCCCTGACGGGCTTGATTATTCGTTTGCGGACCTTCTTAAGCTCCTTTTGTTCTGGTGTCAAAGCCCTGTGCTCTGGAGTGTCGACAGGTTCGTCAAGTTGATGCTGCGTGTCGGTTACATCTTGAACTTCGGTGACGTTGTTGTCAACACTCGTATTATCACTGGACAACACTGTCAAGATGTCTTCAGAAAACTCAGCAACGGATATGTATTGTCGTTCAGACAGTTTTCGCTCGAGCTCTTCGAATCCATCTTTGAAGAAGCCGCTCTTCTCGTCAAGTCTGCATGAAGTCAGTGTTTGCCCCTTCACAGAAAAAGACACACTTTGTACTTACTTTTGCGCTCGTTGCAGAATTGGTCGAAGCAGAGGAGTGATAGGGAAGTAAACGTTGTCAATAAGGCTCTTGAGGACTTCAGTAGTATCGGCAAGGCTCAACTCTTCGCGTTGGCGAACGTCGGTAATGAGGGTTTCCAGTCTGTTCACATCCTTACTGAGGATATCACCGAACTCGATTCGTCTGAGCAAGCGTGGTCTGCCAGCAGCACCCATACCCGAGAAGTTACGACGAGTGATCTCCATAGNGGAGAAAGATTCCAGTGATAGTTGGAGACGTTTCAGCAAAGCAGCACCCTTGCGAGCCTCCCTCTTCAGTGTCCAGTACTTGCAAGCTTCGGTAACAAACTCTTTTCGCTTCCTAAGCGAGAACCGTCCGANGGAGTTGTCAACTGTATTGAAGACAACAGCAGGTACGACGGGCGCGCCCGATGGCAAACGCCAGCCGGCTTTCTGAGGTTGGGCTTTCTTACGCTTGTTTGCAGCAACAACGATGGTATCGTCGGCGTGGCCCAGTTCGTCTACATTTTCGGCAGTCGAATCTGGCTGGATCGCAGGAGTCGCGGCAACAGCAGTACTAGAGCTGTCTGCCCATTTTCTGTTCTTCATTGTGTGTCTGTAGTAGCGCTTGGCTTCTGCGACAGCAGTGTCAACGTCGTGTTCATTGCGCCAATCTTGAGGAACATGTTTGTCGCAGAAAGCCTTGAGCACGGAAGCGTCGATGCCTCCAGAATGGGTAGACTTCATTCTGAGGAACAATTTGGCCCTTCTCGCACATGTGACATGGAATGCCGAATAGCAAGCCTTGTTGCCACATTGGATACAAGCACCCATATTCTGTTGGCAGAGATAACATTTGAGCCTCCAGCGACTTTGAGGTACCTTTTCGACGTCGGTGACGGGCTCCATGAAGGTCATGTTGGCAATAGTGATTTCAGGGATCCAGAGAGCGCAAAGCAGATGAGACCAGCGCAACGTATTCGTTTGCTTGAAGGCGCCGTCCACGTTGGGACAGAAGACACAAGTGGGAGTGCCACGACCGATTTCCTTGCATTTCCGACAGAACCACTGGCCTTCAGGGATGAAGGGAACTCCATAGCACTCCTGGTGAACGGCCAGGTCGCAGCCGTCGCAGAAAATGATGGCGTTGGCGTTCTCACAGTCACCATCGTCGCATACAGCACACTTAGTGTCGGGTTCGTCGGCTGGTCCGCTGGGTTCTCCATTGACTGCTGCGGCCGAACTCGAGCGCGGTCTTGTGATTTGGGCGTGTCTCGGATTTGGCTTGGGGATCTTTTTCTCGAGGGCGTAGTATTCGCGCTCGATCTGAGTCATGGTGATCTCGAAAAGGGCGGGCTTGATGGGCTCTGCCTGGTCCTCCTTGCGACGAGCATTGTGCATTTCCAACCATCGCTCGTCCTGTTCGTCCATGTCATACTCGACGTTGAAGACGACAGGTGGACGAGCTTCCTCGGTCTTGTCAGACTTGACGACAAGGCCAGTGATGCTATCGTCGTCGTAGGGGCCTTCGACATGACGGATCAGGATGTGTTTGGGTATATCAAAGCGATCCCCCTCTTGGTAGCCAACATGAGCCATGGACTTGTCGACGTAGTTTCTTTGGTTTGAGCCTTGCTGCTCATACTGGGCGAAAGTGTCGACGTTACGATATGCTGGCTTGGGTAGGTTAAGGCGTTCCTTAGGGTTGTGTGTAGGCAGGGGCAGGATGCGAGGTGCGGGAGGGGAGCCAAGGCCAGATAGCATGCTCTCGGGTCGTTTCGGTGGCCGGCCAGGCTTGCGCTTGATAGGAGTCTCCATGTGCATGAATGACGCTATCGGAGGAGGCACCTCGTTCTCAATCAGGAGTGTGTCGACATTGCGCCCGTCAACGTGATCGGCCGAGAACAGAGTGAGGCACTGCTCGACATCGAGATTCGGATGGAACTCTTCCCAGCTTCTTTCTTCTCGGGGCTTGTATCCATCACTGGCTTGACTTGCGGCGGCTGCAGCGGCGGCACTGCTGTAACGGGGTCGGGGGTGGCAGTTGGTCGACGATCGCGGTTTCGATCTCGGTCTCTGCGCGGACGTGTGGAAGGGGGCGGACGGCGGGAACTTCTTGGGCTCGATATGTCCTCATCGTCGTCATTCCCGGTCATGTCGGATCGGTGTCGGCGCACAGAAGTAGGAGGGCCGGTTGTTTCGTTACCTTCTTCGTCGATCCAGCGTCCACCACCTCCAGGGCCGCCGGGGACGTATCTCCTTCGTTTTGAGGGAGGCTCGGAATCCAGGATCTGCGACGAGGCAGCGCGCGGTCTCGCAGGGGTGCGCGTGGGCCGGCGCGGTGACGATTCGGGGGCAGCCATTCTTATTCGACGCGGCAGTTGCGGCACTGCGAAGGGCGTGTTTGTTGTCGCATGAATCTCGGGATGCCAGCAAACGCGTCCGCTTGATCAAAACACTGCGGTAGCGGCTTCTTTGATGCTTCCTGGTGCTCGTCGTTGACCGTACGTCGCGTCCTGCCAAGCATGAGGTTCGAGCAACGAGGTTGGGGAAAGCACCTAATTCCGCTTATTGCCGGGTTTCTTGGCGTAATCTTATCAGATCCCGACACGCTTCCTCCATACATGTCAAGGATGGCGCAATCCAGGCAGGCACATGCATCTTTTTGGTTGTGACCACTCGCTCTCTCACTCTTTCTATCTTCTCGTCCATATCGACTCTCGGTTCTGGTTCACATGCGGGCTGCATCAACACCATCGTTTGGTTGATTAGCTTCTTATCTTTGCTGTTTGTTTTTTGACTTTCTATCGCTCCGAGCATCTCACCATGTACGCAATCACTGGAGAGGATGTAGCTCGAGCAATTTCATGGCTGCTTGGATGGTCATATTTCACCTCATGGTCGCTATCCTTCTACCCACAACCTCTTCGCTGCTGGAAACACCGCTCCACTCGTGGTATAACAGTTGATTTCCCGCTGCTGAACATTGTTGGGTTCACCAGTTATACCATATCGACAGCAGCCTTTCTCCTCGCGCCCAGAATCCGTCAGCAGTATGCTCTTCGCCATCCCTTCGCTCCTGAACCCACTGTGCGATTCAATGATTTGATCTTTGCTTTACATGGCACCATTGTCTGCTTTGTTTTCTACAGCCAGTTCTACCCGAGACTATGGAATTTCGAAGTCGTTAAAGGCCAGCGAGCTAGTTCTACGGCTCTTGGTATCTTTTACGGTAGTATTGTTGGCGTGGCCATTACTACTCTACTAGTGTCCTTATTCAGAAGTGAAACGGATACTCCTGACTCTTGGGCTGAGATTGATATCGTGCGTACAATCCCGAATATTCTCTGTGGAGGCATGTGCTAAATCGATCAACCCTCCAGNATATACGCATTCTCTTATGTCAAACTCATCATCACTCTCAGCAAATCCGCTCCTCAAGCATGGTATACACCACACAATCTAAAGTCTTTCCGAGCCTAATCTTGCTTCGCAGGNTACAACTATAAAATCAAGTCTACGGCAGGTTGGGCCATCGACATGATCTGGCTTGACTTTGCAGGTGGCATAATGTCTCTTCTCCAGTTGGTCATAGACAGTGCATTGGAAGCTGATTGGAGTGGGATCACTGGCAATCCTGCCAAGCTTTTTCTTGCTGTCTTTAGTCTCTGTTTCGACACCATTTTCTTCACTCAACACTATGTCTTATACAAAGGGAAGGCGTTACCAAAGGAGGATGAAGAAGAGGCTCTTCTTGGATGAGGGGTCGAACAAGGTCTGGATACTCCTGCAGACAAGACCCAAGGAGCAGAACAATGTTGGTTGTCGAATAGGCCAGCAAAGGTTACTGAACAGATGGAATCATAAGTGCTACCAAATTTTATATCAGCCGCCGGCATCTTGTGTCACAAAGGTGGCCGAGGTGAAGACTGAAGTGATTGTATGGGCGCGACCAAACTTCCGATCGGCACGGCACCAGCTTTGCAAGTGCTCCTGGCCCTCATGAATCGTGATCTGAACGGAGTGTCCATCGCTTTCGAGCCATGGAAGAAAAAGGTTTCCCAAACAATCGGAAAAGCATAGTTTAGCGCGATCACGCTTTGGCCGTGTGCATGCATCATGCATGGAAGATCCGATGTTGAGAGATCCGAGTTTGTGGAGGCTTCGGCCGACTTTCAACGACCACACATGTGCTGAATATCTCAGATTTCTATATATCTGTCGCTGTGTAGATGATCAAAGTGAGCTGGACTGTCTGAAAATGACAACAGACGCTCGCTGACAGCTGTAAGAATCTCAAAGCCGTCGTTATGGTTTCCGCACAATGGATGCGATGCGGGAACGAAGGTTTGCTTAACGCAGATCGAGCCAAACGTTCATACCTAGATGGCACCGCATGACGATCTCGGCACCCGGGGAAGTAGGGTCGAGTATGACGATGACGGCCCTTGGTGGTTTGCGCCAGGAACAGAATAGGGTCCCTCGGACCACAATCATGCTGCATACATAGTAGAGATGATGGCCGGTCGCGTTTGCTCGCATCAGTCTCGTGCTCATAGACCTTGTTGCTGGGAAAAGGCCCAAAGCGGCACATAGCTGAGATGAGTCCTCCTATCTTTGCTTCGCTGAGGAAGGTACGTAACTAGCACGCTCTTTCTTGAAAGAAAGCGATCTGATGTTTGTAACAGCACCGAATCCTGAATAGAGGCCGTTCGGTAGAAACCCACAGGACGAAAAAGAGCTCAAGAGCATCCTCGGTGGAAACATTCGAAACTAGAATCAGGATCCCGAGTCCGAGGTCGACGGACATGGTGGAGCGCCCAACGTCGCCGCATGCCGAGCAGGCTGGACGCGAGCCTTTAGTTGAGGACTTTCAAACCGTACAACCCCTGTCGCCCGGCAAAAAGCATCCCGCACGTCTCCCTATACCCATTCGAGTATCTGCACCTAATGGACATCTTCCGAGCTCGCCCACCTTCGACCAAGCCTATTCGGACGACAGTGATGACTGCGTGGCCCCACCAGACATCTCTAGACGTCTAAGCACTTCACGCCCAAGAACGTCTGATGTGCCAAGGGTCAATCCTCTGCTGTCGCCTGCACAACCACCCACCATCTTGACCCATCACCGCAGCGCATCCAAGCCGCAACACAATCCTAGAGATTCGGGATCGTACATTGGAACATCTCACCCAAATACCCCCGATCGCATGTCTGTGGACATGGACTATGTTCAAAAGAACCAAAAGAGATATTCACTCGAATCGGCCGCGCCATCACGAGCGCCTTCGAAAGCTCCTTCAATCGCACCGTCAGTATTTACTCTACCTCCTCTCCAGACTTCAGGGCCCTTGGATGATGAGGTAGACCGCTTGCAGCCTTTGTTAGAAGATGACCCAGCAAATTTCGACCTCGTGGCGGCACCGCCAGAAGAGATCAACGGCACATATCGATTAGACGAGCACGCTGAACAACTTCTCTCACGAGAACATCTGGAAGCAATCTTCGCAGATCGCAAGACTCTGCTAAGGTTTACTGGCTTTCTCAACAGCCATCGTCCTCAAAGCATCCCAATTCTCGTCTTTTACATGGATGCTCTGAAAGCTCTGCGAGCCATCAAGTATGCAAACGCTGTGTCAAGAGCATTGAATCCTGTTTCCGGACTTGACTTCACTTCCACGTCGCCTCAAACTACGCAGAATGATGAGCTGCAGAAAAAAGCCGATCAGGCCTTTAACCTGCTGGTTCGAGAAGACCTGCCGGCATATGTCACATGGACGTGGATCTCAATTGTGAGCACGAGCATTCAAAGAAGAGTAACAGGGACTCTAGCCCCTCATTTGAGGGAAGCGTCTGAAGGATTGGCCGAAGTATTTTGCTTGACAGATCCGTTCCGGAAGGACAACCCAATCGTGTTCGCCTCGGAAGAGTTTGCCCGCACGACACAATATGGAATGGGCTACTCGATCGGTCGCAATTGTCGCTTCCTGCAAGGACCGAGGACAAATCCACACTCGGTACGTCGTTTGGCAGAAGCGTGCAAAGTGCCCATAGAACATAGCGAGATCTTTGTCAACTATCGACGCGACGGCAGTCCTTTCATCAACCTACTTATGACAGCACCACTCTATGACTCGAAGGGCACATTGAGGTACTTTATCGGGGCTCAAGTCGACGTATCCGGTTTGCTGAAGGAGATGACTGGTATGGAAGCACTCAAAAAGATGATGAACCGCGACGAGGATGAAGACGGCCAACAGAATCAGAACGACGAGTTCCAGAGTCTGAGCGAGATGTTCAATACTACCGAGTTGGAAACCGTAAGGCAATGCGGAGGCCGTATACATCGCGCCCAAGTCGATGACGAGCGAGACAATGGCGTCCAATCCAGGCCGCGACTCCTGATAACAGAAGAGTCCGACGAGAACATCGATCAATCGAAGGAACTGCCCAACAACCCAGTTCCTGGTCCCAATGGAGTGCAACGCATACCTGAGAACGGAAAGCTGGCAGGCGTGTATGAACACTATCTGCTTGTTCGACCAGCACCATCCCTACGCATCTTGTTCACCTCGCCATCCCTACGCGTACCAGGAATCTTGCAAAGCCCCTTCCTGTCCCGCATCGGCGGTTCGCCTCGCGTGCGCTCAGAACTCGCACAAGCATTCGGCGAGGGTCGCGGCGTGACAGCAAAGATCCGCTGGTTGACGCGCATAGAGGAAGATGGTGAAGACGAGGGCCGCAGTCGCTGGATCCATTGCACGCCCCTTCTCGGCCATGGTGGCGCAGTAGGTGTCTGGATGGTGGTTCTTGTCGACGAAGAGGGCAGTCAGAGTAAGCGGCGATTCAGGCCCGCTCCACCTGTGAGCCAGATCATCGGAGGGAAGGAGTTTAACCCAAAGGCTATGAAAGAGAAGGAGGAAAGAGAGCGGGCTAGAATCGACATGATTGTCGATGGCGATGGAGAGCGGGCTGGCAGTAGTTCTGCCGGTCGATCAGGACTCGCGAGGGATATGAGTGTGTATAGTGGTGTAGGGAATGTTGACGAGACTGATGATTCTTTCCAGATCCGATGATTGCTGGAGAAGAGCAGTTTCCGGATTGAAGGTGTGCTTGTGGGTTGCTTATGTAGAAATTACGATACCCCGAACTAATGCTATGTGTTATGACTTGTTGACGGAGTTTCTCTGTAGACCTGTTCACAGTCGGCCTTGGTGGATGATGAAAGAGCCTAGCGGGAGGGGTAGATATGACAAGAGGTCATATCGCTGTATGGACTTCTGGCGGGGATATCGTTGTCCACTGTCGAGGTCGCTCAAGTCGGACCGTCTTTGGCATCTAGTAGAGCAGCGTTTGGGCCTCCAGTACTTGCACGCAGATGCCAATTTCTGTTGTTCGTGTTCTCATCATCAGGTCGTGCCTCTTCCCTGCCATGCTCTTTCCTGTGCCGGCTCGAGCACATGCTTTGTATGCCTTCCCATCCTCCTCTCTCATCTTGATCATGTGATGCCTCATATCGCCCTTTCCCGTTCTGTTCTTGCTCTTTCCCACGTCTTCTCTTTACCACACCTCTCCAGGATCAACCCGTATCTCCTCACCACCATCCCTCACCGTCCCCCTCTTCTCATCCCTACTCAACGGCTTGCGCATATCAAACGCATCACTGCCATCATTGTAGTAATCCACAATCCTCCTATACACCGAGTATCCCATCTTCTTGTACAGCTCAATGGCAGCTGTATTCTCCACCCGCACAAAGAGATCCACGAACCATGCGTTTTCGCGGTCACCGATGGCTTCGAGGGAGTTGGAGAGAGCGGTTGCGTGGCCCAAACGGCGGGCAGAGGGGGAGATGGTGAGGCAGGTTATGTGTGCGTGCCAGGGTAGGTAATTGGGGTATTGTTTCGTGTAGGCAGGGTTTGAAGGGTCGTAAGGGGCGTGAGGCGCCGGATAAGGTGAGGCTTCGAGTTTACCGAGGACTATTTGCTTCCATCAGTATCTTGTGTTAGAAGAGGCAAAGGAGTGCAACATACTGTACCCCTCGATCTCGCCGTGGCGGCCTTCAATCACCATGCACAGTTCGGGCCATTTGGAAAAGTAGTCGAGGTAGAAGCCAATGTTGTAGGTTTCGGTCAGGTGGTCCAGGTTGCAAGGGTTGAATTTCAGCAGGTCTGCTGGTGTCATTGGCCGTACTGAAGACATGGTTGTGGTTGGCGCAAGGGTGCTTTGGAGAGTTTGCGAAGCTTTGGAAGGTAGACTTGCAGCTCTCGATTGCCCTTCTTCTGGGGATACCCTGACCTTCCACTGCTGAGCAATCAACAACATCACTCTAAATCAAATCCTTCTTTTGCATCTACCTCCAGCCATGCTTGTTGCTATAGAACGAGTGTCTTCATTGTGCTGATAGTAAGGTGGTATCTAGTCGTCTAATCACAAACCTAACCCTCCCGCCCGTAAACGCCTTGACCCATCGTGCTATCATAAAATAACCGCATAAAATGAATGCCACTTGCCACTTGCCACTTGCCATGCCTTTACATGTCAACCAGCTTCTCTTTCTCGGAATCAACCTCACGGCCTTTGTTGGGAAATTCTTGACCACGCAGAGTTTCATCCATCTGACCAACGAGTTCTTCCATGTCCTCTTCAGTAATGCCTTGATCGTAGCCGTCTGCTGTGTCATCTTGCTGACTGCTAACTCTACTGCTGGACTCCAAAGGTAGCCCAAACACCCAGTCGTCATCTGCCTCAACTATTTGGCCCTTGGAGTGGGGAATCGTGAAGAGGTTTACAGTCGGGAGGCGGTGGTAAGGCATGTAAGACGGATTCGTGTCCTTATCTTGAACCGGAATTCTCACTTTCCTTTTACCCAAGCTGACATTGCTGGCTCGTCTTTGGGCAAGTTGGTGGGCTAGGGAAAGGTCCCAGGCGCAAAATCCGTGCGGTCCTTCGCGAGCACACCCACCATGAGGCCCGTCTGGTTCAAGCAAGCCGAGTACCGAAGGTGATAGCACATCGCTGGACATCGTTGGCAGAGGTTGTGTCCAGAGTGGCGTCTTCTCGACCGCTGGACTGACAATAGTCTTTCTGTGTTGCGTATGACTCACATTTTTGACGGCTAGCAAAGTGAGGACGCCATTGCACAGAGTGGCAATGGTATCCTTGTCCTTGCCATGCTGCCACTGTACACACTTCGGGGAGACGGATTGTTGAGCTGGGTGCAACCGGATTTTGTTGTCTTCGGCGTGTCTAATATGATGAGCGCCTTCGGCAGCCATGCCAAAGCCCTTGGACAGTCCTTGACGTACAGCTCTTCCTCCTGCATATCTTGCGGCCATTGACGCGTTGCCAAGGGTACTGACAATGCCACTTGAACCGTTTCGTGGTCTAGTAGCCAGACCATGAATGCTCTGCCATCCTGCTTTCATGTTGCTCATGAAACCTCCTGCAGGCGCTTGCACTTCTTCGCGTGGCGAAGATCCCGGAGAAGGCAGATTAAATGGTAACATGATGGTAGGCTTGTACTCTAATGACTGCAGGCCGTAAAGATGCACAGTACCTCTATCGGTGACTATGGCAATGCGGTCTCCGCGCACTGTCCAGATAGCATCGATCACTACCGACGGCGACAGCCTGGGAAACCTCGAAACCAAGCGGACAGTACCAACGGATGACGGGTCTGAAACAGCTGCTCTACCGTCGTTGATACGGGTCAAATCCCAGACCCTCGACTCGTCTCCAACGTGGTTAGTAGCAAGTAGAGACAATCCATTGGGAGAGAATGAGAGGAAAGAACAGCCGTCGTTGAGCTGGAAGGTACATGAAGAAGTTTGACTTCCCTTCATGTCACGCTCCCCACGTTCGAGCAATTTTTCAAGATCAACGATTGACACAAGGGCTGGCTCTATTGGCGACTTCTGTGGTTCATTGGTGTGAGCATGAGTTGGTGGGAATGTGTTTTGCTCAACCTGAGTCGATGGGGGCGATCCGTAGTAGGCGGGATCGCCGTTTGGATTGGCTGGGCCATTGATGTACGTCTTCAATGCTTTAAAGCCTTGTTGAGCACCTTTGTATATTTCTCGAGTAGTGGTTTTGGCAACACGACTAATAAGACTGTCGTTGAATGGCGCATCAACTTCACAGTTCAGTAGAGGCGGAGCCGGCGAAGCATGGCTGGCTATACCGACAGAATCAATGTGGTTGATTGGTCCAGTAGTGCCCTTCAAAGTCATCTGGGACGATGAGATGAGTGGAGGCTTGATAGCTAGCCAGCGACCACTCAACGCATACACAGCTCTCTTTGAAGTTTTGGTTCTCGCAATTCCCGGGTCGCCAGTCGTGTTCGCGCTTCTGTCATCCGAAGAAGATGCCCTTGTTTTTAGGCTCGACCAGTATTTCGCAAGACAGCAGAATGGCTGCTGGTCAACTGCCAGCTGTTTACTCCGAAGGGCGAACACATAGATTTCACCGCTCATGCCAGAGGTGACAAGAACGAAACGTCCTTCAGCGGCGATACTGAGGTTTCCGATAGGTGGAGGAGGTGAGAACCCTTTTGTTGCGACCGATTGATGAGTTCTCTCGGGTCGAGTCTGATAAAGCCTGCTCACTCGTTGCCAAGTTCGCATGGAGTAGACCTCAACAAAGGTGTGATACTCCTTGATATCGGCAGCAGAAGATGGCTGGTCGGGCTCACGGTCGAGCAAAGGGCCGTGAATAACGCAAGCCACTAGAGGACGTAGATGTTCCAGGGGATCGTCTCGAGCTGTCCATGGGAGAATCTTCGCGTCGATGACACCACCCTGCAGGCCTTCGAGACGGCCAAGCACCTCAGTTTTCTGCCGGTTGACTCTGTGAACCTCCAAACCACCTTCGAAACCAACAACTACGACCGAGCTTGCACCCGAAGAAGAGACCCCTTTGGGTGTTTGCCATGTGTCGAAACCGCAGTAGTATCCCCTCGAACCAGCTTGCAAGAACTTGTCTGTGTGAACGGGTCTGCTGAAATCAAATTCGGCCAGCCTTGAGAAATGACGTTGCGGCACATGCGGAGGCAGAGGTTCGTACGGCAGGATTTGATTTGTATTCGCGAAGTTCATGGGTTGAGTAGGAGGTGTAGAAGTGTAAGGAATGTTGGTCGCATCGGAGAAACCTCTTGACATGAAGCCTTGGGGCAAACGAATACCGCCTTGAGGAGACGAAGACAAGGAAGCAGCATGAAGTGGAGATCCAGCACCAGACAGACGCGAGGGAAGTTTCAAGCCATCCTGTCCCAGCATGACACCATCTTGTGGAGGAGATGGCTCCAATGTTGGTGCAAATGGGCGCAGTTGCTGCTTGGGAGATTGTAGAGCAGGCACCTTAGACAAGGATGATGCGATCTTATCGGGCGGAGAGAAGTCGGGGGTTGGAGCAGACAGACGAGTATCTAGAGGAGGACTGGGGGAGCGAGAAGGTGGAGGTGACGGCGCGATGGGGGCGAGGGTCGGCGCGCTGAGGAGTCTTGGTCAGCTACGTTTGTTGTACATGCAGATCGACTACTTACAGATCGGGCGAGAGATGAGGACCCTCAGACGACGAGTCCTTAGCAAAGTCATCTTCGGCCTCGAGTCTCTGCTTGGCTGCCTTCTTCTTCTGTTTCTTTCGACNNTGGCTTTGTTTCCCTTTGCCTCATCCGGCGTGTCTTCTGCGTGAAACACCTCGTCGTTGGATGATGGCATATGTGGAGCTTGTGGAGGATGTTGGTAGACCACTCGCAGACCAGGGTCGGCAAGTGGGTGAGACGGCGTTAAGGAGAGCGAGACGGAGGAAGCGAAGTTGAGAGGACGACAGCAGCAGCTATGGCGGGCGTTGTCCAGGTTCCGGTGAGGACTTGTCTCACACACAGCACATCAAAGACTGCACGAGATCGAGCAAAACTGCGACAGTGCTGCAGCAGGAGTGAAGGTCAGGTCGTGCTGCCGCCTGCAGGAGGAGCGTGGAGACTACGTGACGCTGTGATCGGCCAAGTCCGAAGCCTGTCTGACCAACAAAGGGATAGTGTCTTGGGTGCAAAGAAGAAACGGGACAGTCGCGCAGACTGTCCGAGACGATGCAAAAGGTATACAACTCGAACAAAGAGGCTGGTTGTGAGAGAGTGTTGAGAAGGCGGTCTACAGTCCTACCTTGTTGGCTCTGTTGACGCATCCGGGGCGCGGGGTGTTGGATGGGCCTTGGCAGATCGAGGGGTAACGGACAACGTGACCATCACTCTTACATATCATTTCGAGCATGACTGATCATATGAACAACTTATCATCTACCTGTTCTGGATCCTACGAGTGAAGATCTGACATTGCCGTTTCCTATAAAGGTACATAGGATTTCCTCAATCCGAAAAGCTTTCTTGGGAGGCATCGCCTTCAGACTCTCTATGACACGCTTCTGGTGTCAAAAGATACCCGTATTTAGCTTCAGAAGTTGCTGTATTTCACTCAGATGGCAAGGGTAGAGTTTGAGAATATTGCAGATTCGGGCACATGTGGAGGAGAGCGTTCTTCTCAGAACATCTTTGATACCTGACTAGATGGCCGATAGGATTCGCATGAACAAAAGAAACCGGATCAAAAGTAGAATGCTGTTTGCGACATTCCAACAAAACTCGACAATTAACACAGGCACCTGCATCTTCTCCGATGACTTGCGGACAAACTTGACCTCGGGCCAGTGACTGGTCAGCTATACAGACCATTATTAGAGAATCAGACACCCAGCTGCAATAGTGTAGATTTGGTTGACATGCTTCACGAGTGTTCCGCATACTTGAAACCGGCTTGTCGTTTAATCATTGATGTCTGCCGGAAGGTGGTTTTGAAAGCCTGGTCTGGCATTTGAAACGATTTCCAATCCCAGACGTACTCGAGTAATGAACCCGATAACATTTTGATGCTTAGAATACTCGACGGAGTGGTCTGCTTGAAAGAACTAAGGCAACCGTGAGTCATGACACCACTTACCCACCTGCCGCAACCAGCAGTCCAGGCCTGTCAGTAATTCTTATGCTGGGGTATGCAAAGGCCGCAAGCAAAATCACGAACCTACACCACGTGTAGGGCAGGGTGACGAAGATCGAGTAAACGACTGAGTGATATGACTGTAAAGCACATTCCTCTGGTGACGTATCAGTATTGACCACTGTTAACAAAAGCTCTACCGCATGGTAGGAGGACCAGGAACATGCACAATCCGGGCCGAGTCGTGTCAGGAAGAGCCCATCAATCAGAGGCTTGTCGGGAAATGCGACCAGACGGTATACGAAGTACGAAACGGGGGCAGGTACAGNCTGTCTTCCAGAATCACGGACACAGTCAATATACAGATGGACTAAGCCTTACAAGCNACATGGATATGGACAAGGCGTTGNGGTCTGACGCTGGCCGAGGGTCCCAAAGGCGTGCCTGGGGCGAATTTCTGCTCAGCTGCGAGGTAGAAACAANNTCTTCCGACACGTACAGGGCCGTTTGGTTCTGACCGAGCGACAGACTGACGGGCGGCGGCACGATTGCGAGGCGGCCTGAGCGGAATGGAAAAAACAGCGTCGCAACTCGCATCGGCAGTTTTGACCATTCTGCAGCAGCCAACGGCGGATNNGCGATAGCGAATGGATTGGGTTGCTGGAGTATTGGANAACAGAAGCAGTAACAGACGAGTGGATGCTATTGAAATTCGATCGTCTAGTTCCACCGTCATTGTACGTCCAGTCACCGAGTTAGGCATGGATAGTCGGATGGAAGAACCGTGGAACAATCGANNAGGCCTTGGCGTGACAGAGTGACGTGCGCTTGCCGGTTCTGCGGGCTGGCCAAAGCANTGCACCTCGAGATGCCTGAGGCGACGAGGGCAGAGGACACAGCCAGTGCACATGAATAGAAGTGGTTCGTACGCNGAATGGGAGGCAGACAGAGACACAGGTCGCAGACAGACGGCGGGATGGACAGCGGCCAACGTTGTAGATGGGATGCAACGGGCGTCATGNGCGGATGCGAGATTACTCAGGCGGACTCGAGGCCTGCCCTGCTGGAGGCTTTGGCTGCCTCTGTCGAGTGGGGAAGAAGCAACCTGGGCACACCTCTTTACGCTTCCAGCTTGACACCGTTAACCCAGACGTTGACTCGTTGCTACCTTACCTTCGATACTCGCTGCCTCTCCTTTTCTCGCATGCCTTTCCTCGCGTGACATGCCCACCATATGACAGTGCGCTCTTCGTTTCCTTGCCTTTTGTATCTCTACCACTCTCAACCACCGATAAACCACCAAGAGCAACCCATCACGCCGGCCTGACTTTTCCCACATTCCTGGCCGAATTGCATCGCATACACCCCTCGACCAACCACCGCTCCCGACGGCCACTCGTCGACTGCTGTCCCACTCGATCTACCGCGGCGCGACAATCCAGTCCACCACTCGCCTGTCTGACCTGCTTCTTCGACGCCGAGACACTGCTTTGGACTGTGTCGAATGTGCTGAACTGACCGACTCTCGCGACTTTCCATCGACTGCGCAATGCGATAGAGGCCTCAAGGCCGAACCGAACCGAGTAACCATGACGGGCAACGCATTTGCCGTCGTCTACGTGGACCGCAAGACGCCCGTGACGGGCTTTCTGGACAAGAATCTCGATGGATTGAATCAAGAGAATGACTCCAATGAAGCCCAGCACAACATCCGCACCATCATGGCTGCCTTTGGACAAGGTGCGTCTATCTTGCGTATTGTCGCATGTCTTTCTCTGTTCTAATAGCGTCGCATAGCTCATATCTGCGCCGATGGCGTGTCCTGCTTGACGACCCTTGCACAACTCGACGAACCGCGCAATCCTAATCCGATAGTCGTGCTTCTCGATATGCCCCACGACGACGAACCCACTATCCGTAGGACCTCATGGGACTCCAANCCCCCTTCGCCCTTGGTCGGGAAGCGACCCAAGGTGGAGCGAAACGAGCCGAGTGATGTATACGGCGTACACTTGCTGTCATACCTATCTTCGGAGATCCAACAGCGCGTTCGCTCAAGGCTGGTCATCCCAATTGCTGTTCTTGCTGGCAAGACCGACGTAAGTTTCTTGCCATCGTCCATAAGTTTGACAGTGCCTGACAACTATAAGCTGCTGGCTGAACCCACCCGAATGTCGCGCTTTCTGGATGCTGGTGCCATTGATGTGCTGCCGAGTCCACTCGGAGTTGATCGAGTCCAGGGCTTGGCCGTGCACGCATACCGTACATACAAGGAGATCGCGCGTGAGGCGGCGAGCTTTGTGCTTCAAAAAAGGAACAGGAAGCTGTCATGGGTTGGAATTGATGAAGAACGCCCGTATGCCTATCTCCGGGAGGTTATGGTTTCCGGCCTGATGAATGGCATCTGTAATCCTGACTCGGTTGGAGAGTGTATCGACCCAAGGTTTGCACAACGAACATGACAGATTCTCAATTGATCGACTAACAAATAATTTCATAGCGAACTCAAGATTGACTGCGACAGAAAAGCTCTCGTAGAGCAGGCAGTAGGTACTTGGGCGTTTTCTGCTCATGACTTCGATTCGGACGAGCTTCTCTACGCTGCTTTGACCATTCTACAGCATGCCTTGCAAATGCCCGAACTAGAAAAATGGCGCATCNNTCCACAGGTATGTTTGCAATTGTGACATGTCTCTTGTCCCTCACCACTAACTTTGATTGAAGATGATCTTACCATCTTCCTTTTCGCTTGCAGGCACGCTTACAACGACTTTGTTCTGTATCACAACTTCCGTCACATTGTCGACGTCCTCCAGGCCGTCTTCTATTTCCTCCTACAGATCGGCATCCTGCCTCCTTATCCTGGTTCGCAAGGGGAGGCGCCAAGGACAGATCTTGCGCCGGTTGCATCTCTGCTACAACCATTCGATGCATTAACCTTGCTCATATCCGCCATCGGGCACGACGTCGGCCATCCTGGCGTGAACAATGCTTTTCTGGTTGCTTTGAATGCGCCACTTGCTCAGCTCTACAATGATCGCTCAGTCTTGGAGGCATTCCATTGCGCAGCCTACTCGCAGATCCTCCGCAGATACTGGCCACAAGCTTTTGCTGATATTCCCATGCGCAAGCTGATGATCAACTCGATCTTGGCTACGGACATGGGGCTTCACTTCAAGTACATGATCGACATGGGCAACCTGCAAGAAAAGCTTACCTCAAATGACGATAGCATAGAGGGCTGGACACCAAAAGCGCTCGAAGAGACTAGAGATCTTGTCTGTGGACTATTGATGAAATGCGCCGATATAAGCAATGTGGTATGTTTCAATGGCGATATTGCTCACCCGAACCATTACTGACGATAGTAGGCACGTAAATACGATGTTGCAGCACGATGGGCTGTGATCCTTACCGATGAGTTCTCCAACCAAGGCGCCATGGAGAAGGAGCTTAATCTGCCAACCTGCTTATTCGGTGGCCCTCCTGATCGTGAGGACTTGGTTAAACTAGCAGAGT
This sequence comes from Aureobasidium vineae, assembly GCA_903819635.1. NCBI lineage: Eukaryota > Fungi > Ascomycota > Dothideomycetes > Dothideales > Saccotheciaceae > Aureobasidium > Aureobasidium vineae. Next base: position 1,468,378 of record CAIJEN010000014.1, read on the forward strand.
CTCAAATTGGTTTCATGAGCATTTTCGCCGGTCCTCTCTTCGAGGGCATTACAGCAATTCTACCCGCCATGGGATTCTCCACTGTTGAGATTGAGTCCAACAGAACCGTCTGGGAGGAGAAGATTCACGTCGAGAAGCTGAGAAGAGGAACCGTTCTGGCGAGTCCGCCTGCTCAGCCTTCGCCACTTCCTCGAACCCCTCTCTCCGTGCCCGAGGAGGAATTCGAAGACAGCAAAGAAGACGACATCCCGCCCGAACGAGATTCTCTCTTTGGTCCATCTCGTACGTCACAAACACAAAACGAAGCACAAGCAACGAAGCCTGACAACATTCGGGCGAACCCAGAACCAGCATCGCCCACATCACCCGTAAGAGTCCGTCCGACCTCCGCATCACCTCTAAAAAGCAACAANAAGAAGACGAGCACTTCGAGTTTCCACGCGCCATACTCTGTTCCATTCCACCAACATACAAACTCACGTCGCTCCTCAAAAGATGCCGCGCTCGAACAACTGGAGCAGTTGCAACTAGGTCAGCTCAGCAGCTTCTCCCGTATCGAAAACCAGAACCATGACGGTGGTCGACGAGGCAGTGGCGATGCTTCCCTGACGACGATTCTTGTCCGCAGCCAAACGGGGCAGAGTAGGCAAGAGCCGGATTCGCCAACAAAGCCGCCACCGTCGCCTCTCAGGCAGACTACAAGGCCATTCCCACCACCTGCTCAGCCTGGTGTTCCATCTTCATTGCCTTCGTCTCGCAGCCATGCCACTAGTAATGCAACGGCAACAACTACAACTTGCGCACATTCACCGGGCTCCACGCGGCCCTCTTCGGTAGAAGAAATGGGTGGTGAGACTCCCAAAGGAATAGAACCACCTCCAGTTCTATCAACAGAGAATCCGTTCTTGCACCCCAACTCGAGCCCGGATCTGCATGGCAGAGAACGTATTTCACATTCGGCACCGGATATCAGGAGTATCCCGGAGGTGCGTACGGGCAAAGTGAGTTCGGTATCACATGTCACAGCCGACGGGGACGATGGCGACGACAATCGCGGCATGTCACAACGACCTTCAGGGATCCGCGAGAGCCGTAGCCGAAGCAGACTGAGAGGGCTTCGCTTCTGGAGAAAGAGATGGAAGAGCCCTGGCCCTGGCGCCGAGGTTGACACAGAGCCGTGAGGCAACAGACGCTGCAAGCGATGTCGAAGTCGAGAATCTCCTTTGTTTTGTGGTTCGGCAATGTGCAAGTCACGGAAAGGAAGGAATGCTAAAGGCGTTGTCGGAATATACCACTGTCTCACGCGGGACGGCCTTATGATTTACAGACTTGACAGGAAATGGCGTGGGAGAGAAGGGTGGATGGCTTTCTTTGCTCCTTTTGTTGCGTCTCTTGATGTCTTCTTACGCTCGCTTTCGGTCTCTTATCTGTAGTTTTGATGTTGGTCCGAGTATGAACGCAAGGATGGAGTAGTATTATGTGGGCGGTCAGTAAGGAGACGGATGCCCATAGAGCGGCTATATATAGCTCCAGAAGATAGGAGCATCATACTTGATACAAGACCATTGTTTGCACAGCAGGTGAAAAAAGCATGCGGAGTTTGGGCATGGTGGTCATGTAGCTTGTATTCGTGGTTCCCAGATTCAGGGGCGTAGGCGAACAACCAAGATGACCAAAGCTTGGACAACACCCTGGCCTCTGGCCTGTCGTTGCTGCCAACGCTGATGGGAACGAGTCAACCGGCCTCCTTCCCTGGTCCAACACGTAAGAAGGCCCCTTCTATATCTGCAGGACGACGAGGCACCCAACTTGTGTCTGCATCTCTGGCCAAGGAAACATGAAGCACCGGGCTGCACGCCAATAAATCCACACGCATCACCTGTACCACCAAGCAGCAAGCAGCAGGCAGCAAGCCGTCACCGACCCAGCCCGCTCGCTCGACTGGTCTTCTCGCACGCGCAGCATGGCCTCGCCACCCCTCACACCGCTACGGCGATCCTACTCACACAACAGCAACTCTTCGTCGAACCATCGCCTGTCGACAGCATCGCGCTTCTCCAATGGCAGTCAGGACTTCGCTTCACATCTGGACGCCCCGGCTGGAGCATCTGGCATGGGCAATCTTGCCGACGAATTGGACTTTGCCGACTCGGACGACGAAGACTGGGAATACGATGGCGAAGCTGAGCCGGGCCCCGTTCAAGAGGCTGGGATAGACTATGTACTGAGCGAACGAACACAAGACGACGAAGACCCGAGAGACAGCGGAATTCACGTTGAACAAAAGACGAACACAGCGCTACCACATCGCAACTTCTCTCGTCCAACTTCTCGTGATGTCGAACCCGAGCCGTCAAATATCTTCACCCACGAGCTGGAGGACGTCCTGGCCCACATCTCACGCCTCGCCAACCCGACACAGCATCAAAACCCCGACACCATCTCCCGGACCCTCGTCGCCTTGCAAAACCTGCCCCCTCAGCAATCTCTCGAGGTACACACCCAACGCCTCACTACATCCACCAACAGCCTTTCGTCACACATCATCCAGCAAACAAAGCACTTCGCTTCCCTTTCTGCTTCTCTGTTCGCTCCTTTTGGCTTTGGTACACCTCTGGACTTTCAGATCATCGACGACGAAGTGGTCCCTGCCATTAGTCAAGTCATCCAAGACTTACCGGCTCCGGATTCGCGCGCTTTGCACACTCTTTCACGTCTCGATCGCGAAACCACCGATCTAATACAAACACTCGCTGCCCTGTCCGATTCCTTGCAGATGGGCCGCCAGACTACTGCCAGTGCTGCGCGTCATTTGAGAAATACCCAGCTCATGGTCTCCGAGATGCGTCGGGAAAGCGATCTAGCAGATCAGGCACAATGGCTTATCGAAAAGGAAGATTGGGACCATCGTCTTGCTGAAAGACATTGCGCTGCTGAATGCCGCGACGTCGTTGGCGGCTTTGAGCAAGTGTTCGAGGGATTGAGACGAGGTTTGGAAGAGAAGATTGCAGCTTGATTTACTTGTTTGGGTATTTGTTTTTTTGGACTGGACATTATGGAGGGCGTACTGAGCATCGCGGCATTCAAATTACATGCAACTAGGGAAAGACATGGGTCATGCATGGAAAGGCGTCATGGAACTGTTCACCAAGCAGTGAGGAGTTACTCAGATTACGGGAGGTAGGCAAACATGGCCAGCTGGTTTGATCACATGGTAGAGATTAGACGGCAGATTCGCAAGACGGAAACACTTACATACCCATATGCTTGTTTGAAAGCAACATTTTTTCTTCGCCTTTGTCTCGCATCCAAGCAATGCGTCTTGAGGTAGCTCACCAGGCAAACATACCTAACACTTTTCGGTTTGCTTCGCTTTTTTCAAATCTCACTTTCACTTTCGTTTCCAGTCAAGTCAACAACATCTCATAGCGTCCGTTTCTGCACTTGTCCCCAGCCTCGCACATCTGTTACTCAATCAACATCACGTCCCAATCACCACTTCCAACATGTCAAGTGAGCAAGATCGAATCGAAGACCCATACATCCTAAGCTGCGACATGACTTCTCCATCAGCCGACGAGCCCACGGTCCAGAAACGCAAGATGAGCCACTGCGACCGCCTCGACGACGGCACACCACCAATCCACACCGACCCCGACCCAAGCCACTCGCCCTCAGACGCAGAAGACGAAAAAGTCGCCTACAACGGACCTGCCACCATTCACGTGGTGATGCTGCGCGTGAGCAATGAAAGTTCTGCGCGCCCAATGCCACAAGCTGCGTTCTTTGGTCGCGACAAGGCGCTTGCATTCTCCACGCGGATTTTGCTGCAGTGGTGTGAGGCACACCATGATGATTATGTGTGGAAAGGTCCGGAGATCTTGAGGGCGGGTTTGGTTGACAGGTATGCTGCGTACCATGCGCAGACTGGGCAGCAGCTTGCTGTTGCGGATGTGATTAGGGTGAGTATCTTTGATGCTAAGGAGACTGAGGTTGTTCTCAAGAAGGAAGATAAGATTGAGGATGAGAATGATGAAGACGATGAGGAAAGCGAGAAGAGCGAGGAGAGACTTGATGAGGTGCACAATGAGGAACACCAGGAGCAACTCGAGGATGGATCTGAGGGAGGCTCAGATGACACTGGTAAGCTCCTTGAAGCCGATGTTGTTATGTCAAAGACTGATGGTTTTGCAGAAACCACTCCAACTCACTCGACTCAATCTGANGAGACAAGATTCCGGTAAGCGCTTACCATTCCAGGCGCTACGAGTTGAAATACTGATGATCTTACAGAAACGACTTCCACTTACTCGGCTCAAATCGAGGAACGAGAGGTCGACCTTGGTGGGCTTCTAACAACGCCAATCTGGTGAGGTTAAATGACTGACACTGATACAGACACGATGTCCTTAATGTTGGCTCATAATTATCAAGTCGCGTCTGGAGAGTATGCTATGGACCTGGCTACCAGAACCGTGAACCACGACGAGAGAAATACATCAGGTTGGAGCAAGCGTCGAAGTGCTTGGAGCGAGGACCATGAGATGAGAGTGTTCGGCGGGGCTACTGAATGAGCTGGTTCATGATATGGGGAGGTTGTTGAGGAGAGAGCAGTCTTTCTTTTGTTTTTAACTTCGAATGGACAAGAGCGAAGCAAAAGAACTCCGGACTGTAACAACAAATAACACAAACGTTGCTCAAAATCAGTCCAACCTGCTGTTTTCCGAATGTGCCTGATATTGACAAAGTGAAGATTGGAGGATCAAAAGAAAGGTGAATCTCAGGTGATGACCGGTCTTGGCGTGGTCAGCGGTTGGTGCCGAGCTCTTTTGACAACCGGCTCTCATCAATTGCAAGCAGCATCATCACCCTCAGTCGCGCCCCGCCCTGTATAGACGAGCTCCTCTCTCACGCCCTCTCCCCGACAAAATAATAGACACAATGCGCACTTCCATGCTCCGCACCACCGGCACCGCCGCCGCCGCCCTGCGCTCGTCGGTGCGCGCAACCCAGACCCGCCGTGCTCACGCCATCTCCAACCCTACCCTCGCAAACATTGAGAAGAGATGGGAGGCCATGCCCCCTCAGGAGCAGGCCGACCTCTGGATGGCCCTTAGAGACCGCATGAAGGTTGACTGGACCGAGATGACCCTGCAAGAGAAGAAGGCCGGTATGTCGACTTTTTGTCACCAAGCCCGTACACGTCCAATCGGCGAGCCACGACACGTTGGTCAAGCCCGTCAAGCTCGCCAATTGGATATTTAGACGGCGGTTCGTTCAATTGGATCCAAATACAGCTCTGACACGTCATTTCGCGCAGCATACTGGATCGCTTTCGGTCCCCACGGTCCCCGCGCCCAAACTCCTCCCGGTGAGGGCAAGCAGGTCTTCTGGTACACCATGGGCGGTCTCGCCGTCACCGCCGTTCTGTTCTTCGGTATCCGCGCCGGCGCCAGAGGCACCCCAAGCACCATGAACAGGGAGTACCAGGAGGCCACCGACGCATACCTCAAGGTTCGTAATTCCACCGATTTTGACAAAGCTGTACGGCAGTCTGACCTTCGCAACTCTAGNGAGAACAACGTCGAGCCCATCACCGGTATCTCTGCCGAGGACTACAAGGGTGGCTTCGCAGTCCAGAGCCCTCCCAAGGCCAAGGAGTAAACGCCTTTTCAATCGAAAGGTGTTGTACTGTATTGACGAGGGAGCCAACCAGGCGTGCCGCCAACGCCGTCGTAGTCTTATTTCCGACTGGACGAAGAGAAGGTTACACGTTCAATATTTTTGGAGCCCGCTTTCTAGAAGCAACGACGAAGAAAAGATCCCTTGTACCTCTTTTTCTTTATATTATTCCAGCGTACTTGTACAAAGCTTACATTTCCATTTGTTCCCACTCTTTTCTGGACGCCCTCTACTTCTCAATTCTATGTCTCTGCACCTTTGAGCATGAGACGATTGCTTTGATCCAGCTTGAGACACAAAGACAGTACCTCTACCAAAGATACACGAACGGTCAGGTATATTACTCTCCGGTTCTCTGGGTAACCTGTAGCTCGAACGGATCAGGCCAAGTAATGCCTAGTATACAAAGCAAAGTGACATGCCGTGCGGACATGACAATACCGGCTTTCCGAATAGATAGGGCTTGCAACACATTCATCTCGGAGGCACTTCATCAAGCCGGACCACCTCGGCACTCTGGAAAGTGAGGCCCAGCTGAGTGCCGGTAAACAGTCGTCTAAATCTAGGTATGCGGCTATCCTTTGATCCGTGCAAAAGAAGAGGCAGTTCTGTTTCAACCGCAAAGCTGATTGCAGAGAAGGGAAAACGGCAGTGCATATTTGAATGTTTCCTTCCAGAACGGGTCGACCGAGAGTAACCACATAAAAGCCGATACGAATCGACATACGTATTCTGTTGCCAAGATTTTTGGATGCTGCATGATGGTGCAGAGAGAGGTAGGGTTGGTTAATGCAGTCTTCACGTGGAATCCTTTGAGGTGAGAGACGCTGGATGCACGAGCTTTCATGATGTGCATGCGGTGATTTCTGATTGGATGACTATCCAGATGGAACGAGAAGATGGCTAGCTGGTATAGATACCGCATGTTGAGATCTGAACCAAAAGGTGTGATCGTGGAAGTCAGAGGCATGAACGCAGCGCCGTCTCATGTACCAGAGTGTAGAGGGTGGTCATGATCATGATATACTATATCAAGAAAGAGAGGCCAAGAGCAGAGGGAGATTGCTCTGTCTGTGCACGCAGACCCTGTTTGTTCCAACCTTCCAGCCCGTCGGAGAGCTTACCGCGTCCTGGGTGGACTCGACTCGTGTAGTAGGTCTTTTTGAAAGATATGGAGACGGTCAAAACAAGGTGGGTGTAGAGAAAGGTGACTTGACACGGCCGTGTGATGGTTGCAGTGTGTTAGTGGATGACGACTAGTCTTTGATGGCAACCGGTCACGTCGCCGTCGCCGTAGGAGCCAAGTCATTCATAGGTTTCGGTCAAGAGTAGTACGAGGGCAAAGGGTTTATCAAATTTGGTTGTCTGCGGCCTCGCAGCACCAGCACTTTTGACTGTTTCGAAGTCTCCAACGTTTCAACCGTCATACATACAGTCCTACAGAGCCTCTTGCTGCGGGCTCGACTTTCACCTCTGCCTCTCTGGCCTTGCGCTGCTTCTGCGACTGCGACTGCGAACTGGGCTCTGGGAAGATAGCACAATTCTTCATATCGGCGCATCCTTTTCTTCCCTCGTCCCCTCCTTCCTTGCTTGCGCCCTTGCCGTTGCTCCTGCTCCCATGCATAGAGAGCCCGGGCGTCCCACATCATGGACACTGAGGATGGCCACCAATTCATNAAAGGTAAGTGTTTGCACGCAATTGCGAAATCGCTGGTCGCCGACTCACTTATACCTCCTCAGCATCTCGCCTACTTTGTGCGGACGCACGAAAAGGCCCTGGCCAACGCGCTGCAGTTGCAGAGGCGCGGATCCCAAAATGTCACCTCTCCTCTCTCGGCCACGGCCATNGAGCCCCCTGCCGCTCCCTCTGCCTCGTTGTCTACCTCTTCGGCGAACACCTTCGCTGCCGCTCTATCGCTTCCTTATCTCAGCTTCACCTCTCAGACCGTCAAACCCGTCAAGTTGACCCTGACTACGCACCACCTCTTCTACCTATTAACTCGTTTCGAAGAGCTGGGTATTAATGTCGGGCCCATGACCATCCGTCTTGAGAATATCCATAACGACGTCGCCCCTGGAAACTATGTCTCGTTCCTCTCGGCTCCAAAGTCACGCGGTCGCGCCTCGGACGCCGATTCGGTTCGATCTTCGTCAAGCGTACGGAGTGTTATGTCCACTATGTCGAGTATGTGGTCGCACTTCAACCTCAGCGGACAGTCGAACAAGGAAGAAAAACAGAAGGCAGCCGAGCTGGAAGACCTGAAATACCTGTATTCAGCATTCACCAAGATACCATGCCTGCGCCTCTCTCCGGACATCCGCTCCAAATTGATCGCCGGATATGAAGAGTTTCCCTTTGACACCGCAGTTCCGCTGTTTGCGTTCAAGAACGTGAGCGCTTTGGAAATCTGTGACCTGGACTTTCGCCAACTCTTTGGCTGGGATCGGATGGCCGAGCAGCTACGTAGTCTCACTGTTAAGCGCGCCAGCATCGACGATCTGGCTGATCTGACTATCAACATTGTCCTGGATGATATGGACAAGCGCCGTCGCAGGTCGTCCAAAGCACCTATACCTTCATCTCCGGCTGTAGTATGGCCATCCGCGAACAACAGTGTCCGGAATGCCGCTGAGTTGGCATCTGCCTCGGTGCCCAATTCGCCAATGGCAGAGGGCAGACGACCGTCCATTGGCAGCCCCCAACCCTCGGCTGTGAATATGACGCGAACTGCATCTTCCGATGGTAAGAGGACCCCTCGTCTGAGGCAGAGAAGTATTTCACCATCAAGACCTGCCAGCTCGCGACACAATTCATCATATGGTCACGGACACCATCCACGAAGCGGTACACCTAAGTTCAGACGTGAATCTGGTAGCTCAGGCTCAAGTGTCCATTCAAGCACACCACGGAATAGTACTTCTAACCTCCTGGCATTGGGCATTGTTCCTGCGTCTAAGTGGCGCTTCCTGCGTCACCTCAGTCTTGCTGACAACGGCTTGACATTCATCACAACCCATAGTCTTGCCCCATTAGCCCAGACGTTGCATTCGCTCGACCTCTCATCAAACCTCCTTACCGAGATTCCCGAAAGTCTTGCCTCATTGACCAACTTGAGAGCGCTCAATCTCTCCAACTGCATGATCGACAGCTTGCACTCTCTTCTCCGTAATCCGCTTCCCGCCATCACCACGCTTAATCTTAGATCCAATCGGCTTACCTCGCTTGCTGGTATCGAACGCCTATTCTCCCTCGAACGTGTCGACTTGCGCGACAACAAATTGACGGATCCTACTGAGCTTGCACGACTTACAAGAATGCCTGAAATGCAAGACATCTACGTTGCAAAGAATCCATTTGTCCGCACACACTCTAGTTACAGAGTCACAATTCTCAACCTCTTCCGAGCAACACCAGGCTATACCGAAGATGTCAAGATCGATTCTACCGGCCCATCGTACAGCGAGCGGAGGCAGTTGGTAGACCGCGCGCCAGAACCACCACAGGCTCCCGTNAGCACCCCTGTACTTGAGGATGAGCGGTCAGATGATGCATTGAACATGCCGGATCTCGGTGAACAATCACGATATGCAGCGGCAGAATACGCTCGAGGATCAACAAGGTCAGTCGGCAACTACTCGACTGCGTCACAAAGAAGAAAGAAGGGAACACGGAGGATTGTCGAGCTATCACACGAGATGGGTTCTGAGCAGTCTACTCAAGCCGACGCACCGCCTTCACCACGGGCAGTTCTCAAAGCACCAACTTCGCCCGAGGAGCAACGGTTTGTGCGGGCGACATCATCACCACCTCGACTGCCGCCATTGGATACGGGAGCACCGAGCATGTTGATGGAAGGATTTACAACATCGACCGAGGAGGACGAAGATATTGGCGTCAACAGTGATGCTTATCGACAGAAGATCGAGACTTTGAAGAGTGACCTCGGCAATGGCTGGCTGACGGCATTGAGCGAGGACATGAAGAAAGGTACGGACAGAGAGTACAACGCTAGACCGTCAATGGGAGGGCAACGGACGGACAGTCGAGAAGTGACGGTTGGAGGCAGGAGGTTGGGTTGAAGGATTGTCAGTTTTTGATGGCGTTTTTGTTGTTGTATAGCGAATGATGGGTTTCTGGACATGGCCCAGCTGGATGATATGACGGGTACCTACAAAGGCATAGCGAAGGCGTACAGGAAAAGGTAGATACCTCATGGAAGAATGACCATTTTATTGTTATCGTGTTGTGATGATTAGTGTTGATGGACACGTGATGGAGGTTGTAACAGGAAGCGTGAATGCTAGAGACTGGACGACGGTGACTGTTGGATGCAAGACGGCAAGAGGGTATTACAGTGGATAGATTGCATCAGGCTAGGTATTTCTTGGACAGCCAAAAGACGCGCAAGTCGCCAGGCAAAGTGGACACTGAGCGGAGATGGACCAAATTGTTTTTTTGGCAGTTGCAAGACTGGAGCAGGGCACGGCCTTCTGGCGGCCGGCTTGGGCTTTTGGATCCAACTTCTCCCTGCCGCAGAACGCTGGGACTTCTCTTGCCTGTCTACGCATCAAACACACAACGACACAAGTGCTGTCACGACCTCCAACAACCACAAAAAGGTACGTCGACTGTTGCACCCTCTGCCAGCGCCTTGTTCTGCAACCTGCGCCGCCCGCCGTCCATGGCCATGTCGCAGGCTGCCGGTGCGAGCGCTCCTTCCTGCTCCATCTCATCCTCGTCCTCACCTCCTCCAACACCTCGCTGACCACGATCTCTACAAACAGCTGCGCTGAACACGCCTCCATCCCAGAAAATTATCTTTCAATTTTCGACGCCCGATAATTCCTGTCGCGCTTCTCACGCAGCCACAGCGCTCTAAACAGCCTGTTTCCTCCAACGATCTGGTCTTCAGCCAAACAATCTCCAGCGCCTGCATCGATTCTCCTCCGACATTGTTCCTTTGTCGCCGTTGCTGAACGCGTTTCGTCATCCGACACGACCAACTCAACACCTCGCCTCCGCACCGGTCAACACCAAGGCTCCATACACCACCTTCGTTGCACCCGAGGTCGCCCCTAACTACATCTGTGCCACACGTGTAGCCTCAACTACCAGCAAAGCATCGGAACATCGATTGAGCGCGAACAAGAGCCCCGGCGCTCGGCGAGAGACTTTTATTTTCCCTCCTTCTTCCTGTAGAGCTTTCATAATGGCGGACCAACAAGACGTCGATCTCGACTCCATCATCGACAGACTCCTCGAGGTCCGCGGTAGCAGACCCGGCAAGCAGGTCCAGCTTCTCGAGACCGAGATCCGCTACCTCTGCACCAGAGCTCGCGAGATTTTCATTTCCCAGCCCATCCTCCTTGAGCTTGAGGCTCCCATCAAGGTAGCCATGCTCTCTCTCCCCAGTTCTGCTCTTCTTTTCTGACCTCTCCAGATCTGTGGTGACATCCACGGCCAATACTACGACCTCCTGCGTCTGTTCGAGTACGGCGGNTTTCCCCCTGAGGCCAACTACCTCTTCCTCGGTGACTACGTCGACCGTGGCAAGCAGTCGCTCGAGACCATCTGCCTGCTTCTCGCCTACAAGATCAAGTACCCCGAGAACTTTTTCATCCTGCGCGGCAACCACGAGTGTGCCTCGATCAACCGCATCTACGGTTTCTACGATGAGTGCAAGAGAAGATACAACATCAAGCTGTGGAAGACCTTCACCGACTGCTTCAACTGCCTGCCTATTGCCGCCATCATTGACGAGAAGATCTTCACCATGCACGGTGGTTTGAGTCCCGACCTCAACTCGATGGAGCAGATCAGACGTGTCATGCGCCCTACTGATGTACGTCCATACGCCTTTTCACTTCCCATTCCATGCTGACCAAACTACTCTAGNATTCCCGACTGCGGTCTTCTTTGCGATCTTCTGTGGTCCGACCCTGACAAGGATATCACCGGATGGAGCGAAAACGACCGTGGTGTATCGTTCACCTTCGGACCCGATGTCGTATCGCGTTTCCTGCAAAAGCACGACATGGACCTCATTTGTCGTGCTCACCAAGTCGTCGAAGATGGTTACGAGTTCTTCTCAAAACGCCAGCTCGTAACCTTGTTCAGTGCTCCCAACTACTGTGGAGAGTTTGACAACGCTGGTGCCATGATGAGCGTCGACGAGAGCTTGCTGTGCTCGTTCCAGATCCTCAAGCCAGCAGAGAAGAAGCAGAAGTACACATACCCTCACAACCCTCTCCGTGTTATTACATCCTCAATACTGACTTGAATGCGTACAGCAGGTTCGGTCGCAGATAGTGGGACATTGACGAGAAAAGGCAATCCTGTCCACTAGCAGCACATTACATACAGCGCGGTTATCTTTGCATTCACTTTCCTCTACGCTCCACCGGATCCTCGCCTTTTTATATCATGTCATGGTGATGGTTGCTCTTTGTGCAGTTCTCAAGACCAGCCGTGACGAATGGACAATCCGAGCAGAAACTGAGGAGCCAAGAGGGAGAAGAAAGATGAAGGAGTCTTTGAGATAGGAAGCCGATGATACCATGGCCCTGGCCCAAAACCGATACAGATGCACTTCTCTCCACCCACAGACAGACTCCTCTGGTCGAGGACTCCACGACTCGGAGCCGAGCCTGCTGTCGGGAGGTAGAGGAACGGTTCTGTTGCGCATTTGGGTGGGAACAAGAGACACTTTTTTTTTTTTTGGAATGGCCCCCTCGGTTCGTTTTTTCTTGTTGCTGTTGCTAATCATACGCGCGCTCTCACGTCGTTTTTGTTATCTTGAATGTTATGGGGTTTTACTCTTTTTTTTCTTTTTTTTTCTTCTTAAGTGTTTTTGCTGACCTGTGGTTCGTCTCTTAGGGCTTCTCCTAGGGCCTTCGGTTCAGGGTACGCGTACGGTGTATTCACCTCGTCAAAGCCGTACCACGTGAAGGCGATGTAGAGAGAGTCAGAGTGAGTATCAATCAAGCTTGGTTTTGTGAGAAATAGGTAGGCACGCGACCATCGTAAGTACAAGAAGGCTCGCTTTCTCTTCCCTTTTGACTCTGAGAGATATGAGAGTTTGCAAAGTTTTCCTCGTTCCGTCTTGTTCCCTTGTCTGTTCTTTTCGTCGTTTGAGTCTTTTTCTTTCGTGGTACAGACCTCAAGCTTTGTGGATCATCATCATCCTCCTCTTTACAACCTTGTGTCGTGCTGATTGTGACTTGCTGTTTACTCGCACTCGACGTCTTCTTCGAGACCATGAAGTAAAGCGAAGGAAAGGAAAGAACGATCGAGCAAGGTCGTAATCGCCTCGGCAACAAGGCAGTTCTGTGTATGTGCTGTCGTTTGGAAGAGTGTCGTTTTCAAGGTTAAATGTGCATTTGTTTATTTTTGATAGTTGGTATCATGCAGAAGGGTTTCGCTTTTTCGATACCACTCCCAAGCCACTCTTGTCAAACGCCGGATACGCCATGTCCTTTCCTTCTTCCAAAACAAAAAGATGCTAACAAACAACAGGAGAAGAAGGAAGAGTCTTCTACTGCTCCGTCTGCAAGACCATTTTTTCTCTCTCGCTCCTTCTCTTGGTATCGCCCTTGCTGCTATGCTTCCTCTCATTCTCTTCTCTGCGTCTGATGGCCTTGAGTTCTTCGCCCTTGATCTCAGACGCCTTCTTGACTTGCTTGGGCAAATGCCTGTGACGGTGGATCCGCCTGATCTCGGGCATGTGCTTGTATCTCTCCACCAGCGCTCTGTCGTACTCGAGCTGCTGTCTCTGTCTTGCACTCTTTACGCCTTGACGCTCGGAGGCGCGGGCGCGCCATAAACGAATGTTGCCGTCGTCACTGCCGGAGAGAATGTAATTGTTGTCTGGCGTCCAGGCGGCGGAGAAGACGCGCTGCATGCGCTTTGTGTGGTAGACGTCCCTGCTGTGGCCTTCGTTGCGCTTCCAGAGGCGCACGCTGCGGTCATACGAGGCGGAGACCAATTCTTCGCCGGTGGNGGAGAATTCCACGTCCATTACTGCGGCGACGTGGTCTTTGAGGACGTTGAGGGCGCGCTTGAGGTTGCGCATGTCGAAAATGTAAATGTTGTGGTCTTCGTTTGCGACGGCGAGGTTAAAGGCTTCCATGGGGTTCCAGGAGATTGCGTTGGAGGCGAGAGTGAGGACGGATTTGTGCAGAGGAGAAGAGGTGCGCATGTCGTAGAAGATGAGGGAGCGGTCGGTGGCTGTGGAAGCGAGGATGGAAGTTTCGGTCTGGTTGAACTTGAGGGCGGTGATGGTGTCGATGCTGTTGGGCCATTGTAGCGTCTGCAGCGGTGCAGAGTTTGGTCTGTTCAGGTCGTAGATGCTGATGACGGAGGAAGCGGCAGCCACGGCGGGTTCGGTGCGGTGCTTGGTGATGGAGGTGAAGGCAGCAGGGCCCAGATATGTCGACAACGGTGCGGCATTGGAAGCCTGGTTGTAGGGGTCGTACATCTTGATGCTCCTGTCGCTGCCGCACGAAAGCAACTTCTTGTCGTGTGTCCAGCACATGCTCTTGACAATGTTCTCGTGCGCTTGTGCCTGCCAGATCTCTTCTCTCGTCGTCAAGTCCCAGACCTTAACCACACCGTCACCACTGCCCGAGGCGAATCTCTCGAGCGAGTTGGGGTCCTTGGCCATGGTGTAGACTCCGTCGACGTGACCGCGGCCCAGCTGAGCCAGGAAGGGCTGAGCGAACATGCGATCCATCTTGGTCGCATTCAGGGCTCTTGTGTACTCGCGTGCTCGTTCGAAGGGGTGTAGTGCCGGGTCCAGGTTGCGTGTTTGGCGCTGCACCGAAGTGCCTGGCGTCTGCTGCTGCGACGCAGTGCGAGTGAGGGCCTTGATTTTCTATGGAGTCGCGGGTTAGTCTGAGTTTCCATCACGGACGTAGATTGACGTATGTCCATAGTCAACGTCCTCATACGGCCAGCGAAGAAGAATTTACATACCATGATGGAGGCTGCACTGGTCAAGTTCGGTCGCCGAATCTTCAATCTCCAAAAAGTTGTCGCCGCTGCAGTTTCTCCGCACTCTTGGCGTATTCACATGTTTGACAGGATCGCGGTCCGTTTTAATAAATACAATACTTCATTTTATCATTATTGGCTCTTTATGTACTGTTGGCTTTTCTCATCAACGACCTTCGATCTCGCTGTCGCTATCGCTGGTCTCTGTCGAAACCTCAAGAACAAAACGTTCTCTTTCATCCTCGGAGTCGCAAAGATCAATAACGCCTTCATCTCCGGCCTTGCTTCTTGATCCACTGGCTTTGACTTGCTCGATCACCTCGTAGCCCAGCGCTCCTGACCTCCATGCTGTGCCACAGTTCTCACACTCAATGATCTGGGCTCGTGGGCTAATGGTCGCCGTCTTCCCACAGCGGAAGCAATCAACGTCGGCTCGCTCATTGACCCATTCCCAGATGCGATCTGGAATGCGCTTCGACAACCAGGTTTCTGGGGCTTCGTAATCGTCTGGCAGAGGAATGAAACCACAGTCGAGGCCACAGGGATCTGTTGTCTGGAGACCGGATTTGCGAGTTTGCTTCTTACGACGTCTGAAAGATCTCAGCGCTTTGTCTTGGAATCTCTGGGCCTTCTCCCTGGCTGCTTCAGCGTCAGGGCAATATGGACCTTTGTAGTTTGGTCCTTGAACTACTTGTCGGAAAGGCATGGTTCCTGCTGGCTTGACCTCGAGTGCCAGACCGTTCAGCATCTTCTGACAGTCCCAGAGTGTTGGACCGGGTTCGTATTGAAGAGGCGCCTCCTCCACGCTGAATTTTGTCGTCCTTCTGTCAAACTTGGCTCCATTGTTGCCGACGGAGAGCAGGTTCAATCTAGTCGCGTCTTCTCCGATCAACAGGTGAGAGTAGTCTGGACTAAACGCGCCCGACATGACGGCCGAGTTGAGATGCACCACATCACGGACATGCTTGTCAGAATCGCCACGGTAGGGATCCCAGCAAGCGACAACTCCATCGGATGAGCCAGTGTATAGCCTGTCTCGTTCGGTGCCCCAGGACAAGAACCGAATGCCAGTGTCGACTTCCCATCTCTTTCTTTCGTGCGGCATGATCGCCAACGATTCTCCATGTTTGAGTGTGTTTAGAGGCAACTGACCGTGTTTGGCATATCGGACATCCCAAATGTAGACTCTGCCTTCAGTGCTACCCACTGCAATGAGGTTGTTATCGTGAGGAGAGTACACAACGTCATTAATGTCCCACGCTGGGCAGTCGAGCTCCATTGTGTGTTGTGCACGAGTCTGTTGAGGCGAGTACAGTCGCACGACTGAGTGTATACCGTGGCCGACATGGCTGATGGGCCTGCTGGCCACAGCAAAGATGGATGAGTTGCTGCCAGGACTTGGGTTCCATGCAAGATCAAAGACGTTTCGGTTTGGAGCGTCAGTTTCGATTCTCTGCTGGGTGTTTATATCCCATAGTGCAACCTCTCCTTCTTTGTCTCTTCTGTCGTCTTCCGCATAGAAAACCTCGGCTTCCCGCGAGAAACCTGCTAGTAGATAGTTCTGGTGCTGGTGTGCTGCGCCCCATCTTAATGCCGACGGAGTTTTTTTGCTTTGAACTGTGCCAGAGAGACAGATAGACCCTGTTAAGGTGTCGTCGTCATATGACAGGATTTTGATAGCGCTAGGGCCTGATGAAGCACAGCCAGTAGCGACCAATCCGCTATCGCTAACGGAAAGAAAGTCCACGGATGCCGGATGTTCCACGCTGTGTACAAGTGTGGTTTCTTGCGGAGATCCGTCAACCCTATACCTGTGTAGGCGCTGATCAATGCCGGCAGAGTACATGTATTTACTGTCAGGACTGAAAGCTACCACCTGTACAGTAGAGAACAGCTCTTTCCGTTGTCCGCTAGGCAGCAAGTGATTGATGGTATGGTGTGGAAGCTCTTTAATGTTCTGCGTTGCAACACTTCCTACGACGAGGTTTCGGGGCTTGTTGTAGTCAACCGAATGTACATCTGTAACAGCTACTGCGCCTGCAGCAAAGTGATTGCCGTCTGGCGACCATGCGATCGTCGAAACATCACCCGAGGCGTTGTCCATGTAGGCTTGGGCACCTATGCTGCTGTACACAAGATCTCTGACTCCCGCTTGGAACTTCCTTGGCCATTCTCGACCGTGTCTAGATCCGAGTTCTCGATGTCGAACGAGATAGCTTAGGGGCCTCACGCTTCGCCTGCAGCGATTTGGGTCTTCGTCCACAGTCTCGGCTTCTGCTTCCTCTTGAGACGCTACGGAAGGATCCACAGAGTCTGCTTGAGCCTGTGTTGTGCGTCTAAGTCCTCGAGTTGAACGAGGCAATGGTTGAGTAAGAGAAGTCGTGGCGACTGGTCTTGCAGTGCGTTTGGACAAGACTTTTGAATACCTTGTTTGCATAGAAGGCCACTTCCTTCCAGGAAAGAAACGTTCAAACTCTTTCCATGGGATACCAACAACCTCTTTTAAGTGTATGATCAGGGCATCTTCCTCTAAGGTGAACGGCTGTCCGTATCTGTTGCTGAATGGCGGGATTTTAGAGATATCTGCTGGAAAGGTGAACGGTTGTTGGTCGTCCTCTACAGATCCGACAAGGTCGTCTTCGACGGATCCGACAGCGTCGTCTTGAGACGGGTTTTCGATCGGTGGCTTTGATACTGCAGAGAGACGAGTGCTTCGAACGCGCTTTACTGGTTCTTCGTCGTGTGGACTTCCCACAAGTTTTCTCTTGCTTGTACGTGGTGAACTTTGAGTTGAAGAATTGTTGCCTGAAGACCGTGGCCTTGGACTGGCGGCACGAGCGGCAGCAGTCACAAAATCGTCTTCACTTGAAGACTCAATCTCAATGGTTTCCAGTACACGCTTCTGTTGGGGAAGTGAGTGTTCATGTGACTGCGATGGCACCTTGTTGATCGAAGCTGGCGGCATCTTTGGGCTCGCACGCAACATTACTGGCTCTTTACGTGGTTGTGAGACCGTTTGTAGTTCTGGAAGTGTGTTCGAGGACGAGTTTGCTGCCACAGATGAAGATGGCTTCGATTTCAAGGCAGGTGTAGTCGGTGACTTATTTAGACGTTGCAAGACCGCCTGAGAATGACCGCGGTTCGGATCACTTTCTCTCGAAGTATCTCTTGTAACAGCTTTGGAAGGTAAATTCGGTGCAAAGGGACTCGGCGTAATCACAGATGGTGCAAGAGACCTCGACGCTGGAGCAGATGGTTGCGATTGCCTTGTAGGTGGTGTAGGCTGCGACTGCGAGGCTGCGGAACCCATCGAATCTCTTGCATTGACCGGAACCGGAACATGTGGTCGAGGAGCGTGCAGTCGAGGAGCTCCACTGTGTAGTGCTGGCAAGGGCCTTTGGGATTGCGGTTGCGATTGCGACGACGGCACCACTCTGCCAGGAGGTAGTGGTCTTGCGCCAGGTGGGAGGGTTGGTGTCAAGATCGAACTCGAAGGTGTGAAAGTACGAGACTTTGAGAGAGCAGCGAGAAACTCTCTTGTCGAGGGGTTTGTTATCGAGACAGGATTGTTGTTGCTAGCTTGCGTGGGCACGAGAGGTGCTGGGTGTTGCGCAATAGAATCGAGTGCAGGCGGTTGGGTCCTTCTCAGTTGTGCTGGAGGTTGTTGTACTAGAGGTGGTTGGGATGAACGAGTAGTTCCAACTCGTGCAGGAGGTTGCTGAGGTAGCCGGCTGCCAGAAGGTGTTTGCGAAGCAATCTTCTTGGTATCATTGTTCCTCGATTCTTGGACGCTGGGTCTGGTGGTTGAAGGGTGGCCAACATTGGACTTCTGGGTGTTCGACGAGGCTTTGTCATTGGGTTGTTTACGGAAACCCCAATCAAGGATCTGAACTTCGTCGTCGCTGTCGTCGGAAGGTGTTATGAACCGCGAGTCCGAAACAGGCTGGTGTATGTGTCGCATACTCTGCGACATGGGTGGTGGTGACGGGCTGTCGTCGTGGCTGAAGTCGATAACCACACGACCTCGTTGCGGCATCGTAACAACAGCTGAGATGGCTAGATTTGCTCCTCATCGCCGTAAAGTAAAGGTCATCGGTCAGTTCGCCCCTGTCGAGTACCTAAGTGAAGGTGTTGGTGTGAGTTGCGAGAAGACGCGTTGTGGAGATGACGCGCACGCGACAGATCACTTTCAATTATTTTCGGTGTCACACGTTGATGTAGCGGTCTTGCTTGATGGAAGAGTTGAAGAGGCAGGCAGTTATATACTTCTTGTACTGCAGTTCAAAGTTCTGCTTCCTCACATGGGCTCGCATCATTCAAGATGCATCCCTCTGATTGACTGCCTTCTGCGTTCTCACAGTTTTCTCGGTCATCCGATCCCTTCACTAGCTCCCGCTATTATCAAGAGCGAATCCTCCATATGTCGCCGACCCTCGTCTTCCCTTTCTGCATCAGCATCAGGAGCCGGTGCATGGCGAGGTGGCTGCTAACACTTCTTTACTGTCCAGGCCTCATCCATTGAAGCGGTGGCTTCGTTTTTGCTCCTTACTCTCTTCTCTGGTCGCGACACAGCAACGAAGCTCATGCAGTCTATCGCAAACCATTGATATCTCGTCTTGTCATCTTGTCGACGAGCCGAATCCTCACGAACTCAAGCCAGTAGCTTTCCCAATTCTTCTCTTGAGCGACTCGATCGTGTCCTGTGTCGTCTTGCCCTTCTCTTTCTCGTCGCGGTTGATGCGAACGACTGCTGCAGATCCTCCAATGAACAAGGCAAAGACTGGGTCGAGGTNTCCTGTCGGATCCCATCAGTTACCAATGTTCTTCGTGCAGCCATGGCGGGACACTACTGACTTGGAGATGATGTAGGCGTAGCGTGGGGCAGACATGATGGATCGCCTGGTTCGGGGTAATCGCACTTTGACGTTTTGTTGCCGGAGGATATTCTCGATATTCGAAACTTGAACAAAAAGTGCGGTGCTTGCAAGGTTTCTGGATGCAGTTGGACTGGACTTGACGGACTTCTGCAGACGGCCAGTTTGGCTTCGGGACCGGCCCGCTCAAACTGTCGCATGACGCGCTAAGTCACGAACCCGGAGATAAGATCCATATCGCCCAGATAAGGTAGGTACATTCACCACCCTGATGGACATCGTCACTTCCCATGTGTTGATGATCTGCCTATCTCGGACGCGTTTTGGGTGAGTGACAACAAAAGATAGTCCACTGTTGCCGCAGAACGAGTCTCGCGTCTACTATCACAATCACAAGTGATGATATATCACAGAGAGGTGAGCAGGTTCATGGTATGTTAAGGGGTTTCATTCAAAGCATGTGCGTATAAGCAGCTAAAGGGAAGACAGGGTTGTTCGAGCGGTCGTAGTTCTTGACGAGCTCTGTCGAGATGACGAGCTACTGCTTTATCCTGCTTGTCCCGTCGCTGGAGTTGCAATCCTCCCTCAAATCATCCTTCTCCATCGTGGTTCCCAAAGACTCCGAAACTCCTGGTGATCCGTGTAAGGATATCGTCGTAGCATTATGGTAAGAAAAGAGTCGGTGGTGCTTCAAACGGCTTCGCCGAAGGTGTTCTCGCCCGAGTANNGCTGCGTGCTGTGTAAGCTCTTGTCTTGCAATGATGAGGATCGAGTCACATACGTGATGTAGAGGAAACCGTCCTCGTCCTTGTGCTCTTCGTAGATGCTGCTCATGAGGGCGGCGGTTGGGGGCAGAACCTCGTCGACGAAGATGAAGATGGCCTTCTCAGGCGAAAGCTTGATGCGCTTACGGATCACGTAGACGAACTGTCCGACGGTGAGATCGCTGGGGACCAGGTACTTCTTCTTGTCGATGGTGGCGATGTCCGACTTCTCAACCTTCTCGCAGATGACCTGTGTTGCCACGACGTCAGTGTTGACTCCAGCGTCGCGACGGATGAGGGACAAAGGCTTACAGGNGATACGGTCTGTGTACTTCTGACGGATGCGCTCGGCTTCGGNCCTAGAGAGGGTCAGTATCGCGATAATTTTTGTGATCGTGGTGATGGCGGAGCAACGCACCTTGCGCTTCTCGAAGCTGTGATGGCGTGTTAGTCGTGACGTTCCTTGGCCGCCTTGATGCTAGGCAACGACTTACGGGTGCTCGTCCTTGAACTTGGATCTCATTTTGGCGGTTTGTAGTGGAGTGTTTGTGGTGAGGATGCAGCTGGCTGAAGTCGAAGGGATGTAAAGTCGCTAGGTCTGTGAAGGTGTTGGTGAAGAAGGGAAGGAGGAGGGATAGTCAGGCGCAGGCTGCGATGACCAATGAGTCGGATGCGGGGTGGAGCACAGACGAAGCGAACGGTCGGTCACAAGCGTCAAGCTCCGTGTCTTATCTCCAACACAAAGACACCTGCCGCAAGTGAAAGAATGACTCAACGAACGCATCAGTGAGGACAAAGGCACGTGTGAACATGGATTGTGTAGGATGATGCAAGAAGGAGAAAATCACACGACCTGATCGGTATAGGTATCATCTGTTAAACTTCATCATGCACCGCAACGCCATGATAACTCCAAATAGTCTCAAAATAGCCTCCAAACAGACTCCTCATAAAACCTCCTGATTCGCATCACTCCATCCGTCACTCCTCAGCTACAATGTCGCGGTAGGGAAATAGTACTGGTCCCAGAGGAATTCATAATCTTCGATGATACCACCAGCCATGTCAAGCAGTGGTTTGTTTCGAAGCTTGTTGGTCACTGAGTGAATCCACGCNNTCTGTTTCATTCGTGTCAGTAGAGTCAGAGTCCCATATGGCAAGGCGGTGTGAACATACTTGGTGAAGGTCTCGTAAAATGCACCTCTCATGAGCCACCATCCAAGGCTCCAGCCTCTCCGCTTGAGCTCTTCTTTCTCGAGTGCGGTCAATGCTCGGAGGCCACCAGCCCTTCGTTCTTGGAGGTCCTTCTTGGCTAGTTGGCGCGCGCCATACTCTATCGTGACACCCAAGACCCAAGGTTGCCAGCTCTTCTTGTTCTTCGCTGCCCAGTAATGCATTGCTGCAGCATAGATGACTGGTCGGAGAATGTAGAGAACCTCTGCCAATTCACCCATACCGTTGACCCGATGTAACAAGGCCTTTGGTGGCTTGATGTCGTCCGCTGTCAGAGCTTTGGACAATAGATAACCTGATATGTCGGACGAGGACGGCAGTGTCGGAAGCGAAAGTCCAGTCCTGGGCATTGTCCATTGGGTTTCTTCCGACTTCTCGGATGGTGGTGACTCTATCCCGCTTCCCTCCTTCTCTTCCAAGGTGCTTGGATCTGCCTCGCGCTCAGGCAAGGGTGGATTCAACAAGGGCCGGGAGTTGGTCAGGCGCATGAGAAGTAGTCTGCACAGCGCCTTGACGCTCTCGAGAAGAACGACTACTTTCCATCTCGCCTTTTCGCCCCTTCTCTTTGCAGCCATCTCGCACAGTAGCTCGGTGTATTGCACCACCTGCAGAAGCATGGCTAGTCGTTTATATGCCGGTGATTTCTGTGCCCAGAACCGAGTATAGCGAGTATGTGGTGACGGATGAGGTCGTTGAAGTGCCGGTAAGCGCTGCACCGCGCGTGCGAGGAGGGAGTCATGGTATATGGAAAGTAGTTGTACGCTCGAATGCACTATGCGCCTGGTTCAGTTTTTGTAATATCAGAGGCACAGCTGGTTCTTCATACAGGATTCGGATGCAATTTCGGTGTCGCGGAAACGACNCTGACACATATCAGCCTTTGGTCTCATACATTAACGAGCATCAGTACCCGGTAGAATATAGGTCAGGGAGCTCAAAGCACCCTCAATCTGGCCGACGGCACTGGCATTCTTGGTTACAAAGTCGCCATACATGCGCAGATACTTGGGCGGAATAGCAAGCGCTTCCTGTGTCGTATGCGACACTTGCCTATACAGCTCCATGGGCTCGATACAAATCTCACACCTGCGATCTGTATCAGGAGAAAAACAGGGAGTAGGTATGCGACGGCCGACTCGGTGCTGCGCTCTGTGGAGAAGCCTCGGCATACATACCCCAGCCTTGGCTTTGGATCATCGAACCCTCAAGCTGTTCTACAAGCAAACTCATCCTGCCTTTTCACACTCCCACACCGACGCGTTAGCTGCTCGAGGTACTGTCGTTCATGGACTATCAAAACATGTACTCGTCTTTCGGGGACGAGTCTGCTGCTCAGAATCCCTCAGACAATCCAGCCAGCTCAACCCCCAATTTCATGCAATTTGTGCTGTCGTCTTTTCCCAATCTCGCCCATCCTGGTCCCGCTCACCAACCGAACTCTTCCGCGGCGACTGCTCAGAGACCGTTCCTAACGTAAGTCTATACAGTCCACGCGTTTCTGAAGTGCAGCCATGGTGATTTGTGACAAGGNCCTGCCAACTCCAACAACCAAATCACACAAAGTCCTGTGCACCAACCTTCCCCGACCGCGTCCAATGAACGTTCCACTACCACTTGGACCGAAGCAGAGTGGCAGAAAGTCTACAGGTATCCAAATCTGACAACAATTCTAAGATTACCATATTCATTCGTTATNTACAGCAACACACCTGATGGTGTTGCCGAACTACGTGCACGATGGGAGGCCGACTTGAGCCGTACTGAATTGCCTCCTCCGCCACCTGAAGTGCATGCTACCAAACAAGAAGGCATTGATGTCAGATTTCATCTCACTCCAAGTCATAACAGACGACGCTAACGATCGACCAGNGCTGTAAAGAACTTTGCAAAGGATCATGGGTATGTCCTGGTCATTGGTCATTCATACAAGGACAAGGTGAGCATTCTTGTTCTGTTTTGTTATAACTCATCTTTTCGATCCTCGGCCTGACGTGTTCTGACACCACCTGCCCTGCTTTAGTTTGCTGCGGTACTATTTTAAAAGTATCCCAAGTATGCTCTCACAATTGACTAACTTGAGCTCCTANNGAATGGCGAAACAAACAAGGTCTTGTTGACCTGCGAAATGGGTGGTTACTTTCGCGACCATTTCAAAAAGAATCCAGGAACCAGAGTGCGTAACCGCATGAGCCGAAAGACTGGGTGTCCAATGAAGATTCTCATCTCCAAGCGACGTTTCTCTGACGAATGGGTAACGGTGATCAAGGATCACAAGCACAATCACGGTGCCTACAGGGCCAAGGTTACACTTACCGCTTCGAAAATGCCCGAACTAGAGGATGCTTTGCATGAATGGCACATGGCCGAGATTGCAAGGGGCGAGGCGGTGCACGGAAACACACTCAAAGCCAGGGCGTTGGCAATGTATGCCGAGATGCCACAATATCGCGGCAAGTCTCCTCCAAACCTTGACAGAGACTGGCTCGATCAATACCGTATGCGCTACAATCTTCCTGGCAAGGTAACAAGGCCACCGATACCAGGCATTGTTAGAGGTCCCAACAACCCAGAGCCCACACCAATCAATGTCGAAGATCAGATTCCTCTGGAACCTCCAGCTTTTGCCGACTTGGAAGGAATATTTCCATTGGAGCAGAATCTCTTCTGGCCTACCAAGCAGTTTGTCCAGGAGTACATGTCCCGCTACGACGCCTCGCACGACTTCAAGCACGTCACACGAGTCTTTGCCCTTTCAAGACGCATTCTGGAACAGGAGACACAGTCGTTCCAAGGAGTTTCGTACGATCCACAAGCCGTTCTCCTTGCTGCCATGCTGCATGATGTCGGTGATCACAAATATCACAAACCAGGGGAGAATCCAGAGAATCAGATTGCGGAGCACCTTCTGGAGCATGGAGCAAATCCAGAACTTGCGATGAAGGTTCAACTCATCGCTAAGAATGTGTCATTCTCCAATGAGGTTAAGAACCCGCGTATGATGAAAGCAGTGCTAGACCAGCATCCGGAGCTGGCCATCGTACAAGACGCCGACAGGTTGGATGCGATCGGTGCGGTGGGCATTGGAAGGTGCTTTGCTTTTGGTGCAGTTAAGCAATCAGACAGGGGATTGGACGGAAGCATAGAGCATTTCGTCGAGAAGCTCGAGAGGCTTGAGAATATGATGAAGGTTGGTGCTTTCCCTCAAGATATTGTGATACACGACTGACAAGACACANNGACACATTCCGGACGCNNCGAGTTGGCTAGAGAAAGGACACAGCGATTACAGATCTTCAGACAATGGTGGGATGAAGAGACGTCGATGCAGATTTGAGAGGCTTAAAAGGATACGGTCAGCGGGAAGGAGGCGTCTTTGAGGCTTTGGTTTACATCAGATACCCGTTAGCATTAGTATGCAGTATGCACCGGCAGAAGCGTTTCCTATGGCTTCTCTCGTATGAAAAAAACGAACTATTATATGTACGAAGTCACAGAGTTGTTCCACGAGTACAAAGTGGAGAGGGTAGAAGCTCAGCTCCCAAACAAACGCCAAGAGCTTCGGAGATGGGACAGCTTCGCCTGGCTCGTCATCATCGCGATTGATAGTTAGTACATTCACTTTCGCATAGATAACCACTTCATCCTCTGTAATCCATCTCGAACACCTCTCCGACGACATCGCACATACATCCCGCCATGCCGTCAACCACCGCAGAAACTCTCTCGCTCGTCAACAGGAACGTGTCAGTAGCGCCGTTAGTGTTGCTCTCGGCGACGGATCACTATGCTCGCTCAGCAAAGGGCACACGCAAGCGAGTCGTCGGTGTGCTGCTGGGCCAGAATGATGGAAAGAACGTGAGGGTATCAAACAGTTTTGCTGGTACGTTGCCACTGCTCTGCTGTGCGCACGACATACTGACAGTCGCCTCTCANGTACCGTTCGAGGAGGATGAAAAGGACCCATCCGTGTGGTTCCTTGACCACAACTACATTGAATCCATGAACGACATGTTCAAAAAGGTCAACGCCCGCGAGAAGCTGATCGGATGGTACCACACTGGCCCCAAGTTGCGCGCCTCGGATTTGGAGATCAACGAGCTGTTCAAGCGCTACACACCCAACCCTCTTCTCGTCATCATTGACGTCCAGCCCAAGGATGTCGGCGTACCAACCGATGCCTACTTTGCCGTTGACGAGATCAAGGATGTACGTTTGCACTAAACACTGCCCACTCTTTGCTCCAATACTTACACAGATCGCAGNGATGGAACCACGACCGCAAAGACATTCGTTCACACGCCCTCAACCATCGAAGCAGAAGAAGCAGAAGAGATTGGAGTTGAGCACCTGCTCCGTGATATCCGTGATGTTGCCGTCGGCACTCTCTCGACTCGCGTGACATCGCAGTTGCAGTCGCTGCAAGGCCTGCATCACCGTCTGCAAGACATTGGTAGATACCTCGACAAAGTTGTTGACGAAGAACTCCCGGTCAACCACGCAATCCTCGGCAATCTCCAAGACGTCTTCAACCTCCTTCCCAACCTCTCCACCCCCAAGACCGCAGGCGCCATCGGCCTTGCTGGCCCCCAAGCAGCCGGCGACTCCGAGCTTGCCCGTGCCATGAGCATCAAGACCAACGACCAGCTTATGTCCATCTACCTCGGCAGTTTGATTCGCGCCATCACCGCCTTCCACGACCTCATCGAGAACAAGGTCCAGAACAAGCAGCAAGCTGATGACAAGGAGCAAAAGAAGGAGGAGGACAAGACAAAAGAAACCATCAAGAAGACTGAGAACCTCATGTTGAATGGCGATGCTCCTGCCGAGCAGCAAGGAAAGGATGACAAGTCCAAGAGTCCCAAGGACGATAAGAAGAAGGGATGAAGGACATGAAAGCGCGTACAGGTTATGAAAACATGGCGTGTCTACTAGGTGTCGTTGCGGCTTCGTTGACACGAGAGAACCAGCAACGACACGTGCATGCATCGGGCGTTTGTAATATATGGAAGGAGGGACGGATACTATCGGAGGACGCATCTGACGCCGGTCGAGCAAAACAATCTCGGGCGTCTTCATGTCGCAAGGCTTCCAGATAACATGATATGAAAAGCAAACACGCCAATGACTGACCATTCCGTAAAGACTGCGTGCATATATCTTTCTGCTTGACTCCCGAGCATCTAGCCACCCCAGCCCGCAGCCCATCCTGCAAGCTCTTCCACACTGACCTCCTTCGTCTTGACATAACCCCCGAACGGCCCTCCTCTCTCGGCCAACATGCAAGCTAGTAGATGCTTACACATCGGCACGTCCTTGCCCAAAGACAAGCCACCAACCATCCACTCTTGATCCTCTGTCTGCACAGTTGCAGCTTCATCTTCCTCTTGCTCTTTGTTATCAGCTGAATTTGCTGGAAAAGCAGAAAAGACGAATGCAGGACACGAGCAACTCCAACTCGACGTCCTGACCTCGTAGTGCATAGTCGATGCCATTGGATCCCTGAAACGTGAATTCGATGATGTTTGTTGTGCTGAGCGGACGTAGTAGACTGCATTTTTACGATCTGGGTTCGTCTTGCCACTATCTTTTCCATCGTCTAAAGTAGTAGAGTTGTCTTGTTCCATATTCGTGTCCTGGCTTGGCTCTCGAGATTGTTCTGATTTCGGTGGCGGAACATCAGACTCTAAGATTGGAGACAATCGGACGACTAGTTCACGATCCAGGAGATCCAGGGCTGATAGCAGTTCGTTCGGAAATAGTACATGGAGGGTTAGAAGGACTGATCGATCTGCTGTGGTTGCTTGTTTGAGAGGGTTGGATGTTGGTGTAGTTGTGGTTGTGGTTGATGATGTGTTGAGCGATTTGACGAGTGATGTTATGAAGGCGCGAGACTGTGGTAGAGTCATGGTCTCTTGAAGACTCCGAGATACGGTTTGGTGAGTTCTTGCTTGACCGACTGTATCGTTGATCCTTATGGCTGGTTGTTCCGAGCATGGATCTTGGTTGGAGGTTGGTCAAGTCATGCTCAAGAAAGTTGAATTGGTTGAACCGCTCAATCGAGCTCGGTGGAACACTTATGGATAGATAAACACTATAGGCGGTAGAAGAGTATAGAGACGTTCGGATTGCACGTTTATGACTAGTCTATAGAGGTAAGGAGGCAGATATCTGGAGGACAAGTCCTTCGAGCAGGGTTATCCCCTCAGCATGTTGACTTGAACATCTGCGACGTGAGAAATTGGTTGAAGACAATCTCGAAGACAAAAGCAGAGATAGGTTCTACAGGACGATTGCCTATCCATGTTCGTCATGCGAAGCACACACACCTCACTGGAGATGTTTCCGTCCATCGTTAATTGCTTCTGCGATAATATGCGATTGTGACCGGATCATCTGGCAAAAAGCAGGTTAGCAACCGGTCACCTAGACACCCTGTATAGCTCGGTCAAGCTACACCGGCCGTATACATCGCTTTGGGCTGGGTAGGCGATACAAGGTTAGCACGTAGCCGAGTTGTCCAGATGACAGGCGAGCAACCACATGCTACAGTGGTTCGCTCGCTGTACATGCACACGAGGTCCACGATAAAAGTATGGACGGCCCGCCGCCGGCGCAGGGCACGGATCTGCATGATCTGCAGCAACGACATACCAATTGAGGGACCGTAACAACATCTTCCTTCTTCCTCAGCAAAACATGGGGTTTGACAAGGCCAATTGCTGGATAGCAAGTCGCGTTTTGCTTCTTCTCAACCCTGGCGGCGTTCGCTGTCGCCGCCCATGCCTAACACGACCAAAAACACGGCTATCCGATGATTACTCGCATCCGCTGCAGTCATGAGCCGAAGACCTGCATAGGCCCTGCTGTCTGCTGCAAAGAACCGTGCAGATGATCACGACTGGACCGTGATTGCTCTCGAAGCAGTGTAATATATAGCAAGTAACACATCGGTTGAATATCCTCCTTCAGGATCTCGTGAACGAGAGCACCCACCGGCACGAGATTGTTTCAGAATATGTGTACATCGGTTGAGGGGTCTAGCCTATTGTCAATCGACCCGGCCAGAGTCCTCAAACACAGGCCGTGGATGTAGGTCGCATATTATACCTTGCTGCTATTCGTCTTGGTGGTTACGACTTGATTTGGTGCTCTAGTCAAGACAGGAGTCCCTTTGCATACGCGCGTATCGACGGAAAGGTCACCAACTGACAAAATAGTAGCCTGTAGACTGCCGTGTGACCGTGGTTCGTAGGAGAAGAGGCGGAAGCGGGTGGCCGTAAGATGAGGGGTACCTTTCTCGTAGGCGTGGGGTGCGCCACAATCGCGCCGTTGATGCATCAAGATACCTAAAGATACCAAAGTCAATTCCAGAAGGCTTTGACTTTCACATGTCAGAGTTGCTCGCGAGAATGACTCCATAATGCATGAGCTCATGGGTCAGTCGGCCACCCAATGCTTGATAATGGAGGGTCAATTGACGATGAAGGCATCATTCGTTTTGTGCGCACCCACGCTTGAAAGCCTCGAACAGGGCATTGAGCTGCTGACGGCCCTAGCTGGAGTAGGAATACAATCCGGATTCAGGCATTGAAGTCACTTACATGGCGGGGTCTTCAAGAGGGGGATGTTGGTCTCGCCCAATGTAGGTGGAATTCCGCTCGGGCGAATGCGTGATTGATGATTGACCTGATGCCCTCTCCGCCTGATAAGCGGACAAATACTACCTAGGCGCTTGCCTACATCTGCCCCTCTCGACCAATCTCGATTGAGCAAAGGAGGAGGAGGCGCCGAGGCGGCGCGCTCAATCGCGTGTAGTTCGTCTCTGGCCGAGCGCTGTAGGTAGCCCCATGCTTTTCTAAGTGGATTGTTGCCCAATGGGCGGGATCAATAGGCTGATACAATTGACGCCAGTCCTTGCGACTGTCATACCTCGAAGGGTTTCAGACAGTGTAATGGCCAAGCCGTCAATTGGGGATTGAAAACAAGCGGCAAGAGAGGGGTTTCGTGTTGAGCCAGCGCAGCGATAGGGAGACAGAGTTCGACAGCAATCGCAGCATCATCGTCGGTGAATGAGATTCGCAGAGCCGCAGACGGAAAAGGCTTGGTGCAGGGTCCGAGGCGGAGTCGAGCCGAACCAAGAGGATGACTCAAACTTGGAATCACGACAACACAACTAACGCTTTGCGCCGCAAAAGTAGCAACGGATCGGACTGCCAGAGGAGCAACATGACAGTCCTCCGCCAGGTGGGCGGTGGTTGATTCGGTGCATTGCACTCGCAAACTAGCGCGGCCGCTCATTCGTTGGCCAATTGCTCTCTGCTGGGCGGCCATTTGCCTTCTCTTATTCGAGCAGCTTCGATGTTCCGCGTTATTCCTTTGCCGCATCCATTCGTCAGCAGACCCTAGGTAGGTACTGCTGCCTGCTCGCTCTTGCATGACCATGTCTTACCCGGACATATCATTCGCATTCACCCCCTTCTCCGTGTCTTCACAAGACTTGCTCCTTGCAACCCATTTGTATCAACCACGGTCGCATCTTTCTTATTACCTCTCCATTGGCCATCCTCGCGTGCTGGTCCCTTCAAACTTCCTCGATAAGACTGGTCAGCAGTCCTTGAGCCATTGACTCAGCAGGCAGCGACTTTTAGGTGTAAAGCTTAAACTGCAGTCAATTGCGTCGGATTTAGACTCACCTTGCTCCGAGGACATAACTACCTACTCACCCTTCGCCACTATTCTTTCTTCTCTTACTTCTGTCCTTCTTTTACAGAGAACATCTCTTGTCCTAGTGTAGCAGAAACCCATCGATACAATTATCAGAGCATTGGCTTCCAATTTCTCATCAATGGGTTCTGCTGCATTCAACCCACAGTATTCCTACTTGAGAGAGATGCAACAATCCACAACTATCCAATCGGACGCAATGGCCTCAGACATGACCAAGGGTAAGGCACCCTCCACCAGCGTCTATCCTTCTCCAGCAGACGAGATCAACCCCACATTCGATTCACCAGCCTTCGACGAACAACATGTCGCTCCATCAGTGCAAAGGGATAAGATTACACTGCCACCCATCAAAAGTCTTGTCAACCAGATGCCATCGCCGTCGACATCCCCGCAATTGCCGGTCGCATATTACAGAACTCCCGTCGATACTTGTTTGCCATCGCCGAACAAGTTTGGTAGAGGCCAAGATGCTCCTCTATTCCCGGACCAGCCAACGATCTCTTATGATGATGCAAGACCACAGCCTCTCTTTGGTCACCCTGCTCCACCCATTCAGCCTGCTATTCTCTCTGAGCGAGATCAGCAGCGATTTGCCCCTCCAGAGCAACACAGTCTCGGTGAAATCACAATGCCACAACCACGTTCTGGTGTCCTTCCTCGCCCTGTCCCGATCGAGCCTCCTGTTCAGCGTCAATCTATCTTACAGCCTCGCCCTTTGTATGGGCCTGCGCAAAGCGGCTTTAATGGCCTCAGCAATGCTAAGAGCGGCCCTTCCATCAGACCATCATACCCACCCGGTAGGAAACCAAAGCAGAGACAGACCGCATTCGACATCCACATGGGAAGACCAATCTCTCCAGACACCCCAAGATACGGAAGCAATGACCTCTGGGCCAGGCAGTGTCGTGATCCCGTCACATATGTCACGCCAATTCGTGATGAATGGACCCAATTCTTCGAGGCTAGAAGGGCCAATCTACCTCGACCAACTTTCCCAGTAGCAGCACCTCCTGGTGTTCTCGCTAATATGGAGCGAACATCAACAGCCGATGATGCCATGTTTGTCGCAAGACATGGAACGACATCTGGATCTAGAGGGCACCAGGAGAAGCGTAGAGCTGATAGTGGACTCGAAATGTCCCCGCCAAAGCGCACGAGAAAGACTTCGGCTAGCAAAGCGCCTCTGAAGCCTTCGGTCTCGCCTCGTGAGGCACCATTGGATGTGCCTGACAAGATGTTCCGACGTCGTACGAACGATGCAAACAAAGCGAAAGCGCCAGCAGACAAGGTTGTACGCGACTTCAAGATCTATCCTGACTACTGTCCGGACTTGTCGACTTTGGACAGCGATCAGGTGAACTTCCCCAACATCGAGTGGAAGGCCACGCCTCAGGATGTAAGCGGTCATGAAGATTGCCACCGCCTCCTTCATGCCAAGGAAATTCCAATCGTTTCGAAACTTGTCTTGACTCCTTCGGATTACGTTTACATCAAGCGTCGCTTCTTTTTCCATCGTCTCGAGTATGCGAGAAAGGGCCAATCTTTCAACATCAATGCCGCCCAACTCGCTTGTAAAGGAGCGGACGTGCACGGCATTACAGGCATCGACGTCAACAAGACTAGCCGCTTGCACAAAGCCTTTGATAAAGTTGGCTGGCTTGACGAGAAACACATGCAGAAGTATGTGTGAAACCTTCCACACCCAAGACTGACTTTACAGTGACTTTCTTCCTCTTTTCTACTCGACAAGTTTTTGATTTTATCTCGGGCTTCTCCTACTGTTCTTTTTCCTCTCTCTTCTTTACTCCTCTCTTTATTTCTTTTGTCTCGAATGGATTCACGAACGTCTATGCACTTTGATGACATGGGAACGAATACTGAATGGGAAGGGGCATAGGGATATGGCAGGCGTTTTGACTTTCTTTACTCAGGATCACTCTACTCGGCAGTATAAGGTGTTACAGGTACCACGATACCAATAGGGTTTTCGGGTGGAGCATTCTAGATAGCGTCAGAAGCAATGCAGCTCACAGTTCGATACACAGTCAGGAGGAGATTCTTATTTGCATGTGAAGAATAAGGCGCAACGAGGTGCTGAGGCCAAACGTCAGCCAAAAATACTCAGGGGCGCAGCCGGAAGAGAGCGGAGAGCGGCTCAAACAGAGGCCGACGCTTTGGTGAGCACGGATGCAGCCTTGCGACGCGACCCTTGGAGCGTGGGACGGAGAGGCTAAAGTGGATGTGAATTATTGTTGCTTCTGCATCATTCTCGACTCACTTGTCGCAAACACACATGGACACGGACTCGATACACTCGCAGGAGGGCCAGGCAGGGCAGGATGGCAAGAAGGAAAAGAGCAGGAGACCGCCCAGTAGGTCGATTTGTACTAGGGACAAACAGGCATTGACCATGACAACATANGACACGGCGTTCCGACAGCAGCGCTTGAAGGCGTGGCAGCCCATTCTCACCCCCAAGACGGTGCTACCGCTGTTCTTCGCCGTCGGAGTCATCTTCGCCCCGCTGGGAGGCCTGCTGCTATGGGCGAGCTCGCAGGTGCAGGAGTTCTCCATCGAGTACCAGCACTGCACACGCGATGCCACCAACGAATTCACCACCATTCCCTCCGACTACGTCGATAGCCACTTTAAGAACGCCACCACTCCCTCGCAGGCTCCTCAATGGCGCACCTACAACCAGACCATCCCCTACCACAACGGCGCCGTCGAGGTCGTAACGCCCGTCTGCCAGCTGCGCTTCTGGATCCCCGACGACCTGGCCCCGCCCGTCCTCCTCTACTACCAACTCACAAACTTCTACCAGAACCATCGTCGCTACGTCAAGTCGCTCGACTCGGACCAGCTCGAGGGCAACTTTGTTGATAACGACACCATCTCCAATAGCGACTGTGACCCTCTGCGCCTTGATGCCTCGGGCAAGGCCTACTATCCTTGCGGCCTGATTGCAAACTCGCTGTTCAACGACAGCTTTGTCACCCCACGCCTGCTGAACGATCGCAATGATGCCGAGCCCGTCAACTACACCATGGTCAACAAGGGCATTGCGTGGTCCAGTGATGGCGAGCTATACAAGAAGACTGCCTATACTGCCGACCAGGTGAGCCCTCCACCCAACTGGCGCGTCATGTACCCCGAGTACAACGAATCAATCCCTATCCCGAACATCCATGATTGGGAGGAATTCCACGTATGGATGCGTACCGCCGGTCTACCTTCGTTCAGCAAACTGGCTCTGCGTAATGACACTGCTGCCATGCAGAGTGGTCAGTACGAGATGGAAATTTATGACNNTGTGAGTAACGCCTGTCTGCCATGTCTCACGGCCTGCTAACTTTGTCTTTAAAGACTTCCCGTCACCCTCTATGGCGGCACAAAATCAATCCTTCTAAGTACTCGCACCATCATGGGCGGCCGCAATCCTTTCCTCGGCATTGCATACATTGTAGTGGCCGGTGTCTGCATTGTTCTGGGTGCACTGTTCACTGCGACCCACTTGATCAAGNNCCCAGGTATGTTGCCTTTTCATACCACTTTGCATCTGTATGCTAACTTCGGATCCAGAAAACTTGGTGACCACACCTACTTGAGTTGGAACAACGACCAGCCTAGTACTGCCACCACTACTGGCAGGGCCTAGCGTTGGATGCCTCCGTTTGATGCTGTTCATGTGTGTATGCCTTTGAGCTCTCTTACTGTAAATGGCGTTTGGAAGGGGCACCTGGTAGGCCGGATTTTCACTTGTTTTGTTACCTTCCGAGTCAAAA
This sequence comes from Aureobasidium vineae, assembly GCA_903819635.1. Taxonomy (NCBI): domain Eukaryota; kingdom Fungi; phylum Ascomycota; class Dothideomycetes; order Dothideales; family Saccotheciaceae; genus Aureobasidium; species Aureobasidium vineae. The sequence continues at coordinate 1,502,435 of CAIJEN010000014.1, forward strand.
ACAACTCAATCAACTGCTTTACGTTGATTCATCATTCCCTCACTTCTACAGTCCATGTCCCCTGCTAGCAGCCTTCGTCTCATACATTCCACACAGCTGCGAAATCATCATAGTGAAGCAGCAAGACATGAGGAATCTTCACCACTGAACAGACTCGAACCATGACCCAAGTTGATCGTTTTGCGTATCTGGAAGTGTTTGCTTTCAAAGAAGTCCTCTGATGGCTTTGATGGAAATCCATCAAAGGACAAAAAACCATCACTGAGTAAAAGAACTCATTGACTATGCATTGCGGTGGTTTGTGGGCGTGGTCTGAGGGGAAGTGAGGAAGTATTGAACCCTGATGACGGTGGCGCGCGCTTGGACCACTAGTCCGTGGACAGGGTCTCGAAAGAAGCAGCCCTGTGAACCACGAACTCTCAAAAATTATCGTCGAAGGACACACAAATTTGATCATTTCAGCCGTCAGATGATGAGATAGGATAGCCTGCCGAAGATGGAGACCGAAGCCTCAAAGCGCCGCTCGGTTCGTCAGGCCATAACTCGAAAAAGAAGTTTGTACATGGACCCGGACACGGATGACGACTTTGACATTGCCGATGCTCGGGATTCCACCAGCGAGCATCTCCAGTCTCCAGAACCCGAGCAGAAACGACCAAAGATCGCGAAGAGGCGAACGAGCAAACCATCTCCAAGAGAAACCAGGTCAGCGGCCAAGAAACCTGGTCACAAAAAGTCGCCACCGAAAAGGAAGACCAAACATGCTTCCAAGCCGACAAAACAAGCTGCACCTGTTGTGCCTTTGATTCCGAGTGACGGGATAATACCTAAGTGGAACACTCTTCCATACGAGATTCTGTTACAGGTATTCAGTTATGCTTTCGCTGCCGAACTTGAGCACGAAACAGGTGGTGTCGCGAGCCGAAGGGTCAACCACCCGAACACCTGGATCATGAGGACGGCTCGAAAGGTCTGTCGAGCCTTTTCAGAACCAGCCTTGACAGCTTTCTACCGAGCTCCNAGTCTTCTGGCTGCACGATGGTTAGAAGATTTCTCTACCATCGTCAAGCAGCCTAACGATCAGCACTTGTACTCGTACAATATGAAAGTTACCAGCTTAGAAGTGTCTGCTAAGAATCTGGAGTCCTTTGTCAAAAACCCTTCATCGTCCTTTGCTGAGACCATATCAAAACTGCCGCGACTTTCTTCGTTGATCATCTCGCATCCGTTGGACGAACCGCCGTATGAGTATGAAAGCCGATTTCCTCGATGGAAGTATCCTCTGGAGCTTTTTGAAACGCTCGATCAGAACAACACTCATCTCGAGTGCTGGAGATGGAATACACATCTCACGGAGCAGCAAGACGGTAAAGCAGAGTTTCAAGGGTAGGCAGACAAGATGGTGCATACGACTCAAGCTTCGGTACTGACATCTGAACAGGTTNNCACTGAGTTCATAGCCCAGGCCCATCAAAGACCTNNTTCTTTTCAAAGCCTACGCCATCTGACCATCTCGCATCTTCCACCAAGAGCAGCAGCACTTGATGCCGAGGAGGAGGATGCCGCAGATCTTGCTTTTGGCAAGATCCTTGTTGATCTACCCAACCTGGAGACGTTGTCTTTCGAAAGTTGTGATCGTCTCTCTGAGCCCATGTTACTTCAACTACCAAACACCCTCAAGACCGTCAAGTTCATCAACTGTATGCCTCTTGATTCGGACATGCTAGGGGCTTTCCTCAGTAGTCATGGTCATTCGTATGTTGCCTCTCAATGCACGCGTTCACAAAGACATTGCTGACAAACAGTTTGACAGNNGATCAACGAGCTTGTCCTCGACCACAACCCTTTCCTCGACCTAGCATTCTTCACAAGTTTGCGCACGACTTGTCCACAGCTCAAGTCGTTGAAGATGGATTTGTATGACCACAGAGAGAATTACTTTCGTCATTTCGGAGAACCAAAGTATGAGAATCTGTTACTAGAGGACGAAACTCCAACCTGGCCTTCCACTCTCCAAACCTTAGAGCTTGTTCATCTGCAGAAGTGGTAAGTCTCAAAACCTTCTTGTCTATACACGAACGACACTGATATGTTTTCAGGNGGTGCCAATGCCGCACAGAACCTCTTCCGCTCGCTAGTCGAATCTGCTCAATCTCTGCTAGATCTTCGAAGGTTAGTTCTACAAGCTCACATAAACATATCCTGGCGAGACAGAGCAGCATTCAGGGACCAGTGGATCGAACGTCTTTGCCGAGTATACCAGCGCTATCCTCAAAACCCCGACTCAAAGCTCGCATCATTCAAAGCTTTCCGACAATGGAAGGAAGTGCAGGCTGCTAGTGCTGCAGCCAAGTCACGTCGCTCGCTGAGCCATGTCGAAATTGTTGTACGCAAGCCTTCGTTGAACTCTCAGACTTCTCAAGCTTCAGATGACGAGCCTCTGGCCACACGCCGTGCCAGACGTGTTGTTAAACCGGCATGTCCACCACCACTTCCTACTCCGCCAGCCAAAATCAAGGCTCGTGGTCGCCGCAAGCGTGGTCGTAGAGGCTCTGACGCCATCTCAGTCGCTTCTGATGACAATACTAGAGAGGGTGAAGATTGGCGGCACACACCCGAACGCTTCATTCAAGGACTTTGCACTGTCGTCGATGTTCGTATCGATAATCAGCGACCACGCGAAGAGCAGTTCAACGAGTCACATTTCCTGGATTCCGAGGCTAGCGGCGATGAGGAATGGACAGAAGGGGCAGAAGTCGACGAGGACGGATATGCTTGGTAGTTCTTTTTGTTTTATATGTTGATTTGCATGGCGTACTGGGAGGATCCAAGGGAACTAAATTGCTGAGATACCAAGGTGGCTTTAAATAGGTGAAAAACTGGCGTTGCTGTTGCTATGAAGGACCAAATCATTCGGCCTATGCTGATTGTATCTCAGTCAATGCTATGATACATGTTTAATGCTTCATGGGGTTTGTGATCTTGATGTGATAACAATACATGTGCAGTTGTAAAATCGGTTAAAATCTGAGTAGAAATTCATCGCTGCTGTAGCTCAGTGGTAGAGCGTGGGATTGCAGTTTCTGCAATTATCCTAAGGTCCGTTGTTCGACCCAGCGTAGCAGCTTTGCTTTTTGCCCCTTACATCTCCAGCAGAGTCCTGCTATCGAGGGCTGTAGTAAAACTAGAAAGATGTAAAGTCTGAGGCTTCTTTTGCCGCGAGCTTTGATATCATTGACCTAGTACGAATGCGTGGACTCGAATTAATTGACGGATTGGTCCAATCTGAATGGTGTCTCTTTGCTTTGATCATTTGTTGTCTTTCGGACTGCCAAAAGAGAAAAAGGGGTGGCCGTTTCTTTGTCGCGAGATCGACCAAAAGGAAGCTGCTACGCTGGGTCGAACAACGGACCTTAGGATAATTGCAGAAACTGCAATCCCACGCTCTACCACTGAGCTACAGCAGCTTGTAAAGTATAACTTTGTAACAACCAATAAGAATCACGGACATTAGCGACTCAGCTCTTGAACTAGAGGCAGCCTCGATACAATTCAACGTCACCGAGCAGACCAGTCGCAACAACCACAGAATCGAAAGAGTCACACGCACAATTGCGCAAGAAGCAACGTCTACCACTGTCTGGTCCCTCTCTACCAACGGTAGACCCAACTTCATGGCACAATAGTCTTCGCACCGCACAACTCTTATCTCAATTCACGATGGCGTCTAGGTATGCACATGCCCGTCCTCTACACACCTCGCAAGAGAAACCCAAGACTAACAGACCACTCACACACAGATTCCATCAACGCGACACCAACCGCTCCTCCCTCTTCTCGGGCTACGACCAACGCTCGCGCCCAACCTCCACATCCCCAAACCCATACACCGCAAGCAACGGCTACAGCATCCCTTCATCCTCAAACAACACATTCGCCGCCTACCCAGGTAACAACACAGAAAGAGGCGGCTCGAGCGCGAGTTTCCGCACAGCGACACCAGATAAACGGGGTGCTTATAGCGATGCCGTGCTCTCGGAGCTGGAATCGCAGAATGACGAGCAGGTTTCTGAGATGAGTAAGAAGGTTGGCATGTTGAAAGATGTGAGTGTGCATGTGTGACAAGAGAGATGGGAAGAGGAGCAGAGTGCTGACGGTGGTGCTAATAGNCTTACTCTGCGAATTGGCGACGAGATCCGTGATTCGACTGCGCTGGCGGAAAAGATGAATGATCAGTTCTCGAATACGAGTAATAAGCTCAAGGGCACGATGAACCGTATGCTGCGTATGGCACAGAGCACGGGTGTGGGTTGGAAGGTGTGGCTCATCTTCTTTGCCTTTGTCGTGGCCTTGTTCTGGTATGTCTGGCTGTTCTAGCCAATCAGCACGATACTGCTCGAGGACACGAATTGGTTTTGTTGTATTAGCGAAGGCGTTTCGGAAGTTTTCACATTCTGTACAGAAAGCAATGGTGATGAACGCGACAGAGAAGGTTACCGAAGGAAAGGATTGTAATATGACGATAATGGGGTATCTTCGCTGTAACGAGTAAAGAGAGAAATGCAAGAAGAGCTCATCAAGGCCGAAGCAATTATCTCTGGTTGGCTGTGTGGCCGGCAGACTTCAGACGGCCGGCGGGTGCAGGACTGCTGGTGACAAAGGAGCTGTCGAGGAGCGAACTCACGTCTCTGCTTAACAGGCTGCTGCGACTGCGTTGCATGACTGCTCCAACCAACTCGCTCTGCTCGTCCTCCTGCTGTTCCAATTCACTCTGCTCTTCATCTTCATCATCCTCGTCATCCTCGTTGTCGTCCGAGTCTTCAAGCTCGCTGTCAGTGTGTTGATAGCTGCCTGCCTCTGGCACACTGTCATCCAAATCTCTTTCAATGCCCAAGTCAAGCTCATCTTGAGCGACGCCCGTCAGCTCCGCCTCTTGCAAATGACGATACCTCTCCTGCTCCCTCGACTCCTCGTCCAAAGCAGCAATGCTGGTATCCGCAAACATGCTCTCCTCATTGAACGTGATGTCCTCTGCGACAGGGATTTCGCTGTGCATGTGTGACAGCATCTCGGACTGCAATTCACTCTGCATATCCTCCTCTTCCTCTTCGTCTTCCTCCTCATCTGAATCAGTGATGTCTTCCCCTCATCTTCTTCCTCTTCCCCNATCAGCATCAGGAATCTCCTCATCCAAATCCCTCTCTTGCTCTTCCTCTGCTTCTTGCTCCGCCTCCGCAGCAACAGCCCTATTCCTCGCTTCCTCAGCCTCCTGCTGCGCCTGCATATCCATCATCATCTGCTCTCGCCTCTGCAACGCCTCTTGCTCTTCCCTCTCTGCTTTTTCTTCCGTCTCCGCTTGCAGTGTTTTTGCTACGCCCGGCGGCTTTATCCACCCCGCGCCAAACCGCCGGATGTTGTGTTTGCGGTGCGAGATGGCTTGTTCGTCGGCTAACAGCTGAGCTAGCGATTGCCGTGTTGGCGCTGCGGTCTGTTGAGAGGTTTGGCGGCGGGTTTGTTGGGCTGCATTGTTGTCGCTGGCGTTGGGGGTGTCTGTTGGTGGTGGGCGTAGGTGCGGAGAGAGGAAGAAGGAGTATTCNNCTGTTTCTATTGTAAGCATGTGTCAATCTTCGCAGTCACGAATATCCGGTCTCACATTTTGAGGCGCCAGTAGTGGTAGTGACAGCATGTTTGCGTTGTGTTTACGATCTTGTTTGGTGTTTGGTTTGAACCAAAAAGATGGAGTGTTTTGACATGTGCTTTCCCACATCTCCTCACAGAGCCTCACACAAATCGCATCATCATTTGTCAGAGCATAGCACCTGAGCATACTCGAGTAGTCGACGGTAGATCGTTTGCTTTCAGTGCATAGACTTGGGAGAACAAGGTCATCGTAAATTACATTCCATTACTTTTGATTATCAGAGCAGCTTCTTCTGTCTACTCCTTTCCTCCTCTCGACGTGAACCAGGCCATGCTCATTGTCATTCCTTCTATTGCTGTCATCAGACCATCATGGCCTCATGCGCAATCCTTGTATGCCGCGGGGCTGCCATCGACAATGAGTCTCCGCCTAGCCAAAGTATCATCATCCGTAAAATCATCAGAAATTGAAGCGTTAAAGCGTCGTGCTGAAGCAAGGGCTCGGGCATCTTCCAGCTCCGATCCTTAGTAGATTGTTATTACACGTTCATCAAAGAACTATTAGAGGCCGTGGACGGCGAACTTCTTGATGTCGTTGATCTGGCGAGAGAGACCAGAGACGATGCGCAAGACAGGGTCCTGTTGGTTGTTCTCGGCAATCGACATGTATGCTCCCTGCATGCGCTGCTGGAGAACATCCATGATCTTGGGTGCCACCTCTCTGATCTCGGCATCGTTGAGGTTGATGGTAGACAAGACAGTGCTGAGCCAAGAGAGACGCTCGTCGATGTGCTGCTCGAACGAGGAAGTCAGGGCAGCTGACACAGACAGAGACACCAATGGGCTAAGTCTCTGCAGGTATTGAGGATTGATGCGGACAAAGAGCTTGTCGAAAAGCTCGCCCTGACGTTCAGACTGAAGCCACTGAATGGTTCCTTCCTCATATCTGCCCTGCGTCATCAGGGCTGTTATGCCGTCCAACTCGGGATCTTCGATTGAAGGCATAACGTCGGCTTCGGTAGAGACAGCAGAACGTGCTGAGTTGTCGCCGGCAATCTGGCGCTGGAGCTTGAGGATCTGCTCTTGGAAGGCCGACTGTCCAGCGGCCATCTCATGGATTGTCTTTGAGAGTCCAAGAACCAAGTCCGAGAGTTGCTCGAGCTTGGCGTTGTCCTTCTGGCGCTGTACCTCAGCATCACGAAGCTGCTCGGTGAAGCGGCGCTCGACATCTGCGACGGCCTTTTTGGTTGAGGTCTGGGCAAGGTTTGTGAAGGTAGGAACGATCGAGTTGCGCAGAACAGTAGCGAATGACTGCTCAATCTGAGGGCATAGCTTGGAAGCGGTTTGCTCAGAGATGACGCGCTGAAGCTCCTTGTCCTGCAGGGCAGCCGCGATGGCGGGAGCCAAAGAAGCCTTGAGCTCGCCTGGCACAATCTTAGCAACATGCTGAGAGACTGCTGAGGTAAGCTTCTCGTTCAACAAGGTCGAGCTTGTCTCAACGATAGCAGGAACGACGCTGCTGGTGATGTTGGTGGCGATGATCTTGTTAAGAGTCTTCTCCACGTTATCGGTCAAAGTGCTAGACACAAGACGAAGCACAGCATCCTGCTTGGCAGCGGCAGCAGCGTCCTGAATACGCTTGTCATCGTCGAGTCTACGGTACAGCGAGTCAATCTCTCTGGACAAAACATCGCTGACAGCCTTGTTGATAGTCTCAGCGTCGACAGAAACGGCAGCCTCGGTGGTCTTTGCAGACTTCTCGGTAGGTGCAGGTGAAGGTGTGACAGCAGCAATAGGCTCCTTTGTTGAGGGGAGGCAGCCTCGGCGGCTGANAACCTTGGGACGAGCGGCCAGAGCGTAAGAGGCGGGAGTGAGAATGGCAGGGTTGGTGGCGGTCTCGACAGTGCTCTGTTCAGGAATGGCCTTCTTCGACTTCTCAACCTTGGGGGCACCGTTAATCACAGGCTCCTGCTTGGTGGCAGGCTTTGTAGCAGCTGCGGCGGCGGGCTTGACAGGCTCAGACTTCTGGGGAGAAGGAGGTGCAGCAGCCTTTGCGGACTTGGCAGGCGCCTCTGCTGTAGTTGCGTTGGGAGAGATGCTGGCAACCGAAATAAGGCCCGAGGCCTCGGCATCGACAGGGTGGAGAACCTTGTTGTCACGGCTCCAGCCCAAGTCCTCATGTTTGATGTTCATGCAAGTGACACCCTTAGAGTGCATGGCATAGAGCTCAAAGAGCACGTCGCTGGAGGCCTCGGAAGCGACAGGGGTGTGAAGCATGTCCACGCTGCGCAGTTGACCCTTGGAAGCGAAAGACAGCTCGCGAATACCGCTCATGATAGCAGTTGACTCAGGACGAGGCAGGTTGGGGTCCTGCTCAGCAAGCATGGTCGTGTACCTGGCTTGATCCATGCTAGGGATATTGTAGCGAGGAGCCGACAGGTGGATGAAGTAGATCGAGTTACGTGTAGGGTGGCCGAGAGCGATAATGCCCGTCTTGGGGTGGTAGGAGATGCTGCAGATGGCATCAGAGTCCTTGTCGTGAGGGAAGTAGAGCTCCTGGACAGGCTTGTTGAGGCCAAGATCCCAGAGCTGAAGAATGTGGTTTTGCTTCAAGCCAACAAGCAGGTAGCGGAGAGCAACGCCCTTAACGCATGGCCTCTCCTTGTCAACAAACATGATGGAGGAAGGAGTGGCCTTCTCAGCAGGAAGAGTCGTTGTCAAAGTGAGCAGAGGATCCTTGCGCTCCAAAGCGGGACGCTTGCCAGACGAAGCGGTTTCGCGGGCTTGTTGTGCCATGTCACGAATGTCCCAGAACTTAATGCGTCCACTCTTGTCCAGCGATGCCAGCAGACTGTCGTCGCCGCTGAAGGCAAAATCCTTACCAGCCTTGCCAGTAGAGATCTTCAAACAACGCTCTTGCAAGTACTTGTCGTTGTCGACGACGCGGGTCTTCTTGTCGGTGTACTGGTTCTGACGGGCAACGAAAGGCGAGATGATGTAGATGGACTTGCCTCTCGAGATGGCGAAGAAGTCTGCGTTGCGCGAGCTCATCTTGGCTCTGGTCTTAACAGGGCTGCCAGAGGTGTTGTCGTCTTGAACAGGCACAGGAGGCAGCACAAAGCCTTGCGACTCAAGGTCCAGGTCGTCGAATGAATCGCCCTCGACCTTGTTGATGCTGGTCCAGAAGACAGAGCCGTTAACTCCGGTAGCGAGGACTGTCTCAATGTCCTTGTGAGCACCGCTGGCAGTGCAGATCTGGACGTTGAAGACGCGCTCGGCGGTGGAGCGGAAGACCTGCTTGTCCTTACCAGAGTCCTGACGGATCACACGGAAGCCGCCACTCTTAGACATGGCATAGACAATGTGGTTGGGCGAGGCGGTGACGAGCGCGCGATCGATTTGCTCGAACTCCTTCTTCAGACGAGCAATGTCCATGAGCGAATCGGAACGCATAGCAGTGGCCTGGCTGTCCTTGTTGATGGTAATGGAGACAAAAGGTCTCATGGGGAAGTTGTAAACGCGAACAGCGTAATCTTTGCTGTCCTTACCAGACTCGTCGGCATCAGCGCTCTCCCAACTATCGGCGANCCTCCTCAGTAGCCTTGGTCTGCTCTTTCGAGGCAGAAGATATGGCACCGTCGGCTTGGGCAAGTGCTTTTTCAACTTGCTTGTCGACCTTCTCGCCAACGCCGCTGAGAGCTTCGGCCACGCTTTGGTGAGCGTCGGCCGAGGGCTGGGCTGGACGAGGAGAAGGAGAAGGTGNNATGGAAGAGAAGATGTGATCTTGCGGTTCTTTGCATTGGGAGGACCGTTGTCCGTGTCTTCAGGTTGGGAGACATCGCGTTGATGCTTGGGACCCTCGGTCTTGAGGGCGGGTTGGGGCGACGAAGCAGTCATCTGCTCGAAGGGGTTGACGTAAGTGAAGACTGGCTTCTTTGCTTGAGAAGGGCCTTCGAATGGAGTGGTCTCGCGGGATCCGGCGCTACCGAAGAGGCGGACGGAGGGGTCTTGGAGATCAGCAACGTCTATGGAAAGAACGGGCTCGTGAATGACTGGCTCGGGAACTTGAGCAGGCTGCACGGCTGGCGAAGAGAAACCCGCGGCGGAGGCGTTCTTGGGACGGTTCAGAAGACCGAGGAGAAAGTTCTGAGCATCTCCCAGAGGCTGCTGTGCCTTTTGGTCGGGCTGAGGCGAAGGCATGGAGATACGCAGAGAAGAGGCGCTCGATGGCTTCTGGTTGAAGGAGGCGACAAGATCTGAAGCCGAGACAGAGCGGGATTGTTGCTGTGCAGGGTGGAGCTGAGGAGATGGGTTCTGAGCAGCAATGTTCTGCAGAGAGGCCAAAGGACTCATGCCAGAGGCAAGCTGGTTTGAGTTGAACTTGAGCAAGTTCAAGAGATCGTTGGACTTCGAGTCACCGGGAGCAGGTGTATGACTGGGGCTCATGATTGCCGACGGGTGTTGAGGATTGGGAGTATGGATAGCAGGAGAGAACAAGGGCGACGACACAGAAGGCTGTTGATACTGCTGGGATTGAGGTTGAGCCCAGATGGAAGGTTGTTGAGCTTGCTGATGCTGCTGGTCGTTTGATGAAGCAGCAGCAGGGCTTTTCAGGCGACTGAAGAGTTCTTGCAAGTCGGCCATGTTGGGTGGTTGATGAAAGATTGTAGGATGCGGGACCAGTGCGCCAGAAAGCAGACAGTGGTACGTCGTGCGTGAGTGAAAGTGAGAGATGCGTGTGAGGCGTGTCAAACTCAGAGCGCTGCGCGGGTATCAAAGGAAAGAGACGCGGTGAATGAGAAAGAAGAAGGGAGAGGGTGGAAGCGTGTTGTGGTGTGCGCCGAGTGAAGTTGTCTTGTTCGGCGGTCGACGACGTTTGGAGGCGAGCAAATTCGCGAAAGCGTCATCGAACCGATCGTGGCTCACGGTTCCTTCCCCACTGCCCACCGGCATGAGCTACAACAATGCACAGTCTCATGTGCACTGAAGACATATTACTCAAGGAGAGCTGATACAATAGCTACTTTCAGCAAACTATTCTTCGTTTCTTAGAGGTGCTTTTAACATCATAGCTAGAAGAGGCTAGCACCCAAGGAGAGGACAAATCTGGACATCCACCACTCCATACAAAACTTGCCCATCGACCATCGATATTCATAAGTATGGGCTGGAAGGATATCTTGCGTCCTATACGAGATGGTTTGCGAGACAATTTGCCGTCCACAAGGCCCCACCGGAATCCCGACAACGGAAACCGACGCCGTGAAGATGTCCTCAAAGGCTTCACCTACTTTGACTCGTTTCACGACATTGATGATTGGCGACCTGAGCAAGCATACTCCTTTCAGCGAGCAAACACTCCTTTGCTTCCTAGACCATCCTTCAAAGCTGCCAAAGGCCGAGCTCAAATCACTCTCGTACATGACTTTTCTGGAAATTACCAGCAGTATGAAGACATTCATGGCCCACTAGTCGACAAACCGTCGTACAGCTGTGAATATCTGCAAGCGGTTGACATTTTCGTATACTTTTCTCACAAGGTCTGTAACGACTAACCTCATCAACATCATTCAACTAAACCGCTTNNTAAGCTGGTGTGCATACCTCCTCCGTCCTGGACAAATGTTCTACACCGTAATGGAGTCAAGTCGCTCGGTACATTTCTTATAGAGCCACAGTCAACAGACATATCCAAAATACTGCAACGAACTCCGTCAGGGATACAAGGATGGAACTACACCTTGGCAGACCGGCTAATACACATTGCCCATTACTATGGATTTGACGGTTGGTTGATCAATATTGAGAAGACTTTTCCTATCGCCGACTGGAGTCTCTCAAAGCTCCAGGGCTTTCTGAAACAACTAAGCTCATCCTTCGACGACGGATGCGTTCTTTGGTACGATTCACTCACAAGCAAGAATAGAATTGACTACCAAAATGCACTGACGGAGCAGAACGTCTTGCTCGCCAAAGCTGCCGGCTCTATACTCACAAATTATGTATGGTCACCGGATACGGCCGCTGCCTCCAAAGCTGTTGCATTGCAGAATGGCATCACTCCTGTAGACACTCTCTGCGGCATTGACGTCTGGGCGCAAAGTTCAGAGCGCTCTGTCCGGGAAACGTATCCCAGAGATATAGGCGGTGGAACCGGCACCGGTCTGGGTGTCGCGAAACTAGCTGAATTGGGGCTCAGTGCTGGCATCTTTGGCCCAGCTTGGCCATATGAGCATTTTACTTGCCTGGAAGATTCCAAGGCTGTCGAAAGCTCTATGTGGACAGGAGTCGCTTTACCAGAGACATTACGCTGTGACTGCGCCTCGAAAACCCGACATTCTATCCAAGGCTATATGACCTATCCCATACTTGAGAATGCACAAGAATTTCCCGCTGGCTCAGATACTTTCTTCTATACCGACTTTGGCCAAGCATTCGAAGCGGTCACCAGTTCAGATCATGTTGCTGGCAAGACCGAAGTACGCGCGAGCCTTGCATCGCAGTCTATATTGCCTCGACCAAGTGTACATGCCAGCGTTCAGAAAGATATATCCAGTCAGATAGAGTCGTGTCCCTCCAGGTTGTCTTTGTATGTACGCGCCTTGAGCGATACTGGATCCACACGAAGGATATTGAGGCTCTTCAAACTCAGCATGCCGGTGTCAGAGGGACTTGTCGTTAGCATTCAGTACCGCAAACCAAAAACACCTACTTCGTTACTCCTGTGGCTCCACCTTGAAGGCTTGAACGCGGCGATTCCTATCATAGAGCAACANAAAACGATGACCGAAGAGCTTCAGGCCAACGAATCAGGCATGTGTCTCACCGGACTATCTTTGCGAGTGGAAGGACCCATACAGACGATTACCAATACTCTGCTCGTTGATATCATGTCCATCTGCGTGCGTCGCGGAAGCAAGGCTGGCAGAAAGTACACGATATCCGACGCGGCACTAGCCGAAATAGATGAGACCACATCGTGTCTCTCTTGGAAGTTCAATAACGAAGTGTGGAATGCTAGCCTCGAAGACGACGGACTTCCTTACAGTGATGTTACAGGGCCTTTTAGCTTCTTTGTGATCCAGATTGATGGTCAAGAAGTAGGAAGAGCATATGCATTGGATTACCTGCTGCGAGAGGTCGGTGATAAGTCAGAAGTTCGAATCACAGGGACGGGGTTTGATGGCGAGGTGCTTTGCGTGTACACGAGCAGTTTGCGGAAGCGGCAACGCCAGGGGTCAACAGAGAGCTGGCAGTTGGTATGAAGTGTCACATAGCTTGGAGATGAACCAATTGCAGAGGATGTCGACAAGCCTTCAGACTCGATGATTACCTACCTATATACATGTGCATAATTAGCTGGTGTGTGAGGTCCTCTTCCCAAAAAAAAAAAGGGGAACTCCTCCTGAAGGGGAAAGAGCGATGACGACGCACGGACGCGTTTGAACAACGTGTCAAAGCTGTTGTTAAATGCTAGGAGCATTCGCATCCAACAAGTTGCATCTCCCTCGTTCGCCGTTCTTGCTGACAATCTTTCTTCTTGTGTCGCACGCCCTCACCCGACGCGTTCATAGCCTCGAGGCAACCTTTGCTTAATCCTATCAGCCTCAGCCAGCCGATCGATTTTGGTTGCAGCAATGATGAACATCTTTCGCATTCTGGGTAGGTTCACTGTAACTATGAGTCGCTTGCCAATGCAATGTGCTAATTGACATGTCTAGGCGACTTGTCGCATCTGTTCTCCATCCTGATCCTGCTGCACAAGATGAAGACATCAAGTGTACGTTCACCTCACCTTTGCCAACCTCTCCAATCCTGACCACGTCTACAGAGCGCATCAGGCATCTCGTTCAAGTCGCAATTCCTCTACCTCGTCGTATATGTCACCCGATACCTCGGTACGCCCATCCGTCTCGAGAAAAATACAAACCGCATACTGAGCCCTCTCCTACANGACCTCCTTTGGACAGACCCCTTCAGGAGCTTGTGGAACACGACTTTCAAGCTCGTCTTCACTGGAACCTCTGCCTACATAATCTACCTGATGCTCAACGACTACAAGCCTACCCACGATCCCAATCTCGACACCTTCAGAGTTCCGTACCTGGTCGCAGGAAGTGCCGTGTTGGGCATTCTATTCCCCTGCAAGTACCAGCTTTCCGAGGTACCAATCACTCAGCCAATTTGTCTCCACACTTTCTGACACAATGCANNGATGCTTTGGGCCTTCTCCATCTGGCTGGAAGCTGTCGCCATCCTTCCCCAGTTGTTCATGCTCCAGAGAACCGGCGAGGCAGAGACCATCACCACCCACTATCTGTTCGCTCTTGGTGCTTACAGAGCCCTCTATATCCCCAACTGGATCTACCGCTGGATCACCGAGAGCCACTTCGAGCCTATCTCGGTCATCGCAGGTCTTGTTCAGACCATTTTGTACTCCGACTTTTTCTACATCTACTACACCAAGTACGCTGTGATCACCCACTGCCTTGAAAGCCTCCGCTAACCATCACTCTAGNNGGTCTTCCAGGGCAAGAAGTTCAACCTGCCCGTGTAGACGATCATGCGTACAATCGGAGTTCAAATTTACGGCTTTGTTTGGGATGCATGGACAGGCGCCTGCGATGAGCCTCAATTTTCAGGACATCTTCATAGCCATGACTAGATCAAAATTCGAATGCAAAAGTCACAACCCAGGGGTAGGTCGCCGATTCATATGGAGTTCCATCAACTATGGCGACAGTCAGCTGCAAATTGGACATCCCGTCCGTTTTACCGAGTCGTCGACGGCTATGACACTGGATAGTTGACTTGTTTTCCTGTCGGTAGGTTCCTAGGATGTGGTCGCGAAGGTGGACGTGACTGAATTCGCTCGGTCTTGACTCTGACTCGACATGTCTTTACGCTTTCGACAACGATATACTTGGCCTTCAGTTAGACCCCTAGTCAATCGAACTCCCGTTGGCCTCGCTAAGGTGTAGTGGTCAGGTTCGAGGCACTGACATAGTGAACCGACTCCGATGTCCCTACGTAAGCAATCTGCAAGCCACACGCTGACCGATGGACGTGCGTGTACCCGCCTTGACCACTACACTCTTCCATTGGTCTTCGAATCTCGCGCACGGCAATCGGCACTCGCGTCGCTACCTTGCATTTGGGAGTAAGTAGAATCCAGAAATCGAACCTTACTCAAATACGGCCACCTCAAGCACATCTCTTAACTTCCCCTTTCACAACTTATTGTCAAGTCTATACAATGCTTGTGTGCGTCTTTCTCACAGCACTGCCCCTTGCAGCTGCGCTCATTATTCCTCGCCCAAATGGCACCTATAGTGTAGGCACACAAATCACCGAACTTGTGGACGACAGTCGCTTCATCAATGGCACCTATCGACGCATCATGACCACCTCGTTCTTTCCAGTGGGATATCATGCAGACTGTTTGCCATACTTGGCTCAATACATGCCCAAACTCACCGCGGATTACAATGCTGTGACCTACAGCGCCTTACTGGGCTCGACGATTCCTAACGCCACGTTCGAGCAATTGCAACTCCAAGTCTGCAACACGACGTGCGACAAAGGAAGACTCACTAGCAAGGCATGGCCACTCACGCTCTTCTCTCCCGGTCTAGGTGCTTCACGCCAATTCTACAGCGCTTTGGCCGAGCAGCTCGCCGCCATGGGTTACATCGTCGTCACCATCGATACGCCCTTGCAGGCAGACATCATCGAGTACACCGATGGCTCGTTTCTGCTCGCGCCCGGTATAGGCACCGACGCCCAACTCGAAGCCGCACTCCCAGATCGAGTCGAAGATATCATTTTCGTCAAGAACAAAGTGCTGACAGGTGTGGGTCTGCCATCCTCTGTCGAGCCAGANCCCCATCGCATCGCTGCTTGGGGCCACTCTTTTGGAGGTGCTGCAGCAGCTCAAGTCCCACTTGAAGACCCTTCCTTCAAAGCCGGCATCAATTTCGACGGCAAGCTCTATGGCTCTGTGGTAACTTCTGGTCTCAGACAGCCTTTTCTACTCTTCTCACGCTCTATCCAACCAGATTCCGGCGCAACAAGTTCTTGGCAATCGTTCTTGCAAGCCTCACCTGCGTTCAACAAGTTTGAATTGCGCTTGGATGGTTCTGTGCATTTGACGTTTTCGGATGCTCCGCTTCTGGCTGATATCTCTGGTATAGTTGAGGTGCCTGGAGCTGGGGCTCTGGTTGGGCTGCTGAATGGTAGGAGAGTGCTTGTTATTCTTGCTGCGTATACGGATGCGTTTTTCAGGTATGCATTCAAAGGGGCAGCAAAGGTGCCAGAGCTGCTTAGAGGCCCCAGTACTGGGTTTCCGGAAGTGGAGTTCGTGGTTGATCCGCTTTGAATCGATTGAGCATCGACTTGTGTAAAAGCGTTTATGCCATAAGGCAGCATGGATGGTTCGACAAAGTGGATACCGTCAGCTTCTGTGGCCTTTGACACGCGTTGCTGCGAAGGCGGATTCCAAATGTATGGGCATGACTTGGGTGTATGAATCATTCTCGTTAACTTGTAATCACTATTTACATCCTTTCTAGTCGTTGTCTCTGACATCGATGACAGTCTGCTTGAATCTGCGAGCAGGAGTCCTGCGGCGGAAGAGGACATCGAGTTCACGGTAAGAGCGGTTCTTGAGCTCGGGAAGACCAAAGTAGGCGCCGATCTAGCACACGACGGCCGTGCCACCCCAAACATAGCCACACTTGCCGGCGACGTTCCAGCCTGTAGGATTGAGCAACCGGGAAGCGAGATAGATCATGGGGATCTCGGCAACATAGTAGGCGGCACGGCCAACACCAGTGCTCAGAGCACGGAGACGTACAGAAGACGTCTCGGAGATGATCGCATAGGAAATGGGACCAAGTGTTCCAGCGTAAACAAAGGAGATTATGACTCCGAGACAGGCTTGGGCGTAATTGGTAGAGGTGTTTTGGGGAACCGAGGCGCAAATGCCCAAGATGAATAACATGGTGGCATTGAAGGCTGTTCCACAGAGGTAGATGGTGCGTCGACCGAACCAGCTGGTCAGGAACCAGGACATAATGTTGGCGACTAGACCGAGACAATTGTTGATCAAATTGAGCTTGAAGGAAAATTCGGGCGACATGCCGGCTTCTGTGCGTCATGTTATCAGGGCTGTCCCAATCGTTTTCAAGACGGATGATGGAAGATGGAAGAAATTTCGAAACTTACGCTCAANAAAGAAAGTGGCCTGGTTGGCAATAAGGTTACCAGCAAAATTTTGAGAGGCATAGATGAGACAGGTGATGCTTGTACGTCTCGGGTCGGTACCCTTGAAAAGATCAAGGAAACCAGGTGAACCACCATTATGTTCTTCAATCTCCACGGTTTTCTCAATCATGGCAAGAGTTTCTTNCGAGCCGATCGATTTGTTACCAAGGCGTTCAATCGAGCGAAGAGCTTCTTCCCTCCGTCCTCGACGGACAAGCCACCAAGGAGATTCAGGGGCGAAGAAAATAAGGACCAGCAGAGGAACNNCTTGAATGTTCAGTTGTTGCGTTAGATGCGGGCAGGATACAGTACTTACAGGGAAGATTCACTGTAGAGCTCGAGGCACTCGCCAAGCCCATTGGTCGTCACGACCGTTATAAGCATAAGTGGCAGCAGCGACGACGATGCCACCAACCATCCATGACATCTGCAAAGTAGCTGCACAAAGAGCTCTGAGAGCAAGAGGGACAACCTCAGAGGCGTAGGCGGGAGAGTTTGCAATGAAAAGGCCCCAAGGAACATCTTCCAATGCTTGTCCGACCACGAGGAGTTCCAACGAGTTTGCCTAGATGATCACTGTCAGAAGATTGAGAACAAGAGATGCAATCTAACCACCTACAAAGAATGACACGAAGATGGTGAGTATCATAAGGACCGGTCCAAAAACGGTGGTCAAGCGGTAACCAAGACGGTTGGTGATGGGTCCAGCAATAAGGACACCGATAAAGGCACCGCATTGGCCGGCTTGGAAGAGCGAACTCTGCCACTTGGTCGGGATAACATATCCTTCTCCATGCGAAACGCCATAGCGTCTTTGGAAGGCCTTTTGTGCAACAAAGTTACCATTAATGAACATGTGAAATGATTCCATAANCCTGGTGGCCGTCAGTCCGAGACTCGGGATGTAAGCATCTGGATCTGGTCTTACAATGGTGAAGCAAAAGAGACATGCCCAGAAGCAAGCCCAAGGATAGGTCTTGACAGCCTGCCATGTTGTCATCTCATGCTCGCGATTCTCACCATCGAAGGCGTTCGTCATGACATCCTTGTCGACAAACACCTCAGTATGGTCACCAGTCAACGATGGACCTCTCCACGCTGACGAGATTGGCTGTCTTCCAGCCCTGGCGGCCGACGCACCAATCGAACAAGTCCGTAAACATCTTGAAGAGGACGGATACATTCACATCAAAGGCGTCATTTCTAGACAAGACGTACTCAGAGCCCGCGAAGAATACTTCAAGCTTCTTTCACCTACTGGCGTACTTCAGCCTGGGACAGAACCTGTTCAGGGCATCTTCAACGATGCCAAAGATGCTCGCGATTACCCTGAAATAGGCGCGGGCTCTTCGGGACTTGGTCGTGGCCAAGAAACTACCACCAAGTTCGTTGACCTTGCTATCAAAGCGCATACTGAGCCTTGGTATAAGGATGTCTTCTGCAAGCACCCAGCACTACACGAATATGTGCAAAAGTTGACTGGTTGGGGCGAGGATACTNNCGCGATTCAGCGAACATTTTTACTGAACAACACTCCTGGAAACAAAGCGATTGGTGTCCACTACGATCAGATCTTCCTCCGCTATGGCAAGGATACGACTTTGACAGCTTGGGTGCCTATGGGTAATATTGCGATTGACGGAGGTGGATTGATCTATCTCGAAAGGAGTAAGTTTCTAGACCTTTAGTGATCGAAAGTAATCACTTACTAATATCTCCCAGGCCATACTCTAGGTGCCGAGATCGANGCAAGAATTTACAGAAAAAGCCACGGAGCAGGGATGAGTGAGAAAGAGGCTAAGGATGCATTCAACCAGAACATGATGTCTACAGGCTTCTTGACCGACGGTCCAGCCGAGTTTGGACGTGCCCATAAAAGAAGGTGGCTACTTACAGACTACGAGGCTGGTGATGTTGTCTTCCACAACACCTATGCTGTAAGTGAAGCAGACGAGAACATATACATGTCTGACTGTCAGTCTTCTAACAGCTTNTTCCAGATCCATGCTTCGACAATCAACCATGATCCTTCCAACGTCATTAGGCTTGGTACAGACCTTCGCTTTGTCAACTCGAAAGAACAATGGGATACCGTAAGTTCTCCTTCGAGCCTTGGAGTTGTAACGACTACTAACGCTCTTCGAAACAGAGATGGGCTAAGTCATATGACCCGACCGACGGCATCTAATCCGAGTAGCTGTTCTTTAGCATGTCAATGGATAAGACGTTAGACGTACTTCCAGATCGCTACAATGATTCAAGCCGTAACGGTCGTGCAATATCTGTCGTCAAGCTTCCTCTCGTAACGAACAAGGACCGGACTGGTGATGTGAGGATACGTGGTAGGAGACAGTGAGACTTTGCGAAGTCGGCAGAAGCTTGATGGCCATTGCTTCACTGCTTGACTTGACTGGCGAAACAAACACAGCCGTCTCTGCCAGGAGGTCAGTCTGAACCACATTTCGAGATCGGTGGTCAGTATCGAGACTGCATCTCTAGAGCCCCTATATGTACAGGGATTCTTGCTGCATATATTGATGTGGTTATCAGGTATGCAATCTAAAAAGGCAACAAAGGTGCCAAAGCAGCTGGAAGGCCTCAGTGCTGGGTTACCGCAAGTGGAGTTCGTGGCTGTTCCGATTTGAATTGATCGGGCTTCGAATTGTGTGAAAAGAACACTTTGCCGTTTCTGTCTATAGGTTGTATCCTTGGATGGCAAGAGACAGCTCGTCTGGATCGATGGTAAGATCCCCTCGCGCCGCACAAAGAACATCGCACATATAACTCCAGGGCTCTCGATGCATGTCGCCGTCATACTCATCCCCCGGGGGGATATCGAACCTCAGCTCCAGCGGCACACCCTGACGAATCACTTCGTCCTTGCTGGCAAAGCTCATGAGAAACCAGTGGAANNACGAAAGTGTTTCTCTTGTCTCTCTCGAAGCTGCTCGGAGCTCGGCATGCACCGCGTCCCTTAGCTGCGGGTAATTGAACGCGAGCAATACTTGGCGTAGAAAGTACCAGGAAGCTGGGGAAGAAGAAAATGTAAAGGGCTTGTCGCTGACCGAATTTGGCGGTTCGACGTAGGCGGCGCAGGCTGCAAGGGCGCTGGCGCAGAGTTCGGCATTGCGCATCAGATTTGGCAACCAAAGGTGGAGCGACGGTTGTTCCTCGTCACTGAGCGAATTGCGGAGACGCGTCTCCATGGTTACAAAGTTGATGGCTTGGTCAGCTGCTGGAATAATCGACTCGATGATGGCTTTGACGATCTGATCCGTGTGTTGAAGCCNAATCGATTGCAATTGTTTGTTGACACTTGAGAGGCGTATTGCTGTTGGGACAGTCGGGCAAGCCGCGAAGATGTGGATAAGCAATTCGCTTGGGAGCGAGAGAAATTCAGGCATTTTGTGAGCTTTCATAGGTGCGAGTGAGGACGTATTGTGTGAGTTGAAGGACGGAGATGGAAAACAGAAATCTAGAATCGGCCATCACTTGAATTGTTATTGACACAATCATACCTACTAGTGGTGGAGGAGGATCGATGGTGAAACCGTAAGGCACCACAGAATCAAACAAGACAACTGATCTCCTGCCGAAGATCTACCGACATCGAGAGATGAACAACTTCAATTGTTTGCTCAGATGGAACGATCTTTTAGACACTTGATTCTAGCATGGATTTTTGGTTGACTCGCTTCAAAATGCTTTGGCACCAATTTGTGTGGAAAGCTTCTCCTACCTTGATGGCATGAGAATCATTTGTGTTAGATCATTTACCACAAAAGAAAGAAAAGTAGCACGTACGGCCACAGTCAGCTGAAAACTGGGCATCCCGTCCGCTCTGCCATACATAAGCAGTTGAACGGCAGATTAGTACTACGGTGGGTGACCACGTGGGAATCCCTGCTGCTGTACGTTTTGCATCGTTTTGCTCATCTATCTGAAACATAGATCTCTCCAAACCGCCAACAT
This sequence comes from Aureobasidium vineae, assembly GCA_903819635.1. Classification (NCBI taxonomy): domain Eukaryota; kingdom Fungi; phylum Ascomycota; class Dothideomycetes; order Dothideales; family Saccotheciaceae; genus Aureobasidium; species Aureobasidium vineae. Next base: position 1,523,312 of record CAIJEN010000014.1, read on the forward strand.
CAGTCCNNATTCCGTGCCACCAACACATTTTCAGCAAGTGGCAGTGCAAACTCCTTCGCCAAGTACGAGCAACACCGTCTTAGGCCTCCAACTTCCCTCTCCTCTCCATCACTATTTCTAATGTCTGTCGACGAACTAACATCCCTTTCACACCATTCACCTTGTTTCGCAAGCAAATATCTTGATAACCACGTACCCAAATGCCTTCACTACTCTCTTCTTCCGCCGCTCGAAACAGGCTCCAGATCCAGACACTCCTTCAGCTCACGTTATGGCCGCCCTGCCCAAGAGTATCCCGGATCCCTTCATGACATTCACCTCTAGACCTTCTCTGACCTCTGGCGCTCGAGCCCAGCCGCAAAGCCCACTGCTGTCCCTCCCAGCTGAGCTTCGTTTAGAAATCTGGTCTCTTGTCGTTGGGCCAAGTCGAACCATGTTGCTCCGCGAACGTTATCACAGCGGAGAACGTTACTTCAAGGATGGCTGGTAGGTTTCTCGTGACCCCACTCCCGAGAGGTGGCAGCACGATGAGGGCGAGATACCCGGCTGGGAGACAGCGCTGCTGTGCACTTGCAAGCAGGTCTATGCTGAAGTGCTGCCTTTGCTGCTCCGTGTGGTGTACATACACACGGCGTGCGAAAACTCGATCATCAGGCTGCCTGAGTTGATGCCGCCGCATAGGCTGGATGCTCTCAAACACGTGGAGTTTCATTATTTCACCGGTAATCCATCGTTTGTGGGTTCCCAAATAAAGGACGATGCAGAGAAACGGAGAAAATGGGGTGATTGTGTCAGGTATCCAGAGAAAGCCAGGCATTCTGCGCTAAGGCTGAGGGCAGTTTGTGCGGTTCTGGGGACTATGCAGGGCCTGGAGGTGGTAATTTTGAATATTCATCTCTATTCAAGTGGTGATCGTAAGTGGGATGCTGTGGAGGCTGGGATTCTGGACATGATCAACNNAAAAGCAAGACAGGGAAGAGGGGGATGGAAGGTGATGGTCTGGTGGTATTCTAGTCTGCAGAAGAGAGAGGTGGATGAACAAAACATAGAAGGATTGACTCTCATCAAAAAGGCGGGATGAGAAGCTACGTGCAGTCGTCTGCAGACTGTTTTGCAATTGATCGAGAGATTAAATTCTATATATCAGCGCATGAACCCCACCATTAAACCCGCTCTTCGATATTCACTACGAGAGCTCTTTCTCATTGGATCATGTTAGACCCTAACAAACACCCTTCGGCAACACCGGCATTCTTCTCCTGAAACTTCACTCCGATGATGCCTCAGACTCCAAGCTGACGATGGCGTTTACTGCGGCCTGAATAGCACAGAGGCCTGTTTCCAGGAACGTTAGCTCAAGACCCAAAGCTTAGGAAGCGTTTGATGGCTGGCGCATCTGCCACTTACCGTCGTTCGCATTAGCCATATCTCCATTGGTCATGTCCTGCTCAACGATCTGGATATCTTCGCTTGCGCAGTCTGCAAGTATGAAATCACGTCCGACGCCGACCCTGGGACAACGGGTGGGGATAGTTGCAGTTTGGAGGAGCCAGCGCCGCGAGCTGCTTGTATGCGCCCTCGAAGTCCGTGGCGCCAACCTTGATGTTGAGGTCGACGATGTCGTTGATCACGACGTTAAGAGTCTGCTCGAAAGCCTGGATTGCGCTGGCGGTAGCTGCAGAAAGATCAGGGACTGGAGTAGCAAAAACTGGGAGAGTGAAGCCGAGGGCGGCCGCGAGGATGGTCGAGAAGTGCGTCTTGCTGTAGCCGTGGGAGTTTGGAGCTTGGTAGAAGTGAGGGTTGATTGATTTGTGAGGTGAAACTTGTTCTGAAATGTCTAATGGAAGATAGGCAAAACGAGAAAATAGCGTGGGTAGTGGGTATACTTATACTTGACCTCAGAGTGCCATTGACCGTAGCATTGCCATAGTAACATATATCGAGCCACCAGGTTGTAGTCGTCTATCAGTGTACGCTGTGCTTTAGCGATCCAAAGTGACATCGTGGCTAAGCATTCAGCTCCGAAGCCATCTCACCCCTGCGTGACTCCCGATGAAATACGTGCTGACTGCATAACTGACCAGGGCAGACCACATACCAAAGTGGGAAACAGAGGCATACGAACTATGGGTGGCTGCCATAGGGCTGGCTGACTGGACGAGCTCTGGGAAGACTGCGGGGTTGATTGCAACAGCCTCTTCGCAACCGACGAGCTGAAGAATAATGGTAATAATAGCGAGGCTGAGCTTTCGATACGTCTGAACCAATCCGCATCTGGTCGCAGACTTCCACGTGGTACAGGTACAGGTACACGCATGTTCCGACCCATCACCCAAGGTGATCGTAGGAGTGTCGGCGAAGCTTGAGATGCTTGACATGCTTGACATGAACGCCACTGGGGACTCGTAACAAGGCGAAGGGCTGAGAGCCTGAATAGTGGTCCACTGGTTATTGCATGGAGGGTCACAGCTAGCATACGAGACAGACGTCTTCGGCAATCATCTGTATAATGTTATGAGTCGGGCCGCATCAGCCTCACCAGAATCGATGGGTAGGCTCATGGGCCAGCGATAGTCAGCAGGAGTGCAATGCTCACAGCAGATATGACTTTGACACTTCACAGCGGTGGCGTACTTGTCAGAAGCTTGAAAATATAGAGGTGATGCAAAAGCCCACGGCTGGGGGCATACTGATGTGTTCGGAGCTTGAAGAAGGTACAAGATACTCGTTCATTGCTATACCAACGCAGGAGCCGGCCATGGGTTAGGATCGAGTGCTGCGACTTGGTCAGTGAGCATGTATCTCTCCTCTCATTCGGATCTGTCTTCGAGGAACCAGTGAAGTAGGTCAAGTTATGATGTAGCGATCACATCGAAGCAACGTACCGATGTTTGTGACTGCAGAGGAGGGCACTCGGTAGAATAGCCGAACCATCTGATAAGATCAACCGAGAGTTTGCACCATGTGACCATGCTCAGACCACGTGCATCACATGCGAGAAGCGATTACGTCAAACCGTTGGAATTTTCTGAATTGATGGCGCTTGGCGACAAAATTGTACGTAAATGCGAGAGAAGCTGCTCTGATGCAAGGCACGATGCGATGAGTCGAACAGATTGTACCGGAGGCAACCGGCCTCGCAACATTCCTTTGTTCAGTTCTGCGCGTCTCGCATCCATCCCTTGCATCACACTGTCAACATGAAGTCGCCTATCCCGGACTACCTCAACCATGTCCTCGAGAAGGCGCGACCGAACGAGGGAGGAGCTGCCGCCGACTACATCGAGACGCTGGCCAGGGCAGACACGTCCAAGATGGCAGTCGCCCTGGCCATGGTCGACGGCAACGTCTACTCTGCAGGAGACGACAAGATCGAGTTCTCCATCCAGTCCATCTCCAAGTCTTTCGTCTACGCCATCGCCATCGAGGATGCCGGACTGGACCAAGTGCTGAAGAAGATTGGAGTCGAGCCTTCGGGCGACAGATTCAACCAACTGTCGCTCGAGCGCAGCACGAACCGACCCATGAACCCCATGATCAACGCTGGCGCCATCACCGCCCACTCCCTCGTCGTTTCGCCCACCGCAACCCTCCACGAGCGAACCGAACGCATCTTGAAGGTCCTCTCTAGGCTGGCTGGTCGCGAGTTGCACGTCGATGAGGAGGTTTACAAAGCCGAGCTGAAAGACGCCGACAGGAACATGGCTATAGGATACATGCTCAAGGCTGCTGGCATCATCACATGTGATCCAAGAGAGGCTGTGAAAGGCTACATTCGTCAATGCGCCATCAACGTCAACGTCCAAGACTTGGCCATGATGTCCGCTGTGCTGTCCAATGGCGGCGTCCATCCCGTCACTGAAGAGCAAATCATACCACACACAAGTGTCCGTCAGGTCTTGTCCGTCATGACGACCTGCGGCATGTACGACGCTGCTGGTGACTGGGTTTCCAACGTCGGCTTCCCAGCAAAGAGTGGTGTCGCTGGTGCTATTATCGGCGCTCTACCCGGCCAGGTCGGTCTTGCCACATTCTCCCCTNNTAAGATCGACGCGCGCGGCAACAGCGTGCGCGGTGTGGCCATGTGTGAACAGCTTTCGCGTGACATGGGACTTCACATGATGGACGTCAGTCACGTCGCGCGATCAACCGTTCAAACCTCCGTATCCACTCTCGTCCCTGGCGAGAATGACAAGCACGAACCACACAACTCAAACTGCGACCGCAAAGTGGTTGTATTCAAGCTACGAGGTGCCGTACGCTTCCCCGGTGCAGAANNAAGATTGACAAGAGCATTAGCATACGAGCTGGGAAAGCCCGACCCATCTGACCCTGGATCCGGATGCCATGCCAATGCTTGCGCCATTGTCTTCTCCTTCCGCGAGGTCTTTTCGTTAAACTTTATCGCTCGAAGATTGATTCACGAGAACATAACACGCCTTTTGGGAGAACGAAGAGTCTTGGTCATCATCGACCCTACAGGTGTACTCGAATGGGACCCCACAAAAGCAAAGAACGATAGACATCCAAAGGTTGTGGACAACGAAACAGAGGCGCGAGACTACATTGGAGGAACGGGCTGTCAAGCCGTCTCTGAAGACCCGGAATGGTAGATACCCACACGAAGTTATGACCGATCAAAGCGCTTTCTTGTCAATACACGAAATACAATTCTTGCATAATGAATTCTTGGGTTACAGGCGTCTAGGACCATTGTGTGACCTAGCAATATGTGAACACTGGGAGACACACAGCGTACCCATCCGATTCTGATACTATAGGAACTTTTATGCGACACTATTCATGAAACTAGATTTGGGGCTGAGCTACTACTTCTATCAGAATCTCCTTCATAACAAAGATCGTTCCTCATAAAGATTGTCTCGGTCTCCATCTAAGACGACAAAGTCTCATCAAAAGCCTTAGCATCATCAGTCGGGTCACCAGTCTCATCATCAGTAGGCACTTCCTGGTCGGCAAAGGCCAAGAACACAGCCTCCCAGTGATCCTCAAACTGCACCATGAAGCTGCCATCACTGAACACATCATTGGAAAAGTTTCCAGTATTGCCTTGGTTCATATGGATATCGTGGATACCGGACTCGCCATTGGAGTCATTGTAGCCCTGGCCCCAAAGGTAGACTTTGGCTTTTTGGTTGATGGCTTGGGTGAGGATGGGCTCGAGTTTGTCTTCGATGGTGTTGTTGCCTGAGGCGGGGAGGATGGTGCCGGCGTTTAGGTCTAGGAGAGCGGGTGTGGTGCGTATAAAGTCTAGGGCGTATTTGGAGTGTTCGCCATTTGTGGGTTTGAGGACTGTTTGGCCCAGAGGCAGGGATGCGAGTTGCTGAGTGATGGGGTGTTGGAAGTTGTTGTTTACCCAGTAGACGAGGCGGGTGTCCTTGCTCGTGGACTTGACGTTGATGTCGGCTTCGGGGCTGTTGGTACCGTCGGTCAACTTGAGGGTGATGTGGGGGCTCTTGGGGTCCTGCTCGGGGGTCTGGGCTACGTAGGAGACGGGGTTGGCGACCCAGATGCTGTAGTTCTTGAGCGAGTGGCTGCTGTTGCTGCCTTCCTGGTTATTGCCGGAGCGGCGCTCGCTGTCACGAGATTTGTGCTCTCCGTGGCCGCCGTAGTGAGGCATCTTTTAGCACTTGAATGTAAGGAAGAATGTAGTAATCAAAGCTTGTCAATGCAGTAACACTCGAGCAAGGGTAGAGATGATATTCCAGTGATACAGCAGCAGGGGAACTGCTGTCCTTTTGAGTTCGATCGCAAAGCATTGCTTTCACCAACGTGAGTACGCAGCTTACAGCCCTTACAGGTTTTCAAGGGGTGGACGCGTCGTCAAAGGCGCAGCAGGCAGAGGTAAGACACCATGGGTCTGTTTTATCTGGAGCACGAGCTGAAGCTATTGGTCGTCGGCAATGCGTCATGTACCCCTGCAGGGAAGATTGTCGCAAATGTGCAGTTCGGTCGTGGTTGCTGCGGATGCCGAGCCGCGCTTCACGACCCACCGCCCCGGCCCGTTGCTTGTTTTGAATGCTTGATTGCCTTGAGGATGCTTGGGCCTTGACAAGCCTCCTTCCTTGACTCTTTGCACCTGCGTTTTGCCACATTACTATGAGACCAAGCTTGTCGCGAGCTCCGTCATCATGTCCTACTGGACTGCAAGATATCCTGAATGTGATCAGGTGGGCAGCCACTTGTACCGAAGAGAGTCATGTTGTCTTTAGGTTGAAAACACCCGCGATGACCACGAACGACAATTTGTTCAGCCACCATTATCAACAGCTGACAAGGAAACGATTATCCAAGACCTAGTCATCATCACCCACCAACTGCTCTCAAACACTACAAGATGCGAGTTTGCAATACTATGTGCGAATGTTATCCGAAAACTATGGTTGACAGCACCACCCTGGCACCGGAGCCGCTTCCGCTATAGATCGAAACTTGAGTTGAGTAAGATGAAGACAAGCATGCTGTAGCTCTAATGGCATTGAGAAAGCAGCGTAACTCATTAGATCTTCTTAGTTACTGAGGCCTCGAGTAAACTGATCTAGAGAGACGGTATCGCAGATTAACATTGCTAATTTATAGATGAGAGCTATCTACCGGCCAAAATATCAGCAGCAATTTTCTCTGCTAATGCATATATCGTGGCTTGAGGATGGCCTGGAGGCAAGAAAGGGAAAGCGCTCGCATCGACCACTCTCAATCCATCCACTCCAATGACCCTTGCGTGCGAATCAATAACAGCCATACTATCGTTCCTTTGACCCATCTTGCAAGTACAGCTGGCATGCCAGTTGAATCCTATGTTCTTCTGCAAGTAGCTAAGAATGTCTGCATCCGACGAGTTGAAAGGCAAGTCTTGCGGGCCCGGCAACAGCTCCTCTCCGATGAGAATGGGCTCGATGGCGGTGGTGTTGAAGAACTGTCTTCCGCGTTTGAATGCTGCGATAGCGACTTGTTGATCCGTGGGGTGGGTAAGCCAGTTCGGGTTGATGAGTGGAGCATCGGACATGTCTGCACTTTGCAGCGTGATGTTGCCGCGCGATAGGGGAGTGAGTAGCACTGGCTGAATGTATCCTACATCAATTACGTTCTCTGGAGTAGAGAATGACGATGTGCCAAAAGGAGCAGAGGAGATTTCATACTCTACCTCTGGCCAGTCTGAAGGGAACATGGAGAGGTCCTTGAGTATTGACGCCGTAAAGGCTGATCTTGATGAGTTTGGCAGTTTCTCCCAACCTAGGAGGTCAGATTGATCGTTGGTCAGGATGCCCGTGTGGTTGGGGCTCAGATAGTCCTGTTTCGCTTGTGCGGCAGCAGCAGGGTCCATGAGACTGCCGTAAGTCTCAACGTCGACTTGGTGTCCTACACTGAGCACCACATGGTCCCACATGTTCCTTCCCACACCTTGTCGATCTGCTACGACTGAGATGTTGAACTTGGCCAACTCATCAGCGGGTCCAACGCCCGAAACCATCAACAGCTGAGGCGACTGGAAAGCACCTGCAGAGAGAATAACCTNCTTGCTAGCGCTGAGCACGAAAGATTCGGGAGATGGACCACTCTGTACACGAACGCCAGTAGCGGTCTTATTCTGATCGAACAAGATCTGTTTCGCCAAGGTGTGGGTGTAAACCTTCAAGTCTGACATGTTGCTGCGAAGTGCCGTGTCTAAGAAAGAGGTCTGCGAAGAGCTTCGAGTCTGGTCTTTCGGATTGAGAGTAAGAGGACTGTATTGAGCTCCCATCAGATCACCGTTGATCAGGTCGTGCAACTCTCCGACGCCAATCTCTGCGAGCCCTTGCTTCGCCCATGATGAGAGGGGAGCTGCCCAGTGTGGGAAAGAGACTTGGANGGGACCTGTACCAGTCTCATTCGTTATCAAGGGTGCAGAGGCGTTTGCTGCTCGGAATGTCATGTCCGGATTGGTGTACTTGATCGAGGTCTGATAATGTGATATGAAGTTGTCCCAGGTATAGCTTGAGTCATTCACGCTGTCCGCCCATGCTTGGAGAGCACCAAAGGTAGGCCGATTATAGTTCATGGCATTTTCAGCAGAACTGTTTACCGCGTCAGTCGTGTAAAATTCAATGCTCAATACAACTTACCAGCCTCCTAGCATCTTTCCTCTTCCATAGTGGAATCTTTGGCCTTGAGCTCCTGCTTGAGGTGTGGTCAAGAAGCCCCAATCCACTAGGGGTGCATTCCACTGTGACTCCGGTGTGACCTCGTTGTAGTCTTGATTGTATGCCGGCACAACAGAAACGTTCCCATTCTCTTGCTCGTAGAATCCGCCTGCTTCGATGACAGCCACAGAATGGTTTGCTTCAGCCAGGCGATAGGCTATAGCCAGGCCACCAGTACCTCCACCGATCACTACGTAGTCGAATGTCGCATTTTGCGCTGGTCTGCCAAAGTAGTTGGCTGCAAGCGGTGCCGCTTGAGCTAGGAGTAGATGTGTGCTCAAGGCAAGACCGACGGTGCCTTTCATGGTGATGTTGTTGAACAAAGCTGTTCAGAGATGAGTACCGCACCACAGACGACATTATGTACTTGCGTTCATCGAGCAGGCTCAGCATTCAAGATGTCATGTCCATGCGTGGAGAAACCTAATTCCAAAAAGATCCCACTTTTGTCTACGTCAGACCGTTAGCATTGGTATAGACACAGACCCCTCGGAGCCGCACAGGTCTGTAGATTCATGATGAATAGTTTGCAGAAAGGCAACATCGCCGAGTGATATCTAATAGAAGACTGTGGCCATATAAACAATTCAGTAGTGGTCAATATACGTGAGAGGTGGCTGATGGTCCTATGACGCCAAATCAAGGGTGGTTAGGGCTTGACTCGTGTACATTTGATCGACTGGAGGAACGATCCGATCTGTTGTGCATTGCCCGAAAATGGCAGTCGAACAACACGGCAAGAAAGCGAGTGCAAAAAGAAGCTCGTCTTCGTCTCAAAACTCGACCTTCTCATCCCGAGATTCTTCCACAAATTTGGCCGGCTCTCTTCGAGTTCGATCAACCTTCAAGTCAAACACATCCAACCTTTGGTATCCACCAACAACGTCGTGATACTGTTTTCCCTCTATGCATTCCTCCATGTCCATGTCTGTGTAGAGGATACCTTCTTTATCCTGCAAGTACTCTGTCTCTTGCTGTTCCCCTGTTGTCGCATCAACCGTAAAGCCAGGTTTCAGCATGCCGGTGGGATCGAGGAACATAGTCGCTGCCCGCTGAGAAAGTTGTAGTGTTTGCCTGACGCCAGCTCCATTACTAGCACCCTCTGCAACAATGTCGATTGCTTGCTCATCCAAGAACGCGGCATTGATGATGCCGAAACACTTTGCTTCGAAGCAATGCGCAGCTGCTCTTGTCCTGTTGGCAGCCAAGTTGTCGTAGTTCTTCCNCTTCTTCGCAACGACATCTGGCTGTAACGCCCTTGTGGGCCACACAGCAGGCCATGTCGAGATGTGGACTTGCTCTCCCTCTGCCATCAACGCATACCGCGCCAAAGGATTCGTATTTTCACCACAAATCAGGTTTCCAATCTTTCCGTACGGCGTCTCGCTGACCCTCAGCCCATGTCCATCCCCAGAACTCCAAGTCAGCTTTTCAAAGAACGTAGGTTGCAGTTTTCGATGATGGTTTAGTATTTCGCCATTGCTCCCGATCAAAACATTCGAATTCCAGACTGTTGCACTACTATACCTTGCCTTTTCCGAGATCCCCACGCTAATCATGATATCCAGTTTCTGAGCCGTGGCGCGAAGAGACTCAATCTCTGGGCCATCAACATGAACAGATTCTGCAACCATGCGCTTGAAGAGGTCATGGTTTTCGGTGGGTGCGCGTATGGCGCTCCAGATGGGAAAGGCAGAGATGTAGGTTTCTGGGAAGACTACCAAGTTGGCCTTGTTGGCGTGCGCTTGTTGGATGATTGTGATGGCTTTCTGGGTTGTTTTGGAGGCGGAGAGAAAGACTGGAGAGACATGACATGCTGCTGCACGAAGGGTCTTGGTGCTCATGATCGATGCTTGATGTCTTCTTCTGGCGTGCTAGTGTTGTTATTTCAAGGTGGCAGATAGAAAATGTCCAAGACAGTAAGCTGGATTATGTCTCGGCGGAATTTGGCATGGAACGATCGAAGACCGAACCGTTGGTTCGACGATGTATACTATTGATATGCACCTGGTCGACCAAGAGCATGATATAGATAGATATATGCGGGTAGAGCGGTTGTAATGGAGGACCGACCTCGGCGACCAGAGCGGGGAAGGTGCGAATTGACTTTCACACGATTGTTGCATAGGCACAGATTTTTCTGGATGCTTCTGATTGATGGCAGATATGGTAAGCCGTGAAGCACTTTCTCTAAATTAGTTGTAGATATGGAGAGAAAATAAATAAATCATCCTTTTTGTAAGCGTCAAAAATTTACTCGCCCTTGTAGCCTTCAGTCAGGACAACTGGGCCGGTGTACACCTTTCTTCCTCTGATAACCCAGTCGGCAATAGCACAAAGCAGGACGACCATAAACATGAGCACCGACCAGTTGAAGTCAGCAGCGGCCTTGGAAGTTGTTTGGGGCCAGAACATCCAGAAGAACACATAGGTTGAGTACAAGACGGCGAAAGTGTTGATAGGCACACCCCAGCGGCCGAGAGACCATCTGCAGTTGGGCAGGAGCTCCGGGTTCGTGACACGGCGGTATAGAACACACCCGATACTGACGACATAGGTGATCATCAGAGAGGTAAGATTGAGCGAGACAATCGCGTTGAAAGCAGCGTCAGAGCCAATGTTGATGAACGAGAGGATGATGGTGAAAGCGGTAGTAGCGGTGACCGAGTTGATTGGAATTTCGAGCTTGGGGTCGACCTTTGCAATCCAGTTGCTGAAAGGCAGACCTTGATCACGAGCAAAAGACCAGGTTTGACGAGATGTCGACAAGTTGTAGGACAATGTGCCCGCGTAGATCAGGATGATGACGATAGCCGAAAGAGTGTTGAAAGCGGGTTTGCTGAAGGCTTTGGTGAAGACGTACATGTACGGGTAGCCTGAGCCGTTGCTGGCATCGTCGACGGCACCTGCAAGGTCGACAACGCTGAACATGTATGTGACGAGGAAAACAAGACCCAGACCACCGTTTAGAAAGTATGACCAGACCATTGCTCTGGGCACGTTTCTTCCAGCGTCCTTGANCTTCTGCGATTTGGTTAGCTTTGACACAATGCAGTACTGGGTTCGAACAGACTTACCTTCCGAGACGTGAGCGGCTGCATCGGAACAGATACAGGCATACACTGCTGAAACTTGACCAACCATCAAGGAAAGACCCATGGAGCTCCAGCCGCCAGAGTTGGTGAAAGTTCCAAAGACATCTGATGCCTTGTTTCTAGGAGCAAGAACCCAGATCATCACAATGATGACCAGGAAGCCAAAGACGTGAACAATCATCATGAGGTTCTGGAAGACAGGCATCGCTTTAGATCCCCAGACGTTGGTAGCCCATACCACCAGGGCGATGGCGATAACGAACAGGGTACCTTGCCAGTTTCTGAACACGTAGTTGGGATCGTTCTCGAAGATCAGCGACTGAATGAGAGTTCCGACCAGATACGGTCCAGAGGCTGTGCCAGCTTGCCAAGAGAGGGTAGACATCCAGCCTCCGAGGAAACTCAGGATCTTCTGTTGTGAGGGAGGAGCAAATTCCGAGATCCAGTGATATTGGCCGCCCGCCTGTGTCAAGTCAGTACAATGTGTAGGAGCATAAAGAGCGTCATGGACTCATACAGTCGGGCACATGGAAGCCATCTCGGCCAGCGAGAAGACGACAAAGGTGAAACCGAAAAAGGTCCAGATGTAGGACCACACTAGGCCTGCAATACCGCCATTGACCATTCCTTGTGTGGTTGCGGTCAAGAGGACCTCCCAGGTTCCCTGAAGGATAATGGTGAAGGCGATGGTCGAGAGAGTACGGAAGTTTCTTCTCAATTCTTGCTTCTTGCCCATACGCTTCATCTCTCGCGCATCGGTGCGGGTGAAGCCCTCATCATTCTGAGCGTTGCGAAGATGACCGTGGTAATCAAGCTCGGCATCATCGTCAATGCCATCAAAACTGCGGATTTCTCTCGTTCCAGATGCAAGACCGGATTTGGTGGTAGTCTTGGGCATGACACTAGCTGAAGAGGTGGATGCAATGGTGTGGTCCATGGTGTCGTTACTGCCAGGACGTGCTTGGGCAACAGTCATGGTTGTCAATGCTTGAGAAGAGTCGGCCGGAAGGGAGCACCGCTGCTTTAAAGAAGTCGGCAACAGACCCTGGCGGGGCGCGAAAGGTCTGAAGTTATTGTAAAACGATAGAGGGTCGCGGACGGCCCGTGCGATATGTATGCGAATCTTGATCACCCTAGAGGCTGGGCAGCGTACGAATGGGGGTGTGGATCGTCTGCCGAACGTTGAATAGACGAACGCCCGGAGGTGGACGCGGTTCAAGCGTTTTCGTTTGCTAGATTGTGGTTATACCTAGGTATGAAATATTGCTCCTGGTCTTCCATTGTCAAAGATCAAGCAGCCCAGCTGAAGCCTTCCCAGCGAGGACCGTTCCAACACTGATGGCTGTTAGCCATGGATGCCGGGCTCTTGAAGGATTCCCTCAGCGTGCCGAGCGAAAGATCAGCTTCGTGCATAGAGAGCACGGAAGGTGCAGGCCTATGAGACGTCGGCGGCGAAACAATCTCGCTACTAAACTTCGAGATAGGTCGAAGCCACAGAATGGGAGCTTGGATTCAAGGATCCACAAGCGATATAGACGTCTGGACTTCGAGTTTTTGTGGGCAAAGCAAAGACCCTGATATTAGAATATATTAAGCGCAATGAGCCGAGTTTGCCCTGGGTCTCAGTGCCGACGGGTGCAGTATGGCCAACGACTCAACGTTGACGGCTCAACCGAGCGGCTCTACGAAAGAATTGCAAGTTACGGGCGTTAGAGAGTAGTACCGGTTGGCAGGTTGACGAGTAAGGAAGGTGACTCTAGGCAGGAATAGGGAAGCAAATGCTGTGCCATGGAAGCTTTGGAGGCGTTGTGGATGAAACTAGAAGGCGTGGTAGGATTTTGAGGCGCATGCAAAATTTCCGGGCGATTGGCCAGCCATGTGATCCACGTATGCGGGCGGGAGGACAAGGTGGATTCTACCAGGCGAGTAGCATGGTGGAACATGGTGTGAGAGGGATGGGCACACGACGAACAATCTCAATTGGTTTCGACGATTCTCACAAAATGGCATGAGGTTCGGGCGGTCAGCTTTGACGACGGCCCAGAGCGAGATGTGCCCGTGAACCACTGGGCAGTCGGGGAAGCGAAGAAGCGAAGCAAGCAGCAGAACTGGAGGTCGGAGCACAACCGCGTCTATCTACAATGAGCACAAATAAAAGCCAGTCGTTCACAGAATACCACCAATGGCTATCTGAGCATAGAGATAGGGTTGGTGACTCTGAAAAGTCTCTCGGGAGGAACGAGTTTAAGCGCGAGATGCAGCAGTTGAAGGATTATTCTTGGTGCAGAAGGAGCGGCCGGTCAAAGCTCCGGCTCATGGCGAGAAGGGCCGGCCAAGGGTCCCTGACAAGAAACATCAGGCCCAGGACTAACATCCCATCACACACACCATGTTGCAGTCAGACGCCGACAACTACTTCCAGACCTCGTGAGCGGCAGCCAGACCCGATGTAAGAGAAGGAAACGTCCGCTGAGACTCGGTGACAAGGGACTCGGTCGCCGAACAGAAACGCAGACAGGCCAAGGCCGACAACAAGAATGGCAGCCCCATCGCCCTGACCTCCAAGATCCTCGCCATTCATGCCGACCCACAAGACCCGGATGCCGTCTACATCGCCGAGGCTGCTGGCACCGCGAGACGCGTCGTCCTCGAAGTACGTGACCGCCAACTTTTGTGACTAGAATCAGTCACTGACACGGCAACCAGNACTGGCGAAAAGTCATCCGTCTACACAGGCGCCGCTGCTCCCCTGACATCTCTCACCACCCTGAGATTACCATCAGCCGAGCCCATCATCTTCGCCGCATGCTGGGACAAAACCATCCACTCATGGAACCTCAAAACTCGCAAGCCCCTGCGCCGCTACACCGGTCACTCAGACTTTGTCAAATGCGTCCTCGCAACTGAGCTGTCTGGAACTCCCATACTACTATCAGGCTCTGCAGACTCCACCATCATCGTATGGAACGTCGAGACGGGCAGAAAGATCCACACACTCAAGGGCCACGCCCGCGCCGTCCTCGATCTCGCTCTAGATCCTGCGGCAACCACAAAAGATGAACTCTGCCTTTTCAGTGCCGACACTGTGCGCGATATCCGCAGCTGGAAGATTACTCTCGACAGCGCTAGTGACATGCTGGCGGCACCACTGCGACCTCACGAGACCTCAGTCAACCGTCTGCGTTTCGAGGACTCGCTTGTTGTAGATGCCGATGATGCCGACGCTGATGCAGACCTCTGGACCGCATCCTCGGACAAGACTGCTCAGAGACTGGTTCGCTCGCGCGATTGGGCCACAGATACCACACTGCCTCATCCCGACTTTGTACGAGACATTGTCATTGACCAGCAAGCTGGATGGGTTGTCACTGCGTGTCGTGACGAGGAAGTACGTGTTTGGAACTCCGCTTCTGGAGAGTTGGCCTGTGTATTCAGTGGCCATTTCAACGAGGTCACTGGCCTTGCCTTGATGCCTCCTGCTCAGGGCAGTAGAGCCAGCCGTGTCGTCAGTGTCAGCATTGACGGTACGCTTAGAGTCTGGTCTCTCGATCCTGCAGAAATGAAGAAAGCCAAGGAGGAGTACGAGCGCCAGCAGAATGGCATCGAGGTCGAAGAGGAGCCTGCGGTTAAGAAGGAGAGCATGCTCACGGCAGAAGAGGAGGCCGAACTGGCTGAGTTGATGGACTCTGATGACGAGTAGATGCTCGAAAATGTAGAAATTCATTACTGTACAGCCCAAAACCAAGGCGACTCCTATCTAGGAACCTGCATGACATTTAAAGTTCCTCCTCTTCATCAGCCAGACCAACCAATCTTCGTTCTGCAAGCGCCGAAATCTTCTCACCCAAGACGTCCCGCTCGAATCTCGCTGCAATCTTGACGGCCGCCTCTAGCATCTTGCCCGATCTATCTCTCATCAGACTGACCATCTCTAGCGCCCTCATACCTCTCTCTTCACCCTCTCTGCACTCGGCAGCCAGCAACTGCAACAGCACCTTGTCAACATCAAGTTCACGCTGTGCAGCTTCCGTCTTCTGCGCGTGTGTAGCATGCGTGTTGTTGACCAAGTCATCCTGCAGGCTCAACAATACCGAGTTGCGCACGTACTGCTCCTCCAACTTCTGGACATCGCTCTCTTCATTCTCGTCCTGATTCTCCTCGTCGCGAGCAGTGACCGGGATCTTGAACTCAAAGTCCGAGAGCAGTGGGCGAGGGAAGTAGGGATACTTTTCGCCTCCTTTGAGAATGATGCAGTGGAATTTGTCCATGGCTACTGCGACTGGCCAGTAGGCTTCTTCCTTGCGTCCAGAGGCTAGACGGTCGAGTTGATTGGTGTCGAGTAGGGGCACCCATTTTGCTTGGCCGGGTGTTCGCCAGTGCAGACATACTAGCAATACACCTTCTGAATCGTAGATGCAGGGGTCGCCTCTGTCAGACCAGAAGACTGATTGCAGTTCTGATTGCTCGGCGAGAGGGATGATGTCTTCGGACTGGCAGACTTCGTCTCTTTTTACATTCTCGATTGTGTAGACGAGTTTAGCTGTACCGTCACCGCCAATTGGGCCGTTGCAGACTGTTAGCACGTAGTCGCGCCAGGAGGCACATGCCACAGCTGGAGTGCTCTTTTGTCTGTACACTCTGAAAGGCAAACCGTACAGTGTGTAGACTCTGACATATCCTTTCGAAGTCGTGACGACCACAAAGCTGGTGCTGAGACTCAAAGACGTGACTTCCTCCCCTGCAGGCAGTTGTGTTCGCCAGTCTGTTCTCGATGTCCATGTCTCGTGAGGGCGGAAGTAGACGAGACTGGGATGTTGGTCTGAGGTTGGGCACGAGAAGGCTGCACCGTGCTCACCGAGACAGGCCTTGTCGTAAAGAAAAGGGTCAGTAAAGTGGAAGTCGCGGTGTGCAGCACGATCGTAGAACTCCACAGTTACGGTATGATGGGTATCTTGATCGACGGTCCAGATGAAACCGGTCAGGTTTAGGCACAAGTAACGGCGATTGCCTCTCCAAGGGGTACTACCCGGCTGGAAAGGGTCGTGTAGACGAGGTTGCCACCTAGCACTGCCGTGCTGTTGAGGTCGCTTCGATGGCGGATATGCGAGCTGATCTCCAGGTCGCTTGCCGTTGCCATTGACTTCCTCGACATATCCTGCGCCATCGTCGTCTACAATGAAGGCATCTCCATTTTCAGACAATCCATCGTCTCCTAAAATGTCATCGAGTGAGTCGGGGGTTCCTGCTCTACGCTGAGCTCCAGGTCTGGCGCCACCATTCACCAGCGTTCTCGTTACACCTTCAGGAGCAGACTCGCTCAGGAATGGCGCAGGTACCAGTGTCTTTTGCAGCAGAGATTCTTGCTCTTGCGGTATGATCCCGGCGTGCATATACAGCTCTCCGTCGTTGGTGGTGTACGATAGGAGGTTATCGGTGGGATGCCAGGCAAGAGCCAGCACTGGTTCACGATCGCTGTCGAATTTGACCACAGGCTGCAAAGTCTTTGTATTCCATAGAATGATGCTGAGATCCTCGCTAGCTGTAGCAAGTAGTGCGCCGTTTGGCGACCAAGATTCAGCAGTGATGTCTCCTCGTCCGTCAATCTTGAAAGCCTTTTGGTTTGACCAGTCGCTCTTTGAGACGACTTGTATCGTCTTGGTGGGGGTGGGTGCACACAGTGCTGTTCCGTCAGGATGCCATGTGATCTTTGAGCTGGCGTGCGAGTCTGTCTCCATGATCTTGATCAGACCGTCAAGTCGTTTGACAAGTTTTGGCTCTTCCGAACTCAGTGAGTAGACGTATACCATTCCATCAGAGCATGAGACAGCCAAAGTAGAGCCACTGTGGTCGAACGAGACGTGTTTCACAGGTCTTGTTTGATCTCTGAGGTACATGACCCGCGTCATGTCATATGTGTTTACAATCTTGACCACCAGTTCACTATGGCTAGAATCAGTATCATGACATATGCTGATAACCAAGGCAACCTACTCCGAGGCAACTGCAGCCCACAATCCATCCGGTGAAATAGAAATATCTCTGATGGGTAGCGTGCTTCGGACCAGAACTTCCTCCAGAGAGTGTGTGAATAAGGAGTATTTGCACACGCTACCGTCCTCCGAACCAGTCAAGAAGAAGTCGTTGGTTGCAGCTACCGCTGTATGGGAGTCTTGAACTACATCGATATTGACAGGCTCAGCATCAGATCCTGTAGTAAAGATGCGAATGACATTGTTCAACCCGACTGTGATCAACTTGTTGCCGTTTGGTGTGTATGCTAGATAAGTTGGTCCAGGAGCGTCTGCAGATACGTTAGTAAAAAGTGCTAGCTAATTTCAGCAACCAAACATCTTACGAGCTGGTCTGGCACGAGGTTTTGGAGCCATATCAATGTATTAGTGAGTGGCAGTGAAAAGATGCTATCATTTGGGTAATCTCAAGATGGACGCGACAGAAAGTGATTGAGGGCGCGACGCGCGCCACTTAACGAGCTGTTAAAGAACGGTAGAGATGCCTCGCGCGTTGCTCAGAGATATGTCACAGCCAGGCGATACAGGTGTACCTACGCTGCTGGAATATGAACACAAGTGATATAAGTTACTGCTACCACTATCTATAAGGCGAACGGCTTGCTAGATGTTGGAGAAGCTATTTTTGGTCCTGTTTGTGCAGCATACTGGTTGCAAGAGTTCTACATATAAGCCTTCTGGAACGTTCTCTATCCCCGCATACCCCGAGCTCCAAACCGCGGCAACGGCTTGCGCGCAAACATCTGAGCTGTGTTTATCATCAACTCAACTCACCATTTTCCGCATCTCGCAACCACATCCAACATCTTCAAACCTAACCAATCCATCAAACGAACACAACAATGAGCGACGAGAACAAGACCACTTCCCAGGGCGGTGCCCCCATCCTTAACGACGCCGAACACCAGCAGGTCCACGCCCAGATGGCCAGCGGCAAGGGCAAGGCCAAGGCTGTCGAAGACTTGGACATGGACGACGACAGCTCTTCTGAGGAAGAAGAACAGGTCAGTCGCATCACTTCCCTTCCACAAGAGATGTACGCTAATCGATCTTCACAGGCCGCTCCTGGTAAGCACCGTCATCAACAAGCTCTCCGCGCGCAGCCGGACTGACAAACAACAGAGGAACACGAGGAGGGCGAAGAAGACAACATGGAGGAGATTGACGAGAGCAACATCCTCTCCGGTGGCAGACGCACTCGCGGCAAGACTATCGATTTCGCCAAGGCTGCCGAAGGCCTCGACGACGATGAAGATGAGGACGAGGACGACGACTTCGAGGACCCCGAGGAGATGCAGCAGTAGAGCTGCGCCTCGAAACAATCCCAGCTGCTGCTTTGAACGCAGTGCGAAAAGTCTTCACCTTACCTTCTCACGATCATTACTGCCACAGTAGGCATTGGGTATTGCGCAACTGTGCAAGGCGTCTCAGGCAGGAGGATGGATACCTATTATCAGCATTCACGGAGTCGCGGCGCGCTTGGGCATACCAGATGATCATCGACAAAACGAACCTTTATGAGCAGTAATTCCTTCGAAGAATATGAAATGGATTTGACGTCCAAGTCCCACATCACAGAACTCTCACTATTGTTCAGGCGGTCAACCATATAACGTGCTTCTTTGTGTGTATGTCAGACCAGCATTCAGTGGACCGACCGACTTAGGCTGATGGAGTGAACCTTTTCAACATTTTCTCTTTCTTTCATGGAATCAGCTTGTGTGCCAACGTCCTACTCGCTTGACAGACTGCCCTGGAGACATTCGTTGGAGTTCGCCTATTTGGCGGGAGCTGTGATCTGAACAGGGTATATTTGCCTAAGATGTATCCCGGTATCGGCGGGTGCTTTAAGAGTTGTCACCTGTGAGTGGTCTTTTCGCTTCCGTCTCTATTGCCAACCCATCCAGGCTAAGCCAGCCATATATGCACCATTGCTTGTGGTGGGGGCTGTTCCATGGTATTCCGACTGCTCCCGTTCGCAGCACTTTCTTCCTGAACTGACCGAAGTCTGCCCTTTCCCCCATGATGGTTGAGGACTAAACACCGGAAAGACCAGAGCTGTCGTCAATTTATGAGTCGAAGCGACAGAATTTTGCATGCTTCCGAACCATCTTACCACTCTTTGATCGACTGCATCTCCCAACGACCCCAGCTTTACCATGTACATGGCACGACGCGGTTAGCGACCGACCTGTGGTTCAAGGGCAGCGATAAGAGCTTCTCTGACATGTCGCTGTGACTCTCGCGAACCCTAACGTTGGGTCAAACCAATCAGCATCCGGCTAAAGGAGATGGCCTTGCCGGTCTGTGACTTGGATCGTGCGTCCCGGCCGATTGCCGTGTCGAACATCCAATGAGATGGATTTGCTGACCCAGCCACCAGTCAATGGCAGGTCAAGGGTCTGGGGAAATCTTTTGTCTCGTTCGCTGTTGATCGAGCAAATCCGTGTGTGTAGGAGCATGGTAGATACAAGAGACATGGAATGTGAGTCGCCAGATATGATGAGCATGTGCTCGCCTCGAATTGAGCGAACAAAGACGATCCAACTGTGCCGAGAAAGCTGTGTTTACTCTAGATGAGATCTTGTTGAGAAGCTGTCACCACCACAGGTTTTATATCCAGAGGGCTCCTCGCAGGTGGCTATAGAGCTAAGCAAGTAACAATCATGGACACAAGACCTTCTTTGTGACAGATATATTGCAGAGCACTACGAATACTCTGATCAGTGGTTGCCTTCGTGTAGAGCGGAAGCACTTATTGCCTTTGCTTGCACGGCGGCACTAGTTGAATCCCCACCTTTGCGGCCAATTTACAAAAGCGTGGCCGCTCCCTCACCCTCTTCGTCTCGTCTTCACCTCGCATACGCCTGAACTACGCTCTGCACGCAGACCATCAGAGCGCTCTCGAACTAAGTGCAGGTAAGCTTTCTCTCGGCTGTGCGTGCGAATTCCTCGCCCCTCATTCGCCAGAGCTCCTGGCCTTATCAACACCTGCACCACTTTCTTTTGCCTCCCCCGCACCGTTCTCGTTCTCCAGTTGGCATACTCCGTGCAGCGGAGACGTGATTAGGCGGACGATCACTTGTCTGCGCATCATCTGAAACACTCTTTTTCTCCCTCTCGACCGAGCTCCAGCTTTTCCTTCTCGCCACGACCTCCTTTGCTTGCCACACTACCGCTTCTCTTGCCATACCAATTGGAAAGCATCTGGCTGATTACAGATTCCATAGACGAGTTCGACAAGCTCTCCTTTCGCCACCAAAGGTCCTCGCTTGTCTTTTATACCCCCAGGATCTATCGTACTCGGCTCCAGGCCGAAAGCATGGGTCGAGTGTCTTTCGAAGAACCAGTTGAGAACACCATCATCGAGGAAGATGAACCTGTAAACATCTACCCGTATGAGAACACGCCACAGAACAAGTCATGGGCTGGTGCGCTNCCTGTGAAGCAGGGTCTCTACGACCCTGAGCTCGAGAAGGATGCCTGTGGTGTCGGCTTTGCTGCGTAAGTCGCGCCATCGTGTTGGCAGAATAGGTTCAATGTCTGACTCCTGAATAGCCACATCAAGGGTATTGCCAGCCACAAGATCGTCAGCGATGCACGAAACTTGCTCTGTAACATGACACATCGCGGTGCCGTTGGTTCGGATGCGCGTGACGGTGACGGTGCAGGTGTCATGACATCGATTCCTCATAAGTTCTTCGTCAAGGAGTTTGGAAAAGAGCAAGGATTCACATTGCCCAAGCAAGGACAATACGCTGCTGGAAACGTCTTCTTCAAGCCCGATACCGAGGTTCTGAAGGAGACACTGAACACATTCGAGGAAGTGGCAGACGAACTTGATCTGCGAGTATTGGGCTGGCGTGAGGTTCCTCGCGACTCTTCGTTGCTCGGTCCCGCAGCTGCCTCCAGAGAACCTATTATCCTTCAGCCCTTTATTGTCCTGAAGTCCGCATACGGTGATGCCAGAGCACCCAAGGAGTCCTTTGAGTCTGAATTCGACGAGCCCTACTTCGAGCGCCAGCTATATGTACTGCGCAAGCGTGTTACTCACGTCATTGGCCTGCACAACTGGTTCTACCTCTGCTCTTTGAGCAACAAGAACATTGTCTACAAGGGACAACTTTCTCCCGTCCAGGTTTACGAGTACTACTTTGATCTGGTCAACGTTGACTACGAGGGTCACTTTGCCCTGGTCCACTCGCGTTTCTCCACAAACACCTTCCCTTCATGGGACAGAGCACAGCCCCTGAGATGGGCAGCCCACAACGGAGAGATCAACACTCTACGTGGAAACAAGAACTGGATGCGCGCAAGAGAGGGTTTGATGAAGTCTGACCTGTTCGGCGACGAGCTGGAGATGCTTCTGCCCATCATTGAAGATGGCGGTTCTGACTCTGCTGCTTTCGATAACGTTCTCGAGCTCCTCACCATTAACGGTGTTCTGTCTCTGCCCGAGGCAGTCATGCTCATGGTTCCCGAGGCATGGCAAGGAAACCGTGCCATGGACCCTGCTAAGCAGGCTTTCTACGAGTGGGCAGCCTGTATGATGGAGCCCTGGGATGGACCTGCTCTCTTCACATTCGCCGACGGCAGATACTGTGGTGCCAACCTGGACAGAAACGGTCTCCGTCCTTGCAGATACTACATCACTGATGATGATCGTATTGTTTGTGCCTCTGAAGTCGGTACTATCCCTATTGAGCCTGAAAAGATTGTTCAAAAGGGCCGTCTCCAGCCCGGTAAGATGCTTCTGGTCGACACTGTCGCTGGTCGCATCGTTGATGACGCAGAGCTGAAGCAGACCGTTTCCAAGCGCAAGGACTTCCAGAGCTGGATTAGCAGCCAGCTGATTACCATGCCTGCTGTCTACGATAAGCTTAGCGAGAAGGGTGCCAACCTTGGATTTACTTTGTCCGAGACCAGGGTCCAGGAAGACCCCAGACTGAAGGCCTTCGGCTACTCTCTTGAGCAAGTCAGTCTGTTGCTCGGCCCTATGGCTGCTGACTCCAAGGAAGCCCTCGGATCCATGGGTAACGACGCCCCCTTGGCATGTCTTGCACAGCAGCCTCGTCTCCTCTACGAGTACTTCAGACAGCTCTTCGCCCAGGTCACCAATCCTCCCATTGACCCCATCAGAGAAGCAGTTGTCATGTCACTCGAGGCCTACGTTGGTCCTCAGGGTAACTTGCTCGAGATGAGCCCTTCTCAGTGCCATCGTCTCTTGCTTCCCTCCCCTCTGCTCTCCATCGAGGAGTTCAATGCTCTGAGCCAGATCGCGCAGTTGCACCGTGAATGGAACGTTCACACTGTCGACATCACCTTCCCCAAGAAGGAGGGTATTCAAGGCTACCTTGATGCCCTTGACCGCATCTGCGACCAGGCTGCCGAGGCCATTGAGAAGAACGACAGAATCATCGTGCTGTCTGACCGCGCCACCTCAGCTGACCGTGTCGCTGTCTCTGCTATCCTTGCTACTGGTATGGTCCACCACCATCTTGTTCGCAACAAGTGGCGTTCCCAGGTCGCCCTGGTTGTTGAGACTGCTGAGGCTCGTGAAGTCCACCACATGTGTGTTCTGGTAGGTTATGGTGCCGATGCCATCTGCCCTTACCTCGCAATCGAGTGTATCATGAAGATGGCTCGCGAGGGTCTGATCAGAAAGAAGCTCAGCCCTGAGCAGCTCATTGATAACTACAAGCACTCCTTGGATGGCGGTATCCTGAAGGTCATGTCCAAGATGGGTATCTCTACTCTTCAGAGTTACAAGGGTGCCCAGATCTTCGAGGCTCTTGGTATCGATGACTCGGTCGTCGACCGCTGCTTCACTGGTACAGCTACTCGTATTAAGGGTATGACCTTCGAGCTCATTGCTCAGGACGCCTTTGCCCTCCACGAGAAGGGTTACCCTAGCCGCAACATCTTGGAGATTCCCGGTCTTGCTGAGACGGGTGAGTACCACTGGCGTGACGGTGGTGAGCCCCACGTCAACGACCCTACCTCCATTGCCAACATCCAAGATGCTGTCCGTACCAAGAACGACAAGTCTTACGAGGCTTACTCCAGATCTGAATATGAGCAGATCAAGAACTGCACGCTCCGTGGTCTTCTTGACTTCGACTTCGAGGACCGTGCTTCCGTTCCTATTGATCAGGTCGAGCCTTGGACCGAGATTGTTCGCAGATTCGTCACTGGTGCCATGTCTTACGGATCTATCTCGATGGAGTCGCACTCTACCCTTGCTGTTGCTATGAACAGATTGGGTGGTAAGTCCAACACTGGAGAGGGTGGTGAAGATCCAGAGCGTAGCTTGCGTATGGACAACGGCGACACCATGCGCTCTGCCATTAAGCAGATCGCCTCTGGTCGTTTCGGTGTCACCAGTGCCTACCTTGCCGATGCCGATGAGCTTCAAATCAAGATGGCCCAGGGTGCCAAGCCTGGTGAGGGTGGTGAGCTTCCTGGCCACAAGGTGTCTGGACCTATTGCTCGCACTCGTCACTCCACTCCTGGTGTCGGTTTGATCTCTCCCCCTCCCCACCACGATATTTACTCTATTGAGGACTTGAAGCAGCTCATCTACGATCTGAAGTGCTCCAACCCCCGCTCCCGTGTCTCCGTTAAGCTTGTCTCGGAGACTGGTGTCGGTATTGTTGCTTCTGGTGTCGCAAAGGCCAGAGCCGACCACATCCTGATCTCTGGTCACGATGGTGGTACTGGTGCCTCCAGATGGACTGGTATCAAGTATGCTGGTCTGCCTTGGGAGTTGGGTCTTGCCGAGACTCACCAGACTCTAGTCCTGAACGACCTTCGTGGCCGTGTCATTGTCCAGACTGATGGTCAACTCCGCACTGGTCGTGATGTTGCCATCGCTTGTTTGTTGGGTGCTGAAGAGTGGGGTTTCGCTACCACTCCCCTTATCGCCATGGGATGTATCATGATGAGGAAGTGCCACTTGAACACCTGCCCTGTCGGTATTGCCACTCAGGATCCCGAGTTGCGAAGCAAATTCAAGGGTACTCCCGAGCACGTTATCAACTTCTTCTACTACGTTGCCAACGAGCTTCGTGCTATTATGGCCAAGCTTGGTTTCCGTACCATCAACGAGATGGTCGGTCGTACTGAGGTTCTTCGCGTCCGTGACGACCTTCGCAACGGGAAGACTGAGAATATCGATCTTTCGCTCATCTTGACACCTGCTCACACCCTCCGTTCTGGTGTCGCCACCTACAACGTCCGCAAGCAGGACCACAAACTCCACGTTCGTCTTGATAACAAGCTTATCTCCGAGTCTGAACTGGCTCTTGAAAAGGGCCACCCTTGCCGCATCGAGTGTGATGTCGTCAACACTGATCGTGCTCTCGGCGCTACCCTTTCATACCAAGTCAGCAAGCGCTATGGTGANAAGGGTCTGCCTACCGACACCATCCACGCCAACATCCGTGGTTCGGCTGGTCAGTCCTTCGGTGCCTTCCTTGCACCCGGTATCACTCTTGAGCTCGAGGGTGATTGCAACGACTACGTTGGTAAGGGTCTTTCTGGTGGTCGTCTGATCGTCTACCCTCCCAGAAACGCAGTCTTCAAGGCCGAGGAGAACGTCATTGTTGGTAACACTTGTCTTTACGGTGCTACCAGCGGTCAGTGCTTCTTCCGCGGCATGGGTGCCGAGCGTTTCGCTGTCAGAAACTCTGGTGCCACTGCTGTTGTTGAGGGTGTTGGTGACCACGGTTGTGAGTACATGACTGGTGGCCGCGTTCTCATCCTTGGACCTACTGGAAGAAACTTTGCTGCTGGTATGTCTGGTGGTATCGCCTATGTTCTCGATATGCAGCGCGACTTCGAGGGCAAGGTCAACCAAGAGATGGTTGAGCTTTCTCCTCTCGAGGACCCTGCTGAGATCGCTTTCGTTCGCGGTCTCATTGAGGACCACCACCACTACACTGGTTCTGAGCTTGCTGCTCGTGTTCTCCTTGACTTCTCACGTGCCCTGCACCGCTTCGTCAAGGTTCTGCCTACCGACTACAAGCGTGTCATGGAGGAGGAGGCCAAGAAGGCTGCCGAGGCCAAGAGAGCTCAGTACCCTCTCCCCATCATGCCCGGCAACGCCGTTCGCTCTCTCCACGAGGACTCCAAGAAGAAGCAGCACGAGGCTGAGGATCGTCAGAAGAAGAAGGACGACCTTCTCGACATCGAGGAGAGTGTCCAAGACGGCAAGGCCGAGAAGAAGCGTTCTGCTCTTGTCCTTGACAAGACCAAGGGTTTCATGAAGTACCAGCGTCGCTCGGAGAAGTACCGCAGCGCCAAGACCAGAACTCGCGACTGGCAGGAGCTTTCTCAGCGTCTCAACGAGGACGAGCTCAAGTACCAGACTGCTCGTTGCATGGATTGTGGTGTTCCTTTCTGCCAGTCGGATACTGGTTGTCCTATCTCCAACATCATTCCCAAATGGAACGAATTGGTCTTCCAGAACCAATGGAGAGATGCCCTGAACAGACTGCTCATGACCAACAACTTCCCCGAGTTCACTGGTCGTGTCTGCCCTGCCCCTTGCGAGGGTGCTTGCGTTCTTGGTATCAACGAGGACCCCGTCGGCATCAAGTCCATCGAGTGCGCCATTATCGACCGTGGTTTCGAGATGGGTTGGATGGTTCCTTCTCCTCCTCAAATCCGCAGCGGCAAGACTGTCGCCATTGTTGGCTCCGGTCCTGCTGGTATGGCAGCTGCTGATCAGCTCAACAAGGCTGGCCACAGCGTCACCGTCTACGAGAGAGCCGACCGTGTTGGTGGTCTGCTCATGTACGGTATCCCCAACATGAAGCTCGACAAGAACGTCGTTCAACGCCGTGTTGACTTCCTGGCTGCCGAGGGCATCAACTTCGTTACTGGTGTATCGGTTGGTGAGGGTGACGTTACCCTTGAGTCTCTCAGAGCTGAACACGACGCTGTCGTCCTCGCCACTGGTGCCACTGTCGCCAGAGACTTGCCTATTCCCGGCCGTAACCTGGAGGGTATTCACTTCGCCATGCAGTTCTTGCACAAGAACACCAAGTCTCTTCTTGACTCTGGTCTTTCTGACGGCGAGTACATCTCTGCCAAGGACAAGCACGTTGTTGTCATTGGTGGTGGTGACACTGGTAATGACTGTATCGGTACCTCCGTTCGTCATGGTGCCAAGTCTGTTGTCAACTTCGAGCTGCTTCCTCAGCCTCCTACCGAGCGTGCTCGCGACAACCCCTGGCCTCAGTGGCCCCGCATCTACCGTGTCGACTACGGTCACTCAGAGGTCAAGACCCACATGGGCAAGGACCCTCGTGAGTACTGTATCCTTTCCAAGGACTTTGTCGACGATGGCACTGGCAAGGTCAAGGGTATCAACACTGTCCGTGTTGAGTGGACCAAGAGCGCTTCTGGTGGTTGGGACATGAAGCAGGTTGAGGGCAGTGAGGAGTTCTTCCCTGCTGATCTTGTCCTGCTCTCTATGGGTTTCCTTGGCCCTGAGGCTCGTGTACTTGGTGACGATATCGAGAAGGATGCTCGCAAGAACGTCAAGACTCCTCCTGGCAAGTACAACACCAATCTTCCCGGTGTCTTCGCCGCTGGTGATTGCCGTCGTGGTCAATCTCTGATTGTCTGGGGTATCAACGAAGGTCGCATGGCCGCTCGTGACGTCGACTCGTTCCTCACTGGCATGGGTACTCAGCTGCCCATCACCGGTGGTATCGTCAAGCGTCCTCCCTACGAGCTGCTTCACAAGACCAAGGGTGCCCCTCTGGAGCTCGTCTCTGCTGCCTCGTAAAGCAATTACTAGGCTCCTCGACTTCCACGGCCATTAAAAGCATCCGGTCATACATTCGTTCACGTCACTTTTAAGAATATACCCATGGCGTCACAAAACATAGAGACGCAAAGCGCAAGAGAGAATCATGTATGATATAGGGAGGAGGTTGAACGATCTAACGCTGGGATGGAACAAGAGTGAATGTTTTGATTTCTGATTTTATACTCGCAAGCGCTCTTTTGATTCTATATCGAGTCCTTCTGGTTTCAAATAAATGTTACACCATGTTGTTCACGATATCTCCTCTTCCATTCTTTTGAATGCAGGCGTTATGAAGGTCGACGCAGAGAATGTCTACATCACTGAACTTCGGATTTTGGTGGCGCTTCGAGATGTATGGGTCTAAATCTCACGGTGACACGGTGAGCCGATCAGTCAGGTCAGGAAGCAATCTGAAGCTTATTGCAATCTCCAGCCCAAGCTTAGGAGTGAAAATAGCAATTGGCGGAATCATGGTCCAATAGGCGCACAAGATGAAGCAAGCTATTCGAGGGAGCCGCGGGCTCAGCGCGATCACAGCGTCATCAGAAAAATGTTGACAACAGCGTGTTGCGCGCTGGCCAGACTGTTCATCAACCAACCCCAAAACCATACGGACATATGGAGACATTGACAGACTTGGCCTTGTGTGAAGAGTTGATGGGGAGATTCGGCTATTATCACGACAGTAACTGGACTCTCAGTTGTAACGACGCGCGCGATATCGATGGCATGCTCAGCACGCGGCGCGAGCGACGGCGCAACCTTGTGTCTCCACAGCTCTTACGAGCACTGAAGATCATCACTACGAAGTGATTGTGAGCATCAGCCCCAACACCAGATTGCGGCATTAGGCGCATATGGAACACTGTACCTGCGAAGGCGTGTTGGAGTCACGAGATAGACTTTGACATGCGGGATTCAGCTGGTCCAAAGCAGCTTGGCGGCTGAGTCGATGGAATGTCTAGTGTTTACGCTTTTCGGAGGTTCCGCATGCCTACGTGATGGGGACGTGTTTCAGGAAGGCGCAATGCTACTCAATTACCTCCCAAGGACTATGTAAGTCATGGCTTCCCTTTTCTTCTTGTTGCCTTTCGGCTTTGCTCCCCTTCCATCATCATCACCGTCGCCATGATAGCGGGTGAGAAGGAGAAGAGGCTATCGAGCTTCTTACTCGCGCTTCTGCCCAGCTTCTTACACCATCTTGTCATCGACATACCTCACAAACCAAGTCGCGCGTCTCCCACCGCATGGCTGGACGGTGCTCGCGGATGGGCAGCCTTCTTCGTCTTCCTCCGACATTTCGAGTTTTGCTATCACAGAAAGGGTTCTATTTCGTACGGCACGGTTAAGGACCCCGAACACTCTGGCGAAAACCATCACTTGCTGCAATTGCCCATACTGCGCCTTCTGTACAGTGGAGAGGCCATGGTGGCAATCTTCTTCGTGATTTCAGGCTACGCTCTGTCTCTCAAAGCACTGAAATTGACCAGAAAGAATTCCTACGAACAGCTGATGCGAACCCTTGCCTCATCAATCCTGAGACGCCCACTTCGACTCTACCTCCCTTGCATTGTCTCGACACTCATTGTCTTCTTCGCACTCCGCCTAGGCATATACGACGGCCCCAATTCCATTGCCGGACCAGAGGATGTTTTCAGATCCATCTTCCTCGGATGGGCCCATGACCCACAACCACAGATACTTCCAAGCTTCTGGGGGCAAGCAAGAGATTGGGGACATGAGACCGTACAACTGTTCGACATTTTCACCCACAAGCATTGGCCTGAGTCCAGGTACGATGTTCATTTGTGGACAATCCCACAAGAATTTCGGTGCAGCATGGTGCTTTTCTTGACCATCGCCGGACTGGCTCTTGTCCGCACCCGTGTGAGAATGATTCTTTTGGCTCTTTTTACTGCTTGTGCATTCCAAGCAGATGCCTGGGAATTTAGTGCTTTCTGGAGTGGCGCCTTGATCGCAGAAGCCAACCTCATTCATCAGGAAAAGAAGGACAGCCGTGTCAATGTTGACCCCTTCTCTGACGAAGAAGAGCCGCGTAGTCAATTGACTGTCTGGTGTACCTACTGTGCTTTTGTTCTGAGTCTCTACTTGCTGTCGTACCCGTTCCAGGAAGCTGAGTTTGCTCCCGGCTACTCCATATTGTCCAAACTCGTCCCATCTGGTTTGCGCGCCGGAGATGGCTATCGATTCTGGCACTGCCTTGGTGCGATGATTATGATCTATTCCACCAGCCTCGACAGTCGACTTCAATCACTTTTCAACAACTCGTTGAGCCGCTATCTGGGCAATATCTCATTCGCGCTTTACCTCGTACACGGCTTCACGTTGAAGACCGTTGGCTATGTCTCTGTATACGGATTCTGGCAGATTACTGGCAAGGATACGCTCTTCCAATACGAATCTGGATTCGTCCTGGGCGGTTTGATTGTCATTCCTCTGACCATCTGGTTCGCGGATCTTTTCTGGAGATTTGTTGACATTCCCATCGTGAAATTCACGAGATGGTTCGAAAGTTCTCTTCTCCCTCGTGCGGATGAGCACACTGGTGACGGCTTGTTGATCGAGAAGTCGCCTAGAGAACATCAGCCATAGTTTTATTATCCATTGTTAGAGGAAGTGTAACGTAGCCTGGAGTTTGCTTTCTTGGAGAGGATAGATTCAGTAAGAAAAAAAACTGGAATTTTGGGTTTACCACTGCATGGGATAGACGTAGATCGTCCGGATGACATGGCACGAGCTTGGATGGAACAGACCAACTTTGTATATATAAAGGTAGACACCACAGTACTACCAGTTCTATTGCTTATTGTGAATGAGTCAATTTCGTCGCTATTGGCCCTCCTGCTGTCGAACCAACAAGGCGTATCTAACAATACCATGAATGCTGCAACGTATCTCATCCGAGGTGAGAAGTAGAAGCTGCACGAATCCAGCGCTCCTGCCTTCTACATCTTGTCTGCCAGCCACATCTAGAACCGAGGCCCAAATGGAGACTCGAAGTCACGTAAATGAGCATGCCCTCAGCCGACTCGGCTCGTCAGGACCTGCAGGTGCTGTCAAAGCGAGTTGTTGACGCTACCGCCATGGTCGCCTTCTGGGCATCATTACTCAGCTGCCCATGTAGAGTATTCGAGACCCAGGTGATCATCACCCCTGTGCTCTTGCCCAAGCGGCGAATGAATCGATCTTGGGTATCAACTCTGGGATTCTAAATGGTTTTGTGATCGAGTCGTCNNCTGTTGAAACGTTAGTCCCTGGGGTTTTCATGGTTGTTCTTATGCCGTTCGAGAGGAGACTTACCATTCCTGCTTGTAGAGCCAACTGTATCTGTTCAGTCCTTGCGTTTGCCGACGCGGCTATGATGGGTAAATTGGACTTCATCTCGCCTAGGCGTTGAAGGTTTCGAATGCTTCTTGCGCATTCTAGGCCATCCATGACTGGCATTTCTACGTCNNCTGAAGGAAAGAGTATGAGTTTGATGTTGATATAGAAATTGTATAGAGTAGAGCTTACCATAAGGACAACGTCTATATTCGGCGCAGAAGGATCATCTGCATTGCTCTTCCAAAGTCTGGTCGTTTTCAAAAAGTCGAGCGCTTCCTGTCCATGATTTGCGACGTGTGTTACGTAGCCCTTGAGTCTGAGGCTTCTTTCTAGCACGCGCTGGTTCACGGCGTTGTCTAATCGATTGGTTAGTTTGGGTAGATAACACAGAATGCGGTCCAAGCTACCTTCGACAATCAACACGCTGACTGGTATCTTTCCTGGACCAAGCACTTGAGCTGCCGGGCTCGGAAGCCTAGCTATATCTTTGCCATCGTCCTGCATATGCGGTGGCGAGGTCGTTTGTGCCTTGACGAAGAATGCAAAGATGGAACCTTTATCGAGTTCGCTGGAAACGCCTATCTCACCGCCCTGGAGTTCCGAAAGCGTCCTGCTAATGAACAAGCCGAGTCCCGAGCCTCCGTACGTTTTGTACGTTCGGATTGAGCCTTGGGCAAATCGTGAGAAGATTCTGTTCTGCTCTTCTGGATTCATCCCAATGCCTGTGTCTTGGACAGTAAACCAGAGATGACAGGTATTCTCCGAAAATTCGGCTGTGTCGTAGATGCTGTCCTGAAGTGCTCTCGCGATGGTAAAATCGACCGGAAGGTCCAACGGACGATTTTTCGTAGCACCCACGCGAACCATCACGTCTTTTGGCCCGCTTTTCTTTGTCTTTGTGAACTTGATGGCGTTACTCACGAGATTTATCAAGACCTGCATGACTCTGCCTGGATCAATGGCCACCCATGAGGCACTTTGCGCTTCCAGAGATGAGTCGGCAATCGTGCTCAGGCTGACTCCCAGTCTCTTAGCCTCGACTTCGAACATCTTGTGGATGTCTTGAAGTATGGACACGCATCGCACTGCGGATGGACTAATCCGTAGTAGGTTGGCGTCAAGTTTCGAGAGGGTTAGAGTGTCAGTCACTATGTTCGTCATATGCTCCGAACACGACAATATGGTGTGGACTGCATCAATTCCTGCATCGACCAGCTGTGTTAGGTGCTGATGGTTTTTTGCTGATCCTTCTTCTAGACTCTGTTTTGTTCGGGTGGGAAGCAGCTTCTTGAGCTCTGTCAATGACTCCGAAACACTATCTGCGCAATGAATCACGGCACCGAGCGGATTTCGAATNNCTGACATAGTCAGCTATATGGCTTTCAGATCAGTGGCAAAGGTAGAATGAAGCATTACTTCGTGACTGGTCATGTCGATGAAAGCTAGGGCATGTCTTTTGCTCTCGATAGCTTCTTCAACGCGGTTGAAGCTGACTGACTCGGCCCACTTGAGATGTGAGATGTCCGTGATTGAGCTGACGACCTGCTCGACGGAGCCGTCATCTCTGAGCTCGGGAAGCGCATTACAGAGCATCCAGGANNGCCTAGATAAAAGTTCTTCATTAGCATGTTGCTTGCAGTCGATAGCAGAAAACTGCCACCCCACAAAGTCGCTGGAGCCAACATGACTGCATGAACGTCTGCAGGAGCTCATCGCATCATGCGACTTTGTGTGGTGGCATGCCCCAAGATACTTACTGCCGCAATTTTCGCCTGCTGGATTTATCCAAGGTTTCTGCATTCTGAACTGGAATTCCAGTGGTTGTGAGCCGCACGAAAGCTCGTAAAATTTACTCTCGAGGAGCTTTAGGTCTTCTTGGTGGACGACATCTTGCCACCTGATTTGGCTGAACTCACAGTGCGGGTGTCCGCTCATTTCATACCATGCCTCCGTAGCATATGTGATCTGTCCAGCGTGGTTTGCCACGGCGATACCGCTTGGGATGATTTCCATAAACCGGAAGTATCGACGCTCAGCTATTCGTGCCTTCTCCAAGGCCTCTAGCTTCGCGAAGGCTTCCCGTTCAGCCCGCTTCTGTGATTCGATGTCGGTGACCACTCCAATCACAGCGTCAATTTTACCGTTCTTGTCTCTTGTCGGTAATGCGCTGCAAAGACCCCAACCATCTCGACACCTTGTTTCAAATGTTCGTGACTCTCCTTGAAGCAGGGCATTCCAATGCTCACATGGAAGGAACGATGTCCCAGCATCCGCGTTTTCATCAAAGTCCACGAGTTTGTAGAAGGCATCNNCTGCACGTGTCAGTCTCCATGTGTTTATGATAGCAAGCGAACATACATTGGCGAATACAAGCCGGCCACTCAAGTCGCGCTCGAAGATCGCTACATTTGCCAAACCAACGATCTTGGTGATCCTTTCGACTCGAAGTGCTGCAAGTTCTGCTTCTTTTCTTTGGAGTGCAAGCTCTTTGTTCACCAGTTCCGACTCAAGACGCAGTCTCCTTGCCGTCTCTCTCTTCTTCCTGGCTGCTTCTTGCGTTGAAAGTATCGATGCCACAACATCGGCAAACTCTCGCTGTAGTCGAGATACCCATTCCTGATATAACTCGTTGTAAGCATCGCGAGTCGACAGGCCGAAGACCAAAANAGCTTGTACTCGGCTTAGCTGGTTAGAGCTACTGGGACAGACTACAGCTCCTCGACAAGCTTCGCCAACACCCCGAGTCTGTGCAATACTTTGCCATCCTGACGGTATGTCGGTTTCATTGATAAATGCAGGAGCTCTCGTCGTTTGAGCTTGGCGAAAATATGAAATGAAAGGATCTGATGACACTCCACCCTCCTCCGTCCCAAGATCAAGATTTTGCGGTAACCTTGAAGACTTCAAGTCTACACCTCCAACGTTGCCTTCGAGCGTGTAGGTAGGATTGTCAGATTCGTTGCCACTTGAATCCGACAATGAAGGATCGTTGTGTATAGCTAGCGTGGTGGTATACAACGAGCAGAATGGGAACAACTCCGGGTATGGAGAAACACTCTTGAGCACGTTTGACCAAAGTGCTTTCAAAGAAGAGGACGTCTTCCATGACGATACCAAGTCTTGTAAGATTGACACCCTTCTATCAGCTGCAACAGTCGCCGTAGTTTCTTTGAAAGACCCGAGAAATCCTTTCAGAGGTGGAGGCAGACAGATGACGGCACAGCTGAAGTCGATGTTCTCTTTAAAACCACCACTGTCCACGACCATGGGAAATGTGTTACGGATGTAGGCTCTTCCAGATTGTTCAGCCTGTAGATAGATTGCTCCCATCGTTTCGANATATGGCATCCACTCCGTCCACTGCACTACTGGTCGTCCAAAGTAGCCGGGGTGGTGGTCTCGAATGAGGCGTCCGTAAGCTTGATTATATATTACCACTTTATCGGGCCCTAAAACCAGAGACTGAGGGTCTGGTACGAGCATAGTCAAGAAAACCTGAGTTGCCAATTCTTGCGACCAGCTATCGAGTGCTCCCAGACTTGTGGCTGACCAGTCAATCGCTTCAAACAGCCGCAAGTGGTCGTCCATATCAGGGCCACGCAGCCTAGTCAGAACGGCATGCATTGGCGATGAGTTTGCATAGAACCCGTCCATTGTAGGTTTTGCGGCCATATCTTTAGGCAGATACCTAAACGTGGAATCTCCAGACAAGTTGGTGTATGCTGATGATGATTTAGACTCGGTGATGATGGTCGCAAGCCTCTATACTCCCAGAGAGACTTAACATCGGATTTAGCACAAGGTTGATTGGGTTTTCAATGGCCTTAGCAGCGTGCAATGTTCAAATCCGATGCTAAACAGACGTTAATGGCGTGAAGGAAGAACGAAGGAAGGAAGTCCTGAGTCTCGACCGTTCCTGGAGTAAACATATTCTCGGTTTCAAAATTCATTAAAATTTGCCACCCGAAGCTTCGAATCGATTGAAAGTCGCAAAACTTCGTGGAATTCGACGTTCTTTATGGTTTTGCGCAACGACTGACGGTTCATATGACTATATAAGAGATAGGCGTATAGCTATCAATATAATCTATAGACCTATATAGATATAATTAGTTATAAATCTAGATATGCTGCGCAACTATAGCATAGAGAAATTGGAAATAAAATGCGTTTTGTCAAAAGATTTGCTATTTATGTATCTTGTAAAAAAAGATTAAATTCAAGGCTAAAGCTTAAATCTTACAAAGTACAAAACAGCTAATAACTTCTACTATAACTATCTATATAATATGCTACTCATATAGAACAATAGAAATAGCTACCTGTTATTAGTATCTAAAGTTTTAAGCTTATATCATAAGTGGTTATCAAATAATAGCTAGTATAATATGTAAATTTTTAGTATTGAAATTTTAGCTATCAAACCTACGATTATAACCTATACATTATGTTTACACTATATATAATTATATAGGCCAATAAATATAGATGGCTTATATCTATGCGCAAAGTTATAGCAAAGTATAATAGACAGTCGTTGTGTTATTCGTACAAATCTTTTAAACCGCAATGAAATTCGCGTTCATCGACTTCGAAGACACGGCCGCAAATTTTAATGAATTTTGAAACCGAGAATATTGCGCTGGGGCGATCTGACCGCGCCGGACCCGCCGAGTCCTTGGCAACGAGTCGTGGCAGCGTTTGTACTCTGTCTCATACGAGTAGAATTGTGACCAGTCTTTAGCCATGAGCCAGTGTTTTATACAGGACATATGTATGACAGAAAACAGGGACTGATGGAGTCGCTTGCGATTTCAGATCTTTTGTAGATGAAATTGAGGCCCATCAAAGATCCCGCAGAGCCTCATTCGTTATACGGCTTTAGCAACATAATTTTGTGGCATATTTATTCCCGTCTATAGCAGCAAATGTCCTTATTGCTTTCCGAACTTCTGAGAGAAGAGAATCATACCACCAGCAATATCGTGGATCGGATTCTCCTTGCCACCTTCACTGGCCCACCCTGCTTCTTGATTGATGTTATAGCGCTTGTAGAAGCCATCCTTGCCGTTCGCGCTCACCAAACTAACACAAATGCCTTCTTCAGTCGCGCGCTCGATACCCCATTTGAGCAATTCCTTGCCATAGCCATGGCCTTGATATTCGGGACCAGTGCCCAGAAGAGCCAGGTACCAGTTTTCTAGACGCTCGGGAGTTTTCCAGTAGTGTGCAGTGAATGGCATTGCGCGATCCAGGACATCAGCCATAGCGGGATCGAGGGCGCGATTGGGCCAGACAAGAGATCCGAGATGGTTGTATACTGGGATGATGACGCGTCCGGTGAACCATGCGGACCAGGATTGGGAAGCAGCCATGCGATCTCCACCAGGACCTTTGCGCGTCCAAACTGCAACGCCAGTTATGCTGGTCAACTCGCCCTTAGGATGCGACACCATGACTGTTGTGCGACCATCGAAAANATCACTTCGAAGTTGTCGCAAAAAGAAGAGATACACGTCGCCGGGAAATTTTGATCGGTTTGGGTGGATTCGTACACCAAACAGGTCCTCGTCAAAGAAAGCTCTAGCGCAGACATGTGCTGCTGGTAGCAAATCTGCGAAATTCGCTGCTCGGACAGGCATTCTTGAGGTGTTGTGTGCTGGGAAGAAGAAACGCGGAAACGTGAGATGGCCAAGGAAATCTTAGAAAGTGACTCAAGGTCTGCCTAGGCACAGAACGGTACAGACAGAAGATGCAGTTAAGTATAGGTATATAGATAAAATGCCACCGCTGCGTCGCAAGTGCACCAAGTTTTTGACAAACAGTCATGGAAACATAGAGCTCATATCTGTCGGGCCTTCTTGCATGGTCGCATAGACCTACCATTCTGGAACCGAGGATCAGGGTTGTCCTCTCAACCATAAAATAAAGCGCTACAAAGATGGCATACCACGACTCGTGTTGTGTTTGTGGCGACAGAGGTAATGAGGAATAGCTTGTTTACTCAAGCTCCTTCATGCTACAAGCGACCAAGACTGAGCATTGTTGTGAACACGAATTCAGACGACAAGACAGTTGGCCTGTAGCCTGAAGGCTACCTCGAGCCAGACCAAACCGCAGGCAAGATCGAAAGCAGACACGGCATAATTCAAGCAAGGGACAAACAAGACCAATGTAAATGAATCATAAAACGTAAATATCATTGAGTGGGGAGTCTGGAAACCATGTTCTACAGACAGCGAGTCCAAACGGACCACCGAG
Organism: Aureobasidium vineae; assembly: GCA_903819635.1. NCBI lineage: Eukaryota > Fungi > Ascomycota > Dothideomycetes > Dothideales > Saccotheciaceae > Aureobasidium > Aureobasidium vineae. Next base: position 1,560,063 of record CAIJEN010000014.1, read on the forward strand.
AAGCGCTCGCCCTCGTTTTGTTTTGCACATCATCAGTCGTTCTCGAAGAATTCCCTCAGAAAACCTTTATCCTTGACCCAACTTTTCGTCTGCCTTTTTTTACTCTACTGCAGCCCGCAGTGATATGATGAAGTGGTGATGGAAAAAAATGTAACAGAAAAACGCCCTAAACCGGCCAAACCCGGGCCAAACCCATGTTGTCGCTCAATGTAGTTGTTGAAAAAGGAACAGAAGAAGAGATACAGAAAGAGATGATCAATCGACCGCCCAGCGGTGGCGGCTGATATGGTGTGCGCCAGGAAAGTTGCTTCTTTTCATCCGCTTGAGTAGAGTTGTTGAACAAAGGAGATTATGAAACTGGGGCTGCAAGAAGAAAACCGAAACCGGAAAATATACAGTGGGAAGAATCGAGAGATACGAGAGATGCACAAGGGCGGGCGTGGTGGTAGCGTTAAAACTACAAGTGGAGGTCGTGCCAACCTCCAACCCATTCAAGATCGCCAATGTCGTCGTCATCCAGAGAATCAACGTATGGCTTGTTTGACTTCAACAGCTGCTGTCCGCAGGTAGCGGGCTGAGTACGGGGCTTGCTAATAGGCGAATTGAAGAAATGTTGAGGCTCCGGGTGCTGACGCCAGTCGCGGTTGCTTTGCCATAAATCAAGAGGAGGTGAAACATGCGAGTTGCTCTGTTTGCGCTCCCAAGCGGCGGTGTTGGCAGTGTAGGAGGTTGGGTTTACGGCCATTGGACTGTCCTTACGCCAGCTGGTAGCACGTCCACGAGACTTGGGCTTCTTGGCACTTGAGCCAAAAGGAGTGAAGCTGTACTTCTCAGTCTTTTCGAGCTTCTCGATCTTTTGTGGCGTGACAGGAGCAGGCTTGTTTGCAGAAGAAACTACCTCAGTCTTGTTTCCACGTCTGAGGTTGCCCAAAGCCGACCACTTGTCAATGATAGATCGCTTGGAAGGCGGCGAGTACTTCTGGAGAGGAGGTGCAGACGAAGCAACACCAGCAACTGGCTTAGGAACAGAAGCACCAAGTATGTCGCGACCTTCGTCGGTGATCTTGAGCTCACTCAGACCACGAGGGGTTGAAGAACGACCGGAAGCATTCTTGATGTCCATGGCAGCCGTGACAGCTGCCAAAGGACTAGGCTCAAGATGCTTGATAGTGGTACAGCGTTCCAAGCTTGCAGTTGACCTGAAAGCAGGGTGCTGCAACTCTTCTTCCTCATCTTCCTCCCAAAGATCGCTCCAACTCTTCGAGAAGTTCTCATCCATGTTTCCGTAGACCGAAGCCAAAGCTCTAGAGCTCTTGATGGGGACGGATGCAGAGATGGGGACTGGTCTGGAAGAAGCGTAACCAATGAGCTCGGCAGAGTTGTTGGCGGACTTGTACGATATGCCCAGGGAAGACTCGATGGTCGAGTTTAAGGAAGTCGAATCAGGATCCGTAGAAGTGAACCAGCTCTTACCAGTAGTTTCCTGCTCTTCGGGGAAGAGGTCCTCAGTATAGCTTTCGTTGTCAAGGATGACCGAAAGTTGACGACCATGCTTCTGCGAAGTCTCGCGCAGAGCCTTTGCCCAAGGGAAGCAACCGCCATTATCGATGGTAGGGCTTGTGATGGAGGGAGTGCGCAAAGGCTCACGGTTGAGGGTGGCACGGATAGGATCACGATCCTCGATGCAGAAGTCGTCCATGGCGTCGTCGTCGGTGGTGAAGCTAACAACCGATTTGAGGGCGTTGCGAACAGCAGCCAGAGAGCGCTTGGCAGGGTCGAGAGCAAGACAATGCATCAAGACGTTGAAAGTGTCTTGAGACATGGTTGGGAAGACGTCAAAGAGAGACTGGCGATCCATGACAAAGTCATCGAAGATAGGGTCTGACTGGGTAGGAGTAGCAAATGGGTTGCGGGAGAACAAGACGTTCAACAAGCAGATACCAATAGCCCAGACATCAGCAGCAGCTGGAGAGTAGCCCTGAGAGTAGCTTGTCTCTTGGAATTGCTCAGGAGCCATGTAACGATCGCTGCCAACGGCGTATTCTGTAGACCACTCGTCTCTGGTGGCGAGGCCAAAGTCACCAAGCTTCATCGAGCCCGATTGAGTCAAGAAGATGTTCTCGGGCTTGATGTCACGGTGGTAGACTCCCTTAGCGTGCATGAACTCCACAGCAGAGATCAACTGCATCATGAAATCACGCACGTGCTCGGTTTCCAGAGGGCCTCTGTTGAGACGAATTGCCTCATAGAGATCTCCGTTGGGGCAGAACTCGATAACCAAATACGTGTGGTGCTCGGTCTCAAAAGTGTCAAGAAGACTGACAATGTTGGGGTGCGAGCCAAGGTGGGAATGGATCTCCAGCTCCTCGGAGCGGTCATCAACAGTGATGGCGGTAGGACAAGTGTCAGATCCCGATGCCTTGGTGATGCACTTGATGGCAACCGTAGCATCAGTCTTGACGTTCTTGGCCATGAAGACCATTCCAAAGGAACCATGGTTGAGGGGAGACAAGGTTTGGTAGCGACCATTCAGGTGCAGGTCCTGATCAAATTGTTTCCGCATGCTGTCCATTTGAGCGATGATGTGCTGAGAGGATTAGAGATGAGACGTAAAAAGGTTTGAGACTCCGAAAACCAGCTTGGAGACGACAGGTGACACCGAAAAGCTGTACAAGCCAATCGGAAGAGATGGCCTTGGTGTCGACCGAGGAAAATGAACTGAGCAACAGTGCTAACCACGGATGGCGTGACAGAGACAGCAACAAACAAGTCCGCCAGAGATGAGGATGGGTAAATGATGTGGGGATCGACAGTATAGACGCAACGAGCCAGAGAAAAAAGGATCAAAGCCCCAAACGCACTATGAATAAGAAATAGTAGAGGTCGTTAATGTGAGCATCGAATAAATGGTGTACTGAAAGGGAGTCCGGCAGCAAGGTGGGCAAGCTGGGAGATTGGTGGGCGGACCCGGAGATGGAAGTGAGGTGCGTTTGGTGCGTCAAGCGTTGGAGCTCTGTCGGAGGTGGCTGTTGACTTCTTTGTTGTCGATGTAGGTGGGGAAGGAGCTGTACAGGATTGAGGGGCTTGTTGTTGGCTGGTGACCAGACGACGGGTCGACAAAGGGATCAATGCAGCTGGTGGTAGTCCTTGAGGCCAATTGACGAAAACCCTGTCGAAATGTTGTGAACCTGGTGGCTTTGGGCTTTAGAGAGGTGTTGACAGGCAGGAAGCCGAGGGAAGCCGTTGAGAGGGACGAGCTGATAAGACGGGGTCGGCGGAAGCTGGAGGACTTGACGGTCGCTGGACTTGAAGCTCGCTGAAAGGAACAGGCAGCACGCAGGCAGGTGGATGTCCGAAGCTCTCGATCAAACAATGAAACAGAAGGAGGGAGTCGTAGGGTCCGAGGAGAGAGGGAGAGCTGAGGTGTGTCGGTGTAATCGGCTATCGGCGCTTGCTCTCGACTACCGCTTTCGTCGGGGTAACGCGAGGAATGCAACGGCGACTAGATTGGCAGGAACGATGCGAAACACTCGAGCTGAGGCAGTAGGTTGCGAGTGAGGACGAGTTGGCTTAGGGACGGCGGATTGAATGAGGTTAAAGGGAAACAAGACAGGTGCTTAGCGGTGTGAGTCGAAAGATAGAGAGGGCAGGACGACAGCAGAAGGAGGTGGAACCCCATCGGCGACAAGTCCCGACCAGTCACCACCCTAGTGCACAGATCCGCAAATGGCCCGACGCCGTTGTTAGTTACATCAATAATACCGCCACACCTCTTTGCGTGCTCCCGAGGCCCACCTGACGCCTTTGGCCTTGGCCAACTCTGTCTGCCAGGCACGTCTTTCTTCGTCATCCTTTGTCCTGCCAGGTTGACTGAGAATATTCGGGAATTGACCAGCGTCATTTCACCACGCTCTTGCGAAACACCTCCCTGCTGCAACGAATCCGTCTTCGCAATCTCTCGTTCACTGAAGCCTGAAACCGTCTCCCCCCTACGTAACGCCTTGTGCGTGCCTGTTCTGTCCGATTAGATTCGCATGCACCGCCTGTCAACAAACATTGTTCGGCCGCCGGGCCAGCTGTTTTAATGCCGTATCAGCCCAGCATTCTTTCTTTCAATCGCTTAGAACTCCTCCGCGTCGTCCTCTAGGCACATGCCTATCCTTATCACCTGTTAGATCGTCCGAATCAGAGTCCCGCGGCGCTTTGTTCAGGGACGTGGTGGCTTGACACGGCGACAGACATCTCTCCACCCCTGCCTCCCCCGGCTTCGGGGCCAATCAATCTTCCCATGGGGTTGCTGCGGAAAGTGCTGCCGATGTCTTGTATATTATGAAATTTTTTATACCATTTGCGCAGCATTCGTGTTACCAACTCTCATTCTTGCACACCTCAGAAACTAGTGCTTCCTTCGCTCAGCAGCCTGTCTCGAAGTCACGTTTGCGAGACCGGCCCAGCCAAGGGCGGTTGATGAGTCACGTTGTGATTGGGATCGTAGACCGCAAAAGAGCATGTGATGTCCTCATGAAATAGCGCAGCAGATTGATGAAGAGCATTCGCAATGCGATGCACAAACAGTTGTGCTGAATCCACCAACAAGCCGAAGATCCTCAGGTACCAACGTATCGAGCTCGAGCGTCAACGATGCTGCATGCTCTGGCAAGCGGATGTGGAGAGAGGAGTGCCTGCATCAAAACAGTGTCGGTGTGCTTTACCAGAAAGATAAATGCATTCTTTGGCGGTTGGGTGTGCTTCTCAACCAATTCTCTATGGAGCAAGCAGAGATTTTTTATCTGTTGCGAACTTGCTTGACCAGCTGTAGATGGCTTGCATCGAGGATGTTCCGGCACGCAGGTCACACGCAGGTCAAGTATGCGAACCAAAACGGCATAGCCACGCCCTTTGTCCTTTCCCCAAGCGTCACGCTTGCCACCATGTTTGGCTTTCGAGATCTCCACGTGTCTGAGAAGAATAGCAACAGGTTTCTCCCCTACATTTGTGCATACTTTATGCGATCTCTGGCGGCTGTAGAGCCCAGCCTTCTCGCAACAGTACATACTACTTGGCCCCATGGCAGACATGCTCTTAAGGCACCGCGCCAACTGGCATTGGCATTAGCAATACCATTATAAGCTCGCTCTAGCGGGCGTCTATTGGAAAGAATGTCTTGCGGTGTGCGTCTAGCCATCCAATGGGCGATGAAACAGTATCTTTGTATAACGGGTGCAGCTACCTCGAACATCGAAGCTACTCATATTGCCCCGCATGATGTACGGTGTACCTCGATTCCCAAGGTACCTTGGACAAGACTGGCCGCCAGCAGACGCCAGTAATGCAGTGAAGCGATAGCTTATGTATTGTGTACACCGCTCATCGAGCTCGAATAAATCTGCCGTCCACTCAAGAGGGCCTTTGGACCTGAGGTGATGTTGGCAGCAGAACCGCCATGTTCAAGTGGTCGTCAGACCAGATCTTCTGTCAACCACGAAGAACGAAAGTATGGCTCTGGAGAACTAATTGACGCCTGCAGCAAGCAGGCGCGATATCGTGCAGTTTATCGAGATTTTGTAAGACAGGAACGGTGGATAGTTGGTCGACATCAAGGTGCGGATGCCCCGAAGTGCAGCTTTGGTCCCGACGAAGCCTTCCGAAGCTTCCAAAGTGCAGCGTCTAGACTTTACACCGCACATTTGTGCAACACCACGTTTGGAGAAAATACTCGGCTCTCAGCCCAGCAAAAAGAATGCTTCCAGAGCACGAGAATGTGGGCACCGTGCTGCTCGATATTGGTATGTGACTGGTTACGTTGCATGTCCTTGGGCAGCGGAAATGCGTTGAGGGAAGCACTTCACTTCACTCACCGCACTATCAATGTGCTCGAGTTACAAGCAGAATCTTTTGGACGCGATAACGATGGCTGATTGCTTCTGTCGTTAGAGGGAACTGTTTGCCCTATCTCCTTCGTCAAGGACACTCTGGTAGGTCGAAAGATTTTTCTTTTCTTTTGGACTCGTCACAGCGACCACCTGATCACATCACGTTGAAGAGCATCGTACTGATGCCAGAAACATACGCCATATCCGATCTGCACTCATTCTTCGCTCTTTTGTCCTTATCATCACATCATTCGATCTATGGAACCTTGTTGCCTTTCGCATGCCAGTCGTGCTATCTCGACATTGTCACGCTGAGACTGACGTTGTGTCAAGTTCCCCTACGCCTTGAAAGCTCTCTCAAGCGTCATCCACGAACGATGGGACTCTGCCGACTTCAAACCCTACCGTGATGCTTTCCCTGCCGAGGCACAAGCATCTCCCGAAGCCTTTGAGGCTCACGTCAAGGACTTGACAGCACGCGACGTCAAGATCGCCTATCTCAAGAACCTGCAGGGTGAGTCATACACCAATCCTCGGCCATTATTATCTCAGGCCCACACGGGTAAAAAATGTCTGACTCGGTGTTTTGTTTTGTAAGGCTATCTATGGCAGGCCGGTTACGAGAACGGCGCCTACTCCACTCCTTTGTTCGACGATGTCGCTCCTCAGCTCAAGCACTGGCGTGACTCATCGAAGCAGCTAGTCATCTACTCCTCAGGCAGCATCTTTGCGCAAAAGCTCCTCTTCGGACATGTCCAAGACCCGCTCGGCGGAGCGGATGAGAAACGCACGCAAAACTTCCAGGGGTTGATCGACGGTTGGTTTGACACGACCAATGCCGGCCTGAAGCATGATGCTAGCAGCTACACCAAGATCGCCGAGGAGTTGGGCAAATCTGCCGACAGCATCCTCTTCCTGAGCGATAATGTCAAGGAGGTTCAAGCTGCCATTGAGGCTGGCATGCAGTCTGTGGTCGTCGACAGACCTGGTAATGCCCCTCTGAGTGAAGAAGACAAGGCCAAGTACCAGGTCGTCGAGACACTGAATGAGATCAGTCTCTCACCCGCACAGATTGACTACAGATTCTTCAAGCGATAGAAGTTCTTATCAAGTCTGTTTCCTCTGGCAAATAGCCCACCAATTGTCCCTGTCATAGCCAGCCTCTACAATTGTGCCACCGGCCAGCTCGATGTTTTCCTCTAGCTCTCCCTTGCGATAGAGATGATAGTAGCGGTAGAAGGTCTTGTCACCGGCAGGCTCGAGACTCGTACCAGTTGTCTGTGTCTGTTCGGCTGTGACTTCTTGTTGAGCAGCATCTCCTTTGTTCTGTTGCTTGCGGTCCTTCTTTTGCTTCTCTTTCTTCTCACGCATGACCCAGGGCACCATAGTATCCTGCTGGTTGCCCTCGTCCCAACCTCTTCTGCTATCTTTCTGCTCCAGAGCCCATACATACAACAATGCTTTGCCGTCTGCGTTGAGCGTGTCTAGGATGGTTTGAACGGCTTTCACACGGCGTTCTGGTGTTGACAGGTGGTGAAGCACAGCAATGCTGATTGCGAAATCGAAGTTATGATTCTGGTGAGGCAGAGCAAGGATATCCGAGACGACAGCAGCGTGCGGTTGGTGCGACGAGGCGAACTTGATGAGCGAGGGCGAGCGGTCACTGCCAACAATGAAGACATCAGGATTGACGGTCAAATATTTGCCGTTTCCACATCCAACGTCCAGTCCTACAGAGCCAGGAGTCAACTCCTTGAGGAACTTCTCAATGACAGGCCATGNGCTAAGAGAGAAAGCGGTCAGAAGAGCGACGAGGTACCACGAACGGTCGAGTCACACCTTGTAGCGAGTGGCCGAGAAGTGGGATGCAATCTGCTCGTATACATCATGTACATGCTGAGCCTCATACTCTGCGCCATCTTGTTCTGCTACCATAGCTTCGACTGGCGAGCAACAAGGTCAAGATTGGAGATCGGAGCTGTTGCTGCTGCTCTATTTCTTTGTACGCTGTGACGACGCCAAGTCTGTCGAGGGACGCGATGAACCTTTCCCCATTCGGACGTGCCTCGACATTTTTTGTTTCAAGTCGCAAACTTTTGTCCATCACATCTTCCTCGACTGGACTTGAGAGTCTGAAGGAATCACGGCACTGATCTATTGACCTGGACCCCTGGACACCTCGCATTTTGGTTACCTGCCGGTTGTATCGAGGCTTTGGAAACGAGTCTGGCAACCGCGTGCATGAACAGTAGTCTCTCGTGATTTGCTGTTAGTCACTTTCGTTCACTCTCTCCAATATTTAATGTGAAGAGAGCGCTGGAGTAACAGGGCCTCGGTGGTATTCTTCTTTCCTATTCTTGTTGCGCACTCCGATTGTTCGGACCGCAATAGCACTTACCTCACATTGTCATTGCCTATTCAGGTATTCATCATGCAAAAGACAATAAGAAGGCGCAACAATAATGTTGCTGCCACTTATGTCGAACATGCTCTCAAGCGCAGAACTATACAGGCATTCCGTGATCTAAGCTCTTCTCCTTGCTCGCATTGTCGGAAAGACGCGCTTCGAAAATTCTTGGATCTCAAACGACGCTTACAAAAAATGGATACCATCTCTACTCGGCCACGCGCGAGGAGCCTTCCACCATCGCTACCCGCTGCTCGCGAAGTCAAAGCCGCACCAGTCATCCAGCAAACTGTCTCGCGACTGTCATCTCAGCCTCCTACTCAGCCTGTCCAGGAATCCTCAAAACCCAGCAANAAGAGGAGAATCTCCGAGTCAGAGCCTCCGGACGCGAAACCTCGACAGCAATCCAAGAAGGCCCGCAAGCAGGAATCAGAAGAGCTGTCATCGAAGAAATCCGACTCTCAGTCTCAAAAGCAAGACAGCCGCCAACAACCCGTCAATGGAACATCTAAGCCTAGCACTGCTCAGACCAAGGCCTCGAAGCAGGAGTCAATCTCGATCAAACCCTTGAAAGGAGAGCAGTCACCGAAGGCTGGCAAGGCATCGAAATCTCCTATCGCATCCGCTTTCAAGACGTCAAATTCCTGGCCAGCGAGCGTGGGCAAGCCAAAGATCAAGGGCTTGAGCAACCCAATGAACTGGTGCTATCGTCGCAGCGTGCTGCAGAGTCTCATCGCAGTGCCCCAACTCTTCAACCTTCTGGACGATTCTCACAAATCATGTCCAAAGCAGGGCAGATGCGTGACCTGCGCAATGCGACAACTGCTCCTGAGCTACCACACCTCTCCCGGCGGTGTGGGCAGCCAACTGTCCGCTCTGGACGGCGCCATCAGAGCAACCGGCAGATCGAGCGATCCTCGCTGGAGCGCCACAAGCCAGACACAAGAAGACAGCCACGATTTTCTTCAATACCTGCTTGGTACTTTCGAAAAGGCCAAAGGAATTGACAAAGATCAATTTACTTCCCTTTTTCGAATCAAGCACAAGATCTCCTGGGTCTGCGACGGCTGCAAGAAAGTGCACACTCACAGCGATCCACCCGGCTTCAGTCTCACTCTGCCTATCCCGAACCGATCGAATGTCAATCTCACGGATTGTCTGAACACATACCACCGCGAGCCCAACGTCACTATCCGCTGCGACCAATGCAAGAAGAATGTTAAGCGCACTCGCATCTTCCAACTCGACAACGCGCCTGACGTCTTGCCCATCCAGCTCGCGCGTTTCGGTTACGGTGCTCGTGGACCCACGAAGAACAAACAGCACGTCGATTTCCCCGAGGAGTTTGACCTTTCGCCCTGGTCGCTAGACAGATCGAAGCCATCGAAGTATCGTCTTCAGGCCATTGTCGCACACTCAGGCTCGCTCAAGTTCGGTCATTACATTGCTTACATTCGCGGTGCCGATGGAATCAAAGAGATCAGCGATTCCTCTGTCAACAACAGCAATGCCAGAGAGTGGAGGAAGCCAACTTCTGGTTTCAACCCATACATTCTGGTGTACATCAAGCAATGAGTCAGTTGTGGTTGGTAGTATGGGGTTCTAAAGCGTGGTGTTGCATTGCTTTGCATTTCCGGTTCATTTCTTTTGTCATCAATGTCATTGTATCTTGAGCATAGCACTGGCTGGAGTTGCATTAGAAAAGGGTTGGGTCCTGAGGCACATCGTCTGTACATAATCATCACATCGTATCTGCATTCCTTCTTTAAATCTAATCTGTATGCTCAAGATTCTGTCTCATGTTCTGTTTCTGGGCTCCCTTCTCCTCGTATCGATGTCAGAGCATCACGGTGAAGCTACAGAACCCCGTAAGGGCCTTGAAATCAGAGACGAGCCCAGAGAGTGGGCTTCCCAAGGGGACTTCTCAGTGGACATTGCTTGTCTGTAGAGAAGCCTCTCTTGGACCATGATACTGTGATTGCTTCTTAGTCCTCGAATGTTTGAACATTGTGAGCAAACAAATGGCAGACTACAATTTCTTTGCTTCTAGATCAGAGATATGTTTAAGGATGACTGATAGACACTCAATGGATTTCCACTTCTCCCCTCTGGCGGTACTGGCTACATGCACAAGTAACAAGTTTCAGGAAGCCTGATCCGCACGCATATATCTAAACAAGAAGCTTCGTGAAGTTCTGGATGTGACGGCGACGTCCAGGATTGGACATGAGAGCTATGAATAGCTGTCATCCTTCCCAAATCCAGATCTTGAGAGTCATGAAAAGCTGATACATGAGTTTCAAAGTGTCGATCGTATGAAACGTAGACTTTCTGTACATTCCTTGTCATGTTTGTCTGGGAAGAGGCTAATGATAGTCATGAGCCATAGGTCTGCTCGTTGCAAGCAATTCAACTCGTGCGACTGTTTGATGATACTCGAATTTGCCATCTGATACAGCATCGCTATATGTGTTGTGAATCTCGCACACATCGGCAGCTACGATCACGGCCAGTGAACTCAGACTCAGTTTTCAGCAGAAGATAGCAACCAAACAGCGATCCACGAACGCAAGAACACTGTATGGAAGACAAGATGAAGCGAAAGCGGGTGCAAGCCAGTCTGTATCGGAAGTGGCATACTAGCAATTAGCAAACGAGGCGAACTCGTATACACTAAAGACGGAAATGGTAAGGTATCAGAAGTACTAGAATATGTCGACTACTCGTGTAACTGAAAGAAGAAAAACTTTTGGGGTCAACAGAGGACACCTTGACGACAAGGGCCACTGTTTCCCGGGTTTGCTAATGAACGGAGTAGTGATAGTCGTAGACGAGAATCATTCGGTGGTCGTTGTCATACACAGTGTACTTCCATTACGCTCATTGCAAGATACAGTGGTGCTTGCTCTTGATACCCTTCTTGCCCTTGGTCTTCTCGTTGATCTGCAAGTGATGGGAGACGTAATCCGGGCTTCTGACTTCTCCAGGCGCCTCCCCTCGCGNTGGCGAGCAGTATGCGATGATGTTGATGATACTGATGTCGTCACGTTTCAGAAACACCCAAAGAGCATCATCCTTTGCCTCGATCGCCTGAACCCGACCAAACACACCTCCTTCTTGAGCAGTGTGTTGCATGGAGGCGCCAATACAGTAATCTTCAATCTCGGCAGTACCCATGTAAGCAGGATATACTTTCTGGTACAGACGCCAGATCTCTTCACGGATTTTGAGCCAGGTGTCGTTGTCCGAGACGGTGATGGCGACGTCCGTGTCTTCGATCGTACCAGAACATGCCTTACGGCCGCTGGGGAGAAGGATGCTCTTCTTGCACCTTTCAAGGGTGAGATGGTAAGCAGTTGATGTGTCAGGGTTCTCGCACACAATAATTGGCTTTTCGGACACAGCAGTGGTCCCATTGTAGCTCGGTGGTGGATCGGTTGACGACATGCTGTTGGACTCCTGGTTGGATGAAGCGATGGCAGCAGCTAGAAGGAGAGAAAGGAGCGTACGGGGAAAAACAAGAAGAGAAAGAAGATGAGGAAACACATCAGTCCTGGTGAGTTCTCAAGTATGGAACGACATCAAATCGAGCGGGGTCAGTCGCGTGGTATTTTGAGCAAACTCGCGCAGTCGAGTGTTGATCTTTGGCTTGGGGTGGGTCGTGAGAGCTCTTGCACACCATCCTCATCGTTTCCAACTTGCTTGCTTGAAGCTTGTGATGTCAAGATGTACAGAGCATGCAACACCTGGTACCATACGAGAGGCTCTCCTGATGTTGGGGAAGTTGTGGATGGTCTATCGTGTTCGACCAAGTCCAACAGCATAGCATCTCTTTCCCTAGTTCGCACTTACCTCGCCCAATTCACTCCTTCCCTTCTCAAAACGACGATCAAGATTTCGCAAATTTTGAAGTAGCTGCGGACGTGACACTCTTGTGTTTTACCGCATGACTTCTACGGACGCAACATGAAAATCAGCCCAGGAATATACACACAAGAAGGGTTTGCTATAAGTGATCAACGACCCATCCGTTCGATACCAAGACAGGTCGTGCCTCACGACGACTATTGCATCGTGACTTCTCTTGGCAAGCGCGATTCGTTCTTCCAACGGCTATCCGACCGATAGCAACGACACGAAGCCAACGTCGTCCTGGACGGTTGTTGACAAGTCGACGGCTCCTCGCGGCTACACGCCGTGGGAACCGTTCGTTCACCGAAGAATCCACCGTCCTTGAGTCAGGTGCACATATACCACAGATTCATTCGTCATTTGCGACAAGAGAATCTAGAATTTTGCAGCCAATACTGGGCGTCAGAGATATACAGACGGCGGCTTGCAAGCCCTAAAGCTTTGACTCGAGATCTGATGCGAAGAGAGATTTGCGTCGATCCTTGATATTGCCCTGATATCGTGGACGGCCTTGGACTGTGATGAAGGAGAACAGGTTCGAGATTCATGGAGTTCATTTCGCTTCCCCACAATTTTCTCCAAGGCACAAACAACCAAGGGAACCAACTCGCCTGTCATTCTCGCCATGAAACAAGTCCAATTTTATATTCTGAACCATGACCTCGCAGCAAGTTTCGCGGTCATAATATTTCTGTGACGGTTTCAAGGTCTTGAAACGAACATGCCTCACAGATCGTGACCGATGACCATCGAACATCGACGTATTGTCATAAGGCACAAGGAAAACAAACAGTGCTTGCTAAACAGAGACGACCTTAATATTTGCGATTGCTCGAGGCTGCATGAGATGTCACTCAAACGGCGGTGATAAAATCTTGCTGTGTACATCATCACTTAGCAAACGGACTCGAATCGGATGGGACACATTATCGTCAACATAAGCAGCCATCGATGCCCACAGATATCGCACATTGTCTATTACCAAGTGCGTATGGCCTTCTGAGAAGTAACCTGAGCTTACTACGGTTAGAAACGGCTTTCCAAACGATAAGGACTGTCAGGTTAGCGCTCTGGATCTGAGAATCATGCCCATGAAAGTTGTTCAAGTCTTCGAGCCACTATCATACTCGGACATACCGTAACCAATCTCTACTCATACGTGAACAAGAACGAATTGTGACTGAGCAGCCAGGTGTATGCCTATCTGTTGAGTACAGCAAGGTTCAGCTGAATATACTGCCAAGTTGTTGAGATGCAAGTCAAGATAGGTTCCGCGCACCAAGTGGGCGCTTCTTTCTGTAGGAATCCAACCATGGGTCGGCTTGACATGACTGTTCACATACCCACTGTTCATGCTTTGAGGTATTGCTTGTACCTGTCAGTGCACACAGGGATTTTTTCTTCCGGGTACGTACCTCGACACTAACCTCTGCCCTACGTGTGGATGTTGGGATATGCAGGAGACTGGAGCAATACTATTCGCAGTGGATGATAAACATCACAGCCGTGAGAAAACTCATGGCAATGTGACGGTTCTACTGCGTGCGATCACGCATGTGCTTGGTTGGATAGCTATGATAGACGCTTTGTGGAGCCAAGCCGAACGATGCTTCTCAGTAGTTTCAACGAAGCCATCCAGACTCGGTTGGATACATCGCAGTCTACTGTTGATCCGTAGTTGGGCATCACAGCAGCTCAGACCAGTCGCTTTTTCTGACGCGATAGTAGACAATTCCAGCGCCACATTGGACCAAAACTGGAGTTCAGAGAGAGTCCCATCCTGACGCATTGAACTGGCCGTGCCGTGTCTTCAAGTCAGCTCTTACAACGGCATCTAGGCACGCAGAAGTCCGAGACAGGCACTTTGAAGTTTCAGGCGAATAGACAATAAGCATTATGGAGAAGAGCAGAGCCGCATCATAGGACACCTAAGCGTGCTGATCTTATGCTGTTTCTCGGTTTGGCTATAACGGAACGTTTCGTGATCGACTGGAGTGTTGTAAGAAGCACGCTGTGACACTTCGTCTTCACATGATGACGCATGTTGTTCCGAAGATGCTTGTCGCAAGCGACTACCTTGCTACCCTGGTGATAGGTACAGTTGTTCTGTTGAACGACTGACTTCAACGTCGCGGAGAGACGAGAAAGCCGGTTGTCGAGCCAGATGTTGAAACTCCGTTGCGGAACGTGAGCTGAAAAACGGTTACGAGAATCAACCACATTCCATGGCATTTCATGCACCGAGGTTGTACATGAGACAGCACGTCGTCCCGATCTGCGTTGATGAGCCTCGAGCAGCCTTCAATGATCAAAGATTGCCTAGGCCAGTAAGATCATGACTCGAGGGTGTCAAGAATCGAACAATGAAAGAAGTGGAAGGGTGTGTTAGTTGACCTAATCTGGAAATCAAGGGGTGTTCGGGAGGCCGTATGAGAGTGCTTGGCAGCTGCATGCACTGCGACAACAATGGTGTGGATTTGGTCTCGCTCGAGCTCTCAAGCTGGTTATGTTTTGATAGACGGAAGTCACAAATTTTCTGGTTGAGACTTTGAAGTGCGCTGAACGGCCCCTCCTTTTCCACGCTACTTTTACGTAGCAGCGAAACCTTGTTGGGTACCTAATCGCTGTACAGATCTCGCCGACGCTTAACCTTGTACCACGTCTTCTCCTGGCAGCAAAACGCTCAAGATTCAGGAGAGCGCTTGTTGCGACTATCTGGAAGCGGCGCAAAGGCACGTTCGCATGGTGGTATGGCACCCAAGGGCGAGGCGCTGTCATACGAGCGAGCGAAGAAGCATGTCTAACCTCGGAACTCCGAAAGCGAGAAGAGGCAGGGGCTTTTACCCCACAGTATAGAGATGTATGGCTAATGCAGGAACTTTTCTTGCGACAACGAGTGAAACTTGGTTGGTACCTTGATCTTCGTGCCGGGCCGCAGTTAAACCTGGGAGGGCTTGAGTGACGCGGCTTGAGCATAAGGCAATCACAACTTTCCAGTCCTTTGTTCCATGATTTACATTGCTGCGATTTCCAGTGATGAAGTGGTTGCGGAGGAGCTGGATGTTTGGAGAGTAGGTTCGGATACGGGTAACACATTCCACACCTGATGGACAAGCAAGGAGTGGCAGTTGAACCACATGTCAAGTCTAGCTCCTAAATTTTGTCTAGACTTGAAGAATGTCACAGTCCCCTGAGTCCCAGGCCAGCCAATTCTTCAACACTTGCTGCAGCCAACCTTATACAAAGGAGCCGTCCGCCCAGAGAGGCGTTTTAACGGTGCGCTCACGCAATCGACAGCAGCAGCCACCTGCATTTGCGGAGAGTGTTTCATCGAGGTCCACTCTCACGCACATCCCGGTCACAGGAATTGCGCCTATTAGTGCGGCCACTAGCGTTTTAGCCCCCATCAACACGCCCATTCAAAAGTCGACCATCACGCTGCCACATCGACTTCCTCTCTCGTTGTCCACCACCGCTTCTTTCTTGTCACTCGTTCACGCGCCTAAACGGTTGCATTTCACTCTTTTTCCCTCCCACCACACTGTCTGCAAGCCATTCCCTCTGCGAGGACTTTCACGTAAGTGCACATTTCCTTCGATTACCATCTATCACCCTGGCCGTTATATAAACATCACCGTTCGCCCTCGAAGATCGATAAGATCCAGCCCACATCCTGCACACACACTCGTTCCCTGGTGAGCACACCGTTACAGTCCTTCTCAGAGACAACGAACGGTATTATTGCGAGTCGAGCACTCTGGCCGTTCAACCTTCGTGCATCATCAATCCACCACTCTTTTGCCATCACCGCTCAATTATCGTCAATACATAAAAGCTGCCTGCCTCTGCCGTCTTCTGGAAAGACCAAAGCAGTAGCAGAAGAACGCAACAGCACAGTAGCAGTGGTCACTAACAATCTGGCACATCAGTCTTTCAAGTCTTCCACATTATCCGGATCTGGTATCCTTCGAAAACAACGACCCTCACAATCAACACCAATCAATAAAACTTAGAGAATCATCATGCGCGCTTCTACTCTCATCGCCGGAGCTGCCCTGGCTGCCAGTGCCTTCGCCAGCCCTATCCTCAAGCGCGATCTTGTGATCGACACTGTCTATGACACCGCCTACGAGACAGTCTACGTTACCGAGACCGACGACACTACTATCCCCGTCACTGTCGCTGCACCGGCCCCAACCTCGGACTCGGTTTCTGCTGAGCAGCCTGCCGTCACGACCGAGGCCGCCACGACTTCTCAGTACTATGGTCACCGTCACTCATGGTACCAGCCTGCTGCTCAGTCGTCGGCTGCCCCTGTTGTCACTGTAGTCACCACCGAGGCTCCCGCTGCCACCGTCGTCTCATCGGCTACCTCAGCTCCTGTCGCTGCCTCGTCATCCGCTGATCCCAAGGCCGCTATCCCTGCCCAAGGCTGGACCAGTGCCTGGACCAGCTCCTGGACCGTGACTCCTTCTGCCGAACCTACCACTGCTGTTGCTACTTCTTCTGCTGCTTCTGCAGCCACCACTGAGGTGAGCTTACTTGAATCGTTTCATCATCTTCTTTCTCGTGATTCTTTACACCCTCGTGTGAACTTCGAAAGCCTTATGGCCCAGATGTTCCACCCTTCCTCCTCCTCCCAAGTCAAGCGTGCCACTTCAACGATCAAGACAACCACGACGGTCAAGGCACCTACTTCAACGAAGAAGACTACTGTCACCTCGAAGAACGCAACTTCGACGAGCAAGAAGATTACTGTGAGCTCCAAGAAGGCAACTTCAACGAGCAAGAAGTCTTCCTCTTCTACGAAGAAGGTGTCGACGAGCCAGAAGGGAACTCCTATTTCGACGAAGAAGATTTCCACGACCTCCTTGAAAACCTCGAGCACCAAAAAGGTCTCTTCCCTCTCCCCTTCTACTGTTGAAAGAGTTGCTACTGTCCCTGTCTCGCGCAAAGCTTGCAAGCGCGAGTCATCTGTTGCATCCCCCTCCAGTTCCCTCAAGTCTTCATCGACTCTCATCAAGTCTACTCCCTCCTTCCTCTCTTCTCCCAAGCCCGCATCATCCATATCCAAATCTTCCTCCACATCAGTCAAAGTCACATCTACTTCATCTCGCCTTTCCTCTACCATTCTTCCTACTTCCAAGTCCACACTTTCCCAGTCCAAGAGTTCTTCCAAGTCGTCATCATCGTCTTTGAGAAAGTCTTCAACATCTACAACGATCAGCAGTGCTAAGACAACAAAACAGGCTAGCTCCACCGTTTCCGCTCCCTCTGGCAAGGCCACCACATACCAGCAGATCGTCATTGACCACCACAACGTTCACCGTGCCAACCACTCTGCTTCCAACCTCGTTTGGGACTCGCAGCTCGCCGCCACTGCCCAGCAGATCGCTGCCACTTGCGTCTACGCCCACAGCATGGATGTCAACGGCGGTGGCTATGGTCAGAACATCGCCGCTGGTGTCGAGGCTAACAACGTCTCCGCTGTCATCACTGAGCTCTTCTATAACGGCGAGGTTGGCTACTACAACAACCTCTACGGCCAGGCCAACCCCGACATGACCAACTTCGAGAAGTGGGGTCACTTCTCTCAGCTTGTCTGGAAGGGTACTACCAAGGTCGGCTGTGCCACTCAGTACTGCTCTGGCGGTCTTGCAAACGTTGGTCAATACGTCTCTCCCTACTTCACTGTCTGCAACTACGGTGCTCCTGGTAAGTCTTTCTTGTACATCTGTCTCATAACAATATACTAACCTTGGCCAAGGTAACTACGCTGGTGAATACGCCGACAACATTGGTGCTTCGCTCAACCAGCCCACCCAGGACTGGTCCTACAACCTGTAAAGAGTTGTCCAAGCGGCGCAGCTCTAAAAGTTGCCTGACGATTCTTGACGGCAAAAACTTCTCTTCTACAGTGCTGGACTCGCATGTTGTCTTGATGGCAGCGGAAGTCACATTTTTCTTCTCTTCTTTTCTTTTCTTTGTTGATGGCATGTGAGTTTGTGGGCAGTGGGACTGGAATTCATTCGCCCTCGAAAAAGACAGGGGACATCATACTGACACAGTCACGACCTCTTTCTTCCACTCGCCTTCAGTGTCAATATTTTCTCCATGGATGTGATGGATGGCTTGTGGTCACCTTTTTGTAGCTTTCGCTTCTTCGAAATGAAACTTGCCGATGAAACGAGCAATGACTTTACTTCTACCTTCCACCTTGAACTTGTACGTGACTGAATATTTTGCAAAGATTCTGATGTCTTCGCGTATGTTATCCGCACTGAGAGGCCAGCAAGTTGCCATGTCGGGCGTGTGTCTTGGTTGCACCTACCATCAGGCTTCAGGACATAGATTTTGTCTATTTTCTATGTCAAGGAAGGCGCATTTTGGATGCTTCGATGTGCCGATCAGCTGATCAACAAAGTACAAAACTCGGGCAGATCCGAGTACGGATCTTGGGAGTTCGTTGTCGATGCGGAGGATGTTGCAAGTGGACCCTCAATCACCATGACGCAAGCTAGAGGGAGCGTTGGAGGTGGAGTTGGCGGGGTGGGGTGCAAAGAGGTTCTTCGATTGAGATTACTTGTACCACGTAACAACGTGCAAGCACTAGACCAGTCCAGACAACGACAGCATCAGCAAGCGCATGCCATTGTTATCGCATCTCGGAGTATCCGCATCCTCGTCCGTCGCCTCCTCATCTCGTCTTCATCCCAAGACTCGCCTCTCGTTCATACGCGCCATGAGCACCGCATCGTCGAAAGGCGGCTTCGTGTCGCTCAGCAACCGCTGCAATGACAGCAAGTCGCCATATGTCCGATCGCACGCGAACAACCCTACAGCCTGGCAGCTCTGGAGCCCCGAGACGCTCGAGTTGTCCAAACGCACCAATCGCCTGCTCTTTGTGTCGATTGGCTACTCTGCCTGCCATTGGTGTCATGTCATGGCCCACGAGAGTTTCATGAACGACCGCATCGCTCAGCTGTTGAACGAACATTTCATCCCCGTCAAGATCGATCGCGAGGAACGCCCCGATGTCGACAAGGTCTACATGGACTTCCTGCAAGCCACGACTGGTGGCGGCGGCTGGCCACTCAATGTCTTTGTCACTCCGGATCTA
The DNA here is from genome assembly GCA_903819635.1 of Aureobasidium vineae. NCBI lineage: Eukaryota > Fungi > Ascomycota > Dothideomycetes > Dothideales > Saccotheciaceae > Aureobasidium > Aureobasidium vineae. The sequence continues at coordinate 1,579,375 of CAIJEN010000014.1, forward strand.
CAACCACTATTTGGCGGAACCTACTGGCCAGGCCCGAAGAGTGACCGCGCTCATCATGGCGGTGGCTTTGAAGCCATCCTGACAAAGGTCGCCAGCGCCTGGAAAGAGCAGGAATCCCGATGCAGAGAAAGCGCTTCAAACATCACCGACCAGCTTAGACAATTCGCACAAGAGGGTACCCTTTCTGGCAGGAGATCCGGCGAAGGCGCCGAGGAGAGCGACGATACCCTTGAGCTGGAGCTACTGGAAGAGGCTTACGACCATTACAACTCCAGATACGACGAGAAACATGGCGGATTCGGTGGTGCTCCCAAGTTCCCTACGCCTTCGCATCTCTCCTTNTTGTTGAGACTGGGCGAGTGGGATGGTATCGTCAAAGATGTCATAGGCGACGATGCTGTGCAGAATGCTCGAAAAATGGTTGCAACGACGTTGGAGAACATGGCCAAAGGTGGTATCAAGGATCAGGTTGGTCATGGCTTTGCCAGATACTCCGTCACTAAAGACTGGAGCCTGCCACATTTCGAGAAGATGTATGTTGTTCGGGCCCTCCTTTGGACTCCACTAACGTGTCTTCAGNNGCTTTACGACAATGCTCAGTTGCTGCCTCTCTATCTCGATGCATGGCTGATAACCAGAAANCCCCTTTTCCTCGAAATGACTCACGACATCGCTACCTACCTTACTTCAACGCCGATACATTCCCCTACTGGTGGCTTCCACGCTTCCGAAGACGCGGACAGCGCACCGAGTGCCTCCGAAAAGGAGCACAAAGAGGGCGCTTTCTATGTGTGGTCCCACTCGGAATTTTACAAAGCCTTGGAAGACGACAAATTGGCCAACATGCTCGCCAAATACTGGAACGTAAAGCCCAATGGCAATGTCAGCCCCAAGCATGATATCCAGGGTGAACTCAAGGGACTCAACACACTCTGTGTGACCTCTTCTCTCTCGGATGTTGCCAAACAATTCGACATTTCTGAACGGGACGCGGAAAAGGCTGTCAAGACAGGTCGCCAAAGACTTTCAGACTGGCGTGACCAACACCGACCTCGCCCTCTTCTCGACGACAAGATTGTTGTATCCTGGAACGGTCTGGCGATTGGCGGTCTCGCTCGTACTGCTGCTGCGTTGAAGCAGTCTGACCCGAAGGCGTCAACAAAATATCTCGAGGCTGCTATTTCAGCATCGCAGTTCATCAAAAAGGAGCTCTATGGCTCGGAAAGCAAGACTCTGCGACGAGTCTACCGTGAAGGTCCTGGCGCCACGGCGGGTTTCGCCGACGATTACGCATTCCTTATAAGCGGTCTTATCGACCTTTATGAAGCAACCTTCGACGACTCATATCTGCAGTGGGCCGACGAGCTGCAACAATCACAGATTGAGCATTTTGCTGACAATGAGAGCGAGACGAAGGGCGGCTTCTTCGGCACACCAGCCCACGCTCCTGATATCTTGATTCGCAGCAAGGATGCTATGGATAATGCGGAGCCTAGCGCCAATGGTATGAGCGCGACGAATCTGTTCAAGCTCTCATCATTGCTTGACGACTCGAGATACTCGGTTCTTGCTACGCGTACAGCCAAGGCGTTTGAAGTCGAGATGGTTCAGCACCCTGGCCTCTTCACCGGTCTCATGTCAACGGTGGTCAATTCAAACCTCGATATCAAGCCCATCATGATATCAGGAAACGAGTCTAGCTCGGAGGTACAGACTGCTCTGGAGCAATTGCGCCAGATGGTTCGTCCTGGCTCAACAGTAGTCAGAGTTGGCGGTGATAGCAAGAGCGAGTGGCTCAGACAGAGAAATGAGCTCCTCGGGTCAATCGATCAGGGCAAGGATATGGTTCAGGTCTGCGAAGGCACAAGTTGCAAGTTGGTCAAGGCAGCTGAGCTTCGGGAGCTACTCAAGGGTACCCATGTATAAGAGTTTGGCATATTGGGAGGTAGAAATATTGGCAAGGGCTGGGTGGATAGGTTAATCTAGGGGACACATTGTTGATGACGCGTTACGATGGCAGACACATATCCAAAACACGACATTTACAGATATAGGTTCATGATACTCGTGTTTAACAGCATGTCTCCAAGCTCCATGTTGCATACAAGTAGCGAGAAAGGGCAATAGATGTACGTTGAGCTGAACCAACATCAAAGTCTGGGGAAGCACGACCGAATGACGTGGGAGGAAACAAGGCATCATCACTTTCCCCCTCAGTAAACAGATCCATATGCATCAGTAAAGACAGCCGTACGTACATCCTCCTATCAATCGCCAATCCAGAAACACGAACCGATGCTGAGTCGAACAGCCCTCCGCTCAACCCGTGCAACCGCCGCTTCTTTCCCTCCCGGTCCTTGCACTCTCAACCCAATCCTCTGGCGCCGCTCCTTCTCACAAATCCCAGCAATCATGAAGGCACANAAAGGTACCATCCACAGCATCGAGGACGTGTCCACCGCAGACACCAAATGGGTCGCCCTGCGCAAGATCAACTGGACAGACCAGAGCAACAAGTCACGAACATGGGAAGTCGCTTCCCGCAAGACACGCGGTAAAGCCGGTGTCGATGCAGTCGCTATGGGAAACATTATCTTGCATCCTAGCAAGCCGCCTACCACTATCTTGGTGCTACAGTACCGTCCACCTATCGACGCTATCTCTGTCGAGTGGCCTGCTGGTTTGGTGGATGCAGATGAGAGTGTGGAGGATGCTGCTGTCAGAGAGTTGAGAGAGGAAACTGGCTATGAGGGCAAGGTCACCTCTGTCAGTCCCATCGTAGCAGCAGACCCGGGAATGACTAGTGCGAACATGCAGTTGGCTACGATGGAGGTACACCTCAAGGAGGGCGACAAAGAGCCTGAGCAACAACTTGATGAGGGTGAACATATTGAGCGTGTGGTTGTTCCTTTGAACGAGCTTTACGAGAAGTTGGTCGAGTATAGCAACAAGGATGGGTATATGGTCAGTGCTAAGCTCTTCCATTGGGCACATGGTGTGCATATGGCCAAGACGAAGAGTTATCTGTAGGGAGCATACTGTAGATAAACATGAGAGTGCTCACTCAGAATCCTTTTAAGGATACACAGAGACACTACATTGAGCATGTCTTGTCCAACGCCTTCTCGATGTAGCACCACTATAAGCCTGCGATATAAATGATATCAACCAAACATCTCGTATTCTGAATCAGCGACTACCATCCAAGGACGAGTGCTGTGATATATGTATGCATTCTGTGGAAGGGTTTCCCAAGCACCAAAGATGGCCAAATATGCCAAACCACTCTACTGCTGCTCCTTGTGCCTCAAACTTGCTTCCCCACACTACGCCTTGTGTCAGGTCGACCATCACGGTTGCCAGCATTTCCCAGATGCTGCAAAATTTCTTGTTGCATCTCGACCAGCACAGCGAAATCGGAGTCTCCCAGCCGTTTCGCAAATCAACATGGATGCGTCGCAGGTAAACCGAATGGGCAAAAGTACGGCTCAAAACGATGACCATAGCGGCACAAGCCACGATGGACAACAGCATCAACCCTTGTACAGCCCGATGTTCGGAGATGTAAATGCATCTCAGGGTATACTCGAGCAAGACCTGACTCTGGATGATTTCTCGAATGCCCCTTTTGACTATTCTAGTCTGAGCAATTTGTATATCCCTAGCTCTGAGACGGACTTTGTGTCTGCGATGCCGCCTATGGATACCTTTGAGCCGTCATATGATCTACTTGGGACTGCTGAGGGCAAGGGCTTGGAGATTCCTCATGGCTGGAGCAACGAGTACATGGCAGATCTTGCCCCACTGGCTTCATCCTTGGCTAGCAGGGAGATTCAAAGGTCTGGCAAGTCTTGGAGTCAGATCCTTGCAGATGGACGCAAACAGCAACATAGCGGTCTACCTCGTCGTCGAAGCCGGTATCGATTGAATCGTATGGACAGCAGTAGCACGACTACGAGTATACCTATACCGGAGTCTTCTTCGGCTGAGCGCTACGATCCGCTGCAGAGATACCAGAACTCTCCACCTGAGGACGATTACGTGTCTATGGCTGCGGTTGAGCAAGCGCTGCAAAGCAGTGAGTTCGACATACTGGATCCGAACCATATCAGTCAGCCTGCAGAGCTACACTATCCCGGTAGAGGACGTCGAAGTCGACCTGGGTCTATTGCGAGTGTGGAGAGCGCGGCAAGTTCTCCCTCTGTTCAGTCTTCAAACTCTGCAGCATCCAGTATCTCTGCCAGATCACGATCTGCACGCAGACGACCGCAAAGAACCCGCAAGCCCAAGGCACAATCAGACAAAGCGCACATTTTCAAATGCACTTTCTGCTGTGACACCTTCTACAAAAGATACGACTGGTCTAGGCATGAAAGATCACTGCATCTGAACCTAGAAGTCTGGCTATGTTGTCCCCAAGGCGGTTCCGTATTCTCAGAAGCCACTGGCAGAAACCACTGCGCCTATTGTCAAGTCCTAGATCCCACTCTAGAGCACCTCGACAGCCACGACCACAGTAACTGCGTGAGAAGCTCGCGTCGACAATTCAACCGCAAAGACCATCTAGTCCAGCATCTCAGACTCTTCCATCGATTACAAACCATGCCACTGATCGACGAATGGAAAACCCAAGGCCCAAACATAACTTCCCGCTGCGGCTTCTGCGACCGCAGACTGACAAACTGGGAAGAGAGAATCGAGCACTTGTCCGGCCACTTCCGCGCAGGACGAACAATGAAAGACTGGCGCGGCGACCACGAATTCGAACCCGATATTGCCGCCAGAGTAACAAACGCGATTCCTCCCTACCTGATAGCGGATGAATCAGAGACACTGGTGCCTTTTTCGTCAACTAGTCACGTAGTGAGAGATCACGTCGCACAGATTTCTTCACGGTTGACGGCAATGCCATCTGAGCCTTCTGAGCCAACTTCGCCTTTGCCACTTACGCCAGAAATGGAAGCTGCGCCGACGCAAACTAATAATCTGACGTTGAATGAGATGGTTATTTTCCATCTTGGTCGGTATGGGCGACAGCAGTTGAGCTTGGGGATCACGCCTACAGATGAGATGTTCCAAAATGAAGCTCGAAGGCTGCTCTATGATTCGGACGATGCTTGGAACCAGTCTCTTGTGGATAACCCTGAGTATGTTCTCCTTTAACATGTTTACTGAAGCTAGAACGGAATACTAATGTTGTGTAGATGGTTGGCAGCTTTCCGTCTGTTGCATGGGTGGACGAATACAGGAGCGTGATAGAGTAGATGCACTGAACGAGACGAAGCCTGTTGGAGTAATGAATATAACCAAAGCCATGTCCTAAATGCTGCTTGCTGTCTTTGCTCCATAAATCTGTCTCCACCCGATCAATGTTGCAGTCATTATAAGGACGGATTGGAAACTCGTTGGAGAGGAAGGCTTGATGATCGCTAGCCGTAGACCCTGTTCGTGATACGCCCCCTAACCATGCTTCTCAACAAGCTAGAGTCAGTCACGCAAGGAACCATATTTGTAGAAATGCCATAGCTGTAGAAACGCATACTACCCTTGAGCACTCGAGTCGAGAGCCTCGACCAGGGACCGCTCTTGCCATACACACCGCTGTCTGAGAAGAACTGTGCATTTGGTGTTTCAAACAGTAGTTGTCCCTCGTTGCCAGAGGGGTGCGAGGGCGACAGGGCCAACATATATTCCGCTTCTCCAGATGAACCGCCGGACACAAGGGCACGTGGAAGCTCGAGTGAGCTTATGGCGAGCGCTTCTGGACACGGCTTGTGAGAACAAGACCTGTGTTTCCAGTGATGCACGAACAAAGACGTTGGGAAGCGTGAGCAGTGAAAATAGAAAAAAAAAGTTCAGTTGATAGCGCCACCGGGGTGTAAAACTAAAGAAACATAATAAAAAGACGAATAACACCTGAGAGAAGCAAGAAACATGGTAATGACCCCTCTCCTTGATACGAAAGTTGCTGGGGAAAAAAGGACAAGACGTTGGCGAGTCTCTCCCACCTTGTAATATTGCCCTCTTTCGTCATCTCGCTCGCAATCCATCATGCTGTTTCCTCTGTGTTGTACCCTGCGCAATCCAATTAGGTAGACCTGCGACGGACGGCAGATGCAGACTGAAGCGTTGTAAGCCGGAAACGACGATCGCCCTCATCATCTGGTGTGACAAGTCAAAGATGGAAAGCGACCAGGAGATTTGTTTTTTATGAGTTTCGAAGATGTGTGGCGCAAAGACAAGCACAGTCATGAGAGCACAGGCAGTCGTCGTGCGATGGCGAAAGCGGATCGGGTATCTAGTTTCGAGGCGATTTGTTTAACAGCAGCCACCGGCGCTGCCGCTTTGGACAGTGCTACCTTGACCAACCTGGACGGTAGGCTTGTTGTTGACGGTGGTGTTGCCCATGCGCTCCTTGATCTGGCGAGCCATGGTCAAGAAGGCCTGCTCGACGTTCGATGCGTTCTTGGCCGATGTCTCGAGGAAAGGAATGCCGAGGCTGTCAGCGAATTCNNCTGTTTGAGAGCATTAGTATGTGTTGAATGATGAGGCGAGCGTGCAGGAAAAGCGCACCTTTGCAACGTTGTACTCGACGACCTTCTTGTCGGTCATATCGCTCTTGTTACCGACGAGGAGCTTGTTAACGCCCTCGGTAGCGTAGCGGTCAATCTCCTGCAGCCACTGCTTGACGTTGTTGAACGAGTCCATGTCGGTGACATCGTAGACGACGCAGATACCGTGGGCGCCGCGGTAGTAGGATGATGTGATGGTACGGAAGCGCTCCTGGCCAGCGGTATCCCNACTGAACGACTCATGTTAGCAACAGGCTTCTTCAAGCAATCAAGTACGAGGTGTACTCACGATCTGGAGCTTCACTGTCTTGCCATCGAGCTCGATGGTTCTGATTTNTCTATCGGGGCGTGTCAGTCTGAAGCTGGTTGAGACAAATGGCGCAGCAGACATCCAACGTACGAAGTCAACACCGATGGTGGAGATGTAGCTCTCGGTGTAAGTGTCGTCTGCGAATCGGAGCAACAGACAAGACTTTCCGACACCGGAGTCACCGATCAGGAGAAGTTTGAAGAGGTAGTCGTATCTGTAGAAGTTTTGTGTGAGCGACGCAGGTTAAGGGGGTTCGCTATCGGGCGGCGGCGGCGGCGATAGCATTGCGACGAGGTGTTGAGAGAGTGGGAAGGGTTGTACTCTAGAGTGTGTGGTCAGTATACCTGTCGCAGAGAGGCGGGCGCAGCAGAGGGAAGAGGCGGCGACATACTACTCGGGGTTCATGATGGGCGAGTTGTTGGATCTAAGGTGTGGCTTGTTATGACGCGCGGAGGTAGCGGAAGATGTTGCAAGAACCGCTGGAGTGTTGGTTGCTTGGATGGATGCGTATGTATGGGGTTGGTTGAAGAAGAGTCCGTCGAACTAGGACAAGGTGGAGGTTCTAAAGTCTAGGGACGACGACGTGTGTTGGCCGTGTGAGAGCGAACAAGGGCCTGTCTCATCCCCACGCGCTTGGCGGAGCCTTGCCAGGTCATTTAACGGCCACATGTGGCGCCTCCCCGAAACTGGGCCTTTGATCATTTTACAACAATCTCTCACCACCCTCCTTCACGTGCAACTGTGATGAACAAGAAAACACATTTCGACCTGCGGCTGCCTGGTCGTTTCCACTCTGATAGCACGCTATGCATTCCTGACCCAACCATTCATCATCTATACTGCTCACATGACCGTATCTGCTTCTGGCCAATCTATCGCCATGCTGGCGGAGGCGGTCCTCCGTAGTTGTTGCCCTGTCCTCCATAACCCCCTGCGATGCCTGGTGTTGGTGCAGCTGNTTCATGCGCTCCACCGTACTGATTGTACTGATGCTGCGTGAGCTGTTCCTGAGGCGGCCCGCCATAAGAAGGTGCCTGCCCATATTGAGGTCCACCGTGAGCTGCTCCTCCATGTGTCGGCCCACCGTGTGATGCATGACCGCCAGGTGCCTGCCCATAACTGCTTCCCTGACCAGGTTGGTACGCAGAGTATTGCGAGTTTTGTTGAGCCTGCCCGTGGTTTGGCGCCCCGCCGTACTGATTGTGCTGGTGCTGGCTGTATTGATCATATTGATAACCCGAAGAAGCGTGCGAGGGCTGGCCGCCGTATTGACTTGGTGATGGTCCGCTGCTGTGTGACGACTGATATTGTCCATGTTGTTGTGCTGGAGCACTGTGGGCAGGAGTGCCGTATGTGCCCGTCGTCTGTCCGCCTGGGCCACCGTACGAGCCTGCCGACTGGCCATATGGAGTGGGGGAAGACTGATGAGATGCTGAAGGGTTGTAAGACGAAGNGGGAGCCTGTCCGGAATATGTGCCTTGGGACGATCCTCCAGACGAATAACCATAGCCTTGNNCTGATGGTTCTGCTGTGAACGGTCAGCGGTGCTACAAGTTCCCTCTCATACACATAAAACAAACCGAGGAGCCGTGGCCACCTAGCAATCCACCAAGAGCACTCATGGCACCACCTTGGCTGCTTCCACCAGCATTGCCGTGGTTACCACTTGATTGCTGGCCACCCAGGAGACCTCCGAGACCACCTAGAGCACTGTTGTGGCCACTACTGCTGTTTGAATGCTGTCCTTGTGGCTTGTTTCCTCCTCCTAGAAAGTTTCCAGCAAGTTTACCAACCAATCCTGCAGCGCCACCACTGTTGTGACTCTGATTTTGAGCTTGGCCTGAGTTTGAGTGCGAGTTACCGCCGAGGAATTGTGCAGCCAGACCTCCGAGGCCAGATGAATGCTGCTGTTGCTGAGGCTTGTTCGAGTTCAGTAGCATGTTCATGGCCATACNCCTACACTCCAATCAGCTTTGTTGATACGCAAGACGTTTGCTGGGACATACTCCAAGTCCACGTTCGCCCTCTTGTCCGTCCACGCCGCGTGTCGCTTGTCCTTGAGCATCATGAGGGGCCGGGAAAGGGTTCTGGTGTTGTGCTGGAGTATTTCCTGGAGAGAGCACAGTAGGAGCGGCTTCCGTGGGCACTTCCCATGTCGACACGCCGGTACTGATCTGGACAAAGTAATACTTTCGAGAGCNTGAGTTCGCGTCAGTCACTTGTTGTCTTGCTCGACATCAGTGTCGCGCTCACTTTCCGTCCCATTGGGCAATCCAGCCTATGGGGAGGTTAGGTGGTGCCCTGTCGGGGCCGGCCTCGGGTTCTGAGTCGGGCATTGCGAGTTGTTGGTGTCACAGGGATCGAGGGAATCGAATGTCGGATGTAACTTCGTTCTGTGAAAGACAGGTGTGGAAAAGTGCGACAGTCGCAGTCACAAAGAACAAAATCACTCGATACCGATCACGCACTAGGCGGGCTGTGCTGTGACGTCGAGCCACACTCTTAACCCCGTATTTGTGAGAGATGGTACCAAGCGCATGGGGGTTTGTTATCCAGCGCAACTACGAAGAGTTATCTACCAACGGCACTCAGAATGTACCCAACATTCTGGATCATGACAGCAAAGATACAAGAGTCTTCAATGGGATAGAATGCTGTTTGCTTGCTCTTCCAATGACACTCTGGAATCTGACGGGAGTGGGATGCACTGTCTGGGAGCTTGATGGTCATATAACGACTTTCATTATCTCGTCTCCAAGCCATCAAACACAGCCTTCATACTGTCTGAATTTGTCCAATCAAACCCTGATCCTGGCCATCGGGTTGTTTGTCCAATTTGAGGAGCGCCAATCCCTGATCTCTGTGGTGTGCTGCGTCAGGCGCCTGTTGACTGTTTCTCACGTCTGCTGCTACCAAGTATGTTTCACGAGAGCAAACCCAAGGTCACTTGGAAAGGGAAAAACATATCCAGAAAAAAAGTAAAACGGTAAAGTCGCTGTATTAAAGACACAAGCATTTCAACATGAGTGTGGTCCTTTTTCTACCGGACCTGAAAGGATCCCCAAACCACAATGGTCTTCATAAACGCAATGATACGAAAAGTCGGCCGCTAGCCAAAAGCGTCTTTATGCGCTTAGTACTCAGCCTCAACACCCTCCTCACCCTCGACAGAGTCGGCGGCAACCTCCTCGTAATCGCGCTCCAAGGCGGCAAGGTCCTCGCGGGCCTCGGAGAACTCGCCCTCCTCCATACCCTCGCCGACGTACCAGTGGACGAAGGCACGCTTCGAGTACATGAGGTCGAACTTGTGCGAGAGAGCCGACCAAGCCTCGGCGATGGCGGTGGTGTTGGAAAGCATGCAGCTAGATTGATAGTCAGCGTAAGGTAATTACAGAATTAACTTGCGACATGGAACTTACACAGCACGGTTGACCTTGGCGAGGTCGCCATTGGGCACGTTCTGAGGGGGCTGGTAGCAGATACCGATCTTGAAACCAGTTGGGCACCAGTCGACGAACTGGATGGTGCGCTTGGTCTTGAGGGTGGCGACAGCGCTGTGGACGTCCTTGGGGACGACATCACCACGGTAGAGCAGGCAGGTGGCCATGTACTTGCCGTTGCGGGGGTCACACTTGACCATCTGGTTGTTGGGCTCGAAGCAGGACATGGTGATCTCCTGGACAGAGTTGGCCTCGTGGGCGGACTTGGCGGCCGAGACAACGGNGGCGTAGGCGACCAGAGGGAAGTGGATACGGGNGTAGGGGACCAAGTTGGTCTGGAACTCGTTCAAGTCGACGTTGAGGGAACCGTCGAAGCGGAGCGAGGCGGTGATGGAAGAGACGACNNTGGCAGATTCGTTAGTAAGCTTTTGGATGGTTGAGACAGCCTGGGAGTGCATACCCTGAGCGATCAGTCTGTTCAGGTTCTCGTAGTTGGGTCTCTCGATGCCAAGGTTGCGGCGGCAGATGTCATAGATGGCCTCGTTGTCGACCATGAAGGAGCAGTCAGAGTGCTCAAGGGTGGTGTGGGTGGTGAGGATAGAGTTGTAAGGCTCGACGACCGAGGTGGCGACCTGAGGAGCAGGGTAGACACAGAACTCGAGCTTGCTCTTCTTGCCGTAGTCGACGGACAGACGCTCCATGAGGAGAGCACCGAAACCAGAACCGGTACCACCACCGAACGAGTGGAAAACGAGGAAGCCCTGGAGACCAGAGCAGTTGTCTGCGACTCTTCGGACCTTGTCGAGGACCTGGTCGATCAACTCCTTGCCGACGGTGTAGTGACCACGGGCGTAGTTGTTTGAGGCATCCTCCTTGCCAGTGATCATCTGCTCGGGGTGGAACAAGCTGCGGTAGGCGCCGGTGCGGACCTCGTCGACAACATTGGGCTCGAGATCACAGTAGATAGTGCGGGAACATATTTGCCGTTGCCTTGGGTTGCATGTTAGCTCGCGTGTTGTGACTGTCGGAGGTATTCGGGCACGCGTACCAGTCTCGGAGAAGAAGGTGGAGAAGCCCTGGTCGTCGTTGCCGGCCTTGCGTTCCTCAGTGAGGTAACCGTCAGGCTGTAGTATTATTAGTAAGACTGCGCACAGGGTAAGAGGTTGAGGACGAAAGCGTACCTGGATACCGTGCTCGAGACAGTAGANGCTAGGCAGACGAAATGTTAGTCGGAACCCCTTTCGCGGCGGCGCAGGCGCCAATGGCCATGCGTCGGATCAATGGCAGTATGAGCTCACCTCCCAGCACGAGTTGGCAATCTGGCAACCAGCCTGGCCGACTAGGAGCATCAAAAGTCAGCATCGAGAGCAACATGGCGGATGAAACAGGCCAAGGGGCGGTCTGGCGCGAAAGAGCTCAAGAGCTCCAGGGAGTGTCAACATACCGTTCAAACTGATGACTTCACGCATTGTGGAAGACCTGGAACCGGGCGAGAGATGTGACAAGGAGGATCGAAAGACAGGGCGGAGATGGATGGTCGGCGTGGTCGTCAAGAAACGGTCTGCTGGTGAAGGGGAAGTGCGAAGTGAAGAAGCTGGGCACGGATGTTGTTGTTTACTTAGAGCGGCTTGGCACAGAAGGCGCGCTCCAGCCGCACCTTCCTCGTCCATCCCGAGCACCAAGACCCCTACTTTTACACCCAAGCCAATGCAAGAAGTTATATCGCCCCCGAAGCCGTCTTCCTGAAGCTTCCTGCTGAATCTCTTATTTGGATCAATGTTCCAACCAAGACATTTAATCAAATCTGTTCACCTGCTGCCTCTGACCCTTCGATGATGCTCCTCCTGCCTATACTGTTCTACATATGCTTCCTGGCCGTTCCTGCCATAGCCAACGTGGAAAAGACCATCTTCACTGCACCCGACAGTACGAATTTTGGAGATGCTCGACCAAACTTGATGGACTTGCAGCTTGATATTCTTTCATCCAANAAACTCTCTGTTCGGACTGCTCTTCCTGTAATATTTTCTACTGAGAAGCATCCCCGTGGGTTATCATCTTGGTACACTCTCGAAAATCTACGTCCAGGCCAGCGCTACGAGGTTCGAATCTGTTGGGCGGCGACGGTATCATCAAACAGCTTGGCATTCTAGCAATACAGCTTTGCTAACACATTCCACAGCAANCCCACTGATTTCTTCTTGGACACATTTGAAGTTACGACCGTCTTTGACACCCCGGCTCTGCTGCAGGATCTAAGCAGTTACGCCGAAGAGCGCCAGAACATTCTGATTGCAGACGATTCTGGAGACTCGGGCCAGTTGACCACTGCTATCAAACGATCTGTTTTGTTCCTTCGCGTTCAATCGGCTGCAAACTTCTATACCATCGACAAGGCCTTGATGCAGCAGCCTCCTCCTGTCTACGTCGACATCAGTACGCTTCTATCCTTGCATCACATCTCCAACCTGTGACTAACCTCAATCTANGTTCTGGATCCGTACCTTTTGAACATCTTNCCCCAGTCATTGCTTCCCACGGCTGCATACATCCTTATACTGGCTGTTGCTAGTTGGTTCCTGTCTGGATTTGCCTGGTCGAAGTTGCAGGTCTTTGTGCAACCAAAACAACACTCCGATTGATCAGTTCAGGACTCAAGCTCGTAATCATCAACCACAGACCTTCAATCTTGCCAACAATGCAGTCAGTGATCCAACAGCCTCCACGCTCTTTTCGTGGACTACCCACCGAACTCATCCTTGAGATCCTCAGCTACCTTGCTCCGGATGCCCTCATCTCGTTCGGATTCGCCAACTACCATCTGCTCGTCAGACACTCTTTAGCTTCTCTGCTGTCACCGACCACAATGTTTCGTCTCTTCTACCAAGCAAGAATACATCTCAGAAACCGTTCAAGTGGCCCAATGTCTCTGCCATCGGAAGTCAACCTGCAGATACTGTGTCGCCTCGAGCCTGCTGATGCGCTGAACTATGCCATGGCTAATTATCTGGAGTTGGCTCGTCAAGGCATCGCACCTCCATTGTCTCAAGACACGCTGCGTCGCCTCAACCGTGCAGTTAGACGTGGACGTGGTTCAGACTCCAACACTTGAGCAGATGATGGCAAGCACATACAGATGCTTCAACCTCGCACTAGCCAACACATCGCCCGTTTCTGATGCTTCCATTTGAGCCTACTAGGTAGGAGAGTGGATTTTGCATGTTTAGCGGAAGCCACAGCATTTACCAAAATCGCTCCCATCCGCTTCCACTACGATATTGGCGGACGACAGACAGTCAAAGAGCAGTACGTCGATATCTCCTGATGAGAGATTCGGGCCAGAGACATTAGGATGTTCCTCAAAACAGATCGCTTATTGTGCCCTATCGCTTTCCAGAGTATTTCGTGACTGTGTTATCCTCCAGCGTGCAATAAGATATACTACGATCAACGGTGGTCTTGTCGGCGAATTGGCAACACCAGGTGTTTGTAGAATCATAGCCCAATTTCGCCAGCTATTTCTACAAGCAGAGCTCGAATCTGTTTCAGGCACTGCTCTGTCGGCAGCCACGCAAATTTGTCGAAACCCAGCAGCGCACTGTCTCTGCCCCTGATGTGCCCCCGGGATGCGGACGATCCGAGCGACCATCGCGCTCCAGAAAAAGGGTCCGATGCGACGTCATGATCGTTTTTGGTTTGGATGGAACGATCATGACCAAGCGACTCGAAGGTTTCTCGACCAACATCATCTCTTAAGCATCTTCTTTGCTCTGCTCTCTGTATCTAAATCTGTGCCGATCAACCACTGCCATCTATTGCGCCATTTTATCTCTAATTGGAAGGAACAATCACGCAAGCAACTAGCTACTACCTCAACCTCATTGTCCAGTCAACATGTCCAGCAAACTCATNCCCCCGAACCCTGACAAGGTCATGGTCATTCGCAACATCACACCGGACGTCGTCACACTCTCGCTGCCTTTCGCACGCTTCGGTCGTATCAACATCGGTGGCCGCGGAACTCTGGGTATGTTCTTGCTCGAATCCGTCGCGAGCCGCTCTAGCTAACACTTCCCAGTCCGTCTGCAGAATGGCAGCGTAGCCGTCTTCTCTCCTGTAGCTCTTACCGAAGATGTCCGCAGCCAGATCAACAAGATGGGCGCCGTGAAATATATTGCTGCCAACGACGCCGAGCACCACATCTTCATGGACGACTGGCACAAGGCCTTCCCAGACGCCAAACTCATCGGCCCGGACGCATTGAAAGAGAAGCGCGAGAGTCAGAAGAAGCCATTGCCCTGGACACACCTGTTCCGCCCGAAGGACAACACCAGCTGGAACATTGATGAGGCTTTTGACCGTGAATTCGACGCCGAGTACGTTCACGCCCACGCCAACAAGGAGCTCGTCTTCAACCACAAGCCCTCCAAGACTTTGATCCAAGCAGACTTGCTGTTCAACTTGCCGGCCACAGAGCAGTACTCGCGTACCGACGTCAATCCCACAGCTGGTATCTTTACAAAGTTGATGTGCGGTATCAACAACACGGCTGGTACTGCAATCTGGCAAAAGAGATTCGTCTGGTATGCATTGAGTGCATCGGATAGACCTGCCTTCAACCAGAGCATGGCCAGAATTGACAAGTGGGACTTTGAACGCATCATCCCTTGCCACGGTGACGTGATTGAGAAGGACGGTAAGGGCATCTTCAGAAAGGTGTTCGAGTGGCACCTGGAGGCTGCGAAGAAGTCGAGCTAGAGATCCCGAGTCTCGTCTTTAGAGAAGCCGCAAGGCATCTTATGGTCAGAACACAATATTGGTTTCTCTTGTCATAACTTTTCTTTTGGTAGAGAGAAGAGGGGTTGATTTGATTTGATAACAACGCTAAGTTAATACCCAACAACTAAAAGAAGACTCCTTGGCCAATGATACATGAAAACAAAAGCAACTTTTTTTGTCCTCGCTGAATGCAAATTATGTGGAAAAGCAGGGTTCGCTGAAGTATAGCAACACCAGAAATCATGGGTCTCGTCAACGTCTCGAAGCATCAACAAGGGAAGAAAGAAAATAGGAGAGCGATCAAGCTCTGGCAACTCAAAGTCTGAACCAGTTCTTCTCCACAGCGCGAACGAGCTCGTCTTCGCTGACACAGATCCACGAGCTCTCGGTCTTACCGTAGACACCGGTAGATCCATACGGTCCTTTGGCAGAAGCCTCCCAAGTGGTAGGCCAAGCGCCATTGCTCGAGACCTCGGCAAAGGAGAAGTCGCCATGGACAACACGCTCAGCAGGGTCAAAGATGCAGTCTGCAAAGAAAAGCTCAATATCAAGCTCCTTGCGCTTACGCTTCTGGTTCTGCATGAGCGTGCGTGCTGAAGCAAGAACATCGCGCAGACGGCGAGACTTTTGTGCTTGCTGGGCGCGAAGAGAGTCGTTTGATGTGCTGGGATAGCCATCACGCTCGCAGAGTTCGAGGGCGCGGACTTGGCATTCGCCTTCCCAGACCACTTCTTCGTGGGAGAAGAGACAGGCACACATGCTGGGGATGGAGATGGAGAGGTCCTTGAGGCGAGGGCAGGAGGCCAGAGACTCGCAGACGTGTGTGTCTGGGGAGAGGTAGCCAGGGTGTGGGTGGAAGAAACCATCGTCCGAGCGAGGGGAGTGTTCAAGGACACGAAGGGTGTTTGCCGAGGAGTTCACAATGGCCATGACACCAGCGATTGTGACAGTGGAGAGATTGGTAAGGTGGAACTCTTCGAGGTGGTTTGCGCTGCGTGCAATGTTGAACATGTCCTCGTCGTCGATAGGCATCAAAAGCGTGTTGCCAAAGATCTTCAAGCGCTTAAGGTGCGTGAAGTTGACGCGAGGGTCTGCGAGAGGATGAGTGTTCTCGACCTCCGACCAGTCCTTTTCCTGCGCACTAGGCAGACATGTAGCACGCAGCTCTAGAGATCTAAGAGGAACGTCGTCTTCGGAGGAGATACCAAGCAGATGAATCCAGTCCTGTGCAGTTCCGTGTCGGAGCAGTGTCCAAGGCACACTGATGGAAGTGAGGTGACGGCAGCTTCTCAAAACATCGAAGATCATGCGGTCTGTCTCAACAGTGTGGAAACCGTCAAAGAACATGCGGCGGACCTCACCCGCCACATCTGGGAACTGAGAAAAGAACTTAACAGCGTTCCTGAGGAAGCCAAAGGGATCACGATACACTGCGCTGCCTCTGGGCTTACTCATGAGCTCGTAGGCTCCATAGGACGAACGACGGGTTGGGATCTCGGCCCATTTCTCCGAACCTTGCCATCTTCTGATCGATACCGTTCTGATGGTGTTTCGAATGGCCCAGTCATGCCATCTTGTGCAGACTCCACGGATAGTCGACGCTCCATCCCATCGTTGTGCTTCGGGCTGGACAGGACCTCTGACATATCTCGTCAATGGCGTTCGTGAGATTGGTAGAGGAGCTTGGGTAAGACCAAAGGTGTATTTGACACCGTTTTCGGCATTCATCTGAGCAGCATAGTCGAGGACAGACGAGAGAATCTCGTCAGGGAACTCGTTGATGTGCATATTGTGACCTAGCAGTGCAGTAATGAAAGTATCGAAGCAAGTGTAGTACTCCTTTTGAAAAAGTGAAAGTGAATTGGTGGTGAAAGAGTCAGAGTGAAAAGTGGGAGGAAAGACAAGGACTTCACCAGGACTATATCTCCTCAAAAGGTGCATTGTCCTTACGCTAGAGAAAACTCATGGGCCCCTCAAACTCCGGTTTGTACGGACGCCCTGTGAGTGTTCACGTGGAAGTGTCGAACCACAGCAGAGGTAACGAGCAAAACGTGTGAAAGGATCGCAAAAGGCTTGCAGGCCATTAGTCACAGTATGGATGATGAACACATTCTTGGATACTAATTACCCCATAATAACATGCGATGGGGTAATGGCCAAGCCCGCGTCGGCAAACAAAGAGATCTCGTGACGGCTCTCGAAGCTATTTTTCAAACACCCTACTTAAACGGGTTATCGTTGTGTAAAAGTACCCAGGGCGGTGGAATTGATCACGAGAGGGGTCGTTCTGAAAAGCTGAGAAGCGACGACCACCGAGGAGATGAGGAGATGAAGTTGAAAACATGTCCTTGGCAAGGTGGTACCGCCAATGCAGGTTCGTCGCATTGTGTGATACAAAGGCAGATTGACGTGTATTGACGAGATCGCGAGACAACAAGGCTACGAGATTCTTTGTCTACCTAGTCACTGATGCTTGCAAACAAACAGGCAGGAGGAAGGCGCCAGATGGTGCAAGTACTGGGCCTAACGGACAATGGGCACGTGTGATGGTGCTGACGCGGAAGTCGGCTCTTCGGTCAGGAAAGGGGATTTACTTTCCGGAATCCGGCGGTGTCGCCTTCCAGAAAATTGGACAGAGTCTAGTACGACTTGTGCGAGGTATCAGATGGACGGAGAATGTCCGCGATGTTACAGACGATGTGTTTCGTGGCGTCATGAATTCTATACGAGCGGAGGGGCTTAACGTTCCCCAAATTTAAAGCCGAAGCTAGGCGGGGAGTCTGGAGAATCTGGGGCGCTGGAGAGACAAACAGTTTGCTGCCACACCAGTCTAGACACTGAAAATACGGTCACCACCGATCCGCATACGAAAAAAGGCACTACGGTCCGCTAGCCTAGCACGTAGACCACCGCTCGTGGAAGGAGCCGTGCTTGTGGGCTGAACGGGGTCACGCATCTCCTTGAGCTGTGTTTTGATCACATCAAAGAGATTTAGATGGGCAATCATAATCTCGCCGCTGTTGAAGGCGTCGAAGATGTACGAGTCTGTGCGCGGTGCCGTCGATGCCAACAAGGCCTGTCTCTCGTCGGACTCTGCGTCTGGCTGATCCGGTGACTCGGTGGTTTCAGAGGCGTCATGGGTCGGATTCAGCGAATGCAACTCTTGGTCGACTGGCTGATGGTCAGATCTGAGCTGGCCTCGCTCCTCGAAGTCATGATTTTGGATTGCTGTTGGAGGGGTGGTGGTAGCAGAGGTCTGCTGTTTGACTCGTTGACGAGTTGTAGTTGCAGCCAGGTGGACAAGCTGCATGAGCAGTATCAGAAGATCCAGCAAGACCAGATGAAACTTTGAGGTGGGGCCCTTTTGGCCAACAAAGTCCATAGCCAGACCGCCATGTAGATAGCCTCTGGTAGCCTCGCCAGCTTCGGGGCGAGCGAGGACGATGTGTAAGAGGATGATCAACAGGTTGGAGCCAAAGATGGCCACAAGATAAGGCCTGGGATGGGGAGGCTCGGGGAGGAAAGCGGGCTTGGGTGTTAGAAAGATGAATTGTATGACGGCTCGGACGAGGAAACGCGTGAAGGAGCNAGCTGCGGTCCAGTCAGCAGGAGGTCCGGACAGGATGAATTGGGTCATGGCGTACTCCATGTAGTAGACTGCAGAGAGCTCGGCATAGATTAGGAGGTCGATGTTGCGCAGGACGTCTTGCAGAAAGGCATCTCGCTTCTTGTTGAAGGTGGCCTTGTTGCGCTGGACACGCTCTCTCCGGGTCGCATCGTCGAGCGGGAGCGACGAGGCGGACTCATGGTTCATTTCCGGACATTCATGGGTTGCTGTGTCGTGTCGCTCGCATTACTCCAAGATTTGTACTAGGTATGCACACACGAGGCTTGGAACGATGAAGTCGCATGTGCTTCGACTTCCGAGTATGACGCCCGCTCTTGCCAAGTCCCTTCCTCTTTTGGCGTTGATTGCCTGGCTGCGACGCGTACATGCGGAACACGTCTTGCTCAGACTCCGTCTTGTCTAATTCGTGCCACTCATCCACCACATCCAACCATGGCCAATTTCTTCGATTTAAAGGCTCGCAAAGCCGCCGCTGCTGCCACTGCCTCAGGNGAGGTTTCATCCAAATCTACCGGTCCCAAAGTAGACAATCGCCTACAACCATGGGTCGAGAAATAGTCCGTCGCCAGTCCTCTACTCCATCCTCAGCAGCTAACTTGCTACCAGNNCCGTCCCAAGTCGCTTGATGATGTCTCGTCGCAAGAACACACCGTGGATGTGCTTCGCCGCACCCTCCAATCCGCCAATCTCCCTCACATGCTCTTCTACGGCCCTCCTGGTACAGGCAAGACCTCGACTGTCCTCGCTCTCGCCAAACAACTCTATGGCCCCGAGCTCATCAAGACCCGTGTTCTTGAGCTCAACGCTTCAGATGAACGCGGTATCAGCATTGTCCGAGAGAAGGTCAAGGACTTCGCCCGCATGCAACTTTCGAATCCTCCTTCTGGTCCCGCTGGCGAAGAGTACCGCAAGAAGTACCCCTGCCCTCCTTACAAGATCATCATCCTCGACGAAGCCGACTCGATGACCCAAGATGCTCAGTCCGCTCTGCGCCGCACAATGGAAACCTACAGCAAGATCACTCGCTTCTGCCTCATCTGCAACTACGTCACTCGCATCATCGATCCTCTAGCCAGTAGATGCAGCAAGTTCAGATTCAAGAGCCTGGACGGTGGAAATGCTCGTAAGAGATTGGAAAACATTGCTGCCATGGAGAAGGTCAAGCTCGACGATGGCGTAGTCGATACTTTGATCCGTTGCGCTGAGGGCGATCTGCGAAAAGCCATCACCTTCCTACAGTCGGCTGCTCGTCTCGCTGGTGCAGAGCAATCAAGACCGGATGAAGATGCCATGGACGTTGACGATCTAGCCACGGCTCGTTCGGTCTCTGTGCGTAGTGTCGAAGAGATTGCTGGTGTCGTCCCTGACCGTACTGTCGGCCGCCTCATACAGGCCTTGCAGCCCAACACACGAGCTTCGGTTTATGATGCTGTTTCCCGTGTAGTTCAGGACTTGGTTGCCGAAGGCTGGAGCGCCACTCAGCTAGTGTCACAGCTGTACGAACAAATACTCATGGACGACTCGATCGACAACCCAAAGAAGAATCGCATCGTCATGTCCTTTTCACAGACTGATAAGAGACTGATTGACGGAAGTGACGAGCACCTCACTATCCTCGACCTGAGTCTGCAGATCGCTAGTGCTCTTGCTGGAAGTTGAAGTGCTGCACCGTTCATCTGATGATGTGTTTCACTAACGTCGACTACATGCGCCTGAGCCGCGACCACTGAGCCGAGCCGGCAAAGAGTCCTGCATTACTTGCTGTCGACCAACACGAGAACCAGCCGATGCTCTCGATAGGAGAGAGGATGAGGAAGACAGCTTTGGCCATAGCTCAAACCGCCTGCTGCCACATGTAACACTATATGCTTAACGACTAATCCAATTTATACGCGCTTTATGAGCACTGTTCATCACCATGACATGAATATAGGTTGACCAATCGATGCCTGGGCAAGAATACGGCTTAACACGTTCATGATAGGAAGCATACACAACTGGAAGTAGTGTAAAGGTTGGAAACAGGGGGTATAATCATTCGAGTCTAAATCTAGCAAACAACACAGGAGGGAATATCAGAAACTAGGAGAGGATGCACTTGACGGGCAAGCCACAAGGACCAGACTTGTCGTGTTCCTCCTTGTGTTGAGGCTCCGTCGAAGTCTGCTGCTGTTGTGCCTTCTGTTCCGTTTGACTGGGCTCGGTGA
The DNA here is from genome assembly GCA_903819635.1 of Aureobasidium vineae. NCBI lineage: Eukaryota > Fungi > Ascomycota > Dothideomycetes > Dothideales > Saccotheciaceae > Aureobasidium > Aureobasidium vineae. The sequence continues at coordinate 1,600,311 of CAIJEN010000014.1, forward strand.
CCGGTGCACCACCGCCGACAGCCTCCTGTCTGTTGTTGACCTCCGCACCCGCGGCACCATCATGCAGTCATGCGAAGTTGGCCTTGGTAAGGGCGGTCCAGAAGGCCTTGCCCTGCTCGAAGGCGAGCGAGAGCTCCTTCTCGGAAGGCTGTCTGCTTCCATCGGGACCGGCGAAGGTACCGGCACCCCAGGGAGAGCCACCGCGAACCTCGGTGAGGTCGGCAAGAGTGCCGAAGACGGTCTTGTAGCCGAGAGGAACGAAGATCATGCCGTGGTGGACGAAGGTCGACATGGCGCTGATGACAGTGGACTCCTGACCACCACCGGGGGTGGCGGTGGAAACGAAGGCACCAGCGTACTTGCCCCAGAAGGCACCGGTCTGCCATTGACCACNCCTGGAGGGTTGTTAGTACATGTTGCAGGCTTCGACACACACCATGAAGCTTACAGTCTTGTCCCAGAAGGCCTTGAACTGAGCGGGCCAGTTGCCGTATCTGGTGGGGATACCGAAGAGGAAACCGTCGTACTGCTCAAGGGTCTTGGGGTCGGAGAGGACAGGGTAGTCGGACTTGGCGGGAGCGTGCATCTTGGACAGGACGTCGGCGGAAAGGGTCTCCTCGATCTGGAAGATGTCGACTTGACCGCCGGCCTCTCTGATACCTCTGGCCTCCTCCTCGACCAACTTCAGGATGTGGCCATACATCGAGTACTACATACAATGTAATTGTCAGTCCATTGAGTCCATTGCACAAGGCCCAAGCTCGAGCTCAGAAAAATAAATCACCATGATGGGCGAATGTAGAGGAACGTACGAAAACGATAGCGACTTTGGGTGCCATTTTGATGTGTGTATAGCAAAAGCTATGAGCAAGACGATAGGGAATAGGTGAATTGAGAGATAGAACAGGGGAGAACGTCAATTGAGAAGGGATGGGCACGCAAATATATACAATGTTTACCCCAACTTAACTCTCAATTAATAGCGGGTCTTCGATGATTCGATTCGCGCTGACAAAGTCCAGATGGGCAATTTAGTGATCATTAACCTGACTTAAGTCTCGCAGATCGGGAAGCTTTGGCCGACTTAACAGACATTACTACAAGTGCCGGCTACTGTCGAGTCAGCTCGGTGCGCAAGCTGAGATCTTAACTCCCATTTCGCCCCTACAAACGCCATAAGTACCTAGCAACTTAGCAAGTCCTCTGTTATTATTTCCGACAAAAAGTCATCCTTGCTTTGTTTAAGTTTTGAGTTCAGCCTTCATGTTTTACAGAGGGTTGAAAGACACGCCCAGGTGCGAATGCTTTGCAAGCAAGCTCTGACAATCTACAATCTCTCCATGTGCAATAGCATGTAATCCGTATAGCTATCAAAATGCACCATAGTGCCAAGAACCAGTGCAGTATCCATTAAGAAGCGGCACCTCATCAATTCCCCTTGGCCATCTCCCCAAGTCCAAAAACAATTGTGCATTCTTATAGTTGACACATCACTCTGCAATGTTGAAGGAGCGTGCATGAATTGGTCTGCGATTGATTACTCGTCCAGCAACGAATCAATCGATCGATTTGCGTTGTGTATAACTAGCTTGTACGTGGTTAGGCGTGACAAACAAGAGTTTGGTACCTTGAGATGCTCAGCGATCTGCTCACTAACCCATCATTGTCCATGAGGCTTGGGACACCCTGGATCTTACAATATAGTTTGCTTGAACTCCGGTCTGGTCGCCAGGCGTGGATAGCAACAGTGAGTGAAAACCAGTGGATCTGACTCTAGGTGCGTAGCACCATGGCTCCTGCGCTAATAGCACGCTGGCAGTATCCTATGTTGAGAGGCTGGCATCCCGTGGAAGCTGGAGTGTCAGTACGCTGATTAGCTTTGAGGAGGATTCTCGCAGTGAACCAATTAACGGAATGATATCTTCGTGTTTGTTTCTCTTCCCAGCACTCCATGCGTCCGAGTAGTATCATCAAACAAGCTATCCATTCGCAACCACAATGGCTGACTATTCTTTACCATCAAGTTGCCTATCCCGGAAGTTACCGCGCATCAGGACGCGCTGTTCGATCGCTTCGACGCGGACTACTCTAGATGCTCGAGTACCTCGACGCTACATCGCTTTGTTATCAACATCTAGCAGCCGCATCCTGCCTATTCGAGAGTCGCTCAATTGAAAAAGTCCTGTGTGGACTCTCCACACGTCCCGGAAGCTCACGCCGTATGTCACTTTTATGCTCACTCTCCTTTCACTTATTGCTTGATATAGCAATTATCACACCAAAGTTATTTGCTAACAGTCAACAAGCAAACTTTCGCTGTGTAATGTCGTGATTAAAAGCCAGTTTCAACTTTTCCAGAATGGATATCTCCCATCATCTGATGGACGGTGGCGTCGTGGACACCACAGAGATGGACACTTTTGTGCTGGACGCGCAAACCAAACATCACAACTTATCAAATGGACAGCACCCTGCCGTAACTAGATCGCCTTCCTTCCGGCAAGAAGTCATCCCATTGGCTCAAAAAGGCATGGACCATCTTCCATACTCGACGTCTCAGACTGGCCTGGTCTACGACGTGCGAATGCGCTTCCATGTCGAGGTGCGCCCAGAAGTTAACCAAGGTGTACATCCGGAAGATCCCAGGCGAATCTACGCGATATACAAGGAGCTAGTCGACGCGGGCTTGGTTGACGATCCTAACACGGTCAACATAGCGCCATCTGTCCTGGCGAGAATACCCACCCGATTTGTAACGAAACAAGAAGTATGCGCGGTACACACGGAGCGACACTACGACTGGGTTATCAGTCTAGAGGAGTGGGATAACGACCTTCTCCATGACGCTGGCCAACAGATGGACAGTATTTACCTGTCTAAGAACTCTCCAATGTGTGCAAGATTATCAGCGGGAGGTGCGATAGAAGCATGTCGAGGAATTCTGAACGGCCATGTCAAGAACGCCGTGGCGGTTATCCGTCCTCCTGGACATCACGCGGAGCACGATGAACCAATGGGATTCTGTCTCTTCAACAATGTGCCTATCGCGGTCAAGGCTTGTCAGAGTGAGTTCGGAGACAAATGCCGCAAGGTTCTCATCCTTGATTGGGATGTACATCATGGCAATGGCGTGCAACAGGCCTTCTACAACGACCCCAATGTGCTTTACATCTCTCTTCATGTCCATCAAGGAGGTAAATTCTACCCCGCTGGACCCGCAGGAGACCATCTGCATTGCGGCGAAGGAGCCGGCCTCGGAAAGAACATCAACATTCCGTGGAGGACAGCTGGCATGACAGATGCCGACTACCTTCTNGCATTTCAAAGGATTGTCATGCCCATTGCACAAGACTTCGACCCCGATCTAGTGGTCGTTTCTGCTGGGTTCGATGCTGCGGAGGGCGACATGTTGGGCAAATGCCATGTCTCACCTGCTGGCTATGGCCATATGACACGCATGCTCATGTCGCTGGCTAACGGAAAAGTTGCTGTGTGTCTCGAAGGAGGATACAACCTTCGATCCATCGCGATCTCCGCCCTTGCAGTCACTCGTACGTTGATGGGCGAGCCGCCTGGCAGAGTTGTCACCACAGTGCCGACACCCTCTGGCGTGGACACGGTCGAAGAAGTTCTTCGCCAGCAAGCAAATTACTGGCCGTGTCTGTTTCCCAANAACCCCTCTCAACGACTCAAGAAATTGGGAAGCGAGAGAATGCACGACATCGTCAGAGATTATCAAGCTGCGTGGCTCTGGGAGAACCTTGGGATGACGAATTTATTCATCGCGCACAGCAAAGCATCAAGAAGCTTCAAGAACCAGGTGTTGGCAACGTGAGTCAGTATGATGTCCTTGCTAGACTGCGGCTAACTTTTCATGATAGANCCCAACCATTCGGAAGCTCGTCCACTCCTTGTCATCTTCCATGATCCACCAGAGCTCACCGGCGAGACCGACCCGAGAACTCGAGAACTTCAACTCCATAACACATGGCTGGTGCGTTTCTTCATTCGATCGAGCTCGACATCCACTGACATTGTGCAAAGNACCGATTCTGTAAAGCAATATACGCAATGGGCAGTCGATAGAGGAATTGCTGTCATCGACATAAACATCCCCAAACATGTCACGGAGGTCGAAGAAAATCACGAGTTCGCTGCTGAAGCAAACCCACAAGAGAAAAGCGACGAGACGGAGTTGCTCGCGAAATACTTGTGGGACAACTACATCGAGTAAGAGAAATAGAGAAGCCTGGTCTGAACATTGGCAGCTAACTGTTGACTAGANCTGAGCGAATCAAGCCAGATCTTCTTCATGGGCATCGGTCAAGCCTACTCAAGCCTGGTCAGCTTTTTGAAGAAGAATGATAGATGCAGAGACAGGCTTTGCAAGATCATCGGCTTCATATCCGATTCGTGCGGTCTGCCATCCTACAGATCCACAACAGACGACTTNTTGGATCGGTGGTACAAGGAGACGTCGAGAATCTTCGTGGCTGAAGATCACTATGTGTGGGAGAGGAACAAGACGAAGCAACCATCTAAGAAATGGGGCTCGTTGCAGAAAAGCGACCACAACGACATGCAAGAGATGCTTGCGTACCATCACAAGGAAGTCACGGGTATGCTGGATGTCGAGATCCAGCACTGGCAGCAGCGGCAGTCGTCAGACGCACCGGTAGCAGGCGCCAGTGAAGGAGAGATGTAGGATGGCTTCAGACCGTTTTCTAACTAGAATTGAATCAAAGCCAGGTCACTGTGTGTCAACGACCACCGCAGTTTCCAGAATCCAATCGCGCCAGCAAAGAGGATTATGTAGTATGCAATTGTCCAGGTGATCGGCAGTCGTTGACCGTGTGTGCCCGTTCTCAAGGCGTCAGTCACGCTGCCATCGTCGTAATGTGCCTGGTCTAGCATTTCTTCTCCAACTTCCTGTCCGACACGGCCCCAGAATCTAGGTAGACCCATCCAGTTGCAGAAACTATGGGCAAGGATGCAAGCTACGAGAGAACTCGTACGTAGGTAGATGAAGGCAGCGATGAACCCGAATAGCGAGGTGTAAAGAAACTGGAAGATGGAACGAATCAGACCAGGCAGTATAACCGAGGGTGTCAGAGCAGTAGCTAGATAGCTTGCTCCCGGCCGCCGAGAAGAATTTATGTGTTCATGCAAGTGATGTACATGAGCAACACCGAAGATCAACGGCGAGGTGAACGTTATGCGACGTGCAGATGTCTNGTTGTGGATGATCAGAAAGTCGATGAGATAAAGTGACACTTGCAAAAATCTACGTACCTGCGCCAGTAGAAACAAGGAGATTGCAAGACTTCTGAACACCAGTTCTTCGCTTACTGGACCAACGACGAGATTACGCCAACCTATCAGGTCCTCATAGACCGTTTCCTTGATTGCAGTAGCTCCCCAGCTTCTCCATTCTCCCTCGACAATGACTCTCTCGAACAGAGGACCAGCGAAGAGGATGGCTACAAGTAGGAAAGATTCGGCAGTATCGAGGACGTTCACGGGATACACGCCGAGTAAATGGAGCACTTCCCCGACGGCAACATGGCCTCTGAAGAAGAGCACACAGACAGTAATGATTACGCTGGCCACACAGCTCCAGAATACAGCGCGGGTACGAGCCTTGATAACCGAAGGCGTATTACGATTGGTGATGGAATTGCTCCGAAGGGTTGGCGAAAGGTAGAAGGGGGCAATATAGATTATGGTGAAAAGCACGGTTAGGCCGCCTGCCACGTGAGGGTCGATTGCTGGCGCTGTCACAGAAAATAGAGGTCAGTTCGTACGTTTCCATCTAACAACGCCGCTTGTCGATATACGATGCCGGATAGATAGCCTTGCATGATTTTTTCTTTTTTTCTTTCTTTTTTTCATCCGGCTGTATCGATATGTACTTACTCGTGGGTACCATGATTGAGAGAAGTTGATTATGCTTGACAGACGCGCCGCGAACGCTGAAGTCTCGTTCTTGCGTGAGATGTTTTGATGTAGGAGATTACACAACGGCAAGAACAAACGGTAAGCTCAGGAATGGTGCGCGGCAGGCGTTGTCGACGGACAACAATAGCAAAGGGGAGGCTGGAGATGACGAAACGGCCAGCAGTTGAAACGCTGCTTATCCGCAATCGACAGCGCAATCACTCCGCCTTGGATGTTCGAGGGTTGTCTCGAGGAAGATTGGAGACGCAGGTTTTTGTCAAAGTCGATGTTTGAGAAGAGCATCCAATGATGTATGTGTTCGTCTCGGATGCTGGTTAAGAATGAAGCCCATGCTTTCTTGACCCAAGCCTGCGGTTGCCAGTGCGTTGCTTATCCGCGTGTGCAGGTCCCGCGAGAGAGGTTCGCACGTTGCGCTGGTTGGTCTCTCGCAATTTACTAGACTTGTGTTTTTGGATCATCTGTGAACCAAGAGCCCGCACGAGCAAGCTTTTCGCGACACCCGGCTGAGGCTTCGCGTATCGAATGTTGTGCAGAACCGTCTCTCTTTGCGGATCCTATCGCTGTCAGAGATACGACTCGACGGCGTTTCAGGGACGGAGCATGTCGCTTCCGCGCTAGCCAGGCCCCTTGGTGCCGGCAACTTGGACGCCTCATTGAACCGGCCATCCTGACAGCTTCTTGTCCGTGTGGAACTCATCTCCCACAACCGGTTCAGGGCGTAATGGCTACTGTATGGCCAGTAGACCTTTTTGACTCCTATGGCACGGACGCGTCGACCGCTTTCATATGGACGACCATCTGCCACTTCTGACGCAGAGGTTTGGCTCTTCCTCAGTCTCTCGTTTATGCCACCAGTCACGCTCTTTCCACCAGCCCTACAAGATATTATTATTCCGACCCGCCTCTCCCCGCTGTCGTGACTCGCCATCTTCTCTGCGTTGTCCATAATCGTCTCTTAACCCCCGTCGCTCCTACTCGACACGCTTGCCAGCCTTTTTTTCTCGCCCAACTCGACGCGTTTTGGGCCTCTGGAGCCATTTCCGTCCGCTCTTTGAAATGTCGATCTACTAGTGTCTATTCCGCTCATTGTTCCGCATAACGATACCCTGTCACTCTTTTATTCCAACAATATTTTTCATTTCCAACATCATTTCTAACTCCATATGTCTGGCCGCCTTTTCTCGCCGCGGCAGTCCATTGAATTGGACAAGAACGGTAGATTCAATCTAAGACCGGCTTCCTCGAAAAGTCGTCCTGCACTTCACGAACGGACTCCCTCGGACCTCAACCGGGATAATGGCGAACAACCTACTATCCGACTCGTCAACTCGAATAACAGTCTAAAAACTGTGTACGACAAGAATCCTTTTCCACACAAGCCGGCGCAGGTACTACAACCTACCAAACCCTCAAAACATGGGTACACTATTCAGAACGACAACCGAGGAAGCTCGAGCCTTGCTTCTAAGGTACATGATAAGCTACAGCCTTCTGCCGACCAAACAGGAAGACTTTCAACACAGTCTATGAACAACAGACATTCTAAGCGTTCCTCGAATTTCTCTCAGTCGACGACGACCTCTGCTGCAGACACATACTGCAATGACGATTCATTCTCTCCTACAAGCTGTCGATTTTCAATGGACGGAACTCTGCGAAATACGCCAACACCTATAGCATCCGAGGAACGTGAGAAGGAGAGACTCAGAGAGGAGGCTCTACCGGCTGTCGTAGAGACGAGTTTTGAAGCGTCTACCATCCGCCCTGTGACGGCGTCTACCTCGTCTGGATCGGGACCAGGCTCACGGGGCTCCGACACCACCAACAAGAGCATCACCTCAAATCCTCAGCCTGGAAGATCTGGATCTGTGGCTGCGACTAGTGCATCAGGGTCGTCAGGTCCGAACATCGAAGTTTACGATGTGAGCTCGCCGTCTCAATACTCAAGCACGCCGCCTCAACACTCGAGCACACCACCCCAATACTCGAGCACGCCGCCCGAACACTCAAGATCTAATTCGTACAACGTCATTCGTTATGCTAAATCTACTGAGAGCATGACTTCGGTTCAATATGCCCAGGTTCGCCCGCCTACAGCTCAGTCATTGTCTGCAAGCAGTGCTTGGGATTCCAGCGAGGCCGAGAACCTGCCACCACTTTCCGTGGCTAAGAAGCGATCGCACATGCACTCGGCATCGGCTGGTGCAGTGCGCTTGTCAAATCTCTCCACGATCGCGTCCGAGTCCGAACCTTCAAGTCAATCAATCATACGTGAATCGAGCAGTTCAACGGCTGACATCTTCACATCGCCACCCGTAGTGCTCCCCTCTTCGCAATCGGGGAATTGGTATGTTAGACGCCAGACCATCGGCTCTAGCTCATATTCGTCGATGATGACCGATAGCAACTACCAGACAGTGTCAACTGAGAGCTCTCGCTGGGAGCTGAACCGGGAAAACTCTGCAGTTCCAGAGCCTTTGTTCTCGAGCAGTCCTCGTGACACTCAACAGCTGAGTAGCCCAATGATCACCCACCCGAGTTCATCAGGTGTCCACGAACTTGCTGGCGATGTTCCATCAGAGCAAGATGACACCATTGCCGAACTTCAGTCTCATCCGTTGCGTACTCAAAGATCGGGTCTCATGTCCCGCGGGAGATCAGCCTCTGAGCCTCGCCCTCTCTCTGCACGCTCAAGTCATACCCTGGCAACAATGTACAACCCTGACCGCGGCTCTCAAGGCTCTTCTATCTTCCCGCAATGGGCCAAATCCTTCTACCGCGGGAAGCTGCAATTCCCTCCTGGAAATGAGAGTACTGTCAGTCTCGCTCTTTCAGACGGGCAGATACCGCCTCACAGCTCGGCTTCTCAATCTATGCGTATGATGCCATGGGCTCATCATCGCCGCTGGGAAAGCGCCGGAAACAGCTTGATGAGCATGCAACAGTCATCTCAAGGTGGCACGCCTCGCAGCACGTCTCCAAAGTCTTCTCACTTCCTACCAAGCATCTTCCGCCCTTACCGACCTCGAGCAAACATGAACCAGAGCCAGTCTACCAACACCATGTCTGTAACACGGAGCAGTAGTCTTGCTGAGCTATACGTCGATGAGAGCCAGCTTGATTTTGCTGACAGTGACGACGCCAGCTCAAGGTCAAGCTCGACCGACAGTATGGCTATCACGACGATTCCTCGTGGCAGGCACAACTCCGCAGCTGCCTTCCAACCACCTCGTCGGCAACAAACAGTCAACTCTGGACGCGCGATACCCCGTGAGCAGACAAACAGCTCTTTCTACCCGCAATCTCTCGCCGCTAGCCACATGTACAACACACCTCCTCATCTCGCACCTTCTCGCCGCCTTTCCCACCGCNNTCTCTCCACTTGGCGCGCCCCCAGCTTCGACGAAGCCCTGAACACCCTCGTCTTGTCCCGTGGCAACCGCCAGATACTGTTTTTCTGCCTTGGTTTCTTGTGCCCATTCTTCTGGATGATCGCAGCATTTTTGCCCTTGCCACATAGGCCCGTGGAAGCCACCATGGTCAATCTCGAATCTTCCATCCAAGACTTCTCCGAGCTCGAAGGCGAGAAGAGCCATTACCCTCGTGGTATGCAGCTCGAGATGAGGCACTGGGATCTAGAGCGCAAGTACCTCAAAGCTCGTTGGTGGAGGAATCTCAACCGCATCATGAGTTTTGTTGGCGTTGGCATCATCGGCGCCATTGTCGCTCTTGCCGTCATCGCTGCCAGATGAGCGATCTGGCGCATTTTTGGTCACGATTAATGTTTTTCTTTTTTTGTTTGATCTTTGTCCCTTTTTCTTGCATATACCCCGGCGGTTCTGGCACCGACTTGTCTTTATCATCAGATCTCATGAGATCTTGTTCACCAACGGCACAAATGGCCGAATTAGGGTGTACATACTGTGTATACTCACACTCACACATACCAACCAAACTCATCATCCTCTCTAGAAGGACTGGATAATGTATATAGAGCATACTATCACTTAGACGACTGTCTCTCGAGACACGCAAATCAAAATAAAACCTACTCTCCAAAGATAACATGAACGATTCAGCATCAGCAATATGTCCCAAGAAGACCGGATGCACTGATGCAGAAAGAGCGATCGTCGGAAAACAGAGCGTCGGGTCATGATGTCGTAGTCCAAACATACATATTAAACATGAAACCTAGCTCGAGTAGCCCGAGCACGGAAGGGCACTACCACACCAAACGCCCTTCTGGAAGGGTGGATGATGCATGGAAGCAGTTCCATGTTTCAAGGCTTGATAGAAGGTATCCATGGAAGAAAGTCGTTTCAAGGCTTCCAGTAATGTGATCGCGTCGAAACAAAGATTACGTCGCATACCTGTCATCTGCCATTCACATATGGACTGTTAGGCGCTACGTTTTGACACAAGTGGAGATATGGCAAGGCCAGAAAGAAAGAGAGAGAGAAAGAGGTTGGTTGGTATCATAAAAAAACACAAAAGCAAGAAACCCAAAAGTGCCAGACTTTACCGACCTCGAGGAACAAAACGCCAATCGCTATGCTTGAAAAGAGCTTCTATCCATTACCCTTCGCTTTATCATGCCAATATCCACAATGAGAGCACAGCAGCAATCGCAACAGCCAGTGACGTGACGCCACCAAGAGCAGGCGCGGCATTCAAATAATACACCGCGCCGAGGTAACTGCAAGTGACTTGTCCATCGTCACTTCTCTGGCCATAGTCGACCTCGAGCCCTCGACCTGGATCGGGACAGCCAAAGCCCAAAGCAGCAGGACAACTGCGCACCAGGCTGAAACACAGATCTTCACAAGGCAAGACCTCCTTGTACGGGCCAGGAGCGATTTGATCCACGATGATGGTCGGATTGCGGGAGCTGTTGGAGGCGCGTACAGAGCCGTATGTTTGGCGGAAGGCGTCACTGTCACCAGGGGCAGAGGTCATGGGTATGTATTGCTGGTCTAGCTGGCCTTGAACTTGCTGGAACATAGCCGAGTTCGGCATGCTGCCAATGGAAGAAGAGGATGAGTTGATGGGCTTTTGACCCATGTTGCGGGGCTGCAGCCATGGCAAAGGAGAAGAAAAGTCTTCACAGCGTGGCATGGTGACGGCACAGAGCCATTGCTTGTATGCATCGGCACAGTCGTCGCAGTTCTTGGCAGGTGAATATTGCGCCGACAGAGTTGTGTTGCATGGAATCTGCTGCAGTGACTTGGCAAAGTTCTCATACAGACCGGCGGCATACGAGTCATAGACAGCGCTGAGCGAGGGCTGATCTGGATACCTATCCTGGTTGCTAGGCACGGCGTAGGCAACATCGTGGCAGAAGGTCAAGTTGAAGACGAGAGCACAGTTGTTGTCAGCCTTGGTCTTGAAGTTGACGGGCTGCCAGACTTGACCTCCACCACCGACGACACCGCTGCCTGTCTTTGTCGAGTTGCCTTCCATGGCCAAAACCCCGAAGTATGAGGTACTGCCATTCAAGTTTTGGATGTAGAACTGCTCTTTGGGCTTGTGACCTAAACCTCGGGTGATCATGCCCGACTGTACAGAGCTTGAAGCGTTGTTGATGCTAGCGTGGGTCATGCCGCAGTAGCTGTTCCTCATACCATCCAGGCTTTTGTCGATGGTGGGCTGGACAAAGACAGTGAAGGGAGAGGTGAGATTCATCCATTGTTGATAGACGAGGTCGCCTGGATCGGCTTCGGTCAAGTTGTTTGTGACGAGCAGAGCGGCATGGGTATCGGTGTCGACCAGATAGAGGAAAGGCGAGTCGGGATGGGCGCCATGATAGTAGTTGTCGATTGAGGCGGCCAGTTCGTAGTTCCAAATGCCAGTGAAGTTGCTGGGCACTTGAGGGGCGTGGACAGACATGTAGATGTCGGTTGTGGCATTCATCGAGTAATTGGCAAAGCCCTCGTTGAGAGTAATGGCAACTTGGCTGTTGGCAGGAGCATTTGGGCCAGGCTCTTTGTTCGAGGTGGAGTTGGAGACGTAGAGTGTGAGCTGAGGTGGCAGAGTCGTCTGGTTTGTCGAGCCATTCCACTGTGGTTGTAGACAAGTAGTGACGGAGATGTAGACCAGCCTGGTGGATGGGTTCTGGCGCTTGTAGATGGTGCCAGAGTCGCCCGTATCTCCATCGTCGATACTGCTAGGAAGACCAGGAGTTGCGTTTGCATAGGGACCCCAGAGCGACGTGTTGCTAAAGTGCCAGACGGTTGTGTTGCCGGCCTCGATGTTAAGCAGGCCCGGCACGTTGCTCCCGCCCAGCGTCACCACATCTCCCGTTGCTCTTTTCGTATGCTGTCCTTCTTGGTAGTCTGCTTGTATGGCCTCGTCAGCGTCTTCTGCGTCGTCCAAGTCGTCTGTCAGGTCGAGGGCGTAATCATCCAGCGCTATGAGCGGGGAGACATGGTTCGGGGTTTCAATCTCGGCGGCGTAGGCGAAGTGCGGGTTCCAGAGGAAAAGATAGATGAACAGCACAATGAGCGATGCCGCCAGCGACACTGTGAAGCGACATTGCAGCGGACTCAGCTTGGGAAAGTGCATTGCATCGTAGCTTATTTTGTCGAGTTGAAGACGCTCTCACCTTCTCGCTCGCTTCACTCTCTCGGACCCTGCCAAGACAGTTGTCGTACGCATGTGAAAGTGCTTTGAGATCAATCGCTTCCTACTGTATACCTAATCAACGAGTATTCTACCCATCAATCATCCCTCCCTGTGCTGTATCAACATGACAGTCGTTGCTGTATCTTACACCCAATCCCTTTATATCGTCCGTCCACACATCACTCCGCTAAATGCTGCATGCCATGACCGAAGCAGTTGAGACATGCGCCAAACGCCTTGAGAACGAACCACCTCATATACCAACAATCCCCTTTACATCATTCCCATCATCGGTGAGCTGGCGTACGCCATGGGTTTAATATCCGGGTGCTTGACAGCATCAAACTGCTTGAACTGCAGTTTGTAGTCGTCTTCGATGTTGATAAAGGCTCCTCTGTTGCCTGTCGAGTCGCAGTAGTTGGGTGCCGAGAAGATGGTGATACACTTGCTGTCGTGCTCTTCCTCGTATCCGTCCATTCTGACCTCGTGACTGCGGATGATGGCTTCCAGTCCGTTCTTCTCGCAGAATCGCTTGGTCACATCCGGTCCAAACTGCAGTCCAACTCCACGCTTGCTGGGTCCTCTTCCTGGCGCGGTCTGGGGATCTGTCCACAGCATTTCCATCATCAATCCACTCTGTCCGGGTTGTTTCTGGTTGTGTCTGTTGAGCTTTCTCACGTCGTCGAGCGTGATGTTGTCGTCCGAGAAGAGACCGCCGTGGAGAACAAAGTACTTGTCACCGATCAAAGTAGCCAGTGGCAATGCGCTGAAGGATTCCGAGAAGAGCTTGAAAGTGCGGTCGTTGTACTTGGCCTTGCATTCACCCTCAAATCCGTACATTCTGTTCATGTCGTCTGTCTCGTGGTTTCCGCGGTTCAAGAACATGGACTTGGGGTACAGCCACTTGTAAGCGTATAGTAGGAGAGCGATTTCGCAAGACCAGCTGCCTCTGTCGACAAAGTCTCCGTTGAACAGGTATGCGTGGTCGGCCGAGGGGCGGCCGTTCATTCTGAAAATCTCCATCAGGTCAAAGTATTGTCCGTGTGTGTCACCACAGACAGTGATCTTCTTGCCCTGGTCGACATGTGTCTCGACCATAGTAGGCTCGTTGTAGCAAATGTCCTTGACGGCCAGAATGATCTGGTAAACGTATTTCAAAGGCAGCTTCTTGCCATTCTTGAAACGCTCAATTGTGTCTTCGACGAACTCCAGCGTCATCTCGTCTCCAAGCTTAACACCATCGTAGTCGGAAGGAATAGCCATGTTGGCTAAGTCCAGACCCTCAGCGGCTGAGGGAGCATCGGGGGCCTCGATGGCCTTGAGGAAGGCATCGCGCTTAATGACCTTCTGGCAAGCATCGTGTTGAGCGCGGGCGACCTTGTCCGAGGGCTGCTTCTTGACAACAATCTTCCAGTCGTGGATAGCGTCGGAGTGTCTCAGGATGGCGGTGTTGGCAACGGCGCGGCGGTAGTAGGCCTGGTGGGAGTGTGAGCAGGAGAGCACGTGGGCAGATTGAGAGTAGTAATTTTCGCACCTTGACAAAGTCAGGGTTTAGCTCGATGGCCTTGGTAGCGTCTGCAACAGCATATCCGTATGCCTCGAGTCGAATATGAGCCTTGTTGAATGAGTCAGTATGGCAGGACTAGCAAGTTGATTTCGGAGTTGATGCAAACCTGGGCTCTGTTGGTGTAGAATGAAGGTTCCTTGTCGTACTTCTCGATGGCCTGGGAGTAGAAGTCGATTGCTTTAGGCCATTCCTTGTTCTTGAAAGCATCGTTGCCCTTGTTCTTAAGAGCAGTTGCCTCCTCCATGGTTATGGTGGGGGTGGTTTATATAGAGTGACTGTAGATGATAGTGCAGGCGAAGCTGGATTCCAGTATATGTAGAGAAGAGAATATAGAGGCGAGCAAGCAAGAACAGATGGGTGAAAGATTCAAGGACGAGATGCAATGTGTTGAGAGTGGAAGATGGTGGGATTTCACAAACAGCACAGACACTTTGATATGCCACTTCGACTTCGTGCTGTTGCTCGCCGTCGCCGCCTCGGTCGAGAAGGCTTGGCCTACCATGTGGGGGGAAGCGTGGTAGTTTTAGCCGACCGCCTGCGAGCAACTCTTAGCGCGCTCTGGATCGACTCGCTTTGAGCATCATCGTCTCCGACAAAGACAACAACATTCACACGCTTCCGTCGCACTTCCATCTCTATCGCCAATCACCACGCCCATCACAATGTCCAACTTCGTGCCGCCCTCACAACACCGTTCGCTGCGCGCCTGCATGGTCTGCAGCATCGTCTCCCCAGGCTCGCGCTTCCGTCGCGAGGGATGTCCCAACTGCGAAGAGTTTCTCGAGCTGTCCGGCCACGACGACGCCATCCAGGAATGCACCAGCCAGGTCTTCGAGGGCCTCATCACTCTGACCGATCCCACCTCCAGCTGGGTCGCCAGGTGGCAGCGACTGGACAGCTATGTTCCTGGCATCTACGCCGTCAAGGTTACTGGCATTGTAAGGATCCCACTGCAGATACATGAACTTGCTAATACTCACGCTATTGTACAGCTGCCCGAAGAGATCATCTCTACCGTCGAAGCTGCTGGTGTCAAGTACATCCCGTGAGTCCAGCATTCATCGCCCTCTCATTTGCGGACACCGAAACTAATGATCGCCAGTCGCGACGGCACGAGCATCGACGACATGTAATCGTCCATCTTGCATATTTCTTACACGAATCATCCATGAAAAGAGCGACGGCGTTTTGAGGCTGGGAAAATGGTTTAGCACGGCGGGTACTGCCACAAGCATGTTGCATTATGATACCCCGACATCCAGTGGAAATACAGAGAGTCTTCATACTCGTCAAATGGAAAACTTGGAATTCTCAATCAGGACACACCCCGCAAAACACTCAACGCAGACTGATCACGACGCATTATAGCCACCCTGGACAGGACCAGCGATATCCTTTTGGCCGCATCTGCGATCGCGCAAACTGGTAGTTGTCGATTGGCCCGTCGTCGAATCCCTGGTAGCCATCACTGTTCTCCTCTGTCAGGACCTAGGGCTGTGTCAGCAACGATGCCTCTATGTGATTTGCGCAACATACTTCGAGCTCCTCCTTCAAGGATTCTTTGAGGATCGTCATATCCATCCGAAGCTTGAGTCTTGCCAGCGTTCGTGCTTCTCGATCGGCAGGGTCAAGAGCATGAATGGCCTTGTTGCAAGCTTCGATATAGTCATGCAACGCGTTGATGTCTTTTTCGCGAGAGCCTGTGAAGATATATTCTTCGACTCTGGCTTCTTCTACCAACCTTTCAGGCGCGTCGTTTTCAGCTTGGGAGTAGTCCGAGAAAGGCGATCGGTCCCAGACAGCCAGGTCCTTGATGCGTACAAACTTCCAACCTCCCATTTCTACATACTGAGGTGGTAGTGGCTTCCTCACAGTATCTGTGTGCTCGCGCAGCGTCTGTTTTTGCCAGAGTACGTAGCCATAGGGCGGCGGTGGAGGAGAATGAATCGACTGCATTGCTGAACCGGAAGTATGGCTCTGTTGTGAAAAAAGGGGCACACTATAGGCTGATGTATATTAGAAGCAGAAAGGAGAGTATTTGTACGCAGAACATATAGGATAGCTTGCAAATGAGCTCATATATAATTTATGTCAGTGTTGTGGTAACTTCTCATAGGGGCTGTGTAGATGATTGTCCTGTAGAAAAGCGGTATGAAGGGTACAAGACTGGAGCGTTTGTACCATCGAACATGCGAAACGCATCTAACCTTGATGTATTTCTCTACATGATCGGACATGGGCCAATAGCCTTCTCAGGCGAAGCTGAAGACGACATGGGTGTGGTTACTTGTAGACGGCAAACAATCAAGAAATTAGGGCTCGTGTTGCGATAGGTCTAAGCCTTGAGTCTGATGATGCGGGAGCCGATGATTCTATTCTTGCTACAAATGTGATACCTCGAAGTCGATTTGGAAGCAAGGCAACATGGTGTACTCGGAGCTGTAGAGCAAGACGTGTGTTCGACGATGTTGTTTCCTGCTTGCTATTTCAGAGCCATGCTCGAGGACGTAGAGAGCACAGATAGTGTTCAGCTGAGCTTGACGATCATTGGAAGCTCAGTTTCACGGCGCAGTCTCGATACATGTCTGTTGTAGAGGAATAATTGGTAGTCAAAGTGAGTGCCAAGAAGAGAGACAAAGTCGGAAGTGGTGCGGCAAAATCCGAGGATTCAATGCGCGAGTGAGAGACGGCGGACCAACGTCGCAAGCACCAGCTCCTGCAGACATCGCGCAATTGACGAACTCACTCGCTCGACCGCCGCCCATCATGAACTCCTTCCGTGTCGCCCGCGCCGCCCTGCGCGTCCGCCCTACCGCTTTCGCCGCTCCTCTGGCCCGTAGAGGCTACGCCGATGTCGCCTCTGACAAGATCCAGCTGTCTCTGTCCCTCCCTCACCAAGTACGCTCGCTCCGCTCTGCTCCGTCTACACCACTCGCCCAATCGACTATCTGTCAGAAAGAGAATGGAAGATCATGGACCTGTGCTAACGTGTATCCTCTGTANCAGGCCATCTACAAGTCGCAGGATGTGTACGAATCCCCACAAACATCCCTGATACCGCCATCAGACACGGACGAGCACGACTAACCTTCGGAATCAACAGCNGTTCAGGTCAACATTCCCGCCGAGACTGGTGACATGGGTGTCCTCGCCAGCCACGTTCCCTCCATCGAGCAGCTGAGACCCGGTCTCGTTGAGGTTATCGAGGAGTCCGCCGGCAGCAAGCAGTTCTTCCGTACGTTTTACATTCCACCTCCTGGACGACGAGCACGAAGCATTTGCAGAAAACTGGAAAGAATCTGGAATTAAGAGCATGGCTAATACATGGAACCATANGTCTCTGGCGGTTTCGCTACCGTCCAGCCCGGCTCCAAGCTCAGCATCAACGCCGTTGAGGGTTACCCTCTCGAGGACTTCAGCGCTGAGGTATGCGGATTTGCAGAAAGTCTCGCAATTCTGATGCTGACAAGAAACACANNGGCCGTCAGAAACCAGATCGCCGAGGCTCAGAAGATTGCAAGCGGCAGTGGCAGCGAGCAGGACATCGCCGAGGCCAAGATTGAGCTTGAGGTGAGCATTCTAAAAGCTGGCGTTGATTATGCTCAATATTTACTGACTGAACGTAGGTTTTGGAGAGCCTCCAGGGTTTCCTGAAATAAGTGCACTAGCGGTTGTACTTAGGTCGCATCTCTAAAATGTATAGTAAATCGTCTGCTTTGCCCGAGGCTTGTTCAAATTTGGTCTATCGCGCCTGCCTCTATTGATGACCCGTGAGCGTCGAATACCTGCTAGTTTCGTCACAGCGACCATGTACACCCTGGCTTCGCTGCTGCATTTCCTCTTCAACATTCATTCATCCATCACTTGACTCACAGTACAGCCTGACATTTTCTTATCGTATCTCTACTACCTACTCAGTATCAATGGTCAATGCGAAGGCTTGGATGGCAGCCCTTGTTTTCAAGCTCAAGCTCAAATCCCTGGCTCTCGCCGCCAAACTTAGACGGACCCCAGAGCCAACCCCTGCTCAAACCCCTGCCCAGACTCCCGCTCCAGCCCGCCAGCACTAAAACTACATCCACGAGCCAGCGACCCTCTAATGCTCCGGACGTCGTGGCTCCAGTCCGTCAGCCTGGTCGCGTTGCTGATCGGATCCGAGCCATCAACAGCCTTCATCAGTTGCCGTCAAATGTATCCAAGAAGAAGCCCATTGAGCCTGTTCTTCCCTCGAATCCACCAATCACCCTATTGGCCGAAGATGAGTTCGGGCGAGCGTCACCATTTCCTCGAAGAGATTCTGCCCAAAGCCCAGTTCGACCTGAGACACCCCTTTCGCAATCGCAGCCTCTTATAAGCCCCCTGGTTCATTATCCGATGCCAAAACGTTACCAACCTCAGCTTTCAGCAAACATCGAGAAGGGAGCAATGCCAGACGACAACCAGCCCGTGTGCTATCGTCATGGTCGTAAGCTCAAGCTCAGAAAAAGCGTACCAGCTGGCATGGACAAAGTTTTCAGTGGTGCGTACGTCCCGACTGGTCCTATGATCAGACAACAAGTCGACCCGCTGAGCCCGTGGGCTGTTGGAAGACGTCTTACTAAGACTAGTGGAACAACAGTCTCTCCCGATATCTGTCCTGACTGCCTTGCCGAACAGCGTATCATGGAGCGTGAAATCGAGACAAACATCCAGACTCCCCAAACTCGATCAGGCCGGCCTTTCGTATCCGCAAGCAGTTCTATCTTTACCGAGCGTGGGACACCTCCTGCGTCTGACCAGCCATCCAACGTCCTGGTGGGAACAAGCATCGACAACCAGACAGTCAACGTACCTGGAGCCACTGTATCTGATCTACCACCAGACAAATTTGGTGGGATCGTTGCAACCGATCTCGGCGAAATGATTGACGCCATCATCGTCGAACACAGCGGCAGTCTGGGCAAAGTCATCTCCAACATCCGTAACGGTATGCCAGATAGCGATTGGACCCAAAAGCTCTCGCGCGACCTTACTAAGGTTTCGGAAGCGGTAGCATCTCTCCCAGATGATAACATCAGACACGCTCCTGCTTTCTCCCGGAACATCAATGGCCGACGCTCAATCATACTAGATACTTCACCTGATTCTCTACGGAAACGAGCAAAGACAATGCCTGAACTGCTTGAATTAGTCGATGCTGCAACGGAGGAGTTTGGCATGACAAGCTCAAACAATCGAAAGCAGGAATTCAATTTCGACCGCCCGCTCATGCCAGGCGACTTTCCTCATACCCCGAGCACTCTCCCAACTGCCACAGTCGACTCACCTGCTGCTCTCCCGCTCATGCCATCTTCTTTGCCTGCGCAATCTATCGTGTCTGTACCATCATATACAGCGCCTCAAGCACCTCGATCAATCCTTGGATCTGAGCAATCGGTGGCAGCAAATCAGGTCTCCCAGGCATCGATCCAAAGTTCAGCCATATCGAGCGAGCCTCCGGCGTCTCATGCGGATGAATACGAGGCGACTCTTGTAGAGACTGAGACACCAGTTCGAGTCGCGAATATACCCGTCAAAGGCAATCAAGATCAAAGCGCTCCCAGTGAAGCATCCACTAACCAGCAGCAGAGTCGAATTCCGAAGGCTACCACGATACCTTTGACCAAGCACTTGTATGCATCGTCCGACAGACTGCGCTCGGATCAGACCAGACCAAAGTCTAGTTTGGTAGCCAAGCAACATCAACAGCAACGAACGTTTCAGCAGAGATGGTTGAGAGAGGCGGCTGTTGAGAGAGCCGAAAGGCGGAGCCGGAGCAGGAGCAGAGGGGCAAATCGTGCATGAGTATCACCAGTGATAGAATAGTAACTTCCTGAGAATCAACAATCAATCCCTTGTGCCGAGTACCTGCACCTGAACTGTCATGATACATCGATTCGCTTGAATATCACACCCAAGGAGATTTCATGACGACGAGAGGGGCCCTTCAAAGAAAATGTGATCAACCCCGATATCTTACTGTGCTCAAGACAGTCATACTCTTTCTCCTAGGCCAACAACTAGTGGTATAGTGTACTATAAAACTACACAATTGCTTATCAAATCAGATGAGTGGCCATAGAGATAGGTCCAGGATGATTTCTCTCCTTGGACATTGCTTGGAATCAAAAAGTGTCATGCATGTGTGTCCTACACTATTGAACAAGGACACCGGGGCGGAGAAGGGCGGGAAGTACAATGAAAATTAGAATCTAGATTCATTTTATGGTCGTTGCTCCTGAAAACTGCTTTTTGGTCTTTAAAGATCATCATCAAATAGTCCCTCGTTGTCCTCTATGGACTCCCTAATCACTGAGTCTGCGCGAGTCAAAAGCGACAGCCTTCTTCTCTGCGTCATCCCAGACGACCTGGTCTTCAGACATGCCCTCGGCGCCTTCAGGGATGATTGTACCGTCGAGAGCCATCATATNCCTCTCAGCCATCTCCTCAAATCTCAATCCCATCTCCTTGATAATTTTCTGATTCTTTGTCGGCCAAACACTGCAGATGGCAAAGTAAACGACAAAACTGGTAGTGAAACTCAACATCCAGCCAAGGTGGCCCATGTTCAGAGCTGTAGTGGACACGTTAGCGCCTAAGCTGCCCACGAAGCCAGGGAAAGGCAAAGCAATGCCACAGAGGTAGGCGATGACTGCTTGAGGGTTCCAGCCGTAGAAGTAATAGTAGTGGGNGTTTTCCTTGCCGCCGTTGTAGCAGTGGGCGATGAAGATGTTACCACGGGTCAAGCAGAAGTATTCGCAGATCATGATTGCGACTACTGAGGCCATGAAGAGACCATATCCAGCGAGGAAAGTGGTGAAGACGGAGGCGGAAGCGAGGATTTTCCATGGGANCTGTTTGATTGTTGTTAGTGGAATGGATCTGAAATGGATAGAGGAGATGTGGGGCTTACCAATGGCAAAGCCCAGGCAGGTGACCAAGAACTGTCCACGCGGGATAGTGATGTAGCGTGGGAACAACATGCTAGAATCAGCTCCAAAGGGAATCATGTTGGCAGCGACATTGGTTCCCAAGAGAGATACCGCCCAGCATCCAGCGACGAGGAAGACTGCAAAGCGAACATCGCTTCTCCAGTATCTGTTCATGATTGCATCGAGGAGATCCCACTGGTTCCACAGCGAGAGACCCCAGGCATTATTGATGGCAGCAGTAGACAAGATACCCAGACTGGCGGACAAAGTGACAGCGATGGGATTGGTGATGAACTGAGACCACATAGCGCCAGACTTTGTCTTTGACCATCTTGCAATATCGGGCTGGTTGGTGATCAGAGTGGCAGTGTTTCCGAGACCAGCATTGACAGCGTTCATGAAGAACCATCCCCACTTTCCGGATGCGCTTACTCCAGCAGCTTCGGACAGTTTGCTGGCACCCAGCTCGCCGTGTGTGTTGGCCATGCAGAAGATGAAGAGTCCCCACACAGCAGGGATCATGAGCATGGTCTTGACGTTGAAGAAGGTGCGCAGCTGGTAGGGACGCAGCATGGCTAGGGGGAAGTGGGCCAACCAGAAGAGGAAGAAGGCGAGCATGCCTGCAGAGGTAATACCTTGAGACTTGGGGATGTGGTTCGGAATATCGGTGTAGTTGTGTCCAAAGACTGCGCGTAGCATATTGGCCACCAGCGAGGCACCCGAGTAGGCTTGCACACCGAACCAGACGCTATCACATGACGATTAGACATCCGCATGGTAGGAATGCCTGAGAAGCCAAACTTACACGGCCAGGATTGCTCTAGCCCCTACAAAGTAGTAGGATCCCCACATGCCAAAGACACTTCTTGCAATAATTGGATAACCCAGGTGATATACACTACTGGCACGCGAGTTCAACAGCATGGCGATAGAGCTGATAAACTGCGAGATGAAGATGGCGAGGATGGCTTGCCAGTAGTTGAGACCTATACCTATCAAACTCGAGCCAAGAGTCCAGTTGCCAAACGACAAGGCGAAGTAGAAGACGACGTAATTGTACCNCTACATCCCGATTAGACATCCGTGTTCAGGATTGTCCAAAGAGTACTTACACCTCCACGTTCGTTTTTCGGGTGGGGTGGGGTCGAGGTCCTCGTTCGACCATGTCGGTCCAGTCTCTCCATGCGAATGGCGATCCAGTGCAGTGTCTGGTACAAGGACCCATTGCTTGAAGTTATCCCAGCTCTTGAAGGCGTTGACCGCGTTCTTCTTCTTCTCCATGGCCGTAGCCTTTGCGGTTTGGAAAGTCATGGTTGGGCGATCGCTGGGAGGGTGTCCTGGAAGCGGGCTTGTAGGCGCAAGCCGTCCTTTATCTGTGCAGCGTGCCTTATCTGATAGCGACAGAGATAGCGGCGACGAGACAGAAGGAGGGGAGAGAAGGAGAGAAAATCGATCCGCCAGAAACAAAAGACAGGACTTGGGGCGGGTTTAGGGCGGGGTTTAGTTACAATTTCACAGTGATAAGGTAGGTACTACTGAGTACGTGTACGTTTTACTTTTACCGCCGTCGATGGCTCGGTGTCATGGTTGATGCTTTTTCGCCAACCGTGCTGCAACATGTGCACGCTGCGTGAGGAGAAAACATGGCTCCTCGGCAGACCTCCTACCTAAAACAGTTGGCGCTGAATCTGTCGCGTGCCCTCCTACTACAAAAGGAGGAAAGATTGGCACAAGACTGCAACATCGAAGGCGATTGAACGGCATGTCCGCTGAAGGCCAACAAGTTGTTCTTCTTGTTGCTTCAATACGTGCATCGATCTCGAGGCCTGGACTCCCGATTTCGCACCAGAAGACTTGGGCACAGGCCGGCCGCTTCATGGCCCATTTTTTCCATCTGCTATGGCCTGTGGGGTTAGCGTCTGGGGGATCTGGTGGTCGGCCGCTTGTGTGAAGACTCCTATTCAAAGCCTCAACATTATCTTCTCTGTCTCTATGGGCGTACAACATGAGCTGGGATCCCGCACAACAGTATGCAATAGCTAGAGGTCTCCATTGAAGGACGAATTCATTGTCTGGCTTCTTCTCATATCTCATTACTTGATAAACTGTGCCTGTCGTTGTTAGCCTTCCTTCCAAGCTTCTCGGTAGCTTGGCCAGCCGAGCGCCACTGCCGTGCCAGGGTCATATTGCAAACCTTCACGTGCCGAGGGTATCGCGAGCTGATCAGCTTGGTGAGCTTTTGGATGCAAGTGCCGCCTGAGCTTTGAAGCACCAAGCACATCAAGATCCTAGTACACAACCATGTCCAAGAAGACCATTCTGATCACTGGCACCAATCCCGGCGGCATCGGCAACTCGCTCGCACGCGAGTTCCACGCCAAAGGTCTCCGCGTCTTCGCAACAGCCAGAAACACCGACAGCATCACCGACCTCGCCGATCTAGGCATCGAAACCCTCTCGCTCGAAGTCACCGATCCGGACAGCATCAAGGTTCTGAAAGAGGAGGTTGCATCGCGCACAAGTGGAAAGCTCGACTATCTCGTCAACAATGCTGGGCGCAATTACACTGTCCCTGCTACGGACATTGACTTTGAGCAAGTCCAGTTGACGTACGAGGTCAATGTCTTTGGTGTCATGCGCATGTGTCAGGCATTCACACCGCTGCTGATTGAGGCCAAGGGCACCATTGTCCAGATCGGTAGTCTGGCAGGTGTTATGCCATACGTCTTTGGCAGTGTATACAACTCTACCAAGGCCGCCCTGCACTCCTACAGTAACACACTCAGAGTTGAGCTGGAGCCGTTCGATGTCAAGGTCGTCACCGTGGTCACCGGTGGTGTCAAGAGTAGGATTGCGAGAAACGACTGGCAGCTGCCCAGAGACTCCATCTACCTGCCCATTGAGGCTGAATACTTGAGGCGTACAAAGCACTCGCAAGAAGTCGGCATGCCCAACGAACAGTACGCAAAGTCTGTTGTGAGCCAGGTGCTCGGTGGTCGTCACAAGAGACAGTTCTGGGAAGGCTCGTTCTCGTATATCGTCTGGTTCTTGAACACCTTCATGCCGGCCAAAATCTTCGTAAGTGGTCTAAGCATTCGATCAGAGCATCACTAACCATTTATTGACAGNGACTACTTGTTTTGGCGTAACTTTGGCATGTGGAAGCTGAGAGAGGCTCACACCAAGAAGCTTGCTTGAACTATGTCGGGGGACTGTGTAAACCGACGAGCGTGAATGATGTGCAAAGCAAGAAGCCAGCAATGTTTTAATATACCCAAAGAACTGAATCGAACTCATTACAATCGTTATTGCTTCTCGGAAAACGCTATGCCATATATGCATGCAGATGTGAACGTGCTTTAGGTAAACCCGGCAGCGGTTGTTTTCTGACGATATTCCTCAAAGGTCGTGGCGTGTCCACCTCGACTGTTCGCCCTTGCTCTGCGCTCAAAGTCGCTCTCCATGGGTTCTTCGCCGCGTTTGCGGTCTTCCCACTCTTCCTCCTCTCTGGCGATCAGAGCGTTGAATCTCGTCTTGCCATCTCGACTGAAGTATAGTGCTGGGGAGTTTCTCTTTGCTACATCTTCAGTCACAGCAATGTGCTTGATGTCTGAACCAGGCGCCTCGAACATGCTCTCCCCGAGCAGCCTTTCCAACACAGTGCGGAGACCTCTGGCACCAGTTCCCATGGTGAAGGCAGTTTCTGCGATAGCGTGAAGGGCGGCAGTCGTAATCCTCAGCTCTATTGAAGAGAGTCGGAAGAGCTGTTCGTATTGCTTCAGCAACGAGTTTCGTGGCTCGGTCAAAACCTTGACCAAAGCGTCCACGTCCAGCGCAGACAGCGCACAAGATATTGGTATACGGCCGACTAGCTCAGGTATCATGCCATACTTTTGCAGATCTTGCGGCTCAACGAGATCCAAAATGTTGTATGCGGCTCTCTTACTTTTCGAAGAGTGGTTGTATGTGTCCTCTTCGGGCGCTGGTGGCATGTAGTAAGGGAGATGTTTGCGGATCATCTCATCGTCATCGGTGATGGTCGTCTCCTGAGCTCCGCCATCTTGAGCAGTGCTTGAACGCACGTTGGCACCAAATCCGATGCCTCCTTTTGCTACACGATCGAGAATAGTTTTGTGCAAGCCACTGAATGCGCCGGTGCATATGAATAGAATATTGCTTGTGTTCACGTTGAAGACCTCGCTCTTTCCCGGTGCCTGGCCCATGCCTCCAGTCGCACCACCACTACTCAGTGGGCTGTTCGTGGGTGAACCATGCGGGTACTGATTGTTGTTGTTGCGATTCGAATTATTCCCTCTTTCTTGTTTGGCCTGTATCTGTAAGGTGGTACCTTCGATGATCTTGAGCAGAGCTTGTTGCACTCCTTCTCCGCCAACATCTTTTCCATGCGACACCTTGGCTGTGGCGATCTTGTCAATCTCGTCGAGACAAATGATGCCGTGTTCGGCCTTTTCTACATCGTAGTTTGCGGCGGCCAACAAGCGTTGTACACATACATCCGCATCCTCGCCGATGTAGCCCGCTTGTGTGAAAGGGGTACAGTCAGACATGCTGAACGGTACGTCAAGCACGCGAGCCAATGTCTTTGCCATGAGTGTCTTTCCAACTCCTGATGGACCAAGCAGCATAATGTTGGACTTCTCGATAGTCAAGGGAGACGAGTCGTCGAGTGAAGAGTACGACGGAGGCGGAGACGGCGGGACCCAAGCGTGTATCGTGGCATGATGGCCTGGGAACTCATCNNTGTCCGCGGTGATTAGCAGGTAGCGATGGTGAAGTGTCGTGTAGTATCAACCTTCTACAGGATGCCTCGACCTCCTGGCCTGGCGCTCGAGTATCTCTTGTGCCTCCTCATGTTGCCGTTGGATCTCTTGGATTCTCTGATAATGATTATAGATAGCTGAGCTGAGGACCTTCTTCGCTCTTTCCTGTCCCACTACAAACTGGTCCAGATGCTTCTTGAGGGCTCGCGGAGTGATCTTTGGGGCGCCAATGTTAGAGGCTTTCCGCAGAGGACCTTCAGTATCGCCTGGCTCGTAGTAGCCGGTGAAGCCTTGGCCAGAAAAGCTGGACCGGAAATCCGAAGCGCTTGAGAAGGAGGCAGCGGTCGAATGCAAGCTTCTTGTACAACGAAATACTGCCTGGGCCCGATGGCGGCAGCACCGGCCCGATACAGCGAGCATGGTGGAATGAAAGGATCAACGAGATACAAGACGAACAGGCCTACCTGGAAAATTGGCGCAACACCCCTACAACGACCGATGATGGCGAGTGGTTGATTCAGAGTGTTGATGACTCGGGCATGCATCCAGCCCCGCATGGAGATAACGGATAAGCTCGAGAGAGAGATGTGGCTTGGGCCAAGTGTTTTGATAGGCTGGTCGGATGTGTGTCCGACCAAACGCCAAAGCTACCCACGTAACTGATGTGTCCCTGTCAACGACATGTTGCGCAAACGTTTGTCTCAACAGCTCAGCGAGGTTGGAAGAACGGCTACTTGGGCAGGCGGCGGTGTTGGAGCGCCAAAAGGATGCGGTGGTGCATCTGGACCCCAGCGAGTTCGCGTTGGACAGGAAAAGTCAAATGTTGAGCAGGCGCTCAGCTCAGTCGGGCCGAAAGAGGCTAGTTCATGCGGGATAGCATCATAATCCTGGAGGGGAGCTGGAGAACTGGTGAGCTGGGGGTGGAGAAAGATGAGCATCGCTTTCACGTCAAAACCCTGCCTGCGGTCTCTCTGCTCTGCTTCCTTTCCTGTATATCTTTCTTGTCTCGACAAGATTTCTCCCAATTCATTGTCTGTCACAGAGGAACCAATCATGGATCCTATCAACCAAACCTCCGACAACTCCATCTCGGGCCACCCGGCCGCCGATGACATTCCTAATGACGGCACTGGTATGTTGCACGTCCTCTCTGCGCCATGCTCACTACTGATGCATAAGCTCNNTACAGGTGTCGTCAAGCTCGATCCCTGGCTCTCGCCCTTCAAGGAATCCCTCAAGAGCAGATACTCCAAGGCCCAGCAGTGGATCAAGACAATTGACGAGACTGAAGGCGGTCTCGAAAAGTTCAGTCGAGTAGGTCTTCCCCTTGCGCTCACTCCCAGTCCTTGCAACTGACACAGTCACTAGGGCTATGAGACCCTAGGCTTCAACGTCAAGCCCAATGGCGACATAGTGTACCGCGAATGGGCCCAGAGTGCTCTGAGAGCCTACCTCATTGGCGACTTCAGTAAGACCACACAGTTTCCGATGCTTGCTGCTCAAGCTAACACGCTGCCAGATAACTGGAATCGCGACTCGCACGAAATGAAGAAGAACGACTTCGGCGTCTTCGAGATCACCCTGCCTCAGCAAAACGGCAAGCCTGCCATTCCTCACGACTCAAAGATCAAGGTCTCCTTCGTCGTCCCCAACGACCACGCCAGACAAGAGCGCATTCCTGCTTGGATCACCAGAGTCACCCAAGACCTCAACGTCTCGCCCGTCTACGATGCGCGCTTCTGGAACCCTCCTAAGAACGAGCGTTACACCTTCAAGCACCCCAAGCCCCCGAAGCCAAAGAGTGCCCGTATCTACGAAGCTCACGTCGGCATCTCGTCGCCAGACCCCAAGGTCGCTACCTACAAAGAGTTCACACAAAACACACTACCCAGAATCCACCACCTGGGCTACAACGTCATCCAGCTCATGGCTATCATGGAGCACGCATACTACGCCAGTTTCGGCTACCAGATCAACAGCTTCTTCGCTGCAAGCAGTCGCTACGGCCTNCCTGACGAGCTTAAAGAGCTCATCGACACTGCCCACAGCATGGGTATCACTGTTTTGTTGGACGTTGTTCACAGTCACGCTTCGAAGAACGTGCTTGACGGCCTGAACATGTTCGATGGCAGCGATCACCTTTACTTCCACGAGGGCGCAAAAGGCAGACACGAGCTCTGGGACAGCAGACTGTTCAACTACGGCCACCACGAGGTTTTGCGCTTCCTGTTGAGTAACCTTCGCTTCTGGATGGAGGAGTACAACTTTGATGGCTTCCGCTTCGACGGCGTGACCAGCATGCTCTACCACCACCACGGAATTGGAACCGGTTTCTCTGGAGGTTACCACGAGTACTTTGGTCCCGGAGTCGACGAGGACGGTGTCGTGTACCTCATGCTTGCCAACGAGATGTTGCACCAACTCTACCCCGACTCCATCACCATCGCCGAAGATGTCTCAGGTATGCCTGCTCTCTGCTTGGCTCTTTCGCTTGGCGGTATCGGCTTCGACTACAGACTGGCCATGGCCGTCCCTGATTTGTACATCAAGTGGCTGAAGGAGAAGGAGGATATTGACTGGGACATGGGTAACCTCGCATTCGTCCTTACAAACAGAAGACACGGTGAGAAGACCATCGCATACGCAGAATCACACGATCAGGCTCTGGTCGGTGACAAGACTCTTCTGTTCTGGCTTTGCGATGCTGAGATGTACACCAACATGTCTACCTTGAGCGAGTTCACTCCCGTCATTGAGCGTGGTATGGCTCTGCACAAGATGATCCGTCTCATCACTCACGGCCTGGGAGGTGAGGGATACCTGAACTTTGAAGGTAACGAGTTTGGACATCCCGAATGGCTCGACTTCCCTCGTGAGGGTAACGGCAATAGCTTCCACTACGCTCGTCGTCAATTCAACCTCGTTGATGACAAGATGCTCCGCTACCACTTCCTGAACGACTTTGACAGCAAGATGCAATGGACCGAGGAGAAGTATGGTTGGTTGCACTCTGAGCAAGCTTACATCTCGCTCAAGAACGAGAACGACAAGGTCATTGTCTTCGAGCGTGCCGGCCTTCTCTGGATCTTCAACTTCCACCCAACAAACAGCTACACCGATTACCGTGTTGGTGTCGAGCAGGGAGGAACCTACCGTATCGTCCTGAACTCTGACAGCCCGTCGTTCGGCGGTCTGGGACGTGTTGACGAGAGCACTCGCTTCTTCACCACCGACTTTGCTTGGAACGATAGAAAGAACTTCCTCCAAGTCTACATCCCCACGAGAACAGCCATTGTAAGTTTAATCTACGACTTGACCCCTAAAATATTTGCTAACAATATTGCAGGTTCTTGCTCTCGAGTCCACTTTGTAATTGGAGCGTCAGATCTTGTTTGCTTTTCTATGATATCTAACCCGCAGGCATGATGAGATGAGGAAACGACTCGACTTTATAGATTGTATCTTTAATTTGTTTTCCGAAAATGCACAAAACGCACATTACCAAACTCATGCTCGTCGATTTCCTACTCAACGCCAATGGCGCTTCGTGCTATCCTACTTTGAGATGAAATCATGTTCCTGTTCTATGGGCATTGTCTCTGCCTTCTACTCTCGCGGACCATGCTGCCTCCGGCTGGGGACGATGTCGAGAATTATGTATGATTGCGCTCGAGACACATCTCATCAAAAGCCGCTTTAGCTCATCTGGGAGAGCGCCAGACTGAAGTCAACTTCACGTCCTTCTTGTTCATCAAGAGTATTCTGGAGGCACTGTGTTCGATCCACAGAAGCGGCATTCTTCTTTTGTTTTTGATTCTCCTGCGTGTAACGTATGCCAGTATCGTTTTCGCCATTCAAAGCTGCTCGATGATGGCTACATTTTTTCTTTCTGGTGGCGGTTGTGGGCCGTGCTGTGGGGCTTCAATTTTGGTTGTTGAGGGTACGACCCTGATTATCATATGAGGTCTTGGTTGAGGCGACGACGTGCTTGGAAACTGTCGTACTGAGATGAGTTTCTCATAAGGATTAATGGTAAGGGTGCAACGGGTAGTGCAGTGTTTTGTTTAGTGTGTATGGCGCGATCAAATGCGTAATTTCTGTAAGTAAGTCAAGTTCATGCAAGGAAATGAAAACGGAGTCAAACATGTGAATCGGGAAAGGAGAGCAGCGTGTCTTCACCTTATAAAGAGAAGGGACTAAGCGGAATAGCCAAAAATATCACAGTGTTAACACTTCTCAAATGGCAAACAGACAAGAAAGGATGGGGATACGATTTGGCACAGGTGGCACAGGAGAAAAGAATTTCACAAAAAGTATATTCTATTATGTGAGACAACCATCAAGGTTGGGACAGACATGTATGTAGAACAGGCGAGGCAACAGGATACAGAAACAGAAGCACGCACTTGCCTTCCCTAATCAAGTTTAATGCAGATGGGTGTGTGTCTTGCAGGGAGAGAGAATTGACCGACATCACGACGAACACTCGTTTTGTCTCTTGACAACGAAAAACAGGCGTTCTTGGTGACCAAGACGCGAGGGCGCGGATATTCAGCTTCAGCGGTCCAACGACAGTGCATGGCTTTAAGCTCATCGCCAAGGTCAATGTACTGAGCTGCATATGCAGAGTTAGTGCTGAACAAGATTGGAGGAGTTTGAGTCAGCCATTTGGAGAAACGGTGATACCAGGCGTCGACGAGACCAGGGGCGACGAAGTCACTCGGACCTCCTCTGTCCTGTTGCAGACGAAGGAGAGCTGAACGACGACGCTCACAGCGTATGAAAGCCGAGGATCGAATGTACGAGAGAACCTTTGCGAGATTGTCCTCCGTCAATGACGGGGGGTCAAAATCAGCGAGACCATTTGGCATTGGCGAACGCTCATAGCCATAGCCATGTTGCCACTCGTCCACATCCCAGCGAATGAGGGACATGTTGCTTGACCACTGATTGAAACGAACACGGCCAGAGGCGATAAGATCGCGTTTTGCGCTCAAGTTTTCGATTCTGCGGGTGTGGACTGCACGGATGCGCATCAGGTATTGGCAACCAGGAGGAAAGTGAGACGACCAGGTCATGATAGAGCAGAAATTCGATTCGCTGTTGGTAGTTTGACGGCCATGTTCCTGGAGCAGCACATACTCGTCAAGAAGCTTGGTAGATATGAAGGGAAACTCGGCGATCATCTTACCGATAGTGTCATCAAGATATTTGTTCTCGAGCTCCAGGAGCTCGATCTCGTCGGTCAGCCCTGCGATAGCGGCATCGTCGGAGTCAATGTACTTGGACATACTGGCAAGTGTCATAAGCTTGTACTCGACGTTGACAAAACTAGCTGCTTCGATGATGGGCTTGAAATAGTCGGGATTTAAAGTGTCGACAAGGTTTTCGCTGTGCTGAGCCCACTCATTGAATTCAGTGATCCAAGTGTCCTCGTCGAGACGGGATCTTCGAGGAATGGATGACATTGCTTTTGTTTGCTTTGATGAAGGCCGGTGGTGTCTCTGTTCTGTTAGTATCCGATGCTGTCCTGTTGTCGCAAAGACACTCTGCATGGGTACTCATTTTATACAGACACTCGAATGTAAACAATGTGATTGTCTCTTTGTATGCTTGCTTTGATATGCGGCAAGAGTCAAAGACAATTGCACCCAGCTCTTCCTGACACAAAGAACGATCTCGAATGTCCTTTGTTGAAAAGAACAATGATTGGGTTGAAAGAGCAGACTATGGAATTGTTGAAGGTCCAATAGAGCTGGAGTCTTTGTGTGTAGGAGGTGGCCGTATTACTGCTCAGGCACACTGCAGCGCGTCTTGCTCACACAGGACATCTTCCTAGCTTCTACCAGTATTGTATACCGTATATCGTCATTCTTTGTTGTTGCAGAATGTGTTGCTCAAGGTAGAGTCTGTCTGCTCAAGGGGACCGAGAGACAGAAGCGTCCAGACATGTAGATATCGTATCGATGTGTGGTTGTGTTCTAACTTCTTGTAGAAGATTTTAGGCCAGACGCGAAGGAAGCACGAAGACGCTGTTCGGAGAGCTCGGCAGTCCAAGAGCTCAAGAGGATGATGTTGGATGTCATTGAGTGTTTCTGAATGATCGACGCGTAGCAAATGAAGTTGTAAGTCGCAAGCACGGGAAGGCGCGAGTGAAAGTGCCCATCAGAGGCAGGCGCATTGAGAGGTTGATAGACAGAAACACCGGTCTCGCAGCAGCACAGGAAGGAACAAATCGGGTGGGCGTCCCGAATAGGTATAGTTTAGCCTCGATCTGGAGATCTGGGAGGACAGAAGTGCTGGCCACTCTCGAAGCAGAGATGAGCCTGGCTGCGTGGAGGAAGCAGTCACGGCCACAACTACGAGTATACAAGATAGATAGACATGTAACATAGCTGCAAAAGCGAGTGAAGAAGCTGCTGGACGGTCTCACCAGTAAAGGGACCCGGGCGGTGAGGATTAATGTTCAGCAGCGCTCCTGCTTCTGGCCAAGTTGCAAAGTCACGGAATCTCGAGCTCGGTCCTTTCCCGTCCGGCAAGAACTTGAGGTGGCTCTTCGAACTTCAACCTCCCAGCAGACCGACCTCCATCTCCATCACCTCTCCACTCCCATCAATTCCTTCCCGAGACCCGTCAAAATGCTCAGCAGGTACGCTCCAAGCTGTCGCCACCAACTTTTGCGACGACATCCCGGCTGACTCGACTGCGCTCCCCAGCGGCATTGCCAGGTCATTGAGGGCTTCTGCCCGTCGCCCTGCTACTCTGCAGCGCGCCTTCCAGCCCATCAAGCCTTCGTTCGCTCCCGCCTTGAGCCAGCGCTTCGCCAGCTCCGCCTCCAACACCGATGGCAGAATTCACCAGGTCATTGGTGCCGTCGTCGACGGTATGAGAAAACCTTTTCCCCACGACGCCGAGCACAAGCGCCACTGCCGCCGCGCCCATTGTCGCCGACCGCACGTCGTAGTCGCCTCTTGAACACCCGTACTGATGCATATCTACNNAGTCAAGTTCGACGGTGAGCAGCTGCCTGCCATTCTCAACGCCGTTACCACCGAGAACGGTGGCCAGAAGCTCGTTCTCGAGGTCGCCGTAAGCTTCGCCGCACTGTCCCCCTGCAACATGCATCATCTAACAAGCTCTAGNCAACATTTGGGTGAGAACGTCGTCCGCTGCATTGCCATGGACGGTACCGAGGGTCTCGTCCGTGGCCGCAAGGTCGTCGACACTGGTGCCCCCATCAAGATTCCCGTCGGTCCCGGCTGTCTCGGTCGCATCATGAACGTCACTGGTGACCCCATTGACGAGCGTGGTCCCATCAAGGCCACCAAGCTCGCTCCCATCCACGCCGAAGCCCCCGAGTTCATTGACCAGTCCACCTCTGCCGAGATTCTTGTCACTGGTATTAAGGTTGTCGACCTCCTCGCCCCCTACGCCCGTGGTGGTAAGATTGGTCTTTTCGGTGGTGCCGGTGTCGGCAAGACTGTCTTCATTCAGGAGCTCATTGTGCGTTTCCCTGTCTCTATCCCCTACTCTGCAGTTGCTGACAATCGCCACAGNAACAACATCGCCAAGGCTCACGGTGGTTACTCCGTCTTCACCGGTGTTGGTGAGCGTACTCGTGAGGGTAACGATTTGTACCACGAAATGCAGGAGACTGGTGTCATTCAGCTCGACGGCGAGTCCAAGGTCGCTCTCGTCTTCGGTCAGATGAACGAGCCCCCAGGTGCCCGTGCCCGTGTCGCCCTTACTGGTCTTACCGTCGCCGAGTACTTCCGTGACGAGGAGGGTCAGGATGGTGAGTTTGCTTGGACTGTCTTTACTCATTGAGTGCGCTTAGCTAACCCACTCTTCNNAGTGCTTCTCTTCATTGACAACATTTTCCGTTTCACCCAGGCCGGTTCCGAGGTGTCTGCCCTTCTTGGTCGTATCCCCTCTGCCGTCGGTTACCAGCCCACCCTCGCCGTCGACATGGGTGGTATGCAAGAGCGTATTACCACCACCCAGAAGGGTTCCATTACCTCGGTCCAGGCCGTCTACGTCCCCGCTGATGATTTGACTGACCCTGCTCCCGCCACCACCTTCGCCCATTTGGACGCCACCACTGTCTTGTCCCGTGGTATCTCCGAGTTGGGTATCTACCCCGCTGTCGACCCTCTGGATTCCAAGTCTCGTATGCTCGACCCCCGTATCGTCGGTCAGGAGCACTACGACACCGCCTCCAAGGTCCAGCAGATGCTCCAGGAGTACAAGTCGCTCCAGGACATTATCGCCATTCTTGGTATGGACGAGTTGTCTGAGGCTGACAAGCTGACCGTCGAGCGTGCCCGTAAGCTCCAGCGTTTCCTGTCGCAACCCTTCACCGTTGCCCAGGTCTTCACTGGTATTGAGGGTAAGCTCGTCGACCTTAAGGACACCATCAAGTCCTTCAAGGCCATCATGGCCGGTGAGGCCGATGACCTCCCCGAGGGTGCTTTCTACATGGTCGGTGATCTCGACTCAGCACGCGCCAAGGGTGAGAAGATTCTTGCCGAGCTTGAGGGCAAATAGATGTCTCGTAATGGAGAATGATGAGGAGCTCTCTGGGCAATCTGCCATAGCCATACCCGCGACGAATATCAAAAGATTAAAAGCGACATTTGTAAAAAGGGAGGGGTCGTCTTTTGGCGGATTTGAGGTGAATGGAGATTACCAAGAGCTTGTGTACTTTAAGAACTGCGATTTCCTCTGTGTCCACAAATACTCGGCCCTCTCTCAACCCAGCATTAGCGAAAGTCGAATTGTTTCAAACACAATATATTCATGTTCCATCAATGTGACGTAGAGTAATGATGCTGCAGCCAATATAAGCAATAACGAATGAATCAGATGCTCGAGTAAGCTATATTCAAGCTCTCCTGGAACAGTAACTCTCTACACATTCACGTTCGAGTTATGATGTGCACACTTTTATTTTTGAAATGATACTGTACTGTCTGGTCTGCATAAATTAAAGTATTGCATGTATAGAAGGGGACTATGGGCAAGTAAAGAGCAGAGACACATTCGTCTCGCAGGGCCAACTGTCTTTCCGGTGGTTCCAAAGTGCCGTCGTAAAATAAAAGGGAAACAAAATCAAAGGGAAAGGTGCTTGTAACTGGGGAGTCAAGGTGGGCTGAGTCTATCCTGGGTATAGATCCTGATAATGCTTTGGGAAGGTGTATGTGATGGTAAATGCAAGCCATGTAAGCATGTGAAATGGAAGGAAAAGGCAAGGGAAGTCTGAGGCAAAGAAGACGAAGAGATATCAGATCTCAGCAAAGCAGAGATCTCGAATAAAGAAGATCTAAGAAAAGACTCAATCTTGTTGCGGTCTG
Organism: Aureobasidium vineae; assembly: GCA_903819635.1. Taxonomy (NCBI): domain Eukaryota; kingdom Fungi; phylum Ascomycota; class Dothideomycetes; order Dothideales; family Saccotheciaceae; genus Aureobasidium; species Aureobasidium vineae. The sequence continues at coordinate 1,635,544 of CAIJEN010000014.1, forward strand.
CGTGGCCGAGGGAAGCAGCCTTCCTTCAGTTCCGTTCGTGCTTGATTTCGGATTTGACTTTGGCTCCTTTGTTCTGCTGCTTCTCTTTCTTGATCTTGCCACTACTCGATTCGGTAGTCTTTGGCTTTGCCTTGCGACGGGGGCTCTCTCGATGGCCTTCAGCTTCTCGATGATGTCGGTCATCCCAGCGTCGACTGTGAGAAGATAGTTGTGCAGTGCTGTCTTGACAGCCTCAACATCTCCATCGTCGTCTTCCGATTCGATCATGAGTCCACCGAATTGATTGAAGACTTCGTCGCAGATGTCGTTGCATTTCTGGTGCACATCTTCAGAGAAGACAGATGCATGGTGGGCGACTTTGTTGGCAGCGTAATCTGCCATTCTGATGAAAGGAGACTCTTTGGTTCTGTTGTTGATTAGATTTTCGAACATAGTCATCACGATGTTCTTGTAGCCAGTTCCTGTNNAAATAGTTAGTACGATGAACACAGGTATATCAGAATGACTCTTACCTTTAATACCCGCAGCTTCTCTGTAAGTTGGTTTCATCATCTGAGCAAAGTAGCCGAAACGCATATCATTCTCGGTGAGCTGTCTGGTGTTCCTGTAAACCGTGAGAAAGTGTTTTGAATTCAACGAAGAATCCTGGACGCACTTGAGATCTTTATCTAAGTCATTAGAAGATAGTTGGACTGCACGCGTGATACCGTGTTTCTGGGCCTTGATCAAATCTCCAAACTCTTCCATTGGGATATTGTAGAGTTGCATCATCTCTGNTGAAATATGTTAGTTGTGTCCAGACCCAACATGAGACGATGAGATTGTACCTTTCAGATGGTAATGAAGAGCGTCTAAAANTCCACGTGATCTTTTTTCCGTGGCCGCCATATGTTTTCTTTCGTCCAAGAACAACTTGTTCCACTCTGGCATTGTGTGACGTACGGCTGGTTGCTTCAGTTTCTCGTTCCAATTGACAGCTCCAACCCCGGTTGCTTTGGAGAAATAAGTGCCTTCTCGTACTATGATTGCCCTGATGGTCATCCAGGTCCAACCGCGGACTTTGTCATGCAAGTAGTCGTAGCCTTTCTCGGCAACCTCATCGAGATTCTCGCGCATCGTTACAGCCAACGACTGCACAGCGTCTCTCTGGACGGCTGCAACATAAGCTGCAATACATCGGTCGATGTCCTAAGTGGGTGTTAGTAAGAAGACCAAACTATAATTNNCATTCGTACTTGCCTTCATGCTCTTCTCTTTGATTCTCTTCAATTTTTCTCCGTGATCTGCGTTAATTCTGGCAGCCCAGATTGCGAGAGATTTCATGAAAGCAGTACTAGTGTGTTGGATATGAGCCATGAAGGTCAACCACATGCTCTGAGCAGGAATCGAAAGAGCAAATTGACGAAGGGCTGGTATACCCGTCAATTCGGCACTTAACTGCGTTGCAGTTTCCTCAGTGCCTGACTCTTTGTATCCTTTCAGCCACATATAGTGCTCGTTGGATACGAAGAAGACGGGGCCATTCTCCCCCTTCTTAAANNAGTACTCTGACTTGTTGTCGTAGATTCCGTTTGCAATGTCTCGATTTCTGGTAAGCACCATAAATCTGAACCGGGCATTTGTGAGGCTTTCTTCCTCTTGTAGATAGCCATTCATCTGTGCAGCTTTCAAGCTTCTCTCGAACTTGTTCAGTGTCTTCGCGGCAAGCGGGTATTGGGTCTTGAACGATTCGGACCTCATACAATCGTCGATCTTCGTGCAGATCATTGCCAGACGGCCTGCGAATCGTTCCCCAAATTCGTAGAGGATAGAATCCACACCTGTGTCCGATACGCAGCGCATAATGGGAGCTATGATCCACAGATAGTCGCTAGATCGCATGTAGTTCTTGCTCGCCTTGACGCGAACTTTACTGATGTCGGACAAGCCNNTAAAACGATCAGCATATTGTTGCAGTGGAGAGATAGAGAGCCAAATACCTGGCATGTCGGCGAAGATCAAATTCTTCAGGACACGGGGTCCTTTGATACCAATGCTNNGTCAGTTACGTCAATACGGAGCAGTTTGAGAAAGAAGCACTACATATACTCACCTGACCTTGAACACGAGTGGCCAGAGGCACGGTTCTCGAGTCGATGAGTTGCTGGCAGATAAGAAAGGACTGAGAGCCCTTCGAAGTCGAAGTGCCCAGTCCGTCTCGATGACAGCCAGCTGCAAAGAGGAAGTTTGTGCAGCGATAAGCTCATTAGACCAAGTCTCCATGTCGTTAGAGATCTCAACCCCGGTGCCGTTCTTATAAGCCGTGTACATGTATGACTTCAGCTCTGTACGGTTGTTGAAGAATGGTCTCCCGCGAAAGAGGTCCAGGAATGTGCCTTCGGCAGTTTGAGCCCAGGCACGGTATTCTTTTTCCTCTTCAAACGTCCAGTCTGGATCCTTCTCGAAATGGTAGTACGCATACTCTCTGAGATGATCGTTCAAGAGCTTGCGTCTCTGTGTAGGATCGAGAAACCCGACTTTGGCAGCAAACGTCTTTGTCTGTTCAGGAAAGTCGCTCATAAACTCAGTAATGGCGCATGTGCACGCACTACCGTAGTTGCNCCTGGAACATAAATCAGTCCATGGATATCAGTCAGCGAACGGTGATCTAAATACCTCTTGGGAGACGTGAGGTGTGTCAAGAATAGAGTTGATCAGAGAGCTTTTTCCTGGAGTACGATCAGCACAGTCACTATCGTTTGGAATGAACAACATACCCGAACCAGCGTCTCCCATGAGAGCAATGACGATCTTCTTCGACTCTGGGAACCTTTGGCATGCAACGGCTTCAGCGCGCAACTTGCCCATGTCGCCACCTCTATGGCAGACTTTCGAAAGCTGATCAACAATGTTGTCGGCAAAGCCTGTGATACGGGCTTGGTATTGCTTGACGTCTGCGTGGTAGATTGCGCATGGAGGATACTCTTCCTGATCCTCTGACCAAAGAACAGGGCCTTGCTCAGGCTCGTCGTCACCCACCTCGGTATCTTCTTCATCGTCTGTTTCGACAAACAGACGCTCTATGTCCGAGCCAACTGATATTCCATCGTCGTCACGGATGTTGGTGTTTTCTGGCACTGTGTGTCGTCTCTTATGTTCTTGAGTTTCACCTTCAAGGCCCTCGTCCTCAAGCGGTCGCTTTTGGTTGTTCGAAAGATTCTGCATCTTGGGAGAGACAGATAGTGTTGCGTAGTCGATGATAAAAGATCGTTTGATGGTCGTTGGGGAAGAAGTAGAGGTTAGAGGTGTGGCTTTATATAGAAGAATGGTGCGGTGCTGAAGGACGGAGGGAGGTTCACTATGATGGTTTATACAGGTGAAACAGATTAGAGTGATGGCTGATAGTAGAAGAAGCGTGGAGGAGTTGGTGGTGCAACGCAGTAAAACAAGCGTAGAAGATGCTTTCGAATGTTCGAGGTGTTGACTTAGCTTGTTAATGTGTAGGAAGAGGTTACCAAGAGTGGACGGACGGTTTGTAGTAGATACGTTAAAATTCAGTAGGATTTAGGTTGAGTGACAGTGGAGATAGGCTCCCAGAGGATGGATAGAAACGATTGAAGGCGTCCGAGTGAAGTGAGTGGCCTTGACCGAGGCCGTGTCTCTCACAAGTCGCGGAATGTCAGATATGCACGAGGTGTGATGTATGATACATGGATATCAGCGATATCAGAGGATGTATCATCTCAGACTTCACCTGTGTAGATTCACGAGTGTTTATTGTTTTGCTGAAGAGCGGAGGATGTCCGACGGCAGAAGACGTGCCTCAGGCGCGAAGGAGTTGGAAGATGGCAGTGACGAAGCCAAGACTCGCGGCCCTTGCGACGGCCCTCCTAACGGGAAACCAAACACTTTATTATCCTCGACTCGACCAAACCTAGGAGACGATCCGAACCGATCTGAGGGCTTCCCAGCCGAGTGACTCTGAATTGGCAAACCGTCATGTTTTGCCTACGGACATGGCTTCCAGTGCTCTTCTTCATGTCGGTCTTGCCGATCATGAGCGGCCATCATGTTGCTGACCAAAACAACAGTTCGAATGTGCCGCCGCTCTACCTGGTGCTCTTCATCTCGGCCATGTACTATCTGAACCGACCATGCGTCTACTGCTCGCTGCTCCTGACCGTTCTCGTCATCTCCGTCTACGACTTCCACAACAATTGGTTCGAGCCGCAGCCCGACCCCTCGTCCTCGACGCATACCGGAAACTCCACAACCACCGCTCTCGGAGACAACATCGCAGTAGCCTCCTCGGTCATTCAATCGGCAGCAGCGTCTATCGCGCACTCTGTCGCCGACGGTTTCTCGAAACAGACGGGACTCGATCTACAACCGCAGATCAGCGTGGCAGAGTGGTTGAAAGACATGTTTGGAAAGAAAGAGTGGCGCATACCATGCATCGACGTTGCCGTAAGGCTCTAGAAGAGTGAACCACAGCCATCAAACACGTTGGAGGCATGATGACATGAGAAGCATTTTGGGCGTTGGGTCACACGACAACACAAGACATTTGGGACCAAGGACTATTGCATATTTGGAGTTCAATACGGCACTGCGTTAATGCCTTGTACAGTAGTGGAGGAGGACTTGATTAATGCGACAACTCGCAGCCAGCCAATTCAGCTCTGAGCTGCAGACATTGCGCTCGGGAGTAGGCAGCAAGCTTCGAATGTATTCATGGGACAACTGTCTTCCACGGCCAAGTGAACTGGACTCAGAGCACTCGATTTCAGTAGATACATGTTTGAAAAGCGATCATTGAGGCTGAGCAAAGGCTTGTTGCAACAAGCCAACTCTTCTATTTCATCGGAGCGGCCGAGAAGCGATCCCCGCTTTCGAGTCACCAGTCTGCTCTCTCTCTGACATTGTGAAAGACAAACTGGTTACTCGAGAGATCTCTCACTAGGAGCAGGCTGTCGATGCAATGCAAAAGTCGTCGCTGCTTCGGCTCAGGGTGCACAATGTGCTGCAGGGCAATCGCGGGGAGGGGCAGTCGCAAACGAGCTCCCGAGCGCCCTCCTTCCTCGTTTGTACTCGTGCAATACCACACGCCCCTCACGCCCTATCGGAAGGCCTGAACTCACTCCCAAATTAAACTGCTGCGTGCCCTTGCAGCCGTCCTTCATTCCTTTCTCTCTCCGTACAAATTCTTCCTCTAGACATTGTTCAAGCTCTGCTTCCAGCACCTTGTTGAAAATCATGGCCGACAGAGACGTTCTCCCCGACGTGTATGTGTTTTAGGTCGACTACCCAGCCAACGACTGACACCACTGCTTTGTAGGNGTCAAGCCATCCAACTATGCCATCTCCCTCTTCGATCTCGAGCTCGGCGGTAGCTGGACCTACCAGGGCAAGGTCGACATTAACGTCGAGGTCAAGCAAGAGACTAAGGAGATCACTCTGAACACCCACCAGCTCAAGGTCCAGAGCGCTCAGATCTCAACCGAACAAGGCAAGACTGAGGGCGCCATCAAGGCCTCAAACATCACCTACGATGAGAAGAACCAGAGGGCCACCTTCCACTTCGACCAGCCCATTCCTCAATCACACAAGGCTGTAGTTTCGGTCCAGTTCAGCGGTATCATGAACAACGATGTCAGTATCAGTATTGAGACCAATCAAGAGCCCGTGCTAACATGTTCGTGTTCTAGNATGGCTGGTTTCTACCGTTCCAAGTACAAGCCCACCGTCCCTGCCGCCGCATCTGTCCCCAGAGACTCCGAATACCACTACATGCTGTCCACTCAATTCGAGTCTTGCGATGCTCGTAGAGCCTTCCCCTGCTTCGACGAGCCCAACCTCAAGGCAACTTTTGACTTCGAGATTGAAATCCCAGAGGACCAGACCGCTCTTTCCAACATGCCTGAGAAGGAAGTCAAGAAGGGCAACAAGTCCGGTACAAAGATTGTTTCTTTCGACCGCACCCCTGTCATGAGCACCTACCTCCTAGCCTGGGCTTTTGGTGATTTCGAGTACATCGAAGACTTCACCAGACGCAAGTACAATGGCAAGAACCTGCCCGTCAGAGTCTACACTACCAGAGGCTTGAAAGACCAGGGTAAGTTGGCTTTAGAGAGTGCTCACCAGGTCGTCGACTACTTCTCCGAGATCTTCCGTATCGAGTATCCTCTTCCCAAGGTCGACCTTCTGGCCGTTCATGAGTTTGTATGTTATCTGATCCTTGTATAATCCCAAACCAGGTTAACAAAGTATTCTAGNTCACACGGTGCCATGGAAAACTGGGGTCTGATCACTTACAGGTTTGTTGGCCTTAATGATATTGCACTTGCACATCTGACTGATTGCATNAGAACTACCGCTGTCCTCTTCGACGAGTACGCCTCGGACCAGAAGTACAAGAACCGCATTGTCTACGTTGTTGCTCACGAACTTGCTCACCAGTGGTTCGGAAACCTCGTCACCATGGATTGGTGGTCGGAGCTCTGGCTGAACGAGGGTTTCGCTACCTGGGTCGGCTGGCTGGCTGTTGACCACCTTCACCCAGACTGGTCAGTCTGGTCGCAATTCGTCACCGAGTCTATGCAAACTGCATTCAACCTGGATTCTCTGAGAACATCGCACCCCATCGAGGTTCCCGTCAGGAACGCTCTAGAAGTCGACCAAATTTTCGATTCCATCAGCTATCTCAAGGGAAGCTCAGTCATCCGTATGTTGGCTTCTCACCTGGGTGTCGAGACTTTCTTGCACGGTGTTGGAGATTACCTCCAGGCCCACAAGTACCAAAACGCTACTACCAGCGATCTGTGGTCTGCTCTCAGCAAGGCCAGTGGAAAGGATGTGAACACTTTCATGGACCCCTGGATTCGTAAAATTGGTTTCCCTGTTGTCACCGTAGCAGAAGAGCCCGGTCAGATCAGCATCAAGCAGTCTCGCTTCCTCAGTGGTGGAGATGTCAAGCCCGAGGAGGACGAGACTACCTGGTGGATTCCCCTTGGTCTCAAGTCTGGCTCAAACTCATCCGAAGTCAAGAGCGATTCTCTTACTACAAAGGAAGACACTATTCGTGAGATTGATGACAGCTTCTACAAGCTCAACTCTGAACAGACTGGCTTCTACCGCACAAATTTGCCTCCCAAGAGACTCACACAGCTCTCGACTCAGCTCGACAAGCTCTCTCCTCAGGATAAGATTGGTTTGATCGGTGATGCCGCAGCTCTTGCCATCTCGGGCGATGCAACCACTGCCGGCGTTCTCTCCTTCCTTGAGGGCTTCACCAAGGAGACCAACTACCTTGTCTGGTCCGAAGTTCTTTCGAGTCTTGGAAACATCAGATCTGTCTTTGCAGATGATGAGCAGGTCTCCGAGGGTCTTCGCCAGTACACTCTGCGTTTGGTCAGCGAGGCTACCGACAAGATTGGTTGGGACTTTGCTCCTCACGACGACTATCTGACTGGTCAGCTGCGTGCTCTTTTGCTCGCTTCTGCTGGTATGGCAGGACACGAGGGCGTTGTTGCCGAGGCCAAGAAGCGTTTCGCCGCTTTCACTGAGGGCGGCGACAAGAAGGCCATCCACCCCAGTCTGCGCACCGCTACCTTCAAGATTGCTGTCAAGGAAGGTGGCAAGCCTGCCTACGATGCTGTCATGAAGGAGTACCTCAACACGACCTCTGTTGACGGCAAGGAGATTGCCCTCCAAGCCCTTGGCAGAGTCCAATCCACTGAGTTGGCCAAAGAATACCTCAGGTGGTCTTTCAGCGGCGATGTCGCCACCCAAGATCTGCACACTCCTTCTAGAGCATTGGCTCTCAACTCAAAGACCAAGCTCGAAGTTTGGCACTTCATCAAGGAGAACTGGAGCATGTTGAGAGAGCGTCTCGGCAACAACATGGTCGTCCTCGAAAGATACCTTCGCATGAGTCTGAACAGATTCTCAAGCTTCGAGGTCGAGAAGGACATTGCCGAATTCTTCAAGGACAAGGACAACGCTGGCTACGACCGTGGTCTTGCTGTTGTCAGTGACACAATCAAGGGCAGAGCCAGATATGCACAGCACGATCTCGAGATCATCAGAGAGTGGCTTTCGGCCCACGCCTACACGAAGTAGAGTGGTACACTATACAACATGAAAATGAGACTACACGATACAAACGATATGTGTAGCTAGATCAATGTATGCAAATCAAATCAGCTTCCCATTCATGAGTAAGGTGATGTTTAGTGAAGCAAGACTCAAAATTCCAGCACTGCCAAACAGGTTGATCTCAAAACAAGTCTTGCGCACACGTGTTGCGCTTGCCATAAAATTTCACCAAGGTAAAGACTCTTTGGTCGATTGTGATTTTGATTGTAGTAAACGGTCTACGAGATTTGAGAAATCGACTCGAATTTTGGAGGCTCGAACTGGAGCTCGAAGTGGACGATGAAGCGAACCAATTGGTATACGCACACCCTTGAAAGACAGTTGAAGCAAGAGAATGACAAATCTTTTCATACCCTCTGTATTCTACTAAATGTATAATAACTTTCCTTGTTCTACCTTCGCTGGCCAAGTATACTGGAGCAAACTGGAGGCAATGACCAGATTAAGCAAGGAAAGAAAGTCAAAGAGGCTTAAATAGAGGCTTGAGTAGAGGCTTGAGTAGAAGCTCGAACTTAGACTCGAACTTAGACTCGAACTTAGACTCGAACTCGGACGAGGGCTCGAACGAAGCCATACTTGTCGTCAAAGCATGCTAGAGCAAAACCAAAGACAACGAGTGGATCAAGTAAATAAAGATGGATTCTGACTACTAGAGTACATACTACAAAAGATAACAATTTTTAGACTAGATACAAAATGAAGAACGGCCAGAAATGAAAGGGAAAGGACATGCACATGCCCCGAATGCCAAATGCTGTTTTGTACAAACAATGCTTTGTTGTTCCAATGTAAGTTCCCCCAATTTTACCTCAAAGCCAGGAGGTGTATGGTAAAGTGATGTCCATCACAGATGGACATGTATTGTAAGATAGAGGAAGAGATTTCGTGAGAACACAAGCTTGAGCGCTCCCAGCAAGATATTCTGCGAGAAATTTCAAACTCTTTCCGAGTCGGCGGCGTGGCCACTGGGGCCAGAGGAAGTGTCTAGGAGGAGATTGTTAGCTCTGTTTGTGAAAGCTGGAGTAGAAGCAGTACTTACNNAATCGCAGGTGACAAAGCATCGGTCAACCTCTGTCAAACCCTCGCATGTGTACTGGATAGTCTCTGCAATATCGTGGGTGCTGTGCAGCTTAGCCTGGTCGTTGAGAAGGATGTCAATCTCAACCCAGATACCGTCGCCGGCATGGTAACTGGTGATGCTCTTGAAGCCATCGACAACAGGGGAGAAGCGGTAACAGAGATACAGCAGCTTCTTTTGCAGCTGTTCATCGGCTGCCTGGCCGGAGAGTCTGGTAACGTTCTCGAAACAGGTGCCTGCCCAATCATAGATAATGAAAAGGGATAGAACACCAGCACCTGCAGGGTCCAGCCACCACAGATCTGCTTTGTAGCCGATGAAGGGGAATAGAAGGGAAAGCGTGTTGAAGACGACATCGGTCTTGCAGTCCTGGGCCAGAGCTTGCACCTGAGTCGTCTTGATACGAACACAGCCGAGACCGATGATACCCTTGATGATGACAGTGCCGAGCATGGCGCCAATAGCAATAGCTGGCAGCTCTTTCGCCTTGTGGGGTGCATCGGGCATCAGCTTTTGAACCGACTCTTGCAGAATTTGGAGGAAGGAGATGACCATGATAATGGAGAAGACGAGGATACCCAGGGGTTCGAGGCGACGACGTCCAACAGGGAAGCGCTTTCGAAGTGATTTGAGACGCCATTGGACCAGTTTGTTGGTGCTCCAGACGATCAGAGTACATAGCAAATCCAGAGCCGAGTCGACCAGCGAGGCGATCANGGAGAGGGAAGACGAGTAGAAAGCGGCGGCAAGCTTAGCGATCAGGAGCAGAATGTTGGCAATAACGTTGATGTTAATGGCCCATTTCGCCTTCTTCTCTGCCTTTTGTCTGTTTTCCTTGACATCGTCAGGGAGGAACTCCCAGATGGCGCCGCCGGCATCTTGCAAGCCTCCATGACGTTCTTGTTGACCATCACCATCTGCGTCTGGGTTCATGCTGTCCAGAACATCATCGGCCAATGCCTTGACCAGAGCATCGACTTCGGCCCAATCGTCAAGACGATTGTTCTGATCTTGGTAGAACTTTCTGACCTTCTTGTCCTTGATCTCCTTGAGCTCGTCATCGGACTTTCTGTAATGCTCGATGTCTACGCTCTCAACACCATCTAGGATCTTCTTCTTGAGCTCCTCTCTTCTGCTGTCGTGCAGAGCGGTACGGGCGGCGTCCCTGAATCTGAACAAGTTTGGTTTGTTCCTGCCATTCAAGCCGCTTTCAACATCTGGCTGGTCCGGACGACCATTGCGGTCACTCTGGCTTCTCTTGACGCCAAACGAAGCGACATTCCTAGTGCCGACCATATTCTGCTACAGACAAGTGACCCTTGGCTGTGCAAAACGAAAAGCGAATGTCGAGTTGTTTATTTGTCGATCTCGAGGATGACGTGGGGCCAAGGCGGTGGTGAGATGGAATCTGGGGCCGTGATGTCTGGGGGTGCCGAGTCGCTCGTAGTACGATCTTGTTCGCCTTCGTCTTGTCAGGGTCGGAGAGGCTTGTAAGATTGCTGGAGGATGTCACTGTGTATATAAACAGAGGTGCTTGCAGCTTGTTCAAGCTTGGTCAAGAAGCGTGCGAGCTCCACCTACAAGCCAAAACAGGTTCCATCATTCCCGGTTTGGCGACATGACGTCTCCTGCTATTTGAGTCGGCGCCGGGCCGACCACCGCTGCCCTACTGGGTCATGACGACGACGATGATGCTCCGCGCATTGGATAAACGCCCTTAGATATAGCCTCCGAGGAGTCTGTCCAAGCACGTGTAGCTTTGTTGCAGCAAATCCAGAGAACGACACCATGACCAGCGTGTATTCAGCAAACAGTGCCGTCAGCTTTGACGAGCTGCTCCGTCACCTCAATTCCCTTCCTGTGCCGCTGCTCCCGCCAGCAAAAGCCCTCGATCCCGCTTTGACCGACAAGATATCATCCTTGTATCTGCACCCAGCACTCGAGGCTCTGTTGCATCTTCTCAACCATGACCTGCCCTCCGCCCACTTTCTCGTGCGACATATGCAGTCCGATCCCGCCTTTGAGGCCATGTACCTACATGGTATTCTCCACCGTATAGAAGGAGACTTCAACAACACCAGAGCCTGGTACTACGATGTCTTCAGTTCCGAGCCCTTCGAATTGGTTTGGGGAAAAGCCACAGACGAAGAAAAGGCCGAGGTTGAAAAGAAAAAGAGTCAAGGTGAAACCAAGATGCCACCTCAGAAATCCGCCAGAGACTTTGTAGACAGCCTAGAAAAGCTGTCCAAAGGCCAAGGAGACAAGGAAGCTCTCGCAAAGGAGAGTAGGAGAGAGTTTGATACTGTTCTTGACTGGTGCATTGAGAAGTTTGGAACTGAGAAGCACACCGACGCCTCGAAGGCTTGGGTGCAACCAAGTCAGGACATCAGCCAGAAGGGCCAAAACATGGTCACTGGCAATGAGGGTTTTAGAAAATTCTAAACATGCTTAGGTAGTCTAACTTAGACTCGCTGGTAGAGAAATGCTATAACACCACAATCGTGCCCCACAGTCATGCACAGTACTTTGACTTTGAGTAGCTACGTGACTGGTGCTCCTTGAATGAGAGAGTACTGACAAGCACAAAAACGGGTAGGTCCCAGTGACTCGAAAGATGACCAAAGTATGAAGAAGTCATGACATGAAATAGGCAAGAAAGGCATGTTTCGCATTTCGTCTTCATTCGGCGTCTAGAGAAAGAAAGCTCATGATCCCTTCTTCCCCTTGGAAGGCGGCAGTCTTCCCATGTTCGTAGTGCCAGAGACCCCTTCCCCCGATGTATAAACACCAAAAAGACAAGAAAGCAGGAAGAAGACAAAAAGCATGTTCCCTCCAGCCCGGTACATCCGCAACGTAAACATGACAAGGAGATTAGATGGCGATCAAGAAAAACGCAGGTGTGGGAAGAATGAGCGTCCGCATGGAGAAGAGTTGTATAAGGCTTCACTCCAAGTGATACGCATGGTGTATGGCGAAATCGTTTACGCCTTTATAACGCCGAAAGGGGAGAGGTCACACGACATCGCCCAAAGGGAGCGTGTGCAGCATTTCCAGGGTATTTTCTTCATTTTTTTCATATCGTATGCTCTCTGGAGTTGTTCATGGGTCGGGTATCGAGGTATGTTGTGCATTTAGCAGCACTGGCCGGATTTTGCGTTACCGTCGGCAGGCTTGGTCAAGGGAACACTGACAGGAGCACCGCTGCCGGGACCGCTCTCCTTGCCCTCGCCTTGATCGAGAGCCTTGCTGGAAACGATGCGGTAGATTTNCTGGAGCACGTGTGAGATGGAATCATGGCACTGAAACGTAGAATGCATACCTGTGAGGATGTTTTGGAAGGCAAGCTCAACGTTGCTGGCATCCAGAGCAGAGGTTTCAATGAACGAGAGGTTGTTCTCNNGCCTAGAAAAAGAAGAGACGGTCAGCGGTGTGCTGACAAATTGGAAGCACAATAAAGACTTACTGGCAAACTGCTTGGCCTCCTCGGTAGGCACGGCGCGCAAGTGTCTCAGATCGGACTTGTTTCCAACCAGCATAATGACAATGTTACTGTCGGCGTGATCTCTCAGCTCTTTGAGCCATCTGGTGACGTTCTCGTATGTCTGGTGCTTGCTGATGTCGTAGACGAGCAGGGCACCAACAGCACCACGGTAGTAGGCGGAGGTGATGGCGCGGTAGCGCTCCTGGCCGGCGGTATCCCAGATCTGAGCCTTGATGGTCTTGTTGTCGACTTGGATGCTGCGCGTAGCGAACTCGACACCGATGGTCGACTTTGAATCAAGGTTGAACTCGTTGCGGGTGAAACGGCTCAAGAGGTTGGATTTACCGACACCAGAATCTCCAATCAGGACGACCTTGAAGAGGAACTGGAGAGGGTGTTAATGCTGCGGTCGCGACAAGAGCGGCGGGGAGGAGCTTACGTCGTACTCGTCGTTGGCCATGGTGGTAATGCGTCGTGGAGTCGGGGGTGGATTAAGGAGGGGCGGATCTCAGCAGGCGTGGCAGCGGAGAAGGCGAGGGCGGAATCGAGAGTGATTGTTGGCAATAGAGCGCACGGCTGGATGTTGGCGATCAGAAATAACAGACGGTCGAGCACAAGAGGACAGTGATTGTGGCAGAAAGAGCGAGATCAGCTGTTGTTTGAAACTCCAGGCAGCCCAAGCCCAAGCCCGGTCCAGAGAGACACGCCAACGCCAAACGCCCACTGCTCCTTCCCTTCTCCTTCCCCACCTTCAGCCAATCCGCGCCGCCCATATCAAAGCCTTGGCAGCATCACACACGTGCCCATCATTTATCACAGAAGGCGCGACTACTTACTCCTATCCAAATCATCAACTTTTCCCGTAATTGTTGTCACTTCCGCAATTGTGCCGCACCCTCACAGAGTCTCACTCTCCGACGCGTTGTCATGATCTTTCCACTCACTCATCATCATGGCCACACCTAAGTCTCGATTAGTCTTCGACGAAGACGACGACACTGACTCAGTCAAGACCAATAGCACTGTCGAAAGCGACTTTGAAGCAGAGTACAGCGTCGAAAAAGTCAGTCGCCCGCTGTTGCTTTTCCTCTCCCCATATTGACTTGCATCAGATACTCGCAGAGCGAAAGACAGACCAAGGCAAACCACTGTACTTGGTCAAATGGGAAGGCTACGAACTTCACAGGTCCACCTGGGAGCCACCCGAGCACTTCGTCGACCCTGACTGTCTCGTCAATTGGGCACTCCACAAACGAGACGTCGCCGAGGGTCGTGCTAAACTTTTCAAAGTTGCCAAATTCGATGCCGCGGTAAGGCTGGATGAAGAGCAACGCGAACGTCGACACGCCAAACGCGCAGAGAAGCGCCGCAAGAGAGAAGCCCGCGGACCTACACCTCGTCGCCGTCTCATTCCCAAAAAGGAATTGGCCAAGAAGGGAACTGCAAGAAAGGCATCAGCCCGCGATGCTACCAGTACCCCGTCTTCTGCCACTGAGAGGTCGCCCAGAAAACAAGCCACTCCGCTCTTCGAGCCTTCATCTCCTAGTGGATCTGCCAGCCGGAAACGTAAGAGGTCTCTGTCCGACCCGCGCTCGCCTTCTCCAGCGCTGTCAGTCAACGATGTCTCAAATTCACAGTATTCCATGTTCAACGAGCGTACAACTACTCTTGTGGAAAGTCCACGCAAGTCTCCGTCGTCACATTCAACAACTGTGCCAAAACGGGCTCGTGTGAACGATCCACCCAACGCAAGAGAAACCACGAAGCAACGATCAGGTACGTCCAATAAAGGTATAGATATTGTGTGCCAGCGCCTCCACGACCTATGCTCCAACAGTTTGGTGCTGGGGCGGCTCCTTACAAGTGCAAGTACTGCACAAGGTCGAGTACAACTAAAGGCCTGTGAAGATCAAGTTGTTTCCAACAAATGACTGCCTAATCTTGTGCCACACTCTGCCCTCAAACGGGCATTTACAGATCCGCAAGAGCTCTCATAAACTGTCGAAGGCTTTGCATCCTATACTAACTAAGGCTTTACTCTAGGCACAGCAGCAACTGTAGTCACATCTAGGCCAAAATCACCGACTACCTCGAGCGTCCAAAAGAAGCCCCAGTCTAGTGGAGCTGCTAGCCAAGTNTGCAATATCCAAAGCCAAACCCCCAAGCAAACCCGTAACGAAACCGTTAGTGGCTCCGCAAAGCCTCAGCAATCTAACCTGGTCAAATCATCTACGGTACCAAATCCATCGACAGGCCCGGGCAATCTCATCCAGCGTCGTGCCTCCGACGCGACCCCTGCCGCTGTACTGACCGAGCCGAGAGACAACTCCAAGAACAAGGACGCGTCATCAACAACCACTAGTAAGAGCCATGTGGCAGTGGCTAAGGATCGACCAGACCCAGGACCTTCTACTGCTACCAACAATGTACAGAGAGCTGTCGCTGGACCGTCTCGAAGAGCAACAGTCCCGATAAAGTTGTTTCTTGAACCTAAAGTCAAGTCCAGACAGCGTCAACGAATCAACGAATACACTCCCAAAGACTCGAAAGATGCACAATTCGTCAATCTATCCATGCAGAGACGAATGCAGCTATACAGTCACAATGAACCTCCGCCCGACCCGAACGCTCTGAAATTTGTAGATCCGAATACCGGAAGAATCCTAGATTCTATAGATGGCAATACTCCATCCACATCTGACGCTTTGCGACTAGACACCAACGTGGCCAGAACCTCAGACTTAACAAGCTCAGCGGCTGCGAGATCAGCGCCTGCCTCGGAAAGACACTCTGTCTCAACCTCTGAATTGCAGCGTGAGCCTCTCCAAGGACGTATTCCAGCACCCCAATCGGCGCAAGAGACCGAGCCAAGATTCGCATATTCGTCAGTCCGACCAAACGTATCTCGCTTCTCCAGAAAACACATAACATGTCGATTCTGGTTTAGAGGCACGTGTAGAAGTTCTGAAGAAGAGTGCCCTTATGCACATACCTGGACCGGGCAGATGTTTCCTAAGAAGCCTGCTACCTGCGAATATTGGGTAAAACGCCGATGCAAATTCTCTGACGAGGAATGTGAGTACTTTCACGGTTACGACTATCAACAGAATGTCGATGCCGCCAGACGAGAGGCTCCTGAAGACGTTAACGGCTTCCTGGCAAGACATCGCTCTGATAGCCCCGATCGTTACGGTTTGCGTCAGGACGAGGCAGAAGGTCGCCGAGACAGAACAAGCCTGCCACATCTCAGACTCCGTCCCGATGAACGAACTCCGATCCAATCACCATCTTTGGCGTCCACTGCATCAATTGAGCCTAGAAATGGCGCAGGAAGAGATGTTCACATGGAAGATGCTGAACTGCCGGTCCTGACTGAAGAGCCGCCTCTCAATGTGGCCCACGTCCCCACTGCTGCAATGCCAAACGCGATGAACGAGAAGGATACTGCAGATCCTGTCAACATGTGTCTCAGCATCAGACCTGCTTCCCCACCTACGTATACCACGGATTTGAAACTGGTCTTCGACACTAAAGCAAGCCGACTGAAGTTTCTCGACACTTTTGGTGAGGACCCCTCTTTTGAGGGCTCCGAGATCTGCCGCTCGCGTGATTTTGAGGCCTATTGGTACTCGGAGGACAAGGTCTGGGCATCTGGCGGTGTCGTGTTTGCGCCGGCAGACACTGTGGCTACCTACCTTGAGGATTTCCTGGTCCTACACTCTTCCTGCGTTGCCATCAGAACCAACGGCTTTATATTTGTCGTGTATGCTACTCGCAACCCAGACTGGAAATTTATGCCTCATCGAGGTCCGGAGAAACCTGGCCTACGATGGTATCTCCAAGCAGCGGTACCTGGCACTTTGTACCCAATCATTACCAAGCCGACCAAGAGCTCGTTCATCTCGATGTGTGCCGAACATCTGGACCTCAGCCCTGAGATATTGTTTGCCGGAAACAAGGGCAAGCACATCGAAAAGACAGTGTATCTTTTCTTCCCCAGAGGAACACCAGAAACCAAGCTTGTCGAGGTTTTTCTGAACGAAGTTGGCGCAAGGTTCGTTCATTTAGACGATTGTGACCTCTGGAACCAGTTCTGTAGTAAGGGATCGTCCGGCAACAGGGTCGTCCTGTTTCACCCTTCGATGAACGACTTCTGGAAAGTGCCAGAATTTTCAAATGTTTTACTGACGGGAGTTAACATCTTTCAAATCGGTGTTTCGAAGTCTGTCATATCTCGTCCCGACTCGCCGGTAAAGTACAACTGCACGCGTCTGTTTCCAAGCGGCACACTCACGCTCATCACCGACGACATCTTCAAGTATCACCCAGCTCAAGCGCTCCAAGTCTTGGGTATCTATGAAGGCTACAAGAAAAAGCCCGAAGGTGGACGAAATGAGCGTGTCTACTGTCGACCCGGAATCTTGGCATGGCTCGCAGAGCTGATTGATGAAGACCGGGAGAAGGGCATTCTTGCCGAAGACTCGCCTAGAATCAAATGTTGGCAGCTAGTCTGTGAGCTGCTAGGCACCCCTGTGGCTGATAACAGTCGCAACCCATTCCGCTCAGACATGAAATCACCCTCTATGCTTTATTCGCCTCCAAAGAGCGAAATGCCTAGTTATACTCCCATGTGGGACAGCAGTGAAGAAGAAGCCACAGATTTCCTGGTCGGTTGGTTTGCAGGCCATGGTATCGAGGAGTGCGAGAATTACCGCCGCCTCAATGTTCTCTATGAACAGCACGGCACGCTTTCTGCTCAAACACCTGGCCTGATGCAACCAGACAATTCCAAGGATCCAAAGGAGTGGATGAAGAAGTTCACGCACATCAGAGTTACCACCCCGGCTAGGTACATTGTGCAAGTGGAGAACTGGGAGAAGTCAAAGACGAGACCTCGATGATGAAGATGAGAAGAAAAGTTGGAGGCGAAGGAAAAACATCATTGATTGAGGAGGAGAATGGTAAAATCATAGGATTGATGTAATGCTTGCTGGGCGCAAGAAAAGGAAGGCTTGACAAGCAAACACTTTCGGTTGTTTACGGTATACGATTCTTACGAAAGGATACAGTTTGCTTAGGTAGAATTATCCTAGGCTGAAGGATGAGGCAACTCCGTCCGTATTTCTGTTTTCGTTGGAAACTGCGTGAATGTGTGAAACATGCCACGCGAGACTCGATGCGATAAGCGAATGTCATCGAAGATGCGAGCTGCATCTCCACTCGTGCCCGTCTCTTGTGCTTGAAGTTTGTTCGCATGTGTACCCGAAAATGCGCAACACTCTCAACATCCAGACCTCGAATGTCCTTTTATGGACCCTGACTCCGGCGTCCATAGCCACTGTGATCTGGCTGAGGTGCAATGTGGCTAAGTCGTCGTTAAATAGATGTCGGATATGATGGACTTAGCACATGAAGAAAGAGCGAACCCCAATTCGTAGTGGATCCTTGTTGCGATCGGCCAGTGCTCAGGTCCTCTCATTGGCGGCCGTTGTCCTTTTCCAGACTGCTGGCGTTGTTGTGGATTATCATCTCGAAGCAGTCGTAGGAATACCTATGGTGAGATGGCAAGAGAAGCCTCAAGCTCTCTTGTGACCATCATAAACCTCGACATCAAAAGCCTTCTTGACAGCCCACGAATGAGCAAAAGGACTATCGAGAACATCAGCATCGCCCAAGTCCAGCAGCAAAAAGAAACTCANCATCAAAGGCCCACCCCTCCAAAACGGCAATACATTGTCCATACCCCTTCTACGAGAAGCAATCCTCTCCATAATCTCCCCCTTCTGAAACATCCTCACCTCTTCTCCCTTGACCTTACCATCCGTCTCAGCAGCAATCATCCACAACCCCACTGCATCAGCCTGCGCAACAACACCATCATCCTTTGCCAGCGTCACCAACTCCCCACACCCATATCTTTTGCTCTCATCCAAATCTTTGCATGCAGAAGGCCCACCCAGCAGTTTGCGACTTGTGCGGACGGTGGGGATGTAGATGGTCAAAGACCAGAATCCGGTGTTGCGGAAGACGAGATGACGAACTGTGGCTAGGAAGACTGCGACGGGGAAGTTGAGACCTAGGGAGAGGTCGCCGCGGAGGGAGTCCATGAAGGTTATTGTCGAGGTGTTTGGACGCGGGGAGCGGGCTGCGAAGAAGGAGAGGAGGCGGTGGAAGGCGCCTTGGGCCGACATTGTTGATTACGGCGATGAGTCCGGTTTCTTTAAGTGTTCTTTCTTTTCTTGCAATTGAATTGGAAGGTGCGATTGTGGGTAGTGCTGGTTGTTTATGGTTCAAAAGATGGATGAAGCTCCGACTGTTTATTTGACATCATCCAGGAAAAGTCATGACGACATGCTGCATTTCTTCTTTTGGGTTGTTCTACAGATATTCCAAACCATCCGCCCGCAGATGCTCTGTACAAGGGTGATATTACAATTCTATTCTTCCTGCAACTCTCTATACCCACTCCTTGGGCTCTTTGAGGACGCTCAGCATGCGCTCTTCCCTTGAGCCCTTCTCGGGAGCGTGCATGTATTGCCAGCGAGCGGTCAAGGGCAAGCTCATCAGGATACTCTCGACTCTAGAGCCGGGTGTGTTCAGGCCGAAGCTGGTGCCGCGATCGTGCACCAGGTTGAACTCGACGTAGCGACCTCTGCGCAGTTGTTGCCAGGCCTTCTCCTTTTCGGTGAAGGGCATGTCCTTTCTCTTCTCGATGATGGGGACGTAGGAAGGCAGGAAGGCATTGAGACACGACTGGGCGAAGGAGAAGAGGGCTTCTTGGTCCTTCTCGGTCTCGTCGAGGTCATCAAAGAAGATGCCTCCGACACCGCGCGTCTCTCCGCGGTGCGAAACATAAAAGTACTTGTCGCACCACTCCTTGAAACGTTGATAGTAATTCTTGTCATGAGCGTCACAAGCATCTTTGATTGTGCGGTGGAAATGGATGACATCTTCGTCGAACAAGTACGAAGGGGTAAGATCAGTGCCGCCGCCGAACCACCAGGCATTGGGGGTGCCGTCGGCATTTGCAGTCTCAAAGTAGCGATAGTTCAAGTGCACAGTCGGAGCCATGGGATTGCTGGGGTGCAGGACCATGCTCAGACCGGCGGCAAAGAATTCCAAACTCTCGACGTCCGGGTCCAAGGCCTTGTGGTTGACCCTCATCTTGCTGATGGCGGCGCGCGGCAGGGTGCCGTAGACGATGCTGGTGTTGACGCCGCCCTTTTCGAAGACTTGGCCATCTTGCAGGACGCAGGTGATGCCGCCGCCGCCATTGGGGCGGTCCCACTTGTCGACCTTGAAGCGGGTGCCGTCGACCTTCTCAAGCTCGCGGACGATCTCCTCCTGCTTTGCTTTTATGAATTGTTCCATTCTCAGACGCATGGGGGACGTCTGGGTGACGCCGGATTCGCGCTTACTGAGACTATCGCGCTCTGCAATCGATGGCGGCTCGGTGTGCTCTACATCTCCGGTTGCNNCTGGTTGGTCGTGTGTCAGTGGCTGAGCGGTCCAAGTGCGTCATGATGGAGTCGAGTGTACCATTGAGTAGATCAGGGCACCGACAAAGACGACACCGACGGCGAGGCGCGTCTTGGGTGCAACGACTCTCGAGGGCTGGGGGGAGCCTGGAGGAAGCGGCGGCTTGGTGCCATGGTCGCCAATTGAGCGAACTTGTTGCTTGGTGAATCTGGCGGCACGGGCTTGCCAGTATGGTGCCCGGCTTGCTTGTGCGGTACGGCGGAAGGCCGTCGAGGCGAATGTACTCATACTGAAGATGCCGAGGAATTGGTGCTGTGTGGACGAGGAGCAAAGGAAGTATTCAGCATTCGAACTCGATAGTGTCATGGATCAGGAGCTTAATGACCACTCTCGCTCATGCGCTTGGACCATGGCCTGTCAGGGACCGTCCCTCGGTCACTCCACAAAGAAGGTGACTCCTTCCTCACTCCGACAAGGCCACCACCATATGCTGTATTCGTCTCGTGCGCGAAAACACCCGGATCATATCAGTTCTCGAGAAAGGGACGATCGTTGGTCGAGACACCAAGGTTGTACGTTCCTACTCCGCCCGTCCTTGCTTGGGACATGACACTCCCAGCTGCTTCTAGCAACGAGCCTTACGACAACATCAACATCAATCATGTGTTCCACTAGCGATCGCCACAGCCACGAAACCGACAAATCTGTCCCTTCATCACGGCAAATATCTATGCTCGATACGTTAAGAGTGATTGAAAGACAAGAAAGCGGACAGCCAGGGTTACACCAGAAACAATTAATTCTATTGGGTATGTTGATCTTCATATCTTATCGCGCTTACATAATCGTGCCAAGCTTGATGATTACTAATCAAACGACAGGGTGACCCCTAACACGACAACAACAGCAGCAAAATTGGAATTGGCATCATTCCACTAGAGAATTGGCATAGAATGGAATACTAGCTGGAAGTGGTGGAATGGAATGGAATGAAGCCGATATTCCACCGATTCCATGTAACATCCGCTCTGAAAAATAAAGCAAGAAAAATCAGGCAAAGTGATATTCAGCATTCCCAACTCGGCACGAGTCTCCATTGTTTCCTGCTTGTAAAAATTGTTGCTTTGTCAACAGACTTGTTGATCCGAGGATGCTCAATCTATACACCTCGTCATTGAGCCCCAAGCTCGCCATAAGCGACTTCCCAGGCATGACATGTGCCATTGACGATCAGGTACATCTGCTTAGCCAAAGACAGATATTGTTCTGCAACTCCTCTACAAGCCTCCTGATTCGCAAGCAGATACAACGCGTCCACCATTTCCTTGCTTGGGATTCCATTCTTCCAGTCCATCGAGACAAATGACTGCCGGGATGAAATCTTGTAGCCGCTATCTCGGACGAAACACAGCGCATGCTCGCGTGAGCTGTCGTGATCACCCAAACGACTATTCGCAACCATGAGAATCTCTTGCAGTTCTCGAAGGGCGATACAAGGCATTTCTCCCACCTTGAACAAGTGCTTAGGATAACACTCTTCAAACTTCGCAACAAGCTCTTTTGCTGTCTGGATCCTGTCTCTCAGGAGGGTTGGGTCGTGCAAATCTCGTGGTAACCTGAGAGATCTAATCTCATCGAATACTGGTTTCCAGTCAACTTTGCAAGCAATCTCGCTGGCGCAAAGCTTGCAGTCGCATTGAAACTTCCAGATCCTGTTGAGTTCGGCACTACGTCTTGGTTCGCCAATACTAGGCGACAGGTAAGACGTAGTGATCTCGGTGCCTCTAGGTATAGGTTTGTTCGCCCTTATGATCATCATATCGCCCGTCATGCTCCGGCTCGAATTGTTCAGACAGCTGTGGTTCATGTATGATGCGTGTTGGAAGAGGCCAACTGATTCTCGATCTTCGTTGGTTGAATGTCTGGTAGTGCCATAGGGTTGCTGAGCATGTCCGGCCTCGAAGCTGTAAACGTTATGATCGATGATCTGCAAGACCTGATAGACATCTATTGCGATTTGTCCATCAACAACAGGGGCATCGACGTAGTCTGTATACGATATGCCGCCGTACAAAGTGAGTAGCTCTCGTGCGTAAGACGGGTTCGCAAAAATCTNTTGCACTGTTCGAAGCCATAGTGCAGCAACTCCTTTCCCACAGCCACCATAATAGTTGTTGTACTGGACCGAGTATGGGTCGCTGGGAGATGTTGACGCAGGATGCGAGATTTCGAAGGCCTTCTCGCAGAAAACAAGTTCACCACACTTGATATCGTCTCTCGCGTACAGTCCGCGACCATGATCTTTCGATTCTCGAACTTCCGTTCTGTTGATGAAAGTAGCATGATCGGCGAACGTCTGCTGGCTCAACATGGTGGTGAAATCATATGCTCCGATTCTCTCTTCCCGTAGTCTCTCTTGAACCTTGTGAATCTCCTGGAGGCTCTGTAGATCAGTCGGACAGGCTGAGAGGAGAGGCTGGAACAATTCTTCTGCGAGCGCAAATTTGCGTAGTTGATAGGCGGCTTTGCCTGCAAGATACAAAGCTTTGGTGTTTTCTGGCTTCGACGGTTGCCCTGATGCTGAGATAAGGAGCATCGCACTTTCCAATGCTAGCTCAAATGAACCAGCATGCATCGCGGCATCCACGCGGCCATAGTAGAGACTCTGACGCGTTTCAGATATNNCTGCCCTTCATCGTGTAGCATCTCCAAGCCTTTGGTATGACTGAGAAGGTTAGTCAGTCTGCATGAGAAGACAGTGGACGAAAACATACCGATATACTGCTTCAGCGTACTCACCTCTCTTCAAGGCACCATTGCCTTCAGTATGCCATTCCAGACTCGTCTTCGCGAGTGATGCAGGAAGAACCTGAAACACTTTGGGATACATGTTATGCTCAGGCTTGAGGATCATAATATTCGAGGGGTGTACGACTCTGATGACCTTCCTGCCATGGTTCATGACGTAGAGAGGCTCCTTGATTGCAACCACAGTGCCTTGCTTGAGTATTGCTACTGGAGGCGAAGTGCTGGGAAAGAAGACTTCTAGATGGCTAACGTCTTGAGTGATGTCCTCAACCACGTTCATGACGGGATAGAGAGCTCCTAGTTGTAGTGGTTGTTCGATGGCACGAACCAAGAGCACAGATCCAGAGTTTTGTGAACGAAGAGATCTCAGGCGTATCTCCAGGAAGCATATCAGTTATTGCTCAGGACTAGGAAAGCAGCACTTACCTTTCTTAATTCGGTCAGCGTCTGGTCACAAGGTGGAATCGTGGTATCGCGGCTTCTCGCGTGCCACACTGTATGTTTTTCGGTCGCCTAGACATGTCCACATTTTAGCATGCGCAGATAATCGCGGCTTGGTTTGACGAACCATTTCCGAGTGTTCTTGAATGATATCATTTCTCTTCTCCCGGAAAAACTGCTCATCTCGCTTCATTTTGGGTTGTGTGAGTAACCTCGTTCACTATCTTGTGTTGTACTACATTGTGTCGTTAGACGGAACGTTTATGGTGGGAGAGCGAAAGCCATGCGCGGAGTCGCACGATCAGATATAGCTGCTCTGTTGATTCGTTCTGCAAGGCTGTAAGACCGAGTGCGCAACCTTCTGTCATCCAAAACGTGTCTACGAGACAAGTATGTGTGAGGAGCACCTCACTCAAATACCACAACCAGGCTCCAGATGACCGCGCATCTCATTTGGTCTGACTGCACGCATTGCGAATTGGGAATGATTATAGCATACATGAGAATAACCAGTCTATCTTGTATTTGATAAGAGCATGTCGAGTTGTACGATGCGAGGTATAATATATAGGTTGGAAAGAGCGACCGAGAAAGGATGGCAAAGGCTCCTTCTTCTGACGGCCCCACTTTCCAAGCGAGCGGTGACCCTGACTCTACTGTTATGTACTTTGCACCCAATGGAAGACAAGACCATTCATACAGTCAAAAGAAGGTAACAAAGGCACCAGTAGAACATTCGGCCCTCGGCATCATCAAGTCGATGACGTTGACAAGCTCTTCTATCTCAAAAGACATTGCCATTACCAACTATCTAAGAAGCGAGAATGCTAAAACTTTGGAAGAGTTGACACCCAATCTTCCACTCTATTTGTCCCACTTTCTCGAAGAGATTTGGGTTACGTATCTGCCAACTTGTAATCACTAGAAGGAAAGTTACCATGATCACCACCTGCCTCAAAGCCCAAACTCTGCATCCAAAAGTTGCGCGACATGAGTTCAGCTTCGAGTCTGCGGACTATGTCAGAAAGTTGTTCCTCTCTGTCTCCTTGAGCAGAGCGGATCATGCTTTCTTCTTGACGAGACACATAGTACTTGGGTATAGAATCCATACCCTTTAGAACATCGATCTCTCGTTCAAGAAGGACGGGACGACCCATCCAGAAATCTGGCAATGGATCCTTTGGTGTGCCGAACCACGATGGTCGTTCGTGTTGAACGCGAGCCCGTTCCCGTTCCAGTTTCTCTCGAGTTTTCTCGTCGCGAATACGCTTTGTCAAAGGATGTTCCGGACCTAGTTCCCAATTGAGACCGAGATTGCTGAAGCGTCTCTTCCGGCTGGCACCAGTCATAGTACCATCAGAGCTCCCAGTCAGGCTTGTGACAACGTCCCTAGCACGACGGCGACGAAGCTCATCGTTTCGTGAGACGAGGTCGGCAGTAGTCTTGAGGGAGCGGCAGAGGCGGCCGTAGGATAAGTCCGGCTCTGGTCTGTCGCATGGTTCCGATGTCCTAACACGGGTTTGTCGTACATCTCCACAGCCCTCTTCAACTCTTTTCCTTTTTGCTGCATATACTTCCCATATGCAGGCGCCACAGGTTTTGATACCACCACAACTGTCACTATGACAGTGTCTTTCCACGATCGGGGGTTTGTTAGGAATGCTGGCACCATCTTGCTGGCCACCTCGTCGAAACGGATCGAAACTAGGCCCGAGTTTTTGCGACATTCGACGCAACTGAAGGGTTCTCCGCAAGAACCACTGATNGCAACGTCCCTTTTCCATCTGAGACAAGACGTCTTCCATGTCTCTAAGAGTCTGACGACAGCTTACACAAGTGATAATGTCACTACAACCAGAGAGTGTTTCTCCGCCACAATCGGTCCGTCGTCCATCCGAGAGGGCTTCCAGAGATTCAGTCAAGGTTACAGTACCGCAAGAAGAGCAACTCGAACCCGGACACTTCCCGGCTGCAAGTTTTTGCTTTAGGATAATCCATGCTCCTGTATCTGGCTCCTCGCTCTGTAGCTGTTGTAAAAGTTTGTCGAGGTACTTGTTGTGCATCATGCTTCTTACGTCAGTCAAAACAAGTCTGAGCTGAGTAACATCCGATGACATCCACCGCCGACGAAGACGCCCTAGAACACCATCGGCTCTACTTAGTCGCACCATGGCATCTCGAAAGAAATTCTCGCATCGCAAGCATTCGGAAACGTTAGCACACAATCCATCAACACAGCTTTCTTGTTCTCGTCGATGAATGTATGAATCCTCAACTTCTTGAAGCTCGCTACGACACTCGAGACAGTTGTTGAGATCCTTGCAGGTCTTGTCTCTGCACCTTGAGTGGCAGCCGAGGATGCGGTTGAGAGACGTACACAAGGATCCAGTGCTACAAAGAAAACATGTCCATTCTAGGCATTTTCCTGCATTGAGCTTTCTCAGATCGTCGACGACGGTCCAACCGCCGCAACGTATTGCATAGCGCGATGTTTCCATCCTTTTCTCATGACGGTCTAGGTTTCTCATGTGTACCAGCTTGCGCAATATTCGAGTGACGGCCCTTGGGTCGGAGCTTTTCATCTTGTCCAGAAAATCTTCAGGCAGAGGTCTAGAACTTTCGTGCTCTTGTTGCAGTGATGATGCTGTGGGGAATATATCGTTGTCTTGGAGTCGCTGAACCAGGACGGCTTTGTTGCCTGAGTAAGGGAGTTCGCGAGCTTGGAGCCTCGATTTGAGATCGACGGAACGCATCTTGGTATAATCAATCATTTTGACGAAGCAATACCTATGGCGCCTGGATCACAGGGATAGTCAGCACTCCAGTTGCAAACTTATGCAGGTATCTGTAGAACCAACCAAAAACACTCGTAACAACAGAGACCGCAGAGTGTGCAGCAGAACCTTTCCAGCAACTGTGCCAGTGTTGCAGAGCGGACGAGAGCTGATGGTCTCAACAAGGCGCGTTTTGCTCCTCAGTAGCGTGCACACGACGCGCTGAGATTGCCCGGGTAACCGACCAATATCGGTGGCGAAACCAAAATCTTTCCCTGCAAGAGCGTAGACGGAAAGTCGGCTCGGCGATCCTCGAGCTTGGCTTTTGATGCGTGAAGCTCATTAACATCTCGAGGAAGAATATGTAATTCTTTGGAATACCCCGAGATATGCAAACCGCGCAAGGATTGTGTTGTCAAAGACAAGCATTGGTCGAGTAAAAAGCAGTCAGATCTCAGAATAGAGGCGGACAGCTTGGAGTCGGTTTGGGTTTCGTAGTCCTTTCAACAGGTTCCTGTGCGGGATGCCAACCGATATGTCCTTCCACGCGCAGAGGAGTAAAACATTTGTTGTAGTTGTGTTGCGACGTGAGCTTGGAATGGGTTGTTGCTATTTCGACGTGGTTTCGGTGGGAGCAGAAAGCTTTGGAGGGGTTGTGCCCAGTGTATGCTGAGCGCATGCTGAGTTAAGAGTCGATAAGTTCTTGTTAGACAATATAACAGGTGGAGACACGTTCTGTCCTTAAAGGAGAGCCGAATCTAGAACATACTCGAACTTGCACCGCATCTCCAATATGACCATGTTTAAACCGAGATTAAATCGAGTCTAACTCGATTTAAATCAGGTTGGACTCGATTTAAACCAGGTTGTACTCGATCTGAACATGATATTGTTGGGGCACACCTTGATCGTGTAGGAGAACCAGGCTCACTCAAAACTTCCTGCACGTCTGAGATGTGATCATGGTATACCATGCTTCTATCATGGTTTTACCATGGTGCTACCATGATGTTACCATGATTCTACCATGATAGAAGTATGGTATCATTCCAAAAATATTCCAAGAACATTCCATTGATGTCGTGATTGTCCATCAGAGGAGCAGTTCACTCATCGATTGAGGATAAACCTATAGTTGGGATATCGCGAACACGTTCACAGGATGTTGTAAATGAGTTTCAAACATGGTTCAAACAGGGTCAAAACAGGCTGTGAGGTCGTTGGACATCGAAACGCAATGTTTGTGGCGTCGCAATATCTGATTGGACAATATTGACATTAACGATATAGAACGTACATAACTTCGTGCTCAATGCATCATTCTACCACTTTCTCCGGAGAGATGCATAAAGACAACAGAATTTCGCCAGAACTGCTTGATGGTCACAGTCAATATGACACTCGCTAGATCTCTCATGGTCTGGACAGAGTCTGTACAATGCTACAGATATTTAAACACCTATAACTACGTCGGATAAGGAAATGCACTACGGGCGATAACAGCTCCCCATAATCGGATCTTGAACGCCGGCTTGCCGATGCAAGACGCAGAGAAAAAATCTCAGGGCGTGGAAGATAACAAAAGGCGTAAGGCGTGTATAAAATGCGTGGATTGTTAGATAGGAAATTGTATGAAAAACTCAGTCCCTGGTTGAGATTTCGGATACCGGCCTCAGTACCAAGTACCATTGACTCATTGTCCTTCGATTCACGACGCTCCTGTATCGGCGGCGAAAGGCGTTGTCTGGACTATACAAATATCTTCTACAACCCCACAGTCTTCTGGGAACATCCCTTTCTATCAACACAGAAACAATATCTCAATTGAGGCTCAATTATATACAAATCTCCAGCAGATCCAAGGAGAATTAACATCGCAACTCATCACTTTCAATCGACCCTGACACGACGCCTTCGGAAGGCTTCATCCACACACCACAAACATGAGCGCACAAGACATGACACCTCCAGCCTCTGGCACTGCCACACCTACCGCCAAGTCATTGACCAAGGCTGGCATTGCACACAACCTCGAATCCAATGCAGAGAAACCACAGCTCGATGCCTCAAAGTTGAAGATATCTCTGACCAGTGCGCCCAGAGATCCCCCTGCCGCTGGCAGCGAGGAGCTCAAGAAAATGCGCACCTGTACCGACCACATGATCACCGCGCGCTGGACTTTGGAGGATGGCTGGGAGGCTCCCGAGCTCAAGGCCTACGGTCCGTTGAGTATCATGCCCACTGCTTCCGTTCTCCACTACGCCACCGAATGCTTCGAGGGATTGAAACTGTACCATGGAGAGGATGGCAAGTTGCGTTTGTTCCGTGTCCGTCGCAACTGCGAGCGTCTGCGCAGAAGTGCCGCTCGTATCTCTCTTCCCGACTTTCCTGCCGAGCAACTGGAGAATCTCATCAAGAAGCTCTGCGCCACTGACGGTCCTAAATGGCTTCCCAACAAGGGCGGTTTCCTCTACTTGCGTCCTACCTTCATCGGCACGGATCCCGGTCTCGGTGTCCAGGTCCCCAAGGAGGCTCTTCTCTACGTTATCATTGCCGTTTTCCCCGACTGGTCAGATCCTCGAAACTTGCCTGCCGCTTCCGCTGTCAACCCTGATTTGAGCGAGGCCGTCACAAAGGCTCAAGGCCTCAAGCTTCTTGCCAGCAAGGAAGACTCCATCCGCGCATGGCCCGGCGGTTTCGGTTACGCAAAGCTGGGTGCTAACTACGGTCCCTCGCTCGTCGGACAAGGCGAGGCCCGCGCTCGTGGCTACGATCAAATCTTGTGGCTGTTCGGTAACAACGCTTCCGTCACCGAGGCTGGTGCCAGTAACTTCTTCGTCGTGTGGAAGACCAAGGAAGGTCAACAGCAGCTGATCACCGCACCCCTCGAAGACAACCTGATTCTCGAGGGTGTCACCCGCGCCAGTGTGCTCCAAATCGCACAGGAGCGTCTGTCCGCCGAGAATGCCTCCAAGTACAACGCCGAAAGCCTCGAGGTCGTCGAGCGCAAGTTCACCATGCAAGAAATCTTGGACGCCTACCAGGATGGCCGTCTCGTCGAGGCCTTCGCCGCCGGTACTGCCTTCTTCGTCGCCCCCGTCGGCCTCATCGGCTGGAAGCAACACGAGCTCGAGATCCCCATGGTCGAGGGCAAGACCGGCGTCTACGCCAGACTCGTCCGCAGCTGGCTTTCAGACATCATGTACGGCAAGGAGCAGCACGAGTGGGGCGTCACCGTCGACGAGGCTTAGTCTGCCCAAGACGAAATTGACGAATTGTCACTTCTCGGATCTAAGATGCTCGAGTTTGTGCTGGGTATGCCCATCGTTATTGCCATCGAGCTTCGCTTTGGCGTGTACCAGTCTTTTATGGCGTTGTTGCGCTCGGGTGATGTTGAGCCGATGCATGCTGGTGCTATGTCTTATCCTTTGATCCTTGCGTGTTCTTTTCTCATCGGCAGTCTACTGATTTACCATCCTCCTCGGGTTGTTTTTGCCATCCAGAGTCTTGTCATCATCCTCACGAGTCTCTGGAGATGATCAGATGCAGATCCACGTGTAAAGACCTTGGAGTTGAGGCGAGAGGAACAAAAACATTTTATTGGGAAAGGAACTATGTTTGACAGCAAGGAGGAGTTTATTGGTCTGGGTTTGCCAAAAGTATCATTGATCAGGCTTCATTCGCTATGGATGGTCAATCACCCACATTCTTTCTATGCATAGTTTTCCATAGGCTGGGCCCATGCACCCTCAATCATACTCTCATCGAGCATTTCATCCTCTATGCGTCCCAATTCCATCTTCTCCAGCTCTTTTGCGAAAAAGTCCTGCTCCTCCATCACCAACTTCTTGTCCACACCCATCTTGTCAGGATAGTTGCGCACATTCCACCAGTGCGTAAGACTACGCAGCGATTGCTCAAGAGGCAGGGCTTCCTCTACAGTTCCGTCCACATCTCCAGGACCAGCGCCGCCCATACCACCACCACCGCCAGAAAGCCAATCATCGCGTAGCTCGGAAGGTACGCTGAGCCAGACCGCTGTGATGATCTTCATGTTGCTCTGACGCCATTTGCGACCGCAGTAGGGCACTTGAGTCTTGAAGAGCTTGAGCGTGTAGTATCTCATCATATCCACAGGCACCCGTAGCGACTTCTTCAGCACGTTGGATGACTTATAGGACACCAAGAGCAGAGAGCGATGCGCTTTACGGCGAGTGATCTNTTGTAGTACGCGCAAGTAATTGATGTAGGTGAAAGTGTTTCGGTAGGAATAATTCTGAATGGGCGCCGGCGGAGGTGCTTGTGTCGGATAGCCGAGTTCGTCGACCTCGGGCGGGTGGGTGGTGTAGTCCGGAGGTACTGAGCTCACTGAAACCTCTGAGATTGCTTCGGACTCTCTGCGGAATTTGATAGGTGGAGGCATTGCCTCATCTTCGGACTCCACTGCTTCATCAATTGTCACAAAGTCGGGCAGGATTGGGTTTCTGGAGTTTGCGCGACAAAAGTTGAAGANAGCTTTTGCCAGTTAGTTGCGTACATACACGAATCGATAGGGAGAAACTCACTCAAGCTCTGGTCTGTCTAGCATAAAGTGACAGGCGCGTCCGATATCCTGCCATTGCCATAGCCGCAGTACCGCGATGATGTATCCCGAGTCGAGGAGCAGTTGATTTAGATACTCGAAACGAAGAANTATCTATAACACAGTCAGACTCACACATCAATGTCAGGGAATTTTGCACTTACGAGATAACTTGAACCATTTCAGCAAGAGTAGTAAAATGGACGATACAGCTTTGCCGGTGATTTCTGTGGAACGTGAAGCATCGACTTGTTCCGCAGAAATTGAGATGCCATCAGGAACATGGCCATTTTCAAAAGCCTGAGCTTGTGGATTGGCAGTAGTATCTGCATAGACCCTGGCCATACCTTTGAGCAGCACAAAGACAACGGACTGCATTTGCGGCAAGACGTCGCGATAGAATTGTGCAACTGCCTCTAGAATCCTGTCATTCTCCGACAAAGGTTCTTGATCCTTTTCTTTCTCTGGTTCTTTCGCAGTGTCCTCGTGCTCAGATACGGAAAAGCCATTCTCCTGAGGCTCATAGAGATCGAGTTTCTCCACGTCAAAGTCATCGTTGGAGTCTGACCAGCCCCTCTCGAATTTCATGTAGTCGATTCTAGTATCCCAGAGCTGTTTCATTGCTCTAGTGGCCCTCATACGTTTGGAGAACAAGTCAGCAGCTTCGAGAATGGAAGCTGGAACATCACTTCCTCTCCATTTTCTGCCTGCTAGAGCATCTTGCAATTCAGTAGAGCCCTTTCCACCTAAATCGTTGCTCGATTCGTCCAAAGGTGGGTAGAGGAATGGGAACATTTGGTTAGTCTGATAGTTTTGCTTCTTACCGCCCTTACCTCCTGGCCCCGCTGGAGAAGGCGGAGGTGATGGTGCTGGAGTGGCGATGTGCACTGCCTGATGTAGAATTGAAGCACCGTGTACACCAGTCCCTGTGGATGCAGTGTTGTCATTGCTGTCGATCTTTGTTTGTCTGTGACGAAGCGGAGGCAAGATGGTGTTATTCTCAGGCTCGAACGCAAACAATGGCGGCGGTGGTTGGTAAGCAGGATATTTCGAGGTGATCTCTTGTCGGAAAAGATGGTAGTCTAGTGGGGAGGCAGTGATGAGTGGATGGCCGCGTTCGTCCTTCTCGCCGACATTATCGTGGAATGAACATTTGACCTTGTCGGCTTTCTCAATACCACCAAAAGAGATGAGAATAGTCTTCCATAGTAGCAAGAAAATNNCTAAGAACAACTTAGCGCATGGGTGGTAGAGAAGAACATGTTTGAGACGTACCTTGGTCTGAGGAACAGGGGCAAAGTCGTCCCACCTCATTTGAGCAATCATGTTTGTGCAAGTAATCAACAAATCGGATTCTATTAAAGCTTATTGGAGTGTAAGCTTCGAAGCGACGTAGGCGAAGTGGATGTAACTTACCAANNGCTCTCTGTGCAACACATGAGCATCGGGTGTACCTTCGGAGATGCGGCTCAGTTCGACAAATAGATAGATTAGTGTCAAAGTGCACCAGACATCAATGCTCTCGTCACCCTCGGCAAACTTTGAGGAAGCGGATACATGTTCGTTCTGAGCCGAAGCAGTGAGGTCCCTTTCACACACAGACTTCATAAGAGCATATACGAGTGGTACAGCACCTTGCTGTGCGAGCATGCAGAGAGTGTTGATCATGATTTGAATCTGAAATGTTGCACCAGCATAGTTGGGGAGGCCAGCTGTGACCTGTGGTTGGTTGGAACCGAGAACGGCGAAGAAGGGACTGGGCGTTTCTCTACCAGCGGTCTCTTGCCATGTACCCAGAGAGATGTATGTCAAGACTTGAAGAGCCGTGTTCTGCTGGTGGGGAGAGCCGAGTTGCAGGTCGTGTAGCAGATTGGCAACAAAATTCATGCCCAACTGCGGTGAGGCAGTCCAATCCGGGACAGGGTCTTGAGCAGTGTGTGCCTTCCATGCGTGATCAAAGGCGGCATTGACCTGACGTAGTTTGGACCTCTCTTTCTCGCTGTAGGTGAACCATTCTTCGAGCTCGACGGGGAAGGACTGCGAGTCCCGGTATTCAAAGTCGTAGACGGTGGACAAGGGGACGGGTTGTTGGAGGTGGGCTTGGAGAACGGGGAAGCCAGCTCGGAGACTCTTGAGTTGGGCAAGTGTCAGGGAATCGGGAGGATCCTGGCTGGGGTCCAGGTCAGGCACGGCGGGTGTTTGCTGTTTGGGCGGTGGTGCTGACGAGTCGCGTTTCAACAGCGGTCGCCTAGACGTGTCGTTGTCGGTGGGCAGGTCTGCAGGTGGGACTATAGGAGCATTGTCGAGGTGCAGCCTCTCAGCCGTATCCTTTGCTGGTGTGACGATGCTGTCGCTCTCTTCCTCAGGAGCCTTGACCTGAGGATTCTCGACCTCGTCCATGGTGCGTGGGGATTAGATTATGCGCGGCGCTCTGTGTCGTGTCGGTCATGAAGTCGTAGCCATGGTCTGGAAGCAGTATTGAGGACGTCGCTGGCAATTAGGCGTGTTTGTTGTCTTGGTCTTGGTCTCTTTCACATGCATCAATCACATCGAACTGTGGCTGCAACTGTGGCTGTGCGTAGCTGAGGCTTTCACGCCGCTGCATCGTTCTTGCCCAAAATCGAATGAAGCCTTCTTCCCTCCTTTAACATCATAGCGCGTGTGTCGACTATGAAAATGCACGATTGTTTTCGAACTTGGGCATGTGGCCAAGGAGAGTCGATGAAGTGTCATCTTCAATGGATACTGCCCTACTTCTTACCAATATCGTGCATTTTCATAGCTACACGCGTTACATACTTCTACACGGGAGGAGGGTTGAAACAAGCCCTCTTTCCTCCTCCGCTTTACCATAGTCTGCTCACAGTACCGCTGTCTGAGGCGATGGCCATGCCGCCAATTTCCGTTGTCATCTGGCACCCACCGCAATATGCCGTTCAACCGATCCATCAGATCCCTGACGTGCGCCTTGACATGCAGACGTCGGCTCCAGCCTCGACCGCATCGTCCCGCCAAACCACTTGCTCGTTTAATGAACTTGAAACGAAGACCCGCCGCCTGTGCAAACTCCTCTGCATTAGACCATGTACCCAGAGCCGTCTACTTCCAACCATGTCATCTACTCAACCGTATAAAATATCCTGCCAGGTCTGTCATTGAAGTCTTCCTTTTCTCTCATCACGCTTCATTCTCTATACCTTCAAGTCTCTCTTTGAATCATTTAAACAAAAGACAGCAGGTTCTGTCGCTTCATTCCCTCAAGATGCTTTTCTCCATCTCTACCCTCGCCGCCATCTCGGCATTTGCCTCTGCTGCTCTGGGTGCTGCTTTGCCCGTATCAGCCAACCCAAACGCTGTCGCCAAGCGTGCTCTGTCTGGTCAGGCTACCTTCTACGGTGGTAACACCTCGGGTGGACAGTGTTCGTTTACTCAGTACACTCTTCCCTCTGGAGTCTACGGAACTGCTCTCTCCGACTCCAACTGGAGCAATGCCGCCAACTGCGGTGCTTGCGTCTCGGTCACCGGACCCAACGGCAAGACCATCACTGCCATGATTACCGACCAGTGCCCTGGATGTGGTACCAACCACCTCGATCTTTATGAAGATGCATTTCCCAACCTGGCTCCCAAATCTGCCGGCATCATCGACGTGACCTGGGATTATGTCGTCTGCCCCATCACCACNCCCCTCTCCATACACATGAAGTCTGGTGTCTCCCAGTACTGGTTCTCTGCTCAAGTCGTCAACGCCAAGCGCCGCACCACCAAGCTCGAGGTCAGCACCGACTCTGGCAAGACCTGGAAGGCTGCTGCCAGAACTACCTACAACTTCTTCGAGATCTCCAGCGGATCTGGTGCTACCTCGGCCTGGATCAGAGTCACTAGCGAGACTGGTTCGACTGTTACTGTTAAGAACGTCTCCCAGACTGGTGATGTTAGAGCAACTGCTACTGCCAACTACGCCTAGAATTGTTTCAGACCGGTCAAGTCTCAATTACTCATTCGATGTATGGCTTAGTCGTACTTTGAGTTATATCAGGAACAGACTAGACAGTTCAACGATGAATCGAGAAGCTTCTTTTTGAGCACAATCTGAGGATTGATGCTTGGTTGATAAAACAATGCCTTATAGATTGTTTCGGTCCGATATGTGCCAATTAACACCTCATCCTCGTGCTCAGCTAGTCGTATGTATTCTTTGTAACCTACAAAATCATTCTCCCTATGTGCTCAAGTATGTAATGGGCGCTAGCTATAGAGACGCACAGTGCTATCAAGCAGCAAGGCAGCATCCACTGAGAGGTAACACATTAGCGGTTCTCCTTGGTTACTTCTCTGCTTCTGAATGGAATTGTGCCTTTCTATAGTATGTCCCCCACTCTGCGCTCTTATGGGAGGAGAACGGAGCTACAGACTTGAGCACATGGCGAGGATGGCAAGCAGTCAATTGTGTATCGACTCAATCTGTGTCGAAAGCATGCGATATGGACATCACTTGCGTAGGAGACTTCGGTGGAGGAGGAACATCTTTGTTATGTAAGACAGAACACCTAGATCCTTTTGCCTTGCGCCCTTCGGCTTTGCGCCCTACGCCCTCTACAACTTTGATCGAGGAGTTGAATCTTGATGTTTGATCGCAACCACTCATGACCAAGTCCGACAGGTCGTGGTGTGCAATTAAGGGATTGACATCGCGGGGTCGGAAAACCTGTCGGTAAACTGACTGCCATCGTTCACCACCTTCCGTGTTCATACACCAGGCCATTGCTATATAACGAGCAACCCATTCGATGTCTGGTGGGATACATAAAACATTGCCTTGAGCGCGCTGTCTTCATTGCTGCTAGACTCTGATCTTTCGAACGTTTCTTGAACTTTATCCTTGCATCAGTTGCCCAAGATGCTCACCTTGACACCAAAAACCATCAAAGGCAGGTGTCTTAGCGAGGGCTATGCTACCGGACCTTTACTATACAGCCAAGTACCACTCAGTTTCTGGGGCGGCGTCGANCCCTCCACCGGCATCGTTATCGATCAACACCATCCACTGGCTGGAAGCTCTCTCGCCGGCAAAATTCTCGCAATACCTAGTGGTCGAGGATCTTGCTCGGGAAGCGGTGTTCTATTAGAATTGCTGCTCAATGGCAATGCTCCAGCTGGCTTCATCTTTGAACGCGAGGAACTCATCTTGACTCTGGGGACCATCATTGCTGCTGAATTCTTCGACAAGTCTGTTCCGATTGTGCAGGTTGACACGGACGAGTTTGTGGAGCTTGCGGGCTATGCTCTTGTGCAGATCACCAATGGCACTTTGGAAGTCAATCCAGCAACTGTATCGGATGTCGTATCGAACGATGAGAAAGTACCTTTGCCAGCCATCAACTTTACAAATCTCGACCTTGCTATGCTGAGAGGAGATCACGGTAAAGCCGTGCAAGTCGCCGCCAGAGTCGTGTCCAGAGTGGCAAACAATCAAGGCGCGACAGAACTCATAGACATCACTCAAGCCCACATCGACGGTTGCATATACACAGGACCCGCAACACTACTCTTCGCCCAACGCCTCTGTGACTGGGGTGCCAAGGTTCGGATTCCAGCAACTCTGAATTCCATCTCCATCGATCGTCAAAGATGGCGAGATCAAGGTATCGACGCAGCATTGGGAGATCCTTCGGGCTTGTTGGCAGATGCTTATGTCACGCTGGGAGCCAAGCCGACATACACTTGTGCTCCGTACCTCTTGGACACGGCACCGAAAGAAGGAGAACAAATCATGTGGGCAGAATCGAATGCAGTTGTTTACGCCAATAGTGTTCTGGGTGCTAGATCTATCAAATGCCCCGACTTTCTGGATATCTGTGTGGCGTTGACCGGAAGGGCTCCTAATTCTGGTGCTCACATCACTTCACATCGAAAGCCACAGGTGGTCATCGATGTGGCGTCAGGTATTGATGGAGACGACTCTCTCTTTCCAGTACTAGGCTATCTGGTGGGCGAGATTGCCGCGAATCGTATCCCCCTCGTCACGGGTCTCGAACATATGGCTGTCCACAGGGACGACCTCAAAGCCTTTGGTGCAGCATTCGCAACAACTTCGAGTGCGCCAATGTTTCACATCGCAGGCATAACCCCCGAAGCAATCAGCCCATCTCTCGAGCAGTGGCAGGCCACTACACCCATCGTCAAGACAAACAAGCTTGATCTTGCAAACGTGTGGTCAAGACTGGACAAAGCCACAAAAACGAAGATCGACCTGGTCTCTCTCGGTAACCCTCATTTCTCCTACCAAGAGCTAGCCGTGCTCTGTCAACTTTGCGAGGGAAGGACTAAATGTCCTGATGTCGCGGTCATCATCACCTGCGGTCGCGACACCTATATGCGAGCATGCAAGGATGGTATCATGCCCAAGCTTGAAGAGTTTGGTGTACAGCCAGTGACGGACACTTGTTGGTGTATGATTGGAGAGCCGCTTATCCATCCTTCGGTGCGCACAATCATGACGAACTCGGCCAAGTTCGCACACTATGGAGGTGGATTGACGAAGAGAGACATGCGCTTTGCGAGTCTCTCGGGTTGCGTTGAAGCGGCTTGTGCTGGTGAGAGCGTCAAGGCCTTGCCTCTATGGCTGTCTTGATGACGTGTGGTGCCGAGAGTCAGAGTCCGCTGCTCAGGATAAATTTGTCCACGCTGCTCATGTTGCAGTTGTCTTCCTCTTATTCAGTCTCCATAGATCTGATCATCTTACTGAAGTCGATCGAATAGAGGTGATGGTGCGTGTTGTCGATCATTTGAACAAGTGGGCTCCAGAACTTGAGTGCAGACCGAGACCCCAGGACGCAGAGTTCTTGACTCTCCAGCCTTCACCAGCTTTACCAACCCAGCCACCAATAGCTACCACGACGGCACTTGCATCTTCTTTGGGCACGCGGATGTGAACGTCGTTGTCGTGCAGCTTGAGGATATCGACGGAAATGGCAGTGCCGTGGAGACCTAAGAACTGGGAGAGAGCGGCGCGAAGGTGTAGATGTGCGGTCAAAGCATCAAGTTGGTAGTTCGGAGCATTCGTGATGAGGGACAGCTGCAGGTATGACCATGGTGGATTGCGGATGGTGAGTTGAGTGACGGTTGACGACGTCTTTTCAGATCGCTTACGTTTGGTTACAGGTGAAAGCTCTGCGTCGACCATTTCGACATTCCGTGAGACTTCTGCCTCTTCGTCGTTGGACATGATGGTTGTAAGTGTGTGTTGATCGGGCATTGGAGAATGGACGACGGATTTGCATGTGAAAGATGCGACAGTTCGCGCCAAGACATCCAAACTCGTAGCAAGTTTCCCGCCAAGTTTCCCGGCATCTTCTTTCGGCATTGTTTTCCGACGGCAAAGTCTGGTCTTCGCCTCGTTCCTTCACAGGCGACGCACTGCTCCTTCTTTTCATCATCACGAGACCCTGTGTGTACGTAAAAGTAATGGGAAGATGGGGTTGTTGCAGGATGATGGTGCTCCTACTTTGGGGACTGGTCGGTTGAGCCTTCCTCAGCGGGCAAGGTCTGAGAGGTCGGATCTGATAAGCGCACGCCTATCGCTGAAGTCACGGCAAAGAATGAGTCGACTGATAGATACCATGGTCATGGAGTGTTGCAGGATCCTCTGTTCCTTCCCTCCTTCTTCTATATCATATCCTTGCAGCTCCTTCCTCTGTTTGTCTCTTGCACATCACCGTCGACTATCTGCTCAAAATAATACCATCCCACTCCAACTCCGCATCTTTTCCCCGCAATTGGCACAGGCGAATAAACAGAGCAACCCAGTCTACGAGTCCAACAAACTTGTCTTGTTTGTCACCCGTCCAGCTCACAATGGCTTCTGTCCTTCGCAGTACAAGCCGGCTGGCTGTTCCCTCGCTCCGTCGTATTGCCATTCGTCCCATAGCTCGAGCTACAAGCCGTGCTCTTGCTACTCAGACAGTATGCTTCATCTGCGAATATCAACTCTCAAGTTCGTCCGTCACTAACACGTTGTGCCTCAGGGTCGCAAGCAGGCTACAGCAGCAGCGGCTACCGCATCAGTACCAGATGCCTTCGATCAACCCTTCTTCCCAGACGAGCCACAAGGCCCTACGGTCCGAACCGCCATCCCTGGTCCTAAGAGCAAGGCAGCTATAAAGCAACTGGACAAAGTTTTTGACACACGCAGTCTGAACATGATGGGCAATTACCCAGACAGCTTCGGCAATTACATCGCTGATCTCGACGGTAATGTCTTGCTTGATGTCTACGCCCAGATTGCTTCCATTCCCGTTGGTTACTCCAACCCTTCGCTGTTGTTGGCTGCTACCTCCAAGGAGATGGCTTCGGCCATCATCAACAGACCTGCGTTGGGAAATTTTCCTCAACATGATTGGGCCGACATTCTCGAGACCGGCATCCTGCGTGTTGCTCCCAAAGGCTGCAACCAGGTCTTTACCGGCCAATCGGGAAGTGATGCCAACGAGCTCGCTTTCAAGGCTGCCTTCATGTGGAAGAGAGGACAGGAGCGTGGTGGTCCTGATGTCGACTTCACCGAGGAAGAGATACAGTCCTCCATGAACAACCAAGCCCCTGGAGCGCCTCAACTCAGCATCATGTCTTTCAAGTCTGGTTTCCATGGCCGTATGTTTGGCTCTCTCTCCACTACTCGCAGCAAACCCATCCACAAGCTCGATATCCCTGCCTTTGACTGGCCCCAAGCGCCGTTCCCCATGCTCAAGTATCCACTTGAGCAATATGCCGAGGAGAACGCCCAAGAAGAGGCTCGTTGTCTTGAAGAGACAGAGCGCTTGATCAAGTCCTGGCACCTGCCTCCAGCTGCCATCATCATTGAGCCCGTCCAATCTGAGGGCGGTGATAACCATGCCTCGCCAGCTTTCTTCCGTGGCCTCCGTGAGATCACTCGTAGGAACAAGGTTTTGATGATCGTCGACGAAGTCCAGACTGGTATTGGAGCGACTGGAAAGTTCTGGGCACACGATCACTGGAACCTCGAGGANCCCCCAGACATGGTCACCTTTAGCAAAAAGGCGCAGACCGCTGGATACTACTTCGGCAACGACGAGTTGAGACCCAACAAGCCATACCGCCAGTTCAACACCTGGATGGGCGATCCGGCTCGTGCCATCCTCTTCCGCGCCATTATCAACGAGATTGAACGTCTCAACCTGGTCCAAAACACCGCCGAGGTTGGAAACTACCTCTACTCTGGCCTCGAACGCTTGGCACAGAAGTATCCTGAGGAGATTCAAAACCTTCGTGGAAAGGGTCAGGGCACATTCATTGCTTGGGACTCGCCGCGTCGTGAAGACTTCCTGGCCAAGGCAAAGGGCGTCGGTATGTGTTACAGACTCCTGTATGGACTGATAAATTGAGAACATGCTAACACGAGTGACCANGGTATCAACATTGGAGGCAGTGGTGCTCAAGCCATCAGATTGAGACCCATGCTGATCTTCCAGAAGAAGCACGCGGACATCCTACTCGAGGGTATCGAGAAGGTCTTTCGGTCATAGAAGATGACTAAATCGTTTGCCTGCAGAGGCGGAAGATGGTTTTGTTTTGCTAGGCTGCAGTGCGGTAGGTAGTCCAGTGTTGTTCTTGAGCACTTCAAAACTTGTAGCTTGACAATTATAACGATTTACGAAGCAGAGTTGCCTCTGCAGCCCCTTGTTCCTCCTCTTAGTGTGCTGAAGACTGTCACAGTATTATGATCGAGCCCTCCACCTGGTGACATATAATCGTCTTTTCGGCTACAGAGCTTCCACGCAGGGGTCAACGTTCATGTAGAGGATTCTCTTTTTCCCTAGCCACCTTCTGGTTTGGAAATTATCGTGCATTGCTATAGCTACAGTCCGGTGGCGACTTGTCATCTACTCGCAAGCATTGCGAACAAGCGATGCGACTAAACCTTTCGCCGCCGTTGCTCATATTCGATCTGGACGCCCTGGTTGGTCCTCGAACTAGATCCATCTCTATGGTCACTCATCTGATCCGGTAAGCAGCTGTGCATTTTTATAGTATACTATGACACTATTAATTGGTGTGGAGACGGGATCAATCAATAGTTTTGGACGATCTCAGATGTAGAAACTCTCCAAGTTGACAAAAATCTTATCTGGGAGGTAGAGCAGAAGCCCAAGAAGAACAATGGCAAGAACAACATGAGCATGAAGAATGGTTGTGTGAGCTATCAAAGAGGCAAGCTATCTATTTGTCCGGCCGTTACACTTCTGATGCCTTTGAGGATTCTAAAATTACAAAAAGGATGAGCAACACGCTCGACTGACTGTTGCTTGCCGCTATGGCAAGATATCATCGGCAGGCTACATCATTAGTTCATGAGGCAGCAAGCGTAATTGCTCAGCAAACGTTCGACAAGATCATCGCCAGTGCGGGCGCGATCAGGAAGAGCGGCCTTGTTGCCCTTGTATTCCTTCAGCAGGACGTTACTGGCCTTGAGCTGGGGTTGGAAGAGGAGATTGTACCTATGTATGGCCTTGGATCTGTACATCGACAAGAAAGAGCCTATATCACTGCAACAGACATTGGGTCAGAGCCTTGTAAGTCTCTGATGCAGAATCAATCATTCCATTTTCAAACGCTATGCTAATTACTACCTCTCTCACGCCCCTTACCAACCCAACCCTTCTACCAATGACCCTCTAAACCCCAGCCTGCCGTCCTCAAAGTTCCATCCTCGATGGCGGTGTCCAGGTAACCGAAACCGTAACCGTAGAGTTGCAAGAGAAGGGTACGGCGCCAGAACTACTGCTACTCGATACAGAAGAACTGCTGGAAGACGACGCGCTCGAACTGCTCGAGGACGATAGACTAGAGCTGACGCTACTAGATGAGGACGATGAGGATGAACTACTCGCTGACGCCGAAGCAGAGACGAAAGCAAGTCCTGCTGAAGAAGAGGCTGATGATGATGCCGAAGATGAAACGCTGGAGCTACTTGACGACGAGGCGCTAGAGCTACTAATGCTGGATACTGAGCTGCTGCTACTTGATGATGAAGAGGAGCTACTGGATGATACCGAGGCCGATGCTGAAGCGATTCCGGCAGAGGACGAGATTGAAGACGAGAGAGAAGACGAGATAGAGGACGAAACGCTAGAACTGCTTGACGATGATGCGCTCGAAGTTATCGAGGACGACAGACTAGAGCTGACGCTGCTAGATGAGGACGATGAGAAAGATGATGAGGAGGAGCTGCTTGCAGACGCTGAGGCAGAGACGGAAGCCAGTCTTGCTGAAGACGAGGCTGATGATGACGCCGAAGACGAAACACTTGAGCTGCTTGACGACAAGGCACTGGAGCTGCTGCTACTAGTGCTGCTTGCTATAGACGTCGAAGTAGTGGTGGTGGTGATGACCTGAGCGGTTGAGGTTGGTGCTGACGAGCCAATATCGTTAACTAGAGGAAGAAGAATTTCTGACTTTTCAACACATACCAGCAACATAGCGCGAGTTGATGCCTGCAATGCGAGTAGATAGAAGCACTGCAGTGGTGGCGAAGTTCTGCGGGCCACCAGACTTCAAGAGACATTGGCCTGGTCCATTACCATAGGCAGCGCCTTGATTCTAAGGGAATATCACAGTCAGCCAGATTCCACAAGCCTGAAATCCATACAGGAATGCTAAGTATGAAGGTTGGAATATGTCGTTGCAAAGATAGAGCCAGGGTAACCCTTGGCCATGGTCTGATGCATCGTGATAGCTCTTGGGCTTTTCTGGGTTCGATCAAGCACGAAGCAATCAGAAGGATGACTTGGGTAACTCACATATGTAAATCCTGTGCAATTGCTGAATCCGTTGGCGTCGACGTATGTATCGCAATAGTGGAAGCAGTCCTGCCAACTGACCACGTTGGATGTAGGGATGGATCCATAGTTGCCTCCCCCAGCCCCACCACCACACATATATTGATAGACGACACTCGAAGTATCGGTATAAGCATATATTTGAGTGCCAGTTGTTGTGCAAGTTGCGGTAGCGACGGTGGTGATGCCATCCGGTCCAACACTTTGGCCGCTGCCAGAGTTTGAACTGGTCGAGGAGATAGAACTGCTCAAAAGAGAAGACACCGACGACGATACCGAAGAGGACGAGCTTGATGAACTCGAAGAAGATCGACTGCTCGATACTGACGAGGACGACGAGGAACTGCTGGAAGAAACGCTGGATGAGATTGCTGAGGCCAAGCTTGCCGACACCCCTGAGCGTATGAAGACGATATCGAGGACGAGACCGATGACGAGACGCTAGAACTGCTAGAAGAGCTTGAAGAGGATAGACTAGAGCTTACTGAAGAGCTGCTTGAACTTGATGACGAACTGCTTCCAGATGAGGCTACCGAGGCCAAATTTGCTGAAGACGAGATATCTGATGATCTTGATGACGACGCGCTTGAACTACTTGACGAAGAAGCTGAAGAGCTCGATGAAGATGATGCAGACGAACTAGAAGAAGATGAAAAACTGCTGCTGGAAGAAATGGATGCCGTGATCTGACCAGCCAAAGCCGAACCTGTTGAAGAGGCTGATGACGAAACTGACGAACTACTGCTACTAGAAGCAGAAGAACTCAAACTAGATGACACTGAAGATGATGAGGACGACGATGATGAGGAGGAAACGCTGCTGGACGATATCGAGGCTGCTGTAACTTGTCCTGCGGAAACCGATACGGAGGACGATACGGACGATGAAACACTCGAGCTGCTAGACGACGATACGCTCGATATAGAGGAACTTCCGCTGCTTGATATGCTGCTGGATATGCTGCTGAACGATGAGGAACTTGACGAAGATGAGCTGCTGCTCACTGACGAGGTGTCAGTTGACGTCGATGTAGTGGCCGTGACAGCGGGGTCGACGCTGATGATGAAGATGAAGAAGAAGTCGGCGACGGGGTCGTTGAGACGGCTAGAGTGACTGATGAGCTGGT
This sequence comes from Aureobasidium vineae, assembly GCA_903819635.1. Taxonomy (NCBI): domain Eukaryota; kingdom Fungi; phylum Ascomycota; class Dothideomycetes; order Dothideales; family Saccotheciaceae; genus Aureobasidium; species Aureobasidium vineae. Next base: position 1,679,304 of record CAIJEN010000014.1, read on the forward strand.
ACTAGCGCTGGTAGCAGTCGCAGCAACCCTGATGGCAGCGACATTGTTCGTAACGCCATTTGCAAATGAGCCGGTGGTAGCAGACTTCAAGTAGCAGTTGCCCGGTCCAACACCGCTAGAGCCCCCGACATAGACAAAGAGGTTGCAGTTTGTCGGCGCAACAGTGGCAGTATAGGCGTCGCATGATGAGAAGCAGTCATCGAAATTATTTGGTGCTTGTAAAATAGTGACTGCTGCGCCGTTTGAATCATTTCCACAGCCTATCAGATATGGTACTCCGCTCAGATCGGTGACGACCTGGTTGTTCTGTGCTGGACAGGAAAAGTTTGGGATGTATGCTAAGAACAGTCAGCCAGCTTATGGAGACATTCTAGGCCGATTGTACGTACGGACATACCGCTGCATAACGGCAGCAATGCGAGTTGCTACAAGATTGGCTGAGGCTGTGTTTGAGAAAGTGTTGGGGTTTACGGTCTTGATGGCGCAGTTTCCTGTTCCGGCACCCAAGTTTGCGCCGGCATTCTGTGAAAAGACAAGAAGTCAGCATGGTGTGCTTAAAAGCAAGGTGCCCGTATGTCGTGGTTTCGTTGCTCGGATCAGGCTGATTCACAAGAGAGCGATGGACATCGTTCTTGAACATATCTGCTGGGCAAGTTTCATTCGCGTGGGACGGTACTCGGTGAGATCGGTGCAGTTAGGATCGACGATGTATGAATAGAAGACTCACGTATGTAAACCCTGTGCAGTTGGCGTAATTGTCGCAAGCAGCGAAGCAGCCGGTCCAGTTAGACACCGAAATTTGAGTAACAGCATTGCCGTTCGCACTTGCGCCACATATATATCTGTATGCTATACCCGAAGGATCCGCGTAGGCGTAAGTTTGAGTCCCTACAGCTGTGCAGTTCGCACTAGAAACAGTGATGACACCATCTGGTCCAACGTTCTGTTGTCCTCTAACCAAAATGGCAAGGCTGAAGGCCAGGAAGGCCACTCCTAGCTTCATCGTTATCGAGACTCGAATGAAGGCCTTGTACGAGAATGTTGAGTGCCAAGAGGAGCAAATAATATCGGGGTCGTCTCGAATATGAGCAACAGTCAACACCCCTTGCCAAGGCAACATGTGGATACCAGGCAAGGGCGGAATGGTACAACGCCATCTCGAGGAATGCGACATTGCATTGCCGTGACGACTCTGCTGGGTCTGACAGTCGAATCATAGTGCGAGAACGTTACCAGTATGGTATACAGGCGTTTCTGAACAATGTCACCCGGCAGGATGGGTAGGTAACATCGCATTCTTCACGCCAGGTGGAAGCTAGGATGTGAGATTAATCACGAAACCGTCATTCGCAAAGCAAGAATCTGGTGTACTCAGGTAGTGCCGCGTGTCAAGAAGCTTCGGAAGCCGGCAACGATGATGTATCGCGAATGGTCCATAGCGGGAACGATTGACGGAAATGTGTGAACAGTTTAGAATACCGTTTCGGGAGTTGAGGAAGGGGCTAGCGACGTTTACTGACACGCTTTTGCTCATCCTTGCTGATGTCTTATCGGAAGGAAGGTGCGATACGGCGCTTCGGACTCGTCTTGATATCCAAACATTTGCTGTTAATGCCGCACACCATCCTGATGGTGGCAGATCTATCTGGGCCAGGGGAAAATGACTGTGGTCAGATGATGCCTACATTGTATTATTGTTATATACATTGAACTAAGCAGTTCAAAAGACACAAATGTCGCTGTCGTAAATTGTGCGTGTCATAATGTGGGAGAAAGCACATGTCGTCTATAGCTTTTGTTTTAGAGGACGGCGGCTTGGAGCATAATTAGTGTGCCCACCGGTCCTCAGATTGTATGTCAACACTCACTATCCCAGGAGATATTTGGCAGCATGGTCAACATGGTCATCGGCGAAGGTGGCCATGAAGTAGTAGCTGTGGTCGTAGTCGGGCTGCATTCTTAGGTTGACGCCCTTGTCGTTGCCTGACTCTTGAGCAGCTTTGGTCAAGTTTTCGGGCAAAAGCTGGCCTTGCTTGTAAAAGTTGTCGCCGGTACCCTGCAAAGATGCATCAGTGTGTGTTGCTCATTGTTTCCGATGTCGAGTAACACGTACGACGTCGATAAGCATGTCCAGAGGACCTTTCCACTNTTTGATGAGCTCGGTAGCGTCGTGCTCGGCCCACTTTTCTTTCTGGTCCTCACCGAAGTAGCCAGAGAAGGCTTTCTTACCCCAGTCGCAGTTGCTGGGGTTGGCGATAGGAGCGAAGGCCGAGACGGACTTGTACTTGCCAGGGTTCTTGAGGAANNCTGAGGAGGCTTGTATTAGCTTGTGTCGAAAAAGGTGGCAGGTGGAGCATACCAAAGTCAAGGCACCGTGGCCGCCCATGCTGTGGCCAGTGATGCTGACTCTATCGGAATCCAGCTGCTTGAAGGAAGAGAAGAGAGCCTTGGGAAGATCCTCGGTGATGTATGAGTACATGTTGTAACCCTTGTTGTAGGGCTCCTTGGTGGCATCGACGTAGAAGCCGGCACCTGAGCCAAAGTCGTACGAGTCATCCTCACCAGCGATGCCGAGTCCTCCTGTTTGAGCAGTCAGATGAGATGCGGTCAGAGACAAGGATTGCAGAGACGTACTCGGGCTGGTGTCGGGATAGACAACGGCAATGCCCTTCTGGCTGGCACGGTGCTGGAAAAAGCCCTTCTCGGAGCAGTTGTCACCGGTGCAGGTCAGACCGGACAGATAGATGAGGACGGGGATCTTGTCGGCCGAGCTCTTGAGAGCTTGAGGAGGGAGGAACAAGTTAAATTTCATTTCGCAGTTTGTGGAAGCGGCCTTGTGGGCCAGCTTCAAGAGCTTACNCCCGAACGAGGCAATGGTGGCAGTGGTTTCGACAGACATGCTTGTGTAGGAGCAGCAGAAAATTGGAAAGGAAAGGAGACCAAGAGCAGGCAGGGCAGGGAAGGGATGGGTAGATATCAAGAACCCCGCAGTATGACGACTAATCGGGTTATCTGACCCGGGCCACCACGGTGGGCGCGGTAGCTACTGGCGGTAGGCGGTGAACGGCGGCAGAACTACCCCAGATTTCCGTCAGCGACAATTTCTTGACAAGCGAGCGCAAAGCGTGATCAAGGTGCATAAACAAGAGTCACGCTCTTCGCACACCTCACTCGACACGCATGACTATTTCTTGGCCAAGACAGGAGCCATGAGTGCTGCCGCGGGTGTCAAGCGCAGAGCCTCGCCACATACCACCGAACCCGTCAAGCGAACAAAAGTTGATGACGCTGCCGAACTTTCAGACGGTACCAACAGTCGACCCATCCGTTTCAGTCCTCTGCTGACTTCTAGTCTTTCAGCAGCCAGCGATCAGGACGAGAACGACGCCTTCTCTATCGCCTCACCTGCTCAAACATCTCGCACCTCGACCCAACCCTCGACACCCACGTCAGCCAAACCCCAGCCCAAGCCTCGCCAGAACAAGTACGCCTGCGACTTTGAAGGCTGCACCAAGTCCTACTCCCGCCCCGTCCGCCTTCAAGAACACAAACGCTCCCACACAAACGACCGTCCTTTCGCTTGTCCCCAACAAGGTTGCGACAAGACCTTCCTTCGCGAGAGCCACCTGAAGCACCACATCAAAGCCAAACACGATGATGTCCGAGATTATGTCTGCGACTGGCCACACTGTGACAAAGGCTTCCATACAGCCCAGCGCTTGAAACAACACAAGAAAACGCACGAAAACACAAAGTCCGACTTCCTCTGTACCGACTTTCCTCCTTGCAACCAAAACTTCCGCAAGCAGGACACTCTCGACAGACACATTCAACTCGTCCATCTGCACGAGAAGCCCTTTGTGTGCGACCAACTCGACCGATTCACTGGCTTACCATGCGATGCTCGCTTCAAGACTTCGACTCACCTTATCGCCCACAAGGACCGCGAGCACAGCGGCAATCGCTTCTGGTGCAAAATATGCTCCCCTGAAATGGCCGACATCGATCCAAGTCTGAACCAAGACGCTTTCGTCACTGCCGTTGGCTTCCCTACATATATCGAGATGCAACAACACATCAAGACCGTCCATCCACCCACCTGCTCGCAGTGTGGCCATATNTGCGCCTCCAATCGCGACCTCAAGGCACACCTGGAGATTCAGCACGGCGATATTGAAGACCGCCGCAACTATGTCTGCGATCATCCTGGCTGTGGTCGTGGCTTCACCAAGAAGGGCAATCTCGTTGTTCATCAAAGAAGCGTCCATGCAAAGCAAAAGCAGTTCATCTGCGGAGAGACTGATATTGCTGGCTCGAAGCGTGTTCCTGCATGGGATGGTCGTGGTGCTTGTGGTCGTGCTTTCAGTGCAAAGGCGAACCTCGAAGAGCACGTTCGCACTCAACACCTGCACCTGCCTGGTTACGTGCGTCCAGGAAATAGAGCCAAGCAAGAAGAGGATGATTCCTTNCGGAGGCTTCCCCCAGAGGATCACAACACGGTGCTTGCCAGACTCACGGGCATTGGCTACGAACATGGACGAGACATCACCTGCATCGACGAGACTTGTCCGCACCGCTTCGTCAAGCCTTTCGATCTCGAGGTCCACCTTGAGATTGTCCATGGATACACCAAGACTGAAGCCATCGAGGCCACCGTCGAGCGCGAAGCCCTGTGTGGTGGTCAATTCTGGCTTGGTGGCGTCCAGCCGGATTTTGAAGAGCAACGGTTGGCGCAACAATTGGACCTGGCTCTCCATCCTCAAGACGACTTGATGAACCCCTTTTGAGCCGCATCATAGAAGCCTCAAATGTTCGAAGAGTCTGCTACAGACCAACAAACCGCTATCGAGGCAACGATGTGCGTATACAAGTACTATGTTTTTTTGATTGGCACCCATATCCTTAAGCGAGAAGCATTCTGTATTAAATAGCTCGATACCCATGAAGTAATTGAAAGAAATATATCATATAATATATGAGCAGCCGACCCACCTTGTCTACTCGTAGGCAGAGAGCAATGTTTTGCTACTTTGGCTACAACAATGATCGAATGGTTAGAGCGTTCCCTCCTTTCACCACTTAGGGCACGAGTGATGGGCGACTTCCAAGACGTGGCTTTTATTGATTTCTCGAAAGGAAAAGTGATCAACAAGACCATAAACACCCCGGATCGACCTGTCATGCATGTGCCAACGACGGTATTGCATAGTCCAATAAATCATCCGACGGCTTCCCTCAGTCTCAATCCATCAGCCAGAGCACAAGGGGCAGCTTTTGACCTAAAGGACATCGGTTGGAATGACACAACCTGGACAACCAAGACAGTTTAGGAGATATCGCCTCTTGTTCAAGGCACGCCATGCTCTCAACCCTTTTTACTTACCTTATAAAAATTTCAATCACCACATGCTGGTTCTCACATCAGTGGGATGCAGAAATTGGGAAGGTTTGATATGCATTTCGGTCCCTTCCGCGACTACTCGGCAATGGGGAAATACGTGGCAGCCGGGGGTTCTGGAAGCGATACACAACCTTCCCGTCGATCAAGGCAACGCACGAGCAAGGAGGCTGCAGGAACGCGCAATAAAGCGCAAGCCAAAGAAAAAATAATCGCCTATAAAGACCTTCGGGAGGATGAGCGTTGAGTGACAGGCAAGCCGTTTGGTGGATGTATGCTTCCCCTCCTCAGCCCTTCACACCAGTTGATTGATGGCTGAACCAAACACGGCTGACTGATGTTCGACAAAGCACCAAAGGTACAGAGGATTCATGAATGTGCTCAAGACGGAAGCCACGACCGCCATGGCCGTGGCGCTAGTGATGGCTATGCGTCGAGGCTATTGGCATGGACCGTCTGTCAAGCTTTTAGATTGACCATGACCCAAACTCATATTGACGTCCTGTAGGGCGGCGCCATCATATACAACTCAACTGGTTCCGCTCAATCGATCACACGCTCGTTTTTGCATTGTACATACTATCGCTCATCGTCATTTCTATCTTTCACATTCTCTTTATACTAAAAACACGACTAGCCCAGCCGTTGTGGACAGCGCCCGCCAAACTTGCGACACCGATTGTTACAGAATTCGTCATATTTTGTTCAAATCTATTTGTTTCTTTTCGAAACTGGGAAAAAAAACCAAGCAAGCCTAATCGCAAGACACAGTTGAATATGCGAAGATATCTTTGAGGGGCTGAAAAGAAGATCATCGAACAGATAACATCTTCACGTTGTCCAAATCAGCTTGCAGCTACCGGGATGAACAGATGGGGTGCTTCACCACCCAAGTGCCGTAACGATCTAACGGTCGGCACTGACTCTGATACCGCTGCATCAACGTCCTCGAACGCCTCTTTCCTGGTCAATCAGACATCATATTCACATTCAAGACCGACTGCGCGGCGACATCGCGTGAGAGATTCATATGGCGTTTCACGGCTGGCATCCACGCTCATCTGTCTGATCATTCTTTTGTGTTTCTGCAGTCCACGTGTGGATGCTGCTGAAATCTCAAACGATCTCGCGGAGCCAGTAATGCAGGCCCTAACGAACACTGAAAGCGTCCTGCTCTTTGACAGAAGCACTCCACCGGAGCCGTTCATGCAGCAGTTTCTCAAACGAGCGAAGCGTTCGACACCAACATCTTCTTCCACTTCCTCCATCTCTACCGCCTCTTCAGATCCACTTCCCAGAGCTTTCGATAATGGTGTGGGAAACAACTTTACGACTTCTTCTTGTCCTGCNTTTTTCAAGAACTTTCTTTCCAACGACGCTTTTAATGAATGTGTTCCGTTGTCTCTCCTTCTACAGGTAAGCCAGCTCTACTCAGCTCTCGAACGAAATTCACATGAAACTAATGTATACTTGACAACAATACAGACATCTAATTCTTTCTTTTCCGTCCAACGTTCGCCAGTCAGACTGGCACAGACACTCAGTGCGTCATGCAGTGTCAATTTTGACAGCTGTAGCACTTTGATGGCATCGCTGGCTCGACAGATTCAATCACCAGACAATTGTGCCGCCGACCTACAGAATCAGAATCCCACAGTCATACAAGCCTATACTGGCTTTGCAGCTTACCAGGCACTGTACCATGCTGGATGTCTACTGAATAGCAACACAGGCAGCTATTGTAAGTCGATGGTTCTCCAGTGCCGTCTCGAGCGCCTACTAACAAAGTATCCAAGGNNCTTTTCAGACGCAGTCACGAATGCGACTTCACCTACCGACAGTTATGTCTATTATATGGGTCTGGGCGTCTCTTTGCCTAGCACTACAGCACCTAGCTGCTCAAGCTGCTTGCAAGAAACCATGTCTGTATTCGCGAGTGCGGCGACAAACCGCTCTCAACCGATCTCCAAGGTCTATGGTACTGCGGCAGCCACGATTGACTTGACCTGTGGCGCGCTATTCGTCAATGCCAGTATACCCATCGTTCCTTCAACCGGTACTGCTAGTGCGCTCTTCGCCAGCAGTGGGTTGGGCGGATTGGGAGGGATTGCTTTACTTTTATCTCTTGTTGCAGTGCTGATTTAGGCAGCACTATTGTGTTGCGTTCAGTTCTTGTTTGTATGCTCTCTTGTTAGTTGGATTAGCGAAAAGGTATTGGGAGGTGAAATGGCTTGTATATACCCGGCTGGATATGGCTTTTTGATATTGAAGGCGTATAATACACAGATAAGGGTTGGATCTCCTCATGCCTCGACTTTCATCGCAAGATGACTCTGCAATGCTACAGCTACTTTAATATGCACGATCAACAGTTGAAATCACACAGGGAGTTTTTCAGGTTGCTAGCCTGCCGTCGATATATGGAAATACCCTGCTTCTTTGCTCCAGTCTCCCTCTTCTCAACTTGAACAGCCCATCGGAAATGCAGCAACGCATTCATCTGTCATAGATGTCTATTGAGATGCCCAACTCGACTCAACAAATTCGCAAATCGCTCCTCAAATCTCGTTCTTCTGCCGCAGACATCTGTGACCATGACCATCCGACCAAAAGACTTCAATCTTCGACATAAAAACGATGCGTGCTAACCTCAGAGGACTGCACGAGTTTGCAAAAGAAGAAACATGACAAAAATAAAACGTACAGCAGCAGGGATTCCCACGTGGTCACCCACCGTAGTACTAATCTGCCGTTCAACTGCTTATGTATGGCAGAGCGGACGGGATGCCCAGTTTTCAGCTGACTGTGGCCGTACGTGCTAGATCTGGTAATTTCACAACTCATATATCTATGCCGTTGAGAGCATGGATACGTCTGCTTCTGGTTCTGCTTACAACACTGCTCTATCAGTGTCTCTAGCCTCCGTACTCTCCTCCTCCTCCTCCAAGTCAACCGACTTATCCTCTTCCTCCGATTTATACTCCTCAATCAACGTTTGTGTGTCCACCGAATCGGGGCTCCTCATCCTTGCAGCACCACGGGGATGAATCAACGGATCACTATGGCTAAACTCCACGTCTACACAAATACAGCCTTCCCACTGCATATATTTGTCTACAATCTTTTTTCCCCCACCAAGTCAGAAATGGAAATGCTTTGATAGTAGGGAATTGACACTTACGCCTCTGCATCTGCTGGATCCATCGAGTGAGCCTTTGTTTCCTCCACAGTCATCGCNAATCGGGGTATCGAGGTCCTCGTGGCAGCCAGCTGGTTGATCGCCATTGAGAAAGANCCTTTTCTGTGATGACACTGGCGGGACTTGAGATTTCGTGTCTGAAGGAGTTGCTGTGTCTTGAGTTCCAGTGGTTGCATTTGTGAATGTGGATATTTTGACGATGGCGTACGGTTGTTCGATAAGCGAAGCATACTCCTTGATCGCGATGTCTGTATGGTTGCATCCAGAAGTCATCCTTGGAGGTGAAAATTGAAGATATGGTATCGATGCAGTATTGAGACCATAAGGCATACCAAGTGATGCTGACAAGACAGACGCAGCTACGCACCCTAGAATCGTCGACCACAGCGTCGGAACAAGTACTCCTTCAATGGTTGAATCGTGCATTTTCCAGCGCTGACGATGAATAGACAGCGATATGACTGAGCTTTCAAATGTTGTATTTCTGCCTAGTGGATTTTTATGTTTGTGTGAGGGCTGATAGGACGCCTAAACTGTGGTTAGGCATCATGTTTCTATCTCACGCGTACTCCATGCATGGCTCCATTTCTATGCGCTTACTGAAAAAGACGTGATAGAGGAGATCATCTAGCATATTAATAAGGATATTTTACCCGGTATTTGTCAGGTGGTCACAATATCTTAGGCTTTGAACTATGTATCGAGTTGTAAACAACAGTTAGTGTCGAGTAATGCTTCATTACTGAGATATATACCTACATATCAGGTTTGCTCAATGTAGACACTTCTGTTATGGGGTTGAAATTACATGTTTCACTTGTACCTCGAAGACCATCTTAGGAAACATCTGTACAGGGCACGAGGAAATCTAAAGATATCAGCTGCCTCTGCAAGCAACGAGCAGATTACGATGCAGAGATATATTTATTACTTAAAAGTGCGTTTGGGTGAGTGTGGTGAAGGGGAGGACCCTGGACGGCCCTGGAGTCGGACCCTGAGATTTGAATTGCGCAGTTACGGACCTGTATCGAATATTTCTACACGATCACGACGGCGACGACAGAGAGTTGCAAAGTTCTGAATGCTTCTAATTGTGTCATACGTCTGGATGTTTCAACAGACATCGTTAGGGTATGCTGGTGAGCCTTCGTCTATCAAAATATGAAAAGTGCTGCAAATCTTTCCCTCATCGATACCACGCAACTTAATGCACAACATTGAGCCCCGAATACCAAAACAAATCAGTGTTTTGATGTCACAGCCTCACCTGTAAGTGCCTCAACGTACTCTTTCGCTACGTCTCCGAGAGCAACCATGCAGACGGTCTGCCAGACTCCCAGACCGATACGGGGAGTGACACCACGGTAGAGACCCTTCATACCGTTCTGCGAGTAGATGTACTTGAATGCCTTGCTGACAGTCATGTTCTTGGGACGGTTGGGGTCCTCCTTCTTGCTCTGCATCTCGACACGGACGACCTCGATAGGCTGGTTCCAGGCGGAAAGACCACCACCGAGAGCGGAAGCGAGGATCTTCTCGGGGACACCGAGCTTCTCACCGTGCTCCTTGCCAGTGGCCTTGCGGATACCAGACTCGGCGACACGGGAAAGACCGAAACGGGAGCCCCAGTTGGTGACTTGGCGGACGGCGACGGCGTTGACGCCCTTGTTGATACCGCGGATACCCTCCTGGCGGTAGATGTTCATGAATGTCTCCATGGTGCCCGNGGGCTTGATGCCAGCCGCCGCCACCTTGTGCTTGGTGATCTCAACCGTCTTCATGCAAGTGCAGAAACCCATGGTAGCGTAGGCCTGGGCAAGACCACCAACCATACCGCCGGTAATACCAGAAACGAAGTTGTTGGCGCCGGCGTTGCGGGCGTAGAACTCGGCCTCGGATGCGACGAAGAGGAGGACGGCGCCCTTGGTGGATGCTTCGATCCAAGCCCAGGGGATGAGACCTTGGTAGACTGTGCGAGGAGATGGTCAGCTGCTGTCACTCGGAGCTGGCTGTATGCAGACTTACANGCCAAAGACACCACCACGGCCCCAGATGCGGCTGATGGCTCCTGCCATGCCGTCGGCACGGTTAGCGGCCATGGTCGTCTTTACGACTTCCAGGGGCTGACCCAAGGTGGTCACCTCGAACAGGTTGAGGCCAGCGCCCACNNTGTGGAAGACTGGTTAGCATATTGCGATGAGACTAACGCGCAGAGCGAGAAACATACGCAGCAGGTTGCTGAACTTGACAGGCTTCTTCTCGAGCTTGGGAGGAGCGGCAACGCCAACTTGGGCGGCAGCGGGAGTAGTGGTGCTCATGCTTCTAAAGATGGCAGCGGGAGACAAGGCCGGACCGAGGCAGGAGTGTGCTTCTTCGCTACAGTTTTATGGGAGTCGACGGCTAAAGGACGAGAAGGAAGACTTCCTGGCGACGGGCGTAATCGGAGCTTTTGAGGGATGGAGGAGAGAGAGAAGAAAGGCGTTCAGGAACTGTGGGAAACAAGTGTCAATAAGTAAACCTGGGGAGAGCTGCAGCAGTTGAGCAGGCGCGTGCATCCATCCTGACCATCGCGCCAATCACCCATATCTCTGCTTAAGACTCACCTAGAGGGCTGAAGCTGCTTCTTGCTGTGCGTGAAATGAAAAGAGAGGGAGATTCAAAAAGCAGCAGAGCCGTCTTCACGACACGTCTCTCTCCTTTATTCTTATTTGCTTCGGACATCAGACCATTCACCACTCACCCTCCGGCTATCTAATAAGACCATTTGTAGTCCGTGACTACCCGCGTCGGACTATTTCACTTCGGCACCTCCTTCACCGCTGCGTGCCGCCAATCCAATTCTTGAGCGCATCCATCTCATGCAGCTCCACCTCAATATTGCTCTCGTTGACCTCAGCACTTTCAACATTACTCTGTTGTTGTTTGCTCCACAAAGCAAGCTGTCCATAGCTACAGCTCGGCTGACCTCCCAACTTATCGGCCTGCTGACTCGTGCCTTTAGAGCTCTTCCTTCCCGATACGTTGAGCACGCCGAGAGCCGACCTCTGAGTTCTGTACCACGCAGCCTGGTCTTCAACCATGCAACAGAGCGATACCCTGCCTCTTCACAATCTTCTCATGGCTTGCATGTGTCTCACAAACCTTGCCATCGAGTTTCGGATCCTCCTCACATTGCTCAAAATAGTAGAAGCCGACCTGATGTCCAGTCAATTGTCCGAATCCCGGAATGTCCGTGCTATCAATTGTTGAGCACACCATGCAATAGGTTATCATCCTCGGTCAATCATGTCATACAGACACCTGCCATGCACTGCTGTCACCAACGCAATACTCAACGTCAAATCATACAGATATAATCAAGGCATTTTATATGATATCAACCCTAATTGCTCCATCGCAAAAGTCATAGTAGAATACATGATAGACAAAAGTCTAGCTCCGATGTTTCGATCGGTTATAAATTTAAAGCTTAGCACCAACAAGCTTGGCCCAGGCCTCGGTGGAGAAGGACTTGGGGCGCTCGATGGGGGCACCGACGGCACGGTCGATGATGAGCTGGGGAAGGACACCAAGAGCACGCGAAACACCGAAGAGGACGGTGTAGAAGTTCTGCTCGGTAAGGCCGTAGTATTGGAGGAGGACACCGGAGTNGCTAAAGAGTGTCATGTCAGCTGAATGTGCTTGCAACTTCAAATCTAATGAGAAACTTACGGCGTCAACGTTGGGGTAGGGGTTCTTGGTCTTGCCGTGCTCGGTAAGAACGCCAGGGGCGATCTTGTAAACCTGCGAGACAAGCTTGAACATGGGGTCCTCGGGAAGCTTGCGCTGGGCGAACTCGCGCTGAGAGACGTAACGGGGGTCGGTCTTTCTCAGGACGGCGTGGCCGTAACCGGGAACAACACGACCCTGCTTAAGAGTGGACCAGAGGTAGTTCTTGATGGACTCGTCGCTAAGGTCGTTGCCAACCTCGGCCTTCATCTCGGTGAGCCACTTGAGAACCTCCTGGTTGGCGAGACCGTGGAGGGGACCAGCAAGACCGTTGAGACCAGCGGCGAGCGAGAGGAAAGGAGAGGAGAGGGCGGAGCCGACCAAGTGGGTGGTGTGGGCGGAAACGTTGCCACCCTCGTGGTCGGTGTGGATGGTGAGGTAAAGTCTCATCAACTCAACAAAGTCCTGGTTCTCGGCGAAACCGAGCTGGTTGGCCAAGTTCCATGAGTAGTCCTTGTCCTTCTGGGTGGCAGGGACCTTGCCGTCCTTGAAAACGTTGCGGTAGATGCGCGAGGCAATGTTGGGGAGCTTGGCAATGAGGTCCATGGAGTCCTCGAAGGTGTGCTCCCAGTACTCGGCCTTCTTCATACCCTTGGCGTAGGCCTTAGCGAAGGCAGACTCGTGCTCAAGCGCAGTGACGGCCAGAGAGAACTGAGCCATGGGGTGGAGGGTGTTGGGGCAGCGGTCGATGAGCTCCTCAACGAACTTGGGGAGGTCGGAGCGGGCAGCCCACTCGGCGGAGAGGTCGCGAACCTGCTGCTCGGAGGGAACCTCGCCAGTCAGGAGGAGCCAGAAGAGACCCTCGGGAAGAGGCTCCTGACCGCCGGGAGCCTTGGNGAGAAGCTCCTGGCACTCGGGGATNNCTGGGTTGTCTTAGCTGCGATTCATTGATATGCCAATTGAGGTCCTTACGGTCTTGCCACGGAAACGGATACCCTCCTCAGAGTCGAGGACGGAACCNNCTGTGTATATTGTTAGCAGCCGAAACAATTTTTCCTCGAGCGAATGGACGTGTCGTACCTCCCAGACAAGGGACTTGATGCCACGGGCACCACCGTAGACCTGGTCGAGGGTAACCTCACCGATGACGGTGTTACCGTGCTCNNCCTATAGCATATCGCGTTAGCCACTGACGTAAAAAGTTGTTGGTGTCAGCGTGGATGTTGAGACATACTTGCGGAGCTTCTTGATCTTCTCAATCTCGCCAGGGATCTTGGCAGCGAAGGTCTCCTTGAGCGNACTAGATTGGACGAGTTAGTACGGCGGACGGGATGCTGCGGCCATGTAGCTAGAGTGGACTCGGCGTACAGTGCTCTTGGACGAGTAGGCGCGGAGGGCAGCCTGTCTCATGGTGGAGGGAGCGGCCATGGAGGCGCGCAGGGCGGAGGTACCGACTCTCATGGAAGCCATTATGACGGATGTAGATTGATAAGGGAGAGATGATAGAGAGACGGAGAGAAAAGAAGGATGGAAGACGAGCTCCCGAGCTGCACCGCGCCTGCCAAGCCCAACGTGCGGCCTGCCCGTCCTGCTGTAATTGCAGCTTGTGCAGCCACCCAGACTGCACCTCCGGCCTAGGGTTGGGGCATTTCTCGGGGGCACACCAAAGGCGAGACGAGGGGTTGAGACGGGACCGTTCATCTATTTTCTGCTTGTCTGACGCTGTTCTGGCGTCTTGTACTGTTCTACGTCTCTATGTTAATGCCAGTGAATTCCCCCTTAGCAGCTCGACACACCAATCAATCCTGACCAAGTGTTTTGACCTCGGCTGTGCTCTGTCTGATCCATCTGTCCATTCCACCTATTCTCCGTTGTTTCTGCGAACCACGACCTTTCGAATCGCATCGATCCGAGTCCGACGGTGCACAGGCCACATTCAGATCGGGAAGCTACCCTCCACTTCGGCCCGTGGAAAGTGCGACGCTGCCGAATCTTTTCCTTTCGCCGTCTTCCTGCTTTCACTGAAGAGTTGACTTTCATCACTACGACACCTTCACCACCGTAACCATCAACATCCGACGCGTTTCCACCATCTCGCTCCACTCTCATTGCTGTCGCTGCGGCTCCTACTGTGCTCTTGTGACCGGTCGCTCTGTCTGCGTAAGAGAGCTGACCCGATAGCTGTAGACACGTCAACGTCAAGAACTTTCGTCTCTCAGTTGAATAGCACTCGCTCATCAGCGTGATTCCACTTTCACTTGGAAGACATAGGCAAAAGAAAAGGCTCTGATTGTAGCATTCACGCCTAGATCACTTCCACCACGACTACTGCGTTTGCTTTCTATTCTCTGGCGCCGCAGTCATCTGTTATCAGTCTCTGGTAGCTTTCAGTAGTCGTCGCTCCTGTTCACGCGTAGCGCATCTTCGGACCCTACTTCCTTCAATTGGAAAACAGGTACTGTATTAGCACAGTAGACATGGCAAACATGGAGCAGTTAGACGCATTGCTGCAGTCTTTGCAGGCCCTCAAGCCTCCAGGTGCAACCAAAGGAAAAATCACTGCCATCACCAAACTCTGCGGAGACGACGTTCAGGTAAATCTCTCAAGTATGCGGTTTCGTCAGATCACCAACTCACATTTCNNGCAGTCTGAATCAGCAATCACGCAGAGGCTCTATAGACATCTCAAGAGAACCCCAGGAACTCACAAGCTCGGAGTCCTTTATGTTGTAGACTCGGTGACCCGTCAATGGATTGAAAAGGCTCGTCAATCATCGCAGGAACTGTCTGGAAGTGCAGCGCCCGAGGGCACTTTTGCTTCGGGAGTGCACAGGGTCACTGAACTTCTGCCGTCTCTGATTGACGATACTATCCAGAACGCCCCTTCTGACCACAAGGCAAAGGTAGAGAGTTTGGTACAGATCTGGGAGCGCGGCAACACATTTCCTGCCTCTACCCTTGCAGAGATCAAGAAGAAGCTGGCTGAACCGGTGGCTCAAAGTAAGTATTGCATGTGTGCAGCTCTTTCAAGTTGCTTAGCTAACCTTCTTGACAGCTGTTGCCTCGACTACTCCTCCTGGCAGCCCTCCGCTCAGCATGCTCGTTTCTCTTGGTTTACGACAAGCCCCACCACCCTCAAGCGCACCTCAAGCAGCCCCCGCCGTCCAGGCGCAACCAGATGCTTCGAGTATCTTGGCTGCNNTCTCTCACGCCTTCAACCCATGCCAGCACCAGCTGCTTCAGCTGCACCACCCGCCCCTGCTGCCGTACCCGTCCAAGCTTCTGCACCGGCCCCGCCCACAGATCTCGCTGCCATCATGGCAGGTGCCACTCGAGGCTACCAAGGACAACCTCTACAAGCGCCGCCTACATCTTATGGCTACCCTGCCCCACCTACTCAGCAGTCGTACGGCCAGACATATCCGCCACCCACACCAGTAGCAGCCATGCCTCCAGCATATCCGCAACAATATCATACTCCTGCTCCTTACCAACAAGCAGCACCTCAGCCTCCCGCCCCGGCCGCCCAGTCGGCCTCTGGTTCATTCCTACCTGCACACATCCTCAGTAATCCACAGATATTGCCTAACGTGCTTCAGTTGATTCAAGGTTTGTCTCAAGAAGGAATTCCACAAGAGCAATGGGGAGCCGTCCTCAACGCGCTATACCCTCCCCCACAACAAGGACCGCCTGTACAGGATGCATACCCTCTTCGCTCAGAGGATCGCGTTCATTACAGAGACAGATCGAGGGATCGTGCCGGCCGCAACCGAAGCCGCTCGCCAGAACCGCCTCGCAACAACAACCCTGGCCGCCGCGCCAGCCCTGTCTATGGTACTTATGATGCTTCTCTTGCCCAGTCTGCTCAGGACCATGCTTCTTCCCACTCCGATCGACGTGGAGGCAGAGGCCGTGGCCGCGGTGGTCGCAACGACTACCGCCAGCGTACCCCTCCTTCTGCCCGCACACCTCAGGCAGATGAGCCTCTTATTCCCCGCAACATCAACCCTAAGTGGACAGACATGGACAACACTATCCCTCCTGGCCACATCAAGGTCCTTAGCAGAACACTCTTTGTCGGCGGCGCCAACGGCAACGAAGCCGAGCTACGTGCCATCTTTGGCCGTTTCGGTCCTGTCCAGACATGTATCGCGAACGAAGACAAGCGTCATGCTTTCGTAAAGATGTGCAACCGCCAAGATGCCGTCAATGCAAAGACCGCCATGGAGACTACCAGAGATCCCGACGTATTGGCTAAGGCTCGCCAGACCAAATGGGGCGTCGGCTTTGGCCCTCGCGAGTGCTGCGACTACAGTAACGGCGTCAGCGTCATTCCCATCGACACCTTGACCGAAGCAGACCATAAGTGGATGCTGACCGCCGAATTTGGTGGTACCGGTGGCCGTCCCATCGAAAGCGGTCTCGTTGTCGAAGAGCCCGACATTGAGATTGGCGCCGGTGTCTCCTCCAAGGCTATGAGCCGTCGTGTTGGCCCTGATGGCGGCAGCAATCGCGGTGGCCGTCGTGGCGGACGTGGAGGCGGCGGACGCTTCAACCAGCCTGAATCTCACCACGCACCTCGTCCTGAGCCCGTTACCATTGCACCTCCTCCCCCTGTGCCTGGCTTTGGCTTCATGGTACCTGGCATGCCTCAGTTCCGTTAGCACCAAGAACTCTCTGAAGCAAGACCTAGAGCGAGACGAAGAAACACATGGTAGAGCACCCTGGTTCAGGCTCACACGAAACATTTCTCTTTGAATGCTGCAGCGGTGGAGGGACAGAAACCAATAAACAGCATTGTACAAAAGAGCATTCTTTATATATTTCAGAAAAGCATTGGTTAGCATACTCTTCAAAATCGACTAAAGGTTTAATCCATGGCTTATTTGTCTTGACCTTGTCCAACAATATTTCTCCGGATGAAGAAAAAGCTATTTTGTGTGTACCCAGTTCCTGCCATCTTGTTGCCGTGTAGGCCCAGTGGCTCCTTCCTTGCCGTATTCTACAGTATGAACTGCCCAAGATATCCTGCTTCTTCATCAGAGATGTCACACTTGCTAACATGAAATCGGCAGAGCAGATCGCAAGATCTGTTAAACACAGCAAGTAGCAGACAAATAGAGAAAGAATCAAACATTCGTTATTGACGACCGAACAAGAAAGGGTATCTGCGCTAATCTCATACTGTTGCTTGCCCCCTTCTTTCGAAACAAAACACACACAACAAACCCAACACCCATAATCTGCGTATATCTCACAACTGTTCATCTTGTTGTTCTTGTTGGCCATAGAGTGCAAAACAAAACATTTCCCCATCATTAATGTCGTACCCTCTGCCAGATAAAAAAAAATGAACGCAAAAGATAAAAAGGAAAGAATAGAAGGAAAGAAGAAAAATAAAGATCGAAACCAAGGGTAGAGACACGTCTGTCCAAGAGTGTTCCTCTGCACCTCGTACTTCGAGTCTGCTGGCATATCCCAAAACATCAACGCCGTTCATCCTATTTCTGCTGCTTTTTTTTTGTCGTCGTGATACGCCTGAATCCATGCGTAGGGTGAGTAAAGATAAATAAACGGGTGAATCAACAACATGAATAGAATAAGAAGAGACCGAAAGGCGGCTTTTGGTGGAGTCTAAAGATTGGAGGATCAGTCCAAAGGGCTCGTGAAGCGCTAGGTTTCCAAGACGGTAGGCACAACATGCTCAACAGAGCCTTTGCGGCTACTCGTGGCACCTTCAAGGGCGTCTCCGTTGACACTGCCGACGGAGCTGTTCTGAAGGCTTCGCTGGTCAGCAGTCAGTGGAGGGGTGGAGGTGTCGTGTTCTGCGAGATGGTTCGGCTACCAAAGACGACCGGATGAGTGAGGAGACCCTGGTCATACGGTCTCTGCATGCGCTTTTTCAATGGCGGTGACTTGTTTGCCACATCCTGTCCGCTTGGCCTTCGCAAGCTCCGGTTGGAGAACCTCGATGAAGTGGTCAAATTCCTGCTGGCTGAGAAGATCCAAGAGCTTCTGAATCACATAGTTTCCGTAGTTATCTCTGATAAGACCGAGCAGCATGCTCTCGCCTTCGCGGTTGTTGTTACGCACAATCACACCAATGAAGTCTTGCTTCCATGTTTCTCCAGAGTGAGTGAGGCACTTCTCTACAACATTGCTGGCGAATTTGTGCTTGCTGTAGCCTTCTAGACCTTTCAGTACAAGCTCAAGAACTCTTTGCCGGTCAGGTGAGAAGCCGTACTCGACAACATGTTGTGCCACATAGTTGCCAAACGAGTCGCCAATCAAGGTGGACATGCAATCGTGCAGCTCTGCAAGGATAGTCTTCCGGGTCATATCCTCGCAGTTCTCGAGGCATCTCTGGATGACCCGGCAGCCGTAAGTATGAACGCTCAGATGCTGGATCTGACCAGTAAAAGCCTGGAAGATGAAAGATATATCGTCCTCGCCGCAGCGCTCAATGGCCTTCTGTATGACATGGTTTCCGTTCTGGTCCTTGACACATCTCAATACGTCCTTTTCGAGTTCGCGGACAACTGACGCTTGTTGGTCGTTGAGTATGTGCTCGAGAGCCTGACAAAATCGATCAGTGTGAGTTTATGGAGACAAGTCATGAAACTAACCTTTTGCACGACACGACATCCATACATTTGTAGCGACAACTCCAGAACACGCCCCTTCATCTTGTTGGCCAAGATCTTCTTCTGGTTTTGGTCACCGTGTTCAAAAACTTTTGAATGACATAGTTTCCAAAAACATCAGTCATCAGTTGGATGGCGTTTGGCTGTATTTCTCGGAAGAGACGTTCTTTCTCGTCGCTATTGGCTGTCTCTAGCTTCTGTTGGATAAAGCGTGATCCATGTTGATCACCGCTGAATTCTACTACATGGTCGAAGATGTCCTGGAAGCTGTTAGTATGAACCTAGTCCGAGAACGATTTTTGGAAAGTCTCACCTTGAGCTCGTAGCGTCTAGTCTTGTGGTTCTGCTTGAAATCTTCCAGAAGAGCACTGCGCAGACTGTGACCAGATTCAAGCTCCCGGGGACCTCTCGAAGCAGGCATGGATGGTACACCACTGATCGACATCTGCGCATGCATAGGAGGGTATACAGCAGGGATATTGTGGATGGCAGAACCATTGGGAAGATGGTACGAGTAGTAGCCACCAGGCACAGGAGAGTATGGCAAGTTCAGCATGTACCGATGGTCCAAGTCCTGAGCCGATTGCTGTTGGTATCTCTGGTGGACGAAGGTAGGAGTACTAGAATTTGTGTTTCTGGGATTGTACATGTTACTGTTCATGAGGGAGCGTTCGGGGTATTGTGACATGCGGTATGCCGTATACTCGACTTGTGTCTGGGCCGCGGTGGGATAAGCGTCGGAGGCAAAGCTAGGAGGCACACGAGATATCTGCTCGACATCATCGTACTGATCGGTTGGAGAATTGCGAGCGTCGGACCCAGACTGGTTGGCATAACTAGGTACAGAGAAGGAAGGCCTCGAGAGAGCGAAGCTGTGAGAGTCGTCTTGCAGATTCATTTGCGAGAACTGGGCCAAAGGAGCCGCTTGAGCATCGGCTGCGCCAAAGCTACCATTGGGTTTGGAAGTGGAAGAGAAGCTGTTGACGCGGAAAGCATTTGTGGGAGGCTGGGAGGAAGCAAACTGGTCAGGTTTGGTAGTAGTGGGCCAAGCGGGTTGAATGTCGCTATGTCGCGAAGGCGGTAGACTGTGATTGCGTGACGNGGGAGCGCTGGGCAGTCCATGAAAAAAGCCTGTCGCGGAAGGGCGTCTTCTTTCATCAACAGGGGACTGGGTTATGCTGCCACTGTCCATCCACTCGCCGTAGGCCGAGTCAGTCGGCCTGGTAGTCGCGGGCTTGTTTGTTCGATCAAACTTGGTGTAGACAGAAGGAGCCTCGGCCGAGTAAGACAAAGGCGAGTCAAAGGTGCCACTGAACTGCGTCTTTGGAGCCATGGAGGTGGTTGAGCTGATGCCGCTGGTGGCTGGTCTGGAAGAAGCAGAGAAAGACATGGAGCTGCGAGCAGCTCCAGCGTAAGCTTGAGGCAGACCTGAGTTGCTGTTGCTACGATGTTGAGGGAATGCAGCGTCGTTGGGCTTGGGCAGCGGACCGCCGAGACGAATCGCATCGTCGCGCTTTCCGAAAGAGGCAGAGCGAAACGTGCCGCAGTCGTCGTTGATGGAAGAATCGACCAGCTGGCTGGAACCGCTTCTGCTCTCGATTGTGTCCTTTCCGCTAAGCTTTCCGTTGTGGGTGCCAAAGCTGAGGCTATTTCTGGGGCCAGTGGACGGAAGGGCAGTCGAGGAGGACGAGTTGAAGCTGGTGCTCCAGATGTTTGATGTGCCTTGCCATTTGGTCAGGTTGTTGCACGAGGCTGAGGTGGTGGTGCCGTTGCGACCTTCGCTGGTCGGGGGCCTGAAGGGTTGCGAAAAGCCAGACATGGCCAGGGGACGGGGCTGCGACGAGAAGGACGAAGACATTATAGACCAGTGTACAAATATATCGAGGAAGGAGCGATGATGAGTATGTAAGACTGGGCAGGAGTGTCAGCAGCGTGCAACCCACAACACACGTGTCCAGGGCAGGAGCGGCCTACTCAGACAGAAAACGTATGGCACTGTAGAATACGATACAAGACCATGTATACTTGATGGCAGTGATGCGATCGAGATGGCGTCTGGAAGTCGGGCGTGGTTATGTAACAGGGAGCGTCTGCAAGGCGGACGAGGAACCAAGTATGTGCAATTTCAGGACGAGCTACGCGGCACTGGGTCGGCGAGGGAAGCACTCTGGACGGGCATCTGCTAGGCACACTCTCCGCACCGTGGGCCGAATTCACTGGTTGTTGTCCAAAGGCAAGGGGCTGCGAGCTTTGAGGAATGGATGTCTGCGAGAGTGCGTGCGCGATAGAGCACTGAGAGGGGCAGAGAGCGAGGGATGAATATGGCCGCCTGTGTGCTTTATCGTCTGCCGGCCGAGACTGAGAGAGCGTGCTCGGGATCGCGTGGGACAGGGCACTTCTTCTGAACAGCGAATGTTACAGTCCAAAGACACCTCTGACTTATCACTGTACCTAGATGACTCCAGACCCGTACATCTCCCGAACTCTCTGAAGCCTGTTTGGAGCCTACATGCGCGGCCCGCTGCCAAGCCCGCTCTCGTAGCGCAGCCAGCAACAGGGCCCTGTGGTAATCTACTCACCTCTGTTGGTACCCTGCTCATCTGTATCAACTTTTGTCGACCATCACCCCTCAACATGACCAGTATCATGTCTCCCTCAACAGCAGTTTTTTCGCTTTTCGCTTTCTGTAACCACACCGCTCTTCATCCTTCTTGTGTCTGCCCATCAGATCGCGGCGGATTTTGTCGTGCAGATCACCTTGCCCAGCAATTAGTATACCAGTTTTGGGCCTTACTCCAACCCGCTCCGTGCAGCGCTTCAGACAAAGACTGCCCTGCGTGGTCTCTGCATCCTTCTGTTGCTATCGACCAACACTCACGCTCTCCACACATCCATTTACGAGACAAGCAAACGTGCCATCCACGCCTGTACCTTTTATGATTTCTTTAACTAGAAGCAGGAAGCCACCGTCACAAATGTGGTGTTTCCTGCACGCAGTAAGCCTATCTGCGTCTCCGCCAAAACATCCCATATCCGATTTTATCTCCGTCACATCGATGCAAAGCACGTCCTCTCTACATACTCTGCCACCGACTTTCCTAATCAGCCAAACAGCCTTGTGCGCAGCAGGTAGATAGTACTTATCTTGTCTTGACAGCGATGCGTCGGCAGTGTAAAGTCGAGAGACTCTCCATCGTGCTCACTGATCAACCAACCAATTCGTTTGTGCAACCCTGACGTACCTGGCATGTCAAGTACAACTGACTAGACATGAGCACGAGTGGTGACAAATATATCACTACTCGTGTGCACACAACAAAACGAGCCACTACACTTTTCCACAGATCGAACAAGTTGTGATACATGACTTGAATCACTCATTCCACGATTCACCAACAGGATGAGAGATTTCAAGTGTAACGCGTCTTGTCCAGAACACTGTCTCGTGATAGGCCAGGAAAACTACCGAGGGAATCAACCAGCACGAGTACTTCAAGTACCCACCTTTCCCAAAGTACGATTGCACGACCATTTGCGAACTCCTTGCGAGCGACATTGATCAGACTCGAGTGCGTGAATAGATGGCAAGCCTCAATGCACCACACACGAAGCTGCATCATGGTGCGGCCAGGGGTGCATGGCAGAGGCTGACCTAGCAGCACAGCAATTGCTTTGCTTGTTTTGGGCAGGTCTTCTCGACACTCTTGTCCCATGTAAACAACATCTCCTATTTTCAGGCCGTTCCTGGAGTTAACAGACAATCCCGTCTTCTCATGAATTTTTCTCGCTTTAATTATCGTCGTCCAAGTTACCGTTCGAGCTTCTTTGTTCAAACAGACGAAGTTGTCGGGGCAATGTGTGCGAAATTGGACGGGGAGTATTATGGCTGTGCAAGACCCTCAGTGTTGCGGGTTGAACGGCTGGAGCTTAATAGGCAACCGAAGGCTAGGACCAGTTGGTGAACGAGCCATGTTATANGATGTCCATCAAACAGTCCACCATTAGACAGGGCCAGTATGAAGTGGAAGACGCCTTGGGGTGAGGTCATGTCGACACACAAAAACTGGCAGTCAGACAGGCACGACACATTTCTCTGCCCCTGTCGTGGCTTTCATCGAGGAATTCTGCGTGTGCGTGCCGGATGGNAGGCCTTATTGTGTGGTGATTATGCACTCCACTCATAANATGACGCCGGAAGTGCACATCATACAGCAGCGTCGGTTAGAGGCTTGNGGGAGTTGGTACCTGTTGATCTTGGTGATCTTGAGCAATCTCAATCCAGTTTGGCTTCTCCCACCGACCCAGACTTGCGGACCNTTGCGGAACAAAAGTGCCTCGACTCCTTTCGAGATGTTATTCCACAGGGCGGACCGGGTTTCCAGGAGGAGTTCCTTTTTTGAACAGGCAGTTGTGCCTATTGGAGTCTGGTCCCCATGTTAATCATAGCAGCAGTTTCATCGTTGGAAGAAGAGGGCTAAGGCACCTAGTTTGCTGTAATTAACATGACGAGTGCTGCTTGAAAAGTGGAGCATTGCCGCTTGACAGTTGATTGGCCGTTTGAGTCTTCCAGCGGCGCTAATTGCTGGAGGCAATCTTAATCGTTGTGGAGCGACATCAACAAAAGATGGAGCGCGCGCCCTCTGAGTTGTTTGAGAGCTTTTCGATCATCCGTTTCGACTTCTTTGCCCCTACAGCTTGTTTCGCGACGCCGGCTTCACTCTTTCAGCCGTCGTTCTGCAGTCCATTCGTTCACCGACAGAAGACGTCGAGAAAGTCGATTGCGTATCCAGGTATGCACTCCGTAGCGGCCCCGCGTTCCTCTGCGTTGAACTCCAACCACCCAACCATCCCTACAATGTGACGACGCGATGCCTGTCAAAGAGTCGCGCTTTGCAGAATGCACTACCAATCGACCAGCCCCAGGCATTCAAGACTGCACTCGACCGGCATGCTGACCCTGTTTCGCCCCAGCATCTTGAAAACTTTAACCCCAACACCATAACGGCACCAATCAGGAAGGCAAAGACCCTCGTACTTGGACGTTTTACCAGAC
Organism: Aureobasidium vineae; assembly: GCA_903819635.1. NCBI lineage: Eukaryota > Fungi > Ascomycota > Dothideomycetes > Dothideales > Saccotheciaceae > Aureobasidium > Aureobasidium vineae. Next base: position 1,703,306 of record CAIJEN010000014.1, read on the forward strand.
CAAATCCTAAGCACCTCCCTGCCTTGGACTTTTCAACCCTCACAACACACACTTGCTTTACCCCGACTCTCGCTTCCCTCGACAACAATCATGGCCAGTTTTATGAAGCTTGTCGCCCGTGACAGCTACGACGAATCGTATTCTCCCACAATGGCTTCTCTTCTCATCGCCCTGGTTGTCCTTCTTATCATCGCACTACTCTGCATCGTCGCCCTCTACTTCATGCGCTGGAGAAAGCGCTCGACACGCGCCGGTTCTCTTGCCATTGACGACGAGGAGAAGTCCTCACTCGCACCTTCATCTCGCCACCATCGTGTCACTGTCCGTCCTCACGAGTCCATCATTGTCTACCAGGAGAAGCAAAGCCTCATCGACAACTCCGAGGCACCNCCGTCGGCCAACTCGGTGCCCGAGATCCGCATCCACTTCCCTGAGGAAGTCGACAACTCAGGCAAACGCCAATCTGGCAGAGTCGTCGTCGTGCGTGTCGGTGACCACAGCATTGGTCTCGAGCCCGTGTCGGAAATCCTCCCTCCCTACCAGAAGAGCGAGTCGGATCGTTTCCAATCTCTTGATCTCGAGAGGATAGGCGGTCTGAAGGAGAAGGACGTCGAGGCTCGCTACCAATAGTCGATGATGCACGGCATCTTTCCAAACTATCAACGACATTCTAAAAGTAATGACCCGCTGGAGCCGCACCGTCCATTTCCTTTTTTTTCCTTGGACACGCTTCGGCCTCTTTTTCTCAATCTCTTACATACGACCTCAGAGCTGGATGTGTGTGTGGGTGCTTGTCCGCCCCATGGCTGCCGCTCGTGGTACATATTCTCTTCTTCAGCTCATAGCATCCCTCAACAAGATGTCTGCTTCTTGCCGACCCGCCTCGAGTGGCCTCGCGAAGCCTTGACTACGATACATCGGATATTGTTAATGTTTTTCTTCTTTGGCAGCTGGTTTGACACTTCACCGCTGCCTTGTTCTTGCTTCATACACTCATTCATGTACCCTTCCCGTATTTCTCTTTTTCGGTCTCAGCATAGCGGGGCTGAATTTCTCAAGGCCATGGCGTCCTGATGGAGTCACTTTAGATGGAGTCGGCCTTTTATTTCTCGTTTAGGGGTTTTGGTATTTGTTGTCTTGGAGCTAGGCCACACGAGGATAATGTGTGGTGTTTGTATCATAACCTAGACATGTTACAGCGCGCGCTTGACCAATGGTCGAGTAGCAGACGCAAACAATGAAAAGCAAGGTTTCGACCCGCTCAATCAACTACGTGCCGTGGTGCTGTGTGATGCAATGTGATATGATGATTCAGGTTCGACATTCAGTCATGAGACATGTGTTTGAAGAGTCGAGCAGTAAGATGAAGCATAGGGGATTGCGGCCGGCCTTGGACCACCTCGAAGCTTCCCCTCCACACTCCTCAAATTATTGTCCACGACAGGGTCGCAGCGAGTTTGCTTCCACCTCCTATTCCCTTCTACACCCATCAATGCCTAGGCGGTAGCTTCGACCAAATGTCAGCAAGCGATGGGTCCAACATTGCGGCCCAATTAACCGGAGCAGGCAACCAGCAAGCTCAGATTCCAAAGACCGAGACGTCCAAGGATGTGCAAAACGAGCGCCGGCAGACATTCAAGCGCCGCCATGGCTCTCTTGTTGGTTTCTTTACCTTGATTCTNGTATGTTCCGGCATCTCGGATGGCTATTGCTGGCTGGTATACTCACGGCAACGCAGGTTGTTCCACGTTTTGGGCATTTTCCTCTTCCTCAGCGGCTTCCTCTTGACACGCCTCGTCCTGGACCACAAATCCGAATGCGCCGTGCCTCCAGTTCCTCTCGGCTCCTCCTACACGCCCGGCTCGCCAGATGAGGGCTGTTGGCATCCTAAATCCTTCGACAAGGCTGTCGTCATCATTGTCGATGCTCTTCGCTACGACTTTACTGTGCCGTGGTCGCCAAAGCACCCCCACCAGGCCTCGCAGCACTTCCACAATGCTCTGCCCATCTTTTGGGACACTGCCGTAGCTGAGCCCGAAAAGGCCTTCCTCTTACCCTTCATCGCCGACCCTCCTACCACAACCCTGCAACGTCTAAAGGGACTGACCACTGGCACTCTCCCCACCTTCATCGACGCAGGCTCCAACTTCGCCGGAACTGCCATTGACGAGGACAACTTGGTCGCACAGCTCAAGGCTGCTGGCAAGAGATTGGTTCACCTTGGGGATGATACATGGCATTCGCTATTCCCTGGATACTTTGATCCCGAGCTGACCCGCGCTTACGATTCCTTCAACGTCTGGGACTTGCACACGGTCGACAATGGTGTCAACGACCACATCTTCCCTCTGTTGCACTCATCCAACACGTCCTCTTGGGATGTGATCTTTGGTCACTACCTGGGTGTCGACCATGCTGGCCACCGCTACGGACCCGACCACCCTGCGATGGCTGCAAAGCTCCAAGAGATGAACGGTGTGTTCGAAAGAATGATTGCTGCACTTGACGACAAGACTTTGCTGGTTATCATGGGCGATCATGGCATGGATGCCAAGGGTGATCACGGTGGAGAGTCAGACGACGAGGTCGAGGCCGCCCTGTGGATGTATTCCAAACAGGGTTTGTTCGGCCGCCGTGATGAATCCGCTGCGCAGCCTCCACTCACTGCTAAGGAGAGACCTGTCGCACAGATTGATCTTGTTCCTACTCTGTCCTTGCTTCTCGGTATGCCTATCCCTTTCAACAACCTCGGTCAGCCGATCGAGGAAGCTTTCATTGGCAGAAAATCCAATGACTACCAAAACCTCGCTCAGGTCAGCCATTTGACCGCGGGGCAGATCCACAGGTATCAGAAGGAGTACTCGGCTGTCCGCAAACTCGATTCGGCNAGTACACTTCCTCCTCAGACACTTTGGGAAGCAGCTTCGAAGGTTTGGGAAGAGTTTGAGCAAACGAACAAGCCTCCTCTTGAGCTTTGGCAGGCTGCCTATTCTCAATTCCGCGCTTATCAACAGGAGAACCTGCGTGTGTGCAAGAGTCTTTGGGCCCGCTTTGATCTTATCAGCATGGCGATGGGTATTATTCTACTTGTCGGCGCTCTTCTCACCATTGTGCTTTTCGCAAACGGTTTCAACGGAGACCGTAGTGAGATCGCTTCTGGTCTCTGCATTCGTGGAGTCACTGGTATGGCAATCGGAGCTGGCGCTGGTCTTCTCTTGGGAGGTGTGACTTCGATTTCTTGGATCAACTCGGTTGTCTTTTTCTCTGGTCTGAGTGGCATCTTGGGCACGCTCTCGTGCCTCGTATCCACGCCCTCAAAGCTTCGTGCTCCATTCCCTACTTCTTTCTGGGGCTGGATATGCACCATTCCTCCAGTCCTTCTTTGCATTGGTTTTGCTTCGAACTCTTTCACAATCTGGGAAGATGAGATTTTGCTGTACATGCTTTGCTCGATTGGCGCATTGATGCTTGCATCTTCGCTACGCCTGCAGAACCCTCAGGAGCGTCTGCTCGGTTCATGGCATTCGCTCTCTTTCATCGTGTTGACCCGCCTCGCATCACTTTCTCGTCTTTGTCGCGAAGAGCAGATGCCTTTCTGCAGATCGACCTACTACGCCTCGGCCACTTCTTCCACCTCGGCCTGGTGGCAACTTACTATTCCATTTATCATTGCTGTTATCCTGCCAAGCGCAATTCGCGACTTTTTCGCTCGTACCAAAAACTACCAAGGTACAGCTGTACTGTGGCTAGGTATTGCATTCCGTATCGGTCTTGTTCTCTCTGCAACTTACTGGGTCCTCGATGCAGCTGACGACAATGAATGGATTCCTCAAGTCTCCAGCGAAAACTTGAAGACGATTCGTGTATTCATTGCGCAGGCTATCTTGGCCATTGCTTGGGCTGCTGGCTACAGTGCCTATCTCTACTCTGCTCCTTTCCTGGGCGTCGAGACTGAAACACCAGCACCCGAAACAGAATTGATGGACCCCGACGACCCTATGTCGGCCATGTTCACGCCGGTCAAGCCACAACAGCGCAAGAAGCTCATCATTCTTGGCTACGCGAACACTCACGGTACTCGATACTTCCTTCTACCGACCATCTGGGCACTTGTTCTTCTCCTTCTGCAGAAGCCCATGGGCCAAGGCACGCTTTCACTATGCTTGCTTAGCATCCTCAATCTTCTTGAGATTATTGATGCGAACGACTTGCGCAACTCGCCTTTAGGGCCAGTGACATTGGCTCTGATGGCTGGCTTCTACTTCTTCAAGACGGGACACCAAGCCACACTTTCTTCGATCCAATGGGAGTCTGCATTCATCCCACTCAAGACCATCAAGTATCCTTGGTCGCCCATGTTGGTTATCATCAGCACATTTGCACCTTACATCCTTTGTGCACTCGCTGTTCCTGCTGTTGTTTTCTGGAAGGTGCCTCCCCGCACTCCGGGTCTGATGAACCAGGTCGCCAGGGCTCTCGCTACCCATGTGGTCTTCTATGCTGCTATTGCTCTCGCGACTGTTGTTGAAGCTGCCTGGCTTCGTCGTCACTTGATGCTCTACCGCATCTTCATGCCTCGCATGTTGCTTGGGGTAGTGGTTCTCTTGATCGTGGAGTTGGTCGGTGTGATTGTTGGCCTTGTAGGCATTAGAAGCAGCATCCGCAGTGTGGCAGAGGTGTTTGGCTGGGGTCCGTTGGTTGAGGAAGTCTCTGTGCCGGAAGCGCAGCCTGTGGCGCCTGAACCAGTCGCAGCAACAGATGCCTCCGAAGAGACCAAGAAAGATTAGATCATCACTTCGTTCGAGGTCTTGCATATCCGACCAAGAAATCATACATATAAAATATAGACCTTGTTTAGTTTGCACGCATCAGTCAAGAAAAGACATTTCATCTCCAAAACAATATTCCTTTGAGAAGTGTCTCGCAATGTCAGTGATGGATTAGAGGGTACAACGCCGAGATATGATGTACGTTTTGCACCTGCCAGTGAGAAACGTTCTAAGAAACGAAGCGATGATAAATTTTCTAAGACTTTCTCCGGGTATGTGCCAAAACCCTAAGTCTGCAACTATGACTCCCCTCCCACAAGCATGTAGAGCGAAGTGTACGCTATAAAAAGACACAATTGTTATCTAAAGCAGAGGAGTAGCCAATGAGAGCCGCTAGAGTGTTGACTCTCAGTGGATACTGCCTTGTTTCTTGATCCCACTGTGCGTTTCTATAGCTACTACACACACCACACACTTTAGCACACGGAGAAGAAGCAAGTGAAGACAAATGATGCACAGAAAAAGGAGAAAAAGGGAAAATATAACCAATAAGGCTTCACATAAAACGCCAAGCCCCACAGAAATTCGCAACACCCAGTCAATTTTCTAAAGCCTGCAAAAGCAAAATTTCTCAACCGCCATATCTCAACGACGTCTAGTGTCAAAAACATGTCCAAGATGGTTAAAAGGGAATGATGGTCAGTACGGGGTCGAACCCGCGACCTTGGCGTGCCGTGTATCGAAGGATATTAGCACCACGCTCTAACCAACTGAGCTAACCGACCTATTTGATGAGTTGTGCTTGAGCAAACCCTTATAACAATCTGTTACATCAGCAGACATTTAGCTAGGGGCCGGTGTAGAGCCCGACTCGTCTGATCATATGTTTGTTGTCGTTCCACTCTGAACCCTTTCCTTAGAAACCTTTCGCTGTACGATCGGAAGCTTGCCCAGGTTGTCTGTCTTCTTCCTGTACCCCTGTGGCATCAACGTCAATCAGTATGAGCCATGGTAGAGGCTTCAGCTTATCCCAAATATGTCGATTCGAGTCGCGGTCAGGTGGTAGTCGCTAAGGACAAATTTGATCGGGGCCAAGACCGTTGTTGGTGTCCTGCTAATGTCTTTATTGTTGTCTAAAAAGTCCTGCGGTGAGGCTTGGTTGCAACAGAAGTCTAGAAGAGCAGATGGTCTCACATCGCCAGGAGTCATAAGACCGTCTTTCTCTGGGACGATCTGAGTCTGTTGGATTGCACTCCCTAAGCTTCAAGAATAAATAATGTGCTTGGTGTTTCACATGCTCTAGACAGCAATGAGACATGCAAGATTGCTTTGTGTAGGCTCAGGACTCGTGGAGCTGTTCAGCTCCTGTATCTGTCAATAAACTGCTTGTGAGTAGAGTATATATGACTGGCAATCAACCCTGTCAGTCAAGAAAAACATAACCAGACCCACAAGCTTTATTCACCACACCAAAATCCTTCCCGAACCATGAGAATGTATTTAGCTACTCTCCTACTGATCCTGCAGGTCAGGGACGGTATAACAGTTGCCACCGAACTGGCTCTACGGGAACAACACCTCGGTCCCAAGATCTCTCTGCCCATCCCGAATGCCACAGCAGATCTAGAAATCCTGGACCGGTTTGAGTGTGAGACGGTCATATTCCACGAACATAGAAAGCTCATGAAAGACCTCATGGAAGCAAGGAAGCTTTCCAATGAGTTCAAGGATATCTATCGGGCTTTGGTAAAGCAGGCACTCAAAGCCTGTGAAAAGGCACATCACCGCCTGGCTACCAAAGCCAGTACACAGTATCAGGAACCTTCGTACGCCCTGTAGATAATGAGTTACGTTCGGGCCTCTTCGGTGAACAAATTCATTGCTGCCGGTGCGAATTTTTTTGGACGGACTGAGATCTCTGGATACAAAGGCCGTGAAACTTCACCGTATCTTACAGAACATGCCGAGCGCTGCCACTGAGCTCGGCGCATTATGCAATGGCAAGGATCTATGTGACGAGCAAGGACTCCAATTCGGCAGCGACGGACCACAATCGATCGAAAAAGTAAGCCAGCAAGTAAGGTCATTTTACACACATGCCGATGAGGCACAGGGATGGTTGGAGGAAAGGGCCCGGCTGGAGGAGATGAGGAAGGCGTTCAACACAACGCTAGTGTCAGTACGCGAGGGCAAGGACAAAGGTATGGATACGCCTGAATTTGTGGCAAATGTGGTCGAGCATTGGATCGTGATGCTGAAGGAGCTGAAGAAGTCGTGGGAAGATGGTCATGTTGAGCCTTGGGTGGAAGAATCGATGTGGACTGCGTTTCTCCGTGGGATCGGGAACCTGACCTTGAGGGATCTAGCGGCTGGCATAATGGTGGTCTAGGGAATGCGTTTCTGGGTCGAAATGGAGCTGTTTTGTTTTGTCTTAGAACAGGGGGAAAGAGGAGTCAGAGATTCTGTGTATCCGTCCGGGCGGTTTTGGAAAAAATGTGAGCAAGAGATTGGCATAATGCGAATTCTGAAATTACCACCATGATCGAAACTGTCAAGTACGATTCCGAGCGATTGAAGTCACATACGGAAACTGCAACATTTGCCTGGATAACATCTTCGATCGCGCTTTCTTCTCTTACATGTTTGGCACTCCGCATGGAAAGTCGATTCTCAACGTGTGCCCATGACTGAGAGCATCGATTGTTATAAAGATAGAAAAAAATTATTAACAATCTATAACATGTCCCCTCTCTACTTCTTCTCATCGAAGTAGATGCCCAGCCCCTCCGTTGATACCTGTGTGGAAATCACAGGTGTGATTGCATCGTCAACAAATTGGCTGCTGTGCACGAACTCAGAAACAGGTCTAGACCCCGACGACTCAGAAGAAACCTCATTCACATCATCAAAAGGGCTCTCTCCAACACCCTTTCCTTGTTGCTCATCCAGCTTGAAGTTCTTCTCATCAAGCACTTCCACAACTCCATGCACCACTGCCTCTTCATCTTTCTCTGTACCACCATTCCTGCTCAAGAAAAGATCTTTACGAAAAGGTTCCAGAGTCTTGCGATGAGGTACAGGCTCCTCACTGGCCCACCTCCAACAGTTCCTACACAATGCCATCGCTGCACCTTCCGAGAAGGGTGTGATGCAAACAGCAGCAAGCCCGATGACTATGTAGCAACACACAAACAAGATTAAACAGATTGCCCAATAAGGCAAGATTTCCATGGAGGCCAGAGTCACACACAACCAAGCTCCAAAGGACCAAAATACAAAGCCGTGGATAAGGTAAATGGTAAAGGTGTGTGGGAACAGAACAATCCAGAGTTTCAGCGATAGGAACCACTGGAAGGAGGTAGACAGTTCTGTCATCATTTGTACGGCGCCAGCGAAGAGGATGGTGTTAAGGCGGGGCTCGAAGTATGCTGGATACATTGATGCTACTTCACCTTGGGGTGCTCCAGTAGTTAGGTTAGGGTGAATGTTGCGTTCGCGGGTCATCAAGGTGTAGAACCCGCGATCTTCGAGGAAAGTCCAAAGGGGTCCTTGGATGACCAACACCCAGAGAAGGACGAATGTTGGGTACAGGTACTTGGGTCGTGCTTGTAGCCAAGCGACGTAGTTGTAAGTGACGTTCAAGTCAGCGATGAGCAGACCCACCCAGAAACAGCTTCCCCAGTTCATGGAGTACCAGTTTACGGCAATGCACCAAAAGTAAAAGGCGAATCGTTTCCAGTGAGACTTGATCTCACGAACCATGATTGCACCGAGTAGTGTGGTATAACTGAATTGAAGTTGTACAGGGATTGTCCACAGCACGCCTACGCAGTAGTGGTTGACGATGCCGGGAGCTTTATTCGGGATCAAGTATCCAAGCTCCAGAATCTCGTTCATGAACCATCCAAAGTTGGGGTAGTTGGAGACCCAAGGCCAAGTTGACCAGGTGATAGAAGGAAGCCATTCCAGTTTTGCAGTCAAACCAAGCTCGATGAAGAAGTATTCGAGGGCTGCTACGACTATGGCAGGCAGCACCATACGAGGTGCTCTGAGCAACATCTTCTTGGCCACATCGGCAAGATTACCAGTACGGAGGAAGTTTTGAGCCAGGAAACGAGTAGAAGTAGTGAAGAATGGACCAATCCAGATAGGATTCAAGAGGATAGGTGTTGCCGACCAACGGGAGTACAACTCTGACTTGTAATGTCTCCCGTAGCCAAGACCACCAGCATAAGGGATGAATGTAAGCGTGAAGTGGATGAGAGTGACACCGATGCATGATATCGCCACGAGTCCGGCAAGATAGTCGATACGCTTAGGAGGCGCAGTTGTACGAGGTGGCAGAGAGGGGCTTGTGACGAGTGTCGACTGACTGGGCACCTCATGTGCAGTAACGATAGCTTCCTTCAGCTTCTCGCTAGACTCGAGCGACTTTCTTTCCAGTACGCGGATTTCGACAGACTCTCGGATCGTCTCAGGGCTTTTGATGGGCTTGCTAAAGTTGACTTCCGGGGTTGGGCAGACGAGCGTGTGGCCAACGCTGGACCAGCCATCGCTACCAGTAGAAGGGCTTTGCCGCAAGTTATTCTGATTGAGCGGAACACCAAATGGTGTAGCACAGTCTTCGGACATCTTCTTACGAAGCAGTGCCATGTCGATGATATCATTCGAACTCGTTGGTCCAGATGCAGGTGTCCTTGCTCCCCAAGGTGTGGTCATGTTCGACGACGACGCCTCGGCAGTCGTGCATTTATAATTCCACTTCGACTTCGACGCATCTACACTATCCAGAGTTGAGTTGGAGATTGATCGGGGCATGTGAATTTTACTATCACTATCGGTGGACAAATCTTGCTTTTGCATGACCTCTCCAGATTTACGGTCCTTAGTGGTAAGCTTCTCCCATGGCTTTCTTCGAAAAAGTACATTGAGAAGAGCAACGAGACCGAAGAAAGAGGAGGAGCCAGCCACGATTCCCGATGGCAGCTTCCATTTTTCGTTTCTCGGAGGCTCCTTCCACGCCTTGAGCGAAGCGGAAGTATAGTTCGTCGATGTTCTTAGAGTGTGATCATCAACATCACATGCCAGAGCAAGGTTGCACTGCGTATTAAACTGCTGTTGTTGTGCAGTAGTAGTGACAGAGGAGTTGAAGAAAGCTCGAACCCAGGCGACGCTCGCGACCGACCGGTTCTTCGGAGGTCCTTGCATCCACTCAGAATCCCCGGTAGACCAGTGCTTGAAGCCCAAAGGCATAGGCTCTGTAGGGAAGGCATCCTTCTTGTAGGGAATTGACCGAGTTAGGTTCTCAGCGAGAGTAAAGTTGATGTGATTTTTGGTCCAGTCCATACGAATAGTGATAAAGTCCCACGGATTGACAGCGGACAGATTGTCGGAGCCCTTCTCCAAGATTGTATAGTTCAGACCATATTTTTGGGAAGGGTACTCGCCATTGATAAGAGTGGTGATTCGTGCGTTCTCAGGGTTGTCGTTGTTCAGCATGTCGATCTCCATCGAGCTTGTCTTGTTGAATTGAAGCATCATCGAGAGTGCAGAACCACCGGTCCATGGTCCTGACCCTTGAACAGAGGCGCGAAAACTGCCATGGAGGATATCTTTTCGGAGCGATTCAACGGAGCCGCCATTGACGACGTGATGATTTGTGCTTGGGTCCACGAAGAGGTCCAGAGATTGCTGTGTTCCCGAAGGAGGAGATACCATGCTGTTGCCAGCAACAGCACCTTGACGATATAAGCTGTTCCATCCTCTCTCGGCCTTGTTGTTGAATGTCTGGACTTGGAATGTATCCTCAGGAATCGTTTGTGTCTCGTTGAAATAGACGATGATTGAATCAGTGAAGACCTGATCTGTAGAGCGATCGTAGAATCCACAGGTACAGGAATCAGAAGCAACAGCTTCAATCAAACTTCCAGCTCCAGCAAGGAAGTACAGAAACGACCGCATGATTACATGCAAAGAGAAGTTGTCTGAAGAGGGACACAGGACGCTGCAAGAGAGAATTAGTGGTGAAGGATATCCGCGCCTGAATCAATCTTATCCTATACCAAATGACTGACGCGGGATATATGGCTGCCCAGTCAAAACGATAATGCCATCAAGCGCCATGCATGTCTATCGATTCGGTCGGGTGGACGAGAAGACAGTATCCGTTGGTAGACAACGTCGTTCTTCTCCGTAGAGCGAAGATCTAGTCTTGCGGCATGCCATAAACCTAGCATCTCTATCGACCTCCAGAGCTTATTCGGTGATGTGAAGTTGAAGCCGCCCAATGGTCCGAAAAGCCACTAGGGCTCAATGTGTGGATCCAACCAGAACCGCAAACCATCCACGGTGCTGCATGGTCGTTGAGAAGGATCACCTCAAGACATGGATTGGCCTGGGGCACTCTAAAATGTCCGAACCGTTTGCAGTGTGGTTCCATGCTGTGCGATTATCCAACTCGGTTTGCATGTTTCAACGCAGGTACGCTTCTGCAAGAAGGTGCGATGACAGATGTTTCCTGCAGGCCTACAAGGATACCTTGTCCACGTAGACATGTGTATCATGGCCTGTCTTCTGATTGGATGATAACGTGCTGTTGATCGACCACATTTATGAAGGGACTACGAAGCCCAAGGTTTGCTGTCGAAGCATTGCCGCTTCAGGATGATTGAGAGAATGAGCCGTCTCGCTAGACAAAGTGGTAAGAGGCGAAGGCTAGAAACGTCCATGATGGAGAGAATAGTTCCTGGCGATCTTTCAGGGACCCACAGTTGAATACAGGAACAGATGTGTCGGCTCCCCAGACGGCAAACTGCCAGATCTGTTCTTATCTCGTCGTCGGGCTTAGGCAGGTTCGACCCTTGAACCCTTCTTATCTAGGTGTCAAGCGAGAAGAGTGAAGAACCATGGCGCGAAGCAGATCTTCGACAAATCGATCATGTCGACGCCATAATCATCTATACGTCGGGAATTCGAATCGATCTTTGAGGCTATTGGTGTATGCCGGATGTTGAGCTCTCTAGGCGCGGACATGGAGAGATATGGTTGAAAGAGGCTGAAAGCACAGGCCTCAAAGGCTGAGAGAAGCCTCGGCAGTGACGTTGGCGTCCCGAAACCTTGTACCTTTTTCTGGATCTTCCGCGGTGACGGACCCTCGCTCGGAAAACAACTCCTTCCCTTCTATACCGTTGTTTGGAAATGGATGCATGAAGATCACAGCGGTATGAAAGTGTAGCTACTATAAGTGGTCGAAAATGTCCGAGACATGGACGATCAGAGCGTTGTGGACGTGTGCGATGACCAACACATCAATTGCACGGCAAAATATGACACGAGATATGCAAGTGTAACAAGCGATTATGCATGGCTGTTCCATCACATTTCCTGACACCAGGAGGAGGTGTGACCGAAGATTGGGAAGCAGAGAAAAAGATCGCACAATGATAGATTAGGAACTCGAGACTGTATTGCAAAGAGAATATCATCGGCTTTCACAAACCCCTCCGTAGTAACCTTGATATCCATCAAGTTCTGCTCCACTCGAAGAGGTGTCTGGCAAACCAAATTGATGATCTTTCAACAGTCCAGTAGAAGGCTTCTGCAAATGCAGCCGTCAACCCAAGATAAGAGACGAAAGCCACAGTATTTGCAGAGGCCAAAGACATATGCTTCACGACGTGGAGAGCAACGAAGACCCGAAGACTAACGACGTAGAGCATCAAGGATTGAGCCACGTAGANTGCCTAGGATCTGTTAGTGTCGTGGGAGACATGAGAGACCGTTTCATACTTACTGAGTGATCGTTTTCCGACTTGGACTAATAACTTAGACGAGAAGATTGATCTCATCTGGCTCGACATTTCGAAGAGAAACAGAAAACCGACCACGATCAAATAGTCGTCCAATCGAGCATACGCTTGATCCGTGCTAAAGTTGTGAGTGGTCAAGCCTTGAGTGAGATGAAGGCTAGGATGCAGAACAAGTTCTGCCCGGAGATGCTGAGGAAATGCGGCTACCCAAAGGTATTTCAGGACGACGCCCACGACGACAGACAAGATGGCAAGTATCCAATAGGGAAAGCTGACACTCTCACTGATCTTGATACCTCGGCCCAAACGAGTGCGTAGATCATGATTCTGAGATACATCGGCGACGAAAAGACCAGCCGCCGAATACCAGCCCCACGAGTTGAACCAAAACGATCCTATGCTGAAGATCGCAATTGCTTGGATGTGCCAGGAAGCCCTTGTGAACGGAAGGATGACCATCGCAATGTATGTTGTATAGCTCTGAGAGTATATCAACGAAAGTGCCCACATCGTTGCACCAGGGAAGGCTTGGTTGGCCATTTGTTTTCCAAAATCGCGGACAATCCAGAGCACGTCCCAGATTGTGTTGAAGGACGCCAGAGCGGTAGATGGCATGGTTGGCGCCGCGAGATTGGGGTTCTTCAGAGCTTGTGCAGCTACATCAATGTAGACTGTGTTGGTGGAAGAAAAGATCGAAATCGAAAAGGCCAAAGCAAAGGCGAGTGGAATGCCAATGCGTAGAGGGCGAGTGACTAGCGAGCGAGCGAATGCTTTGGCGGTAGGCTCTTGCAAGAAGCTGATGCAGATAGAGCGTGCTGAGAGTATGATAAAGAATGAAGATATCAGGCTCTCGTTCCAGAAGAGTACCGAGAATACTTTGCGAACAATGACTTGGTATGTAGGACCCGACACCTCACTCATAACCACTGCTGGGACAAAGGTCTTGAGGAACAGCCAGAGGAAGCCCTCGATGGCCAGTACTCCTCGAAGACCATAGAGATAGTCCTGCTGTTGTGTGCTCTTTGAGCCCTTGGAAGAAAACATCTCCTTGAAGGAGACGAGAAATTTGTTTGCCATGGTGGTTTGCAGCAAGACTCAGGCGTTTGGAAGAAGTCGTCAAATTTGAGAGCACCACAGGATATAGATCCTGCTATCACCTACCTTCATTGGATCCGCCTGATGGCAAACACCCTGATATCTCGAAAGCGGGTGTCCAGCCCGCCTAGCGATCCACGACCCACCTCTGTCAGTCTGCCGTTGTGGTTGACTTCGGCGTCTATCCACATAGTCTTCGGACATTGGCAAACATCTGGAATCTGCATGCGGGAGCCAGGGTGGTTCTCTGCGTCCTTGGGATGAGTAACATAGTCTATGCTAGGCCTGCAGTAGACGGAAAGTGAAACCAATACCGTGGTGCAAGGATTGGGTTAGATTCGTCGAAAATCCCCGAGCCTCACTCTATCTTGGCGCCATCGGAGTCTCCACCGCCCGATTTGCCGACGACAATCATATCGGAACCTTGCGTGCTTCATCTTCTTCCATCTCCATGCAGGCCCAGGCATGTCGAAACGGTATGCGTAATCGCTCGTGGCTTCCCAACAAATACTCATGCTTGCATGTGGGGATCTACAATGCACTCCAGATGGGTTTGGGTTTTCACATAGCGGGTCGCTGGCGGCGACGATGAGCATTGCAGACAGATGTCCGGCGCTGTTCCCAAATGGTCTTATCTGAAGGGTCGGAAAGAGTGGAAGACGCTGCAGTTGAAGGCAAGTCGCTTGGAGATAGCTACATCTCATTCATTGATTGAAACCTGAGATTCTCTCGCCTTCTTTGGTCATCTTGATTTGCTCGACAACCTCAATTCTCCAGTCATTTCATTCCTTTGTTCTGCAACGAATCCTTGGTCCCTTCGTATTCAGATCATTATTTTCAGTATGTCCAAAACTATTGATACCACAGCCTTCGAGGTGCCGAGTCCTCCGCCCACTACTTCGTCTTCGTTGCGGCGGCTGAGCTTAGGTATCCACGATCTCACCACTCGACTATCAGCATGGTTGTTCGATTGGACTCCGTTCGTGCTGGTCTCTACATACTACATTGCTTCAACTGCGATATACACATCAGCGACCGAAGGAACCATCAAGGTGTTCTACTTCTTTTACATGGCTGTCAACTTCTACATCGCCATGTGTACGGTCATTGAAGCCTTTCTCGGCATCTCTCCTCTTCGCGAGTCCAGAAAGGCTGCCGACGAAGTTGATCAGAACGGGAACCAATTCCCTACCCACGACGACAAGCTTCCAATAATCGATATTGTGATTGTGGCATATCTGCCCAATGAGCAGGATATCGTCAAGGATCAAGTGTGTTATGCTTTGGATGAGCTGGTCTATCCTCGAAACAAGTTAAGAATCAATCTCGGTAAAGCCCTCGAGCCCAGCATATGGTGAAGAGCCTGACTAACAACTTCCAGTCTACAATACACCAAAGCCCATCGAACCTCTCCAATCAGAGTTGACCGAAATGGAGAAGCAATACCCACAACTCACAGTCACCAATGTTCCAGGCTCCAAATCAAAAGCCGACAACCTCAACTACTTCTTCAAGTTCAACACTGGTGCCGATATTATTGCTATCTTCGACTGTGATCACTTCCCACACCCTTACAATCCTCGTTGGGCCGCTGAGCGATTCATGAAGGATTCTTCGGTGGATATCGTTCAAGGACGTTGTGTGGTCTACAACACAAACGAAACGTTCTTTACTAAGATGATTGCGATCGAGTTTGACAAGATCTATGCTGTCTCTCATCCTGGCCGTAGCCGTTTGTTCAACTTTGGTAAGTACGAGGCAGATTGCATGTCTGGTATGACGTTTTGTGCTAATTGTACCCCCACTAGGACTCTTCTGTGGTAGCAATGGATACTGGAAGGCCGATCTACTCAAAGGCCACCAGATGCATGGCCACATGCTATGCGAAGACATCGACTCAGCATTACGCGCATACGGCGAAGGCAAAAAAGCCGTACACGACATGAACGTCCTTTCCTACGAAATGGCTCCCACAAACTTTGCCGCGTTCTGGAAACAGCGTATGCGATGGGCTCAGGGCTGGACCCAGGCATCCATACGCCACATGCCTTTGGTCTGGAACAACCCTCCCGAGAAGAAGAGGACTATCAGTGAGAGATTTGGTGTTTTGTCCTTGCTGTTTGTGAGGGAGATTAGTTATTATCTGGTTACTCAGCATACATGTCTGCTCTTGTCCTTTATCATCACCGGGTGGCCGAAGAACCCGGCGGATCTGGTCAAGTTGATCTTCTTCCGGTATCCGATGGCTGAGTGGTTCCTCTTCGCAACGTAAGTTTACATTAACTCGAGTTTGACCACATCGCTGACCATAACCACCAGCGTCATTTGTCTCATCTTCACACTTGCCATCACACAGATGGCAAGATCTGAGTTCACAACCTTCTGGATGATGATCTTGTTCTCGGTCGTATATACGCCTTATCTGATCTTGATGGCGACTATGGGTACGTTGATAGACATAGAACATGCCGAATTCCTTACTGACCGTCTTGGACAGGAATATACGGTCATGCACGCCAGATCATTGGGTACAGCAAGTGGAACGCCACATCTCGTAAATAAGCAGTCATCATATATGTTCGTTTGTATAGCTGTTGATAGATCAGAACAAATCTCTATCCTTTCCTTTCCTTTCTCCTCTTCCAGTAGACAGCAGTTGCAGGACTAGTAGACGTGATCGCGTGAGTATCAATACAACTTTGCAGCACATGTGCGTAGATGATCATGACGCCCTAGAGAAAAGCGTACATGTGCTCACGAAGAGCGTTCCCCCAATGGGTCGAGTCGTAGCTCTGTAGAGCTGCTCCTTGTTGCTTCGTGTAGCGTGTAGCGAGTAGATCAACAGAATGTAAACACTCGGTCATTCTTTCATACGTTGGTGTCGTTTGCCTTGAGAAAACTGCCTCAGAGACACTCGAAGATTTTCGTCGACGCTTTCAACCATCTTTGACCAGGAATGCTCGTCTAGCCCAAAGACCACTGCGACCAAGGTTATGAGATGTAGCTCCTGACTGTGAGTCCAGAGCTTCAGTGCAGGTGAGCGTCCATATTTCAACAGAGTTGCGGTGCAGGCATCAGTTAGCTCATGCCCATGGAGCAGGCACAAAAGGTCTCGCCATCGCAGAGGCCGTAAGTGGTGCAGTACTCCTCTGGCCCAACTCCTTGACAAGACTCGGTAGCATCTCTTCAAGAATATGGGCACATCTCAACCCCTCTTTTCCAGTGTTGCCCTGTGACAAATGTCCAAAGAACTGGTCTTCGCCCCTCACACCGCCAATATTGACTATACCAATAGGCATAGCCTGTTCCCTTGCTCTTTTGACCAGTCTCCAGGCCGAGTATGTAGCTAACGAGGATCCTAGCACCAGCACTTTGGACGCTTCATCGATGGCTTTCTCAGCAGCAACCTTGGTGGTGTCCGGGATGCTCTCTCCAAACATAATAACGTTCGGCTTGAGTATTCCCGCCGTGCTGTTTCCAGCCAACCACGCACCATCCACATCAACCTCGACAATATGCTTTTTGCCATCTTTGTCTTTCGGCGGTTTAGCTAGACAGCTGGGGCAAGCAGGGTACCTGAAGGTAGCATAATCGACACCAGGCACGTCCACATCACCATCTGGATTTGTCTTGAGGCCTAGCCTTCTTCTCTCGTCTGGATTTTCGGTAGTAAGGGCGCCGGAGGCCAGCATTTCGTTGAGGAAGTCGCTCCATGCAGGATTGAGTTGAGCGAGGTCGTTTTGGAAGAGTTGGCGGTCGTACTCGGTGCGGCAGGTGGTGCAGACTGCGCTGCGGAGGTAACCGTGGAGTTCGAGGGTGCGCAGGGAAGGGTGGGCTTGTGGGTGGAATGAGTCGACGTCTGTCTCTGTTAGTTGTCTTGTCGTGCGCTGCCAGAGGAAGGGGTNATGTTTACTCTGAGTAATGACGCTGGACAGGAAGCCCATACGTCCCAGATCTGCCACAGCTGTGTGTGCAGGATTCGGTTTCGACTTGTTCAGATTGGTCCAGCCCAGGAAACTGCGAGCCCAGTAGCGTTTCCGCGCAGCATGGTTGGCGACAAATTCGTGAAAGTAGATTGGGCGGTAGGTCTTGTTGAGAGTATATGTGCCCTTGGTGCCTCTGTAGTCGGCCAGACCAGACGCGACCGAGATGCCAGCGCCAGTAAGCAATACAGTCTTGTCCTTGGACTTGTGCTGTTGTTGTGGCGTCGATGTGAGGAAGTCGGTCAGGGCGGCGATTGCACCAGACACGGAAGCTGCTGCCGACGGGATGATGGTTGGTGCTGGTAGCGGTGCCGTGTATGGGATACGCATCAATTGTCCAACCATCTTGACTCTCTACTCCTATTCTTCACACGACCACTTCTGCCAGATCTCTGCTTGACAGGAACTGTTATGCTTTTGGAATTGGTCTGGACAAAGGTTCAACTACGTCATTGACTTGCGTCGGCTTCGATTCCGCGTCTATGCCAGGGTTACCCCCGTAGTAAACACAATTGTGCCTCTCGCTACCAAGCCGCCGTCCACTCTTCTGAGCTCTGCAATAGAGCATCCATGGATAGTCCAGCCACAGCATTGCTCACACGCTGCTTCTCGGTGCTCACCACCTGCTGCTCCAGCCGCACCATGGCTTCCAGCTCCTCTTTCATGCCCAAGACCAAGTCCTTCAAGCATTTGAGCATGACAGACAACGATGATTCTGCGTCTTCACCTATCCGTGGAAGTGCCGACGGCAGCATCTCGACCTCTCGCTCCACTAGTCGGAGCCGTTGTGTGATAGAAGCATGCGTGTGATGCCAGTCTTGCGGCAGAGGTCCTGAGAAGATATGCGCCCTGTCCTGCTCAGTGGCTTCGGCTGCCCATTCCGAGAAGCTTTGTACGAGCGCCGTATATTTGCTTTCTGGAGAAGACAGCACCATGACTTCGTTGAAGCAGCCACTCAGACTTTGTATCATTTCTGCCGCTTCGGGGCTTGCATGGGCTCNCTGCACACCCAACCAATCTGCTATAGCAGCCAGATTCCCTTGTTCTTGGAATATCTGCTCCTGCTCTCGTATTTGTCCCACCTCATCTTGTGTTGCCTCGAATTCTGCTTGAAGTGCTTTCCTGGCACTCTTCTCGTAGCTTCGGAAATTTGGCTCGGCTGATTCGTGCAGTATCGAAAGGTACAATAGTTCAGATTGTAGTTTTGTCGTCTCAAAGACGGCACCCGACTGGACAGCCTTTTCTTCTGCAGATGGCACAGCTCGTAATGAGGGTACAGGCGGCTTGGGCAGAGTCGTTTTGGCAGGGCTGTAGTGTTGTTGCAGTGTGTTGAATGCCGGCCTCGAGGTAGAGGGCTCGAGATTGGGGACACTCGACGTAATGCCTGGTCGAACCAGACGTCTGATAGCAGGCTTGACGGGCTCTGCGCTGCTCTTGGTCGAGGTTGGAGTTGATGGTGTGGAAGGAGTAGCAAGTCTAGAATGGAGACCTGTGGTTGTCGAACTCTGCGACCGAACATGTCTCGAGGATGGAGTGATGGTACTAGAACGCTTCAGGGTCGAGTCACCAGTGCTCGACGCTACGAGGGTCGAGGTACTGGCTGTTCGGGAATGCGACACGACGCGCGGTTTCGGGGCGGTGGTTATGGAAGAGGTGGGTGCTCGAGTTGACAGCGATCGCGAGGGAGCGACCATTCCTGACCTCGTAGAGGTAGCGGTAGTAGACGACGAAGGCTGAGGTGTTGGTCGGGTGCGAATGGATTGAGTGCGACTCAGGGGAGCCAAAGGTGGTGGCATAGCAGCCTTGTCTTCCTTTGTACTGGTCGGAATGGCCATGGTCGGTCTTGTGGGACTAAACATGGGCAAGCTCGAGACAGGAACATCTTTGCTTGTCTTGAGTGAGCGAGGAGTCAGCTGTGGAAGTTGGCTCCTCTTTTGACAGTGCCAGGATTGTCTGCCGGATCCTATACCATCTCAGCGCTGTTGGAGAGTTGAGTGGCCATAGGATGCTACCTCGGCTTTTGTTGCTGTCCTTGCAGGACGACGGATAGAAGGCATTCGCGACGACATTTTCACTGTTCAGACTTCGACTACCACAGTGAACCAAAGCAACAGTCTATTCACAGAAAGGCACAGTCGTTTGAGGAAGTCTCGAAGATAAGTCGAGTGATGTTTTGTTGATGTCAAGTGAAACAATAACGACTCGGAAAACAGATTCGTGTTTGCATCATTTGCTCGACTCCCTTGACCAACACCCACCTCCTCGCTTCATCTGACAACACTTCACTTCACTTGTCAACAGAAGGCCAAGTGAAATTTATCATTAGATCCTTCTTCTGAGCTCTGCGCATGTAACCTCTCGTGGTCCACCAACATGGACAACCACTTTCACACCTCACTCCAAGAGCTCAAGCTGCAGCTCGATCTCATGAACACGCGTACTGCTTCAATACTTAACAAGCCCCACCAACATTCCAACAACGTAACAAACAATCCAAGTCAGGTTGGTCACTTCTCATCTGTCATGGCAGACAGCGCCCAGCAGATCAAACACATCGGCGGAACTGTTGGCGCACTTGCGAGCCAGCAAGAAGATCGTTACCAAGCCATGATGAATCAACTCGATGCTCTGGACGACAAACTTGACGACCTCGCTAACCCTCAGTTGACTCCGCCTGAGTCGCCTGGTTCATCTGTCTTGTCGGAACCCTGTGACATGCCACGTCAATCTCTCGACATGCCGCCTGCAACTGTCGCTGACATCGGTGGCTACTTCTACCCAAACCGTGGTCAAAACTTGCACAGCGATCAGCAATACATCTCAGATGCCTCGATCTTTGTTGGTAGAGTGAACCGCACACGCCGCACAAAGTCTATCGCCAACCTTGAGATATTCTTGGGAGGCTCCGCCCTTCGCTGGTTTCACATCAACCTCAGAATCGACGGCTCGCATACCTTTGACAGGCATGGAGAGCTGGACATTGACAAATTCTGTGAATCACTAATCCTCCTCTTTGGCGTCCCAAGATCGTTGACATCGGCTTCCCACATCAAGGCTATACACCTCACGCCGGTTTGGATGCGCAGTGCCATTGTCGAAGACTTTGCCTTCCCTGCTCTTGAAGATGCTCGTCGGTCAGATGCTCTCGGCAGCTTGGACACCGGTATGAGCGTTGCTTTGAGCAAGGCAATTGAGCTCTACAACAAGAGTTCCAGATTCGAGGCGGTGGATCCTGACATTCTCAAAAGCGGAGAACTGCTCGATGTCTTGGTCCGCCTCCGCCGCAGCGAGTATGAGCAGAAACTCGACAGGATCGAGTCCCAAAAGCGACAGCTCCCTGATGGTGATGCAGCATTTACTAAGGTGCTTGCTGAGGATACAACCGTGCCCAAGGATCTCAAGAGCCGATTTACGCAAGCCCAGGACAGAGAGCTCCTGGCAAAGAGCCGCGTCGAACAGACCACCATCGACGACAAAACCACAACTGAGCCTAGCCTTCCAGTCCCTATGGTCGAATTATGTCCCCCAACTCCCATGGCCCCTCGCCAGCCTGCTTCAAGCACTCTGAGCTTTGCTTCTCAGATGAATGACAGACGCGATGAACTGCACAAGCCCAAGACTATGCACCCCGATATGGTTGGTCCCGGAATACCAGTGTCTCCCGAGATGGCCAAGAAGTTTGGCCTTGACCCAGGCCGTCAACCGTAAGTATCGCCCTTTGTGTAAACTGTTCGCGATCTACGTGCTGAAATAAGAGTACAGTACACAGCAACAATTACTTCGAATGCAGCAGCAGTTACATATGCGACACAGAGCGCAGAAGCAGAATCCGGAGTCGCAACAATCGCCTCGGCCGCAACAGCAAATCCCTCAGCAGCAGCAGATCTCCCAAGTTCCCGGCAACTTTCCTCTCGGCCCACTAGCAAAGGCGTTCATCGACGGCTTTAAGGTCTCCCCTCCTACCAGCATCATTCCCAACTCTCCAGAGTACGAGAGCTACAAGAGGCGTATTTTGAGTACCCTGACTAGACTCGTCGCCATGCAAGAGAACAGTGTTAGTCGCTTCCAGCAGACACATGTGAGAATATCACAGTTGGAGGCCGCTGGACAGACGCCAACATCAGACCTGTCTTCTGCGAGAGACGCCGCTAAAACGGGTGTCCAAGACGCAAAGTCCAAGATTGATGGTGTACGCAATGAGAACGAGAGGAATCGTCTGGCTTGGGCCGAGAAGTCGAAGCCGCCGCAGCAGCAAAGCAACCCGCAGTGGCAGAAGTATTTGCTGCAGCAGCAGAGAGCCATGAAGAGCGCCGAACTCTTTCACACTAACCACGATCTCGGAGCTCGTTCTCACCAGCAAACTTCTGTTCTCGCTACACATGGACGTTCGAACTCCAGTCTTCTCGAAAACCCTTTCTGTGCCGCTGCGCTCGACTCCACCAAGGGTTCAAAGCCTCACCATGCCTTTTCAAGACACAGCATCGCCTCGGCGAGACCGTTCAATGATGCCACACCGGCTGATTCAAGCATCCAGAAGCCACTATCTGAACGGATGCAAGGCTGTGATGAGCCACTTGAGCAATCGACCACCGTTTCTTTCGGCATCTCAAGCCCCGGAAACGTACCATTGAGACGTGATTTCTTCGACAATGAATTGTCTGCTCCTGAACCTGCGAACAAGCTATGGAGCTCTGAGTTACCATTGCGTCGTGCAAACATCGCCCTTGATTTATATGCTCCCAACATCCATTCGACAGCATACAGTCGTCAGATCAATTCATCGACTCTTTCTCCATACGAGAATCTTGAATCAGCGACGATTGGTTTTTCGAGAAGCCGTCCCGAACATAACTTCCCACAGCTGGCAGATCACCTCAAGAGAGATTCCGAGCCCGTCACACTCAGTGGTTCGCATGAAAATGAGACCGTCTCAAGCCATGACATGAATCAGAACGCTGAGCCTATCTTTGACAGTCCTTTGCTTGCCAACCCAGACTCGACTATGCCGGCCCCTGCCACCACAACTTCTGTTGCCGCATCTGCAGTAACTCAATCTGGAGCCGGTGGCATCGACATCTCCGAGGGCGCCGAAAGATGTCTCGCTGGCCTGACCTTTGTCTTCACTGGCCAGTTTACATATTTCTCCAGGGAAGAGGGTCAGAACTTGGTCAAGCGTTATGGCGGAAAGTGTACGACTGCACCTAGCAAGAAGACTAGTTTTGTCGTTGTGGGGACCGAAGCTGATCCCAAGAAGGTCCAAATCATCAAGGAGCACAATCTCGACATAATTGACGAGAAGGGCCTCTTTGCTCTCATCTCAAGACTCCCAGCACGTGCCTGCCCTGTGCTTGAGCGAAAGGAAGAAGCCAAAAAGATCAAGAAAGCTGCAAAGGAAGTTCTGACCGCTACAACTCCTAACCATCAACACAACACAGCCTCCACCGCCGCTGATCCTGACCACTCTGCCCAGCGTGCTACTGTGGAAGAAGTTCAGGACGAAGACACAAAAGCCTCAAACTTCATCCTTTTGGTGAATGGGGACATTACGCTCGCCTCCTTGAAGAACACACTGCAGCTGTAGGCGGAAAGGCTATCGACAAAGAGCAGTCGTTTCACTAGACCAAGCTCCTGGAGGCTGAGACTGATAAGTCACAGCTAGCGAATGAATGATGATCAGACGAGAAAAATCGAGGACCAAAGGAAGAACACAAGGAACCGAGGAAGAAGGAAGGACAACGAAAAGGTGAAAGAAGAGCGAGAAGTAACGAGAAACGATAGAAGAACGAAAGAAAACGAGCAACGACATACCAGAGCAGTTGAAGGAAACTGCTCCATGAGAACAACGAAGAATCTCCTCTCTTGTAATGAAACAATAAGCTCAACTCAAGAATTCATTTTCCTACGTAGTAATGGAATGAAACACTGATATTCAATCAGGATTCCGACAGGGAGACGGGAAGGTGCCGTGAATCCACTCAACTCCCACGTGTATACCGTGACTGCCATGAGAAAAGTCTAACTCTGCTAGAGCCAACCAGTGGAACGATGTCAAACTTCACGTCGAAAGGTGCTGGTACAGTTGAGAGTTCAGATGTTGTTATATATTACAATGATTATTGATACCAACCGGTGGTCTGATTGCTCCTTCCAGCGTAGCGACCAGAACTTCAAAATCCAACTTTCCCTCTTATTTGTCCTCCGTCGAAACATTCAATCTAGCAAGAACAAAAGAACTATACAAATACTACTGCTCCTTCCAACAATGAAGCTCAGATCTCGACTCACAACAACAGCCTCAGCACAACCTCCAAGCTTCGCAGCTCATACACCCATCTTCTCCACACACGTCCCAGGCTCTACAAACACGCATCCCTCGATCACAGATACATTCATCAAGAACTGTATCTTTACACGTTGTCCTACCCCTCACTACCCACGCAACCACTTTTTACCCTCAACAACAACAACACCACCACCAAATTTCATCACCAGACTTCCTTTACAGCTAGTGCATAAAATTCTCTCATTTTTGGATCTGCAGGACTTGGGGGTATTGGCTTGTTGTTGCAAACACACTTTGCAGCTTACGAATATGCATGTGGAAAAGATGGAGGAGTTGCGGGCCAAAGAGGAGTTCCCGATGTTTGTGAGTCATACGGGGATTTTTTGGCGGTCAGGTGGGGGAGGCGTAAGTATTGGAGGGATAGTGTGTGTCTTGCAGATGATGCGTTGGAGGAAGATGATATGAGGATTTATGAACGATAGGAAAGCAAAATGAGGATAATTTAGAGTGGTGTTTCTGCTATACACGACTAGATGAAACTACTATACAATATGATATACAAGGCTACAAACCAGCCGAATGTTACCGCCTATGCACATATATCAACAACACATCTCTATCCAACATTCGTACAATCCTTATCTCCAGTCACCAGATCCGGCAATTGGCATGCCATAGCAGCCTCACGAATACTAGTCTCGGCCACATCAGCATCCCCATGCACTCTCAACAACACCAACCGGATAAACTCAGAAAGCAAATTCAACGCTTCCTTTTGCGTTGCCAGAACCCNCAGTTCCGTGATATCGATGCCTTTAGCCGCAGCATTTTCTGCACGCTTTTGAGCCAAGCTGGCCATGACTTTTGACGTGGTCTGGAGACGAGCAGTGGATGCAGGGATTTGTTGGCGACCTCTGCGACTGCGGATGGTGAGTGGTTTGAGCTCGGACATGTTGGAGACGGCAATGATGACTATGCGAGCTAATTCTGGATCGGGGTATACGTTGTACATGCGGGCTATACCGTGCAGAGCAACCAAGCAGCCAGCAAAGTCTTTGTTTAGGCAGAAGCTGGAGATGATCTTGGTGTGGACTTCGTTGGTAAATTTGGGTATTACCCAAGAGCGGTGAAGCAGGTCTTTGCTGTGGAACCAAGATGTCATGAGCCCGAATAGTTGGCGAGGGGTGGGATAACCCTCGGTGGCTTNTTTGCCGACCCTCATTCGCGGGTTCAGGTGTTCCAGTTGAGCGGTCCAGAGGATGTTGTAGGTTTCTATGTCAGGGCCGCCGACGACGTGTTTGGCCTCAGAGAGAAACTTTTGCCACAACTTCTTTTCGTCGTGGAACGTGTTAAAGATCATGTTTAGGTAGTGGTTGAAGAAGTCTGTGTTCATCTTAAATGCGGCCGGACGTCTCAAGTAGTTGAGATGATGGATCAGTCTCCATTTCTCATGGATGGAATAATGAAGAGCCAGTACGTTGAATGTCTCGATGGTTCCAATGGGCACAGGACGTTTGATATAAGCAGGTATGGTTACCTGTTCGCCGTCTTCGAAGTCGCGGATAGAAGGAATATTGTCGACGTTCTCGCCTCTCTTCTCGCAACGATATCTGTACGAAGCCTCTAGTCTTCGCTGAATCATTTTCCAAGCCATCTTTTCACCTTGNNGGCTTTGGAGTGCTGGAATGGCAGAGCGGAAGAATCCACCGATCAGTCCGTTGATGTGTTTGGCATCAGGTTCAATGCCTCGTTCATACATCAACTCGACGACCTTTGTTGCGGCTTCGAGTTGACGCATTCCGATCAGTTTCTTGAGCCAGCTGCCGTAGAAAAACTTGTTCTGCCACGGTAAAGGCAAAGCACTCAGGGCCTTCAGAGACATGGCATTGACTTCATTAGCATCTACTGAGCCTTCGGTCAAGCGCTCCATGCGCTCAAAGANCCTTTCGTAGGCTTCGTTCTGTCCGTCGGCGCCAAGAAATTCTTCCGAGACTTCTTTGTTGGGGCCACGGAGCATCATATCACGGAAAATGGCCAGAGCGTAATCCTTCTTGTTGTGCTCGAGGAAGGTGAGCGAGACAACATCGTAATCCTCCATGTTCATATCCTCGCCGAGTTTCTGGCTCATGAGGACATAGCATCCGAAGGCCATTTCATCCTTTCCAGCACGAAGGTCGGCAGTAAGAAGGGGAACAATAATGCGAGGATCGTGCTTGGGATAGCGTTCGAACAATCGCATCAGAACCCAGTTGGCCTTGTCCAGACGGTCGTTTTGCGAGAAGAGGCGCACTCCAAGGGAGAGAAGCTGTTCGGACGGCTTGTTCGTGGTATCGTAGGCGCGTTGCCATGAGCGAATGGCGTCTTCGGTCTTGTCGAGAGCGAGTAGTGTTTCGAGGAGGATAAGAGGCTGATCTGGCATGATCTCCATGTCGACTGAAGCCATGTCGCGCAAAAGCTGCTCCATGTGATGCAAGCGTTCAGGGTTTGTAGGTGACTCGATGGATTGAGCCTTCCAGATCAGCTGCCAGGCCTTCTTGGGGATCATGTTGGCCAGTCCAGGAATACTGTGCTTTGCACGGCCATACCATCTCCAAAGGTCTTTTCTTGGGATAACAGCGGTGGGATTCAGGGCAGAGTCGCGAAGAGCTGTGTTGAACTTCTTGAGAAGAGGCACAGTCAAGGGCGGCATGTCCAGGCTGACATTGAGCCCGTCGGTAAGCTCTGCCTCGTGCTGGTCGCGCTCCTTTAGCGCCTTCTCAACCTTTGCGCGGTCCTCGGGCTCGAGAGCAGCCAGCATGTCCTCATCCGAATCTTCATTGCGGTATTCTGCGAGCTCTTTCTCCAGGGCAGCAATCTTCTGTCTCAGCTCTGCCGCCTCTATCTCTTCAGGGTTGCCGGCTATGCGGCGAGTGGCGCCCGTCTCGACATCCTGTTCGAACCAGCGTATGGCTTCGTCTTCTTCGTCTGCGGGTGTGTCACTGGATCGAACAGGGGGTGGGGGTTTTTGAGCGGCGAGTCGTTTGCTGCGCTGGAGTTGGGTGAAGACGCGTCCACTAATTCTGGTCGAAGCAAGGCGACATGCTTGCTGAAACAGTCGCGGTTGTAGAGTTTTCTTCCGCAGGCTAAAGACGTGCATCAGATGAATATGTGTGCAAGCAAAAGTCGTCGTGAATTGTTCGTCAAGAACTATCAACTTTTTGCTTCTGACCACTCCGTCATTCTCTGTTGCCAACAGTGCCCGAGCCGAGTTGCCAACGCAGTCCTTCTACCACACGTTCCACTCGGTCTAACCCATCCCGAATCTTGTTTACATTTTTGAGGAACCATCAAGAGTTCCTTCACGACAATATGGACTTTCAAACTTGCTATGTATATAACCCGTCTGCTCGTAACAAGAGCAGGCCGGTGAAAAAACGCCGAATTGAGCCTCTACAAGGTCTTCAAACTTCTTGGCCTCTTCGTCGCTCCCTGTACCAACGACTGTGGGCCAAACAGCAGGCACGATTGAAGGTTATCTGGTTCCTTCCTCTTTGACAACATCATCTAACAAACACATCANNGAATCTGCTCCTCGAAATCAACGAATCTACAATCAACCAGATCACTACCTTTGTCGAGACTACTGATCCTCAACCAGCACCTGGCAGAGTATCTTCGGCAATCATTCTTACAGGTCCGAGCATTGCATCTCACGCTCTGCTCTTCTCTCAACTATCGAGCAGTATTGGCCAAGCCGACGGAAGTATCTTTGTTCCCTTGACCTCTACATTGGCTCCGAATCTCAAGACTTTACTCAAAAACCTCATCTCCAAAGGAACTTCTTCTGACGCTCAATCTGACGACGAAGATGAGGTTGACGCCGTTAAGCCGGCTCGCAAACGCACACGTCTGTTAAACTACGATCTCCAACTACTGTACGACTATGCTCAGGAGAAAGGCTTGTCTAGAGTAGTCGTTGCCTTCCAGGACTGCGAAGCCTTCGATGGCGCTCTCTTGTCGGATGCAATCGAGCTGTTGACGTAAGTCTTACCCTAGTCCTTGGAAAAGACGTAGCTGACCTTTGCAAAGNNCCGTTGGCAAGACAGGATACCCTTTGTCTTCTTCTTTGGTGTCGCTACATCCATCGAGAACTTTTCCGCCAAATTGTCCAAGAAGGCTACTCGCTGCATCCAAGGTCAACGCTTCGACGTAGTCAAGGCAGAAAGTGCTCTCGAACAAATTACTGACGCGCTGTATTCTTCCTCCGACACGAACACACCTAGTCTTTGGATAGGCCCTGGAATTTGTTCTGCCACGCTAAGGCGTCAACGAGAGCATATTCAGAGTCTCGATGCTTTCATGGATAGTGTTCAAGTATTTCACTCTATATTTCGTTGGCTGATCATGTGCTGACGGGGTGTANNGTATGCATATTTATCACACTTCTACGCCAATGCTCTCAGTATCTTCCTAGACGACACTGTCACACTCGCTGATATTTCGACCGAACACATGGAAGCGCTACGGAACCTGCCTTCTTTTCAACAGTGTGTCACCAAGTACCCGTTCTCTCGTTCTCTCTGACATTTACAGNNACACGTGGAATTACTGCTCGAAGACGGCGAAGCCTCAAAATCCAAACGCTTGTTAGACAGTGACGATTACCTCCTGGACTATGTCAAAGAACAAATCATGGCTGGTCATCAAGCTTTGGAGATCATTCTGAGCACAGTGAACACAATCACGGCACTACAGAAACACATCCCTGCCTTACAACAACAGCTCAAGTCGACTCTACTGGTCGATGCTCTAGCTGGTCAACTCAGGGACTCCAATATTGAGAGAAACATGCTCATGTATCTCAAAAAGTCGAATTCGGAAACTCTGTTACTGACCCTACAGCACATACTACCAACCACATCTGGAGACCTGCAAAAGACATGTGCAAAGCTGCTGAAAGAACTCGAAAAGCTCCAAGCCCAGCANAAAGACGGAGCAGCTCTGCGCAGCGAACAAGATCTCCACAACGCGACTTTGAGAACAACCGTGGTTGCCAAGAAAGTGGAACTGAGCAAGCAAAAGTCTACACTTACCAAGGGTGATGCTGCCTACTCTGACATCCTGCAACGCTTTGTCGAAGCTCTGGAAACGCACTTTGATGCAGCACTCATTGATCCAAAAGACTTGGTCTTCAACGAGGTCTTTGTGTATGATCTCAAGTCGCCGCATCGCGATGTGTTTACGCCTAAACCAAGGGCTGCTATTGAGCGTGCGTTGGCTTCTCCTCATGACTATCTGGACTGCGAGTGCTGTGCGCCGGATGTAGGGACAGGAGAAGAGAATACATTGGCTTCTACCCAGCCGTCAACTGCCATCCTGTATCAATTGTATCTCGAGGGTGGAGCGTTGATGAATGTCGCGGATCTGCGGACTGCATTTGTGACGATTCTGGGTGATGAGCAGGATGAGGTGCTGACAAAGTAAGTTAGGTTCAAAGTGTGATGAGTGGAGAGAGTCATGCTAACAAGATGCGCNAGTGCTTTGTTCCAGCGTTCGTTGGCTGAACTGCGATATCTGGGTTTAGTGAGAGGAACGAGGAANAAGGCAGACCACGTCATGAAGACATCGTGGAAGGGGTTTAAAATCATGAATAGCACAAGATATCAGTCCATTCGCTACCAAGAAATACAAAGCCTCCAAGAACGTATTCGTCCTGCATCATGCTCAGGCATCATGCGGACCCGTCCTCATCCTCTCCATAACCTCTGGCTTTGGCCTTACATCACAAACCTCACCACACTTTCCACACGTCCTCGCCTTTTCATCCTCTCCAAACGCATTAACCGCATCCTTGATCTGACTCCCCAGATCCGTACAAACAAAACTCGCCTCATGCACCACACCCCCACAGCTCCCACAATACCACCTCAATCTATCCTCTTCACCCTCTGGTCTCGGCTGCTCAATCACCACCCCCACCGTATCAGCAAACCTGACAGGGTTATGTGGTGTATTCCCCGGCAGCAAAAACATTTCTCCCTCGTCAATGTAGATGTCTCTGAAATTGCCAGAGGGCTCGACGGTCTTTAGCAGCATGCGGCCACGGTATTGGTAGAAGAATTCGGGGGTGCTGTTGATGTGGTAGTCTGTTCGTGCGTTGGGGCCGCCGACGATCATTACTGTCATGGGGTCCGAGTAGACGCAGTAGTTGTTTATTGGGGGTTTTAGGAGGTGCGAGTTTTGGTCGAGNNCCTGGATGGTGAGAGAGGTGTTAGTTTAAGGGCTGGAAAGGGGAAGATGACAGAGGAGGATGAAAGCAGAAGTGTAAACACACCATTTTGGGATGTTCAAGGGGTTGCCGAGTTTTGTGGTGGGTGGAGAGGTGTTTGTGGTGGACATTGTTGCTTGTGCTTGTCGAGCGATGGAGGTGATGCGTGGTGTGGGAGGTGTGCGGATTGCTGAAGCTTTTGAAAGTGTTTGTCTGCTCAGAGTTCTAAATGTCTGCATGCCTCTTTGTAACTGATGCGAGAAAGCAGAGAGACAACGGTTCGGGATGGACGGACGATTTAATGTCATAGCAATTATTCAGCGTCATAGAAATGGAGGGGTGCTCGATCGTGGAGAAGTGAGTGCCAAGCTTTACGGTGATAAGATGATGCCATCAATATCTCCGGCTAGTGTCCAGCCACCCAGGCATCGTAAGACGGTTCCAATATCGATTCTATCGAATGACCTTCTTTGTCTTTTTACTTCTCCAAATCTTATATCCCGCAAACACATCATGGACCACTCACATATGGATCACAACAACATGGATCACGGCAACATGGGTCACGGCGGTATGGATCACGGAAACATGTGCAACATGAACGTAAGCCAGATTCCACACCACCCTTCCAAAGATGCAGAGGACTCGAGAAGGAGACGAGAAGGCTGACGTACGATAACGAATAGATGCTCTTCACCTGGGACACCAACAACCTCTGCATCGTCTTCAAATCCTGGCGTGTCACCTCCACCTTCTCACTGTTATGGACTTTGCTCGCCATCATCGCATTAACAGCCGGCTACGAGCTCGTCCGCGAAATTTCGAGAAAGTACGAGAGTAAAGTGCAGAGAGAGATTGATGGGCTACCCAGTAAGTTATGTTTTCCTGTATTTGCCCCTTGATGTTATCCTGTGTTTTTGCCTTTGTACTTTGAAGATACGCAAGGGCTAAACATGGCAAAAAGATGACCAAGAACAAAGCTCATTGCTCGCATCATCAGGNNACAATCTGCTGCCGACAAGCAAGCCAAATCAAAGACTATCAAGGCTGCTTTGTATGCTGTGCAGGTGTTTTATTCATTCTTCATCATGTAAGTTGCCTGTTCTATCTCCTTTTTCCTAGGGATGGCGTTACTTTTGCCAGATCGTATACTTATTGGCATTGGTAAACAGNNGTTGCTATTCATGACTTACAATGGATGGATCATGTTGGCTGTGGGCGTGGGTGCCTTTGTCGGTTACTTGGCTTTTGGAAACGGCACCGTCACCAAGAGTGCTGCTTGTCATTGAGGGCATATCAGACATTCTCATCTTTCTCTTGTTCCGAGGAGCATATATTGTCGGTAGTGGTGCACAGCATGAAATTTATAGTAATATACAGAAATGCGTCAATTCAGAACGAGATGTCTACTTTTTCAACTTTTTACATCATGAGCACAGCGCCGAAAGAACGCCTGTCGCTTTGAGAAGTGAATACCTATTCCTCCATTTCCTCATCTTCGTCTTCTTCTTCCTCGCCCTCGGCGGCATCTACACTGAATGTAGGTGCCTGATCCACACCAACATACGAATCACTCATCAAGAACAACGTCAAATCGTGCTTGCCAGCCGTAGGCACGGTAAAGTCAAGGCGAACCTTGAGCTCACGGCCAATAGTGACCTTCTTGATACTGAGCAAGTTCTTCGTGCTCTCCTCACCAACAACCAGCCACCAGTTCTCAGTCTTTGCGGCAGGGTAGAAGGGCGCATGAACATTAAGGTTGGGTTCTGCATCTTCATCAACATCGCGCTCAATGCTGACATTGATGAAGCTAGGCTCGCCAGCAACGACATTCTCAGCGTCTTCGAGCTCAAAGTTGAGTTCGACGTTGGGGTAGCGCTCGTTGGTGAAGCGAGCGGCGTCGCCAAGCTGCTGGTTGCTGAGTCCCATGCTCTTGACCAACTTCTCGTAGTTGGGGTTCTCGGATGGGTCCATGGCATCCATGAATTCGAAGATGTCGTTGATGCCGTTGGTGTTGACGGCTTCGATGACTTCGGGTTCGAAATGGGGGATCTGTTTGAGTGGTGAGTCGCGGTCCCACATGGATTGAACAACCATCTGGCTCATCTCCATGGCGCTCATGGCGTTGAGGTGGGCTTCTGAGGATAGCACGTCGACACAAGCGCTGAGCAACACGAGAACCTTCTTGAGGATCAGCTCTTGATCCTTGGCAAGATCCACGGGTAGTTGCATGCGTGAGAAGTGTGCTTGCAACAGGATGAATGCTTTGAAGTGAGGGGACTCAAAGTTGACCTCGGCAAGCTTGACAGGTACGCGGTCGTAGATACGCGACAAGATGCGCTCTTCGTGGCGACGAGTCTGGATGTCTTCAAATTCTGTGGCTGCAGTGACGATCTCGAGGATACCCTTCAGCTTGGTGGTCTTCTTCAACGACAGCAAGAATGTCTGCATGGTGATGAAGGATATGTTGTAGTATCCAGCGATCATGGCAGCGTTGAGTGGTGTGATCGAACCATCGTCCTCTTCGTCAACTTCGATGATGTTTGCATCAGCGAGGTCCTTGAGTGTGGACTCAATAAGCTCTGAGAGGTGGTAGTTGAACGCGTCTTGAGTCGTATCAGTAAGACCGTAGAAACTGGGGTTGGCCATCAGACGACGGTAGAAGTAGGTGTAGGTGAACCAGTTGATTGCATCCTGAGTGTCTTCAATCGTCTTGGTACTGATCTCGGTAACAAAGACATCGTGCAAGAATGCTTGCAACTGACTCTCGACTGGAAGTGCTTCTGTCAAGAACTTCTTGTAATAGTCTCTCTTGACAGCAGGGCACATCAGAACACCACGTGCCTTCTTGTCTTCCATAGGTCTGCCGGCCTTGCCGAGCATCTGCAAAATCTCACTGATAGGGTAATCGATGTAACGGTGCTCACGGCCCTCGAAGAACTGAGTGCCCATGACGATGACCATGTGAGCAGGAGTTTGAACTTCCCAAGCACAATCTCTTGACACAAGCATAACTTGAATGGCGCCAGCCTTGAAGAAGTGCTCAACGGCACGCTTGTCGAAAGGACTAAGAGCCTCGTGGAAGTAACCAATACCATGAGACAATGACTCGGCCAAGGCGCGTTCATTGATCTTGTCCAGGACAGAAGAAATGTCCTCAAGGTTGGCGTTGAGGAAGCGATCCTCTTGGTCATCGGCGACACAAGTTGCCAAAAGGTCAATAGCAGTCGCGCGTACCTGTTTGCGGTTTGGAACAAACACCATAGCGGGCTGTCCAGCGGCAAGCTGTGTGATAGACTGGTAGACGGGCTTGACCATGGCCAGCATGAGAGAGGNGAAGTGAGGAATGGTGAAAGGCTGAATGTGGAGTTCGAGAGGGATTTGGCGGTATTGGGGGCTGAAGTTGAAGATGGTGTGCTTGCTAGCTCCGAACCACTCGCCGACATCACGAGCGTTAGAGAGAGATGCACTCAGACCGATGATGCGAAGACCGTTCTCGAGTTGCTTGCTGATGGCGTGGCTTCGAGACACGACAGTCTCATAGATGTAACCGTTCTGTCCTCCGATCATGTGAAGATCGTCGGCAAGAACGAGTGTTACAGCTTGGACGTTCTTTCTGCGCTGCCACATACGAGACATCATGTCCCATTGTTGAGGAGTAGCAAGGATAAGATCACCTTCTCCGAGCAACTTGAGATCAGCAGTGGTCTCACCGATCAACTTGACAATCTGCTTGCCACCGGCAATGCCACTCAAGCGAGATTGCCAGTCCTTGTAACGTGCATCAATGGCCTCTTGGAAGGGTGCAATGTACACAGCCTTGCCATCTCCTTGACTCCAGTGGCGAAGGAGAGCGAACTCAGCACAGACAGTCTTGCCGCTACCAGTAGAGGAGCCAACAAACACGTTGTCATCCGACGAGTATAGGGCGTTGAAGGTCTGGGTCTGGATCTTGTTGAAGCGTTCCCAGTCGGGGTAGAGATTAACAAACTCTTCACGCTTGAGAGCAGCGATAGGCAGTGGTTGCAAGTCTAAGATAGGGGTGTGAGCGGGGAACTTCTCGGGCAAAATAAGCTTCTGGAAGGACACAGCCAGGCGAGCCTCAGAGTGCATCCATCGGTCAGACAAAACAGTGACGAAGTAGTTGGGTGGCATGGGCTCCGTGATGGGCACAGTGAACTCAACCAAATGCTCGTTCATCTCAGCTTCAGCATACTCTTTGCGAAGAACAAACTGATCGTGGAACAGTATCTCTTCACCGTCACAGTCTTCTACGAGAATCCAGAAACTCTCGGACTTGCCGTGAAGAGCTTCATCCCACTCGAATTTGGGCGAGATGGTGAGCTCAACACGAAGCATGGTTCGTGTCATGGGCTGGACCTGAGCCTGAATCTCCAGTCGAGGGAACTTCTGGACCAAAGCGCAGACTTGTCTACCGGCTCTAGGCAAGCCAAGGAGCTCTCCCATACGGGGAGGATCGAGATCAAAGTAGCTCGACCATGGCACATCGATGCGCTCAGCCTTGCGGACAATGTCTGCAGGGCACTCTGGGAACTGTCTCAGAGGTGACATGGTTGGCCACATACGCTTCTCGGCCATCTTACAGAGGTTGAGAGCATCCTTGACGACCGAAGCCAGACCTTTCTTGAGGGCAATCTCGAAGACTGCTCTAAGAATACGACCGGCGGATTGTGTAACGTAGACCAGGTCAGCCATGAGAGCAAGACCATCAAGCTTCAGACGAGACACGTATGCTTGAAGCAAGACGTTAATCTTGCAGTGAGGCTCATCGATGGTTTCCTTGACAGGAATGGGGACTCTGCCGAGCAGCTTCGCAAGCTCAAGCTTCTCGTCCTGGCGAACGGGGATGTACTTGAACTCCTCGCTGAGAGCGAAGACTCGGAACAGCTCGATGGGTGTGATCGATGGCTGAATCTGCTGGTTGTAGGTCAACATAGACTTGTGGGTAATGTAGTAATGCGATGCAATGCGACCAAGCTCTGTAGACACGATTCGGCCGGCACGTTTGTCGTACTTGACGAGGTTCGCCTGCTCGAGAAGTAAAGCTGCAGAGTGAATCAAATCGACTCGCTTCTGTTCAAGAGT
The DNA here is from genome assembly GCA_903819635.1 of Aureobasidium vineae. Lineage (NCBI taxonomy): Eukaryota > Fungi > Ascomycota > Dothideomycetes > Dothideales > Saccotheciaceae > Aureobasidium > Aureobasidium vineae. The sequence continues at coordinate 1,738,597 of CAIJEN010000014.1, forward strand.
CTCGTCATCTTCATAGTCGGCGCCGACTTGGTATAACGCGGGTGATCGCAACATACGCACGAACAGATATGTGTAACCCAACCACTCAACACCCTCATCACGCGTGCGGACATTGCCAAGAACAACTTCAGCATTGAGGTTGTCTGCCAACTTGCTAACAAGCTGACTCTCGATGGGAAGCTGCTGGTTTAGCAACGACAGGTAGTATTGAATTTCCTGTTGCGTGGTGATGATGATACCTTCACCATACGTATCGTATTGTGGACGACCAGCACGACCAAGCATCTGAAGAACGTCTTGAGGGGACAGCTCGACCCAGCTACCCTTCTCGGNGGAGTAGATCTGAGTACCCTTGATGATGACTGTATGGGCCGGAAGGTTGACACCCCATGCGAGGGTGGCTGTGCAGACAAGGACCTGAACATCACCAGAAGCGAACAATTCTTCAACCGAGTTACGATCGGCTCGGCTCATACCAGCATGATGGATACCGAAACCGTACGGAAGAAGATCCTTGAGGTCTGCATTTGTTACACTCTCAGCTTCCTCTGTCAAGATTTCACGGCTGGCTGCATCATGCTTCAAGATCTGTCCGATGGTCTCAAGCTCGAGGGCCTTGTCACGGATGTACTTGGCTGTCTTCGCAGTCTCTTTACGAGAGTGGACGAAGATCAGCATTTGGTTGCGTTGCTGACCGACTTGCTCAAGAACCTTGTTGTAGCAGATGTCGTTCATGGTCTTGAGCTGTTTGATCGCCTTCTTCTCAGTAACGCCGATGAACTCCTGCTTCAATGGGCAAGGTCTGTAAGTGCCGTCGAAGTGGAAGAGTCCCTTTTGCATGTCGACTCTTAAGAAAGCGGCGACGTCGCGGTAGTTGGGAAGAGTGGCACTGAGGCCTACGAGACGAACAGGCTCACCGGTCTGCTCAATCTTGCGGATCTGTCTACTCACGATGCTCTCGAGAACCGGACCACGGTCGTCGTGAAGCAAGTGGATCTCATCAATACAGATCAAACGCACAAGGTTGGTGTAGCTGGTGTCGGTGGCCTTGCGGGTGATGACATCCCACTTTTCTGGGGTTGTCACGATGACCTGGGTCTCAGCGATTTGTTGCTTGGTGAGTTGACGGTCACCAGTCAGCTCTGAAACCTTGATGCCGTAAGGCGCCAGGCGCGCGCCAAAGTTACCGACCTGCTCCTGTACCAGAGCTTTTAGAGGTGCGATGAAGATGATCTTGAAAGCGTCCAAATCGATTTCACCAGTTTCGGGGTTGCGGTGCTTGCCGATTTCACGCAACATGGCGAGCATGGCCACGTTCGTCTTACCAGATCCAGTAGGTGCGCAAATCAGCATGTTACCGTCGTCCTTGAAAGCAGTAGGAAAGCACCGTGTTTGGATACGATTGAGCTCTTTGGAACTTCCGAATCCAATACGAGCCCACTCAGGCAGTTCGGTAGTTGGTAAGTTGGGGGTCTCAAAGTCCTCACGCTTGCGCTTGGGGGCCGGTACATGGATCTCGTCATAGCCCTTGAATGTGCGCTTGGTTGATCCTTGTGGCAGCTTCACACTTGGGTTGGTCATGAGGTGGTTTCCTTGATCAAAGACGAGGTTCTCCAGGTTGATGTTCCTGCTCGGTTGAAGGTCACCGACAAGGCCCTCCTTCTTCTCCTCAGCAGCAGCAGGCTTTCCGGTCGCCGTGTCCAGGTCCATGAGGTCGAATTGCATCTTCCCGGAGGTTTGTCCATCGGTGCCTTGTTGACGTGTCTTCAGCTCTTTGAGAATGCTTCCGTGCCCGGCCTGGACCATTTCGCGTTCGACAGCCACGCGAGCGGGTTCGTCCTCACCAGCTCTTCTCCACCTTGTTGCCCATACAACCTTGTCCCTATTCTTGACGAGCTTCGAGACCAGCTCGGGGTGCTCGTAGTCGAAGAGCTCCATTAAATCGTTTTCAACATCGCGCAACTGCTTTTCCTCGCCGTCTTCGTTCAAGCCAGACATCATGTCTAACGCTTGTGATGTCTTGTCTTGCTGAATATGTGCGTCCTCGTAGAGCTGACCGATCTGCCGTTGGAGCCAGAAAGCGTCGATTTCGTGAGCGGGTATGATATCCTCCTGGTCGGCCTTGGCTGAACGGCTGGCGGTTGGGGCTGAGAAAACTAGGTCCTCCTCGTCGCCTTCTGCAGCCATGTCTTCCACGTCTTCAGCACCGGCTGCGGCAACATTATCCGGATCCTCGATGACATCCTCATCATCTGACTCTCCCTCCCCGTCGCGAACCTCATAATTTTGTCCTTCCTCCTCGTCCTCATCACCGAAATCGACAGCGACACCTTGACGGTCATCAATATCGTCGCCTTCGCCAGCATCGTCTGCATCGCCCATATTCTCGTCTTCATCCTGTGCATCGTAATCGGTGATTTTCTTACCCAAGTTGACGAGCTCGTTGAACTCCTTCGATGATAGATTGACACCAACAATGTCATCAATCTCCCTCTTTTTATCAAAGTCTTTGAGGTCTTGGTCCTTCAGGTATTCTAGGATGCTGTCGGTGGCACTGGCAGTGATGTGAAGACCGTAGTCGCCTCCCATCTTTTGCGCCACCAATGTGTTGATCAACGTATATGTCGCCTGGGTGGCGGGTGTGCGAGGACGGTATCGTAGACCTTCGATGTTGAGGTCTGCTTGTGATAGGATGCCGGAGGCGCGAGCACTCTGCGCGGGTTCTGCTCTCTTGCGCTTCCTCTGGGCATCTTGCGCAGCGGGTTGGGCAGGAGCGGCTTCGCGGGCATTGCGCGAGCCCATGTCGTTCAAGTTGATGCGGCCAGCAAGCGACTCGGGGTCACCAGTACTGTCATCACCTCGGCGCGTGATGAATCGACGGTCCGCCTGGAGGACCAGGTTGGACATGGCCGAGTACTTGTACTGGTTGAGGCGCTTTGCATCTTCATTTTCGGCCATTGTGACGATTGTGTGGGTGTTGTATAGGGTGGCGGGCGACAGACGTAGATGGATGGCTCCCTACGCGTGTGCTGCCTTGATAGATGTTTCTTTGACCCAGAGCTTGACCAGCGGCGAACATGCACCGACTCTTGGCATTCACTGTCGGTGTTCCGCTGGAAGGAGCGATCGTGGAAGCCATCGGACTAGCTTGTGTTGACAACCGTCAGCATTCTGATCGCATCAGACTTGGCAATCTTTGCCCAAACGCCTTTCCACCCCTCGTCATAAGCTTTTTCTGATCGACCGAGTTGCCCGCGTCCCGGATGCACAGACGTGGTTTTCCCAGTTCGGTCAGAAGTGGATAGGAGACACATGAGCTTTGGTTAAATAGCGCAAGACAAGCGGCTCAGATCTTGACTGCAGATATTGCATGGATGTCACTGCTATGATATGAGCATTCACCTCTGATGGAACACAAGAATGTCAAGCGACGAGAACCGTGAAGAGAGGAGGACTTTCAGCTCTTGCAGTGCCGAAGGGCACTATCTCCAATGTAATCAATGTTCAAGCTCGAATCGCACGCGGCGAATATGAAAATCACATGCGTCCCATACGATGGAAGGCGTTGATCGTGCTTGCCGTTCGCGGGGTCTACATCGTCATCGTGGCTGGGGTGATGTGAATTCCCGTTGCGCTGCCTGGAGCTTCCACAGGCCTTTCCTACAAGATCTCGACCTTCCCTCGTCCTTCCTTTTGTTTTGAACATTAAACTTTGGCAGACAAGTACAAGGTACCTGTCGCACCTATATCAACATGGTCTCGCTGTGGGGTTCGAAGAACAATGATGATGAGCAGCCTGACGATGGCTCCACCACGCCGAGAGGCTCGACCGAGGACACCAGACGTCCTCCGTCTAGACGTTCCTACGAGCGAAGAGAGCGTGAAGCAGATGAGAGAACCAGACTCTTGCCTGCTCAACCTCGTCCTCCTCACTCGGATGGCTACCTAGACCCAGACGACCCGGCTGTAAGCCAGCTCTGTTTACTATCATGGCGCTTGACTGACAAACATAGNGTCTCTCCCTACAACCTCTGGACCGTCCGATTCTTGAGATACATTACCGTCCTCTTCTTCCTTATCAACTTCATCTGGTGGATCCTGCTCTTCGTGAGCATCTTCGTTTCTCCTCCTGGCCTGCACACTAGAGGTTCCGGTTTCTTCGATTTCTCTTACACCACTCTCACCGCTGGCAACCTTCTGGTCGCCATCCTCTTCTTCGCTGCTCCCTCCAAGGGTATGCGCATCACCATGGGCATCATCACTACCATTCTGGCCATTGACTTGATCATGATTCTTGCCATCCCTCGCCTGAGAGTCGAGGAGGGTTGGCCGGGTATCGCCTCGATTGCATGGGCCACTCTTATCGGCCTCTGGTGTATCATTACCGACAGAGTCGTGGCTTGGGGCAAGAAGGAAGAGGAAGAGCGTCTTACCGGACGTGCTGAGACACGCAGAACATTGCGCGAGTGGTTGGCTGTCTCTCTGGCCACCTTTATCCTCATTGTCTACGCTATCATTGCCGTCCTCATGACTGCGACCCTTGTTCTGCGTGCCCGCGATGCTACCCTGCCTATGGATGGTGAGCGTTACTACGTGGATGGCGATAAGTACCAAGTCCACCTGGCCTGTCTGGGCAACGTTACCTACAGCGCTGATGGCGTCGCTAACCCTACTCTTCTGCTTGAGGCTGGTGAGGTGCCTTCGGAGTACGACTTTGAGCACTGGGCTTATGCTGCATGGAAGAATGGCACAATCGACCGCTACTGCTACTGGGACCGTCCTGGCTACGCTTGGTCCGACAGTGCTCCTAGCCCTCACAGTGCTGGCATGTCCGCTGACGCTCTGTCTGAGGCTTTGGCTGTCGCTGGTGAGGAAGGTCCTTTCATCCTCGTCTCCGCTGGCTATGGCTCCATTGTTTCACGCATCTTCTCCGCTCGTCATGTCCGCAACATTGCCGGTATCATGATGATCGATCCTCTCCACGAGGATCTTCTCCACCGCATCGGAGGCGCATACAGAGGTTTTGTTCTCTGGGGTTTCGGCATCATCTCACCTCTTGGTATCCAGCGCAACTTTGGCGCCATTTTCAACGGACGCACACGTGAGGATCGTGTCTACGGTCGTTCGGCTTACCAAGGCGGCAAATTCATCAAGGCTCAGCTACAGGAGAACCTCATCGCCGAGTCCTTGACCAAGAATGAAGTTTCCAGCGCTCGTACCATCCAGACTCCCGACGTTCCTCTCGTCATTATCAGCAGCGGCATTAGCAACCGTCGCGACAACGAATGGGAGCGCAAGCAACGCGACCTGACCAAGCTGACCGAGAACTTGATCAGCTGGGATGTCGTCAACAAGGCTCCCCACGAGGTCTGGAGAACTCTTGACGGCAGAAATGTCATGGACAAGAGATTGAAGGATATTGTCAAGCAGCACTACAGAGCCTACTCGATCAACGAGGAGAAGTAAGGTGGTTAATAGCTATTTTCACGACCCTTTCGAGTTTTTTTTGTCATGAAGCGAGATGGGATCATGGTAACAATCGTGGAGGCGAGCAATGATTATAATGTCTTTATTTGCGTTTCTCTTCCTTGCATCAAACACGTCCCAGTACATATGTCTCATTGCATTTGATCTTTCCACATTCTCTGCATCTCGGCTTCTTCAATACGAGTATGAACAGGTTCAATTAATGATTATTAAGTCATAAGCTCCTACACAAAGAGATGCTCAAATGACCTGTTCTGATCCAGCCTTCAAGCGTCGTCGTTGTGCAACAGAGGCGCATCCTCACCATCCCTATACTCTTGCGACGTAAAGAAGCGCGTCAACCTCCTCTGACTTCTCCACTGTCTCTCCTGCATCCACTCCGACATTCTCAACCCCCAATGCCAAACCATGCCCGCAATGAAACCCACAGCATCATTCTTGAATGCCAGACACCCAGCCACAGTAACCAACATGACAGCCCATCGGTTTCTTTTCTCTTGCTCATTAAGCCTACGCCTCTTATCCGTAGCTGCTGCATCCTCATTTTCCTGCTCTGTAGCCTGCCAAGCATCTTGCACGTCGTCCAATGATTGACCTACTTTAGCAAGCTCCACACCAGCAGCCAGAACCATAACTCCCAACAGAGATTTGGGAAACAGAGCAAGGACAGGAATGATGGATTCGCCGGCAAAGAGACCAAGCAGCAGTTTTACGGCACCGAGGATGATGATGGAGGCGCCGCTGCGGGCGCCAAAGCGGTATTGGGCTGCGAGACCACCGGAGCCGTGGCAGATGGGCATGGCGCCGAACCAGCAGCCCACAAGGTTTGCGAGGCCGACTGAGAGGCCAATTTGGGTGTTTGAGGGTGTTGGGGGAAAGAAGGGAANTAGAGAGGACGAGAGGGAAGTCACTGCCAAAATGCTATTAAGCGTTGTGAGCGGAATTTGGGGAAGACCTGCTTCGAAGGCGCCTTTGTAGAAGTCCTTTGGGGAGGGGATGTAAGTTTTTGGATGCCAGGGTTGGAAGCCTGATGAGGGGTGGGTCGGTGGGTGCGAGGTGTTGAGATTGATGCCAGCGAACATGAGACCGAGTATGAAGACGAGTAGAGCGTATGGGACTCGAGGTATCAAGGTAGATAGCAGGAGAAATATGAATGCGGCCATTGCCCATAGCCAGTTGTCTGACCAGTTCGGTGTGATCCAGCCGAGAGGTTTGAGAAGACTGGTTCCTGCGGAGATGACCAGAGCGAATCCGGCTCCCATTTGAATACCTCTAACGACTGGAATAGGCACTATGCGGCCGAACCACTTGAGAAGGCCCGTAAGACTGAGGAGTGTCACAACACCTCCCACGAACAGACCGGCAGAGATGTTTTCGGTCTTGGTATACGACTGGCTGATGGCGACGGCAGCTATAGCTTTCATGGGTTGCACAGGCAGTGGTATACCGAATGCCACTCCAGTGGCTATGTTTGCGATCCCCGAGAATACCAAAGTGGCAGACAACGATATGCTTTTCGTCAAGGTGAGGGCGATAAGTAGAGGTAGTAGAGTTCCCAGATCGCCCAGAGCTCCAGAGAGTTCGTTGAGTGGCTGTATTTGTAAAGTCCGTAGGTTATGCTTGTTCACACTCCTCAGGCGTGAATAGAGCGACGCCATCATGATGGTTTGTTATTAGTGTCTAACGAATATGCGGATGCAATGTATAAGATGTTCAGGAAAACACGCTCGCAAGAATGCAGGAAATGCTGTCAAGTGAGATCGTAAAGTGATGTTAAGCACAAAGGCCCGTGATCCAGCCACGTAGGTCTCGTACCGGATAGAAAATATGTTGGTTTGTCAAACAGAAGGGCGACGATAGGGCCTCGGAGATGTCACTGGACCTTAGGCGGTGACGCTTGCGAGGCCCAAGCTTGCCAGGGGTGACCCTGCTCGCCTGAATACCAATCTCGGTCGCGTCTTCCGTGTTGCTTCGAAACGCGTCTCCCCAAGAGCTTCTCGACTGATACTATCCACATTCATCAAGAGTGAGCACAAAGATGCTTGCGAGATCTGGGTTACCGCCATCGTCACAGGTCGGTGTGCTAATACCGAGCTCACAAATGGTTGGAACGCCAGAACCAGCAATAAAGTTCAAGAAGTATCGACCAGTCAAGCCATTGTCATATGAGCTTCGAGATATCATCAATGTCTATATTGAAGAACAGCTNTTGTACGATCTTGCCCAAACACTTTGCACAGAGCTTTTCTGATTTTATCTAGTCTCACAAGCTCTTCCTCTACTCTCAAACACACTCATCGCAGGCACTGACGGCACTATCGATGGCCGGATTCTCCCAACTTATGTTCCATCACCTCAGGTACTAGCGATTATCGCTACTCTAGCTGTGCATCCTCTCTGGACCAATCGAGCTACAGAGCTGGAAAAAGTAAAGACTGCCAACGATGCACTGGTGTTCCTCAAACATGTCAATTCCATTGTCGGTGCTGCCAGTGCCAACTTCACCTCAGCTTTCAGGTTCCTGGACAAGTTCGACTCGCGAGATAGACGAAGACGCACTGGAGATCTCACTCCTGGTACAGAAGATGACGGCAAGTTTTCAATCAAAATGGCCAACAAAGGTGCTATCTGGAACCTCGCTGAAGACTTTTGGTCCGTGGTCGGCTGGGCCTTCAATTGTTCATGTCAGCACCCCAGGCGATGGGAAAGATGGAGACCTTGGCTCGAATTCATGCTTGGTGCAATGGAAGACGATCTGCAAGAAAGGATCTCTGCCGCCGAACCCCTCAAGGATGATGGCAAAGAAGCAGCAGCCAACACACTCCTTTCGGACAGTATGATCGCACAGTACTGTCTAACCGCAGGTGACGGTAGAGCCGGCAAACGAAGAGTCATGAGAGCAATCCTCGCCAACGGTAGCAAGAAGGATCTAGACGAGTTCCATGAAATCTGGAAGAACGAGACCAAACCNCCGGTTCAGAAGACGGTGGAGGAACTGATTCCGAGNAAAAAGATCGACTTTGATAAGGACGAGTACGGTGACTACATGGATGCGGACGACTCCGAAGAAGAGGAAGACGATTTGCCCTCGACGCCTAAAGCATCGACCTCGGCGCGTTCGTCGCGTAAGAGAGGACGACCATCTTCGGCCACACCGGATCTAGATGCAGAGAGTGATTACAGCGTGTCTTCAGATTATGGTGGGTATGAAGCCGTGCACTTGCGCCAGCGCTTGATTGCTTTGGTAAGTACAACCTTGCCTTCCTCTCAGCCTTTCCATCTTCTAACACTCTGTAGNCTCACACAAATATCATTCAACTACGAACATGCCTTTATGGAAGCCGAAGACTGCTTCGATCTAGTGACCGAGTTCCTCCGCCCTCTGCCATTGGACACCTTCATGCTCTTCGTCTCTCCTCCCACCCCTTGGCTAGAACCTCATTCCCACGCCTCGCTATGTCAAAACCTCCTTCGGCCGATCATTTCCTCCGAAGCACCCACCTACCACGCCGACACAATGACACAGATAGAATTCGAAAAACATTTCTTGCCATATCCCGCAAATTACACCAAGTACGTCGAGAACGCACGAGTCAGTCTGTTGGTGGAAGCTCTGCTACGATTGCTGTTCAGACACTCTGCACTGATTGTTAACGACAGTCTGAAGAGAAAGCTGGACGAAGGCATCAAAGCTAGGGAGGCAAAGGCAAAGTTTGTCGCGAGAAAGTTGGTTGGTGTCAAAGAAGCTGAGGAGGAGAAGGCTGTAAAGATGTTGGCGAATAGTTCGATGAGGATGAGAATGGTGATTCAGGTTGCTGGTGCTCAGCAACAGTAGATTGTTGATGGGAGTGAGAGGACCATCTTTTATTCAATACGCTATCGATACCCAGACAAACACGCTTTCATTCTCTCTCTTACTTGCTCCTTAGGGGCAGATACGAAACATGCTCTCGGAATGTTGCAGAGATTTCGTGAGGGCCATCTTGGTTGCGAGCCTTCATCCAAGGACACATTGAGAACCTACTTGTAATCCCGCAGATCTGCTATCGAGACCTCGCACCACATTAAATTGTAATCACATGCTTAAACAGTTATGCATCTGATCTATATACAACCTAAGACCTAGTAGCTGAGACATTCTCAGTGTACATATCGCAAAAAACAAGATAGAGCAAGATAAAGCAGGGTCATACCACCAGCAAGTCGAATTGTTGAACACTGAGGATACATTCGGCCTTGAAAAAGGCAAAGAGAGCATGTCGCGACAATTTGATCGATTTCCTTTGTCTCATTGTCTCGCTCAAAGTATTGAAGACAGAGAAAGATGCAAAAGAGGAAGTTACGACTCGAGACAAGATTGATGACGAAAGACGGAAGTCGGTGAAGCGTGGGGCCTCATTGGGAGTTTGGATGTGACGATTGATCTTGCAACTCGCAAGCAGTAACACACGACACCAAGCCAAACATCCTTCACAATCGTCCTCGGCGCCTTCCCTTTCACCTAAGCGCGACTCCTGCGGACTCGAACCACTCCACTCTCGCTACAAGTCACCACCCACCTCGAACGGCCTCGTCGGTCTAACCACCCCAAACACATATTCAAGATGTTGAAGATCTGGTCTATGGTATGTGCGATGCGTAGATACTGCCGACAAGACATATCTGACTGGCCATGACAGAAACAACAGCAGCAAAAGGATCAAGCCGCTGCGTCCGGTGGCGCAAAGAAGAAGAAGGTCACGGCAGCACAGCTGCGTGTGCAGAAGGGTGTGTAGACATGAACTGCAACTTCATCACATGCACTGATGGACGGCACTACAGATCTCTCGGAACTGTCGCTCGGTAGCACCATGACGACGACCTTCCCAGACCCCGACGACATCCTGCACTTCAGCCTGACCATCGCACCCGACGAGGGCATGTACAAGAACGGCACCTTCAACTTCACATTCAACATCAGCCAAAACTTCCCACACGAGCCGCCGAAGGTCAAGTGCACGCAAAAGATCTACCACCCCAACATTGACCTTGAGGGAAACGTGTGCTTGAACATTCTGCGCGAGGACTGGAAGCCGGTGCTCAACCTGAACGCTGTCATCGTTGGTCTGCAGTTCCTCTTCCTCGAGCCCAACGCTAGTGATCCGTTGAACAAGGAGGCAGCCGAGGACCTGGCACGCGACCGTGATGGATTCAAGCGCAATGTGCGCTCCAGCATGGCGGGCGGCAGCGTTAAGGGCATCTCGTACGACCGCGTCATGAAGTAGAGTGCTGCGCGGGAAGGACGAGGACGAAGGATTGATGTGGCATACGACAGGCGTTTTCTTTCTGTGGTATCGATACAAGCGATTTTCCTATTGTCATGTTGGTTCCATTTTCTATACGAGCGGCGCCGTGGAGGCATGCACATGGCGACAGCGCGGGTCACGGGCGGTGGCTCATGTTTATTGCATGCTCGCCAATGGCAATATATACACGTTTATTTTGTTCATTGTCTTGTACATGTGATCGATGTCTGCGTTCAAGAGTCGAGAGTGAATGGGGAGAGGTCTGTGCTCTTCGGAGCAACTTTCCAGTCGATTTCGCTGCTTCGACTCGCAAGAGCACCAGTTGCGGCACCACCCTCGTTCTCCAACCACACAACACAACACACAATGCACACGACATTAAGGNNGATACCGCACTCGCTGCAAACCAACGGCCAGCAGTGCCTGCGCTCGCTTCAGCAGCAGCAATGCCGCCACGTCTCGTCCTTCCGCCGCACAAAAAAGATGCTGCTCGTCCAGCCCGACCCTTCGTTCACAACCAAGACTGGCAACCAAGACCACATCATCTACAACCCTCCCTCGTCGGCGCCAAACGTCTACCACACGCCCCTCAAGTTTTTGCCCAAGGACGACCCGCGACGCCGCCTGCACACCCTCCTCCAACCCACCGCCTCTGCCGCAGAAACCACATCTTCACTGCCGCCCGCCGTGCGACCAGTCTATGAGAAAAAGTACCATCTCAAGGAAGCCGACATTGAGGAAATCAGACGGCTGCGAGCAGAAGACCCGCGCAAGTGGACCCGAGTGCGATTGGCCGAGAAGTTCGAGTGCAGCCAGTTCTTTGTCAGTCTGTGCTGCTCGGCACCGGCGATCAAGGATGAGAGGCAAGCTGAGCTCGAGAAGATCAAGGAGAAGTGGGGACGCACCAAGAGAGAGGCGCGTGAGGACAGGCAGACCAGGAAGCAGAGCTGGGGAAAGGCTGTCTAAAGTTCTCTTTGCGTTACGGGAAAAGGAAAAGTTGCAAAGCATTTGCATTTTCATGGGTGTTCTAAGGGTGTGAAGGGGCTCGATTGTTTTGCTATTTGGTCGGGGCCTGTGGCTGCCTGACTTGTATATGCCCTTTTGTTCTAGATGTCACGCGAGAGACATCGTGTGTTGTTGTAAGATAGGCGGGAACAGGCTACACGTCTGTTTGTATGAAGCAGAAAACCTCTATATTGTACATGAAACCAAACCATATACTCAATCCATCACCTTGCAATTCACCACTACATGTGAGCACACGAGTTGCACAAACAGAAAAAGAATAAATAAAAAATAATCGAGGTAAGCAGGGCAGGAGCGAAGGGCTTGGCACTCCCGGGTTAATCCGTCGTCACCTCATGCAGTTGCATACCGATGAGCCTCGAATTGCACGCGCAACATCTCCCCTCCATATCAACCCCTCCAAACCACATCCACAATGCCTATCAAGCCCATCACTGGTGTACGTGCTTCCAATTGATTCGCCTCCTCACGCAAAACCCCCACACCGACAGCGCGCGCGAACAACCCAACGACTTGCGAATGAGGAAACTAGCTTACTGATGCGCAACAACAGATGCTCCGTAGAGGTCTCGTCCTCGATCTTTCCGTCGCCTTCGGTAAGTCACTACCCTCAAAATGCGTTTATCCGGACTTGCATGGCTAACATATAATCTACAGGTCTCGGTACCTCGGCCGGTTACCTCTGGTGGTACGGTACGTAAAACCACTCTTCTCTTATTCTTTTGGACGCTTCCTTCTATTCCTCGCCGTTTCCCTCGATCGTTGGATATATCTTTTCCACCACTAGGACTATGCAATCTACGAACGATATCCCACGAGTCACGAAACGTCATGAAACACGATTACACACTCCTCCGGCAACTTGACGAAGAAAAGAGAAAAGAGACAAGACAAAAGAAACTGATGGGAGATATCACAATACAGGCTTCCACGTTCCCGCCGTCCGCCGCCGCGATCTGTTCTACGCCAAGCTCGAAGACGAGCGTGCCGCCTCCCTGGGCCAGCTTTAAGCGTCTTTCTGCAAATAGATACCACACTGGAAAGGAGGAAGCAAGGGAAATGTACAGCAGAGCATGATTGCTAGATTGCAGAAAGTCAAACTCGAGTCCCATCTGTGAAAGCACATGAAACGCTGCATGTTGAGGTCATATGCACCTTTCTTCTGTGTGACTGTTCTATTCCGCCGCTCTTGGTCTATGCCATGCCTGCTTTGGTTCCAAGGATGAGGGCACTGAAGTCTTATGGTGGTAAAGCTGCGGAATACCCCTTCCTCCATGGTTCCCTTTACTACGCTCTGGGTGTATATGCATGTTGTCACTTCGAGGCTGGGGATCTTCTGTCTCTTTTCTTGCTTGTGTATACAGATTGCAAACATCCTCGTATTTCCCGTCCCACCTTCCAACCCAGACTCTTTTCTCTAACTCGATCTCACTTTGCTCTTGCCTAAGTTATCCCTTATCCCCTAAACCACTCTCTTTGGTAGAGTTTGGTCTTGATCTTAGAACATTTCCAGAAGTCTTTGGTTTGTTGATTGAAGGATGTGTTCTTGGATTTCTATGTTGCCGACGGTGGAGATAGAGTTTAGATGATTGGAATAAGGGAGAGAGGAGAAATGATCAAAGTCTGTTTGTGTGAGAGCGAGATGGTTGTTTTTGAGAATATAGGCTATGCATGTATGCTAAATAAAGAGCAGATGAAGCAGTGAGATTCATCTTTTGATCAACAAATCTATTGCTCAAACTGTGATATACAACAATTTCCATCCGCACATGCAATTGCACATTCTCAAGATAAACACCAGATATTGTATGATTGTCTCTTACGCACATTTCAACATCTAACTTCCACACCCTTCCTGCTCACCGTCAAGTACTTGACTCCCTTGTACGGTCTCACACCCTCACCAAGCCCTCTACTCCTCTTGGTATCGATGACCAAACCATCCACTTTCAATCCACTAGCCAACCAGCCCTTGACGCTAAAACCGAGACTTGCGCTCGAAGGCATAAGAATGCCGTTTTGTGACTTCTTTTTCTTGTTTGCTGTTGCCAACGAGTCTTGGGTTTTGGAATTGGNCAGAGGGGTTTGATAGTCATCACCATCGTCGTAATCGTGGGTGTTTGCGGTCATACCGCCGTTCGAAAGGGCTTCGGTCTCGTCATCAGAGGAAGAGCCAACGACTGAGCAGCGTAGTACACAGCCAGCGCTACTGATGCCTGCAGCTTCTTTGGCTGAGATTCTCCACTCGATGCAGGTGTCGCCGGGGCTCCAGTGTGCTTCTCCTTTTGTGGCGCGTAGGTCGCTGATGTTGCGCACGGCAGAGGTGATGGGGATGCTAACGCACAAGTCCTCGAGAGCCGGTGCTTTGGCTTCGCCGCTGTTGCCGCGGAGAGTGGATGGACGAGGAGCACCTAGATTGTTGGAAAGACTTGTTGCCGCAGCAGATCCTACTCCTGAACTTGAAGCTGCGTTTGCAGAACCACCGCTGGAAAAGCGATGGCTTACTGTAAGGCGTACTTCAAAGTCTGAGCCTGTGGCGCCTAGTCCTGTGCGTATCTCTATCGAGGCAGGTAGATTGAGATCAGCGGCTTTGGCGGATAGAGGCGAGGCTGAAGGGTCTAGTAAATCGACGTCGTAGCCGGCGAGCACGAAGCGGCCGTCTGGAGGCACAAAGGAGAGTTCTGCGTGGTCTCTCCAGCGGGCGAGGCGTACGCAAGGGTGGAAGACGGGTCGTTCCATGGTGCGCTTCACCTTGTCTGCTCCAGGACCGCTGCCAGCTCGTAGACTTAGCAGTAGATCGGGTACGCCGGAGACCTTGCTAGTGAAGGCGATACTGCCGTTGGCAAAGGCAGCTAGAGGGCGGCCCGAAGGAGCGTAGGTAACGGAGAGAGTCTCGACGATATCGACATACATCTCGTTGCTGGTATGACGGACATTGGAGCGGCGCCAGGGAATCTGAGAGCCAGCGGTAGATAGTGTAGGGGTGAGGCTTCCACTGCCACCACTTCCCATGCCAGAGAAAGGTGTCGGACCAGCATTCAAGGCGGGAGAAGNAGCTGTTAAATCTGTATTAGCTGCAGCCACAAGAGCGCACTTTGGCGTGTCCACATACCCAGGCAATCCCACGCCTCCCAGCAACCTGCCCATCCAAGACGGTGTATCCACAACATCTCTAAGAGCATTGGCCTCGGTACCGCCAATCAAGCCTCCATCACACATCTCACCCAAGACCTGGGCTATGACATCGTAGTTGGCTTCCAGCTTGCTTGCCAACAACGGTGCACCCAGAAACTCTTCAAGCGCGTCGGCCACGCGATGTAGAAACTCGAGAACGACTAGAGGTTCGGTATCGGTCGAGCAAGGACTGAGGAACAGGAGACCATCCTGCAGCATGGAGAACAGCAGTGTCGGCGGATTTGTTCCTGTCAAGTAGATACATGATGGCCTGGGTTCTGAGTGGGCGAGGTATAGCGGTAGAAGAATGGTAGCGGGTGGTGGGCGCGCGGTGAAAGTGTGAGAGACGATGGCATTGCTGTACGACGGGTCAATGAGGGGATGACAACAGCGAGGGTGGAGGGGTTTACTGTACTTGCGCTCGTTGAATATGTAGACTGCCTCGATTAGACCCATGGCGACGCTTGTTGACCTTTGGAGAGTTGTAT
Organism: Aureobasidium vineae; assembly: GCA_903819635.1. Classification (NCBI taxonomy): domain Eukaryota; kingdom Fungi; phylum Ascomycota; class Dothideomycetes; order Dothideales; family Saccotheciaceae; genus Aureobasidium; species Aureobasidium vineae. The sequence goes on from CAIJEN010000014.1 coordinate 1,754,057, forward strand.
TTGCATGTTCGCATGTGAAAGATGCACGTTTGGCGGGCTGCACTCGGACGTCACCAGTTCTTGAGCTCCAACAAACCCATCACGACTCGAGCATGCGTAGAGCCGAGGCATCAGGACAGGACATGTTGTAGTTTCAAGTTTGACATTGATGGAGACGAAGGACGATTTGTTACGCTGCTTCTGGAGCGCGTTTTAATTCTACACAACCTTGAAGGACATCTTTATGCTGATGTGCTTCCATCCAACTCCCTCGATCAACTCCTATACGCCTGTCGATATTCACCCCTGCTTCAACGCCATCCCAAGCATAATCAACGTCTTCGTTTGCTACCTCCACTCGTGTCTTGACGGCTTCCCATGTCAGGGCTAGCGCTCCGTCTCCTCTTCGCATGTTTTGCTGCCTGTCGCTTCCGGCGTTCTTCTTCCTGTTTCAAAATCCCCTGGTGTTCTTGGATTGCCCGGAAGTTCCTGTCCATGTCCCTGTCCATGTCACGCCGCTGCCCCTCGAGAACTCCCTAATGCATTGGTGGGTCACGCGGAGGCGCTGGCGCTACTGTGCCCCCAAAGCCATCGATTGGGATCACGTTGCTGTTGCTCCTCCTCCGGCCAGTTTGTATTGCAAAGGTACCGTTCCCAAGGGCTATCCTATTGGCGTCTTGGGTCGTGCGACATGGGCATTCCGGGTGGCGGGAGACCGGCGCCGGGACCAGGGCTAGGGCCACCCATGGGTGGGAAAGGCATACCGGCTGGCGGAGGGAATGGCATACCGCCAGGAGGAGGGAAAGGCATGCCTTGGGGTGGTGATCCTGCTGCGCCGGGTGTCGGAGGGAAAGGCGGCATGCCGTTGGGAGGGAAAGGAGGCATTCCGTTGGGAGGGAAGGGGAATGGCGGCATACCACGACCGGCGCCTGGTGGGGGGAAGGGCATACCGCCGGGTGGTGCGGGCATGCCGGGAGGGAAGCCGAAGGGCATGGCTGCTACGCCAGCATGGGTTCCACCGGGCAACATGGGGTTTGCGCTCGCTTGTCCTTCGGCGGCGTATGAGGAGGTGATGCTATCGATGACTGATTGAGCCTTTTCGTGGCCGATTTCTGTGCAGCCGTGTTAGTCGCATCTCTTTCTGGATCGTCTCGTTTCGCGGCGCGTACGTTGGTAGTAGTCGACGACGTTTCGTAGATGGTTGCGACCGCTATTATGAGCCTTTCTCACGCTCATACTGTCGTGAGTGAGGTAGACATCGCAGTAATCGCCTGTGTTCGCATGAGTATTCGGTCTGTTGTTGTCTGGCTATCGCAGGAGAACCTACAGAAGAGTAGTTGAATGTCAGTAAGAGATGCGCAGATGAGAAGAGAGTTGACTTATATTTCGGCATCTTGGTAATCTGATCACAATATTCAATGCGACGAGATGGATGATGGCGCAAAGCTGTCTATATCTCTCGCATACAAGGCACCTCGAACCCCAGACGGTATATCGAGTCTTGGCGCCAGCTCAATCTTATCTGATCTCTTTCTTTCCCACTACCAATCACAGCACGCCGCCGCCAGACCCAAGATCAACTTACTAAATGATCACAACTTACCAGAAGTTGTGCTGGTCGTTCTGATCAAACATGTCGAACATGCAAATACCCGCGAACAGTGTTTGGAGTTCCATGAACTACACTCCTCCACGCGGATCATGTAATCACAANAACGGCATGATATCCAACAAATGTCCTTGCCTTCGTTTCATGCTGCATCCAGTCAAGGTAGGTCAATCCTTATCACCATCTGCCAGCCTCATCACGCCAAACTCTTTCCTGTTCGTTCATACCAACACATGTCGTGGAAAAACANNGGCGGCTACATCCTTTGAGTGTGACGGCTGCGGCCACCATGCTTCCTACCACAACCTGGACAATCCCTCAGAAGACGCCATCCTCGCCAAATGGTCTGCGCAGGACAAAGCCATGACAATTCACCAACAGCCATCAACCTCATCACGAAACAAGCGCAAGCGCATCACCTCCCAACCTCACGATGACAACCAATCCACAATAACCATTACAGACGACGCCCCAGAAACCACACCAGGCGCCTTCGATGCATCGACCACGAACCCCAATCACACGGTCCACGCGTTTTCATCTCTGTTCACCAACAGAAATGGCAATCAAAGATGAACCAGAGCTTTCATCTGGATGCCTCACCTCCTGTGTTAAAATGACTTTTGCTGTTCACCCAACCATTGCGCCACGAACCGTCCTCAGCTGTGGCTGTTTGCTGCAAGCCACTTCCCAATCGCACCTCTCTCAACAAAAATAAGTGTTTTGTTGTTGTTTATGGTTGCATAATTATCTCCTTTTCCCAAACATGTTTCTGTCCCAAGCAGTTCGATGTCAGCTGCTTTCTTGGACGCCTTTCAGCGGACATGGCTCCGTGGATCGGTGTTCGCCTTGATTCTGCCAGCCATAGCTTTGATATCGGTGCTGCCCATTGTCATTGCTTTGCACTTTACACTTTTTGGCTGAGTTGAGTACGAGAAAGAAAGCAACAGCATTGACATAAAACGCTCTTCTTCTCGCATGGAAATACCGCTTGAAGCTTCTTGCTGGTTGGCTAGAACGAGTCAGGGCAGCGGTGCGACCCTGAAATTGGTAACCCGCAATATGTTTTCGACTCTGGAAGAGTTCTGGAAGACCCGGAGGTCTGGTTGTTGATCAGGGGAACAAGGGCGTTTCGAGAATGGTTGGCGGAAACAAGGATGTGGTGCTCAGCTCATTATGGAAAGAGGTACCGTGAGAGCTTGGTTTGGCTGAGAATTCGAGGTAGCACAGACATCTACAGACATGCGGTTCACGACTTTCGATGCTTCAAGAATTGGACGAGTCTGTTTTGCGAGATCCAATGCTTACCTCAGATTCAATGCTTCACTGATGAGAGCCATTACATAACACACTTTGCCTTTAGCGATAGCTCATCGAACCCTGCAACTAGTCTTCCGACACGCTTATACCACCACACTCACGATAATTGAACAGCAAACCCCAAAGCAACCATGTTTCCAGAACACCGACGCTGAGGCGCAGGTATTCGACTTTTTGCTTTAAACGGCAAGTACGCATTAAGTCAAATGAAGCAAATTATTAGAGTATAAGATTCAGTATTAGCATCTGTACTCCAACGTATATAATTAGTCCTTGCTCAGCAGTATTATTGCATGCATGCATGCAAAGCTGTGCACAAGCGGCTGCAGCGCTTAGAAATATCCGGCAGCAAGAGCAACAAGCCACCACTATTATTCTCCTGCGCAAATACCAATATTCTTCGCTGTCTCCGAGTCTGTTGCGTTAATGTTATCGCTGTCTCCGAATACTGATCACCTAATTCTCTAGGGTGCACACAGCCAACCTAAAAGCAGTTTTTGGTGCACCATATTCTACATCCGGACTTTTTCGGCAGCACGGCACCCGCACGTGGGAAATGTGTATCTCAAAAGTAAGAAAAAAGGGCGTGCAAGTCTTCCAACCACGCTCTGAAGTTTGCTGGTTTGGAGTTTGGACATTGAGCAAAGGCAGGAAACATACGGCAAAATTAAGCGATCGGAAGTGGGTTGCCGAACTTCAATGTTTTGCTCTTAGGGCAAGGGCATGATCGTTCTTGCTGTTTGTATGCTGCTCCAAGACAGCGGGAGGATGTTCCAGAGAAGCAAAGCGATCCAGGGAGCGGGATACGGGAGTCGAAGCATCCGGTATGCAACTGCGTAAATGGATGACAGCACATGACCTTGAGCTTCCTTCGCCGGAGTTTCTTCCTGCCAACTCCGGTGGGGGTGTCAGAAGAAACACCAGAAAGCTTCTTGTGGTGATGGTGGGTGATCTCTTCCACGTGAAAGGAGGACGCAAACTATGAAGATCCGGTAAGTGAGTTCCGAGCAAAGCACCTCACTTCATGACATGGAGCGTTTTGGTTGATTAGAATCTCTTGAAAGGACATTGGCCATGGAAAGCGTGTAGGAATCTTGTTGCTCGATGCGATCGGGAGATCAAGCTTGATGAGAATACTCTTGCTCGAATGGATGTAGAATCCGAGGGGTCTCTCTGTTCAGTTGGTTCGGTTTCTGCCAATAGAGTGGTGCGGGCAGCGGCGTCACTGATCTTGTGCCTTGTACAAGTATTGTTTACGATGTACGAGAGGGGAAGCTTCATACGTACCAGGTATTCTCACGTGGCCTGGGGCACGACATGCCTTTTCGTGCCTGCTTGCTGTTCTCTGTGACTCCTACGCTTGCGTGCCTTGTTGCTTGGACCCAAAATGAAAGTAATGCAAGGGTCTTGCAGTTGAGCCAATGATCGTTTGCTGGGCTTGACGGTTGGATGTAGGCTGAAAAGGGAAACTTTTGGCCGAAGGATCAAAGGCTGTTGGCGGCATTGTGATCCTAAAGTCTAGTCCGATGCGTACAGTGTTTTTTCTTGTCTTGAGCATCTTTGGTTAGCGATTGGGTCAGTGTTGCGATGATCTGGCGGTCGTTTTATTGCAGTGGTGGTTTCTAATAGAGGCGCGGTGAACGTCGTGGGAGCAGTGCGTCCTGCCAACTTGCCGTAGAGTTGGAGTGTGTTAGCGAGCGTGCTTAGTAGCTGCGGTAACCAATGAGCATCGTAGATAGAAGACCCTTGTCAGTGTTTAATGGTAACGATGATGAGGATGATTCAGGTTTGACGAAGCAGCAAGACCAAGTGTGAAAAGTATACTTGAGCTGGACTGTCGTCAGATCGTCTGCCAATAAACCCCGACAACGTCTGCTGTTCCGGTAGGAGTTGTCTGAATGCTTGGGTACATTGTACCAGTCTTGCGGAAATGATAAGAGCTCACCGATTGAGCCTGGTCTTGTGGTTGTCTATGGAGCTGTCCAGTAGACTGTATCTCCTGGACGAACACTGTGAATTTGGGGCGTCAGACTCTGTCGGACTCCTGTGACAGATGCGCTGGAAATAACGATAGACACCGCCACATCGTGTCTCGGAGAAAAGAACAGAGTGCTGTGAGGGAAAGTCTGCCAACCCTATTCCGCAAGCTTACCAGCCACAATGCCGCCCTGTCAGGTTCTTGGGCCATGGCGCTCGTGTAAGGCTGCTGTACATACGTCATGTTTGTATGTGAACCAGGGTGCTCAGAATAACGAGGAAATTGGACATTCGGATTCTTGCAGTGGAAAGCACCATCAGAATGGATGGAGATGTAAATATGGAGTAGGCTATGCTGATCTCTGTGTCAGACCACGAGGCAGGTGCAGGGGGTAATCGTGCAGCCCAGCGCGCTGATTGTTTCCTAGGCTGGTAGTTGCAGCGCTGACAGCAGCGCCTGCACGAGATGAGGCTACTGATCCTTCGTCTCTTGGTACCCCACACTCCTGTCCCAGCACCTCACCTCACCTCGTCCTTGTTCCATTCCGGTTTCTATCTTCTGGGATCCGCACTTCTTCTTCCATCTGCCGGGGTTATTGGTACCATTCTTCGAAAGAAGGAAATGGTGTTGATTACATCAGTGGTTGATGTAGGCGTTTGGAAAGATAAGTGGTTGCATGTAGTGGCAGGTCGGAGTCGCCGAGAGGCTTGAACCTAAATCGACGGATCTGTCCGAGTAATCCGCACGTGCAAACGAGCTGGCGTGCAAAGGCGGTAAAGGACCGTTTGGGTGCAAGTTCCGCTGCTGCTGCTGCCGCCGGTGTCGATTCTGCTGGGCCAAGAGAGTTTGGTCAGTCTTTCTTTCTTGACTCGACACTTTCAAGACCCGAAGGCTTGGTAGTCCACCGATCGGTATCTTCCCAAGGGTGTTCGTTGCTTGGTCGCTTGGTGCCGGTGGATCGAGTGACCAATGCCATCATCGGCCGGTCCGAAGGCTCTCTTCTATGGTGCTCCATGTCGGGTCCTCTGCAAGCCATTTCCNCTGAACGCTGTCCTGAGATCGTAGAGCTAGCTCTACCCGAGCTGGTGTCACCGATGCAAGTTCCTGCAAGGAAAGCCATGTCAGTTGAGTGCGTTCGTACTAGGAACCCAGCCGCGTGGTTCGGATGCACTCCCTGAGCTTGATGCATTCATGCAAGTAATGTCCGAAGAAAAGCAAATCAGGAGCGTTGAAACTTACCGCTCGCATTGTGCTGGTTATCTGTTGTAGCGCTGGCGTATGAATGGTTTGAGGCCGATTTGCACCAAGGATTGCATTTCTGGAATTGACCCAGCGTAGAGCTGCACTTGCTTTGAGGTATATTTGTTGGATTTTGAAGCGTCGAATGCTTGCATCAAGCATGATTCTGTGTTCTTATATGAGAACTGAAACCAAAAACATTCTAGGAAGTCAAGTAGCATACCGTTGAAGCTGCGTCTTCTCTTCTTCACAATCGCCATCTGGTTCGGGTCCTTGGCAATCGAATGGTTGAGCGAGCAGAGCCTGGGCGTCTCCAGCACATTGGCGAAGTACGCAATAGCCCTCCTCGTAGTAGTCTTCGGCTGAAGGGTTTGCTCTTATGTTTGCGATGTAATGTTGGAGGTGTCTGAAATCAGAAAGAATCTCGGCGATACGCATGGCGCGTGCCTCATTCACTGAGGCAATGCATGTCAGAGGGAAAGGTTCCGGTATGGTGGTCAAGGTAGGTACTAGGGACATCTTACATCCGTCGTTCATTGAGCAGGGGAAGGATTGATCCAGCTGTGGTAAGAAGATGGGTCTGGATGAGCAGTGATCGACAGATATATAAACGACCCTTACAGCTTCATGTGTTTCCTTTGGAGGCTGATAGTTGCGGATCCCAGAAAAGTATCGTTCATTGTCACACATATAACGAAGTCGGTAATATGCGAGCAGATCGGGTGGAGATGCGAATAGAATGGGCGGTGGCAGGGTGTGCAGAAGCGAAGGAGAGGCCGTGGATGGATTGGGAGAGACGTTAATAAGTACACCAACAAGGGAAATGGTCGTCTCTGCAGCCNNGTGGGCAAGCATGATTGGAAGAGGGCCTACATCGAAAATGGCAGTTTTACGNCCTGGGGGTGGTCGGCCAAGACGTCACAAGCCACCAGGTATGGAGGTGAATCGGTCGACAGCTCACGGGTATCAGCCAGGAATATGCACACACGCGCGGTAGATGCACGAGAGCCTAGCGNNTATGGCGCAGGGCAGAGTCAGGTATCGGCGAGTCCTAGAGCTGTTTAAATTCAGNGGCGTTTCAGTAGTAAAGGCGGGGGAGGANGCGCCACAGTCAGAGCTACCATCGAGCAGCCGGGGCGGCCGGCACTTGCAACAGAGACAAAGCCCCCGAAGGGAAGCGCTTAGCGGGAGGAACGAAGAAGAAAATGATGCTTTGATACGGAAGGGTAACAGAACAGCTCGATTCATAAGATGACGCTACCGACTGCTCTCAGCACGCCGGGTTGGGTGGACCAACCCACACCGCTGGCTGGCTGTGCAACGTGCAAGCGAGTCGGCGAGAGCGATGGCATGCCATGTGATGGATTAAATGACGTCGTGAAGGTGGGCGGTCGTTATCTTCAGTCCTTCTCAGCAATCGACTGCAGGCGCTCGTCGATTTGCTCTTCGGTCAGGGTGGTGAAGTCGGTTGTGGTGCCCTCCTTGCCATCGGGACGGGGACCACCCACGATGCCAATCTCAATCTCACCCTTCTTGAAGTCAACGCTCAGCACTGTGCTGAGGGTGGTAATGGCGAGCTCAACGACCTCCTCCCAGTTGCCCTCGGCGCAGTTCTTGTTTCGCAGCTTCTTCTCGAGGTGGTTCATGGCTTCTTGTGCCTTGGGACCTGAAGCGGTGGCCTTGTAGCCGACAAAGTAGCCTGCGGGATCGCACTTGTAGAGCTGAGGACCGAACTCAGAGTCGACCGAGATGAGCGTTGTGGCAACGCCCAGGGGTCTCATGTATGCNNCTGCGCTGGGTTAGCACAGAGTCCGGGTTCCAGCACGGTTTGAGCAGCTCACTCTTTGTGTGTAGACTTGGGAGATGTTTGCAAGGCGCTTGGCCAAGACATCGCAGGGCATCTCGTAACCGTTCTTGTATCTGAACTCGGCGGCCTCACCGCGCGCTCTCATAACCGAAGCTCTTGCATCCGCGATGGAACCAGTCATGACACAGCCGACCGAAGGCGACAGTCGGTGGATGTATGATACGGACGAGGGGTCGATGAGCTTGTCGGGGACCTTCTTTTGCGAGATGACTACTGCACAGTCCTTGCCGCGAACGCCGACCGAGGTGATGTTTGCTGCCGTGATGGCCTTGAATGCATATTCTGTTCAGTGTAAGCCAGGAAATACGCGGTCGAGGTATGCTGGGCGGGATGACACACCGACTTGGTAGAGGCGACCCTGATCCGAGAAGATGGTAATGTGTCTGTCGTAGCCTGCGCTGCCTGTTGCGGGAGTCAGCTATGCCGATTTGTAGGACCAAGGCAAAACGCACTCATGATGGGCAACTGTTTTGTGTATCGAGATTAACCGTGTAGAAACTCCAGATGAAGCAAGACGACAAGACAGAGAAAGCGAGGTGATGGATGGCGATGGGATTGCGGTGATAGTGAAGCTCTACAGCGCGCGTTTGCCCTCTCGTCATGGAGCTTCCAGCGAAACACGGCCGCCGACCCTTGGCACTCCCGCACCTTCCCCGGACGAAGATGGACTTCCGCATATTTTTTGTTCCTTCTTTTTTGGTCTTGCATGTGATTGATTTCTTACAGCAGCAACCATGTCCGAACAACGCGTGCCTGCCTGGAAAAGGCTCGGTCTGAGCTTGACAAACGCCAAAGACACGGCGCCGCTACCCGCTTCTCCTGCTACTTCGACCAAACGCTCGAGAGATGATGCCGACACTCCCAAGGGCTCCAAGAAGCAGAGACTCGACCAATCTCAGAAGGGAGCCAATCTATCTAGCCCTGCGCAAAAGCAGTCCCACCCTTCGTCAGTAGCCTCGATATCCAGTCCAATGCCCTCAAGATTGTATGCTTTTCATATTTCTGTTTCCATAAATCTTTTACTTCGACGAAACGCAGTTTAGTCATGAACTGTGTCTCTGTCGAGTCTACCTCTTTGTTTGTTTCACTAGTACTAACTTGATATGTAGACGAGCCTCGCCCGAAAAGTCGATCCTAGCCACACCCAACAGCAAGCACGGCCAGCGCAAGTCCGTCGTCTTCTCGAACGACACCAAAAAGCAAGACGGAGACAGTGCTCAGACTTACTTCCAAGCCTGGGCTAATGACGAGCTCGATTACTACGCTCAGAAAGCCGCAGCTTACGACGCCGCAGAAGCAGCAAAGGCCGCTGCGAACAACAAGACTGAGGACCCTACAAAGGCCGTATCTACTCAACCTGAGATTGCCTCAGAAGCCGACTTGACACCCAAGAAGGCAAAGAAAGAAGAGAAAAGTGTGGCCAAGGAGGAGAAGAAGAAGGCAAAGAAAGAAAAGAAGGAAGAGCAAGCAGCAGCCGCAGACGAAGACGCAACAAACAAGGACGACACGACACAAACCGCATCTGATTCTACGACACCCGCCGTAAAGAAACCTAAAGTACGCACACCAAAAGACAACGCCAACAAACCCGTACCTGAGTACGTACGCTACCTTGAACAATACCACGCCGACCGACCCGCATGGAAGTTCAACAAATCCAAACAGAACGATCTACTTAAGAACATCTGGAACATCTACCGTGTCCCTCCATCTTGCAACGAAGCTCTTGTGGAATACCTTGACGGATTGCAAGGCGCAGCCGCACGCCAACGTCTACGTCAGGCAGCCCAGTCCGCAAATATCGACATCGTCTCCTTCATCCGCTCCGAGATCCCAGAAGTCAAGGACGAACCCATGGAGACCGCCGAGGCCAGAAAAGCTGCTTATGACTCCGCTCTTGAGAGACAGAAGGAGATTCTGCGCAAGAACGGCATCGATCCCGACCCGGAGAAGACCAAGACTATCCGGGAACAGAGAGACTACGATGAGCGTGTGCAGTTGGTCTGGAACACCATGAGCAAGGGTGAGCCTCAGTCAGTCACAAGGGCAGCAGCACCAGTCCCCAAGGAGGAAGCCAAGGTCGATACTGCACGCTCCATGCGCAAGAAGAGAAAGTCAAGAACCGATGTCTCTAGCAGCGAGAGCAGCAGTGATAGCGACAGCAGCAGCGACAGCGATAGTGACACCAGCGACGAAGACGACGACGACGACCACGACCACGACGAGAAGCCCGCAGCAAAGAGGGCCAAGATCGCTAAGCTCGAGGCCCAGCTTGCAAACGCAAAGATCGCAAAGCTCAAGGCCAAACTCGCAAAGGCCAAGGCTTCAAAGTCCAAGGCCAAAAGGTCAAGAAGACCAAGGCTGGCTCTGACTCTTCCGAGAGCGACTCTTCGGACAGCGATTCAGACTCTTCATCGAACTCTGACGAGGACTCTGAGTCAGGCTCGGATTCAGATTCCTCTTCCTCGCCTGAAGACTCTTCAAGCGACTCGGACAGCGATTGAGAGACTCGTTCGACGCCTTGCATTCCCTGAACCTTGCTTGCCAACCTGCATACTACACAGTCAAACCTCCTTTGCGTTCTGGCCAATGTGTTCGAACTGCAAAATGCTGGTCGAGAGCTATCAAACACAAATCCATCGATCCAAGTTCACTTCCTCTCGCCCCTCTAGTCTCGCTCGCACAGATGATAATGTTGGTGGCGATAGCGACAAAGGAGATCGATTGTGCACCACCGCCACCATCCATCGAAGCTTGGATATCTAGCACTCTCTCGAGTCTCGCACTGTCTGTCGTCTATCAACGTCTGAATGCTCACCAACAAGAAAACTCTAGACATCAGAATACATAGATCCCCGCCAAAATATATAAGGAATCTCAGTTGGTGGTCAGATCAGACAAGAAGTTAGAAACACCAAGAACAAAGATCTTTCCGCGCCATTCATCACTCCTGTATCCCTTTCCATGTGATAGTAGTTTCGGTGCATGTTCAAAGAGAGGATCCCACTTCATAAGCATGATTCTGGATTCAGGATAACTGCTATAGGAGCTTCTATGGCTCTCCATCCCCAAAGAAAAAGAAAACCAACCAACGCCATTTGTGTGAGAACAACCGAGCAAAAGCCAATGAGGTGCTTATCTGCTTAACCCTCCTTGCTCGCACCCCCATTAGCTTCCCCNNCCTCATCCCTGCTTCTCTTGACTCTTTCCCTCTCTTTTCCTTTAACTCTCTCTTTCTCACCATCTGGCGCCTCTCTAGCACCCGTCTGCTTCCTCCTCCCATGCCCCCTCCTCACCGGCGCATACACATCGTTAAAATTCATAACCACACCAAGGAACCTCATATCCACATCCGGCTGATACGCCAAATCTCCAAGAAGAATATTGACCCTAACCCTGAAATCCGTCGCCAGCGAACTCAACCGCGAACGCAAAGAGGACAGGATGGCAGCTTCATCTGCAGCCGCATTGCCGGTCGCAGAGGAAANAGGCAACAAAGGCGGGATAGGGGATTCGGTATCGCGGTCATTGGGGCGGCGAGAGTTGCGATTTTTGGTGTTGGGGCCACTCATGTGTGAAGATCCAAATTCGTTGTCGTCTTTTTCGGTGACGCCCCAGGTGCCTGCTGCCGTGCGTGTCTCGATTTTGGCGGCGAGGTCTTGACGGCGTGTGAATTCGGCGACAGAATATGAGTATAGACTATCGACTGCATCTTTGTAGGCCAGCATCAACTTGAGCAGTTCGTGTAGCTGAGCTGTAAAGTCTGGTGCTGTGGACGAGGAGGCTTGAGAGCCTGAAGGTGCTAAAAGGCCTTTGCGGGTAATGCTGCGAAGGTAGGCTCCATGGGCTGAGATTAGGTCGTCGAGAGTGGCGTCTGGTGTGCGCATGGCCTTTTGGAGTCCTTCCCAGCCGGCTTCGATGACTTCGAAGAGAATGTAGTGTTGGAGTTGTGAGACAAAGTGGATCATTTCTGCGATGCCACCTCTGGCATTCTTCCAGTCGCCGTCCACTTTGTCGCCGACGGCGCCGAGTACGCCTCGAGCACCGGTCATTGTTCGTCGCCATGTGCTCCCTAGTGCAAACTCGACGCGCTTGACACGCCACAAGAAGTTGAAGACTTTGAGGTATTGCTTTGACGCCCAGGGTGTGACGATGACATCCAAAGGAGAATCGACCCTGTACTCAAGTGTAAACACATCCCAGCCAATCTCACCGTGAGAAAGCTCAAGCATACGAGCATCCAAACGGCGAAGCACATCAGGAGAGTCATATTGAGCATTGCTGTTCCGGATAGCATGTTCGAGCTGAGCAGTCAGGGTGTGTCGGTACTGACTGTTGGCTGGTCTATCGAGGTTCGATGCCAGCGATTCCATGAGCAATGCAACAAAGTCACCCTGTCCCAACAGGAGGTACTTTTTGAGTGCTGCCAGATGTTCGAATAACTTGAATTTGTCTTCCATGAGATAGATCAGGCGAGCCATGGTGCCCTTGTATGCAGAGTCGATCGATGATTCGAGCGTGGCCGTATCGCCATAACGGAGCTCTCGCATAGAGCTCTTGCTATGATTCTCAACCCAAGCCGAGTCACCACAGCCGTAGCGAATGAAGTTGAGTGATTTACCGATCAGATAGACTTTCTTTGCGAAGTCTTGTGTAATGATGGTAGGTATCATGCTGTCCTTGAGACGGTACTTGTCTTCCCAGACACTCGTCGCACCACCACGGCGAGGGTCAGATTCCAGGTCAGCATCACGATTTTGATAAACGAAGAACTCCAAGAAAGGATCCTCGAGCTCGCCATCGTAGATCCAGTGTTGAAGCATAGTATAGAATGGCCGGGTAACATGGATTAATAATCTTTCGGCAAATGTGTACACGAAAGGGTCGCCATGTGATGAGGCGTACGAGTGGATAAGCGATATCAACTCTCCTCCTTTCTTTTCTGTCAGAGTGTCAGCCAAATCCATCACGCTTACAATGATCCCTGTTCTACCTTTTGCTTCTTCGACCATCATACTCATGAGCCTCAAGCCCATGGTCGCCTCGCGAGTCCATATAACACAACGTTTCAGCGTCACACCAGCCTTTCCCAGACCCAAGTTTCCAGGCGATTCTTGTAACTGAGTCAAGGCTCTTCTGATTTGGGCTTCCAGCGTAGCGACCAGACCGAGGTAGGCTCTCAGCTCAACACCAATCGCAGAGCGCAAACTCTGACCCACCAGACCACCTTCTGAAGACTCAACAAAAGCTGATAGACTCCGATACAGCAGCGAAGGTTCGGCAAGCGTGTGGAGCAAACTTATGATTGGCACAGGCAATGTTGAAGGGAGTTTGAGCGAAGAGTCGGAGAATACAAGGTTGGTCGAGGAGAGACCTTGTAGTGTAAACGGCAAGTCGCGAAGCAACTGGGCCTCTGTTGGCGCATCCAGCGGGTTTGCCGAGCTTGTTGGTTCCGGCGACGCTTCTACTGATCGTGTTGATGCGCGTAGGGGCATTCTTTCTCGAGTTTGTGGCAGTCGCACGGGCTCTGGGTCGTCGGGATCGGGAACTCTGGGTAGACCATTGCGAGAGAAGGCATCATGGAAGGCTGGAGCGTCACTGCTCTGCTGTCGCAAGGGAGGTTGGGGGCGGGGTGTAGGCGAGAGAGCAGCATCTGGTGCTGCTTCAGCCTCCGAGTCCGAGAGTCGGTACAAAAAGTATAGGATGGCCCATTTGCGATCGAGAACAGGCTGGCTCAGCAATCGCGAATAGAGGTTGGTGAAATGGAGGGCTTTGTCTGGACGGCTATTCTCGTGGACCAGCTTTTGTTTGATCAAGTCGGCGGCATGCTGGACATCGTCTGCGGTTGCCGAGGATGGCTGTTCATNCTGCGCGAAGTAATCCAGTCAGCTTCTTGCTCCTGTTTGGTCTGCGAAGAACGGAGCGTGCCTGCCTAGTGTTTGTCTGGCTGCTTGCAATGCCTCGTCGAAACGCTGGTCTTCGAGTGCTTCGTCGTCGTCCTGGTTCCAAGGGATCAATCGGAAGAGCAACTGTTGCAGCGCGTTATCCACGCGCTGCGCCCGATTTTCCATCGCTCATCGATGTAAGAGTTCGTTTCTTGTAAATTGTGCTGTGCTCTAGACGCGCAACCCAAGAAAGGATGTGTTGTTGTCCGCCTTGGCGTCCGACTATACCGATGACCTGCTATCGACCACTCTCGAGGCTATGAGAAGTTGTTAATAGACACGATGACTACGCTCACATCTGCACATTCTCACCAGGCTCCGTTCGAAGATCACGAATTCTTTTCCAACCTGTCATACCGAGAACACAATGTTCAAAAGGACTACTCATAAAGTGCAATGAAGTACTATTCGTGTATAAAGATTACAGAAACTAAAAAGCAAAGCCTTCCCATACTACTCCGAACTCGTGACCTCCCACAGTTTACCAAACCCTTTGTGCAGCGCGAAAACGTCCTTTCAATGAAAGATGTACAAGTTGAAGAAAGGAGCTGTAATCTGGTGTGAGAGAATGTAGCGCGCCAACTCCAAAAGAGCCTTACGCCTCCGCCCAGTTTTGCCTGAGCCATTACACGCTGCCCAAGGCTCTGTGTCTTGCCCTGCCTTGCAGTCATGCCTTTTAAACGCCCCTGTAACACTCAATTCTGGCTGTAAGATGAGAAACCAGACTATCGTCTCTGCATATTGGCCTGCGATGGCACTCCCTGCTGCATATGCTGAGACATTTGCATGCCATAGGGATTGGCAAACTGATGAGGCTCGCCGGCAATGTTCTGCATAGCCATGCCACTGATGCCCTGTGCCTGCGAGACAGGACAATCCTTGTGGGCGAGGAGCAGAGTCTTGAGTCCCACGATCTCTTCACGCAGCTGAGTGACAGTAGCGGCCAGCGCATCATTTTCGGTTGAGAAAATCTCAACCTTTTGCTGGAGGTTGGCCAGCCATTGCTTCTTGCGCTGACGACACTTGAGGGCGGCGATTCTGTNTTTTACATGTCAGTATGTTTCGAAACAGAAGGCTCGTTGGGGCACGTACCTGTTCCTCTCGAGGAAGTTCTTGCGCTTCTCTTCGTCAGTCATCTTCTTGTTATCAGGTCCTCTCTCCATATCCATGTCATCATTGTCAGAATCATCTTCATCCATAGATGGCATGCTGGTCTTCTGACGCTTGTTGGAACCCTTTGGTTGATCCTCGGCCTTGCGTCTGCCATTGTTCGAGTTCTTGGTGTTGTTGTTTTTCTTTCCCTTGCCTCGGGAGGGCTTGACATCTTCGCCTTCGCTATCGGAGAAGTTGCCGTGCTCGTTTTGCGTTGACCCTGAAAGGTTACTGGCAATAGAGTTCTTATTGGCGCGAGCTGACATGTTGTTGGAGCCGTCATGCCCTTGCTGGCCCAGTCCACCAGGAAGGTGTGGAGGGTTGCCCATGTAGTTCATCTGAGGCTGTGATTGAGGTGGTGGGTATTGCTGAGGCTGGTTGCGGTTGTTGCCCCTAGCCTGAGCAAGCATGAAAAGGCCATTGGCTGCGTCGTTAGCATCGTGTTGCTCAAAGGTATCGTTCTGCTGCTGTTGGCCGAAGCCCTTGCTGTCGAGGTTGGGCTGGATGTTGGGATCGGCAGCGGCGGAAGTAGGTGGCTGAGGCATGGCAAAGTTTCCGTTGACGTTTGTCTGTGAAGCGCGCGCGTGCATAGCAGTTCGGTGGAAATCGAGAGTACCGGGAGTGGCGCCTCCACTCTGGATGGCGTTGAAAATGGCTTGCGAGTTGGGACTAGGCTGGGGGAACATAGACCCACCACCGCCAGGAGTCAGACCAGTCCTGAGAGATGACTCGTTAGGGGTAGGGAAGCTGCCGCCAAAGTGATGGTCGTTGCTAAAGTAGTCGTTGGACGACCCCGCGGGGCCGGTTAGCATTGCAGGGCTGAGAGGTCCTGAGCGAAGAGAGCCAGGCCAAGCTGGGGTGGTGCCGGGAAGCAGAGGAGCAGGCGACGTCAAACTGTTGACTCCTGGAAGTTGAGGCTTGCCGGGTGTCTCGGTGGAACCTCCAAAGGCACTTTCGAAAGGGTTGGGTTCCTTGGTTAGGTGGGCGGCGCTGTGAGCTCCGGTGAAATAGTCGTTGTCTCCGTTAGAGGCCTTATTCGGGACGGGTGGAGGTGCAAGCGGCGCATTGGTCGAGGACGCGTTGGATTCTTTTGTGCCGTCACCAGATGCTTTACTGTCTTCCGGCTGTCTAATGGCAGGTATGTTCTGCTGAGTGTCTGAAGCCAATGTCAGCAGCTGATTCGAGTCGCAGTCTAATTGACAGCAGCACATACCTTGACGCGAAGGAGAGGAAGCCCTATCTTGGCTCGAGGTATCTGTGATTGACGGTCGCGTCAGTACGTGGTAGATGAAATGGCATTCATCGTCATCAAATCCTCCCATGCGTCATCAGAGGCAAGGCGACGTCAGGCGGGGACGAACAACAACGACAGCCCGTGACAGGACAACAATGATAAACTGGAAGCTGCTTACCTTCTTGCTTCAACACGTCTTTGGTCTTCGAGTCACTTGGAGAAGACATGTTTGTTGTTGTGGTGGAAGATGAGATGGGAAGTAGCGGCCGCGAGAGGCGATGACGCACCGTCTGCAGCTGGTTCGATAGGCCGGCTGGGCTTTTTGGCAAGTGTTGCTCCCGACTTTCAACTCTCAAACTGACAAGCCAGAAACTCCGACTTCAGTTAAAAAGCAATATTCGAAATTCGATGTTCCTGTTACAGACGTTGTCAGTCCGGCACCCCAACATATATGTTCTTCGACGAGCGTTCGCGCGTGCGGCTCCGGCTGTCAGTCGATTTTCCGTCCCCACTCGCGCCATCGCGTCGCACTCCGCTCCTGTCGCATTCAGTGGCAAAAAGACTTACCGGCAGCGAGGTGAGATACTCCACGGTCGACGGCGACGCGTAAATTCTGGATGTCCTTTGTCGAGTCTCTGCCTGAGGCCTTGAGATTGAGGCTCTGCTTGCGAGATGCGTCGTGCTCTTTTGAAATCTGGTGGTGACGCAATTGTCCTCGTTCAATCGCGTGAAAAAACCAGGTGTGTTCTTTCAGCGAAAGCTTCTCGAGTATTCGGTCGCGCGCGTATACAAAAGTACCACCGTTGTGAGGCTGTATGAGTTAATCGATCACTGCTGCGTATGTTCGTACAGGCGCGTTGCGTTCTTTGCTGTGCCGCACGGTGCTGGTCGTCTTGCTCGATGATGTCTTTGGTGACGTCGGTTGGCGCAAAAGCACAAGGCGCGAGGGAGACTGACGTTTTTGAGGTCCCAGGAATGGTGGGCCGCTGTCAGGTCCCACGTGACTTGCGGATAGAGGTTGTGCTATCGAACGGGGATTCTGCTTGATAATCATCGAGCCGTGTTTCCATGCGGAGCCGAGGAGGGTGCTTCTCATAGGTTGTGAGATTGATTCTTGTCAAGGCAGAGAGGCCAGATACGGAACAATCTCATACCGAGCGTCTGACACTGTATCGCAGTGTGAAGAACCCAGAGCGACGAAAAGCGAAGCCTGGTGGAAACAAAGGTAAGCCACGAGGTGTGGTATGGCAACGTTCTCTAGCAAATCTCACCACGCTCGGTATGGATCCCAGAACACCACCGATCGGCAGATCGAACGGGCGTACAGCACAGTACTCGAACCCGGTATCCGGTGCCAATGTTCAAACTTGAAACCGGAGGTCGCTCCAAAAGGGAAAGTTTCAAGAACAGATGTGTAGTCAAAGATTTGTGTCGACGGCGATGATGTGTGGGAAGATAGCAAAATTGTTGTCATAATGATATTGAGAGCTCGTCAAGCATGCTTTCGACATGTGCTGCTCATTGTCTGGACAGCTTTCTGAACATCTCATTACGAAGACTTGGGAGAACGAGACACTTCCTGAGACGTTCCTTCTCGTCTCTTGTAGCATGTCTAACTACAGAAGTACACAGTGCTATCAGGTAACAGGGCACTATCCACTGAGGGCCAAAATCTCAGTGTCTCTCTTTGACTACTCCTTTGCTTTGAAAAACAAATGTGCCTTGTTGTAGTGTACGCTTCGCTCTACGCTTTTGTAGGAGAACGGTAGAGTTACAGACTTAAGCATACACGGAGGACGGACACAAATGAGGCAACAGGAGGTGAAGGGTCACAGTCGAGAAAGAAGGAAGCAGGTATAGATGTGGAGGCAATGCATTATAAGAGTGGCAGGAACTATCAGCATGAA
Source organism: Aureobasidium vineae (assembly GCA_903819635.1). Classification (NCBI taxonomy): domain Eukaryota; kingdom Fungi; phylum Ascomycota; class Dothideomycetes; order Dothideales; family Saccotheciaceae; genus Aureobasidium; species Aureobasidium vineae. The sequence continues at coordinate 1,772,287 of CAIJEN010000014.1, forward strand.
GAGAGAAGCAACCCAGCAGGGAAGGAAGAGAGTTGCTGAATGTGGAAGGAAGGAGTAATTAAACGGATGAGGAAGGGGCTGTCGAGTAAGATGGAGATGAGCCATAGAGAAACATCTGATGAGCGTGAATCCGTTGTAGCATTTGTGCATGCATCTGTCGTGAACCATTTCTCTTCGAAGTCGAGCTAGCTGGACTCCATTTCCGTGAGCTCAGAATCGCTGCTTGACTTGGGCGCAGGTTTCGTGACTTTCTTTCCTTTGGTCTGTCCTTTTGTTTTGGCGGTAGCAGGCTCCGAGTCACAGTCGTTTTCTTCGCCCAGGGGCTCGAGAACAGGGCCGTTGGCGGTGTACTTGATTTGCTGACTTACGATGATTCTTGACGAGCGGATGCGCAGAGACATGGTCTTGGTGTTGTACTCGATGAGACGTGGATTGCCAGGTTGAAAGATGGCAAACCTCACAGTGAGCAAGAGAGTGTCGCTGTCGAGAGTCGCTTTGTGCTTGAGCGGGTCGTAGACCACCCAGACNNTGGGATGGATCAGTATCGGGACGAGACACAGGCGTAGCACCGTGAGTGTCAACTTACGTTTGTTGCGTGAGCCCTTGTGAAGACAGAGATCATTGTATCTGCCCCTTCTAGGCTTGCGGCCCGGTGGTGAGTATGACTTGAGTAGGGCCGTGGCATGCTCGACGTTGTAGGGGGCATCTACGAACTTGCGGACCAGCTTCTTCTCAAAGCCCAGCTCGCGCAAGTCTTTGGTGAGGCTTTTGGCAGAAATACGACGAGCGACCGAGGCCATGATGATGAGCGAAGACGTATGGGTGTTGGGCAGTTGTTGCGGATGTTCAGATGAGAGAGATAGAAAGGGGTTTGATAGAAAGAGGTAGGAGAGAAGCTTAGTATGAGGCTGAGAACAGGGTACGCTGCTGCAAAGTGATATTGTGATATCTGTGGTGCAGAAGAAAATATGTGGTGGAGCAAATGGGGAGAGAGATACTTCAGGAGAGACAGCTTTATAAGTGAGACACGCCGAGCCTGGTATTAATCGAGCACAATGCAAACCTACAATAACACCTATAACCATGCACAATGACATTGTTGCTCTCCATATCTTGTTGACCACGTACATCGCCAAGGCAACTTACAATCGAGAGTCATGCCCAAGTGAAGGGAACTCTCGGCAGACGATATGGAATTTTGCAACAGGATCTTGGATTACGATGAGATTTAGTCGATCGTTTGTCGGCAGAAGAACTCACAAGTCGAGCTTCCGTTTGTTCAGACCTTCTCGCTGACCCAGATTGCTGCACGGCAACCACCTCGAATGACATTTGTCAAGAGCTCGTATGGACGAGCCTGCTTTGCATCGTGCTCAACAGCGTGGTCGAGATGCTCGAGCTCCTCGTCTCTGATTCTTCGGAGGTTACTGAGCAGGTCTGTCATCTCTTCGCCAGGCTCCTCTCCCCGTTCTTCCATGTCCTTCATCCATGCCAGAAGCTCTCGTACTTGTGCATTGTAGTGTTCGCCAATCTCGGTCTCGACAGCCTCTGTACAGGCCATTGCAGCCTCCTGACCTAGTATGGCGGTTGACCAACCCAATGCAGTGGCGGCAACACCCCATACTGGGGTCATGGCTGTCGGTCGGATACGATGCTTGGCTATGATCTTGTTGAAGTACTTGAAGTGACCAGCCTCTTGGTCGTACATGTGTTTCATCAAGGGACGGAGATGGGGATGAGCTCTGACAGTCGGTGGTGTCTGGGCTTGGTATATGAGAACAGCAGCAAGTTCGCCAGTCTGGTTTACACGGAGNNCTACAACTGTGAGATTGGGTATACAGATTGTCGGAGCATGGGCATAGCGTACAGCAGCATCCAGGAAGCGTTCTTGTTCCTTGGTCAGGGGACGCTTCCTCTTCCCTGAGGTACCAGTCTCGATGGTCTTGGGCTTTGGCTCGGTACTCGGCGGGGCTGACGAGGTGGTGATACTCCTAGGTGCAGCATGCTGCAGAGAGCCGATATGCAGCGAACGAGGCGACATGGCCATGGCCCTGCTGCACCGACTTAGGTGACGGAGCGACATTTCGACTGTGATTATTTTTTTTTAGACAAGATGGTGATATTTCGTCCTTTTCGAGTCTCTAGGTAGGTGAGGGCGAGTGAATGCGACAAGATAATACAAGTAACAATTATCTATGTCATCGATTCGAGGCACTTTCGGAGCAGCTTGGCAAGCTTTAGTTGAGGAAGTGCTTGGTGTCTCGACGCTCCTTCACTTTAACTTATTCAATCTCACTCACCATCTTATTCTTGCGCCATCTATTGTCCCAGCCACGCCCATTCTTCACTGTCTTACGAGATAACCACGCCTTCCGTCCTCAAAAGCAACAATCCTCATCCCTCTCCAACCTTTTGGCCCTCGATACTCGAAACTCGCTCCACTCATAGCTCTTTCCCCTGAACCACAAAGCCTTCAATCATGTCCGACAACGAGCTTGATGCCGAGCTTCTTGCTCTTGCTGGCGACGACAGTTCCGACGACGAGAGAACCGACAACAGACAGCCACAACCTTCCTCCCCCTTCGAACATGCCGCCTTGTCGTCAGAGAACGACCGCTCTCCCCCCTCGTCGCGCCAATGCGACCAACAAAAGTCGCGCTCAGCTGCTGCCCCGCGAAGAAGAAGAAAGGATGACTCTGAGGAAGAAGGTGAAGCGTAAGTCCACCTGCTTCCAGACACTTCTTCTTGCCAACTTCTCAACCTGCCTACTCTGCCATACTGTACGACTCCACGTACTGATTGCCATCTCAGCTCGGCTGCCTCATCTCCCCGATCGCTAGGCTCTGCTGCCATGGACGAATCCGATTCGGAAGACGGCCTCGACTTCGACCAGGATGCTCCTCTGTACCCCATCGAGGGCAAGTTCCGCTCCGAGACTGATCGCGCCGAAGTCATGGCCATGACCGAAATCCGCCGAGAAGAAATCCTCGCAGAACGTGCCGCAGAAGTCGAAAGAAGAGTTCAGGACTTGCAACTCAAGAAGATCTTACAACAACGCAAGAGAGAGCAAGCCGGTGCCGATAAGAGAAAGCGCAAGGCTGCCGCTGCCGACTTGGACGATGATGACCAGCGCAAGAGCAGCAGGCCCAAGGTCAAGGCCAGCGGTCCTCTGGAAGCCTACAAGAGAGAGCGAGAGATGAAAGGTCAACAACGGAACCGTGGAGACGATCGCAGAAGGGACCGTTCTCCTTCGCGAGACGACGCCGACTCGGACAGAGACGCCGAAGGTGACAGCGAGGTCGAGTGGGACGAGAAGCCTCGAGCTGCTGCTGCTGCACGAGACGAAGCTCCTGCAGCATTGCGCGACTACGAGCGTGCGCGTATCGGCCGTACCAACTTTGCCAGAGTGTGCTTCTACCCGACTTTCGAGAGTAGCATTAGGAACTGCTACGCTCGCGTAAGCATTGGCGTTAATCGCGACACTGGAGCACCGCAGTACCGTATGGCTCAGATCAAGAGTATGTCATCACAGCTTTGCTACGTACTCGGACCTTGCTGACTTTCCCAGGCNTTTACTTCAGGCAAACCTTACCAGATGGAAGGCGTGAACGGCAAACCCTTTGTCACCGACCAATACGCAGTCGTCGCCCATGGCAAGGCCGAAAAGGAGTGGCCCTTCATCGCCTGCTCCGACTCCAGTTTCACCGAGGCCGAATTCGAACGTTTCAAAGCTGCTCAGTCGGCCGATTCCTTGCGCCTGCCCTCTAAGAAAGCGCTGGTCTCCAAGCTCGACGACATCCACTCCCTCCTTGAATACCAATGGACCGACGAAGACATCCAGAGAAAGATCAACCGCACAAACGCTCTACAAGCCAAGTTCGCAAACTACGGCCGCGAGAAGATCGAGAAGCGTCGCGAGGAAGCAGCATCCCGTGGTGATGATACCACAGTCGCCAAATGCGACTCCGAACTCGCAGCTCTGGGATCTGGCAGCGGTGCCGCAAAAGCAGCACAAGCAGCTGCCACAGCAAAGCAAAACGGCAAGCTCGCACAACAGGAACGTCTCGCTGCTCTCAACCGCGCCAACCGCAAAGCCAATAGCGAAGACGTGCGCAAAGCACAGTTGGCCGAGAAGCGTATCCTGCAAAAAGCCAGAGAAGAGGCCGCAGCAAAGGCACGTCGTGAAGCCGAAGCCGCGAAGGAGAAGCTGCTGGCAGTACCTGACGACCTGTTTGGAGATGCCAGCGACATCAGCAGAACCGGCACACCAGCAAACGGCACTGGCAGCGTTACGCCCGTCAACGACAAGCTGAAGAAGACAACGTTGGGCGGGTTCAAGAAGAAGCCCAAGGACGAAGACATCATTGCCGACATGGATCTGGGCATCGACATTGACATTTGAACAAAAACCACCACCGTCTTGAGCGCGGGAAGAAAACGTCCGATACATGGAAGTCGGTACAGGTGTCTTTGGAACTAGTCTAATCAGCATATTGCTCCCCAAGAACAAACTCCTTGTCCGATAGATCTCTTGAAAACAAACGAAGCTATGAAAACCGTGCACATGTTATCTATCTTCTCTCCAACGTGCCTCTATACATCAGTTTTGTTCTTACATCGTGGTTTCAAGACGTGAATCCTTTTTATGCTCGTCAATGCTCGATTTGCTGTTTCCCTATCCCTCTTGCGCCGTCCGTGGTCTCTGACTTTTTCGATCTGGACCTCCAGTGATGTGTTTCTTCGCTGTCGTAACTAGAGACGTTTCGCATCCTCGACCATCTTGATGTGTTGTCGTTGTCATTGCTTACACCCTTTTTCTGCAACCTGTGATGGCTATTTCCAGTTCAATGACGACAATTCAAGGTATAGATTCCCAATCAAATACGTGGTAGTAGCAACCAAGCCATTGACAGCCAGAACTCTGCTGCTCATAGCCAACCGTGATCTGCAGAGTGAAATGATATCTATATTGTGGCTGGCGATATAAAAGTGCACAGAAAACATGGACAGGGTGGTACCCCATGCCAATTCGACTTGGCCATGTGTAAATCTCACCCATCATCACATCGCGATCACTCCCACACACATCACATCAGATAGAGTCAAAAAATGGACAAAGACAATCATTGAAACAAACGACATTAGGAGAATAGAAGAAACTACCTGCACTAGGTAACCATTGCTTTGAAGGAAAGTCCGTATCATCCCTGCGCCCTGCCCTATCTCCATCAAGAAAAGAGAAATACTTGCCCTTAGAGAGTGACAATCAAATCCCAGCACCCAGAAGTTTGCAGCAAAGAGAACCCGAAAGAACAAAGGAAAGAAAAAAAAGAAGAGAAGCCAAGGTAGTTGATCTGGTTGAGCAAAATAGCTGCTCAAAGTCTAGCAAATCGCCGCTTTTTACTTCATGGATGCAACGGTCTCTTGGTCGCTGGCGTCAAGAATGTCGTAATCGTCGTCAGTGAGGAAGCTGTCGTCCTCGGTCTCGTCCTCGTCGTCGTTGGCGCTGAGCACTTCGAGGTCATCACTAATGTCTTCGAAGCCCTCGTCCTCGCTGGCAACACTGTCGGCAACCTCAGAAGTCTGGGAAACCTGTTCAGTCTCCTCGTGCACCTTCTTGCTCATGCCTGAGCCGCTAAAAGACTGGTAGGTTGAGCTGGTAGGGCTCTCCTTGTCCAATGTAGGGAAGACCATCTGGCTGCTCTTCAGCTCATCCTCTTCGTGCTCTGACTCGGGAACCTCAATCTTCGATTCAACAGGGGTCTTGGGAACTCCAACCACCGATTCCCTCTGAACCTCTGGCGAGGCCATGTTTGACACAACAGGGGCAGCGACAGGTCCTTCGCTAGTCTGATCAAGGTGAGTCTTGAGGGCGTTCATACGCTCCTTGTAGAGAGCATAGTAGCTCTGTGCCTGGGACGAAGGCTGAGCAATGACAGGAGAACGAGGCATGGGTGCAGCTTCGGTGGGCATGGGGAGGGCTTGTCTGACATCAATGTCACACCAAAGTTTGTGGCCGAAAGGAGTGCCATCGGCAGACTTGAGGCGCCAGTAGCTGATACACTTTCCTTCGCGAGCAGGTGCCTTCATTGTCACAGTGAAGGGGAACTGTTCTCCGGGCAGAACCGCACGACCGACGACATTGCTCTCACTAGCCTCGGCGATGTCAGAAGCGGCTGCAATATGAGTGTTGTCTACGTTGAGCATGTTGTCGCCACCAACGAAGCGGACACTGCATCCGGCAGGCCAAGCGATTGGTCCAGGGTTGCGAAGAGTCCACGATTGGACGAAGCGGGCATTAGGAGCAATGACGGTACCATCAGGGACACGGTCGCCGATAAAGATAGCTTCGGGCAGTTGGAGAGGAGCCTTGGGCATGGAAGCGGCCACAGCAGGCTTAGAGACTGGTGTCTTCTCCTCAACCTTCTTTTCATCAAGCACCTTCTCTTCCGCCTGAGGCGACGGCTTGATGTCGGCGGAAGTCTTGACCGAGGCTGTAGCATTAGCTGACTGCCTGCGGCTAAGCATGGCAGGAGTGTTCAAGTTGCGAGTGGGGTCACGGTCACCAAGCTTGCGAACTCCGTGCTTGGTCTCGCTTTCGGTCGAGATAGTCAAGTGGTTGACAGGGGTCTTGAATTTGACCAGAGGATGAGTCTTGTTGTGGAAAGAAGTGGGCAAAGCCTCGCAGTTCTGGCAGAAGTCTGTGTCGTGGCAGACGACACACTTGTAACGCACACCTTGGATATAAGACTGATGGGGCTTGCCCTTGCAGANGGGACCATCGCAATAGATGCCATGGTGGGAGATGGACGAGGTAGGACGACCCTTGAACTGCTCATAGATGGCTGCGAAGCGGTGACGAGGGTGACTGTGACGAGCATTCTTGAGACACTCGCTGCAGTAGTCAAAGTCGGGACAGTCGAAGCACTTGTGGCGCACACCGTGAATCATCTTATCACAGCCATCGCAGATGGCAGTGTGTCTGAAGTTACGGCCAGCAGTGAGAAGAGCCTCTTGGGCGAGGGAGAGGGCGGCACCGTCGACGGCAGACTTAAAGTGGTGACCTGGGTGATGGCCGTGTGTGTTGAGCGTGTGGCAGTTCAAGCAGAGGTCGTAGTCATCACATTGGATACACGTGACGAAGTCGTGGTCGGGAAGAGTCACAACGCATGCATTGCAAGTGCGGGATGACTCGGACAAGGTCTTGATGTCGTCGGTGAAGGCACCAGGAACTTCCTTGGTGATCTCGGGCTTAGATGAAGGTGCAGGCGCAGGTGCAGTGGTCGTCTTGGGCTTGGGAGCAAAGCGCTCTGTGGTGCTGCTGACAAGCTTGCCATCTTGAACAGAGCGCTTGACCAACCAGTGACCGTCTCCGAGGCAGGAGGTACCCTTCTCGACGCAAGCCTCGCAGAGGTCATAGTCGCCGCCATCACAAGCGCTGCAGTGATAGTGGACGTTTTGCATGATCTTCTCGCAAGCATTGCAGAAGATGGACCATGGTCCTTTGGCGACCTCGACGGGCTGGGCAACACGGAGTGGCAGGACATGCTTGGGGCCCTGAACAACTGTGTTTGCCGTGAAGTCTGATACGTAAGCATGTGTAGGGTAGAGAGGCACAATGTTCGACTTACCAAAGGGACGAGGGAGAGGAGCCTCGACAACTGTCTTCTTCATTGAGCTGAGTGCTTCACGGAACTCGAAGATGCCGGGACCGATAGAGTGCTCGTCGAGGGTAGTGGCACTTCTGGAAGGGGCGACAGCGGATGAGAGAGCGATAGGTGGCTCCGAAGCAGGAGCATCGACCTTGGAGTGGTCAGGAGGAGCGGTAGCTCTCAGCTTGAGCTTGAGCTTGGCCTTGGCAGCACGGATGAGAGTCTTGAAGACGGCAGGATTGGAGTCGTCGAGGACGACATAGCCGCCGGCCGAGTCGGAATAGCGCTCGAAGACGACGGGTTGGTCGGCGGCGATGCAGAGAAGGCTGCGGANGCTGTGCAAGAGTCAGCCGAGATGCACGACTTTCATGTGACGATAAGCTGATAGTACCTTGATTGAAAGGGTGTTTGCACCAAGATCCTTGAGCGGCAGCTTGAGCCTCTTGGTGCAGTCGTCGAATGAGATCTTGATGGTGATGAGAGTGTCCTCATTCACGGGGCCTGTAGACGAAGGCATGTCGGGCGGCGTGTGGTGCTGGATGGCAGCCTAGTGACGTACAACAGCCTCGGCTGGAGGCGATGGGTCGAGGATGAGTGGCAGTGAGAATGCTGAGACGTCGAGCTGTGGAAGGAGTGCGCGCAGGAAGATGGCCACCTGTGATGGACACGAGATGTATGAGAGAGGAAGAAAGAAACAAAGGTCAGCAGCGACGAGGTGTCGTGTAGATGTGGAGGTGAGTGAATTGTCGCGGGTTGGTTGGTTGGTAGACTGTCGGAGCTAACGGTGTTTCCCCGCGCCGTCTGGTCGTTTAAACCTGCCGCTGCTTCTAGCTCCAAGGCTCCAATCACCGCCTTGCATTGGGGTGCGCCCATCACTGCTGACGTTTCACATGCATTCAATTAACGCGTTACTTCTGCTAGATATCGCTGTAACAACCTCCCCATGTACTAAAGCATGTAACGCGTATAACTATAGAGATGCACAATAGTCTTGAGAAGCAGGGCAGCATCCACTGAGAGACAAAGTTTCATTAGCTCTCTATGGCTGTACCCTCGATGTTAGAAAACACTGTGCTTTTCTATGGTCCAAACGTGCCTTTATGTTGTCGTGGGAGCAGGCAAGGTTACGGACTTTTGTACACGGGGAGGAATGCTATCTGGGACTCTGTCTCATTCAGCTCATGCTAGTTTACTAGTTCTACTGTGGTTCACAGCCTGTGCAAGTCTGAGAATTGGAGGACAAAAGAGGGTATTAAATTGAGAATCGAGTTCTGACATGGAGGATAACCATGCAGCTATACATGCGCCCATGATGTTAGTCGACAATGAGAATGAAGACTTCATTGACCTTGTGGGTAGAACATCGGACCGGCATTTGCATAATAGTAGGCACCTTCTGGACTGGGCGTCATCATACCACCCATACCATGAACAGCATAACTTTGTGGCTGAAGATAGTTATCCTGAGGTGCATATTGCGGCATCTGCGTATAGTAGACCATGCCATTACTCTCATGCGCCATGGTTCCTGGCTGAGCGTCGCTTGCCATAGGCGGCTCAGGAGGCGCATAGTTTGCTTGTGCTGNGGGTGGGACAAAGGACGGCATAGCACCGTACTGCGTGGGCTGGCCCGAATAATAGTATCCAGAGGGAGCGAATGATGAATAATAATTAGATGCAGGGGGCTGGAACGGTTGTGCGTGAATAGCTCTCTCTGGAATGTTGGAGAGTGGTGTGCCACCAGGGTACATATATGCTGGCGGGCCAAGTAGAGGGGGTCCCATATCAGAAGATGCCGACAGAGTGCTGATACTACCTTCTGCAATGTGCTGGGGCAACTGATTGTGGAATGGTTGTTGCTCTTGCTGCTGCGGAGCGTGAAGAGCAAGCCCGGCGGNGGACTCTATCCCAGTCATAGATATGGTCTTTTGCGGGCGAGGCTGATGCACAGTATCTGGCTCGGCCCAGTGTTCGACGGCCGGCGTCTGAGGTCGAGGATAAGAATGAGGGTACGAACGGCTGTAAGTAGAGCCGGCGGGTGAAGGATTTGAGGATCGATGAGACCCAGCTTGGGGCAAGCGTACGACTGGTCGACCGGGCCCAGCAGGAGCACGAGCAGTGTAGGAGCCAGTGGGGGAAAAGGCAGAGTCTCTCGGCACTTCACGAGCCAGAGAGGACCTGCGACTCATAGACATGGCCTGTGAGTACACACTACCACCGTATATACTAGGTCGTCTGCTCGATGGAGCCCCATATGCACCAAAACTGCCTCTTGCTTTGCCAAAGCCTTGTTGGTTGGGCCTCAATGCTCTGGGAATGAAGATGAAGGAGCGCTCGGCGGCTGGGAAGACATAGCGTACAGGGTGGTCAGGAAGAGAGACACGAACAGGCTTGTCACGGCGGAGAGGAGGTCTGTGATCGGGCAGTCGAGTGTGTGATTTCACAGGAACAGCAGCAAAAGGTATAGCGGCGGCCATGCCAGGTAGCCAGACACGGATCTGCACACTGCCAATCTGAGTCGTCTTGGAAAAGTTCAGTGTCCTCTGCTGAACTGCAGAGGCGCCTCGAGAGACGCTATCAGGGTGATTGCTGGAACCTTGAGATGGTCGTTGGCGAGTAGGTGGAACGCCGCGTTCGTTGACCGTCTCATGAAGATCGTGTGTCCATGGCGCGTCGGCTGTTCGCTCTACCGGNNTGGTACATGACTGTGGTGGGTGTTAGCACTCTTTCCCGATTGTGAACAAGTTGATGCGAACGTACCTGCTGGGAGCTTGGGGAATGCCTCTCCCCCTCCCTCTGCCACGAGCGTAGGAGCCGAAGCCCCGTTGGTCTGACGTGCGAGCGTCGTGCATGAAAAAGTTGCCTCTGTTGGGAATGAAGGTCGGATCTGTGTCTCGTTTCTTCCTGTAGTCGTCGTGTTCCCGCCTTCGACGATCCGCTACTGTTTCTCCCCTTCTTGCTGAACCACTTTCGGACGAGACGATGAGCGCACCGGCCGCGTGGGCCGATACGTCAGTTCCAACAGACTCTTCAGTGACCAATTCCTGTTTGACAAGCTCGTCGCCGTTGCCGTTCGAAGGCGTCCTGTCTGTTTTTGTGCCTTTGGCCTTCTTCGAGCGTGTACGTCCAGTCTTCCCAGGCCCAACAGATTGAGCGGCAGTTGAATCGAGTGGTGACGATACGGTACTCTCAGCGCCGCTAGACTCGCTGGCGTCGGCATCCGCTTCTAATGGATCGATTGTATGGTCCAGGTCACTAGCCACCGAGGCTTCGCTTTGAGAGTCGTCGACGCCAGCAACGGACTCTTCGTCTTCGTCGCCATCGGCCCTTCTGCGTCGATACGCGAGTGTTTTGAGCGCTGTACGGGGTGCCATTGGATTCTGCTTTGCAGGCCGTCGAAAGGTGTCCAACAAGCAATGGCTGGGGGACGTGTGAGTGCGGGCAACGCGTGTGCTAGAGCAGGCGTCTGTTTGGATTCGAGGGGACACAATTCGATGGGTTCAGGACGAGAGGGTGATTACAGTATGGTGGACACTCAAGCGGTCAACGTGTTGACTGTCGAGGTCGGTAGAGGACTAGAGATAGACTGACTCCCCTCCGTACATGGCAGTATGTCATCGGCCTGTCAAGTAAACCCGGGGCAAACGAGGCCAAAGCTCCTCGGCCAAGCATTTGTCTTCCTACACGGGCGACCATCCACTTGTTCTGCAAGAGCCTCATTCTGTATATCAAGACTAAGTAGTCTTCTCATTCTCGTACAGCTAGGTATGACCTGTCTATGCGCTTTCATTGCCCAACTTGGTCAATTCCCCGAGCACAAAGTCTTCCGCATTCACAAGCTCCGTGCTGCCGTACACAATGCGCTTCTTGCTTACCGAGCCTGCTGCTCCTTGGCCGCTCGTTCTATTGGCCCAGTCCTGCAAGTTGCCATACTCGTCCATACTGCCACCACCGACTGTAAAGACAATCGCCTCGCTGTAGCCTTGTCTCCGTTGACCGAAGCTTGCCTCGATGCCTCTTGTCACGCTGCTGCCGCCAGGATTTCTAGCCTGAGCTGCTGACGGCGGCATTGTGCCTCGAGCGTTGGCACTGCGAGGATCAAAGTAGAGATAGCCCTCTGTCTTTTGGAGCGCGCTCGTACTGGCGTTGGACGGATCCATCAATGACTCCGTGATTTTGGTCAGAGTCAGGTCTTTGTTGGCAGGCAGGAAGTTTTTAACACCCGAGATCAAATTCTCAAAGTTCGAACCGATTCCAGCCTCCTTGAACTTATCCGTCAATCCCTTGGAAAGTGAGCTGAATCCTCGGAAGAGGTCATTAGATGCTGATGACTGGGCAGGTTGAGTGGGTGCCGACGAGATCATGGTCATGCGCGTGATCTCTCGTANCACTATGGAAAGTCAGCAACTAGCCTTTAGTAGAGGGGAGCAGAGGACTGTCACGTACCGTCTCACATAAGTCAAAGGGGTGGTGTCGACTCCAGTATTGCGCAGAGCCTCCTCGAACTTGTCCATATCTGCTCGGGATACTTCCTGCTCGGTACTCAAGAACCAGATGATGAAGATTCGGAGTTTGTCCAAAGGTTCTTTGCCTTTATCAGAGTCCGAAATCAACTCCAACATCTGTGCTTTGGTCTGCTTTTTGATGTCTTCCTCTAACTGGAAGAAATTGTCCAACTGTCTCTCCTTGATGCCCTTCAGAAGAGCGGTCGCGATATTCATGTGCATGTCGAGGATGTTTTTGCGTTCACGCAATTCAGGCAACAAAGTGATAGCTGCCTTGAGATGCTGAGCCGAGGTCGACGTATCGTTTTGCAGATCCTCGATTGAAGAAGCTCCGGTCTTCTTGGTGATCTCGTTGGCGTCCTCTTTGTAGCGAGTCAATTCAGTGTCAATGTCTTCGGCGACTTGTGGAAACGGTACTCCCGCGTTTCTGGTCCAGAAGAAGTCATTTGTGTTCAGGTCGTATGATCGCTTAGTCGCAGGTTTGGTCGCATCTGAGTCATCTCCTGGCAACTCTACTGTGATGCGGTTGAGGTGCATCTTGAGCACATCGTGTACTAGTGATTGGTATGTCCAGGAGTGAGAGAGCATCGGTACGAGGTCAAGGTTTCTGTCGACAATGATCAAGATAGGTCGCGAAGCTGGTGTGGTAGCTGCAGTGTTGTTGCGAGCATTGGCGCCGGAGAAGAGGTTGTCCTTCGCATTCAGAATGTGATCGCGCAGTTTGCGGTCAAGCTTGGCTGCGATCATTTCCGCTGCGCCGCCCTTCGGGCATCGAATGATGGGGATAGAGCCNNTGGAACGGTCAGAATAAGGATCGCAAGAGCATTTACTGGACTTACCCATGGTCACGGCGACGCTGAACAGACCACTCACGATGCGGTCGACTTTTGCGTCGATCTCCTCGTCGCTGGTCTGCGCACTGTTCATAGTATAGTAGACATCTTTGCCCATTCCCAGACTGAACAGGTTGGGCTCGCTGACGACGAAGTTCAGATATTGGTCATAGACTTGCTCAATGCTCTCCGATGTTCCTCCTGCGGCGATTTGGGCGGCGAAATCCTCCAAGACAGGTCTGGATATTGACGAGAGAAAATTGACGTAGGCAGACGAGTAGAGGCCGTTTGCGAGATCGGAAGCGATGATATTCAGGTTCTCATGGGTAGGTTCGACGAGGTAGAGGGCAGGGACGTCTGGAATAGCATGACGTTTTGAGGTAATAGGNNTCTGACACGTTGCTGTCAGCAGCAGCTCTGTAGCAAGACTCAGCATGCGCAAGGGCTCAAAGAGCAAGCAGCTGATTTTGGCGACGTACAGGTGTATGGTGACTCCCCAAGAGCGCAAGTCTGAGACGCGAAGGACACTACTGATCATATCTCTTCCTAGGTTGTCAAAGACAAGAACCTTCCAGATCGGCTCGCCGTCGGCATTGAGGATAGGAGTGGCTTTGGTGACGAGACCGTTGGCAAGGGTTGCATCGTGTTGTGTATCTGCGCTTTCGGGAGAGGCGTGGTTGAGGTTCAGGACCTTCTCAATGGACGNCTGGGAGCGTGAGTATATGGATCTGTATCGATCACGAGAGCTTCACGCACCCACTTGACGGTCGCGAAGGGAGTTGTGCTGGGATGCCATGTCGATCGATGGCCAGATCTTTCAGCCGGACTGGTGGACGCTACTGCATACGAAGCCCGACAGACGTATGTGGTGGGTGATGAGGTGGTTGGTGGACAAGAGGAACAAAGACAGAAGTGTGTGTGTGTTGTTCTGATTACTAGGCAGACAACAAGCTTCAATAAGTTAACACGTTCATAGCATCCTCTCCCTACATTGAGTGAAGAGGGTTCCAGATTCACAAGCCGGAGCGTCATGAGAGGCAGGCGGTGACAGCCGGCCTTTGCCAAGGCAGCCCTCTGCGACTCTCTCTTTCCAACAAGATTGCGCTCTTCCACTTTCCCCGTCTGCCATCTTCTCCTCCACACCTTACAACACCGCTTCATCAACCATCCTTCTGTGTAATTGATCTCCCCTTGGCTCCGTTGCCATCACTAATGCAAGGCGCTTGAACGCCCGTCTGTAAAGCTTGTCATCTGTGGTCTAATAAGTGACGGACGATCAAGTCGGAGGGACTCTGAGCAGAATAAGTGCTCGCTCTCCTTACGAGTGCGCATGGTCTCTTTTTGCGACGGTGACTGCTGCGCCCGGAAGGCTGCTACTTGCTTACGGTGAAAGACAAGCCCGTTCTGGCTCTGGTCAGTGGTGCTTATCATCAATAAATTTCCTGAACTGCGCAAGCCGCCAGGGACTCTGCTTTGCGGCCTTCTGTTGCCACATCGAGCCTTGATCGCGTCCTTGTGCTGCAGCGCGGAGCGACTTTGATTTGCACCCCTGACAAGGGCTGCCTGTCCACATACTAGCATACCGCCAGCGAGCGCTCCTGCCCGAGGCGTTCGCGCGTGCGCTATACGCATCAGCTTGGAGGAGCTTCGACATCCATACACTTTTACGCGTCTTCACACAAGCTCCTACACAGTCACCAGCGCTTCTACGTCGCCCCGACAAGACATTCCCACTTGATTTGAGCCGCCCTCTCACGTAATCTCAAGCCATAAGGCAGATTGTCGTCGTTTGTGATTGGTTCTATCAGTCACGCACATACCGCTTAAAGCACAGTGCTCGACCTCGCGTTGAGAACATTGTCATTGTTGAGAACACATCTGCTGCATCGCAATCATGGACGGCCATCACCACATGCCGCCGCATGGCCATGAGTCTTCGTCGTACCAAAATGGCTATAATGCAGTTAACGAGTTTGGCAACATCCTGTCAAATGGCGGAGAGAATGATAACTTTGCCAACTGGAGCTTCGATGCTGCCTCCCATATCCCAAACCAAAACGCTCCTCAAGCAGATTCATACTTGTCTTGGCAACAGAATACTGGACTCGACAATTACAACCCTCACGCCTTTTCAAAGAGCCCATCGAACCTTCAAACAACTCCATATAATGGCTACAGCAATTCTCACCAATACTCACACTCTACCTACGACCCCTCGTTGGTGTCCGGTGCCACAAATGGACCTTCTTCATATGAACTTGGTCCGTCTCCGTATGGTCAGCCACAACAGGTGCAGCATGGCACTATTGCCCCGCAAGCTCTAGAGCATGAACGTGCTCATGCTGTTCGACCTAGCCAGACTTTGGATCCTTTGTCATATTCCCGTCCCAGCACTACTGATCCTGCTGCCTATACCAGAGTCATTCCTCCAGCGCCTATAGCAGATCAGGCTGCTCTGTACAATGCCATCCCGGCCGGCACTCGCACAGGAAACTTCTGGATGAAAGATGCCGCTCGGCTTAGCGAAGCAACCACTTCCACTTCGGTAAACACATTCATTTTCGTTGGAAATAATGAGTCGGAGCTTCCAATCAACAGAGGTTAGTATTGTTTATTTTAATCTCAGATCCTCCGCCGTACTAACAATGAATANGCCACTGTCGCACCTGTGGCACGCAGAAAGTCAAGAGCCGAGCTTCGCCGTCTTGCTGGCAATGATTCCAAGCTTCAAGGTTCGTTTCTCTTCTATCACAACCATCGCAACAACTAACCATGTCTAGAAAAACTGAGAAAGAAGGAAAGAAACCCCACTGCATTGCCTACAGGTCCAGGCTCAGTTGGCCGCCCAACACAGGCTGTCAAGCAGGAACACTCAGATTCTGAGACAGATTCATCAGACTATGATTCGGATGATGAATCTGACGAGGAGCCTGAAGTTTCTCCCCTTCCCGCGCAGCGATCAGATGATCCTCGTGAAGGTGTCAAATATGATACCATCAAGGCTCTTTGGGAGAGCCGTCACACTAGTGTTGTCGCTGACAGGATTAGAACTGGCATGGTAGAATTCAATGAAGTTGTGCAAACCGTGAAAAATCGATGGAAGGCTGATTCCCTTGCGTTGACCGACGCGATTGATCGCAAGAGGAACGGTGAATTGCCACTTTTGAGAAGCAGAGTCAACGATCAACTTGAAATGTTGAAGATTGCATTACAAACAGCAATGGAGCATGGAAACAAGGATATCATGGCACAGTAAGTGAATTGTGTCGCATTTTCGCACGCAAAATCGTTCATCTTTAAGAATTCCTGCTAACATGAAGTTCAGNNGCTCGGTCAGCACGCTCAAATCATGGCTTCTTTTGCACAGTTTTTGATCGATCGAATCAAGAAGAATGACTATGACGGACCTCTTACGCGTCTGATCCTCGAGGTATGCATACAAAATTATCTACCCACGGGATTATGCTAACATGTTCAANNGGTACTTGTGCGCTGCGAAACGTTTCCCGCAAGAACGTACGACGTGACGAAGTTGGGCAAATGTATCAGCAACTTGAGCAAAAATGGCAACAAGGAAACCCATGATATATGTGAGCGTATAAAGGGCAACGTTACTGGCGGGGCCGACAATCAAGCGAACAACGACCAGCAGTCAGGTGTCAAATCGCCACCAAGCAACCGACCTACTCCTGAGCCTGTTGCTGGTGTCAAGCGTGCTGCTCCCGGCAGTGCATCTTCTGACCAAGCCTCGAAGAGAGTGTCTGTGGCACCCACAACTGGCAATGCCGCTGCCAAGACGTCTATGCTCAAGCGTGTGCTCCCTGTTGGCAGTAATCCAAAGCCTACTGCTGCTGCAGCAAAATCTGTCGTCGGCGCCACTGTCAAAGCAAAACCTGCTGTCACCAAGTCAGTCATCTCTGCCTCTACAGGCGCTGGCGTCAAGAAGGCAGTCACCAAGACTGCAACACCCTCTGTGGTGGCCGCTGCTATGTAAGTCTTAGCAACTACCGATTCCATACTTATGCTGACCCGCAATAGCAAATCGATCGAGAAGAAGGCAGCTCCTGCAGCACCCGCCAAACCTGCTTTTTCCTTCGCCGAAACGATGGCAAACCTGAACAAAAGCAAGGAGAAGGAACCTAGTCCCCTCAAGGCAGAAGAGAAACAAATTCCCGAGACGCCAGAAGAACGGGCAAAACGTCTACGCAAGGAGGAGAGGCGCAAGCTTCGTGTTACTTTCAAGCCCGACAGTCAGCTTGTCGAGACCCGGATCTTCCATCACGACGCCGAGGAGGAACTTGGCCATGATGCAAGCATGATTCGCGATGTCAGCGATGTTGGTGGCGAAGGTCGCATGTTCAAGCAGCACAAAGACATGATGGACATCGATGAAGATGACGACACTGCTGCGGGTGAAGAGAACCTTGGAGAATATGTCATGCCAACATGTAAGTCGACCATAGCAGATGTGGAGGAGTTGACCAGAAAGCTAATTCTTGCAGTGACCGATTTCAGCTCGGTGGATCTTGAGGAGCGAAAGAGGAACTATAGTCGCTACGCTGGTGGTGAGCTCCAACCAGAATCTGCAGAACGCACCAAGCGTGAGCAGTACGAAGCTAGTACCTTGATGGTCTTCTACACAGACCCGAGTGATATTCCGCCCAGTCCTCGAGAGCCAGCAGAGCCCTACAACGGTGAAGAAGTCACCACAAAGGCGTTTGGGGCTTTGGGTACCCAGGAGCCGCTTGCTTCGAGAATTGCAAAGCTTGCCGGACCTATTCAACCTGTGCAGACACAACAGTCAAGTGCTGCACCTGACATCTCTGCGATCTTGGCCCTGATCAATCCACAAGGTCAAGCTCCACCTCAGCCTGCTCAGCCCGTTTCAGCTCCTGCATCGGTGTCTGCACCTAGCCAAAATCAAGACCAGATGGCTGAGATCCAACGTATTCTGGCATCCATACCACAGGCGGTACCTCAGCAACAGCAACCTCAGCCTATGCACGTTCAGCAGCCAGTCCAACAGCCCGCACAGCCTAACATGGCTCCAGATCTTGCTGGCATCTTTGCCAACTTGAACCCTCTCGCTCAAGCACCAAACATGTTCGCCCCTACGCAGAAACAGCAGCCTGTCATGGATCCAAGCCCAGCTGCCTTTGCAGCTCTGTTCTCACAGCTCAACCCGGGTCAGAATGGTGGACCGGGAGCTAACTTCAACCAATTCCCTTATCCTGGCGCTGGATTTAACATGCCCAACATGGGACAATTCCCTGGACAACAGCAGAACCAGCAGCCTCCATTTGAGAACGAAGATCGTCGTCGCTGGCGCGAAGGCGGCGCTGATAACAACAACAATGACCACATGCGCCGCGGCAAGCCTGGAAAGAAGGGAACGCTATTCACCGACAAGCGTTTCACAGTACCGTGCAAGTACTTCAAGAAGGGACAATGCCAGAAAGGAGACTCTTGCACATACCGACATGAATATTGATGACGACCGTGGCAACACACACATTTTCGATCGAAGGACTTCTTTTGTTGTTTCGCATTGCACGAGCATGGTTTTCAGCTTGCATGGGTTGGCGTCATTCAACTGTGGTTTCAACTATCAGGGAGGCGTTATCAGACCTGCATCCACACATTGGAGTTTAGGAGGGTAGACGTCGTCATTTCGACTGAAAGAACTTGTAATAAATAGCTATCTAGTCGCTAATCATGCAGTAACGAGCACCAGAGACAACGGGTGCCGTTTCATCACCTGACTGGGCACCCTGAAACTGCACCTGTGACGCCGACAGATAAGGGTTGGAATGAGTCCAATCATCCGATCATCGTTCCTGGTGCATGAATGCACAAATCTTGCTTGCCTTCAAACATTACGTGCGTTGGACCTGTTGCCGCTGCTGGCGATGAAGCATCTGCCTATTTATGACGTAGCACCAAACACCAACACAAGGCGACCACGCGCTTGTCCGATGTAGATAGCCATTCTGGACACTTCCAGGGCACCTCCGGGGCTGTCAAACAGGCACATGAATCAAGCTCATCTACAAGGAACACATGGTGACGACGCTGGCTGTCGGGTTGCGGCAGAAGGGAGGCAGGGACCGTGCCGGAGTCCACCCCCACATCTGAAGGTCCTCCTTCCTGTTCAGTCTGCAAGCTTGACAGCTGAGTACCCTTTGGACAGCTTCTACAGTATGAAAACTATCAAAAAATGCTACCCTGTCCATTCTGTGGTCCATTCGGAGAAGTCGATAGCGTAGGACGTGCTTGTCATGAAATAAGACATGACAAGCAAAAGCTTCTCAAAGAAGCGGATGCAGGGGCAATCAGCGACTCAAAAGCTTGTCTCGTGTTCATCAAGCACTGCCCAATCGCCGTTGCTTATTTGGATCGGCAACCGTGTGAACATGCGGCTTCCAACAAGTTGACCATCATGGAAACAGGATGGTGCCTTCCAAGGTCATCTGCTCGGTGCCAACAGACATGATCAATTGCATTTAAGTCTGCCGTCAACCTGCACCATCATTCCAACATCAACCTTTTTCCTATTCATCGCTCCATATCACAGTAACTACGAACCAACATGGCATCCAGCATGAAGCACAACCTGTCTCGCGTCAAGCTCATCCACAACCCTAACTACCAGCGCTCTGGTATCAAATCCTACGTCTACCTGCTCAGAAAGTACAACTTCGTCCCCACCCTTGATGGACCTTACTTCATCGGCAATGCGGTCGAACAACTCGGCAAGCCCATCCTGGCCAGCAAGTTCGCTGTTCACATCGGCGGCAAGGCTCGTGTCAAGCAGCATATCCTGATGAAGAAGGATCCCAGCACTGGTCATCAAGGCCAAGTCTCTGCCGAAGACCAGCAGAACGATTCTGAGTATCTCTGTCAAGTTTCCATCGGCACTCCNCCTCAGACACTGACTCTCGACTTCGATACGGGCTCTTCCGATCTCTGGTCAGTCTTTACTTCCATTGTACCACTATTATGCAGATGCTAACTGATCAGGGTCTGGTCCACAAACCTCAATCAGACCGTTCAGACTCAAGGCCAACGTGCTGGCCACACTATCTTTGACCCATCCAAGAGCAGCACCTGGAAGGAGTCTCAAGGCAGCACTTGGCAGATCTCGTACGGCGACCAGTCGTCGGCAAGCGGTACTGTCGGTACTGATGTTGTTACCGTCGGCGGCCTCGCAATCCAGAACCAGGCTGTTGAAGTGGCCGACCAAATCTCTGCTCAGTTCGTCCAGAGCGCTGGCGATGGTCTTCTGGGTCTGGCTTGGGGCTCCATCAACACAGTTCAACCCACCCCTGTCGACACTCCGGTCGAGAACATGATCAGCCAGGACGACATGTGCGTGTTTCACTTGCACTGCTGTATCTACTTTGCTGACACTATACTACAGNNTCCCAAGGATGCTGAGCTGTTCACCGCTTACCTCTCTTCGAACAAGAGTGGTGAAGACAGCTTCTACACATTCGGCTACATTGACACTTCCGTCACAAACGGCCAGTCCATCAACTGGGCTCCTGTCGACAACTCTCAAGGCTTCTGGAGCGTCGCATCCACATCTGCCCATGTCAACGGCAAGCAGATCCAGCGTCGTAACAACACCACCATCATGGACACTGGCACCACCTTGGCCCTGGTCGACGACTCTTTCGCCAAACAAATCTACGAAAGCATCCCTGGAGCCAAGTACGACTCAAGCCAACAAGGCTGGGTCTTCCCTACCAACACTGCCGCTTCGGCTCTTCCTGTTGTCACCGTCGCAATTGGTGATCACCAGTTCACTATCCCCAAGGACGCCATCGGCTTTGCTGATGCTGGAAATGGCATGACCTATGGCGGTATCCAAAGTCGTGGCAGCATGACGTTCGACATCTTCGGTGACGTTGTCCTGAGGGGAATCTACGCTGTGTTCGATCAGGGCAACCAGAGATTCGGAGCTGTTCAGCGCTCTGAGACCTCTACTTCTACCCCCAGCTCTTGAGGTGTGGATGCTCTTACTGTAACGAGGTAGAGAGGAGATAGAGAGTTATGCCTTACATGCCAAGCTGGAGCGACTGTCGTTAGCCAGAGATGACTTATCACGAATGTACCTGAAATCAAAAACCTGAGTTTGCTTTGCAATCTATATCCAGCGAGTCGAGCATACATGGTATCGTTTCGTCTCGTTTAAACAACTGCTGATTACCTATTGTGACTGGCTTTGTGCGTATCGTAGTTTGTCCTATTCATGATTGCTTATTTTCTGAATACTTTTGGCCACGAGCTTGTAAAAATCTCATATCGTAACCAGCAACCCTGGGTTTACTAGATCTATACCATGCCATCCAGATTCACAATCATATACATCATCAACCAGCTCTCTCTTGGAACCCCTCTTTCTGTGGTTACCAGCCACCTACCCAGATATCCTCAAGCCAAACTCAACGCCAAATATACCGATCCATGGAACCGTTGAAACAAATCACCGTTGACGCAAACGAAACGTTCAAAACGAAGAAGCCCCATAACCTCGACCCTGCTGACCCCCAGCCACCGACATCCTTACCACAAAAGAGGAAAGAGGGCTTGAAAAGGGTCTAGATTCCAGGCCTTTATTGATTCTAATACGAGGGGTTAGCTGAAAGCTGATCAAGAGGCTCATAGCAGAGCTTACCAAAAGATGCAAACCTATGTATTCACATGAGCAGACAAGGAATAGAGTAATGTTGGAGAATTAGATAAATCTTTGAATATAAGAAAAAGATTCTGGTATATAGCTGATTTGGGAAAGAAACGACTGTCTATAGGTATGATCTCAGAAAAAGAGAGTTTTGGTTCTTGCAAACAACACAAACGCCACCGCTCAAATGTTCCAGTAACAAGTGATATAATAAAAAGGAAATGGGCGTAGATGACAAGGAGAGCATCGCGTGCCGTCATAACATGAGGTAGAGAAAAGATAAGATGAGAAGAAAAGGAAAGAAGAGTAACCCTCTACCACGTGAAGAGCATGAGGTTGGGGTTAAGCGCAATGGGCAAGAAGAAGTGAGAGAAGATGATGGTGGCAAGAGGCCAGATGGCAAAGAACTGTCTGATCTGCCAGTTCCACGGCACGATCCACGCGCAAGCAATCATACCGAGCGACATGATGATGCAGAAGATGAAGGTGTACTTGAAGTTCTTGATGACCTTACCGACTTCCTTGAAGAAGGTCGTGTTTTCGGCTTCCTTGCTCGTGGCACCCCAGTTCATGTCGATACCAAACATGTGCGACAAAAGGGCTTGCGACAAGTGCAGCGAGAGACCACCGAGGAACAGCATCATCATGGGGATCCACATCAAGTTGGTGATGAGAGCGGTAAGCAGACCCTGCTCGTCGGTACGGTAGCGAAGAACAGCCAGCGACAAGTTACCGAGAGCGGAGAAGACGACGAGAATGGCGAGGTAGATCTGGAACGAATCGAGGTAGTACTTGTCGTTGTAACCGAGGTACCATCCCATGAGGAAGTAGTTGAGAATAGTCAAGAACCAAGCACTACCGATGGCGTAGTAAGTACCGATGTAGGCCATAATAGTAAACTTGGAAGGAAGAGGCATAGCGGAGCAGATGAAGTTGCGGAAGAGCTTGGTGAAAGGACCACGGGTAGGCCAGTAGCGGATAGGGTGGAACAGGAGCTCGTTGCAACCGTAGGCGTATTTCTCCCAGCGAGCAAGTTCGTCGTAGACTGTAAGCGAGACACCTTCCTTGAAGCCATCACCAGTGTAACCACCCATGCGGACAACGTAGCCATCGTTCTGCAGGCGCAGAGCCATGTCGAAATCTTCGGAGACAGTCTCCTCGGACCAGTACTTTTCACGGTTGTCATCCTTGCAGTCGTAGGCGATGTTCTGAACCGAGGACCATCTGAGAATAGCGTTGTGACCGACGAATGGAGCGACATCTCCACTGGCGACAGCGTACTTAATCTGGGTGTAAATGAGGTTGGTGAAGAAAGTAATACCCTTCTCGAAGAAGCTGTCGGTAACGTTCATGACACCGGAAGAATACTGAAGGATAGCGACCTGAGGAGATTGATGCATTTCACTAGCGGCGTCGAGCAGGCAGTCGGTAGGGACACGAGTATCGGAATCGATCAGGAGAATGTAATCACCAAGACGGATGTTACCATCGGCCCAGGTGCGGCCTTCGTCTTCCTCGACAACCTCGTTGAGTGCCTTGACGTAAATCTCAGCCTCGTCCTCGTTGGTCCAGTTGGCATGCTTGGGAGTGTCGTTCATCTTGTCTTCGATACGGTTGCTGACCCAGAGAGCGTAGTTCATGTTCGAGGCCTTCTTGAACTTTCCGCGACGAGTAAAGGCTTCACCGTGTTCACCCTTGGGGTCGTGGCGAGGACGAGCGACCCAACCAATGTTGTGCTCATCATAAAAGTCCTGGCGGGCGCGAGCTTCCTCCTCAGAGATCAGCTGCATACCGTCGTCGTTGACGAAGATGTTGGCAGTACCACCCTGCATCTCGTAGGTGGAGATAGCTGCCTTGATAGAGTGGACAGTGGGTTCAATGACAGCCTGGAGACCTTCCTTGTAGACGGGACATTGGATAGTGATGTGAGGAAGAGTGGTAAGATCGGCATTGAGACGTTTCGGGGCGACACCTGAGTAGAACTTGGTGTTTGAGGCCAGCTGAGAGATGGGACCAAACAGCTGAGCAATGTTGTTGACGACAGCTTGGTAGAAGAAGAGCGAGAGCCACATCTGGGGGATGATACACAGAACGAAGGCGATACGGATGTAGCTGCCATCGGTGGCGACTTCCAGAGCAACCTTGCGCCAACCAGTGCCCATGACAGTGAGCAACAGGGCAAGCGTAATGGCACCAGTGATGGCTTGAGTGAGGACAATGCGGCGGGGCTTCTCCAGGCCACCGGCCTCTTCGCTGTCGGCACTGATTTCAGCAATGTTGATCTCGGCTGTCTTCTCCTTCTCGGAGACTTNCTCCTCTTCTCCCTCCTGGCGCCAAATCATCTTCATGAGAGCATTTTCGATGTCCTGGGCACGCTTGATCAGATGTCTCGGGTCATCGTCCCAGACGACTAGGATACCACGGTCGGCAATGAAAGCGGCGAACTGATGCTTGGCGCATCGGGGCAGGTATGACATGTTGGGGAGAACTTGAAGACGAAGACCATTCTTCAAGGGAATGAAAGGGCTTTCGTTTCCGTGGAGGAACAGCTTAATGACGCGGGTGTTGACGGTCATGGCACNTCTGGAGACACAGTTAGAGAAGACGGGCGAGACGAGATTGTGCACTCTACTCACTCTGACGTTGAGAGTCTCGACAGCTTTGAAGAAGCCAACGGGCTCGCTCTCGAGATCTGAAGGGCAGCAGGCGTACTTTCCTCTTGACTTCTTCAGCAGAATACCCTCGTCGTGTCCACCAGCGGTCCAGAGCAGTTCCATCTGTTGTGAGTAGAGGTTGTTAACCATCATGTCACACTTGATGTCTAGAATCTCCTCTCTTGCATGATTACGGAAATCGCCTTCGGGGAACACAGATGCTGGCCTTGATCCAAAGGGTGTTGCTGCGCCAGACACTGGTCCCGAAGGAGGAGCCAGACGAGGTGTTGATGCGCCAGTGGCCGGGGCCTTCTCGTTGAGTTCAGTGCCATTCGAGTCCTTCTTGTCAGCCTTGCGGCCTGGGGCAAGATATGATTTGAGACCCATTATGGTAAATAGATGTGGTGTTTAGAGAAGAAAGTAGTGCTGGCTATAGCCAAGCTTCCTAATCAATTTCCAGTAGATTGGATTCCGAGTCGAATGCTTCAATAAACTGCTCGTCCTAGGTATAAAGTTGTTGTAATGCTTGGACTGTTATTATGTCACAAGCTCGAAGCGAGAGGATGAGGATCAGCAAAGACCTCGGGATGTCGTGATGATATGGAGAGTGATTGTGTTTGGTTGGAAAAGAAAAAGAAGAGCGGAAGGAAGGCGTGGTCCAGGGCGGCAGCAGCACGACTAAGAAGTAGTCCGGGACGATAGCGCCAACAGATTGGATTTGATAGTGTAGAAAGCCAGCAGCTGCTGAGGCCAAGCCAGACATGGCCGAGCCAGAACATCTCAAAACGGGTTTGATCCAGCACGGTCTGGCATAGCGTGAAAAGTCTTGTCCTATTTTGGCGGCCGAGGCGACGCTAACGGTCATGCATATCGGTTGCCTGTCTTAACCTTATCACCCGTGGTGCGTACCTGACATCGGCAATGGTCCGGTGAGAAGTGGGCGAGAGTCTACTCTGCCGCCCAACTGCTTTCTTGATACAAGCACGCAGCATCCTCTCAACTCTGTGCCGCCAACGGCCGAGGTTCTCCACGTCGAGCTGAAGGACCAGCCATACGAAGATCATTGATTCACATCTTGCTGATCTTCGAGTTTCCAGTGCGGAGGTGTAACGTACGGGTGCTGACTATTTCGAGTCGACGGAGAGCCCGAAGCAAAGACCGCCCTCGTGGGGAGTTCGTGGTCCCACCACGCAGCTGTGCTCGACATGCGACTCGATGTGGAAATTCGTCATTTTGCAGGGATTCTCGAGATTGACTGTCTGCAAGGCAGAAGCCTTTAGCGAACCACCTGCTCAACGGAAACCTGCAGGTGAGCCAGCGAAAAACAGAGTGCGGATGGCGCCTCACGCGATGGCACATGCATCCCGAAACTTGATTGCAAGCGCGCTGGCATGCCCACGAAGCTTTGGTTTGTTCCCGTCGTTAAACACAAACGCTGTTCCTTTTACCTTCTTCGCCACGTCGAAGAACATTGATAAGATGTTAGGCCGCGCCGTGGCTGCTCGGCTTACTGGGTGTAGATTATGACGAGACGAGTCTCGTCGATGTCTCAGACGTGTTTTTGCTCAGCTGCCATCCGAGTCGATAGGTGTTCTCCGGCGCACCCGTGCACTTGGTATTTGCTCTCAACGGCCCGGCCGATCGTTTTATACAAGAGGCTGGGTGCACGTTGAAAACCGTCTAACAGAATTGATTAAGAGCTCTTCATGGCTTGGGTTTCTCGACAATATTTTGCCTGCTTCCGAGCTGCTGTCAGAAGTTCTTTGTTGATGACGAGAAGACCGAGTATTGGTACTGCGATACTTATGCAGGTCCAAGGAACAGGCTTTTCCTTTTTGACGGCAGAAGCCCCAAAAATACACTAAACACGGCCAAGGTTCAATTGGCTATTTTGAGTTGCATCTCATAGTCTCTGCATGATGCCGTGGCGGGCTATTTCTCACCACTATTCCTCCTCACGGTTTTCCTTGCTATCCACCGTTCGGCTTTGACGTTTCGATAAGGCCACGCTGCCAGTATCAAAACTGTTGTATGCGAACGCATTCATAAGATCAATCGTTCGCTGTTATATAGAGACGCTGGGAATCTCGCAGTTTTCCATATCCGAACCCCAGAAATGCCACCACCACGATTTGTGTAATTGTAGCCACGCGATGATCTCGCGCGGGCTCTGTGCTTTTGCGCCTGCTGTTTCGGCTCATGCCTTTTTTTGATGATCTTCTTGTATTGATGAACCATCATATATCGCGATTATTCCCACACAATTGGGTTTATTGAAACACCTTGTAGCAATAAGAGACATGCAAAGATACTCGATAGCGAGAAAACAAGTGCATGATGGGAAAGACTCCACCCCACCAGCTATCGATGCACACGGTCCCCTTTTCGTGTGCATGGATGCTCGTGCATCTCGCGATGAGGTGAGGGAAAAAAGTAGGCACAGCTGAGGACCCAACGCACAGAGAGTAGCTGAACAGCATATAATTACAGCCTTCTTGAGATAGTATTGCTTTGCGTTCAGCCGCTTCTATTCGGTTGAGTCATGGCACCATGGCAAGAGGCAGGTTGAGACTGAAGCTCGCTCTCAGCCCTTTTTCTTCCTTTCGCTCCCATCCGCTCCCGTCAACCCGTGTGTGAGAAGGTAAAAGTTATTTATGCTTTGCGGCTTTCCCGTGCTTGCAGCTGTGTATGGCGCTGGAAAGAGCTGTCTAGTGCACAGTCTAGTTGTTGTCAAACTCTTTGTGCGTCGAAAGCTGAAGGGCTGTATCATGGCTGTGGAAATTGTTGTTTGGACACGGCGTGGCTGAGGCCTCGCGTGCAGTTACAAAGGGCTTAACAAGAGTTTCAGGGGCAGAGTTATAATTGTCATTGGAGTGTTTATTGCTCTGTTTGAAAGAAATGTCGAACAGCATAACTGGCATACCAGTCATGAGTGGGGAAGCTCTCAACGCTCGTCTACGTAGCATTTTACGGATTTTGCTTTCGGACTGTCTCGAAAATCTCAACCGTCTTGATATGCCTTTTGGGGTGTAAAAACCGGC
Organism: Aureobasidium vineae; assembly: GCA_903819635.1. NCBI lineage: Eukaryota > Fungi > Ascomycota > Dothideomycetes > Dothideales > Saccotheciaceae > Aureobasidium > Aureobasidium vineae. The sequence continues at coordinate 1,799,658 of CAIJEN010000014.1, forward strand.
ATCCTGGTTGTTGTTCGAGATACCCTCAATGTTCGAAGCTGCCGTAACCTTGCTTTATGCATGTGAAAAAGTCTCCTCTTCTCAACGTCTCACTCGGCCAGTCTGTTTTCAAGCATCGTCAGATATAGGTACAAAGCAAGACATGTGACCGCCTCAGTGACAATATTGCATACCTGTAGCTCACAAGGGTATCGACTTTGTGGTTGTTGGTGGAGAAGCTGCGTAGTTGCACCTTCTCAGCATCTTGAATGTCTTTGGCATCACTGTCGCCCCACTCCAATGGCACCTCTGAGTCTTGGTCGGCATAAACCAGTACGTTGAAAGTGCAGTTGCCATCGAGCATGGGTAGGAAGGTAACGGAAGCTGTGATTTGACGGAAGATGGATTGGATCTCTTGTTGTACGTCTTGGTCGGTCTTCTCAGGTTCTTGCTCGGTTGTGCTNNGAAGAAATACGGTCAGTAACTTTATCGATACAAGGAGTCATCGCTTGTACCTGGCAGCATTCTCATCGACGGTCTTGCTTGAACTCTTCTTCTTGGACTCCTTGCCGAATATTTGGACNNCTAACCACAATCAATCGCTGATGGTAAATGACCAGGACAGGGTGTTACTAACGTCAAACTGCCATCTCTCGACAGGCTCGCCAGTCTCTTTGCTGGTGATGACAATGATGAGTTTTGAGATTTTTGACTTGAGCATCCATTTGTTCAGTTGTGACATGATCTTCTTGATGTATGCTTTGACTTGATCATCTTGGGAGANCTGCAATATGTGTTAGTACCACAACCTCACAGGACTGTTCATTTTCATCCTACCCAGCATGTTAAGACCATATTTCTTGANCTCTGGAAAGCTTGTGAGAAACAAAAGGTTATAAGTGTAGGGCATGGACACATACGCTGTAAAGTCTTCTGGTGGATAAACACCACGCTGAANACCTGCTACAGTTAGCAAAATGCTCTTGGTCCGAATTATATAGTCATCTTACAGAATTGTGTTGATACAGTATTCGAACTGAAGTCAAGTTAGCTTCTATAATATGGGCCATCGAACTGAGGTTGGTAGTACAAATTCTGTGACAGTTTTGGAGGAGCCTGGATATGGTGAGTTTCTGATGCGTCCGATGGTAACATGGCAGGAACATACCTTTCAGAGCAAGTTTATGTGTGTTCTTGTCCTTGTCCTTGGACTCCTTCTTTGCTGGCGGCATGATGGATGTATGATTAGTTTTCGGCTGTGGATGTTTTGATCGAGTGGTGGACGGCAGAAGAGAAAATATTGGATTGCTGATGCAACGATGAACAGATCGATGTCGACACAAAGCACAAGCAAAGACTCGACAAGGATAATGCTCGAGTGAATTGAATGTGACGGCGGTTTGATTGATTAGTGAGTGTCGCGAGAGACTTATACGAGTGATATGGCTGGCGAGTCGTGGGATTGATGGTGCCAGCAAGGGAGAGGTCGGGCAGCTTCGGGCCGAGCAACGACGAAGTCGAAGGCAGCGCAACCAAGAATGTCAATTTGTTCTCAAGACACGACTATTCGACTTCCCCAGGCAGGCAGACCGCAGGACCAGATGCAAGCATGCTTCTTTCGCGCCCTTCCTAGACGCTTCGGAGCGTGCAATGTCACAGTCAGCGCGCCCAAGATCAACCATGTCCGCCTATTCCACCCATCACCATGCCGACTGGCGCAGGTCGCTAAGGTGCAATCCGAGCTCGAGAAGCGCATTGCCGCCATCCCGATAGAGCGCTTCCGCAACTTCTGTATTGTCGCTCACGTTGATCACGGAAAGAGTACATTGAGCGACCGCCTGCTGGAGATTACTGGTGTCATTGAAAAAGGTGGAAATGCTCAGAGTCTGGACAGACTCGATGTTGAGCGAGAAAGAGGTATCACGGTCAAGGCTCAGACATGTACCATGCTCTATAATCACAAGGGCTTGGACTACATGCTGCACCTGGTCGACACGCCTGGCCACGTCGACTTTAGAGCAGAGGTCTCACGAAGTTATGCCAGTTGCGGCGGAGGTGCGTTGCCCCAGCAGCCAAAGCCTTTACGAGAAGCGTGTGCTGACACACTCCTACANGCTCTCCTAGTAGTCGATGCAAGTCAAGGTGTGCAGGCACAGACTGTGGCCAACTTCTACCTCGCCTTCTCCCAAGGCCTCACTCTCGTTCCCGTCATCAACAAGATCGATCTACCTACAGCCGACGCCCCACGCGCACTTGAACAGATCAAGGACACCTTCGAGTTGGATCCGAACAAAGCCGTTCTAGTCTCGGCCAAGTCTGGTATCAACGTTGAGGCATTGCTCCCGAGCGTTGTCGAGAACATACCAGCTCCTGTAGGAGACGAAAATAAGCCGCTTCGTCTTCTCCTGGTAGATTCGTGGTACGACAACTACAAGGGTGTCATCTTACTGGTTCGCATCTTCCAAGGCCAGGTCAAGCCTGGTGACCATGTCACTTCGTTCGCTACTGGCATCAAATACTATGTTGGCGAGGTCGGAATCATGTANCCCCTGCAAACCCCCATGACTGTCTTGCGGGCAGGCCAGGTCGGCTACATTTACTTCAATCCTGGAATGAAGCGTTCGCAAGACGCCAAAGTCGGTGATACCTACACCACTGTCGGCTCGGAGAAGCTGGTAGAGATGCTGCCTGGCTTTGAGGAGCCTAAGCCCATGGTTTTCGTCGCTGCCTTTCCCGTCGACCAGAGCAACTACGAACATCTGGAGGACAGCATCAACCAAATTGTGCTGAACGACCGTAGTGTCTATGTCCAGAAAGAGTCATCGGAAGCTCTAGGTGCGGGCTGGCGTCTCGGTTTCTTAGGCACATTGCATTGCTCTGTCTTTGAGGATCGCCTTCGACAAGAGCATGGAGCGAGTATCATCATCACTCCGCCATCCGTACCATTCAAGATCATCGACCCCAAGGGCAAGGAGACGATCGTGTCGAATCCGAACGACTTCCCTGAAACCGACGCGCTTCACCAAAAGGTGCAGGAGCTTCAAGAGCCTTTTGTTCTTGCTACCATCACTATGCCTGAAGAATATCTTGGCAAAGTCATCGAGCTATGCGAAGGCAACCGAGGTGTACAGAGCGAGCTTACATTCTTCACATCAACACAAGTAATCCTGAAGTATGAACTTCCGCTAGCGCAACTTGTAGATGACTTCTTTGGCAAGCTCAAGGGCTTGACCAAGGGCTATGCATCCCTCGATTACGAAGATGCTGGCTGGCGCAAGTCCAGCATCATCAAATTGCAACTGCACGTCAACAAAATACCTGTTGATGCAGTCGCTCGTGTTTGCCATCACAGTCAAGCCGAGCGCATCGGCAAGCAATGGGTCACTAAATTCAAAGAGCATGTCGATCGACAAATGTTTGAGATTGTCATTCAAGCTGTTGCTGGCAGAAGGATTGTGGCTCGTGAAACCATCAAGCCTTTCCGAAAGGATGTTCTGGCGAAGCTTCACGCAGCCGATACCAGTAGAAGAAGGAAGTTGCTCGAAAGACAAAAGGAAGGAAGGAAGAAGCTGAGAGCTGTTGGCAACGTCGTGATTGACCAGAAAGCATTCCAGGGCTTCTTGGCGAAATAAGCTGCTTCTGGAAAGCACGACTGTGTGCCTACCTTACAATCCAATCGCGGAGGATAGCACCTGCTCCATACAATGCAACCATCTTCAGATCCATCATGCTTTGGCAGTTCTACTATCCAGCCTGTGGCCATCCAAGTGCCGTGGCGCCCGACAAATATATAAGAAGCCTGTGAATGTGGAAGCGGCAATGGACTTCAGCATGACAAAGAACTCAAGGCCATTGTGCTTTATGAATTGTCTTTGTGCAGCTTCCGTTTGCAAAGATCTGGCAACCGAATGCGATAGAACGATGAAACATTACTTAGAAGCACCACAGTTCTGTGAACTCTGCGAACATACACTCTCATTGCACCTTCTGTGGACTGCCATCACTCAGAATCTCACGACATGCCTCGAGCTCGCCTTCCCGCAGCTTTGCGCCCAAATCGCGACAGACGCGCCTATGGTAGTCTCAGCCATGGTGCGCAAGACACTCTCCTTGATCGATTTTTGAGATGGGCCTTCGAGCCCTCTGAGCACCCAGGAGCGGCCCGCGGATTACAGGCCGGACAATGGCTACCAATGCAACCCGCCTATATGCAAGGAGAACAGCCACTCGGCGAAGGTGGCATGGGGATAGTACATCTCTGGTGCTGCATCGACGGCCAAGGTCGTATTTTGGACCGAGTCATTGTAAAACAGGTACATCCTGGAGTGTTTACTTGGGAGCGGAAAGAGACCTGGCGCAATGGAGAGGTTGGAGGCGAACCGAGGGAATGCATGTTAGGCAACGAGATATTCGAAAACTTGGAGAACTCAAACTCAGGCAGTGGGAGGTTTGTCACACAATGCCTTGGTTACGGAGGGATGCAGGATCCTATCGGTCCAAATCCGCAAGCAGACCCTGATGCTAAACTCCATTTCCAATGGACTGGCAGATACCCATACAGACTCATAGCGGGTTACAGGCTCTACTTCGAGTACTGCCCTTTTGGCGATTTGGGAGACGCCATTCAACGACAAAAGCTGGCTCGGGAACCTTTCCACGAAGGATTCATCTGGATGACATTCGAAGCGCTTGCAGAAGCCACTGTAGCAATGGAACAGTCCAACATTGTACACGCGGACATTCAGACAGGCAATAGTAAGTCATATCATAACTAGCTCCAGTCCCATCGCAGTACTGAGCATTACACTNNAGTCTTGCTATCGAACAGCGATCCTCAGCGATTCAAAATCTGGCCAATCCCCAAGGTAAGCTCAAAAGCAAAACTACTCAAGTTGGTGCAAAACTCGTGTTAACAAACAAATCAGCTGGCTGATTTTGGAGCATCCCACATCATCGATGAAGCCACGAGACATCGATTCACAGGAAGCATGGAAGCAATGCACCCATACTTCACACCACCGGTAGTTCGGACAAACACTCTTCTATGTTATTTACCCACTCTAACACTCTTCTAGGAGCTTACCAGAGATTCTAACAACTCGGACTGGGCCGTCCCCGGCTTGCATGTCACCGACAAGACGAACGTGTGGAGCATTGGTCTAATAATCTGTTGTATGATACGCTTAGAGCCAACACTCCCGTATNNGTTCTTGCCCTGCACTGTTTTCATCCCCTCTGAAAACTCATACTAACCGAACCACGCCTGTAGAGAAACCGCACGTGTTGACCCTCCGACCGCACAGCAACTTCGATTTGATATACCCACTCAGAGAGAGATCAGAAAATTCCAACATAGCTCAGTCAACTACAGCCAGGATCTGCGAAAACTTGCTCGAGCTTGTTTGAAGTATGAACAGGCTGACAGACCAACACCCAAGCAGTTGTTGAGAGAAGTCAGACGATTGATGGCTGGTCACCTTGGTGGATTTGATACCTATGGGGTGGGTAAGAATATTCCATGGAACAAGAAAGAGAGGCTGCAAGGAAGACTGAAAGACGAGTGGGCGCCTGGAGTTGGGACTGATATTCGCCTGAGGGTGTAATCTACTTTTAGTGTTTGGTCAATTGCTGGAAGATTTAGCGACAGTCGCATGTTAGTCGCAATATCACGGACCAGATCTGAACTAAAAACATATCATGCATTTTCTTGCAGCTTACATTCAGGCAATGATGATGATGTGAGAGATGACTGAGTAGAGAAGTGAGTGGTGACTTCCTTGTTTGGTTGCCCAAATCGGTAACATGTCAGCGGACATCCGTTTCTTCAGTTGGCTATTGCATGACAAAGGAAGTCGACCGCACTTTTGTCTCCAAGTCATCGTCCTTTGTCTGTCAGCTGCTTTTGAGAGACAAACATCCGTGTGCGGCGGACAAGCAACCTGGATTATCGATCTGAGGACACGGTGTGGACCACACTTGCACGCATCTCCCGTCCACATCGCCACTTACACCCTACGCCATGGATCCACGGGTCAATTACAATCCTTTTGGACACCTTGTACAGAATGTGGCAAACAGGTTGACTTCAAGGTTCTTGAACTGGCGTTTCAGAGCACCGCAACGCAGAGCCAGGACCGCACCGAGATTACAACAAGGCCAATGGCTGCCCATCCAACCTTCTCGTGACGCGGCTGGACAAGAACAAGCACTTGGAGACGGAGGACAAGGCATAGTACACCTCTGGTGTTGCGTCGATGCTAACAATCGCATTGTCGACCGTGTCATCATCAAGAACATCTTTCCGGGGACCGAGGCTTGGGCCATGCCGAACATGTGGAAGGATGGGATCATCGGAGGCGAACCACGAGAAGCCATGATTGGCAACGAAGTGTACGACCAACTGGAAGCTGCGAATCCTGGGGACGGACAGTACATTACAACATGCCTTGGTTATGGCGGCATACACGATCCTTTCAGATACGATACGAACGGAATCATCGAGTCCTACCCAGATCCGCTATTGGGAGATCAAACCCTAGGAGGTGTACCGCAATACCGCGATCCAATGGCGGGAACGCCTATAACTTACAGGATACCGAGTTACAGACTTGTCAACTACGAAGGGGCAATGCAGGAGGCATTTGTACCTCCGGTAATATCAAGAGACAGAAAATGCCCGCTCCATGACTACCAGCTAACAAGTTTCCAGGAGCTCGCTCAAGGGGTTACGACGGAGAGACTGGAGAGCTACAATACGAAGTACCGGGCTTGAAAGTGACGCACAAGACCAATGTATGGCAAATTGGCATGCTCATCGCTTGCATGATGCGTATCGATGCCTACCTCCCGTGAGATTCTCATCTGATCATATTTGGTGAACTGACTAACATGTTCGTTTTCCAGGGAAACCGACTGGCGTTCGGGGCCATTCAATGTTCCACCTAATACCGAACTCCGCTTCGACGATCTCACCCGCCGAGAACTCAAAGGCACTTGCTTCCAACATCACAACTGCAATTACAGTGCCGAGTTGATAGGGCTTGTGAAGCAATGCATGAGATATCACTCGACTCAAAGACCAGCACCGCGAAAGCTGTTGGAACTGGTCCAAGAGCGGATGCAAGGTCGGTGTGGTGGCATGGAGACTTATACTGGAGGTGACAGTGGAAAGATCCCGTGGAATAAGAAGGAGAAGCTTCGGGGTTTGCAGGAGGATCAATATCCACTCCACAAGGATGCTAACATAGTGCTCGCTTGATGGGAGAAGTAGCGAGTTCTGTGTGCCTTAAGTAGACTTTCTTGTATGCTGTTAACTCGTCCTTCTCGTGTGCAAGACGCTGTTATAATGTAGCTGTGCAAATGCACGATACTTCCTGGAAGAAAGGTCAGTCCAAAAGTAGCCTGTAAAAATACGACTTTCAATGAATACTGCTCTTTTCTGTGGAATGTTGTGTATTTCTATAATTTACGATAATAGTATGCAAGACCGTGAGAGTACTCATAGAACAAGTTTATGGCGCGATAGCCTGTGAGCTGTATTCTCGGTGGCCATCGTCCCTCATACGGTAGTATACAAATGCACAATAACCAGAAATCTATGATAGCCCATCGAGATGGTACTAAGTAACAGCATATCACTGGCCACGATCTCGGTTTCGATTGCGCTGTGACTTTTTATCGTGTTGACAGTGCTTGGAAGTTGGAAGTGGATGTCTGGTCAGATAATATAAATCTCGTGTCGCGAGACGTCGTCATTGACACTGCCGTTGCTTCCGATGCGGCTCTGCGTTCAGGCTTCAAGATCGCCAACCACCCGATTTATCAACAATGCGACCATCTACACTCTGCTATACCACCGTGTCGATACGGAATGGGAGTACAAATCAACAGCGGCAATGATACGTCCCGCCGTAATGCATGGTCCATCTCCGTCGTGTTGTTATCGATCGCACACGCCTTTCTCATAGACCCTATCCAACCACTCTTCGATGCGCTCACACAGCCACTATGGCTTTTAAGAAGCCAACCCTCAACGACTGTTACGGACATTACTTTATTCCTAGCGATTGGATTGTACCACTACGGAATCGATGGATTGAAGCCTCCACAATGGGTACTGGAAACACGACTCATGGAACTTCAGATCTTTGCTTTCCTGATACTACTAATGATCTTTGCTGGTCTAATTGCCTGGAGAGGACAAGCTCAAGCATTCAAAGTAATCCCAGAGCAACAACATGAATCAACAGTTGAGCAGTTGATACCGCCTTTGCTGCTGCCTGGACGCACTACACACTCGCGAATGTTTCCCCAAAAGCATTCTTTTGCGTACTCATACTTTTCTGTTGGAGTGCCTGTCAACTTCAAGGGGCGTGCTGGGTCGATGTTGTCTACCAACCTTGAGTTACTGCCCCCGAGTCAGAGAAGCAAAGGATGGTTCAATGTTAATGCTGCGGACTATCTGTATAGAGGCGGAGAAGAGCGTGGACTTGAAGCCCGTCTAAGATGCTATCTTCGTGAAGAGGTATGTCGAGGTCCTTATAGAGAGCCAAATATTTAAAAGCTAACTACTATCAGNGGTGTTTCTGACGAGGCCTGGTCGTTTGCCTATCTCGTTACGGCACCCAAATTCCTGGGCTACTCATTCAATCCAGTATCGTTTTGGTACATCTATGACAGTTCGAAACACCTTGCCATGATGGTACTGGAAGTCAATAATACTTTTGGAGAACGTCGTTTGTATCTTCTAAAGGCTGAGGAGAAGGCCACCAACGTCTCGGTCCCTGATGGCTTTGAAGCACCTGCCAAAGCTACAAAGTTCACGAACGCATGGAATAAAGATTTTCACGTCTCGCCATTCAATTCACGCAAAGGCACTTACTCGCTCACCGCAGCCGATCCAGTCGCTGCTCTAAAGTCTGGCTCCAAAGTCCTGGACAATACTGTCGTCCTTGACTCTTCACAGGCCCATGCTAAACTTGTCGCACGAGTGTACTCGAACGGTGACCACATGGATCCAACAACCATGAGTAACTCTCAAACTTTGAAGCTGCTGGTCTCCTGGTTCTGGGTCGGCTTCCTCACATTTCCTCGAATCATCACACAAGCATATAAACTATACTTCAAACGCAACCTCCACGTCTGGTTCCGACCTGAAGTTTTGGCTTCGAGTATCGGTCGCACGCATACCTCTTCGGAAGCCACTCTGGAAGCTTTCTTTCTTGCCTATCTGAGCTATTTAGTCGAGAATGCGGCTGAGCCTGTGCGACTAACATACATACCAGCAGGTGGCTTGGGGACTCCCACCACATTGACCTTCAAGCACCTGGCCAAAGATCAAAAACCCAAGGAGCTAACATTACGAATCCTTACTCCAGCATTCTACACGAGATTTGCACATTACTCGCATACTACCAACGCCTTGCTCTACGAAAGCCTGCACAATGACCCCAACAACCGCACTTGTATTATTGAGAACGCTGAACACTTATATCTGCTCCTCTCGCCTCTCAAACACACCACCACTGCCAAATGCAGACGCGGCGTTCTAGATCAATTCCGCTGGCACTTCCTTCAAAACTTGCGCTCTGCACCTCCGGCCTCGGCAAACCCTGATTCTACGACCGACGTCAAGGATAGAGCAAGTGTACAGGATACTCGCAAGTTGCCACTATCGCATTTGGACAACTTCATTCTATCTGATCTTGACAATGGAAAGTACGCTGAGATGACAGCTCAGCAATTGATCAAGAACTTGCCTGCAACATTCCCGTCCTGGTCTTCCATCCAACTCCGACATACGTATAGGGATACTGTGACCAAGGTCTTCATTGCCGACACCTATCTCTTTGGATTTGAGGGCTTGATAGACGTGTGTGATTTGTTGGTCAGGATGATCTCGGTGGCGGTGTGGTTAAAGTTGTTCGCTGGTGAGAGAGTGGCAGACGCAGATTCTAGATGGAGGCTGTTCAGATGGGTAGCAGTCAACGGGGTACACTTTTGGGATTTTCTCAAGTGCATTTGAGATGAAACGAATTGTATAGAAGTAAGAGTATAGACTTTGAATCTGAAAAGCATCTTGAGAAATCAAGCAACAAGGTCAGTGATACATTCCCCCCCCCCTAATTTCTCCGAAACGAGTGCGACGGGTCGCCCCTTCCAACAACAGCGAGGGGAGAGAAACTTCGACAATAGAAACTTCGATCTCACTTCGACAGAGAAAACATCGCCCAATTCGGGTCTGACGCTCGGCCCAATGATGGCTATGGAAGACGTCTGTTTCTACTTCCACCCAACACACAGAAGGTCCGGCAAGACCAAGATCTGGATCGTGAGAAGAACGTCCGCATCGGTCTCGTTTTGTCTAACATGATACAAGGCAAGAGCGACGTGGCCATCAGTCATTCAATGTAACAAAATCAGCCAGGTTCGTAACGTTGCTGTTTTCAAGCCGCAGCTCACGAACACAAGTGGTGGTGAGAGAAAGATTTACTACAGTGATTTAGCACTATTGAGGAGAGAGTGGTGAAATGGCGAGAGATGCAAAGCACCACTTTTTTTCTCATGCAGGTTGTATGGTGGTGACGGTGAATCCTTTATTCTGGTTCTGTTGACCCCGTATAACCTATATGATCCTGTTGTGTCCCGAAATCTACCGAGGGGTATCGTGCCTAAATGTGAAGTGAAGAAAAGAAAGAAAAAAAGAAAACCCAAGCAACGCCATCCGTCTAAAAATCCTGACTCCAAGATGCCCAATCATTGCCCAATCCAAATATGCAAGAATCCATCTCTAGCACCTAATGCCCAACCCAACCGTCTCGATCTTACTCAACTTCGCAACCGCAGCATCAACCTTCCTACACCACGCCCCAGCATCAACTCTATCTTCCCTCTTCTTCCTTAACGCACAAGCCACAAGACTTAGAATCTTTCCCTCGCCACCTCTTTCCTGCCACAACTTTTGCAGTTGCTCAACTCTAGCTTCAAAAGCAGGGTCTTGCATGGCCCAGCTCATCGCATCACCCATCTTCACCGCTTNCCTTAGACGGAACCCATTGTTCAAAAGAGAAGCGAATGGGTTGCCGCCGCAAAGCAGAGAAAGCAGAGTGATTCCCAGAGAATAGATGTCAGAGGCGTATGTCGGGGTAGAGGTTTCAGGGTCGCGGGAGAGTTGTTCAGGGGCCATGAAGGAATAGGTGCCGCCGCCTGAATGTGAAGATGGTGTTGTGTGAGCTACAAAGCTTGTGCTGAAGTCTGCGTAGCGGGCTGTGGGCAAGGAAGAAGATGTCGAGGAAAGTAGTATATTTGCAGGTTTGATGTCGGCATGGATGGTGTTTGTGGTGTTGTGTAGGAAGTAGAGGCCTTGGGTTAGTTGTTGGAGGACGTGGAGGAAAAGATTCAGGGTCGAAGATAGAGGAAGGTCTGATGATGATTCGAGAAGAGATTCTAGAGTTCCGGCGTCGGCGCACAGGAAGACAAGAGAAGGCGACGAGGTACCCGTGCAGAGACCGAGGAAAGGAACCACGTAGTCGGAACTTGAATCATGACTTTGAACATGTGTGAGTATTTGTGCTTCGGCTTGGAAAACTGCAGCTGCATCCGAGCGTGTTGCGGTTTTGATTGCATACTGCTGAGGCAATGCAAAGCTACTCTTGTGCGGTGTTGATGGTGGAGTCAGAGGACGTCCACGCTGGCTTTGAGTAGGCAAAGCAGGAATGCTGTACACCTTACTCCACACGCCTTCGCCTAGTAACTGTGCTTGTGACAAGTCGGGAGTGAAAGCGAGTTCCGATACATGAGAGCGAGAAGCATCCAGCGAGCGCCGAGAAGAAGGAAACTGGTCATTGATCTTTGCCCGCGCAGGTGTAGATGGAGGAGTGAGCATTTCTTGATCTTCTAATCCATTCTTTGATGATTCGGCTGTGATCTTGTAGCTGCCAACGTTTGCCGGCGTTCTAATTTGAAGTCCTTGCATTTTGCGTACCAGTTCGTTAGGCGTTGTCCTAGCCCTGTGGTAAACCGGTCTGGATGTATATTGCTCGTTCTGGCCAACTTGCGTGGAATGTGAAGTGAAATCTGTATGGGGAACAAATGGACCTCTTGCATGTGCAGCATTGGTAAAGATTTTTACCGTCATCCTTCCAGATATATATCAAGTGAGAATGAGCAAAGAGAATCACTGAATACCTATGACGGCATGGGAAGGTCCGGAACAGAAGGGTGTGTGGGCTGGCTGACTCGGACGAGTCGGAGGGCCTCCGGGGGTGTCTTTCGAAGCGCGTCAGAGAGTGCTGAAACATAAAATCCTTCGAAGCGATCTCGACGCCAGTATAAACCAAGACAAGCGTTTCCAGAGGCTAAAAGTGTAAAAGAAGAGGGTGTGACTGGAAAACACGAGAAAGAAGAAAAAACAAACTTCTCTGCCTGATAGGAAAAACAGGAATGGAAAGGAAAAGAGAGAAAGACAAACACTACCGTAGCATTGGCAATCCGATGGTAGCACTGAATAATGAGATCCACGGCTCCGCTAAGGGTTTTATCGGAGAGTGGGGGTGTCTTCAAGGCTCATTGCTTACCAGCAAACGCGCCGATAAGGGAGAGGAGGGTCGTTTCTCTCGCCGGCATACTAAAGCGCCACATTTGGCAGGACGCAAACCTTAGTTTGCTTGGCATCGTACGGGTTTATCGATTGTCAAGCAGAGGTGTGTGAGATCCTTTGGCTGCTGGAGCTTGCAGAAGCAGTTGGCATGTTTAGTCAAGGAGAGAGGAGAGAGGAGAGAGATGAGGAAGGAAACGTCACAGCATGCAGTTGTGTCGCGAACCAACCACGNNATGCCGTGGAACGTGGAGAGAGGTGCAACTCAATTGGTCGTGTTTGGAACGTCAAAAAGGTCCTCAAAATGCCCATCCTCGGCGGTTTTGGCAGAGGTTTCCCGGAAATTGGAAAGCAGATGGCCGCACAGATCCAGATGCGGCTGGATTGACAGCGATGGAGCAATGGTTCCGTTGGTTTNNTGACAGCTGATCTGTAGACTTGTTTCTCCACGCTCCTGCCTCGTGACACCATGTGCACGACCTGTGGTCGCGAACGCGATGATGCTTTTGTTCCTGTAAAAAAAAGCTACCACAGACTACTTTTTGCGAGTCGCTCATGCTGTAACCAACCATGCGGTGCCACGCTTATCTGACTTTATCGAAGNNGAAGAAGCAGCGATGTCATGCAAAAGATAGCCAGAGAGCCCATTTTGAGAAGCCACAAATTCCCCGCGGACGGCATGCCAATGGAGATCATCCAAGACAGCTACATAAGCGAACAACGAGTGGAAATAAAACAGAGGCACAGCAAAGCAGCCCCTTCACGCCGCACACCGGTTGCCAGAGAACGGTTGATTGCAATCGAATTCAAGAGGCGCTTGGAGATAGGGAAGCAGCGACCGAACCCGATGTTCGGGACTGCTTTTGCTGTGTCCTTTTGCCTTTAGCGCTATGCAGCTCTGTGCCATCAATTGCCGGCCCGGTGTGCCCGAGTCAAGGGTCATATGTAGAGCTGGGTCGTCAGCCAGGTTTTGGAGAGTTTGCTCGATGCGAGCAGCGAGATCCACCATGAGCTGTGGTTTTTGCGCATTGACTTGGTCGCGACTTCGGCATGGTTAGGTAAACAGAATCAAAAGCTGACCAGGTTGTTGACACAGAGCTGAAAGACATGGGTTGGTTGCAAGTTGCACAAGAAGTACAAGATTGAAAATCGATCTTTTGGAGATGTGCATCGTTCCTCAAGGTCAACTCCAGGATGCTATCTAGATCCATCCCTGGCCTCGTCCTCTCCTTGTGCCAATGCTATCATAAGGTAGCTATAGAGATACACAATAGTTTGTAAAACAAGGTGTTGTCCAAGGAGATATCGCTATGCTGCCGATGACTCCCTTTTGTATTTCCTTTTCCATGATGCACAAATGCATCCCCCGTGACTTGCTTTTAATAAATGTTTGATAGTCGTAATGTCGTGTGTTGTTTATGCGAAGAACTTGCTGTAGGCAGCCTTCTCCTTCTTTGCCCTGTCTGTAGCGGCCTTCTTGACTGCAGCGAGCTCGTTCTTGACTGCGGCGTCCTCGGGCACGACCTTGAGGGCCTCTTCCAAATCAGCAACAGCGTCCTCCTCGTTCTTGAGACCCTTTCTTGCCAAAGCGCGGCGGTACAGAGCCTTGCCCTTTTCCGGTGCCTTGATCTGAGGGACTGCGATGGCGTTGGTGGCAGACTTCTCAGCATCGGCAAAATCGTTGAGCTTCAATTGCAGAAGAGCACTGTTGGAGTGAAGAGCAATTCTGAGCGAGGCCAAAGCGGGGTTAAGCTCTGGTGGGTCGTTCTCGAGAGCTTCGGGGTATTCGTGCAGGTATCTCAAACCCTTCTGGTACTTTGCGAGGCCAAGAGCAACATCTCCCTTCTTGAAAGCGTCGGTTCCTCTGGTCTTCAGGTCGTTGACAATCTTTACAATCTCGAGTCCGGGAATGTCTTCGCCCTGGTCTTCGGGGAAGTCTTCGTATGGGTCTCCGGTGCTATCGGGGACCTTCTCGGCGGCNNTCTTCTCGTACTCGTCGCCGGTGAGTTCACCGCAGTCGACGATGGTGCAGTCTTTGTTGGGCTTATCGTTGGAGCCACAGGGTGTGTTTTCAATGGTGCGAACGATGCTCTTGCCGCCGAGGACTTCACCGAAGACAACGTGCTTTCCGTCAAGGTGGGGAGTAGGAACGGTGGTAACGAAGAATTGGGAGCCGTTGGTACCTAGAGAGACAGTCAGCGAGTGCTTCTAAGTAGTCCGGCGACAGTCCAACATACCAGGACCAGCATTGGCCATGCTCAACAAGAAGGGCTTCTCGTGCTTGAGCTCAAAGTTCTCGTCCTCGAACTTCTCTCCGTAAATGCTCTCACCACCAGTTCCGTTGCCAGCAGTAAAGTCACCACCCTGGATCATGAAGGACTTGATGACACGGTGGAACCCAGAGCCCTTGTAGTGGAGTGGCTTGCCATTCTTTCCTTGGCCCTTCTCGCCAGTACACAATGCGCGGAAGTTCTCGGCGGTCTTGGGGACGACATCATTGTACTGGGGTTCATGTCAATCACTTGTGACTTTGTTTAGAAGCAGCAGAAAAGATCTTACCAGCTCAAAGGTGACACGGCCAGCACTGGCCTTGCCAATGTTGATGTCGAAGAAGACACGGCTGCGCTTAGTCTCTGCCATTTTTGTTGTATGTGTGTGTGTGTGAGAGGTTAAGGTCGTGTTCGAGGGGACAAGAGAGTTGTTATGCGACAAGCAGAAAGACAACAGGCAGTGCAATTATCTCAAAGTGAAAGATGTTGATGTTGATGGCTTCTAGGACCTTCTATGCGCTATGTACCCCACATTATTCGATCACCACTAAGATTGCCTCTTTGGGATTGCTATATCAGACCCTTGACTGCACGCTGTACTCTGTGTTGAAGACAAGGATGTGGACCTAACCATGTGGCCTTCTATTTGGTAATATTCTATGGATGATGTTTGGAAAAGAGTCTATCCTGTGTGCTAAAGTGGTATCATGGTTGAGAAAGAAAGAGAACGCCCAGCAGTTGAGGCTTCAATGGTAGGCATGCAGGATATAAGTGATATGCCAGGGTGACTACTCAAGAAGCGAAGCTGGAAGCTCGAATGTTGTCTGCAGCTTTCCCTTGTGAGTGAGAGGGTCGCCGGGGAGATCAAAGCTAGTAGGGTTGTCCATCTTGGGAGGATCCGTGTCTATCTGGATAGTGACCTGTAACAGAAACTATGTCAGCATCGAGTACTTTGGCAAACAATGAGATATTTACCGCGCCGTCCTCGCACGTATAATCTACACCTACCGGTCCGTCGTTGACTAGAGCTACATCCATCATGGCTTGGAAGACGCCATCTTTCACTCTGTCTGCTTGGTACAGAGTTTGTACTTTCTTGAAGAACTGGCCGTAGAGCTCCTTTGCCTTTTCTGCATTGGCAGACTTATGGAAATCGGGCTTGTTGCCTTTCTTGACAGAAGCAAGAAGTGTGAATTGTGATACNNTGCATACGAGTCAGAGGATATCATCGCTGACTTGTCAACTATACATACCACAGAGAACCTCTCCCTCGATGTCCTTGACACCCCATTTCCATTTGCCGCCTTCATCACTGTCCCATAGCTTTGCTTTTAGGATCTTATTGGCCATGGACTCGACCTCCTTCTGAGTATCATCCATGCCGATAGCCGCTAACACAAGCAAGCCTTTGCCGATAGTTGAGACAAGTTGGCCATCTACCGTGACTGAGGCTGACTTTACTCGTTGAATGACAGCTGAATGGAAATCAATACGATGGTCGAAGGAAACAAGAGAGTTGTGATTCGTACTTCTCATGGTGTTGGTCTGAAATGACAAGAGGAGGAAAAGGAGATTGGGAGATAGCAGAGAAACAACACAAACTGATCTACCTTGTGCTTCTCTTCGGATGGAATTACGAGTGCAGCGTGGGTTTCGAAGTGTTACGAGTGTTTTCGATAAAGTCAAACGGTACAAACGCACGTAAAGTCGACCTTTGGGATTGCTTGGCAGAGTGAGCGAACGACGGCAACCAACGCAGCGCAGTTGCGACAGTCACAGTCGCACAAAGCACCATCCACGTCTCGACTCGTCTCCGTTTGTGTCAACTTGTCCATCGCCCCGAGTTGATGGAGAGCTGCCACATCGTCTCCTGGTTCCGACATCCCCCTCCGAAGCGACGCCGAACTGCTTCGCCATCCTCCCAGTCCACCCTCTCACCACGCCCACCCGCGAGGGCTACATAACCAGCAATGGCGCAACGAAAGCTACAACAAGAGATTGACAAGGTGCGCGACCCAATGCGCAAGTGCGTGACGCAGCTGTTGACTGGCGACAGNACGTTCAAACGAGTGGCCGAAGGTGTGCAGGCATTCGAGGGCATCTACGACAAGCTACAACAATCGACGAATCCCTCGCAGAAGGAGAAGCTCGAGGACAACCTGAAAAAGGAGATCAAGAAGCTACAAAGGTCGCGAGACCAGATCAAAGCATGGGCCGCCCAGAATGATATCAAGGACAAGAAGCCATTGCTGGATCAGCGCAAGCTGATCGAGACGGTATTGAGAGCTATCCTGACACACCCACGCCTGTCGCTAACGCATGCCAAANNGCAAATGGAAAAGTTCAAGGCCGTCGAAAAGGAAATGAAGACAAAAGCCTTCTCCAAAGAAGGACTATCAGCCGCCGCAAAGCTCGATCCGAAAGAGAAAGAGAAACTGGAGATATGCGACTTTTTGGGGACCATGGTCGAAGAGCTGGAACGACAGATTGAGGTCACAGAAGCCGAGGCGGAAACGCTACAAGCGAACATGAAAAAGGGCAAGAAGGACACAGCCAAGGCCGACCGGATAGCAGAGCTGGAACGAATGGCCGAACGACATAAATGGCACCAAGGGAAGCTCGAGCTGTTACTACGATCTCTGGAGAATGGAGGCGTGGATACAGACCAGGTCAAGGACATTGAAGAGGGAATCAAGTACTATGTCGAGAACAACCAGGAGGTCGACTTTATGGAAGACGACACCATCTACGACGACCTGAACCTCGACGCCGACGAGCAAATGTTCGGCCTGCAGAACGACGATGATCGCGTGTCATCACAAGACAACCAATCACAGCACGACGACACGCCCGACCTGCCAGAGCCCCCGACCAAGGTGGCACAGGGTACACCCGCGAAGCTCACCAAGCAGTCGTCAGTCGACATTCCCAGCGCCCAGCCCAGGCGGCCATCGATACAGCTCAAGTCGCCCTTACCTGCATTGGCCACATTGCATGCCTCGACACCGAGCAGCGTAAATGGCAGCGCGCCGCCGGGCATGAAGCCCGCTCCTTTGCCGAACATACCTACTGGCCAGACATTGAAATACGCCTCGGCTGCAGCCGCGGCTGCCGCAAGCGACAAGAGTGGTGTTGGCATTGCTCCACTTCCGCCGCCGCCAGGTGCCAGCGCCGCGACTGCCCGCCCCAGCTCGACTGCATCACCTGCCCCGACACCCTCACTACCAGTTACTCACCAACCCTCGCCCGCACAACCGCCGCCGCCTCAACCTGCGAAGCCTCAAGAACCTCCGGCGAAGACGCCCTCGCCAGCCCAAGAGCCCGCCTCACCTGCCCCGGAGCCCAAGGCCAAGAAGAGCGCGAAGCAAGCACAACAACCATCGCAGGATTCTGGTGTTGCCCTTACAAATGGCGAATCTTCTAGACAACAACAGAAGCAACCCCAGCAGCAACCACAACAAGAAGAGGAGGAAGAGCAAGAAGACGAGTCCTACTACCATCTGCCAGAAAGCTTGAGCGATCTGCTCGAGTCTTTCACCACCACGAAGCAGCGTGCTCTTTCGACGAATCCTCCAGTACCTGAGGATCACCTGCTCTCATTGTCGCGGAGTAGCATGCCCACACCCATGGACGCAGAGAAGCCGTACCACTACAAGCCAGCATCGCCCTACGCCTACACACCGGCGCACTATCCCCAGGAGCCTCTTACCGTGTTTGATGACCCACGACTGTACAGCAGAATCGAGACGGATACATTGTTCTACGCCTTTTACTACCGCCAAGGCACTTACCAGCAGTTCCTTGCGGCGAAGGCATTGAAGAGCCAAAGTTGGCGCTTTCACAAGCAGTACCAGACCTGGTTCCAACGACACGAGGAGCCCAAGAACATCACCGAGGAGTACGAACAGGGAACATATCGCTTCTTCGACTACGAAAGCACATGGTATGTGTAAAACAACCAGCAAATTATTGTTACTCTTGCTAACACTCTACTCAGGATGAACCGTAGAAAGGGCGATTTCAAGTTTGCCTACAAGTTCCTCGAAGACGAATTGTAGATTTCGACACCGACTAATTCTTCAAGTGTCATGTTTTCTAGCTTTCAAAGGCCGTTCGTACATTCCTTCGGACTTGTTTCTAGAGTTGTCGTCGTTGCATTCACTTCTTTTTCTCGTTGTACCCCGCTTTAACCTATCTGTTGCAAGAAAGACCATGGCAAGATTATCGATGTTTGGGGTTTGGGGCAAAAAGGCAGGCCTTTATCATTGAGAGTGCTTACCTATGGACAAAAGCAGAGATTTGGTTTTGCTACTCCTTTTTTTTCTCCTTCCATGACTAACTCCGTATCTCCTTCGTGATTGTTGACATGCCTTTGTATGTTTCTGCAAGTATGACATTTAAAGGTGAGTCGTGCGCGCCGTGGCTTCGATGACATCTGGTAGAGGGATGGCAGCTTTACTCGGGGCTTATTTGAATGACATGAGGAACCATTCAAGAACAGCACAGATGATTGATGGAGAGATTTTTGCTTCGAGTCATCTGTCCGACTTAGGGGTGTATGCAATAATGGATCGAGGTCAGATTGCTGAAGGAAGGTATCAGTTTCTCATATTGGGCTTGTTATGCTTCAAGCGGAAGCTTCTACCACACATAGAGTAGATAGAAAATACAATCATACCCTGAAGATCTCATACTATAATTTCTAGAGCAACTCTGGCAATACCGCTGCTGCTTCACGTCGTCGACTCCCTTTTCCGTTAGTTGAGGGCATGACCCTGACTAGATGTCCGTGCACGCATGTCAGATGGATAAGATAAGATGGGCTTCGAAAAAGTCCAAAGCCTCTCCACCTTTCGGCCATCTTTTTCGCGACGAGAACATCAAATATCAACGACATAATGGCAGCCGAAGTACAGTCTCTACAGCCCCTCAAGCTGGCTGCTGGCCCCGAGGCCATCACCGCCGACCAGCGCTACTGGAAAGGATTCAGATCACAGCAACTAGTTCCCTCGCCGCATTCAAATCCTATCACCCACATCTCGTTTCCTCCATTGCCTACGAACCCGCTTGTTACACCGCCCTCCGACACCTTCGCCGTCACTTCCGGAAGCAGAGTACAGATTTTCTCGTCGAAAACACGCAAACTTCTAAAGACCATTACGCGATTTGGTTACGACGACATTGCGCACTCGGGAGAGATTCGTCGCGATGGACGTGTGCTTGTTGCTGGTGGAGACAGTGGTGCTATTCAAGCATTCGATACTGGTTCAAGAGCTATTTTGAAGACGTGGAAGGAACACAAGCAGCCCGTCTGGGTCACAAGATGGAACCCGAATGATCTCACCTCAATCATGAGTTGTAGTGACGATAAGACGGTCAGGCTGTGGGACCTGCCCAGCGAGTCCAGCACTACCACTTTCTCGGGCCACCAGGATTACGTACGCAGCGGTGCTTTCATGCCTGGTCAGAGCAGCAACTTGCTTGTGTCTGGTAGTTATGATCAGACCGTTCGTCTGTGGGACTCAAGAGCACCTAAGCGCGCAGTCATGACCTTCAAGCACGCTGCCGCGATTGAGAGTGTCCTTCCCATGCCCTCAGGAACACAGGTGCTTGCAGCTGCCGACAACCAGATCAGCGTTCTGGACCTGGTCGCTGGAAAGCCTCTGCATCTGATCAAGAACCACCAGAAGACTGTCACATCGCTCTGCTTGGCCAACAATGGAACAAGACTCGTCAGTGGTGGTCTGGATGGACACGTCAAAGTCTTCGAGACATCAGCTTGGAACGTCGTGGCTGGCTTCAAGTACCCTAGCCCTGTGCTTTCACTGAGCGTAGTTGGAGCTGGCGCAACTAGAGAGGACAGACACCTCGCAGTCGGTATGCAGTCTGGTCTGCTGTCGGTTCGCACTCGTCTATCAGGCGAACAGAAGGCAGCAGCAAGAGAAAAGGAGAAGGAGATGCAAGCGCTGGTTGCCGGTACCATCGAGGAGTACGACAGAAAGAAGGCCAAGAAGCTGCGACAAGGCGACAAAAAGGCTCTCCGTGGTCGCGACTTTACCGGAGAGGGTGCCGATATCGTGATCGATGGTAACGCTCGTGGAAACATCAGAAACCAGTCAAAGTGGGAGTCTGCTCTACGGAACGGCAAGTACGCTCTGGCTGTTGACATGGTTCTTGGAGCTACCGTAAGTTTTGCCCGCACGAACGCGATTAAAGTCAAGGACTGACAAACTGCANNGAAATTCTACAACCCTAACATGCTCACACTCCTTACCGCTCTCCGTCACAGATCTGCCATGCGCACCGCTTTCAAGGGTCGCGATGAGACATCCCTCCAGCCCATCCTTCGCTGGGTCATCAAGTACATTGGTCACCCTCGTTACATCAAGCTCACCAGCGATGTTGCTATGCTTCTCTTGGATCTCTACTCAGAGCAAACCATGGATTCGCCAGAGATTGATGACCTCCTGAACCAGCTTCATCGCAAGGTCAGACACTGTTCAGAGTTGGCACAAGCTGCATACTCTACTCAGGGTATGCTTGACTTGCTCGTCTCCGGTGCATGAGAAATCAAAGGAATCGGGATATGAGAATAGAAAGCTGGCACAGATCAGCCTCCGGCCATAGTCAACATACGCCCCAAGACGCTCCGAAAGGAAGGGCATGTCGAATACAGCGGAAGTGACTCCCCGGGGACAAGCAGCCAGCGACGGAGGTGGAGACATGTTGGCCATGACAGCAAGTGCTTGAGCGAGAAGCACAAAAAGTATGGCGTCCGGCAAGGCATGGTGTACATAGCATAGGAAGGAGCTTCGGAGTTCTTAGAAGGAAGGATGCACAAAATAATGATACCCAGATTATTCACAATTGTGCATGTTTATGACGTTGATGCTCGTGCCCCGCAGGCCAGCTTCGAGCATGTTCCAGCCAGCCTCTCCCAAGAAACAATCATCTCCCACACCCACCACGTGTTTACACATCTCACAACCTTTCTGAGGAATCACTCTTATCGAAGCCTCAGTCGCGTAAACCACAGAACATACACTCTACCAAGATGGCCGCCCTCATCAACACAGACGACGAGATGGCNCCCTCGTTGCAGAACATCCTCGACCAAAAGACGCTCCGCTGGATCTTTGTCGGCGGTAAAGGTGGTGTCGGAAAGACAACCACCTCTTGTTCTCTGGCCATTCAGCTCGCAAAGCACCGCAAGAACGTCCTCCTCATCTCGACCGACCCTGCACACAACTTGTCCGATGCCTTCAACCAAAAGTTCGGAAAGGACGCCCGCCTGGTCAATGGCTTTGACAACTTGAGCGCCATGGAGATTGACCCCAACGGATCTATCACTGACATGCTCAATGCTGGTGGTGAGGAGACTCAGGAGGCCATGTCTGGTCTCGGTGGTATGGGCAACATGATGCAGGACCTTGCTTTCAGCGTGAGTGGTGGCATTTCAGCACAGAGACACGCATTGCTAACTGTCTTCGCACAAACANNGATTCCCGGTGTCGATGAAGCCATGTCCTTTGCCGAAGTCCTCAAGCAAGTCAAGTCGCTCAGCTACGAAGTCATCATCTTCGATACCGCACCCACTGGCCACACCCTCCGTTTCCTCCAATTCCCCACCGTCATGGAGAAGGCTCTCGGCAAGATCTCGCAACTCTCCGGCCAGTTTGGCCCCATGCTCAACGGCATTCTCGGTGCCCGTGGTGGCCTCCCTAACGGACAGAGCCTCGACGACGTTATCAAGAAGATGGAGGATCTGCGCGCTACCATCAGCGAGGTCAACACCCAATTCAAGAACGCCGACCTTACCACATTTGTCTGTGTGTGTATTCCCGAGTTCTTGTCGCTGTACGAGACAGAGAGAATGATCCAGGAGTTGAACAGCTATGAGATTGACACACATGCCATTGTTGTCAACCAGCTGTTGTTCCCCAAGGAAGACAATCCTTGCGAGCAGTGCAATGCGAGAAGAAAGATGCAGAAGAAGTACCTTGAGCAAATCGAGGATCTTTACGATGAGTTCAATGTCGTCAAAATGCCTTTGCTCGTTGAGGAGGTTAGAGGAAAGGACAAGCTTGAGAAGTAAGTTTTGGTTTTGAAACGAATATATGGAAGACCGATATACTGACACGCATCACAGNNGTTTAGTGAAATGCTCGTTACCCCTTTCCAGCCTCCTCAATAGACGTCTGAGGCTGCTCTTATTTGTACTTTTTGGAAGACATGATACCAATGAATTGACAGAGCGTTTATTTCTGCTATTTCCTTGTTTTAAGTTTCTGCACCCTGTCGAAATGTGATTACCCAAACCAGATCTGAAAACTCGGAGCGAGTACGAGCGGAAGACGCGACCTCTTCCGAAATCCATTAGTACAGGTATGTGCTCGAAGTCAAGGAGGGAGCCAAGGATGTGCTTGCTGACCATCTCTGCTGCACACTTGCGCTTGTCGACTTTCCTCTGCATCCTCATAACAAAACTTTGTTTTGACTCATCTGTATTTCTGGAATGGTTTCTCATCTCAAATACTGTAACGACTGGATAATGTAGAAGATCACAAACTTTGCTGCTTGAAGAAAACACCATCGCTCTTCGCCCTCCGTTCGATTTCCCTCAGTCACCCATGCCAAGCACATCCATCGGTATCGATCATCCTGCTTTTTCTGCAGCGTCCGTCGTTACTGTTCTCCTGGTCTTTACACAAGTCGGCTACTGAAAGTCTAGTTGAGCTTCATCACCTCTGCACGCTTGAAGTCGCTCTGGAAGCCATTGCACACCTCCAAGTTTGTCCAGTGAAACACGAGCTTCATGATATCCTTCTCGGTTGGTTTGGGATCCATGCTATTGACAACGGCCTCAATGGTCTTGTCGACATGAATGTACTCTTGTTGGACTTCGGGAATGACTGGTCTGGGGACTTCTGGAGCTGGAGCGGGAGCTGGGGCTGAAGTTGAAGCAGGACCATCATTTTTGAATGGCACTGGCGCATTCAGCTTGTCAAAAAGGCTGACTATAAGATAATCATATGCGCTATGCATGACTTGGATGTCCTTGGTATCGACAGGTGTGGATCCAGGCAGCTGACCGAAACTTTGCTCGATACTGGTGTTGGTATTGAAAAATTCCTCCGTCTCCTGGCTGCAGTCGAACAGATCCTGAACACGGACTACTTTCTGCGACCATGGGACTCGATACTTTTCGAGAGGACTTTGGAAAGGCATTGGTGCGTCCAAATTGTGAAGCAAGTGGACAGTCAATTCGCCGTATGCTTTGTGCAAGCGCTGGAGCTTCTCAGGACTCACGAGGTCTGAATAGCATGTCCGGAGGAATGGGTTCAAGATCTCCTCAAGCAACCTTAAGAAGCTCGCCGTAGCATATCCGCAAAGCTGCAAACTGTGCCTGGTAATGGCAGAATTGTGACCTATATCGGTAGTATCGCTGCCAAGGTCGCTTCAGTCTTCGGTCGGGGTCATTATGCCCATGGTCGATTGAGTTGTCGACCAGTCATCCATCAGTGAAAGGTCTTCTGTGTTTGGCATTCGAAAGAATCTTCCCTGTGGCGATATCTCTGCTACCTGGTAGTCCCGCAACTCCTTCAGGCACGCCTTCTCCCNCTGTAGAGCTCGGCAAACTTCGGTAAAAGAGCTCCCACTGGCCTTAAACCACTGGTTCATTCTGCTCCAAGCGGCGACAGATGCGTTTTCTTGTTTGCGGATCTCAGCCGAGCTGACTGGTCGAACAACAGGTGGTTCGTACTTGGCAGGCTTCTCAGAAAGAATCTCGGAAAGCTTCAAAGTCTTGATCAGCAAGTCGTGATGCATTCTGTGCACTGTCATGGCTTTTGACAATATGTTAAGGCGGTAGCAGCAGCCTTCTGCAGCCAGAATGGTCCACTCCCCGTGCTTGTCAAGGATGGTTGGGATATCTATAGCGATTTGTTGACAGCAGTCCTGCGTAAATCTAATAGAGAGCGAGACATCCTGGCTCCAGGATGAGTTGGGATACTCGAGAGAACGTTCTACGGTTGTGTATGTTTGGCTGATCGAATGAAAGTCGTTAATAAGAAGATCCAAGGGGCGGCTCAAGCATCCAGCTGTGGTTCCCTTGAGAGCACGTAGTCTCTTCGAGATGTTGGCACACGCTGAAGCAGTGCCGATGACAGTATCGAGGAATTCATGGTTCAGCTCGCTACATGTGCGAGACTGCGAGTTGTCGGTCATCGCAACAGTTGAGATAGATGTTGAGGAAACAACCAAGAATACTGGACTGACGGCTATCTGTATCTGGCTCAAGTGAGTTTGCTGGCCTGCAACACACCACTACTTTAAGCTTTGGAGTCTTCTGGAAACACGAGACATGGTTTACATACAACCTCAATCACAATCAAGAGTCTGTCTCACGAGTCCCGGCACTGGATATCTAGAACATTCGAACTACATTCCAAGCCCAAATTGATCGCCTGAGCGAAATATTCGGGAGGGAACAACAGATCGACGCAATCATACTTTCCTTCCTGTTGAAGTCTGTCACTCTCACTGCACTCCTGGAAAGCCAGACGCCAACAAACGAGTTGTAGAGTTGCACAATATGCCAGCAGATTACTCTCACCATTCAACCCAGCCAAGACATGTCAGCTTTATGTTCTCACGCATAGAGCGATCGCCCGCTGCAATGAGAGATGATCAAAACATATTCTATTTGTGAATTATCACAAGGGTCAGAAGCCACGAAAGACCGCTATTAAACCGATGTCGACTCATTTCTCTGGAGGCCTGCAAACGTCTCAACGTTGGTCCAAAGGAACGCCAACTTCGCAAGGTCCCTTCTCCGGGACTCAAACGCTTCCTGCGGCCAAAATTCACCTCGCATCCCTTCGTGTCCGAAACCGTCTAGCATGGCGTCCAGAGCGCCGTGTGTAGTATCTTCACTCTTTTGACGCTTGACCAGTCTTTTGGGCCCCGCTCCCGGACTTGGTACAAACGAATAGTTGATAGGACCGCTTCCAGTGTCGCTTTGAATTTCAGACCAGTCTTCCGTTGGAGTCATGTTGCCCATGGTAGAGTCCCTGGAGGAACAACGGTCTACAGCGGTTATCTCTCCCCAGATTTCCTCAATATCGATGTCCTTGTAGTCCGGATCTATGGAGGCGATCTTCAGCAACTTTGCTTGCATCTCCTGTCTCAGGAGAACGGCAAACCCGAGCTGTTCACACGCATACGAGAACTTTTCGCTTTCACTGAAATAGCTGTCAGATTGTTGCTGATTACAGAAAAGCTGGGTACTCACAGTTGCTTCTTGCAGCGAGGACTGCANGTAGCGCAGATCCGGCACTTCGCTTGGCGACAGAACATACATGACCAGTCCCAGGAGATTCAGAATCAGCTGCTGCTCCTGCAAATAGGTCTCGAATGCTTGGAGTTGATAGTACACATGATGTGGAGCCACGACATCCCAGGACGAACGTCGATTGACGATATCTCGAAGGCTGTTGGCAACGTCTTGGGCCACTTGTTGTGCGTGCTTGACAGTGCTCGTCGCGTTTTCCGTCCACAATTTTTGGCCATATGGGTGAGTCCAGGTCTGCTCGATATGCTGAAAGGCAAAACGCATGCCGTAAAATTCGTCGGCCAAGGGATGGAGTCCTGACTGTAGACACATGGTCGACTTTTGCAGGTCGCTGCAGTGTTTGATGCGGTGCCCGATCTCAAGACACGATGCAGCGGATCCGGTCAAGCTTGCAGAAAGGTGTGAAGATGGGATGATTCTTGCCCTGTGTCGGTGTTGGAGTGCTGGTATGCCCGAGAGCTGTCTCTGCTCGAGGAGTTGTAGATGTTCGAGCGACATCTTTACGTTGTTGGAAGCGTCAACCTACGAGAAGGCTTGAAAAGTGTTTGGCAAGAGGCAAGAGACAAGAAAGAATACGGGCCTCCTACGGCTTTTGTGTTCTCTATTACACTTTCTTGAGTCTACCGGAAAGGACTCTCTCAGTGTCAATAAACTTCGGAAACAGACTCCAAAGGGTGACAAGTGCATTTGGAACTCATCATACGATCGCAAAAGAGAGCGTGAGCAAGTTTGTCACACAATTCGATCTCAAGCAACGACTGGCCTCGGCTTGCTGAAATACCATCATAGAATTCAGCTACCTGGATATTGGCAAAAAGACACGTACATGGAACAAAGCACAGAGCCCAGTCATCCCAAAGTCAGTTGGCTTTGTGGAAAACTCTCAAACCTTCGCTGACCTCTGAATACCGCAGAATGTATTCACATTCGTCCAGAGAAACATCAGCTTGGCAATTTCCGCCAGTGCAACTTCCTTCCCGAAGTCGCTCACTATCGCCTCGAATGCTTCAATTTTCGAATGAGGCGGATGATACCATGAGAAACCCCATGGAATGCAGTCCACACAAAACAATCGACTTGGATACTGCCACTTCACCGAATCAAATCATCATATTACGCCTCTCATGTCGTACTCGCGGTACTTGACTTCTTCAAAACCACCCCATCTTGCCCAATGGGCAACCAATTTTGCGATATCTTCCTTTCCGACCTGTGGGCCGATACCATCGAATATCTTCTCCAGAGCTCTGTCTTCGAAGCTGCTCACACTCTGCGATGCTTTGACTTGATCGAGTTCCCGAGACGATAAGTGCAAGAGTCGTTCTAAATCACCCACGTGTTCCGAGTAGATCTCGCATAGACTCTTGGCTGGCTTTTGTGGCACAGAACCGCGCCGAGTGCAAGCGAGCATGAGATGAGCTTTGTCCAGACAACTTGCGAAGTGTCTGGCATGTGCACTTACAGCGTGCAACTCCATCATCGTGACAGGTAAGGCGCTTTCACAACGGCTTTCGGTAGTCTCGCTGCTGATGTCCTGCTTTGCATCTGAGTTTACAGTCATATCGGTCTCCCAAGAGTCCAGACGCTTTTGCAAGACCTGTCGCTCTTTGATGTGTTTTCTGCAAGGCCAACTAGGTCAGTATCAAGCTCATGTTGTTGCGTCTTCAAGTACTGACACCCATCCGAAATCAAACGTCAGAAGTCATAGTCCACAAGTGACTCGCTAGACACTGACCATGGTTCCGACCCCAACCTCGCAACTTTTTGAGCAGACACAGCTCTATTCCAAGGATGTACAGCTCACAAGAGGCAGCCCCGATTTGGGTTCTCGCAGTTCCAGGAATCATAGCCCGGTCAATTTCGAAAGGTTGAATATCGTATTCAAGACGTCTGACGGTTTCCATGGCATTGATCGCGCCTGATCTGAGGAGGGGTTCGATGTTTGAGCTCAGGGTCGTTCCGGCTTTGTATTCTTCGAGGGTGGTGAGGCGGCGTATGCAGCATTCCAGCTGCTTGATTACTATAGTGACAGTATCGATCAGGTACGGATCACTGGTCTCAAGTTTTCTCATCCGCACTAGAAGAATCTTGCATATGTGCTTGTAGATCGACAAGGTCACCTCCCAACGAATTCTCCCAGCCCTTGGTCGGACACAGACGATATCCTTCGACATGTTGTAGAACCGCAAGAAGTTTGAGTAGAAGAAGATTTTGCTGAAGAAGAAAAAGTTGATTCTATTTGGGAGCCGCGTGTTTATATTTGACTTTCAAGCCAAGATGTATTGTTTTGACAAGGCAGATTGAGTGAGTATTGTGGGAATCTACGATCGACGAGTTGTCCTTTCCGGTTGGGCAGAGCAAGTATTCGCAGGTACTTTGCGAATATCATACCCTTCAACCACTCGCGCTCCTGCTAATCTCACGGGTACGATACGTGGAAGGACTCATCATTAGTACTTGAGTGGCATAAAAAGAAGTCGGATAGTTCAGACTACTTGTTAAACAAGACAAAGGAAAAAAGTCATTAACATCACATCCCGTTGCCAATCTACTAGCTTTAAGACATCATCTCATCCTTTAAACACTTCCATGTCGAATAGAACACTATGCCTGTTCATAGGTGCCTACAAACCTCTAGGTTCCTACCTACACAAGATCTCTACTTCTAGTTTGTTGAATGAAACATTTTTGGGCATGTCGTAAGTATAGGTATTCGACGGCCTGACGTTGTCGAGCGTGTCCATATTTCGCATGCGCGCCCCCTCTTTGCACCTTCCCCCCCATGTTGCCGAACAAACACACGGTTTACATCTTCTCCGCATCTTTCACTTCACGCGTGCTGAAGTCAATTATATCACTCCTCTCCTCTTCACCACAAGTTTTTGACAAGCTCGCGCGGTTCAGCTGAAGGTCGGATTATAGAGAGCAATCGATAAAACATCTGCATCTTGACTTATCCGTACCATTGGTTGATTACTACCATCAGAAAGATACCAATGTGGCCACGGCTGAGGGACAGACTCAACAACCAGATATCACCACTCCCATCTCCATGTGGGTTTATCTCCACATCTCCTGGGCAAGGTTCGTTCGTCGCTCACGTAGCTTCCACCTCCTTGCGAAGCGCGTACATGAACTGTGGGACTTCATGACAGAAGAGACCATACGGTCCCTCTATTATCCTGGATACTCATTCCACAACTTTGGCAGTTTGGAGCAACAACTGCGGTACCTTATCCAAGGTTCCACAACGATTCAAGTTGCTCCAAGACGGCGGACTGAATGGAGAAGCCATACATAGATCGTTGACGTGGATCGAAAACTGTCTGAGACTCAAGTGGAGTCGAACTCACAAGGAGGTGAGCTGATTTTTGTGATGGTTAGCGGTGCCCAAGCTGCATTCGAGCTCTCCTCAAAACACAAGCACGCAACTCTTCAGCTTCTCAGATTCACAAAATACTTTCACACCTTCACGTACAGGTCCTGCCATAATCGTAATTCTTGAATAACGCAATGAAGTCGATTTTCGTTACCGCCATGCTCATCGCCATGGTAGCTGCTCCTCCTCCGCCTGTCAACCTGGAGCAGCCGGAGACCGACATAGTCGCCAGTGGTCTACTTGCCAACGCTTCCACTAAGATCGCAGACCCGGACGAAGCTTGCGTTTGGCCTTGCAGGAAGGATTGCAAGAAGACGGCGATGTACGTCTTCCCCATAGAATAGTCTCGATCAAAAGACAGCAAGAACTGATCATGAGATTCACTACAGGTTGATATGGCCGCCGTTCTTCTGGTGGGTTGCGTTTAAACGATGCGACAGCAACTGCGATGACCAATGTGCCGCCGGAGGAGGAGGAGATGGAACTATCTTTGGTCAAGCTGAAATCTTGAAGGCTGACATCGTTGCTGTTGATGTCAATGAAGAAAAGAAAGAGAAGGGGCAATTGGACATGGATATGCTGGACTGAGCATTATTTGGTCTGACGCTCTGGTTACTCATGCTCAGGGGTCTGGACGTGCGTCGTAATCGCACTCGTTCGTCAGTCGCTCCTTTGTCGAGATGAAGCATATAATATCTGGTATATAATGTTTGCTTTCCAATAAGCTAAAGTTCGCTGTAGAGATAATGTCAGAACACAAAAAGCAATCAAAACAGAGTACCATCTCCATCAATCAGGATCGGGCTAGACTTTGTCTCCGGTCTTCTCTGTGCAGCCAACTCTCGTCCCGATTTCCAACTGCCGGCTTCGAGCATCTGTGCCATACTGAACTGGACACCCTTCTCGTTCATATCCTTCTTGATTATAGCGTACACTTCGTCTAACAGAGCAACCGTCAAAGCTCTCCACTCGACAACCTCATCACCACTATCTTTGAACATGGGTAGCTCTTGTCCAGAAGTGCGTTGACCACGCTCCAAAGCCTCGGGCTTGAGTGTTAAAACCCCAAGGTCTACGAAGAGACCGCCATTGCGATATTCAGGGAGTCCAGTGCCGAGTTCTGAATTACGCCAGGAGTATCTCCCAAGCCTTACAAAGGGAACCATAAGCGAGTAAGCCAGCCACTGCGTAAGCTTATGGAACGGTTGGATATTCCTCTTGCTGTCTTGACCATTGTTTTGCTTTTCGAGAACTGCCGAAGGCCAGGCGTCACCAATAGGTGTACCGTCAATCTGCGTACGATCCTTGGGCCAGATAGGGGTTAAAAGATTTTGCAGTGTCGCCCAGAATACGCGATAGTCGAGCTCTTTCTTCTCGAAGTCTGCAGCTTCGATGACGTGGTCGACAAGATTACCAGGCCGTCCTTCGGGGCCAAATTTGTCCGAGTGCTGGAGTAAAGAATCACCAAGGCGAGAGAGTAGCTGTGCACGAGATCTCACACCGACCATGGGGTTGTCTGCGGTGATCTGGAAGCCCTTCGCCAATGTCTCTTCGTTAATACGTTGGAGTCCCTTGGCNNTATCATGAATGGTCAGTTTCTTGCTTGCAATCTCTCCGCAGCAGAACTCACCATCAACCATGTGGTCGTACCCTTCTGTAGTTGAGAAAGCGCCTTCCTTGAACATGTACAAGCTTGCCACTGCGATGCCTTCGCTTCTGGTATAAGTCTGTCCTGATCCGGGTTCCTCAAACTTCCACTTGTCACCTGCACCAGCGTCCAACAATACAGATACAACGAAAAGATCAATCAGTCTACGTGCCTGCTCTTTCCAACTACAACCATCAAGCTTCCATTGGTGATTGAGGTCCTCGATTCTCGGAACTCCGCCGACTTCAAAATGTTGCCAGCGGCCATGAGGAGGAATGGTCTCGAAGTTGTCGGGACCAAAGTCGCNGCTAAAGAAGCTGTTAGAAAGCCATAGCTTATCGTGTGTATCCTGCAGGGAATCTTGTATGACCAAGAGAGCGATCAGATGCAAGAATAGATGTCAACAACTCACATTGATCACGGAAGTCACAAAGGCCGCAGCTTCAGGCAACTTGGAAGCGTGATATGTGAAATGAGAAAGCTCGTCTCTTTGGGCAGCCGCAAAGACTATCTGAGCCCTTTCACGTACAGCCTCGAGGGACAAGAGGTATTCAATGTCAGGTGTCATGATAGCAAGCGATATACTTTAAAAGATGAATGTTTATGTTGCGATTGAAGATGAGTGTGTCAAAGCAAGGGCAAGAAAGAGTCACCTCCCTGGGATCCAACGTATAACGTGACACAGTGTCATTAGTACAGATACGCAATGTGTTCTCCGTTCTAGGTATGCTTGGCTGGACCTGGAGAGATAGCTATGGGGCCGATAAGAGCGAGAGGTTGGGAAACGTGAGAGGGGTAGTCGGCCTCCTCCGCACTTGCTTCATTCGGGTGTCTGTTGGCGAAACCCGCCTAATTCTGGGACCTCGATCCTCGCTCTCTTGTCAACCCTTTCCAAGCGATTATATTGTCAGGCCTTTGAATGATCCAATCCTATCTGAAACCATTTGACGACGAGGAGACAACCAGGGCCGGACTCCAGTACTATACAAACAACCTATCTCGGCTGCGAGCCTATTGACAGCCTAGAAAGTTGTTCCGATTCAGCAATACAGTGATATTGGATGAGACCGATCATGAGTTAGTGCGTACAGAAGGGAAGTGCGTTAACCTGAGTGTCGAGATCATATGGCCGGGGAGACGGATGCAGCCAACCGCACCACTGATTTGGTAGCGGTAAAAGTCAGAGTTGGTGCACCAGCCAGAGCCCTAGATCCACAGAGTCCGCTCTCCTGCTTCTCGCAAGTGAGTCACTGTAAATAAATATCCAGAGGGTCATCTACCATTGAGCATTGACGGCGAATGTCATTCATGCTTCCATGATGGAGAAGAGACAAGGAAGAGTGATCCGTGGTTACCCCATCCAGACTAGCACAAGGGCGAGTCATTCACAAAAGATGTCATGCCGGCCATGAATATCAAAATCACAAGCAAGACCAACTTCCAAAAATGCCAGCTTCACAGAACCATTGACAAATATAACCAGTAGAAGAATCAAGTGAACAACATGTGTAGTATCAAAAAAGAAGACCTTTTGTCCTGTCATTGCCATTTTGGTATGTAACACAAGCTCAGAATACATCGTAAAAAAAGAAAAGGGTAGTAGAAAAAGAAAACCCAACACCCTCAAGTCATATCGTATAAAAACAAAAGACGCTTTTGTGGTTTATTTAAGCGTTCTCGGGACGGAGGCTGCGGACGGCCTTGCCGGCGCGCCAGATCTCGAGGTTGCGGATCTCCTCCATCTCGGCCTCGAACTTGGCGCGGTAGTCGGCTTGCGAGGCGTACTCGAGGGTGCGGCGGGTCTCCTCACCAGTCTGGACGGAGGTGTAAAGGTCATCGAAGACGGGCTTGAGGGCGTCCTTGAAGCGGGCGCTCCAGTCGATGGCACCGCGACGGGCGGTGGTGGAGCAGGCGGCGTACATGTAGTCCATACCGTGGGCACCGATCAGGGGGTAAAGGGACTGGGTGGCCTCCTCGACAGTCTCGTTGAAGGCCTCGGAGGGAGAGTGGCCGCGCTCACGGAGGACCTCGTACTGAGCGAGGAACATACCGTGGATACCGCCCATCAAGCAACCACGCTCACCGTAAAGGTCAGAGTAGACCTCCTTCTCGAAGGTGGTCTTGTACATGTAACCAGCACCGACGGCGACACCGAGAGCGACAGCCTTCTCCTCGGCCTTGCCAGTGACGTCTTGGAAGACGGCGACGGAGGCGTTGATACCACGGCCCTCCTTGAAGAGAGTGCGGACGGTACGGCCGGAACCCTTGGGGGCACAGAGGATGACATCGATGTCAGAAGGGACCTCGACCTTGGTCTGGTCCTTGAAGACGGGCGAGAAACCGTGGGAAAAGTAGAGAGTNNCTGTTGGGATGGTCAGTGATATGCGCAGAATTGCTGTGAGAGTAGAATGGCGTACCTTGCCCTTGGTGAGCTGGGGCTTGATGTGAGGCCAGGTCGATGACTGGGCGGCATCGGAAAGGAGGTTCATGATGATGGTACCCTTGGTGATGGCCTCGTCAATGTCGAAGAGGTTCTTGCCCTCAACCCAGCCATCCTGCTCGGCCTCCTTCCATGAGGCACCGCCCTTTCGGACACCGACAATGACGTTCAGGCCGTTGTCACGGAGGTTGAGACCCTGACCGTGACCTTGCGAACCGTAACCGATGAGGGCAAGGGTGTCGTTCTTGAAGTACTCAAGGAGCTTCTCACGGGGCCAGTCAGAGCGCTCNNTGGGAAGAAAGTCAGATACAGCTCGCATTGCGATCAATTGGATGTCAATCTTACCGAAGACCTGCTCCTTGTCACCAGCAAAGTCAACGGTCTTGACACCGCGAACCTGCTGAGCAGCAACGGAAGCTCTGGGGAGCTGCTTGACACCAGTGGTGCGAGCAGCGTTGAGGGCAGCGCTGAGGTAAGTGCGCTGCTGCTGGACAGCGGGGCGCTGAGCCTGCTTCAATGCGGCGCGGAGAGTTCTGCTGGCAGTACGGGAAGACATTGTGATGAGTGTGTGAATGAATAGGACAAAAAGAGTGTGGGAGTCTTTGATTTTTGAAGGCAGCTGTGACTACGTTGTTCGGCCGCTGCAGCACGCACAGACTTGTTTCCATCACTGCTGTGCTGCGACATCGGCTCTGCCCCAGACTCCCTCGTCTCTTGGGCCACTCTTCTCCAGCAAATTGTGCAATATCCATTACCAATGAAAAGGCCCTATAGCCTCCTTTAACCGTCTTGCTGACCCTCGAGGCCCTGCTGTTGCACGTGAAAGTGCGACTCGATACTCGACCACCATCCATGAGCTTTTCGAAAAATCCCACAAAGCTAAGCGAGAAGTATCGCGGAAACGGTTCCCTGCCCACCCAGCAACCAGCTGCTCATTCTTCTGACAAACAGCACCGGATAACATGCTGCTAGACGTCAAAATGTCCCCACTGCGTGACGTTGATTTGGTAGGACTCCCCGAGTCCCCCGATGCGCAGGGGCCATTGGCTCGCCGACCGTCATCGCCAATTCCAGGCCGACATCGTCCGCAGCGCCATCTTTCTGTATTGCACAGAGCCTCATACCATCAGAGACTCCGTTGTCGCAAACAGGATGACTGTGCCAACCTTGTGACTCAGACAAAGAGCACTCTTGACACTGTTTCATCATCTCCTTCTTCATCTTCTCCATCAACTGCCGGTTTATGGCTGTCCAAAGACACAATCTTGTTGGTTCTGTGAGATCGTCCTCTGAGAGCGGCTCTACCACGGACTCTCGCTGGACGACGCTCTAGGCTCTGAAGACGTTATACAACATGATGGGCATACATCGCAGCATCCGGTACAAGTGAATCTTCTAATTCTCGCGATAACATCCTTTATTAGCGTCAAGAAGACAATCGTCGAGCGTCATCCTTTGGAAAATATGGACAACTCGACATGAACAACAATTAATATCTGGCTGTCGGCCATCAACCTACGGGGTCTTCCGCTCCGATCTATCCAGTCAGCCCAAGCACGCCGTCGACGTAATCCAGGCCCGAGCACGAACAACTTCCAGCGACGAGTGCAAATGATCCCAGGCTGATTGTGTTTCGCTGGACGCTTCTGTGAGATACGACGTCAAAGCCACTGGTCGAGGTGATGGCTACGAAACACACCTGAAAGATCTGGCAAGTCCGTTTTGGGTCAGTAAGAGCAGGCGCACAAGATTTCTACACAACATACAGCCAAACTGTCATCTCAAAGAGATTGGTATCGCGGAAAGGCTGGTCTAGACAACCAAAATTGCATCCAAGGCGGAGAGTCTGTCTAGGAAGAGCAGTTGCTCGAGACGGCTCGAGACAGGCTCTCTGGAAATTACTTGGGCACCCTGCAAAACCGTATGCTCCCATAGGCACACCTCGACCGTGGCCGTAGAGGAAGCAGAGACGATGGAGACGCAAAAAGATGAGTGGTGTAGAGGAAAAATAAAATTCATGCTTTGGTATCTTTAACATTTCAAACTCGGACTCTTCTGGCGCCTTTCTACGACTCGTTCATTGGCTCTTCGGCTACGAACGAGAGATAGCTACCCAAGAGCTTAATTCCCTCGATGTAGTTGCGCTTGTCGAGCTTCTCGTTGATGCTGTGGGCGGCGTCCGTGCTAGAACCCATTGGTAGCAGGAGAACGTTCTTGCCGGTGGCTTGCTCAAAGGTAAGAGTGACGGGGATGCTGCCACCCTCACGAGTGAGATCAGGCTGAACCTTGAAGACCGACTCGACGGCCTTGGCGGCAGCGGTGAAGTTCCAGTGCTTGGGCGAGGCGACCCACCACTTGCCAGAGTGCTGCTCAACAACCTTGCAGGTGTTCTTGGAGTTGAGGGTCTTGAAGACCTTGTTGACGTGAGCCTCGACAAGTCTGTTGACTTCAGGGATCTCCATGTTGGGCACAGTGCGGATGGAGAACTTTCCGATGACCTTGGCGGGGATGACAGTCTTTGCGCCAGGAGCGGAGAAAGCACCCTCAATACCGTGAAGCGACAGAGAGGGGAATCTCCAGCGGGCCATCAAGGTGCTCTCCTTGTCCTCGAAGATGGTGGTCTTGCTGCCGAGCGACTCGTGCAGGTTGTCCATGGTGAAGGCAATGTTGTCGTACAACTTCTTCTCTTCCTCGGTGACAGGGGCAACCAGCTCCTTAATTCCGTCAATCTGGATCTTGCCGTTGGTGTCGACCAAGCTTCCCATGACGCGGACGAGGTCGGTCATGGGCTCCTGAGCGGTGCCACCGAAGACACCACTGTGAAGATCTTGGCCAGGACCGCTGATCTCAATACTGTAGTAACTGCAGCCTCTGAGACCGTAGGTCAGGCAAGGCTTCTCGGTACCGAGCCAGTAGTTGTCGCTGATGCAGACGGCATCGGTGTCCTTGAAGAACTTCTTTGCCTCGGCGTTGATGAAGTCGTCGAGACCCTCACTTCCGTACTCTTCCATACCCTCGAAACACATAAGAAGGTTGACGGGGAAGTCGATGTTGGCCTTCTGGTGAGCCTCGATGGCATTGAGCCAACCGAGAACGGGGCCCTTGTCATCAGTAGAACCACGTCCGAACATGCGGCCCTTATCGTCGATAGTGAGCTCGAAGGGCTCGGTAGCCCAGCCGTCCTCCTTGGCGGCAGGCTGAACATCGTAGTGGCCGTAGACGAGGATGGTCTTCTTCTTGGGGTCCTCGCCGTAGCGGGCGACGATGACGGGAGGGAGCTCGAGGTACTCCTTGTGGGGCTGAGGACCGAGGGNGCGGGCTTCGACGTGGGCACCGAGAGCCTTTAGCTCGGACTCGAGGAACTTGCCCATCTAAAGAATAGTCAGTATGCAGGTCAGGGATGAGGGGTACAGCAGTGGACATACGCGGACAACCTCAGGTCTTCTGTCATCCTCGGAAGAGACAGAGGGGATGGCGACAGCCTTTCTCAGTCTCTCGATGAAGTGGTCTTGGAGCTCGTCGACCTTGGCGAAGTATGCGTCGAGTTGAGGAGCCATGTTGGGCGAAGGATGCTGTCTATAAATATAAGGCCAAGCGGCGGTTGTTTGACGGCGAAGCTGAGGTCGAAATGCTAGGGCAGAGCACTTGGGAAGAATGAACTGTCTACGGGAGAACAGCTGGTGGACAGAACGAAAGGGCGAGGACATGCAAATACAAAGAAAGGAAATTCTCTGGTGATACCGTAATGGAAACTGTGGCAGGGCGCAAAGAGGCGCGATACGAAACGGAAAGAGCACAGAGCTTTGGCCGAGGCCAGGGAAACTGTCTCCCGACTCAGACCTCCCCACCTTCCTTTTCTGGATGACATCCACGCCCTTCGCCGCACTTGCCCTGCGGACAAAGACTCCTCCGAGAGGCAGCCAAGTAAATCATTGACTATCATTTGTAAGAAAGAGCGTCTTGTTCGCTGTCACGTTCCTGCCAGATAACTTCCTGTTTCTCCAAAATGGGCGACGTTCCTTCCTGCCCGCCTCTGACACGCTCGTCGGTCCAGACGGCCCACGAAGCGATCAAGCAGCACATCCATCGCACTCCAACAATAACATGTGACACCATCTCCCATCTCGCCTCAACCCCTCAAAGTCCCGAATCGCTCAAAGGAACGCCTTTCGCAGGCCGCACACCATCCAAACCACGCATCAACCTCTTCTTCAAATGCGAGAACTACCAAAAGATTGGCGCTTTCAAGGCGAGAGGTGCCTTCCACGCACTGAGTCGTCTGAGCAAGGAAGAGCTGAGCAAAGGCGTTGTTACGCATAGTTCGGGCAACCACGCTCAGGCTCTTGCTCTGGCTGCTCGTACTCATGGCATTCCCGCCCACATTGTCATGCCTACCATCAGTACACCGTCCAAGATCGCTGCAACCAAAGGCTATGGAGCCAATGTCATCTTCTCTGGTTCCACTTCCGATGAAAGAGAGGCTGTCGTGGCCGACGTGATACGAGACACTGGTGCTATACTCGTGCCGCCATACGACCACCCCAACATCATGCTCGGTCAAGGCACATTGGCCCTCGAGCTGGAAGAGCAAGCTAAAGAACTGGACGAACGAGGACTGGATGCTGTTGTAGCCCCTTGTGGTGGAGGCGGCATGCTCTCTGGCGTTGCCACAGCTCTATACGGTACTGGTATCCGCGTCTTTGGTTCCGAGCCCAGCTTCGAAGGTGCCGATGACGCGAAGCGAGGTGTCGAGTCAGGCACCCGTGTCGAAAAAGTGAAGACATTAACCATTGCTGATGGTCTGAGAACACCTCTCGGTAAGATTCCATGGACCATCATCAGCGACAAAGAGAAGGTGAAGGGTATGTACAGCGTTACCGAAGACCAGATCAAGGCCGCTATGCGCCTACTCTTGGAGAGAGCAAAAGTCTTTGTCGAACCGAGTGCGGCTGTACCTCTTGCCGTTGTTCTGTATGATGAAGACTTCAGAACTATGGTCGAGAAAGAAGGGGGTGAACAAGGTTGGAACGTTGGTATCGTTCTTTCCGGNGGAAACACCACCGTCGAAGCTATCGCCAAACTCTTCCAGCCCAGCTCTGAACAGCAAGCAGAAAGACAAGAGTCAAAGCTGGGTATGAATGGCGAGAGAGTTGCTGAAAACGTTGCTGGCTAGATCGATCTCAGACAATCACATGTACAACCAGATCTGCAATCCTTGGTATCTTCTGTTCTCGCACTCTCTAGTATATGATGCTGAATCACTGCAGTGACTTCTTCAGAACCTGTCGTCCGGAGCCAGGAGGTACAAGCTAAAGGTAGCAGGTTATTGACCTCACACTCAAACGTCCTCTGCTTGCACCAGGCTTCTTCGCTGTTAAAAAGCCCCTTAGTCTAACAAGAGATGAGTGCAGGTCTGAAAGTAGGGAACACTATCCCACAAGAGACAATCGCGGTTCAGAAACCATCCCATCACAGAAAGCTACCGCTACGAGGGGGGATTATGCCAGCAGGAGTGCTTGTCGCCCGCCCCGAGGGACATCATTATCCTACATAGAGATGACTACTATGACTGAGACAACCAAAGACAGTACAACCTTGGTTGACCGCCACATGCAGATTCGAGCAGACCTAACCCTACAGCATACCCTCGTCGTTTTGGCTACTAGGGTGCCTCACGGATGATCATGATCGCAGGCCAGAAACTTCTCCTGTCTGTCTTGACATCTCTTGCGCAGCAAAACCTTTGCTGGCAGTATGAATCACATCAACACATACTGCTATGTGTTCTTCCTGAGCTGGGAGATGTGAGGTGAATGTAGGTGGTCACCGACCTGCTCTAATCCTTCCCTCCCAGAGCATGGCCTCGCCAACGATTAGCTTCTGGTGTTGCTTATACTTTTGAGGATCCAAAGGATCGATGATTTGAGCCGCTAGAATCTCTCGACATGTAAGTGACATTGTTGGCGATCCCTCTGCAAGAAATTGGGCGATTTCCGCTGCAGTCTGCGGCCTGAGCTCGCCGGCAACATATTTCAGGTCAACCAAGAGATCTAGTAGGTGTTGGTGTTCGGCTTCTTCATTGTGGCAAAGATAGGCCATCTTTGTGCTGAAGTTGACTGGAGAAAGCATGCGCAGGAGGCCAATAGGTAGGGCGACATGGGCAGGCTTTGACACAGGTAGGTCCGCCTGAGGGCAGAGGTGGTGCTATCTCAGCTTCGCCAGTCTTTAGCAGGTCGGCAAAATCATCGCAGGAAATATTGATAACTGACGATTCTTTGAAATGCCAATACGAGATTCTCTTAAAGAGG
The DNA here is from genome assembly GCA_903819635.1 of Aureobasidium vineae. Classification (NCBI taxonomy): domain Eukaryota; kingdom Fungi; phylum Ascomycota; class Dothideomycetes; order Dothideales; family Saccotheciaceae; genus Aureobasidium; species Aureobasidium vineae. The sequence goes on from CAIJEN010000014.1 coordinate 1,839,630, forward strand.
AAATGCAGTGGCAGACAACATCTCGATAAACATGCCACCCTCAAGGAAGCTCCGAGGCATACCACTCCCCACCCTATCGATGTCGTACCTTCAGCCATCGCGAGGCCATTTGCCACTCTTTCTCTTGCGCGCGTGGCAGCGCATGTATCATACCACTACGACGCGACAGTCGAGACGAGGACCTCGGACTCTCTCATCCCCGAGATCTCCCGATATACGATCCGCCCTGACGAAGGCTTTGCGACGTACCATATAAATGTCGCAGACTCCGACGGCCGCCTGCTCGTTAGAGCAACACCTAGGTGCTTTGGAGGGAGACGGAGGCAACCCCTGAAAGCGATCAGGTCAGTAAACCCCTGTCTGCTTCGACATCTCCTTACACTGCAGCATTGTAGTCGATAGTGTTGAATCGCATCAACACGTCATCTGGATCCTCCTCGCTAACCAGGGAGACACAGAAGAAGACTTTGGGTCACTGACCTGGTCGATTGCTTCTGGAGGTACGACACCGATGGGCGTCGACAGAGGCTGATCCGCTTCAATAGGTTCATAGGAATAACAATCATTTAGGTCTCTTCCATAGGAAATTTCGCGAATGTGAGGCATTGTAGGAATGGTGCGCTAGTTTGTAGGGATGTTAAAGGAAGAAAAGTTCTAGAGCGTGTAGTTCTTGTTAACTTTTTCAAAGCGATAAATCTTCCGAATACGCCTTTCCTATGCACACTATCAAAGATACTATGGCATCTAAAGATCCTACGTCAAGTTTTCGGATCTTCAACCTCTGCAATGCTCCATCGAGATGTCGAGCTTTACTATGATAATAAACCGTTAGTTGCAAATCGAAAATATGACCGAGGTATTTATACACATCTTCTCCTCACTCCAAATCTGATTAATCGTTAATCGGGTTTCCTGAGCTAGCACAGCTATTAATACTTACCTAACTCCGTTCTTTCACTCTTACATAAGTGAAACTGGCGCCCTCGTACAACGTCAGAGTCTGAGTTGATATCATTGTGAAATTGACAAGAACTCAACTCGCTCGGGCGATTCAAAATCCAGAAGAGCTCGATATAGCCCTTTGCATGATCATCATGATGAGGCTGCAAACAGCGGATGATTTGCGGGAAGATCGGAGACAGTGTCTGCTATATCATCTACGAACTTCTAGCCCCTGAGCTTACCAGAGATGAACTAACCAGGTCGCTGAGTTCTCTGTCAGCCTCCACATCTCCCCTGTTGCAGTGCTCTTTGATTAATGATCTGAATCACATCAATATCGTCTTCTCACTCCTGCCTCAACTGGGAATATGCGATAAAGTCTCCGGACTACTGACCTAGGTAGCTGCACATCTTCCCACTTCATCAAGAAGGATGTTTGCGGCTTTGATACCGCAGTACATCGACCTCAATCTCCGTCCGTGAATAAAATGGAGAGCTTGGAAAGAATGCATATTGGCACGAGTAGATAACAAGCAGTGATAGTATTCACTAAAGCGTGGATTGCCTCTGTAGTGACGGTATGAGTGATGAATACGTAGCACAACCCACCCTGGGACGTCTTTTCGTCTTTTTTTCTCTTTGCACACACACTTACTGCTGGGTTGAATTCTCAGCGTGATCATTGATACGAATATGGAAGAGTGTCATAAACAAAAGAGTTGCATTGTTATCATTATCATCTTCCTTGTGGTATAATCCCTGAAACCAGCAATCTCAATCCTCCGAAAGCAACTCCTTGACCCCCTAGAAACCGAAAGTGAAAAGTAGAAAGAAAACAAAAGCAGGTGCGAGCCTTCGATGGAAGCCACGTCGGTTGTTGTAGAATGTCTCTGCGGAAACTTCATGCAAGTCAATGATAACTCGATGAATAACTCGACGCTCATAGACATTCACTGCGGACCTCTCATGTAGGTCGACGCTAGGAGACCGATATTGCTTCTCATCAATACACGGCCCTGCTTTACTCCAAAGGCCAGCTAGACAGCAGTTGCTCACATGCAGGAGTCATCAACACGCCGACCACAGTGACCACACCTCCGATAGCGCCAGCAAATGCGCCCAAGGCGAATCTAGCAGTTGAGCGCTTTGCACGCTTGATGGGACGAGGTGCTGCCTGGGCACGTTGCTTCACAATGGAGGACCACCTTAGTTTCTTGAGCATGTTACGATCAGCAAGACTGGTTGGTGCAACGACCTCTTCTTGACCGTCGTCCTCGATGTCACGTTTGCGCTTGCTTCCGGTGGGAGAGTCCGCGCTGTCAGTAGGAGAGTCCACCTCAGCAAACAGCTCATCGATTGTGGGTGCCGGAGCAGTGACTTCCTTGTCCTCAACGATCTTAGCACCTTTGATGCTGTCAAGCTCCGTGTTAATTTGCTGACTCTTCAAAGTCTCAGCTTGGCTCTCGAGGTACTTCTCTTTGTCTTGAGTGGTAAGTCCAGCTTCGATGATGTTCTTCATATTCTCGCAGATGGGTGGGGNAGGAAGTTCGCGAGGCATGGCAGCCTTTGAAGGTGAGGCAACGAAGGTGGTGTCCAATGGGTCACAAGGTTCGAGGATCCAAGGAAGTGACATTATCTCAGCAGCTTCACGTGCCTTTTCCTTCTCTTCAACCTGAGGGTATATGGCCTTGGGCTGGGCAATTTCGATGTTGTTGACACGGATGGGAGCAGTCTGGGGCTCTTCATTTGACTCCAAGGGTTCGTCGAGATCAACACTGACTCCATCGTCGTGCACGTCATCTTCCTCCCATGTTACATGTCGAGAGGAACAGCGAGATTCGCTACGGTCCGAGCCAGAGAAACTCTGCTCGTCGTCGTCAAATTCATCCGGGTTCTCTGGATAGTCGTTGGCTCCGTAGTCACTGTCAAACTCGGAGTTGAATTCGGAGTCGGAGTAGGAGCCGTTGTGATAGACCTCAGCGTCATACTCGTCTTCGGGGTGGACCAAGTCGTGTGAGGAAGCAGGAGAGAAGACAGGGTCGAGATCGATGTACTCGACGGCAGTGGGCTGTCCGAAGGTAGTGTTGGTGCTGTCACCCTTTGACGAGTCGGTGTCGTAGTCAGGGACACGGTATGATGCGTGGGGGACGGTCCTGCTGCTGGCTGCTAGGTCGATGGGGTTGGTGTAGGTAGCGCCTTCACGTGTGATGCTGGCGACCTTGAGTTGGACGCCGTCGTGTGTGGCTGGGAGGGGAGTTAGAAGAAAATACTCGTCGAAATTGAAAGCTTGGTTGGATGGCAAGGATTCACCTTCAGCACGAGTGACCTTGCTTCCAAAAGTGATGTCGTCGTTGAGGCTGATTTTGGTGCGAGTGATCTTCTTGCCGTTGACATAGACACCGTGCATCGAGTCGGCGTCTTCGAGGATGATGGGGCCCTGNNTGCTTGTCAGATGGACTCTCGAAGGGAAGAAGGACAGAAAGAGGAAGGAAGGAATGATAGAAAGAGAAAGGAAGGATAGAAAGAAAGGTGAACATACGTTCGGACCGTCAGGAGCCGAGAGGTAGGCGTGCGATCTCGACATGACGGCGCATGTGAAGAGGGCGTTGTCCTCAGCCGGCGCTCTATTCTTGGAGAGACTGGTAGAGGCACGGCCAATCAGGACAGAGTCGTGTTCTGGGATGACCAGAGTGCGAGAGGTAGGGCCGGTCGAGGCGCCGCCCTTGGGGATATTGAATTGTAGGGTTAGGATGACACGGTTAGGTGTCTGTGTATGTGAGAAGGTGGCCGTCATGATGGATGGCGGGTGAGAAAGAGAAGAATCAAGAGGTAGGAGTCAGAGTTGTTTGAGATCGAGTGCGCGGATATGTGAGACGTGAGAGAAGGTTGGTTGGCTGCTGGATCTTGCTCTCTCTGCCTTGAGGTAAGAAGCACCCGAGCGGGGACCAACACGACTGATAGGCCCAACCCTCCGTCACATGCCACCACCAACTCCCTACTGCTGCCTTCCACATTACGCACTCTCCTCTGCTTTCACTCTTGTATTGAAGCATGCACTCGGAAAGTATCAGAACTCTTTAGAAGTTGCTAGATGGGACAAGTGTATGCTCAACATCTCGCAGCTCTGTTGTTGGTGACCACTCGGGTGCTGTCTCAGACAGGAGCCTTGCGGACCTCGACCCCTCTCTTCCGAGAGTTTGCCCTCGCCCACTGCACAACACCGTCCGATGGCCTATCATACACAGCTTCCAGGTCCCATGTTACTCGTTCAGGTGGCATGATGTGGATATAAAATGTAATGATGAGTTAATTTATCGGATGAGTCGACGACAAAAGATAGACAAAAGCCGGGCATAAAGTCGGAGATAGACCCCGCCAAGCTCGGGCCTCTTGTGACCCATGCCGCAACAAATCCTTAGCGGCTGGACTTGTGATTTTATGTCGAGCACGGCAAACTTCCGCGAACAAGTCATCGCCAGCCAGACTTGCGCCCGCCTGTTCTGCATGGAAGTAGTCGACAACTGCTGCCACCATGGAGAATCAAGTTCAGCAGGATGACGAGCTTCCTCCCAAGGAGCAGGTCATCGACCGCCCTCCCAAGCGCATCTCGGAACTCGAGTTTGGTGTGCTGTGAGTCTTACCGTATGCGCCCAGGAAAATACAGCGTTGCTGACTGTTTCTCTAGNNATCTAACCAGGACATGGTAAAGCAATCCGTCGTCGAAGTCTCTGATCGCAACGTTTACGACCTCGGTACTGGCCCTGGCGGCAAACGTACCCTCACCGCACACGGTCCCCTCGATGGCCGCCTCGGAACCTCTTCAAAGACTGGCCAGTGTGAGCAGTGCAAAGAGGATCTCAAGAACTGCAATGGTCATTTTGGTCACGTCCGCCTCGCCCTTCCCGCCTACCACTGGGGCTACTTCAAGAAGATTATGGAAATCCTCAACACCATCTGCAAAGACTGCTCCCGAATTCTGCTCGACGAAAACACTCGCCGAAAGTACTTGCGCCAGATCCGTAGACCAGAGCTGGATACTTTGCGCAAGGAGGCCGTCTGCAAGAAAATCGTTGACGAGGCTAAAAAGACAAAGACATGCTTCTACTGTGGCTCCATCAACGGCACCGTCAAGAAGGTTGCAGGACATCCCATCAAGCTCATCCACGTCAAGTGGCAGACGTATCTCGCCTCCAATGCAAAGTCAAAGGTCAAGCCTGCCTCTATGGTTGCCTTTGAGAAGTCGTTCGAAGAGGCCAAGAAGGGTGTTCCGGACCTCGAAAAGCACGCCAAACGCGCCGTCGACGACATGAANCCCCTGCGAGCCCTGAACTTGTTCCAGAGAATTTCAACAACCGACGTCGAGTTGCTAGGTATGGATCCGAGCAGAGGCCGTCCAGAAGCCTTCATCTGGCAATACCTCCCCGCCCCTCCAGTCGCCATCCGCCCATCAGTCGCTCAGGAAGCCGCAAGCACAGAAGACGACATCACAAACAAGCTCGGAGATATCATCCAAATCAACACTCTTCTCTCTGCTGGTCTCAAGTCTGGACAGCCAGTCATGAAGATTGTTGACATGTGGGAGTTCCTGCAGGTTCAGATCGCCATGTACATCGACGGTAATCTACCCGGTCTTGGTCGCGATTCTGCCTATGGTAAAGCCCTTCGTGGTTTCTGTCAGCGTCTCAAGGGTAAGCAAGGTCGTTTCAGAGGTAACCTTTCAGGAAAGCGTGTCGACTTTTCTGGCCGTACCGTCATTTCTCCCGATCCCAACCTCAGTATCGAAGAGGTCGCCGTTCCCTCCAAAGTCGCTACCAACATGACCTACCCCGAGCGCGTTACTAGATACAACATCGAGAAGCTCCGCGCGTGTGTCCTACGAGGAAAGAAGAAGCACCCTGGTGCCAACTTTGTGATCAAGAAGGATGGTCAAAGGAAGGTCTTGGAAGTCGTGGAGCGCATCGGAAAGCTGGATCTCATAGCCAAGGAGCTGGCAATCGGCGATGTTGTTGAGCGACACTTGGAAGATGGCGACATTGTTCTTTTCAACCGTCAGCCCTCACTTCACAAACTGAGTATTCTCAGTCACAAGGTCAAGGTCAGACCGTGGAGGACATTCCGTCTCAACGAGTGTGTCTGCAACCCCTACAACGCCGATTTCGATGGAGACGAGATGAACTTGCACGTTCCGCAAACTGAGGAAGCACGTACCGAAGCCATCAACCTGATGGGTGTCAAGAACAACTTGGCTACACCAAAGAACGGTACTCCCATCATTGCTGCTATTCAGGATTTCATCACAGGAGCCTACCTTTCTTCCATCAAGGACAACTTCTTCGATCGCAAGACTTTCAGTCAAATCATTGGTTTCATGTTCCACGACGATGTGATTGAGGACCCCGAGACTGGAGAGAAGCTGTCTATTGAGCTACCCCCACCTACTGTCTGGAAGCCGCAACGCCTGTGGACTGGCAAGCAAATCTGGAACGTCTTGATGCGACCAAACAAGAAACTAAACGTTCTGGTCAACCTGGAAGCAAAGTGCAAGCAATACAAGGCTCCTCCTAAGGGTGTGGCGCCAGATATGAACGAGGACGATGCTTACCTGGTCATCCGCAACTCAGAGGTCATGTGCGGTTACATGGACAAGGCAACAGTCGGTGACGGAAAGAAGGACTCGGTCTTCTACGTGATCATGCGTGACTTTGGTCCCGACTATGCCGTCCATGCTATGAACCGTCTCGCTAGATTGTCCGCACGCTGGCTCACTAACCAAGGGTTCTCGCTCGGCATCAGCGATGTATACCCTAGTGATGCACTGACAGCCAAGAAGATGGATCTCATCCGAACAGCAGAGGCAAAATGTTACGAGCTTATTGACCTCTACAACAAGGGAGAGCTGGAGCGTGACCCTGGTTGCGACGAAGAGATGACCATGGAGAATCAGATTTCTGGTATTCTCTCGAAAGTTCGTCAAGAAGCTGGTGACGCTTGTTTCGCTGAGCTCAGTCGTCGCAACTCTCCCCTCGTCATGGCCAAGTGTGGTTCCAAGGGTTCGAACATTAACGTCTCCCAGATGGTTGCTGCTGTAGGCCAGCAAATTATCGGTGGTAAGCGTGTATTGGAAGGTTTCCAAGACCGCACTCTGCCTCACTTCGCCAAGGGTAGCAGAGATGCACCTGCCAAAGGCTTCGTTGGAAACAGTTTCTTCTCAGGCCTGAACCCTACTGAGTTCATTTTCCACGCCATGTCTGGTCGTGAAGGTCTGGTCGATACCGCTGTCAAGACCGCCGAAACTGGCTACATGTCTCGTCGTCTGATGAAGTCACTTGAAGACTTATCGGCGCAATACGACAACACTGTCCGTAACTCATCTTCTGGTATCGTTCAGTTCCAATACGGAGACGACAAACTTGATCCTGTGGATATGGAGGGCAGTGCAAAGCCTGTACACTTCGACCGCAGTTTCACCCACGCCGTTACTACTACATGGGACCTCAACGATCGTGGCTTGAGACCATCTGAGATTATGCAAATCACGACCGACACTCTCGACCCCGAGAGAGCAAAGCTCGAGCGTATCTCTCTGACTGGCGAGAAGCTTGGCTACAACGACAGAAGTGATCACGGTATCGACCAGCTGGAGAGTGCTCGTGATTTCCTCGATACGGTTCAAAACTACATTCAGATCAAGTGTGATAAGCTGGCTGCTATCCGCACAAAGATTGGCATGGAGTCTGGCATTGTAGATTCTGGCGACATTGATGCTGCTGTGGCAGATGATTGTGAGCACAGGACTGTCGCCGATGGTGTACTCAAGATCTCAACCGCTGCTATCAAGGAGTTCCTCATGCTGTGCTTGACCAAGTATGAGCGCTCCAAGGTCCAACCAGGTCACGCCGTGGGTGCCACAGGTGCCCAGTCTATCGGTGAGCCTGGTACACAGATGACTCTCAAAACTTTCCATTTTGCTGGTGTCGCCGGTATGAGTATTACTCAGGGTGTACCCCGTATTAAGGAGTAAGTGGTTTCTATCCGAAAATTTATAAACTCTGCTAATATCGCACCATTAGANATTATAAATGCCAGCCGTATCATCAGTACTCCTGTGAGCGGGTTCAATCCAAATTCATTGAGACCTGCTAATTTTTCTTCANNGGTCATCTCGTGCACGCTTGATTCAAAGTACGAAACTGTTGCCGGCCGTGTGGCAAAGGCAATGATCGAAAAGACATACCTCCGCGACATCATCGCATACATCGAGGACGTCTGGTCAGTCACCAGCTCCTACGTCAACATGCGCATCAACTGGGATACAGTGATGAAGCTTGGTCTCCGCCTGACAACCCAAGACATCACGTTCGCCATCGCCAAAAGCAAGGCCGTCAAGGCACTCGGCGTACAAGTCGCACCAGTCGGCAAAACACATATCCGCGTCAATGTCCAACACGTCCCCGAGCCCCGTGGCAAAGCAGCACTTAACAAGACCCGCAAACCCCTCGAGATTTTCGACATCATTCAAGACTTGAAGCGTATCCTCCCCAACGTGGTCGTAAAGGGCTACCCAGACTGCGCACGTGCCATTGTTAAGAAGGACGACAAACCTGATGCTACTGGCCGCGAGCCCGTTTCCGTGCTGGTGGAAGGCTATGGTTTGAAAGCCTGTATGACAACCGAAGGTGTGGACGGCATCAGAACACGCTCCAACAACGTCATGGAGGCCAAGGATGTCCTCGGTATCGAGGCCGCTCGCAGCACCATTATCGCGGAAATCAGCAGTGTCATGGGAGGTATGGATATCGATCCCCGTCACATGCAGTTGCTCGCAGACGTCATGACCTACAAGGGTGATGTCCTCGGTATCACACGTTTCGGTCTTGCGAAGATGAGAGACTCGGTCTTGCAGCTTGCATCTTTCGAGAAAACTCCTGATCATCTGTTCAATGCTGCAGTTGGTATGAAGAGAGATCGCATTGAAGGTGTCTCGGAGTGCATTATTATGGGGCAAATCATGACAATCGGAACTGGCTCGATGAAGGTGGTTCGTAAGCTTGGTATCACCGAAGCCGAGCATGGAAGGAAGAAATCGGCCTTTGAATGTGCGTTTGCGACTTTACCGAAGACGATCGCTGCTGCTGCTTAAGGAAATGGGCAAGATGATGGAAGGGAAAATTATGGCGTTACGAGCATTGCGAAGGGCGTTTTGAGATTTTTCATGAACTGTTTAGTATACCCGCACGAGAAAAAGCATTCCTTAAGAGAATCTATGTCAGTCTTCCATGACCTCTCCCTCTCTCCCATACTGAATAATTTTGTTATAATCAGCTATAAGAATGCACAGTCTCTTTTTGAACAGAGGTGTCACCATGGAGATACCTGAACGTGATGTTCTCTCCATGGATATCAATCTGTTATAGAAGGTATCGTGTATTTTTACAACTACACTGTGACTGCTCATTACGCATGGAGAGGGTATATCTTCATGTGTCTTTACACTTCATTACTGATTACTTGATCACCACTGGAGCAACCGGAGATAAATTGCGGGGTTCTCAGCTCTCCCCAAATTGTCAATAATGACGTTGAGGGGAGCTCGCTGCTTACACAATCTTGTCGCGGACCTTGTTGCACCACTTATTCTGCGAGGTCCTTCGTCCAAATGTTCCTTCGCAGTCCAATTCTTCGCCTTGCACAAACCCAACGCCAACACGTTCGTGTACTACCCGAAGCAATCGCCAAACCCATCTCCAACATCATGTCTTCCGACGCACCTGAGCCCACTGGCTTGAAGGCCAACAAGGGTCTTGAGCTCTTGACTTTCGGCACTCCCAATGGCCACAAGATTACAATCTTTCTGGAGGAGTTGAAGGAGGCCTATGGCAAGGACTATATCTACCAGAGCATCAACATTATGAAGAACACACAAAAGGAACCTTGGTTCACAAAATTGGGACCCAATGGTCGCATTCCTGTTCTAGTTGATCACGACAAGGGTGGTCTTGCGATCCAGGAGGGTGCTGGTGAGTCTTACATCGATTATGAGGATCGCTGAAAGCGAGTGTCAAGCTGACTCGATCTGTTAATTCCCNNAGCCATCCTTGCGTACCTTGCTAGACACTACGGTAAGAGTCTCCGATCTATGGGTTATAAGGTTGGACTGGTATATTGACCTGCATAAATAGACTCGGAGAACAAGTTCTCCTTCAAGGAGGACCCTCAGCTGTCGTACCAAGAGCAATGGGTCGCTTGGCAGCATGGCGGTCTAGGTCCCATGCAAGGTCAAGCCAACCACTTCTTCAGACTGGCACCGGAGAGAATCGCCTACCCCACCCAGGTACGTAAACATAGACTTTCCGGACTTGACTCCTTTTCCACCTGCATCAAGGTTCGATCCCGCATACTGACCGCCTTTTGTGTCATATAGCGCTACGTAGGTGAGACGGAACGTCTCTTCGGCATCTTGGACAACCAGCTCAAGGACAACTCCTACCTCGTCGGCAACAAGTACTCGATCGCCGACATTGCGAACTACAGCTGGGTCAACCTAGCCTACTTCTCCGGCGTCAACCTCAGCAAATTCCCCAACCTCGAGAAGTGGTGGAAGTCGATCAACGATCGCCCGGCAGTCCAAAAGGGTCAAGCCATCCCTGGACCTTCGCCCTACACCAATGACAACTTTTTGCAAAAGCTTAAGGATGACAAGGAGTTTGGAGACAAGAATGCCGAGTTGGAGAAGCTTAGGGATGAGGCACAGAAGCAGTACAAGTACAAGTATTCGAGTCCTTAGAGTCAATGTGTTGCGCCCTAGAAGGCTAGAAAACAGCTTAAGCGGATGAGGGAAAGACAGGGCAACTTGTAACAAGATCCTCAAACATACCTGACGTCGAAAGTACCATCTCACTCTGCCTGCCCTATCGTGCAATTTACCTGAGTAGCCAGCCTCTCCCTTCTTTCCGTCTTTCCCGGCCGTAACAAGACTTGACGCAGTGGCGTAGCAGGCCGGAAACAAAGGCTGCGCAATGCCACGCAAGATCACAGTCCAGAAAAAGTCACGAGTATATATACCGGTGACAGCGTCTTGAGAAGATAAGAGAACTCGATAGCAACCGTCTGCTGCCATTGAAGTCATACGTACCAAAGAAACAAGAAGAATGCAAATCACACTCGTCAGAAACGTCTAACGATGTTGCCGTATGCGCCGGCAGACAACAAAACAACAGTCAAGAGAGCCTCGCCCTCGGGCGACAGAACACGGTATGAAACAAGTCAACGGTTAAAAGGGAGTAAAAAACAGCACCGAGACCCTGCATGCCCTCGACGGTGATCTGCAAAGATGTTCCACCTTCTCCTCTCTCCGCAAAGAGGATCGCAAATCACGAATCGCAGCCAAGCGTCATGCAAGCCTTGTCTCTACACACCGCTGCAAAGTAAATCATTGCTGTTGCGGCAAGCCAATCTATTATGCTTCGCCATCCTTGATAAGACCAGTCGCAATGGATTGCGTAAAAGGCGTGTAGATCGAGAGCAGTCAAAAGAGGCTTGAACAAGTGGCATCGTCATGCGGGTGTACGAATCAGGGAGTTGAAGATCGACGAGGTGCAGTGCAGGAGAGCAAAGGCCAGATGCATTTGTAGCGTTCGTGCGAATCAAGGTGCTTCATGCACACACACACGCATCCTATCGCGTCTCTTGGTCACTTTTCCTTTCGAGCGTGCACGACATCCGCATGACTTGTGTCCAGCCAGCGATAGCAGGAAGAGGGTGTGTAGGCCGCTCGCTGCCACAGCCACAGGCACCGGTGTACATCTCTTTCGAATCATTCATTTACGAAAAAGGGCTTCTTGGCTCTGTCATTTTGCTGCTCTAGTGATGAGATCGTTTTATTTTTCTTGTTTCCGTGCTGTTGCGTTGCGGTCCGGTCCTAAAGGGAGCATGGGAGATTTCAAGGCGTGCTGGGCCCTTCTAATGTACATCGAGAAGCCTGGCTGGACTGACTCTTGTCTTGCTGTTTACGGTCCTTCTTTCCTCTCCGCGATGCTCTTTTATGGTTTCCTTTTCCCGTCGTCAATTCATGCTTCTTGCCATTTTGTGATGTACCTTGGTACTTTGCAGCTTCGCAATTCATGCATGCAATTTAATCTCTTTGGCTTTGCAGCTTCGCCATCATGATCATCACGAATCAAGCTTGACGCGGCGCAGATACACGAGGAGCCAAGAGTCAGACGGCGCGTTGTCGCGTACGGCATGACTCCCTCCCTCAATCCACCGTCCACATCTGATGATCTGACCCTTTGGCACCTTTGACGCATCCAAGAGGCAGAAGGGCCGTGTCCCCATATCGCGACCATTATTCCCAACGTCCGGGCGCCATCATGTGCCGGCTAGACGCTTGGTCTAGCAAGCGGTCCTTGGTTGATCTACTTGTTCGCGTGAGCGGTGAGAGGGAGAGCCGTTGTGCCTATTTCCAGGCCATTTCCTAGATGACCGTTTCACTTGATAGCTGGTAATCATTCATATATGCTATCCGATCCTTGCGGTTGCCCCTCCTCCCATGCTCTGGCTCCCCATCCACATCTCTGCTCGTATATCCCATTTTATATTAACCCCGTCCCGCAGAGATCCTCGAGTCTTTGCGTCTTCTCTGTCATACGCTACGTCGTTGTTGGGAGTCCTGATCTTCTAAGTTTTTCGCTTTTCTCATTTGGTGACTCTTTCTTGTTGCACAAGTCTGTCATTTCAGTCACAGCACAGCCCACCCATCCTCACTCCCCTCTGCTGCCTACACTACTCTACCACTACTGCACACCCACAACGTCTACGACACCCTAAAACCAACACCGCCTCACATCAACGCTGCCTGGTTGCTGCCTACACTCTACCTTGATGTCCACCTCTGCAGCAGCACAAAAGCAATCTCGCCGTACAACATGGCCCAATCTCCAATCCATGACAACCAACATGTCGAAGAGCAATAGCAAGAGCCCGTCGCCGCCTCCTGTGGACGACATAGACGAGGACCCATTCTCACACTTCCTATCACCCGTACTCGACGAAGACGACCCCTTTGACGGCCTCGACTACAATGCCGGCATCGACACNCCCTTCGACGAGGAAGTAGAGCACAAGCGAACAAATTTCCGCGTCAGGTTGGAAGAGAAATGGGGGAACTTCTTGTCGTCACGCCGCTCGCCGCCACCGCAAAAGTCACAACAGGCACCGAGGACACCGCCGTCAGAAGACCAACTGCCCGAACTCATCATCGACGACCTTGAAGGCTTTGGCTCACCATCCTCGTCACCACCTACTCGCCTGCCTTCNCTGACAACACTCAAAGACATCATCCACGAAGAAGATGAGGAGGCAGATGGTTGGGAGGCAGATCGTCGACGCAGCCGTGTCCTGCGCCGCAAGAACAACTTTCACCTCGATGAAATGGATAGACCTGTCACCGCACCCTCACCACGAACCCACCGTCCGAAACTTCAACGACCTAGGTTCAAGAGACTCAGGACCTTGAGTGGAAGACCTCATTCCTTTGTGGCACCCAGTCCTCACCTCTGGACTGTGAGTGAGCACGATGAAATCTTGGAGCAACTGCGCAATGAGATGAGGGGAAGAAGATCTAGTCGATGATGCTTCTTGTTGCTTTCCTCTTGCTCTGATCACGTCTCTTTCTTTCTTATCACGATGGATGGCTCTTCTATGACGAAAAGATTCGAAAAACGACGCTTCCTGGATGATGATTCTTATTCTCTCGTCATGATCTCTACGCTTTCTATCGTTCTTTCCTCTCTTCCTCGGACTACACACAGCATTTCGGAGTTCTCGGCCTGGTTTTGTTTGCATTGATTCCACTCGCTTTTTATGGTTTTGGTTTTGTTGCGGTGTTTGTTCTCTTTTCCTTGCAAACTCTCGCTTTTTGATCGATACCCAAGCTTCTTGTTTTTGCATCTTGATTTCATGATCTACGGCGAATGCGAATACCGAATGATTTTTATGCATGCGGATGGCTTTTCTCTTTTTTGCTTACCGACAGATATTACACATGGGAGTTCGCTTCTCATGGTGTTTTTGGGGCATATGGGGAGGCACAGTCACAGAAAAATACACTGCTTGAGCTCACGCTCTACAATTCTTTACTCATCATTTATCTGCCTCTCGTCTGATGTGGTTTTCGTCGCTTTGTGATGTATTGGTTTTGCATGTGATGAGATTGGCGAGTAACTTTGATCGCGTGTAGCATGTACACAAGTCGCTCCTTCTGAGGCATATCATGATATCGCATTGCCTCTCCTCCCTACCCCTCCCCATGAGGTGAATCATGATATCCAATAAGCATTCTACCCCTCTCTACAATACCTCCTGTCAGATGTCACAAAATGACTCAGGAGCTATAGAGTATGAGTCAAAAGCACCAGAAACAGTTTCAGGCCACACACAAACACCCTGCATATCGCTGTCAAACCTGCCAGAGTTTTGCTCAGCGGCTGCTGCTTTGATGTCATGGGTTTCTTGTTGTTTGGATAAGGCCTCCCTCCTGTCCGCGTTCCCGCTTTCTTTCTGGAAAGCGGCGGCTGGGAGCGCCTTATCGTTTCTTGCCCACTCTTCTATGCAAAACAGAGTCTCTAGCTTACTGTGAAGAAGGGTTCTCGGTGATGTATGTCACTAGGGCTTGTTCTTTTGGCTGGATGGTAGCCATGACTATCCATATTAGACTGATGTCTGGATTGGGCAATCTGTTTTGTTTACTTATGGCTACCCCGCACCTCACTCCCCCACGCTTTGTCTCAAATGTCTCCTTCCTTTGCAACGGCTGTCGTGTTTTGAAACAGACCTTGAAGCTTGTCATTCTCTCGTGTGTAAGAAGATTTTCAAACTTCAAGGAAGGTTTGATGTCTCTGCTACACTTGGCAAAACAGGGGTTGAAGTGCTGTGTCCTGTGAAACAACCGCCAAACCCCCTTTTCCTGCTGTACCTACTACAATTGCCAAGAAAAGCATATCGCCGAACTATCCCTTGGTCCCTTGAGCCCACTTTTGCTTGAGCAAGAACAAGGACAAGGAAATCACCAGTATAGTAGCGAGACGGTTGCGTGACTGGTGGCTGTACAAAGAAGCGGGGTACACCAAAGAGCGGTGAAAAGGCTCCATGGTGTGTAGGATTAGCAAAAGAAAGACACACAGACCAATCATGATTATCAGGCCATTGCGTGTTGTTGCGTTATTCGCTATAGAAAGGGCGAGGATGGCGCAATGATTTGGTCCTATTCTCGACGATGGGGATAGAGTGTATGCTTTGTATCACGGAAATAAAGATGGTTGGACATGATGCCGATGTGAGACCTTGCTTGGGTATACTGTCAGTCGTCTCTCTGCTCCAGATCAGGAATGCGGGACGAGATGGAGGTACAGTGGAGATCGGCATGTATAGATAAGGTGGTGGCATTTCATTCTCGAGTCCTGCACTACTCGAGTGACTTGGCCAAGCTGTCATCGGCCGAAGCAGTGTAACCGCTCAAGAAGATACAAGTACCAATATCAAGCGAAAGAGCTCGCTGGGCTAGATGATTGGTTCTTCTTTTTCGTCACAAAGATTGACTTGCAGATGTGATAGGATATCATAATGGACATATTCCGAAGTGACAAAGATCATGATACACAAGCATCGATACTTGTGTCGGAGTACCGATGTCTCAACATCAACGCGTTAGCTAACACACCGACCAAGCCTCGACAGTTTTTCCTTTGCCTGTCAATCGTTGATGTCGTGCATGTCAAGCTAGACTAGACGTATACACGACATCTAAATCAAAGCCTCGAACGCGTCCAAAGCGTCTTGATTCTGCTTTCCTAGGTCGGCGTTGTTGGTGAAAGCCGCTGCTTTGCCCATAAACTGCTTCATCTTGACCGGATCATCTCCAACACCCGGTAGCGCAAAATCGTACAGGCGGCCAAAGTCGCAGCCCATGGTGACAACGGCTTGTGCACGGGGTCTGCGAACTTGATCGTAGGCTGTCAGTGCCTTCTCTATCTGCGATGTTGACTCTACACGCTTGAAGAGCGCGGTGAGGACAGCGGCATCTTCGATGGCTTGAGCTGCACCCTGCCCAACGAAAGGCATGCATGCATGTGCTGCATCACCCATTACAGCAATGTTGCGTTGGTTGTAGTAGGGTGCCGGTTCATGTTGTTGAAGCTCCCAAGTTATGGCAGGATCTTCGGCAACCANGCTGTTGCGGATTGGGTCAGTACAGTGTCCGTCCTTGGTAAAGCTGCATCCGTGACTTACCTCGACGGCGGCTCTTGCGTCCTCACGGTAATCTGCAAAACGCTCCTTCTCAAAGGGCGCGAGACTGCCATCACTTGCAATACCAGTACGTGTCACACAAATGATGCTCAACTTTTCTCCCTTGTGGAGCGGCATCATGTTGACGTGACCTTCCTTGCCACAGAGAATTGGTACTGTCCGCCTCCATTTCGAGTCGATCGTCTTCATTGCAAGCTCCATGGGCACTTGACGTGAGTGTACTCTCCAGCCATCAGGATTCTTCGGCGGTACGGCTGGGTGATCCGGTCCAAGGATATGTTTGCGAGTACCACTATGCACACCATCTGCACCAAGCAGACAATCGGCCTCCGCTGTCGTGCCGTCCTTGAATTCCAGTGTCACCTTGCCACTGGCTTCATCTTCTTTGATGCTGTCGAGCTTCTTGCCAAAAGTAACACGGTCCTTGGGCAACAAGGCCAGTAACCCGTCAAGCAAATCCGATCTTGCCACGGTCCTGCGACCTTTTGCCTTACCCAGCTCTGCAACCAGTTCTCCGGTGTTGGGTCCACTGACAAGAACAACTTGAGTGACCATCTCCTCGTCTTCCTCTCCAGCCATGGTGAGGGCTTTGGCGAAGTACGTCTTTTTGATTGCGGGGTGGATGAGATCCATGGCGGTGATGGCATTCTTGTGCAGCGCAAGTCCGGCACCAATGTCGGTGTACTCTGGTACGCCTTCGTAGATGTGTACGTCAAGGTTGGGATAGTCCATGAGACCGACTGCGAGACAGAGGCCTCCGATGCCTCCGCCGGCAATCGCGATGCGAATCTTTTCCTCCAAATGAGGCATTGTGCACAATGTCTCTTATCGTATCGTATCAAGTGCTGTAAGCTGATTGGCGATATATATTGGCAGCGTTTGTACGGGTGTCAAGTTGGTGATAGTATCAAAAAGCAAGCTGTTTGTGCACGTCGAGCGAACAAGTGTCAAAAGACAAATAGGCCGTCGAGCCTCAACATATACGTCGCCCATGCTGACGACGATGTCCGACAACATTACAATGATGTCCGAGATGCTAGGTTCGGAGAATAAGTGTATCGGCCCCAAGCACTTTCAGCTTGCATGTCGTCAGGCAGGGTACGCGCATCATTGCTGAAATCGGACGACTTGTGGGGTGTGCTTTCCTCAGACAAAATAATATCAAAGTCGACCTGACCTCCCTATGCTGAAGACCGTCACGATGCAGTCCTGTATCCTATCACGAGATCCGATGCCGTTGTAAGCAAGCTATCAAGACGCACATTCGCTTCTCGAACAGAAGTGTGGTCATGAAGCCAGGCCGAAATCGTTTTCTCCATGGAAACCACTTTCTTCTCGTATCATGCATTCACAGTCGTTGGCACACAGGAAGAAAGTTATTCTTCCATCCAGTTCGTGCTGTCTCGCTCCTGTCGCAAACCGGATTGATGGGACGGAGATGGACAGAACATGTGGTAGGAAAGGTGGAATCCCGCTTGCATTGGCCAATGCGAGCCCCGCATCGCACACCCTTCGACGTGCCGCCAGTCAACAAGCTGTGTCGTTCCTTCTCACATCCAAGGAACCGTCGTAGGAGGTGGACGAGAGGTAATGAAATTCGATGATAGATTGCTACTGTGGCCACAGGTACTTAAGACCGACCACATTTCTCACGCGGTTGGCAAGGTGATATGTAATCCCGCAATGACCCGGTTGTTGATGCCCATCATCTATTTTCCTTTCCATATCATCTATCGTTGCAGCCCTACGGACCCAGCTTCCAGATCACAAGAACACCTCGCACCCTTTCAGGCCGCAAACTGTCTCCCAATCTGCCCTCGGAGATTGCCTCCACACTGCAGTGCCCAAGAACAGGTGGTGGTATCCATTCGCTGACCGGTCGTATTAGCCGAATCTGCATGTGCAAACGCCATTCGCCAGCAGTTTGGGCGGAAGTTCGCGGTGCGTTTGCCTGGTTTCTTGACAGTCATCTCCTTTTTCTTTCTTCTGTTTCCAGAACAATGACACTCCCTCTTTCTTCTGCATGATTCTGTTCTGCAGCAATGTCTGACTTTTCTCCAAGCCTTGCGACCAAATCGAGAAACAGCACCTATCGCATCTCGCGATAAAGGAAACCTTCTATACTGTTGCATCTGCTCACCCCCACGTTTGATGCCTGACCGCATTTTGCGGAATATCTAGCACTCGATCGGCCCACCGCCTCTCCTGCCGAGTACTGGCGTGGGTCATTGAGCAACTTTATCAGACTACACCGCACCATGGCGGACACAAATCCTGCTGGCAAGCATCCACAAGCGGCCACTGTTGAGGACTGTGCAGACTCGGATGATGAGAAAGGTGACTCCAGCGCTTCTAAACCGGCTTCCAACTCCGCGTCCAAGAGGAGCCGCAAGACTTCGAACACGAGACGAAGTTTTCCTAGCAAAGCACGATCAGCTAGTGATAATGGACAACTAGAGGCTCCTCCTCCCAAGGTCAAGGATGCTCCCTCGCGACAGACCGAGGAGCCTGCAACTCAAGCAGGAGCAAAGGATGAGGTGAGCTCCGAGCCAGGAGTCAAAAAGCCGCACAGATCAAGGCGACCTAGTCAAGCTCCTCCTCCACCTNNAGCCCCAGGAAGGCCTCGAAAGAGGAAAGACCACGGAGTCCGGAAAGACATCCTCGCGAGAAGCGCCCTTCCNAATGAGCCTCCTTGTCGTTGCCCAGACTGTATGAATGCACCCCGACATGGTTCAAGGCCAGGACCCAACCCTCTCCAACATGATCATCGTGCTCACACATTTCCCGCAAGGCCTTCTCATGGCCCACCTTTAGTCGTTCGTCATGGTCCACCGTCTGGTGTCATACACCCAGGACATATGCTACCACCTGGAGTAAGACCGATGTATCCACCTGGTACCACTTTCCCAGGAGGATGTCCTCCACACATGGTACCAGTCTTCGACACGAGGTCACAACCAATGCACTCCAGTATGCTGCCCCCTCCTCGTTCCGGTATGCTGCCTCCACCTCATCCTAGTATGTATGCGCCCTCTGGTGTATCCATGCCACCATCTCTGCCTGGAGTAGGAGGACCACCGTCACCCGTGAAAGTGCCAGCCAGGCCTGCAATCCATCATCCCGAAAGAACGAAGGCTTCGAGCTCGTTGCCAAAGTTTTCATCAAAGATTTCGACATACGATACCTCCTCTGCTCCTTTCTCTCCCGATGATGATGAGCATTTCTCGGCTCGAAACTTACCCACCAAGCCACAACATGTGCCAGGAGGCTTTGATTCGGATACCTACTCTTCCGAGTCGCCACCGGATAGTCTTGAATACTATGAACAGCCAATGCGGCCNTCCTCCTTTCAACGTGCCACCACATCGGCGGTGCAGCAAGTTCACCGGAGTGGTCATTCGAGGTCAAGATCTGACTATCCAGCAGAGTCGGCGTATGGTTACCGGCGCGCATACCCACCTGAAGTTACTTGGGATCAACATTCTCACGCCGAGTATCCAGAGTACGAGGACCAGCGATCCTATCCAGGCGGCAGACGAGGCTCCAACGCAACCACCTGGACCCAACAAACCTCGGCCTCTGACCCTCTACACCCAACCTACGTCCAGTACGACCATCACGGCCGCCGCAGTGGCTACCCGAACCAGGAACATGCCGCCATCGACTACATGGATCAAGCAAGAGGTCACCCCGAAGAAAGGATAACAGCAGAAACACTCCGCCAACTCCCCAGCGGACCCCGCAGCACACGAAGCAACCACAGCCACCGCCGCAGCCAACACAGCATGAGCGAGACCTCATCACGGCACCGCGGCGCAGAAGGCAGTGTCAAACTCATCATGCCCATCGCCGCGGCCGAGGACACCAAGATCCAGCTCAGCGGCGACATGGGTGATCGCGAAGTGTCCTTTCGCTCGATCAACGATCCTGGCATGGTGGAGGTCACGATTGGCACGGTTGCTGGTGGTGAGCGCAGGTATTTGAGGAGTGCGAGCCAGACGTCTCGTGCGCCTACGAGGTCTTCGGGGAGTACAAGGCATGCTACTAGTGGTGGTGCTGANGGGCAAGAGCAGGGTCGTGAGTATCGGGAGCATCGCGAGCATCGAGAGCATAGGCATCTGAGTCGTGCGCCATCGTCTAGGAAGTCGTAGCCAGGAAAGACGTTGATAGAGGCCAAGATGTTTCACATTAACACGTTGGAAAAAGTGAAGGAGGACTGGAAAGGCATGGATTATATGATTTGACGAGTTTACGAATGTGATGAGAAAACCTCTTCGGTCTTGATTGGAAAGGTGGGCATTTTGATTTTGTCTTCAGCGCAGCGTGTTTGCCTTTGAGTTCTTTTTCTTTGGGTTTGTTGAGCGTGTCCTTTGAGTAGCCCCAGCCTCACAGCGGCAGGCAGTGAATGATAATCTTCAATTGAATGGAGTAGCCAAAAGAAATGAATGCCCCGTAGTGGACATTTGATCAAACGAATACACCGACACAACACGCGCAGTGAAGCGTCGTGACACGTACATCCGCTCCTGTCTCGGAGAAAATCTCTGCACCAACCCAAAACAGGCATCACATCACCAAGACAACATCACAACATCCTCTATCGATCTCTCATAAGCAAAAAAACTCTTCTTCAATCCCCAGCCCTTGAGCCAGACAATCAATGAAAAGAAAAGGTGACTTCGCGTCAGCTCGAGGTAGTGCAATACGAGCGACACTGTGCCAGCAGACGTGAGCAAGCCCAGAGGTCTGCCAGCTCGTTCCAAAAATAAGAATAATCATTTTGACGGTCCGTAGACCGGTCACAGCGATTAAACTATGAAGAACAGATACTACACTTGATCTAAGCCAAAAGGCAAGAGACTTGTAGGAGGAAAGAGGAGGGCGAGGGAGGGGCTTCTTTTATAGTGGTGGGAGGGGAGGTTGATTATGTAAGGTGTTTGCTGTGTTTGACTGGGAGAGTGAATGGGCTGATGGAGTGAGGCCTTGTAGGCGTTTAGGCGGGAGGTGGATGCTTGGTGTATGACCCTGTCTGAAGATCTGGCGACGATATATCTCGACAGCGACAGCGATATTGATCGAGATTGCCATGATATTATCTTGCAGATATACTGGTAAAGTCTCTTAGCCATCGTATTGGTTTCCACGCTGCCTTGTTGTCTTGTGGAGGTGAATATCCTCGATTGGGAGATTATAACTTGAAGATCAGGTGAGTTGAGTGCCAGTCTCGCCCATCGGGCGGGCTCAAACTATTTACTATATACTCTTCGTGCAGAAACGACGAAGGAGATTTACAAGGGCTTGAAACCTACAACAGCGTCTGACATATATTCGTATAGAAGTCACGGACTCACCACGACCACCCCTGACTCTTCCTCATATACTCCAGCACCGCCAACCCACCCAACAAAACGACTCTATCCCAATCACTGCCACCCTCGAACTCTTCAAGTTCAAATGTGCCTCTCTTGCTCCCAAACATAAAATTGTGCACAAATCTCGCAACTACTGCACCACTTTCCACCTCGACCATCTTTAGATGCAGCCAATCCATCTTCTGGCTCAATGTCGATTTGCTCTCGATCTCAGCCGTGCGCTTCCATTGAAAGACGTTGCGTCCAATGTCACCACCGAGATCGATGCTGAGTTCGAATCCTGATTGTTTGAGTACTTCGCGGATGTGCATGTCTTCCCAGATTACGGTTTCTGGAGAGGATACAGGATCGCCGAAACCGAGGTGAATGGGTGTGGTTGTGGAGCTGAAGGAAAAGTCGCAGGTGCCGAGGACTTGGTGGTCGGATGAAGATGGTGTCTGGAGGACTATACCATGGCGACCGGGTTTTGCAGAGCGCATGTCTGTAGTTGTGAAGGAAAGATCCACTTCGTAAGCTGCTGTGCCGGTGCTGACATCTCTGAGTTCGGCTTTTGTACGCTTGAGGTTTGTCGTGACCATTTCGTAGGATTTGATGGGAGCCATGATGAAGTCGTGAAACTCGAGGTGTGCTATGTTAAGGTTGAGTCAATTGAGCTTGAAGGTAAAGTAACAGTAGTGATATTGATAGAAGTATGGGATGATAGGTCACGTTAGCGAAAGTGCCGGTATAACACTGCCTCACCAAGACCAAGAGGTTGGTGGATCGTCAGGCTGAATGGAGCTTGGCAAAGGATCAAGAATGACGATGAGCATATCGCTTTTTACGTACGTGACTCACGAGACAAGACGGGTTTGATGTCGCAGAAGACGAAGGTATCAGAAGGAGGTTGATTTGGAAAGCAAGACTTGCCTGGAGACGCTGGAGCGGACTTAGTTCAGCGAAACCATCCTCACCATTGATCAAAAACAGGCGCATCGTATTTGTAGGGATATACAAATGTTCCAGAATCGAAGGACATCCATGAAGAGACGTTGTTATGAGGACGTCTCGAGGCCTTCTTTTCCCCTCAAAACTGGAATCATGTCTTCTTAAAAATGGCAGGTCATCTTGAAAAGCTCCTTCCCTTTGAGACGGAGGAAGTTGCTTCTTGGCGTGGTCACGAACGTCGACCTGAGGCTTGATCAATTCAATTCTTCCAACTCCACACATCAAACAAGATGCCTTTGATTCAGAGCTCACAAGATTACTTGCCTTGTAAGGACGGAATAATGAATCATAAATGATATGCGCTGACCAACGCAACAGACATCGACGCGGTGCCGTCAGAGCAGGAGCTCAATTCAGCACGCGCTCTCATCCAAGCCGAACTGCCCCAAGATCACAAGACGACACTCCACTCTTCGATACCCGAGCGTACACCCATCAAATTCAGCGACCTTGTAAACGCCGAGCACGACCGTCTAGCTTCAGGAGCAGAGAAAGAGGCTGGAATTGACCTGTCACGATACGAAGCCCAGGATGCACCGCCGATAAACGACATCGAACAATGGCGCGCAACCCTTCAACAAGCATACGCTTCCTCGGAGTACCTAGAATCGCGTCAAGTCAATCTATCACTACTGGAAACATACGGCAAGAACGCCTGGTTGATATCCAACGACCAACTCGAAGCAATTCTACGCGCCGCCGAGNNCGAAGTCTCCCAAAGGAAGATCGAGCTGGAGGACATTGACAAGGCAAGAAGAGACGGTCAGAACGCTCGCAAGGGCGAGTTGGAAGCTTTGGAGCAACAGTGGAAGATCGGCGTGGGCCAGATGATCGAAGTTGAGGTCGCTGCCGAGAAGCTCAGGCTTGAGATCCTGGATAAGAAAAGAGCTGGTGCAAGATGAACATGCACGACACGACCCGGATATCCCAATTCATAATCCGCCCGCGCTCTATGTTGAGCTCGCCTGTCGTATCGCTGCCTAGGGACACGCGCCGACCACCACACATGGCACTCAAAATACCTGCTAAGCCCATGCGCAGACGGCACGTCTTCTTCTCAGCGTAACGTGCTCTGTCATGCCTCATGGCTACCACTGGAGCGCGTCCTTCCCTGAGCGCAGAGAGCAAACACGCCTGAGTAGAAACTCAGTGCAACCACGGCAATCCAAATGCCAACGACGTCTACCATACCCCTTTCTCAATACAGAACCCATAAGCTGTGCCGTCTCCATACCTCTTTCTCTTTGGTCAAGCTATACCTCCTTTCTCCCACGCACCTGGTCTTTCTCCATGGCCCGCTGCTTCCTTTACCTTTCAATCAAAGTATGAAAACGTACACCCACAAACTTGTCAATTTCCTCATGTCCTATTCGTCATTCTTTGCCGCTGTTGTCACGGGACCTCTAGTCTCGGTGCCGGACTTTGTATATCGATTCACTGGCGCACGGCCTCCATTTTAATCGAGCCTGTCGCCGTCACTACTCGGCGATTCCCAATCGTACCCTCCCTTTTGCTGTATACCATCTCGGCGCCAGCATCAGTCCTATGTGTCCCTGCTTTGAGAGATCGTCTCTGCAGTAACTCGTATTCACAATCCATTGGATCAACAGAGACAGCGCTTTACAACAACACCCTGTAGCAACACTCTTTCCTCTCGCCTGCGCAGTTATGTCTCCACCAAGGGAGTTGTACCGCCTGACAATGGACATGGAGAATGTCGACAATACAGATCGCCGCACAGCAGACTTCCGGCGCAACCTCCAGACCTATGAGGAAATGTCTCATCAGAACAGAAGTTCCGACCCTGATTCTGGCTACCGCACCGCGACCCCTGAGCCAGCCGCCTTCATTGCAGACCCAGAATCTCCACACCTGGCTCCCAGTCCATGTCTGCATCCAAACATCACCACACGTGCCCGCAGCCGCAACCATCGCCGTCTCAGCGATCTCTTCGGCATCTCCCATCGTGGCCGTCACACTCCAACACCGACCTGTGATCAAGACAACAGACCCAAAATCTCAAGACCCATCGTCGATCAAGGAGAGACTGAAGTTCCCAACAATGGACCATACATCTACAATCACCCCAATCGACCTCGCCTTGATGTTGAGATTCCCAGAAGCAGTTTCAGCGATCTTTGGGGCCAGAGATATGGCCCTATCGGTGATACGGGATATGACGTTGACCATGTCCAACGCGATGTCAGAAACACTCAGAGTGTGGACTTTGGACGTCTCGTTGGTGGCAGAGAGAATCACAGACATGATACCAGGAGATATGGTGTCAGTCTTGGTGGCATTGCTGATTGGAGTGCTTTTGTCGCAGCCAATGGTACGACTGGATCGACAAGGGGTTCTGAACACGGTGAAGCAGCACAAGACGATGATATGGATGCGTCGTATCTGGCGCCACTGGTCTCTCCTGCTCTCGATTCTTCTTCGTCGTCTGTCGTCACAACATCAGCCTCGCTTCCTTCTATCTCAAACTTGCCTCCTCTGCCATTTTCAACCTCCAACTTGCCAGCCCTGCCACCCTCGACCGTGGCTCTAGGTGAAGAGCGCAACCTCACACCTGAGCCCGAGGCAGAACGTACACGCCCGCCCTCTCCTGTAACTCGCGAACCAAGTGAACGCTGGGTACATATTCCCCTCTCCCTCTCTTCCTATACATTCACTAACCGTCTCACANNGATCCGCCACCCTCTCCGCCAAAGCCCACCAACCCACCACCCAGCCTTCGAGCCTCCACCTCCACCCCTTCCTCTCCAATCCACTTTCCAACCACTCCGTCTCCCGTCNCCTGCTCCCTGGACCACTGTTTTCCAGCACTTCCGCCCTTCTTGCGGTGTCGTGATTTCCAATATCGGATCTACAGCCATGGTTCAGCCATTCATTGTCACCCCTGATTATGACGATCACATAGGATTTGAGAGCAGCATTGAGGAAGAGAGTATTGTGCAGGTGAGAGAGGACACACCTTCGCCTTTGCCTGTGCAGAGAAGACTGTTTGTTGATAGTGATGGTGCTGCTACTTCCACTGCATCTTCTGCTGCTCAACCTCGTCGTAGAGGAAGTGGTGCTCTAAAATCTCTCTGCTGTGGCTTGTTTCCTCGCCGCAGCTCTAGGGCTCACACTACTGCAAACACCACTGCGACGTCAACTTCAACTCAACCCTTCGCTTCTGTGAGCCAGCGTTCTGCGCCAGTCACCCACGACACTATCCCTGAGCGCAGTGAAGATGGACGCAGCGACATCAGCTCCGACGAAGAACCAGATAACGATCAAGAAAACCAACCTCCCGCAATCATCGAAACTCTGGTTGAGTCAAACAATGAGCAGGGAGGGCAAGAAGCGGATGAAGAAGAAGGTGTTAGAAGAAGACCTTCTGTGCGTCACAGTTGGGTTACCGTGTCTAGATGGTTGGAGTAGAGTTGGTGCTGTTTTTCTTTCATTCCTCTCTATTGCATCGTTTGGGGAAGAGGAAAAGAGATGGACTTGAAAAAGTCAGGTATAGATGCAGGGTTTCTGGATCAGAGTGGTGGAGTTTGTTGCCTGCCATCAAGAGTTGAATTGTCTTCAATGTGGCACCCTTTTGCATGACCTTTGTACAGAGAGACAGAGCTTCGGGCATGTTGGTCCAAGAGCACGACTTCTGACTTGGTCTTCAGAATTCATGTACATGGGCGATACTCGGCACGCTCTCCATTCTGAATAAAAAGAGTGTATTCCATTGTTACGAATGTATCCTCTTATCCTTTTCTGTCTATGACATATCCCATCTGTATGATACTCGTGTCCTCTGCCTCACTGAGTAATGACTGTTGATGTCGTTGCTTGTGGTCATGATGCTTTGTGTGGTGACATCCTTGCTAGTTCCTGGTCTGGTGGCCGTACTGCGCTTATCTCTCCTTGTGGTGCATCAACTACCACTGGGTCTGGATCTCGGTTTCCCCTTGGGAAACATTGACACAAACACTTGAACAATTGACCCCATTTGATACATTCGCATGCTCCAGGGAAAAGGTATCGTTGTCCTCTGGGCCGTTTACTTTGAGCCATGTCCAGAATCTCTTGACCAATCCAGCGCAGTCCATTGACCGGCTTCCATTGTTGTCATTGTCATTCTGATTCTGATTTTGCTCGTTGTTAGGACTGCGTCGAGGGCTTATATGTGTTCTCAAGCCTTCAACGTTGTCTGTGTTGCCCGAGTTCCCACCAGCAGATCTTCCATGCCTGAGAGAGTCTGCAGAAGAATTGCTGTTGTTTCCAGCATCGTCGTTCGAATTTTCTGTGCTCACAGCAGTATTTCGACGGCCTTCACAGCTGGGACGGGCGCATCTTCTGCGACGGTCTTCACAACTGGAACAATTGCAACTGCTGGGGATGCTGTGACTGGGTCGAAGACCCGTATGTCTTGAGCATTTTCCATCAGAATGTTCTTCACAGCATCCATCATAACGTTCTTCACAGCATTCTCCATCAGAGCATCCACAAGCAACGGTGTTCATATTTTCCGAGTTTCCATCAGTGGCCCCTCCTTGAGTGGAACCGTCTTCAGCAGCATTGTTGTTGTTGTCGGCATTGCTAATCATGTTTCCTGCACTTCCTCCGGTGCCTCCTGCGTTTGTGCCAGGGTTCTCCGTCAATGTTTCTTCACGAAGATTTCTGTTTATTATTTGAAGTTCGAGACCGTGTTCTCCAACAGGGGGTGAGGGTGTTGTCTCTGGTGAGACCTCCAAGGGAGGATAGGTGAGTCCACAACATTCCACATTATTCGCGCTCGATCTGTAGCTGGCCATGCCTTCTTCTGCCAGGAATTGCGAAAGAGTGATGTAGGAGCTCTAGTCCTCTTCATGGTCTGTGTCCAGATCTTCAGGACGTTCATGTTCCATGCCGTCCAGAGGATCAGTCTCTTGAGCCAGCAAGGGTGCTCTCTCGCCTTCCTTTCTGCGGAAGTGACTAGCCAAACTCAATCCGAGAACACTCAGTCCGTGAACAAAGGTGCTGCACATGACGACGAAGCATACCACAGGCCAGAGCATCTCGACTCCCTTTTCACGGTTCGAGTAAGGTGGCGAGAACTTTGGAGGGTGAGGCAACGGCTCGCTAGTGCCAGTCTCGAGAGTTGCACGAGCTTCAATAGCCAGGAAGATCGCACCCAAACCCATAGGTCCAAAGTGTCCGCAGAAGAGTGCTTCACGGAAGGTGCGAATGTCAGGATTGATCTTGTATGTTGCAAGCATAATGGGAATGCGACGGAAGCAGAGGACCAAGGCGGCGAATCCGAGAAGTCTCAACGGTGTAACATAAGGAGTAATGTCGCGAGGGCTGAACGCTTCCCAGGGCATGATGGTGCCAAGATAGATGAACATGGCCGAATTGAGCAAAAGGTCGGTCACATCCGGGAGATGAGCGTCCTTAATCTTCTTGCTGAACCATCCATCCCTTGCGAAACCATAACCCGCGCCGAAAGCTACGAGGAAGTCGTCCGAGCCGAGGATACTGCCCACGCCAACGCTGAAGATTGCGAGGAGCAGATAGAAGACAATCATACCGGCAGGGTCAACATAACCTCGCTTATCTGAAAAGCGCAGGAGTCTGTTGAAAATAGTGCCGATGACGAGGCCAACTGCAATGCCAAAGGCACATTGCCAGAGGATAGTGACGAGGAAGTATTCCTTGACGGCAGTTTTGGGATCGGCATGAATGAGTGCGTACAGTCCAATGTAGAGGAATCTGTAAGGACAAGTAAGTACACAGATCGCGAAACACGATCGTTATACACTTACGGGAATGAGATTCCATCGTTGCAACCGGATTCTGCAGCCAACATGTCCTTGATGCGTTTAGGTACCCTGCCGCTGAATTGACTGTTGGACAGAATCGAAGAAGACAAAACAGGATCGGTGGGCGTCAAACAAGCAGCGATAGTCAAAGCAGTAGCGATGTCCACCTTGAACATTAAAGCGGCGAAAAGAGAGCTGACAAACCAGCCAAAGGTCATGACGATCGCTAGAATATATAGTCAGTCTTGGTCCTTTGTCAGATTGCATGCTTGAGAGATGGTTGGTGGCTTCGGCAGTAAGCTCTGCGAGGTTAGACACGAAGGCAGATGTTATAGGACTGAGAACAAGATAGAGTGCATTAGGGGTCTTGTGACAAAGTGTTTGGGCAGTTCCTTGGTCTTGAGCAGTATCGATCAAGCACATGTGTCACAGCAACTCGAGACCTGATGGCAATAGGACAGGGGATTGCAAAACTTACTCAGTAGGATACCCACGCTCTTCCAGTGCTTGGAAGCATAGTACCTTGGCAAGCCGACACCAACGGTAAAGACTTGAACACCAAGAATGACACGAGAGATCTCTTGGATTTGGGTATCTCCCCAACCCCATCGCTCACTCTCATCGCCAGTACATCCCTGCTGAGTGCAGTAGTTTGGGTTCAGCCAGCCAAGCACTCTGGGTCCTAGAAGGATACCAACCAGAAGTGCCAATGGCGGTTCGGACAAGTGAAGGCGATTCCTGACGAAGGTAGCGAATAGGCAATAAACAATCAGGAAGGAAGATATAAGGAGGTATGAAAGATGGGGCGGCGTAGGTTCAAGCTGGTCCCAGACCATCGTGCCGAACTGATGGAGATGGAGGGTGAGAGCCTCCAAATTGCGGTTCAGTTGATCGTCCCGCGGGCTGTTGAACTGGAACGATAGGCCAGACGACGTGAACAAGCCGAGCTGGAGATGTTAATGATGGGAGTTGAAGCCTTGCTGAACGCATGCAATGATAAGAATCAAGAGCAATATTGGACATGAAAAGTCGAACCTCAGGAAAGAGGAGTCTGCAAGCCTGATGCACCAACCTACGGAGGAAGGTCCACAAATGATGACGCTCGCAATATTTAGAGTACTGCCAAGCTTTCATGTCTTTTCTCCTACTGGTCAGAAACTGCCCATAGCGCACGGGCATTATTGGCTTTAACGAGCGCCTTCCGATGGTTTGAGGCAAGACATGGTGGGGAACCCAAAATTGTCTGACTGTGGTTGCATTTGAATCATGGTGGCAGTGAAATGGCGGCTGAGGCCGAACGTTGCGCGACCAGTTTGAGGGAACAGTAGATAAGCTGAGTGCCGTCCGGTCTAGAAACAGAATTGGTTCACATCCTTCCGACGGCCACACGTAAGCTTGCCAGTACATAAGACCGCTCTTGATCCTGCGCTCAGTCACCTCTACTCCGACACTCGTGTGATCGCTCTATTTACTGCTACCGAAGATCGAACCTCATTCCAGAAAACAGCTCTATCCACTGAGAGCAGAAGACTGAGCCAGCTCCCGACATATCGATCTCTTGATTGAGACCCCAAATCAACATGGTTCTTTGGAAACGAAGCACATTCACAGTGGTGACACCACTCCCTCCGACAGTCAGTAGGGAGACGGCCGTCGAGATGCTGCACTCACACGTCGAGATGATTCAACTGAACCCACTGGTCATCCACAACGCGCCATGCAAACCACCTCCCAATGCACCTTCGGATGAGTTCCACTGCATCTGGTACGAGCTCACGGATCGCATCACATATTTGCCAGGCGTCAAGGGCCAAGTCAGCTACAAAGCCTGTTTTCACGATCTACCTCGTGGCCTGCAAACTCATGTCTATGCCCCTGCCGGCCTCGATATCAAGGAGAAATGGAGCATCGGTGGTAATGATATTGGAGGTATGTATGAGATTTGAGATGTTCTTGAAATCATCCGTTCTGACATCTTCTGANNAGAGGAATACGAAGTCATGGAACTCGGTCACAGAAATCTCGGCATACCACGTCATGGGCTCTACTTGCGCGAAGACGTCGACATGAACTGCAACATCTTTCTCACGAGTTTCGTCAAAAAGACACTGAATAAAGCCCATGGCGTTCTCGTTGATCGATTGGTCGTCAAGGTGGATCTGGTCGAGGACAAGAAGTACCGGGAGGAACGTGCTTCTGTGCTGGCACTCAATACCGGAGCTACTGGTCTCGGTCTCAGAGTAACCTCACCAACAATCACCTCGCCGCGATCATCTCGAAGCCAAAGCAGTATGAGTGATTTCCACCTGGGTCACAGCAGCATAAGTGATACACGCCGAAGTTACAGCAGTATGAGCGAGTACAGCACTGCGGACAGCGCAGCGCCGGTACCAACAATCCGAGGACCAGGTGATCATCTCGAGAGCGCACCACTTCACAGCATCGCGGAACTGGAAGCTACAGACAAACGCCCAGGATTCACGGGTGCCGCAATCGAGATACAACTTCCGGCACCTCCACCGATTGAGATGCCGTAACCGACTTCTGGAGTCCGGAAACTGCAAAACGGTGATTTCTCTTTCCTATTTTTATTCTCGGACTTGTTTTTGATGCCCACACGTTTACTTTCTTCTTGCTTATGAGCGCTAGTGGATACCCTGTCTTGGTCAATTATTCTTTCCTTTGTGTTTTGCCTATCGTATTTTGCGATATCCTCTACTTTTGGTCCTTGCCGTAATATCTACAGCCGCTTGACACAGGCAAATATTTTATGACTCGGCAACAACTCCAATTGTGTAAAGTGCTCCTACATTAAAGTAACGATCAGCAATGTGATGCGGAAAACCACTAATCTATGATGGAAGTATCCAAGAGAATAAGGAATCGACATGAGAAGGACAGAGAAAGGTACACGCGCAAATTTTATATAGTAGAGCAAAGTCACCCCTTACTCTACAGGATGATTATCCATTGACCTCCTTGCTTTCCCTTCTCTACTATCCTTCTAATCTTATAGAAACAGAGTATACAACCATTTTCTAATTTGCATCAGTAGATAAAAACACAAGACAAAAAATAATACCAGCGCATGCCTACACGTGTAAGGTCGCATGCTTGCACATCTAGACCAGCCACGTGCAATATATCCTACCTAGATCGTGACTTCCTCTATACATCAAGCATAAGACCCACAAGCTTCCATCCTAGTCAGCGCATGAAGGCACCACATCATTTGCATCCCCCATGTGGAAAGTATATAAACCCCTTGCCGACGCCATTATCTCTGCAAACCATCATCATCGATCTACATCCACTTCTAATACCTACTGTCAAAACAAGTAACACATCCATCATGACAACGAACCCAAACCTCCTCTTTGCTTTAGAGAGCACTATTACAAACCCTCTTCCAACTTCTTCTACTACCACTACTGTGGCCACTCCACTCGGACCTCACAGAGCTCTGGCGCAAGCAAAAATCCTCGTCATGGCTGCATCAACGGCATCAAGATCTCCACATGCAAGATGTGCGCTGGTCATGTGTTAAGAAGGTAAGTGACTTCTTCCATACTGCGCCTCTTTTCTCCCGCACATGCTTAAGCAGATGCTAACAAGAAATCAACAGCAAAGCGGCATGCACCGCATGCAAAGGCACTGGGTTCACAGGGGCCAGATGTACTCCTTGTGCAATCGGAGCCATCTTTGCGTTGAGAACGCTCATCAAGGAGGTCGCTCTCGACGTCGTGGCTGGAGATGGCAAAAGAGCAGTAAATCTCGAGAAGCCAGCTTCGGCAACTAGTGGAACATTGAGAAGGAAGCAGATGCCAGAAGCGGAAGACAGCAAAGCAAAAGAAACGAACGACGAGAATGGTCCAGACGAAGAAGCCGAGACCTCTGAGGGAGGACAAAGGTTGATCGAAAATTGGAGAGCAAGGAAGTGAAGATTCGGAGAATGTTATTGACGCAAACAAGGTCTCATGCGAGAGAGAGAACTCATGAAAGGAAATGAAAAGGGCCAGTAAGACAGGACAGAAATTGTTACCTTGAAGGCGCGAGGAAAAGGATACAAAGAACTCGAGAGGCTGAGAAGAAGAAATTGAGATAGAAAGAATTGATGATCAAACCTTTCCGACTTTACTTGTGAGATGGCAGTTGCTCGAGACATGAGCAGCCCGCTTTCCTATTCTGCTGCACGAAGTGAGTGAGCATTGGCGTCGAAGCTGAGGCTTCTGGTCGTGACTTCCTTCCTTCGGCAGTATGTAGTCGATACATTGCTTTCGCATCGGAAGGAGCAGATCAAACTTCCGTCACTGGACCTAAACAAGTACCATAGAGTGACAATGCACAATATTCAGACAACCAGACTAGAGGACCAAGGAGTGACGGTCGAGATGGTGGGTGATTGGCTTGGCACAGTGCGCTAGTTTTGGGCGGATTATCTTCGGCTACGAGTGTCGACGCACGACTGAATTCGCCGTCTTCAATTTTACTACTGAACGGATCTCCAAGCGCCAGTCAATCGCCCACGTCTCACTCCGTCAGGTCAGCAAGCACGCGCGCGCATCAAGCAGGAACACTTCCAGTCTAACAATCGAGCTGCAGCGATCCTCCATAAGTCAACATGGCCGAGCAACTTGTTCTTCGCGGCACCCTCGAGGGCCACTCCGGCTGGGTCACCAGCCTGGCTACCTCGCTTGAGAAGTGAGCACAACGCACAATCAGAAAGAGATAGAGAGAGGCAGAGATGCTGATTGCCTCGTGTTCAGCCCCAACATGCTCCTGTCCGCCTCGCGCGACAAGACCCTGATCATCTGGAACTTGACCCGCGACGAGACCTCATACGGCTACCCCAAGCGCAGCCTCCACGGTCACTCGCACATTGTCTCCGACTGTGTACGCCAATTGCATTCTTAACCAGCGTCAGAACAAGCCTCTGACCTTTTCTAGGTCATCTCCTCGGACGGTGCCTACGCCCTTTCTTCCTCCTGGGACAAGACTCTCCGTCTGTGGGAGCTCTCGACTGGCCAGACCACCCGCCGCTTCGTCGGCCACACCAACGATGTTCTGTCCGTCTCCTTCTCGGCCGACAACCGCCAGATCGTCTCCGCTTCCCGCGACCGCACCATCAAGCTGTGGAACACCCTCGGTGACTGCAAGTACACCATCACCGACAAGGGCCACACCGACTGGGTCTCCTGCGTCCGCTTCTCCCCCAACCCCAGAACCCCGTCATCGTCTCCGCTGGCTGGGACAAGCTCGTCAAGGTTCGTTGCAGCTCTTTTCCTCTTCGCCAATCCTCCCTCGACATGATGTATTGCAATTATGTATTTGCTACTTCAGAGCGGCCATCTACCGCCATGAGACAACTATTCACCCATTTGCCCTGATCCTTCGCATAACACATATACTTCACAACGACTAGCAACCGATTGATGAACAATGCGCTGACAAGATTTGACATACAGGTTTGGGAGCTCGCTACCTGCCGCATCCAGACTGACCACATCGGTCACACCGGCTACATCAACACCGTCACCATCTCCCCCGACGGTTCCCTCTGCGCCTCCGGTGGCAAGGACGGTACCACCATGCTCTGGGACCTGAACGAGAGCAAGCACCTTTACTCGCTCAACGCTGGTGACGAGATCCACGCCCTTGTCTTCTCCCCCCAACCGCTACTGGCTGTGCGCCGCCACCTCCTCGAGCATCATCATCTTCGACCTCGAGAAGAAGAGCAAGGTTGACGAGCTCAAGCCCGAGTACGTCGAGGTTGGCAAGAAGAGCAGAGAGCCCGAGTGTGTCTCGCTCGCCTGGTCCGCCGACGGTCAGACCCTCTTCGCCGGTTACACCGACAACAAGATCCGCGCCTGGGGCGTCATGTCGAGAGCTTAAATGCTTTGATGTTTCGACAGTGCTGTCAGGAGGAGAAACAGGATTGACTGAAAAGTTGTGTTGCTGTTTTGCGAACCGTTCCAACGTGGCTACTTATCACGAACCTTGTTCCCGACAAGAAAGAGCTTGTCGAGGCGACGCTGGGATGGCGAGGACGAATGGAGTCGGTTCGACGGAGTGCAGGGTGTATAATCGGCGTTTCGTCCAACCAAAGAAAAAGACTCGTTTCGTAGGTTTTTTCATGCCAAAAAGATAAATGTTCAAACCAATCTTGCCATATGCGTGTAGTCTTGTGTTGTCTCGCTGTCTCTTCTGACCAGTCTTTGCCTTCCGTACCCTGGTTACTTGCCCTCTTGAGCATCTCACAGAAGACAAGTATTTGTCGCATGTTTATTCTCTTGCTACATGCGTCGAACGCAGATTTGTCTTTTGTTGCAATAGAATATTCATGATATGACAAACAGCCTTGTGGCCTCAAAATCCCATCGTCCGGATCTAGCCTAGGCTTACCGCCACCATTATAACTATCTTCACACCTGATAAGCATCAACTATTACCTACCAACGCTCAACAACCATGACTTCCTCGAAACAAGATGTCACAGTGTTACAACCATGGCTCGGCGATCTCAAGGCTGGCTACGGTAGGAACATAACCTCGCAACCAAATTACTTCCTCCACTCGCCTGCATCTCTGATTACGACCTCTAATTTGCACTCTCTGCATCTCGGCACTGGCGAATCAATATATACATCTCTACTCCCGCTCCTAGGATCCGCAGACGAGGAACTAATCCTGGTGACATGTTTCTGGGCATCCTCTGCTACACAGAAATTGGTCAACGATGCGCTTAAAACACTATCAGAGAAAGGTGTTAGCAAAGGTCGTAAGATTCGCGTGCGGATCTGCTTTTCCTCGTCTTCGATATTCCAGAAGCTCTTACATCCACAAACTCTGCATGGAAAGGTCTATCCGCCTGAATCATGGCAGTCTACACTCAATCTCCCGGACCCAGATCTGTTGCAAGGCTTAGATATGCAAGTGAAGAGTATCTTCCTCCTGCCGTTCTCGGTCATGCATCCAAAGTTCGTCATTGTGGACAGGAAAGTGGCGGTATTGCCTTCCTGCAACGTTAGCTGGGAGGATTGGTTCGAAGGTGCTGTCACTCTCACCGGACCTGTGGTTTCGTGTTTCGTCAACTTCTGGAGGGAGTTCTGGGTGCAGCAGGAAGACAGGGACGAGCTTGTCACCCTCTATACGAATTCTGGGCACAAAGAGATACTTGCAACGACGTCTCAACAATCACAACAAGGACTCTTACCTATACACACGCCTATGAACTCGAAAGATATCCCAACAATCTTCCTCCCTTCTTCTCATCACAGAAACCCAGATTTCAGATTTCCATGGCAAGAACACTCAAGTCCACCGCCTACACCACTCAATACCTTTTTCCTCCGCAGCCTCCTCTCCGCAGAGCGACAAGTCTACATCCAAACACCAAACCTCACTGCTCCGCCTGTTCTGACAGCCATCCTATCAACCCTCCACCGCGGCATCAACATCCACATTGTCACCAGCGAAAAACTCATGATACTCGAACAACTAGTCACCGCCGGCACAACAACCTCTCACTGCATCACAAAACTCATCTCCAAATACCAATCCCTCTGTTCTTCTTTCCCCTCCGACTTGGAAGCTGGCAGACCCAAACCAGGAAAATTGAGAATTGATTATTTTGTCCCGAAAGAGGGGAATGGGGACAGGGAGCCACAGCAAAGTCATCTCAAGTGCACGATTGTGGATCAAGAGTTGGTGATTCTAGGGTCGGGGAATTTGGATCGGGCGAGTTGGTATACGAGTCAAGAGTTGGGGGTTGCGTTTTTTGATGGGGTGTTTGCAAAGAGGTTGTTAGGGGCTTTGAGCCAGGCTTTGGANGGGAGAGTCAAGAATGTGTTGTGAGTCTTAGGTGATAGATGTTGTGGCTTCTAAGTAGGGAGTTTCATTCCGTTTTTAATACTTTGTGCATTTTGTGGCCACATTGTGGCTAAATTGTGACGGTCTTCTGGGTATAAGAAAGAGCGGCTTCTCACCGAAACGGCAATGGTTCATGCTTGACTAAAAGTATGATACCAGCCGAGGACTCCGATCAGAGGAAGTAGGAGATATGTATACTGTAAGCCATGACTTTATATAACGAACAATGAAAACAATGACGCCGGTTATAGACTCGGATACCACAGACAGGGTCATACTTGCAAGTTACAAGCACCAAGGAGAAGAAAAAAGGAGAAGAAAAAAGAAGAAAAAAGAAACCGGTCATCAACTCCTGTAAAGGATCGTTCATGTGTCCACAGACCTCCAAAGAGTTACATAGAAGCATTCTCATATCTGTCTCAACGATATAAGAGCGTCAGTGTCATCTGTACAGATAACCAGCGAGTCATCGGCATAGTATTGAAGCGTGCCCTAGAACAAACGTTGCCGTAGGATCGATAACAACGACAAAAGATATCACAAGGCAGACGCTTTCTTAAATCGATCTACTCGTAGTCAGCGATGAATCGAAACATGCTTGCTGCACACATCGGCCTGTTGTCCTATTTGAGCCTCTGGTCATAGAACTCAATATGCAAGCATATCTCAAACAGCGAGTATAGGACTCAAAGTGATCTATATAAAGTCATCCTCTCGTCTGTCTCCAGACACGAAGTAGGCAGGTGGTTTAAAGATGCAGGATCCTTGATTTAAGGCAGAAATTTAGGGTAAACAGAAGGCTTCACCTTAGAAGTCGACTGTCAATTCTTGTCCAAACGTGCACGTGGTACTGGAATTCCTAGAAGCATGTGCTTGCGAAACGCAGTCCACTCGGAATCTGTAGCGGGAAAATTTGAACGGCTCTGCAACTCCAGGTGTTTCGTTTGCGGATGCGATGGAGGCATTCGGAGCGGGCGGGTGCTAACGCTGCCGAGGACGTGGATGACGAAGACTGTGTGTGACAAAAGCCACACTCCTGATGATGTGGGAAGTGGATTGGAATAGCAAGCAGCATGTTCTTGAACAAGAGCCAGTGTTTCAGAAGGACGGCTCGCTGTTCAGGATATGGCAAGCTGTACCTGCATACGTGTTTTGTTACGATAGCGAAAAAAAGCAAAAAGGTTTGGACTAAGACCCTGTTGCGGAGTATGGATGGGCGCATGACGAGGCTGTCACGCTTGGTCGTATTGCCGTTGTTGACGAGTGAGCAAGGCTGCGTGTTTTGGAAAGAGGCTTGGGTCTTGGTTGGCACATGCGCACGTTTCTCTCGCTCCTTCTCTCAAGTTCCAGTCTACAAATCAAGGTTCATTACGTGCCAGGGCCTTATCCTTGATCCTTGTCCAGAAAAGAACAACAAAAGATAGCCCGAAGCCCATCATGTCCGCTCGTGCCCATTCTCCACCCACTTCGACCTTCAGTTCGCAATCTGACACTGCGCCCATCGTCTCTCCCTCGGTCTCCCAATCGCCCACGACTGATTCAGAAAAATCCAGCAAACGACGATTGTTCGGCCTGGTCAAGAGAAAGGACAACTCCTCCGACAGTGCCGTCATCGACGCGAATACCAACGCGACTCAGTCCGAGCCGGCAGCTGCAGCCACTCCAGCAAACATGAATCCTCTCACTTCATCGCCCTCTCCGCCCAATCGCTTCGCCGCCGCCTCACCGACCCGTCTACCGTTTGCTCTGGCACAGAGTCAATCAACCTCGACTCTGGCCTCGTCGCAAATCTTTGAGCGCAACGTCCAAGAGTCGATTGTACCCAGTGAATTGTCACCCGCTATTCCCGCACACATCCAGACCGAGGACCATATTCCTGCCGTCCTCGAGGCCTCTTCCCTCGCCATTACAGATACCCACCTAGATCCAGATCAAGTCGAGATTGTCACTCACACAGCTCATCAACCCGCGTCCGAGAAAGTCGCAGAGGGTACAGCGGCCGTCCTTCATTCGGATGCACAGCTTCCCGTCTCACCACAAGACTCGCAACACGAAAGCTTCCACTCGGTCAACTCTCACCCGCCAGATCTTGACGATGCCGCGTCAAACTACGGCGCTTTGGATCCCGCAGATGTGCGCAGATTGAGCTTCATCTCCTTTGCCGACGTCGTCCAGGCAGAACAGGCCGAATCCAAGGATTCTTTACATCATCATACACCACTGTCTGCAAGCACTCTCAGCCAGGCTCAGACCCACTCTCCNCCGCTACCTCGCTCACCGTCACCTGCGCGCTCGCCCTTATCTTCTCAATATTCGCAAGAGGTGACAACCCCGCCGATTGGGAGCAATCCGACATCAATCAAGGGCTTTGACATGAGCCCGGTACGCAGCCCCATCGGCAGCCCCGCTCACCAGCAACATGGAGAACTCACGATTGAGACAATGCGCCAGGCACTGCGTAAGACAGCCAGTGGAGATTTTACGGGAACCAAGATAGCTCCATATCCAGCAAGCTCGACAGGCCTTGAAGATGGCGGTCTTACGAGAGACGGCTTCAGATGAAGAATAAGAAACATTTTACGATTGAACAAGACGCGGATCATACTCTGATGACACGCCGACTCTCTTCACTTCTCAAATCTCCTTGTTTTGTCTCTGCTTATGAATTGCTCAAGGGCTGGCTCTCTCGGTTTGGTCTACTTCTTCTCTGCGCTCTGTTCCTCTCTACTTCCGACGGCGGCATGCTTATAACGATACTTTTACTACCCGAAGCATAATCTCAAATGTTGATGTCCTGAAACGTGACAGGCAGACAAGCCCATCGTTCGCTCCTGTGATATAGACGATGTATGTTTAGACAAGTCACTGTCGATGTTACAGGATTATGTGAGATATGCCATGTCCTGATAAATTGGCTGGCTGCCTAAGAAGGATGACAGTGAGGCAGCCGCACGGTGCACTGTACCTGAAACACGGCAGAAGCACCATGCTGTGCAAAAAAATATGCAGGGCGGTCGAGCAAAGAAGTCCCACATATGGAAGCGGTGGAGGCATGTCAGAAGGTCTTTAATAAGAAAGAGAGAAGTGTTTCGCGGAAGGTCTTTGGCCAGAGCATGATGAAACGTCGCTCGCCTGGTTGTTGGCGGCGTCTCAGTCTGGCCCTTTTTTCTCGGGCTGACCAATCAAATGGGCGTACCTCAGTGCTGCGGCGTCGAGCAAAAGTGACAAGCGCAATATAGGAGTAGGGGGACTTTGATCAGGCCGCCTGGAGTGACCATTCGATATTCTCAATCGGGCTGTTCTTGTCCTGTGCCGAGCAGGTCGAAGCAGCGGTCAGGCCGGTAGGAAGGATTGAGGGAAGCGAGAACGAGTGGGAACGTTTAGCAGCAAAAGAAGGCTGGCGGTTTGCGCTCTTCATAGGTCGTAGCGTAGCAGCAGTGCCAGGGCAGTTCGAGCGCCGTTGGCTTTCTGCACCCAGAGAGCACCGAGCACCAGTGCCAGCACAGCAACCACAAGACAACGACGACGACGCATCATCCATCCTAAACCTCTCGCTCGAAAAGCCCCATCGCCAACCACAATTCCCGTCGTGCCAACACATTGCGCTCGCAAAAGTGATTACCCCAAAATCCATCCTCGGCCACGCAGACGTATACACCTGGACACCCGCTCCGCACAGCAGGCATCGTGGCCCCATGTCTGCTGTAGCGCGTCGCCTCGCTCAACCGACCGCTATCCCATCGCATCCCTCCAGGCGCTGCTGCTGCTGACGGGATCGATTGCTTCACCTCCCGCCAATTGCGCGGGGCCCCAACAGCTGAGCCCACCTCGTCGCCGGTGCAAGCATGAGAGCTCATATGGAACCCGCCCCTCGACAAAAGTGGTCTGAGCAATCGAGCCGCCGCCGAAAGCAGCCCAGTCTGTACGACGAATACCTGAACCAGGAGCGCTCCGCCATGTCACAAAGCCAGCCCGTGCCACAGAGCATCATACAGACGACGGCCGAAGTCCGCCAGCAGCACTTCCCCGGGCCTCGATCTGCCCGCAGTGACAACACAATCCGCACCGTGACTCCCGACTCGGTCGCGAACGTCGAAGAGACGACCATCAACATTGAGGGCCATGTGCTTGGCTCTTCTCCCCGGACCAGCCTCAAGAGAGATCGTGATAGTCCTCGCTCGCTGTTGCTCGCCCGCAGCGAGTCGACTGACAACGCGCGCGCTCGCTTGCAGTATACGTCGACCTCGGCCAATCGTCGTAACCGTACGAGGACGCTGGACGAGAGCGCCTCGCGTGAAGTGTCGCCCGGTTCTGCCCTCAATCCTGGTAGCCGTCTGCGCCATGGCTCGATCCACCTCAGCAGCAACGAAAGCGCCTCGACACAGCTCGTATCTCCCTCCTTCGACCCTTCGCAATCCACGTCGTCGTCTGCCTCCAAGCGTCCGCGCTCGCCCATCTCGGTATCCGATGCCGCCAGCGTACAAAGTCCCCTACCCAACAACAGCGCTCGCCGAATTCTGCATCTCATGAAGACGTTATGTGGTCGCATGTCGGGCACCCTCTGGTACCGTCGTGGTACCACAGCGTCGTGGCTCCAGTCATACTGCTACATTCAGGAGGACACGGGCAGTCTGCTATGCGAGGCCGATGTCAGCTCTCCACAACACCGTACCCTCATTCCCGACTTACGCGGCTGTCAAGTTCGCACTGCCATGGACGAAGACACCCAGATGCCCTATCTTGACATCTCGGTGCCAAACTCGACACTACAATTGCATGTCCGCCTGAAAGACCGCAAAGACTTTGACTCGTGGTTCGCCGCGTTACTCTGTTGGCAGCCAATTCGCCCTAGAGGTCTTAATAACAAGATGACAAAACCTCAGTCTCCTGTTGTGCAAGGCATCACCTTGACTGATAGCAGGCGCAATTCTGAGATGTCTCTTACATTAAAAGAAGCTCCCATCATCAAGGTTGGTCCCATGATCTATTGGGACAGCAACATATCATATACCAATGCTAGCACACCGAGATCGCTCAAGCCTTCACCTTCGCGCTTCCAAAGCTATGGCTCGCACTGGTGGAGGCGTGTATCATGCACCTTGCGTGAGAACGGAGAGCTCAAGCTCTACGCAGAATCTGGTTCGACTCTTCTTTCTGTTGTTCAGCTTTCTCAACTCTCGCGCAGCGCCGTTCAAAGATTGGATCCTTCAGTCTTGGACAATGACTTTTGCATAGCCATCTATCCTCAGTACACATCAGGTGCCACCGTCACGACCGCCATTCGACCTATATATCTTTCCCTGGAAACACGTGTTCTCTACGAAGTCTGGTTTGTTCTGCTGAGAGCTTTCACGATACCGCAACTTTACGGACCCAAACCTAATGGGCACTCTGACGAATCTGCCATTATTCCTGATACCCCTTCGTCATCGACTTTCGATAACATGATGGCCAATGAGAAGATTGAAATGTTCCGCATGGAGCGTGCTCTGTCCATTCGCATAATTGAAGCCAAGCTGCCTCATGCTCCTTTGAGCTCATTGGCTGAGTTCAATCATCACCACTCAAATCGTCATAATAACAATAACAACAATGCTGCCAACAAACCTGAGCTCTCGGATGGGTACTACGTTGAGATACACCTGGACGGTGAAACCCGAGGCAAGACACAAATCAAACATGAATCAATGGCGCCTTTCTGGCGCGAGGAATTTGACTACTTAGATCTGCCCGCTGTTCTTACATCAGCCTCCGTCTTGTTGAAGCGTCGCCCGCCGGATCTCTCAAGTCCTCGCGAACAACACGAACTTCGCCTTGTGCATGAAGCCTGGTTGCTGGACCCATCGCAAATGACTGGTGGCTCTGCTGGATTAATGCCTGTACAAAACGATCAAACGCTCGGCAAGATCGAAATTTACCTTGAAGAATTGGAAGCGAGCAAAGAGGTCGAAAAGTGGTGGCCAGTCATGAACGTGCACGACGAAAACGTGGGCGAGATCCTGATCAAGGCTCGCGCGGAGGAGAATGTCATTCTCATGGCCAAGGACTACAAGCCCTTGAACGATCTGTTACACAACTTCTCGAACGAGCTTACGTTGCAGGTCGCTCAGATGATCCCGACAGAACTGAGGCGGTTATCAGATCTGCTGCTGAATATCTTCCAGGTATCTGGCCAGGTCACTGAATGGATCATGGCTCTGGTCGAAGAAGAGATTGATGGAGTGCACAAAGAGACGCCTGTTTCTCGCATGAGGTATACCCGTCGCATGGCAAACAACAACAACGAGGCAGACGCAAATGTTACTGCTGCCAGCGAGAGAGAGCTGATGGTCCGCGACATGAACAAGAATGCTACACTGGAGGCTAACTTGCTCTTCCGTGGAAATACACTGCTCACCAAGTCTTTGGACTCGCACATGCGTAGGGTAG
The DNA here is from genome assembly GCA_903819635.1 of Aureobasidium vineae. Lineage (NCBI taxonomy): Eukaryota > Fungi > Ascomycota > Dothideomycetes > Dothideales > Saccotheciaceae > Aureobasidium > Aureobasidium vineae. The sequence goes on from CAIJEN010000014.1 coordinate 1,882,318, forward strand.
GCAAGGAGTATCTCCTCGAATGCCTCGGTCCAATCATCAGAGACATTAACGACAAAGATCCCGATTGCGAAGTCGATCCCAACCGAGTTACCAACCAGCATGATCTCAAGAAGAACTGGGACAGGCTCATAAACTGCACAAAATCCGTCTGGAACACAATCAAAGTCAGTGCCAGAAACGCACCTTCGGAGCTGAGAGTCATCTTCAGACATATCAGAGCTTGTGCCGAAGACAGATATGGCGACTTCTTGAGAAGCGTTAGCTACAGCAGTGTTTCTGGATTCTTGTTCCTGCGCTTCTTCTGCCCGGCAGTCTTGAACCCCAAGCTGTTTGGTCTCTTAAAGGACGACCCGAAACCTCGCGCACGACGAACATTTACGTTGATCGCAAAGTCGCTGCAAGGTCTCGCTAACATGGCCTCATTCGGTAGCAAAGAACACTGGATGGAACCCATGAATGTCTTCCTCACAGATCACCGGGAAGCTTTCAAGACCTTTATCAACGACATCTGTTCGATCTCTGCTCCTGATGGCATGATTGGTGTAAAGCCTACTTCGTACTCCACTCCCTTGGCCATTCAATCTCGACTTCCGATGACAAGCCGTGAGGGCTTTCCAAGCTTACCATACCTTATCGACCAAAGTCGTGAGATTGCAAGCTTGGTCGAACTCTGGCTACATGGCACGACAAATGGAAGCGAGGCAGAGTTGTTGGCGGCGCAGATTGGCAAAGAAGATGGCGACCTCTTGACCTTCCACAGACTTTGCAGAACCCTCGATGCTCAGACAAAGGAGTGTCTATCTCGTGCCGAGCGTGCCGAGCGTCCTAATTCTGCGCTCAGCTTCCGCTGGGAGGAGCTCATCGACCAACTGCAGACCACATCACTGCTAGACAATGGCGCCCGCATTGACGATGCTCTCGATCATGTACCAACCCGCGATTCTTTTGATGATGTGAGCCAGGCTGCTCAGGCTGACTCAAGAGGCCGTGGGTTCAGTGTTGGGGGTGCCGGGCTTGGTCGCTACAGTGCAGACACAGAAGGTCCTCCTCCACCATCTTGGGAAGAAGACCGCGATGGAGGTGCCCAGACAGCAGCTGTCAGTATCCTGAGTCACGATAACAGCCGCCATTTCGACAAGACCAGTCTCGAAATGGTACGACCCGGGACGTCAACCGCCTCAGTCTCGGCATCAGGCTCATACAGCAACAACATTGGCGCTGGATTCATGAGCGGAAACAGTGCAGCACTTCCACGCGACCTCACCTCTGCAAGCTTAAACCTGCATTTCCCTCAACGGGACCGTGAGCGCAAGTCTACTGAACGGCCCCGCGATGGCAGTGTCAGCGGCAGTGTCGTCAGCAGCGAAACAGATATGACAACCGCCCTACCCAGTCTTGCACGCGAACGAGAACGAAGAGAGCGCGAAAAGGAGAAGAAAGAAAAAGCAAAGCGCGAAGAAAGAGAACGGCGACTCAAGGACTTTATACCCGGCCTCACGGGCCTACGACGAAAGAACGAGCATAAGGACAAGGATAAAGACTAAGGAGCGAGGCCCTTGTGATTTTTGGCAAGGAGGCTCCAAAAAGCTTTTTTTCTCGTGTATTGTTCTGGGTCGGATCTCATTTGTTTGTTCTTGACACGATATGTCTGGGTAGAGTGGAATCAGGATAGGGCGTGTGGTTTGTTCTTTGTGTATGTGTTCTCGTCGAGTCGACTTTATTGTTTTTGTTAGAAAGCATGCATTGATGTAGCATTTTTGGCACGTTATTTTGTCACGAAAGCAAATGTTCATACTTTGATTTCTTCTTGATCATGGATGACTAGATATCTCGACGAGTCAGTGTCTCCTGTTTCCTGTCGCGTCAACATTCTCTACTGGTCGTGTGGTTTGCATGGCAGGTGCAAGAGGAGGCTGGGACGTCAATCAAAAGCCTTGGCGATCGCGTCGCGTCGTCTCCATTACGGGATTTCAATCCAGAGCATCTCCTGTCTAATCATCTCTACCACCCTTTCTTACACCTATCAATCGCCGCCCGAATTCATATTGTTCCTTGTATCATAATCGTACACGAACGCCAAACATCTTTACGACCACTACAACATACTTCACATCAATCACAATGTCTTCTCCGGCGCGTTCAACGCGGTCGAGTCGCGCTTCGACACCAGCAGACGATAGCTCCTCGATTGTATCCATGGCTCTGGAGTCGCCAGGAACCAGGATGAGGAAGCTCATGGCCGCTTTCGACGAAGAGTCAGACGATGACGCAGGCGTACTCGTCAGACCNAGCAACGAAACCAACTTCCACGACACAATCAGCAAGCGCGACGCGTACTGTCAACGCGTCAAACGATGATGCAGACGAGCAGAGTGAAGAGGAGGATGAGCCAGTCTTCAAGCCTAGAGGCAGACTGGCTGCTAGGATGGGAGGTGCAGCTCCTCCAATCCAAGAAGAGTCATCTTCAGAAGACGAGGATGTCTACCAAAAATCAAAAGAGACCTTATGGCTTCGAAAAAGGCTTCTGCTGCCAACAAGTCACCTGCAAAAGTCACACACTCGATCGAGATGGCTCGCACAGAAACACAACCCAGCCCTCCTCGCAAGAGCCTTGTGCATCGAGCCTCGACTCCCGCAGCATCTGCCCGATCAGAAAGTCCTGGCTTGTTTATGTCGCCAGCTCCCGAGCAGAGACGATCCATTGACGAAAACTCGAACCACGCAAGCGACTCGGACTCGGACCTTCCTGCAGACCCATCGGCACCCTCTCGTCTCCGCGACCTCGTTAACCGCCGCCGTGCTGAGAGACTGGCAAGAGAGCAGGCAGAAAAGGAAGCAGAGGAAGAACGTGCCACTAGCGGCCAAGCTCCTCTGTCAGACATATTCAACGACGAGGATACAAGGGACGAAGCTACTGAGCGAAGACTCACACAGTCTGCAAGACCCACTCGAAAAGCCAGTAAGAGGGCATTGGAAGAGATGAACAGGGAAACACAAAGAATCAAGAGAAACATGCAATTGACACATCAGGCAAAGGTCAAGAAGAGATTCACACCCCAAGACTTCCTCTCTGCATTCAATCGCCCCAAGACTTCGTCTGGTCTTGCAAATGTCACAAACGCGGCAGACGTTACCTCTTCCTCTCCTCCGCCTGAGCCTTTCTCAGAGACTGGTGCGGACGAGGACCGCGATACACCACCATCAAGTCCTCCAAGTGTTGATGACTCTCTCAAAATGATCCCTGAACGGCTCATGGGCACAGAAACTGTCGAAGAGTCTGACGAAGAGTTGCCNAGCCCCCAGGAAATTCTGACACAACCTAGGAAGACTGTCAACAAGGGCAAAGCTCCTATGCCTCAACCACCCACTGAACATAAGTCGATACCAATTCGCAAGGTCCGCGTCAAGATCCCTAAACACAGCAAACTCAACAGATCAAACGACGACGACGAGGATGATCTCGAGATTGTCCACGATCCCCTCGCCATGTTCAACCAAGTTCCCAAGATGCAAACTCCGGAAGGACGAACCATGTTGATGCTCCGACACCTTGCCCAGCTCACTGGCAACGGCGACAGGATCCGCAGCAAGAAGGGACAAAAGCCATCCATCTCACCTCAGCAACTCGAAATCCAGCTCCGCCAACGCGCTCGCGAAATCGCAAACCAGGAACGTGCTGCCAGGCTCGCCGACTTGCGTGCCAAGGGCATCGTGATCCTGACTGAGGAAGAACGTGAAAGGGAGCAGATGCAGATTGAGGACATGCTGGGAAAGGCAAGAGAAGAAGCCGAAAAGTTGCGCAAGCAAGAAAAGGCCACTGCCAAAGCCAATGGAGAGGACGTTGGCATCAGCTCTGATGAGAGTGAGGACGAGGACTATGTTGGCAGTGACGAAGAAGTCAGAGCCCCGGCAGAAGAGGCGGATCAAGAAGAAGAGGAAGAGGATATCGAGCTCTCTGGCTCTGAAGAGGAGGACACTGTCGACCATGACATGATCGATGCCGAGGCCGGCGAAGAAGACCAGGACAAGCTCGAGGAGACAGAAGACCAGGCCGAAGATGAGACACCTCAAGACGATGAACCTCAGTTGCCCAAGTCCAGAAGGGCACGCAGGAAACATATCATCGACGACGACGAGGACGAAGATGGACCGACAACTCAACAAACATCAGGTGATGGTATCAATGATGAGCTTGCCGCTGCATTCGGGTTCGGACGAACACCTTCCGCCCCCATGGGCATGTCTCAGATGTTCGCAGGAACTATGGACGATACCCAAGCATCTGGCATGATGGTTTCTCAGGATCAAGATTCTTTCGAGATGCTTCGTCAACTTCCTCCTTCTGCTCCCATGCCTTCAATGCCCCTGTTCGAAGATTCTCAGGATGCCGTTGCTGACAGCCAAGTTGACGCTACTCAGACTCAGGCAAATGAGCCCACTCAGCAGATGGATCTACAGTTCCCTCAATCCTCTGCTGACTCGCCTGCAATTAATCGCATGTCGCAGTTCTCTCAGATCCCGGACCCATCTCAGGATGTCGGCTTCGATCCTAACGTTACTCCCCTTGCTGACCGAGTTCGTGCTCCCTCGTCTACTGTCGAGACTGTCATGCTCGGTGTGCCAGAATCTCCTGTCGTTCAGCGTCGTGGTCGTCTGGTCAGGCGTTCTGAGGTCGACCAGCAGGCAGATGAAGAAGCAGTGCCGTCTTCAGCACCCATTGCTGTCGGAAAGCCATCGGATGCATTCAGTGTTATGCGTCAAGTAGCGAANAAACCCGCTCAGCCTGACTTTGACAAGCAGAAGAGTAACGCCAAGGGCATGGTCGATGAACAAGCCGAGGAATCCGAAGATGAGTATCGCGGTCTTGGAGGTGCAAGTGACGACGAAGACGCCGGTTCTGGCGACGAAGATGACAAGCAAATGATTGACGAGACGGATGTCAAAGTCGACGAACGCCAGCTCGCGGCTCTTTATGCTGAAAAGTCGCGTGTGCAAGACGAGGCCCAGACAAGCAAGCTGTACAAGGATCTCATGTCTGGTGCTCTCCGCCGCAAACGCGGAATCAACGCCTTCGAACTCGACTCTGATGAAGACGACCAGGTAGTTGAAAGAAGACGACGCAGACAACGCGAAGAAGCTCGCAAGCGTAAACTTCTGCTTCAAGACGAGACGCTGGGTAAACTTGGCAGCAACGACAAGAAAGAGGCCTTCCTCCGTGCCATTGAGGATAGAGACGAAGCCGACGATATTGATTTCCTGGACGGTCTTGATGTAGATGACGATGTGGAAATGGTTGACTCACAACAGCAACCTTCTGCATCTCAACCCACTGCTTCTCAAGCTGGCGATGAAGAGCAGTCCAATACTCTCAAACGACCAGCCGACGCCCTCGAACCCAGCCGATCGTCTCAACAAGCCCAACCTCTGCAAAAGAAAAAGTCCATCGCATCAGCATCTTCTCTTCGCCGCTCCGGCCTCAGCGACACATTCCGCAAGCCCAAATCTCTCGCCGAAGTCCGCGACTCGCTTTCTTTCCTGATTGATGACCCTTCAAACGAAGAACTAGCTTCTGAAATTCTGCTGTCTTCAGACGAAGAAAGAGAAGTCCGCGCCGTATCTTCTGAACCCAGAGCCCCTGCTTCCGCCCGCAGAGTCCCCGCCAAAGACTCGATCATCGACCGCCTAACCCTCAAGAAACAAGCCTCTTCCTCCATCCCCGAAACCGCAGACGCAAACCTCGCATTTTCGTCGCTGTCCCAACAAGCCAAAGGAAGTTTCTCCTTTAAGCCAGCTAGCTTGCTTAGGAAAGCCACTGTCAATAATTCTTCGATGGGTGAGAATAGAGCCCCTCCGAGTCTTAACAAGGAAGGCAGTAGTGGGATCAGGAATGGAGGTAGCAAGAAGAGTAGTATTAATTACCAGGCTAGAGAGGCGGAGAGGCAGGAGATTGTGCAAAAGGCGGCGAAGAGGAGGGAGGAGAATGTCAGGAAGATTGCTGGGTTGAGACGTAAGGCTGGGGGTGCGCTTGTTGCACTGGGCAGCGTGGGTGGTGGGTTTGAGTGAGTACGTGGTGGACATGATGAAGGATGAGATGTTTTGCATAGGTCGTTGGTGGGAAAAGGAAGGTGTGTTTTGCATCTAAGAGATTCCGTTGTAGCATTTTTAGTATCCAGTATCCCATACACATCACCAATACCGTCCCTCGTGCCGGTCTCTAATTCGTTCTCACAAGCATAACAAAACCTTCCACTCCAAATCCAGTACTTGAATTCTTTATGTTTCTACAGAATCATCAGCACATCTCTCAAGCTAGATGGTTTGGCTGCTTCCTAACCTTTCTCATAAAGTGTCTGGCTGCCTAAAGTGTTAGTGAAGACAACGGGGAAGGACTGAATAGAAGAGGGGAAGAAGAACTTAGGTCTGTGATACTCATAAGATTTCACCTGATCCCTTGTTTATACTCTTCAAGGTATGGAAGACGGCTAGACAATCGAGGAGTCGTGATAGTAAGTTATGGTATCAGTGACCCGATCGATTGCCTACAGTGCCGTGACCGTCGAGGTAAAAGCAATTGCGGCCTGTCAAAAAGTTGAACATGTATATGGTGCTTCTCCGTCGATGGCCATTTTCGAGGTCTGCTCGTGAGTTGATCGAGAGTTCACGACGGTCAGATTGGTTTAGGCCTGACCTGCTCATATGTGTAGTTGTGAATCGTACGGTACACCTACAGATATTTCGCAGCACGCCACCAGGATATGGCAAATGATCAGAATCCAATGATCGGAAGAAAAGTGACAAGTCTTCATCGATGCAACTAAAGCCAGTACTCGATGACCTCAAGCACACCCAGCAACCTCCCTTGGAACGATTTGTGACAGCGACTCAGAAGAACAGAAGCCAAAAGTTATCAGAGAACGTAGCCATACTTACTCAGCAGATGAGGACTTCGTCTTCATGGTGTCCAGTTTTGAGGTTAATCTAGATACTGAGATTGGCAGGTCACGACATCGGTTTCGATATCTAATTCCAATCATGCTGATTTGGTGGCTTACCGCGAGTCCGCGATAGATAACCACGAGGTTAAGAGCGGTGGAAAACATGTGCTGGCTAGTGTAAGTAGCCAGGTCTGTGATATACAAAATATTCTCCGCCATCTCAAAGTCCACGGTGCTATGAGGTTGATAGAAAGAGAAGACAACAAGTACATGAAGAGAGTTGAAAGACAACATGCAGAGTCAGTGACCTGATAAAGTCTCCCTGTGACATCTTGTAAGCTTAAAAGAGGTTGAAAAAAAACCCATGATTGTGAGTGGTAACAGCAACACTATGAAGCATTTCCAGACCACACTCATGTTCAGTGAGGTCAACTGCCAACTTTGGAGAAGGTCCAAGTAAAAGGAGATCAGCATTCGTTGTGGACTTAAGGCATCTCTTAATTCGATCGTTCTCGATAATGATAAGAGATTGGGTGTACAGATGTGATTCTTGTTACCTCGGCGTGTTGTTGCCAATATTCGAGAATAATCTCATTTACGATGAGCGTATACCAGTACTAATCCAGTACTGGAGTTGAGGTTGATGTCAACCTTCTCATCAACTCTCATCACTGAGCTTGACACCGCTCGACTAGAACATCGCCCAGCAAGAAGAGTGTCTGGTTTGCTACCATGTCAGAAGAATCAAAGAAGCCAGGGAAAGGTGAAGAAAGAAAGCGAGTAGGTCTGTAATACTCGTGTGCCTCCATACAGTCTCAAATATGAACCCGAGCTACACGATTGAGGTGGAAAGCACTCATCATAAAGATAACATCAAGATGGCAGTGTGGATTTTAGTGAGTCAGAGGTATGGTATAAATTCAAGGGGTCATGAGCAGTTACATTCGTTGTTTCAATACTCGGCCACTATACCTGTCAGACACTGAACAGGGACATCATATATCTAGTTCCTCTTCTAAGCTCCAATAAGATTCCAAGATCTACTCGGCCTCAGAAGTGAAGTTAGTTTGACCCAAGTCCGTATCTCCAGGCAAGATAAATGGCTTGATCTTGGGTAGGCGGTTCAGAGTATCATCGCTGAAGCCCAAGTGTTCCTTGACAACTTGCTTGGGAGTCAATCCCAACCACTGTGCAACACTGACATCGTTGTAGATCGGTGCCTGCAACACCTCAAGGTAGATCAAGTCTTCTGTTCCAGTGTTCTCGAGGTAGTGTGCAGTGACTACAGGAACGTAGCCCACATCGCCGGCTTGGAAATCAAAGGTACGGGAAGCTTGAGGTGCTTGGAAGAGAGTCAGTCTGCCTTGACCAGACAAAATGAAGTCCCATTCGTCACTGGTGGTGTGCCAGTGCAACTCGCGCATGGCACCAGGCTTGATTGTGAAGAGGCCGACAGCAAAGTCAAAGGCCGCAGGGAAAGTCTGAGTATCAAGGATCTTGACACTGCCACCAGGGACTTCGTAAGGTGCTTGTTCAGAGAAATGGTAGGAATAGCCCTTAGAGTTGGGGATCACGCCAGCGGGACCAGTGATGTTGTTGAGTGGATCAGAAACATTGGCTGGGTATGCTGAGCCATTGAAGATGTAAAGTTGGTCTTGGGGGATGTGGTCCAGGGCCGAGATGTCAACACGAAGATCCTTGGCCAAGACAGACTTGGGGTTTCTGGCAAAGAGTTCCGAGAGCAGGAAGGTGTTGTCTTCGCTGAAACTGCCTTCGTCAAAGACGAGAAGAAACTCTACACCAGTAGGTCCGGCTTGAATGCTGTGAGGGATACCGGCAGGGAAGAACCAGACATCTCCTGCGGACAAATCGTCGGTAAAGGTTTCGCCGGCTTCGTTGACCGCGTTGATGCGAACTGAACCGTTCATGATATAGGACCACTCATTGGCTTGGTNGCCTGCGAGTTTGTTAGACTAGCGCGTAGATGAACACAAGAATTGCATCACTTACCAGTGCAGTTCTCTGTATGCGTAAGGCTCAAGATGCATGTCCACGCCAGCCATGTTCTTCGCTACAGGTAAGAGATTGACGTTCTGTTGTCTTGCCCATCCTGCACCATTCAGTCCGTGTCTGTTGTGGGAAAGACCAAGAGGCCATTTAGCGTTCGAAACATCACCGGCATCGGTGCCCTGTAGATGAGGTGATCAGATGGAGTCATGATATGAGGGTATAATCAAGCATACCGGAGGAATGTACAAGTCCGGGTTCTGCTTCTCTAACAACTCGTTTCTCGGTCCAGGATCCGTAGGTGACTTTCCTCCCTCGCCACGAATGGGCTGCGGGTTCTCAATCTTGCTTAGATCAAGGTAGAAACCTGTATCTGCATCTGCAGTCTGAAGAGGGCCTACACTGAAAGCGCTTGACGGGACGACAGCTGGGTCGTATGAGCTGATGACATTTGTAGGGTTGAAGCCCAGAAGCTCAGATCCTCCTCTCAGCGAGCCAGATGCGCCCTCTGGTCCGAAGGGAGTGGCAGTAGGGTTGTTCGTGTTATCAAAGAATTGAACTGCAGACTCCTGACGAGGCTTGACACGGTTGGGTGCTGGAGCTGGTGCAGCAAAGACAGAGCTAAGCAGACCCGAGACCGCGAAAAGAGAAGTTCCTGTCCTCATGATGGCTGTGAGCTGAGGAAGACTGTAGCTTTCGCCTCAAAGATCAGGTACCGTGTCCTACCTTATATATCAGTAGCACAAGCATACCCCGCGGACTCGGCTACAGGCATACACATGCTTGATGACTAGTCGTCATGATGGTGACCTCTGCATAATGATATGGGAAAGTTGCGGGAGCTATGCATCAAGCGTAACAAGATCGGTTGTGACGGACGAGTGTGACGAATCGAAAGCCTTGCGGTATGTTGCCGTTGTTGCAATTGGTCATGCTAAACTGCCGAAAGACAAGGTCAAACTTAACCGTTCGAGAGTGGTTATGGATATGGAGGTTTAAGCCGAGGTTGATCATCTTGATGGTGGCGGTATAAGCCGCACCTTGATATTGTTGACAGTTGTTGAAGCCGTTCTCGAAGAAGAGAACCGACTCTGTCAGCACGAACAGTGTTCTTCTGGCAGTGAAACAATTGAACCTGTCAAGACTCGAGCAATAGAGAGCACCTCTGGATCGATCAGTGCAAGTCGTCGTACACGACATCTCTAGCCTCATGTATCGCAATCAATCGCCAGCCGCCATAAGCCCAAGGCAGGCGAGACATGATGTCGAAATATACATGGATACCTGTCAAATCTGCAGGTGCCGCGAGGAGAAACAAACCTCCGCGAGAAAACAACCAAGATCATGTCGTCACTTTCTCGCCCAAACCTACCCCTCATTTCTTGTTGCTCTCAAGCTTTAACACCCGAGCCTTAGTCTCACACTTAACTCGTGCGGAAGGAACGGCAAATGCACCCATCATGATTATCCCGATATTGGCATGCGTACGCGTAACCAGGCGGTGTGATTTGATATTGCATGTTGTATGCATGTGTGAGGGGACATTCGGCGAGATGTCCGATGTGTGGTCTGTCATTAGTAGAAAGGAGGTAACGAGGTGCATTGTGTTGGGTAGCAGGTGTGTATGAATTGCCTTGGCTCTCAGGAAGGCACTGGTGATGTGTTTCATGTACATCTCGAACATTTCTGCTTCTTTCTCTTGTCGATGCCTGGATCGTCTTCTAGACGTTGTGATGTAGGATTCTAACCTCTATGCACCAGGCCTTGAGTACTCCAAATGCCTGACCCTCTTCCAAACCTCTCTAACCACTCTCTCCTGACTCTGTCTGCCTGTCTCTGTTGCAGAAGGGCCAGCAGGTCTGATGGCAAGATATAGCCGACTTCCCAACCTCACATCTTCGATCGCCGCTGTAGCAAGGTCTTCAGGAGGGTTTGCAGTAGTGACCAGTCCACCAGCTTCTTGGAGCAAACAGATGCCGGCTGCTACATCCCACTCCCAGCACCCACCTTCCCACCAAATATCGAAGGAACCCATGGCCACGTATGCGAGATCAAGGGTCGCACNTGGTTACGCGTTGTCAGTAATCGTTTCCAAAACACGAAGAAAATGGGAAACGTACCTTCCAAGACTCCTCACGCCATGTACCATACCACCCTTACCCCCTCTTCCCCCAATCTCTCCCGCCATGTTTAGGAAACTCTCAATCTTTCTATACAGATTGCCATCTTCCACGTCCCTCCTGTCCTTTCCCCACTCACAGCTAAACACACATCCCTTGGGCGCCTGCTCAGGCATCGGAGTCACTGGATTTCTCACCAGTGGCAGACGTCTAGTTTCATTCAACCAAGCACCTTGACCTTTGCAAGCGGAAAAGATTTGGTTGAGAAAGGGTGCATAGATGACGCCGATGGTGGGTTTAGAGTCCAGGATAAAGGCAATGGAGACGCAGAACATGGGAAAGAGGTGTGTGTAGTTTACGGTTCCGTCCAGGGNGTCGACGCACCAGGTTGGTGCGGTGGTGATGAGGTAGTCTTTTGAGGCGCCTTTGGAGTATGTTTCCTCGCCGATGAAGCTGGGAGAGAGGCGGTCAGATGACTTTTCGGGGATGTGGTAGATATGTAAAAGCTGAACCTACTCGTGACTGGGATACTTTTTTGTGATTTGTTCTTTGACAAAGGCTTCCACGTCTGTTGTGATGCTTGGTTAGCCAACGCTCTATATAATATGAATCATCTCTTCTTGACCCAATGGCATGTCTTGTTTCCGTACTAGAGTTCAGATATACCATTGTGAGAGATTGGGAGCACATCACATACCTTCATCAGTCTGCGTTACAATATCCACAGAACTGTCCTTTTCGACCTGTTCCTGCTGTACGCCAGCAACACTGTCATTGCCGCATCTGGCCTCCACACCATCCATCAACATGCGTCCCGCATCCTTGGCCAGCTGCACCGCAAAGTCATAAATCTCTTTGAGATGCTCTGGTGTAAACTCCGTACTTGACATGACTGATTTGATTGCACGATAAGGAAGTAGAAGGTCAGGACAGTTCAAGCATCGATGATAACCAGATTCATGCCAAGGAAGACATCCGGGGAGTTGCTCCACAAATTGCGCGAGAGGCGGAAGATCAGGGCCGCTTCCGTCTGTGTGGAGCAGTTGAGAAAAGGAAAGATGGAATTATTGGGTGTGATAGAAGACATTTGTGAAATCTCATGATCAACAGTTGAGTATGAGGGAGCTATTGAGCGAGAGTGCCTTTTGGGTATATAACTACGATGTGACAACGCCCCAAACCCAAATCCTAAACACCACGCGCCTTGCTATGCTATCGGATCGAAAAGGAATGCCCAATGAAGGATTAAACAGAATGAAAAATCGTAGCAGAATCTATCTGCGTTCATGAGAGTCGTTGTATGTGGGAAGATCATTTGATCCGGTGTCGGTATGCGGATTCGTGGGTGTGGAGGTCGAGGTAGGAATAGTAGTACTCGAAGAGCCTCTCCCAGGTGCGAGAGACGAAACAACGGTCTCAGTGTAGTCTGGAAGTTTAAGGCCGGTGTTCTCTCTGCCCAGGGTCGGGCGAGGCACAGCTGGTGTGGTGGGGTTGGCTGGAGGAGCGGGCTGAGCAGTCTCGAGGACGGTATCGTTGTCGTCTGGAGCAGATTTGTATGNCGGAGGAGCCTCTCCTGCCTCGTTCAGACCCTCTTCTTCTCTTCTGCAGCGCCAGGGAGAAAGAACACCAAGCGGCCGACCACGAGGAGCGGGACCACTCGAATAGTCGCGTGACAGAGCTCCCCAACCCCAGCCCCTGTTGGCGCGCAAGCCTTGATCTTCAATGTCACGGGTCAAGGCGATCTGACGTGAGACGTTGGCTTGGTAGACGATACGCTTCTTGCGGCGATAGAAGACGCAGGCACAGACGAGGGCGACGACGACAACGACGGGGACAAAGGCAAAGTAGTTCTGGTATAGGTTTCCGAAGCTCTTCCCTTGGCCGGACTCATCGGAACGGGAGACGAGGATGGGCGTTAGAGTGGTGTATGCGTCTGATGTGTGCGGAACGATGGCCATGTTGTAGATGTGGTGGATATGGATTGCGTGCAATGTCTTTGGTGCCAAGTCGTTATAGCGTATGCTCGACGGAGCTCATGAAAATTGCCGAGGAGCTACAAGCTCTTCGAGGGGTCGAGAGAGTCAAGTAGTGCAGCGCGGATAGCTCGGGACTTGACAAGGAAAAAGTCTCGCAGGGGTGGAAGACTTTGTGAGAAGCGATGCTTGTGGTGAGATGGAACGTCGATGGTGATATACCGTGGACAGGGCGTTACGAGTAGAGAAGAAAGGCAGGCGACATGACTGAGTGTGTGACCGAGTCGAGTGTGGTGTTGGAAAGGACGAAGGGAGCTGCTTTCACATGTCCAAATCGACCTCGAACGCCGCGGAGCCGCAGCTTCCCGTCGAGCACGTCAACCAAACATCCATCAAGGTTTCTCGTCCTGTATTGATTTTTCTATTCAGCATAATCAACCGAACATCCAAGTACTGATCATCTTCTCGACCCGTCGCATCTCGACTGATCCAAAATGCCTCGTGCTACCGCCGGTAAGCTCCCATGTCCAGAGAGCGCGCCAGTCATCCTCATCTGCACTGTCGCACCTTGACCTCGTCGTTTTTCATCTACCTTGGTCTATCGAGCCTTCAAACGATTGACAACATCTTAGGCACCCTGGTCCAGTGCGACCCCTCTATCAAGGCCATCATTAGCAAAATCAATGAAGAGAATGGCGGTCTTTACATTTCCGAAGACATTGATGACGAGACCTGCTTAATCAACACCAAGAAACTCGATGAGCTCAAGCAAAAGCTCAAAGATGCAAGCGCAATACCTCATCCTACGCAGAGCACCCACTGACAGCTTTACAGNGCCCTCAAGGACACCGTTCGTGAGGCTGAGGACTCGAGCTCCGAGTAGAGCGACGACCTGAGAGTCGCTCCAGCAACCTATCACAAGAGGGGTTCCACTGTACAAAAGCTTCCTGGAAGGTCTGGTGCGCGAGAAGTTTCGAACAAAGCCCCATCAACTTCAAATAACGAGAACACGACCATGGACGACGAGTCTAAAACTGATGACACAACTGTCCATTCACACCAAGTAGGAACTGCAAGTCCTTTTATGTCTCTCTAATACTGACTACAGGCAGCCATCCAAATAATCCAAATCATCCAAAGGTGGAGCTTTGCAGCTTTTCCAGCAAATTCCAATCTATTCATTCGCCCTGACACAATCTTACATGGTATCCTTCTGCTCAGCCCCACCGAGGGCAGCAATCCACTTTGGCCTCGTAGGAGCAAACAACTCGACATTAGGCTTGCTCTCGTTCAAGACGTTTCCATCCAAGACACCAGCCTTGACAATCTTCATACCCGGGAAGTTCTCTCCATCACGGTACAAAGTAGATCCACAGTCGCCACAGAAGTAGGAGGTGATCTTCTTGCCGCTGTCGGCCGTCTTGGTGAAGCTTTTGGGGTTGCCAGTCACTTTGAAACCGTCACCAGAGACGACGTTGTTGACGCTGTAGGCGCTGCCGCTGATCTTTTGACAGTCGGTGCAGTGGCAGAGTGCNNCTATTGGTAGGTACAATTCAGCTTCAATATAACTATACTTTGCATGCTTTGAACTCACCTTCAATGCGGGCTCTCCACTGTATTCAATGCCAACCTTTCCACAAAGACACTTTCCTGAAGCCATGATCGATTGAGTGTAGTAATATGTTGTTGAAGATGTTGCAGCTTTCTCGATTGATTCGAGTGAGTGTGATATATGAGTTTGAAGATGTAAGCGGGGTAGATCAAACGTTGTTTTCTTGCTATCCTCAGGGCCGAGGTGTTGCTCGTGGGAGCTGCGCGTCATGATTGAACCACGACTTCTGACCAGAGTTTTGGACAATGGGCCAGATTACTTGTCTCGCGAACACTTCTCTGCCTACGTTTATCCATATTCGTGCCCAAGTCTAGAAAGGTATAGCATCTAAAGAAGAATGTTCTCTTCCAAGCAAACTAGTAGCATTGGAATCAGGTGAGAAATTCACAATCATGCCCAGATACAAAGAATCTGCTCGACGATCCTAGTCCTGTGTATATTCGAGTCTGCTTATCTACCTAACCTTATACTCATGCCATTCTAGCTCGTATAATCTTGTATAGCTATAGAAACACACAATACCTTACATGACAGAGCCACATCTACCACGTCTGCGGAGAAAACGTTAGCCCTAGGCATCTGCCTGACCACAACCTTATTTCCAAAAGCAACTTTGCATCTTCCTAGTAAACAAAAACACTGCGGGACAGTGAGAGAGGGGTCAGCCGTAACTTTGTGACTGTCCTTTGCACACAGGGAGGTTGCAGTAAAGAAAGACAGCAAGCACATCAATGAAATAAAAACTCTTTTCGGTGTCCTGGATTACTTTTCTATGAATACATCAATCCCTCTCTTCTGTTTACGGCAAGAGATCCTCCCTCGTTCTTTCCGTGTCCTTGCCAATCCTTGACTTCAGGTGTGTCTTCATGTGCCAATCCCTTTGCACCTCATCGCAAATCCTCTGATGCGTCTCTCGAGCAATCAACCCAGCAACTTTCTCGACAGCCGCATTACCTCTCCTGTTCGCTCTGAGTACTTGGCTAGCCCACTAGTCATCCATAAACCCATGATCGGGTAGAGGTCCAATGACGGCAGTCTCCTATCGCTTGGCCACGCCAGAGGCCTTGGAGAACAAGAGCTTGAAGCCGTTCTTGAGCGCGCGCATGTCGGGGTAAGGGTGGCGTTGGAGTTCGAAAGCGTTGGGGATGACTTTGACAGGCCAGGCTGCAACCTTTGCTGAGGCGCCGGCCTTGAAGCAGAGGTCGAAATAGCCTGGGTACTTGGGGTTGATGCAGAAAGCGTACATGCTGCGGATGGGATTGGCTTCCGTGTAGGCGTTGAGCCATTCATCTGTGATTTATGTTAGCAAGAAGTAGTACCATGCACGGGAAGAATGAATCTGCTTACTCGTTGCTTCTCTCGAGCCTTTCTGGAAGCGCTCGTCCGTCATGATCTCATCCACCTTCTTCGCCATGGCCTTGACGTGCAAAACAATCAACTCATCGAGATCTGAGTATGTGTATTTGCCGCCAACCTTGAGAGTTCTACCTACAGAGAACTCGTTCTCCTTGTCAAGCTCCAGCACATCGATGTGTTGGAACACATTCTCCGAGACCTTCCACGTAACAGCCAAGTGGTCGAGTCCCTTCGATGATGGTCTGATGACGACGTCACCTTGTGCTTGTGAACCCAGATACTCTTCTGCTTGAGCTGAGTTGAATGGTCGGAAGAGAGGGTGCTTAATGACACGTTGGGCTCTGCCAGTCTTGGCATCCTTCTCGTGCATAGCCTCTTTCTTGTCCTGGGCTTCTTGTTGCTCATCCCATTGTCCAGGCTCATGATCAAATTCGCGGCGGAAGGGTTCGCGCAAGTCGTCTTNCTGGAGCGAAAGACGTGCTGTGAAACGCTTGGGCTCAATCTCGAGCAGTTTGGCCTGAACAGTTTGGTGGGTCTGCCAGACGTGACGAGGCTCCGCACCGCCATTGCCGACACCAGCGGGGAAGTCCTGCTCGTTGATTGAGCCGTCGATACCACAGTCCAGCTTGACGTCGATGTGGTCAGGGAAGGTACGCTTGATTGACACAGGCACAATCATGCCCGCGGTCAACGACTCCTTGGTTTCTCCGGTAAGCATGGTAAAGACCTCATCAGTTGACAACAAGTAGAAACTGCGACGAAGTTCTTCGTATGGCTGTTGCAATTCACCACGAATGAGCTCCAGAGTAGCCTTCTTCTTGAGACCAATCTTGCGAAGGATCTCTTCAGCGTAGTCGTCAAGCACGAGATCGTTGAGCTTGTCCTGAGCATCATCCTTGATAAGCTTGCGAACGACGGCATTAGGACCAGCCTCATCCATCTCAGCCTTGACATCCTCTTCATCCATGTCAAGAGTATCGGCCACAATCTTTCTCGCCGTCTCGTAGTCTTCAGGATGCACACGAGTGTTGTCCAGGTAGTCAGAGTCCGGCTCGGAATCATCGTAGTTGATGTACAGGAAGCTGGCGCAGTTCTCAAAGATCTTGGCACTAACAGCTGGTCTCCTGTTGCGGTCAGACACGCCGATGAGTTCAAATCGAGTGTTGATATCGCCACCGTTGGAGTTGACAACTTTGAGGAGATGTGCTGCTTTACGAGGACCCAGACCCGCGACGTATTGCAGAAGGTTGGCAGTGTATGTATCGGAGACGGCTTCGTTAATGTCGACACCAACCAGATTCACTGTCTCGATCATAGCCATTTCTAAATGTTTCAGAACCTTTTCTTGAGGGATGAGTGTTTGGTTTGAGGTGAAGGAGATTGATGTGATGTCGCGACCGAGAGCGGCGTACTCCTTGAGAGGGCTTTGCATGTATCTTGCAAGGGCAATACAGTATCTTGTAAGCGGAGGCACAGTAGGGTGTTCGGCAGTGGCGCGATCGCTGGTGTAGTAGAGACGGGCAACTTCGTCGTTAGTGATGACAATGTCAAGCTTGTCGCTTTGCTCCGAGCCATCTTCTTCTTCGTATGGCGTACCACGCAGGTCGTGACTCTCAATGATTTCCTGAAGGTCCTTGTAGAGTCTCCGAGTCTCGACGGAAAAGCCAGAAACAGCAACAACATCAGGCTTTCTGCGCTCAACAAGATCGACGAATTGTGCAACATCGGCTCCATCGGGCAAGAACTTCTCCTTGTTGCCCATGCGAATGTCGACAAATTTACCGTTCTCAAGCACGCGTCCATTTTCATCAACGTATGCCCAACAGATAGCATCGTTGCGCTTGCCTGCACCATTGGAGAGAGCCAGTACTCTGGGGGTAGTGCCGAGAACCATGCCACGAGGCTTGTAAGGAGCTTGATCAAGCTTGTTGGCGTATTCCTCTCTGCAGCCGCGAGCAATTTGAGCTTCACACTCTGTCTTGAGATTCTCCTTGACACCCTTGATGATTGTGCGGGTGAGCTTTTCCAAGGCCATGTCCAAGACTTCCCTGCGCAAGGCGTTCCAAGCATCGGCAAGTTCACTGAAGTTGTCGGACATGATGTTCTTGTAAAGACTGTCCTTGAACCTGTCCCAGACCTCCATACGAACGCGGACCTCAACAAGACCCTCGTCTTCAGCCTTCAGCATGCGCAAAAACAGCTCAGGCTTGGCGACGATCGATCTCAAATCCTTTCCACGAAGGTACTTGAACTCGTAGTAAGGATGCTCTTCGTCAATTCTTCTCAAACCCTTCTCAGTGCGGAAACAGTCGAAGACACCATCCATGTAGAAGTTCTGACGTAGAAGCTTGCGCATGCGAGGGCTTTGAGCGAGCTCTTCGGCGAACATGGCCTTCGCAGCAGCGAGAAGCTGTTGGCTGTTTGAGTACTCAGATCCGTCAACGAGCTTGTCGGCCATATCGTCGGGTCTCTCAGTGGGGTCCTCAGTGTACTGCCTTGTGCCAACCTTGAGAGCGTTTTGCGCCAGAGCATCTGCAGAAATGCCGAATGCTCTGACCATGTGGTATGCCTGTCCAGCGCGAACCTTGTCCCAGATATTACGTGTTCCTCTTGCTCTCTTCTGTGTGCCATTGGTCTCTGCGTCGTAAACTGTCGTGTCCTTAAGTTGGGCGGCATATTGGAAGTGGAGGTAGTCCTGGACGTCTTGCAGCTCCTCCATGGTGACAGCGGCCGGGATCATGTCGTTGAAGATTTCGTCATTGGAGTCGGTCATGGCATCGCGGATGCTCTCGATGGACCTCGACAGAGCTTCACGCTTCTCAACAAAGGCACGGTACTTGAGATCGAGTTCGTAGATCTCCCACAGGTCGCTGTTTTGCAACAATCTCGAAGCCTTGATCTCGTGCTGCGGAGCATCCGGGTCGTTCGGGTTGGGTGACAGAGGAACACGCTCTTCGTGAATCAGGTAGTCCTTGCGATTATGGAGGATGAAAGGAACCTCGAACTGTTCGACATTCATGAATCGCAGGACGTGGCCAACAACGTCACGGAAAGGTTCCACCAGGTCGCGGTCCAGACGCTTCTTGGGGAGAAGGAAGTTGGAGATCCAGTGTGTCTCTTCTTGCATACGAGCGCTCATTTCCTCGTCGGACAATTCCATCTCTCTGAAGGGCTGGCGGGCGAGCTGGTAGCGTTCGGGGACATCGGTGTTGCGGATGATGTTATCGTCCTCTGTCAACATCCTGTCGGCCAATTGCGACGGCTCGAAAACATCTTTGAGCTCGAGCGGCTTGTCCAGACCTTCCTGGTTCTCATCACCCTCCTCTTGTAGTTGCAGAGCCCAGTCGTACTCTGTACCGTCACCAAAGGCAGCCATCATGTCTTCCTGAGCAGACTCATCCAGACCACTCTGCATGCGCAAGGGGTCGACATAACCTCTGCCGGGTCGTCGAACTTCGGCGGCATCGCGCATGGCTTCGCGCTCCTCATCGGGGAATTCGTCCTCTTCAATAAAGTCGGCGAATTCATCGGCGTAGGCTCTGGGTTCGCGGCCGTAGGCTCTGCCATCATTGTCGGCCATCTCCTCATCGTCACTAAAGATGTCGTCGATGCCGCGCGCTTCATTGCGGTCCCGGTCTTCGCGGTGGCCACGCTTCAGGCGCTTGAATTTGCNTCTTCTGGGTATGTTAGTGTGATGGGTGATTGTGTGTGCATGGCGATTGCTAGTCACCTGTTCTTCTTGACGGCGTTGGTAATCGGGGTGTGTTTCGCCAATCAGATCCAGATCTTCCTCATCGAGGAGAGCATCCTCGGCCTCGCGCTCTTCTCTTCTGCGCTTCCTTTTCTCGCGACGGCGCTCACGTTGCTCCTCGACATCTTCTTCGTCTTCGTCTACTATGAAACCTTCACGAATCTGGCTGCCTTGTTAGGAGCGACATTTCGATGAGTCATTTGGGTATGCGCACCTCTCTCTCAGCTTCCTCGTCGTCGTCTTCTTCTTCTTCGCTAGAATCATCGACGTTTGCCTTTTGCTTTCTGGGACGCGGTGCCTCCTCGTCACCCTCGAACTCCTCGTCTTCTTCGCTGCCAAGCTCAGCGTCGAGATCGAACAAATTGGCTGTCGTCATGGTGGGCGTGAATGGCGATGTTTTGGTGCAAGCTGTCTGGTCGGGGATTCAGGCGCGTGGTATTTGTCGGTCGTCAATTCGTGGCGGCAGCTGTGCGCTACGCAGGCAGGAGGAGAAGGGAAAGAATAGAGTTGGGCAAGCAAGCGCTTTTGTATGTCAGCGGAAAGAAAGTCAAGTGATGTCAATGGACAGGCGAGATGCTCCTTCACCTGTACTGCAGTTGCTTGAGCGTGCCTGCCAGTCTGGAAACTGCGACTGCCGTCACGGCCTTGGCACCTTCGTCCGGCTGAACTTCGGCGACAGAGTCGCAACTGCCTCTGAGCTGCAAGCGGTCTTCGAAAAAAGAATGGCAGTTGCGAAAAACGTTCGACTAAGTTCTCATAGAACAATTTCTTGTATAGCTATACTTCGCCCCGTCAAGTCCACGAGTACACGTCCACGGATCAGCAGTAAAAATGCTAGACACACACCGACAGAACAAAGAGACCACGCTTCGGCCGTGGAGTCGTGGCTTGGCGGGCCAAGGGCGGGAGTCGGGTCCAACAAGGGAATAGAAGGTCTCTAGAAGGTCGAAGCAGCGGTTTCATCCAGTCCGTTGGCCTGTCTCATGTTCACTCTCTGCCGATTGTCTATTTGCTAGTGTCTTCTCCTGGATGCCTTCTATATAACATGCCATTTACCCGTCACTCTTAATCACCTGCCGTCCGTCTTCAGTCCTTCTGCTCTCGCAATCTCCCACTCGACAATCTTCATCCAACAAAGCCGCCGCTTGCCCCACCCGGAACGCACCAGTCCCCGTGTTGACGACGTGCATACGCCAAACACTCACGATACACGTTCTGATTGTACCTTGCGGACTGCCGCCCAACCTAGCCACCGCTCAATATTGATTAATTCCGCCTAGAGGGACAGCCAATCACTTTCCCTGTCCAGGAGACGACCAAAGCTTGCCGACAAGCTGAATAAGAACACCTTCACGAGCAACTTGCACACAACCACACACAACCGCCCACCATGTCGGATGCCTTCAAGACGAAGACGATGAAGCGAAAGAACGTCAAGGGCCTGGCCCTCAGCGCTCCCGCTCCTCGCCCTGCTCAACCCCTCACACCCGACGGAGATGCCACCAGTGGTCAAGAAACAGGCCGCGCAGACACACTCGAGATCGGCGTCGAGTTCAGGTTAGATCTCAAGAGCGAAGATCTCCAGGTCATCAAAGAGCTGGGAGCAGGCAACGGCGGCACAGTCAGCAAGGTCATGCACACGGCTACAAAGGTTGTCATGGCGCGCAAGATCATCCACGTCGAGGCAAAGAAGGAAATCAGAAAGCGCATCGTACGAGAGCTGCAGATCATGCATGAGTGTAACTCACTCTCCATCGTCTCCTTCTACGGCGCCTTCCTGAACGACATGGGCGACGTTGTCATGTGTATGGAGTACATGGACGTCGGCTCACTGGACAGCATCTCTAAGAACTTTGGTCCCGTGCGAGTAGACGTTCTGGGAAAGATTGCAGAGTCCGTCTTGGGCGGCCTCGCATACCTCTACCGCATGCACCGCATCATGCATCGCGACATCAAGCCATCAAACATCCTGGTTAACAGCAAGGGTCAGATCAAGTTGTGCGACTTTGGCGTCAGCAGTGAGCTCGACAATTCGGTGGCCGACACGTTTGTCGGAACGGGCACGTACATGGCGCCCGAGAGAATCCAGGGCTCGCCTTACACGGTCAAGTCGGACGTGTGGAGTGTTGGTCTGTCGTTGATGGAGCTTGCTATTGGCAAGTTCCCCTTCCACAGCGAAAACGGCGATGACGACGATCTGGCCGGCCCCCAGGGTATTCTCGACCTCCTTCAGCAGATTGTGCTGGAGCCTTCACCCAAGCTGCCCAAGAGCGACGCCTTCCCTAAGATCCTGCACGATGTCATCGACAAGTGTCTGATGAAGAACCCCGCCGACCGACCTACACCTGCCGAACTGTTCGAAACCGATCCCTTCCTGCAAGCAGCTAAGCGCACTCCGGTTGACCTCGAGGCTTGGGCTGTCAGCATGATGGAGCGCCACAATCGCAAGTCCCATCTCGTGCCACAACTCTCTCCCCAAACAAAGCAACTGCTGCGATCCGGTGGCAGGGAGCCCGAGAACCAGCCCAGCCCGCCATCTTCGTCATCTGGTGATATCCCCATCAGCACCCAGTCCATGCCACGCAACTCACAACGTCCGGGCTACCCGCAGCGCACATCGAGTGCCAGTCAGGTACCCATGGCCGCCCAACAGCCTTTGAACTTGCCTATTCGTCCTGCTCCTGGAGCCGCATCGCAGCCACGCTCTGCCCGTCGCGAGCCCGCACCTACCTCGAGACCCGATTCGCTATCTCGCACCACGCCCAAACGCGCCCCTAACTACGATTACTCAAACTACGACGACATTGTTTCTGGCTACTACGACACCAACAACAAGTTCTAGATGTACCTGCTCGTTTGTCCAGATCAGGAAGCACCACCAGGGACAGCTCAGGAATACAGAATCAGACGAGTCCGCCATGTGTGTCCACATCATATGTCATACCACACTGGATTGAGATGTGAACACGAAGCAAAAGAGAAGGAAATGCAGGCATACTCGAGTATATGGCACAGATGGATGGCCGTAAGAAGGTCCTGCACAGCAGCAACTTACCGTACTCAGATACCCCCGTATCGCAACGACACAAAAAACAGCAGGACAGAGAGCAGGACATTCATCAGACGGAGGCGAGGGACAGGGAAAATCCTCTCGCAAGACATTTTCATTTGTCTTTTCAAAGCCGCTTCTTCTTCCATCACTCATTGCACCGGCGTTCTCCTTTTTACTTTCCTCGGATGCACGGCAATTAGGGCAGGGCGTTTCATTACATTCAAACATGCGAGCATTAGTCTTGGAGACCTCTTTTGCAGAAATCAAATTCTACTTTCATCCATCATACCTGTGTCTTGTGCGGTAATGAGGAGGCGAGGTTACTCGTCTGGAAACTTTTCACGTGCATCCTCTGGCGGGCGTTGATTGAACAAGTTACTTTATCACTGACCTCGTTCTTCTGCTTTGTCCCTGCTGTGTCGCTCAGTCTCTACTAAACATGACAATCTGTTCATTCAAACATAGAGTAGATTGGTCAAGCTTCCATACGCAAGAGATGATTCTTTGGTTTGGAAAAGATGTAATGAATTCTTTTTCGTTATATCATGTTAACATAATAATGCTCTTGGTCCCATAATGCATATTTGCTTTGCCCAAACTCCAAAAATCATCAGGCGTATGCCCAGCCTCCCATGTTTTGGCCTCTCTCTCCCAGAACCAAGCATGACCATCAACCTCGTTGCTTCCGTCTCTTTCGTCCTAGCCATCAATCCATGCTGACCTCATAATCATACAAATTCCCTTGCCCTACCATGACCCAGAAAAGACACACCGTCCCCATCCCCTCCAACGCCGGACCCCCAACCCAAACTCCAAGAAAAAGATAAAATCCCGAGCAAACTCCTCAACGCTTGATTTCATTAACACCCCTCTACCAGTCACCCTAAACACCGCACTGTCAACCTCAGCAACTGCCTCCCACCCATCCCCCTCCATCCTCGCAATGGTAACTCTAACTCTATACTCCCCTGCGTCTGTACACACAAACCATCAAACCCTGCCACACCCACGATTTCCTGTCTGTGTCCTCTGCCTAAGGTGGAGAGATCGGAACGGGAAGGTTCAGACACGGAATCCATGAGTTTGGAGGTTGTGAGGAGGTGGCCGGCGGGGAGGGGGACGCCAGAGGGAGAACAGAGGGAGATTACGGCGAGCAGGTTTGTGGGGCGAGTGCGTTGGCGGGAGGTTATGAGGATGCGGGTGTTGAAGGGGATGAGGGGGATAGAGAGGTGGGTGGGGAGGTGGTGATGGTTAAGGTGTAAGGCGAGGAGGAAGATGTCTGTTGGGTGCGGGTTGAGGGTGTTTCAGTGCGGGTAGAGCTGCGACGGGGTCTATGAGGGCGTGTCAGTCGAGATGACATTGTGGTTGGTTTTTAAAAGGTGGTGAGGTCTGGGAGATAGAACAAGAGCCGGAGAAAGACAAAGATAAGTTTGTGGCAAGACATGCCACATCAACATCATGATGCTGAGTGCTCCTTCTCTTCTAACCTTGTGTAATAAGAAGGGAGATATTTGAGCATGCTTCCAGACAACAAAGATGTCAAGTCATGTCTGAAACCGAATTCATGCTAGACCTTGCAGGAAGCACGGCTCGCAACATGACAGAATACACCAGCCCGGAAGCACGAAAGTGGAATAGGAAAGATAATAGAGTGGAGCAAGAAGAGATTCATGATAACTTACTCGACACTGCGAGGACCGTGGTCATTGCGAGCATAAGTGCGGCGTGCAACATCTGCCATTGGGGGCGGTTGATGATATTGGTTGTTGTCTCGAATTTGGTCTTGGTGTTGTCTAGCGATGCGTGCTGATCGACGTAGTTCTTCTTCTGGTAATTGATGCCGGTTATGCTGATGCTGACGTCTAACAGATGGCCTCCGAGTCCTTGTTATGTTTCCTCTAGAGGGTATGGTGTTTCGAGACTGAGGAGATGCTTGATCAGTCTGCTGCCGTGCTCGTCTAGAAGCGGTGCTAGGTGGTCGAGACATGGTTGTGTAGGTGATATGTTGGTTCTGACAGTGAAGAGGAGGGAAACAGAGTACAAAATAGGAGTGGAAATGGCCACAACATATACGTTGCGATGGTAGGGCAAAGGCTTATGAGGCTTGATCTCAGAAATTTGGAATGCCTTTCTTGAGAAGCTTTCATTCTCCATAGGTTGCGGGATATGTCATGTAAGGAAAGGGCCGGGCCGGTGACAGGAAAACAGACAAACGTTGAAAACGTCTAAAATCGTCTCTTGACTCGTACGTACCACAAGAGTTGAAGATGAGCTGTGGTAAAGATCGCAGAAAGGGAATCGAAGACCTCCGAGCGGGGTTGTTGTCCAATGATGAAGTCCGGCTGAGAAGGAATAAACTCTCAATGACAGCGAACAAAGGATGGTGTTCTGAGGCAAGAAGACGTGGAAGAAGCTCGAGGCTGAGAGATGGTTTGATCTGATCCAACGATCGTTCTTTGGAGAAGACGAGGCGACTTTATATCTCTGTCCCAGCTAACAGGTCCTCGAGCTTCGGTTCCTTTCAGACGGGTTGATTGCAGTCGATGTCGAGCTGATCATGCCTCTCTCTCATTGACAAGGTTTATTCATCATTTAGCGTTAGCCAGATGGTCGGGCGTCAAATCAGATGTGCCAAAAAGGGTGCCACATGAATCGACTAGACATCTCTGCGGACGACACAGACATTAAACTTGCCTGTTGCAGCGAGATCCACTGCAACCAAGAAGCTCCGGTGCAGCGCGGACTGGGCCGGATCATCCTGAGCCGTTGGACTGGGAATTGAGGGTTGGGCCTCGTAAGGATGTGGTTTGGAAAGAGGTGAGCACTGGTCATAGGGAAACGCATGGGCGTTGCAGTAGGAATCTGCAAATCAATCGAGCAAGGAAAGCGTTCGAGATTGTGCAGATTCGGTGCGTCGCATATCAATGCCGAAGTGCACCTTTCTCCAAACATCCATGAACATGGTGTCGGGTTTGCGCCATGGCGTGCTGCTAATTGATGCAGACGTCTTTGTTTGGAGATAGGTCTGGCCTGAGCGCGGCGGTTCACTCGAGCCCGTTGACGCCAGGCGTTTGTCCTCGACCAACCATAAGGCAGAACTCGCACCTTCTCAGGCCGGGTAATCGAGGAACAGACGCCGGCCTGTGCAACGACGCGCTTCTCCCAGATACGGGCCACGCGAAGAGAATAGACACTGGCGCGCTGACGGCATTTGCATGAATCTGCCAAAAGCAAGAGTCAAACCCCTGGCACCACCATCGCATGTCCCCCTTTCCAGCTGAAATGGCATCCTTCGCCAAACCATCTTTGCAACACCACGGTACTCTTATAGACAAGGAAGTTCTCCTCTACCTATAGCAAGCGGGGCGCTAAGATGGTGCCAAATCTGGCAAAGTAGACGACACGCCATGCTGTTCCTCAGGTCGGCACGCGCAATCTCGAAGGAACCCGATCTTGTGGATAAGCGCTGCAGATCCACGCTCGTGAGCCATGTCGTGGGTCGCTGAGGTGTGACAAATCTCGTCAATCTGAAAGAGTGGACGCATCTGATCTCAGCTTGTTGTGCCGCTACGCCGTACGATTGATGCAAATGACTTGCAGACTACGCAGGTGCGACCGACAACAGCAGCTTTTACCGGGGAACCACGACCGGCAAAATACACACGCCTTTGCATGCTGCTGTGAAGCATGCCACACCCCTCTCATCTTGCGACACCTGGCTTGCTTACCATCTTGGAACACGCTTGCCGTGCAGAAAAGACGTCAAGTCTGTCAAAGCGTTCCAGCTCAGGGGCCAGGGGCCGGTCTACTTGACGCCAGCTATGCAAATCTTTAATATACGGCTTCGACATCCACGGGCCCGTCCAACACTACTCAACTTGCCCGGACCATCGGGCACGATAGCTGCCCGCCTATCGCTCTTGGCCTCTGATCAGAACTGACCATCTTTGTTCACCATGATCCTTCCCAGTCTGCTCCAGCGCCATCTTTATACCACGATCTCAAACTTGGGTCCATGCTTCCAGACCACGGCGTGCGGACTGCGTGCAGAGTGTGCATCGGCTGTCTTCTAGTCTTTGGTATAGCATGGGGCAAACACTCAGGTACTTGCCCCACTTGTACATCAGTACCTCAGTATCACAGTGATTTATCCGTTCGCGTCGGCTTGGGCTATATCGAAGCTTACACGCCTCGAAAATCATCTTTCCATCGATATTTCCACTGTGGCACATTCGCTAAGAAACTGACCTGTCAACTGTTACACATTTCGAACATTACACTTGTTGTTCTTTCTGCTGGCATCTACGCCTGCAGATGCAGGTCCCAGGTGCCATTCAGCACACTGGCCAGATACAGCATCGCAACACACGATCGATTCGAGAGTCGATAAGCGACGTCACCGATGCTGTGGTCAAGATGTGTTTGGGTAAAGGATTGGAGAGGCGTTCGGATGCAAGCCATCCAGCCTCAACGACCGCAACCCTGCAGCAACAATCTGATCCACGCAAATGCGGCTGCTGTCAATTCACTTGCACACGATCCAGGACATGTATGGGCACAAGAAAACCGCAACTCCATGGGCGTCTCGTTTGTTGACCAGCGGGTGCAATTTGTGGTTAGATCAGTTCAGCCTTGTCTCCATAAGTTCCTTGCGCACAGCCTATGCAGCTAGAGCCACGCAAGTGCTAAAAACGGAAGCTTCAAGGGCATCCACCAACCATTATAGCCTTCATGCTATTGCAACTGCCGCCATTGAATGTTGAATCTTTCGAGGAAGGACCAGGTTGTCATTTCGAATCTGGTTCTTCTTTAGGAGAAATGATCCGTCATGGGTGAATTCTTACGTGCGCACCGCGCTTTATCAGCCCTGCAATTATCTCATTTATACACCGGCCCAAGCGTCGATAGACAATCAAGGTCCATCAACATACCAGATTACCGAAAAGCACAACCCGACTATGCTCTCATCCGCATGCATGTGCGCGCCATATGGAAGCCATGTCCCGAAAGAAAAGATACCCAAAGATCCTGAAACCTGCCCAGCGATCCCCCCGACTCTGGAGAATCCTTGTAAAAAGATAATTGGTCTGTGGGCATAAAGGTGGCACGAACGGGCGTTTCCCTGTTCGGCTTGGGTTACTGATCCTCTTTGCCAGATCCTGACCGTGCTTGACCGTCGTCGGTGCAGTCATCAACATCAATCAGATAGATTGCTTGCAGCTTTGATTGCGTACGAGCATCCTTCGGTGCTTCCACCAACTTCCCGATTACAGAAAAACAACGCCGAGGGATTCGAAACACATCTCGAACAATCTTGTGCGTATTTTGGTACGCCTTGTCATATCTTGAGTGTTGACGGGGCCGAGAAGCTGAGTACTGACGCCATGATCTTCGCGACATCACACACACTCGTTTGAGGTATACGTCCGAAAGGACAAAAACTCCATCGACAGTCTGCGGAGAACAGTCATCGTGTTGCTGAGGCTCTCTACACGTGGAGGCGCAGAGATCGGTTCCGACGTAAGGATCGGTTCTATTTTGTCGGAGCGACGACCTCGAAATGGAATATTCAGTTCTAATCACACTCTAGCTGTGAGCCCCTGGCTCAAGCCGCGTAAACACAACTTGATCACTGACTGCGAGACACCATTGCGTATGTAAAGGAGATGCTAACATATCACTTATATCTAAAAGGCAGTCTCATAGCTATCATCCGGTCTGGCGAGTCGAAAGCAAGCTTGCAGCTCACAAGTAATCCCTCGTTCAAGCTCGATGCTCACACATACCGACCTCCAGATCACCGGTTCACCTCACTCTCTGTATTATCATCACCGGGTAAGACCATACTGATTGCATACGCCTTCCACATACCATTCCAAAGCGGGAGCTTCCGGCAATCTGATTGATGTCTCGGTACCTACTCCGTCCCCAAGATAACTCGAGATTGGCGGAAGTGCCCTTCCAGATTACCAGAGTACCCCTTTGGGACGTTTGACGGCTCGGCTGAGGCCTCTCCCGGCCGATCCCGTGTGGCTCCCTGCTCGTTCTGGCACGACACCTCATGCTCGAGCATAATCAATCTGGATAGAGTAAACTGATATCTTGACGGCAGTTGTCTCACTTGGCACTTGACAACACGTATGTAAGCCCCTAGGATAGCGCGCTCATTCGTTGTCGAGCTGTGCCACTTGTGTCCTGAAAGCATTTACCACACATGGAGTGGTGTTGCTTGTTCGGATGAGGCTCCTTCGCGCTTGCCGTTACGTTCCCATCTCACTTTCTTCCTGGGCGATTACCAAGGCATCTGATGTCGCGCACAGCTGCAAGCCGTCCGTTGTATGCACATTCACCGTCCACCGATCTCCTAAATCGCCATTCCACAATACACAGCCTTTGAGATCTTTTGGGACGATATACGTTGCCGAGCATTCTTGTATGCGTTGTTCTTCAGCCTCACACCTTTGCTGTCCCAAAAACTACATTGAGATATTGCAAGACAGATGTGCTGTGCCTCAGAGAGTATGCAAGCGAACATACAAGGTCTCTCTAGCATTACATCATGACTTGCTGAAGTATGCAGGAGCAGACTTAAAGATCTATTCTCGGGGCTGTTTTGTGGCAGAAACACCACGTGTGGTGGCTAGATCGTGCCTTGATGACTCGAAGTTTCTGACTCTTCAGCCCTGTGCAGCTTCGCGTACAAGTGCTCTCAAAAGACGAAACTAAGCTACTGTTACACGACATACTCATGTCGAGACCGTAAACTCTTTGTCGAAGTTAGGACCCAAAGGTTGTGATTGGTGAACTCATTGCGTCAACAATATAGCGTCGAGTTTTGCTTGCTTTCAAGATGACCCTCGATAATTGGTTATCAGGTGATTAAAGTGGAAATAGGACAAAACTACAAACATGGAGATAACATAATGCAAGGCGCTGGGTCTGTTAAGCAAGGGAGAGTGCCATTTTTCTTTCTACAAAAGAGTTGATTACCTTCTTCTGTTATACTAATATCTCCACCAGCGCACCTATAAACTGTTTGGAGCAGTTTCTAAGAGAAAGACATCGTTCTACCACCGGCAGCCACATTTTAACATGCAAGAAAAATGAACGCATAGATAAGTGTTAGTAACTAACTTACGGAGGTCGACAACGTCCTGCTACTAACTATTACTTGCACCCCGAAGCCTTCCTGTTCCTATCACGGAAGTACTGCAACACTGTACTTATAAGTAACGCGCTATTACGAGAGCGCGGATAAGGAAAGTAGATGTGCGAGAGCTAAGTGACGATATTGGGTCGACCTTCTACTAAATTTGCAAATGAATCGAGAATCTATAACCACACAGAATAGACGCGAGTTATTGATGATTGAACGTTATCGATGATTGAATGATCAAGGAAAGATTGCAAATTAGTATCAATTACATTTTTCTTCTGGAAATGATGACAAAAGAAAAAAGGAGAAACAAAGAATTAAATCATATATGAAATGCCTCCCACCTTTGTTGATCTCGACATTTTAGCCCTTGAGATTGCAGAGAGTCATCGAGTCCTGCTGTCGTGTCCAGTGAGATTCAATTTGTTGTCTTGACTTCTCCCTGAGCAACCTTTTCTCTGTGTCAAGTTTAGTCTTGAAAATGCACAACAATATTAGAGACCAGAGCGCAATCTACTGACAGCACTCATCTTATCGCCTATCCTTAGACTCACTTCTGTATCGTTCAGCTTCTAGAAAGCTCTGCGACATCATGACAAACAGCGCAAATCCCGCTGCCTGAAGTCCGTGTCGCCAGGTGTCAAGTCTTGGTGAACGGGTGGACGCGGTGGAAATCAAAACGCGGCGTTTGTCTGAGAGCGACACAGTCGATATATATCTTTAGTCCGATATACTCTTCAGATCATATCATTCGACTGTTGCATCGCAAAAGATTTCGCAGCTATGTACACCGGAAGCTGTTTCTGCAAAAAGATCACCGTCGAGCTGAGTGCCGAGCCACAAGTCGTCGTGAGTCCCGCCTCCAAACAACCATCTCCGCATATATAAAGAGGTAAACTGACGACACAAAATCAAAGNGCTCTCTGCCACTGTACCGACTGTCGCAAGATCTCTGGCTCGGCATACAGCTACAACTTCATTGTTGGCGCCGACGACTATAAGATCTCTGGCACACCCGAAGCAACCGACAAAGTTGCAGACTCGGGAAACAAAGTCAAGAACTATTACTGCAAGGATTGTGGTATGTAAAGTTGCTCCAGGCTTGAGGTTATAGGTGCTAATCCTTTGTGTTCAGGAAGCCCTCTTTATGGTGGTGCTGTGGCGGAAAGTGGTATCATTGAGAGAGTGGTCATCAAAGGAGGTATCTTTGATGATGTAAAGAACATACAGAACCGCAAGCCTTCGGTGGAGATCTACGTTGAACAAAGGTTGGATTGGGTGAAGCCTGTTGAAGACTGCACGCAGTTGGAAGGCATGCCTTCTTGAGGTGTATGTATCGCTCTCTTGGATCTTGGTCAAAAACAGGAAACTTCACTCTTGGACATTTTGGATATATAAAACATCTATGACTTCTTCATCCAGGGCCCGAAAGCCAAACAAACCAGCGATCTCAGAGAAGACGGCCATCCACACGCTCCGCGCAGAACTCTTACTGGTAGGTTCTTGTTGACGAAGTAGCACCAGCACATCCGGATAGATCGACGAGGTGCACGACGCGAAGGAGAGCAAGCGGTTCTCCAAGTCGCGGCTAATTGTCTCATGGTGTTGCAACAACTCAAGGTGATGCATTAATGTATAATGAGCAGAAATATAGAAAGAAGGTACCGTGACCTGATTGTATTCTCCTGATGCATAAGGAGGCCTGCGCTCACCAGAAACCCATTCTCCCTGCCCTGAACCCTATAAGAACGCACGATTGTCTCCAGAACCAGTCACATGTATACAGAGATGTCCATGATTTGTGATATAGTGAACAAAAGAAAGGTATCATGCCTTGACCCCTGAGGAGCTGACACTGACGGCACTATCAGCGGCATGACCATTCAGTTCCAGATCAGCCACAATCTTCTCCCAAGCTTCGGCACCACGGCGAGCGTGCTCTGCCGGTGTCTCAGGACTGGGATCCGCCATGGAGCGATTAAACAACTCAAAGCTCAGCCATCCACTATAGCCCAAGTCATGCAAAATGGCCTTCAGGATCTCGCGAATGGGTAGATATGCACCGCGATCTTGCTCTCCGTAGAAAAGTCTGCAGTTGCGTGACCATGACATACGAGCGGGTTGCTCTGGGTCGTAGAATGGATGACCCTCGACCAGGGGTGAAGATAATCTCTCGGCGTCGACGACTTGCACAAAGAATAACTTATCAGGACGAACAAGCTTTGCAGCGATGGCTGCAGCTAGATCGGCGTCTGCAGTTGCGCGCTTGCCAGATGGTTGGGTAGGATCAGCGTAGATGCGACCAGCAATGTTAAAGGTGTCGAGGCATAGTCCGAAATTAGGTCTGTCCACTGCGGACACAACTTCCCAACTCTGCTCCCAGGTCGAGCAATGTGTGCTCCAGCACAGTGCTTCGTACGCGAAACGGAGAGGTGGATTCTGTGCCGCACCCAGATCGGCTGCTTCTTGGAGGTCGGCAACGATTACTGACATATCACCGGTACATTCCGATTCCGGCAGGAAAGATGCAGGAATGGCAATCATATCTGTGTGCAGTGCATGTGCGAGCTTGAACCAGAATTTCAGTTCTTCGATCCGTTCGGCGTGCTTTTGGCGGTCGATAAGGCCATCGTAATGCATAAATGGTTGGAGGACGATAATGCTGAGATCACGGTCCTTGCACATTGAATAGATGTCTTCGGCGGCTCGTAGTTGATTTTCTGGTGTCTCGCCTCCGGGATACTTTTTGGCGTGATAAACCAGATCTTCGTAAAAGATCTCAACACCAGTATAGCCGTGTTTTGCTGCTTGGTCGAGCTTTGGTTCCATATCGTGCACCCAGGCACGGCCGAGGGACATCGTAGAGATGCCTAGTTGGTGTGACATGATTGTGATTGATGCAATGTGGCTCAAGTAATGAGGAATAGGTAGCAGAGGATGATCGTTGGTTGTTTGGAGGAGCAACAGACAAGAATGTGGTAGAACAGTAGGAAATGATGACAGAAGTTGTGATTAGGTAGCACCTGCCTCTGGAACGAAGTACCACTGAGTTTGTTACGATCGATGGTTGGGGAGTTCTGCTCGCTCGTCAGATTCAGCACAGGTAGATCAGAAAAGCCGTATCGACCATCCGAGATCCATCTCGACAAGTACAGTTCAAACAAGCAAGCACGAAAGACCTTGGCTGGGGAGGAAGCGGGTAAGAGACGGGCCGACTATATCCGGGTTGAGAGCCGTGACCGTGCCGAACAGAGCAACCGCGAGGCCCCCACGTTGGAGACCCCTCCTCTCCGCCAGCACTTGATGGAGGAAATCACCGTCTCAAGACCATATTAGGGCTGTCTTCTAGGCGGCATCGATACCTGCTGCCCCCGGTATCAAGATTCCGCATCCGCCGGATGGCACCGACTTAGGCGGAAGGTTTGCTTGCGACTTCGGTGATGGCTGACAGCTTGAAAAAGAACCCGGAAGTATAAAGAGTGTTTAGACGTCTAGCGTGGGACGCACGTTGAAGACACAATCTTTTGCCACGGACTACGTGCATCGGACGTGGCCGGTCTCTTGTGATCGAGAATATCATCCACTTGACATGGAGGGTTGGGTCGAACATAACAAGCATCGTGACATGAGATCATGAAGCTGGGAATACAAATCGTTATATACATTGAGCGAGTAGCTGGTTCTAGGGAGATCGTCTAAACGGTGCTGTCTTCGACATGAGCAACTTTGCTCTTTTCGAGACTCAGGCCAGCACCTTCGGCATCCTCGCGGAACTCTGCCTCGGCTTCCTGTACCTCGCGCATGACAATGGCATTGGCCTTGCGGCAGGGTCTGATCTCGAAGACTCTGTTCATGGACTCCAGAGGAACTGACTTGGTCTCGGGGATCAAGAACCACACAAATACAACGGAAAGCAACATCATGCCAGCAAAGAAGAAGTAGACACCACATCCTGACTTGCCCATGTTGGCGAACATCTGACCAGTGAATCTGGCGATGATGAAGTTNNCTGGCAGATAGTTAGCATGTTGTTGTGCATGAGATACAAAATTGAAGGAACTTACCCAGAACCAGTTGCTAGCAGCAGCCATGGCCTGGCCCAAAGAACGAACGTTCTGCTCGTACATCTCCGAGTTGAGAACCCAAGGAGTACCGTTCCATGAGGGTGTGTAGAAAGCAGTCCAAAGGTAGAAGAAGAAGACGGCGGCAATGCCGCCAGAGGAAAGAGGCTTGGCAACAGCTGTTGCAGCCGCTGAGGTGTCGACCAAAGGACTGGCAAGGTATCCACCAAGAATGAGCATGCACGAAGCACCGCCAATGGCTCCAACGAGAAGTAGATTACGGCGTCCAAACTTGTCGATCAGGAAAAACAGCCAAATCAAGGTAAAGACGGTCTTCACGACACCGAACAGACCAGTAGTGAGGAAGGAGGTGTTGCCACCAACGACACCAAGACTCTTGAAGACTGTGGGCGAGTAGTAGTTGATAGCATTGATACCAGACCCGTTCTGGAAAATGAAGAGTGTGGTACCAAGGAAGACGCGCCACTGGAGGCTGCGGCTCTTGAAGACAGCCTTGAAGGGGTCGAGGAACCCGAGACCGACAGATGATTTCTGGTGTTCAAGAGCAGCCTCGATGAATGAGATTTCCTCAACGATGTAGAAGTTGTCGGCGGGAAGATTTCTAATCCATAGCAAGTTCTTAAGACCCTGCTCTCTCTTGCCCTTGGAGAATAGCCAACGAGGAGACTCCTTGAGCCAGATTGCACCCAGAGCGAGCATACCACCAGGGATGAGCTGCACGGCGAAGGGGATGATCCACTGCTTGTGGTTGCTAGGTAATGTCTCTGAGATTCCGTANNCTGGGAAGTAGTCAGTATTGATTCTTGGGCAACCCTCGATTGTACGTACGTTGATCCAGAAACCGACAAGCCCACCAATCTGCCATCCCAACTCGTAAATACCGACCAGACGACCTCTGACGGCAGGGGGAGCAATCTCAGAGATGTAGATGGGGACGACCATGGAGGCACCACCGACACCGAGACCAGTGAGGACTCTACCGGCGTAGATTGGAGCGAGGTCACCGTTAGCGGCCTTGAGCATGACACCGGCACCGATCATGAAGACAACGACGTAGACCCAGAGAGACTTTTGGCGACCGAGGTAGTGAGCGCTGATGTATGCACTGAGCGCACCGAAGAAAGCTCCAGCTTGGTAGATCGAGACGATGTTCTCCTTGATGAATGTGACCTCATCCTTGGGCAGTTTACCCCAACCAAACTCCGTGGAGAACGAGGGAAGTGCCAGAGTGGTTCCAATGAAGGCAGAATCATAACCTATCATGCAAGAAGCGAACGAGGCCACAGCAGCGCAGGCATAGACGCGCCAGTTGTAGACCTCCTTAGGCGTAGGCCTGTCTTCGACGAGAGTGAGAAGACCCATTGTGAGACTCTGACAATGGAGGTCGGATAGAGAGGGAAGGTCGTAACGGAGAGAAGAAAGAGAGAAGAAGTTGGGGAAACAGACGACCTAATATAAGGGCTGGTAACAATCTGGGGCTCCGCGGGGAAGGTCCAATGCAGATACCATCAACGTGGAACGAAGCAAGGCGAGGGAGGGTGAGCGATCCGGATGCTGGTTTGCTGACCAGCTCGAAGGAATCGATCAATTTTTCTCCAGGGCCCCACGCCCAAGGGCCGTTTCGTGAGCCCTGACATCCATGTTCCCCAAAGTTACGCCAAGCGGCATGGCTGAGATTTACCTCCGAACCTTGGGAAGACGTAGAGACACTTTTCGCCTCTGCTGTGCCGATCTCGGTGGGCCAGGTCGCGGTAGAACCTTGCGGCAAAAGTCTTATCCGATATATTGTCGCCGGATGGTATGCGCACCCTGTGTGTTCATACTGATGCCTTCGAGACCATAATAGAGCTTTCGGTTGAGTAAATCAATGTTTGCAGACGGCTCTCATCAAGAGTGGTCTTGACCATTGGGTGTTGTTGTAAAAGCCCACGCTCATGGGCGGTGTATTCCATGAAAGAAGGGCAGGATCAAATTTGTACCATGTGTGGGTGTGAATACCCGGGGCCGAAGCTGCGGATGCGGACCCGGGTTGAGTGACGTGGAGCACTCACTACCTACACCTTTTATCAAAATCATGGCCAAGAACGACGTCCGTGAACACGACGAACCACTTTCTCAACCCACAAGCTCTCCTATCTACAGGACCCGACATTGCTTACCGTCGTCTTTAGCTCGCGGGGTAATTTGCTGACCAAACTGAAGGGAACGACTGGCACATCCTCCAGTACCTTTCTCAGAGTTCTTTTGAAGCTGTACTTCCAAAAATTTGTCCAGGACTAAAACCAACAAGATGAACAACCAGCGTGTCATTTCCTGCGAGACTCCTGCTCACGACCACGTCGAGCGCTGCGGCTATCTGTTTGGATGGCCCATCAACCACTCAATGTCACCTTTGATGCACAAGACCATCTTCGGCGAGATTGGGTACGACTGGGAGCAATTCTTCTTACCATCGACCGACATGTCAATGTTTCTTTCATTGGTTCGCGAGGTCAAATTNTTTTGGTGAGTCTCTAAAACATCTGATAGAGCATAAGGAATGCTTGAACGGACCGAGATATGAGCAGGATCTGACTTGTATGCAATCAAAGGCGCCGCCGTTACCATGCCTCACAAAGTGGCCATTATGAAGCATGTTGACGAGCTCACACAAGAAGGTCGTGAAGTCGGCGCTGTCAACACATTATACTTGCGCAAGAATGGTGATAAGACAATCCTCGTCGGCACAAACACAGACGTTATTGGTATTCGTGAGGCCTTTTACCAAAACATCTCGAACCCGGATGATGTCTTCCATGGCAAGCCTGGTGTGGTCATTGGAGGTGGCGGTGCTGCCCGTAGTGCTGTCTATGCACTGAAGAAATTCATGAAGTGCAGCAAGGTGTACATTGTCAACCGTGACAAATCTGAGGTGGATGCTGTGGTATCATGGTGTACGGAACAGGGCTATGGTGATGGCGTTATGCACGCTGCGACTGTTGAACAAGCACAGGAACTCGAAGGACCTGGCGCCATAGTCTCTTGCGTACCCGACTTCCCTCCTATTACGGAAGCTGAGAAGACCGCTCGCCAAGTCATGGAAGTGTTCTTGGGAAAACCCCACAAGGGTGCCATCCTGGAGATGTGTTACCACCCGAAGACTTGGACCCAGATTGCTGAGATCTCTCAAAATGCTGGCTGGAACGTTATTTTGGGTACAGAAGCCATGATTTATCAAGGTTTGGAGCAATCGATGTACTGGACTGGGAAGACTTTGGACCAGCTGCCAGTTGCAAAGGTCAAGGAGGTCATTGCAGCGCAGTTGCAGCAAGGCCATTGATGATATCCATCTAGATTCGTAGATGCGATTCATGTATATTAGATTCATATATGGCATAGCATGGTCGTTTAAGAGCAATCATCCCTGGCGACAGATCCGTGACAAGTTAGTCTTCGAAGAAAGTGCTACACTTGTTATGGGGTTGTGTTAGAACCATGTCGTAGAGTGAATTTACTGCAAACATAGTTAGTGTGAGCCAACTCCTCCTGAGAGTGGTCATCTTGGACACTTCCCAAGATCATGCTTCCACCGTCAAGGCTGCACTCCGTGGAACCGACTTATGCTCGCAGAGCAACTAAAGAGAACCTGGACATGCACTGCTCGAGCTCTCAATAGCAAGACCATCTTGGCGAAAAAGGATGAGATAGTGTACATGACGTTAGTGGCAGCTATCATGGCAAGACGGCCAATAATCAATGCGTCGAACGTGAAGCATCGCTGGACTGAGAGTCCACGTTGCGTATCCTGATGCCGTCCTCCGTTGCCGTAGCTTCGGATGTCAATTCGGCAGTGTCTTGTGGTTGCGATGGGCACAAATCTCCGTAACGAGTCGACATACGTATTCGAACCTTGATGCAGGCCTCGGACGTTCCAGGAGAGGTGAGCAAGTGCTTTTTCTTTATCGGAAGCGGGTGCAACCACAGCTGTGGGCGGTAATGAGCAGACACGGTCCTGATCCGCCTGGGGATTCAAGTCTGTGACTCGCTAGGACTACTCACGCTAGGGTAGTTGCGTAGCAACCCCTCATCTGTGATGACCTCCTGATCAATGATCATCTGCTCTCGCCAATCTTGTCCAATAACGTTGTCTCCCAAGGAAAGGGCGTGTGATGGTTTGGTTCCCATAAATAACAACGATCGAGGCTGGACGATGACAAATCCGACATCGCTGAAAGAAACAGGATACCACGGTCCGGATAGAGAGGGCGGATGATGAGAGCCAGAGTGTCTCGGCTCGCAAGTGTCCATCGCAAAGACTGCTCGATCCTCACAGCATGTCTTGTTTGCTTTGTGATTGCTTTGTTCGGAGTCCCAGGGATCGCTCAGACTTTTGATGCGTAACTCGGTATGGATCAAGCTCTCTGAGTAGCGTTGAGTTCTTGTATCTCTTGCTGAGCTGGACCTGGTCCTGTGTCTTGATGCTTGAACACAGCTCTTCCCTGCTGCCACATCCTTCGGTCAGGAACGAGGCAGAGGGCACAACAACGAATTGTAGCCACGACATTGTTTCATCAGGAGTCCGGGATCCATAGGTTACATCGTCCAGGGTTTGAAAAGGACAATAGGTTCTGTCGAAAGATCTTATCAAGTGTTCATCCATTGAGTTCCAGTCAACATCCAGTCTCGGCAAAGCGGTTGACAAGGCGTTCCTCAGCCCAACATCAACAATCAGCAATACCCTGTTTCCAGCATCAACTAGAACCCGTGAAATTGAATCGTCTCCCAGAAATGAGTGAGCAGCTAGATGGAGAAATGTTCAGGACAGATGTGAGTTGGAATGTGGCATATTCCTCCGCCAAGGAAGGTGAGGTCGTCGTGTGGCCGGCACTTGCACTTTCGTTTCTCGGATGCTTCTCACCTACCGACCTCTTTTGTTCACCCAACATCACGGCTTCACATCGATAACTCCTATGGAAGAAAGAACAGTAGCGGAATCGATACTACTCGGAGTAGGAATGACGCTCCCACCATCAAGCTGACTCGAGATTCATCCTGCGCTGCTTGGCGCGTCCTGCTTCTCATCCTCACACACAATGCGCGATTGGATGCTTGCACCACTTTGTGGCCTTGTTGTTCATCGTGTCTGCGCTCTGCTACGTGTACAGACTTCGTAGACCGAGTTCCGGGCATGCGACAAGTACTCACTGGGGTCCTCGTTGTCTATAACCCAATACTACTCAAAGCACTGCGGTCGATTTTTGGATTCACGGTAGCCTCCCAGTAACATACTATGAGTACAAAAGATTCAGCTCACTTTCTACGTACGGCCACAGTCAGCTGAAAACTGGGCATCCCGTCCGCTCTGCCATACATAAGCAGTTGAACGGCAGATTAGTACTACGGTGGGTGACCACGTGGGAATCCCTGCTGCTGTACGTTTTGTATTCTTTTTGCATATCTGTCACTCTTTTTCTCGGCGGAGACATCGAATGAGTGTAGGCTACGGAGAATCACGATCTTTGTTCACAGGGTATAGTACAGTATGATGAGAAGCAAACGTTCCTTGTAGATTCTGTATTGGCCAGTCGGTTCATGAGACCTCCGTGAGGGTTGATCTGGGTGGTCGTCGTACTTGAACTGAGAAGAACTGACAGTCTACATGCCATGGTCGCCCGAGTTCAAGGTTGCCGATGTCGCTGCCTACATGGATGTCCATCAATGAGGACAAGTATACAAGATAAGACAGACAGGTCCGTGACACCGGGTGCCTTCTTTCCAACTTCCTGACTAGAAGGATGACAAATAGTTACGAATGATCGCTGATATGACTATGTTCGCTGAGAGATATAAACATGTTCGCTAGTACGAGAGGCAAACCAGGGTGAGGTTGAATCACGGACCTGAGCATGTTCTGCGTGCTTCTCTTACACGTTCAAGCGTAGCAATACATCGGGATGTGATTCCAGCAGTCATCCTGTGGTGCGGCGATGGGATGTGATAACATATATGCGACGGGGAGAATCAAGCATGTAGATTGGGTACAAACCCGACGAAGACAGAAAGATACAGAGCCACAAGTTTGTGGCAGCCTTGGGCAATGAGTATCTTCTGGTATTTGGGTCCTTATATCACACTAGATATGCTTCGTAGAAATAAAGACACGAATTGTTGTAAGCGCTTTAATTTGACGAAATGGTTGAGCACTTGATTTGCTCGCCTAATCTCAAAGAAGGTAAGGTCTAGTGCAGAGGGATCATTCCAACCACTCTGTCTTCTTCAAATCAACCATATACTATCTATCATCGTTCCATCACATGAGTAGTAGGATAGAAAGGGATATGCGGTCAAATTCGCCCTGGAATATATGGTAGACAGTACAACCAGGGTGACACTCCCAACTTGAACTCATGAACCAAAAGACGAGAAAACAATTTCATTCAGGACACTTCTGTCATGCTAGAATCGTCCTAAAGCGGGCTCTACTTCCTGACCCTGATATAGTTTTTTTCTTTCTTTCTTGATTGGACACCAAAATACTGCATGTACAAGTGTAGTTATACAAGCAGTTCCGCTCAGGACAAGCACTCGCGATCCTTTCACCCACAATGCTTCCAGTGAGTACAATAATTGAGTCCAAACGTTACATCTACCATTCATCCTGTGGGGTATATCACCTTTTCTTCCTGTGCAAAGTCTGGTTGTAAATCAGGAGCATAGATGGAGGCATCGGGTCGATGACCCAAAAATAAACACTGTGTGTCTCCACGTCACAGTCCCCTCTCTTTCTGGTCTAGTAAGTCTTTCAACACACTGAGGGTTTGGGGAGAGGTACTGTCACTAGAAGGGTCATAGACCTAGTCTCTTACCATGCTTGCCTTCACATGTAACCAGCATACAGGATGAGGTTGGACCTCGCATCTGACTCGTCTGGCAGCATCGTCTCTGAGAAAGCCCCTACCGTACACATACCAAGCACGCCAGTGAGATAGCGACAATGCACTGAGCATTGCAAAATAACGAAAAGTGCATTGGACTCTATTGTTGCTTCTTCCTTCCATGTCAAGTAAACTTTTCGACGCATATCTTTCCTGATTCTGTTTATTCTGCTTCTTTTTGTGTACATTACACTTCATTCAAACATCCACCCTTTTGTTCGCGATCGCAAACATGCCCAGATCAAGACGGCAAAACACAGCCAATTTCATAACCAAGCAGAACCTCTGTACTCGCGCCTTCCCAACCCCTGTTTCCAGCGGTACTGATCATGAACCTACACGCTGGATCCATATGCAAAGCGGAGATAACACCAGTGCGATGACCGGGTACAATAAGGAAGGGGACAGTAGAGCGAGTATTTTCAATATCGCGAAGATCGTAGAGACGCAGGATATCGTAGGATGCACNTGTTGCAATGTTAGCTCGGATGCACTCAAAGGAAGATGCATGTGGTCATTGCAAGGGCAAGAAAGTTGTCTGCGGACAACCTTATACCTTGCTCACAACCATTCATTGCACTTACCAGATCAAATGACGGCCGTTAGGCATACCCCTAACCGCACTAACTGGACCACTTCCACCAGGAAGCTTGAACGTGCGCTGTGGCGTGGCCATCTGGTAGCCTTTGCGGAGAGAGTATTCTTCAACTGTGCCATTTCTTCTACCGGCGTAGATGCTGTTGCCGTCAACGGACCAGCAAGCACCCATGCACCATGGAGGCACGCCGGTGGTAGGATGGATGATAGCGATTGGCGAGGAAACCCGTTGGTCCCAGATGCGAAGGGTGCCGTCGATAGAGGCATCGAGGAAGGTCGTGGATGAGGTCTGGGGTAGCTCATCTTCTGTTGTATTAGCGTGAGTGCCGTTTGTGATTATTTCTTCAGCGTGAGGGTTTCCTGTCGACAGAGGATCAGGTTGATCTGTAGTGGATGTGTCGGGTTGTGTTTGTGAGGTGGTGGTATCCATGGGGTCCTGGAGGGCGGTGGAAGTGTCTTGGGGTGGCTGGACAGGACCTCCTGCGTCGAGCATTTCTGTATCTTCTGACTGTTGCAAACCCGAGGCTATCGCTTTTGCGAAATCGTCATCATCGTCAAAGGCATTGTTGTTATTGTTGTTGTCGGCATTGATGTTGTCGTCGCCAAATAGGGAACCGTTGTCATCACCGAACAAGGAGCCATCTGGCGAGCCTGCCGCATCTTCTGTCCCGTTCTGGCTGTTCTGGCTGTTCTTGCTCCCTCTTCTTTCTTCTGGAGCGGAGACGCCACTCGTAAGTGGTTTCGCGGCATTATTGGATGAGAAGGTCGAGCTGGGAATTTGTGTGTCTTCGGCGACATGAGGGACGGGTAGCGAGGATTCGGGTCGGCGTTCGAGGGCTGAGATCTGGCCTCCACTGCCAACGAACGAGCGCTTGACTTTGCCCATGTTCAAATCCCAGTCGAGGATCGTCTTGTCCCAACTTCCAGACAGAAACGAGTATTCATCTTGCGCAAGACTCAGGACCGAGACTGCTGAGGTGTGTTCGCGCAATGTTGTGATCTTTGTGCCAGCTTGGTGACGACATGTTTGTAGATTGATTGCACCGGATTCGAGGCCTGACAAGAGCCATGTCGCTTGGTGTTGAGTAGCCAGGGAGTAGACGGGTGACGAGTCCTTGGGTTCTTCAGCAGATTGAGCAGGCGGAGTACGCACTGATGTTTCTTCGTTCTCCCAGTATGTTGTCAAGCTGCCGGCCTTCATGACGCTGTCGACAAGGGNGTGTTTTTGCGCCACTGTCAAAGGCACCTNTCCGTTCGCTGTTTCCACCCAGTTGTACATGCGGATGTATCCATCAGAGCCACCGCTAAAGACCCATCGCATGTCTGGTGTTGCCGTGACGGCGTTTATCGATGTGCTCTGTGGTGCGGCCATGGTAGGCACAATGTCGTACGTAACGGCGTTGATGGCTTCTTGCCGTACCGAAGGCCACGGTAAGTGCATGCTCGGCGATTGATGTGCAGAAGGACGAGGTGACGGCGATGTCAGCATAACGGTAGGGTTCGGCGGTCGTGATGTTGAGGGAGAGGCTCGACTCTGCCGGCGCGATTGTGATGGTGATTCTGCGTCTCCGTCTGCATCACCCTCGTCGTCGTCGTCTTGGTCGCCTTCATCATCTTGATCGTTGTCATCCTCGTCGCCCTCTTCTTCTCCCTCCCCTTCCCCCTCGTCTTGGTCGTCTCCTTCGTCGTTCTCGTTGTCATTGTCGTCCATGTTCTCGTCTTCATCCTGCGACTCGTCCCTGACCCTGTTATCCGTCAGTCTCCTGTGTTTAGCTGGGCTCGACACAAAACCCACCTTCTATCGGGTCGTCATCCTCAAAAGACACCATCTCGTACAAGAACTCCTAGCAATTGTCACTACTCCCGTTTCACCATGTACGTCGAGACTTGTCGCATCCGCTAGCAAACAAGGTAGATGCTGTCGCGTAGATACCCGGATCCAGATGAACCGGTAAAGCTATATTGCTGGTATGTATACTGTATATGTCCAAAGGTGTCGCGAATGTCTTGATACACAATTCAATGTCCATCGCGACCAACGCGGAGGTCGCGCCGGCAGGGTCATTTTGTGGGGATCCCGAAGTTTATCCATTGGCATCGCGACACTTTCGAGCCTCTTGCTTGTTCTTTCTTTTGTAGAAAACAATCAGTAAGCATGCATACCGAGCAGTTGTACGGTCAAAATTGCTTGCAATATTTCAACTGGGGTGGGTGAAGCATTCTCTAGATGAATGCTAGGGTCCCGTCATGATCTGATCAGCAGCAATACAGCTGTCTCAACCAACAGATATGTATCTCGCCTCTTGACTGAATACTATGTGATGAGTTCTGGAGTCAGTCACGGTATTGATCCATGTTTGACTAGCAGCCAAGAGATACAAGAAGGCAAGTACGTCTCAAACTCGGCTACTGCACCTTCCCGCCAGGGACTCAAACAACCGCAGCAAGGCGCCTATCCATGCGTCGAACTTTTCATCTCTCCTCCACACACAACTGCCCCTCCTGCTGCTATCAAAAGTCACGAATCAAAATAAAAACCAGATCTTCCCACTGAGACCCCTGAATCTTCGTTCTCTCAGTGGAGAAGCTCAATTTGGGCACAAGTCTCTGC
The DNA here is from genome assembly GCA_903819635.1 of Aureobasidium vineae. Classification (NCBI taxonomy): domain Eukaryota; kingdom Fungi; phylum Ascomycota; class Dothideomycetes; order Dothideales; family Saccotheciaceae; genus Aureobasidium; species Aureobasidium vineae. The sequence continues at coordinate 1,926,484 of CAIJEN010000014.1, forward strand.
ATTTTCACAGTTCAACAAACACCGCGCCGCGCAGCCAGCGAGGAGAGCGAATCCGCGCTCGCATCGTCGCCGACCCTTCTGTTGCTCCTTCCCAAAAGTGGCCAGTGCTCTGAACATCAAAACAAACCCATCTCTGCGCACACAGTGACCTCTCCTCCCCCGCAGACATCACTCGCTCATCATTACCACAATCATGAATTGCCTTCCTCACGAAGCCATTATACATAACTACTACCAGGACGCCATCCCGAAGAGTACCGGCGACGAATGGATCTTCCGTCCTGAAGTCCCTGACGCACAGGAGATAAGCCGCCCCCTCATCAGCGACGANCCCTGCGTCCCAGAGAACCAAATTGAGGGCAACTGGTCATCTAGAGAGGAGCATTTAGCTGCGCAGTACAACTTCCTGCGCGAAGAATCCACCTTCGCTCTGCGCCGCGCCATTGGCCTAGTCCGCGAACAACCTCACCTGTCAGAGCTAGACCACAGAGTAGAGTCGCCTGGCGTCGGAATCTACGANAAAGGTAAGTGCAATCCACTCTTTCTGTTCCTAAATGACCAACAAAACCAGGCATTCGTCACGGGCATCACTTTGTGCAATCGTGGACTAGGAGTTAGAATGTGCTTCTCGACCTTCCGCGCTGGTGTCAGAATCGATTGGAACACGTCAAAGCGGCTCAAATCTGGTTCTCTCCTTGCTCTATCGCCCATTTCGGATAAGTTCCAGAAGCAAATTACCATCGCTGTTGTTGGCGCTAGACCTATGGAGCTTCTAAACGAGAGTACGTCCAAGTAGTGTATTACAATTGACCCAGTGCTAACTCTAAGAAGGNNCCCTCCCAAGATTGATGTCTTCTTCCCACGCCCCGAGGAAACCATTCTTGACCCGGCTGTGGAATACATCATTCTCGAGGAAACATCCTCCTTCTTCGAGGCACAGCGTCACAACATGCTTTCCCTACAGCGCATGACCAAGGAGAACACNCCTCTTCAGGAGTACATCGTCTCGCCGGTTGGTGAAGATACCAGCCCACCAATTGACCTCATCGATCTCTCGAACCAAGTGGAGTGCCTTTCTCTCCTTGATCAACAGGCTGGAGAACACTCTGTTAACGTCCCCAACTACGTCAAGGAGGACTCCGTCATGGACCTCAGTTTCGCCACAGACGAGGCCTCTGACTACCAATGGGACGTTGTCAACTGTCCTATGCCCAAGGATGCCGCCATGCTTGACGAATCGCAGATGAACGCTCTCCACCAGATGCTGACCAAGGAACTTGCTCTGATCCAGGGTCCTCCTGGTACCGGAAAGACACACGTCTCGGTCATGGCTCTTCGGGTCATGCTGCGCAAGATGGAAGATCAGAGGAATAACGCTGGACCTGGCGTGGTAATTCCTCCGCTCATCGTTACCTGCCAAACCAACCACGCACTTGACCAGTTGCTCCGTCACATCGCTGAATTTGAGGATTCCTTCATCCGTCTCGGTGGTCGGTCAGCCGATACGGGTGTCGTCAAGCGACACACGCTGTTCAACATCATGGAGGAACTCAAGGAGAGCAACCCACGCGCGCTCAAAGAGCCAGCTGGTCTTCGATCCTCGAGAACCGACATGAAACTCATGGAAAAGGACTGGAAGCGAGTACTGGCACCATTCGATGCGAGCAGCCAAGCCTGCAAACCAATGGACGAGGACATGTTCAGAGATCGCCTAACTCCTCAGCACATTGATTCTCTCAAGAACTCAAGATGGACCACAAGTTCTGATGCCCCTGAGATTCCTGCAATCATCAAATGGCTCGGTCCAGATGCATCCTTGGCATCCAGCGACAGCAATTGGCCTGCTGAGCAAGAATTTGGCTTTGAAGAGTTCGAGGAAGAGGAGGAAGAGATTGATGAAGCCACTGCCGAAAAGGCCAAGCAGGACGATGAGATTGAAAAGCTTCGAGGATCGTTCATTCCTCTTCTCGATTGCAGCGTCTTGAAAGCCACTTCCATCAAACATCTTTCAGGGAAGGACGTCAAGAAGATCTTGACCGCCAGCAAGTTTACTGATCTCAACAAGGTGCCCCCTCAATACCGACTCGGCCTTTATGAATTCTTCGTCAAGGAAGCCAAGCAGAAGATCATCAAGGATGCCCGAGAGTTGGCTTGTAGATGGGCCAAGCGAGTTGAAGACTGGACCCGCGGCCAATTCATCAAGAAGCTACAAGTCCTTGCAGATGCCAAAGTCATTGGCTGCACCAGCACCGGTTTTGCCAAATACCGCCCCATGATCTATGCACTCAAGCCTCGTATTGTCATGGTTGAAGAAGCTGGCGAGTGTCTGGAAGCCAACATGATGAGCATGTTCTTGCCATCTCTCCAACATATGGTTCTCGTTGGAGATCATCAACAGCTCCGTCCTCGTGCTCAGAAGGCTACTCATAACTTCAAGCATTACGACATCTCTTTGTTTGAACGCCTCGCAAACAACACCGTTGACTACAAGATGCTCGCTGTGCAGAGACGTATGCCTCCTGAAGTCAGACGTCTTCTCTGGCCCATCTACGGAGACAAAATCAAGGACCACGAATGTACCCTCGACCGTCCTCCCGTGCCTGGATTTGGCGATTTCAAAACCTACTTCTTTCATCACGAACACCACGAAGAACACGACAAGTTCAAGTCCGCTTACAACGAGCATGAGGCCAAGCTAGTGGTGGGCTTTGTCAATGGCCTCATTAGTAAAGGCATTGAGTCGCGCAAAATCACTGTCCTGACCTTCTACAATGGTCAGCGTCGTCTTCTCACTCGCGGACTGAAGAAAGTCGAGGGTTGTGCGGTCGCGGAGACCCGTATCAAGGTTGTCACTGTTGATTCCTACCAAGGCGAGGAAAACGACATCGTCGTCCTGTCTCTTGTCCGTAACAACTGCATCAAGCAAGTTGGATTCTTGAGCGTCGCCAACCGTGTCTGCGTTGCTCTCTCTCGTGCTAGACAGGGGTTCTTCATGTTTGGCAATGTCGAGCTGATGGAGGAAGCAGGTGGTGAGGAGTGGAAGCAGGTTGTTGCTATTCTGAGAAATCAAGGCCCGGTTGAGACTCAGATTGCTGGTACCACCAGAGTCATCAACGCCGTCTAGGAACCGCATGATATTACGACTGGTGATTGGGTGATGGACCAGGGCGGAGTCATTTTGTAGACACTACACATTCGTTGGCAAAGATTGGTATGTAGAGTTATGCAGTTGGTATGCATTTGATTCACAGTACACAGAGTTAGCTTTACATGGTGACCACCAAATGACGAGAATGGATGAACGACAAAACTCCTGTTTGTGCACAGGCAGACAAATATAGGAGGGTGATAAGCAGAGATGTTGGGCATGAGTACTTCTTTAGAAGCAACCGATTCATCTCAAGCCTTGTTACAATCGTTGACCAAAAAACATGAGAAGTGATGATGGAATGATGCAAGAAAGCCTTTGTGTTTACTGTCCCATCTATCTCTGATAAGTATCAAGGTCGAAGCCAGCCGATCACATGCAAATGCAGATGCAAAACAACCCCCACCCATGTCCCCCTCAACCATATATCTTATCTTTCTCCAGTCCCCTTACATGCTAGCCAAAGCCGCCTGCACCAAAGCCATAGTAGCCGAACTATGGCTACTCAACTGTAACGCCTGACTGCTCCCAAGCGCAAACGGACCCGCCCACTTTTCTCCCAGCAGATTCGTGCCACTCTGTCTGCTGTTCGCCCAAATGGAATCTGCATTCTTGGTCAAGAAACCTTGGATTTGTCCTCCAGCGGCAGAAGGCTTTGCATCGCGCAAGGTACGCAATCCTCTCATCATAACACCCTTGAATTGTGCGGTATCGGGGTTGCAGGATGAATCCACATCGCAGAATTCTTGGGCGATCTTGTTGGTGTCCATCATGCCGTATTTACCCGAAAGCAGCTTTGTGGCTAGGGTGTCGGCGGTGGTGAGGTAAGAGGCATCGTTAGTGGCGTGGTAGAGGGCAACCAGTGCTTGCAGGGCTACTCCCTCGATATAAGTCAAGAAGGCGTGGTTGTTGCCACAAGAAGGCGGGGAACCGGTCAAAGCATCTCCTTGCATTATGCCATCGATGAGAATGTTTTCGGAGAGCCAGCTCCATTGGGTTTTGGCGAGGTTGATGAAGTATTTGCTTTGGGATGGGTAGCGGACGGCGAGGAGAGCTGCGGCTTCTACGTATAGGACTGTGGCGATTGTGCTGCTTTTTACCAGATATTGCTCGTGAGGGTATGCGTTGGCGAGACCGCCACAAGGGTTATTGGCAGGCTTGTTGTTTAGATTGACGGAAGTGAAGGTCTCGTTTGCAGTAATCAGATAGCTGGTGTCTTTGGTGACATCGTAGGTCTTGATCAAGGCAACTACCCACCACAACTGGTCGTCAANAAAGTCGTCCCAGTTGAGGGCCCCAGTGCTGTCTTTGCCTTGACTGCTGAGCGTGTGTTTGAAGACGCCATTGGGGCCATCGGTGATGGATGTCAAGAATGAAGAACTGTCTTTGGCGCGCAGATCGGCGAGGAGAGTGAGGCAGTTGGCAGTGTTCCACCAGCCTGCGCTCCAGAAGCCGGGACGAGGAGAGTTGTAGAAGGTTTGAAGTTCGGTGATGGCAGTGTGTGAGTTTGTGAGATACTGGTTTGTTGCTCGGGGCTCTACCTCGGCGGGAAGGGCAGAGGTAGTTGCTGCCAGCAGCAGAGTGGATGATAGAAGGTTAAAGAACATGACAAGGATATAACTGAGTTGATTGCGATAATAAAGTGAGTGTGAAGTGAGTGTGAAGGGTGCGTAAAGAGGATATATATTCTGCAGCCCAACAGAGCCTAGAACAAACGAACGAGAGAGGAATGAAACAGAATGAATGAATAGTCGTCAGTCACCGTTATGGATCGACCCTACCTTTTAACAGACCAACCCATCTCCACGACAAAGAGGAATGCCTTTCGGACACGTGCAGCACTGAGTGACTTCACGACATCTGAAACACGGGATGGGCGTCTAATGCAGTCTGCAAGGGGTCTCCACGCGGTCGACAAGGGTTGTTCTTTTGATGCATATTTCCTTTCCTGGTACTGACTCGACTCATAGTGACTGCTGACAGCAATATGAAGCGTCTTCTTGAGATTCGATGTCTCATTGCCGGCTCGCGACGTTTGAGCGAAGTGAAGGACCCGAGCATCTTGTCTTCCACTGTACATCATCGCGTCATTGCATTGAATGTGCCGTGGCCGTTTGACAGGCAAACAGAACGGTATGTGGAGATTGTGATGGTGGGTGAGGTGGAGGCCGTTGAGGGTGTGAGATCTTCGGCAATAGGTCAAACGTCCGTCGACAAACCCCTTTGCGGCGTTTCGCCTCCTATAAGACGGGACTAGATCGGGTCGAACGGCTGTCGAAGAGATGCATTGGACGGCACTTTGAACACACAAGCGTTTGGTGATGATGGAGGTCGAACACAGGAGAGCGTGAAAGTGAGGTGGAAAGAAAGAAAGTGTATGTTCTTGGCGGGGTCGATCAAGTCCCAGTTCAAGGTATACGTGCATTCCGACAAGTTGTATCATCGACAGACCGAGAAAGGGTTAGATGTATCTGTCACCTCGATGGGATTGCTCACATTCAAAGCTTATCTGCTGAGCGAATCTGGGATGGATACAAAGTGTTTATTTGATTCTATGTGTACATTGAAAAGCAAAGAAAAGCTGTATAGGGGTATCTTGGAAAGGTCGTGTTATCGTACAAGATCAGGAAATCAAGCCTTGGGTGCAACAAACGGAGCAGCGCGTATCTCTGCGCTGACGTTCTCGTACCAGCGAATGCGCTCCAGATAATCAATGACTTCCAACAAAGTCGTGTTCTGGTCTTGCGCAGGACGGCCTTCATACTCGTCAACCTCGATAAGGTTGTGAGGCTCAGCAGCGGCCTTGTCAATCGAGTCATCAACCAGCACTGTATCTCTCTGGCTCCAGCCTCCCAGCGGAGCGTTCATCTGTAGAGCGGGGTCTTCCCAGATCCAACTGAGTTGCTTGTAGACCTGGACCTTCTCGGAGAACAGATGGTCCGGTAGACGCAGCTTGTCGCGTGACCACATGGCAACGAGTTTCTGCTGTCTTTCGTGGGACAGCATGTGTCCGATGATGCGCTCGACATTTTCGGGCATGCCACTCGACCAGATCATGACATGGTGGTTGGCAAACAGGTAGTCGAGGAAAGTGCTAACAAAGGGTCTAGGCTTGTAGGCCTTGGACTTTTTCTTGCGATAGGCCAGAACACCATTTAGATCCAGGACAACAAGAAGAGAGTTTGGGTGGTCAAGCTTGGGAGATGTGACGAGCGAGTTCATAAGGTATGGAAGTGATGGAGTCGGACGAAGTAGCTTGCCAATTGCACGAGCGCGCTTGTCGGATGGTCTGGGAGTGCGAACTTCAGGGTCCTGGTCATCCTGCTGTGTGTCTGTCTGAGAGGCAGGGGTGCGGGCATTTCGGCGAGCGGAATGGTGTGAAGCAGCAGCTTCCGGCTGTAGACGTGGCTGGGGGAAGAAGGGGAGGGGCTGTACGTAGAAGTGTTGACCTTGAGCGGGCGGAAAGGGAGGAGGCGGCGGAGGTGGAGGAAGGTTGTGTGCAAAAGACGGCGAGAAAAAGGACGAGGGATGGCGGTTTATAGGTTGGAAGGTGGTCGGTTGGTAGGGTGGAGGAGCGACTGGATGAGGATAGTTGTGTTGAGTGTCGTTGATAGAGCGAAAGGCAGGATTCCGGTAGGAAGAATTGGGAAAGGATTGGCCGTAGGGAACATGGCGGATGAGGTCAGGTTCTTGCGGTTGCCGTCGATGTTGGTTCTGGGCCATGTCGAGTGGTGATGGAAAGGCGGCGTGTTGGTCCTGCAGCGACGATTTGATGGCAGCTTGTTCCCTCCTCTTGCTCTTGGGCCAGCGCGCCTTCTTCCTCTTGGGCTGGTCTTGGACGGAAAGGTCGTTCATGTCGTTCGCAATCTTGTCATCTGTTTGCATAGCCGCGGCATGGGTTGACTGGTCGCAGTCGGCAATTGGGAGCGAGGACGAGGGCGACGACGGCACTCGCAGCTGACGTGTTGCGCGAGCGCAGAGAAATAATGACGGCCGGAAGAACGTAGCCACTGTGCTTGCTGTCCAACTGAAATAAATGTTAATTACTGTTTCAGGGGTGTCGCGTCCAAGGCCGCAATTTTCCATGCATTTTGCATGTGACAGTGTCGATTCAATCGGCGTCTCGGTGTCTGCTGACGCTCTGCCCGCTATCCTTCCATTTCAAGAGTCGATCGAATCTACACTCTTGAACCAACCATCACTACCACTCCCAACACCGTAATCATGGGAGGCCCCAACCTCGAAGTCTTCAAGGTGCCCTTCATGCGACCCATCCAGCACCTCCCAGACTAACGCGCCACCAGNTTTGGCATGTACATCATGTTCCCCATCGGCTGGATGTACTACTTTGGCACAAACCTCGACGAGCGCTTCTCCATCCCCGACTTTTGGCCCAAGGAGAACGAGACCCATCACATTCCCTTCGAGAAGGACGAGATTCAATCAGAACTGGCCAGACTGCGCGCTCGCCGCTTGGCCGCCCGCCAGGCAAGACTTGAACTGGACGCCAAGAACGCTCCTGTCGAGCAGCACATCGACCCGACACCCAGCCCAATTCTCGAGTCCTTGAGAAACACCGACTCGCCATCTTTCCAACAGCCACACCAGCCCGAGCAACCGACGAACTCCTCACAATCCCAAGGCTGGTTCTCATGGCTCAAGTAAACGCTTCGCATCACGATCAAAACACTACACTGTACATTATGTAAAAGGCATGGCGGCGTTCGGCGCAACATCGAGGGGAAATATCGACATTGGGGTATCCTGCTGGTTATATGTACATTACAATCAAGCCGTCATTCTGCTCTGCAACTCGGCCCACGCTCCCTCTTCTAGCGTCCCCTGAGCCACGTTCATGTAGATGCCCTGCACTCCGCTCTCCTTATCCTGGATGGCGTCCGCGAGTTTGACCAGCTCCTGCGTCGCCTCGGCATTGCTCAGCGCCACTTTGGTGTCCTCATTGGCATCCGAGATGATCTCGGAGCTGGCAATGTCTAGACCCAGCGCTGTTGACAAGGTCTCTCCAGTTGACTTTGTCTCGCTGGGCTCCGTGTAGACAACTACCCGACCTTCGCCATCTTCGTCCACATCCAGAGCGCCTGCTTCCAGAGCGGGCTCAAAGACGTCATCCATACCAACACCCTCCTTGTTTGCAAAAGTTATCCTGCCCTTCTTGGTGAAGAGATAACCTGTCGGCGTAGCGTTTCCACCATGTTGCTTGATTATGACTCGGAGATCGGCCAGCGTTCGTAGTCTGCTGTCCGTCTCACAATCGATGACCACACCAACATTGTTGGGCAACATGGCCTCGAGGGTCACGGTCTCGAGAGCAGCGCCATTGACAGAGCGTCCTTGTCCACGAGCCACAGCTGCCTCAATCGAGGCTTTTGCGAATCCAGCCCTGTTGGCTTTGACAATCAAGTCGGCCAGTCTAGGGTTGAAGTTTGGGTCGCCGCCGAAGAGTTTGGAGGCTGTGGCGATTTCCTGTGCAAAGACGCTGCGGGCCTTGTTCTTGGAGCTGTCGACTTTGGCCTTGTCGTGCTTGATCTTCGACCATCGACTGTGTCCGGATTGGCATGTGATTGCTTCGTGAAAGCTCCGGACCGTGGTGGCGCGGCGGCTGAGGCATCGGTATGTGTGGCGACAGGGTCGAGCGAGCGACTGATAGGACTGCATTACGACGAACAAAACAGAATACAAATGCGACAAATGAAACGGGAAGGAGACAGAATGCGACAAGGAAGGAGCACAAATTCACGAGCTCTTGCTCCGAGACGGCGCCAAGGCGTGGAGATGCATGACGGGGGTCCGGCCAGGCAGGTGCGGGTTGCAGGTCCTCGACTCCTGAAACCATTCAACTTGCTTCACAATAAATACACTCTTTACCCTGATGAATTCCTCCTAAATACAATCGCAAATGGCGACCGATCAGAATGCCCCGCCTCCGGTGGCCGACTCGACCCTACAACTCGACATAGCCAAGCTTCATGGTCTCCCGTCCGAGCAGCAGGACCTCTACCTCTTGACCTTCACCTCGGACCTTTCTCATTACGCAACCTCTCTGGACGAAGATGGCGCTTCAGCTCACCAAGTCTGGATCAAGAAAGAGCTCCTACAGATTGTCGACCTTCCCTCACCCGCTCCAACACGTGTCATTCGAAACAACCTCGCGAGCACCTTTGCATCCCTCTTCGCCAAAGGAAACCGCAAGCTACTATACGAGTCCATCAACGACCTGGTTGCCGTCCTGAATGCTGGGAAAGACAAGCCTCTCAAGGCCAAACATGCCGCTGCCCACTGTCTAGGCGCAATCTTCCAAGCTGCTGGAGACAGCGCCATCAGTCTGTCTAGCTTGACTTGTACCTCCCTTCTGCGCACTCTCAAGTTGGCATCTAGTCATGCGGGCTTGCGAAGTGCTATATACAAGGCCGTGGGCAGAGTCGCTAGGGGCATTGGCAACTCGATTGACGAGTCTGTCGCAAAGGAGACCTGGAAATCGGCTCGCAGTGCTGCTGCAAGCGACAAGGCTCTGCTGGTTCAGATCAATGCTTGTTGGTGCCTCGAGCAGCTGGCCACTTGCACCTCTTATTACGACAACTCGAACGATTTTGAGAAGCTTCAAGCCGCACTATGGAAGGCAATGGACAGTCCCTCGGTTCCCGTGCGTCACGCTGCATCTACTTGTATGGCCGCTGTTCTTGTCAAGAGCTTCTCCGAAACTCCTGTACGGGACGTTCTTCCTCCGAAGAAGTCNAAAAAGTCAAAGAAACAAGGAGCTGCTGATGAGGGCGAGGAAGACGTTGAGCGACCCGCCACACCCGTGTCCTCCAAGCCAATCACCTCAATAGCCTTCAGCCTGCTGGATATCATGCGCCAGCTGTCTACCCAATACTGCAAACCTGTTGCTTCCAACCGGACCCGTGCTGCCATCGCGATATGTTACAAGCAAATATTCACCGCGCTGGGTGAGAGCGTCGTTGAGAGACAGTACGGTGTCATTGCCAAACATCTGTTTTCCGAGTTATTAGGTCACCAAAGTCTCACTTACCATCGCTACCGCACTCTTATGACCAGGAAGTTTGTCCGCATAATACTACAACATGTGGTGGGAGGCATGCTTGGAGAAACATCTCAACTGAACGCCGCCCGATTCCTTATGAACGATATCATCAAAGACTATCCGCAAGTCGTCAAAGAGCGTCCGGAGCCTGGGAAGCAAACACTTACGGCCGCTCTGAGTGCTCTAGCATCACTAATAGACAGGTTAGATGCTGCTGTGAGCATCATCTCGGAAGGCTGCCGTGAATCACTATTGCAGGTTCTGCAGCATCCGAGCTACACCGTCCAGGTTCATGCTTCGAGGTGCATGCGATCCTTTGTGCTGGCTTGTCCTCAACAGCTTTTGCCGACAGTGACAATCTGTATGAACAGTGTCAACCGGGAGATTGGTCTGCTTACTGGCCCTCGACAAAGTCCCAGGAGGTGTGCTGGATATGCTAACGGCCTTGCTGCTGTCTTGAGCGCTTCAAACAAGCATCCACTCTATGGCTCCGTAGATGTCTACGCTCGTGTGCTTACGCAGGCTACTAATCTGCTTAAATCTAGCAGTAACTCTGACTTACGAGTTTCCAGTACCCAAGTGCAGGTCGCTTGGATCATGATAGGCGGCCTCATGTCACTGGGACCTAATTTTATCAAGATACATCTCTCGCAGTTATTGCTCATGTGGAAGAACGCCCTTGCGCCCCCAAACAAGGACAATATGGCACGCCAGAGTCAACTTGAACTGAGTTTCCTTGCTCACGTGCGGGAGTGTGCATTGGGATCCGTCAAGGCATTCTTGCATTACAACATCAAACTTTTGACATCTGATGTATCGAGACGTCTTGCGAGCATGTTACAAAACACTGGGATGTTTCTCTCTATCTTGCCTGAAAAGAAGACATCTGAGGACATGTCCCAACGCTTGTCTCCCGCCCTGCAATTGGTCGACTTTGATCTTATGGTCAGGCGTAGGGTCTTCCAATGTTACACTGCTCTCGTGACAGCTAGCCCAGCTGCAGCTTCAGAAATTGCAACGCAGTCGAACGTTCTGCCGTTAGCTGTATCTTCATTCGCTGATCCAGATCGTCTCGGGCCTTCGTCATTAAGCGTATCGATTGCTAGTTCTGCTGGTACACTCGACAGCATTTGGGGAGTTGGCGATAATAGTGGCTTCGGTGTCAATGGCCTGATCAACGGTCTGGACTGTTCTCCTCTGCCTTTCGAGAAACAGGGCGAATCGGAAGATCACTGGACGTCAAGACACAGCTATGAAGCAATAATAGATAGGACGGTAAGATGTGCGTGTCCCATGTAAGTGACTGCGCTGACTATCAACAGNCTTCTCTCCCCAATTGGTGGAGCTTGGGAGCACGATTCAACGACCTCTTATGTCACACCTGATGGACCTCAAATATACGATCAACCACAGCCCCCTGCCACAGAAGTGGTGAACAGTGCAATCGGCATCTTTGCATTGGCGCTTCCGTTACAATCTCCTAGGATACAGGACAGCATACTGGAGCAGATCAACTCTTTCCTAACATCACCTGCTGTGCAGAAGAGTGTGGCACAAAAGACGGCACTAAGCGCAAATGTTGCTCTAGCTTTATTAGTAACCTCCAAGGTATTGACAGGACAAGTCAAGGGTTTAGAAGGTAAACTCCAGAGCGCGAACGCAGAGAAAAACATGCAAAATCTTCTTCACGTAAGTCTTTGAATGTTCAAGACGTACTTCTGTAGCTGACAGAATCAGACTTTTGTTGCCGACCCTGATGAAAGCGTTCGCCACGTTGCTGCTCGGGCTTTGGGTCACCTTTGCGAAGTTGGCGGCAACGACTTGACTTCACGCGAAATCAGCTACCTGATCGACACCATTGTCTCAAACACCGAACCTCATGTCCGATCGGGCTGCGCCTTGGCTCTTGCTTGTATTCACAACTCGCTCGGTGGTATGGCAGCCAGTTTCCACCTCAAAAACATTCTTGGTATATTCATGTCTCTCTGCGCCGACCCACATCCGCTGGTACACTTTTGGGCTCTGGAGAGTCTAAAAAGGATCGTCGATTCTGCTGGCTTGACATTCTCAGGCTATGTTTCTAGCACAATCGGTCTTCTTGGTCAGTTGTATGTACTGGACACACACAATGCCGAGACTGGACCATTGGCGTCTTCTAACCTGGAGGTCGAGCTGGAAACGACTGCTGCCAACGTGTGCTGTGTCGATGCTATCATCAACGTGATGGGTCCAGACCTATCCGAGATGGCCAAACCTCGTGGCATGGTATTGACTCTTATTCGACAATTCCAGACCGAAAGCGAAGTTCTAGTTTTGGTCGAGAGTACCAGATGCTTGGGCAATCTCTCCATGTATGCACCCGGTCATATGGAGTTTGAGAAGTATGTGAAGCGATTGCAAGCTGATCTCGACTCCCAATCTCCGGAAATTCGCGACATGGCTATCAGAGGACTGGCCAATCTCATGCGCAGAGACGCTGAGGATATTGTACGCGCTGCCAATCCTGGTCTAGAAGAAAAGCTGTGGGATGTCCTCGACCAAAATCCCGCTCAGGAGACTATCAAGGAAATTTTCGTCAATTGGTTGTCACAGACTGGGATGACAGACACAGCGGGCTGGATCCAGCGATGCAACTTGGTTCTCACCAAAGCCAAGGCTCGTGTCGACAACGCTTCTCAGGATGAAGCAGCGGCCAAAAAGGCAGCCACTACCGACCTCCAAGACGAAGAAGTTGCAGGCTTCGCTGCTGGAGCAGGCACGAAGGACGAAGATGCTTCTGCGCCTACATCAAGCCAAGAACTCATGAGATGGCAGGTGCGACTATTCGGCATGGACCTCCTCAACAGTCTTTTGGACAGTGTTGTCAAAGAGTCGGCCATCAACGAAGACATCCCTGCTTTGGCTTCGCTGCAACATAGGGTGGCGGATGTTGTACGAGTCGCTTTCTCTGCTTCCACTGCTAATGTTGTCGGTCTTCGCATCCTGGGTCTGCATATCATCGACCAGGTGCTCAGAGTAAGTGCTTCATCACGTGTATTCTCCGGACACTACTAACTCCATTGCAGNCTGTTTGGCGGAGTGCCCGATCCCGATTTCACTGAAGCTATGTTGCTTGAACAATACCAAGCACAAATTAGTTCTGCACTGACTCCTGCATTCGCTGTCGACTCGTCTCCCGAGCTTGCCGCTGAAGCCATCAATGTTTGCGCCACTTTCGTATCAACGGGTATCGTCACCGACATTGACAGAATGGGCCGTATATTGAAAATCCTTGTGGCCGCCCTCGAAACTTTTGCAGGATCTACCGAAACATCTTCCATCGGAGAGCTCAAAGGTCTCAGTCCAAATGCTCAGGTCATGGTACGCATGTCTGTTTTCTCCGCATGGGCTGGCTTGCAGATCGCCACTGCCGAGCAGAAATACTTGGTCGATGTGGTTAAGCCCCATGTTGCGAAATTGACGCCGCTTTGGCTGTCTTCCCTTCGAGAGTACTCGCGTTTGCGCTTCGAGCCAGACATCTCGAATAACACAAGCGCGACTCCATTATCAGATGACCTCGAGACAGTTTACGCTGCACTGAACCGCGAGACCTTACTCAAATTCTACCAAGACTCGTGGCTAAGTCTCGTGGATGCCATTGCTAGTCTGATTGATGAGGATAGCGAGTTTGTGTTCGATGCACTTGATGGCAAGACCCAAGCTGATGCCGACAATGGTGTTACCGTGTCCCGCGGAAGCGACATCAACTACCGTGAAGAACCTGTGGCATTCTTCTTCGTGTTATTCGGCCTTGCGTTCGAAGCTCTCGCTAGTAAGCCTGGCGCAGACTCAGCAACTGCAAGAGCACAAAAACTCGAGATTCTGCAGGCACTCAAGAGAATCCTTCGACCCTCAATCTCTGGTAACGCCATCTACCAAGAGGTCATTTTCAACGAGACAATGGATCTGCTTGATCGAATGGTTCTCACAGAGCCATCGAACGTGCAGACTATCATTGTTGAAATTGCAAGAAACCTCTGCGTTGGCCATCCTTCGTCGAGGCAGGGCATGAGTGCAGACGACCATCTGTCCGATGACATTGATCAACTTTTCGAGTTGACTCGCATCATTGTGCTCATATTGGCAAGTATTGTGCCTGGTTTGGCAGAAAGTCCTCGTCCCGTCCGTGCTGAAATCTCGGACGAGGCTGTCACACTAGCACGTCTCTCACTAGATGCATTGGTCGATGCTTCCGAGGTCTTNCCCTCCATCATCAGGGCCGATCTGCATGCATGTATCTTCCAAATCTTTGTCACCATCATGAGTACGGGTGCATGTCAGGCGACCCTGATACCACAAGCATTACCCATCTTCCGCCGCTTCATCAATGGCGTAGGTGCCGACCCTAGCGAAGACACCAAGAAGCAGATCCGAAGCACACTCTCTCGCTTCTTGATGATCCTCAAAAATGCTCAGAAACGCGAGTTCGAAGCATCTTTGCCATGCGAGAAGAACACTATCCTAGCAGGAACCATGCTCATCACCTCCGCAAACGCTGTTTTCGAGGCCAATGACCCTGTGCTGCTGCGCTTTGTCGCTGAGTTGACGGAGTGTCTCGACAACCCAATGACGACCAAGATGGCTGCTGGCTGTGTACGAACACTTCTCGTCGTTCCCATCCGAGGCGCCGCTCACTCCGCTATCTTGTCACGTCTGCTACCACGTCTAGTGACTTTCCTCACCGTGCCCTCTGATCTCGAAGGCATCGAACAGAGCCGCACCATCATCGTTCAATCCCTCACCACAGCACTTTCATCCCTTCCCTTCGACAAGAAACTCGCCGGCTTTGCACTGCTCATCCCTATCTTCCTCGCCCGCGCTGAAAAAGAAACAAGCGAGTCTGTGCAGAAAGAGACTGCAGCACGACTGCTAGATTTGGCGAGTAGTGACGCTAATGCGTTTAGAGGTGTTGTTGTAAGGTTAAGCAATGAGCAGAAGGCTCTAATGGAAAAGGTTATTAAGGGGTCACAAGGGCCTAAACAAGAGGTTAGAGAGGAAGTTGAAGAGAAAGAGCCTACTATTGCGCTGAAGATGAACTTTTGAGGAGAGGTCAAGTGTTTAGAGATACCAAATCGAGTTTTCTTTTTCGTCATGAAGAGTTGCCTGAGATGTGTAGAAAAACCACTCGTTTCAGCATATCATTTTTGGTTTGGAGAAAGACCTCGTTGTTAACCCAAGACTTGCAAAAAGGAAAAAGAGAAAGAGGAGAATGGCAAAGCCGAGAATCGAACTCGGATCTCTCCATTACAGCCCGGGCTCTGAACTCCTCAGGGAGCACAAGCGCGGACTGATTGTCGTGAAGTGTCCTTGGCGCTAGACCACCGTACGTTGATCTTGAGTGTGGTGTGGATAGTCGAGTATACATATTTCATCCTTTATGATAATGTTCTTGTTGGACTTTGAAGGAAGTGAAGAGACGGAGATGACAAGAGGGTGATTGGAGGTCTCTCTGGCTCACTCTTTGCAGTGGAGTGATCTAGAATGGACACAACACTACTCTCGCAAGACACACGCACGTCTCCACGAGGGCAACATCAGAATTAGACGACCAGGTCAAGATGAGTCGTCATCAGAAAGAAGGAAAGAAAAGAGATTCGTTGTATATCATCAGAACCATATCTACTTCAAAGCACCCTCTATCCCTCTATGTAAAATCATAAATCACCAAAGCCTGGTTCCCACAATGCCGTTCCCTCAGCACAACTACTTTTTCATCGTCAAAACCAATAAACCCTCTCGTCATACTGGTCTCATCTATGCCTTTGTCTTTGAGTGCAGCACCCAATCCAATACCTCTCGCCTTGCTGAGGGAGGTCGAGGTGTCCTCTTCTGGAGATGAGGATGATGGCTTCTCAGGTCGCAACTGCACGCTCAATTCGCCGGCTGCTAGACGGCGACGGGCAGATGCAGAAGCGAATCCGCCTTCGAGCTCCCAGACGCGGAGTTCGTCGCCGCGGGTGCTGACTGAGACTGCTTTGCCGCGGCCGCCGACGTGGGCTCCCGACACTGAGGAAGTGTGGCCCCAGAGTCTGTTGCCTGGGCTGATCTTCAGAGAGTCGGTGGTTGAAGAGACGAGGTAGAGGGTTAGTGTGTTGTCGGGATGAGAGACTAATAGATAAGGGTGGGAGTAGGAAAGGGAGGTTGGTTTGGAATGAATTTGGTTGGCTTCAGAAGTGTTGAAGTGACCGAAGGGAGGTATTGTTTGTGGAGTTGGTGTCGGTGGTGGGTTGGAGGCGTTGAAGGTGAGAGGACGGTAATTTTGGTCGATCGCTGAAGTAAGACGTGATTCGATGAGGGTGCCGTCCAAAGTCAGACGCATTTCCTGAATGCCAACGGTCCAGCCGCTGAGATATGTGGGTAGGGAGTAGGCGATTGACACGAGGACGGTATCTGTCTGTGGTCGGATAGATAGGGTAAGAGGTGGCCAGACGGTGCGCGAATGTAACGACTGCAATAAGCGCGGAGGTTCCAGATTTGTGTCCTCTGATGCTTCGTCTTCAGTCGGCGTAAACTTATAGAAGGAAAGGAGTTGGCTCGCGGTCATGGTTGCGAGATAGGGAAAAGACAAAGCGGCGGCCGAGACCAAGCCGTTGGAAGAAGGCTCGTGAGAGTAACGAGAAACAAAACGACACTGGAAAACATGAAGGTCGTAGATGGTAAACGAGCCGTCTTGAAAGCCTACAGCAATGGTGACGGTTGAGGATGAAGGTGCAGAATCGACCGTCAAAGCCGAGGGAGGACTGGCCTTGGCAGGAAATGTCATGGTAGCTAGCATATCTCGGCCTGACTGAGATGACCATGCGCGCAAACCATGCAGATTGTCGGCCATGACGATAATGCCATCATGCATCTGAAGCAGTGTTGGCGGAACGGATGGCTCCGGTGAGACAGGAACCTCGCTGACGCCGCATGTGCCCTTTGTCCAATTATGCCGCGTCTTGTACTGTCTTTTCCAATTTGTCTCCTTTCCTCTTCTGACCAGGTTATCCTCGTCCAGCCATCTAGAGAGCTTGCTCGAGTACCACAAACTTTCGGCAGGCACTCCAGATTCGTTAATTCCAGGTATGCGCGATGCCCTCGGACGGACAAATCGATTGTAGTAGAGTGCCTTCCATAGTTGTGAGTCGCCAGCGAGGCGGTGGAAATGTTGCGACACGCTCTGGCAGGTGATGAGGTCGGGCACGGGCAGAAACGAAAGCACTCTGAGCGTCAATTCGTGGCTGAGCCTCGACAGCCGATCCGGTTTGTTTTGCTGGAGTCTTTTGATACTCCGCTCCTCGTCTTCGAGCGCATCTGACGCCCTTCGCTTGACCATCGTGTCATTATCGATAATGAGTCGAGGTTCAGAGACGACGGCGAACTTGGAAGGCGCGACCAGACTCTTATCATATCTCCGCAATCTCCTAGCGTTAGCGCCCGGCCGATCTCCCGCGCCGCGTGCCTCGGCCTTTCGTCAGGCACGCGTCTGCCTTTGCCTTTTCGTGTTTGCTATCCTCCATACCGTGATGTGATCTTTTGCTCGTCCTTGACCAAATCTCAACTCAGGACCCATGGAAGCGGGATCTTCTACCAGCATCCCCGATGGCTTCGTGACGGCTGCTCAATACAACGAGCTACTCTTGAAGCATGAAGCTCTTCAGAAGACCTATCAACAATATAGAAAGGATGCTGAAGCTCGTGCCTCCAAGGCTGCCCAAAAGATCCGCGAAGCAAAGGAGACGGTTCGCAAATGGAAAGAATACATCGACAAGAAACTTGCAAAGCAGGCTTTGCGAGAAGCCAACCGCGACTTTGAAAACCAGGGCTTTGCCACTCCTCGTGCTGTTCAGTCCAACCTGGAAAACATCGAAGATGCTCTTGCGTTACCCAATCCCGCCCTTGAAGTTGTTAGGAACACACCTGTCGCGCCATCGCATTCTCCAGCCCATAGCAGGATCACCTCAAGTCAGACTACTGAGGGCGAGGCTGCTCGTTCCAGTTCTCTGGCCCGCTCCGACGACACGCCTGTTGTTGTTTCTGCAAACGCCCTNAAAAGGAAACGAAATTCTCCAAAGAAAGATTCGCAAGCTTACAAGATCAAGAATGAGCTCTTGAGTAGCAGCCCTCACAACTCACGCACTCCTGTGCCAACTCTNTTGCGAGCAGGGACTTCGGATCTGGACGTCTATCGTGATCAGCCTCCTCTTCAGCCACCAAAGCTGAATCTCGAGAGGCATCCCCTCAGTTGGGCACCATTGGGACAGTCGGCGGATCAGGATTCAGAGACCATAGGACGGTCATTCGAACACCTTGAGACTCCGACAGCAAATCGTCCCTCAAGGTCTCGCTCACCCAATGGCGCAAACACAGATGCCAACGAAGACGATGCTCAGCTTTCCGATAGTACGGTCAAGACTGTGAAAACAGAGCCTGGCATCAATGTTGCACCGGCAAGGAGAGAAAACATGTTGGTCAGAACTGTCAGCAAAAGCGTCGGGCCCCAGGAGTCGCGCCCTCAGAGTGGTCCCTTGCATGATCTGAGTCCCAACACCCCCACTCTGCCTCGAACGAGTGCTGCTCCTGTAATTTCCGGCAAAAAGCTTGACCATAGCAGGGGAGCTGCTGCTGTGCATGTGCTATCAGAAGATGGGGACAACACTAGACGCGGATTTAAGAAACCACGCATCGATGATGCTACACCCAAGACTGTAGGCACGGGACGACTGAACGGACTTCTCGAAGGAACTTCACCTCAAGTTGATAGAACGATCTTGAGCCCTCGTTCCGCACCAATGATTCGACGACAGCGCGAATGGCTGGACAATGCTGTTTCGGAGGAGTTGGAGAAGCATACAGTCTCAAAGTCTGCGGAAAGGCCTGTCAGCCGCATCACCAGAACTGTTCGAGACAAGCCAACCGCTCGCCCCGCTATTGTGAGGTACAACCCAAAGGACGACCCGGGAGCCATTGAACCGGAGCATGAACCTCTACGCGCCCGACCCCTTCATCGACTCAACCTTGACGACTTCAAGGTGAACCCCAAGACGCATGGACAACTAGGATATGCCTTCCGCGAGAGCATCCGCAAGCGTGAGGAGAAGAAATGCTTACCTGGTTGTACGAGAGAAGAATGCTGTGGTGCGATTCGCCGCTTCATTGCCGCAGGCGGCTTGCCACAAGACACTTCACTCACAGATGATGAGTTGACATTGCAGGGATACTTGGGTTCAGCATATGCGACGGTGATCCACAGCGCTACTGCACAGAAAAGACAGGAGATGCTGTTAGAAGCGAGAGCCAAGGCGTTTGCAGACCTGCATGGCAAGCACAGAGAACTCTTCCAAAGGAACAGATCACCACCAGGGTTCTGGCGTACCGAGATGCCAACGACACAAGAGCTGGAAGAAGATTGGGAGGCAGCAAGGAAGATGGACCGACAAAAGGTGGAAGAGAGATGGCGAGAGGCCATGAGGGGTGGTCGCTACATCTTTAGAGATGAAAGCTGAGCCTAGAAGTAACATAGGTACTCGCACTTGCTTCACTGTTGTTATGCCTCCCAGCATACCTACAAGAGCTTCAAGCAGCCATTGCTACCGCATCTTAATCTCGTACGAATTATGCATAACGGTCTAACATCTTTCGACCACCTGTCCAACGAAGCTTGATTTAGGTGTGGAAGACCCATCTATAATATGTCCTCAATATCAGACAAGAGTGGGGGTATATTAAGCGGCAGTTCGGCCTGACCCCACACACGTCATGGTGCCCCGCCAGAGCCATCTCAAATGACCACAGCAGCTTCCCTGATTGCATCAACACAATTCCAGGCCACGTAATTCCTATGAGCATTCTGTTCTGCCGAAGATCCTGTCAACTCTCCCTGAAAACTCTCACTCCTTGGTCACTACCTCGAAACACTCACCTACACCCAACACTACCAGCAAGAACAGCAGCAACAATGGCCAACATCCACACCCCCATCCCCAACCTCAAGCTCAATGACGGCAACTCAATCCCCATGCTAGGCTATGGCACCGGCACCGCATGGTACAAGACCGGCGACGAAAGCCAACTTGACCAAGCCTGCGTCGACGCCACAAAGACAGCAATCAGCCTCGGCTACTACCACCTCGACGGCGCCGAAGTCTACAAGACCGAACCCGAACTCGGCAAAGCGATCAAAGAGTCTGGTGTCGAGCGCTCCAAGCTCTTTGTCACTACAAAAGTGTTGCCAAACATAGCAGATGTCCCTGCTGCTTTGAATGCTAGTTTGAAGAAACTGCAGTTGGAGTATGTGGATCTGTATTTGATCCATGCGCCATTCTTTGGTTCGCCTGAGGAGTCGCCCGAGGCGCTGCAGAAGGCTTGGAAAGCGATGGAGGATGTCAAGGAGGCAGGGCTGACGCGCAGTATCGGTGTCTCCAACTTTTTGCCTCAGCACTTGGATGCCATTATTAAGACTGCGAGGATCCCGCCTGCTATCAACCAGATCGAGTTTAATGCTTACTTGCAACACCGCGAGTTGCTGCAGTACCACAAGGAGAAGGGTATTGCGACTGAAGCCTATGGCCCTTTGACTCCTGCGACAAAGGCTGCTCCTGGACCCCTGGACAATGTCCTTGCTGGCCTGAGCAAGAAGTACGCCGTTAGCCCTGGCGAGATTTGCTTGAGATACTGTATCGATCAGGATATCGTGCCCATCACAACCAGCAGCAAGGAACAGAGATTGAGCGATTACTTGAGAGCGATGACTTTCAAGCTCACGCCCAGAGAGGTCAACGATCTCAACGAGGCTGGCTCGCAGAAGCACTTTAGAGGCTTCTGGAACCACAAGTTCGCCGACAATGACAGAAGATAGATATTCAGCTGAGAACGAAACAGTGAAAAGCGCTCAGATCATGTTGATCGAACGAACTCAACTGGGCTTTGGCTCGATCCCAATCAAGTGCAGTCCATCCTTTCATATTTGTACATGCAATTGTGATCCTATGCTATGTGTAATCTTACAAACTCGACCTCTGCTTATATACAGGGAGTATAGAATCTCGGCCTCTGCCAAACGCTCTTTAGCAAGTGGCGTCGCTAAAAGCAAAATGGAGTCTTAGAGCCAGTGTGATGCTTTGTGGACGATGACTTGGGCAGTACTCGCAACCAGGCCCGAAGACCACGGACAATGCCTTAGGTGTTGTTACAAGGAATGCTAGAGACGAAGCAGCCAACAGAAGATAGCTTTAGTTCTCGGCGATAAACAGCGAGGCAAACCATCCGCGCTTTCTCTCACTAGGGAGGATCAAGAGGTCAANGAGCTAGAGGTAGTTGTCAGTGAAATGATCTCGCATATACCAAGTAAAGAATAACATACTCTTGCCACCGTCGGGGACTTTGCAATCACGGAGATCTACCTTCCAAACACCCGAATCTGCCACGCGCAGCTGAGCGAACGAGGACTTTCTCTGAATCATCTTCATGTTGGCAGACATGATTGTGCCGACAGGTCCAAATAGAGCATCTAGGACACCAGGCTTGCGCCTTACATCCCTGGTAGCGTTGAAGTAGGCAATGGTTTCCGTGAAACCTTTGTCAGAGAATACACGACCAAGAGGGACGTCGAAAGGCAAAGGGCGCTTGCCAAGAGCAATCTTGACTGGTTCGATACGCAGGAGTGGCTTCCCAGTGGCAGAAGGGATAGCCCAGATCTTCTTGATGACATCGTTGGCTCCAAAAGCAGCCCAGGAAGCGAGGATAGCCCACATCAAGGCAGTGAGGAGGAAGACACTGGCGATGCGCAAGTCGCTCTTGGAAGGGTCGGTGGTGAAGAAGCCAATCTGCATGGCAGCCACGCATCCAAGAAGCAAACTTGCAAACAGACACCAGGCAACGTATTGGCGAGCTTTCGTGGCTTCGTAGATCAAGGTCGGAGATTCGGCGCTGGCGAGCTCTTTGAGAGATTGTAGGACACCAGAGCGGCCGCCCGGTACATATTCGAGTGTGGGTTTGAGCGGCGACGGAGGAAGNNGTGGGCTGAGGTCAGGTCGACTGGTTGCTGAGCGATGGGCTGGTGTATCGTTGGAGGAGGCGTCGAAGGTTGGTATGTGGTGGTAGAGACTGTTGCAGCAGTGGGAGGAGCNGAGCTTCGGCGACTTGAAGCGCTCTATCTCATCTTTCTCATCGGCAGGTTGCTTCTTTCTGAGGGCGTCTTTGTGTTGCTTTTTGCGAGTTGGCGCAGAGCCATCGATGGGCTTGACTACAGCCTTTGACGGTTTGCGCACATAGAAGATTGGTGATGAATGGAGTAGTCGCGATTGAAGTGGCGTGCAGGCGCGTAGACCTAGGGACTGTGATAGTGTCGACTGCAATGGTGGCAGTAGCCGGAGTGGTCGCCAGAGTGAAGCCATGACTGGTGATCGAACCATCAATCGGATCCAAGATCATCTGGAAACAATGTCTCGAGCCGGCTTATCGATAGTGTATGCCGAGGTGTGCAGAAGAACAAATCAAGCACAAGTTATGCAAGCTGTGCTTGGCAGCTATCTATGTCGATGTCTTTTGATCAAGCACGGCGCACAGAGATGTGCATTCGATCGAGCAACATGATAGACTGATCAGCACTCGCGCATCTCGAAGAGTCATTATTCGTCCGGCGAGAAGCGCGAGCAGCACGCGAAGCCTTTGACCTCCCCTCTTCGTCAGGCTTCAGCCATAACTGCTACAACTTTGACCTCTTCATCGCCAGTCGCCAGTCCCAGCCCGCGCGCCGCTGCCTTCCAGAAGCTGTANTTGAATGCCATATCGCACACCCTTCGCACGTGTAGCTACTTTAACTCCGCCTCGTCTTCCCCGACCCCGACCAGTCATGCTCCTGATGCCATGAAGCGCTTGCATTTCGAGTCTGTCGAGAAGATGGACCGCACCTGCAAGCTCAACTTCGACCGCATCTTACACGACCGCCAGCATGTTGCATCGCTACACAACCTAAAGCGCTTGGTCGACCATGTGAGAGAAAGATAAGACCAACTTCACCAAACTGGCCAGCCANNACATGTCAAAATCCTGCCAGCTTCATTGCGGTATTTGTCGCGTCTTGGGCTACTTCTGTCCGACGAGCACACTTCCCTGTCGTCGAGGTTGCACATTGCTCAGTCNGAGAACGCCAACTCCACCAACAATGTATCATGACAACAGCCACATGATATCGAGCGGTTGGTATCGGGGCTGGAGGTGACAGTTGCTGGTATCGATGCTGCTAACCACGCTCTATCCGTCGGCATGGATGTCTTGACAGATGAACTTGTCGCCCTGGCCATGGACCTGAGAACTGCCGGCTGATTGTACCTTGGTTGGCGAAGGATTATTGCCATATTGCATAACCCCACCCCGCTTTTTACCCCCATCTGGGCAAGACAGAGGTCCGCGCGGAGCAATCGTTGCATCGCGTGTCTCGTTGCCAACAGTTGCGTGCCTCTCTGCCTTTTTCAGCCCCATGGATGTTAGCGCGCCCACCGCCCCACGACAAAAACCGGATTTGGCCATCTCATGCTCGTGCGTTGATTATTCATGCCTTCATGCTGCATCACCCAAGTCACGTTTGACACCCTCTGCTTGCGAGTTGGCTGTGGGTTGTTCGTGTTCATAACATATGCATCAGCGCTGTGCCTCGACTGTGTTTGACTTATCAGTCGCTGGCCTGAGCGGTGCGCCATCAGCCATATCGCTTGACAGTTAGTGGTTCTGTGGCTTTGTCTGGACTGGCACATGGCCCCCATGCTCTGCCAGGAACTAACCTCCTACGGGGAGCGGGGAACCTTCGACTCGTTCCATTTATCTCTCTCCCTCTGCTGTCGGGTTCATTCTTGATGTTTCTTCCAATTTTTTTGCATACTGCTCGGTCTGTTCGGCGGTATTTCTCCAGCTCACTCCAAGTTTTCTCCAGCGCACATCACAGTCCTCCACAAATCCCCAGCGTCCCCAACCTCGGCTAAAAGGCGAACAGCCGCTAGAGCTAGCTTCCCGGCTTTGGCCTAGATTTCTCCACAATTCTTCGGTCACCGTTTTGTCAATCAGTGGCATCGTCGACGACAGCAAGGGTGAGAGGACGCCTTAACACTTCCTGTCCTCCGCGGCTCTTGCTCTTCTTCGCCCTTCTCTTCTTTGACCACCTCCTACGCTTCATTGCCCGAGTCGCTTTCTCGTCTTGCAAGCCACCTTTGCATTGACATACTGTTCGTCGATCCGGCACTGTTCCTACTTCTTCCGAACGCAGGTCTGACGATCTGAAGCCATTTTCCAATCGACAACGCCGAGCGTGTCCGTCATAGAACGATCATTATGTCTACCACACAAACTCCTCAGGCAGCACGGCGTGCCTCAGCCGCCCTGCCTCTTGATATGGCCCAGATTTCTCGACCAACAACACGGGAATTCGTGACAAATCCAGTTCAAGACGATGGCTCACAAGCAGTCCGCCCTCGCAGCCGTCGCGTGACGAGCTATCATCATCCTTTCCAGACTCGATGCTTACCTTGCAACGACTCTGCACCATCATATGCAACAGCCACTCGCACTTCGAAGTTCCCACCCGCCCCTCGATTCTTCGACAATGGAAAGGAGGTCCTGCCGAAATACACTTGCACTGTGTCAAGAGAGGGTCCTATGCAAATGCGCATTGAGAAGATCTCGCCTTTCCAATATCTTCAAAAGCAAGACTTTCGCACTGTTTACGTTGTTCTCAACGGCACTCAATTGAGCGTTCACAAGATCAAGACTGTTCAGCTTGCCGGCCATTCCCTGCCCACCGCCGGAAGGCTGATCAAGCGATACTCGCTCCAGCACGCTGAAATTGGCTTGGCCACGGATATTCAGTACAACCAACTGATGCCCGCGACCCGGCTCGCACACTTTATTCCTACCGCTGCCCGTCGCAAGGCTTTCGAGAAGGACCCCGACCTTTTCACACCCATCTCACAGGTCGTGCTTCGCCTGCGTCTTGAGACTGACCAGTTCCTCTTGGCAGACCACTCAGAGGAACGCATCTTCAGATGGATCCATGATCTTTCTGCCAGCATCGATATCTCGTTGCCATTGGATGAACGTTCTGCGCCGAAACCGTGCACTATTCCTAGACGCCGTCGCAGACAGAGACAGGAAACGGAGAACATTGAAGATCAAAATGTTATCGAAGAGCAAGAGCGCATCATGCGCGAGATGTATCCCTCCTTGGCACGATCGATTGAGAGAGGCACAGAAGGAGCAGACCTCACACGCACGGAAACTACGTACGACACCAACGCTCTGACGCTCACTGCCACTATGGATCAGGAGGCCGAGGACATTGATCTTTCGTTCCTGGCAGAAGATCTTGGCCAAGAACAACCCTCGACTACTCGACCTGCCAACATTCGCCAAACAACTTCTTCTACCGTTTCTACGACAGCATCTTCGTTCCAGTACGAAACCAGCCCTGACAACTTGGGCCCCGGAGGAAAGTGGAATCCACCACATGCTCGTACGAATGCTTCACAGTGGCGATACATCAAGCGATGCATGCCCACACTGCTCTTCGATGCTCCGCGCGCCACCGACATTATTATATGCCATGGTCGTCGCTTGAGAGTCAACACCAAGATGGACATGCTTGAGGAATGGGAACTGAACCCACCTTCTTATGATATCCACGAATTCCCCGAAGGCCTGGATCGTTCTATTACCATGGCATCTTCTCTCGCAACCACATCTTCTACCCTTACAGCATCGAGCATCGACACCCAGGATGGAAAGGCCGCTGCTCTTACCCACCAGATTCCTGAAGGCGACCTGAAGAGAAGCTCACATGTCCCCATGCCCACTCGCAACAAGATTCCAGAGCGTACCTTGATGGAAGAGGGCATCGTCGTGGTCGCTTTCTAGACCCAGGCATACGAAAACGAAGCAACGCACCCATACGCCCCTACGAACAGACTGACGAATCAACGCTATTTTCAAATTGTCCAAATCCTTTGGCGTTTCTTATTTTCCTAGCAAAGCGCACTCGTTCTATTTTTGTGTGTTCCTCTTGACATCCTCACGAGTGCTAGGATTCATTCTCCTCGACACCTGTTAGCACCATCGCACTCACTGCATTGTTCAAATATCAGATACCCCATCGCTATTTCTCTCGTCTATCTATGTTCATACCCTGATGTCTTTCTGTCTGCTGTATGTAAATGAGCCACTCATTCGCCCGACAAGAACCAAAGGATATCCTTGCCTACCTTCTTTTCGTATAACGTGCTCCAGGGTGATCCAGCCAATGAAGAGTCTGTGTATGCATTGCCTTGAACGACTAATCCTGATAGCCGTACCATAGTTGGCTATATTTCCTTGTTTTGCTATTGCCATCTTGCGGCTGGCTCGCTTGGACTTGAGGGTAGACGATGTCGCCTCGTTCACAATCACTGTGTCTGTTGTCTTGTTGTTGTTCTTGATGTATGTACACACTGCCCGGACAGAAAAACGAGTGCTTCGTTATGACTGTAATAGAGTTTCTACATATTTGGGGCAGGGTTGTACCATTAACGTTTAGATAGAAGGTATACGGCGAACACGAGGGTCGATCTAATGGGTAAGATTGATGTCTGAAAGGATGCGACAAGTCTATAGATGTTGTCTATGACTGGCCAGCTAGGTAGTCAGAGCATGAGGGGTACCTTGAATTTCTTTGTACAGATATCGAAGTTGAAGTGAGTGTGATTAGCATCTCACTTGGGGCTTATGATATTGTTCTCACTCGCACAGAGCAACAAGTCAAGGTGTAGGAAAGCAGACAGGTCAAGAAAGACACCATGAATGATAGAATGATGGAAGAGAAGAGAGCCGATCTCGATATTCTTGTATGATGATGCATGGAGAAGGCACGACGCACAAGAACACCCAACCAGAAAGAGGCCTTTTGATAGAGAAAATACTCTGATCCGAACAAGAAGGCGCAAATAAGAGAAAACAGCCCTATGAAAGGACTAGGGAAAGATAGTACAAGAAGAGGAAAGAGCGATGGGAGGAAAGAATAGAGTGGTCATGCTGTCTTGATATCCTGAGGATAAGACCGTGTGTGTGGTAGTTGGTCCTCTTGTTCTTATCTTGTTACCTACCATCTTTAATGGTGTGATGAGATAGATATGCCATTGAAATTTGTGCAGATCCAAAAGTGGAAGAGTGAGTCTGTAGATGATTGAGAGGGGTCTGTAGATGATTGAGAGAGCCAGATAGTTGAGAACATCCCATAGCAAACCAAGCTCCTGTATGATGATGCTTGACAGCTTCAGATCAATCCTGTTCGTATCACAAGCCTCTCCGTTCACAGCGGACAATGTAAGCATTGTTGATCTCGGTCCGCAACCAAAATAACGAGTTCGCTGAGTTTTTCTGAGTTCATGTTCTTCCAGCTGCCAAAACAATCCGACGGGGCATCCTCCTGGCGGAAAGTTCCCATTACAGCGGACCCGATCGTCCACAAAGGATTCGCAGAAACCTCATGTCTCTCTCTTGTCAAGGTTTTGTCTGTGGAACCGCACGCATGAGAAACCAGGTACCATGGTGTGCAAGAGCAGGGCAGCAAAAACGCAGACTGTTGTCTCCACCGTCGTGGCATCCCCATTGTTCCCGACACGTTGCTTTTGCCTTTTGCCTGTCTCAGGTCCGAGTTGCCCGTCGGGAAACACATCTTCCACACGTTGGGTTGTGCGCGTGAGCTTTTCGAGAAGCTGGCAAAGGGTTTCTGCTCCCGCGGCAGAGCCACCAATACACGTGGCAGAGAGGGCGGAGTTGGATTCCTCACCTGAAACATGAAGGTGCGAACCAAGATAACAAGCTCGGCTTGGGGAGGAGTTGGACTCCTAGCAGCGTCATGATCTCTGGTATGGGGTCATGATTATTGATCAGATAGATGGCGATCGCGCGGCGGCTCGTATACGGAGTCGCTCTCCTTCTATTCGAGTCAAAGGATGCTGTCGTCGCGAACCAGGGGTGCAGGTACCGTTTCGCTCGCCTACCTGGTCTATAGCGATCGCATTCTCAAGACACTCCTTGTCGTAGTGATGTATTCACGTCATGCAGGTCTACACTTGTACGGTCCATGCTGATACTAGATTAACATCAAGTGCTCGTAGAGTGATTGATGGTGTTGTCATAATTCCAAGTATTGCATGACTGCTCCTAATCGTGATCGCTCACAAATCCCCTGTTCCGTGTAGCTAGAGTTCAAGCCATGAAGCACACCGCACCGAACGCGGTCATGGACTAACGAAGGAACAAGGTATCTACTTTGCGAGATATACTTCGAAGATGTAGGTGTCATCGTCTTAAGAGCTCACGAATCTTATCCGGAACGGACTGAATATGCGAGGAAGTAGGTACCAAGTCGCTTGCTTGTCCCTGCCACACGATTTTTTCAGCCCCACATGTCGGCTTCGGAGTGTACTCCATCTGACACCTGTAGAATGTAATGAAACCACAAGCGTCTGCGAATGCATATGAGTGGTCTGTTAGCAGGAGCCTCTCGTACCCACAACGTCTTTATTGTGTATCAATGCCTGCCCGAGGCAGGTTAGAGCCTTACCATCAGTATGCGGCTCGTACCCAAATCGGACAAGACTCCGCTCGACGGTTGCGATACCAAAGTCACAATTGCTCGAAAGCAAGAAGGTAGCAAATCACCACATGCATAGCCCCTTCCGCGACGGCATCTGAGTTCAGCCCCAAGTCGGCACTCGTATGGATAGCCACAAAGAGCTTACGATATTGGAGGTCATCTCGCTTGCACACAGCTTATCTCTGGTGAACTGAAGCGTACGTGTGCGAGAGTTCAGCCAGCGAGATTTCGACAAGCCCATACTACACTCTAACCACGCCCGGCCTTGATACCGGCTACAGTGTGTGTGGTCGGCCTGTATGTCGACCTCCGAGGCCAAAGAATGGTGGCATATAATATAGGAATCTGATTGGTTTGGTCAACCTCTTCAGAGACACACCGAACATCTGTTTTAACTTTCGACAAGATCCATGGCAGCGGAAGTCTGCATGATGGACAATTCTAACCTGAACATCAAAACAGGGGACAGACAGGTCTTGGCTTCTCAATCACCATTGCAAGCTGTGGTCAATGAGCACTGCTTTAACTTAGTCGCGTTGGTTCGGAGCGCCTGCAAGCGTTACGTGTGCCTCCTCCTGCAGCGTGCAGTTCGCGCATAACGTCGCTCGAGGAACGTGTCGTCTACGCTCAGACCAGATCTTCGATGATTCGTTGAATAGTATCTCGTAACATGCTCCGAGAAGGCAAGGCAAAGCAGGAAAACAGGGAACTGCTCGTTGCGCCGTTTCGGCGGTGGGATCCCAGGGCTGTCCAAAGCCAAAAAAAAAAAGCGAGGGGCTGAGAAAGGAAGCGCAGAGTGTCCATAGCAAACGGTGTGACTGAAGCGGTCTAGTCAGGTTAGAGCCAGCCGGACGCTTGGCCAATCTCTAACATGTGATTGGTGCGGTCTGATCGGCAGCCAATGGGATTCCGTTAGGAGCGTGTTCCGCCGTTCGAGCATTCTCTTGGCGGACGACGTGTCATTGGAGAATAATAATGGATGTAGAAATTAATTTGATCGATCCTCTATCGATTGAAAAGATCTAGCTCCCTTTCGAATATTATGTACAATTGCGTCTGCTCTACGCGCTAAATGACATCCCAGGGTAGAAGAACAATTGTCAAAGAGAAAACACATAGAGAAATTAGGCCCAGAGCGCCCGTCGTAGAATCATTGAAGCAAGTCGCTTCTTGTTGATTGTCGAGCACGCCAGCGGCCTCGACAATTGTACCGTGACCCATTGACCCATCGATGAATCGTAAACACGAGCATTCCGAGCGGATGATGTAGAGCAAAAGATAGATCGTAGACACCAGAACGCCACTCCAATCGAGGCATGTTTTGTTTGTCCAGTTAATATGATTTCGGATCGATTTTGCATTAAGCGGGGCCTGCACGCCGGCGGCGTCCTCGGACACCACCTTCAGGTCGTTGGGCCAGAACTTCTCGAAGCAAAGGATCGTCCTTATTCTTATCCACATGGTGGACACGAACATGTCTAGGGTGAAACTTGTTAGTCAAGACCTTGAATAAAAAGATCAGTTCAACACACCTCTGAAGATTGTCCGGACGGGGATATCTGTGTTCCCGGAGGGGACAGAAGGGGCACACGTAACCAGGGCTGTCGTGGACTAGCCCGTGCCGGATCATCTCATTCTTGCGCTTGAATCCTTTGCCTCCCTCGCCTCTAGAACACCCTTTGACAGGACAATAGTGTGGACGACTCGAACTGTGCACGTTCGCATGCGAGCTNNGAAGCAAACGTTAGACTGTGGTGAGTGCGCGATGATGAGAGCGTGCTTACTTGAGGAGATATTGAGTTTGGAAAGGTGGAGCAGCGCAGCCCGGATGGTCGCAAACGAAGCCTCCAGGTGCCGACGTCGATGTTTGTAAATGAGGCACTGAAGATCTTGGTGTGTCATCGAAGGAGGACGGAGTAGACTCCATAGGGGTTGTGTGAGCGGTACTGTGTCCTCCAGCTTCGGAGCTTTGGTGGCTCTGAAAAGTGCTCATAGTGTCCGTAGAGGATCCAGTGCCCATAGATGACGAAGTCATGGAGGGGACAAAGGGTGGAGGTCTGACGGCATGTTGAGTCGACTTGCGCCCGGGGTTGTTGCTGTTGGCAATGGAGAATGAAGCTGGCGAGTGTGAAGGCGCATACGTTTCGTGACCATCGGCACGGGTGTTGGTAGGTGACGCGTGACCAAGCAACATGAAATTGGTTGAAGGGCTGGATTGCTGTGATGGCGGAAAGTGTGGGTGGGAAGTTGTCACGGTCTGTGCAATGACTTGACTGGCATATGCGGTGAGAGCCGGCAGTCCGGTGGTCTTCATGTCGCTTGCTTCCGTTCCACTATCGGCGATCTTGCTCAATTGATGGAACGATGGGAGAAGTCGATCGTTCCTAGGTGGTGATACTGCCTCCTCCGTCATGTCTTCGGGACGTCGTGGAGGATACATGGACAACGAAACGGCTCCTGCAGAATGTACCGAATGCGCTCTTTGAGACGGTAAATCCGTGTTGGCGCGCTCAAGGAAGGCGTACTCGGGCATGGAGGCGGTATTCGTCATGGTGCGCAGGCTCAGGTTTCTTCCATTCAACGGTCTGACGGTCCGTCTATCCACGAAGTGATACGGTTCCTGGGGAANATTGTGAGAGAGTTCTGCGCGAGATTCCGGTAGAGGCATGTATCCCAATGCTGGAGGACGTGGATCTGGGGGTGGTACGTTTCGATTTACGAAATCATGCTCCGGACCAGGCGAGATGTTAGGCCTTTTTGATGGTATGCCATGGGCAAAATGCTCGTCAAGTCCAGTGAGCTGATGCATTTGATCGTTGAGATGGCCCATCCTTTGTGATATGTAGCAGCAGCTCGGTTAGGGTTTGGCGGGGTCCAGTTGAGCCTTTGTCAGGATTGGACAGGTGGTAGTAGAAGTGATCGCGGTAGTAAAACCGCAGCGTTAGTTGGTTAGAAATAAAAATGTACAAGTCAGGACGGCTGGGCGTCTATGTGCTGAAGAAGATTTCTTAATGCATAAGCTAGTCAAGCTGTGGCATGCGATGTTTGATGGAGGCTCTGCAAAGCGGCACCAAAGTCAGCGATGTGTTTGGGTGTAGGTTGCGGTGCTTCGCCAGTGATGGCGAGAGCCATGAAGCAAGCTAAGGGGCGCAGAGCAGGCCTCAAGCTGATAGATGACAGATGGGACCACTGCGCCATGACTTGGGTGGATAGCCTGTCATCACAACTCACGCAAACAGTTGTGAAGACGACCAATGCAGAGGCCAAGCGCGTGGCTTGAGTCCAGCCTTTTGACAGATTGGATTTCTCGGTGAGGCGGCGTAGCGAGCTTGTGAAATGAAAGCATCGTGAAACATTGACTGAATTTGTACGTACCAAAGCATGGAAGTTGCTGCGTCGAACCAAACGTCGCGAGCACCACAACACGACCTACCCTTGGGGCGGCGTGTCGATTATAATGTCTAGCAGTGACTGGGCTCAATGTATCTAGACAAGAATAGGCTGCGCAATGGTTTTCGCCCGTGTTTTGATGCTAGTGAGTCGCAAAACACCAGCTGGGGTGTACGAATCAGTGGGCAAGTTGGGATTTGGACGCAGAAAAGCTGGACGGAAAATCTCTCGGCAACTTGTTCTGGGCACGCGTATCGAGATGCTTGTAAAGGAAAAAGATAGCTTCCTGCCACTAGCAGTACACGATGGTAGATGAAATGTTCAAAGAAAAACGATAGACATGTAAATAGAAGATGTCAGGAACGATGAGAGAGGGAAGGAAAGAAGGATGTAGGATGCGGTAGTAACCGTCATTGGGGGAACGGACGAGCAGCAGGCAAGAAACTAACTTAACAGTCCGGCGGAGTCGGTCGCATCACCTCAGATGGAAGTGAACCAGCTCACCTCCCCAGCAAAGGCGGGCTCGATCCGAGGTGAGCAACCTACAGAGCCGCCCTGCTGTTTCCGACCGCGATTCTGCCGGCGAGCCTCTGATCACGCGAACGTAAATTGTCGGCCACTAGTTTGGTGCCCCCTTCCAGATCCTCTCATTCCTCGAGCGAAGCCTTTCTGCGGCTCGCAAGCCACTGCTCCCCTTCGTCACGGAGCGTTCTCCTGGACCTGTCATTCGATGGAGAGGATGCGACGCGCGATTCACAGCCGCCAAGCCTCCTGTATGGCGTCGGTCTAGACCGTCTATCATGCAGGCGCGTGCATTACGAAACTGAAAATCTGTCCGATCCGATGCTCTGATTTGAGCCCAGCAAGCTGTTTTGAGTCGCATCCGCCGGCTGTTTTTGCTGATACAGTATGCTTCAAAAGTTGACTTATTGTATTACTGATCACTCCTCGAATCACAATCTCTGTTTTCTTGGCCCCAGGCGGGCATGACACATGGTCAGGTAGCGACGGCCGCCGACGGTAAGTGTCTGTGTCCATGCGTGCACACAGACAATGGTGTGCCCGGAACAACGCAAACGGCTTACCCATGCATAAACACATCCTGGCAGCCCTAGAGAGAAGACTCCCTGGTTGAATTTGGAGCCATGATCAAGATGCTGAACGTTTCACAGCAAAACCTTCAAAGAACTTACAGAAAGCGCCAACCACAAACGGCGGCGGAGGACTGGCCAAGCCAAAAGGGTCTAATCTAGCTTCAAATCAGGGTCTGTCTTGAACGACCGACGGCGCGCAACATGGCATTTCGTAGACAAGCCACAGGATAGAGGCATTTATGCATATTACCTCCACCAGCATTATCGGAAGCCTCACGACCCGCTTTTGCAAGGGTTCGACTTTGTACAGCAAGTGCAAGCCCAACTGTCGTGTAAGCAGTAGTGGAGCCTCAATCAGCATCCGCCGCTCCCTCCACGCCACCTCGAAACCGCAACAAATGAAGCGCAAGGAACCGTTATCCGCGGGCCAGGCCAGCGCTGCAAAACGCTCACGAGCACGGGTGGAGGTGCCCGACTATCATCTGACCCCATCTGTGTGCGATGAGGTGACGGGGCAGTCCATATGGCCAGCTCCAGAAGCCCAGATGAAGCAAGCTAGGGATATCATCCTTGATTGGTGATTTGCATCGAGTCTCAACATCTTTATGCTATTGCTAATGAGTCCTNNCAGTGCCCGTTCGCAAAAGCGGACAATGATAGTGCCGGACAAGGATGCAGACGGACTCTCATCTGGGGTCATTCTACATCGTACACTGATTCTTCTGGGGCTCAAACCCGAGCTGATCGATGTGCATCTGCTGAGCAAAGGTCAGACGGTTCACCAGGAACACGAACGAAATGCCATGGCTGCCAAATCTCCCGAGTACATCTTTGTTCTTGACCAAGGGTCCCGCAAGTCTGGACCTCTGATAGATGCACCCCACACCGGTTTGGTGATTGACCACCACAATGCCGAACTTGAAGACTTTCCCGAAGGTTCATCTTTCTGTACCGCAAACAAATCCCCGCCAGTGGTGACGTCTGCTCTCCTGACTTATCTGCTGTGCGAGCCACTTCACGAAGGCGTCAGGGACGAGACCGACTGGCTATGTGTAGTGGGAACGCACGGTGATTTGGGTAATACAATCAAGTGGGAGCACCCTTTCCCTGATATGGCCCTTACCCTCAAGAAGTACACCAAGAAAGCGCTGAACGATGTGGTCTCATACGTAAATGCACCTCGGCGGACAGCAACATACGACGTCAGTTCTGCTTTCGACGCACTTCTCACGGCTGTGCATCCCAAAGACGTCTTGAAACACTCAAGGCTACTCGCAGCTCGTCAAGAGGTCAATGCCGAAGTCGAGCGATGTACGCATACAGCGCCCAAGTTCAGTCAGGATGGTAAGGTCGCCGTGTTCAGAATCAAATCCGAGGCGCAAGTGCATCCCGTAATTGCAACGAGGTGGGCCGGTCACCTTCAGAGTAAAGCTCTCGAGATTGTCATGGTCGCCAATGAGGGTTACTTGCCGAACAAGGTCAATTTTAGCTGTCGGGTACCAAGATGTGCCAAAGGCCGGGATCCNCCCGTCGACATCATTTCGAGCCTGATAGCATATGCCAGCTTGAAGCTGGTGAAGGATGAGGATGACGATGCTGATGGCAGTCTACCTAACGAGCCAGAGATCTCACTGCTGGAACGAATAGGAGACGACTTTGCTCGAGGACATGTGCAAGCTAGTGGAGGCATCGTCGACGTTGATCAATTCGAGGAGTTAATGCACTTGATGCGTGTTGGAGAGAAGAGAGGCAAGGCGCAAGCGTCAAGTCCACAGATAGGAAAGAAGTCAATTGATGCAGGGCAGAGCAACAAACTCACAAGTTATTTTGGAAAGAAGAATTGATTAGACCGTATGTCGGTAATCTCAGAAACAGTTATTTGATCCCCGTCATAGACCATTACATCGAAGACATATGACGCGACGGCTGAGCGCTCAGCAAATCTCCCTTGCTAATGGCGCATATTGCCAGGTAACAGCTCGCTGGCTGCATCGAATGTCGCAGATGAGATCAGCCGTGAGATCGTGAATGAACCTGGTCTTAAAACCTGCCTCACATCCGTCATTCTGTCCTCATACAACGCAAGCTCCCGACCAGTCTGTGAATCGTGCAAGACAACCGATAGAAAGCATGTTTCAAGCGAGATACTATAGTGAGCATGGGGTTTCGCTTTGTAAGACGGTCCGAGATAATATGAGCACATCACGGCCATGTCAGACGTTGAGGTGGTCTCGTTTGACAATATCTCAGGAAGCCTAGGGTATACATACCAAGATCATCAAGGTCTGTAATCGGATGCTGTATGAGGCATCGTCAACAGTAGAGGCACGGCAATGGATGAAATGTGAGTGATGTCGAATGCTTAATAGGTGAGAAAATTCTATGCCGGTCCTTTCGAGTTAATATAAAACTACAGAGATATCTTTGACGCTGTGAGGGAAAAAAAGCAGAAGGGGAGTAGGGAGTAAAGATTTAGAGAACGAGACGGCCGGGCTCTGCCTCGAGGACCTGCTTCATACGTTCGAGGTACTCTTGTGCTCTCTTCTCGTCGCCCTTGGGTGCCGAGACGCTGAAGACGTTCTGAGCGGCGACAACACCCTGTGCACCAAAAATCCTGGGTGCCTTCTTGGGACCTGAAGGCTTTCCAGAAAGGATGTCGATGATATCAGCCTTCTTGGCAGCGCGTTGGCTAGTGAACAGGGGTGCAGAAGGAAGGCCGGTGACTTGAGGAATGTAGTGGCCGCGAGAAGTCTTGGAAGAAACCTTGTCAAGACCAAGAACAGAATTGAAAAGCTCATCAGCCGTAGGCTTTCTGTTCTTTGACAGAGGGAGGTTCTCGTTTGCGAGCTCCGAAGCACGAGCAATGAAAGTAGAAAGGGNGAGGTTAATTCCAAGAGTCTCGTGGACGCGCTTCTGGGTCTCGAGCACAGCAGAGAGGGAGATGGGAAGGGCGATTTCGGTGTCGGGGATAGGAGCGGGCTTCTCAGCCTCGACAGGCTTGGCCTCAGGCTTCTTAGGAGGAGCAGCGAGTTGGATGTTGGAGAGGTCGAGGTGTGCCAGCTTGTCCATACGCTTGGCCTGCTGGCCGGGGTAGTTCTTCTCAATCTTACCCAGGTAGGCCAAGACGTCACCCTTGAGCAGACGTCCGGCGGGACCGCTTGCAGGGATCTTGTTGGCGTCTTCCTTGGTCAGGCCGTTCTGTAGGAGCAAGTGCTGGACCGAGGGGTAGAGAGGGTATGTTTGCTTTCTGGCCTTGGCATTGGAAGAGTCGTGTAGCTGAGTGGCCCTGGTGGTGTCTGCAGCACCGCCAGCAGAGGCATCGGCGTTGGGCTTGGACGACGGTGGGGCCTCTGATTGACTTGGGGAGGATTCGGTTGTGTCGATGCCAGACTTGAGCTCCTCTTGCGGGCTAGGGCGGTCCTTGCGAGCGGGTTGTCCAGCAGATGCGGCCGATTCCTCCTGGGGGATCTCGAGGGTGGCCAGGTCGTCGCCCTCCTCAGCCAGGACGGCGATGCGCGAACCGACCTGGACGGCCTTTGCGCCTTCGGCAACGACGATTTTTGCAAGGATACCGTCCTCCTGAGCCTCAACGTCCATCTGGGCCTTGTCGGTTTCGATCTCGAGGATAACATCTCCGGCCGAGAAGGAGTCGCCTGTACAGCTCAGCTTCAATGCGCATTGTCGGTGGGGGGAGCCGGAGGGCTGCTCACCTTCCTTGAGCTTCCAGCTTGTGATGTTGCCCTCGGTCATGGTGGGCGACAAGGCGGGCATGGCGAAGTTCTGGGCAGCACGGTTGGCCGCAGCGACACTGAAAGCTGCAATGGGCATGCATTAGATTGGCTCAGAGAGAAAGACTCGACTTGGGGAGCTCGGGGCTGGAAACTCACGACGGCGGCCATGTCTGCCGACGACGGCAGCAGCGAATCTGCAAGAGCTGGCAAAGGCGACCATTGTCACTGCGAGGATGGACGGATTGTGGGCGACAACAACAACGACGACAAGTTGTATGCTGCACTGCTCTCAACAATAACCAAGTCCAAGATTGCTTCCGATGGGGGTCCCCGACTTGAAATGATCGGCCCGAGTTTTTGCTCCGAAAAGACCCTCTCGCTCTCGAATTTACCTCGACTTGTCCGCAACCATCTCTGTTGCAAGACGTTACACAATCCTGAACATGCGTTGCGCCATTGAGATGGGCAACTACTCTGCCTGAGCTGTCTGGATGACCAAACATTGCACCTTCCTCTCCAAACTATTTTCTTCGGTCGCACCTGCCAAGTGCGTTGCTTCAAGAGCTGTTCTTCAGTGCCCTTTCTCCGTGATTGTCGTCAGACGAAATTGCCTCTTTGCGCCCTGGACTATCAGAAACAGAGCTGAGAGGTCTTCATATCGGCCATCAAACATCTGCAACCCTGACCTTCCCGAAACGATCTTGATAGCCGCCCTCGAGATACGCGCTCGCCGCGCATACCATTGACTCCAACATGTTGACATCACTCTACCACAAATAGCCTGAAACTGGCGCGACGCTTTGTTCCAACCAGTTTCTGCAACCGCTCGATCTTTATTCTAGACGCGCTCGTCGTGGTAGGCTGTTCTTTCACCACGCAACCTCGCTCGGCCTGCACGCTGCAGAAGCGCTCACAGCATGCTGGCTGTTCCTGGACGGCCGCCTACCAAAATAGGACTGCCTGAGAGCCTCATTCCCGAAATGTCCATGTGTTTCAGTATCCATAGCATCTTGGCTCAACTGGCCACCACGTCAACCATATATCACGATCTGAAGTATAAGTTCATCTCCTGCGCATGCTGTAGAGGTATAAAGTCGTTCTTGCATTGTCTTAGCTCAACTTATCTTCTACTTGCCTTCTTTACCACTCCTTTCATTCGGTTGTCTGATCTTAATCTTTTTTCTTTTACCGCGGGTCGGTCATATCTCTCATTCCGTTCCCACGATATATCATACAAGGAGTTTCCATCAACCCACATAAAGGTTCGATCCTGAAGATGCCCAAGAACAGACGGGTCTCGTCAAATCATCGCCAATCGCCCTTTCCAATAGCACAAGCACGACAATCTGGGTCAACAGAGTTCCAGCCAGGCCACAGAAACACAGCCAATTGGAGTTCTGCCAATGATGAGGTCTTGGTCGCTGCTAGAGCAGCCGGTCTCAACTGGCAATCTACCGCTGCAAAGCACTTCCCTAACAAGACGGCCAATGCTTGTCGTAAACGTCACGAACGATTGGTAGAACGCCGAACTCATGAGGACTGGACCACGAAAAGACTGGACACTCTCGCATCGGAATACATGGAATTTAGAAAGGAGATATGGGCTCCATTGGCAGCCAAGATTGGTGAGCGCTGGAGTGTAGTCGAAGCAAAGGCAAGTCAAAAGTCGCAAGCTGTATACAATTGAGCGCCTCGCTAACATACCCGCTAGTGCATGGAGAAGGGCCTCAGGAATCTACAGTCAATTGCACGTATGGCTCGCAAGACATCTGTTCCCAGTGAGGATCTCCCTGCCCCAAACAAGGAAGAGCATGAAGGCGATTCCGGCATCGGCTGTTCGGATGCTGAATTGGAGCCAGTCGGTATTTCTACAACTGTTGGCCAGTCTTCTCCAGGCTCAACACTAGTCCATGAGCGACAACCTGCTCTGGGACTTTCGGTCAACCAACAGAATGCACTGTACCACATTTTGCCTAGGCCTCCACCATTACCGCTGTACCAGCCCCCACCAAGAGTCCCTGCTCGTAGAGTACCAAGCACAGGCAGGTTTGTTTCAACCGGACCGTCCGACAGCAATCCTGCCAGGAGAGAGCGGACCCCGGACAACTCAACCCAGCGGAGTATGAGTGTCAAATCGATGCTCTCGCATACGCCAGAGTCTTGAACAGTGGATCCCAATAGGTTTCCGATTACGAACGATTTTATGAATGATCAGCATTGCTAGGCGTTGTTTGGGAGATATTCTGATTCGTGAACGATTTACGGAAGGGTGATTTAGAGTTAACAAGTTTGGCCGGGAGTCGTGATATGGGTTCGAAATTCATGTAGAACAAACGACGAGGTTAGTAGTTCGAGACAGAATAGTAGTAGAACATTGAACTATTTTGGTAACCAGCCTCATCGCATATCAGGCTGATGTCGTGTACCAATATCGCAGTGCCAAGACGGTTGACGCATCTCGGTAGTAAATCGTGGTCGGCGGACAAGACGCGGCTTCCAGTTCCTTTCCAATTGCATATTGACGAATCGATTGAGGGATAGGACTTTCCTAATCCAACTTGACCTGACGAATTCCTGTGCAAACGGTTGTCAGCTTACGTGGAAGGTGCGACATACGGATGCAGAGGCATCTCGTAACTACACGTAGATGAGAGCGTGTCAAT
Source organism: Aureobasidium vineae (assembly GCA_903819635.1). Classification (NCBI taxonomy): domain Eukaryota; kingdom Fungi; phylum Ascomycota; class Dothideomycetes; order Dothideales; family Saccotheciaceae; genus Aureobasidium; species Aureobasidium vineae. The sequence continues at coordinate 1,966,210 of CAIJEN010000014.1, forward strand.
TCCCGGGGCTGAGTCTACAGACGACTAGCCCCCTGCTGCACGCGTCTCGCTCGACTTTTGTTCCTACCACCTCAAGGACCCTGCTGAAGAGCCATCAAACTCGTATTCTTTTAACCTCTCGCCCTCGACACAACTGGTCTCTGCTCAATCACCGCATATCGACCCGACCATCCCCGTCTCCCTCACCCATTGCCGGCACGAGCACAACGTCCATCACCATGGAGCACACTCGAGGTCATTTCGGTCACTCACACCATGGCCACCACCATCACCACGATACAACCTACTTGACAAGTACCGACAAAAACGATGCTGGAGTCCGTATCACGCGAGTCGGACTTTTTGTCAACCTCGGCATGGCCATTGCTAAAGGAGTCGGTGGTTACGTCTTCAACTCCAAAGCGTATGTGCGAGTACCATCAGCTTGCCACGGTGAACGCTAACATGCTGTTCTTGCAGANCTGTCGGCCGATGCCATCCACTCACTCACAGATCTCATCTCCGATTTCACCACCCTCGCGACCGTCTCGTACTCATTACGAGCTCCTACAAGCAGGTTCCCTACTGGCTACGGAAAAATTGAGTCTCTGGGCGCACTGGGAGTGTCGGGTATTCTGCTTTCGGGAGGAATCATGATCGGCCTACAGGCAGTCATGGCTCTCGCACAACAATTCTTCCCGGATATTGCCCACGTACTTTCCCACATCGGCATCTTCGGCCACGGCCACAGCCACAATCATAGTCATGGGATTGAGGGCATGGGTGTCAACATCAATGCAGCATGGCTGGCCGCCGGCAGTATCATAATCAAAGAGTGGTTATACCGAGCGACCATGAAGATCGCAACAGAGAAGCGCAGCAGTGTTCTGGCGAGCAACGCATACCACCACCGTGTCGACAGCTTGACTGCTGTTGTCGCTCTGGCCACCATCTGTGCCAGTCACTTCTTGACAAACGCTGCCTGGCTCGACCCTGTGGGTGGTCTCATCATCTCAGGCATGATCGTGCAAGCTGGGTACGGAAACACAAAGGCCGCACTTCTGGAGCTGGCCGATGTATCGATTGAAGATGAAATGAAGCATAAGATCGAGAGCGCTGCATCGCAGGCCTTAGGAGCTCTGAAGCTGCCCACCGAGTCCGCTCCCCAGGTCCAGGGCATCAAGAGTGGCCAGAACTACCTGATTGAGATTGCCGTTACCGTCCCCTCGACCTGGACGCTGGAGCAAATGACTGAAGCCGAGGATAGCATGCGCGAGAAGGTGTCTTCTGCAGCGCAAGGAATCAAACGCGTCTCCATCCGTTTCACCAGCTCCGACAACGCCGCCGACGCTTTTGCAAACGAGTTTATTGCCTCCAAGGATCAGACACATGGACACGAGCATGAACACGAGCACGAACATAGCCATGATGATGGACACAGTCATAGCCACGAGTCCGTACAAGAAGGCTCCAAGGCAGGACTGAACAAGAGGAAGTGAAGGGAATCCATCGGCTGAATTTAAGGACCACACAATCAGAAAAAATACGTGGAGCACGTTTGTGACGAAGCACCATATCCTGCTGCTAGATGTCCAGACTGCCCCTATCTGCATTAGAACAAGGCGAAGCAGCTTTCCGCCGGGCAGAGAGATTGAGCCACTTAGAATGGGCAGTAGAGATGAGAAAGGGGCACATGTCATGAAAGCATTGGACACCTCGAGGGTGTAGCGAAGGGAAGCATGCCACCGCACGCTTCATAGAAATACAAACGACCTCGTAGATATACAATTTTGGAAACAATCCGGCATACAAATCACAGTTGCAAAACCACAAAACACTCACAAGAATCACAGAACAAAATTGGGCGTAAGTGTAATAGGAAAATCTAGTTGTATTAGGGTGCCTATTTTCTTCTATAGACGAGATAATTCTTCACGTCTGTGACTTTGAATGTGGCGTTTCAAGTACAGCAAATCGCCATTCCGCTTTGAAGCGGCTTTAGAAGGCGTGTGGCTCGGTTTATATGGACAAGCCATGCAAGGCCTGCAAATCCATGCGGCTCAACTGCAGCATGTGTGAAAGTGGGTGTGAGCTCGTATGATGCTGTTGGCGGATTTTGTGCGGTGACATTCTGATGCTGCTCATGTTAATGGTGACATCGCAGTCTTGTCCCCGTTCTCTGAATATTGAGGCTGCGTGTCTCGATGGAGATGCGGCACAGGTCGCCGGTCCCAACGGTTTTCTGGGGATCCTGCGGGATGCTATAGGCAGCCTTGAATTACTCTTTGCTCTTTTGGCATGTGGCACATGCCTTCTCGGGTAAAGGAGGTGTAAAGCCAGAGGGATGAGGAGGTGATGACTCTGGCATTGTAGAGGGAATGCTCAGGTTGGATCTGCCTCGGTAGCGGCCTCGAGTTGATAGCCCGAGTTCCTCTGAACAAGACTAACATAGTAGTCAACCAGTACCTCTGGCTTAGGAACGATGCGCCATTGGACCTTTTCCAAGAACTCCATCTCCAGGGTGGCAAGTTCACTGACGCTAATACCGCCAATTCTCGCATAAGTAGGGTTCGTCCAGAAACTATCACTCAGGCCCTTGGCAGCGACAGTGGAAGCCGTAATAAGGAAGCGATGGACTGTAAGAGAGCTGATGGTGAAGGACGGATAGAGTGAGCACAAGAGATCGATATAGTAGACGACAGAGAGGAGGATTGGTGGCGACAGAGTAGCATGCTGGATTAGACGTTGCAAATAATCGTGACATGAGATGCCAGGCGGAGCCCNTGCGTGATTTGTTAGAGAGTTTCTAGATGTTAGCGTGAAGCGGAACAATTACCTCGAGTGGAATCTTGTCAGGCGGCCGGTCAGGGNGATCTTGTCGTTGAGAGAAATCAATTCCAGGAGCATATTGCTGATCAAGTAGCCTAGATCCTTGGGGTCGCATGTCTCATATTTGAGAGGCATGATCTTGATATCGGGATTCATCTTGACATGGGCGTTCGGCTGAGTGCGGGGCTTTTTGTGAGCGAAGGAGACAGAGACGGATCCGGGGTGGCAGCGGCAACGGCTCCGGGAGAAGTAGTCATCGTGTCTGTGTTGATGATAGGGCGCTCAGGGAGGCTTGTCTCTGGATGAGAGTCGGACGATGAGGCTGGCGGAGAGGAGCCTCTGCGTTTGTTGCCAGCGAGTCTGTTGGCAGTTGGTGGGTAACCTTCGGGAGTGTACTGTGTGGCAGCATCGGCCGTCAAGGGTTTCTGCACAGGGGTGCGGGCATGAGAAGAATGGGGTTGCAAGGCGGGCGATGAGGTGGTCGGAAGCCTGGGGGCAGGGTTCTTGGGCGAAGGTCTGGAGTAGCGTGCGTGAAAGGCGGCACTGGGCGAATGGGAAGCCAGGGCCGACATTTACGGAAAGGTCGACGGTCTATGGACGATGTTGGAGTTTCGGTTGCGTTGTGAGTTGCAGGCGCTGCTTGGATGCGCGGGCGTGGCGCATAATTAGGCAAGAGGGCGTTTGCGGGAGGGCAGAGAGAGGCGTAGAGGGCAAGAGCGAGGGCGAAGAGCGACGAACGTCTCTGGCGTGAGCAGAGTAGGTATTTTTGCGCAGAGTCGGATGTTTCAAAACGTCTTGTTTAGTTTGCGTGTTTCGACGACGGCCAACCTGTCTCTCCAACACGTGCTTCAGACTTGGCGTCCGGCCCTCGCACGTCATCTCCGTACCATCCAGGTAAGAATAGTAGTCCAGGAACAGCAGTCGCGTCACTCGTCCCCATCAGCCATCGCACCTGGTCGCTAGTCACTGGTCTTTGAGCGCGTCGCCCATTGCTTCCGCTCGGCGCCCGCTACCATGGTGCAGCCTCCGTCGCTGGCAGCTCTCGGCGAGCTCAAGTCGTCGCCGCAGCCATCGGCCGACCACCAACTGCGGCTCCTGCGCACCATCAAGAACGACATTGTTGGCCACGGCCAGCGCAAGAAGCTTGTTGTCCGTCATGGCCTGCTTGACTGCCTGTCCCACACCCTGGCCACTTCNCCGGACCCCGATATCCACTTGCAGACAACCTTGATCGTCGCCAGCCTCGCCGAAGAGGGCGCTGCCTTTGTCACTCCCATCCTCCACAGCAACCTCGTACAACCGCTATTACTGTTCCTCTCTCCGGACGCTCCTTCTTCGACTCATCTGATCACTGCTTCTCTCCGCGCCCTCAATGCTCTTGCCGCCTCGTGGATTCTCTCGCCCACCCCCAACGCCGTCTTCGTCAACCACGTCTTCAACAAGCACACTCTCGCTTCCTTCCTCGACATCCTCCGTCACCCTCTGCCCACCTCAGTCCAACAACATCACATTGCTTTGACTTCGGCTCTGCTGGCCACATGTTGTGCTCATGCCCATCATCACGCTTCCAATCTGGTCCACCACGGCATTCTGGATGCCCTTGCCTCCAATCTCGCCAGCTTTGCTCTTGTCTACAACAAGAATCCTCAGTCCAACCACAACAAACTTGATGTTACCGCTCTTATAAATGCCATCTCGGCCATCATCCGCGACTCGACCTACCGAGCCCACCGTCTCATCTTTTCTGATGACCTGAGGCGCATCTTTTGCCATTCGTCAGACGCCTCTGCTTCCNNAGATCCCCTCCAAGCCCCTGACTTTAACCACATCAAATATACCAGATCCAGCAATGTCGTTCCTGTTGATACCTTACTCCCAAAAGTCATGGTTCCTCTCCAAAAGTCTCTTGCTTTCGGCCACCACGCTCTCATCAGCTCTAGACTCTTCCCGGACCACTCTGCAGCCAATGTCTCGGTAAACTCACCTCTCTGCGTCTGGCTCATGTACCTTGCTCGCTCCCAGCAAGACCCCTGCTGCCGTCTAGCCGCTCTTCGCCTTCTTGCCATTCTCAACGATGCTCTCGACGCAGACATCGCCGCTCCCCGTTCGGACGCCCTTACTAGATCAAGAGAAAGGGAGAGACAAATGGCTTTGTTTGCGATTCCCATTGCTGTCAAGCTTGTTCAAGACTCGCTAGACCTTAGCTTTGGCCAGGACCTGTCACTCGTCAGAGAAGACGCTTGTGCTGTTCTAGCCCATCTCATTGAAAATAGCACTGAGCTTCAGCAAGCCGCTCTGGATGCTGGCGCAGTCAAACATGTCTCGCAGCTATTCAAGAAGTCGTTCGACCCCATAAATCTTGCTCGGCCAATGTGGTCCGCCGACCCGCGAGCTCTAGACTCGCAACTGGCCCCTGCTCCATCCGCAACTCTCGGACCTAATGGCCTTGCCCCTGAAGTTATGCATGCTATGAAGTGTAGAGCAGGTGCGCTAGATGCCCTCGCTGCCATTGCCGAGAAAGAGGACGTCAACCGCAAAGCAGTCATTGATAGTGGCATCATCTCTAATCTCATCGACTCGCTTGCGCCCATTAGCGTTTTTGACTCCTCGATACTCCCTTCTAAGAATGGTAACACAGTACCAGTCTTACTCGCGGCCTGCCATGCTGCTACAGCCTTATCGAGATCTGTTAGCCTCTTGCGCACAGCACTTATCGATGCTGGTATTACCAAACCTATATATGCCCTCTTGTCTTTCCCGGAAGTTGAGGTCCAAATCGCTGCTACTAATGTCATTTGCAATCTCGTTCTTGAGTTCAGCCCCATGCGCCAGGTAAGGACTTCTGCTCATCTTTTTGGTCGACACATGCTGAGTCTGCAGGATCTTGTCAACGCTGGAGTTGTCACAGCACTATGTGAGCAAGCGAAACGGTCCAATTCGAAGCTGCGCCAAGTCTCACTTTGGGCTTTGAAGCATCTTGTTCTCAATTCTCCAAAAGATCTGAAAGTCGAATGTCTCGAACAGCTAGGGACCGGTTGGCTTATCCAGGCAGTGAACGGAACATTCCAGCGGGAGACTTCCATGGCTCTGGGCAGCATCAATGCTGCAGGTCAACAGGTCGATCTGCTAAATGCCTCAAGTACACCTGGAATGGATATGGACTGGACCGAGCAGGAGAACGATGATGCAAACGATGATGATGAAGATGGCGAAGTACTAATGGACCACAACGGTACACGATATCAATCTAGTGGACTTAGGTCAACGTTGGATACTACTAACTACAAAGCGCACCTACGCTTGCTTCGTAAGAACGAACATGATCCTGCAGTTCAGGCAAAACACGATGACATGCTGGTTCAAGAACAAGCGCTGGATTTCATCAGGAATTTGATCAACGGCGATGACAATGTTGCTATGATCGAGCACCTCAACAGCGTCCTGGGCGCCGATCAGCTCTTTGAAATGCTTCACAACAAACTTCGACCTGTTGTCTTCCGGCCTAATTCGCCGATTGACTCATGTAGAGATACGGTATATTCTCCGCAGTCACAGCAGTCGGAGACTGTGTGGCAGCCACCCGAGCTGATTAATGCCGCTCTTGGTGTTATCATTCATGTGGCTGGAGGATCGTCCAAGCACCGCCAACAGCTGATAGCGCAGACCCCGTTGTTGACCGCATGGCTGCCACACTTCTCTCACGCCGACCGTCGCATCCGTGTAGCATCTGTCTGGGCAATCATAAATCTGACCTGGGTGGATAGTGCCGCCGATAGAGAAGATGCTAAAGCGAGAGCTCGCACTTTAGCATCGTTCGGCATAGACGAAAAAGTTCGTGCTTTGGCAGAAGACGTTGACGCTGACACACGAGAGAGGGTCAAGACAGCTGTACGGCAAATCGACGAATTATTGGAGGGCGGTCGTTATAGATGACTCCTTGACCTTAGCTGAGGGTCAAGAAGCATGAGAAACACGAAACGTCTTATATACAACGATGCCAATGAGTTGTACCATTCTGCATGCCACTATCAACGCCTCTGGAGCGTTACTCATGAGTAGAGGTGACTTTGTATCTATACAGAGCCGTGGTGCTTCTTGTTGAACTCGTCTACCATCTTTCTGGCAGCAGTCACTATGTTTACAGCGCCAGGAGAATCAGAATGGCAGCACAACGAGACCTCATGATCGCCCAGTGGCAGATTGACCTCCTCTCCCGTAACCGCGGTGACAGATGAGTTTTCCAGCTGTGACTTGATGTGCGCTGCTGTTTCTTCTTGTGTCCATGCCCTGGGTTTACCAGATTAGCTAGCTTTTCTAAGGCTTCTACTGTATCTTGACCTTACTTNTTTCTTGCGGTCGATCACCAATGTACCGTCTTTTGAGTATTTTACATCACCGTATAGTTCAGNCAAAAACGGTAAACCAAGCTCCTTTGCGACTTCTTCGTGAAGAGTGCCGGCAAGGCCGAACACAGGTGTGCCTTTTGGAACACCAGAGTAGACCGCTCGACACACCTCACGGTCCCTGTACATCATGCCATAGAGTACACCGTGGGGCTTCACATGGTGCAGAGGTACTCNCTCGGCATCCAGGAAGCCCTTCAAAGCACCCACTTGGTAGATGACCATTGCAGTCAGTTCTTCGGGTGACATCTTGATCTCTCGTCTGCCGAAGCCTTGAATATCCGGTAGTCCTGGATGAGCTCCGATCTTGATGTTGTGTTGCTTGCATAGCTTGACTGTATTGGCCATGATCAAAGGGTCTCCGGCATGGAATCCACAGGCGATGTTGGCATGGTCGATGAGAGGGATGAGCTCTTCGTCTGGACCGCATCTGAAATTGCCGTATCCTTCACCTAGGTCGACGTTGATGTGTACTTTCTTGCTGACTGGAGGCATGTTGTTTCGTGTTGCTTATGAGAAGAAATGATTAAGGCTTGAGTGCTTGTGACTGAACAGTTGGGGTCTAACCGGGTGAGAGGAAGGACGGATGGTACGACCTTCTGTTTTGGATCCAGGTATTCATACCCATGTCATCTCGATCCTAGCGAGGTGGAGTTGGTCTTGGAAGCTTATCATCGATCGACACTTACCCCAAGACCCTCATCGGCCAAAGCCATATGTAGGTCAGCCGACGACCAGGCAGTGACCCTGATGAGTTTAGTATATAACCCATTGCCGTCTCGAATGTAAGCATGGCTATACCCTGGAACACAACAATATGGAAAAACTCAAGACTCTACTCATTGCTAATCGAGGTGAAATTGCGGTTCGTAACCCTGTCCATACCACACCCCGACCCCACGTACCTTGGCGGGGTTTCATGGAGCCATTACCTAACAAGAACATCTCTTCCAGNGTCCGCATCATCAGGACAGCAAAAGCTCTAGGTATACGCACCATATCAATCTACTCGGCTGCAGATGCGGCGAGCAGCCATGTGAAAGCAGCAGATGAGGCCGTCTTGCTTTCCGGCAATGACTCAACAGTATACACTGATGGCGATAATATCATCGCCATAGCAAAGCAGAAAGGAGTCGATGCCATCATTCCTGGCTATGGTTTCCTATCCGAGAACGCCGAGTTCGCTAGACAGGTCGCAGACGCTGGTATTGCCTGGGTAGGTCCGAGTCCGGAAGCAATCGAGGCATTCGGCGTGAAGCACGTAGCACGAGACCTGGCCGAGCAAGCCGGTGTGCCAATAGTACCTGGCACAAAAGGTCTTGTGGAAAGTGCTGAAGATGCCGTTCAAGCATCCGAGAAGCTCGGATTCCCAGTCATGTTGAAAGCTACAGGAGGAGGAGGTGGTATGGGGTTGGTGACTTGCTACAATGTCGAAGAGGTCCGGTCCGGTTTCGACAAAGTGCAGTCGCGAGGCAAGACATTGTTCAAGAACTCTGGCTTGTTCATCGAGAAGTACTATGTAGCTTCTCGCCATATTGAAGTGCAAGTCTTTGGTAATGGCCAAGGTTCAGCGATTCATTTTGGCGAAAGGGAGTGCTCCATCCAGCGCCGTCACCAAAAAGTCATCGAAGAATGCCCGAGTCCATTTGTCGAGAAGCATCCTGGTTTGAGAGAGAAGCTCGGTGCTGCGGCTGTCAGTCTTGCAGAGTCTATCAAGTACGGTTCTGCGGGTACGGTCGAGTATCTGGTCGACGACGAATCTGGAGACTACTTCTTCTTGGAGATGAACACTCGTCTTCAAGTGGAGCATGGCATCACAGAACTCTGCTATGATATCGATCTGGTAGAACTCATGCTTCAGCAAGCCGATGCTCAACTCAAAGGTCAAGGCGGATTGGAAGCGGGCTCCCTGAAGAAAATGCAGCCATCATCTCCAAAAGGCTTCGCAATTGAAGCCAGAGTCTATGCAGAAAACCCTCTGCGCGATTTCGCCCCTTCTCCCGGTCTCTTGCAATCTGTGTCTTGGCCAGAACAACAAAACGATCGGATTCGTATCGATACATGGGTCTTCACAGGAGCTACCATCACACCTAACTATGATCCACTTGTAGCCAAAGTCATGCTCCATGGTCCCTCTAGGAACGAGGCTGTAGAAGGCATGCAGAATCTTCTTTCGTCATCTAAGATCTGCGGTCCTCCAACCAACCTCGACTTTCTGGAAGAGATCATACGCGATGACAGATTCAAGGCTGGCAACACCTTGACTAATTTCTTGAACTCCTTTGACTTCCGTCCCGCCGCTATCGATGTTATATCGGCAGGTGCCTATACCTTGATACAGGACTTGCCAGGTAGGCCGACAGTAGGCAAAGGCATTCCTCATTCCGGTGCGATGGACCCCGTTGCCTTTTCGCTCGCAAACATCCTTGCTGGAAATGGTTCAACTACAGAAGCCCTGGAAATAACCCTGAGTGGCCCCGAACTACGGTTCATTCGTCCGGCAGTGGTCGCTCTGACGGGTGCTCCAATGGATGCTCAACTAGACGGACAGCCATTCCCAATGTGGCAGCGATACCACATCAAGGCTGGTCAAAGGCTCAAAATCGGTAAGACCACAGGCTCTGGTTGTAGAGCTTATCTTGCCGTCTACGGCGGCTTNCCTGCGGTGGCTGAGTACTTTGGGTCAAAGTCGACCTCTCCAATCGTGGCAATTGGTGGTTACCAAGGACGTCAGCTCGCACCTGGAGACCTGCTAGCTGTTGTTGATGACGTTGCTGAATCTATCTCGAGCTCGAGTATCAGCTTACCGAAGGCCCTTGTGCCTGTCTACACCAGCGAGTGGGAAATCATGGCCATGGTGGGACCACACGACGTAGGATATCTCCTTCCTGAAGATATTGACATGATATACACGACTATATGGAAAGTCTCGCACAATGCCAGTCGTAGTGCTATCAGACTGATCGGACCAGTTCCCAAATGGGCTCGTAAGGATGGTGGCGAAGGTGGTGCTCATCCTTCAAACCTAGTCGAGTACGGTTACCCCATAGGAGCACTCAACTGGACTGGTGACGATCCATGCCTCTTCCCCGTAGACTGCCCCAACTTTGGTGGCTTTGTCTCCAGCACAACTGTTATTCGAGCAGAGTGGTGGAAACTAGGTCAGCTGAAGTCAGGAGACACTCTGAAGTACAAGAGGGTGTCTTTGGAAGAAGCACTTTCTTTGCGCAAGCAGAATGACCGTTTCATCGAGTCCGTCGAACATGCTGTAAAGAATAACGGCAAACTCGAGGATATTCAGCCTCTGAACTCTGCTTTCAGACCGTCTAGCGAGTTCGGCAAGGCTGTCATCTGGGAGAGACCCCAGCAGGGTCGACAGCCTCTGGTCAGATACCGACAAGGCGGCGACGACCACATCATCGTTGAGTATGGCAATGAGGAGTTCGATTTGAACCATCGCTGCAGGACGACGGCGCTTGAAAAAGCCATTCGATCTTCAGACCCCAAGTGGCTCAACAATACCGTATCCTGCTGTACCAGTGTCACGCTTTTCTACAACGGCTTGAAAATCGAAAGACAGAAGTTGGTAGCACATCTTCAACGCCTAGAAGATGAGTTGGGCGACCTTAGCTCCGTCAAGGTGCCTTGCCGAAAGTTCCGCCTTCCGCTCTCGTTCGAGTCGAAAACGCAGGAGGAAGCGACGAAGAGATATATGGAGACGCAACGGCCACACGCGCCGTACCTTCCCAGCAACTTTGATTTCGTCGCGAAGAACAACGCCTTCACTTCAGACCAGCTACGAGATATTTTCCTTAATGGGCAGTTCATGGCTGTCGTGGTGGGTTTCTATGCAGGAAACACGGTTTCATTGCCCGTCGATCCCCGTCAGCGAATGTCGTGTCCAAAGGCGAACCCTAGTCGAGTGTTTACACCTGAAGGCACCGTAAGTTGGGGCGGATCCTGCATGTCAATCTATCCAGTCGATAGCCCGGGTGGCTATCAAATGACCGGGCGCACCATTCCCATTTTTGATGCACTAGGTTGGAAAAACGGATTCTCTCCCTCACGGCCCTATCTGTTTCAAGACTTCGATATATTGACCTACTACCGAGTCAGCGAGCAAGAGCTAGATGTGTTGCTTGCAGACTTCCGCAGTGGTAGGTACAAGTTCGAGTGGGAAGACATCGAGTTTGATATGGCCGAACACAACATATTGTTGGCAGACACAGCCAAGGAAGTCGAAGGCATTCGTGCCGAACAAGCAATCGCTCAAGCTGAAATGACAAAGGCAGAGAACGAAAGCCTTGTCAAGTGGAGAGAAGAGAAGGCNAAAAACAAGGTTGACGATAGCACAATTGAATCCATGTTGGCTAGTGAGTATTCCAATACCCCTTCATCGTCGACGCAATCTGCTAACAGCAAAAANGATCCAAAGTACACAACCATAGACTCACCAGTCGCTGCAAACGTCTGGAAGATCATGGTTGAAGAAAAGCAGACCATCAAGCCAAATCAAACCATAGCCGTCCTCGAGGCGATGAAGCTCGAGATTGCAGTAAACGCTCCGCCAGATCAGAAAGCTGCAAAGATCGAAAGACTGTTGGTTGCTCCCGGCGAGACTGTAAATGCGGGTGCCCGCATTGCGTTGCTGAAGTTTGAGGATTGAAGAGGACTTGGAGCACCAGGATATAATGACTGTCAATATGTACCATAACTTGCGATGTTGAATGAGCTATGCCGTAACGATTTTAACCACTGAAAACATTGTGTTTCTCGATAACTCATTCCCTCCAACTTGGACTGTTGCATGTAAGTGGCAGGAGCGAAACATGCGCCACATTGCTCTCTTAGTCAGGTGCTAAGGTCGCTTATCGTCAGCCTCGTACCTGCCGTCAGCACTACGGATATACAACCCGAGGACCGTTATTGACCCCACGATTATACTTGTAGCGGAAGCGACCCCTACATTGTACTTTCCCAAGACTACACGTCCAAAGATGGCAGAACCTGGAGAAAAGCAGATCTATCATGGAAACTGCCATTGTGGCGCCTTCAAGTTCTCCGTCGCACTTGCACCGATCAAAAAGGCTGCGGTATGCAACTGCAGTATTTGCAGAAGGGTAAGAGCGATGTGCATTCAATCTTCTTCCAGCTCCGATTGCTGATGAGGAGTTCAGAAAGGATATCTTTTTGCAGTACCTGAAAAGCCATCTGACTTTAAAGTTGAAATCGGCGAAAGCGTCCTGAAGACATACTCTTTTGGCAACGGAGTCGCTGAGCACAAGGTAATCAAGAGCCCAGCTCCATGACTTTCAACAACAACTCATCATACCTAGTTCTGTCCAACATGTGGCACTGGTGTTCTGGTCGAAGCCGCAAAACTCAACTTCCTAGCCGTCAACGTAAACCTCCAACCATCCTCTATCTTTCCCACCATCTAACAAGAACCTAGATAAGANGCTTTCAAGCACGGAGAAGTAGACATCGACAACCTAGAAATCAGTACCACAGACCGAGCAAACATCGAACCAGTCTACCGCACTTTCGTCCTCTCCCAAGACCAAACACCAGAAGTACCTCAAGGACAAAAACTATACACCGGAAGCTGCCACTGTCAAGCCGTAAAGTATACCGTAGTCTGTGAAGAAATCAAGGAAGTTCGCACTTGTAACTGCAGTTTCTGCTCTCGTGTACGTTTTCCTCCCATGTTCGCTTCTCGAAAGGATGCCTTGTTCTGACACACGATACACAGNAATGCGGATATGTGGATCTATCCTCCGATCCCTTCGGTCGACCTCTTAGGCACAGAGGACAAGCTTACAGACTACCTCTTCCACCCTAGTCGTGCATACCACGGCTTCTGTGGTGTCTGTGGGATTGATGTGGTCAATAGAGTCGACTTGCATCACACATTCAAAGCTCCGGTCAGGCCGATCAACATAAGGACAATGGATAACATTGTGCTGGAGGATCTCAAAATTGAGAAGGTGGATGGATGGTCTAGGGAAACCGGTCCTTACAAGCCTTACAAGCCTTACGATGTCTGAAGATCTGGTTGTCATGTCTGACTTTGCATGAGGATTTGGAACAAGGGCAGGCTTGGTAAAGTCATTGTTTTTCATAGCAGAAGTAATGCATCTATTTAGTATCTAGAAAAATTTTTGACGAGGGATCCGCCGGGACCTCCTCTCTATTCAAGGGTTTTAGTGGTATAGGCGGACTCTTAATATCCTTAGCGGCATCTTCGCTCTTGACCAACGAATCTCTCCATGTCTTGAATCGTGCGACGAGACTGGGTTTCTTCTCATCACTGGTCTCATTCTCTGAATCTTGATCTGAATGTCCCACTTCTGCCTCGCAGACCTTTTCTTCAGCAACGTCTTCTTCTCTCACCAATCCCTTGTCAGTGACGAAGAAGGTGAGCAAGAGCGCTATTCCAATGACCGCCACGCAGAAGATAAAGACAGTACGGCTTGCGTTTGCATATGCCGTACTGATGCTTGTTCGATCGGCAGCGCTGACAGTGTTCAGGTCAGGCACGGCGAACGTGGAGTCGGCGATGTATTGGAGATGTGCCGGCAGGCTTGACTGTAGAACGTTGCCTGAAATAGCCGAGCAAACCGCCAGGCCGACTGCACCGCCCAATTGACGCAACAGCATACGATTAGAGATGACGACCGAGCGTTGTGACTTGGGACAATGTGCTTGCATGGCTGTGTTGGTTGTCTGGAATGTACATCCGCAACCAAACCCAACCATGATGATGAAACCGCAAATGTGGCCGACGGGAGAGTTGGCGTCGAGAGAAACCAACAAGCCTGAGCCCAGAGTCCAAACAACGAAGCCAGCGAATATGACCTCGATATAGTGGCCGAAAAAGGACATGTATTGCCCACCAAGCGCAGAGAACGTCGCTTGTACCAGAACCAGAGGAAGAATGAGGACCGCTGACCTCATGACATCGTATCCACCAACATTTTGGTAATACAGTGGCAGATAGTATATGAGGGAGTAGTAATTCATACCGAGCAAAAATGACTGCACAAGCATGCATGCCACTGACGGATTCTTCCACATCTCCAGTGGCATCATGGGAAGCTTTGCAAATTTCCACTCAACGATGACGAAGGCTATCGCACAGACTCCGCCAACCACCAGCATCGAGATAGTTTCAGCAGAGTTCCATGGTGTACCGTGACCACCATCGGATATGGCGATGAGGATAAGGATGATAGCAGTGGTGCTGAAGAAGAGACCAACCCAGTCGATCTTAGCGATAGTCTCCCTGAAGTTGACCTTGGGCATGCTCTGTGGCAAAGTGTATGCAGCGAGACACGCAGCGACAACACACAAAGGTGCGTTAAGGTAGAAAAGACCTCGCCAGGTCGAATGCTGAGTGAATGCAGCGGCGATCAAGGGGCCTGCGGCATTGCCAAATCCGATGAAAGACCCGATGATACCCTGATATTTGCCTCTTTGTCGTAGAGTCACGACGTCTGACATGATCATGTTGACCAGAGCCACGATACCACCGTTGGCGATGCCAGATATACCGCGGAAGACGTACAGGACCTCCTTGTTAGGTGTCAAGCCACATACCAAGTCCGAGGCACCCAACAATAAGACACACCCGATGAAAATTTTCTTACGACCAAAGAGATCAGACAGACGGCCATAGAGTACCTGAAATACAGTATTCGCGATGAGGGCCGACGTGCCAGCCCAAGCGATAGTGTTTGCAGCATTCAAGTCTCTCGCGATGCTGGGCAGAAGAACGGTGATGCCATTTTGGTCGACATAGCATAAAAACATGCAGAATGCGAGGGTGAAGAATATCGTCAAGCGCTCCCGTAATGGTACCAGGTTTGTCTGGTCGTGGATGGCGGCTTCCAGATCCTTGGTTTCTTTCGCCATGTTGAGACCGAGTTATGTTTTCTTCGAAGGTTGGTGGGAAGTCGAAGTAAGAATCGAAAAGAGAATATTGGATTAGGGCAATATTACGTCGCCAACTTTTGGATCCAGGTCTGAGTGATAGAATGGAGGGGATAATCGCGATAAGATGAGAGATTTTGAGTGACAAGATCGGTAGGTCATGATGACTCAGTAAGCCACGAGTTTATTAGGATGTATGAACAAAGGTTCGCGCAAAGGTTGGCATCGTTCAGTATAGTGTGTCGACAGGATGTCAGAGAAGATGATTCGAGGAGAAAAGATGGATGATATCTCCAAATCGAAAGGCCGAATTGCCGTTCGAATTGGCCGCCGATGACGGCTTGGCTGGGTGTTGCCCGCTCGGGATCGTCCAAAAATGCCGTGAAATCGATTTACATCACAAACACCTGCCTGATCAGATGCAAAAAGCACATTGAGAAGGATGATTTTGAGATATGAATTGTCCTTTCTATTCTTTATCCCGGTTGTCGCATGATTACAGCCGTTCACGCGACCACTTTCCTATCAAGTATCATCGATAATGTGGCAGATCCGTCAAGCTCGGCCGAGAACAATTGGTCGGCTTTCCCACCGGCGGTGACTGGTACAGAACTTCTAATCATCGTAGGTCTCAGCGTACTCCTCTTCATACTCTTCCTGCATCTCGCGCAGCTCTTCACGCTTCTCCTCGAGACTCTCACGGTCGCTGCTCGAGACCGACGATCCTGAAGCGGTCTCATCAGGCAGAGGTGCGTCATCGTACAGACCTGGCTCGTAGGCAGATCCGCCATAACCAGAGGGCTGGGCGACCGGGGCAGGAGCGTTGTAGCCGTAGGAATCTTGGGAGGGGGCACCGTAGCCTCCGTACGACGGGTCGGGAGCAGGAGCGTAGTTGGTAGGGGCCGGAGCGTAGCNTGGGTGCAGCGGCGGCGGCATGCTTCTTCTCGTCGTCCGAGTCGTCTGCAAATCCCAAGAATGTCAGCAAGAGCTAAGGTGAGTGATTGAAAGACTGGGCCACTTACCCAGAGCGTCAGCAATCAGTGCGCCGCCAATAGCGCCTACAGCCAGACCGGCTGCAGCTCCACCAATGGCACCTCCATAGCCGCTGCTCTTCTTCTTATCCTTGGTCTCGACATCTCCGTAGTACTGGTTGGCACGCGTGTCATGCTGACCCTGAGGAGGAACCGAGGGCATGGCACCGCCGTAGCTGTCGTAGAAGGAGTTTGCTTGTCCACGGGCTTGATCACCCTGAGGAGGGGCTGAACCATACTGTCCCTGAGGCGGAGGAGCCTGTCCGTATGGAACGCTAGGCTGGCCATACTGACCCTGAGCATGAGGAGGCTGGTAACCACCATAGACTCCACCAGTGGGAGGAGGCGGTGATGCATACTGGTTCTGGGGAACAGGATGTTGAGGCATGTCCCACTGAGTCTGACCTGTAGCCTGGTTCACATAGAAGAAGCGCTGGTTCTGTTGATCGAACTGCTGCACCCAGCCAGGGGGAAGCTGGCCACCAGCCTGGGGAGGAGGGGGTCCAGAAGGTGGAGGGGCTTGTCCATAAGGACCAGGGGTAGGCTGGCCGTAGGGTTGCTGTTGTTGAGGAGNGGTACTGCTGAGGGGGTATGACTGCTGCTGGTGCTGGGCATATGAGCCTGGGGCGGGCGAAGAATACTGAGGCTGGTTGACATCACGCGTCTGCTCGGGCTCTGTACAAGAGAAGGTCAACGATTGGCAAGCTTGTGTAGAAGGTAAGACCAGGGACTCACTGCTCTCGGTGGGCTTCACATCCTGGGCAGGCTGCGAAGGCTTGTCCTCCTTCTTCTTGTCATCATCACCAAACATATCCTCGAACTCATTCTTGAGTTTCTTGAAGAAAGACATTGTGTCGATTTCTGTTGTGTGTGCGCAGGAGGGAAAGAGCAAAGGATGGAAGGAGTTGTGAATCCGCAGGGAGACACACGAAAGCAGAAAAGTGAGTGTACAAAGGTAAACAACGTAACCCCACCAGCTTTATATACACCAATGCTCACTGATCATCACATGCCCCTCTCCCTCTCTGACGCTGTGAATCATCTAGAAGCACCCGGGTACTTGCCAGCTGTTTGCCTTGTCTTAAACACCTGCCAAGCCTTGCCTATGTGTTGTTCATCTTTCTAGCCCATTTCGGGTACTATTCTCTATTCTATCCCTGACTGGCGGGCAATCATTCACTCAATATTGGGCATGTTAATTGCTCATGGCCTTGGCGGAAGCTGCTGCCAAGTCCGTGATATGCGAGTGTACGTGTGTATCTTGCTTTTCTTGCATTCCACTTGCCCTAGAACCGCGCGCGATGGAGTGCAGAAAGCAAAGAACCGAGGATTACGAATGCTTGCATGTTTGCAAGTGCCAAACATGCAGTGTTCCGGCTATCTTTCGGGGGCGGTAGAAGAAATCGCTCAAGTGGAGGGTCTGCGTATTCTCGTTTTGTCGAGAGATGAAGGGTACTACTTTCTTGCCCTGCCCGCTAGTTTGCTCGTCTCGGTCCGCACCTACCCCGAGGACCCCGAGGACCCCTCGGCCACCGCACCCCTATATCACCGGCACTGTTTATCCGCTTTTAACGGAGGATTAGACACCGGCATGTGTGATAAGAGCAGCATTAATGACAGCTGTGACAGGATGCAGACCTACTGGAGTATTTCGAACATATAACATCCACATGTTGACACGATAACAATGAGTGGCATAGAACATTGCGTATCCAGCAGTCTCGGCAAGCCAGGAACAGCCAAAAAGTAGATTCGAATTGCGACAATTCCATCTATATAAAGTCTTTGCAGTGCGGGTAGCATCCAACGACCACTCGCATCTTCCAGGAAAAAGATATGTACAAAATTGTATAGCAATCAAGAAGAGAAAAAAGGGGTCAAGAAAACCGACCAAAAATCATAGCCTGGTACTCCGATCATCAACATACTTTCTTCAAGGCATGCCAACCGCTTAGTGGCGGAAAGCACGAGCGTGGCGGCGGTGCTTGGTGGCAGCTTTTGAGGAGTTCTCAGCGAAGAGGTACTCGACCCACGAGATGAGGTCCTCAAGGGTGGTGCCCTCGGGGAGAGCCTTGGTGGGCTTGGCAACACCGGCAGAAGCAGTGCCAGTGGGGACACCGGCGGAGATGGTGCTGGTCAGGATCGCTGAGGGAACGGCGGAGGCGATGTTAGAAACCGCGACTTTGGCAGAAGCAGTAGGGGAAGCTCCCTCGGTAACGGTGACGGCGGTAGACTGCGTAACGACGTCTGTCTCGTAAGTCGTAACAACGTAACCATCACCACTTGCGGCAGCAGACGAAGCGACAACGGCAGCCTGGGTAGTGATAGGAGCAGCGCTTGACGAAGAGGCGGCCCAGGTAGCCTCAGCCGAAAAAGGAGCCCAGGTAGAGGTGGCCTCGGCTGAAGAAGGAGCCCAGGTCGAGGTGGCCTCGGCCGAAGAAGCCCAGGTAGTCTCAGCAGAGGAAGCCGAGGTCGAGGTGGCCTCAACATACGATGATGCGGGAGCAGACGAAGCGGCAGCCGATGATACAGTAGTAGAACCAGAGCCAGCACTGTAGAGAGCAGGGCCAGGCATATCGTACTCATCAGGCTGGAAGCCAGGGTAGTAGATATTGACAAAGATACCCTTGTCCTGGGCAGTGTAGAGAGAGGTACCAACGACACCCTCGGGGACATCGGAACCAGAGCTCTTGACCTCAAGGTTGATGCACTGGGNGTAGTTCTGGGCACCACCAACGTTGTTGGCGCTATGGAGAGCGATGATCTCGTGACGAGCAACATAGTTACCGGAGGCAATGCTCTCGGGTATCTTGACGTCCCATTTGAACTGATCGGCAATCAGCTTGTCGGAAGCCCAAGTGCCGGAGTTGCTGTCTCCAGAGATGAGACCGACAGCATCGATCTTGAACCACTCGAGGCTAGTCTTGTCGGCGTCAGCGCAATCGCCATCGCACTTGGCAAGGTAAGTGATGACAGGGCCCTTGTGGGATGTCGGCCAGGTGTCCCAGTTGAAGGTGACGGTATCACCACCATTGACGGGAGCAGAGAGCTTAGCGTTACCAGAACCAGCGTGGCAGATCATGTCAGAGCTGGAGTAGTCAGAGACGTAACCGTTGTCCTTGACGGTATCAGACCAGGCAATGAGGTCAGGCTTGGTGTTCGAGTACAGGATGGAGTTGTTGAAGCCAGCATAGACTGTGCCAGACGCACCGATGCTCTGCAAGTGACCGTGAGCAGAGACGGTAGAGGCGAGAGTAGCCAGAGCGGCTGCGGCGGCGATCTTGAAAGACATTTTTGGTTGTTTTGTAGAGTGTTTTCTCGTAGAGATTGCTAGTTTTTCTGGTTGCGAAGATGCGAAAGTGCGGGAGCGGTTGAAGAATCAAATGTAAAGAATGAAAGTATCCCAGCTGCAGTCAATGCAGGATGATACGGTGAAGAAAGAGTGTGGGTGGTACGAGACCGAGAATTTGCACTGCAAAAGATTGTCGAAGGCGATAGCTTGAGGAGGGAAGGGGTGGGAGAGTGTTTGGGAGACATGATTCTTATACCTGGAGAGGGTCGCCTACTTTGGACCGTGAACACGATGTCCGGACCAGGCCCGAGTCGTGACTCGCGAGGATGAACGTTGTAGCGGAGCCCCTGCTTTAGTGTAGTGGAGTCCATCAATATGGTATAGTACTCCCGGGTTTCAGAAGGCAGACAACCATGTGGCGCGCCGCTGAAGCACAGAGCTCAGACGTGGATCAGAGCACGCAAGTTACCGCGCTTCGGCTACCTCGCAACCATGTTGTGGACCGAACAGGGCTGGCGCAAGACCTCAACATATGTAGGGGATAGATGAAGTGCTTTGATAACCAGGGGCCGAGGTGGAGAGCGGAACTCTGAAACGCCAAGTCCCGTCAAGCGGAGTCTCCTTCTGCTGCAGGAACAAAACCTTCTCCTCGATGATCCCTAAATTCAAATCGTGAGCTCTTTGTTGTCCTTCTACAAAGTCGAGTCAGATTCAGTCTTGTCGTTCGGCTCGGTCGACAACGGCTGACTTTGTCAAAGGAGACTCAGCGGTTGCGCAGTCAAGGGGCGAGAATTCGAACTGCGGGTTGATGCTCAGTGCTCGCATCCGGGCCCGGCATGACCGATCCATATCAACACTTAATCTATTTCGCTTGTTCAGTTCCTTGACGCGTGAAACCCCGAAGATCATTATGGCGAACGAGGACATCCTTGCATATCGGTAGCCGCCCAGTGCAACAACGACAGCAAGATTGGACAGCCGCGACTTCAAACACAATGCAAAACCTTCAAGACCAAGAAAGAAAAAGTTGACCGATGGTGGCTTGGTGTGTGCTGCGATCTTCCCGGTCGAGCGCGTCTTGCCCTCCTGCATGGCATGCCTGATCTTCATATCATTTCAATCTTCAATGTTGAGATACACAGCCCTCGATTCTGCACTCAGTGCACTGCTTCGGTCTAAGATCGGACGCCCTGAGCATAAACATGAGCGAGAACAGAATATAAGACAGGTATTTTACTCGGTGTGAAGAGCTGGGTGTTGATTCTGGGCTGGCAATAGCGTCCTTGGCTCTCCTTCGCGCCTGCTTCTGGATTTACGACAAGCATGCGATGGTCACACAACAGAAAGACCACAGACTGCATGGACGCGCTTGCTTCTTTGACATATCCCACCCGCATGGGCGCCAAAGCAATGAAAATCATTCGAGATTTGTCATTCTTCCGTCCA
This sequence comes from Aureobasidium vineae, assembly GCA_903819635.1. Taxonomy (NCBI): domain Eukaryota; kingdom Fungi; phylum Ascomycota; class Dothideomycetes; order Dothideales; family Saccotheciaceae; genus Aureobasidium; species Aureobasidium vineae. The sequence goes on from CAIJEN010000014.1 coordinate 1,987,122, forward strand.
GCTTTTCGTCGTCGATCAATCGTACTGCATTCGATGTTTGTGTTTCCATTCAAGTGTTGTTATAGAGATGGGAAAATATCCCTCCGGACCTTTGATGGTATGATTGATGATTGTGACTAATTTGAGCTACTTTTTGATGAGGGGTATTGCTATTTACTTAGATAAAATCACCTGCAGTTGGCCTTGCCCTTCCGCCAGCGCCTAGTAGGCCCCTGCGGCTGGGATGAATATCGCTAAGGTCCATCTCGGCGCTTGGGGCAGGAGGCTTAGGACCACGAGCAGAGGTGTTACTGGCTCTGCGTGTGCGACGAGGGGGCGATCTGGAGCGTGATACTTCTGGAGAGGAAGTGTTGCGACGCACGCGACGTTGGCTCCTGACTGGAGACCTTGTTCGTCTCGGGGGTGGAGACGGAGAGCGAGAAATGGATCTGGATGGAGAGCGTCTACGTCCGGCCCCTGCTCTTCTCGACGGCGGAGAGCGCGAACGAGAGATGGAGTGAGCCGGTGATCGGGAATAGCTATCCCGACGTCTACGAGGCGGTGTTGGGGAGCGAGTGTAGCTCCTGTCTCGTGCAGGTGCCCTACGGCTAGGGGNNGGTGAGTGGGAGCGAGAATAGCTTCGAGCTCTTGCAGCTCCACGAGCAGGAGGCGAGCGTGAGCGCGAATACGATGGTGAGCGAGAGTCTTGACGAGCCTTGCCACGCTTCGGGGGCGGAGAACGAGAGCGAGAAATAGACGATGTGTATCTTCTCCTGCGCTCGGGTGTTCTCGAACGAGAAACAGAAGCAGAAGGAGAACGACGTCTTGGAGCGGGAGACCTCGATCGAGACGGCGATCTCGAGTATGAGTAGGATCTGTCTCGAACTGAACGTCTCGGTGTTGGTGAGCGAGAGTAGCTGCGTGCTCGGCCCCTTGTGCGTGACGGAGAGCGGGAACGGCTCGAGTAGCTTGAGTAGCTAGAGTAACTTGATGCGCTGTTGCTTGGGCTAGCAGCTCTCACGGGCAGAGNNCTGGTAGTGTTGGCTTGGGCATGTTTTTGAGGTACTCTCTCATGCCCTCGGTCAACACACCCATACCAATGGCAGTGAAGAAGTTGATGCTGAAACGAGTGTTGCGAGGATTGTCGATGGGGAATATTCCAGCCAGTGCAGGCAGCAAGGCATCATCCTTCATTCTCTCCGACAACTTCTTCATTCCGATGTTCTGAGCCAGCTCCTCAATCAGAATCTTGATGAAGATACGCGAGGAGGAAGTTGTCTCGTCCTCGTTCAGGTGGATGGCACTAATAACATGCCAGCCAATAGCGTCGGAAGACAGAAGGTGACCGAAGAACTGGGCGACAATGCGAAGACGGTTGGTTTCCAAGCGATGAACCGTATCGTAGTACTTGACAAACGAGGTTTCGAAAAGTTCATTCCACATGCGGTTGATCTTGCAAAGACGCTCACCAATCAAGCCAAAGAATTTGTTGTATGTGCGCTCCTGGGAGCAACACTCGACGATCATCGAGGGCAGCTCGTGCTCCAATCCGGNGGGCAAATTGATACGAAGCAACTTGTGAGTACATTCCTCAAAGCCGCCGGAGGACATGATGGTGAGGTAGATGGTTCGGCGCAAGTTGACCAGGTCGGTGTTGGACTGGTCCTTGATCTCGACCTGTTTGTCGGCTTCGTCGTCTTCGTCCTCGCTGCTGCTGACATCCGAATCGTCCTCGTCATCTTCGTCGCTTCCGTTGGCCTCGCCGAGAATTTCAGCTCTGAGCTTCTTGTAAGCCTCCTCGTTTGCTTCCCAATCGGCGTCGAATTTGAAAACGTTGAGGCCATCTTGAACCTCAATCTGGTCGTCCAGGCCGGTATTGTGAGTAATCTGATCCTCCTCTTCCACAAGATCCAACTCTTCTTTGACCGAGAGATTGTCCTTGTAGCGGTCCTTTCTGACCTGGAACAGAACTTCGACCATGTATTGGGTTCTCTTGTCGATGTCGGCCTCGTGCAAAATACTGCGGAATTGGTCGTAGACGGCCATGGCGATCTGTGAATTGAATTCCTCGACGTGCTGGCCAACCTCTCTCATCAGACCCACTGCGATCTCCACGCTGTCGTCAGTAGGTTTGTTGAGCAAAAGCAACAAGATCTGGGCGGCAAGCATCTCGTGGGCGACCTGTTGGTTGATCAGATGCGCCAGGAAGGTTGTGCTGCTCAAGCAAACAGCCTTGTCGTTGCGCTTGAAGGCCTTACGGAACTGCACTATTAAACGGTTGACCAGCAACTCGCCGACTTGAGGAAGTTTCGTATTCACAATGGCGACCATGGCGGCATAGATGGGGGTGAAGGGCAAACTGGCAGCCTGGGCCTTCATGATACTTCGGCAGAAGAGGCCACGGCCACGGATGAGGTTCTCGCTGAACAACTCGGGGACAATGTATTTGATGTTGGAGACGTTGACCTTGTTGATCAGACCGTTGATAGACTTCTTGAGGGCCTCCCAGGCCATGCGCTGGAACTCCTTGGAGGATGGATCGTTGCCGATCTCAGCCTGTAGAGCGCGCAACCTGGCGGGCGGCACATAGGTTCCTCCCGAACGCATGGTGAGCAGACGTTCGTACTCAGCCTTTGCGGCGGNCCTGCTTCTCGGCGGCCGACAGAGGCTTGTCTTGTTGAACTTCTTCGCGCCGGCGGGTTTCGGCCTGTCTCTGGCGTTCGAGTGCTCTTTGACGGTCGACATCGCGGGAAGAGGACCGCTGCGATGAGGGAGCGGTGAGCGCGATCTCGAGCGGTCGCGTGGGGGCAAAGGGTCGTTATTCGTATCGGGGTCGACTGAGCGTGTGCGCAGAGTTGGAGGTCGTCTTTCGGGTGAGGGCGAGCGCGATGAAGGCGAGCGTTTGCGACCAGAAGTATGCGACTGGCCGTCGGCGGGCTCGGGTGAGGGCAGACGTACTGCCGACTGCATCGCCGTCGTCATATCGAGTGACGGAGAATAGTCGAGGACGAGGATCAAGCACGAGAAAGTGCGTCAGGCAGTTGCGTCTTGCAGTGGCAGCTAACGCCGACGGCATCCATCTCTTGGCACCTCCGAGCTGACCCCGGACCAACTGTCTACAGCGTTATAGGAGTCCTATTATTATCTACAACTCCTTCTTCACTCTAGGACTCCAAATCCAAGAACCACTCAATCATCACACATCACAATGGTATGCAAGTCAGTACGTTAGAGTGATATAGTTTTGTTGACAAGCTTCCCTAGCTCGGTCCTCTCGTCGGCGCAAGCATGCTCATCGTAGCCACCACCGTCTTCCTCTACTACACCATCTGGACGCTGGTTATGGTACATTGTCTTCTCCCTCTCTATACCTACGACTTCTCAGTTCCTAACATGTCCTGCTTAAGNCCCTTCGTCGATTCGTCGCACCCTTCTCAATCGCTCTTTCCTCCTCGTGTCTGGGCAATCCGTCTTCCCGTCATCCTCATCTTGGTCGGAGGTGCTGTCGTTGGCTCTTTCCTGTCGCTCATCATGATCAAAAGCAACCGTCAAAAGGCTCTCAAGGCCCAGAAAGCAAAGGCAAAGTAGTCTCAGGTACTGCGACTAGATATTTTCACCACAACCCCTTTTTGTCACGCCTACCGCTCCATGCTCCCATATGTTCCAGGTTCTCTTTCCATGCGATAATGCTAGGGTCTGTTCCCTGTCCGATCTGCGCGGATGTATAGATAGCGTAAGAAGTTCCATCTCCTGACTCTGGGCACATTGCTTTCTCCTGATCTGTTTGAGCCAGTCCAGGCAAGCGAAGCACAAAGGTAATCTCACCATATCGCTCGGTTACTACCTTCATGTACATCTCCAGCCTTGCGTAGTTTATGGTAAAGGCGTCAAGACCATTGCTGATGATTGCCGGATCTCTATTGTGCAGACGTGCCCATAGAATTTGGGTTCCGATCTGGGTTGTAAAGTATGCAGGGCTGACTATGAATCTTGGAGCCCGATTCAGACGACCATGCTCTAGTATGTAAGGCAGCGCCATTCGGATCTCGAGTTCAATGTCGCCAAAGAAACTTGGCATGAGTGCAGATCGCACTGACGAGGCCCGCACGACGACGACTCGGGCTTTCTCGTTGTCTTGAAGCCTGCCAGAGATTCTCATAAATTGGACGGGATTCAGAGTGTGGCGTTGAAGTTGAGTCATTTTCTTCTTGGCCTTTCAATCACTGTCTCTGTAGACTGAGACGTAGTGCTTTCCCCTTTGCCATCCTTAGATGACTTCGAAATGGCTTTGCTCGTTGGCATCCGATCGTTCCAAAATAGAGACGCATGGCTGGTAAGAGAAGATGGCTTTGGCACTATGCAGTAAGGAGGAACTATCAAAAAAAAAAAAAAAAAGAAAGAAAGAAAAAAAGCATAGTCATGTTAAGATTGAAGACATGTTTGAAAACAGGTTTCCATGATCGTGCGCAATGTCTTTTGTAACGTAGAAGAAAAGAATCTCCTTTGTCTTGAGCCCGTACTTATAGGTGTCACAGTAATAATTCGTATCTACTATGGACTTTCCTCCATAAGAGAATCGTGCCTTTGCTGCGGTAAAGTCGTCTAATACTAGCTTAACTTTAGGGGATTCGTGGACTCGAAGCATCCTCTCGCGACTACGTACTATGGTATCTTCTCGGCGAAGGGGGCCTTTTAGCATGTATTAGAGGCTTCGTGGCGAAATTGGGAGTGGGCGTTGATAAAGCCCTTTGGACACCCGAGACAACAAAGGAAAGAGCCCATGTCGTATAGTGATGCGGCATGTGGAGCTTCTTCTACATGCTCGTAGAAATCAAAGGGAGAGGATCCTGACTCCATGACTTCACCACACCAAGGCATCGCACACTTGAAGCACATATCTGCATGGGGTTGAGATGGTGCAAGCTGAAGTTTGCGCCAGCGTTGTGCAGTTTGTGTCGATGTCTGTGACAGTGGTGACAGAGACACCTGCAACAACCTTGTCATCTTAGTGGAGCAAACTTTGGTATTTGAAAGGTTTGATCAGAGCTAGGACATGCCTCCAGCGTAGCTCCATGTCGCTAGCTGTATCGGAAGATGGTAAAAGTGATTGTGGTAGTACGGATCGACACGTTACAGGATCATAGAAAGACAGGTTTTCCGTAGGGTCGTCAAGTGTACGAGCCTCTTGCGTAGGGTTTTATAAGAGTCAGATTGAAAGACGGGACATGTGAAGGGATGTTTATATAGGACCAATCCTAGGGCTACCTGCCTACCTATTGCACAACGCAATCGTCTCCAATGACAACTCTGCCCTCTCCTTCAGCCCCTCCTTCGGCTCTTTGTCTTCTGAGGTGTTGAGCCAGGGAGGCTAGCATACTTCTCGTGAGGAAAGTCTCTTGGTTCCCTCCTTGTCGTTCCACATCATTCTGGGATGTGATTTGGTACTCAANGTGCATGCGTTTCCTGCTCGCCAGTCCGCCCGGTGCCACATATTCATCGTCATCTGCTGCGTTTCGTTCTTCAGCATCTGTATCTACTGCAGGTTCTGACGTGACGCCGCCCTGTCTGTTCTGTCTTCTTCGTCTCATCCAAGAAATTGACGAGAACGTTGAGCTGTCCACTGCCTCAACGCCTCGCCCGAGCCTAGCAGCTTCTCGCGCTCTTGCGTCTGGCGAGAAGATTTTGATTGTGTGGTCGATGCCACTCGCCGCCAACATAGGTTCGTATGGGTGACCTTGAAGCACGTTTACCACCTCTCCGTCTCCCTCAAGAATATTGACCAATCGTGATGTCTTGCGCTCCCAGACAAAGAAGTTGCCGTCATCTGAGCCCGACACGACATATTCGTCATCCAGGCCGAAGAAATTGACATCTTTGACTGTCTTGACGTTGCAGTGGCCTCGATAGACTCTGGTATGGGGCGAGCAGTAGACAAATCTTTCAACTTCGCTTCGCTTACGACGTCTTCCCAAAGCACTTCTATAGATCAGATGAGGAAATTCCTCCTCTTCCTCTTCATCATCGTCGCTGTCTTCAGGCCCGCTTTCGTCCTGGCTTGCATCAGCGTCTTCGTCTTCGTCTTCATCCTCGTCCATTCCATCGTCCTGCTCTTCAGGTCCAGTAAGTGGGAAGCTAATGCTCTCGGCATCACCATCTTCGTCGTCATCGTCGCTGTACTCTCCCATGGCAGCTCTTATCTCGCTCATGGCAATAGCATCTTCCTCTTCTGAGAATTGGTCTGACGAAGCTTCAACAACCTCCATTAACTCCGCCGTAGGTTCGTCTTCGGTAGTGTCAATATGACGCTGTCGTTCTCGTAATCGTGCATCTTCCCGAGCTGCTGCATTGTTACCTGTGCCGAGGCCACCAAATGCTCGGTCTACGAGAGCAAAATTGACACCCTCGCCAGCGTTCATGAGGATTCCACGAGCAACTTTTAAGCCCCAGTGTAATAATGCATCACCCCGTCTTTGGGTGGACTCAGGTGCGCCTTCCATGGGATCATCTGATGACAGATCTGCGAAGGGCGTCTTGACAGCCTCGACAAATGCTCTTACTGCGTCGGTCTCGGTTTCATAGATAATACGGTTCAGGTCTACCTCGAATCTCGAAGCATCAACATTGCAGACTGGAGAGTTGGATGAGTGAGTCAGAAGATAGGGTATGATACACTCGTCGAACGCGTCGGCACTGGCGTCCTTCGGTACCGGTAAGCGAGATGCATATCGAGCGACATCCGAAGATCTGGTGAAGCCATCGATTAATGCTCCCAGCCCACTATCGAGCCATAGGAAGATGGCCTTGACAAAATCGTAGCCAAATCGCTCGCGGTCGCTAAGACTACTGCCCTCGTTCGGGGCATGGTCGATACGAGTAAAAAGAGGCGTGTCGAAGATTCCTTGGCTAGCAGTATGCGGTTGTCCACCAAGTGCTCGTGCAATGACACCAGATGCTTGCACGAAACGCCAGGCAGATTCTCTGTTGGAGCGCAACGTTCTTTGCAGCAAGACTTCCTCCTGGACAGGAGCGACTGGGTAGCGCCAAGTTCGAGTAATCTCTTGCATTTGAGGCAGTATAGTGGCGGCCAAACTTCGCACTGAAGTGAACTCCGTAGCGTGGCCAGTCAAGTCTCTGCTCGAAGTAGCGATCGTTTGTTCGCTGAGGGAGAACATGGTCCTACGAAGCTCGACCACTGTCTTGGCAAGACGATATGCCTTCCTTTGCCTGTCTGTCATCACACTCTCTCGTAGAGACGAGACAGGACTTGTGGAACGAGCGATCGGGATGTCTTCACTTTGGCCATTGTGATATCTCACTCTCAATGCGGTAGATTCCTCGGTTCGTTGACGTGGCTGTACACGGGAGGATGCTCCAGGGGAATGCGAAAGGTGACTTGCTGTTCTCTTCTTGCGTTTTCTTTCGTTGCTTTCTCTCGTTCTATGGCTGCTTGATTGGGTTGTCGAAAGCTGTTCTCTGGAAGCTTCGCTGGCATCCGGGCTGCGTACTAGGTCAAAGCTGTAGACATGATCACCAGACCAGCTGACTATAATCTCGTTTGGATAAGCATCACTGATCTTACAAGCGGTGATATGTCCGGAATCTCTTTGCGTCATGATACGCTGGCCTCGAGGTGCAAATTTGCGTACACATCGAGTGGCTTGACCAAGTAAATCTTCATCCATGTCGGACAGGTTAGTAGTGGAGAGAGGTGAAGCCGCCCGTTCATCATTTTTGTCGCGGCCAATCATTCTGCGATCATGAAGGAAACAGTGTAGATGAGCACCACCGAGGGCGATGTAGTGAGGTTGACTCGGCGAACAAGAGATGGTATTGAGATCCAAGTCATAACGTTTATAGGAGATCANGGGAGGAGGTACAGAGACTGCAGATGCGGACCTACTAGAAGGAGAAGGGTAGGCAGACGACGGTTGACGCAAATCCCATTGGCGTACTTCTCCGTCTTCTGAGCAAGTCAGAAAGAGATGGGNGGAAGATTCAGTCACGACTCTCTTTACTCTGTCGCCGTGGGAGCGATAAACTCTGCAGTTTGTGTCTCCGTCGCTCAAATGGCGTACTCCATCTTGTGCATTGCCTCGCATGCCTCTATTGGCACCGTTCAGAGCCATGGCCGATGCGCGTGATGCTTCTGTAGCGGCGCCAGAGTACTCCAGATCAAAGATGCGGACTTCGTGATCACCGGCAGCGGATATGACAGTGCGGTCGTTCGAATGAGGCATGAACTTGACAGAGAAGATATTGGCACGATGGCCGGTGGCGATGCTAGTGGCCAGTTTGAATTGCGAGTTCGAGTCATCTGGTTGATAGGTGTGGATGGTGATGTGCTGATCGTCGGAGCCGGAGGCAAGGAGACGGCCTGACTTGGACCAACNTACAGTGACGAGCGAGTTAGAGAAGAGCCATGGTATGCAGCAGTTGGAGATGGCAAACCTGAGAGCATTCACGCAGCCCGAATGGCCGTCGAGCTCGTTCACGATGTCCAGATCACGTATCCAGTTCTTGTCGCCATATATCGACCTAACCTTTCTTGAACGGCCAGCCGAGTCCTGCAGCTCACGTCGGAGCAGGCGATCAGATAGAGTGTCGCGCATGCTGGAGCGTGTGAACAAGATGGTCAGTGGCGACAGGGTATGGGTGTTAGTTGCAGCATATGAAGATCACGGGAACAGTAGACGAGTGGTGCGATGCGTGGGTGGCATGAAGAAGGGTTCGTCAGAAAGATGGATGGATGGATTTAGCAAGCACCATGTCATAGGTACAGCTACCCCAGATCTTGACAATTGAAGCACGTCGTCTGTTCGCCGGCCCGCTGTGGCAGAAGCTACTTAGGTGCGACACGCGGCAGCCGAGACACAGTCTGTCGGACAGTGCAGGGGAGGTGGGCACCAGCTGTCATCGGTCTGTGGCACTTTCTCGTGGTAGCGCTGTCGCAAAGCTGAAGGGACTGCGCTGTTTGTCGCCATCACATGTCGCTGGCGTGTTTGCGGGAGATGGGCGGTACTCCGTACTTGGAACCGAACAGATCATCTTGCCCAGCCGGGCTGCACTCTCCTCTCCGTCTGCCGTGCAGCTTTTCACATCTAGCTACGAGACTTGTTTTGGAGTGCAGACGGGTTGCAAACTCTGGTGCATATGTTTGGTCAAGTCGCAGGCGGTAGCAACAGCAATAGCATAGATACAAGGCCGTTGCACGAGCGCCAAGGCGCAACCGCCAGCGTGCCGATCAACAATGAAGGCGGCGCTCCATGTCACTGACTCCCCGACGAGTACCTATTATTATTTGTTTGTCAGGAAGTTGGGCAGTCACCCCTGCTCGCTCCTGCCCTCTGAATCAAACAAGACGGCGCAATCTTCTCGCCCCGCTTCTATTCGCTCGTCGACGGCTTCGTCTCTTGATATTGCTAGCCAGTTGACGACGGCCAGCTCCATTCTCTGGGATCCTCGCTACACCAATCGCAACCCTCCCCACCAGAGGCTCCATCCCACGCACGTCGGCACTCTTTCGCTCGACAACCGCTCCGACTCGACCATCAGCGTGCGCAGTTTAGGCGGCGGCCAGCGCATACCCCCATGGACAAGCGTCACCCCAGCTCCTTCCAGCAGCTCGAGAAGCTCGGCGAGGGCACCTATGCCACCGTACGTCGACAACCGCTCAACATCCTTCTTCTGAGTCTCCTTCATCGCCGACTAACAATGCGCAGGTCTTCAAGGGTCGCAACCGTCAGACGGGCGAGTTTGTCGCTCTCAAGGAGATCCACCTCGATTCAGAAGAGGGCACCCCCAGCACCGCCATCCGTGAAATTTCACTTATGAAGGAACTCAAGCACGAGAACATAGTCCGTCTGCACGACGTCATTCACACCGAGAACAAGCTCATGCTGGTCTTTGAATTCATGGACAAGGACTTGAAGAAATACATGGACTCTAGGGGTGAGCGCGGCATGCTCGATCCCGTCACCATCAAGTCCTTCATGCACCAGCTGCTCCGCGGCATCGCCTTCTGCCACGACAACCGAGTCCTCCACCGCGATCTCAAGCCGCAGAACCTGCTGATCAACAACAAGGGTCAGCTCAAACTCGCCGACTTTGGTCTCGCTCGCGCTTTTGGCATCCCCGTCAACACCTTCAGCAACGAGGTCGTTACACTCTGGTACCGTGCCCCTGACGTCTTGCTGGGCTCGCGCACTTACAACACCTCGATCGATATCTGGTCTGCTGGCTGCATCATGGCTGAGATGTACACCGGTCGTCCTCTGTTCCCCGGAACCACCAACGAGGACCAGCTGCAAAAGATCTTCCGTCTCATGGGCACTCCTTCCGAACGTTCATGGCCCGGTATTTCTCAGTTCCCCGAGTACAAGCCCAACTTCCCTGTCTATGCAACTCAGGATCTGCGCAACATCCTACCTCAGGTCGACCCTGTCGGCCTTCAGTTGTTGAGTGCTATGCTGCAACTTCGTCCAGAGCTTCGCATTTCTGCCACACAAGCTCTTCAGCATCCTTGGTTCGCCGATCTACAACAGCTAAGGCAGCAACAAGCCCACATGCATCAACAGCACATGCCTGGCGTGCCTAATACCCAACGCGCTTATTGATGCTCCTGACGATCTTTTCTATAGCCAGATTCATGTTCTTGGGTCGGCCGGCGTTTGAAGGAAAGGGTTGTTTTTTTGTTCTTCATGTCGTTTTTATTGAAACACCATTTCTTGCGGCCTTGACACTGGTTCGTCCTTGAGATATCCGATACGGTGCCTGTAGTAGCGAGCATGCTCAAAAATGGAGGACCTAGTCGGACTCTCGATTTGTCTTTCTGCGCCAAAGATTGTCGTACTTTTCTTGCGATCTTGGTGCCATGCTCGTACTGGAGCATACAATGCAGAATCACTTCTTGGCATACAATGAATACAGTTGATCGTGCATCGCCGCAATGGTGGCTGCCGTGCCTCGAGAGTGGAGGATGTAAGATCAGACAGCGAGACTGCTAGTCAGCGACTCCGATGCTCCATATTCTCCCCGGTCTTGTACGTAAGAAGATCGTTATCGAGGCCGCTCGGCTCAACCAAGGGACACGGCGCTCACTCTGTCGCGCCTCCGTGACGCGGGGCTTGCAACGGTCCAGAGACCACCCACACAAGCCATCAGCAAAGTCTCCAGAATGAACCGACGGCGGCCTTCTTTATCTAGTGCGACGCCCTAATCTTTCTTTCTCATATCTCTGTATATCATTATACTAGGGTAATTGAAACATTCAACTGGTCCTCGTCTCCTGTGACCCCTCTCTTATCTTGTTCACCACTCCATACGCCTACAAGCGGATCAGAGGCTTGGTCACTGTTATCCTCTTCATGTGGACCGCCGCTACAACACTCTATTCGCCGATGTTGCCCGATCTTAGTCTAAGTGCAACCTAGCAACTGTCTTCCTTCTGTCAACTTCTGCTCCTCCATCCTACTTTCACCTGGACGGTTCCTCAATCTCATACAGGTGCTTCTGATTCACCTCAACTCTTGTCATTGGAATACTAGACAAGACACATCCATTTCTTCGACCAGCTTTGTATATCGGAAAGGAACACATACTTAGGAATTCTCAACTACACACGACGACTCCATCATGGCTACTGCTGCGGAGGCCGACTTGGCCCGCATGGGCTACAAATCAGAATTGCCTAGAAGTTTGAGCATGATGAGTGTTCTGGGCCTGTAGGTTACACAACGACATATATCACTGCTCCCACTAACGACATTGTATCCAGANTCCTTTGCGATCATGGCTGTACCATTTGGATTGAGCACCACATTCTACATCACTCTCGCAGATGGTCAGAGCGTGACGATCTTGTGGGGATGGGTTCTGGTGTCCTTGATTTCTCTATCAATTGCAGCCTCCTTGGCCGAGATCTGTGCCGTCTTCCCTACTGCCGGTGGAGTATACTACTGGGCGGCTATGCTTTCTACTAAGAAGTATGCTCGATTGAGTTCTTGGATCACTGGTTGGCTTACGCTGGTTGGCAACTGGACTGTCACAACATCCATCAACTTCTCGGGAGCCCAATTGATCCTAAGTGCGATCAGCCTCTGGAATGAGGACTTTGTGCCTACAGCATGGCAAACAGTGCTGATGTTTTGGTGTGTCATGCTTATCTGTATGCTCGTCAACATATTTGGCGCCAAATATCTTGACTTGATCAACAAAATCTGTATCTACTGGACTGGAGCCAGTGTGATCATCATCATGGTCGTTCTACTTGCCATGTCAGATAACTACAGGAGTGGAGAGTTCGTCTTCGCCCACTACGATGCGAGTGGCAGTGGATGGCCGAGTGGTTGGGCCTTCTTTGTTGGCCTATTGCAAGCTTCTTACACACTGACTGGCTACGGCATGGTTGCCGCAATGTGCGAAGAGGTTCAAGTAAGGTCGGACGCCAAAACCATATTCGATCAAACAAGCTAATGTGATGCTCTNCAGAACCCTGCTCGCGAGGTACCCAAAGCGATTGTCCTCTCTGTGGCTGCTGCGGGTGTTACTGGTATATTGTATTTGATTCCAATCCTCTTCGTCTTGCCCGATATTCAGATGCTTCTGGACGTCGCAAATGGTCAACCTATCGGTCTTCTTTTCAAGACTGTCACAGGTTCGGCAGCTGGCGGTTTCGGGTTGCTCTTCCTCCTTCTCGGTATGCTATCTTCCAACATGTTGAGACGGCGCGTGTACTGACCATCTACACTAGGCATTCTCTTCTTCGCAGGCACTGGTGCTCTAACAGCTGCAAGTCGTTGCACTTACGCTTTTGCTCGTGATGGTGCGATCCCTGGCTCTCGCGTCTGGTCTCGCGTTGACAAACGCTTCGACATTCCTCTATGGGCATTGGTTCTCTCAACAGTAGTCGATTGCTTGTTAGGCCTGATCTACTTCGGTAGCACTGCAGCTTTCAACTCATTTACAGGAGTAGCCACAATCTGCCTTTCGACCTCATACGGATTACCTATCTTGGTCAGCGTACTCCGTGGACGCAAAATGGTCGCACACTCCTCCTTTTCCTTGGGTCGTTTTGGAATGGCCATTAACGTGTTAACTCTTTGCTGGATCGCCTTGGCTGTCGTCCTATTCTGTATGCCGGTCACGCTGCCAGTTGACCCGAGTTCTATGAACTATGCCTCTTGCGTGTTCGCAGGCTTTGCTGCCATCAGTGTCGTGTGGTACTTCATCCGCGGACGCAAAGCATTTACAGGCCCACCAGTTCCTGCTGATGTGGATGTCAGCAGCGACGTAGGGGTTGTCAGAGGTCAAGCTATTGACTCTGATCTGGAGAAGAGCACGAGCGCCGTTCATAAGAAGATGGCCGATGAGCCACCAAAAACTACAATATGATGAGCTCTGTTTTGTTCTTGTATAGCAAATTTTAGTGTATATCATGGATAGCCAACGGTCTTTTGACATGATGTTCTACCCAAAGCTTAACGTTGCGTGTATTGACTTAATTTTCCCGTCTGAAAAGATAATTGCATAGCGGCGTCGAATTCCTCTTGCTCTGCACACTGTGACTAGTGAACACACTGCTGATAATATCGAATCGAGCCTTGCGCTCCGAGGGCTTTCGGTCCACGGCTTGTTTCGGAGTCGAATAGCCCTTGGCTTCATGGCGTCTCTGCACCTCTGCACTTTTACGCAACCACGCAGAGCCGCTCCGATTTGACTTTTGTCAACCCTGATCTTGTCACAACGATACCGGCATCTCAGGGGACGCTACCTATGCGAGGACAGTGAGAAGCGACCGGGCGACTGTGCTTCCGCAACCGCCAGAGACCGCTAGGGACGCTTTGACTCCAGACGACGCGTCCTTTTTGCTTGTACCAAGTTTTCATTTCCAGGCAAGAGGGCACGCGAGCAATCACCACGTTGACTTCTATGAAGTTGGGGTGTAGAGTCCCTCGTATCTGGTTATGTGCGATCAATTTGATAAGAACTATAGCAACTCCACCATCTCGTGCTCCTACGGTCTGGTAGACTCAACCTATATCCTCACAATGACTCGGATTTCCTGATGGGCCGCTTCGGCAGCATTATAGCGCCACTACTGTGAGGCTTCCTTCATCGTTCTTTCTGCCCTTGTCAGATCGCTTTTCTTGACTTCACCCAATCCCGTCATAATATTATTCCACAATCTCAGCGGAAGCCACACATCATAGCACCGTGCTTGGCGTCTTCTGGAAACAAGAAGATGAGACGGCCCCACGGGCTAGATACTCTTCAGTCTCTTAGTAGTGTGAGCGTGGGCCTCAGGACATGACAAGGGTATAGGACGAGATCAAATATATGATGTAGGTGTTCCCCGTTTCCAGAATGATATTTTCCGCTGGTATTTATCAGAGAGAAGCCTCTCGGAAACACTTCCAAAAATCAGCATTACTTCCTTTCTGTCTATCTCACACTCGTTTGGTGCTTGATCATCATGCCTAATCTCTTCACATTGGCGCTCACAGCGCTGCCTCTGAGTCGTCTAGCACTGGCCGATCAATCTCCTTACACGGGTTCTGACTTCCAGGCCAAGACTTACGGTCTGTACCCTACACAATCATATGAGTCCTCGAGCCTTGAAGTGCCTGTCTTTCAAGTCAACAAGGCTGCAGGAGACAATGTCGACTCTGCCGACCGTGTTTTCATTTCTCCCAGAGGTACCGCAGTGGACCAAATCGCTCCTATGATCTTCAACTCGGACGATCTATCCCTTGTGTGGAGCGATCCCAGCTACAAGACTACATTCGGTGTCAGGGTGCAAGAATTCAACAACTCAGACTACATTACATTCTGGCGAGGAACCGTCAAGGGTGCCGGTTATGGAAGTGGCAGCTTCATCATGCTCGACCACAATTACAACGTTGCTTACAACCTAACAACGAAGAACCTCACCGTTGGTGGAGATATCCACGAGACCGAGCTGACGGACGATGGCACAGCACTCATGACTGCTTACGAGCCTATCCAATACGATCTCACAGCTTACGATATCGAGAATGGCTGGCTTGCCGACTCTCTGTTCGAAGAAGTCGACATTGCTACCAACGACCTCATCTTCTCATGGCGAGCATCCGAGCACATTGCCCTCAACGCCTCGTACGCCGACCCCGGTGCCACTGGTATCTCCCAAGACAGCCCTTACGACTTCTTCCACATCAACTCGATCGAGAAAGACGACTCTGGCAACTATCTGGTCTCTGCAAGACATACACATAGTATCTATTACATCAACGGCACCAATGGCGATATCATCTGGAGTCTGGGAGGCAAGAATAATGACTTTGAGGATAAGAGTGATGGTCAAGCGACCAACTTTGCATGGCAGCATGATGCCCGCTGGCGTAACACCAACTTGACAGAGATGACTCTCTTCGACAATGGTGCTGCCGATTGGGTCAAGACAGAAAATGAAACCCGCGGTCTTTGGCTCAGTCTCGACTACGACGATATGTCTGTCACTCTCAAGCAAGACTATATCAGCCCTGAAGGCATCTTGTCCGTATCACAGGGAAGCGTGCAAGCGCTCTCAAATGGCAACGTCTTCATGGGCTATGGTAGCAACGGTGCCTTCATCGAATACACCAACGAGGGAGAAGCCATCTGGGACGTCCAATTTGGCATCATTGGCAATTCGAGCGTGCAGAGCTACCGCGCCTACAAGCAAAACTGGCAGGGCTTCCCTGGTTGGAACCCTAGCATTGCCGCTACAGGAAATGGCACTGACAACACTACTGTCTACGTATCCTGGAACGGTGCCACTGAGATCAAGCAATGGGCCATCCTTGCCTCGAACTCATCTTCTTCTCTCGCTACTGCAGATGACCTTTGGAAAAATGTCACAAAGACTGGTTTCGAGACAAACGTCACTGTAGGCACCGATGCCCGCTACATT
This sequence comes from Aureobasidium vineae, assembly GCA_903819635.1. Taxonomy (NCBI): domain Eukaryota; kingdom Fungi; phylum Ascomycota; class Dothideomycetes; order Dothideales; family Saccotheciaceae; genus Aureobasidium; species Aureobasidium vineae. The sequence continues at coordinate 2,003,029 of CAIJEN010000014.1, forward strand.
CGTGCTGCAGCTTTGAACGCTGATGGTGAAGTCCTCGGTGCCACTGATATTGTCAATGTCAACGATGGGTCTATTTCTACTGCAGATGCCAAGGTCGATATTGGTACTGGCGATGCGAATACTACTGTTACCAGCTCGGCTTCTGATTCGGACTCTGCTTCTGGCTCTAGCGGCAATGACACCACGTCAAAGTCTGATAAGGATAGTGCTGCTGGCTTTACGAATGCTTCTTCGTCACTTGCTCTGGGAGTTGCGATGGTTGTCTTGTTTACCTTTGGATTGTAAATGTAATGCTTTGATAAATTTGTACATTATAATAGTTGTAATACAAATGGATGTTAAAATCGTTCCCTCTCCCTCGAAGAGTTTGTGCAAAATCGGGCTTCGATAAGTAGTTAGGGCATCTCGTCTCACTCACAGGCACAGGCATGTTTTCAACATGGCAAAGGAGTCTTGGCATTATAATGGATACGGTATTTTCTGGCTGCTGTATATTGTCGTACGTATTCCGTCGAGCTGGTGCTTTCCTTATCGACAGTGACATATGGTGCAATTTGTATTACGCAAATTTCCAGTCGTTAGGAGTCTGAGTGTGGCTTTACTCCTCCCATTCTTCCTCGCGCGCCGTGCGACAAGCAACTTTTTCCTCCTCGTCCTTGTTTTCGTGATAGAGACAGATGTCGCGGGTAAAGGCTGCCGAGTCTTCTTCTTTGTCCATATCGTCGACTTCCTCGACTGAAATCTCGTTGTCGTCGAGGGCATTTGCGTAGCAGTCCGCGCATTGCTGACCTGGCATCCTCCTTCCCGAATTCACCAATACAGCAGTGAGAAAGTCGATAGGTAAGTTGTTCCAAGTGGTATGAGCCGCGGAGAATCTCATTTCGTAGGCAGTTATATGGACGAGAAGCCGGCGCAGTGGAGATTCATCGGTCGTGTTTGCATACGCGTAAAGTATGGCTGACGATCTGGGTTGTTGGTATTTTCTGAGCTTCTTTTTGATGATGGTATCGAGGACGCGGCGCTTGAGTCTTGCAGCGTCCAACCGATCGCCAAGTACGAACAAGCCGGTAAGAGTCAAGTAGGTCCACGTTGTAGGGTTTTCTACTTGGGAGGTGGAAAGATCGTCCCAGTGCGAGCCTCGTCTATCCTCGTCGTCTCCCACGTCCTCCGAAACTTCTAGTCTCAATGCGTTGTCGAGTTGTTCGATTTCATATTCTGATGAAATCTTCGGATTCGAAGACTCATACGTAAGCTTGTCCAGGTACAGCCACGCAACGAACATTCTGAATAACACTGTGTGGACGTCTGCAAGTTCGACGACACGTGTCTGAGCTTCCAGTAATCTTCCAGAGAGNNCCTTAGCGAAGTATGTCGAGTTGGAACGGAGCAGATCTTTGTGTATACAGAATTCTTGTTTGTCGGGACCGACACGGACAGTGACCTTTGGCGAGTAGAGCAATCTGGGACACATCAGTTAGCCAGAGAATCAGGTTGTCTTGTGCTTGTGCAATCACCTGGCGGAGCTTAGCGACACCTCTGAGCCACTGGATGGAGACATCGTGACAAGTGGGGAGGTTGTGGTTGGTGATGATCAGGTAGATGTGTTGAGCAGTAGGGTTGTGTGGTGAAGAAGACGAGGGGCGAAGTGGTAAGAAAGGAGTTAGATGTGTGAAAGTCAATAAATATAGGAGTTTGATGGCTGAGGTGAACGAGTTGCGCAGCATATGAGTGAAAATTACAATGCTCGTTGCAATTGGTTATTAGTAGTATAAGGCAGCAATCTCATAAGTGAGACCGAGTAGTGAAGTGCCGACGAGGAGCGAAAACGTATTGCTGTTCACACTGTTTGGCGCAACATGGTTCTCGACCTCCTTGGATCTCTTGCGGCTCACTCATGAAAAGTGCACACAGTCGAGAGTCTAAACATCACTCTCGACTCTGTCTTGTTACCTACCTAGTCGCTTTCTGCACACAGCAAAGTCTTCTGGAGTTCCCTAACTGTCATGATCATGCGGGACACTGTGATCAAATCTCGTTTAGGGTAGGCAAGGGTGCCGTGGAAATTCCTAGATAGTCGAAAGCCTTGCTCTCTTTCGCACGCCGGCCTCGAGACTCTGTTGAGAAAGTGTCCAAGATGAAAAAACTCGACTGCAAGACATGTCACGATAGACGTTTCGCGATCATCAGGAGAAGGGAGATCTACACGTGGAAAACAGCTGGAGACGGGAAGCAAAAGCCAGCCCCGCTGTCCAAGTTTTTGCTGACAAGTGACGTTCTGCAACTGCAGAGTGACGCAAGATTGCTTCACATACCATCCCTGGTCTTACACGATCGGTCCCAGCCATTCTTTTTCGCTAATAAGCTGAGGAGACCTGCCCTGCCGTGCCTGCGCCTCATTCTTCTCGAGTCTTTGATCAAGCCACGATTTGATTCCCTGCTTTGATAAATAACCCAATCCCTTCGTTCTTCTACTTTCAAGTCTTTGCGGATTTTCGACATTTACATTTAATTACTTTTCTATCCTCGAGGGATAATATTCAGTCTATTACAATGGCAGAACATCAGGACAAGCCTCTCAATGAGTACGTTTCACGCCACCAGAAAGTCTGGCTCTTTAGCGAAGCCAAAAATGCTAATGGTGGCCTATAGGCTTTGTCTCATGATATGGTCGACATCTATGTCGGTCAAGAGAACACCAAATGGATCCTGCACGAGAAGCTTCTGTGCTACCGCAGCAAGTTCTTCCGCAACATCTTTTACAGCAAGGAAAACAAGAACCGCCAATTTGGACTTCCGGATGAGGAAGATGAGCCTTTCAGAATCTTTGTCGGATGGCTCTACAGTGGCCACACACCTACTCCCGAATCAGAGAAGGACCTAACGCTTCTGCTGGACTTGTACTTGATGGTAAGTTGCCTTTACTGCTGTTCAAAGACGACAAGAGCTGACGACAACCACAGNGCCGAGAAGTGGGAGATCCGCGATCTTACCCTGGAAGTGCTCAAGAGCGTCCGCAACTGGTACAAGCAGTCCGACACATACCCTGCCCTCCGCCGCGTGCAATACATCTACGCCAACACCGACCTCGAATCCCCCATGCGCCAGTTGCTCATCAGCAGTGTTGCAAGAAACCTCGTCACCAGTGACTCGGGCATGCCACCGCAATGGGACAAGGCTCTTAGAAAGAATGGCCAGCTTGCCGTCGACATCATCATCGCTATGCAGAAGTGGAACCTCGAGAAGGAGAGCATCCCCGACCCGAGACAGGACTCGGTCAAGCCTATTCTGGAGGACTCTGAGCAGGCCAGAGCTCAGAAGAAGGATGGACAGGATGAAGACCAGAGCAACGAGCAGAACAGCGAAGAGAACAACGACGAGAACAACAATGAGGATGAGAACGAGGCTGAAGAGGGCGCCGAAGACGGTGAGCAAGAGGAGGGCGAGGACAACGAGGATGGTGAGCAAGAGACCGAGGAGCCCCAGGAGTGATGGGATGAAAGATATCCGATGCGACGAATCTCTTTATAATCTTCGTTCTAGCAGTTAATTTTTCTGGATATTCAGGTAATTCGAATTTATGACATTTTCCACCTTGCCTTGAGCCTGATCGCACATGGGGTATAAGAGAGAGATAGTGCATTTCGTCAAGCAAGCTTGTGATGATATGAAGAAGAAGTCGAAGCTTACATGCGTCTGGGAGCGGGCATGTTTTTCTTCTCCTNTTGCGAGACCTTCTTTCTGCGTCTCTCGATGAGTCTTTCTCTGTCCTTGGACTTCATGCTGTCGAACTTGTTGACCAGGGCTTGCTTCTTCTGGTCCGACTTCTTCAAGTAAAAGGGATTCTTGCCCTGTGCAATGGCTTCCTTCTCCTTCTTGCGGTGGTCGCGTATCACTTCCTGTTCTCTTTCCTTGTTCTCGCGAGCTTTCTTCTTACTCTCCATGCTGAGCAACTTGCGCTTGAGGACTGCCTTGTCGTCTTCGCTCTTGGTCTTCTTGATAGCGGCCTTTAGCTCGGCCATTTCCGAATCCTGGTAGTCGTTGATGAAGGAATATTTCTTCGCAAGTGCCGTGTCATCTACGGGACCGCCTAGTGGGCCGAAACGAGGGTCACGGATTTGGCGCTTGGGCACATCGATGACCTGGCGTTTGCGTGTGACCTGTCTGTTGGATGCTTGTGCCATGGGTGCGTGCTTGGAACTACGAGCGTGGGGAGGACCATCTTCGTCCGAGTCGCTGTCGCTGCCATCCGAAGCGCTGTCGTCGCTGGCGTCCTTTGCTGCTCGTGATTTCTTGGCTGCAGGTTTGCTCGAAGACCTTTCTGCCTCCTTCTTGTTCTTCTTGGGAGCGGCCTCTACGCCTTTGGACTCTCTCAACTCTCGCAGACGAGCGCGAAGAGCTTCTAGTTTGTCCTCCTTCTCGTCGTCGTCTCCTGTGGCTCTCTTGCGTTTCTTCGATATGGACTCCTGGGCTCTTGACAGTGTGCCGAACGAGATGTTGCTCAGCTTATCCTTGACGTCCTCTTCTGCGTCTTCGTCGGAAGAGCTCAGGATGTCGACCTCATCGCCTTCACCAGTCTCAATGATGGATGCGGACGAGTCGTCTCCCGAATACTCTTCGTAGTCGTTCTCGTCGTCGGAGACATCGGCGCGGGATTTGACGGTTTTTCCTAGCGGGAGAGGCATCTTGTCTGGAATGTGGAATAATTGACGGAGTTGAGAATTTCTGGCTGAGATGCGCTTGCGCCTGCCTGATAATGTTCGATGCCAAGCTTTTGGTTTCTTATCGCGCTTGCTCGTTCATGCACCTTGCAACTTGCCAGATAATCTACGAATGCATAGAATCGTTGATTCTACAGAAGAAGGATTCAGAGCCGTACACATCCGAGTTATGATACTTTCCAGAACCCATAATGTTGCTTCCTGAGATTCAGACCTACAGCGAAATTTGCAGATGGGAATGCGCCGGACTAAGATCGATCATCCTTCGGAGATCTTAATGACTTGTTAGTAACCATGTGACGGCTACAAGGTGTTCGGTAGAGGCGGCTGAGGCTCGTGGCTCGTGGCCGGGGTTTCTCATGAATCGGGTGAGGTTAGAGTTCAGGATGCGACTGATTCTTGACAGGCCGCCCGAAACTCGCAAACACCGCGGTGTCTGCTGGTGGCGTGTACGTCAGAGTGATATCGGCAAGATACGGACTTGGGCCCTTATTAACTATTTTGCTGTTGCACATCTTGACCTCACTCTCCGACGTCGTCATACATCAAAACACCAAGCTCCGCTCGTCAATTGCATCCCACTTTCCCATCCAAACCACACATATCAGCACATCATGAAGATTCTCACAAAGGAAGAAGAGCAGGAGCACTACAAGTACGTCGCTGATCTTGCTGTCACGACATGCGCATGCGAGCACTTCTAACAATCCTTCNNCAGCGCTACCATCTATGGAGGTACCATCGGTGGTCTGCTCGGTACAGCAGCTGGTGCCGTCGGTGTCTTGGGCGCCAGCAGNAGATACCCTGCTTTCCGCGGTCTTTCCCTGCCATTCCGCGCCTTCCTGATCACCAGTGCCGGTACTTTCGCCGCCATTATCCAGGCCGACCGTTACTCGCGCCAGTACGAGGCTAGCCGCCATCCCGAGAAGGAGTACACCGACCAGCAGCAGACCCTGCAAGAACAGCTCGAGTCGCAGAAGCCCTTCTCCCAGCGCGCAATGGACTGGGGAAACAAGAACAGATACAGCATTGTTTTCGGTTCATGGGTCGCCTCGATCACCGCCGCCTTCGGCATTGTCGGCCGCAATCCCTACCTTAGTGGTCAACAAAAGCTCGTCCAGGCTCGTGTTTACGCTCAGGGTTTGACTCTGGCCGTCGTCATTGCCAGTTTGGCACTCGAGGCCAAGGACAAGAACCAGGGCGAGGGCCGCTGGGAGACCGTCAAGGTCCTCGACCCTAACGATCCTACCCACAAGCACGTCATTGAGAAGAAGATTCACCACGAGCGCTACTCGGGTGAGGACCAATGGATGGGTAAGCTATTTTGACATTCTACCCAGTACCGAACTTTGTAGCTAACATTACCTNNAGACATGGTCGCTGCCGAGGAAGAGCGTATCAAGCAGCGCGAATCCGCCGTCAAGCAAAAGGAGTCCGAAGACGAGAAGAAGGGCAAGAAGGTCAAGAAGCACGAGGACCTCGAGCACGCCGAGAACAAGTCCAACGTCCAGGCTCCTTGAGCTCTCCAGTCACACGACACAAAAACTATTTCTGCGACGAACACACAACCGACCGCTATGCGACGATTAGTCGAGCTTCGTGGAAGCCGACTTGCATAGAAAAGAACGAGATGGGACTGCAGGGCGGCCCCATCAATATAATTAACGACCTCTTTAAAATGTGCGATCGTTGGATTGATAGTAGAACCTGTAAGATAGTACTATTTCATGCGAGCACGATTTATAACTTGACTTGATTGCTCCTCGTTATCCGTTACTATATGCTACTTTTGGCTGACAGTTCGGCTGTTGGATTCATCACTATATTTTTGGCGGTGGAAAGGTGCCGATAGTATTTACGGCCCCAATATTTTCAAATGGATAGACAAGCAACCATACAGAGCCTCTTAGCAGAATATACTCGTGCTTGATGTGTCTGACCTTGAGAAAGAAGATTTGTTGACTAAGGACAGGGTGAGTCTCTCAGCGAAGGCTTTCGTCAAAGTCATTTCTCGACCTCGATGAGCGTGGTCAAGACAAGTATCTCATTCATAAAGCGAAGGTACAACTAGCGCGATTTCTCAAGGTTGAATGGCAACGACACCACGGCTTTGCTAGGTGTTTGGACTGAACTCTGCGAGATGCCGTCCCGGACGGTGTTTCACCAAACACGCCATCAAGACCTTGCATACAGACACAGACAAAACGCTAGTGCTAGTCATGGTATGTGTACCTTCGGGTTGACAGCATGCTATATCCAAGAAGCAGCTCCAATCCATAACTTTCAGGTCAGTGAAAACAAGAGAAACATGATGCGTCCGCCCAATTCGTAAACATAATCTTGAAGCATAACCTCCTGCCAAAAACGTGGATGAAAAACAAGACATTAGTAGGCCGTAAAGTATGAGCCGACAGAAAACAACATCATGACAATGATCCAATCCAGTCATAAATGCTTCGTGGGAAACCAACAAAAGAGATGTAAGAACGTTGACGCAAGACGATAGGAGAAAGAGATGTGCCAGCGTGAGCCGGTCTAACTGAAATGAAGTCCGTGGTCGTATCATTAAAGGCGTCAAGACTTGGTATGACTTCTCGTGTGTGCTATAAGTATGATCCTGGTGGCTGGAGCAGGGCTATCGGTATGTTGCTGGGTCGCCCCTTGGTGAGCCTTCTTGTCGTCTGGAACTCCCTTCTCCGGGAGCTTCCTCGGGAGAGAGTATGTTCGGATATCGTGATGGACCAGGATGGCTAGGTCCTGGAGCAGCTTCATGGGGCTCGCCATAAGCTTGCTGCAACCGCCGTGTCTCCCTCTCTATGCTGGAAGGACGACCTCGCTTCTTCTTGCCAGAAGAGGTCTCAGATTCTTCTGCACTTGGAGGCTGGTCGCGAAGTTGCGGCGTCATTGCAGCTTGGGCAGCATGTGCTGCGATGGACAAAGGACCTGGTGCGACAACATTGCTGCCGCTACCACTTGCAAGCGGAGGTATGCGTCGAGAAGGCGGCAATGGCTGTCCATGTAAGAGCTCCTGCTGGCTTCTAGCGGCCTTCTCTGCATTCGTAGGTCTGCCGCGTTTCTTCTTTGGCGGCTCAGCTTGTTGACTGAGTATGTTCCCGATGGTGGACATTGGTGGCTTGGGCACAAGGAGACGGCCACCTGCAAAAGAATGTTGATCTGGGCTGAACGGACGTTTCAGAGAGGACGCTGGAACGGGTCCCTGAAGACTCTGAGATCTGTTATGGCCAGAAGCGGGTCCAGAAGGGCCAGGTTGATTCACGACACTGTAAAACCAGTTACTGCATTGATTGACAGTCCGTCCTGAAAGAGCAAGTCAGTGGACGAGCCGCGTTCGCGTAAGCGCAAGATACACACCCCTTGGGAGCGCCACATCACCCCAAACGGGGATGATGCCGTGCTGTCGTATAAAGTGGACGACCACGTCCGGATGGATATTGCTGGACTTGATGATCTCGGCCAGTATCTCGAGCTGCTCGTGCGCATTAAAGCTCACGTCCCGAGGGTTCATTCTGTAACGAGCCGGAGAAGTTACGAGGAAGAAGAGAAGAAGGCGAACATGTATTACAAAGAAATAAGGCCAAGTCTCAGATATGAGAAAGGAAACGAGTGCAGCTGGTGAAACGAGGGTGCGTCAGTCAGACGACAAAACGAAAAACACTGCCTGCCTTGAACGAAAGCATAGAGAAGGTCAAGAAAATCCCACGAGGCGCAGAGAAGGAAAGAAACGAATGCAATCATTCAGCACTGAGAGAAAGAAAAAAGCCGCGAGCAACAGGAACCAGAGTGGAGAATGGGTCCGTCAAGTCAAGGCTCAGAGAGGGCTGGGGTTTCGGTTCTAGAGGGCGAGGTTGATGCATGCAGGTACATCCTAGGCGCACATCTCCCTGCAAGATGGATGTCATGCTTCACCAAGACCAGTCAATGCCGCCAATCCGGGTCGTGTAAGAGTGATCTTCCATTTGATATACAGTCTCAGGCTTCTTGGTTGTTTTGTCGTCAACAACACCTACCCGCTGCCTCGAGCGAGTTTTCTATTGTTAATGGAACCCGCGCAAGAAGACACGATCCGCAAGGCTGGGATTGAGTTGACTTTCTCGGCTTCGAGAGTCCCGCACTCTTGGAATGGGCCCGCTCGTCCCGGTACACGGCAACCCAACATGAAACGCTCGGCAGGTTGGTTCTGTTGTCCTTAGGTTCATGATTGCTCGACTTCAGCCTTGTCTTCACGCTTAGGCGCATCTCGCGACAACGACATCTGGTGCGGGGGAGGTTCTTTCAGCTCAGGAGGGACGGTTGCTCGTGGAGAAGGGACGGCTATCTATCGTCGAAACCAAGCCATCGGCACACCGGGCATCTGATCTATGAGCAGCCTCTCTAGGACTCTGGACGAGCACACGACAGTAGTTTCACCTTGCTTGCGAAGTAAAGCCTTCGGATCATTGTCTGCCATGCAAAATTAGGCGAACTTATCCCGGATATCTTTGCGCTAACGCAAAGGCCTCGTCAGTTCTTACATGGAGCCACGCAGCTACAAAGAGCAACCGATTCTGAGAGCATTGTCTTTTTATCGCTCCATTGGTTCACGGCCACAGGCCATTGGGGATTACAGACAGACGGCTTCTTGCTGTGCTCCAGATTGCTGGGTCTAGCAACCCTGGTCTGCTACGAACTCGAAATTTCCGCGTCGTATCAGGAGCCCGCATTGCATCGAAACACATGCAAGTGCGCGCCTGGCGGATGTTCCTTGCAAAAGAATTCAACCAAGGTTTCTCAACATTCTTGCATCTATCTCGCTTCGGCTCACCTTGCACTTGTACTCGAGTAGTCTCGACAAGCACTTCGACCCGCCTAAACTTTAACCTCCAGGTACTGCTTGTGCAGCGTATACTGCATGCAGTACCTGTGAAGCATTTCTACCTCCACGCATCAAGTCAATAATCTCAGCACCAGGGAGATGACCATGAGCTTCCGCGGCAGACGAACGGTGCTGCAGTTCACGAGCCCGGTGGCTAGTTTGTGGCTGAGCTGAGCGAGTCAAACCAGATATCGAGACTCGTTCGGAAACGGCTTGTACTTGATACAAGTATCAGGCTGGATGAGTCTGGGCGATGGTTCTGTCTGTGACGAAGCTCGAAAGTTGATTAGGCACAGGTAGGTCAGGGTGACCTTCGAGTGTTCGGGTGGAGTTGGTCTGCGCGCCAAGCTTCCGACGAAACGGTGCCATCAATTGACGAAGATGGCGTCCATCTCTCTCATCATCCCTGTCGTCGGTCGCGACAAGACACAGCCAACTCATTCGAATCGCTCATTGTACAGGCACAGCTCTCACAGGTGACAGAGAGGCTAATGGGAAGACTGTTGTAGCGAGCCCCTGCCCGTTGTAGTCAATGTATGTGCAAGTGACTGTGAAGACCTAGATCGAGACCTAAATCAGATTCAGAGAAGCGTTCATTTGTACGCGGTCATTATACGAGCCCAATCGCCTGCTTCCTGCGATCCTATTCATACCATCAAGAGCTTGCCATATGCGTTGAGCACGTTTCTCGCTCTCAGTAACTGCACGCCGCCAACAGCCCACGCGCCATCCTCCGTCTCGCGACCGTAGCCCTTGCACTTCAATCCTCCTTCGTACGGCGCCGTCGGCCCATCGGGATGCGTGTTGGCCACAAGAGCTTCGAAGAATCCGGGGCTCTATAAAACCTGTCCGCTCATCAACCACCACGACCTTCTCGCCTTGTGCAACGCTCGACTCTGTCAGACCACATCGCCACCATGCCCGGCTCGCGGGATAGCAGGGGTAAAAGCCTCACAACAGAGGTGGAAAAGATGGATATAACAGTTGACACAACTGAGGGGCAGCAGCGACGCGCGAATCCCCTTCAGGCATCGAAGACATGCAGGCGCGGCCGGCATCAAACGGAGACACGCCTCGCAGAGTCAAGAAGGAGACTCCTTCGTCAAGGCAGCCGAGCGCTGCACAATCACCGGCCGTGAAGGGAGAGCGTGAAGAAACCATAGGTGGCGACCTCAGCATCAAGCTTGAGCCCGGCAAAGCCCCAAAGCTGTCCCGCACCATGTCGCAAAAAGTCATCACCGGACCTCGACAATTATTCAACGATTTGCCAGATGCTACAGATGAAGCCACTTCGACCTTTGATGTCCTGCCCGATTGCACGTATGGCGCAAGGCATCTTGGCACTACCGAGCAGGCGCTTGAATGCGACTGTGTCGAGGAATGGGGTATGTTTCATTCTGAACCTGCCGTAGCGGCCAACGACTGACTGTTTGTAGATGCGCGAACGCAATCCAACAATGCCTGTGGCGAAGACTCGGACTGTATCAACAGGGCGACCAAGATGGAGTGTCCTGGGGATTGCGGCTGCGGAGACGGCTGCCAAAACCAACGCTTCCAGCGCAAGGTGTATGCCGATGTTTCTGTCATCAAAACAGACAAGAAAGGCTTCGGTCTACGGGCTAACAAAGATCTCAAGCCAAATGACTTTATCTTCGAATACATTGGCGAGGTCATCTCGGAGCCCTCCTTCAGGCGGCGCATGCACCAGTATGACCAGGAAGGCATCAAACACTTTTACTTCATGTCCCTCGCCAAAAGCGAGTTTGTTGATGCAACCAAGAAAGGAAATCTCGGTCGATTCTGCAACCATTCGTGCAACCCGAATTGTTATGTCGACAAATGGGTTGTAGGGGACCGACTCCGCATGGGAATTTTCGCCGAGCGTCAAATCGAAGCTGGAGAAGAGCTTACCTTCAACTACAATGTCGACCGCTACGGAGCCGACCCCCAACCCTGTTATTGCGGCGAGCCAAACTGTTCTGGATTCATCGGCGGCAAAACGCAAACCGATGACCGTGGAACTCAACTTTCATCAACCATTCAGAAGGCTCTCGGTATCTTCGGAAACGAAGATTGGGAGAATGCCGCACACACGAAAAAGCCTCGCAAGAAGAAGGCCTCAGAAGACGATGAAGAATACATCGACAGCATTGAGCTTAAGCAGCTCGGCCCAGCAGACGTCAAGGTCGTCATGGGTGAAATATACAAGAGCCAGGAAAAATGGATCATCGTCAAGCTCCTCAATCGCATACAGAACTGCGAGAACGAGAACGTGCAGTTCAAAGTGGCCAAGATGCACGGCTATGTTATCCTCAACAAACTCCTCAAGACCTACGCCGACGATACGAACATTCTATTGCAAATTCTGGACATTCTTAACAAGATTCCTCGACTTACTCGCAACAAGATTGTCGATTCCAAAATCGATGTTACTGTCGAAGGCCTACTCGAACACGAAGATGAAAGAGTCAAATCGCAAGCCGCAAAAATTTACGATGAGTGGAGCAAGCTAGTCATCGCTTACCGCATTCCACGTGTGAAGAGAGATNNCCCAACCTATTGCAACAAGACAAGAGATTGGATCGTTCTGAAAGGAAGAATCGTGACCGAAGTCGTTCTCGATCGCGCTCAAAGTCAGTCGAGGCACCGAGAGGACCTAAAGGACCATCCGCAAAGGCAATTCCTTCGGGCCCACGCGGAGGCGGGCNNATAGAGGTGGAGGCTTCTTCCAAGGCGGCCCTCGTCCTCCGTTCAGACCTCGAGCNNTCCTCCACCTACTGAGCTCCCGCCTGGTTGGTATGTCGCATTCGACCAAAACGGCACACGCTACTATTATGACGGTGACGGAAATGTCCAATGGATACCACCCACTCAATCGGCAATCAACGCACCCCTCCTCCACCGCCCAAGNGTTTTGTCTGAGGCACAGAAACTCGAAGATCTGATCCAGGGAATCGTCAACAAGAAGGAAACTCCGGGCACTGACAAGCCTTCCGCCACTGCAACGCCGACTGAGACACCCACCAAAGCCATGTCTGATGAGAAGTGGCGTTCGTTACCTGAAGAGAAGCAAAAGAGGGTCTACGAGAACACGGTATGTTGTGATTGTACAATGTGAGGTCATGCATCGTAACTAACAGTCAACCAGCTCTTCCCATCTGTCATTCACGTCGCAAACAAGTACAAGGGCAAGCTGGACAGAGATGATATCAAGCGCTTTGCTAAAGAATGCTCGAAAAAACTTGTCAACTCGGATTTCAAAAACAAGCGTGTCTCTGATCCGAGCAAAATCGACTCCAGACAAGAGAAAGCGGTCAAGAAATTCGTGACCGACTTCTTTGAGAGGGCTGTTGTGAAGAAGAAAGAGCACGATCAACGCAAAGGACAAGGCTCGGACCAAGCAGGCACGGATGCCATGCAGGTCGATTCGCCCAAGGATGCCGACATCGATGTTGCTGGCATGAACAACAACGACATATCTTTATCAACAAGTCCCGCAAATCTGAAGCGAGCACGGAATGAGGAAAGCTCGACAGCTGGGGCCGCACATGAAGACGATCCACTCGGCAAAAAGGCCAGAGTATCTGCACCTGCTCCTCCGCCCCCTCCGCCTCCGCCAGCCGGAGGCATGCGCGAAGAGGACACGCAAACAGGCAATGATGACTCCCCTAGTGTTGAAGGTTTCTCGATCAAGGGCGCTGCTGGTGGACTTCGCATGCCGAAATACGTGGAATCACCAATGCAGGTCGCAACGCCGCCTACCACGAATAGTCCGGATGCAGAAGAAAGGGAGAGACGTCGCAGAGAATTCAGCGGGCTCAATGCCGAGAGGATGAAAAACTTAGGATTTCTGGATGGAGCAAACGATCGTTGAGTATCGAAGCTCTAATGCATGAGGCTTTGAAAAGTAATATGCATGTGAAAAGCACCTTTCAAGTTCGTTACAAACATGGGAAAGAACAATGTACAATCTTGGTGACAAAGCACAGCATCGTAGGAGCACAGGACGATGCAGGAGTTCAAAGATCCGTAGATGGGTCGTGACAACATCAGACCAGATATCAATCGAGAAAACATAAGATTTTGGCGCCAACGTTAAACGCACGATTCAGAGGAAGGTGCAACTCTCGCTTGAACACCTTCTCAGCTCTGCAAGAGACAGCGTTCTGCCAGCTTCGGTGAACAGCTGTGAGGTCCCGTTTTGTCTCAGACACTATACTCTGTGCAGCCCGATTGATACAATATGGGATCTACTTCTGGTCTTGCCTTTGCCAGATTGTGGTGGGTTTGTTTCGCTCGAAATAATATCCAAGCTTTCGTTGTACATTGCAATGAATCACAACACGAGGTCGAAAGCTTTCTGTCCGGATACAACAGATGCCAAACATTGTGTTCTAGACTTCGCATACCCAGGTCTCTCGCCTTCCAATACCTGCAAGACATCTTTGAAAGGACCAACAATGACATATGAGATGGGTTCTGCTCACGCTTCCTCCATTCCATTCCTTCTCACAGTTATACAATCATGTCAACCACAATGCAGCTGCCGGCGTTCTTGAATTTGGAAACTTTCACACTGCCTCGCGACACTCTTCGGGAACGCGTGTTCTTCAGCCCCAGAACCATAGCTGCAGCTATCTCGAAAGGCTGTTCTAAGAACGAGATGAAGAATTACCTCCAAAGCCACGATCGCGGACTTGTCGAAAGCCAGATTTCAGACAACATCAACGACCGTTACTCCGCCGTGTTCTACGCAGCAAGGAGAAATGCTGTAGACGTTATGGAGCTTCTTCTCGAGCACGGAGCTAGCCCTCAAGCAAAAGACCCATCGAACCTTCCTCTTCTTGCAGCCCTCATCATGTACTCAAGAAGGACCTACAAGAATGTCGACAAGATGGTTGCTCTGTTGCTTTCTTACGGTGCTAATCCTCACTGCGTACCAGAGTACATGTGGTCAGTCTACATCAAGATGCCGTCCGAAGGGTATTCCAAAGACAACCCTACCCGTTCATTGGCTGCCTGGGCCAAGAAGCAACATCGGGTGGTTCTCGAAGAGGCCTTGAACCTCACAATCCGCTATCATCTGCATCGTGCAAGTCTGACGAAGATTGCTACGAAGAAACAACGCCAGTTGGCTCAACTTTTCGGATGTCCGCGCATCCTTCACTTGCCGTTGCATATTGTCGGCCAGGATCATACTCTTGAGGTGGTCATGAACAAGATTCTCTCTTACAATGCGATGAACAGGAGACGACCTTTGGTCCTCACGTTCGCTGGTCTTTCGAGACACGGCAAGACGGAGCTTGCAACCAGCCTCGGATATCTCCTGGGTACAGAGATATGCAACATCGACATGAGCAAGATGCAACACGCGATGAGTCTGTTCGGCGCTGCTGCACCATTTGCGGGATCTCGCGAAGGATCTCCTCTGGACAACTACTTGGCCAGCCATACAGCTGAGAGATGTGTCGTGTTCTTGGACGAGTTCGACAAGACCGACCAGGAAGTGCGCCAGTCATTGCTTACGATTCTGGACTCTGGATAAGTCATTCATGTAAAACTCATGTATGCTATCTAGCTTTTGCATAGTGTTGGAATGTATTTGCGCTCAAATGCAGTGATCGATGTTTCCAAGTCCGTTTGGATTCTCGTGTCCAATAAAGGGGACGGCCTTGTCTCGAAGTTCTACAACAAGAACCTTAAGGGTAAGAGTGACCGTGAAAAGCGGCAAGTGTCGATCAAACCTCTCGAGCGAGATCTTTCCAGACTTTTCGTCGAAGAATACACTGTAAACCAAAAGTCGACCTCTTATCCCCTGACATGACTAACTCTTGCAAGNCCTGCTGTGGCCAGACGTGTTGATAGTTTCTTGCCCCCTTTACCCTTCAGTCGCGACGAACCTGCCGTGATCCATCACAAGTTCTTGAGGTCCCTGGATGATCAGATCCGTCTTCCGATCGATCTAACAAACAAGCCTCCTCATCCGGTCTGTCATCTTCATCTGTCACTCGTAAGAGACGGAGACCTCTGCAAACTTCTCTCTGAAAACTACTACGTTCGTGACCTGAGAGCGAGATCGATTCACAACTGTGTTGATGGCCTTGCTGATGAGCTGCACTGCCTCAGACGANNCGAGATTACTGAAGTCACCAATGATCAGCCTTATGTCNNATATACGATGCAGCTTCATCCCATCGACCAGACCTTCGAGGTGGCAATCCGCGAGGATGGCGAGACTCTGATCCCGTCTGATTGGTTCTCGCCATGGCGTGGTTGTTGCTTCTCCCATCACTGAGACAAGCTCTGACACCATCGGACAGGAATCATATGGAGCCAAGAAGCAGGAGTCTTGCGGCTCGGAGGGGCCTCTTGGATGTTAGCACAGGCAGGTGATATTATCGAGACAGGCTACATTGGTCCAGATTACATAGCTTTCCCATCATGTTCCTACAGTAATCGATTTCTCGAAGAACTCCCATACTCTCAGCTGGCCATGTTTCAAGACAAAGAAGATAAAGATGTCGCACCAGGCCCAAGTATGTGAGATCGAGCTGTCACATTATACAAGACTTTCAACGGTCAGATTCTTGCCCTAAGAGGGTTCTGTGAATAGGGCTTCCAGCGGATGACTGGACTAATGTCGAATCATCATGCATTTTGACAGCTACTGAGTACATCAGTGCTGGATGTGACGCCGGATCTCGCTTTCGAAGGATCTGTGATTCAATTGACTAGGTGTCAATGATAGTCTCCGTTGCACACCTTGTTGCTTGAGGATGTGTCTTTAAGCAAGCAGCTGCGACGGCAAGACGGCTCTCGAGCTTGCTCTACGATGGTCTGTAGAGCCACATGGTGATGTTGGCGAGACATCATCCTTCTTCTGTGACCGTCGCCCCAACCTAACGTTATCAACACTCTCCGTGCTTGGACTTGATACCGGGTTGCCTCAAGGATGAGTTGGAGTCGAGACGGTCGTGAGAAGTCGTCTTTCTCGAAGCGAGATTCCCAGCGATTTTGCAATCAACATCGCCTTCTTGACGTCCCTTGATCTATGAGTACCTTGCACCATGTCGCTGTAACAAAAAGGGCACTTTTAGAAAGGCACTGTATTCTCCCAGCATTTTACCGAGAGTTGACAACCGTAAGCCCTCTTTCAGCTGATGGTCTAGTCTTTTAAGATTCAGCCATCGTTGACCGAACATGTCCGCGCCGTTGCATCTCTATCCTTGTATTCGTGGGGAAACGAGAGTCAAATGGTAAGCAGAGGGAAACGGTCTGCTGCTAGTTTCTGGTTTCTTACCATCTATTGCAACTTCCTCGATCGTGGATTAGTGGCTCTGCCGAAGGAAGGAGATTTCAAGGGACCAAGGCGTATTCTTGTTGAGATGTTCCTTCCTTCGAGAGCTAGCTCTTTCGATAGTTTGAGCCAAGGAGAAAGGGTTCAACCCCTCGCGGCAACCCAATGTCATTTCTGTACGGCTACTGGTGATTCAACGCCCCAATCGCCGTATTCCGTTCGCATGGTATTGGTTCCTCAATAGAGACACGGCGCGCCTCAACTGCCCTGCAGCCGGCGGGCATGGTGCGATCTGGTCGCGAACTACAAACACTCTCTGCCCGTCGCTGTTCTGGTTCCGACCACCCCTTACAACCCCAGACGGCCGTAATACCACCTAGTCATGGCTCATTGGGGTGGACGACACGGCACCACTCAGGTGGTCATCGTCTTTGTCTTCCTTATACTGGCTTTCATCGTTCTGTCTCTGCGACTCTTTACTCGAGTGATCGTCACACAAAACCATGGTCCAGAGGATTGGGTCATCGCGGCGGCTTTCGTAAGTCCTCTGGACATATCGACTTGACAGTTGAGCATTCCTAACATGTGGTAGTGCTTCTCCATCACACAAGCAGTGTTTGTACTTATCGGTATGCGAATTCAATCCGCACTTGGGCCCTTCAATGCTAAATACTCTCANGAGGTCCAGAACGGTCAAGGTCTATCACAAAGTATCCTCTCGGCGGATGACGTTCTCAACCTACGAAAGGTATGAATTATATTCTGCACGAAGCCGACCTGGTCAAGCTGACGTATNCTCAAGGCTCTGTATAAAGCAATTCCAGTATATCTCGCCGGGTTGACCTTGACAAAGCTGTCGATCCTGTTACAATATATGCGAATCTTCAGAGACAAAACAATTCACAGAGTTATCATCGGAACGATGATCTTCGTCGCAGCATTTGGTCAGTATTGATCAATGTCACATCTTTGTGTATCACGGCACTAACACCATCCGGAATANGGAACATGGTCGGTCATCGGATCATTGTTCCTCTGCGTACCCGTTCACTACTTTTGGGATGGAATGAGTGAAGCACACTGTATGAACTTCAAAGCAAAGTGGTTCAGTGATGCGACAATCAACATCCTTACCGACTTGATACTCTTGAGCATGCCGATGCCCTTCCTCCGAGGTTTGAATCTACCCTATCGTTCAAAAGCAGGTCTGATAGCCGTTTTCGCTCTCGGAGGCTTGTGAGTGGACCCATTCCTCGGGAACAGCGGAAGGCGAGGTTTGCTGACGACACGCCATAACAGTGTATGTCTAGTGTCAATCGCTAGATTAGGGCCTCTATACATTATCGCTACCAACTCAGATGTGAGCAAACACAACGGCCCCGCAGCCCTTTTGTCAAGCATGGAAGTAAACGTCGGCATCATCTGCGCCTCACTCCCCAGCCTTCGAGCAATCACACTACGAACCTGCTCACGCAGAAACACAAACCGCCACTCCGCATCTTCACGCCACAGCCACTCAGGATGGTGGCGGTTCGGCAAAAGAAACGACAATATCGAGTTAGAAGCAGGACCAAAACAAGATCTAAGCAATTCAGGGAGTGCGATCACAAAGATGGTATCTATAAAAATGGATACTCAGCAGCGGAGAGATTCTAGGAAACTATCGATATGGTCGATTAATGGCGGCGGCGGCATGTTTGACGGCGGTGCTGCCAAAGCCTATATAAGGTCTGACATCCAATGAATCTATCTGCATTCTGCAAGCCACACGGCAAACAATACACGGCACGTTCTGACCAAGCACTTTGAAGCAAAAAAAAAGAATCACAGGTCTGGCAGATTGGGGGTTTGGTAACTTACCTCCTCCAAGGTTTCTCTTCTTACTTCCTCTCGCTCTTCTCCTCCAGCCTCTGATAGTGACCTGACCACCTTTCCACAGGGGCGCGTCTATCGAGAGACCAATGTGATAGAGTTGGTTGCTGTGGCGAAAGTGTTAGCTGACCAAGAGGTTCGAACTCGAGCATGTTATGATGGTTGGTTGAATTGTTTGCCGCAAGTGAACTGCCAAGACTTGTGGTTAGCTGTCATGCTGCTATACTAAACCGCCAGACCATGTGATTGATGAAGGGAACTGGTAGAACGAGCTATATGAAGTGTAGATGATGCTGATCTCAAGTAAAGGATCCTGAGCATCTGGTTGAAGTGAAGAGGACTGAGCAACATCATCCATCAGTATGCTTACGCAAGATCAGTATGCATGAGATGAACCAAATTTATTGTTATTACAAAGGCTGAGATGGGATAGTAGCGTCCACGGCCCTCCCTATTTACATCCTAGTATTCTGTAGTCAAAATCTTCTTGAGATCCCCGCTCTGCTTCTCGTAAGCCTCGACCTTGGCTTGACTGGCCATAATCTTGGTCAAGAGATAGTTGACACGGCTTGTCAACTCCGCCGGCTGTCTCGGCAGTTCACCCAGAAGGTGCAACTCTTGCTCGTACTTGTCAATACTCTGCGTTTCGGCCTTGATGCCCTCTGCCAAGACTGCGAGATCCATGCGTGACTGCAGGACCTTATCCTGAGTCAGCTTCTCGAACGCAGGCTGGTAGACTGGACGACCGGGCTTGATGGCATATGGACGGCCGTTGTAGGATTGGATGGCGATAAGCTCTGCTTGCTCAAGAGCTGCAAGTGCTTTCTCACCGCCGGACTTGTATGAATCCGACAGCAAGATCTCGTTGTATCGTATGCTTTGGTCCTTGGCAAGCTGCTTGATGAGTAGCCAGGCCTGTTGAGGTGTCCATTGACGGCCACCGTCTTCCTGGCCGAGCACGAACATCTTCAAGATCTCGCTAGCAGATTGCTCAACAATCTCGCGGACAGCTTTGCGCGGTGTCTCTCCAGCCTTGATTCTGCGCGCCAAAAACTCGAGATCTGTGAGACGACCACCCAGAGCAGGTAGAACACCATCGAGCTCCCCGAGATCTTTGCGACGTTGGGAGGGAGTCAATTGCTTGATACCAGCTTCTGCGTCTTCACTCTCGAAATCAATGTGGTTGATAACGAAGCGCTTAGCAACCTCGATACTTGTGTCGGAAAGACTGATTTGACGGAACACACGATCAGGCAATGCTTTAGACAACGACTTGCTGAAAGAGACATCGTGAGTCAAGAAGATCACGTGAGCAATGTTGGAAGTGGTGACACGAGCGGNCCCTATCTTGAGTCAGCTTTCGACTTCGGATTATCAACATCCTTTCACTTACCATTCAGCGATCTTGTCATAGACAACAGTGCCCTCCTGGCTCTTATGCAGGAAGTTGTCAATGACAACGACAGGTCGTCTCTCTGGATGCGCTTCAAGATATTCGTCGTCACTGAGATTGGCATCTCTATCGTCTTTCTTCCTTCCGTCGAGTGCGATCTGCTTCAGAGCTGTTTGTGTGTTTGTGAAGATCTTGGTAAGCTGAGAGTCCAAGGTTTCGGAGAAGCCAGTCTTGACACCAGTAGCTCCTTGGGCTGCGAGATCGATCAGTCCACTGATTGAGTTCATCCAGCTGAAGACAGGTCTATAACCGACTTCTGCCGCTGTAGCATTAATGGTGCCCGAGTCTCCACGAGCTTCCTGGATGGGTTTACAGTCGAGAACCAATTTGTTCCTGCGGTCTTTCAAGGCCTGGTCAACGACCAGCTCTCGCTTGGCAGATCCACGTGGTCCCTGGACTACGATGAAAGTGTCGGCCGTTTCCATTAGCCAGGTCTTGATCTGGTTGATGTTTCCTCTCTGATCTTCCCAAATAGCTTCCATTCCAGCTTCGTCGGGTGTGTGTGATCTGAGACGTACAACATCAAGGAGGTCGCTTGCCTGCTTCTTGAACCAGCGGTAGACTCTATTATCCTCGAGATGAAGCGTTCGGGTGATGTGCCCCTTGATGAATGCGGTACGGATAGGATCGAAAACTGCGACGGTGATACCAGCGACGAGAGCGGCGATAGCTGGAATGGCTATGCGAGGATGGTTCGTGAGCCAATCGATAAACCACCGTGCTTTCTGCTTCTTCTCATAACTGATCCTGAAGACTGTCCCGAGCTTACCACCTCCCTGTTCCTCTGAAACAACATAGCCATGCAAACAATNTCTGGAAGCAGTCAGTATTGCATTTAAGATTCGGTCCGAAAAGGTCCTTACCTTGGCCATGACTGCTTTTCTCACCGCCGTAAAGTCGACGTTGGCAAACTTGGGTAGGATCTTCGAATCCGAAGGCTGAGAGATGATATCTGCCAGCTTTCCATAAGGTCTGAAGAAAGCATATAGCTGCTCTTGAGATAGTTCTGCAACGTCACCTCCAGGGGCTGTAGGCAAGAATTCGATTCTCAATCGCTGACTAGGCAGGCGATACAAGTCCTCAACCCATGGCTTGCCCTTGACCAGTCCTGCTCGGACATTGGTTATGGGTGCCCACCAAGGCTTTACTTGATGATCCTGGAGATGCTTCTGTACTGCGGCTTCGATGTCGGATAGTTTTGAGCCAGAATCATACGAAAATTTGACGAAAGCACCGCCCTCTTTAACTCTGGGCAGTACTTCGACCACGTTCGCTTGTACAGGCTTGTCAGGGGTAGCTTCTTGTGCCCTCTTGATGACTTTCTGAGGATCGATAGCTCCCATAGATTTGTCACCTCCAGTCAGTGTCGAGAACAGTCTGTCGGCGCTCAAAAGCGGTAGACGAAGGAGCCATTGCAGTCTCAAAGGATACAAGTNCTGATTACTTTTGCTTAGGGATATGCTTGTTGCTGTAGATGGGCAGAAAGACTTACTGTTGAAAAACAGTACACCTTCCTTGGCATCAACACTGATATGTCCAGTGTTATTTTCGCCTGCTTCCAAGGAGTTGTAACGAAGCCCTTGAGCACATGCCACACGATACACCCTGGGCAAGCCAGGGCGCATTAGCTGGCGGGTTAATATATGTTGGGTTGGCAGCATCACGAGTCCATGGCCTCTTTATCCAAGTCGATATCCAATATGTCCAGATGAGTAGTGATGAACCAAATCAGATGAGTCGTACAAAAGTAGAGAATGATATACCGTAGCAAACTTGGAGGGCGTAAGTAGAGAAGTTGGAAGAGAGCAACGACGTCACGTGTGGCTTGCTCGAGCGGACTTTCCTCAGTGGTTTCGAGATGCATGTCTTGGCCGCGACTTTTTCTCCTACAAACACATTCATATCAAATCATGGGTTGGTGGTGGTCATCAGATTCGACAGCGGCTCCTGTTACGGAGTCTGCTCCCTCAAGCACAGTGCAAACACCGACGCCAGTTTCAACAACATACAGAGAAGCACCCAAGAAGGCCTCACCAGACAGCGACTTCGAGGCGCTATTCGCTTCCTTTGAGAAACCCTCAACAACGACGGAACCAACAAATTCAAGACCACAGCCTTCAGTCATGGCACCAGAAATCCAACATGTAACGCCAGCCCCAAAAGAAACACCCACACGCTACGTNCCCTCGCCCTCGGGCTCAATCGAGCAGCAATCCGAATCCGATGCACCNCTCGACATCTCCCCCGAAGCCCTCTACCCACGCCAAATGTCCTGCCGTCAAGCCTTCGACCAAGCGTTCTACTGCCAATCGCTCGGCGGCAAGTTCAACGACATCTACCGTTATGGCGAACTGCGCAGCTGCTCCGACAACTGGAATGCTTTCTGGTTCTGCATGCGCATCAAGACTTTGCCCGACCGCGAGAAGGAAGAGCGTATCAAGGAGTTTTACCAGGCAAAGGATGAACAGAACAAGGCCGAGAAGGGCAGTTCGGAAAAGATTTGGGATTTGAGGACTGAGCCTGTCAAGAAAGCTTTCTGGAGGGACCCTGATGAGGTGACTGAGAAGAGTTGAGAGATGCTCTCTGTTCATCTATTGTACTTTTACTGTTGATTGGAAGATACCCAAAGGCGTTCGTTCAATTGCGCCATGATACGAAATCACAAGAACCATACTTCTACACTCATCTTCCAAGATCGAAACGTAAAGCAGAAGCCCAAGACAGATCACATAAGAGGAACTTTGGTTTGGAGTGGAGCAAGTCGACTTTTCATATTTCGTAATTTCCAAAAACGACAGAACAATGGTCTATCCGAACCTGCCACATATGACAGCATTCATAGTCCTTTCCCATCTAAATTATGTTTGTATGCCATCACCTAAACTGCCCAGTGGCTCTTGAGGCATGCTTCCAAAGAATGAGAACAATAGTGGTCGTGGCAGCCATCAATGGAAGCGGAGCGTGGCTTTAGGCAGCTAGGTGTGATAGCTCTATTCCCTGATGAGCAAAGCCAGCGCTGTGTTGCGCTTGTTTGCCCTGCCGATTCGCCTTAGGGCGTTGTCTGGAAGAATAATAGGTGTCGAAGAAAACATGCTGAACGCAAAATCGCAGTAATCAAAATTCTCTGTACAGGCCATTCGTCTACTCGTTGTCGCTGTCGCCGCCAATGGTCATGCCAGACTTGCTGGCACCAGGGGCAGACAACTTGGAAGGAGCGACACCAAGACCGTTACGGTTTCTGAAGAAGAGAACACCCTTGCCCTCACCCTGAGCACCCTCCGAGGGCTCGACCCACTGGCACCATCTGGCGCTGCTGTACATGGCCTTGAGGAAACCGACGGGACCGTCTCTGACATCGCTGCGGTAGTGCTGGCCCATGATGGGCTTGATAGCCTCGGTGGCCTCGTCAGCGTGGTAGAAGGGAATGGTCGAGATGTAGTGGTGGAGGACGTGAGTCTCGATGATGCCGTGGAGAAGATTACGACCGATGAAACCAAACTCGCGGTCGATAGTGGCAGCGGCTCCGCGGGTGAAGGTCCAGGTGTTGGCATCGTAGTGAGGGAGCGAGGGGTCGGTGTGCTGGAGGAAGGTGATGGCGACGAGCCAGTGGTTGACCCAGAGGTAAGGAAGGAGGTACCAAACGAGGAGGTTCTGGAAGCCGAAGTTCTGGTAGATGAAGTAGAGAGCAGTGCAGGTCAGAGCGAGACCGACGTCAGACAGAAGAATCAGCTTCTCGTCCTTGCGCTCGTACAGAGGACTGGAGGGGTTGAAGTGGTTGACGCCACCGAACCAGCCGTTGCGCTTACCCTCACCCTTACCCTCAGTCTGCTTGTGGTGGTTGATGTGGCCAGTGACATTGGTGATGAGGTAAAGAGGCCAGCCGAAGAGCTGCTGCAGAACCATGTGGGTAGCGGTAGCGATAGGGGTCTCCTCCATCAGCTCGGAGAGCTCATGGATGGCGTGGCCGACTCTGGAAGCGTAGACCTCACGGGTCTTGGGGAGGAAGACCATGTCACGCTCCATGTTGCCAGTGGCCTTGTGGTGCTTGCCGTGCGAGATCTTCCATGAGAAGTAGGGGACGAGAAGAGCAGAGTGAAGGACCCAGCCGACAGTGTCGTTAAGAGTCTTGGAAGGAGAGAAGGCCTGGTGACCACACTCGTGGGCAATGACCCAAAGACCGGTACCGAACAAACCCTGGAGGACAGTGTAGAGGGCCCAGAGACCAGCTCTGACAGGAGTCGAGGGAATGTACTCGGGAGTGACAAAGTTGTGAGCGAGGATGAAGGTGGTAGCGATGCAGACAATGTCGCGGGCGATGTAGTAGAAACCAGTGGCAGCAGAACGCTCAAAGCAGTGAGCAGGGATAGCGTCACGGATTTGCTTGATGGTGTAGTCGGGGATCTTGAACTCGTTGCCGTAGGTGTCGATCAGAGTACCACGCTGGTTCTTGAGGGGCTCCTCATCGCCAGAGCCCATCGAAGACAGCGAAGTGGTCGAAGGAGAGTTGCGAGGAGAGTCGGCAGGGGAAACGACCTGCGAGGGAGCAGACGAGCTGGCAACCGAGTGGCCGGTGACAGAGCGCTGGACGGCGCCCCTCTGTGCGGGAAGAGCAGTGGTGGATGCCATTGTGTGAGTTGTTTGAGGGAGAGACGTGAGAGCGGGAGCTCGATTGGAATTGGTAGAAATAGGTAGGAGAGGCAGAGACGGGACAAGCCAAGCAAAAAGCGAGTTGCCGTGTCAAGTGGGGGACAGGTGGGTGCAGCAAGACTTGTTGAGGGAGAGGCACAAACAAGTAGGAGCCTTGAGCCTGTGGGAGGATGGCAGAACGAATGAGCGAATAGGTTGCAAGAGAAGGACAGGAGGAGTCGGGTTTTAATCGACACGTTGTGCGGTCAGGAAAATTGTCAGTTGTCCCCAAGCTCTTAGTCGCCCACACGCTAGAAGCGACGACCCTGGAAGGCGAGAACTTCCAAAGCCCGATCAACCTCGGGCGAATCTTGCGTTTCATCTCGTCTGGCTGACCATTCGAACCTTCCCAACATTTACCGTCTGTTTGCTGCTTGCACCTCGACCACCACAGCGATTCGTTTTCCCACCTGTACATAGTCCTCGTGCTCTGCTCATTGCTTCCCATTGTGCATCCTCAGTCCATGCCAGATACCCCAGGAGCCAATCCTTGCTCGACTCTTCCGCCCGGCGAATTCCATAACGCGGTCGATCGCGTCCCCACAAGCTGAGGCAAGCCCCTGGCTGGCCAAAGGCTCAAGCGCGGTGAAGCGCCTCAACAGCATCTCTGCTGATCTCTCCTGCTCAAGCCTTGGCATTCCCAATTGCCCCAACCTTTGACCTTCATCTGCTTCTTGACTGCCACCACCCGCCAGCGGTAAAATGGTCTGGGGACACGGATGTGGCTCTCGCTGTTCTGTTCCCTACACCCGCCGTCGTCGACCACGAGACTTGTCACGTATGGACGTTGGCATGCTATCGCTGCTTTTTGCGGAGCTCCAGAGCTAGTTTGACCCAACATCTGTGCTTCCTTCCATGACCGTTCGAGACGCTTCTCACGTCCAAAACCTCGTACCACTTTCGCGGGCTGCTTTTTGCTTCTTCCACGCCGCAAGCAGCAGCTGCTTTCCCTAACCTGTTGTGCTTTTGACTCTTGGGAGCATGCAGGGCATGCGTGCGTCGACTGCACAGTTGAAGTAATTGCTTGCGAGACCCTCACGGCAACATTGTTGGGACGACGTTCGCTGTCTGTCGTTGATATCGAACCTTGTTTCCACAGCGGCGCAGTGCATCCCCTCGTCATCCACCGACATTCTCTCACAATAGTTGCCCACAGCATCCTACCACCAGTAAGAGTCCTCGTCACCTTTCAATGGATAGAGATACTGTCGGGTGATATGACGTCGGCTCATCACACAAGCTTGTCATGTGTTTTTCATGTGTCTGTATCTTTGTTCCTTTTCATATGCAACAGTAGCTCCCAATCCCAGGGCCAACTTTTCTGATCCAATCAGTGTATCATCTCCAATATCTCCCCCTCCGGCTGGTTGACACCGGGTATATACTCGTAGTAACGTAAACACATAGCCCCCAAAATGTTGAATATCCTTTGACGCCATGCATAAATCCTTTCGTTAGAGCTTCTTCATTAATCCAATCGTACTTCTACTGGCCATTTCCTGGCGTTTAAGCGCGGTCGGGCCAGAGCTCGTTGGCGACCTGCTTGACAAGGTTGAGCTTGGCGAACATCTTGTCCTCGGTCATGGCCTCGGCACCGACACCAGTGCTGGCGAAACCGCACTGAGGGCTGATACCAATGCACTCCATGGCCTGCTCGCGGCTGACGCCCTGGCCCTTGGCAATGATGTCGGCGGCCTCGAGGACCTTCTCCTTCATCTCTTTGGCGTCCTCGAGGTCGGCGACCTTTGTGCTGANCGTGACACCGAGAACGACGTTCTTGTTCTTGGGGAGGAAGCGGAGGGGCTCGAAGCCACCGCTGCGGGCGTCATCGTACTCGAGGTAGAAGGTGTCGTAGTTGAGGGTCTTGAAGAATCTCTCGGCGATCTGCTCGTACGAGCCCTGGGAGAAGTGCATCGACTTGGAGAAGTTGCCTGCGCGAGGTTAGTATACTGCTTGATACTGGTGATTGTGGTCTGGCTTACCTCTGCAGATGTGGAGACCAACGTGGAGACCCTCGGGGCGGCCCTCGAGACAGTCGTTGTGGGCCTTGCAGTACAGGTCGAAGAGCTCGTCGGGGTCGACACCGTCGGTCTTGAGGCCCTCGAGCATGTCCTTGGAGCAGAAGTAGGCAAGCGTAGGGTCATCGATCTGGATGCTCTTGAGGCCAGCGTCGTGCAGGGCCTTGAACTCCTTCTTGTAGGCATTGGCCAGGTCGGCGAAGAAGGCGTCATCGGTGGGGTAGACCTCCTTGGGGTAGCACTTGCCGGGAGCAAGACGGAGATGGAAGTAGGGAGCCGGGGGCATGGTGAACTTGCACTGGTCCCACTGCGACTTGGGGACCTGCGACTTGAGGTACTCCCACTTCTTGAGGTAAGGGCTGTGCTTGTACTCAATCTTGCCGTTGCAGACAACAGTCATGGGGTACTTGAGGCCAGCCTTCTTCAGGGCAGCAATTGGGGGAGCAGAGAGTCTGTAAAGGTCCCAGGGTGCGTCGTCGACCTCCTCGAAGCCGTCAAGCTCCTCGAAGAAGCCACCAAAGTAGACCTTGCGGTCGTACTCGCCCGAGCAGATGGGACGGACACCCTCATTTTGCTGACGCTTGACAATGTGGGTGATGGCCTTGTGCTCAGCAGCCTCGAGCTCAGAGTCGGAGATCTGCTTGTTGGCAGCCTTGGTCTTGGCCTCCTGGAGGTCGGCAGGACGGAGGAGAGAGCCAATGTGCTCGGCGTGGAAGGGAAGTCTGACCATGATTGCGATATGTGACTGGCTATGTTGATTGAGGAGAGTAAAGGTCACAGAAACCTACCCTTAAGCTAGATATGCCCCTCCATGGCGTGGAATGAGAAGTACCGAATTATTGCTAGCAATCCGTCCACAACTGCCGTGTCGCCCTAACTCTGCTGAGTTTTGTCCATTCTATGACAGTCCACGCTTGTTATCATACCACTTTTTAGGTAATACAGGGCCCTCTAATTGCTTCCGACTCCCAATGCGAACGAATCGCCTACAATTCATTTACCTGGAGCTCTGCTCGCCCTCTCGTAGCAGGACCGATAGCGGTCAGCGCCGACCGAGGTGTCAAACCTTCTTCGCCTTTACCCTGAGCTTTTTGAGCCGCATTCAAGCGATGCTCCGCCATGTTCTGCGGAATTCAACCGCTGCTCGTCCTAATTCTTGACCCTCAGGCCATGATGTTGAAACAGGAGGAAGATGGTTGTTACAGTTGGAGTGTGACGTGAGATAGATAGCGACTCCCTTCCAGTACTTACTGCATCTGATGTGTTGTAGAGAAAACTGACAAGTGGTAGAAGACGAGGACTGACTTCTTCTGTAAGTTGGCTTCGCTTTCAACAGATTCACGGAACAAAACCCATTTTATGTCATCCCATGTCATAACCAACCGAATAAGTGTATCTTTGCCGATAAACACACGAAGCAGAAGCATTGCATTGTTCAATGAAGAGCGACTACGTATGTATGGAAGAATGGTAGTGGCAGAGCATGTTCAGTTTCAGGACAGGGTCACTACAGAGACAGGCGCGACTTCGTCGAAAATCCTGGGATAATCTCAAAACCTCGGGACAACCCAGCCACTACATGCATAATTATAACAGAAACACAAGTCATGGGAAGGTTCAAGAAATGATGGTGTCATTAGCATGTAGCATTATCAATTGTATATTCATCCCAGAATAAACACGCCAGTCAGAGAACAGCATCTATGCTATCCCAACATGCCTCTTGCTCCGTCCCAGCTTACTCGTCCTACTCGTCTTGGCTGGGTGCCAAAATGGCCTGGCAATGCTCAATATCTCGAATAGTCTCGTTGAAAGTGTCAGATACTGCAGAGGCAGCATGGTTGCGATTCCAGTCGCCCTTTGTCCTCCAGATGGCGTCCATGATGTTGGCCATGACCTGCTCAAGCTGTTCGACATTCAATCCGCTCGACTTGCGTACCATCTGGTCGTCGAGACTCTTCAAGAGACCCGGATCCGCCTGGATGAGTTGTGGCTCGTTCAGCAATTCTTGGACTGTGAACGAGTGATGGTGAGGTTGGCTGCTTGGTGGTGGTGGTCCCATAGCTCTTTGCGATGGCTGTGATTGCTGCGAACTGTACATGTCCGGTGGCTGCGTGTTAGGCAGTTGGCTACCACCCTCGAGATGGGGCAAGGCACTGAAGTCTGGAGCGTCTTCGTTACGCACACCGTTAGATGAGGCATTGGTAATGACCGAGAAAGGCGCACTGCTCCTATGACTATGGTTACTCGTCTTTTGGCCCGAGCTGGTTGAAGATGCGCTGTTATAGTAATCCTGGTGTGCCGAGCCCGGCAACATGCGTGTCAATGCGCCGGTCTGAGTATGTGTGTGGTATGACTGTGTGCCTTGTGCTGATGGAGTTGCGTAAGGTTGAATGAACCCAGCTCGTTCCTGAGGGTTCACCAGAGAGTTGTCCTGACTGTCGGGCATCTCGGGCTCATCATGTGCTCTTGAAGGAACACTCGAGCCATTCGTGTAGCCATTGGACAGAGGACTGGGCCCCAGAGGCTTGGCTGGTGTGAAAGGATGCAACATTCGTGGTCCAGGCACATCCTCTCCAAGATGGACCGGCCCAGTAGACTGCTCGGTAACAGTGTTGGACACGTTGGGTGGTACATTTGGCCTGATGATAGGGACCTCACGCCCGTCTTCCTTGGCTGTCTCGATTTGCTCCTTCTCACGAGCTAGCTCGCGGTTGTATACAGCCTCACACTCAGCAACCAGCACGGGGTTTATCGCTTCGAGATTCATCATGTCGACTTCGACGTTTGCCAGCATTTCGTTGGCCTTGAGTGTGCGTTCTTGATCGCCACTAGTCTTTGCGTCCTTTGCAAGTGCTCTGATATCTGTGAGGAAGTCTTTCGGCCGCTTGTAGTATCCGTTTGACAGACGCTTCTCGATGGTAACAATTTCCAGGTTGTAGTATTGTTTGCCGGTTGCAGTTTCATGCAGAACAGTAGTACCCTTTGCATCTTTGGAGATCTCGTAGGGTCTGAACTGTTGTGCCTCGGCACGATCCAGATCAGTGGTAACAACGCTTGGGTCTTGCTCGTCGTAAAGGTAACCAATAAGACTTTCGTCCACTACGGGAGTTCTGAACTTCTTGTACTTCAGCTTGATCTGATCCATGACTGGTTGAATGAGAAGTTTGAGGTTGTTCAGTGTGAAGCGGTCCTTTTTCTTCTGCGCCTTGAGCTCGGCCTTGCTTGGTGCTTTCGGTTGTTCCTCCAGAATAGGTGCCTCAGGCAGGGTTGGCAAGATACGCTTCTTGCGGTTTTCCGGTTGAGGGAACTCTGCGGGTGACTGCCGGATGTAGCTCATTGCCTTGCTGAAGAATTCTCTGCGAGCCATCTGTACGCGATTGTTAACAAACCGTCTGAACCAAACGTGAGAAACAATACTTACTTCTCCAGGTCTTTCCAAGACAAAGTAGTTCTTCCTTGAGCGGCTGAACAGCTCTCTCATCATCTCCTGGTTGGGACTGGATTCGCTAGATCTGAGTTCCATCACACCGAGCACCAATACAGGATCTGTAGGGGACAAGGTCCTCAAGAGACCATTGAAGGTCTTTATGACCTGCTGGCCCATGGTTTCATACCAGACATCAATGCTGGGAAGATATATGACACTAGGTTTGTGGCGCTTCACCTCCTCGAACAGTTGGACTACAGCTGCTTCAGGCGANNCTGTGAAAGAATTAGCTCGAACGAAGACACCTTATAGTATACGCAAACTTACTCTTGTTGAGTCCTTGAGCAATGTTGACATGTCAAAGGATTGTACATGAAGTCCTTCAAACTTGGCCAGCAATGCGGCGCTGATGTATTGCTGACCCATGCCTTCAAGACCGCTGATGAGCAATCTCGGACGATTGATTCTCGAGCTTTCGAATTCTCGCTGCAGGTTTTCCTTCTCGAAACCATTCTCGTCGTTGCGATCATCGTACATTGCTTCTTCCAATGCAGTTGTCGGCTTCTTCTGAGGTATGATATCGTCAAGAATGGCCGACACTTTGGCAAGCGCATCCCTGAGCAGAGGCTCAACGTTGGGTTTCAGAGCCGAAGCGCCCGAAGCTGCAGATCGCTCAGAGGAAGGCACGATCTTGTTGACGGAGATCATAAAGTCCTTGGCTTGGACTCTGATTTGCGAGGGGTCAATAAGTAATTTCTTGTTACTGGAGTAGATTTGAGGGAATGTGCCCTGCACAGCGTTCAGAGCAGCTTCTGTACACAGCGAACGAAGATCGGCACCACCGTATCCTTTGGTCAAAGCTGCAAGTTGGTCTTTGAATTCTGGTTTCAATGGCGGTTCCCATCCTTTAGTGTGGATGTCCAAAATCGCGCGACGAGCCTTGACGTTGGGCAGCGGGAAGTAGAACTCTCTGTCGAAACGACCTGGACGGCGTAAGGCAGGATCGACCGAATCGGGACGATTGGTGGCGCCAATAACAATAACTTGACCACGACCGTCCATGCCATCCATGAGGGCAAGAAGAGTGGCAACAATTGACGCATGGATCTGCTCCTGCTTGCTTGAACGGACGGGTGCAAGGCCATCAATCTCATCGAAGAAGATGATACTAGGTTGTGTCTTTCTTGCCTCCTCGAAGAGCAATCTCAGCTGTCTTTCAGCTTCCCCGACCCATTTGCTGAGTGCATCAGCACCTTTGCGCATGTAAAACGTGACCTTCTTTCCGTGAGCGCTGACACTAGAAGCCAACGCTCTGGCAAGCAGTGTTTTACCGGTTCCGGGAGGTCCGTGGAACAAGACACCACGAGGTGGAGTAACCTTGAACGTCTGGAAGATCTCTGGATACATGAGTGGAAGCTGGACCATTTCTTTGAGTCTGTCAATGTGGTCTTCGAGACCTCCGACGCCGTCGAAGTTGACGTTCGGATCGACGCCTAATGGGTCGGCATCGGCCAAGGCCTTCTTGTCTTTGACTTTTCCGAAGTTGGATAGACCGCCAGCATTCGATGCGCCAGCATCGGCGTTGTGGCTTTGTGGGAAGAGGCCGGGTGCCGCACCAGCGGTTGGTGTCATGCCTACAGCGCCTCCAACACTCGCGCGAGGCATCTTCTGAGCCATGTCGTCGTCACTGCTGTCAGAGTCGGCTCCACCGGCAGCTTCTGCCCCTTCACCACCAAAGACGGGCGCAGGACCGCCAGCACCACCGAAAGGGCCCAAGGTCGAGAACAGAGATCGCCAAGGCCCAGCTGCACGACGAGGTCGCTGAGATGTCGCAGGTACTACGGCTTCTTCCTCGTCTGCCTGATGTATTTCGGGTCGGAAAATGCGGTAGTCAGGTCTGTTGCTTCTGTTACGCAAAGTTGTGCCCTCAAAGATAATGTCATTGTGTCTGTTACGACGAGGGCGTTTATTGCGACGCCTGTCTTCGCGCAGATCATCAGCTTCGTCAGCGACTTCGTCTGGGTCGACATGTTCCTCTGAAGAAGATTCACGCGAACGCTTGGTAGCTGTACGTCGAGAGCGTCTGAGACGACCACCACCACTACTCGAGTCGTTGTCACTCTTTTGATTCTTCTTAGGTGAGTTCTGCAGTTCGTCGGCGCTGGAAACTTCTTCACCACCAGAAGCTGGAGGTTCAAAGTCGCTACTAGCTTCGCCTTGAGATTTACGCGTTCGCGGCCGCAGTCGTCGTTGCTCACGACCACGCTGTGGTGGACTTTCGGTCTTCTGCTGTGACTGGACAGAGAGGTCAGACGCAACCAAACCTTCTGGCAGTGTCACTTGGCTTACCCTCAGTTTGCGCTTGTTCTTGTTGATCGGACCCTCATCTTCATCGTCATCTTCTTCTCCTTCGGCATCGACTTCATCTTCAACTGGCTCTTGTTCCTCCATTCGTATGTCCGAGACGA
Source organism: Aureobasidium vineae (assembly GCA_903819635.1). Classification (NCBI taxonomy): domain Eukaryota; kingdom Fungi; phylum Ascomycota; class Dothideomycetes; order Dothideales; family Saccotheciaceae; genus Aureobasidium; species Aureobasidium vineae. Next base: position 2,035,844 of record CAIJEN010000014.1, read on the forward strand.
AAGGAGAAGCGGGCTCGGCTGGTGCATCTTCCTCTTCCTCCTTGGGTGCGGGATCGGCATACTCGCGCGATTCTCTGTCAAAGGATTCGGGAACTTCACCATAATCCTGAGAGGCAGGGATTTCTTCTTGAGAGACCTCCATGATTGCACTGACAGTAGGTGGCGGCTTTTTAAGACCTTTGCTCCTTGTACTTCTAGCTGATTGCAGTTGAGGATCGGGCGTGAAGGATGTCTGACGAGCGCCTTGCGCATGAGCATGCTTGCCAGAATCACCGAGGGCGACCAACGGCTCCCGTTGTTGCGAAGCGCGACTGCTGCGTCTGGTCGACATGCCAAAGCCTTCGGCAGGTGTATTACCACGAACCGATACTCTGGCACTATTCGCCCTTGTTGATCTACGAGGATTGTTCATTGTTCCTGAGTCCCGAAGGATTTCCAACTTTTCTGACGCGACTTTGAGCTTGACAACGAACGAACGTGTGACCGGTGGCGATGGTAGGCGTGCGATGGCGTCGTCGCTTCCTTCAGCGTCTTCGTCGGATTCGGCGTACTGAATGGGGACACGAGCAGCCTTGCGTTGCTTGCGCCTGCCGGGGCCGGGCGAATCCTCCTCGTCCTCCGAGCCAGAGCTTTCCTCAATACTATCTTCGTCAAACGAACCCTCGTCGTTATCGTCGCTATCGTCGACAACTCCGTCACTACCGTAGTCGTCTCTTCTTTGGCGTTTGCGCGAGGGCTGCGACTTTGATTTCTTGGCGCGGGCGCTCCTCGATTTCTTGGGAGACGAGCGCACATGCGCGTCGTCGTAGTCTCCGTCGTCGGAATCACTCTTGGTGAAGTCTTCGGGGCGTCTGAACGAGCGCGGACGCTTGGGCATGTTGTGTCAGGCGGCGGGATGCGCAATGCAGGGTCCAGGCTGCCAGTATCGTATGGGCAGACTCAGTGTCTCGCACACCACTCAAAGGGAGATAGTATGCATATACCGATGCTGGAATGCGGTTATGGCTGTCGTCGTCGATTACGCGTTGGCTGTGTCGGGATGCGCGTGCGCAAGTGCTGGCGTTGCGGCGGATGGAGGTGAGCTCAACCTCGCGATCAGTGTATCAAACAAACGCGTCTTCTTCTGCACGACATAGAGCACGATGATAATGCTCTTTGATAATTTTCAAGTCATTAAATGATGGAAATGATGGAAAAGGGAGAAGTGAATTCGGGGTGAACTCGATTCTGATATCCAAGTCTTGGCGAATTAAAACACTCCAAACGTCACGCATTCAGAGCTTTATTTCCAAGCACAACCGGATGGATATTCTAGAGTGAAAACTCATGCCAGATAGACAGAATTGAGGTCGGACTCTACCGTAAAGATGTAGATGATCTCTCCTCGCCAATCCGCAACCCTCTAGACCTTTCCTAGCCTCGAAATCAAGCAGACAACATCGTACAGCATCCAGGAACCATATCCCCTGCTGCCCCATTCATAGTTCCCGTCGATCATCCCCGCAGATGCCATGTGTCTGAGAGTAGGTTATTCCAACCACATCTGTACCTATCAGGTCACGTGAAATCCGACTTTGCGAGCTCATCACATGCGTAGTTGGGTCGGGTCGCATGCTAGAACGATGAGTATTCAGCCTACAATGTCTCTGAAGTTGTTTGGTCACTGGGATGGTGAATTAGAATGGTGCTTTGAGCGTCCGTGGCCCTCTCATCCACAACCCACGAGCACACCCTCTCCACACAATCTGCTTGTACACAAATTTCTGGTTCAACACACTTGCAAGCATGATACTCTTGACACCAAAATCATTGTAACTTCCTCCGAAATCCAGTCGATGTATCTGATGAAAGCTCAGACGTGCCGGATGAGTAGTGGGTATGTAAAGTCAGCAGCTTGCAGCAAAGTGAGCTCAGAACTTGTTAGCTTTCATTGCAGTGACTATGTTTGCTATTGGTGATTGGTAATATCAAGCGAAGTTGTGAAAGGTGAGGATGAATTTTGACGCTGGAAGTTTGCTCAGAGTGAGAGGGTCCTCAAAGTTGGGAGAGCACGAATCAGGCTTGAGCGGCAAGCTTTTTGAGCGGGCAGCAAAACAACGGTTCTTGACATTTTTTTCAATTTTGATCTCAAGCATCAGAATAATTGTCGTAATAGACCTGACTGTCTATTGGAGATATCGTACATTTGCTGTATAGAACAACTGCCACTAGATCCAACCATGATCCAGCCTAGACGCCCTGAACACGCTATGCAAACCGCACGCTTTTTTCCGTCCGTCTCTCGCAAAAAGAACATTTACTGAACAAGAACGAAGGACATAGCCCATTATGGCAAGAGGTCTAGTCTATGGACTGTCGTGCCATCTCAGAAAGAAAAGGTTCAGCGGAAGCCAGGAATACCAGTGAACTTCTGGCCCTCGGGCAACTTGGGACTGCCGAAACCAACGTCAAGGTCCAGGATGATCTTGAGTGCGTTTCTGCTTCTCAAGTAAGGAAGCGGTGCCTTGGCCTCTTGCAAGCCAGTTGCAGGCTCGAGGCTGCCACGAGGTCCGAGCTCGTGCTCCTCACCAGGAAGAGGAAGAAGACCTTGAAGAAGCTCGTAACCAGCGAGAGTGAAACCAAACTGAGGCGAAGAACGAAGAATACGAGCGGGTCCTCCCTTGAAGAAGGCGCGGAACCCTTCTTCTTGCCAGATGGTCTTGGCAGCGTGGCGGAGCGATGTGTACTGAGTTTCTCCCTTGCGGGCTTCGACTTGCAGACGAGTCTTGATAACGTCGCAAGGAGTGGTAAGGTAAGCTGCAGGCATACCGGCGATGGCACCAGCAGACAAGAGTTGCAAGATACCTAGAGCTATACATTAGAATGTGTTCAGTCTTATGATGTGCATCAACTTACCGAGCTTCTTGTTGGGGCCTTCGCCGAAGTAGTCCTTCTTGAGGTGGTTGTAGGTGGGGAAGTAGATGGCAGAGAAGGGGACATCACGCAACAGACATGCGCTGGCACCCTTGTAGAGACCGACCAAACCAAGGTTGCGCACAATCCACATGGCACTTCTCTTCTCGACTGCTTTNNTTTGTGACTTGGCAACCTCACCCTGAATTTGCAGACGAATTTTGACGATTTCGAGAGGGTTTGTGAAGATGACCTGGCAAGCACCGGCGGTACCACCAGCAACGATCTCCCAAGGCAGCTTAATCTCACCAGTTTTGGGATCCGAAGCCTTTCCTCTGACCAAGTCGTTGACGGTCAACTTGATAGCCTTCTCGGGAGCCACACCAACGAGCTGGGGCAGAACACCTGAGTACAAGCCTCTTACACCCTCGTTGCGAATGACTTTGGAGAAACAGTCGATCGAGTTCTTGTAAAGCAACTGACCAACTCGCGCCTTACGCTGGTTCTGCATGCGGGTCTTGACCAAATCAATGGGGTAGACCATGAAAGCACCAAAGGCACCGGCAATAGAACCAAGTGCGAAGTGGTGTGCGGACACGAGGACATCGTGGAAGAATGATTTTGACTTGGAGACGACGGCGGCGGCAGTGTCAGCGGCAGCACCGGTGGCTGCGCCGTAGACTGTGTGGTGGGATGCCCAAGAAGCATCGAGGACGCGTGCGAAGTCGGAGACACCAAGACGGCCAGAGGGTTGGTCCAGGCTGGCGAAGTGGAAGAGGATATCAGCTTCCATGGGGGTGAACAATGAGAAGCGAGTGATGCGAGCGGCCTCGTTCAGGAAGTCGGTACGTGTGATCTTGCCGTCCTCGGTCTTTCCTACAGCGTTGCGGATGACCAATTCGACGAGGTCCATGTCGCGGATGATGTTCTGGAAAGCGCGTACATTGGCGTACGAGATGTGGCTGCCAGGTGAGATGTTGCAGAGGGTTTGGAGGTTGGAGAGAAGGTGGTCGGAGAGCTTGTGCGAGGCAGTCTCGCGAATGATGCGCTCAAACTGTTCTGGGTCAATGTAGCCGTCGCCATTCTTGTCGAAGTGGTGGAAGGCTTGTCTGATTCTTTCTCCTTGCAGACCGCGCAGCATCTGGGCGAACTGCGGGTAGGTCATGCTATGCCTGTTCTTGCGGTCGCCAACATACAAGGAGGCCCATGTGGAGTTCCAGTCAAAGGGAACGTTGTCAGGAGAGCGGTTGGCAGCATAAGCTTCCTTGAACGAGTTGAAGTCGACCACACCGGTGTTGGGGTCGCAGAAGAGACGGAAAGCGATCTCGTACTCGGCATCGGGCTTTGCGAGAAGGTTGTTGAAGGTGGCCCAGTCGGAGAGAGTTACGCGACCAGTCTTGCGGCGGTCGGCAATGGAGAAGAGGACGGCATACTGTGATCGCTTGATCTTGTNGCTGTGCAAAGTCAGTAGTGACACCAAAACAGAGGGTTGAAGCAGAGAGATGCGCACGTAGTCTTCAGACTCTGGAGCAATTGCGTTGACGAACTCCTCTTTACCCATGTAGTAGTCTCCGGACTCGGGATCAATTTTGGCATGTTGCATGAACTCAGCACGCGTCTGGGACGANNGCTGGGGCTCATCTTCAACGCCGAGCAGAGTCTCCTTGACCGTCTCCTTGATGGCCGCAGTAGTGGAAGCCATGGCTGCGAGATGTGACTGGGGAACACACTTGGGTACTCAGACGGACGATGACAGCTGGAGCGCGGACAGCGAATTCGGCGTCACTCGTCGAAGGATCCGGGGACGCACGGTCAAGACAGCGATCCTGGTATACGACAACGGTACAGGGGGTGGGAAAGTGAGGTGAATGGATTGGGAGCCTCAATTCGATTACGCGAAAGACAGAACAGTGATAATATACAGAAGACAAACGACGAACGAGACAGGGGGACTGGTTCTTGATTCAGGAAAAAACTCGAAAATGCTATGACAAGGCCAACTCGGGCCGGTACGGCGACTCAAGGGCAACCTGCTTGGATGTAACTTCAGCCGAATATATCTCGTGCGGCAAATGCGGGCTTTCTTATACTTTTCCGGGGGGTGCCGAACAGGGCGATTGCGCGCGTCGGAAGATGCTTGAGCTGAGGAGGTGTCCATAGCAGTGCATGGGATGGAGCTGCCTCTATGTGCTGAGGACAGTCACACTAGGATTGCACCAAAAGTACAACAGATCCACTACAATGCGTAGTTCCAATGGCTCTCTCTGGAGTGGTGTCTTGTCTGGAATTAACCGCTCATCTTCGTAGCTATAATATGACAGTCTTTAGCACACGAAGTGGTGGTGTACGTAGCATTTCCAGCTTCACTTCCTGAATGTTTCGCTATTCGGCAGATGCAGCCACAAGGGCGGTGAATCCACGAGCTCGGGCCCGACGCCAACGCCGGCAGAATAGATGCATCCGTCATCCAAGCAGTCGCACCCAAACACACCAATCACCCATCTCAATACACAATGGCGCAAGCAGTAGAGCAGAGCCCGTACTTCTCTGACCGAAGAGCAAATGGCAGCCTCGTCGTCTCCGACGCCCCAAAGTTCGACCTGGAGAGTTACGCCGCCAACTATGACCGTACGTTCTGATGCGGCTATCACCACTCTCGCCTGAGCTCACACAAGACAGAACACACCCGAGTGAACCGCTTGAGTAACATTGCCCACCTCTGTCCGCCGCTAGCCCTCGATGCCCTCCACTTGGCCATTCCCGCCTCTAAGAACGCAAAGGACACCCAGCAGTACCTGGATCTTACAAAACTGCTTCATCAAATCAACCCTGAGGATGCCCTGGCCGAGATCGATACTGCATGGGTCGAGAAGACCAACAAGCTGAACGAGCATGAGACGGAACGCCTGGAACATGAGCTGCGCGGCTACAAGAACAACCTTATCAAGGAGAGCATCAGGATGGGCCAGGAAGATCTGGGCACCCACTTTCTCAACATGAACAGGCTGGATCAGGCAACAAAGGCTTACCACAAGATGCGCGAGTTCTGCACCACTCCCAAGCACATTGCCGAGATGACGCTCAAGCTGGCATACATCAACATCGTCTCTCCCAACTGGATCTCGGCCGTCTCGACAGCTCAGAAGGCTCGCTCGCTGACGCTTCGTCCAGAAGACAAGCCCCGCTTTGACTCTGTCTCTCAAGCATGCACAGGCTTGGGCTACCTCGGTTCTGGTAACTACGGTCCCGCAGCATTCGCCTTCCTTGCAGTCGACCCATCATATGCCACTGTTGGCCCCGTCGCAAACATCGACTTTTCGCGCGCCGTTATGACCGCCAACGACATCGCAGTATACGGAGGTCTATGTGCTCTCGCCTCCATGGATCGCCAACAACTCCAAGATTCGGTCCTCGAAAACGCAAACTTCCGCAACTTCCTCGAACTCGAACCGCACATCCGTCGCGCAATCTCCTTCTTCTGCGGCGCAAAGTACAGCCAGTGTCTCGCTATTCTCGAAGCTTACCGTACAGACTACCTGCTGGATATCTTCCTCGGCCCTCACGTCAACATGCTTTACCACCTCATCCGCAGCAAGAGCATCGTCCAATACTTTGTCCCCTTCTCGCAAGTCACATTATCTGCTCTGACCGAAGCATTCCCCAGACAAGGCGGTACACCCCAAATGATGGAGGCAGAGCTCGTCGACATGATCCAGCGCGGCATCCTCAACGCAAGAATTGACACTGTGGATCAACTGCTCATCGCACCACCCAAGGACTCTCGCGCAGATGCACATCGCGGTGTCATGGAGACGGCAGACGAGATTGAACATCTCTTGCGTCTCAAGTTGCACAAGATCAACATGGTGCAGGCTGGTCTGGAGGTCATAGCCCCAAAGACATCAAAGGGATCCAAGAATCCCGTTTCTTCTTCTTGGGGTCCTGGTCAAACGCTTGGTTGAAAGATCAAGTCAAGACCAAAAGTAAAGACGAGAAGAATCATAAGGCTTTTCTACACACGACGGCACGAAACTTTTTAGCAGGGGGTAAGGACAAGAGGTTGCTCTCTGATACAACATGGCAATGCATAGCTCAAGGCGTTTTAACTCGGCGATAACAAGAACGAGACGAGAGGAAAGGCAATTTACATATTCCTCTCGTCTCTCCAATTCTGTAAATCAATCAAACAATTGACCAATGTCACAATCGATGATGAACAAAGTGTGATGAAAGTGTGTGTTTCCTGTATAATGTCTGTTCTTGTTCACCCTCCCTTGGCGACGAAAAGAGTGCTAACCCAGGGAAAAAAGAACGCCCCTATAAACCGTAGATGCCTTTGATAAGCAACAGCAGCGCCTCCAGTGGTATCATCCGCCATGAGAAAAGGCGCCAACCAGCCATCCAGTAACACCACCCATAGACCAAGTTGCGCCTGATTAAACAAGGAAGAAAGGGATGACGAGTTCAAGTCAAGGGAGACTAATAATCTCCCTCTCCAAAGAGCTCGCCCGCTTCACGACAATATCTCGCCTCGCCTGCTCCACCTCTACCACCAGTCTCACTGGCCCAGCAGACAACACTTGCATCCACCACACCACCAATGACGCCTTCGATGGCTCCCAGGACTGCCCACCCGATCGTTGCTGCTATCAGACCGACAATGTACGCATAGAGACTGCCCTTAAAACCGCCGTCTGCCAGCTGCACATTGCGTGCTGTAGACACCCACCCACCAAAGCCGAGGGCAAATGACATGATGAAGCGAGTCGCGTGTAGGAGTAGCTTGGCCAAGCGGTAGGGCATCATGGTACCTCCAGATCCAGGGTGTGCAGCAAAGACGGAAGGATTGAGTGTGGTCGTGGGCGAGGTGTTAGAGACAAAGTGTAGCTGAGACAAGCCTCTAGCGCTGATACTCAATGATTGAGAGTGAATGGCAGCGTAGGTAAGCGTTAAAGGATTGGTAAGGGCAGCCAGCGAGGCTGGTACCATGGAGAAGGCGCACAGAGTCACAAGGCTAGCAATGCGTCGAGGAAGGATGATTAGGGGCAAACGAATGAGCAGCGATAAGAAAGTCGACAGGCAGATCGTGCCGATCATTGAGCCCGTCGCATGCATGAACGAAGCCCGCACAACCGTGGTCGACGATGGCGCAGGAACACTTAGACGATGAAAGTACCACTGCGAGACAGTTGCAGCAGTTGTTGCTCTCTGTACGCCCGCAATGATACCCAAAGTCCAAAGATAAACCATAACGAAGAAGAAACCCAGCCACCACGTATTGAGATCGATGATAAAAGTCTGGAGCTTCGACATGTGGCCACCCAGGAAGAGTCGTGTGAACATGCCCATCCAGATCCAGGTGAAGCAGACTACCACACCTAGTGTACCGAACCCCAGCAAGGTCAGACTTGGTGAGGCTGTGACGATGCGGCATGCGAATTCGAGAATGCCAATTGCCTTGCCGAGCGAGCGACGACCTTTGTAGACCGAATAGACCCAGACACAGGCAATGACTGCTGGGACGAAAGAGAACCAACGCATGACCTTGTCCTGAACGCTATTTCCATGCCAAGCGCCTTTGTAACTCGAGATGAAAGGGTATAGCGAGAAGGAGAACAGAATGACGGGAACCGACACGAGCATCAGGAAGACCAGAACGCGCACATACTCGCGGAGAAGAGCCAACCAGAGCATGGCGACAACTACAGTGATGACGGTATCCCAGAGCAAGAGGTTGATGGAAGACGTCAGGGCAGAGTAGATGGTGTCACCAAGAGGCTTCTTGGAGTTTGGCGACGAAGTATGGAACCAGACCAAGATGAAGGTCGCAAACATGGCAAAGACGCAAATCTTGTATAGCTGAGACCAAAACATGTCATGGCGCGGTGGTTCTGGTGCTGGGAGGATGACGGTGGGCGGGAAACTATCGCCGTCGGGACTGGGCGGCCTCGGATGAGCATAGGCTATCTCAGGATCTGTCTCTTGCGGAAGAAATGTAGATTGTGGAGGAGGCACTGAAGGCTGAAATGTCTGGAACGCCGGTGGTCGAGCGTCAAGTTCTTTGTCAATGCTATCGAAATCCGAATAGTCATCGTCGTGATCAGGAGAGCCAAGCTCGACATCAACCATGGCTGACTTCTGTTCTGAAGCCGAAAGAGCAGGCTGTGAAGCAAGGTTCGAAGATTCGAGGTTGTGATCTTCAATCTCGGACGACTCGGTAAGGTGACTGGGGATGAAGTTGCGGCGAGACTTTTGTAGAGCTATGTAGTCTGCCATCTCACGCTCGTGTTGTGTCTCTTCATCTTCTTGATCGAAGCCCTGGAATAGTGGCACGTCTTCTTGTCGCGGACGAGAAGCAAAGGGAAAGCGAGACAGATATGAGACGGAACCCGAAGGCTGATATGGCGTAGGCATCGAGGTGCGCTGGACGTAACGAGAGGATGAGGCAGGCTGACGTCGTCGATCGAGAGGATTGCGAGAGCGAGTATCTGGCTCATGCTGAGTGAAGGAGAGGCGGCTTTGAGACTGCGCCAGGAAGCGCGAGGCATCTGATGCATATCAGTCACGCGCTCTCGCCTCGCCTGGAGACGGGTAGCAATGATGGACTTACATTCGGAGAACATGACAGGCAGTGGCGACACCTAATCCAGGCCGCCGTATAGTGATGGTATTTTATGTAGTGATCCGAGTGGGATGGCTAGGAGCGTAGGTAGGATGGATAGGGCGGTGGACAGGACGATCTTGTCCAGACTTGACGATGACTCCGGCGATAAGGGCAGGAAGTCACGACCGACTCGATGTGTGATGGACAAGTCAGAGTCCACAGAATTTGTTCAGCTCCGACAGACACTTCCCCAGTGTTGAAGGTTATAGGTGTTGTAGAAGGGCACAGGCAGCAACGGGATTATTCGCAATATCCACTAAGGTCGTAAATGACGTTTCGGGACTGTCCAGGCGGTGTTGCGACTTGTGACAGGCAACAACACGTGCCCACTTGCGACACTTTCAGAGACCTGCCAGTTCAAACAATGTTACCAAGAAGGAGGTCGTCAGAGAACAAGTCGGGATTTCAGTTCGTTCTTGGGCATCCGCAGGTCAAAGACGACGACAGGCAAGTCCAGGTCGGGACGGTCAAGCTGAAACAGCCGCAATCGGGTGCTGCGACAGCTGTGGACCGTGCATAGTTATAGCCGTTCTTATCGCCGCGTCCTGACATTGCGGAGGCCGGAGCTCTAAGGGTTGAGGGTGGCTTGAAGATCATTGAGGACAGATATTTCCACGACCTTTCTTGTTGCTGTTGTTTATCAAGTTTTGAAGACACGGAGTCGCGTCAGTCATGTCTGCAGTACAGCAGCAAGTCGACCAGGGCACCAACTGGATGGTCATAGCATCCGTCGCATACTATAGCACACAGGTCAGCTAACATTTCGCANNGTCGACCGCAAAGTCGGTCGCCCAGACGGTTGGTATTTTCATGTTCGTCAACTTTGCCATCAAGCAAGTCACCGGAGGCGTTCAACAACAGAAGCAAGCTGAGAGTGCCCCCGCTCCCACCGTCGCCGCTGGTACGGGCCAACAGGTGCTTGGATCCTCGTACAGCGCCATCCCCGAGATGATCATGCCTCTGTGGCAGCAAAACGCCTCCATGGACATCAACATGTATGTCTCGCCTTCGTTCGCCATGCCCGCCCTCAGCCAGATGCCCCAGGAATCCCTGGTTCTCCAAGAGCGCAACTTCCACTACGGAGACTGGTCCGACAAGCGCCAGGTCCATACCACAATCGCCATTCCTCAGTCCGTCCAAGAGAATGGAACACTCTGGGCACACATCTATATTTCTCAGTCAGGAAGCGTCATGGATCCTACTCTACCTGGCTACGATTCCTTCAAGGCTTACCGCGTCACCCGACCCCTGACAAACTACCTGGCCAAGAAGAAGGTCCACAAGACTCGCAACCTGCTTGACTCTTCTGACGCCGAAGAGCAAGCCGAGGACGAGGCCTCAGGTCCTGTCATCTCCAACTACTACCACCCCAATTTCACTCTGTCCATCATCCCCAACATTGGAACTCCTGTTTACCCTCAGATGCACCCAGCAATGCGCCAATTCGTCTCTCTGGAAGCAACCGGTGCCCGCGATGATTCTGGCAAGAACGCCTGGTACTACCCTGTTCTCTATCTCAACACCTTCTGGCAGCTTCGTTCTCAGATGACTGAGCTCAACTCGACTGTGACTGAGATGCCTCTCAACCTCGATTTGCAAACCGACCCCAACTGGAAATTCAGCATCATGGCAAGCATGGACGAGGGTATGAAGGAGAATGCCAGAAAGATTGCTCGTGGAGAGACTACCCCTGGAGGCGGTGACGGCAGCGAGCTCGAGATGATCAAGGAGGTTCTTCTTGACACGAACATGTACCTCCTCGGTCTCACAGGGTTCGTCAGTATTTTGCACATGATCTTCGAGATGCTGGCTTTCAAAAACGGTAGGTATTTTACTAGTACTTTCTTCTCCTTGCTGTGCTGATAACTCGCCACCNNAGACGTCTCGCATTTCCGCAAGAAGAAGGACAACGTCGGAACCTCAGTCCGCACCATCCTCGCCAACGTCTTCATGCAGAGTGTAATATTCCTCTATTTACTTGACAACAACGAAAACACCTCATGGATGATCCTCTTCGGTCAAGGCATGGGCATTGCCATCGAAGCATGGAAGGTTACCAAGACAGTGGACGTACGTGTTCGCGCGGCCCCTGAAGGCTCCCTGATTCCCTACCGCGTCGTCTTTGAGGACAAGCACAAGCTTTCAGACACCGAGAAGAAGACCCAGGAGTACGACGAGATCGCTTTCCGCTACCTATACATGGTTGCAGTTCCGCTTCTGCTCGCATATGCCGGATACTCGCTCGTTTACGAGACACACAAGAGCTGGTACAGCTTCATCATTGCCACTCTGGTCGGCTCTGTCTACGCATACGGCTTCCTCATGATGGTCCCGAGCTTGTACATCAACTACCGTCTGAAGAGTGTCGCACACATGCCCGCAAAGGCAATGACTTACAAGTTCCTCAACACGTTCATCGACGACTTGTTCGCATTTACTATCAAGATGCCTACACTGCATCGTTTGGCAACTCTGCGCGACGATGTCATCTTCTTCGTATACCTCTACCAGGCTTGGGCATACAAGGTTGACCACACCCGTGTCAACGAGTTCGGCCAGGGAGGTGACGATGAGGAAGTCGAGGAGAAGAAGGCTGCTCAGCCTTTAAAATCTGCACCTGAAGAAGATGTGACACCGGTCAAGACTGAGGCTTCGAGCTCTGGCGCTCAGAGCAAGGCTGGTGCCTCGAGAAAGAGAAAGTAAACGACTCTAACCACTAGAAGATCTTTTGGTTATCAGAGGGCTTGGGCATTGTAGCTTTTCATATACTAATTGAGCATTTGCGATCCATTGTATATAATATCTATCTGTGGTCATGCAACATTTCGTTTTTGCTCGAGTTGCAGATCTATCATCCTGCCTCGGGCGCAATCCTCCTTCAATCTGCCAACCACAACAACTCCATCAAACATTCATCGAAAATAGAATAATGTCTTCTATTCTTAACTCCAGCGACGTAAAAGGTAAAACTAAACATGCATTATTGCCAGCCAAAAGATTTACTGATACCTATCCACCGAAGTACCAAACGACGACGCACAAACTGCCTTACCAGAAGTCGACATAATATGGCACAATATGTACGCCCCCAGCACTTTTATCACATGGCGAAAACACTCCCGCCGCTCGGTAGAGGAACTCCTCAACGACTTTACCAATCTTGTCAATCGTGGTGTTTTGAGTATCATCAATTTGAGTGTTAGCAAGGCTTCTTTTGTTGCTGTTGTGGAATGTGAGAGGGATTGGGATGAGATTGAAGAGGATGTTCTGCAAGCGATGAGATAAGAATAAATTTCAAGCTTGGAACAGGGTGTATACATTTTCTGGGGGATGGTTGTGAACTTCGACTTTCGGTCTCTTTTTTGTTCTGCGCTGCGTCTGCATCCTCGTTCGTGGTCGTCATCATACATGCTTGCTACGTCTTTTGCACACCTCTGTTTGCCATTATCCTCACGAACTTCTGCTTAGTTCATGCTTCTCATACTATACTGGTCTTGTTCCTCAGCAACGGGATGTTCAAGCTTTTTGAGCAATGTTTCTGCGAGCCTTGACTGTTGCATTGTACAAAGCGTCCTTGAATGCGAACAGGAAAGCTGCAGTGATGACACTNNCCTGAGTGACCTTGGGGCCGATGCCNNTGAGAAGAAAGTTAGTATCGATTAATGGTAATTTGGTGAAATTCAACTTACCTCCGTAGAGACCGGCCCAACCTTCCTCGCGCAAGATTCTGGAGAAGCTGTCGAACATGCCCTGCTTCTCTCCACTGGCAACATGGGCTCTAGACTTGACTGTGATGTAAGGGTATGTGATGCTGGTGGCTGCCAACTTGCCCAGAGCACCGAGGTAGAAGCTGTCCTTGGGGGTAACACGACGACGCTTTTCGAGCGACTGCTTCAACTGCTCGAAAATGGTGTATTGAAGGATAGGGTTGATGACCAGCACAAGAGCTGGCAAAACACCTGCGAAGAGTCTCATGAAACCTTCATCCTTGATGATGGATAGAAGGGTACCGATGGTGCTGGGGCTGAGCTGCTTCTTGGGCTTTGCGCCTTCCTCGGTAGGGAGGGCGCTCTCGTCGCTCTCGTTCTTGCGTGCTGTCATGCGAGTGTTGACTACCCAGATAGGGTTGGTGATGAGCACAGTCGCGCTTCCGGCAAGAGCACCGGCAAGCATGCTCTCCAAAGTGCTGAGCTTGCTGGCATTGGGGCGGTTGGAAGCCTTTGCAGCCTTGATGAAAGCAGCGCGGGTCCATTCGTACCAGTAATAGTAGACAAAGTTGGTTACGCTGATGCCGAAAAGGGCAGACTCAAGACCGGCATACAGACCGCGAACACCTTCGCGTGCGATAATCTTGCGAGCTGCTTGGAGCACGTTGGTGTCGGCTTTCTTGGACTCGACTTGGGCGCGTGTTGACAAGGTGATCAGAGGGTAAGTCAGAGCCATGGAGATGAGACCACCACCCGAACCAGCCAGAGCGTGAGCGACATTGTCAGATTGCTGAGAAACTGCATCTGGAGGGGCAGTGGCGGTCGACTTTTGCAGCTCGTCCTTGACGGAGATGGATTGAGACATGATCAAAGGGCGTAGCAAAGGCTCAAAAATTACGCAGTGAGGCAGCTGCTGTTTCTAAAGGGCAAATAAAGGTATGGCTGAATGTTTCAGGAGCTACAGCAAATGTTTCGAGGTTTGGATAGGGGCGGAAAGGAAGGGAAACCTCTTATGCCTGGATAAGTTATTGTATCCGGGTGCGTCAGGTGTAGCTTTTACCTTGGAGAGGGTCAAGGAGCCGAGGTTACCTTCCCCACATGTGAATGAACGAGATCGGCAACTGCTCAGGGTCTTTTTGACAAAATTCGTGACAATAGTCTGTTAAGGCTTGCAAAGGCAAAGCAAGGTGAGCAAAGAACTTCCATGAAATAACGGTTCGGATGATTAGCTAGATGTACAGTTGGGTCAAGAGATCTGCTCCAAAGCTACTATAAAGTCATGGAATATCGACACAACACCCCTGCACATGCAAGATGCACAATTGTTAATTATAGGTAGGGCTACAACCACGACTTTTGGCTGCATATCTCACAATTCCCCCTTTTCTCCAGATCATCAGCCAGAATCAGTCAATTGACCCGTTATTCGAACCTCTCACTTACAGCAAAAGCCGACTAAGTTGGACGTCACGTCTTGAAACCGGAAGCCAAAGTCCATCAATCTCATCCTCGGTCTCGACGTTTGTTTTATCGCAGGCCTTCATCGGAGCCACCCGGCGACGTTCGGGTATCCGAAGCCCCTGGAGCTAGAGCTTCCGAGCTTGGAGGTCCTGCACACTCTCTCGACGAGAGCAAGTAAAGAAGAGAAGGACTGGCGCATATGGCGCATAGAAATGTATCCGAGGACATGATGGAGAGCGCTGGCAGCTCTCCGGCCTCGTCGAATGCCCATGAGGGCAGCATAAGTCACGACTACGATATGGAGTCAGCAAATGCGACGCCCAACTCGCTCTTCACTGGTACTGCTGAGAGCGACATGCCACATGACTCGACTCCTGCATCCCCAAGGCATGTCGTATCGTTGCCTGCTCGCTCGTCTGCACCGCCCACTCAACGTGCTTTGCCCCACCGCGACGTGTCAGAAGAGAACATAGTCGACGCATATGCCGCCTTCATTCTGTACTGTAATCCGTATTTCCCGCTGGACATCGATACTTCTGATTTGAGGCGCATCTTCCAAACGCCACCTCGTAGCGATGGCAAAGATTTCAGTATATTCACATTGTGGGGACTTGTACAAAGATTTGACAGCAAGGAGATCAAAACATGGACGCAACTAGCCCTAGAGCTGGGTGTCGAGCCTCCATCAGCAGAGAGAGGTGGTAGTGTTCAAAAGGTACAGCAGTACTCTGTCAGGTTGAAGGTCCGTGTTATAAATTTCTTAGTGTCCGAGTATTCCACCCCAACTCACACTCGTTCTAGNCGCTGGATGCGTGCAATGCATGTCGACGCCTTTTTCGAGTATCTGCTCGGTAAGAAGCATACTTACTACCTGGACTTGCCTCCACCTCATGACCCTCACCCGTCTAGAGGTCGAGATGGCGTGCCAGCTGACGAAGATCTTGCCATCAGAGCATTGGATCCTTCCTTTCGTCCCAAGAGGGGTCGCAAGAGGAACGAGACGCCTGAGAAAGATCCGGCTCCTCCAAAGAAGCCGCTACTGACGACATCTTTCTCTTATGAAGGCAGAGTACTCTATGCTCAGCCACAGGCATCTTATACCGCATCTGCTATCCCATTGAGCGCCAGACCTGTAGAAAACTTTGCCAACGACCTGTGGACACCTATGAATGCGACATCAAGGCGACCAATTCCACATTCTGCGATAGCTGCCCGACCGCCGCAACATCTCCAATGGCAGGTTGGAGGATCCAATGACCCGGCTTCAACTCCTCATCCTATGTCAGCCCTCGAGCCCAGAGCACCAGGTCTGCCGGCATACGACGAGCCGATGTCGGCCATCACTCCAGGAGCTTCTCGTGGTCGCTCACGTAGGAAGCATGGTCCTGCAGTGTCCTCTGCTTGGACGAACGCCACCACGACAAACGCCAGAGCTCGAGGCAGGCCTCCAGGTAATCGATCAGTTCAAGACGGCCCGTACACCACATTTCCAGCGGATCCGAACGCTGAGAGGTCGGCGTCGAGAAGCACTCTAGCTGTATCCTTGATGCCTTACGATACCGAATCGCATCTGCTGCGTCCCAATGCCTACACGAAACCTCTGCACAAACCCGTGTTCATGATGTCCAAACCGGTTGACGATGATGCCCCGCCACGTCGACTCGAGCGTGGACGTTTATCTTTGCAAGTGCCCGAGAACACTGGTCGACCAATCCAACCTGCCACGCCATCAGTGCTTACGAACGAAGACTTCGATCAAGCATCAGAAGATCTCATGCCCATGGACACCGAGCCTGCAGCCTCTGTCTGGCCGGAACCACAAACTCGGCCTGCTTCACAGACACCCGCCACACGCCGGAACCAGAACCCCGAGCCTGAAGTGGGCCTTGCATACGAGGCTCTCAAGCGAGTCCTCGCTGCCGACCTCCTCCGTGCAGACTTCTCTGGCAGATCAACCAGATTGTTGGGGCCAGAAGCAATGCGCTTGTCCGACGCGATCCTCCAACGTTTCGGCATACCAAAGGCAGATTCTGATGATAAGAGAGACGATGCTCTTCGTATCGCGGCGACGAGCTGGCTTGGTGTGTCACGACAACTTGGATTCCAATCTGCGACTCCATGCAAAGAGAAGGAAATCGTGGTGCAGAGATTCGCAATACGGGACAACGGCCTTGAAGAACGCATCGGCCCAGACGAACATGCAAACAGAGTCAAAGAAAAGTTTGACATCAGTTGGTCTGCTGGGTTTGGTGGAGTAGGTGGAAAGTTCTGTGCTGTCGGCCTCGAGATTGAACAGGCAGCGGTGGATCCGGATAATGCAGAAGACCGAGCGCACGAGATGATCAAGGAGGTCGCCAACATGAAGGAGTCTGAGATTGACTACAAGCAAAAGTACATGGCGCTGGATTTCACGGTCAGGCTCATGAAGGGACAATTGAACAGATTGCAAGACAAAGTGCTGGACGCTTTGTTGTGAATGTATGTATGAGATATCTCTTAACATTAATGAATATGGATATATGCCCGCAAAGGGTGTAATGAAGTGTAGTCTCAGCAAATCAGTTTTGAAATCTGTTCTTCTAGACTCTTTCAATGGAGTGCTCACTCAACTCGCTGCCCAGCTTGGAGTCGGCGCTGCAGTTGCATCCTTCTCCCACGGCTTCTTACGTGCAGGGGCTTGTGCTTGGGTACCCTGGCCCTCCAGAATAGTATCAGGAATATCCTTTATACCAGGTATAGGTTTGCCCTCTGCAATAAGTGCACATATCTCAGCAAAAGAGGCAGGCGGAGGAGCATCACCTATAGAAGGTGGATGGGCCAATTCAGTTGACGATACAGATTGAGACTCAGCGGCAGTACGATGTTGCAATTGGAGCCAGCTTTGGTAGGCCTCGAAGCTGACAGGTGTCTTGAATTTTCTGGCACGATATAAGAGCAAGTTTAGAGAGGGCAGAGGTACGGATATGTGTCACCTTGTGTAGTAGTAGCAACGAGCGCGTGCGGTCAGATGTGCGGTCTGGTCGGGAGTCTTTGCAGACCTCAGAATTGACGCAAGAGCAGTTTGGAATTCATTGTCGTGACCCCAATCGTACTTGTCCAACTGTTGGAATACAGCCGTAGCATCACCTGTTGCTTGTATTTCTGTCATGCCGCCTTTGTTGGTTTATGTGATGTAGGGGCAGGGTGAGTGAATGACGATGGATAGCACGCGAGAGGTCCGTGCGCGAGCAGTGAGTAGGTGTTGGTGCATGGCAGGTTGGATGGTTGCTGCCACTCCTGTCTCGACCAACAACTTCTTCTTCCACCTGCATTTTTCTTCCTGCCTGACTATACAGCTCGGGCTGCCATCCATACGTCGCCATGTCCGAATTCATCGGGTGCGCACGCCCAATCGAGTCCTGTCGTGTAGCAAGCTAGCTAACACTGAGGACAGATCGCGCATCTCCCTCATCTCCAAGAGCGACATCAAGTGAGTGTTCAAAGTCATTGAGGTGCCAATTCACTCGAAGCAGCAAGCTGACTGCTGGCCGCGCAGATATGTCGGCACGCTACACGAGATCAACTCGGAGAACTCGACAGTCGCTCTGGAAAATGTCAAGTCATTCGGCACCGAAGGCCGTCGCGGCAACCCAGACGACGAGATCCCGCCTAACGACCAGATCTACGACTACATTGTCTTCCGTGGAAGCGACGTCAAGGACCTGACCATTGTCGAGCCTCCCAAGGAGAACAAGCCCCAGCCTCCTCAGATGCCCAATGACCCCGCCATTCTCGGTGTAAGTTGCTCGCAATCGCTCAAGATACATTCAATCGCTATGATGAATCATTCCGGATGTAANACCATTGTCATTTTCCGAGAGCGCAAAACCATGTGGACACTTTCCGTTGCCTTCCTTCTGAGCCCATACAATACCATACAACTTCCACCTGCTTTCTCAAGAATTGATGCTGACATTGACTAATTCAGNGCCGCAAGACCCCACGGCGTACCTGGTGCTCCCCAAGCACCACCATCCGGCCCTCAGGGCGCCTTCCCTCAGCCCAATCAGCAGCAGCAACAGCAGCAGCAGTGGCGCGGTCCTCAAGGCCCTCAGGGCCCTCAACAACCCCCACCTTTCCCTCCCTACGGCTACCCTCCNCCGCCCCAGGGCAACTCTCGTTTCGGTCCTCCCGCCGGTCCTCACGGCTTCCCCAACGCCCCTCCTCAGTTCTATGGGCCCCCTCCTCCAGGCTGGTTCCCCCTCCAGGACAAGGCTTCCCTCAAGGTCCGCCCGGACATTTCCCTTCTCAGCAGCCCATTGGCCGTCCTGGTCAGCAACAACAGCACCAGCAACAACAGCCTCAATCTCAGCAGCAGAGAGCTCCTGACGCTCAGGAATCTCCTGCCCCTTCAGAGAAGCAAACCGAGTCCGCCAAGNGACACCGCCGCCTTCCCTCCTCAAGTCCCTGACCAAAAGCCCGCAGGCTCTGCAGACCAGGTTCCTTCTTTCGAGGCTTCCGCTCCTCCTCCACCAGTCGATTCGAAGCCCGATGTCGCTGCAGCTACCGCCCCTGCTCAATCGCAGCAGAAGCCTCCCACTGGTCCTAAGAACACCCGTGTAGCCGTTCCTCTCGTTCCCTCCCACGCTAAGCCTGGCAACACCCCTTCAAACTTGGCCCAGCAGCAACAGAGTGCTACACAGACTGCCGCCGCCGCCGTCGCTGCCGCCATGGCCAAGCTCCCCATCTCGGCCACTACTCCCGTTGACTCCAGTGTTGACAACTTGGCAAAGCGTGTCGGTGATATGCGCACTGATGACAGAACAAGACACCCGCGCCAGCCAAATGCTGGTGGATTCCCTGCTGGAAACCGTGGTGGCCGTGGAGGCAGACGTCCCAGCAACCGTGATCTCGCCAAACCGGTCGAAGTACCTACGACAGATTTCGATTTCGAGACCAGCAACGCCAAGTTCAACAAGCAGGATTTGGTGAAGGAGGCAATCGCATCCGGCTCTCCTTTGGGCACACCCACCACCGATGAGCCCAAGCATTCTCAGGAAGATGCATCCAACGGCTATGAGGCTCCTCAAGCCGAGCGCGAGGTCGTCATTCCTGGTGCCACCTACAACAAGTCAAGCTCGTTCTTTGACAACATTTCATCAGAACTCAAGGACAGACAGGCCGCTCAAGAGGATGGAAGACGTATNGGGGGTATGGAGTTCAGAACCGAAGAGCGCAAGAAGAATTTCGAAACTTTCGGACAGGCCAACGTGGATAACGGATTCCGTGGTGGATACCGTGGTCGCGGCCGTGGCAGAGGGTTTGGCCGTGGCGGCCAGCGCGGCGGTTTCGCTCCCAGAGGCGGCTATGCCCCCAGAGGCCGTGGTGCAGGCTTTGCTGGCGAGTCTTAGGAAGGCCCCAAAGGCTCACAGAACGGGAAGAACGGCAAGAACCAGTTTTCGAGTTTGGCAGAGGAAGAGGCCTAGAGTGCCGATTTTGAGGAACCTCGTGGACGAACACTGAAACGGTTTTGCATCATAACATAGCGAGGACGACACGTTCAGACGGCAGAAAATGATGGCGCATGGAACAAAGTGGACATGGCTGGGATGGACTCAGGGGTTCTGTGTTATTTCATAAGGCTCTCACTCGAATGATAGTGGGAAAGCATGGAAAGTGTTTATAGCGGTCCTCTTATTTCATCTTCTCAACTCCCTGAAGCATCAAATTTGCCCCTTGGAAAGACAGAAAAAGTGTTGGTACGAACTACAACTACGAGGTATGCTGCTGACCTAGGTCGTGGAAGCGTCTTGTGGCATTTCAACTCATTCGATTCTTTATATTGCGTTTTATCCTGACATGACTTGCAATTCCCTTTACATACCACCTTGTCAGAAACAACCACTACAACTGCCTTATCCTAAACAACAGTTCGAGAGTCTCGGCCACAATCACAAGGAACTTATAACATGGCAGTGGATTGGTCATTAGGTCATCAGAAGTATCTAAGCCTTCGAGTCTATCATGATTTAATGCTTCAAAATGACAATCTAGCAAAAGGGGGCATCCAACTCTAAACGCCTTGAGGTCTGTTACCACATTTAGTTCGACAGCCGAGTATGGGCATGACAGCAATCATCTTTGTCGGACCCNCTCAGTGCTGGTAGCTCCTTCGATCGAGGTTGACACGCTTTGTTTAGGTTCGATGCCCTCAACATTTTCCGAGTGATGTTGAGTGGGCTCTTGTGAGTCCAGAGACATGCCCTTTACAGCTTTTAGAGCGGGATCCGACTCGTCCAGAATAGGCTTGCCTTCAGGGGTAGCTTGCCACTTTGCGACTTCCTTCTTGAGGGCTTCGAACTCTTTCTCCATACGGCGGCCAAATACGTCGATATAGAATGTGGCGCCGTTATAAGTTGCCCAGGTGAAAACAACCAAGAGGAAAGTTGCGCTGGCCCAGCGGTACCAAAACCACAGGGGGCATGGTACCATGGTGATGAGGGCATACATGTACTGGATCAACATAAATGCTGGCCCCTGCAGAACCTCGGGCAGCGAAAGCACAAGTTTGCCAAGGAAGTTTTNTGCGTAAGACTTGCGAAGCCAAGTGAAAGATGTTGGACGTCCNNTATGAACAGGTTAGCGTCGTGTTAGATGAGCAAAGTGCCAAGAAGACGTACCAGCGGCAATCTTGTCCTTTCTTCTGACAGTGATCATGAAGTGGTAGCTCAGCTGCCAACAGGCATAAGGAACAGTGGCCCAGATGATCATGCCGCCAAGAGTGTAGTGTTCAGGAGAAGATGGAGAGGAGTGTTTGATGCTGTAGATGGCGGGGAACTTCTCCTTCTGTAGCTCTAGGGGAATGAGATGGACAAGACAATGCAGTGTCGCACACGGCATGATATGGATGAACAGACTNNGCAAACGTCAGCAATGACCAGAGATAGATGATGACTGGAGAATAACTAACCTTGTGACCTTGTCCAGGGAATGGAAGACCAGCGAGTTTCTCCACATGGCAATGGCGACGGCATTGTTGCCCATAGCTAGACAGTAGGTGCTAATGAACAATCTTTTGCTGTTAGGGAAGAACCACATTGTCAGAAGCATGAGAAGGTTGACAAAGTAGCACAAGTCAGCGAGGAAGTAGTGGTAGCCAATCTTGTGGTACTTGTAGTAGCGGATGGGCATGAAGTAGGCCAGCTGGGCGGTATACCAGATGTGGAAGTACTCGGGATAGGCGCCTATGAGGTAGCCAGAGATAAAGATGTTGAGCACACCGGTGATGAAGGAGATCTTCTCACGCAGCGTGACTGCTTTGGCGTCGTTCCACCGCTTGCCGAGACGGTCGACGTTATCCCGCATGCGTCTCTTGTACTTTTCCAGCTGCTCGTCGGGTGTGGGGACGCGGCGTCTCCACTCCTCGACCATTTTATCTTTGGCGGTGATGCTAGACATCCTAAGCTTCTGCTGCTGTCGACGAACCTTGTCTTTCTGGGCGGTGATAGAATGCTGGAAGCGCTCTAGTCTCTGAGGCAGGGCCAGGTTCTCGATGATGTCGAACATGGTCAGGCGGTCGANGGGAGGAAAGCCCTCATCGTCGGGTTCGCTGTAGCTTCCGTTTGAAGTGGTTCGCGACAAGACACTGTAGGGATAGCCTGGCGAAGTAGGCTGAGATGTCATGCCTGCGTACTGTTGAGCATCGACAGCCGAGAGGTAGTCGGCATCAGGGGTAGAGGTTTGGCCTGAAGCTGTAGCAGCACCAGGAACCTCAGGCTTGGGCTTGAGTGTGTCGACAGGCTGCGACATGGCGGTGAACGGCCCAAGGAGGGAAAGGAGAGATGAGATTCGGATGGTAGGAGGACTTGTCAAGATGTAAGGACAAGGAAATAGCTGAATGTCTAAGCGGTCATTGCAGCTTTCACGTGTGCGTTTGGTTGCAGATGGAATGCAACTTAGGAGCGACGTGAATACAAGACTACTTTCTTGACCATGTTGACCGATGTCATTGGTCTGTGCAAATCCGCTGATCGGTCGCTCCGCCCATCATCGGTCTTGGCGGCAGTTTCGCGTGTGACGCGCCTGCCTCCATCAACGCGTCGTCCGACTTGATCAGTCCTTCCATGCACCTGCTCATAGCCCGCACACCACCACACCACCTTGGGCCGTCACCATGGGCAAACTAATACGGCTTGAGTTGTTCAGTGCGATCCCCTCCTTCTGCTCATACCACATTTGAGTCTACTAACAGTTACGCNNAGACTTCAAGTCCTACAAGGGCCACCATGTTCTCCTCTTCGGCGATTCCTACTTTACCTCAATCATCGGTCCCAATGGCTCGGGCAAATCCAACTCTATGGACGCCATCTCCTTCGTCCTCGGAATCAAATCTTCTCATCTTCGCTCAACTCATTTACGCGACTTGGTCTACCGTGGCCGCGTTTTGAAGACTTCTCGCATCAATGCCGACGGAACTGCTACTGAAGTCCCCGAGGGTGAGGCCCAAGAGCCAGAGGCTGAGTCTGGCACACAAGAGGGGGATCAAGACACTCAGACGAGCAATCAGCGCGCAGATCCCACCAACGCTTGGGTCATGGCTGTCTACGAGGATGACGCTGGAGACGAACAAGCCTGGAAACGCTCCATCACATCTACCGGCCAGTCCGAATACCGCATTAACAACAGACCCGTGTCCGCAAAGCAGTACAACGAAGCTCTCGAGGCTGAGAATATTCTGATCAAAGCTCGTAACTTCCTCGTCTTCCAGGGTGACGTCGAGGCTATTGCTTCTCAGAGTTCCAAGGATCTCACCAGATTGATTGAGCAGATCAGCGGCAGTCTTGAATACAAGGCCGACTACGACCGTCTCAAAGTTGAAGCCGAGAAGGCTGCTGAAGACCAAGCTTTCAGACTAAACCAACGCAGAGGCATCAATTCCGAGATCAAGCAGTATCAGGAGCAAAAGCGCGAAGTCGACAGCTACAACCGCAAAGTCGATGAAAAAGATCAAGCTGTTGTCACTCACGTCCTATG
Organism: Aureobasidium vineae; assembly: GCA_903819635.1. Classification (NCBI taxonomy): domain Eukaryota; kingdom Fungi; phylum Ascomycota; class Dothideomycetes; order Dothideales; family Saccotheciaceae; genus Aureobasidium; species Aureobasidium vineae. Next base: position 2,059,580 of record CAIJEN010000014.1, read on the forward strand.
GAAGCTGTTCCACTTCCAACAAATGGTCGAGTCATCCGGTGCTGAGATACAAAAGCACCAGGACGAATTGAAGGAATACCGGAGGAATGTCGAGGCCTTCGAGGCTAGACTTACCGAAGCACAACAGGAACAGGCTAGAGCCGGCCGTGAGGTCCACAAGCTTGAACGCAACATCAAGAACAAGGAAAAGGCTGTCGAAGAGAAGGAGAATGAGCTTTTGCCCATCAACGAGAAGATCTCCCTCTCCAACAAGAAGCTCGAGGCATCGCGCAAACGCATCACTGAAATTTCAAAAGAGCGCGACGCCCAGTCTCGCAACGCTGACCAGTTGAAAAAGGACCTTGATGTTGTTCAAAAAGCTCAGAGTAGATGGGAGCAGGAATGGTCGGCTGCACAACAACAAGCAGGACGCGAACTCAGCGAAGCCGATCTCCAAGAATACAACCGTTTGAGAGGAGATGTCAACAAGAGAACCGCAGCCGACCAAATCAAGGTCGACAACATCACTCGCCAATTGAAGACGGACGAAGAAACTGTCGAGAGTTTGAAGAGCAAGGTCGATTCCACGGAGAACCACATCTCCAAACTTGACAGCGAAGTTTCGTCCTTGCGATCAAGGCGTGATGAGCTAACTTCAACTGTTCGCTCCATTAACAATGAAGCGGACGGCAAGAAGAAAGAGTTCAACACCATGACATCGGAGAGATTGAAGTCTGCTCAGAAACACACCGAGATCGAGGAGAAGCTGCAGGAAGTGCTACGCAAACTCAACGATGCATCTGTGTCTCAACGAGAGTCCGAGAAGGAAACAAGAGCTCGCGAGACTGTCGCTGCTATGAAGAGAATCTTCCCTGGTGTCCGAGGTCAGCTGTGGTCGCTATGCAAGCCAAAGCAGAAGAAATATAACGTCGCCGTCAGCACTGTCCTTGGTCGCCACAACGACTCTATTGTAGTGGACACAGAGAAAGTGGCAAAGGAGTGCATCCAATACCTTCGCGATCAACGTGCTGGGCAGGCTACCTTCATCCCTCTCGACACCATCATGCACAAAGCACCGGATGCCAACCTGAAGGGCATGCATAGGGGCATGCGCCTCGCCATTGACACAATCGATTACGAGAATGCTGTTGAGCGCGCTATCTCTTTCGCTTGCGGAAACAGTATAGTATGCGATGACCTACAGATTGCTAGACATCTCTGCTACGATAGACATGTCGAGGCCAAAGCAGTCACACTTGACGGCACCATCATCCACAAGGGTGGCCTCATGACCGGTGGACATGGCTCAAACGACCAACGAAATGCACGAAAATGGGAGGACTCAGAAGTCGAAAACCTGCGCCGTCTGAAGGACAAGCTGCTCGCTGATCTGAGTGCTCTGCCCAAGGGTCATCGCCGGCAGGCAGAAGAAGAGGCCCTCCAGGGTGAACTTGCGGGGCTCGAGTCACGTCGCGCCTTTGCTGACGAAGAGCTCAAGGCACTCGAATCAAACATTGAGAGCAAACGCCGTGAGCTGAACTTTGCAAGACGTCAGCTGGAGGAGACAAGGCCAAAGTACGAGGAGCAAGCTCACGGTGTCACTACTCTGCGTAGTCAGCTCGAGTCTTACTCAGCGTCAGTTGCGACTGTCGAGGATGAAGTCTTTGCTGCTTTCTGCCAACGTCTAGGATACAGCGACATTCGCGCATACGAAGCTCAGCAGGGTAGTGTCCAGCAGAAGGCGGCGCAAAAGAAGCTGGGGTTCACCACGCAACGCAGCAGATTGGAGAACCAGCTTGCCTTTGAGACACAACGTTTGCAGACAACCAAAGACCGCATTGCTAAGTTGCAAAGCGATGTAAAAGAAGCTCAAGCCAACATTGCAAACCTCGAGTCCGAGCGCGATACCCTCAACAACGAGCTAGATGAACTCAACGCCGAGGTTGAGCAGATGAACGAGCAGCTGATTACACGCAGGACGAAGTACGACGAGAAGTCTGACAAGGTTGCTGAACACCGACGCGAAGTCGCAAAGCGCTCAAAGTCGATCGAAAGCACGAACAAAGACATTACCGCTCTACAAGAGGCAGTGCAAAGATCCAACTCAGATCGTTACTCTTTGCTTCGTAGGTGCAGAATCGAGGAAATCAATGTTCCGCTCACCTCACAGAGCAGGAAGCTGGAGTCTCTTCCACTGGATGGTGGCATGGCTGCAGACGAAGATGCCATGGACGTCGACGAAGAGGAAGGATCTCAACGCGTGCCCGGAGTCAATGATTATGGTATCGATGTCGATTTCTCGGACCTTGATGATGACCTGAAGGAAGATGATTCAGAGCAATGCGAGGCAAATCTGCAAGAAAGCGCCTCGAATATACAAGCCGAGCTTGAAAAGATGGCGCCGAACATGAGAGCCATCGAACGCTTGGAAGGTGTCGAAGCACGTCTCAAGTCTACTGATGACGAGTTCGAAGCAAGTCGCAAGGCCGCCAAAGAAGCCAAGGACCAATTCGACGACATCAGAGACTTACGATCCGACCTCTTTACCAAGGCTTATGATCACATATCTGGCCAGATTGACCAAGTCTACAAGGAGCTCACGCGCACTGCTAGTTTTCCTCTTGGAGGTCAGGCATACCTCGATCTGGAAGATACTGACGAGCCATATCTCAGTGGTATCAAATACCACGCCATGCCTCCACTCAAGCGTTTCCGTGATATGGAGCATTTGTCTGGTGGTGAGAAGACCATGGCTGCACTGGCACTGCTCTTCGCTATACACACATATGCCCCTTCACCATTCTTCGTCCTCGACGAGGTTGATGCCGCTCTCGACAATGCCAACACTGCCCGTCTGGCCAACTACGTCAAGGAACACGCAGGCCCTGGCATGCAATTCGTTGTCATTTCTCTCAAGGTAAGAATCAGAGCGCACCATTTTTTTTTGGAAGTACTTTGCTAACATCTGTGATAGACTGGACTCTTCCAGAACAGTGAAACGCTTGTTGGTGTCATGAGAGATCAGACTGTGAACAGCAGTAGAACCCTGACTATGGATGTAGGTTCAAACAAGTATCGTCATATGATTAGTGCAGCAACTGACATGATCGCGATAGCTTCGCAAGTACCAGGCTGCATAGAGCAGCTGATACAACAGGGAAAGAAGGGACGAAGCGGTGTGTCCTGATTTAGTTTCGAAGAGAGAAGTCACGCAAGGGGAAGATGTTATTGTTAGCTATTGCTCGATACCACAAAGTAAACATGTCGATTCTCAACTATGCGATCAACGATAAACTTCAAATTTCGTTCTACATACAGCACCAAGGCAAAGACAACATAAACATAAAGTGGGGTGAAGGGAATAGAGAGTCGAAGGTATGAAAGGGTTAAGAACAAAGAATGCATGCTTTTTCTTTCAGACTATGTTGTAAGGAACCTCCTCTCATCGATCATCCTTTCCCATTTTTGTGTGCTCCAAAAAAAAAGATCGTTGCAAAACATCAACTCCCCACTACTGCTACATTCAACCACCTCTAATTCGTTTCATTGAGAAGATCCCATTTAGGATCTGCTGCCGAAGCCACCACGTCTGTAGGCACCGCCAGCGGAGGAACCGCCACGGGCAGATGGGGGCTCGTATCTGCCACCAGAGGCGGGAGGAGGGGTTTCACCGTCGCCGCGGGGGTTCTGGGAGTCCAGCGTTCGCGGGGGCGGCGGCGGGAGGGGCAGAGTCGGAGGGAGGTGCNGGCACCGGCTGCTCCGCGCAAGTGGACGGGGACGTAGGCGGACTTCTTGGGGAGAGCGGCCTCGGAAGTCTGGACACGCTCGTCGGCGGGCGGTGCGGCGGGGCGGGCGGCCTCGGGGGCGGGCGAGGAGGGTGCGGGTGAGACGCCACCTTGGGCAGCCTTTGCGGCTTCACGCTCACGCCATGTGGGCTTGTTGCCGGCAAGGGCGAGACGGGGAGGACCGCCAGCCGAGGCCGAAGCGGCGACGGGCTCGGCGGGTGCGGGTGCGCCAGATCTTGACCAGCGGTCGGGACCGGCAGCGGCGGCGGCGGGAGGTGCTTGCTTGCGCTCGGCACGACGACGCTCGGCTTCCTCTTCGCGCTGGCGTTGCTTCTCGGCAGCGGCGGCGGCTTCCCTGTGGTGATCTGTTAGCAATGCTGTTGTGATTGTGTTTCGTATGGGTTCGGCAAGAACGTACTCTCTCGACTTGACTCTCTCCTGCTTCTCTCTCTCCATTCTCTCGCGCTTCTCGGCATCGGCACGCTCCTTCTCTTCGGCCTCTCTAGCCTCTCTCTCTTCTTGCTCGCGGGCTCTAGCTTCGGCCTCCTCGGCCTCTTGCTTCTCGCGTGCCATGCGCTCCTTGACTTCGCGACGGCGTTGCTCCATCTTCTGGTTAAGCTCGCGCTCTGCAACCTTGCGACGCTTCTCGAACTCGGCGTGGCGCTGCTCGGTGACGTTGCGCTTGAACTTCTCGTAGGAAGGCACCAGACGGCTCAGGCGGTGCTTGAGGGCAACAGCCTCCTTGTGCTTCTCCTCGGCATCCTTGAGAGTCTCGGACTTGGTCTTCTCGTAAGCAGCCAAGTCACGCTCGCGCTGGGTGTCGTAGTCGGCGCTGAGGTGCTTGAGCTCCTCCTTTCTGTAGGCACGCTCGAGATGGTCGATTCTCTTGGCAGTGAATCTCAGCTTCTCGCTCATCTCGTTCTTCTCCTTCTCAAGAGCCTGGAGCTTGATCTGGCGGATACGGCCAGTGTCGAGGTCGTTGATGTCGAAGCTATCGATATCAACACCCTTAACACCCTGCTTGAGTTCCTTGAGCTGGCGCTCCATCTCCTCTCTTTGGACCTTCTCCTGCTCCTGTCTGATACGACGAGCCTCACGCTCACGCTGTTCATCAGCCAGGCGCTGGACTTCGGCAGCTTGCAATTCTTGCTGGCGAAGTCTCTTCTTCTGTGCCTCCTCGCGCTCCTTGGCAGCCAAAGCGTTGGCAGCGGACTCCTTCATCTTCTGGATGACCTCTGAACGAGCAATAGTGTCGAGGTGCTCCTTGTCGGCACCAGCCTCAGCACGCTTAAGAGCAGCCTGCTTGGCCTTTTGGCGGTCCTCGTTAAAGGTAGGGTCGACATATTGGCATGTAATGAAGAGAGCCTTCGACAGGCGAGTAAGCTGAGAGCGGACAATCTCGGCAGGAGTGCTCTGGAGGCGCTGGACAACCTCAGAACCAGCGGAACCAGCACCGCTACCAGGGTGGAGGGCACGAGCAGATGAAAAGACGTCAGAGTCGAAAGTCAAGACACCAGTAGCGTGGTCAATACGAATAGCCAAGTCACCCTTCTTGCAACCGTTCATGATGAATTTCTCAATGGCAGCAGGGCTCATCTGGAACTCCTCGGGGAACTGAGCAAGGTTAAGAACGAATTTGAGTTCGACAGTCTCGTAAACCTGAGACAGCTGCTGGAAGAGGCGGGTAAGAATGACCTGCTGGAGGGGCAGGACGTACTTCTTCATCTCGGGGTCGGCGGCAATCTTGGTAAGGATAGGAGAGATTCTCTTGCAGATGGACAGAGGGTGGAAGTCGACCTCGAGAATGTTGTAAAGCTCACGGATCTCGGGAGAGGCACGCTTGAGAAGGCCCTTGTTGATAGCATCCTTGAACAGAATGGCACGGGTAGGGGGTGCCGACATGCCGAGGAGGTTAGTAAGACGGGTGTTCTTGTTCTTCTTGGCCTCGTCGACATCAACCAGGGCACCACGCGAACGGGAAGTGCTAATGACAGGAATAGCAAGAGCGGACAGAATGACAAAGGAGGCGGCCTTGGTGAGGTCGGCATCGCCGATGTTGGAGGGGTTATCCTTCTTCTGGCCCTGACCAGCGGTCATGATAGCAGCCGACTGGCGCAAAAGATTGCAGTAACGGCTCCAGGCAGCGGCGTGGAAAAGGTAGTTCTCGCTGACAAGGAAGATACGGGCAAGCTTCTCGAAGTAGTTGGCCATCATGACGTTCTTTGCAGGGCGCTTGCTCAAGGAGAGAAGGGTGTGGGTATCCTCGACGGACTTGAAGGCCTCCTGCCACAGCTCGAGTTCGACGGCGACGTTCAGCTGCTGGAAACGGGTGTCGAGATGGCGCTGAAGAGTGTCGGGGTCGCTGAGGTTGATGGCGTGCATCTGGGACGAGTACTTGGCGGCATTTTGGAGGTGGTTACGGAGCAACTCGCACAGTCTGCGGAACTCGGTCTTGCGAGCGTAGCGGAGACAGAACTGGAAGGCCTGGAGGGTGACGGTCTGGTACATGACCTCGAGTCTGGCGTTGTTCTTGAAGATATCCAGGACGGTGCGGTAAGTCTCCCACAGGAACTTGAGCCAGGGAGTGACGATGGCGCGGTCGGTTCTGTCGCGTGCCTGCTCACCGGAAACGGTCGACAGGAGGATGGACTCAGGTGTCTCGCTAGCCTCGAGATCACCAACGTTGGCCAGGTCGGCAGATGTCTCTGCGGCGGAAGAGACCTCATCGGCCTTGGCCTGGGCTTCGGAAACCTTGGATTCGGCGAGTTCGATGAAGCGCTTGAAGACAAGCTAGATTTGTGTCAGCGGAGGCGCAGACAGAGCAGCCAGGTTGTGCAAGTATACCTCGATAGTGGCGACATTGGTATTCTGCGAAGTGTTCTTGTAGTTGTAGAGACCGTCCTTGGCGGCCTTGCCCTTTCTCAACTCAACACAAAGTTCGACAAACAGGAGGACAACGGGCTCGAGCGAGGCGATGGTGCTGTTGCGGGTGCGCTTGGAGGTGACATGCTCGTGGAGGATGGTCAGAGCCGACTGTTTCTGGTTGACTGCGATGAGCTCTTGGGCTCTNNCTGTGGTCGCGTTAGTATTCAGTCGTGGCGACGGCGGCGAAAAGCCAGCAGTACTTGCCTTGAGCACGTTCTCGGGCTTGGTATGGGGTGGAGGAGGCATCTTGAAGATATGGCGACCTTCCTGTCGTTGATCAAGAGACGCCGTCAAGATGTTCGATTTTTCCCAGCGTCGCGACGTGCGCTCGCTTGTGATTGGCTACACGACACACTCACGCCAAGAGTTCGCCAACTTGTACTGATTTGTGGACCTTTGCTCTGCACCTCTTTCTGCTCATGACATGAATATTCAAATTGTCGAAAGAATGATCTTCACTAATTCACACAGACTCGCAGACGTAAACAGCGACTGGAGCGCTCTCTCCTGGCTGAATTATTACAAGTCGGCAACCGCATTGGAAGGACAACCTTACGTAAACTCATGATGGAACTTCTAACTCAACTGTTGCACACCTCTGCGATTCGGGTATGATAGATCGTGGGAGCACAACATGCGAGACCTTTGGCACAGTTTGACAAGCGATGTCCTCATGTCAGTCTTGAATTCACGGCCAAGCGGCTGAGATGAAGCGGCTCAACTCAGCATGCCCTTGACTTTCTGGGGTCGAGTTGGATTCTGTGTTGCTTCCCAGGGATGATCTGGCTCAGAGACAAGCAGCTGTTAATAGTCGCTGTGCCTTTCCCAGAGGCTGGATCTGACATTTCTTTGCATCCCTCGCGTTGCACGCAACGTGATGGGCCAGGCGGTCAGTAAAGACAGTAGTGGATTAGATAGACCAAACCGTTCAATGGCCAGTGCCAAGCAAATACTATGCCCGATCGGCGAGGCCAATTTGAGGAGAGCAGAGGGCCACGGACGACCAGCGCTTCCCATCCTCAAGAACACGACGATTCCTGCATCCTCGCCGCCGTGTAACGTCGTTTTTCCCAGTCGTCTTCTCTTCACTGCGTCGCTCATTACCCCATTCGTCTGCATTCGTCTCCCGCCCACGAGAACAACACGCGCGCGACGGCCTCGACCTCCTCCCAGGATCCCGCTCCATTGGCTCCCACGCCTCGTCCATCTACCGTGCGACACTCTCGTGCTTCTCTCACTTTTAGTCAAGCTGACCGCTTATGACAGTGCCAACAACTGTTGCCAGACACGAGCTCAATCTCCCTGCCGCTGCGCTTGCCCTTATATCTACTGCGACCCTCGTCTCCACTAGTCGCTCCAATCCGCACCCGTCTCCCTCACAATGTCTCAGCCGTACGAGATCCGTAACAACGACACCGGCAGAAGCAAGAAGCAGAGCATGGCCGAATTGAAGCTGCGCCGTCTCAATGAGCTCAACCAGAGACTGCAAGAGGACCTAAACCGCAGAAGAATCCCGGTTTCCGAGGCTTCTATGGAGTGAGTTTGCGCAGACATGCCTTTGCTATTGCACGCGTGCTGACATGCGACCCTCAGCCTTATCGCTTTCACCGACAAGGAGCCCAAGGACTTCATGGTTCCTAGCCGCTGGGGCACTGTGAGTACCCACGAGACATCCTCCAACACCTGCCATTTCTGACTCCCCATTCTANNGATCGACAAGCGCGACGACCCCTACGCCCCTCAACAATCCGGCGGATGCTGCATCATCATGTAAAAGCAGCATACCTTTTTCCTTTACAAGAGACTTCATCATACCGGGTTATCAGCACTGGCGTTTTCGGCGGAGAAGTGGCGGGTTCTTGTTTCAACTTAATCTTCTGTTCCTTTTTTTCCTTTCTCTTTTCACACCCCGAGTAAGATGCGGCAGCACGGTAGACTGGCTGTACGCTCCTGGGAGGCACTTGTAGTATAATGTTCTTACGGATTGTTCTTTCAATCTCGGTCTTCGATTTTCTTTTTCCTTCCTCCAAAACCACAAAGCATTCTTGGTGGTGTCGCCTTCGCTACAAGAAAGAAAAACATATTGAGCGCAAATCTGCTGCAAATCACAAGAGTTACAAACAATTTTTGCTGTCATACTACCACCACAATTGTTTGGGTGTAGGTTTCGATAAAATACCTTCTTGCATTAACGACATATGCAAGCATGGCTTGGAGGCGTGCTACATTCGTGAAACCATTCTGTCCATCTGTCGATCTGCCATCTACCCTACTTTTTTGATACACATAGCCTCCTCGTCCCTGCGACCAGGACATCAGGTGGCCGACTGTGAAGAAGTCATGATCCCTCCGTTGGGTTCGACAATGCAACAGCATTGATTTGCCAGGCAGGCAAAGATACTGTACACTGTCCCATCCAGGGCGCTAGTAAGTACCATTTCTTCCCATCACACATTCCTTCCAAAGCTATCCTATCATACTTTCGTTCCTTTGGACTTTGTTATGCTTACCTCATGGTCTACGATATCAGTAGAGGTATCAAGGCCGACATGGCCGTTTCCGAGATTGTTTGGAGTCAAGGCAAGATATGATCTTGCTACTGACACGGAGTCCCATCTGTGGTTTTTGGCAGTGCGATGAGAAGGTAGCCATCTTGATAAGAAGTAACAATATTGTCCAGCTACGACACACGAACCTAAGCTCTGCATAGATGATTTGGTGTTGAGTGCGAAACATGCATGGCTGGATGGATTCTGAACAGTAGAAAGGGGCACTTCTAGATGAACGCATGTACTGCTGATGGCCAGTGAGAGAAAGGTCGATCTCATTGGAGCATAACTGATGGACCTGATGAAGATATAGAGATCAACTATGCTGATCAGAGCGTGGCTGAAAACTTCAAGCAGAGGAGAGCGCACGCGGTTGCTGCTTGGGGTGAGCTGCTGATGCCCGAGGCCCTGACTAGGAAAAGGCGGCCCTGGAGATGTGCCACATTGTTGCGAAGGCGGGTCCTACAAGGTGTTCCTGGCGTCAATGATATGGCGGCGGCGGCCATGAGTAGCTTCCTCAAGTGTGCCCATGGGGCCCTGGCACATCTGCGCAGAGCTTTGCGCGAGGATATTTCGATCCCAGAAATTGCAGCGAGACTCTGTTGCGTGTTCCGCACGAGGTGGCCGTGTATGCCGGTATTATACGAGGTATGATGCCTTTTTGTGGGCAGAAATGTTTTGATCTGGCGGCTGCATGTTGGGTATGGTGAACAATACGTATACATATCACAAAAACTATGGTGGATGAAGATCCTGGGCGACTGGCGTACGAGCAAAGAGAAGAGGAGTAAGTGGATTGTCGAGAGGAGGGTATGTTGAAATGAAGGTAGGAAAACGTATCCACGATTACATCCAGGTTAGAGAGATTTGTCTAAGTACACTTGATGAGTTGATGGCTCTTACCGAATGTTGCTTCGTCTTAAAAAAGCGTTTTGCGTCTTTACAACTTACATTAAGCCCTGTACCGTCGTAGTATTGAGCGACAGAAATTGGCATATGACAGAGGAAATATTATACTGCAAACGTAAATGTACACTCGTTCTTCTCTTGATCTTTTGCAGTGAATCCTACTTGAGCGGATCTGTTCGTTAGCCCTGTATCTTGCATATTCGAGCTTTTGAGTCGAATCCTACAAGCCTGGAATGTTCGGGATGCAGATGTGTAGTATGCAAGCCAGTGGATCATACTATCAAGTGCCGCGGCGTTATCTATTGCACGTGGTGTCTAGGAGCAATTTATGAATACCGACCATACGGCACTTCCATCAAGGTGTATGGACGCGAACTCGACGGCGGTCATAGGATGTTCCGTCAAGAACGGTCGCATAGGACTTGTATCAAGTCAGAGCTCCGTAAGGATACACTGGTTGAAAACCGTGTTGCATACGTAATCAAACTCATATACGTTTCGTGAACCGGACTCTTGTCGTGCCTGACGATAGGGACTATGGGAGACTGCTTCTTTAGCAAGAGAGCTCTTTATGGCCTGACCAGAAAGAAGGTCCAGGGCAGATCTTTCAACTGTGGACTGAAGGGTCAAGCAGAACTTGAGCCTTGACATACGAAGTCAGAGCCTAAGAGGTGTGTTCTGTGCGCTGGACCTGACATCGGTCCTCAAATCGTCGATACCCTGTCTCCATGGCATGTCCTCACCTCAGACCCACACTCCACTCCTGCGCACGAGACCAGTTTCCTTGTTCATGCTTGACGAGTAGATTTGAGTATGTGGGGATAGCAAGGACGCTCTGTGGTGACATCCACAATTTACGATCGTTCGGGGTTGATAGTTCCGAAGGAAGGTCATGCCTCACAGACACTCTGGAGCCGGGAAGCCCTAGATTGGATGTCCCATCGGGAAGGGAGTGACATAGGCCATGGAAGTAGTGTTTTAGCTCCTGATGAGAGGTGCCCACGAAACCCGCTGGCATCCCTATAAGCATCGAGGTGTCCGATGCTAACAAATCCAGCATCATGGGTATTGAGACGAGTGCGCGAAGACTTGCTCTGTCGTCACTATCACACAAGTGATATGCATGCAACATGTCTTGCCTGGCCACCCAGTGCCGGAGTGTGATTACCTTACACGCGCTCAAGCTACCTATTCTGAAGCGATCGAAATCAGATGAATTAGTTGACGTCGTCAGGTAGCATGACAGTCCAGAGTCCAGACAACGTTAGTGTCGTTGTGTTATTGCCGCTCGCTCTGCCGAAGGCGACATGCTCAGATACCGAAGCAATCTTGACGGCATCGACTCCGTTACAGAAGGGAAAACGAATCAAGCCCGTGTTTGCTTGTAGTCATTGCACGGTTTGAAGGATTGAGATTCAGGGCACCAACAACTTCAAGGTGGGTCGGCCAGAACAGCGGTGCGGCTTGCAAGACAAGGCATCAGAGGGAAGCTGATACCAGGCGCATATGGAATTTCGCTATAGAGCGCATGGACGTCACCTGTGTTTAGATATCCGCTTGCCAAATTATGTGTACAGAGATATGTTTGCCCGGGACACGGTTAGCCACGACCCTGATGATGAAGAGTAAAGAGTTGGTTTGGGTAGGTATTCAGTGATTAAGGTTGGACCCTCAGGGAACTGTTCGTTGAGTCGTTGCAAGACAAGCATCTTTGCGTTCGCAAAGGATATTGTCCGTTGGGTACCGGAACCCTGGGGCTTTTTCGAACATCAACCGGCTCCTGTCCGTGCACACAGAGACAACCAGATGCTGGAGGTGATATTCCAGTGACATGCGCGCGCCGAGTCTCGGCGAGATGAAGCCGATTCGCAGGACAGTAATAAGGCCGTGAATCGATATGTATACACGTTAGCATGGTGATTCGGTGCGGTGTGAGGGTAGGCAAGGCACCAAGCAGGATACCGAGGTCGACAAGTAGGTAGTCTGAAAGATCTACGATGGCTGCGTCAGGTCATTAGGACCATGCCACCATAGGACGCCACATGCTCTAGAAGCTGCGCAGGATCACGTTCGATGCATGGGACGGAGAAGCTGTATACGGCGCAGAGGTCTTCCATGCACACAGGTGGGAACTGACAGGTCATCGATACGGAGAGGTTGTTTATCGAGTTGATCCGATATAGGCGGGCTGGGCTAAATTCATCGCTTCCGAGTCTTTGGACTCCATGCACAGACACCCCCTCCAAAATCTCCAGACTGTACCAAACAGGGTCCGTCGGCGGGATCCCATTTATCCTGGGGACCATCGTTCTTCATAAATACTCTCCACCACTCTCGATCAGTCGGATGCTACGCATGAGTTGTACGTAGAAGAAAGGCTCGAGATGTTTCTGGTATGATACAGACGGATCAAAAATCTACAGCGTCTCCAAAGCAGAACAACTTTTGAGTCTTGTTAGATACAGACAACAAAAAAGACTTTATTCTTTTTCCTATCTGTCCCATGATTTAGTCCGCGCCCGCCCGCAAGCAACCACCGCCCCCACCTTAGCGTAGCCGTCGTCCTTCGGCCCACTTTCGAGTCTCAACGAGGCCCTCCCAGGGAAACCGCCAGCCGTCGCACCACATCTCATTAGAACAAGAGACATTTTTGCACTCGGCGCCCTACTCGGTCGCCGGATTTGATTCGCGTCAGGACAAGCGAGCACTCTCGTATTACAAGTTCAAGTCGCGCCTTGCGAAAACTCGTAGGGGTTTATCGAAGCCACCTGCGGCAACAGCGACGACATTCGTTCTTTCCCATCACCATCCGACCTCTGGAATGAATCACACCGAGCAGGCGCAGCCATGGCCGCAGCCAACACATATGGACATGCAAGACATGCAAGACATTGACTTTGCAAACTTCCTCGACATCGGCGACATAGGTGATATTGGTGACCTCGATGTGGCCGACTTCTCCTCGCTCGACGGACCAGACGCTCGAGTGCTGGGCTCAAATGGCCCTCTTCACGACTTTGGCACCGACGCCTTTGGCCTCCCGACACAATTGGACGTGCAAAACTTTGCCCAGAACCCGCAATGGGGACAGCAGCAGGTACCGCAGAACACATACCGTGCGCCAAACATCGTCCCGCCGACGCCAAACAGCTACGACCTGCAAGGCAATGCGCGTCATTACATGGCCCAGCACATGGACTCGGGCGCCGGCCCTTTCTTCGACCAACACCGCCTCTTAACAAAGGACGACAACATGGCATTCACCCCTCTAGTCTCGCCAGCCGTCACCCCGCGAGACTCGACCTTTCATCCCATGCACGAGTACACTGCTCCCGGCGCCTACTTCAGTCCACTGACCTCCCCGGCCATACATGCGCAGCAGCAGAACCGCAACCATGCCCATGGCCACTATACCAATCCGACGACGGCCGACAACTCGGCTGCCGCTTCGCCGCTCGACCTCAACATGGACATGGACTCGTTGAAAGACGCGACAGACGCTGCTCCGCGTAGAAGCAGGCGGAAGCCCCAGATGCCGCATTCAGCAGGCCCTGCTGCCCGCGTGCGACAATCTCCCATCGTCAAGGCCCAGAGACGTCGCTCGGCTCATCTCTCAACCATCATCCCTCCACACCAAGTCAACAATGTCTTGATGGAAGCCCAGAACCGAAGTCAGGCACAGGACTCGCGCACCCCTTCGGTCGAGTACATGCCGCCGTATCACGAGGAGTCAAGTGCCGAATCCATCTCACCTGAGGCCTTGCCCGATTCGGTCATGGGCCCTCCACCTCTGCCTCCCTCGGTCTTTCATTCCCCTGCCTTGCAACCTCAGAACCACTCTGCTCCTCCTTCGACTGCAATTCACTCGCACTCGGGATCGATGGCTTCTTGCCCCGCCACCCCTGCCTCGTTGATGTCTATCCGCAAGAAGCAGCAGAACATCGATCGTTCTGTTGGACCTCATCCGGGCTCGGGACAATTCCAAGTGCAATCCCAGGACCAGCTGAACATGCTCGAAGACCTTGCGCTGCCTCCCTCTGTCGCCGAACCTGCCCGGCCAGCTTTGAATAGAATCGACACGACATTATCTAACGAAACTACTCCTCGTTTGGCCCCCGCTATAAAAAACAAGCCAAGACTGGCTCCATCAAGTTCTACCACAGCAAGTCCCATCATCGGCGCTACACAATCGCCTGCCTTCGGACCGATAAACGCTAAACTGGATCAAAAACGATCGCAGCCTTCAAAGAAGCGCGGCAGTGTCGGTACGACGTCTGCGCTTGTCAGTCCGGCCATCCGACCAAAAATCAGCCCCAGCATCAAGCCTTTGCTTCCCGAAGGAGGTACGTGCAGCCAATATATCCTGATCCTAAGTCAGTCCCTTTACTGACTATCACATACAGGTCTTAGTGAAGCTCAACAAGCCATTCTCCTGGCATCAAAGTCAAACTACACCCACCTGCTCGAAGGCACTCGCCTCCCTGGCGTCTCATATCCTGATTCTCTATCTCAAGGCTTGACCTCGAAACGCACCTCACACAAGCTGGCCGAGCAGGGCCGACGCAACAGAATCAATGAAGCCATCAAAGAGATGCAAACACTGCTTCCCAAAACAAAGGGCAAGGGCAAGACAGAAGAAATTGCCGAGGAAGAGGAGGAAGCTAACGCCAAGGATGACAAGGGCAACAGCACTGCAGAGGGCAGAAGTGCAAACTCAAAAGCTGCTACTGTGGAAAGCGCCATCAATTACATCAAACTACTACAACAAGAGAAGACCATGGCTTTCGAGATGCTCAAGAAGAGAGATGAAGAAATGGCCGCGCTGAGAAAGCAGCTGCAAGCTGCTGACATTACCACAGCCGTCAGTGACTCGGCTAATGAGTCAGTCGTTGCAAGCAGCGGCGAAGAAAACAACGCTGAGACCGAGAAGATGGAAGGCGTCAGTGCTACGCCATGAGACTGTCGTCTTGTTCTCTTTCTTGGTTCTTTTCCTTGCTTGGGCTCTATGAACAGTAGAATCGGAAACTGCGCTGATGGAGGAGGTGGCACTTTGTTTCGGTTCCTTTCTTCCTTCTTCTCTGCCCTTCTTGCACTTGTCTTTTATAATTTCGCTAACCCCCTTCCCCTCTCCTCGTCTTCTTCCTTCATGCATGCCAGGGGTGGCTGGTCCTTTCTATTTGGAGAGGGCGAAGTTCGGTTTTGGCGCTCTTTTTCTTTCTTTTTGGGCTCACGAACATGAACTCCTTGTCTTAGATATCCGACACTCTGCTTAGAAGCCTCCCGATTGGTTTTGGTCCACACCAAGTTATATCTACATTTGAATTTAAATAGTAAAAAAAATAATCAAAGCTCATGAACTGTGTCTCACTGTTAAGCCTCTGTTTCCTATGCAACTCAATCCTCATGTTGTGTACTGTATGATCCCATTCGAACACGCTTGTTCAATCAAGTCCTTATCATGATAGGATCCACTGTCGAGGAATTAAGCAGCGATCCTTCGGAAGTATATCAAGATTGACATCTTGGCTGTTGCTTGACCATTGCCAATCTTCAAGGACATTCAGAACCAATACCGAAGGATGGGAAACATCATCTCGACCAGATTCAATGTCTGTGGTCCTCGACGATTAGAATTTCGAAAAAATACTTTGCATGTGCTCTGAACAAAACATCTATTATTTAACTCGACAGCTTTTCATTAACCAGGCCGATGGGTGAATCGACAAGGATACGAGGTAGGGCAAAACCATGTGCAAAACGTACAGCAGCAGGGATTCCCACGTGGTCACCCACCGTAGTACTAATCTGCCGTTCAACTGCTTATGTATGGCAGAGCGGACGGGATGCCCAGTTTTCAGCTGACTGTGGCCGTACGTGCTCAATATGTGATTTTTTACGTATATTGGCACTCAACGTAATTCTGAGCAGGATCGAACACGATGCAGATGCTTGCTCACATACCAAATTTCCATCATTCTCATACACTGGCAGGTTGAGGATCACCCGGCTTGGCCCTATAACTGATTCTACCAGCAGGTAAGAAGAAAAGTGCAACCAAAGCACCTCCACGCACCTCTGGGTAATGATGCGTACCAGGCCCTGGCGATGTCCAACCCGCACCTTGCCAGCTCTGCATACCTTTCAACTCGGCAGTCTTATCGACCTGCACGACACAGTTGATCTCGCCATAAGGATGAGAATGATATTGACCCGAGTANNCTGTTGGTTCATCAGCGATGACCCTTCTTTCTCACTGGATACTGATCAGTGGTTTACAATGTACCTCTTCTTCACTCTCCATATACACGGTCGTGATGGAGAAGAATCTGTTTTCAGCACTGGGGAGAAGGATCTTGGAGCGTCTGTACCTTGCTCCGTCGAGCTCGAAGTTGGCGACCCAGCCTTCTTTGAGGCCCTGACGGGTTAGGTTGCATAGATCTTCGTATACTGGGTTACCAGGTCCATGGTTCTTGTTGAGATAGGCTTCAAGCTCGTGACCCGGTGTNNACTGAGGACATATCCATGTCAGCGCGAGGCAAGCAGGATAGGAGGCGGTGGATAGGTACAGGTCTTCAACTTCGGAGAATAAGTCGCGGCAACGAGATACCAGTTTCTGAGCTGTTGGGTAGGCATTCAGATCGACTTCGGTAGGAGGAACATCGTTCTTTGAGGGAGCGGAGTTTGTGTTTGGCGGTAAAGAGGAGCTCATCACTGCTGCTGACATCTTTACTGGTATCTACAGTGAGGTGGTGAAATTGTGAGATGATATGCAGTTGAGAAGTATGCGACAACTACAGTGCGACAGCGAGCATTAAATGTCGGATCTTCCTGGAAGAGAGCTTGACTTTTGGTATAGTAATCAAGGAAACACAAAAGTCAGCCACCATAAAGCAAGACCCCGCTCTGGATAATCGGCATCGACTTTTAGCAGTCCATGACAAAGAATCTTTTGGCATCGATGTAAGGACTAATGGAGCAGTGAAACACATGACGAGATGGACAACTCAAACCATGGCCAATGTTCTTGGATAAAACATGGTTTGTGGTGCGACTCCAAAGGATGCTGACTCTTACCACCACATACGAGAAGGAGATAAATAGCAGGTCTTCTTGCTGCAGCATCTGTTCTGTAAGGGATCTTGTCTTTACTTCTATTTTGACTAGATATCCACCGCGACTCGGTAATCATAGGCACAATGTCCACAATGAAGGAAGCTCATATCGACACCGATACGAATGTCACCCTCCACGATGTGCCAATACCTGAATTGCTCGATCCACATCAGATCCTCATCAATGTGGTAGTAGCAGGCTGTAACCCGAAAGACTGGAAGATGCCTGCCGGCATGCTTGTCACAATTGGTTCGTGTCCTAACAGTGGCGATGATATAGCAGGTGACTATCCCGACTAGAGGCCCACCATATAATATCGCTCTCTTTGCTGATCCCTCCATTTCCAAGGTATTGTTGCTGCCGTTGGCTCCAGCGTTCGTGAGTTCCGGCCTGGAGACCGGGTAGCGGCCTTACATCAACTCGGTGCTCCTCATGGAGCCTACGCTGAGACAGCTATCGTCTGGGATCATACAACTTTTCATATCGGTGATCGTTCATTCGAGGAAGCCGCTGCAATGCCCATGGCATACTACATGGCATCCATTGGCCTATTCGGGATGTTGGGGTTGCCAATGATGTGGCAGCGTTCCCAGGACGAGCAGAAAGCTATACCTCTGGTAATATATGGGGCTTCTGGAGCAGTAGGTTCCGCTGCAGTACAATTCGCCGTCAATGCGAACTTCCATCCTCTCATTTGCGTTGCAGGATCAGGAGCATATGCGATACAGCCACTCCTCGACAGCAGCAAAGGCGATGTGGTTCTCGACTACAGAGAAGGTGCCGAAAAGCTCGTCGAAAACATGAAAACTGCGCTTGGTGAACATGAGTTACACTATGCCTTCGACTGCGTGAGTGAACACGGCTCATCAGCAAACATCTGCAAGGTGCTTCAGCGAGGGGGACACATCAGTCTGGTCTTACCATCAGGAGTCAAGGACGTGCCACCCGGTTTCGATGTTAACACGACAATGGCTGGAAACCTATGGACTGGGTTCAAGAACAAGGGCGATACGCATGGAGCAATGGGCTTAGCTGGGGGAACGGAATTTGGATACTGTTACTCCAGACTGTTTGGGCATTGGTTCGGCGAGGGCAAATTGCGTGTCCATAGTCCCGAGGTGGTTGAGGGTGGGCTGCTGGGCGTAGAGAAGGCACTGAAGAATCTGAGAGAAGGAAAGAACCATGGCGTGAAATATGTTGTACGCGTCAGAGACACGCCTGGGTTGGAGTGAGAAGGCCTTGACACCGAACATTTGCTTCAACCTTTCGGACAGATAAGCTCGAGATATTCAGCCTCGTCTGCATCACAGTGATGGCTTTGACGCGATAGTTGTCAATGTACTTTCGATGTTTCAATACGAGTAGATGACCAATCCCCGAACCATAGTCATCTCATTGGTGTTCTTGACTGTCTGCGACGAAGAGTTGGCATGAGAAGATTTTGGACAGAATATGCCAACTACTGGACCAAGACCGCTTATAGAGTTTACTCAGGCAGTCCACATATATCTGATACCTCTTAATAGACCAGAAAGGAAAGAGGAGGTCTTGTGACTGCCTCGAGAAAGGATACATTACATAGACAGGGTTGGACGCACAGCAAATTTTGATAGCATAAAGTTATGCAAGATTATGACTCGAGAGCTTACTGGAAGGCGCGTCATTTATGGGAGGAACAGCGCGCAGCTATTGTCATCTCCCTGTTCATTCAATTACTTCCCATCACCCACTCAATCGCGTCTTTTTGCTTCTGTTCCATCATCGACATTATTCAAGATCCATCGACCCATTCAAAAACACGTCTCAGAACACAAAAAGCGACAAGATGACCGAGTACACCAAGATGAAGAACGCCGACCTCGAGGCGCTGCTTAAGGAGCGCGACCTCCCTCACACCGGCAAAAAGGCCGACCTAGTCAAGCGACTCCAAGACCACGATGCGCAAACCGCCAGTGGCGACGCGCCCAAGAACGAAGACGAAATCGACTGGGACGAGGACGACCAGCCCGCAGCAGCAGCCTCCAAAGCAACCACAGATGCCGCCGCCGTCGCAATCGCAGCTGGCGGCCAAGGACAGCCTCCAAACCCTCAAGCCGTGCCCAACCAGCAAGCCGACATCGATCCCTCGCAGACAGACGACCTCACAGTGATCCAGCCCGCCGCCGACGCGTCAACAGCCCAACCCGAGACCGCCAACGCGAGCGCACCTTCAGAAGCACAGCCAGAAGAGCCGGCCAAGCCTGCAGTCGACTTCACCTCTGGACTCGCCAAGACGACCCTGGACCAAGAGATTGAGAAGCGCAAAGCGCGCGCAAAGAAGTTTGGCATGAACGAGGACGAAGACGAGGCTTTGAAGGCACTGGAGCGCGCAAAGCGCTTCGGCAACACCGACATGCCCGGCAAGCTCAACGAAGCACTCCCCGAGCGTCGCGAGCGCAAGAGAGGTGCCCCTGCCGACGGAGAGCAGCAAGGTGCCACCAAGAAGCGCGAGAACATCGAGGTCAAGCGCGAGAACAACGACAACAACAGACGTGGTGGCCGTAGGGACGGAGGTAGAAGAGGAGGCGCACAGACTCAGGCAAAGGCACCCGCTCCTGCTGCATCCGCGCCTGCAAAGAAGGAAAAAGCCCCAAATGAGCGAGGCAGACCGGGCAAGGGCCGAGGCTCGCAAGGCAAGATTCGCATCATCATCATAGAATGGAACGCTCTATAGTTTTGGTTATAGGTCTCCTCCCAGATCACGACCACTGGATCGGAAAGATGCGCCCACTAGCACCGTTCAAACGATTGCCATCATCTAGAAGAGTAGGTTGGATGAGACTTGTGGCAGTCATGGTGTTTGGAAGATTTGCTACTCTTCTCCTCACAGCTCTGTAAAAACTATAGGATAGCGCCCGAATGAAAACACGAAATTTCTGGAATGCATTCTTATCAAGACTTGTACGAGATTTGTTGGTAGAAACATGAAAATCGTGAGAATGCTATTGACGAACTAAACCATAAGCTCCTTTGCACTTTCTATGCTAGATCTTGAACGAGATCAGTAGTATCTATAATGCATTGATTCGTTCCGTCTACAACTTGGCCCTGGCACTGCTCTGTGCCTCGGCCTCGGTGTACATCTCATCGATAATAGCGCGGTACTTCTTCGCGGTCTGGGGTCTCTTGAGTTTGAGTCTGTTACTTGTGTTAGCTGCTTATCTCGTTTTTTCTTTTTTCGCAGAAGTGACTTACGTAGGTGTGAGGAGTTCGTTGTCGACAGTAANAGGCTCAACCATCAGTCGCACATTGCGCACCTTCTCGTAGCTGTTGAACTTGTTCTTCTTGCCAATCTTATCAAGCTCCTTGAGAACGGCATGACGGACCTTGACGTCCTGGGCTGCCGCCTCGAGGGCCTTGATGTCGGTTGCACCCAGCTGCTTACCAAGCACCTTGCTTGCGAACCCTGCAAAGGTGTCAGGCTGGATGCCAAAGATGGCGACCAAGAATGCTCTGTCGCTGTCTCCATGCACGTATGCTTGAGAGAACCAGGTTGTGTTGCCGAGGTAGACATTCTCGATGCGCTCGGGCGAGATGTACTCGCCCTGTGCCAGCTTGAGAACGTTCTTTCTGCGGTCGATAATCTTGAAGCGACCAAGCTCGTCCACTAAGCAAATGTCACCGGTACGGAACCAGCCATCCGGAAGGAGTGTCTTCTGCGTCTCCTCGGAGTTCTTGAGGTATTCTCGGAACACAGTAGGTCCGCGAACCAAGAGCTCGCCACGGGGGTATGGCTTGTCGGATGCGAAGTACTCCATGTCTGGCACGTCCATGAGACACAACTCGGTTGTAGGCATAACTGCACCACAGTTGCCGGCTGTCATGTCGCCTTCGACTTGCGCGCAAGCGATAGCATATGTCTCGGTCAGACCATAACCTTGCAGGAAGCTGTTTCCGAACACTACTCTCATGAATTGCTGAAGGGATGGGTCGATAGGAGCCGAACCTGACACCATAGCTCTGACGCGATCCAGACCGAGCTGAGCTGTGACCTTTCTGCCCCAGATGCGATCATAGAAAGCATGCTTGTTTGTAGCCTGCTTAGGATCAGGGCTGTTCAAGGTTGCCAACTTGGTCGAGACAACGTGTCTTGAAAGAGCTCCTCTAACGCCAGATGCTTCGAGAGTGGCCGTCTTGATCGCACCACCAAAGCGGTTGTACAGACGAGGAACACTGATCAAGCTGGTAGGACGGAGAAGCTTGAAGTCTTCGACAAGCTCCAGAATGTTGCCGTGGAAGTATCCAATAGCACTGCCAGCCCAAAGAGCAGAACCCTCGGTCACGCGCTCGTAGATATGAGCTAGCGGCAGGTAAGAACACATAACATCGTTATCGCGCATATCTACCAGAGTCATGGAGGCCGAAGCTGCGGCAACAGCATTCGCTTGGGTCAAAACAACACCCTTGGGGGGACCAGTCGTACCAGAGGTATAGTTGATGGTGACGATGTCTTCTGGTTGGGGAACATTGTAGGGGCTCGGGTTGGCCTCGCCCATGGCCTCGACATCACGGATGGAAATGACCTTGATGCCAGCTTCAGAAGCTAGAGCATTAAGAATATCGGCCTTGGAGGTTCCTGGGAGTTCGGAGCCCGAGGTAAGGGGGTCGAGCGAGACGATGATCTTGAGGGTGGGACAGTGTGGAGCAAGCTTGAGCAGAGTTGGGATGTGGTTCAACGAAGTTGCAACAGCAGCTAATCGTGAATGGTTGATGATGTACTCGGTTGTGTCGGGTCCTAGGGTGTCGTAAAGAGAGACGGTGTACAGAGACTGAGACATGCATCCCAGATCNNTAGTAGATTTAGCGCATATTCGATTTGCGACAGCTGAGAGTGCTTTGGACTTACCAACAATCTGCCACTCGGGGCGGTTCTGACACCAAAGACCGACACCGTGCTGTCTACCAGTAATTCCAATTTCGTGGTGGAGGTGCACCATACCAATACCAAAGTTCTTTCTTCTTTCTTGAACTTGTCCGTATGTTTCCCAAACATAGGGTCCGAAGGTCTTTGTGATGGGATCGTAAGGGCGATGTCCGAGACATCTTGCGTTGGGGACGCGGTTGGCNNTAGAGTCTCGAGTTAGACTTGATTGCAGCGACCAAAAACGTTGGATGATGGTGAATGACTTACCTGTCCTTTCAAAGAAGTCGTGCGCAGACGTGATCTGGTCGCTCTTGTAAGCACATGTTCTCCGATAAGCTCAACACGGTGCATACTTGGGNNGGTCCAAGGTGTGAAGCAGACCATCCTTGAATCTCCAATGTCTGTAGATCTTGCTACGTCCCGACTCTTCGCTTCCTTCGAGGGCAACACTATAAGGAGCGCCAGGTGNGGGAGGGGTCCTGATCTCGTTGGCTCTTGCGAGCGCTGTAGGTATCGACATGTTGTGATTCGGGGTCGTCGGTATTAGGGAGAGGTTGCAGAGGATGGAATCGCAGTATCGCAAAGAACAAGGTGCTTATTTGATCTTTGAGGACAATGTCAGCTGGTGGTCATCTAGACTTAGTGGAAAAAGGGCGGCGCGTCCGGCGACTCCGAGAACGAGTCGAGTAGGCACATACAGGACAAGAACCACCCAAACGTTGACAGCAACAGTGACAGGCTGGAAGGGAGATGCGAGTGGGCAAGAAAGGGAAACAGTAAAGACTAGGTATCTATTGCTTACTTGCAGCAGACGGATTGATCTGGGGCATCAGCACCCGAGGTTTGCAATGTCATCGTTTATTAAATTGTCCTTCCCAGTCACAAGGAACCGAGGCATCCCGCCTCTTGGCTGCGTCACGCCCATTTAGCCTCTGTCTCCACGCTCAGCTGCAGCCGAGGGTGGAGAGAAGTCACGGCCCGAGTCGAGGGAGCCGCCGACCAATTTCCCCTTTTGTACGTGGGCTTGAATTCAAGCCTCACTGCCTCAGGCAGGACAATCATATTTAGTCTTCAACATGCAGAGATATGTTCAACATGATGGCCTAGATACGGATCTCTTCAACTATATACAGTTGCTAAAAACGCCAAAGATCTATGTCCCCTACTATGCTATGCCTCTAAAATCCCAAGTACGATCATAAATCTTTAAAACCCATCTTCCTCTTTCCACTGTCGACCAGCCTCTATAGCACGGTTGCGAGGATCCCGTCCCCTATTCCACGCCTCGGCCCTTCGTCCTCCGAGCTCCCAACGTAGCTTCTCAATCTCGTCGTGGATCCATTCTTTGCGTCCAGGTTCCGGAATCACTAGATTGTCAGTCTCTTCTGGTAATCGGCCTTCAGACTTGGCCTCCATGATCAGAGCCTCGTTCTTGCGGATCTCACGCGCCTCGTTTTCGTGGTCTCTGAGGATATAGCGCAAATCGAAAAATTCGTCGTACTTTTCTGGGCCGCCAAAACAATAGCCATACCCGTCACAGTAACAGATGTTCATGGCTGGGCAGTCCACTGCGACACCACCGAAAATAAAGATCCAGATCTGCTCAAATACTCTGCCCGATAGACTGTCGGAGAGCGGTGTCTTCAGTAGCCAGTCTCTGTAGTAAATGTATTTGGACAGAGGAACAGCCTGTATGCGCTCCCTACTGATAGCGAATTGCGCGCAACAGGGCTGCGATAGTGTAGGTGGGATAGGGTCCAAAGGGAATATCTCGCTCCAGGCTTCCGCAATGATCATCTCTTCCTGCCTCTGGGCATTAGCGACCAGCGCTCCAGGATGGATACCACTGATCTCGGCAGGACAGCCAGGAGACCAATGACAGCGGAGATTGACATAGCCATGTCGGATGACATGATTGGGGTTGAGATTGCGAATCATTTGAGCAGAGTCGAGATCCATAATATCGTTGTTGTGCCAGGCATAACGGTGTGCGTGCATGAAGATGCTGACATCAGAGAGATTGTTGTAGTTGTCGATGATGTACGAAAGGTATACCATCGCTTCATGTCCCTTGTTCTTTGGGGTGTGCAGTTCTGCATTCTTGTCGTCTACCACGTATATGGCCGTCCGTAGCGGTCCCTTAGGAGCGAGCATGTCCTCCAATTCTGTATCCACCCAGAGTGTGTTCTCCTCTTTCTTTCGCCCTATCACCAAGGTTTTCGTGTATTCCGCGTTGGGATGTTTCGGAGTACCGGGGACAAAAGCTGGATTCGGATTTGCGAATGTATGCATATTCTTGGACTCGTGCGATTCCAGGAGGACGTTCTCGGACTCTGGCTCTTCATCCTCGCTCAACCCTATCACTTTTGGTACATGTCGCAAGGATGTAGTGAGATGTGTCGTATGGAAGATGAAGAAGAAGAAGAACACCAGGAAGAGAGCGAAGAGGAGGGGCGACAGTCGTCGCTGAGTGGTCATGGTATAGACGTGAGGCTGACGAGCCAGTGGGATGAATATGCGACAGTCGTGAGTTGGAGATGCAGATTGCGCGGCAAGCCGGGAGAGTGGTCCGTTCAGATCATGGCTAGTACAAGTAGATAGCAGAGAGTGACAAGGGAGAAAGAAACATGTACAATATGAAAAAGAATGAAGACGAACAACAGAGGTGAAGAAGTACGAGGGGGTTATGATAATCGATCCTCCTCTGACGAAGCCTGCGCCCCATGAGCCCTGGGGGCACCATGATGCGCGCGACTCGTCGACGATCCTCCTTGTTTCGAACTGACCAAATCGGCACCATCAAACTGGCCCCGGTTCTTTCTCAGTAGACCTTGTCGGCCGCGTGTCCAGCAACCACGACTATGGTTTTATCGAATCCCTGCGTTGCGCCCATGTTTTTTTTCCTCATGCTGGACCCTGAACGACCGTTGACGTGCGTGCAAGCTGCAGCCATCCACTGTCAAGTTGTGGGGCTGATCATGCTTCTTGTGCCTCACTGCCTTGGATAGTTTCAGCTCCTACTCATAGCAAATCTATCGTGCACCCACAAAGGATTGCACGCATCTGGCACATCAGAACATGTCTTCATAGCCCGATATGATCAAGTAACAAATTCAATAAGCAACGCCTCGCTTCGCTTTATATGCAGCGCCCAAGTACATGAATAGAGGTATCTTCCAGGTAGAAACATTGAGACGGCCAGGGAAAAGCATCCAACAGATACAGAAAAGGAGTTAGATCAAACAGCCACCACCAATATTCATCCACCGTCATGAAACAGAAACAAGGAAAATCAAAACCCAGGCCATGAGGCGGGTGTTCCACTCTACTCTTTCTGCTCGTTGTTCAACACCATTTCCACAACGATCTGCGTCTTCTCAAGCGCAGGGTGTTGCATGACGATCTTTATGGTGCGGCTAGCAGCACCATAGCCAACGACACCATTCACAATACCAGTATTGGTACTGCCGCCGCTCAAGGTGCCGCCTCCGCCGTCGTCGAGACACTTGATGTCCTTTCCAGCGATGATCTGCTTGAGGCGACCATTCTGTGCATTACGCACTTCGACAAACTCATTGTCAAAGAGAACGAGATAGGGCCCATACAATGCAGCGCTCTTTGCGTTGGCAACGAAGTTCATGACCACTGAACGACTGATCTCGCCATGCTTATTGACATAGACTGCACAGAGGTTGTAGCAGAGTAAGAACTCTTGATCGGTGAGTCGGAGCATGCCTAGAGTCTCCTGTTTTTCGACATGTCTTAGGATGTTGCTGACCTCAGGAGCTTTCCAATCTGGTACACTCCATGGCTGCTTCTTGTCTAAAGTGAGCACCTCAAAGCCCTTATCCGAGCTAATGGCGAGACTGCTATGGAAAAGATTCATGCCGTGACATTCAGTGCCGATGTAGAAGTCGTCATAATCGCGGAAGAATTCGGTATTTCCTCGTTTGAAGATGCCGCGTTTCTTCTCGGTCGACTTCTGATAGATGGGCTCCAAGACTTTGAAAGTCGATGATATTCCATCCTTCTTCTTGTAGAAGACCAGAGTTCGATCTTTCATGCGTCCCACGGCGAAGAAACCTACATCTCTACTACCAGAGAGTCTTTGCGGTGCCTTACGCGAGGACGAAGTTTCGGCTGCGCTGGAAGACAGAGGCTGGCAGACTGCATCGAGATGGTGTGCATATAGGACTTTATCAGCAAGGAGCAAGAACAAGTTAAATTCTTCAAGCACGGCGACTTGAGTGACCTTTGTGCCTGCAATAGCCTGTTGTGCACGTCAGTATGCTTTCTGAATGCCATGAGCCTCTGTGTAACTTACGCGGAACCATCCTCTAGGGTTATCCATCTCGCAGCAGTAGACGCCGAAATCTGTACCTACTGCAACCATATGCTTCGTATCAGGATAGGACGTTGTAAAGCTGGTAGCGCAATTGACTCTGGCTCTACAAATCGGAGCTGGACGACCACTAGCCTTGAATCTGTTTTCGACTTCTTTGACAGCACGGTCCAGAGGCGTGCCTTTGATTATGACTGGCTTGCCTCCTATACTGACACCATATTGGTCCTTTGTGTTTGCATTCGAATCGTAGTAGAACGCAGAATCGGCAATCACCCTCAGACGGAAAGGCTCGGCGTTTTGAGCAAAGAGAGCAGCAGCATGTTTGGTCTTGGCTTCGATGATCTTGTTGTACCATTCACTTCTGCTGCCTGCTGTAGCAGCGAAGAGCGTATATGGCTCTTTACTTCCCAAATGCTTGATACGGAACGGGTACATGATCTTCTCCGAGTCCTTGTTGTTATCAAGCACTGTAGTGCTGGAAAGTTTCGACGGCGCAGAAGCGACACTGTTCAGACTTGTCATTGAAGAGCCTGTATTGACAGAAGCCAGATTGGGGTGAGCCGATTGGGCCGTAGTGATGCGACTCATCTTATTCAGGTCTGGGCTCGACGGTAGTGGCCTTGATGGCAAAGGGGTAACAGATGTGATTCCTTTGACGTACGAGGACCTGACCACAGCTTCTTCGTTGATGTTCTCCAAGACGAGCAAATCCATGGGAATCGGCAATCTCGAAACGTCGTACTTTTCTATCTTGTTAGGTGCGCCTTTTTGCAGTACCGAGATCGCCTTGGCGAGAACCAGATAGTGATCGAACAAAAGAACATGGCATTCCAGCCATGTGAAACGGTTGGTGCCCATTCTTTGTAGGTCTCCTTGGTAAATTAATTCTCGTCCAATAGATGTCAGGTTGAGCTCAACCTCGGATGCCATTCCGGGCCGCAACAAGAGTTTTTGACTGAGATCAGAGAGGTCGACCTTCCTTTGCTGATCAGCAACACGGGAGTCACACTCCAGAGTGACGGCTCGAATTTCCTCGATTGCAGTAGCTAGATTTGTTCTTTCCTCACAATCATGTTGCATGTTTTTATGAACAGTTTGCAACAGTAGACCGTAACGTTGCAACCTTGTAATAGGAGCCTTGAGGTAATTGTCCCAACCGAGCTTGTTCGAGAGCTTGTTCATTCTCGCCGCCTCAACAAAGTTGCGGAAACTGATGTTCTTCTCGAGCTCTTGTCGCATTAAAGAATTGGCGCTAGGGAAGCCCGTGGCATACTCGATGTAAGCAGTTTTGGCCTTGCGGATCCACTGCCTGAAGATGTCGCTGAATCCCTTGACCCAGGGCCCTTGCTCTTGTTGTCGATATTTGAGCTGTGGCAGTAGATGCTCAACATTGGCTTTCTTGACTAAGTCGAGTTTGCTGAAGACATCTCGCAAAAATCTCTCCTGACGATTTGAGCTGATGATAGACGGATTGGCAGTGGCCAGTGGATCGCGGTATAACCGGATCATCACATCGAGGTCTCCCATAAAACCCTCTTCGGTCTGCACAATCTCGTGTAGATTGTTCTGCATTTCAATCTCTTTCTTGTCATGACCCTCGACGTCCTCTTTCCTAAGCTTGTAGAAAGTTGCCCAATCTTCCGAAGCTCGAGTCGAAACAGTTTGGAGATTGACCTTCTTCAAAGTACGTTGACAGTGATGAGCATAGCAACGACCTGGGAATATGTGATTGTGAACGGTATGCGAGTAGCATCCGTTTAGCGTCAGTTGGAAGATGACGCCACTCATGTGTCCTGGGCTGAGCTTGACCCATTCTTCAACGGGAACAAGTGTTTTGGAAGCATACATGTTCTCGACAACGCGATTGCTCAAGACTTCGGCATCAGCAATGTTCATGGTAGGAACTTTGTTAGTAAAGAGTGCAACAAGAGCTTCTTTGACCATTGACTCTTTCAACTCGGTCATCTTCTCAGGATCTGCAACAAGGAAAAGCCATTGGAGAATTGAGCTCAATGCCCAGGGTTCTTCACACTTCTTGAAATCAGACCCGCCAAGCTTTGAAGGGTTGAATCGCTTTGTAGGCAGACTGGGCAGATCAAGAGCAACAGTGCTTGCGGCAGGCGTATTGTCGAAAGTGTTGTAGATGGAAGCTCGATAACCCTGCTTGAGTCTGCGCTCCTCTGCATCTGTTTTCGACCTCGCAGGTTGAAGTACCTGTGGTGTTTGGCTGTGATTGAGAAGGGATGCAGATCGCGGAAAGGTGCCAGCGCCGCTGTCCAATGTAGATGGCGTGTATCCGTCAGGGGTCATGCGATACTGAGCCTGTGAGAGGGAATTTGAGCGTTGATGAAACAAACTCGTGTTGAGACGAGGGATAGCATTGTCAGAGACGATTGGAGGTGGAGGCAGAGGCCTATCGTGGCTGTGCGTTGAGAGACCAGGGTGGAAGAACATGTCCGGAGGCTCGCCAGGTTGGAGGAAGTTGTCTGTAAGGCTATACTCGTCGCCCTCATCGAAGCTCTGTCTACGATTGAGGGCGTTTGGATCCGTCAATCCTCCGGTATCACCAGCATCAACACGAGCAACTGGTGGTCCACGGGTCTGGAGGCTCATTGCATGATCGTACATGCTATCCGGATTGCTCGAGCCAACAGAGCGTCGCAAAGAGTTTGAAGCCGATATGGAGGCAATACCGTTGGCATCGGGACCTGCGGCCAAAACACTCGGGTCGCCTCCGTAGGACATGTGGGCATCATAACCCCCGCTGAGCGTACTCATATCCATAGGCGTCTCGGTGTCATCAGCTTCATTGGAGAGATTCGCCAAGGAAGAACCGTAATACCCGAAGAGAGCACTGCCTCGGTTTCCGTCTGCTTCCTGAGCTTCCGCCATACGCATCGCCTCCAGACCAGCCAAGGCCTCGACATCACTTTCATCGCTATACTCGTTGATGATGCTTGCAATCGCCATGCTGTCTCGAGAAGGCTGGGTGGTGGGCGTCGTATTGCTTCTAGGAGAGAAAAGGGGCTGTGGACGATCCGATGCCAATTGTCCTTGCGGGCTTTGTCGTCGCGCACTCGAAGCGGCACCGGCATTGAGCACAGCACTCTCTACTTGATTGAAGAGATCTTCCTGAGCCTCCTGCTCGGTTGCATAGGACTCACGAAAGCCGGGTTGGTGGAAATAATCACGTTCGACATCTGGTTCTGGTGGACCTGGAAGAGGGCGGTTTTGTGGATGGCGTAATGTGTTGCTTCTTTGTGGAGCATGAGCATGAGCATGGGCGTGGGCTGGCGGCGGAGGAGGTGGTCCAGAAGGGGAAGGCAGATAGTTAGGGGAGAATTGAGGAGAAACAGCAGAATTATACGAGCCGTAACCAGGATGCACAGGTGGAGTGGGGAGATTCAGCTCATCGGGTGTTGGGGTAGTTTGAGCGTATGGTACATTTCCATATGGAGCAGGCTGTGAACCGTTTGACGGCGACCAGACATGTGAGGGCGGCGGAGGCGGGGAGGATAGTAGGACGAGCGGTCTTGTGAATAATCGGGATATGTATAAGGCTGGCCGGGCTCGGGCATAGGAATGGGCTGCGAGAAGCGATGCTGGGTCTGGTGATAACCGGCCGAGTGCGGAGGAGAGGTGGCAGACGGAGCGTATGAATACGGGGCGCGCGGTGATTGAGGTGGAGGTTGTGACGGGTAGGCTGCAGGGTTGTAGCCGACATTTGCGTAGGCCTGAGGGTTGTATTCGGCATGGGCAGATTGCGGCTGAGCTTGGTCGCCCTGGGGGTAGTAAGACTGCGATGGATGGACATAGTCGGCGTAGGAGGGCTGCTGAACGGGACCGCCAGGGGTCGGATAGGAGCCGTAGCCGGTCAATTCGGGCGTGGACCACGAAGACTGGAGAGCTTGTCGGTGGGCGTCAGGTGTACCGTTGGTCGGGGCATACTGCTGCGCTTGCTGACCATGCGACTGGCGTCGATTTCCTGGGCGGTTATACGACATGGTGCCTCATCTGAAAAGCTTCCGTATGCGTCTTCAGTCCATCTGTTCTGCGACTGCGAGACCGAGTTGGAGCACGAGCTGTTTGTTTGCGACTAGCACTGAGCTCTCTTGCTCTCTCTAATCCACACTTGCGGCTGTGACTGCGGCAAGGATACGGGTCGTTTTCCAGCGCCGTGAGTCTGTTGTTGGCACAACGTTCAAGTATCCGGGAGAAATGGACGGCGACAGAGTTCCTAGCAGAAGATGGCGAGCACAAGACGAGACGAAAGACGAAACGAGCACTGGGTTAATCAAATGCGCTGCCACATGCCGGTGCACTGGTCCAGCGGCCCGTGCTTGCCAAGTCATCATCTCACCTTCCCAAGAAACCACATCCGCTCCCTCCTACACTCTCACTATCTGCCTGCTGCTAGTAATCTTCGTGTTTGGACCTCATTCCGTGTCCGTCGCCTCTTTCTAAGATCATGTAAACCCGTGTTCCGCGCACCAACACCTTGAGTAGTTCGTCTCAGCTCATCGCGCAGCCGTTAGATAGATGGTCTCGGCAGCAGTACCCCACACCTCTTTGACCACCTCAAAACCCGACTTCTTGTCACGCCTAATCCCATGCCGAGCTCGTATTGTGCTCTGTTGTGGATTTCCTCGCCGCGTTCTTCTGTCCGTCAGCGATATGTCGAGCTTTCGCTTAGTACTGGCCTCCATACGCGTTCAATGTGAAAGTGTAACCCCAATGTCCCAGCGCAATGTAAGTTTAACGGAAAGAACATCTAAAGTTTAACCCCGCTACTGTACCCTAGTGGCTTGCAAGCGACGAGCCTTGCCATGTGCAGAAGAGATCTCATTATCATTTCTCTATCTGCTTGCCACTCTGCATGCCCGAGAATGGCGAACGGTCACATTCCTAATCTGCAACCCATACATCATCATTCAGTCGCGCTTAATCGAGAGCCAGATTCCAATGCATGACTGATGAGGTTAGATTGCTCGGCTGTGCTGTGGCTGATGAACCGAATGCGCGGTAGTGACGCGCTCCAATCAGATCGCCTTAGCTCTCCAAAAGGCAACCCATGTGAATCATGAGCCTCTTTGTACAAACCGTTCGTCCATAACTGGCGA
The DNA here is from genome assembly GCA_903819635.1 of Aureobasidium vineae. Classification (NCBI taxonomy): domain Eukaryota; kingdom Fungi; phylum Ascomycota; class Dothideomycetes; order Dothideales; family Saccotheciaceae; genus Aureobasidium; species Aureobasidium vineae. Next base: position 2,091,208 of record CAIJEN010000014.1, read on the forward strand.
TGCAACTGTCGGCGGTGCAGCGGCGCAGTCATCCTTGTGAACGCGTCTTGTTCTTGGGTCGTCCGATCCTTCCGGCACAAGGTCGCCTTGGCAGTTGGCGCAAATGACATAAAGGAAGCTGCAGCCCGCTGTCAAGACAGCCTCACCATATTTCCACCTAAGGCTTCCTTCAAGGTTGCGACAATACAAAGTATGAGTTACGGATATCCTCAGCAGGGCTACGGCCAACAGTANCCCCCACAAGGACAACCCCCATACCAACAGCAGCAATCCTATGGCGCACCACCTGGTCCTCCTNNCCAGGCCATTCACCATACCCGCAGCAGCATGGTGGCTATGGTGCGCCTCCAGAGCCCCCCTACGGGCCACCATCCGTCGCAATCGTTTGGTGTCCCTCCTGGTCCCGCACCAGGACAGTACGGAGCTCCTCCAGGACAGTTCGGTGCCCCGCCAGGTCGCCCTCCCGGTCAGTACGGTCAGCCACAATATGATGCCCCGGCGCAATACGGTAGTGGTCCGCCTGCCCCACCCTCGATGGGATACGTCCCTGGTCAAGTTGCGCCCATGGACATGTCTAGACAAGCCGACGACCTGAGAAAAGCCATGAAGGGCTTCGGAACCGATGAGAAAGCCCTTATCGCAATACTCGCACCCTTAGATCCTCTTCAAGCTGCTGGCGTCCGCCAAGCATTCAACCAGCGTCACCGTCGCGATCTGCTCAAGGACATCGAGTCCGAAACATCAGGCTACTTCCGTGACGGCCTCATGGCCATAGCACGCGGGCCACTCGAGCAAGACGTTCTAAACGCAAACAAGGCGATCAAGGGATTCGGCACAAAGGAGTCTATACTCAATGATGTGCTTCTAGGCCGCAGCAATGCAGATATGAACGCGATCAAAGCACATTACCACCATGTTTACCATAAATCTCTCGAGTCTGATGTCAAGAGCGATCTCAGCATGAAGACCGAGAGACTTTTCGACATGGTGTTAGCAGCACGTCGTAACGAAGAATCGTCTCCTGTCATCCCTCAACAAGTCGAGGCAGATATTACCGAACTCTATCGCGCTACCGAAGGCAGCAAGATCGGGGCCGATCAAGTCTCTGTTTGCGCCATCATCACCCAGCGTAGCGACGGCCAGCTTCGTGCCATCTCCCAAGCATACCGTCAAAAATACCACCGCGAGCTCGCAGAGGTCTTGAAAAAGAATTTCAGTGGCCACATGGAGGAAGCTCTGATGCACATCCTACTCAACGCAGAGGATCGCGCCAAGCACGATGCCCAATTACTTGAGGCCGCTATGGCGGGCATGGGCACCAAAGACGACCTCTTGGTAAACCGCATCGTGAGAATTCACTGGGACAAACACCGCATGTCACAAGCCCGAGGCGCCTACAGACACTTCTTCCAGCGCGATCTGGCTGACCGCATACGCGGGGAAACAAGAGGCGACTACGAGAAGTTAATGGTAGCCATTGTGCAAAGTGCCTAAATACCCATACCCAACTGACTTTTACAGTTGTTGTTTGATTCTTGATGATTATTATGGCGGTTTTGGATCCTCACGAGTAACGAAATGGCGGTCCACCTACAACTATACCTCTTCCCAACTAGTATTGTTCTCTAATCGAACAAGTCTTATACCATGATCGTCATATTTGTTCAAAATCTGTTAGAATGTTGTTCATGCAGCTTATTGACAAGGATGCCAAACCAGGAACCATCAAGGCAAAGTAGTAGCTTGCACGACCGGTTCTGGTTTGCGTTGTTGGAACCAGCAATGCGTGTTGTGGTACATACCCTGACAAATAACCTTTGTGATCAAGATTGAAACCACTACGATCTGCGAGAATCTCGATATTTGTTGGTCGGTAACCTATGCATCAGAACAGGTGGCTTGTTTGTCATCTAGGCAATTGCGATACCCTCGGTCCGTAGCTGATCTTCCGTAGTAAGCAGAATGCAAAACGTAGCAAGGCACAAGATTCTTCTGCCAACTTTTATACTACTACACACGATGGAAGAGGTCGATAAGCCGAATGGCTGCCAGTGATTTCACCATCATCTGATGCTCGAAAACCTGATTGATCGTGAATGTAAGAAAACGAAAAGGAGTATAAGTTCGCACTGTAATAGTATAATCCACTAATTCGTCCATCTACATTTCTATCGCTACTCACCTTGATCTGGACTTCGATATGTGGAATCCGTGCAAAGACTCTTTGTCCTCGCGATCAACGCCACGCAAGCTGGTGAAGGCCAGAGAAGTCAGAAAGGAGAAACCGATTTCGTTTAGCAACTACCACACTGACAGCGTGAACTATACCAGATCTCCTCTAGAGTCAAAGGTGACGGATGACTTCGAGTCTGAAGTTGCATGGATTGCAGCCTGGGATAATCGAAAGAAGGTCCGTGCCTTTTGGTGCTCGAGGGTGTTACGGAAGCTACAACGCAAAGACCGGGATACTACTTCGTGTTAAAAGAAGCATACAGAAACTGATATTCAACGTCAAGAAAGACGGAAGTTAGGAAGTAAAGAGAAAGGTCGAATTTTATGCATCTTTGCATTAATCTTTATGCCCTCCTCATCCTCAAAAACTCCCGGCTCCCCACAGGAAACGACAATAACAGAAAACAACGACATCATGATTTCTCCAACAACTTTCTAGGGCTTTGCGACCAGCGCAAGGGCACCAGCGACAGCACTGGCAATCATGATGGCAGCGCGACCATAGTTCAGCTTGCGCCATCTCAACTGCAGCTCTCTGAACTCGGTCTCAGCAGCCTTCTGTCTGCTATCCTTGTCGGTGCCGTTGGCAACACCAGCCTTGAGGATCTCTGCCAATCTGGTCATTCTCTTGTTCATGGGCACCTGGATCAACAATGCCCAAGCCGTGGTTGCGACGTTCAAGCCAAATGCGGCAGCGAGCTTGGGGAACTTGGCCTCGGCAATGAGGTTGCCGTCGCGGGCGCGGAGGAATGCGGTGCTTGTGAGGATGAGGTTGGAGAGCGAGCACAGAGCGTTGAGGGGAGGGAAGAAGTGCTCGCTGTTGTGGAGAAGGTAGGCGGTTTGTTGAGCTGTGTAGTGGATTGGTACTCCAACGACATGGTCGGTCACAGTGGGCATAATCAGAGGCGATTGCAGTACTGAACCACCGAAGTTGACAGCGGCACCGAGAGTTGCGAAGATCTGGAGAGGTTCGAAGAACCAGGGGTTGCTGACGATGTTTGATGCGAGAGCGGCCATGACTGCGGTCTGTTCTCTTCGTTTGTGATGTCTGTTGTAGAAATTCGAGCGAAAGACTTGGTCTGTTTGGATAGAGAGCGAGTTGGTGTTCAATCAGTCCTGTCCTTGGCTACTGAGTGTATATATTTACTTCGGACTTTTACATGGGGCCGATGTCTGCAGGAACACATCCATGTTATTGCATGTGATTGCGGAGTGATGATCATGGCAGATCTTCGACATACCTCGCCTTACCTGCACCATATCACCTGAGCTGAGCATGAAGCCTGCAGAGANCCCATCAACAGTATAGGCCAATCCGTATCCTCCTTCGCTTCTTCACACCGTCAGCTCAAGAATCTGGTGACACTTGTGTAACCATGCCGATGCGTTCATCGTTCCGGCACGGAAAAGCGTTGCAGATCCCGCATATGTATCAAGAAATCTCCGAATATCTTGTCGATCTCTGCACATCTCTCCGACTTCAACACTTCACCTCTTGATAACTCATGCTCGCAGACAGGCCTGACCTCTGCGCCATGAGAGACACAACGCTGACCCAGACAGAGAGATGTTGAATCTCTGCAAGGCAGGATGCTCACGATACACGGCTACTGCAACGCGCAATACTCTGGACGAGTAAGCCATGTCCATTGGAAATTACGACGAGCCACTTTCAGTGGACAGCCCTTTCCCATCTGGGAAGCATCACAAGTTCTTCTTCTCTGTCATCGATCTGGCTCTTGAAGACTGCCATATCGGGATATCATTGCGCCGAGTCAGTCTGATGCCCTGAACACCCACCCAAATAGTCAAATGGTAAGGGTCAAGAGATCACAAGGCGAAACAGCAGCTCAGACGCATCTAGACCACACTATCTTGGTAAATCCAGGGAGAGACAGTAAATCAACTATGCTGCCCTACAAGCAATGCTGTAAGCGGTATAGCTCAAATAGACGCCATCTGAGACATTCGAGAAGCCTCTTCTTCGCTTCATGTTGCTACCACAACGGCTTTCGACAACAGCATCAACGAGGACGTCCCTCAGGATGAGACAGTCAACTCGTCTATACATGTTACAGCATATTCAGATTAAAGAATCTGTTAGACGTCTTCACCACGTCATGATACATTCTGCACTATCTCATTTCAAGATGTGCAGGAATTCCACGACTATACATAGGTTCTATCCTGCGCCTTACTACATGGATCGCTCTTTCCCTGGTTCTGGGCCTGTGGTATCGTGATACTGCGAAGCATAGACGCTATTCATAGTCGCGAACAATCTCCCTTCGCGAGACTGAGTTTTGCATGGTACAGAAGGTTTCTTTGATGGACAGGAACTGCCGAGAGCAACGGCTTTCGAAGGACAATCACGTCTCTATACTGTAACACGCGCGTTCACAATTATTTCCACGTAGAGCCAGAAGTGAGAATGTTTCACTTGACAAGTGTGACTCCGTTATCGAATCTGTTCTTGGATGGGTTGTAGGGCTCTGTGTACAAGAGAAGGAGTTGGAGCCGAAAGTGCCGGGCGTTCTTTGGTGCTGAAAGCATTGGCCACTTCGAGTTTCCAACTCCACTACCACCAGCCTCCTCGACATCGTACTGATCGCGTCGCTACATTGGCCTTGCTGTGATAATACGTAAAAGCCGACTATATTGACAAGTCGTTGGACAGACTCTCGAGGAACACGAATTCATACGCTCATAACCAGGGATACGATCTAGCTTTACCTACGACAGATCATATTCTTATGGAAAGTGCTTGCATCTGATGTCTGGATATGATTGCCGATACGACCTTCATCTCGTGGCGCTTCTCCGTTCATAACAGCTCAACGGCGAACCACGAAACGTGCATCGTGCCATTGTCAGAGACTGAGGTCTACGCCTCTGCTCTTCGCATTTGAGATATCATACACTTACCTTCATCATGCGCCACAAGTTCTAGTCGAGAATCAGCTCTCCACGATGAAATGGCTGGTAGATAGGTCTAGACGAAGGCCCGTGGTATCTGCATCTACCACCATCAGTAAGTATATATATCTCTTCAACTCCTCCACATCCGAGTTCATATCACCAGCCTATCTCTGTTCAGCAATCCCTGTCCTCTCCTCAATTCGAACTCCTCAACCGACATTGCATCGATCCGTTCTCCACAAGTTTCTCTATTCCAATCACAATGATGCGTGCCGCCGCTGCTCTCGCAGCATGCATTGCCTTGGCCAATGCCCAGACTTTTGATATGGACATGATCTTGGCTGCCGAGCCTGTCCCTACCCCTTCTATTCCTGTCGTATACGTCACAGGCGATGCTCCTACAACCACAGCATCTGCCACTACAGTCTCATATGTTGAGACTCAGGCTGCAGCATCTGTCTCCTCAGAGGTTGTTGCTGCAGCGAGCAGTACTGCTCTCGACAAGCGTGCCGCTTCTACTTGTGTGCCTCAACCCACTGGCATCTCCTACAACTCCAGTCCGGATACTGCTTCTGCTTTCTTGGCCGATGTATACTACTCGAGTGTCGCTTCTGCTGCACCTACCCCTGCTGGTTATGTTAACACTTTTACCAATCTTCAGGCCTCAAACAACGCTTATNNGGGTATGTTTATCAGCTCATCAATGCAATATTCATGCTAACCAGAGAGCAGATACATGGGTTTCCAGCTGCTGGAGTCTTATGACACTCAGCTGTGCTCGCAGAAGTGCGACAAGATCAACGGATGCCTTTCGTTCAACGTTTACTTCGAGCGTGATCCATCTGGTACGATTCACACTCTCTCTAATAAAAACCCGACTAACGCTATCACTNNAGTCGATCCCAATGATGCATCCTGCTCGTCGCCGTCCTCGGTTACTCAGATCAAGTGCGTGTTCTGGGGTGGTCCTGTTCTCAAGTCCAATGCCCTCAACGCTGGACAATGGCGCAACAAATTCCAAGTTGTCATCGCTGGATCCAACGGCTACGTAAACCAAACCATTACTCCTGCTGCTGGATACGATCAGCCTATCGACCTTGGTGATGCTACTATCAACGCACCTTTGGACTGTTCTGGACACGACACTTTCATGCAGTCCAAGTTCTTCACCTCAGGACCCTTCGATGCAAACTTGTGTGCTTCGGCCTGCTCAGCCCAGAATGTTTACAATTTGGCTCATCCTCCTGCTGAGGGCAACCCTAAGACTTGCCAGTTCTTCACTACCTATCTTCTCTACAAGAATGGTGTGGCTCTTGGACAAACTTGCTCTCTCTACACCATGGCTTGGAACACGACTTACAACACCAACAAGGGATACTACTACGGCAGTGACCACTACACTGTTGGCTACAGTTATGCATTCTCGAACACTACTGATCATGGTGCACCCTACGCTGCTTGCGGCTCATCCAGCTCGTCTTCAATCTCTTCGAGCACCACTCAGACTTCTTCGTCAACCATCGTCTCTGCTTCGTCCACTACCATGACCACTTCCACCGCAACACCCACCTCTCTTCTCCCCGACACTTCCTGCAACAATGCCGGTCTCCAATTCGCCTACTACCCCGGCCTCGCCAGCACCCAATGGGACTTCCACTCCCCCAACTACGGTCTCGATGCCGAAAACTACAAGACCGTGACTCCAAACTACACCGGCGTTACCAACTTTATCGGCGGCTTTGCTTGGAACACTTACCACCAATCCTCTACCATCTACGGTAGCTCTCGCCCTTTCGACCACGANAAAATGATCTTGAACCACAGAGGCTATTTCTTCGCTCCCACATCCGGCGAATACACATTTAGCATTCCCACCGTGGATGATGCAGCATTTTTCTGGCTTGGCGATGTTGCGTACGCCAGTTTCAACGAGTTCAACTACTTACTTCTCGACAACCAAGCCAATGGCACTCAAAGCGCTACTGTGACGCTCACGGCAGGTAAATATTATCCTATTCGCTTGATTTACGGTAATGTTGGTGGTGGACCTGGTAGCTTGTACTTCCAGATTACGCAGGGAAGTAAGGTGGCGGTAGATTGGTCATCGACGGTGTCGCCGTACTTTGTGCAGTTTTCTTGTGATGGGGTTAAGGGGCCTGTGTATCCTGCTTTTGGACAGGAGACTTGAGGGAGTTGGAGAGCGGGTGGCTTCTATTCTTTGTATATACATCTATCATTTTTTGTTCTTATTCGCTGTCGCGTTGGATATGGTTTAGCTGGGTAGAAGATAAAAGCAGAATCTATTTCATCAAAGATACTGTGTCTCTTGAGTAGCCGAGGAGAGTGGAAAAGAAGCGTGCATGCATATTGTAGTCGTTCTTTCCCGCATCTGGATGATCCTGGACAGAGAGCTCGCCAGGGAGTGACACTCCGTGCAGTCATTGAGATCTGCCGCCTATCATCGAAGCAGTATCATCCACGCTGTCCAAGAGACACATCGAGACCCAGTTCAAGAGTGAGTTCAAGAAGGGTCGACAGCGGCCTCGATGTGAGGAAGTTTATGTTCTTAAAAAATGCTTCTTCGTTCTCGTAAATATGAGTTTCGGGTCAGACATAGCATTCTCTAAAAGAAAGTGCATCACTTTTTTCTTTACTTTTCATAAAACCTTCTATATCCATTTCCTTCTTTGCGGCGGCTGAATACCAGTCTAAGAAATAACCATGATGCATCTACGTCATGAACGAAATGAATCCGTCTCGAGAGGCTAAAAGAGAGAAACACAACCATGATAGAAAAATAACTCCAGGAGAACCCAAACATGAAGATTGAAAACAGGGATATAATCAGGCGGCTCTCAAGACCCCCGGCTGGCTTGTCGCAGCCAATGCGGCCCAGCAAGTCCTTGTGGTTGCCGGGTATGCTGATACCGCTGGCACGGCTCTTTTCGGAGGTTCGCTTGGCCGCTGGACTGGGTCGGCGTGTGAATCTTAGGCTCTCGACACCAACCTCCTCCTCTTGCGGTGCCAATCGCAGCTCGGGCTCCTTTGTAGAGAAATCTCTCACGGTTTCCAGGGTATCTTCCTCCTCTTCCTCTTCTTCCTCATCATCAGAGCGGGTGTCGTCGGCTCCCTTGCCCAGAACCACACGGTATGCAACACGGCAGATCATGCCAAACCAGATGATTGTAATGACCTGAAGAGCGAGAAGCAGGCCCAGGAATCCGTAGTGAATCTTCTCGTTGAAACAGACATCGCCATTGCCGCTGGTGTAAGCGTGCAGAACATTCGAGAGAACTTCGTTACCGCCATCCTCGGAAGTTTTGACACCAGTCACAGCGTTGTAGCAGCCGTAGGGCATCTCGACGGGGACATCGGCGTAAATGGACCAGCAAACTGCGAGGTAGAAGACGTGTCTGGCAACGAACCAGGAAAGCATAAAGATGCCGAAGGCAATGTCGCAGGCGGTCTGCATGCCCATGTACTTGAGCAATTTGGCAATCTGTACAACAATGGTCAGAACTTGGCGAATCGATACATGTCGTGTAAACTTACAGGNGAACACCAAATCGACTACATCCATCAGACACAAGATGACGTTGCCGACCTTGGTCTGGTAGTAGCCGTAACTGCCAATCAGGAGCAGGCATGTAATGATGTGGTGGGTGAACATTTGCCAATGGTCCTTTCTGCGCTCCTCGATGTTGATGACCATGATTTGCTGCAACCAGAAACCGAATTGAGCCAGGTAGTACAGTTTGAAGAGACCAGTCATGGAGCGTGTTGGGAAGCCAGTCCACATTGCGGGTAGGTTGTTGAAGTATGGGGATTCATATACAAGATANNCTGGTTTGTGTGTTAGCTATCGCAGCACGGAGCATGGTAGTCTTGTGATAATACGCACTGTTCCGAGGAACCAGAATGTAGCGTAGTACAGGACTAGCCAGGCTTGTTCGGCAAAGCGAATGGTGGCCTTCTTCTTGTAAATGCCACACTTTCTGGCCATTGGCACAAGGGCGTAATCCATAGCGGCCGCGCGGAGGGCGGTGAAGACGATAATGCAGAGCGAGACGAACTTCAGGTCCTGCCAGCCCGGGTTGTAGAGGCCAGTTTGAGCGTCATAGTAGGACAGGGTGAAATATTGGATTGTCGAGGAGCGGAGGCTAGGGAAGCAGACATGTGTCAAGACGAGAAGCATGAGGACGTTGATGGACAGGCNCTGGGATAGGTCAGCGCTGGTCTTGTCGTGTCTCTGGCTTGGGAATGCTGCAATACCTAGTTGGTGCTTGACCAGGGTAGCGCACAGAGAGCTCGAGAGGCTCTCATGCTTTCTCTTGGACCTCTTCTTGATGTGCGATTTGGAGTTGCAGGTAGGCATGTCGAGGTGCTGGGGGAAGGATTGGGCATCCGCCATGGCGGTAGGAGAAGCGATCGAAGCCATTGACGAGAATGGACAGTGGGATGCAAGAGTTCAGACAAGCAGCATTGATGGGGCTTGAGCGAGAGTGGGAGCGGAGTTTGCAGTCGAGCGAGTTCAGCCAGTTGTCTTTCAACGGTCCAGACGGAGGTAAAGCTGGAGAAGCGGGCGTCTAGCACAAGGACGAAAAGATCAAATGCAAGAAGGACCAATGCGGTGTGAGACGGAAGCTGGCGATTGAGCCGGTCAAGAAGCAGCTCCCTCCCTGCAGACAAAGATAAAAATCGCGTGGCAGTGAAATGGCTGAGAGAACGCGTATCAAATCGCAGCGGGTGAAACGATCAAAAAGTCGACAACGCTGCGGACCCCAGACTCCTTGGCGACCCCTATTGTCCTTGCGCGGGCGCCATCTAGAGCTTACCATCGCCCTCCCATTGGCTTACGGGCGAGTACGGCGTCGGCCACAAGGCCTGAGACATGTTCTGTGAGAGATGGTCCGAATTGGCGACCAAACATCAACTTCAGGCTCCAGTAGTGCAACATGAAACTTGAGTCTTCATTATGTGTATGACTCCAAAACTAAATCTCGCCCCATCCAGAAACCAGCTGAACCCCACTATCCAAAACTCCGCCTTCGTCAATTATTATGTCAGTTTGGTCGACTCTGAAAAGCTTGTCGACTGCACTCTAGTTGTTCTGCTGGCTGTTCAGAATTCTGAGGATGGCCAAGAATAAGTTGATGATATCAAGATAGAGCGAGATGGAAGCTGCAATTTCCTCCTCGACGTGGTAGTGTCTCATGATGAGCTGTGTGTCAACCAGGATGTAACCACTGAAGATGAGTGCACAAACGATGCCGTATCCCAACTCGATAGTGCTGGTGTGAGGGAAGAAGGCTGCCATGAATCCAAAAATGATGACAACCCAGAGAGCTCCGGCAAGATAGGGGATCCAGCTGGTAAAGTCGTACTTGGTCTGGCAAGCGAAGAGGGTGAGTGCGACAAAAATACCCAGGGTGAAGATGAGTGCCTCAAGCACAATCTTGCTCTCGAAGAAGGATGTGACGACACTAATCGAATATGCCTCCATGGCAGTAAATCCAGCAAGGAAGAGGAGGTTGGTGGGGTACGACTTGCGCTTCCAGAAGGTCAAGAGCATGAAGCCGATAGCACCGAAGAGCGAAACCCACATCATCCACTGGTTGGTCTGGATCCATGCTTTGTAGCCGGGGCTGAAGAATGAGATGGAAGAAAGAGCGGCGGTCGCGAGGAGTTGAACGGTCAGAATCGAGTAGACCTTGCGGACGAATTGCATGCGAATGTCGAGAGTCGCTTCGGAAACAGAGCCACCGANACTGTGGTGCATTAGTGAGACGAATCTTCAATAGTAGGCAGCGACATGAGATACCTTGAAGTCATCGGGGACATTGTCGTCTTCGTCGCGAGGGACTCCAGGAACGCCAGAGGCTTCTGCCTGGTAAGATGGAGGAGGCTGGCTGTAGGCCTGCTCCTCGAATGAGTCGCGCGTCGGCGCTGGCTGGTATTTAGTAGTAGATGCCATCGGTGCAGAAGTGGCGCGTCGATCGAAGGAAATGGTGTGTACGAAACAAAGAGCTGCTCAGGTTATCAACAGTCGAAGAATGGAAGAGGCGGCGAGCAGACGACCTGCACAGCCGGCCGAAGCTTCCAGCGTCATCAATCCGGGGTCACGTTCGCTTGGCTGAGCCTCACTTTAATCCCCGTCTTCTGTCCGTCGTCACCTTCAAAACCAAAAGAGTGCCACAGAGACACCCAGAACTAACGCTTCTCCTCGGGCACCCTCGCTTGTGGAAAGCAATTGTGCATTCCCGTAGTTGTGTTGTTGACAGTGATCAGTCTGACCGGTCGCGTAGTCTTAGATGGATGCCTGCTTCTCAGTCCAGGTTGTCGAGGTGGCAACTGCTATCTTTACGCCCAAGACCTTGCACGGTGTTGCCTTGTCGAAACTCTGCCAGAGCCTTCTCGTGTGCCTAGGCTCTGGATAGATGATACATGGGCCTGTTCAAGAAGAGTCGATACATGTTTACAGCAAGTAACATCCAGGTCAAAATCATCCTAGGGATCATTGCATAAACACGTGTATTGGTTTCTAGAATCTCGTCCGCCGAAAACAAAAGATACTCAAAGCAGAAGAAAAGCAGTTGCACCATTATCATTTGGAACCAAAGAAAAGAAGAGCTCGTCAAAGTGTATCGATCGCTATGCTGTCGTTTCGAGTCGTTATAGGTGGTTGGTTTGCTGCCGCCATGCATTGCGTTTTGAATCAAAGAAGAAGCAAGCAAAGAAAAACAAGGTAGAGAAACAAAAAGAAGCCCTCGGAACTGTGGCAAGCAAGAAAAGTCTAAGCAAAGTCAAAAGCAAAGGGCAGCGTCGTGTGTCAGATCTCAATCAACGGTACCTGCCTGATCGCTTCGAATCGTAAATGATCTCGCGTTCGTAGATACGCTCGTCGTACTTGGAACGAGGTTTTGCGGGTGGTGAACGTGGCTTGGGAGNGGGAAGTCTCTCGAGTTGTTCACGCTCCCACTCAATCTCACGAATTCGATCACGACGTTCGCGACGAATGTCTTCGGAAAGCTCTACAAGCTGAAGGACATCCTCNNCTGAAGTGGTGGGTTAGCTTCCTGTCTGTTTGTGAGCCAACATATCACGACTTACGTATTTCAAGTACTCCATGACGTAGAAGAAGTGTTCCGAGTCTTCATACTGATAGCCCATCTCCTCGATGGCTTCCTTGATGACCAGATCTTTGGTGACTTCAGTCCACATGTCTTTGGCAACCTTGCGCTTCTCCTCTTTACGCTCTGGTGCTGGGAGCCCAGGCGCAAAATCGGTAACGAATTCTTCATCAGCAGTGTAGAATTTGCTTCTCCTGGAGCCATTGTATTGTTGCCAGGTAATGTCTTGTCGAGCACCTCCCAACCCATCCATCTGCACGCGTCTGGTACCAGGAGGTATGTCAACGAGTCCCCAGTCTCGAGTTGCACCATTGTGTGCTTCACCAACATAGCCACGCTCGAGTGCTTTGCGATTGTAGTACTCGGCCTCGGCAGCAATTTCATCATCATAGCGACGTTGAGGCGTGGAGACCGAGCGAGAACGAGAAATTTCGACATCGCGCTCCACCTCAGGTTCACGTCGAGGTGCTGGACGAGAGACCTCACGCTCAAAGGTGATGTTTTCATCATAGCCTCCGTTGCGAGTGTTGCGTCTACGAATTTCTANTCTCGAGACTCTCGTCCCTGGGTGCAGGAGGAGGACTTGGTGGTGCCGGGGAGGACTGGGCAAAAGTTCTGGTGAACGGGCTCGCTCAATGCCATGATCGATATGTCTGTGATGCGTAATGATTTCCTGAATGATAGGCGGACGGACAATAGGTTCTGGTGGCGGTGGAGGCATGGGCTCAGGGGTCGGCTCTCTGACTGGTTCCGGGGTGGGCTCGCGAGGAACAGATCTCTCTCGTCGTCTGATGATTATCTCTTCCCTATCGTCTCTCACAGGAGGAGGAGAATTGCGTTCGTGCTCGCGGCGACGAATGATGATCTCCTCGCGCTCGTCTCTAGGAGGAGGCGGTGGGGAAGGCTCACGACGTCTGAACAACCANNCTCTTCTCTTTCTCGTGCAACCGGACCAGGGCTACGTCTACGAGGAGGCGGAAAACTGCGCTCGCGTTCACGCATACTGATCTCCTCCCTTTCCACACCGCGCACGCTTCTGGCTGGAGGAGGCGGAGAACGTGTCTCTTCATGGCGAAAGATGAACTCCTCCTCGGCAACTTCTGATCTCGCAGCTTCGGAACGAGGAGGAGGACGACGATCTCCAGCACCCCTGCGAAAGACTATGTCGGGAGGTGGACCTCGAGGCGGCTCCGGGTCTCTTTCTCGCTCTTGTTCTCTTCTGCGAATCAAGATGTCCGTCTCCTCGATCTCTCCTCTGTCCCTTGGTCTAGGAGGTCGNCGACTGTTCGCGCTCGCCACGACGAAGGATGATTTCTTCGCGCTCGAAGTCTCTAGGATCCCTCGAAGGCGGTGGTCGTTCTCTGAGTGGAGGTTCACCTCGGCGCTCTCTAATCACGAGTTCGTCCCTTTCAACTCTTTCTGGTGGACCACCTCTGCGGGATCTGGTATCGTCGTCTCTGCGGGAGACATAGTCGGCATATTCGTCAGGCTCGCGATTCTTAACTACGAGCGGACCGGCATTCGTTCGTCCATAGTCGTCGTGCAGGAAATCTGGGAGCTTTGCTCCGCGGGTGTTTCGGCGGTCGCTCACGACAGTCTCTGGGCGGTCGGCGTAGCGAGTGCGGTTGATGTCGACTTCGATATCCTCATAGTTGCGCGCAGGTCGAGGTCGAGCATAGGGATCGCGCTCTCGGTCGTCGTAGACATCAGCGACAGGATAACGCCGAGACATGACAGTGTTGGCTCGTCGCCGGGACGTTTGAAACGGTCAGAAAGTGAACCTGAGCCGACGAGTCAGGCCCAACGTGGGGAAATATCGAAACCCACGAACGACGAGGAGACCAAGCGAGGACAAGAGAAACAGGTCGAAAAAGCAGCCTGTACTCTGACGAGCAGAAGCAGAGTCGTCACACGAGAGCTGCTAACTCGGTGAGCGGGAAACAAGCGACAAGAACCTGGAACAGTGGAACTGGAGAGGCTGGTGGGTGGTGGGGGTCTTGAGATTGTGGCTTTGGTTGGTGCCCAAGCGTCTGCACACTTGACGTATTGCTCTACACCTTGATTTGGCTGTCGACAAGTCACTCGTCTAGAGAGTGCAAGGACAGTGCAAAAATCTACAGAACTTTGTGTATCTCGACAGCTACATATCTCACTACTCTCAAGCAAGAGAGAGGGGAGCCAGGTTCTTGGTGGTCTTGTCAAGCATTCTTGACGTTCAGAGAGACATTTGCAACTTGACAGCTGTGGTAAGTCTACTTGAGCACGAAAGCCAGAAGCTCTCTGTGCTGACATGAAATGTCTGTTGGATGATATCGCAGAAAGGAATGGCTTCTGTCAAACCAAGGCTTGTTTCTTGGTCCAAGGGTCGAGCCTTCCCGAACACATGTGGGGCTATCCGCAACCTTCTTGTTCAGCACGGGTCATCCCTACCGTTGACAACAGACGACGACGAAGCACTTCACACTTCCATGAGACTTTACATTTCCATCTTCGAAGAACCGTTATTCTTTTGTATACATAATCATCACATCTGATCAATAGGCAGCGACGAACTCAACTGCCCGTCCATCCTGCAACCCTTGTGACAGCCTACCTTTGTGGCATGTGATTCAGGGTCATCTACCGCCCCAGACATCTGTACTGTTTATCAAATAGCAAACGCACAATCACCTCTAATATTTGCAACATATCTCAACCTGGCTCTTTCCGGAATATGAGCTTCCCATGAGTCACAAACCATTGTCAGCCCAACTCTCACATAGGATCACATCGCTTCAAGATTCTGTAAAGCAGTCGAGACGCAGTCATGGATACTCGACATCCCATCAGGGACACTGCCGAGCCCAAAGTACTTTCTGTGGCTTTCAACAATGACTGTAGCAGATTTGCCTGTGGCTTGGACGATGGCTTGAGAAGTGCGTATCCAGACATAAGCTTAGCATAAAACAACGACTGAACATGCCCTTTAGTATTCCGAGCCAAGGACTGCATACGAACCATCAAAGAAGGCATGTCTACACTGCTGGAACAGAAAATGAGAGATCTAACTGCAAGTNNAGCACTCCGACCTGGACACGGCCTCGCTATCGTGGAAGCTTTGGATGACAGATACGCAGCTGTGGTGGGTGGCGGAAGGCTGCCAACCTCTTCGCCTAACATGGTATGTTTCCAAACTACATTCTTGAGATATCACTTATTAACCGAACCNAAGCTTGAGTTCTGGGACCTCGTCGAAAAGAAGAAGCTAAAAGAACTCAACTTTGGCGAACCCATCGTCGCCGTCCGCGTTACCAGCAAATACTGCATCGTCGTCTTGGTGGATCGCAGTATATCTCTGGGGTACACCAACGATCCAAACACTGGTGTAATCAACCTAGGCACCGTCAAAGCACTATATCGTACTGCGAAGAATCCCTACGGTCTCTGCTGTATCAGAGGTGATGCTTTAGCACTGCCTGGGGAAACGCCTGGACAAGTTCAAGTACTGACTTTGTCCTCCAAGGATAAGAAGGTCTTCAAGGCTCACGAGCAATCCCTGAGGCAAATGACCATGAGTAGGGACGGAACTATCATTGCCACAGCCAGTTCACAAGGCACCATCATCCGCATCTTCAGCACTACGGACCCTACCAAATCTACAGAGCTGCGTCGAGGTCTAGAGTCCGCATCAGTATGGGGCCTAGCTTTCTCACCATCTGCACACTTCATCGCCTCCACATCTGACAAAGGCACCTTGCATATCTGGGACTTACGTGCTCCAAGAGTACCAGAAGAACGCACTCGACAACCTCCCGACCAGCGAAAACGCAACTCCTTCGGTCGCGGCAACCACGACTACGACTCGATATCTCATACTTCTGGTTCTTCGTCACCACTTCCCGGCGCCGTGGCCACAGCAGCAGGAGGCTACATACTGCCCCCACCAGACCTCCGTCATGCACCACCTGCCACCGCACCTTCACTCGGATCAATGCTGAGTGGTCTGGCCAAAGGTACAAGATCATCCACATCCATCGAGTTCACCATCGGCTCGGACCCATCAAACTGGCAAGGCCAGCCACGTTACACCAGTACAACAATGCCTAATGGACAAACTGCCAAGCTCAAGGTCGACAACGTGGCTGTACCTGGTAGGCCGGATGGCAAACCACCGAAAGGAGTGGTTGCTTGGGACCCAGAAGGCGGAGACAGGAGGCTATGGGTTGTGGAAGGTGGAGCAGATGCGAGATGGGAGGTATTCGAGCTGGCCGACGATCCAGTCACGGGTGGTGTCAAGATTGGAAGTACGGGCTTCAGAAATTATCTTACCAGGCAGTTCCCCGAGAGAAGCTGAGAAAACTGGCATGCAGTGGAAGACATAACAATTGCGACATTACGGAAGTGAGCCTCAAACACGTTCAAGAGCATATCCATAGTAGTACGCCATCAGATTGAGTCACAAGACTGTTTGTTGGGTATCAAAACGTTTCGATTCTTCTATTTTTCTCATATCACTTCTGGACGTCGGAAACTCTACACGCCAGCATCCCTCGTAGGTCGCGGGCTGTTCTGAGTACTGTTGGCGCCCCTTCCACCTTTCATCAAACTCGCGAAATAGGCTTCCAGGTTCTCTGTAGGTAAGTCTTTGGTAACGTCCTGTGTCGTGCCACTCGAAGACGGCGGTGGAGGCGATTGAGGGCTGAATGGTGTTGTGGCACCACCTGGACTTGCGTTTGCAGCTGGCTTGTTGCGTTCNNCTGGTGTTCAATGTTAGTAAGCTATTTGAGGAAGAATCGAATGTGAGAAATGTATGTATACCTTTAAGCGTCTCAGCACCTCATCGGCGTCGTATTGGATACCGCCCATGTTGAACTGCACAGGGCCTACATGCTCGGCCATTGCTTTGGCCCCTGTTTCGTCGGTGGATGTGCTTGTGGGTGTACCTGCTCCATTGGCCACACGACGGGCATCGCGAGCCTTTTTCGCTGCTTCGTCTTCGGCACGATAACGATCTAGACTCTCTGCTTGAGCGGCAAGGAAGGTTTGATCGGGCGTACATTCCACTTCCAACTTTGGCTGTGATGGAGCAGGTGGATACGGGTTTTGGATCTGTTGTTCGTAGAGGGAGACAGTGGTATCTTGTTCTGCTGCGAGCGAGGTTTCTGCTGCTCCGCCTGTGGTTTGCTCCTCTGGTGTTGAGGGTAAAGTAGGGGAGTTTGGGATCGAGGGCAGGTCTTGGATTTCTACGCCCCAGGCACGGCTGATGCCTTCGACGTCGAAGCCTTCGCGTAGGACGCGAATTTTGCCCCAGCTGTCCCAGCCGGGTGGTACGAGGACTCTGTCACGGTCGACGACGTTGTGTTTCGGTGGGCCGTCGGGCGATGTATTGATGTCTAAGGCGTGGTGGACGAGGGGTTGTAGTGAGCCTGGTTGGGCGGGCATGGTGTAGACGAGACCGGCACCGTGTTTGAGCAGGACAGTTCGTAGAAATTGCAGAACGTAGTCGAAACGTGCCTCGCGGTATCCACGCTCTTTCTCGAGGGATTCGATGTGTTGGGCGTTCTGGCAGACTACCAGAAGGGGTAGACCTAGTGGGTCGTCGTGCTCGCCGGGACCTAGAGGTAGAGGGGTGTGGTTGTCGGTCATGGAAGTAGCGATATCGCGGTCGCGGCGGTGCTGCCATGCGGAAATGTTCTCTTGGAGGGCGGCTTGGGCGGATTCGTCGAGAGAGGAGGTAACGAGGTTGAGCAAACGCACCCATTGGCGGAGTGTGTGAATAAAGTCCCATGGCTTTGCCCAATCGAGTAGGATGACAGCAGCGGTATTAGGGATGGCATCGGGAGTGAGCAGACGGGTCAGCAGAGGCGCATACTGCTTGTCAGGAGTGGTCAGGGTGTAGAGCGACAGTCTCGCAACCATGTCCTCGTGATCCGTGTCCAGGACATTGTGGTAGGTATAGCCCAGTCCAAAGCGGGTGGCGAGTACAGGCGCAGCATTCTTCTGGTCGGGCTTCCTCAGGCGAGACGTCTTTTGCTGCTGCTGTTGTGCCAGGGAGTCGACAAAGTCGCGCTGCGAGTCCATGGAGCCGCCCAGGACAATCAACTTCTTGTCGGGCAGCTTTTTGCCGCTGGCCACTTTGTCCAGCAAAGTAGACCACATGTCGAGCTCGCTGCTGCCCGGCCGGGACTTTGACTGAGAGCGCGCCATGTTTGCAGTTGCTTGCGACGAGTGTCTTGTGTTTGGATTGCTGTTTATCGCGACTTGGTCAGGGTCACCCCCAGCCTCACCGCCTTGTTTGAAACGACTTTCACATGCCATCAAGGTCTGGAGCTCCCGCGTCATCGTCAACTTTTTCCCTTTCGCGTNNCCCTCCATCAACATTCGCCATGAACCAGATCAAGCAGGTCCAGCGCCTCAACGAGCGCGAACTCGAAAAAGTCGTCCCCTCCAACGCATCCTGGCACACCGACTACCGCGACACGGCCTACATCTACGTCGGCGGCCTCAACCTCGACCTGTCTGAAGGAGACATCATCACAATCTTCTCCCAATATGGCGAGCCCGTCTGGATCCGCCTCATGCGCGACAAGGAAACCGGAAAGAGCAAGGGCTTCTGTTGGTTGAAATACGAGGATCAGAGGAGTTGTGATCTGGCCGTCGACAATCTCGGCGGCGCGACTGTCATGGGCAAGATGCTTGCTGTCGACCACACACGATACAAGAAGCGGGATGACGAGGATCAAGACGAAGGATACGTTGGTCAGGACAAGCAAATCACTGGCGCAGAGGCCGAAGAGTCGGAAGCCGAAGAGGAACGCAGACCTTTAATCAAGGAAGAGATTGAGTTGGCCAAACTGATGCGCGACATGGAAGACGACGACCCCATGAAAGCATACATGATTGAGCAAAAGAAGGAAGACGTTGAGAAGGCATTGGCAAAATCATCATCATCCAAGAAACACGACGACTCACGCCGCGAAAAGAGACACCACCGCTCAAGGCGCGACCACGACGACGAAGACCGACAGAGAAGACACCGAAGAGCGTCGTCACGCGATGATCGAGACGATAGACGCGAGCATAGAGATGGTCACCGTTCCCACAGACGTCGCTCAGTTTCTCCTCGCCGCGACCGCTCAGTATCCCCCAGAAGAGAAAGACATCGCTCCACCAGAGACCACGACGATTCTTCACCCAGATGCGAAAGAGACAGCAGACGAAAGAACTATTCGAAATCACCTACTCCCCCACCAAAGAACGCGATCACCCGCGCAGAGAGCGCAGGCGTTCTTCTACTCCACGCCATAAACACGACTCGAGAAGCGTATCTCCTAGACCTAGACACTGAAAGCATCAAACCAGATGTACATAATCAGGAAAACAAAAACTTGCATAATACTCTCTTCAAGAAACGTAATCAGTGATTTTCACGTATTCACCAATTCGTTTGCAAATGTTCTCTGAACTTGCTGGAGGGCAGACATGTGCTTGAGTTGGAAGATTTTGCTTCTTGAATGAAAGGGTACAAAACAATATTCTAAGGAGGGTATATACAAACTATCTGGTATCTGGTAGGGAGTGACTAAAACATTAATTGTACCGCAAAAACAAAATCAAAGCCATAAATCATACATCCAATCCTCTCTGCCTTAAGCCTTGGGCTGGCAAGCAGGAGCAGGGTTAGTAGCATTGGACGAAATGTACGACCACTCAATGGTGTACTTGTCAGATCCTCTGTACTGTCCAAAGTTGGTGGCATAGCTCTGGGGCCAGCTGTGATCATACAGAGCACAGTACTGGCCAACAGTCTCGCCATTCTTCAGCAACATGTAAGTGTTGTAGAATTGGCAGGTCTTGACCTCACCGCCGTTGGCTGGGGNGTGAGCGCGAGCGTAGTCGGCTTGAGCAGTACAGGCAGCGGCGCACTTGGAGATGTCAAAGGGTCCGGTTTGGAAGATGCGGACGCCGAGGTAGCTGTGTTTGTTAGTGATGGAGATGGACAAGGCGGGGAAAGGTTAGACTTACGTATCCTTGCCATTGCAATCGAAGGGAGCGTTGATGGCGGCGTCTCCAAGGGNGATGGGGGTAGTGCAACCAGGGGGAGTAACAATCTTGCTGTTGACGTAGCCATTAGAGCCAGCAATGACTACGTGGAAGTCCTTGCGCCATTGGCCATTGTTCTTTGCGTTGTCGGTGGTAACTGGACCTCCCCAGAATACACANNCCTAGAGTACTGTTAGCATGCTTTCGATCGCTACGACATGGCTTGACAGCCAACGTTCCACTTACTTGATGTTGGTGGTGCTGGCGGGGTTTGCGCAAGAAGCATCATTGGGGTTGACAGTAGGGTCACGCTCAAAGTAGAGGTTGAAGGCAGCACATCCCTTGATGGCATCGCACTTGGAGGCACAAGTCTGGGTCGAGTACTCGTTCAGGACGGTGTAACCAAGGTAGCCATAAGCGTTGTTGCTAGCCTTCAGGTCGGTGAAGGTGTTGTAGTAGCCCTGAGGAGTCGAGGCAGACTTGGCGATGGTGGAAAAGTCCTGGTAGGCCAGGAAAGCCTCGGCGGTATCAGGCGAAGGGACTGGGCCTGCGCCAGTGGGCTGGGGCTTGCAAGTAGCAGCTGCGCGAGCTTTGAGGCCAGCAGAGCTGACGCCCGAGGCCTTGACCTCAGCAGCAATGGAGCTGGCGGCAGCGGAAGGCTGGTAGGAAACAGTGCTGGCTTGAGCACTAACGTCGACAACAGGGATGGTGACGGTGGGAATGGGTGCAAGGGCATCGACAGCAGCCCAGTCAATCTCCTGAGGAAGAGGGTTGGCTACAGCCAGAGCTGCAAAGGCAGCGGCAACAGTGAAGGAACGCATCCTGTCTTGTATCTTGGAACGAAAGTTTATAAGAAGATAATGGGGATAGGTGAATCGAAACAGATGCTTGAAGTGCTGATGTTCTTCCAACCCGCTGGGTCTTGGGCATATATATACTTAGACCTGGATGGTGTCCACTCTAATCACCCCATGACACTTTACCTGCAAACGAGCATCACCACATCTTCGCCGGCAATACACGAGCCGCCCAGAATCCTTACCAGAACTCAAACGAGTCGAGGCCAAGGCAAGATCGCGAGCAAGTCTGCCCGTGAGCGCTTACAGAAATAGCTGGCGAGTGGTGCTGGCATCGAGTCAAAAACAGAATGTGGAGAACATCTTGACACGAAGGAACGGAGCTATGGTGGTATAGAGAGCACGGAACCTCGCAATGCGGTTCTGATGAGGGCAGGATGTCGCGATTCTGCAGGGTGCTATCACGGTGGCTGACTCTAAATCAAGCCCAGTGGTCGAAGAGCGTGCCGTTTCGAGAGGGCCTGCCTTGGCAGCATGGCCGAACAGAACCTAGTTCTCAGGACGGTGCTTTTATGGTTTGGTACGCCTGGTTGTTCAGTGCAGAGGCGACAAGTTTCCCCCTGGTCGTGCCGTGCTGTTCCTGATGTGTGGGCGGGTGATCGTCCGGGAATGCAATAGAGAAAGAACTCTCCAAATTCTTTCGGTCACGCTCATTTCGCTTCGCGACTTCGATTGATGAAAGAATTAGTGCCATGTCGCGAAGCAGGATAGGACCTTCCGATGACGCTCCTATTCACTGATGCGCTTGCGCATTGAGTTCCTGGCCCCGCGATCCTTCAGAGAGTCGCGACCGTTTCTTGGATGGTCGTTGCGAGATCGTCACGATGCTAAGTTTGGGGAGTGGATATTGAACCAAGCGCGTGGAGAATCCTTCCTTATTCAGCATCAGGATATGCGCCGTCCAGCAAGAACAGATCGTTACCAAGTCCTTGCAATGCACAGAGCCGAGCCCAACTCGTGTGATTCCAGAAGGAGCTTTACCGTTCTATCCTACTTGAGGTCCCAGTTGAGTTGCTCCGCGACGTCGAGCCTCCAGAGAAGTCCACAAGACAGCATGTACTGGAGTAAGAAATATCAGACGCCGTACAAGGCGGAGAATACGTTCTGTATTAACTTCCTACGTATGTTTGCTTGTTGGCCTCGTGTCACGGTCGTGTCTCTTACCGCTATGCAGCAGCGCAGCGGCTACAACATCCAACTATGCTATTATGACTGCGCCGTGTCTTTGTGCGGGTCTGAAGGATCTGCCCAGGCGCAAAAGTACGACCCGTCTTTCGAGACTTTGACTCGACGAGTTCTTGTGGGCCTGCTGAACAGAAACACACCGATCTGTTCCACTCTGAAGATGTCTCAGACACAACCACAGAAGAAAACGATTGTCGCAGGGCGAGACTGCAACCGTCTCGGAAAGCGGATCGCCCTCACACTGGAACCACACGAGTCACGCTCAGGGTATACCATCAGACTTTCGACCTCGGTGGCCATGCCAGCCGACGGCCCGTCTTGGGCGCTGTCAAATCGAGTTTTCGGTTTGCGACTACAAGCGCCATGATTCTACTTCCGCGGCGGGCCCTGAAAACTCGTGTATGCGATGCACTGCCTTCGCATGCGGCCAAGCCCTTATGGCTGCTATTCTTGCTTGGGAAGATGCTAATAGTGCCATGCAAGTCAACTACTAGTCTTTGACTTTGCTTTGACGACTGCAGTATCATTGGTGCATCCATTGTTTGTTCGAGGGACCATGTGGTCAGAGAGTGGATGCTTTTCGAATAATGCAAAGCATTAATTCTCCGACCAAGAGATGGACCACACTCCGGGCCTTTTCATATTCTCGGTCAGGGCCATCATTATCATCCTAATCTGGATTGTGTCCTTGAGTGAGTGGACAGCAAATCTGTGCGGCTTTTCGACTCGAGATTGTGTGCATGAGAGCCAACTAGTAGCTTGTTCGACCCCGAAGCTGGGCGCGTAAAGGAAATCAGGATACGAGAAAGGTGAAGATACCATTAGTGATCTTGACTTCCCAAGAATAGCACGAAGATTGCTCCGCAGATTCGAGATGCAGTACCCTGATGATCATGTTCCTCGGATGATCTACCTTTTCTATTCGCAGATGATGGCCGATCATAGGGCATACGCTGATCTCGGACTACCTCAGTGATGCTCACTCAAAGGCTCGGCACCTACAACAACCACGGACTCGCCGAGACATCAAACCGACACGTCTTGCCAGACTGGGTTCACGTCTATCGAAAATTCCATCTCACTCAGCTGTCGCGAGTCACGAGACCATGCCACATGCAGTAGACCCAACTATAGATGCTGTGTCTCACCTGATATTGCGAGATATACGAAGATGAGATGCAAGAAGGCAAGGGTAGGGTGAGCAATGCAGACGGCAATTATCGTAGCTTTCTCTCGGTAGCCCCAACGATACTCGGTTGGCTGATGTCCTTCAGGTTTGGTTCCTGAGGTCAGACCATGCCACACAGCGCGGCTTGTCAAAACCTAAGAACAAACGATCAGCAGGGGTAAGGCCTTACATGCCACATGGTACATATTGCGACATCGGAAAATCTCAACCAAAACAGTACACATGGAGTTGAATACTGGATTTCTTTGGTCTTCATTAGTGATATATCAATATGCCGGTGCTTTTGTCCAACGAGCGGATGCGCTATTCTTTCCAGGGCACCTTCGCCCATGCTGACTCTTGGATAGTCCAACATTGTCGTACTCATATCCTCGTGGGGTGGTCATAAGGCCGCTACATGTTGGCCTTCTTCGGGAGTCATGCCAGAGCCTGCTCGACCTTCTCCAGGCAGTCGAAGAACTCGTTCCAGTGGTACATGATAGTAATGGCTCCGCACTCCTCAGTCAACATCTTGGCCATTCTGTCGATTTCTTCTTTCTCGTCGTAGGCGCCGACGTAGCCAATGAGAGGAATCTTCGCATTCTTGGCAGCGGTGGCTCCGGACTTGCTGTCCTCGATGGCTACACACTGGCTCGGTTCGACACCGATTTCCTTGCATGCATGAAGGTAGATGGCAGGGTCCGGCTTCGAGGTTGGCTTCTCAAGAGAAGTGGCAGCACTGTAGACGTGCTCGGCGGGGAAGAATTTGTCCTGGCCGACCTTGCGGATGGAAGCCTGGACTCTGGAGAGAGCTGACGACGAAACGACTGCAAGACCATACTTCTTGCTCTTGTATAGCTTCTCGAGAACCTCAGTGGCACCAGCGCAGGGTTCGGCCTTCTTCTCCAGTGTCTCGACAACCTTGCCGAGCTCGCGGTCGACGTATGCGTTGAACTCGTCCTCTGGGATTTCAAAGCCGTACTTCTTCTGCAGGGAGACCATCATGCCTCTGAAGTTCTGGCCAACAAACTCCTTGAGGAGCTGAGGGCCGGTGTAGCGGTCTGATTTTCCATGCTTTTCCAAGATCTCGTTGGCGAGTTCGGCACATGCCTCGAACGCAAGGTGCTCACTCAGGACAAGAGTATTGTCGCAGTCGAACAGAATCTCCTTGATCTTTTGTTCCTGTGTTAGCCATCGGAGCCATGAGATGATACCGATCCACAGGATGAGGTAGCCGAGGAGCTGCTCGAAGCTGAGGAGTTGCTGGAAGCTGGGGAGCTGCTCGAAGCTGAAACGTACCGGTGCCATTGCTGATGTGTATGGAATGGTTGGTGAGAAGGAATAAGGTATAAGCTGCAACTATAGCGGTTTATATATACGGAACGAAAGGAAGAAAGTTTCGAAGCGATGCGTTGTGCAAGTATTAACAAAGCAGCGTCTTGTTGATTCGAGTCGCACATCCCCTCACCCACTAACTGATCGACGTCACCTTCCCCTCCAACCAACCCGGCACGTCCGCGCTGGCGCCAAGCTTGTCACATCCACGATGCATACCACAGTCCACTCAACAATTTGTTCATTGTGATCATAAAAGCAAGCTCTTTGCCAGCCATGCTCAGAACCTTGCAGCAACGCAACAGAACAAACCATCAAGCGCTTGCAAGCCAGCCGCTTTCCTGCTGCTGTGTCTCCACGCGATCTCAAGGACAGACAGGCAGGAGCGGGGCAAATATCGCTTCAATCTAACTATCGGTTATGATGACGATTGCGCCTGCCGTCCAGGGTAATTCCTGCCTGAATGCAAAGAATGGTCTTGAGAGATTTTTTATTCCTGGGGCTTGCGGTCGCCGAACAATTTCACGAGCACCACCTCGAGCTTCTTGATTCCTGAATTTCGCTGCTACACTGCCCCTTCCGTTCGACGGAAGATTTGATCTCAATTGTGACACTGCAGCACTGAGGAGAATACAAGTCACTTGGCAAAGAAAAGCGTGGCTTGGTGGCACGAACACTGCAGCTGCTGGATACACAACATGATATTGAGAGATGTTCTCTCTGAATACGGACGTAGAGGCGTCTGTGAACATCCAGACACAGACTCTTCCCTGCTCTAACACCTGTTATTCAGCACTTTCTTCTGTCTTATCAGCGCGGTCCGCCTCTTGCATACCTCGCTACCATCTGGTTCATCAACGTATGCAGAATCTACTGATGTACACCTAGGTACGAAACTGAAGCGCCGTTCCAATTCCACAGGAGCGTTCCTTCACGTGGCTATCAGAAGGCAACACTGCCTTGGGGTAGGGACTGTCATCCAATAAGAGCCAGCTCCGTGTTTCTCAAGCCCAAAGGGTCCTGCTTTCGACTTCTCCTTGATCTCAACTGTCAGGAGTAGCGTCCTCTCGTTTCTTCCTTTTTCGGTGTTCAGTACATTTTTCGGGGAATCACTGTAGACTGAGCTTTATTATCCCAGCCCTTGTTCCTGTCTGCAACGATCAATTCCCTGCCAGAAGCGTAGCTGTCGCTCGAGAAATTCTTGGATGCCTCTCATTTGCACAAAATTTTTCGATGCCTCGTTGCCTTCACACGTCGCTTTTTCCCCTAGATTTGACATTGCGGTAGGCGGCCTATTCTCTGCCAACCTCTCAGCAGGTAGTGAATGGATCACCAGGTCTCATATCCGGTGCAGACGAGCGACCTTGTCCCGTACAGACATATTGTACCATATATCAAAGCTTCGGTTGCCTGTCTCTCCATCGGCTTCGTCTTCGAACCACATAGAGAGCTCATTGGTGCGTAGTGTCACCTGCAGCTTGCATGGTCATTTGCAGGTACCCATCCTCCCACGATCGTGCTGCTTCCCTTCTACAAGCTTCCTCTTTTGAAGACTGCACTTATTCGGAATGATAGAGTACCAACCTATCATGGCGGTATACGCAATCCTTGTTCCGGAGCACAATACTGCGCACTGGTTATGAAATTGGGTCGGGTGTCAAGCAACAGACTGAAATGCTGATGAAGTACGACATACGGGTAAGTGCAGCTTGTGATAGAGAGGACTAACCGTCAACTTAGGCATGTGAGTGCTGTTGACCGTTAATCAGTCAGGATACTGCAGACTTGCAGATACAAATCCTGGAACATGTCATACATCAAGGCAAACCTGGTCAAAAGCGTCAAGCAAAACATATCACTAACACACACGTCACATTGCCATAAAAATTTACCTGATGCTTCAGAATATCGCAGTATGCTACAGTCAGCTAATAGTTCATGAGAGGAACAAGCGAATGGCGTAGAGTACTGGAGAATCATGGCCAGGGTCGCCAGAATAACATGCAGCTTGTGGCTTCAGGACATTTGTCTTGGCTCTTTGCATGGACGCGCGTGTCGTGGCAAGAACCCGAGCACAAAACATATCGTAGCACATCATGAAGAGGGCTTGTTGTTGGCAGCAGATGGAGTTGAATTGGAAGCCATGACGATGCGAGGCCTCGGGCCGAAGACGGCAAAAGGTTGTTGCCATGGTTTCTAAAAACAGCACGGCCCCAAGACGTATCCCCACCGTATTGCACAGTTACAGAGGCGGCGCATCACCTTGATAAACAGAAGTTCATATCGATTGGCGAATCGCATGGCGCAGCGGATTGAGAGCCATACAAGAGAGGAAGAGAAGTTGGAACAAATGACACATCTTGCGTCAAGGTGTGTCCGATCTTACCGTGAAGAAGGATTGCTTAGTGAGGCTGCGGTAAGAAGGACGCGTTTCAGGGTTGGCGCATGTTTGGAAGAGGAGAGGGGATGACTTCAGCTGCATTTGCTTGCTGTAGCAACGGCTCTTGATCTAGTGCCGCTTTTGCCAATCTCTTTTCCAAAACCTAGAATATTTCCTATAAGTCTTTTGTTTGACTCGATACCTACCTTGTCTGTTATACGACGACTGTCAGGTGCTTCGAAAGTTGTCGCTGTCGCAAAGCGCAAACGCCTCGAGTAAACAAACTCCACATCAGCCACGATACATACGACTCCCCACCTCCGGTTTTTGACAGGCGGATCTTTGAGGCACTCCTGAAACAGCGCAAACAGCAAGAGAAGGAGAGAAAGAAAGTGTTTGCGAATATCGAGTGAAATCGCGCATACGGGATATTGCAGAAAGTGTCGCAGACATGTCGTACAACCGTCTTGGCCGTAAGTGCAACACCCAGCCTCCGGAGAGAAGAGTCGACAGGAGTGAAAGAGTATGGGAGATGGCAAGAGTTCCTGGGAGCGTGAAGGCTGGAAGTGGGCTGGCTGGCAACATTCCTCGGACGCTCCGTGTTGGGCACGCGTTTCATAGACCACCTGAAGTTGGAGCATCGCTGACCGGGCCATCTTGTCGCAGCATACGGCCGCCACTCGCCTGACGAAGACGAACATTACGGCGCCCAGTCGCAAAACCCATTCATGGATCCTCGCGCCGGCAGATCACCGTCACCAGGACACCCTTTAGAGTCGTACGCCTTGCACGACAATCCCTACACGCACGACGAGCCGCTACACATGCCCATGGGTCCTGGTCCTCGTCCAGGCGCCTCGCCTATGCCTGGCACGCCCTCAGACAGACTCCAGGCTCAGCCCACCGTGAGCTGATTCACAAATCTCGTACCTATACGCCTTATTGACCACGCATCACAGTTCTCAGTAGAGCACGTTCCCGGCTACGGCCACAGCGACAGCTACGATTCGCATCACTACCAGACAAGTCCTGTCTATCCACCTGGCGACTATGCCCTCAACCCTGAAGACCACCACGACGCATACCACAATGAGCCCTACCAGCCTGCTATTACTCCCATGGAAGAAGTCTACGGCCCTCCCTCTGACGGCCAACATCCCCATTACTGGCAGGATGAGGTCGACACACGCCCTATTTTGCAACAAGACTCTGCCTACGGGCCTGACCCTCACAACGTGCCTACTCCTATGGCAGAAGAGCAGATGGAAATGAACGCAGATCAACCACAATCAGGAGGTGGACTTCGTAGATGGAAGACAGTCAAGGAAGTGCAGCTATTCAACGGCAACCTGGTCCTCGACTGTCCTATACCTCCAAGACTCCTGAACCAGATTCAGCACGCCCAGCCTCCGGAGCGTGACGAATTTACACACATGCGCTACTCGGCCGCCACCTGCGATCCTTCTGAATTCTACTCGGAGCGCTTCACATTGCGCCAGAAACTCTTCGCCAAACCCAGACATACCGAACTGTTCATCGTCATCACCATGTACAACGAGGAGGATGAGCTGTTTGCCCGTACCATGATTGGTGTCATCAAGAACATCGAATACATGAACTCGCGAAACAGCAGCAAGACTTGGGGAAAAGAGGCCTGGAAGAAGATTGTCGTTTGCGTTGTCAGCGATGGTCGTGCGAAGATCAATCCTCGTACCAGAGCTGTCCTCGCAGGTCTGGGTGTTTACCAGGATGGCATTGCCAAGCAGCAGGTCAACGGCAAAGATGTCACTGCTCACATCTACGAGTACACCACTCAAATGACACTCGAACTCAAGAAAGGTGTGGTCTCAGTTAAGAAAGGAAACACACCCGTTCAGATGCTCTTCTGTCTGAAGGAGAAGAACCAGAAGAAGATCAACTCTCAT
This sequence comes from Aureobasidium vineae, assembly GCA_903819635.1. Classification (NCBI taxonomy): domain Eukaryota; kingdom Fungi; phylum Ascomycota; class Dothideomycetes; order Dothideales; family Saccotheciaceae; genus Aureobasidium; species Aureobasidium vineae. Next base: position 2,120,361 of record CAIJEN010000014.1, read on the forward strand.
AGATGGTTCTTCCAGGCCTTTGGTGAGGTTCTTGATCCCAACATCTGTGTTTTGATCGATGCCGGTACAAAGCCAGGAAAGGACTCTATCTACAAGCTGTGGAAAGCCTTTGACCTTGAACCTATGTGCGCCGGTGCTTGTGGTGAGATCAAGGCCATGCTGGACCATGGTAAAACTCTCATCAATCCCCTGGTCGCTGCGCAGAACTTTGAGTACAAGATGAGCAACATCCTCGACAAGCCTCTGGAATCTGCCTTCGGATTCATCAGCGTCCTTCCTGGTGCTTTCTCTGCTTACAGATTCATGGCTCTTCAGAACGACAAGACCGGCCAAGGTCCCCTCGAAAAGTACTTTGCTGGTGAGAAGATGCACGGCGCCAATGCTGGTATCTTCACTGCGAACATGTATCTCGCCGAAGATCGTATCCTCTGTTTCGAACTGGTGTCAAAACGCAACTGCTCCTGGATCTTGCAATACGTCAAGTCGGCCACTGGCGAGACTGATGTACCTACTGAGATGGCCGATTTTATCCTGCAAAGAAGACGTTGGCTGAACGGCAGTTTCTTCGCCGCTGTCTACGCTCTTGCTCATTTCCATCAGATCTTCCGTAGCAACCACTCTGTTGGTCGCAACTTCATGTTCATGGTCGAGTTCTTCTACCAAGGTATCAGCATGCTCTTCGCTTGGTTTGCTATTGTAAGTTCTTTGATTTCTCTACAGCCTCTTCAGCGACAACTACTAATACCATGCTACAGNGGCAACTTCTTCCTCGTCTTCCGCATTCTCACAGGTTCGCTCTCGGATTCAAGTCTCGACTTTCCACCAGGAAAAGTGCTGGGTGTACTTTTCGAATGGATCTACCTTGCTGTATTGATCACTTGTTTCGTTCTTGCTCTCGGTAATCGCCCGCAAGGCTCGAATAAGTTCTACATGACCCAGGTCTACTTCTGGGCAATTCTCATGGCGCAAGTCCACCTCCATACAGCTTCGAGATGCTTTGACTAACACTGCTCCAGATATCTTATGTTTGCGACTGTGTTCATCACTGTCAAGTCTGTACAGGCACAACTCAAAGAGCACGACCACTTCACGTTTAGCATGCTGTTCACCAACTCGCTGTTCTTGACGCTCATCGTATCGATGGCCAGTACATACGTCTTGTACTTTGTCGCCTCCTTCATGTTCTTGGATCCTTGGCATATGTTCACGTCGTTCTTGCAGTACCTCCTCCTCACGCCGACCTACATCAACATCCTCAACGTCTACGCCTTCTGCAACACTCACGACATTACTTGGGGTACCAAAGGAGACGACAAGCCAGAAAAACTGCCCTCTGCCGTCACGAAGCCAGGTGGCAAAGTCGACGTGACCATTCCAAGCGACGACCATGATCTCAACAGCCAGTACGAAGAAGAACTCCGCGTCTTTTCTACCAAGTGGACACCTCCTGTCAAGACTGCTTCTGCAGCTGAGAAGCACGAGGACTATTACAAGGGATTCAGAAGTGCCGTCGTTTTGGCTTGGATGTTCTGCAACCTTGCACTCGCTGCAGTCGTTCTCAACACGGGTGGCCTCAACCGTGTCTCGGTGGGTGTTCAAGACGACAACCAGCGCAGCACCATCTACATGAGTGTTGTGCTCTGGAGTGTTGCCGTTCTCAGTGCTTTCAGATTCATCGGAGCCTGCTGGTTCTTGGTTGTTAGACTCATCAGGGGTGTTTAGATGCTGTTCATGACCTCTCTCACGGACTTATGACTTGGGCTTTGATATCATGGTTATGGTTGATGATGTACTGTAGCGAGGCGTTCTCTCAGGCTCTCTCGGTCTTAAATGATTCTCTCTTTCACCTGCTGGTCTCCCTTTCCTCGTGCTACTATCACAGCCATGCTCTGACGGTGATGCAAAATGACGAACTGCACAAGAATCTTGAACGAGGCAAAGTTGATGGAGGATGGCTATCAACGCCAGCAAAGCCATGGGCTCTATATCGCCATGGCTACTCAACATCGGTATCCGTGCTTCCTTTCCTTGTCCCCTCCGGCATGCTGACTGGAAGTCACATTGCAGGGTTAGTTCCACGCATGAACAAAGCAGAATTAGCTGGTGACTCTCAAGATCAAATGACTGGATATTCAACTCAAGGATAGCAATGTAGACTGAGTGCCAGCGAAAGTAAATGCTGAACGATCATCAATTTATGGAGATTCGTTGTTGTAGATGTGTACGATGTAAACGGGCAGGCACATGTTTGCCTCGATATAGCAAGCAAGATCAAGCAAAAGCTCCTTCCACATCAGTCTGGAATAAGAATGCATCCATGACAGATAGTCTATTGATTACTGTCCTGATCCGTTGAGCACTTCTTGATGCACCCTCCTTTTACTCGAGCGCGCGTCAATTCGAACTTTCCGTTTCTGCCCCCTGCCCTCTGCCCTCTGTCCTCTGTCCTCTGACCTCGCTACTCCGGCGCCTTCCTCACTGCTCGTCGTCGCCCCTCAAAACAGAGAAGTGAAAGCGCGCTGCGGAACTCCTCCACCCTCTTACTTAAGCTCCCTTCTCTTCCTGCCAACCTTTCCACCCTTCCTCCAGCCAACCCTTCCTCCAGCCAACCCTCCCACCTTTCTTCCACTCCATCCAGGCTTCCAACCCTCCATCCTTCCATCCACTCCATCGCACTTCAAGCTCTTGACGTGCGTTCCGTCTCTCTTGCTCAGTCCCCCTTCAACAACAACTGCTGGTCAAGATGACTGACTGGGATAATGCCACTCGTAAGTAAACAAACACATTGCGCGCTACTGACTGCGCACTCGCACTGCGCACTCACACTTACCTTCGCACTCACCCTTCGTGGTTCACTCTTCGTCGTTCTTCACTCGCCTTTCATCAACGATCACTTGTGTCGTTCCTTCCATCATCATCGCACCTTGCCTTCTTCATCTTACCTCTTCTCATCCGTCTTACTTCTTCTCATCCATCACCACTTCCATCCATCAACATCTCCATCCATCAACACTCTCATCCACATCCAAGGCACATCACTGACACCATGTCAGCCTCCACTTGGGACGAGCCCGCTCCTGTTGACACCACCGGTTGGGTTGACAGCACTGCCGCTGCTACCGCTGACACTGGTTACTCCATGGACCCTGAGGCGATCTCTAAGCACGATGGTGCTCCTGGTGACGACAGCTGCCGCAAGTAAGTCATGAACCCGTCCACTTTCCATTTTTCCACTACTAACACACCATTGCAGCTGCCACCAGGAGGGTCACTTCTCTCGTGACTGCCCTGAACCTCGTCAGATGACTGGCGAGTGCTTCAACTGTGGCGAGACTGGATACAACAAGGCAGACTGCACCAACCCCAAAGTCGAACGTTCTTTCACTGGAACCTGCCGTACTTGCGGTGCTGAAGGACACCGCTCTTCTGGGTGTGCTGACGCCGTCTGCAAGAAGTGTTCTGGCAGTGGCCACACCGCCGCCGCTTGCACTGAGAAGTATGATGTCTACCCCAAGGATCTTCCATCCACCGATGATGCTGACAAGGCCTGGGAGAACCTGCTCGCCGCCGACGCCACTGGCGACGTTGACGACTTCTTTCAGGCCTTCTGGATTTACTGCAAGGTTGCCCCTGAGCTTACTCTCGTCCAGCTCGAGGAGTGCTTCCGTGAGACTGATTTCAAGTACTACCTCATTGCCAAGGAGCAGACCGTGCCTTCCCCGTCCATACCAATGTCGACCTCCAGGGCAACGCCGACAAGAAGTTTCAAGTCTCCTTCCAGAAGACTTCCAAACCTCGTCGTGCCATCCTGGCTGAGGGTTGGCCCAAGACTCCCGAAGAGAACCTCGAACGTCTACACGATGCTGGCTTCTCCAGGGACAACCTGAAGCCGTACTGCACCAACTGCGAGCAGTCTGGCCACTCGATGAAGACCTGTCCTGAGGAGAAGCAGGTCGTTGAAAAGCCCAAGATTACTTGCTCCAACTGCAGCACCGACGGCCACTATATCCGCGACTGCCCCGAGCCTCGCGCCGTCCGTGGCGGCGGTGGAGATGTTGAGTGCAAGTTCTGTGGCGAGCAGGGCCACTTTGTCAAGGATTGTCCTACCAAGGCAAGTCATCATCTTGCTGTCATTTAATTATTACTAACATGTTACAGCCTGCCGAGAAGTGCCGTAACTGTCAGGAGGAGGGACACCGTGCCTCCGACTGCACCAACGAGCGTGTCATCATCTGTCGCAACTGTAACGTTGCTGGCCACACCGGTCGTGACTGCCCTGAGCCCACAAACATGGTAACATGTCTTTGTTGCAACTCTTCTGAATCACGCTGACATACATAGGACAACGTTACTTGCCGCAACTGCGACAAGACCGGCCACTTCTCGAAGGAGTGCCCTGAGCCAAAGAACTGGTCCAAGGTTCAGTGCCGCTTGTGCAACGAGATGGGCCATGGCGCCAGTCGTTGCCCCAACCCCACTGGTGGCGATGCATCCACTGCTGGTGAGGACTACACTGCTAGTGCTGGTCCCGCTGTTGATGTCACCGCTGAGGGTGACTGGATGGCAGACCCTGCTGCCATTGGTGCTGGGCCCGGTGCCGAGTGGAACAACTCGGCTACTGCTGAGGTTAGTGCCTGGTAAAGGATCACGCGAAGTGACTCGCCTGATCTCTCTTCCATCTCGACTGCTAATGGCTTGGCGAGGGAGGAGGCCTACAGCGTGAGCTGTTACATCTGCTGAGGAGGACGCATGACAAGGTCTATAGCTTCCGTTATCGAAAGTATCCTCATCAATTGCTCACCCTTTCTGTGATTGAATGTGCTCTCCAGATTGCAACAAGCAAACCTGGCGTTAGTTGATTAAAGTAATAGCACGCACCAAGCTCAAAGATATTCCAGAAAACTTCGACGGCTTACAGGTGCTTCGTTGGCGACACCTCGACCTCAAACACTGACTGACTCTGTAGTTTAGGGCCTTCCGCACGTGTCTGCATGATCCGGATCGTCAGTGACAACCACGGTATTTGTTTTCTTCTAGACATGTTCGCCGAGCTCGAATGTCTGTAAGCCTCCTGAAAATCGGCGTTCTGTGGTACTCCGCTAATGAGATTCGATGAGCTCGACTGCGAGTACCTTTGTGTCACAAGCACTCAAGATTCAAAACAACACGAATTTTGACTTCGTAAGTACACACCGGCTGTCTCCATCTGGAAATCCGCACATGGTCTTCTTCTTCGTCTCTCATGAGTTCCAACTGCTCTACCGCTTTACAAGCCGGCTGTCGCCATCGCAGGGCCCCGAAACACATAGCTGTCGGAACAGTCCCTGCAGCCAGGCATGCGTTTCTTTCACTGTCAGTTCGTCACGCAGTTCCATGCGATGCCGGTGACCGCCCCGATCTGCCACAATAATGCCATGACAACACCACAAGAAGACGTCCTACCAGGGCTTCCACGGCAAAATGCACCGGCAAAGTGAGTCAGAGTGATGCGGAGCGCCCGCAGTCCTCTCACGCCACTTATTCAGACCGAGCATTTGACCGCGGTGTGACCGGCCGTCGGCAGCGGCCGCCCCGTATCGCAGCATCCGTCTGACTGGCGGAGGTTGCTGGAGAAGGGAGCGGTAGAGGCATCACGAAGAAAGACCGGGGCGGTACAGTCGGGGATGACCCACTCGGGGTCACTCTGCTCCTACGGCTGTGGAGTTGACCTCCAGGATATGAGACAGGAATCGTGAGGCATCATTCAATCGACGGCCACCCACGTCAGCGTGGCTTTCGTGGTCGTGAAATTAGAGTCACCGTCCCTTACGCTAGTTGGAAACTTGAATCGCTCAAACGACGATATCAATCAACAACAAGATATCCTGATCGAGAGCGAATCGCTGTACTTTTTCCTGCTCCGGAGACTGTGCAGAGAATGCAGCAAGGTAGGTGCATGGTCTTGCAGCTCATCAATTGCTTCTCCGGCGTCTGCAGCACAAGAAACAGGTGCCCAGACACAAAACTCAAAGAGGTAACCTCTAACGCCCACACAACCTCCGCGTGGGGAGAAAAGCCACCCCGTTCATCGGGACGATCTTCTGGCGCCGGACCTACCACATTGGGCATTCCCGTGGGTCCAACCTGGAGATAATGTGGGAAGTGGCCGGCAGCGTGCGTCACTCCGTCTTTGCAAAGACCAATTTGCAGACGTTGTCTGTAGGCACGGATAGCGGATAGGTTTGTACAGTAGAGTTTGTATCTCATGGAGAGGCAGAGTGGAGGAGATGGAGTCGCCAAGTGGGATAGGGCTCAAACTCTCTGATACTACACTGTATTGACGGCGGACATATATTCCTACTGACCGCGCTCTTGTTTGGCAGATCTCATTGCCTCTTTTTTTCCTCCTCTTGTTCGACCTTACTCTCATCGAACATCCATCAGCATGTTCGGCAANAAGTACTATGGCCTCACGGGCACCAAACTGAATATCGCAGTCGGTATCATTGCCGGTCTCGATTTCCTGCTGTTTGGTTACGATCAAGGCATGCAGCGTTCCTTGAACGATGGCATGAATGTTTTGCTAATCAAGTATCANGGTGTTATGGGTGGTCTGCTTACATTGAAGTCCTTCAACCGTACCTTCCCTGAAATCGACGTCGATAATCCTCCTCGTGGCGTATCCGCTTCATACACCTCTACCATCCAAGGTATCTCGGTCGCCTCCTACAACTTGGGATGCTTTGTTGGTGCGTTAGCTACAATCTGGATTGGTGACTGGCTCGGTCGTCGCAAGACCATCTTCTTGGGATCCGCTATTATGGTCATTGGTGCTACACTACAAACATCAGCTTTTGCTCTGGCACATTTGATCGTCGGAAGAGTTATTACTGGTATTGGAAACGGCATGAACACTTCTACTGTGCCATCATGGCAGAGTGAATGTTCGAAATCGCATCGTCGTGGTCAGATGGTTATGATTGAGGGCGCCCTCATCACCGGAGGTGAGAAGCATACATATGTTGAAGCTGGAAATCTGTACTGATGAACTACCNNAGGTGTTATGATGTCGTACTGGATCGATTTCGGCTTCTCCTACCTCGAACCCTCGACAGTCTCCTGGCGCTTCCCCATCGCTCTCCAGATCTTGTTCGCTCTTATTATCCTCATGTTTGTCATGGGTCTGCCAGAATCGCCCAGATGGTTGATTATGAAGGGTCATGAAGATGAAGCCATCAACGTTTTGTGTGCGCTGAACGACAAGGACTCTGAAGACCCCTACATCGTCTCTGAGTTTGCCGCCATCAAGGACTCTGCTCTGGTCATGCAACAAGGTGGTTTCAGAGATTTGTTTACCATGGACGAGGACCGCAATTTCCACCGTGTCGTTTTGGCCTACGTCAACCAGATGTTCCAACAGATCTCCGGTATCAACCTTATCACCTACTACGCCGCCAACATCTACAGGAACAGCATTGGACTCTCGGACTTCCTCTCACGTATCCTGGCAGCTGCCAACGGAACAGAGTATTTTGCCGCTTCCTGGATCGCCGTCTTCACTATTGAGAAGTTTGGACGTCGTCAACTCATGTTGTTCGGTGCTGCAGGTCAGGCTGCCTCCATGGCTGTTCTTGCAGGCACAACTTCGAGGACCTCATCCGCCACTGGTATCACTGCTGCCGTCTTCCTCTTCGTCTTCAACACTTTCTTCGCCATCGGTTGGTTGGGAATGACCTGGTTGTACCCAGCTGAAATTGTTCCTCTCCGCATCAGAGCCCCTGCTAATGCTTTGGCAACCTCTGCTAACTGGATTTTCAANCTTGTAAGCTCAATTTTAGTTTTGCCATCATGCAGTCGTGTTAACTTTCTCTCTAGCATGGTCGTCATGATTACTCCTGTTGCGTTCGAAACCATTGGATACCAAACTTACATCATCTTCGCCGCCATCAACGCCTTCATCGTCCCCTGCGTGTACTTCTTCTATCCTGGTAAGTTGTTCCTTACATCTGAGTGTGTATGCTCGTACTTACAAAATCCACANGAAACTCGCCTCCGCTCGCTTGAAGAAATGGATGAGATCTTCCGCAACTCAACTTCTATCTTCAACGTCGTCAAGGTTGCTCGTGATACACCCAATCGCTACGGCAAGTCAGGTGAACTTCTCATCAACTACCTCGACACCGAAGCCGCAGCAGGCGCCACCAGACGTCGCAGCTCGCTGGTCGAGCCCAAGTACGGCAAGACTGGTGGTAAGGGTGATGGCGAGCAGGTGGAGAGATTGGAGAACGGATACGGTTCCAGCTCTGCCGGATCGCAAAACGAGAAGGTCTAGATGGAGGGTCATGGGTGACGACACTTTTCATTATCTAATAGGAGGGCCAAGGGCATCCTTTTTCTTTTCATGTCTTTAGATACCACTTTTTGTTTTGTTTCTGGCTCACGAGCCAGACTTTGCGATACAGAGACAATCATACATTTTGCCTCTTTCATTACTATCACTGCTGTTTGTTATTCTTCAATCTCCAGACACAATTGTTGAGGCTTGAGCTACATAACATAACAAGGCTTGGTCAAGCACAGGAAATGGAACAGCAGTGTCAACTATGGTGGTATACATCAGGCTATACCGATGGCTACAGTGAAATCAATCCCGTAACGCAAGATCAATAGTTGTTCTTACAATGAACCCTGAACGAGTACCACCTGCAGTACTGTTAGACATGTTGCAATCAAAAGTATTCATCGACACTTACTGAGCATCACCAGAAGTCAAACCCGCCTGGCCACGATTACACTGTGTAGTCGTCGAGCTATACGACGAAGAGCAATCAGTAGACCCATAAGCGGTAAAACTGTTGCAATTGTCTCCGCTCGTAATGCCATAGAGATGCTTGATGCCTCGGCGGCTGCCCGAGCATACGTCCTTGAGGCAACCGTTGACGCTGTCGACGTTCAATGGTGTTTCGGTGCTTCCGTCTTCGCAGGTGGCTGCGAATGCTGCATTGCAGGGTGAAGCGAGCACCGATGTTGTGGACAGGGCCAGGAGGCTGAGGGCGATGGTGATTATGTTGGAGTGCATGTTGAAGGTGAGGTGGAGAAATGGGCAGATCTGTTCGAAGCAAGGAAGGCAGTTGGATCAAGAGGATGAGTATGGCACTGGAAGGGAATCCATGGTTTTATATCTGGTCCTTTGGTGCAAACACACTCTCAGTCAAACCAATGCTCATGCCTTTTCTGTGTCAGATCGACTGGACGCGTCGTCAAGCTCCTGGACGAAGAGTGTCAACGACTGGTATAGCACCCGGAAATAGTTTGGCTTTAACAGTATTTTCTAGTCTGAAAACCGAAGGATTGTGCATGTTGCTTGAGAATGAGATGGCATGTTTTAGCTTTCGAATGCCGTTGACTTCCTGTGAATCCTTCGAACACCATGCCGCGACATTTCCGTGGAGTTGTGCTCCCGTCTTATCACCTGTCATCGTGAAGATACACTGTGCAAGAGTCCTTTGCGAAGAAAGTGTACTTGGAAGACTCGAGCTCGTGGGTATTCTGTACTTGTTATGAATCCCAAGTTGGTGGAATGTATGGGACCTTGAGCTTCTCATAAGAGCCGCATTTCCAAAGAACGAGATGTTATGAGCCGTAATATTGTGTTGATCTCTTTCCTACTAGCTGCTTTCTGCTACTAAGCTTTAACAAATAAAGCTTACCTGACCTTCTTGGTGCCCACGATAGGCTATACCAATCTGAGATTCGAACGTGATCAAGTCACATCATATATCCGACAGGTAAGAATTAGTTCCGATTTGCATGGTATCCCCGTACCGCGCAGAAATCACAGAACAATATCAGGAATCTCCTAGCGGGCAATGTATCTTGAGTTCTTCGAGGTATCTTTGCCTGGCAAACAGGACGACATTTGCTAAGAAGTAGTCATTTCACGGACTGTCTCTCCTTCAGGAAATCAATTCGGATTCAATTATGCAATGCTGTAGAGCACACATCACTCTTGGTCGAGAGAGTAGACTTCAGCAGACCGAAAGAAGGGCACGCTTGAAGACAGGCGGCCAGGATGAGACGGTGTTGCAAGTTTCAAGATGTGTGAAGCGTTCCAAGTCGCGGAAGTCTGAGGAAGAAGACGGAGGAAACAGCTCGGTGTTGCCAAGGCCGGAGCGTGTGTGAAGATGATGAGATGTCGGGAAACCACTTTTGCGTCACTGACGGCTGCTCTTTTTTGTCAACCTCGCCTTTGCCTGTCGCTGTTGTTTTTCTTCAGCTTGTAATACTACTCAGCGCATAGCCACATACACACACCATGGCCTCGACAATCCCCTCTGCCCAGGCCGCCTCGCAGCCCAGCTTCGTCAAGCTCGAACCGTCATCGTCATTCTACGATCGCATCACAACCTGGGCCTCGGAGCACAAGGCTGCTGTCTACACCATTGCCGGTATCACATTGGTTGCCACCGGTGCCGGAATCTACTACTACACATCCGACTCGGCTCCCACGCCGCAAGACCTCGAGGCTGCCGCCGAGAAGAAGAAGGCTCGCAAGGAGAACAAGAAGGCCAAGAAGAACGCACAGAGAGAGCAAAAGTCTCCCTCACCCGAGTCAAAGCCCCAGGGTGTGTATCGGTACACCTGCGCCATGCGTGCCCCTTGCTAACCCTCTCGACCAGAAAAGCCCCAAGCGGCAACAGTACAGAGCGAGGATGACTTGCCCGAAGTGACAGAGTCCTCCGTCGCAACCCTCTCAGACGAAACCAAGAAGGACTATGCCGCCAAGCTCAAGGCTGCCGGAAACAAGGCCTACGGATCAAAGGACTACAACCGCGCAATCGACCTGTACGGACAGGCCCTGCTGTGCAAGGCCGACCCCGTCTTCTACTCGAACCGTGCCGCATGCTGGAACGCCATGTCCAACTGGGAGCGCGTTATTGAGGACACAACAGCCGCTATCAGCCTCGACCCCGAATACGTCAAGGCCCTTAACCGCCGCGCACACGCCTACGAGGAGACAAACAAGAACAGCGAGGCTCTTCTCGATTACACTGCCAGCTGCATCATCGACGCTTTCCGTAACACGCAAGCCGCCGAGGCAGTTGAGCGCCTGCTTAGAAAGGTGGCCGAGGAGAAGGCCAAGGCCATTATGGAGAAGAAGCAGCGCCGTCTGCCCAGCGCCACCTTCATTACCAACTACTTGCAGAGCTTCCGCGACAGACAGCTCTCTGACTCCATCTCCGAGGGTGCCGAGCTGGCCGAGAACAGCGGAAAGTGGTGGTTGCGCAAGGGTCTGTTGGCAATGGACAAGAAGACGGGCGAGGGCTACAACGAGGCCGCCGAGGCTTACGAGAAGGCCATTGAGGCTGGCGACCTCGGTGAGAACGAGGCTTTCGCATACAACATGCGCGGTACCTTCAAGTACCTGCGCGGCGAGACTGACGCCATTGATGATCTGAACAAGAGCATCGAGCTGGACGCTACCTTGACCCAGAGCTACGTCAAGCGCGCTAGCATGCACCTCGAGGCCGGCCGTCGCGAAGAGGCAGCAAGGGACTTCGAGGACGCAGTCGCCCAGAACGACAAGGACCCCGACGTTTACTACCATCGCGCACAGCTCAACTTCATCCTCGGTGACTTCCCTGAGGCAGCTAAGGACTACCAGAAGTCGATTGATCTTGACCCTGGCTTCATCTTCTCTCACATTCAGCTTGGTGTCACCCAGTACAAGATGGGCAGTGTTGCTTCATCCATGGCCACTTTCCGCCGCTGCATGAAGAACTTTGAGAAGGTGCCCGATGTCTACAACTACTACGGTGAGCTGTTGCTCGACCAGCAAAAGTTCCAGGAGGCCATCGAGAAGTTCGAGACTGCCGTCCAGATGGAGCAGAAGGAGCGCGTCACTGGCATGAACGTCCTTCCCTTGATTAACAAGGCTTTGGCTCTCTTCCAATGGAAGCAAGACTTCACAGCCGCTCAGGAACTGTGTGAGAAGGCTTTGATCAGTAAGTCATATTCATGTCTCATTCATTCTGCAATCAAAAGCGCTAACCAAATCTTCCANGTCGACCCCGAGTGCGACATTGCCGTTGCCACCATGGCCCAGCTCCTTCTCCAGCAAGGTAAGGTCCCTGAGGCCCTTGAGTACTTTGAGAAGGCCGCCGAGCTCTCACGTACCGAGGCCGAGATCGTCAATGCCCTTTCATACGCCGAGGCCACTCGCACACAGCTCGAAGTCCAGGAGAAGTACCCCCAGCTCGCCAGCAGATTGCAGGGCATGCCTACTTCGGCCGCCATGCGATAGAGGATTATCAGAAGTCAAAGCATTGAAAAAGAATCGACATGAAGGATAATTTGATCGAGGATGAACACACGAATGAAGAAGGAATCTCAGAAAATTGGAGCTGAGGGTTCTCGAGCTGTAATTTGTTCAGCAAAAGGAGGAGCGATGCGTGCGCAAAGGTGTTACTATTAGTTTGTTGCCACACTTTTTCGATACTCTTCTCTTCGCCACCACTATGTACATTATATTCCATTGCTTTACTCTTATCGTTGCTGAGCTCCTTCCAATCTACTCGTTCATTGGTGTGTCATGGAGTTATGAGCTAATAGCACCATTTGTTCACATTGTGAAGCATCGGAAAAGAAAAGGAGGAAAATAGATATAATACTGCTGTAGTCCTCACCCTGTCTTCAATATTCATCTGCTTCCTTTACATGCAATACCGCCTGTATATCGGTTGCTGTATACAGAGAAGTCTGCACGAGTACGTTTCCAGTGTCCACTGCTCGACTAGACGAAGCCGAAGGCGATGGTTGGTCTCCAGCTGATTCTTGATATCCTTCAGCCAATGCTGCTCATAAATTCCTGAGCACATTTATCTCAACCACTTTCCACAGAACGTAAAACCTCCCACTCTTAGCGTGAGCAAGGCACAAGCGAGCAGAGTCCAATCAGCCTTCAAGGTCGTGTCTTTACCCCGAAATGCTCCAGGTACCTTGTACATACAGGAACCGGTTGTCTGCTCAGGCCGGCGGGCTTGCCCAGCGTCTCAGCGTGAAAGCAAAACACCCCGGCTTTCGATCTCTTGACTTCTTGGTGCCCAGGCCGTTTGGTTTCACGCTCCCTTGACACATTCGCGTGTTGGTGGTACTCTGTTGCTTCGTCTCACAGTGAAGTGTTCGATTACCAAAGCGGCTTCGGAGTTTGGTCGTCGTCAACAGCCTCGCAGCGACGTAATCTCAGGTCGCAAGAATTACCGAACAAGCGCCTCATTGTGTTGGATGGGCTTTAGATTGCGAGACCGGCAAAGTCGGCCAGACGAGCCCCCAAGGGAACCAAGAAGCGCGGGGCATTCTTTCTCAACGCCCGCGTCCACACAACTTCTCTCAAAACCTTGCCATTTCCTCGACCTGAGACTCCGGCGTTCCTCCCTCGACTCGACTCCTCTCTTTCATCACTCGCTCGAGTCTGTCGATTCTTCCGCGCGCTCTCCCGTGTCATGGCCCTCGACCACTGTTGATACCCCAGCTCCCCTTAAACTTCTGGACATCCCACAAATTCGCCCCGCCTTCACTTTCGCATTACGAGTACAAACCATAATAATGTCTCTTTAACCGCCGACACCCGCCACAAAATTTATCTGCACCGTCCTTATCCCAGACGTCCTGGATCACCGTTGATTGACATCACCTCGAAATCATGTTGGATGAAATCCCTATTGGAGACCAATATGTCTTCACTTCGTTGCGCTACGATGGTTCGATGAAGCGCAATGCTCAAAATCCCGTGTGTTGCCCGGACTCCAAGGCCGCATATCTCATCAAGTATCACTATGAGCGTCTCGCTACTGCAGCCGATCATCTGGGTTGGTATGATACCAACAAAAGGATGAAAGGTCCTATCGATCTGTTCAACCGCATTCAGACCGCCGTGAATGAACACAAGAAGAAGACTGGCAACAAATGTCCATTCAAGGTATGTGTTTCATCTCGTTCTCTTCCCAAATCACCACTCTACATCTGTCATAATCCATTTCTATGGACAAAGACGCGCATGCGCCACAGGCACGCGACAACCTCAAAGAGATCGTCAAAAGACCTTGACTCTACAATGAAGCACCAAGGCTGACAATGTCTCACANNGGTCCGAGTATGCTTGCGTCACAGTGGAAAGATGGAGATTGGAGTTGAGCCAATCATGGCCAAGAAGCAGCCACTTCTCTTCCCGACCACTTTGGACCTGGGCAAATCGAGTCAGGAGGTGGCCTCTCAGACTCCAATCTTCAAAGCCGTGCTGGATGTTCTACCTACCCGAACTACGACCTTCACCCGTGACAAGACTCATTACCGGACAATGTACAACTACGCTAGGCAATGCGCTTCAATCCAATCGTATCAGGACGCCAAGGAAGTCATTCTGTTCAACCGCGACAACCAAGTCATGGATGGATCCATCACGACTCCTTACTTCTACCGCGATGGCAAATGGGTGACTCCGCATAAAGACTGTGGAGGCCAACAAGGAACCACTCGACGCTGGGCCATCGACCAAGGCATCTGCCATGCCGGCATCATCGACATTGCTTCAATCAAGCACGACGAGATTATCTGGCTCAGCAACGGCGTCAAAGGTTTCTTCACTGCTCGCTTTGTCGCCTGCAGCGATCGCCTTGCTCGCACACCCAGCTACGAGTCGCGCATCTCCCAAGTATCCCGCAGCGACAGCGGGATCGAGGAGAAGTCTATTCGTTGCCACGAGGACGAGTCTGCGGAAGACGACATTGAGCCAGGACGTCAAAAGTATGCTCCTGAGCCTGGTGCCGACGACTTCAGAAACTCTGCTTTCAACCTTGACGTCTTTGAGCGCGCATTGAAGCTGTAAATTTCTCCTTCTACTTCTTTTCCTTCGATTCTTTTACTTGATATCCCCTGGCTCAATCAGTCTTTTTACTCGACACACCTTTTTTTCTTTCGACCTTTTGGATTTGCTGGAGACACAAAATGGATGGCTTGTTTGCGTTGGAAGGTGGCTTTCTCAAATTCGCAATGGGCGTTTCATTGAATTTGAAGCATACGGCAGGCGCGAAAACTCGACACTTTTACTAGAGAGCTGCTACGAACGAAAAGATGATTCGTAGCTTGGAGAGAATGGTTTCCTCCTTTTCCTATGTTTTTTTCTGTTGCAAAGAAGCGATCATAGATATACCCTTTTTCCTTTTCACACAACTTTGCTGTTTCTCTTCTTTTTCCATTATGACATCTTAGCCGTTGCCATCCGAGTGAGCCGTTGTTTGGTGTTGTTGAGGTGTGTCGCATACGCGCGTGCTTTTGCACGTCTTATCGTGATGGGATGCCGCATTAACCGGGGATGCCGGCTGATGTGCAGGATGATGTGCTGCAGGCTGCATGTCAACATCACATGCACCGCACCATTACTGCTGCAAGACTGTTCTAGCGTTGAACGTGAGCAGGCTTCTTTCTCGACATCCATCACACGACCGTTGCTTTCTAGAACAGGAATGACAGGAATAGCGCCATCTACACAGCAAATCAGACAAGAATGTCATGATATATCCAAGGAGAATGAAGAAAAGGTAATATACAAACAGAGTCGTCATCCTGTATAGAAAACATCCCATCATGACATTTATACAATTCTACCAGCAACACTGCCTTCCCTCACCATACCCTTAGGTATATCCTCAAGATTATCAGGTTTCCTGAAGAAAGCCTCTAGTAACACAGCAACACTAGATCCAACATTCAAACTGTCGACCCCAACATCGAGTTCAGGACGAGCAGGTTTAGAACCCCTGATACCTACATTGGCATCCGCTTTTGTCGCAAGATTGGCACGAAGACCTTCGCCTTCAGCGCCAATCATAAGGATACTAGGACTCCTTGATAAAGGCGAGATCATATTTGAAGTGACCAAATTGCCCTTTGCCGACTTCGCAGAGGTGGCGTCAGGGGCTACAGCAGCATGGATAGCCCAACCGTGTTTCTTGCATGTGGTGATGAAGTTTGCGGGTGTGGGGATGGAGAGGATGGTTAATGCTTCTGCGGCGCCCGAAGCTGCTTTTTGGACAATGGGCAGGTTTACGGGTGCGCAGGTGTTTGTGCAGANTGAGACTGCGTCGACGCCGTAGAAGTGTGC
Source organism: Aureobasidium vineae (assembly GCA_903819635.1). Lineage (NCBI taxonomy): Eukaryota > Fungi > Ascomycota > Dothideomycetes > Dothideales > Saccotheciaceae > Aureobasidium > Aureobasidium vineae. Next base: position 2,136,499 of record CAIJEN010000014.1, read on the forward strand.
TGTGCGTAGGATGTTGCCGAGATTTCCTGGGTCTAGGATGCCGTCGAGGAGGAGAACTAGGGGTTTGCGCCATGTGTGGGTGTAGTGGAAGGGAATGCTCGAGGGGTTGCCGTTTACTTTTATTTCTTCGGCGCTNNTTTGGTCGGCTAGGTCGATGGGGATAGCCATGTCTGTTACTCCCATCTTGCCTAGCGATTTTGTGGGTAGAGTTGATAGGGTTGAGGCTTCGAGGATCAAGCCATTGTGAGGGCGGCCTTGGGCCATTTTGTCCATCTTGGNGAGGAAGGAGTCATCGACATCGGTGAATTTCACACCGGCTTGTCTACAGAGGTTCTTGATGGTTCTGTTAGTTGCAGGGTCGGACTTGGCGCGATCGTGGATGTAGAGGTTGTACATCTGACGACGCTTGGCCGTGAGAGCTGCAACGACGACGTTGAAGCCGTACAGGAACTCCGAGGCAGCTGTCGTGTATGGGATAGAGACATAGGCATCCGCGTCGTCGCGAGATGATTGTGGTGATGATCGGCTGTCTCTGTCTCTTCTGTCCCTAGGCTCCTGGATCTCTTTGTACTTGTTCTTTCTGTCGTTGTTCTTTTCTCTGTTGTTGTTGACGAGGGAGAAGAGTTGATCGTCGTCGAGCCGACTTTCTTCTTCCAACCTTCTTCTTTCTTTTGCTTCCCCAGCGGTGCTCTTCTGCACTTCTTCGTCTCCTTNCCTCGGCCTGCTTGGCTGATTTGGGGGCTCGGGCAAAGCTGTGAGATCCATATGACGAAGTTCCTGACCGCTGATAATGGCAGCGGCGTTCCTGGAGACGACAGTCTGGATGAGCCATGAACGCCTGTCCTTGTTCAGAACAGATATTTCTTCGAGATCCTTCTCCCAAGTGGCACCTTGTGTTGAGGAAACTGGTGGTTGTATAGGGTAGGTGGAGGCTTTGACAGCACTTGTGGGATCGCTCTCTTCGAACCAACGCCTGCCGGGAATAAATATGTTGTTTGACTTTGCATTCTTTATAGCGTCACCAACATGTTGTATCACGCGTAGCCATTCCTTCCTTTGCTGCTCCAGAGTTGGTTCAACAGCAGCAAAATCCTGCTTGAAGGTTTTCTTCAATTGTTGTTTGACTTTCAGAACAGCTCCAGGCTCGTCTTTGTTGAATCGGGGCAAGGTAGAAGGGCGCGTTGGCAGAGCCCATATATATTTATCTTCGGCTAACTTGACAGCGGCCATGAGATTGTTCCAGTTCTCTCGAGTGAAGTGGTGTTTGTCGGTGAAAGGGACGTTTAGAATATCATATTTTGGATTGTTGTTCATCCCGGCAGGATAACNCCCAGGAAGCCTGTTAGTCTTGCGAATTACGAAGGCGGCATCTCTGTCACCAGACTCTGGGGCGGCGCGTACATGAGGAAGGTGGTTCACGGGGTTCCGTCTGAAGCCTTGATCATTGTTGTCGGAGTTCCTAGCATAGTCTCTGCTTCTCGGCGTGCGTCTGTCCTCACGGTCCTCGTAGTCGGTAGATCTATTGCGTCCGTAGTCGCTTGATCTTGGACGGTCGCTGTAGTCGTTTGACCTGGAGCGATTGTCGCGGTCCTGCCATGGGAAGTNTTCCCCACGATCGTCTTTGAGTCTGCTCAGATCATCGAGGGCTTTGCGACGGTCTCTCCGGATGGACTGGTCGAGGGTACGATTGATAGCCGATAGGGTCGACTTATGGCGGCATTGCAGATAGAGTCTGGGAGTACGCGCTTGCGCAAAGGCGGCGGCGAGCATTCAGTCGACAGAAGTTGGTGGCGGTCTTGAATGTTGCAGGAAATAAATTCAAGTCTAGAAAAATAAAATGCCCCACAAAGCATCACGATCAAGGGTCCAAGCTCGGTGGAAGTCGCGTCCCTCGGTATTCTGTCGCGTCTTCTGTTCTCCGTTGCTCTTGCTCAAACTGTCGCGACTTCCTTTTTTGTGATTAATTTGTTCTAGGTCTGGCGATAGCAGGTTTGCTCTTTTTATCAAGCAGCGCAAATACAGTCCCGCAAACACAACACCTTTTCACCATTTCTCTGGCTAGACACCTACTCTGTCTGCGACATGTATGCGAACATCTTCTCGTCTTGATCGACCATGTCCGATTCTGGAGATGAACTGAATGTCGACCTCTCCCAATGGAAGCCTCGCACCGTCAACACCGCTCCTCAGCTACCTGCTCCGGCGCCCAGGACCTTTGCCTCAATTAACACTCCGGCCACTGCTCCTGACACAACCAACCATTTCGAAGACGACGACCTGGATATTGACGCCATCGTTGAGGGAATCGCCGACGATGATGATGATGCTCTGCAACCTACAGCCTCTACTCCACCACTCCTCACAACCACCTCAAGAAACTCCAGGCAGACCGTCCAGGTTGTCATCACCCAAGACCCCACCTTCAATCGAGACGACTACACCGACTGTACATATGGTGCCAACATCGTGCGCCGTGTATTGAAAGAGATTGCGAAGAACGAAGTTGTATACTACAATGTCGAGTTCGTCGATAGACACACGGAGCAGGTAAGCACTGTCACTACTACTCTATTGACACTATCCATCGTCGCCTGCAGAGCTGCCTACCCCTTCACACCAATGCACTTCTGTTCCAAGCTTCACACAACATCCGTCCGATCACTCCACTTCCATGTTCACTCTCATCGACCTATATAGAGGTTCGCAGAGCTTGCCTTCTGTCCACCTCCTTCCACTTCACATCCTTTCCAAGTAGCTACAACCTCTTCGTGTCTTGTGATAACCACGCTTCTTAATTCTGCGGACTCGCCAACATGTCTCCACTCCGTATCAAGCTGATTGCTCCGGCACGCAAGGTCTCCTTCAACGATCTATTACAGTACGAAAATGGCCAGGAAGCTCTACAAGAATACACAGAGAATGCTCGGGATGGAGACGACTATGCTGAAGAAGATAGTGAGGTCGAACAGATACAGCGCCCACGACCTAGCAAATCTGGCTACGTCGATACTGTCGAAGCCCTCGAAAATCTTGATGAAGAACAAGACTACCCCTCGCGCTCGAGTAATTCGCGGAAAGCAAAGAAATACGACAGCGACTCTGAAGATGACGGTCCGGCTCCTCGTCGTTCTGGGAGAGTTGTTCCACCAAACCTCGACTCCAGAAGAATCTCGAGACGAGTCAAGTCCATATCTCAAGCCGACTCAGAAGACGAGGATGATGATGGCTTCATCCTACAGTCCGATGTCCTTCCCAGCAGAAAACGCAAGCGATCTCTGAGGTCTCATAGTGGCCCCATTAGCTACGCCGAGGGCGACGAGGATGAACTACAATATGACAACTCCAGACCTCGCACCTCACGACCTACAGGGCAGGGTGTCCGTCAATCTGGTCGTTCGACCCGTCATCAGGGCGACATGCAGGATCCAGGTGTTAACGACATCTATCGCTCCGAGTCGGAACCACGACCTGTCGCCCCTCCCAAGCCTGTTGGAGCTCGCGAGTCCTTCAAGGACTTGCCACGATCTGATCCATTCCGCGCTCGTCACATTCAGCACTGCGACTCATGTCAAAACGGCACTAACTTTGCCCCTCTGATTTACTGTCAAGGCTGTGTTTACGCATATCATAAGAGTTGCATTGGTCACCGCGGATCGAGAGAGCATCTGGTCACCAAAGTTGGTAAGCACGACTTTGTTCTTCAGTGTCGTCGCTGCGTCGCATTCCCCATGAAGAAAGACCCTACAGCTCCAGATCATGGAAGATGCTCTGACTGTAAGCAGCATGGCTCTTCCTGTGTTCCTTTCAGAGAGCGCAAGACTCCTCAACAGGAGCAAAAGGACCGTGAAGAGAACAACGGCGAAGACCCTGTCTGTGCTGTGCCTCAAAAGCTCATCAACAACCCCGGAAACGTCATGTTCCGCTGCACCACCTGCTCCAGGGGCTTTCACTTTGAGCACTTGCCGCCAAAGTCAGATAGTCTGATGGATCTCGATAGCGATGATGTGGCGACTCAAAGGCTTCAGGATTACAGCCAAGACTGGAAATGCAAGGAGTGTCTTGATTGTCCGGGCAAAGTCGGATCGCTTGTCGCCTGGAAGCCGGTTGACGAAGACAATTACGACCCTAGCTATGGCTATGACAGGATTCCTGAAGATGAAAAGGCTTACCTTGTTCGCTGGGATGGAAAGTCGTACTTCCAAGCTGCCTGGATGCCCGGTCCTTGGGTTTGGGGCGCCGCAGCTGGAGCTATGCGAAAGGCGTTTGCCAAACGAGATGAAGCACGTCAACCGAAGATGCGAACAGAGGACGCCATTCCTGAGGACTATCTTCGTATCGACATTGTGCTCGATGTCAAATACACGAGCATCGTCAACATCTCGACAGAAGAGATTGACAAGGCACGTATCCGTGAGGTCGACACAGCTCTAGTCAAGTACAAGGGTCTTGGCTATGAAGATGTCGTTTGGGAGAAGCCTCCTACACCTGACGACGCCGACCGATGGACTGATTTTGTTGTTGCTTACAATGACTGGGTGCTCGGTAGATTCGTGAAACAACCCAAGCCACAGCAACTCAAGACAAGACTCGAAAAGGCAAGATCTTTCGACTTTGCTGCCAAGCTCGAGAAAAGGAAGCAACCCAGCAACATCACCGGAGGAGAGCTCATGAAGTACCAGATGGAAGGTCTCAACTGGCTCTACTACAAGTGGTACACGCACAAGAACGCCATCTTGGCCGACGAGATGGGTCTTGGAAAAACCATCCAGATCATCTCTTTCCTCGCCACCCTAGTCCAGGATTGGAACTGTTTCCCTTTCTTGGTCGTGGTGCCCAACTCGACTTGTGCCAATTGGCGCCGTGAGGTCAAGCAATGGACTCCTTCTCTGAGAGTTGTTGCATACTTCGGAAGCAAAGAAGCTCGCGATCTCACTTACCGCTACGAACTCTTCGCTCGTGATAGTAGGGAGCTGAGATGTCACATCGTGGTCACGTCGTACGACTGCGCTGCGGATGATAGCGCTCGCAAGTTCTTCAAGTCTATCCCTTGGCAAGCACTTATCGTGGACGAAGGACAACGCCTGAAGAGCGACAAGTCACAACTCTACTCTGCACTGGCATCTTTGAAAGCTCCCTTTAAAGTCCTCCTGACTGGTACGCCTTTGCAGAACAGTGCGCGTGAGCTGTTCAACCTTCTACAATTCCTCGACGACACATTTGATGCTAGTCAGTTGGAAGAGAAGTTCCAAGAACTTGACCAAGCCAAGATTCAGGAGCTGCATGGAATAACACGTCCCTTCTTCTTGCGCCGCACCAAAGCTCAGGTCCTTACCTTCCTTCCACCCATGGCTCAAGTCATCGTGCCAGTCTCGATGTCGACTGTTCAGAAGAAGCTGTACAAGACGATTCTTGCCAAGAATCCTGATCTTATGCGAGCTATCTTCCAGGGAGCAAAGGAGCTCAGACCTACAGAACGCGCTAGTTTGAACAACATCCTCATGCAGCTGCGCAAATGTCTTTGCCACCCCTTCGTCTACAGTACAGAGATTGAGGAGAGGAATGTGTCACAAGCTGTCAGCCATCGCAATCTTGTTGACGCTAGTGGAAAGCTACAACTGCTCGCGACACTTCTACCTAAGCTTAAGGAGCGCGGGCATCGTGTCTTGATCTTCTCTCAGTTCCTTGACATGCTCACGATGGTGGAAGACTTCCTCGATGGTATGCAGATGAGATGTCAACGTCTTGATGGCACCATTAGCAGTCTGGAGAAGCAGAAGCGTATTGACGAGTTCAACGCACCTGATTCTCCATTGTTTGCTTTTCTGCTCTCTACTCGTGCTGGAGGTGTGGGTATCAATTTGGCCACCGCAGACACAGTTATCATCCTGGATCCTGACTTCAACCCTCACCAAGACATTCAAGCTCTCAGCCGAGCCCATCGTATTGGTCAGAAGAAGAAGGTTCTTTGTTTCCAGATCGTCACTCGTGCCAGTGCCGAGGAGAAGATCATGTCTTATGGTAGACGCAAGATGGCTCTAGACCATGTCTTGATCGAGCAGATGGATGCGGAAGATGCCACAGACCGTGACCTCGAAGGCATTCTTCGTCACGGCACCAAGGAGTTGTTCGATGACGACGGAGACAAAGACATTAAGTACGACTCGGCCTCGATTGACAGATTGCTCGAAGTTAGTCACATCGAGCACACGAAGGCTGGTGAAGACAACTCCGCAGAATCTACCTTCTCCTTCGCAAGAGTCTGGGCCAACAACGAGCTGGAAGAGACAGCGATCGAAGGTCCAGAGGCAGCAGAGGTGGCTCCTGACCGTGACGTTTGGGACAAGATTCTCAAAGAGCGAGAAAAAATTGCAGCAGTCGAAGCTGCCGTTGCGGAACAGGCATTTGGAAGGGGCCGTCGCACCAAAGCAGTACTGTATTCCCTTTTGGCTTTGATCGAATATTTGCTGACTTATCACAGNACTATCGACTACGGCGATGGCACCAACCAAGATGGCCCCGATACTGTGGAAGGACCCAAAGACATTGATGAAGGCTCACCTGTTCGTGTCTCCAAGCGGGCACAATTAGACGAGGAGAACGATACAGACTTCCAAGCCGTCAGTGATGAGGAGAGCGTTGCAGCAGAAGAAGTCGAGGATGTTGTTGATCCGGCAGAACTGTATATCCCTGATCAACCAAAGACAGCGTCAAAACTGATCAGACCAACCGGTAAGGAATTCTCCTTGAAGAAAACCCCCACCAAACCACGCAAGAGTCCAAAGAGGACCAAAAGTGCGGTATCAACACCTAANAAGAAAGCGGCCTCAACGCCCAAGAAAAAGAAGCGTGTCGCGACTGCCACACCTGGTTCAGCACCCAGGAAAGCTCAGACTCCCTTCACCCCCACAATGTCCAATGCTAGAAAGGCGAGAGAGGCACAGATGAATGTCCAACAGTACGGCGCAGCCGCAGCAGCAGCAGGTTATATTGATCTCACTGCTGATAGCGACGATGATGTGTCCATCGTCGGCATACAAGCTCTGCCGCCTCCACCTCCATATCAACAAGCAGAAGACGAAGCAGTGATCTGAACTTAGGCTAATCCGTGTACTATTATCCAGCCCCTCTGACATTTCGCCGTGTCGATGTACCGACATACCGAAACTACGATTCCGAATTCACGATCCCAGCCTCCAACGGCAAACCCCTCGCAAACCTCAGATGGCGTCCTGTGTAGCATGTCAACATCTCCATCCCCTGGGCAGCTGCCCTCTGAAACGCGCTGGCGTCGAATACTGCGGTCTTTGTGGTCTCGCCCACTACGGCTTCTCTCGCATCTGCCCACACATTAATTCAGAAACCCAGGTCAGAGAAATGATCCAAGCAGTCAAGCTATCATCAGAGCCAGGACACCTCAAGTCAGAGACTTTGAAGTATTTGACTGGCTTGAAGGGCACACTGGTACAAAAGAAGAAGAAAGAGGCAGAGAAGAAGGCTGCTGCGGCGAGTGGCAGTGCATACCCAAGTGCTGGTCCTTCTACAGTGCCAGGACAGCAGCCATTTCACATGATGTAAACAGAAGACAGGGAAAGGAAAGTAAATGACCCCTGCACATACCCCAATAATGCAAACGATGTTTAATAGTTCGTTCTTGCCTTGAATCACTGTTGATACGAGAGTGAGACGTGCCTTCCAAAGTACTGGTGAAGACTAATCAAGGAAGAGATGAGTGAATCCATCGAAGGAAGGAAATGTCGAGTCGTTGTTGACTCTTTGGTGAATGCCCTTGCCTTATCTCCGCAATAGAGAAGAGAACACTGATGTACGTAGGTATGAGAGCAAGACTCTCATGATATATTTCTTTATGATGTTGAGCTGTACAGATACATTGGTCGTCTCCTTCTCATCTCAATTCCCCGTTGAATGCTAGTAAACGCCAGCCATGCCAGCCATCTGTGCTCGTAGCTAATATGCGCAATGCCGATAAACACAACTCCGACCCATGCACCAATCCCATCTCGATATAGCAAGAACAATGATAGAAGCAAGAGAGTAAAAAACCGGGTCACACTAAGCAAGTTCATCCTCGGATCCATCGTCAGGTTCAGGCATTGCCTTTTTCATCAACATTTCTTTTCTTCCCACGGTTTCTCGGACAGGGGTACCGTATCTCGTCATCGGCGTCCTAGGCAATGCGGCTGTCTTGGGCGTGAAAGTGGACTTGCCCTTTGTAAGAGCTGCGGATGGGGTAGATATGCTCTTTCTGAGAGATGTGGATGGGGTAGGCAGATTCATTCTAGCCACTTCACCTGGTCCAGGTGGCAGCAGAGAGTTTTTAGTTGCCTGGCGAGTGGTGCTCCTTGTGCTGCGTCGTCGGTCCTTAGCCGATGATGCCTGTGATGAAGTTGGTGATGGCATGGGTGGTGGAGAAGAGAGCGGCGAGGAGAGTGGTGAGGAAGATGGTGAGCGCGATTGTGCCTGTGGTACTGTGACCAACGGGCTTGGGGGTGGAGGCAGATTGGACAGGAAGTATGGGCCGTTGGTGTTGCTCGTTATGTTCGGTGCATTAGCGTAGCGTTTCGCTGTTGCCGGGGTGTCCATTGACGAGTCACTAACATCGCCATCGTTCTCCGTATCTATCGCCATGGGCTCGGTGCGACGTGTGAGAGGAGTGTGCAGACGAGGAGGTGTGCTTGCTCGAGAAGGAGGGTTGGCACTGTATGGAGGAGGCGGATGAGTTGGCAGTGGTGAGCTTCCTTCCAAAGCAGGCTCCGCACGGGGTCTGGCTGAAGAAGGAGGCATCATTGTCATAGGTCCACCCGCGTTACTCGACCTTGCGATAGTAGGGTTTGAACGTTGGTTTCCTTGAAGTGACGACAGGAGACGAAGCTGGGATATAGCCATACTAGCAGCATTGAAGCCCTTAGATCTCATATGCTGCTCAGCACGTGCAAACAGGTTGACAGTGCTGGTTGACGTACTCGCCACACCGTTACGTAGCTGAGGTGCAGGATGGTTGAATCTCGTAGCGTTTCTGAAGGCATCTCGAGGTGGATCTGGTTTATTTGGTGGTCGTTTTGATCCTTTCGATGGCTTTTCGAGTCTCAATACACCGAATCCACTTGTAGGTCCGTAAAAGTTCAGATTGTGCTCCTCTGCGGTGAACGGTGCTGGACTGTCGGTACATAGAACGCCAAAGTTTCCAGCCGGGTTCGAGCTGTCGAAGGTTCGATATTGCCCTTTCAATCCAAGTGAAGGATCCTTATCCTTTGCTTTTCTCTTCTTCTTGGATGTATCTGGTAGTGGTGCAGAAGAGTCGCGCGAGTCTGTGTCATCTTCAATGCCTATAGTGATAGGGAGCTCACCGTTGTCTCCATGGCGGGCAATTTGCTTGTCCATAGCGCGACGCAAAAGCGGAGTTTGGAAAGGCGACATTCCAGGCGAGGTGGCTACATGCGAAGGGCCAGGAGTGGATAGTTCGTCATCGTCACCATCCATAATCTCGATAATTTCGCGCTTGATCATGACAGGCCTGGGCAGATCCTTCAAGACACGAGTGTAGCGGCCAGAAAGACCACCAGTTGTTCTGCCAGGCAGGCGCCTCGTGATTTCTTGCCAGGTCAAGCCATTGATCTCCTTCAAGCGCTTGATCAGTTCGTCTTCTTCTCTGGAATAGCGATTCCTTGATGGAGCGTCCGAGAAGGCAGCATCATCCGTCAAAGCAGGGTCAATACCGAATGAAGTCTCAGTATGCTTAAGAAGCCTGCGCCGCTTCTTGGGTCGCGAGGCGGCTGGTGCCCATAACGACTGGCCACCAGAAGGAGAGTCCCAGACAGAGGGAGCGCGATGAGGAGCTGGAGTGATTGCAGCGCGGCGGTTGTCAAAGAAGGAGGGTGGACTGAAAGCGTCCTGAGGCAGAGGCGGAGCAGACCAGATGCCTTGAGACGGTTGCCTGTTGATCGAGGTGGCGTGCATGAGGAACTGAGCGATCTGGTTGGCAATACTCTGACCCAGCTGGTGGATGGCTTCGGGGTCGACTCTTCCGTTGGCATCTTGGTGAGGGACGAGCTGGTTCAACGAGTCTGCAATGGAGATTTGGGGCAAAGAGTGGCTGATTTCGGTAGATGGAATGACGGGTGTACTGTGGTATTGCTGCTCTTGGCTAACCATGGCATCAGGCTCAGCGAGTCGAGGATCGAGGGCGAAGTGTTCAGGTCCGTGGCCCAGGTCGTCAGACTCGTCGCCTGACTGCTCGTCGCCAGCCTCAACTGCCGCATCCTCATAGTCGCCATCCTCGTCGTCACTGAGGTCCTCCTCTTCTCGTCCAAGGTAGTCCTCCTCTTGATCATTCTCTTGTCGGGGCTCGTGCTGTAGCTCGTCCTCGTCGTCGTCAGGATCTTGATGGAGTTCGTCTTCTTCTCCTTCAGGCTCCTGGTGGGGGCCGTCGTCCCCATCGTCCTCATTGTCGTCGCCATCTTCGACCTCCAGCTCGTCGGCAAAGGCTCGCACGAAGCGGGATGAAGCGCTCTTGCCCGTGTCTCGCTCGTGTTGCATGTAGGTCAGGTGGCCGTTGTCGACGACGACTTCGCCAGTTTCCATGTCAATTTCATCGCCGACGCCAGTGAAGTCTCTGGCATATTTCTCAAAGATGCGCTCAAAGGTGCCCTTGAGTTTCAGGTCAATTCGTTGTCGGCCGCGTTGGTATTCGTCTGGGTCGTAGCTGTTGGCATCGTCTCTGGACGAGCTGCGGGCTCGGAGATAGTCATCAAACGCCATGGCGCAGGCGATGTTTTGGTGGTGGTTGCTTGCATCTCACATGTCCAGATTTGACAGGCAGAAGGTCAAAGAAATCAAGGTGGACGCGTTCGAGTCGTGAATTGTTTCCGCGGGGCAGTTGACGCAACTTCCCGTTCCGGCAACTTGGCCGACCGGGTCGCGCCTTCTAGTCATACGGCCTGCGTCCTGTACCATCCAAGCACTTGTATGATTCATTTGACAGTCTCCAACACATGATCATGTCCGTCGCTGCCTCATGAGTGTACAAACTACTCCTTCTTGTGCGCAGACTGCTCCTCTCTTAGGCTTCTCCTTCTATATACCTTGACCATGTATTGTCAAAAGTGCAGAACTCCCTTGAAACTCGACTCTTCTCTGGAGCATCTCAATTCCTCTTCTTTGAAGATCTTGGTCGGTGTGTATAATCCTTTGCAACACGTCCCATACAAGACTGACCAATAAGACTCAACCCCGTCTCTACCATCTCAGACCCCTCAACCACCAAAAACACTTGCTGCTCGCGAGCGAAGGGATATATATGACAAGGCCGCTCAAAATGCTGGCCCTGCTCAACAGAAGCGGTCCATACCGGCACCCCAGAAGACAACCGCTAACTTCAACCCTGCAATGTCTTATGTTATGTTAAGTGAATCTCAGCTCGGTCCCCTGTCACCAGAAGAACAAAGTCCTTCGAAGAAAGCTCCCGAAAAGGAAGCAAAATCCTCGGATCAACATGACTCAACCAGTCTTTCTGTCGACATGGAGAGGAGCCTACGCCTATGGGAGATTCTTTCTTCTCGATCAGACATTGACCATCCGATATGCTCAGAGTGTACCGATATGATACTTGCAGGCCTTCAACAAAGGCAGACTACTGCGAACCGTGAACGCCAAGCATATGCCGAATTTCTCAAAAAGGCCAAAGAGAATGTTCCATCAGAGGAGGAGCAACGTCAAGCTCGCGAAGCCCTAATTGCTGCCAAACAACAAGAACAGAAAGCCCTCCAAGAGTTGGAAGCCCTCGAAGCGGAAAAGGCTGCCATGGAGGAAGATATTGCTGCTCTCAACCGCGAAGAAGCCGAACTGGAAGAAGAGGAGGCCGCTTTTTGGCGAGAACGAAACGAGTTCGACGATACCGTCACCAAATTCAGAGAGCAGAACGACAGCCTCCTCAACCAACTGCAATTCGACACCAAGTTGCTGGAAACCCTGCAACGGACCAACGTCTACAACGACTCTTTCTGCATTGATCATGATGGCCCTTTTGGTACCATCAATGGGCTGCGACTAGGAAAACTTGCAGATCACTCTGTCGAATGGCCAGAGATCAATGCTGCTTGGGGACTCTGTGTCCTACTCCTGACCGTCGTCGCCGAGAAGCTGGGCTACACTTTCCACGGTTACAGGCCTCTTCCGATAGGCTCCACATCCAAGATCGAGAAGCTTGAGTATCCAGCAAACGACCAATCACGAACCGGAAAGCCGAAAGTCACTACACTGGATTTGTTCTGCAACAGTGATCTTCCTCTTGGGTTGGGCTTCCTGCATCGTGGATTCGACAATGCTATGGTTGCATTTCTAGAATGCCTCCGGCAGCTGGGCGAGCACGTCGAGCAATCTCCGTCATATGTCGGCGCGTCCGCTCTGAGTCGCAAACTTCCTTACAAGATCAGTAAGGACAAGATTGGTGATAACAGTATCAAGCTTGGGACCTTCAATCAAGAGGAAGCTTGGACAAGGGCGTGTAAATACACACTGACGTGCTGCAAATTCCTGCTCGCACACGCAAGTCATGTTGATGATCTGAAGCAAGACGGTCAGGCGACTCGATAAAGAAGAGAGATTGTTGGCTCACTTAATAGCTACCTTGCTCCACGAATATTCGAATGTCGAGATAAACATTGCTCCAGCTTTCGCAAACGTATTATAGCCAGGGATCGTGGTGAGTCGAATGCATGAAGCAAGGGATGAGACGTACCCCTCGGACAGAACTTCTTATGATGTACTTCTGCCACGTCCACCTGTTGTTCTGTCGAGTAGCCATGGCGGTACTGATCTCACCAGAACCTAGGATTCAGCTCATAGCTGGCGTGTTGTTAACGACAATTCCGCTTTGGCTTCTGGCCTGGCACTTTCGAGTGCGCAACCCTCTCTTCATCAGTCGTCACATACCGTTTCACAATGCCTGGACTGTAGATCGCGAGACCTTCATCCACGAATGGACGGAGAACCAGATCGGCAACCCACCCAATCGCTCAGCTATCGCACTCCTTTGTCGCAAATCGGACATTAAATGGCGGCCGGAAGTTGTCTTGGACCTAGACGATGCCAATGGCGGCATCGGCAATGTTCGAGGCAATATCTTTGACTTTCTCAGCTTGGCCATTTTGACAGGGTCGTCAATCATGCTGCCCAGTTTCCAATCCAGGTCAGCCGAGGACTTGAGCGCTCTCTGGAACGGCAAGATTACCTTCGACACTTTCTTTGACACGGAACACTTCGCAGCCACTTTTGCTGCAGCATGTCCGAAGATGGACGTCTACATGCCATCGAAGGACCATTCTCTGGTTCCTCCTCTACAAAACCGCTACCAGATGCCCAGCATGCGGCAAGATTTACTAGAGGCTGGGGCTCTAGGTGATATCCCAAGAACTCCAGCAGAAGCAGTGAAAAACTTCAACCATTGGTTGTCTGTGCAGCCAGACTACGACGCGAAAAAGACAACTCTTGTCAGCGTTGGCCGCACCCTTTGGGAAGGACTTGACACACGTTCTCTACCTGCAGCCGTACGCAGAGACTTTGGCGGTTCCCTCCGCCTGATACCCGAAGTACGCAGATTGGCAGCCATAGTAACCTACAACCTGGCCCTCAAGTACCATCTCCACAGCATCGACCCTCGGCTTCCATACTACCCATCTGCCTTCCTAGGCGCACACCTACGCACCGAAAGCGACGCAAAAGCTGCCGGCTGGCTCAACGACGAAACCGCCGCCGCACACGCAAACTACACCGGCCAAACCGATGCCTACCTCTCCCAAGCTGTCGAACGCAACCTCCCAATCATCTACGTAGCCAGCGGCAATGCCTCTGAGATTTCCCGTTTCGCAGAAAAAGCTTGGCACCTCCATTCCTTTAACGTAACCTCCAAGGCTTCTTTGCTTTCTGGAAATGACCTTGAAGCTTTACAGAGTTTATCTTGGGATCAACAGGGTTTGGTGGACTATGAAGTATTGAGACGCAGTTCGAGTCTGGCGGGCTTTGCGAGGAGTAGTTTTGCTTTCAATATTGCGATTACGAGGAATGAGTTTGTGGATGTCAATCGAGAGAGTTTGAGATTGAGGCCGCAGGATTCGAGGAGGGAGGATGTGGCGTTTGATGATGGGTTTAGCAGGATTTGGGGGCGGTTTCCGTGGCAGGAGGTGAGGATGTTAAGGGGTGCTTGGCCTTGAATTTATCAGTTTCTTGTGTTTTTCGAGTGTTTGGGAGAAGCTCGGGTTGAAAGAGAAATAGTAATGTCCATCCAATATGTTCAGGAGCTTTCAGTTTTTTTACAATGAAGAAAACATCGTACAAGTATGTGTGTCAAGACAGGCTCTCTTCTATGCCTTTCCCTGTCTCATCTCCTTCTTGCCCTGCTTGCCCTTGGCCATGGGCCTCTTTGCCTCTGCCATGACGGGGGCCTCCACTCTAGACAAGTCGATATTCCTAGCCTCTTCGATCTCCTTGATTCCATCGATCAAACCAGCCGGGCTCTCCTTCTTTGTCTGCTCGGTCAGAAGTCTAGCCTCCCTCCTCGCTTCCAACTCCTTCTTTCTCGCTTCAGTCAACAGCCACTCCTCAGGGAACTGGAATCTCTTCTTTGGCTTTGCGTGTCTAAAGTCCACGGGCACGTCTTTGAGCCACTCGCTCTCCGGCGACTTTGCCTTTGCAATCAGCTCTTTGATGGTGTCGCCCAGGTAGCGCTTGTTCTGTGCTTGGGTCTCGTGGTCTTCGCAGCTCATCTTTACGAGGTTGGAGACGGGGTTGTAGCGCACGCCGGCCAGCTTGATCAGGTTTTGGGTGTGGGTGGGGTTGAGAGAGAGGTCCTTTGGGTCGAATTCGACGACGACTTTTCGTTGGGCGGGGTGTTGTTCGCCCATGTAGGTTGTGTAGCGGAAGCGGAGGGGTGTAGCTGCTGTGGGTGGTGTGTAGGGTTTTGTGAGGTNCTGTTATTGCTTCTTGTCAGTATCGATGCATTGAGGGTGGGTGTAAAATGGTCAACACATACTCGCCAGCAAAGGCATCTCCCAACCGGCCAGACGTGCATACTCTCTAATCTCCCTCGTCTGCTCCAACTCTGCATGACCCAAACTCGAAATGTCGTCGCCGTGGAAATCATCATCATCGGGACCAATATCCTCTTTCTCTCCCATCTGGAAGAACCCCTGGTTTCTAGGTGCCCTCTCTGCTGGCGGAGCAGGGAAAGTCACTTCCAAATGCTCCAACTCGGCAGCAATGTGATCTTCCAATTCGCGATGGGTGCGGCTGTCGTTTGCGAACTCGTCGCGCAGGGCGGCCTCTACTTTTTCCATCTTCTCGCGGTCGGCAGGGGATAAAGTGTTGTATGCGGCTTGGTCATCGCGGTCGAGGCGTTTGTAAAAGGCCTGGTTGAAGTAGCCGGGCGAGGAAGCATCTTTCTTGTCGGCATCGGCGAGGATGCGGCGAGTGCTGCTGAATGGTCGTGTGACGGAGTGGATGTGCGAGTATTGGTTGCTGCTGCGCAATTGGCGCGCTACTGTGCGGCATGCGCTCTTTGCTGCTGAGGCCATGGCGAGGGCGTGGAGTGGCTATAGATCTGCTGCTCTGGTCCGCTGTCGCTTGGTATGCACGTAGAAAGTTGAAACATGGACCGGGGAAACTTCGGGAGCTTTCGACTTTGCGGCCTCTCTCCCGAACATCGCCGCTTGCTTGTCCACCTCTCCGTTTGGATTCAGCACAAAGTCTCATGAAATCGAGAGAAAAGTCACAGCTGGAAAGCCTCAAGTCGACAAGTATCGAGTAACTCATCGGGTCGTTTGGTCGACTCCCTTTGGTAGTTTATGTGGTATAAGTGCCTCGCAGTTAACATATCGCTGTACAGTGTGCAGGGAGCAGGGTAACGGTGACAAATTCTGATGCACATGCGAACAAAATACGCGATACATCATACTTCCGAGGACTAGGACATCATTGACCGCGATTGGCATTCTTGCTACGGGCCTCGTCAAGAAAGGATCTGGTGTGATCTGGAATAGTGGCTATCAATCCGATACTGGAAACTAAGGAAGGATGGAGCTGGACTTGAAATGATGAAGTCACAGCTTGGACTGGGAGCCATGACAGAGTTCTTGCGCAACCAGCAAACCGTGAAGATATTCACAACTTCTTCTAACAACATCTGGCAGACTGCGACGCATCAAAAACCAGAGAGACGGTTTCACCTTATGCTAGAGCCAATTCACATTCCGAAGACATACCCCCTCGCGAGACATTGTTCCAGAGACACAAAGGTCAGGTTTAACTTATGTTTTGTAGCAAAGTCGTCGAGTCCGTAACCGAGATTTGTGCTGACCAGATATATATGCATATAAGGGCAGACAGAGATTGATCTTTCGCATGTCAAAACTTACCTATCCTTCAACAGCCTCACAGCACAAACACAGATCCCCTATTCTTCGCTCCGAAGCAACCAAGCAGTCCTCAACTAGACTCGAGTTCCAACGCATCAACTTCTCATCCGCAATGCCTCCAACACTCAGAGATCTGATCAATTCAGGCAAGATTGGTGACAGATGCCTTCTTCGAATCGACCATTGCTACCAAAAGGCCAACGACCGCGATTTCGAGGTAGCTCGCAACATCTTGGGATCAGCCGAATTCCGAGATATCCATGGCGACCAGGATGACGATTATGACATCGACCTCCGGACACTTGCGAGATGCAGTTTCTGCAGCTCCTGTCAAAGAAGCCGCCCACAACAGGTCGAGGACTACCATCAAGAATTGATAAAATGCTTCAACGATGAACTTACAGCTTCGGCTGAATCTAGACGTGATCCAGGATGTGAATCCGCTTCCGAACCTGACCCCGAATATATCAACGCGGAGCCTCAACAGACAGAGTCATAAAAATGCAAAGAACGGCGCAGCTGTCACCCCAATCGGCTCGAAGAATATGCAAAGAAGATCAAAGAAATGGAGCGTGAGACCGATGGCTTCCAGAGTGAAATCACAGATCTCAAACAGGAACTTGAGGATGGACGCAAACACTACCAGCAGCTCGAGCACCAACATGCCCAGATGGTTGACTACGCCAACACAGAGTACGGGAAGGCAATTGCTGAAGGACATGCAAAGTCTGCCGAGCTCAAGGACGAACGCAGACGACACGAATGTCTCAAACTTCAACATGCGCAGATGAACGAATATGCATCTAAAAAGAATGCGTACCTTCAGCAAGAGATCAAGGACGAAAAAGAACGACACGAACAGCTCAAGCACCACCACAGAGCAGAAATCAACGACAGACAGACGGAGTATGCGAAGGTGATCGCCCAAGGAAACGCAAAATCTGCCGAGCTCGAGGAAGAACGCAGACAACACGAACAACTCAAGCACCAACACATGCAAACGATTGAATATGGAGAAGCAAAGTATGCTGAGATGTTTCACGAAGCAGAGGCAAAGTTTGCCGAGCTCATGCAGAAGATCACTGGATTGGAATCTCAAAACTTGTGGCTACAGGGCCAGATGCAGAATCAACGTTCACTCGATTACCGCGACATGGCAATGATGGCTGCCACGATCAAAGAGCTCAATGCGGGTATTCAGTACTGCCGTGGTCAGCAGTGTCAAATTTGATTGACTCCAACTACCCAGCATGTGATCAGCACGCTCGAGCCGATGTAGACGGTTGGTTGCGCTCTCTCTCAATTTATGCTAGAAATCAGGTTGGGGTCTGCAGATGACCTTGTTGCATCCGCTTCGAGTAGGTTTTAACATTAATGTGCGCCATCAAGCAGCGAGTCAATATGTCATCAACAAAGTGTGGCCGGAAATATGGTTGTCATCAGCTGGGAGGGACTATCATACGGCGGTGTTAGTTTTTTTATAGATTCTCTCTCATCTGCTTCGTCTCCATAAGAGACTGCTTTTCCATCCATGCTCCTGTTGCAAACATTGTGGTTCTGCGCGTGGATATGAGCTTTAGAACAATTAACAAAGCTTGGACCTCAGATTTACTTCTCAAAATCCCGCTATGAACAAGCAAAGAAATAGCAACGAGTCCCGTCTTCGCTCCTTCTCTAGCTAATAAATGAAATCTTGAAGTCTCAGCATCCCTGGCCCAATGCTTCCTTCCCCACCAACTCTGGTGAATGCTCGCATGAGAACATGAAATGCGAATATTTTGGTCTGATAATGTGATTATGATATAGCCATCTTCCTGCATGTGTATACTTAATTTCGGTTCTCATGGCTGGATTTGTGTATGCGCTTATGTTTTTGTTCCACACAATCGATCTAATCACACTTCCAAGGTATCTTGCAGTGCTTGTACTATTTACCAGCTTGAAATTACTGAGCCTACCAATATTCCAGAGGCAGTATGATGATCGTGCGCAATACATAGTGGGCTTTGACATAAGACACTATCAGGAAGTGTTTTGGTTGTTTGCTCTCAAAAAGTTAGTGACTTTCGTCCTTTGGTCAACGACAAAATTCCAAGACTGGTGATTTCGGTTTCTCCTACGCTTCGAGCCCATTCAGGGGTAAAGCGCGAATCCGAACATGGAATTCAAGCAACTCAAAATCATCGAAAAAAAGCTCTGTTCAACCAGTTTTCGTATCATCTTTTGCAACCCCTGTATCTTCGGAGATTGTTTTACCCATCATGAGACGAAAGAAAGACTCCATCAGAGTCATGTCTTAGCCGTTGTGAATATGCTCATGTTGAGTCACGGATATACATCCTCGCATTCCTGCTGAAAAGTCATCATCTTTTAAACCATCTTCATCTCATTTTACTCGAAGCATCCTACCGATATCCAACATTCCATCAGAAATATCAACCACATAGTCTTTGACAACTTCAAGATGGCCGCACCCAACTCAGATCCCGACTACTTGTACTACATGATCTACTTGCAGCCGGTCTGTACTATGGATCTTCCTGTCGAGATTCCTCCCTATCGTGTTGCAACATTCGCAGATATCTCTGGCTCGTGCATGATCCATCGATGCATCGGCAAACAAGGGACAGGAGTACTGACCGACCAGTGCAAGACTACACTCTCAAACGATACACGACCGATCGTACGTGCAATCCCGAAGAGTGACTCATATGGCGGCAATGGTTGGGCAGACGCGAAGTACCTTGCCAAACTGGCCAGATTGTGTTTGTGTCAAGACTGTTGTCAAACACACTTGTCGGATGTGGTGATCGCTTGGGTAAATGAACTTCTAGACCCAGACGGGGCTGAAGACGAGAGAGCGGACTCTGTTGTTGATCCCGAGGAGACGAAGCCGTTGATTACAGGTCTGGCACCTGTCAAGAGTCTGGTCGCAGGTTCCGTTGCTACACGCAACCTTTTCAGCAAGGTCTGTGGATTTTGGTCGTGAAGGTAGAACAGGTGGCTCGTCGATGAGAATCTGAGGCCTGTTATAATCTATAAGGAAGTCAGGAAAGATAAACCGAACAGAACATATAAGGGGGTTCTCATTATCAAGCAGAAACTCACAGTTCGAACTATATCAGAACCATATCCCATGGAAGTGAAGCAAAACATTCGTTCGGGCATGATCAACTGTCGCTAATGGAAACTGTAACAAGCCGTCACTTGTGAAAATCCTCCTCGGGGCGCTCAGCCTGGGCTCGAACTCAAGACTGTTATAGAGAAGGTAGATTTATTGGCGAACCGCATCACCACTATACCACCTAACCAGGAGCGACCTGTTGTAGTATGGGTTTGGCTCCGAGCCAGTGGGACGTTCGAGAAGGAGGTCAGTTGGCTGGCACATGCGAGTTGAGATAGCCACCTGCATGTGATGGACATCATGGATTGCGTTTGTCTCTTGCGTACACAACCTCAACTGAAAGTTGATCGTGTCTCTTCATGGGAGCACAATGTCTGACACATTCCCAGACAGAACGATGACGACCTGTCTCAACAAATTGTCCTCATGATTCACCCAGCTAGTTGGGTAAGTGTTGTAATTGTCTTAGGTGAGGAGGTGTAGAGTCCAAGACTGTTTCTGATTCTCAAACATGATTTTGATTCACGTTCCGTGACAAGCTTCTGTACCTCATGATCACAGACATCAGGGCACGAAACATGCTACCTTAGCTATCTGCAATGGGGATTTTTGTTGGAGACTCTCAAGTTCCAAGTTTAATAGTGTTCCCCAAACGCATTGTTCCAGTGTCTCATCGTAATTGAAACTGAAGCAGTTCTATCACGACCATGGGAGTCTCACAGAGTTTGGAGCTGGGTGTATCTCAGACGGGTACCTAGACTTGCTAAGGATGAACTATAAGACGTGGCCTCTTGCCGGCTAGAGTTGGAACAACTCGCTTTTCATTTTCACAAGAGCATACTCTGATCGTATACCACTTTCCAACTTATCTCTCATCCTGTTCCCATCATGGACCACTCACTGGTACACCTTCACTAATTCTTGACACTGGACCGCCCAATGTTCTGCATCGGATACAATGATGACGGAAGCAGATGCAACAACTCCATATCGAAGGAGAATATTCGGGTAGCGGAATGCACTTTTGGTGCCATCAAATCAAGAGCAGACACGGCTTATATCGACCATCAGATCGAAAATCTTGCTTCTCTATGCTTATGCAAAAGATATCACCAATCGCAGAAAGTCGAAATTGCCGAGATATGGAGGATGGACGAAATCATCTGGAGATTGGTCGAAGGACCCAAGACTGGAGCACCAAATCCCCGTGAGACCCCTCTTCGGATGCGAGCATGCGGATTTACTGCAGGTGGTAGAGCCTTGACTGAAGCGGAGGCTGAGTTGGCTCGACTTCGCCAGGAGTTGGAGGACATGATCCAATTTTCTAAGCGATCTGTGTCCTTGAACTAAAACACAATCTTACTCGAAACGAGGTAGCGTAGCCTGGTTGTATGCAAGCCGTGCATGCTGCCCTGGGGGCAGACTACGGTGCGCATCTACCAAACTTCACGTGGCGCTACCCAAAGTTTCGAATCTAGAACGGGAGGTTATCGGTCTTGAAAACGCTGAGTCATCAGAGAGCAGGCTCTTAGATGTTCAAGCTGTTTGGTCGAAGTCTGATCGGACAGTATGAAAGGCGTGGTTGTTGACAAAGTGGTAGCCTTAGAAAACACAAACTCACAAAGTCCGAATTTAGGTCACGAATGAGGGCCGAGGAACGACGGCAGCAAGGTCGATGAGCAGTAAAAAGTCAATTTCATAAGAAGTCAACATTGGAAATCCAATATAATAGCAAGAACTTCTTCTCATCGCTCAATGCACAAGACCGCTCTCTGCCATTTTCTGGACATATTTGGCATACTTGCTAGCACTTTTTCTTCTGAGCTCCTTGCCCCACTTTACCATAGCAAAGAAGGTCAGACACTGTGCAAGGCCTGCAAACGCGGCAAGGATGAAAGCGTTTTGCAGACCCATGCCTTCGATCCAGGGAGTGATGCCGTAGCCGATAGCAAAACTCATCGTGTTGCGAACAAGGATAACAGTGACGATTGCTTCTCCGCCAAGATCTTTGTATGAGTCAACGGCGTACGAGATACTCAGCTGAATACCGATGGTATTGGTCAAGGCGATTACGCCCATCGCAAAGACACAGCCAAACCACATGATATGCTGTGCCGCACCCACACCCCAAAGTATCAAGCCACCAGGAATAAGAAGTAACGAGGGCAGGAATAGCCATAGCCTATGCTCACTCTCGAGAACACCTCCGTTACGCCGTGCCATTTTAAGAACGATCTTGTCACCGATTACCCCGGTGTAAAACGATCCAATGGCAACACCAATGAGTGGCGATATATACGAAAGGCCAACCATACTGGGCGAGAAGTTGTAGGGAGCGTTTCCAAGGATTGATGAAGCAGTTCCGTTGAGTACATTGAACCAAATTAGATTGCTCCCGTACGAGAACCCAGCATAGAATATGACAGGAAAGGTAAGGAATATGAGGGGTCGGGCTACCATGCCAGCAATATGATTGTCTTTCTTCAAGTCAGAGGCTTGCCACAACTTGATCTTATCCAGGTATGTCTTCTGCTTGAACATGTCTTTAGGTACAGGTGGTCCATCTTCCAAGGCCAGATTGTGGTCATGCGGGCTTGCCATCTTCTCGTTTACGTTGGATGCCGGAGATGTTTGATCAGGCTGGACACCAACAACAGGCGTAACTCCTGTGATGGAAAGCCTAGAGTAGTTCGTCTCTTCCAAGAAGAAGAGAAGAAAAATGAACCCTGCTGCACAAAAGATTGAACACCAGTAGAGCACCCATCGCCAGCCTTGACCATCCGCTATGAAGCCAGCAAGCACTGGTGCGAGAAAGTTGGAACCCGCGAGAAGAAGCGCGTAGAGACCAAGGTATTTCCCTCTTTCATGTTGGAACCAGACGTCTGTGACTGTGATCTCGCAAAGGCTCTCTATGGGTGCTCCGAAGAAGCCTTGGAGGATCTTGTTGGCGATCCATTGACCATTGCTCCTGGTATAGGGTGCCCAGAGCTGTATTCCCATGGTTGCGAGAATGCTGAACAGGTACACCGGTCGCTTGCCGTATTGTAAGGCAAGTGGTTGCCATACAATGCAGCCCCAACCGAAAAAGAGAAACATATCTTCCCCACAAGTCAGTCCTCACGTCACGATTTCCCATATGGAATGAGTACTTACACCNNCAGTGCCATTGTTCAGTTCGTTCAGCGTCAGGTTGGTCTCCTCAGCGATAGGTTCCAGGATCGAGTAAATTGCCGCACTCGCAATACCCACCATCAGCGTATAAACGCCCATGCAGACCATTGATATTGTCTTCCTCTGAGGCGACCAGTTCAATGGATCATCGGGATCTTTCGAGGGAGTCGGAACAAGTACAACATCTCTTTGTCCACCTCGAGCATGCTGCGTGTGCATGGTGCCATCAAGATCGACCAGATGGACAGTGCCTGGTATATAAGGGTCTTCGGCGATAGCCCCACGGCCCATGATGATGTTCCTTTGGGAGGTGTGGATTTCAACGATATTCGTATGCTACCAGAACAGCGAAGGGAACTACAAACCACTGTCTGAATCTCACGATTGCTGCACAAAGACGCGAAGTATTGGACGAAGTACCAGCCCATCATATATGTTCGAGACCGGTAGATGCAGAAGATAGGGCAATTAATCGCGTACCAGAAGCGGTCATCCGAGATAGGCACAACACAGTCAAACGTCGGCCGGCAGCTTGATATTGTTGAGGACCAACCAAGCAGTGCAGTTTGGATGGATGCTAAAAGATCTGCGTCTGATAAGCATCAATCAGAGATAGTCACTTCGAGCTACTGTATCAAGTGTGGGGTGACACTGACGAGAGCTCTCAGTGAGGGGCGAGGTCAGTCGCACTGGGAGCTGTCGAGTTTCCAGTTTGTCGAATTCGATTGCCTGTACCCAGTACCTTCTTAGCTCACATTCGCCCTACCATGGATGGTAGGAAGGTGAGTAACCAAGACTTGCGTTTGACAACTTCTCGACTTTTGAACATCTCGAAGTTTGCATGCTGTCTTCATAGTCATAGTCACATATTTACACGTTCTGAGGAGTTTTCGACATCAGCCTTTGGTTGTCGCCCTTCATATCTTGCTTTCACTCTCCCTTCTGCAAGTAAGATGCCGGGAGGAAGAGAGAGCCTAAACGACCTCAGTGAAAAGTCTTGGCACAATTCACATGGCTCGCTGTTGCGTCGCGTTGACGCGTCGGGTACCTTCCTGAGGCAGACGTGCCACCAAAAAAGTTACCTGCACACCAACGCATAAGTGTTCGCACTTTCCTTATTGACAATCAGATACACAAAGCGCCCGTCATTCATGAATCCTACGCTATCGAGCATGTCATGAAAACGGTAATTCACGGATTCTGAAATTATTACTGGCTCCCCATACACCTTTCCGAAATGGATCAACGCTTGCACCAGCAAGCGAAAGGTGTCGCATCCGAACTCTTGGAACATCTGACAACCAAGCCGACAGCTTTTCTTGTTGCTGTGTTATGGCACGATATTCCTATGCCAGTGATCGACGCCTGCCGTGAGTCTTTCATGTTTGTGAAATGTACTGGCAAGATTAGCGTGGGCAAAGTTAGAGAGTCGTACCTCTCTAGAGAAGAGGCCCCATCCGACATATTGCTACATATGGGCTCGACCATCCCGTCAGACACTGCGAAAGTTTCCGAGTTAGTTCACTTTGGTGACAAAGTGATTGTCTTCCACGCGCTCGGCGTCGTTCCAGCCAACACGACGGACACAATGAACAGCACGTCGAATGGCCCGACTTCTGCGATCTTTGCCAATCTCTCAGTGCCTTCCAGGCTCCAATTCGCCCCCGAGTCAAAGGAAAATGGAGTTTCTGGTGCTCTACTTTCAGGAGCACTAACATCGGTAAGACAATCAAGCGTGTCGTCAAGATCGAGTGTCAATCAATCTGGACTATCTTCTGCTTCATCAGCAAGAAGGGCTCCTTCATCGTCCAGTGTACCCGGACATACTCCGGGTGCTTCGTCTCCACTCACGAGACCTGCGCCGGCACCTTCAACACCAGCCTCAGCTATTCCTCGGGCTAGTGTGGGTCTTCCCACTTCAAAGCACCACAGTCCTGCTTATAGCACGCCCACTCGTTATGCTCAAGCCTCGGTCCTTCCATCGGTTAAGAACGAACCAGTTCCGGCCCCACCTTATGGTTATGTCTCATATACCCCGGCGCCTCATGCACAGGGTCCGCAGCCTCTACAAGCTTCGCCGAGACTGCAGGGTCCATACTATGGAACACCACATGTCCCAGCTCAATATGGACAACCAAATGGCAATGGTCACGGCCCATCAACTACTCAGGTGGACAACACACATTCCGTAAGTCTGACTTCCACTTAGAATTGCAAGCCGTGTCGTGAAATCTGTTCTCTTTCTACGTGTGGCCTCATAAGAACGTGGTCTTTCAATGTCTCACTCGTGTTGCCTGCAACTTCACTGCCCTGGAAGGCACAGGGCAAACATTGGGCAAAGCCACCATTCAAACCTTTCATTTCATAGTTCCAGACCCTCTCCAAACCAACAAACTTGACGAGGTTTTAGGAATTCAAACCTGAGATCCCTTTGCCAGCACCTTTGCCTTTGCAGCCCTTCGAAGATTACGAGATGGGTAATACAGGTAGCGTCCCTTCTGGTGAAGATGCCGATGACGACTCTCTTCAGTATGCGCAAACAAGCATCTATCTGCAAGCTCTGGCCAAGGAAGAATCGGCTGAGAAATTGGAGGCTGGCGTCAAGTATGGTGTGAAAATGCTCGATCAGCTGGTCGAAGCGTTCGAGCCTGGTAAGGAGACCGAAGACATTAAGCAATGGTTGCAGCAGATCGAATTGGTCAGACAAGAGGCCACAGGCGCTCGCACCGTTGTCGGCGTTGTTGGCAACACTGGAGCCGGAAAGTCTTCGGTTATCAATGCCATCTTGGATGAGGAGCGTCTGGGTCCTACTAATTGCATGCGAGCGTGTACTGCAGTAGTGACCGAGATGTCCTGGAACGCAAGCGAAGACGAAAGCAGCAAGTACCGCGCAGAAATCGAGTTCATCAAGCCCGCCGATTGGGAAAGAGAGCTCCGAGTTCTCTTCGAAGAAATCATCGACGGCAGCGGCAACATCTCCAGAGAAGTTGGCAATTCAGATTCACAAGCCGACATTGCTTATACCAAGATTCGTGCCGTCTACTGGCGGCTGACAAGAGTTGATCTGGTAGACAGTTCGATCGAGAAACTCATGGCCGATCACTCTGTCCGGGGTCTTCTTGGTACCACCAAGTATGTCAAGGATCGCTATTGCGATACGTTCTACAAGTCCCTTCAGCACTACGTCGACTCTAAGGAGAAGCCCGACCTGGCAAACGAATCCGACGATGAAGTCGAGGACGATGCTAANGGTCACCAGTGGTAAAGACAAGAAGAAAAAGAAGACGGTTCAACAGATGACATCTCGAATACAGAGGCCGCTGACAGCTTGGGTCTTGGAGATGAGATCGAGGAGCTTGAGGATCAGCTTACAGCGATCGACCGCCGACGCAGAGCGACCGAGAAAGAGACCAGTAAGCTCAGAGATGAGAAGACTTCGCTCCGAGACACCATGGACAATTGTGATGATGAGATTGAAAAATGGGAAGCTCTTCAAGAGAAGCTCGACGACGGCAAGACCGTCTATGCTCCAGTCGCCGAGACAAGAAAGCGCAAGCGCTCTTCCTCGAGTACCGACGGTGAAGACGAGGATAAGAACAGCCAAAAAGCCGATAACGAGTCGCAATCTCTAGATCGTGGTTCGCCACTGACGGCCGAAGACATTGAAACAAAGATCCAAGAGCTGAAAGACCAGAAGAAGGAAGCTCGTCGTGGGCGTAGCGAGATTGAAGCACAGGTCAAGGAACTGAACGACAAGATTAAGGAGTTCAAAACCGAGACCCGAAGCATCGAAGACAACAGAAACCGCATCTGCATCGATGCACGCAATCAGTACTCGAAATCTGCTATTCAAGTTGATTTTGCTGCTGGCATCAAGGAGGTGAGTCTTTTCGGCGAAATGCTTGGTGCAAATCTAATTTGTTTTTTANNGCTTGATAAAGAGACCAGAGCCGACGAGGATCCGGATAACTTCGATCCCGAGGAAGAACTCCGCGACTACGGGAAGGTTTCTAAAGATCTGCCTGTCTATTGTGTCTCCAGCCGAGCATATCAGAAGCTGTCCGGCAGACTTGTGAAAGACAACGCCGTCCGTGGTTTCACTGACGTCGACCAGACCGAGGTAAGAATTGCACGTTTCCATCCTCTCTTCCTAAAACATGGCTCCTGCACACTTGTATGTCTGTCCCGCAGCTGAAAATTTTCCAGNATTCCTGCTCTCAAGTTGCACTGCAAGAAGCTCACAGAGAACGTCCGATCCATGAAATCTTGCCGATTTCTTACCTTACCGAGTCAACTGCGCACCTCGCTGGCGCTTTGGTCATCCAATGACGGTTCTGGTGCNAAAAAGACGGATCAGCAGAAGGACGCTGAACAGAGGTTTCTTGCTCGAAAGCTGAAGGATCTAGATAAAGTACGCAGGCATCCGACGTACTGGGGGTCAGCTACTAACAGTGAGTAGGCTCTAGAGAAGGACGTGAACGACACCCTGACAGAGATTAAGGAAACGGTGGCCGAAAACATATTTGAAAACTATGAGACTGCCATCAACGCTGCTGCCGATGCTGCATTGCCAACATCGCAAGGCTGGGGCGCGCACAAAAGTCAAGGTGGTCTGTACTGGGCTACGTACAAGGCGGTAGTCCGTCGACAAGGTGTCTTCACAGGATCTGGTGGTCTTTCTTATTTCAATGCTCAGCTGTAAGACTAGGATCTCGCCGTTGTATTTCACATCGACTAACACCGATAGCAGNNCACTGAGCCAGTCTACAAGCACCTCGCAAATGGCTGGGAGAAGGCCTTCCATCGCCGTCTTCCTCAAGTTCTCAAAGCGTGCGCCAAAGGATTCTCCAACGACCTGCGCGCCTTCCACAAAGCCATCGAAGTCCATTCGTTCTCTCACGGAGGCAACCCTCGCCTTGGTCTTCTTTCGCAGCAGCTCTCGAACTACGAAGCCGTCTTCAGCGACCTTGGTAGCAAGATGGTTGAGCTGATCAACGAACGCCAGCGTGATATCAACCGCGAATTCACCCCGAATGTGTGCAATGCCATGCTCGTCGTTCATAACGTCTGCACGGCAGAGGCTGGTCCTGGTCAATACAACAGAATGAAGACCCACATGACTAACCACGTCAACGCCCAAAAGGACAGCATGTTCCAGAGGGCGACCCAAGTCGTTCGTGACATGATCAAGGATCTGATCAAGGATGTCGAAGAGAACATGGCCAATCGTACTGATCAGGTCTTCGTTGGTATGCGTAGAGATTACCTTCAGGTTCTGAGCAACGTCCGCGTTGACGACATCACAATGCCTAAATGGGAGCGCAGCTTGAGAGGCACAATCGAGGATATCATCCAACAAAGCGAAGAGGGTTTTGAGGCCGTCCTTGAAGGAAGAGGTGTGGCGGTCTCTGGAGATGAGGCATCTGCAGGTGCCTTGAAGGATGGAGAAGATGGTACAGACGACGAGGACGGAGAGGTCGAACAAGACAAGAGAAAGACGATCAAGAAAGATGCTGATTCTGAAGACGACGCGTTCATGGAGGATGCTGATGTTTGAAAGGAGGAGGCCGATAATCGGGAGCAAATTCTTTGCACAAAGGGCGTACAAAAGGGTATTTTTGGTAGCAGATTAGCTATGATCACATCACGACGGTATGCATAGAAACGGCCCATTGCTCACGCAAAATATACTTTCTGACCTGCTCTCCTTTTCCTGCCATGCACGTTTACTTGTCGTCTTGTCACTAAGCTCGCAACTTTGCTCTATTCGTTGGATGTTTTTCTTTGTGCTCAGCATGGAGTGACCGCTTGGAAGATAGTCTGCCACTTCAATGCCTCTGTAGAGCATCTGTTTCAGTGTCGAGCGAGACGATCTTCTATGACCTTCGACCGAGCTCATCGAGAATAGTGAGTACGCTTTGTAGTGTTCGTAGTCGTATCTTCGCAATATGATCCTAAGAGGTGTATTCAAGATCCGAGATATGCGTATGGGCGAGCGAGAATCTCATCGCTTGACGCACAAGTCGCTTCTGATGACCCATTTCTCACCCTGGGTTACTTCACGTCCTTCATGGACCATGCATTCTTTGCCGTGGCGATGCAACAATGCGAGACCGACTTCTGGGCTCGCCTCTACAGGTGGTGGTGGAGCTGCCTTTCTAGACGGCGGATCAGGATAAAACACCGTCTCGCCGCCACCACAAGTCGTCAAGTATAGCAACAGTGTCCAAGTCGTCTTTGCTGCAACATTACTGCCATCCTCTTTGACAAACATCAAGTTGTTAGAGTCGTCATAGTGCTGATCAAAAAATTGGCCTTCTGAGTATCGATAGATTCTGATATTCGGATTCAAGCCCAAGATCTCGCCGCCGAAGAGATCTTGACGTTGCTTGTCGCCGAGTAATTCTCCATCAACTTCTCCTGCAGTGATCAAATCTTTGAGTGCAGTTTGTTCCCAGAGATGGCGTGCAAAGTCTGGATCGTCGATTTGGTAGCGATCATTAACGCGGACGGCATCGCCGCGTTTTGGGCGTCCGGNGGTTGTTGTGAGTGGTAGAGAGCGTAGGAAAGAGACGTATTTTGCACTCAGATATGAGGTGAAGAGGCGTGGTATTGTCAAGATTTGAGCGGGTAACAAAGTCGAGCAGGTAAGATCGGAGGCTGGAGATATGGGTGTGAGGGCTGGCCAATCTGGACGGGCAATGGGTATTTGTTTCGTTGCAGGCGCTGCTGAGGGTTTTGCAGCTTTGGCTTTTGATTTTGGAGGCATGTTTTGTGGGAGTTGGGTATGGTTGTAGAAGGGTAGGCTGTCAGTCTCATAGGACAAGACTGATACGGAGCGATATAGCCTCGGCTTAAGGATGCTAGCGGGATGACCCTGGTGTGGATATCGACACCATTGTAAGATGAACGCAGAACCTTGAAAGTCGGCCAAGTTAGCCACCACACGATTGGAGACTTGACAGCTAATGGTCTTTTTGCTGTAGAATCGTTCGACCAACAGCTATCGGGTCACAGTGGCGAGCAAATAAAGATATCTCAATTTCTCTTGAGTCGAGCAAAACGATGCATGACTCAGGTCCGGTTTGTGGACGAAGATGGTCGAAGAAGAAGCGTGGAATAGACATGTTCAACACGAAGTTCATATTATCAGAATCGGAATTCCAACCTTGTCTCCGTAGGTTATGTTCTGGGTTCCAGGTTGAGATAGCAGAGCGCGAGGAGAACTGTGAGTAGAGGTGTAAGGAAAATGTATGTTAAAGAGCCAATCGGAAGCACACCACGATGAGCCGATTTGATCTTGGCGATGAGTTGATTCATGTAAGTTTCTACGCAGAATGAGGACAGCAGTAAACTGATGCGAAGGACATGGAGCAGGTAGACAGTTGTTTAAGAGGTTGTACTCAGTAGATATGCGTTCTCCGTGGATAGAAGGACAAGGGTTGCATGGATAGGTAGAGGGAACAAGCAACAGACATGTCATGGTTTGGGAAGGTAAAAGCGGGAGTGAAAGTTAGGTCCCGCAAATCTTCACCGCCTGGCAACTATCGTCTTGGCCCGCGGGTCTCCATGGCGCAGACGGCTTGACAGCGTGTTCCAGACGGGTCAGAGTTTGGATCGCGAAAGAAAAGTCCATCTTCTACGCGAAATACTCGGTCGGAAACCCTTGCGCACAGTAGAAGCATGCGCCAGCAGCAGCGATAGTGAATGCGCGGAATCACCAAGCCCTAGAGACATGTTATCACGCCGCCGACGGACATGGAAGTGGAAGCAACGAGTCTCGGGCATGCTGCCTTTGCGCCTCATGACTACGAAACTCCCCAAGCACCTTCGCCCTCTCCCCTGAACTCGCCATGGCCCGAACTGGCCGACGTGGACACGGTCAACGAAGGCACGACTCAACCCGACCAACAACCAAGCTTCGCGCCGCAAAACCTCCAGGACGACACCCAAGCAGCCAGGGAAGTTGCGCAACAGAGTCCCCGACCCGACACAAATCATGCAGTACCACCTGCCTCAGACGCTCAAACTCTCGACCGCAAGTCGCAATCAGACACTCTACCGCAAACACTGCTTGAAGCCGACAAAAGTCGCCCGAAGCCTCCCTCGAGGNNCCCATGTCCCTAGCACAGTCGCTGTTCCCCGAAGACTTTGAAGACGAACCTGAGCACCAGGACGACGCTCCCGCTACGGCTGGGCAAACAGACCAGGCCCAGCCAGGAGCTCTCCCGCAGACACAGACGCAGACTGAGCAGCAANACACACTCCCCGACACAAGAGATACAGCCGAAGTTGCCTGATCAAACTGTGCTAGACAACCCGGACCTACCACAACCGTTCCCTCCGTATGAGACCACCGACCATCTGGACCAGTCGGTCGATCCTTTNGATCAATCGCAGCCTCTCCAACCACAGACCCCGACCAAAGACTACTCCGAACTCGCAAATGCCGTCGCCGATTTGAACTTGCCGACGAGCTCTCTTTTTCCCGCCGACCTTGCTCTCGCCTCGTATGAAGCCGAAGAGGCCGCTCCTGTACAAGACGCGCAAAACGATCCCATGCAAGCTTTCGCGAAGCTGCAGTTTCCCGATGGCGACTTCTATGTTAATACCTATGCGGTCGAATTGGGTCGTGATCTGAATGCTGCCAAGTTTGAGCGAAAGGCAGGCCGGAAACACAAGATGAAGTTGAATCGAGATGTCCAGATGGAACAAGATGCCGAGATGGATATGGACGATGAAGGCCGCAACATTGCGCGCAGCAACGTCAGCGAAAGTGGTGGTATCGTTGGTGTCAACATTGACTATGACAGCGAAGAGAACGAAGAATCGAAACGCCGCAAGCGCAAGCAGTTTCGCTCCACCAACTCATCACACTCTGTCGACCCTACATCCCTCCTCGCCAACCCCTACGACCTTTCGCTCGACTGGCAGCCACAACAGGACAAGCCCTTCGAATACGAATGTCCTTTCATTCCAATCCATCCCCAGGCTGGTCAGTCATTCAAGAACATCTCGCGTAAACACATCCGTATTGAGTACAACCTGCAAAAGGCCTTCTGGGAGATGCTTGTGAACGGCAGAAATGGCGTGTTCCACGATGACAGCCACGTCGACAAGGGCTCTCTGGTCAAGCTACATCACGGAAGTGAGATTCTCATTCAAGGCATCACCATCATCTTCAAGCTTCCGGACAACGCCCGTAACGAGGACGAAGAGGAAGAGCCAGCTCACATCCTCTCTGACACGGACAGCTCCCTCTCCGATCTGGACAGCGTCGCTAGTGTTACCTTCGGACACGACTATGAGGAGGAAGACGTTTCATCCGAAGACGAGCCTCTACGCCTCAAACGACCTGTGCAGAAGAAGGAGCGACCTCGAAGGATTGTCAAGCTCAAACTAACTCTCAAGAAGAACTTCCCTGCTGTTGCTGGACTGCCCGTCGAAAAGGAAGAGAAGAAGGAAAAGGAAAAGGAGAAAGAGAAGAAGAAAGAGAAGGAGAAGATTAAGGAAAAAGAGAAAGAGAATGAAAAAGAACCTGAAAAGGAGAAGGAAAAGGCACCCGAGAATGCCAAAGTCAAGGAGAAGGAGAAGGACCAAGTGAAGGAGAAAGAGAAGGAACGAAGACCGTCCAAGTCTGGCAAACAGTCCATCAAGACCGACAAGCCTGCCAGAGTGGAAAAGGCAGAAAAGATGCCCAGAACACCCAAGATGGACAAAGTCGAGAAGCCAGTGCAAAAGGTCCCTCTGCCCGAGAAGATAGAGACAAGCGACAAGGTCGAAAAGCCAAAGGATGTACCACCTGTCGAAAAGACAATCGTCACACCCAAGCAGCCCCAGGTCGTCCCGCCAGTTTTCGAAGACAGAAGGGAATCCGCTATATCCACTACCGAGATGCCCCCTCCATCCCAGCCAGCTGACATCAAGCCGTCAATCGAGCCTGANCTCTTACGAAGCTCTGCAGGCCCTGCAGGTGACGCCTTCCCAAACACCCCTGCCATTCCTACAGATTTACCTCCTGGTTCCATCCTTGCTGGCCTAGCTCCAGAGGAAATACCTCAGAAGCGCAAAGGCCCTGGACGACCTCCCAANAACGGTGTCATGTCTAAACGCGATGAGGCCATCATCAAGCGAAAGACAAAAGAGTTGCAAAAGCTTGGCAAGGCCATTCCACCACTTGCTGAACTCTTGGCCCTTGCCAGAGCCGAAGGCGGAAGCACTACCAAGAAAGATTCCAAACCAGAAGACGGNAAGTGGGGAGAACATCTCAGTCAATCTGTTGAGATCGACCCTGCACTCATGGCCATTCAAGAGCACAACAACGCCACACCTTCGGCCGAAGTCAAGACTGAGGGAGGCCTCATGGTTGCTCAGCCTACACCAGACAAGGACGCGAACAAGCCCAAGAGGATAGTCAAATCCCCATCTCCCCAGAAGCCTGAATCAGAATATACCGAGGAAGAGCTCAANAAACCAACGCAGACCTATGTAGTTCTGATTCACGAGGCTCTGTCGAAAGCCCCAACAGGTGTGATGGACCTGCAACAGATCTACGATGCTATGCAGAAAATGTACCCATGGTTCAAATACAAGAGTACAACCTCCGGGTGGCAGAGTAGTGTCCGACACAACCTCATCAGCAGCGAGGCTTTCGAGGAGGCTGGCAAGATCGGCAAAGGCAGGCTTTGGAAGATCAACCCCAATGTCTCAATTGACAAGGAGAAGAAGCGAAAGGCTCCAACGCCGCCGCCGGATAACAGACCTGCTCAGCAACAGCAGTATCCCTACTATCCGAACAACCAGTACCCGTATGGCCATCCTGCAGCTCCTGCATACGGAGGTGCATATGCCAGACCAAGCCCTTACGGCACACCCTATGGTCCGCCAACCGTGCAGAACGCGGCACGGCCGCCTGTTCCAACGCCGCAGCAAAAGCCTGGTACCTACTATTCTCCATATGCATCAACCACGCCAGGTGCTGCCGCTGCTGGCTCGCCGTATGGTCCTCCGAGCAGAGCACCGTATGCTCCTTACCCTCAACCCCTCGTCCTCCGGGTATTGCCTATGGCCAACCGCCACAGCCACCGGCACAACCCGGTCAGCCGCAAGCATCGACGCCGCAAGGCCAAGCACCTGGGGCGCCACAAGGTCAACCACAACAACCTCAACTGCAGCCCGGTCAAGCTTCTCATCTACCGCCAGGGCAGCCTTATCAGCCATCGAGTAATCAAGCCCTAGGACCGCCCAACAGTCAGTCACAGTATCCTGCTCCAGGTCAAGCCTCAACCTCCTCGACCTGTGATGGCCCCAGCGCCTGGTCAGGCCCCTCCGCCGCCACACAATCCGAGTGGGATCACTTCTGAAAAGATGATTGACAATATCATGGATTACCATAAGAGGTATCTAAGCAACTTCCAAGGTCCAGAGCAGGAAAAGCACAGAGCGATCTTCCGCAAGGCCACCAACAGACACATTCGCCGTGATCAAGAACACGGTCCGTTTGAGTCTGAGGAAGAAGAAAAGCTTTACAAAGCTATTCAGAACATCATCACCTCTACACAGGCAGAAACGGCACCCTCCGCTCCTGCCCAGCCTCAGACGAATGGTCAGGGCCCTGTTCAGGGTGGGCCACCGCAAGGCCAGGCGCAGCCAGGCGCCACACAACCAGCGCCAGGTCCAGCTTCACAACAACAGGGTGCGCCTGGACAACCACCTCAACAGGGTATGCCAGGCTCGCAGCCCCCTATGGGTCAACGGCCGAACAGCGGCCCTCATCCTGTTCACCAAGGATCTAGCTCAGAACAGGCATTGGCCGAAGCGCTCAAGACGGCTATGCCTGGTGCGCAAACCTTCAGGCAAGGTCCACCGATTGCTCCTTACCATCCAGGTCCGATCGCACCCAGACCCAGCCCGTACGCACAGCCACAACCGCAGCAGCAGCAAAGGATGCAGCCTCCAGCAGGACAGCAACAGACACCTCACCCTCGCCCTAATCTCGCGCCGACACCGCAAGTGCAAGCACCGAGACCGACATTCACTGCGCCGTCGCCAGCTCCGTCCACTGCAACAACAACGGCGACCCAGAATCAGGCCTCAAACCCTGCCGCGTCAAGACCTGTTGCCTCTGCTCCAGCTCAACCGACACAACCGTCTCCTGTGCCAACCCCAAACCAGTCAGCTCAACAAGCTCCTGCGCGTGTTCAGAAATCTCCTGCGCCGGCACCAATGGCTCAAAACGCGCCTGTCCCTCAATCTGTTCCTGCAGTTCAACAAGCTCCGGCGTCCACACCGTCGCAGACACCCACACCTGCTCCTTCGGCACAGCAACAATCATCTGCGACTATACCTCCAGCCACTACACCAGCTCCAGTGGCTCCTCAGACACAAGCCGTACAGCCGCAGGCTCTCCCAGTTGCTCCCCCGCGCCGGCACCCGCAAAACAGACGCCTCCCGCAGATCCAAACGCACATGGAGGATTGAAGCGACCCATTGAGATTGACGATGACGGCGACCATGAAGCCAAGAAGCAGAAGACGGACGAGCCGAAAGCCTAGGAATACTCGTGGCTAAAGTAGCGATGTGAGAGACGAAGTTTACGAGGCGTTGTTATTGTTTTTTTGCATTTTCTTCCTTCTTTTTATTCTTGCTCTATTGTTCCGGAGTCATATATCATGTGGCAGCATACATGTCACATGAGGGAGGATGGTCATTCTTTTGGTTAATTACTATCAAGCGACGGAGTGGATGGGTTCGGCGTGGGTTTGTTGATGCATGAAGAGAAAAGAACGGGATGGGCAAAGGCGTTTCTTTATACACAGACGATGCTTACACATTACTATTGGAACCATCCTGAGAAATCACAATACCCCCATTTTTCACGTGCGCCTATGCTCTCTTCCAATTGCCATACTGATGACTTCTGTTTCGATCCACTCGGGTGGTCATGCCTTGCTTCTTTCTGTCTCCGCTACAACCAAGAGAGAAGTCATGAGTTTGTCGCGGCGTTCGTGTTCGAAGTGACGCTCTTAAAAGAGCACGACATCGAAACCTCTGCGCTCGAGGAACACGTCCCAGCGCTCGCCATTGCTTTCATCCCAATAGGCTCGTAGAGCTGCTGACGCAGCATCTGCATTGCCCCAACCATAGTTTCGAATACGGCCCATGCAAACTTCGATATAGTTTCTCAGCTCTGGATCTTCAGCCTCACATCCTGCTGTGAATAATGGCCAGAGGATCAAGACGTTGGCGGGTGACTCTGGCCTCAGCTTTCCTAGCAGATCTAGCATAGAAGCTAGTGCTATTGCTGGCTTGGGATCAAGCTCCGGTAGTTCTTGTACGCGACGGTATAGATGCAGAAGAGCGGCGTGGACGAACATCTGGTGTACGTAGACTGCTTCGTCAACAAGCAGGGGATCCTGAGTGTGCAACAGCGAAGGCGATGATGCGCGAGTGAACAAAAGAGAAAGTTGTTGCTCGGTAAGCAGGATGTTGTCTGCCAACAGCATGTCCAGATCGTCTGCCATCTCGGCATAGCCAGAGCCCAACGAAGATCCCAAGGCCTTGCGACGGCGCTGTAGACGTGCCATACGGCCTATGCGAGCGAGAACTGGCATCAGCTCCAACGAGAAACCGACAAACTCGTCAATGTGCTGTGGCGAGGAAGTGCCACTTGGAGCTCCAATATTCCAGAATTGGCCGTCGGAAGAGGTAGTTTTGTCGAGACTCATGATGCTGGCAAAGATATCCACAACGGCAAACCAGCGAATAAGAAACAGCTTTTTGTCATCCAGATCTGTAACGGCTTCGTGCCTGTTCTTCCCAAGCGCAATAGATAGTAAGTTTTCTGCACCGTGTAGATGGGTACGCATGGCCATTGTGTTTCCAGCCATGACTTCATTTGTGCAGAGAAACAGTACAGTGCAGATTGTGGAGAAGTTGGAGGCCTCTGTTGGATCGTTCATAGCCTTTCTCAACCCTGTGATTGCTTTGCGTAAGAAGAATGATGCTCGGTTCTGCAGCTCGATCGAGTCATTGCCTCGGAGTCGCCGTACTTGGTCACAAGATAGTGCTAGAGCTGCCGAGAGCAAATGTGGTGTCTGAGCTGCGACTGTCAAGACATCTTGATGTATCGAGGGTGCCATGAGCGGAAACAGAGTAAGTGATGTGTGTGTGATATAGTGGTGTAAAAAGAAATATGCATCAGGTTTCTCTGACGGACATAGAAGAGGATACTGGCTCAATGATGGTGGTANATTCTTGCATTTGTTAGCATGACTTAGCAAAAGGAGCCACGGATGGGCATACTCACTTGGTGGAGAATAGTGCTGGTATGGCACAAGCGAAANATCGCGCTCGATGGTTTCGTCCGCTGGCTCAAAATCGAGATCAGATGGAATGTCAAGTAGTTTTGTGTCTGTCAACAAATTATCCTCAGGATTGAGGAAGGAGTCTTGATAGTCATCGAAGCTGGTGGGGTCATTGAAGGGTTGCAATGCTGAAGCAACATAAGCACATTGGAAAAGCGAATGGACAAACAAAGATACCCACCACTCGGAAATACCTTCGCAGANATTTGGTGAAACATCGGGAAGTGGTGACAGTTGCGATTCGGCAATCGAAGTTGCCTCGTCAGTTCCCAGTTCACTCTGAACAGACTGTGCCGCATCAGAACCAGAAGTCGCAACACTCGCGTCCAGATTCGTAACCCAGGGCTCCTTCGTCCTCGGCTTTTTGAAAGGTCGCCCCTGCGTCCAAGATAGTTTCAACTCATAAGAGCATCGTTCAGGATATCTCTTGCACCTTCCACAACTAGGCTTACCCTCGTCGCATTTCACGCGTTTCCTTTTGCACTCTGAACATCCCGTTCGCGATTTCGATCCACTGCCGCCGGTCGCTTTGGGGTCGGACATTTTGATCGCGACTCCATCTGTGTAGTCATGATAGAGCTGATTGTGAAAGCTGGATGACACACCGGCCGGGATGACTGGTGGTGGTTGTTAATCGGTTAGAGTTGCAGTGTCAGCCGCCGAGGTCGGCAATTGTTGGCGGCTTCTGTATATCGAGTTCGAGCTCCTCTTTGATTGAAACGACGATATGGTGTCTCGATGCTTGCCAGATATCGCTGTAAACATCGAAGCTGATGTTAAACTATGGATGTCCTCCTGTCAACGAAATCATTTGTGTTGTCTGGTAGTAAGATATTCAAGATTAACCGAGCATGAAGCCTTATCAACCTCCCCCTCGCGGATTGGGTCAACGTAAGACACCTTACTGTGCATGGATATATCATAGCAGGTTTAGGTTTTGTTATTCCCATGTCATACTTGCAGATAAACTAACACCTCATAATGGCAATTCAATACGTTCGTCGTCATTGAGAACTCGACTATGTAAACTGCAACGAACCCTGATCAAGAGTCGTTCAATCCGTCCTCTGCCACCCCAATCAAAACCTGAAGTTGACGACTGCAATGTTTTTCCTGTCGCTATTCACGCACGTTTTCTGCTTTCTGATATTCTTCATCACAAAAAAGCCATTGCTACGGATTT
Source organism: Aureobasidium vineae (assembly GCA_903819635.1). Classification (NCBI taxonomy): domain Eukaryota; kingdom Fungi; phylum Ascomycota; class Dothideomycetes; order Dothideales; family Saccotheciaceae; genus Aureobasidium; species Aureobasidium vineae. The sequence goes on from CAIJEN010000014.1 coordinate 2,174,767, forward strand.
GAGCACGTCCAATGACATGCTGGCTTTGAGAGGTTCGTTACTAAGCTAGTTGAGATACCGAGATTGACATGTTCGACAGATATTCGTATGAGATTGTCCCCAGCCACTTGAGTAAACCGAGAAACTGGAAAGAAGGAAACCAGTGGATGCCTTGAGATGAATCAACCGGAAGGAGTACATACCATCAGCCTTATCGTGGCTGCAAAGTCTGGCTGTTCTGTCACGGATGAACTCTGGAGCAAACGTCGCATGTCATGCCCTTGACGACCTGACACTAGAGACACTATCTAAAATGAATATCACAGTGTGGCCAAGGGGGCTTATTCGGAAAATTTGGTTAGTTGGGTAGCAGAGTATGGATGGACATGGTTACTAAATTTGGCATGGATGGATACAATTCTAGAGGAATCATTAGGAACAACAGCAGTGAGGAGGAGTTGTTAAATCAAATTGTAGTCGCAAAAATTGCTATGTCGACAGGAGCAGACCCATATCAGAGTGAGAGTCGTAGCTGTGGCACCTTAACGCCAGCCCCAGAGAAAACAAAACAGAACCAGGGTATGCCTCGAAATCGTATGGTCTTTGCAGTCGAACATGTAACGAGAAGAAGAGAAAGGAACAGGAGCAATCACATGGCCATCTCAGCTTGTAGTCTCCGGAGCTCGGCCTCTTCGTCGTCTTCCTCTTCTTGGGCAGGTGCCTTGCCTCTTGNCTGCGAATAGTCAATATCTGGGACTGGGGAGAGCGATACAAAGGTAGACTTACGCTCGGTATTGTTGACACTAGGCATACGATGAACCTGGTCGTGTACAGGCATGGTACCAGTCTTGAGCATGGTGTTGTCCAGCTCTTCTTGTTGGAGATCAGCGAGCTCTGATTCAAGCTCATCATCATCGACAGCATTGGCGGTAGAGCCTTGGGTAAGAGCGCTGGCAATCTCCTTGCTGATGGCGTGTTGTTCTTCGAGGTCTTCCATGGTAGCATCGACCTTGTCGATTGTCAGGCCGCCGTGGATGGTCTTCATGGCCTTGGAGGCGTTGCCCAGTGCGTCCAGGGTCTCCTTGTTGATGTTTGCCGTCTCTATGCTGGCGATTTGACCTTCGAGGTTCATGATCTGGGCGGACGTTTGCTCCAAGGTCGTCTCAAGTTGCTTCTTCTTTCGCAGAGCGTTCTTGGCGGCTGNTAAGAAGAGTTAGAAAGCAGCGGTCGCAGCCATGATCGAGGCGTGCGTACCAGTCTTGTTTGTGTTGATGAATTTCCTGGCCTTCTGGTCCTCCTCATCCATCTGGTTCTGCAAGTGCTTCTCGCGCTTGTTCAGCATCTCGAGTGTGCTCCTCAGCTGCAGGATGGCCTTCTTCGGGGCATCTTTCTTGGCGGCTGAATTGCCGCCAAACCAACCTCCCAACCCCCAGCCGGACATGTTGTGAGATGCGACGTGTAGTTGCGTTTGTGGATGCGGGCGCGGCGGTCTTTGTGGCTACAGACGTGGGCTATAGCGAATGGCGATCGTCGGGCACAAAGGTGGGGGACGTGTGTGCTCGTGTGATGGCGGGGTAGTAGGTGAGCGCGACGGAGGGTGGCGGAGTCTAGGGTAGCGCAGCGAGGCTCTAAGTGAAGGGTGGTGTACAGCAGTAGATAGCGGCGACAGGCGTGGTCTTGGTCGAGATTGTGTTGTGGAGAAGTGTTTGTCCTGCTGGCTGCCTCCCACTGTCCGCTTGACCATGACGCACCCAGATGCCAAGCCCTGGAGATTTGACACGCCGTCCAATGTAACGCCACCAATCTGCACCAATCAAGGAAAGAACCACCTGAAGCCTTCACAAACTTTCCCCTTCGTTGACATACAACAATCACTTGTCATCTCTTCTTCAACTCAAAGCGTTCAAGAATGAGTCACTCATCGCCACTACCGAGTCGGCTCTGCGCCATCAGCCAGCTCTCTACGCTGCGTCCAGGCGACAAAGTTCGCTTCCTNGGGATGGTAGGTATCTAAACGTCTTCTGCATTGTCTCACCTGTCTAAGTATCAAAGTGTAAATCAATACCATGAATCTGCTGCTTTGCTATCCCTCTTCCACAACTTCTCTTCTTCTCAAAACCAACAGACTACCCAAGTCGACATCAGCCAATTACTCGATACCATCGACCACCAAGATCTCCAGATCGGGGCCTGGCTCAACGTGATTGGATATGTCACTCCGGCTACGTCCAAGTCTCGGTCCAAAATCCAAGCCATCATCGTTTGGTCTGCTGGTGCTATCAATCTGCAACAGTATGAGAATGCTCTTATCTCGAGACAAACAACCTGACTTGCATATGACCTCCTGCAGTGCCATGTATGCCAATACTGGACTCGACCGTTACATGTTCTTTCCACCTTCCTGGTTTCGACTCCCAATGCTCTAAGCATAAGCTCCATTATCCCGTCTGTGGCACGGAGCCAAACAATTCTAACGCTGATAAATCGTCAGTCCGGCGAGGTGCTCCGGATCTACAGGACCTTGGTCCAATACTGTCTGACGATACTCTGTGTCCGTTGCGCTAAACCCGTTCTGCAAAGCACGGAACCGTGGCCCCACCTCACTGCTATTGCGAACCGCACTTTCTTGGATGTAAGTCTCGATATATGCCTGATCTCGGCCGGAGGTAGCATTGGGGCTATTGCCAATGAAGACCTGCGGACGAAGAGCCAAGAAATCAGGCCAGATGTTGCAGTTCAAGTGGGGTGCGAACACGAAGGTGTCTTTGTTGTTCCTGAGCATATCAGATGCCGCCGGGTCGGATATGATGTTGTTGGTCGTTGGGTCGGTCTGACGCGGTATTGAACGCAACAGGTATGTCGTCTCCATGTCGAAATCAGGGTCTTGGAGATATCTTTTGACTGGCTCGTAGTTGATGCCTCTCGATGCGCACTCGTCCCTCCATTTCTCGTCAACCTTCTCCCACATGTACACGAATGCCGAGTACTGCACATCAAAACAATTTGTGCGTTGGGACTTTCGTTGAGGCTCTCGTTTTCCCAAGCCTAAGCAGATCATGGTCTGGACGTTGCTCATTTGGTTGACGGCTGCCTGGATTTGGTCTCGAAATTCCTGCCACGGATCGTCTTTTTGGATTTCATCGAGTGTGAATTCGATATCCCGAGATACTGCAAGTAGCATCTCAGGATGATTCAGGTTTCCCTTTTGGCTTCGAGCTGAAATATTGGCTTGAACTCCAATCTGACCTCCATTCTGCCCTCCGGCTCCAGATTGGCCTCCAGTCGGACCTGCAGTTGGACCCCCAACTTGCCCTGTCTGCCCCCAGCTTGATCNTCCAGCCTGGCGGTTCCCGAAGAATGCTGGCATCCGTTCTGCGTATACGTCAAGCATGTCCTTAAAAACACGCGTGCTAACTCCGTGGCCGATTGCAGCCTCAAGTTTCGCCTGACTAGGCATCACTGCTGGTGCGACGTTTCCGCTCAATTCCGTTGACATAGATGTTGTATCTGCTCCTGGACTGTCCGAATATCAGCGAATGCCACTGTCAAACCTTCCTATACCTTGGGTTTGGAGCGACTGTTATGTCGTCTGCGGTCTTTGTTCCGGCGCCGCATACCGGATCCTTCTCGACGACGCAACCGGAAGCCCGCACAAAGAACGACGAACCTCGAAAGACTCGGTCCATGCTTGCAAGTGTAGATGCTTCCGGCATCTCAGGCCTTTCACGGTTGTGCGAGACTCGACCGAGATCTGAACGAAAGCGTGCCAAACCTGACGAGAACTCGATTTGCTCAAGCTATCCTTGGTGATAAAGATACTGTGCTCCAAGAGATATCAGACTTGAAAGAGAGCATGAATTCAGTCCATATGGTTGCTAAATATCTCTGCACATACTATATTGCTGGACTATCCTAATAGAAAACTTATACATGACCGCACTGAATGACAAAGCGAAAGATTGTATGAAGAAAGGGGGAAATAAAAAATCAACGATCCCATCTACCTTTCAACTTGTCTGCATGAAAGATTGTTGGTTTGCGAGTTCTACTCCTTCACCGTCAAATCTGCCTAGAGCAAGACAGACGGCTTGGTCGACATATCCAGTCTTCCTTACGATTGCTCAAGTCGATCTCTGAAGTTCGGGGGTTTGGTTGGATGAGATCTTCTCTGCTCCATACGTCTCTTGGTCGCCAGGACATCGTCCCATATCTCAGCGAATGACGGTCGCCCAGTTCCGTCCAGGTTCCTATCTTGAAATTCTGGATTCTTACTCAAGAAATGGAGATGCAATCCAGTCCAGTCTGTTTCCATGATACCAGCCCACGAGCCGCCTTTCACATAGCGAAAGGGATTGGCAGGGCTAATCGAAAGAGTCAAACGTTCGGATTGTTTGCGTTGTCCTGGCATCTCGATAAATCGGCTCTTAGAAATTGAATAAGACCCGACGACTCTCGTGAGCCCTGACCAAACATGAAAATGATCCCTCAGGCTGCTTGGGGAAAGACAATTACACTACTCGATTGGTATCCAGCTTGGTGACCGCAACCAGCAACGAGGAGCAGACCATGCCGCGAGCGGTCGATCAAAGGAGTGCTTCGAGAGAGTTGAAGGAATCCATCCGGGTGTATCTCTTTGTTCGGGTCCGCGACCATCGAGTCATTGACTAATAATTCATCAGCTCGACCGCTCAGTGCGAGGGCGAATCGCACAGCTACTTGAGATCACTCGAGTCATGGTAGTATATTAAAGCGGAAATAACGTTCGAAGTGGGTGTTCAGACGATATCCTAAGCCAGGAAGCAGGCATGATGTAGTACAATTCTGGAAGAAAAATATGAATCGAGCCTCCCACAGTTATACGCTTGTTGGAATGCTACTTCCTTGTCCTGTGGTTCAATCACACTTCAAGCTTTTGTCAAAAAATTCCGACAACACTGCTCTAACAAAAAGCAAAGAGATGCACTAATTATATCAAACTCACAAACACACCCCAAATCTAGATCCAAATGTCTGCCATCCCTGTCTCTAATGCCTGAGACCAGTCTGGAAGCGCTACGCCGTAGCAATTCTAGCCATGAGAAGATCCAAAGTCATCGCATCGCGTTTGCGCAAGTAGAAGGAGGATCTGGAGAAAGCTGCCTTCAAGATTCTCGCCAATCTCGGATAGCGGTACTCGTGGGCGTACACACCCCAATACACGATTCCCTCGTGGGTTGCGAGAAAACGGCATGCTTTGTTGTACAAATCGATTGCCTCGGCGTTGAGAGTCGTATCCTTGGTATAGTATACCTTGTTCAGATAACTGTCGGTGATGTTCCAACCAATGCAACCCAGGTCTCCTCCATGGAAGGTGTTTGTGTAAAGAAGTTCTGGCTCACGGCCTGGTCTGAGGATTATGTCGAACAAAAGGTTGCCTGGGAAGTGAGGTGCATGGACGAACGACTGTACGTCCATATGGTTGTTTGCTTCAGGGGCTTCGACAATTATCTGGCGACCAATCTTCTCAAGGATGAATCGGTCCTCGATCTCGAATCTTGGTTCTTGGAACACAACTGGCAGAGTTCCTAGCTGCATATTCTGCTTCTCTTCGATCATCTGGCACAGGGCGAAGAACATGCCACATTGCTGGACAAAGTTGTGGTTGTAGTCCCATGGGTGTCGATACTCAATCGAGCCCAACCCAAGGCACACAGCATTTTTTATAGGTCCAGCTTGTTTGACAACATCTCCGAGGCTTGCTTGAACGGGTCTGACGTTAGCCAAAAGGCTCATTGGACCGTGATTTGTTTGCTCATCCATGATGAGACGTTTCACACCCATTATCTCCTTCCATAATACCTCAAATTGGCCGTCTGCTGGTTGATGATCAGCAATGTAGGTTTGGCGACGAAATCCCGGATGAGCATAGAACCACTCGTCAAGATGGCCTTCCCACTCCGTGTCGCTGATACCGATGTGTCTGGTTCCGCCGAGCTCATATGGGTTGTCCGGTTCGTTTGGCGGAATGCTAGCCATATCGTATTCGTAAATCGATCTCAATCGTTAGGGCAATATGTTAAGAAGGCAGTCGACTGCTGGTCCAAATACACCATTATGGGTGCCATCGCTGTCGTTTCCCACGCATATTGTTGTTCCAGAACAAAGACATGGTTGCATCAGAACCATTTCCGCAAGCGGACGACGTTGTCGCAACATTCTGGATGTCGAGGAATGTGTCGAGGCTGGAAGGATGAACAGTGCTTTGTCTCCTGAGAATCCGCATCGTTGACAGTATATGCGTGCTGTAGATGACAAAGAAGTGTTGTGCGATGGTAGAGTTGATGAAGCTTTGTTCCGAGGATATGGGAGATGGATGTTGAGGAATGTGCGAATCCAGGGGGTCCTTCCTCAGGTCCAGGATGCAGTCAGCTGGCGACCCGCGCCTTCTCTCGAGTACCAATTGCGTTCCTGAGCATTGAAAATGCGACTTCCGAGAAAAAATCAAAAAGCAGATTTTTGCTCAATACATCACCAGCAAATTACACAAGTAGGATACAGTATGGCCCAATAAATTCGTTAAGTTCGTATATATCTCGCACATGTTTCTCAGCCTAAAAGACTCTTTCCAATCTACTCCCACAGCACTCTGATGTAGTGATACCATTTGGTATAAGGCTTCTTGGGCTTATGCGTAGTCATCACCTCATCAAGCCCACTCACAAGATCCACAGTCAGCGGTGCACGAGCCCAAGCCTCATGTCTAGCCCAAAACACCTTATGGACAAGATAAATAATGATGGGAATGGGAATGCCAACATAAGCCGTGAAGAAACTGGCAATCGACCAGTTTTGCGGCCAGAAAACGGTAAAGCCATTGATGAATGTCAAGATGGTAAAGAATATCAGGGCGAACCATGCGCCCCAGGGCTGCATGGAAGTGTTTCGGTAGGGGAGGTCAGAGTCTGGGATGCCTTGGGCGGCGATGGCTTTGCGGAAGCGTATGTAAGTGACGCAGCAGCAGATCCATGATATGAAGGCTGACGTGTTGGTAAGGTTGACGAGCCAGTTAAAGACGACGCTGGCAGAGTTTGCGACGTTGAGATAGGCCAACAACGAGAACAGTGATGACACTCCCATCGCACGGATTGGTACACCGCTTTTGCTGCAGTGTTTGAACCAAGCGGGAGCATTACCAGCAAGGGCAAGTGAGTACAAGCTTCGTCCAGAAAGGTAGAGGAACGAGTTTCCAGACGACCAAGCGCTAAGGATGATGCCTCCGTTGATGATCGAATCCAGAATAGGGATACCAGCGTTCTTGATACCAACCACGAATGCCGAAGACCCGGCTCCAACTCCGCCATTGGTTAATGCCTGGTGATTTGAACGACAGATGACGCCAATAGCGAGAACGGAGAAAATGTAGAAGAAGATAAGGCGGTAGAAGTATCTTCTAGCTGCAATGGGGAGATTGCGACGCGGGTCTTCGATCTCACCACTAGTTGCAACCAACAGCTCTGGAGCAAAGGCAAAGGGAAATGCACTCAGCACCCAGGTCGAAAGCAGTGCTATGAAGCGTCCAGTGTTTCCTTCGGCAAGATAGATGTTCGCCGCGCCAGGGTTCTGCCAGTAGCGAAATCCAAGTCTGTGTCCAGAGGGACCTCCACCAAGACAGATAATGAGCGATACAAGCAAGAGGCCGACCATCATGATAACCTTTGTTCCAGCAAANNCCTGTAGTCGTTAGCACTGGATTGATAGCAAATGGTGTTCATATATCTACCAAAATTCCACTTCTCCATAGTACTTGACTGGCAGAAGGTTGAGTGCGACGATCAGAACTAGCATGATGGAGATCCAGACAGCGATATTGATGGTAGATCCCCAGTACTCGATGACCAGACCAGCTGCTGTGATCTCGTATGGTACCAGGATGCCGAGAGAGTACCTTTGTTCATGTTAACGAAACATGGAGGGGCAATATTCAGATCATTTGACGTACCAATATAGCCAACCCAAGGCAAAACCGAAACTGGACGACACAAATCGATCTGCAAACATTGTCATGCTGCTACCACGAGTAGGCAGGTATGCGGACATCTCAGTGATAGNCTATGGATATCAGATAGTGTCCACGAATGACGGTACATGACAGGACAGCTTACCAGTAACTATCATCCAGATCAACGCAGCCATAAAGACAAACGATCCCAAGATGAATGCTGGGCCACCTCTAGCGAGCGTCTGACCACTGCCGACGAAAAGACCAGTACCGATTGTGCCTCCCAAAGCAATCATTTGAGCATGTCGTGATTTGAGGCCGCGTTGTGTTGTTCCGTAGGACTCATCAAAGACCTCGCCCGCTACAGGTCCCGAAGTTGTCTGGTACATTGGGACTCCCTTTTCTTGGTCAAACTCGTATGGTGCCTTCACGCGAGTCTCCTCGCGTGATACCTTGTCGGATGACATGATTGGTATGGTTGTTTGCAGTTTCGTCCTGGAGGGTAGTCGAGGAAGATCAATACCGTGAGAAAGATGGAATGAGAAACACGACTGGACCAATTGAATGGTTTCAAGAAGTGTATAAGTGGAAGAAGCTAAACAGAGCGTGGGAGAGAGAACACGTCTATGATGGGAACCTATTATACTTGATCATCTTCGAAAGCTCCCGACACTGAGGCTGCTCCCCGGGGAGGTACGCAGGCCAAGAGATAAGCCCAGATACACCGGCGACTGGGCAAACAAGACCGCAGCAAAGGTTGTTTTCGGACCGTCTTCCATAGTTGCAGCGGTTACGAGCGGCCTTGTGTTTACGACAAGGATGCTGGATTCTTAGAGTGACTGAGAGACTACTGCGTATCTCGTTCGGAGATCAATTACCTGGTGATAAGGTGTCCAGATAAGATGTTAGAGCACTAGACCAAACGAATTACTTCACTCTGCTATCACCCCGTCTTTCTGCAGTGGGTATCGTAAATCGTGGCTGTGAGTCGAAGGTCGCCCTCATTGGTATAATGGTTTCGGTAGCATCGTCGTGGAGGTCATCACGTCTGGGGAGTCATTCAATGGTCATCCTGTGTTTCAACCCCACTTGAGAAGTTGGACTATTCAAATGCCAACATATAGCCAAGCGAAGAGTCGCTCTTCTCTGCGAGTATGAGAATGAATAACGTCCGAGTCTCAGCGGCGCACCTTGGTATCTACCGCACAGACCTCTCTTGGTATGCAGACAAGCCAAGGGCCGACAAGTTTGGGGAAACGAGGAGAAGATGCTGATCTGTTTCTCGCCGAAGACGCAGGATGCAACTAGGTCTGCGACTCTGTGTATCTGTTTGGATTAAGTGCTGCTGGAGAGGAAACGAATAGCAAGGCAATTGAGTAGGGGCAGATCCGAGGTTGCTTGGAGTAAGTCCGAAGAATTGGTCAGAGAACAGACAGACCCCGCCTCTGTACCCCGCCATGTCTAACTGCATGGGGCGACATGCCCGTAGATGCTTAGTGATAGAATGGGGCTCGACCATGAGTCCAGACGTCTATATAGAGCGGTGGTAGGAGATGTACTGAAAATCTACAGCCAAAGCAACATCAATCACCAAACAGCCAACACTCTCAAACATGTCTTCAGCAACGTCTTTCCGCCAATTGATTGGAATGCAGCCATCGACAGCCAGCGTGGCCGACAGCACTCTCATCATCATCGACGCTCAGAACGAGTACGCCGAGGGCAAATTGAAGTGCTCCAACACGCCTTCCTCTCGCAAGGTCATCGCCTCGCTCCTGCAAAAGTATCGCGAGGGCAACGGAAAGGTCGTCCACGTGGTCCACGACACTCCTGATGGCGCACCTGTCTTCACACCAGGCACCAAGCTCGCCGAAGAGTTCGATGAGCTTGCGCCAAAGGATGGAGAGAAGGTCATCCACAAGAACTACCCCAGCTCTTTCGCAGGCACCGACCTCCACAAGCACCTAGGCGGCGGCAAGATCGTGCTCACTGGATACATGGTATGTTTGGTTACAGTCACCATCTTTCTGAACGTGTTTCTGACAGGTGCANNGGCGCACGTTTGTGTGTCGACGACGGCCAGACAGGGAGCGGAGCTGGGCTACGACGTGGTTTGCGTCGAGGATGCGATTGGCGACAGGTCGATTCCTGGAGTCGAGGCCGAGGAGTTGACCAAGACGGCGCTCAACGAGATTGCCGATGCATTTGGCACCGTCATCCAGAGCAGCGAGATCAAGTAATCAAGTAAACTCAACGATGTAAACCTTTCTCAATCTTCGTCTTGGTGCTTGAGGGTATAGATGGTCAAGGCGAGACTGTGGCCATCAGCGAAATCGGCTTCTGGCATCTTGTTTTCGTCGTGTGTATCGAGGACAGCCTTTGCGGCGGCTATTGCATCGTCGCAGTCTTTCAGCACCGAGGAGTCGTTTTGTACATCGGCGGTAAGTCGGTTTCGAGAGCGCTCGGCCTCGTCGATGATCCAATGCATGGACGAGCTGACGTAGAGCGGCGATGTTTTCGCAACCAGCATGAAAGGCAGCTCCAGAAGCCACTCTATGCATGGTATGAAGATGAGAGTGGACTGATCTACCAGCTCTTCAGCCTGTGGAGGGTCTAGAACGGCGACACTGAGAGATTGTAGAAACTCCCTGTCAAGCGATGTGAAGCGGGGCTCTTGAGCATAGAGCTTAGGGTCGTTGGCGTGATCGAGTTTTGGTCGCANCTAAGGGTGTTAGCTGTGTACCAGCAGTCGGCATGCATCTTCTTCCATACCCATGTCCACCAAGTCCATAAACATGACCAGCTGCCACACACTCCTGTGACGGTTTGCCCATGACAGACTCGGACTGCCCAGAGCGACACAGATGGCCTTGTTCAAAGACCATCCTCCCTCGGCCATCTGCCTTGCCAACAGCTGTTGGAGCCATCGACGCGCTTCGCTCTGCACCCACTGCTGTTTGCATCGACTGTGTTCGTCCAGTAGCTTTTGCACCGTGAGCGATTTGTCGACTGGCGGAAGCGAGCTGTCTACTACAGCCGTCCTGCCGTATCGTGGAGGCGCTGTATGCTCGACTCTGGACCAGCCATCTTCTGACTCCGATATGATCCGTTTCGGATGATACGGTTTGCGCGGTCTGCGCGATGAGTGTGGCATGCTTGATCAAGTTTGTTTTGTTCTTACCAACCCTTCTCGAAAGCATGTGAAATGCCAAGAATACCACCGCTTGGACCACTCCAAGAGCTACCACATTGATCATTGCTCGATCTCCAGCTTTCCATCGTTGACGAACAAAATGTGTTGATCGCTTCCACTCAATCTCAAGACAGAACCATAGAGTACCAGTAGGTCCTCTTCCGTAATACATGAATCCTTCGAGTAAGCTGCATCAACCATGCCTGACACTCAATGCATCAACCTTGCATCTGCCGCTCACTCCTCCGGACCATCTATAGACTACTAGATCATGCATAAGTGAACAAGATACATAAGATCTCGCCGTCTACTTCTCAGCACTCCTCTTCGTACTCTCCAGCAACCCCTCCAAAACACCCAAAATGACGCCGCTTGTTTTCCTTATCACATCTCTCCTCTCCCTCATCACACACACCACTGCCCAGAGCCTCAATATATCCGCTCTAGCAGCCCAAAATGGCACGTCTATACTCGAATGCTGGAGCCTCGCATCCCCCACCTCCGGCAGAGGTGCCCAAAACTACCCTCTCGGTGACTTCAGCAATGCCTTTATCGGTGCAATTCCTCCACACACCTACATTGGTCAAGCATGGGCGCCTGCAGTTCAGTAAATACCTTCCCTTATCCCTTCGCCTGGTAATCCTCTCTGACTTGATGANCAAAGATACTCAATGGTCTTGCAAGGCCTAGTCCACCTCTCTCTTCCCACCAGCAAAGAAGACATTTACATCCAACCCGGTCCTCTGAGTATCATTCTTGTTATCGATCAGAGGAACGTCTTCATCTCTGGTCACATTACTGATTTCCCTGGCTCGGAGACGACGTTGATTGCTCGGTTTCCGGTTGCTGGGAACCAGGTGCCTGTGCATACTGTGTTGCACAGTGGGCCTTGTGATGTTGATGATGTGAGAGGTTTGATCGGTTGACTAGGGATATCTGGAGATGTCGAGGAAGAGTATTGTAGATATGGAGGTGTAGCTGAACGGGAGCTCGGGCTGTTAGGAGGTGAGATGATCATGTAGGAGGTAGATTGACCGAAAACAACTCCATGTCAAGGTTGGCGTCTGTACCACCCTGATTCAGGATACGATATCGCCTGTGGGAACAGACTTCAGGTATTTCTGTTGGCTAGTTTTATGTTTTGGCTACCACATGTAAGGCCTATTTGAGAGCTTGATGTAAACGCTCATGAATTTTTCAGACCGAAGAAGATGGAGATGTCTTGCTGGACAAGGCAACTCTCAAGCACTGTCACAAGTGTTCAGTTTTGGTCTACCATAGAGATATTGTACGTCTCACTCGCTAGATTATTGTTTTGCAGCGCTCATGAGACTAATGTGTAGTGTTACAGAATAGTTTCGAACGTCATTACTAGTCGTACACTCACTACACATAAGCATGCTCCTAAACCCCAACCCAAACACCTTGCTTGCTTGTTCACATTACCATTATCAATACCTTAGAAAGCCACCAACTACCCTGCCATAGCCTGCTTAGGCGTGTGCTGGCGATCGGCATTTGGACCCCATCCACCATCCATCTCCTCTGTAGCCTTGTTCATACGATCAATGCCTTTGCCTCCAATCTTGTTGCTAGTCGTGCTGTTCTGCGACGACTCGACTGCTGCGTCGCTACCGATACTCTGCTTCTCGGCTTGAGCTCTTGTGTTTTCGGATTCTCCACTCGCATCGATTGCGCCCGTCTCTGCAGGTCCTGCCTCATTTCCTCCTCTTTGTTGGCGATTGCCCTGCATTGATTGATGGTGCATCTCCTTGCGGCCCTTGGTCTGGCCATTCGGTGCGATGGCATCTGAGTGTTCGTAGTCGTCGGGCTGATCCATTGCACTTGCCCTTGGTTGCTCGGCGAGACGCATCTCTTTCCTGCGTTGACTGAAGACCTTTTCAATGTCCTTTCCTTCCTTGGTGGCCTCAATCGCTCGTCTGGTTGCGCTGACGTTCTCCAGAGCTCCATTGTCCTCCCATTTCTTCTCCTCTCTTGACACACTTAGTCTACCGCGGATTCTACCTCCATGGTGACGTTCATGTCTCTTTTTGACGTCCCAGGCTTCTTTCATGATCTTCCAGCCTTCGCTCACCATCATCTCGGTTTCTGACATGTTATTGTTCTTGGTTTTATTGTCAGACTCGCGCAGAGCCTGCATGTCCTTTTGTCCTTGAATGATGTGGGCTCTGCGGATGAAAGACGTGGTTCCAGGACCGCCCATGCGTTTGGTGATCTCCTTCCGCACGCCTTGCGCGAGGAAGAATGGAGGTGTGATGATTGCAGAGATGTCCTTGAGGACAAACCCGCCAATGCCTCGAGCACAGCCGATGCCTAGACCAGTGAATTTGTTGGTCTTGGTCTTGCCGTCTTGCCATCCGTGCATCGGTTGTGTCACCAAGCCTGTCCAGCCGTCGTATATACCGTAGAACAGCTCTTGTCCTGCAGCGCGTGAGCCCGAGTGCATTCCAGTGATGCGGATAGGCTTGCGCACAGAGGCATCTCCGTATAGGCGCGGTGCGTTGTGGAATCCCTGACCGATAGCCAGACCCAGATCCAGTGGCATGCTTGCGAGCGCGCCACCAGATTCCAAAAATGCATCACCGAACTCTTCCGCCAGCTCCTGAGCAAGCGGCTCTTCCTCTGCAGATAGGACAGATCCAAGAGTGTTGTTTGTAGAGGTCTGTCTGGGACCAGGAGGCCGTTGTGGGACCTCTTCTCCTTCGGGACCCTTCTTGCCTTTCGCAGCTTCCTTCAAAAGCCTCTTCTGCTCCTTCCTCTCCGCTCTTTCCTGCTTTTTCTTCTCGCGTTCGTCTCGCTTCTTGAGATTCTTTGCAACGCTAGTGGGCACCATTCCGACTCCTCTTGCAATTCCGGCACCTGTCTTTATTAGTGCACCGCCTGCTCCCGAAATCGGCTCTCCAGGACCATCGAAGTCGTTCCATTCGTAGTGCCGTAGTAGACGAAGCTCCTTCCAGGACAGTTTCTTCTGTTCGACCAGGATATCCGCTGCTAGTGCACTTAATCTAAGGTTTGAAGACTTCATCTTCCAGACGGCCACTCTGTCTTCCAGTATAGAGCATCTCATGCTACGCTTCCCTGCGAAGGGTAAACTGCGGTGGAAGCTCTTGACTGCATTCTCTGCACCGTCACCTTCTGCGGCAATGCTTTCGGCGATTTCCTCTGCATTCTTACGCGCATCATCCGTGAGACACTGCTTGATTCCTTCTGCAAGTTTCTCTGCATCCAGCTTCTTGTAAGGAATTGCTTCGTGAGCACCAGCCTTGGCTTTTGACACCATGGCACCCCAGAAAGGTTGATCTCCGAAAAAGGGTACAATCATGGTCGGCTGTATCAATAAGGTCAGCGTGAGCTCATAGTTAAGCAAAGAGAGGCGTATACCTTNTCCAGCTCTCAAGCCAGCAGCCGCTGTACCAGCACCACCATGGTGGACAACAGCTTTGACGCGTGGGAATAACCAATCGTGAGGCGTGTTCTCTAGCATAAAGATGTTGTCAGGAGTATTGTCACCTCCAAGGCCACCCCAGCCTTTGGAGACCAGCGCTCTGACACCAGCTATCTTGACAGCATCAAAAATCATCTGAGTAAACTTATCTGGGTCATCAACGACGATACTTCCAAACCCAATGTAGATAGGGGGCTCTCCTGCGTCCAGAAAATCTGTCAGATCTTTCGGTGGATCATAGTCGCTCGCAAGGTCGAGGAAGACGTAGCCGGCGATGTCAATCTCCGGACCCCAATCCTTTGGCTTGGGCACAAGCCCTGGACTCCAGAGATATGTGTAAGGCACTTTCATCCGGTAAAGTGCACCGGGCGCCCACAGACTGCTTACGGGCTCCAGGCCAAGGGTCTTGACACGGAACCTGTTGACGAGGTCACCAAGACCTTGCCATGTCATCATCTCCACCAAAGGATAACTCATGACNNTATAGCGGAGGTACGATTAGCATGATCTCCCGGAGTTAGACGTGAGAGCACCACGGCTTAACTTACAGTTGACGTATTCAACGCTGGTGTTGCTTTTCTGTGGACTGATGTTGGCTAGCGGGTGAGGAAACGATTGCGTTGGTGAGTAGGGAAAGGTGAACATGATATGTAGAGGAATACCAAGACGTTCTGCAATGTGAACGTGGGCGAAAGAAGGAGGATTTGCGATAATGGCATCTGCGACAAAGGGCGCTTTGGTTCCCAACATCTTCATGTTGGCCTTGTCATGCTCGTCGTCTGTAGCGTTGACACAAGCTCGCCAAAGTCCCTCAAAAATCTCGGCCATGCCCTTTCTGCGGCGAGCAATTTCACCTTGCCTGACAGTCTCAAGGCTGGGGATGAGGCCCGGGTTCTTGACCATAAAAGCCATAAGTTCCGAAGGATCGCCGCCAATGCTGAAGAACTCGAGACCAACATCTTTCTCAATGAAGTCTTTGAAGGCTGGATGCGTCGCAACTCGTACTCGATGTCCGTAGCGTTTGAGTATGCGGGCAATCTGAAGGAAGGGCTGGATGTCACCTCGACTACCAATGACCATTATGACGATATTCAGACGCGGCCTTTTGATAGTTTCGTGGAACGAAGATGCGATGGAAGCGGCGTCGTCAGAGAAGTCGTCTTCAGACTCGTTGTCGGTTTTGATGTGGTGGTCTTCATCGCTCGAGTCGGAGGCTTGCTCATCTCTCGAGGCATGTTTGTGTGGTACTCCAAGGTGGTTTTGAATTGTTTGTCCGAAGGTCTTCGCTATGTACCCATTGCCAGCAGTCTCGCTGACAGATATGTTCAGTCTGCCATCACGCTTAGAGGCTTTACCGTTCCCTTGGTTCTGGTCGTTGCCAACGTTGAGTTTAGTGTAGGATTGCTCTCTTTGCGTCTTTCGTCGTTTTTGTTTGGCCGCTTGCTGGGATGCTTCCGGTTCGCTTGCCGAGGAGGACGATGACGACTCAGATTGGTCGGTGTGGGTAGGCTGACTTGGGTGGGCGTGGGAGGTGCTTCGCTGAAGAGCATTCATAATGGTGGCACTGCGAGGCATGGCCTTCGGCCTCTCGGTTTGCCATGATCTCTCAAGACTAGGACGATCGGCAGCTGGTAGCGATTGTGTGTTGGTCGGTTTGGAGACGTGGGCCGGCGTCTCTGCGTGGTCGACCCTTTCAATGTCACGGTCGAGGCCATTGCTTTGTTGCGGTTGTCCTGCAAAGTAACCTTCTTCCTTGTCGCTGCTTCGGAGCGGAGCGGTGGCGGGGGTCTGGTATACCGAATGTGACTCGTCTTGGTCGATGCCGTGGCTGGGAAACTGCGTCTCGGGCGGTACGATAGTGGGAACAAGAGCTTGGCCCTTGTTGTCGGTAAGGACACTCGGACTCTTCTCTGCCTCGCCGGGCAGCTTGCTTGATTCGGGTCCTGCCATTGAGGGTATAGAAGCACTCTTATAGGTGCGGCTCTGTGAATCCTAGTAGGCCAAGCGAAGCCTTGTGCAGGTAAAAAGTTGAAACACCCAGGATGACAAGATTCGCATCAGTCCAAGACGACAAGGGGAGAGGCACGATGAACAATTAGGAATAGATCTCTTGGTCCACGGTTTGGATTTCCGGTTTCCAAATGATATCATCATCTCTTTGAGATCAAAACCTTGAAGTCAGTCCTAATCCGGTAGTCGAGATTAGCGTACTGGTTCCGGATTCGCGCAACGCGTGGGTAAACAAGCCCGCCCCCACAGCGGCTCTTGCTGCCATCTGAGATGGCGAGAACTCTATGTCGCAATCCATCCAGATCTCCAGAAAGCTTCATCTTTTGGAGCAAATGATGGTAGTAATATTCTTACGTGCTGCAGCGACTCCCGCGAAGAAACCAGGTCCACAGGTACGTGGTACAGCATCTACAGAAATGCCAGAGGCTGCAAGGGATGCTGTGCGTCTCGCTACCAGCGCTAGCAGCTTATAGCATCGATCTACACAAGCTGATTCGTCTGTTATCCAGTTAGAGTGGACGAGTCGGAGAAAAGGCGTCAGAGATTATAGCCGCACCTGACTCTTTTTCAGGGTCGCCATCGATGCGACTCGATCATTGGCCATTCGCTTTTCACGTCACGGCCGCGCGGAGCAGACCTTCTCGAGATTCCTGTGTCCGTGATTTCTTCTCGCCTATCGACACTATTTACACTTTCACCGGTCATGTGGCTCGAAAGCACCATTACACTCTCTTGAAAAGTCTAGTAAACAATGTACCCGGGGAAACGGAACCCCCATATCATGGAAGAAGGTGCATCCGCCGGATGGCGTGGGTCGCAGGGACACCTCCATTACCACGACGTCGACCAACACCCGGGAAGTTCACAACTGCAGAGTCTTGCCGACCAACGGAGCCTTGTCGAGCCCCCCCGCGGCCCAGGGAACAGTGCGCGCACGACTAAAGAGAGACCTTGCGATGCATGTCGCAGACGCAAGACGAGATGTGTCAAGGANAAAGGCGAAGACAAGTGTGTCTTGTGCAAATTCCACAGCCAGGAGTGCTCCTACTTGCATGAGCCAGTCGCCAGGACCAGAAAACGAAAGGCCCAGCCAAGTGAGGAGACTGATAGACGATTTCCAGATGATGCCCATCAAATACTTCGCACCAACGTGGGAACCGGCGTGGAAGAGTACGACGAACTTCCTGGGGAAAGCTTGCTAAAGAAGACGCTTGGTCTTCAGAACAAGCATCACGCTCTTTTCGTCGGCCTGACTGAACCTNNTTTCTCCTTCCCTCGATTCTCACTCACGTTGGGGAGCTCGCAGAAATCTACCCAGGGTGGCATTGTCATGATTCGCAAAGTCGATGACTTCAACGCCTTTACTGTTCGCGAAGATCAAGGCACTATCGGTTACGATACCGAACAGAGTCGAGTAGACACCATTCAGCAGCTGGTCGAGCCTTATGGACAGGCTCTCATCGACCTGTACTTCCGCATCATCCACCCATCATTTCCCATTCTCCACAAAGGTGTCTTCCTTGAGAAGCACGCACGTTCCTATCGCGAGTTTTCGCCTGCCCTTCTTGCGGCCGTCTACCTTCTTACTACCAATTACTGGAGATGCTCGCCAGCCCTAGCGACTAAGCCCAAGCCAGATGCCAAGCGGCTATACGAACTAGCAATAGAGTCTTACGACCTGACAATCTATCGTCCGAAGCTCTCGTCGGTCCAAGCGGGTTTACTGCTCGCACAATACGAATGCTTTGATTCTGATGTTATGAGTTGTGGCTCTAGAGGCAAGCTCACAGCGCAGCTGGTCGCAATGTCGCATACCATGGGCCTTCATCTAGATTGCTCAAGATGGGATCTGCCCGCTTGGGAAATCAGCTTGCGTTGTCGTCTTGCCTGGGCCATATATGTTCAGGACAAATGGGTAGCTCTTATCGAAGGTCGACCAGCTTTGGTTTCAGACTGTGACTGGCTCGTACCACTCTTACAGCACAAGGACTTCCCAGAACACGAAGAGCACAACGAGGAAGGTAGCTCGGAAGTTGAGAAAAGCCGGATCATCTTCATCCAAATGATTGATCTTACACGAATACTCTCTGATATTCTGGAAGGGATTTTCAGCTTGCGCTCGCATCACGCTATACAGATATCAGCAGATCCAGTTGGAACTCTATTGAGCAGAGTGCAGCCTTTGCAGCGTCGGCTCGGTGCTTGGTTCGATTCGTCTATGGGGGTCCTGTGTCTGGAACGAGCTTCGACCATGAGATTAACTTGTATAGGTAAGTGTCGTCGATCCCATGTACTCAGGCACTCGCCTCTGACCATCTCCNNAGGATACCTGAGACTTGCTTATCTTGCTGTCGAGGTCAGCCTGCATCGACGTATCATATGCCAAGTCATGTCTTCTCCATCGGATCCAAACACGGCTGGGGCCTGCCGTGTCGCCGCTAAGCAAAGATGGCTATCTGCACTCGAGTTCGTGGATAGTCTAAAAGCACGCCACCTCAAATCGTTCTGGTATTTTAGTTCGACTGCCTGCTTGACATTGCTCATCTCCTTCGGCAATGTACTTGTTGGCTCGGCTTTCGACTCATCCGAGGAACAATTCTATCTCGACAAGCTCAAAGAGTTTCGATGGACCCTAAAAATCAATGGCGAAATGGGCGCGAAGTTCATGAATGCAGCTATTAGATCGATGATCCTCGATCCCAAGGAAATTCGCAAGCCCGAGCCTCCTGTCACCAGCTCCGTTCCCAGTCCTGTGTCGCGGTCCGAGTCAAGTTTTGGCACCTCTTCACATAACGCATTCAGGAACATGGCCATCCAACCCAGTCAAACCTCTCTGGGATCCTCTGGTGTTGGATCAGGCTGGGTCAATCCAACAACATACGCTAACCCACCAGTGTTCGCTGGATTCAATCCCGGTATGCCTGTGCAAGTACCTTACATGTCTGGTTATGCTTGGGCACCGCCTTCCTTCGAGAATGGTCAGCCGGCGAACGACTATCTTGACCACATGCCTGGCTGACGGAAACGGACGACTTCGGCGCTATCCAATGAACATGCCGATGAGGCAGAATGATTTATGCAGTGAAGAGGCTTTGTATCTCGCAGGCGGATCAGCCTATGGATAACCTCCTGCCCTACCTTTCTTGGAGGGTGCTCTTGAAACAGCATGGACTATGAGACATGATATGCATTTCACGAAAAGAGGCAGTTTGATTTATGCGTGGCGGGAACTGCCGAGCGTATGAATAGGCTCAGCAGCATGTCGCCGCTACACTCTCGGAGCGGGAACTGTCTGCTCACGTTTACTACTACACAGACAATGAACCACGAGAACTACGGAACGCAAGCTATTAAAGAACGCTCATGATTCTCAAGACTGTTCACGAACGGAATAACATTTTTCCCGCATTTGCGTCTTCGAGTACAGATCCCAAACGATCGATTTTGCCGGCGTCGGCTCGTTTCGCTTTGGGACGTAGACCGCCATTTTGAGCCAAATCACACTCGTTTCGGAGCACACGTTCCACCAAAGATGTCCTTCCTTTGTCATGAATAGGTCGGAACTCTGCCGGTTGCACGAATTCGAGTGCCAAGCAACCGAATGCGCATGCAAAACCACCAACGTTGCGGATGATCTGCGCAGATGTCGAGAACCCAAAAACTCGCCACAGCCATAGACAGCACCTTGACTCGGGCTAAGCTGACACGTGCAGCAAATGTCCCATCAGGAATGTTCTTCTCTTCGTACGCTAAAAAAACGAGCACTAACATACCCCTTCCAGACGATAACGGTATGTCCTAGCGCTTGGGTACGCGGAGTCTAGATGCCTGCTCCTCAATTGGTGGTTCGAAGGACGAATATTCGAGCTGAATGGTTGCAACAGCCGTCCCACAGCTCCTGAGTGTCATCATCCTTCTTCACGACTACGTGTGAACCTATGAGGATGCCTCTTGAGCATATCAGTCTGCCTCCAGCCCTAGCTTCCAGCATATTTGCTTCGACGGTCGTATGTTTCTGATGAGCTCTCGTAGTCCGCTACTCGAGGAACCCCGTATTGCTATGGCGCAGCACGCGAGGCAGGAGAGAGAAACTTCTACACGCTATCTTGATTCGTGATGAGCGGAGGGAAGGTGACAGGGGTCATGGACGATGAGGTACGCTTCGCTCGAGGTAGGTGGAGGCATTCTGTTGACCAATTAGCTTGGATCAATCTCGATTCGACGCTGCACTGCTTCTGACAAAAGACTAGCCTCCCGAAACTGTCTGACGGCTGCATGATGCTTCTGGCGCAGCCAATTGACCACGAGACAGTCTGTGTTTGTAAAGATTGTGACCCGAAGGCGCAGTCCGCGCTCTCTATGAGAGCGCGGATGGGCATCTGGCCGAGCATTCGTGTTCGTCTTCGTCCCGCTGAGTAACAACATTGCTGACAGAAGCATATTGATCGCTGTCTGTCTGTGTGACCCGAGTGTTCAGCCAGGACGGCGCTTCGTATTTTGTGAATGTCCGCCATTACACCCCTGCAAGAGCTGCACAGAGTGCTCCCCCAGACTTGGACTCGATCATGTCGTATGACTTCTTTGGTCAAGCGATTGGTGTGGTAGAAATGCATCGGCTGGCATACACTCTGCTTGCGAGAGAGCGAGGATCTGGCTGTGTACACTCCTGGATAGTCCGAGACGGCGCGACCAACATTGTGTCTTGACAGGTAAGAGAAAGGAGAAGTATCGACCGAGAGAGATATAATGTGGTGATTCTTGCGACACGGCACGCTGCGCTGAACTCGAGGCGTAGGTGGGCGAAGAGACGAAGCAGTTACGAGTTGCGCAGGATCTGCTCCTTTGCGCCGTCGGCGCGTTGATGCAATTTTGCGGCTCAAAAAACATGCCAAAACCTTGAACTCAGGCAGCACTGACGGTCGTCAGGCCATAGTTGATGTTAGCGAGGAACCACTCCGGATGTTTCGGGCCACATCTCAGTAATCAATCGGTTCGTTGCTGCTGTCCACGGATTGCTACTCGAGTTTTGTGGCAGACTCGTCTCTAACACTTTTGATAAATCGTGATTAAGGTTCTAGTTGGAAGTCGTGGTATATTCAGAATACTTCGATGTCTCTTGCGTCTTGGCTGTAGCCGGTATCTGAAACTGTTCAGCATGTAGCCATGGTGAACCCGTCTCGAGAAGTCGGTTTGGGACATACAATCTATACAGCTTGGCACCTTGCAGACAGACATAAAGAGACGAGTTGACACGCAGGAAGCCAATTCTACTGAGGATCGTCTTCAAAGGTCTATAGTATGCACACATGAAGCTTTCAGGGGTATCGCAATGGCCGTCCCATTCCATGTGAACAAATTCGATGTCGTAACGACGGAGTCGTTGCGTCAACTTGCTATTATACTGGGGCAAGATCGGAACAAGACATTGTGCGGCACCCTGGGATTTGTCAACCTTCTCTGTCAGAGTCGCGCGGCAGTATGGAAAGAAGATCAGACCCGTTGCATCACGCATGTGTCTATCTAGAGGTACTAGTGAGCAGTACCGTGAGCGAATGCCGGGACTAGTATCTTTGTTATGAGATAGTGGTTTGAACGTAAGCTATGATCCCTCTCACCAGGCATTTTTCTCTCGAGATATGTAATACTGATATTCCTCGGTGAACATGTAGAAGTAGATTTTTGCCATTTGCATACCCTCTGAGTCGAGTAAGTTTGTGCCATCAAGGTTAGAATATTAACGTCTCACACACACACTACAACGTCCGCACTAAGATACTCCAAGTTTATTTGATCCTACAACCGTTTTGTAACTTCCAGCCATCCATGCATTTCAGTTGTATTGACAACCCGCAGTTGCGACAAAAGGCAGGTCTTAGCAGGATACTGTGACTTTGCAACCTGTACACCGTGGCATCACAACGAAATCGATACTTGTTATGCATTAATAGACAACGTCCTATGCTCATGATGATGCAGTCTATCATAGCAATAAGGTTCGTGGTTTTTCTGCCCGTGCAACACAATCCTTGAGCTAGACCACGTGCATTGGGCACAAAGGCTATATCGAACCACGTTGGTTAAAGTTCAAGTCTAAGGCTTGTAAGATTGCGATGACTCGACCGCCATTGTTGCATATAACATCGCATTTTGTGACTATGCGATTAAGGCACTCACCACGGTGAGCAAAGGTCTCTGAAAACTCCAGAGATCGTCGCGCAATTCCGATTGGCACATCAGCTTCCGACGATTTCCCAATTGGCTGACAAGCATCAAGGAGTTTTCAGAGACTTATGCACGGGATGGTGCCTGTTCGGTTTAGACGGTTTCGGCGTCCGTCTACGATGTATTAAGGGCTGTCTTAGATACGGACTACAACACGTATAGAGTGTTTGTCACGATCCCTAGTTTGTAAGCGGGATGGAGCGTAACCGGAAGAGCATATTTACTCGCGCTAGAGGACGCGTTCTTAATAAAGGAGGAGATGCTAAGAGCCGTCTTGTAAAAATGTGCCCTTGAGTATAGCTTTACACCATGAATGACGTTTGTATCGCCAATACACCCGGACGCTTATATGGAGAGCCGAAACGGGATATTGAAACGGACACAGGCGAATAGTATAGTCATCTCCATCTTCTGTCAACTAACCACGAGATCAACACGCTATCCGGGACGGTCTCCACCCTTGCTGGAATTAGAGACGGACGAACCGAATAGTGCCTAGACAATATGTTTACCGAGCCGATGCAGAGCGTCGTGAACAGAGCGACTTACATAAGAAGTCATGACCATCAAAGAGTAGGTAAGCGAGACGGAAAGTCAATCGGGCTTTCCCAATCAGTTGCACCTTCCGCTCTTGTATGCTCCGACACTTCAGCACATGCATCATGGAATTACCAAATGCCATCCCTTATGCATTCCGATTTCGTCCAGAATCGACTGCATTGGTCATTGTTGACATGCAGCGAGACTTTCTTGAGCCTGGAGGATTCGGCAGTATCCAATGTGGCGACGACGAGGTCTTCAAACGAGTCCGTGGGATTGTTCCTGTGGTCCAGCGAGTCTTGGAAGCGTCCCGGGAGCTGGGACTTTATGTTATGCATACTCGAGAGGGACATCTCCCGGATCTATCAGATCTACCCGCGTCTAAACGCCTTAGACAGACGACTGCTCCCAATGGTCACCATACAATCGGTATCGGTGAGCCAGGACCTATGGGTCGATTGCTTGTGAGAGGTGAGTATGGCCACGATATAATCGACGAGCTCAGACCTCTGCCAGATGAAGTTGTCATCGACAAGCCTGGCAAAGGATCGTTCTGGAAAACAGGCTTCCACCGAGCTCTGCTGAATCGAGGCATTACACATCTGCTGCTTGCTGGTGTGACTACTGAGTAAGATCAGCTGTGATGTGAATGTTGACTCCAAGGATAACATTTGCATAGATGTTGTGTGAACACCACGGCCAGAGAAGCTGCCGATCGTGGCTTCGAATGTTGCATACTAAATGAGTAAGAAGTTCAGATAATTCTTTTACTGGTTACTAGCTTACTGATACGTTGCCACAGCTGCACATCAGGCTTTGATGCCAACTTGGTCACCAGCGCCAACGACACAATCTGTGCGTACGACGGTCTTTTCGGTTATGTCGGTGCATCTCGAGATCTCATCGAGCTGTGCGAATCACAAAGTCTACCTGGCCCTTCTGATGCTGCGATGGCTCAAGAAGACTTGTCATTGATGATCCTGGCGCGAGCTTACCGTGAAGGTACAACAACACCAGTAGACATTGCTCGTATTGTTGCTGGAAGGACACTCGAATATCATCGTCAAAGTCCCAACGCGGTAGTTGATTCCAAAGCACTGGAGACCCTTCTTCACGAAGCAGAGACCTTAGAACAGGAGTTTTCCAGTAAACCATGGCCGTTGCTTTATGGAATTCCATTCGCCACCAGCAGAGACATCGAAGATCCGACGGTTGAGGCTCTAATCAGTGCTGGAGCTTTATACATAAGGAGTCTGCCAGAACCTCTGGTCTCTGTAGCTGCTCGAATGGTCTCGTTCGCTTTGGACAGCAATCCATCGAGCATTGCTCGAGCTAGGGTATCGCATAGGGTCGTTGTGTTCCAGCCTACTCTTATTGATGATAGGCCTGCAATCAACCAGGATTCCGAATCAACAGCAATTGTTGCGCAATCTGTTGAAGAGGCGCGTCAGGTTTGGCTGGCCTTGGAGCAGCACCTCGATCGCCTGCAGAACACGTCTGCCATATCCCAAACGCTAACAAACTCATGGGTATGGCACGTCGATTTCCGTGGTCCAAGGAACGGTGGCTTTGTGTTCGGCATACCGAGTATATCGAGGGCCAATTCTTGCTGCTCCGATGCTTTACAGCATAATATTCAAGCTGCTAAGTGGCTACAAGCAGCCGGCGGACAAGCTCAAGAAATTGACTGGAACATATTCGAGCAAGCCGAAGAAGTCGCCCGGGACCTGTCTTCATTAGCCGCTGCAGAGACTGTCAGTATGAAAGCAGTATTGAATCTTCAAACCAGGCAGACGAAGCTGTCTAGACGAGCGACAAAAATCCTAGAGAGTATCGACGTCTTGCTTATCTCCATGACAGCATGTTTATGTCACACGGCCTCGCAACGTGCGGAGCAAAGCCGCTATCTCTTCGACGGCATGGCTGTATGCAGCGTCAGTGTGAACACCAAACCTACCCAGACGCAGGAAAAAGAAGACAATGGTGCTACACTTATGCTAGTTGGCGCAACTGGAAGAGATGGAAGGATACTCGATATAGCATGGGACTTGGAGAAAACGATGCTACACTGAGTCGTAGAGGACCAAAATCCTTCCATGTGTTAAAGATCATCACATTATAGCCATTGAGACACGATACTATGAAACTACCCCAGGTTGATGTTCTCTTCCAGACCACTCCTTTTGGGGAGAATAATGTGCAGTTGAATGGCTGGAAGTATCACAGAGGAGTCGATGATCAGGTTGTGAATCCCAGAAACACGGAAAGGCCACTGAACACGGGATAATAAAGATAAAAGATAGGTGATGGAAAATGGTATTAACTATGCATTCTATAAATCCAACATTCATATAGTCTTACAAGCAGCTTAAAAGCTTGCTGGGTATAATCCAAAACGTGATATCATAAACTTTTTAGGCCTTGTTGAACAGAACGGCTCTGTATCTGACATTGCCCTCGTCAAGGTCCTTCATGGCCTTCTCAATGCCCTCCTCGGACATCTCGTAGTGCTGGGTGATGGGCTTGATTTGGTGGTGGGCAGCGAACTCCAACATTCTCTTGTGGATGAAGCGGGGAGCGACGATGGAGCCCTGGACGGTAAGACCCTGGGCGAGGAGACCCATGTAAGGGATGGAGAAGTCGCCCTCGTCGACGGAAAGAGGGAAGATGGTACCGCCAGGGGCCATGACGGGGAGGTAGAGCTTCCAGTCAATCTGGGCGGAGGTGGTGACGAGAAGGCGGTTGATGGGCTTGACGTCCTTGAGCTCGCTGACACCCTTGGTGGCGTAGAACTCGCTGGCACCGAGTCTCTTGGCCTCGTCCTTCTTGGAGTCGGTACCGGAGAAGACGACAACGTCGCAACCCATCTTGGCGGCGAACTGGATGGCCAAGTGACCGAGACCGCCAACACCGACGATACCGACGCGCTCCGTGGGCTGGGTGTTGTACATGTGGAGGGCATTGAAGACGGTGGCACCACCGCACTGGAGAGNGGCAGCGGCCTCATCGGGAAGGCTGTCGGGAGTCTTGAAGAGGAAAGCCTCGCGCCAGACACCGTGGGAAGCGAAAGAACCCTGGTCGGCATCGGCGTAACCGTACATCTTTCTCTCGGGGCAGTAGGTCTCGGTTCCCTTCAGGCACTGCTCGCAGTGGGAGCAAGAGTCGTGCTCGTAGCCCCAGCCAACGCGGTCACCCTTCTTCAGGAGAGTGCAGGCAGGTCCAGTCTCCTCGACGACACCGACACCCTCGTGGCCGAGGGCCATGTCGGCCTTGCGGTAGTGCAAGTCAGTACCGCAGAGACCGGAGGCGGTGACTCTGATGTAGACCTGGTCGCCCTTGAGCTCAGGCTTGGTGTTGGTGGCCTTCTTGATGGCACCGGACTCGGAGCCCTTGTAAACAGTGTAGGAGTAAGTCATTTTAGTGGTGTGAGGTGATTGAGAGTGTAGAGGGTAATAATGAGCAGATACTAGGAGATGGAGAATTGGCCTTTATTAAGAGAGGCCCCTCCCCCACCAATACCTCACCTAATTATCTCCGCCACTCTCTGCTTACAAAAGATATGGCTCAACAATTCGCTTGAGCTCTTACCAATCTCTGCCATGACGTTTCAGGCGAGGTCGTGCAGGGTGTCACTTGTGATCGGTGGGCAAGGGTTTTGTTGCAATTTGAGACTGCCGGCTCTTCCGGCGAGGAGGCCCGAAGGCCAGATTCCAAAAAAATTCCTGGAGTTACGTCATGTCTCTTATCTTATCAAAACACGTGGCGCTGCATAAGCGACGGGACCGAGGCAAGCATGGACCTGCGCATTGATGGCTTCCATTTCTTCGAGAGCTTCGAGACCTTTCTCATCCTTAGCTATGTTTGAGAGCAAGACGTCTGTCTGTATCTCGAGTAGGGGTTTGAGATTGCTCGGAGTCACTCAGAACTCAACGCCTTGCTTGAGCGTCAAAGAGCTTCAAAACTGTGGATTGATCGCGACGCAAAATGCTCAGAATGACGTCGGCGAGACCCTGTGATGGTCGTAGCGAAAACGACTTGTCTCGAATTTCAATCAATCATGGCTTCGATCGTTCTCGACGACCACGAACTTCGACTCAGGCCTTTCGAATCACACCATGCACTACTTTGCAATAATATTGAGCCATAAACCGGGAGTGAAAGCAGCCGTATTGTTGGATTGAACGATGGCTTGACTGCAATCTGGCGTTCTGCTTTCACATGGACGCGATTGAGAAAACGAAGTCTTTGTGCGGAAATCGCAAAATGCCCTCGGCTGTACAGTCAGGTGTGCTTCTCTTTGTCTGCTGGTCGAAATGAGCAAGATGCCGGAAATGGGTAGGTACAACATTTTCATTGTTATGGCCATTCTTTTATGGCTTCACCTGCATATACATCTCAGTCGTAATATTGCCACACCTCTAGGTTTACGAGCAATCCAGGCATACGTAGAATGGGCAAGATTTTGGCTGCCGCCTTGTTGGCATTCGCTGCAGTCACCGCTGCGGACACATGTGACCCCTTAAACACGAAATGTCCACCCAACGCAGGATCAGCAAACAGTACTTACACAGTTGATTTCACAAAGCAATCATCAGTTCCGCCCGAATGGACTCTCTCGAACTACGCCAATCTCAATTTTGGTTCCAAGGGCGCTGAGTTCACCGTAGCCAAGCGTTTCGACTCTCCTCAACTGTGGACCAACTTCTACATCCACTATGGCAAGGTCGAGATCGTAGCCCAAGTTGCTCCCGGAACAGGCATTGTGTCCTCTGCTGTTCTTATGTCTGACGATCTTGATGAGATTGACTTGGAATTTTCTGGAAACAACTTCAGGGATACTGCTGGAAAGGGCCAGAACAACTACTACGGAAAGGTCGCGAGATTAGACAGGGTAAACGGGGAGGCTTTTGCTGACTGCTATCGTTAGGGAATAACTGGAAACTATGATAGAGGAAGCTTCTTCAGTGTCACATCGCCTCAGACACAGTTCCACACATATACCGTTGATTGGACTTCTACAGCCCTGACTTGGTCTGTTGACGGCACAGTCGTCAGAACTCTCAACGCTGCCGATACTGACAATGGCTCCCACCAATATCCTCAAACTCCAGCAAAACTCCAGCTCGGCATTTGGGCAGCAGGTGGTCCTGGAAACGCCTGGGGTGAGTCGAGACTCACACATCTCCTGCTTATCTATATTGACTTTTTCNNAGGCACGGTGGATTGGTCAGGTGGCTATACCGACTTTACACAAGCTCCATTCACCATGTATGTGAAGAGCGTCAAGATTACTAACTACAACCCTGCATACGCTTATAACTATACGGATAATTCTGGAAGCTCCAACAGCATAAAGTACATTTCGAAGCCTATCCTTTCCTTTTCCAGTACCACTACACGTGCTTCCAGCTCTAGCACAGCTTCTGCCTCTGTGCCAGCCAAAGCCTCCACAACATGTGCTGGCGTTCTTCCAACAGCACCCACACAGGATGGAATTGTCTCCGGCTGTACTCAGTGGTACACCGCTAAGTCAGGAGATACATGTCTTAAAATTGCTACAAAGTTCAACATCTCCAATGAGCAATTCATGGCATGGAATCCGGCAGTTGACCCTCCATTGTGCTATAACATGTGGCTGAATTACGGTTATTGTGTGTCGACAGACTGTGCACTCGTAAGCACATCATCCACCGCAGTTTCTACAACCAGTTCGACTAGCTCATCTCGTTCTACGTCTGTGACTACAAGCACTAAGTCAAGTTCCACCATTGTTGTTTCGTCTACACCACTGCCGACTACTACGATCAGTCCAACATCCAGCATTGGCACTTCTAAACCCTCCTCCAGTAGTTCTAGCACCGCGACTGCTTCTACCGCTTCGCAAGGATCCTCTTCGTCAGCGACATCAAAATCAAGCACTTCAAGCACCACGACGCTTTCTTCGACTTCCTCATCAACTTCAGTCGTGGTCAGCTCATCAAGCACGACCACCGGCTCGGCTCCCGCAACTTCATCTTCGACGCTTTCGAGTACGCCGTTATGTCCTGATACAAACGGACAGAGTCTGGTGAATCGGGACAGCGATGCCTACACCATCAAGTGCGCCTCTGATTCAAGCACAGGATCTTACTCAAGCGCTCACCCTCTTCACTCTTATCTTGATTGTATGAATCTGTGCGATGAAGCAGCAGATAGCGGTTGTACGGCATTCACATATGTCGGTAACTCGCAAGGTAACGGGTCTGGTATTTGCTACCTCAAGAGCTCCTCGGGCACTTTCTCAGCAGCTGCTGATAACTATATCTCCGGTTTCCTGACTGTGAACAATACTTCTGCAAGCAGCACGACTTCTTCATCTGTAACAGCGAGCGGTCCTACCAGTGTTCTCCCGCTCGTTAGTCCTTCGGCTGAGCTTTGCCCCGATGCTGAAGCGCAGACCTTTGTCACATCCCAAGGCGGATCGCTCTTCTTCATGCGCTGCTCATCCGACACGAACATCGGATCATACGGCAATAGCAAAGCTTCTGCTTCCTGGAAAGACTGCATGAACAGCTGTGAAAGCGATGCAAGATGTGTCGCTTTCACATATGTCGGGCCTCAAGGATCTTCTGGTTCAGGTCAAGGTGTTTGTTGGTACAAGGATACCAAAGGTAGTGCAGTTACTGCTGGGAGAAACTATGTTGCAGGTTTCTTGGCTATCAAAGCTGTCAACTCTCAGTCGTCGGGTTCGTCTGCAAGTAGCATCGCAACGGGCAAGTTGGCAAAGTCTTCGGGTTCTGCAACAACAAGCTCCTCAACCTTTAGTATGTCGACTGCTTCCACAGCTTGGGCTACAAACTCGGCTGGCAACAACTACACTATCTACCGCGGTTCGGATACCAACTATGGTGCATACAGCAACGTCCAAGCAACCAACTCTTTCATGGACTGCACGACTGCCTGTGATAAAGATTCGAAGTGTACAGCCTGGACATACGTTGGAGGAGCGAATGGAATTGGCTCAGGTTCGTCATTCTTACTTGTCATTTTTGTTGTCCCTCAATACTAACATGTGTTCTAGGTGTATGTTGGTTGAAGAACCAACCTGGTCAGCCTGTCCCAAGCAACAGCAACAACGTGATCTCAGGCTCACGCTTGACGCAAGGCGTTAGAATGCGCCGAGCTGTATCGTCTTGGTGGAATAGTGTTACGTCGGTCAAGACTACAGCCACTGCTACCAAGACTCAGCGTGTTGCTACCACTATACCTAAGCCACCGCCACATCCTGCTTGGGCTCGCTACTACCCACATGGCGGAAGATGGATGTGGAATGGTCATAATGATTGGGAGTGGACTTGGAACCAGAATCAAAACCAGTCATAGAATGTGTTATCCTTGCAAGTTTTGTTTTACGTTCTTGGTTTAGATTTTCCTTGGTATACTACTCTGTCGTTTCCTCAATCTTCCTTTGATCGTCACATGCAACTTCTGTCGACTAGTGATGAGCCCCTGTCTTTGATGAAATCGATGGTCCTTTGTAACGGATGCGAGGCTGTCGTCTTCTTTCACATGGTTTATTGATNNCTTTTACACGTCTTCTTTGTTTCATCGTCTGCTTTGCCTCAACAACACTCATGTTTCCTGTTTACTTGATAAGCAAAAGATATATCGCCAGCCCATCTCCTCCTTTCCTCCTTCTCCGGATTCTTTTCGTTCGCTCTTTCCAGAAAAAAAAACAAAAAGGTTCGCCGCAACCATTCACACTAGATATCAAGCCCCACTACCAACTTCCTCAAACTTCCAAATGGCTAACAAAGTCGTCGTATCTTTTGGAGTAGTCATGGCGGTTTTCATCGCACTCGCTCTCGTTCTCTGGGGCTTGTCTGCTGTCAAGCACGCTCGCCACGATACTGCTTCCCATAACCAACAACACCGTGCCAAGCTAGATGATTGGATTGCTCGCATGCGCAGAAGAACTTGGAGAAACACTCACATGAATCGTGATGTAGAGATGCAAGTTCCCCCTGAGCTTCCTTGTCTTCCTGGGAATGTGATCATCCGCTCTGGCGCTGCTAGGGTGCCCAGAATGGGTAGACTCTATCCTGCCAATGCAAATCAGAGAGTGCAGTTTTGTGATGTTACGCTGACGCCTGTGCAGGGTCAGCGTGGTGTCAATCCTGCTGGCTTCTTTTGAGATGGGTAAGTGCGATGGTAAAGTCAACGTTCAAGAGCGCTCTCCTTGGTAGCTGGTCTACCAGAATCACGATAATGATATTTTGTTTTTCAACCTGACTTTGTTCCTTCAACCTTTTCTTGCGACTGTGATTATGCTTATGGGTCTTGACATGTCATTCACTCACTCATCTCGGTGACAGATATAATGCTTCGCAGTTGGCAGCGACATTACTACAGGCTACAAGTGAAGCGTTCAGTAAAACTCAAGTTGGGAGATGCGAAATGCAAAACGACTTCTCTCATCTGAATCGAACCCTGACTCTCTGGCTTGAAGACCTTATATACCACTCATGTCAATTTGTTGCTGTGATCGGCTGAGTGGTGTAACGGCTTGTACACTCGCGGTCCGTAATAAAACAGCCCCTCCCTTGTACGTCTTGAATCATGACCCTTAGATGACCGACATCTGGTGACTAAAATCAAGGAAGTGAAAGGGGCGGTTTTCCCATACGAGCTCAGCTCTGGTATTTTGCTTGTGTATCTTGAATTTCAAAGTGAGTTTGATAAGAACGAATTATCTTCTCTGTCAGGCTATATCAGAGAAGTTCCCGAATCCGAGGAATCAGGCAGACAGAGTCTCCGACTTCTCAGTCTTTCCTTCCAATACTGTCTCTTTATCCTGATGGTCCTTGGCCAGAGCTTCCGTCCTAGATTGACTGTTTGGGTCTAAATAAGGTACCTCGCCGATGCCGACAGCGCGGTTACCAAATCTCTCACCCAGTCCTTCATAATCGAACGTGGCACTGTGGAAAGCACTACGGTTGTCCCAAATTGNCTAGAGTTTTATGTTAGCATATCTGTTCAAAACAACAGCAAGGAGTTAGTGCTTACCAATGTCGTTCTCGTGTCTCCACTTGAAGCGAACTTGGAGATCGTGGTTCTCTGTGATAGTTGCACGGAACTTCTTCAGCAGCTCCTCTGATTCATCTGCGTTCAATTCGTTGATGAACTTTGGGAAGGGACCAACGGCAAAGATACTCTTCCAACCAGTGACAGGGTTTGTTCTGACAACCGGGTGTACGGCTGTGAGCTCTTTACCCACGTTCAAAGGACTACCGCGCTCTTTTTCGTAAATCTTGACCTTGTCCGGGTTGGCAGCTGCAGCCTTGATGAATCCATCACCAGAGAATGTGGCTGTCAGACCTTCGAAGAATTTCTGATAGGCTGGCGAAAAGCGATCGTAGATCTCGTATCCAGATGCCCAGACAGTGTCACCGCCAGACTTTGGAAGCTGGGTCAGACGTAGCGAGGTGTAGTCGGCTGGTACAGGCTCGAACTGGATGTCTGAATGCCACTGAGCAGCATCATAACGGCGCTTGTTACGTGTTTCACCCTCTCTGAAGAGAGCTTTTCTTTGCAATGAGCTGATGGTACTGATCTCAGCATCATCGACACCAAACTCGCTGCTGTTGTTGAGAATGGGATGGATATGCAGAGTCGATGTAGATGGCTTGCCGGACAACTGACCCAGCTTATGGTTTAAATGCTTCTGTAGGGTGTTGGTAAGGTTGTCTTGCTTGCGGAAGAAGACAACTCCACGCTCCGAGACTAGTGTAAGAGTAAGATACAGGTCATCAATAAGGTCAAGATGCAGGCTCAACATACTAGTGATGGCAAGGTCTCGAACAAGCTCATCTGCGTTAGGTGCATTCAAAAGGTCATCAACAATGTTGACATCCAGAAACTCTCGACCAATGGTAGGAGTGGTATCCTCGTACTTGAATTGCCCAAGCACACCAGATTGCTTGAGCGGCTTGAGAAATGTATAATGGTCTACGGAAACCATTGTTGATTTGGGGACTTGGAATAAGCTGGAATACAGAAGTAGTAAGAGACACTCTACCCCGATACAAGACCAGATCGACAGGGTTGATATATACCTTCCATGTCCACGGTGTTAAATGGGTGACATATGCCGTGACTTATATGAGAAATCGCGCAATACTGTTAACAAGCACGCAACATACGCGTCTAAATGTATCACCATACGTGAAAGCGTTAACACATCTCCAGTCCTTCCAGATGAGTGGCACCCAAAGGATCAGCTTCCCCTCATGGTGCATTGATTCGAGGTTGACCCTCAGCACGCCAAGACAATGGATGTAAAGCACGCCATCTTACGACAGAGCACTTATCAGTGGCTCCCACAGTACACACCGAGATTGAAGGACATCCAACAGTTCAGTGTACCTATGCCGCGCGGGCTCATTGCTTCGTTCGTATCGTTCGCCCGGGACGGAGTGGCACAGACATGAGTACGGCTGTGTAATCACATAGTGTTGTTCAGCGAGGATGCACTGTTCAGTAAGAGTCATCGCCATATCTGATCTCTTCAGACGGATCTCTGACCTGGACTCAACCATACAGTCACACCAGAACATCGCTCTGTGTAGCTGTGTGATGGGAAGCTATATGTTGTAAGCCTTAGCTTGAGAAATCGTTGATTCAATCACCACTCTGGTCGATTGGACTCACAGGTCGCTTGTGAGATGCTGATGGACAACGATCTGACCGCGGCATGGTCAGAGATTAGTGTCAGTGTGCGAGTAGGAAGGAGAGATGAAAGCAAAGTGGGCGTCGCACAATTGTCTCGCCGAAGCAAGTCCGACAGCGCTTTCTTTCCTTCCATCTTCCATGAGCAACAGCCTCAGCAACAACTGCTAAATCACATGTGTAGGGCTCTCAATTTTGGGACTTGGTCAGCCGGCGGCTAAAAGAACTACCGTCGTGCGAGTTGGCCGCTGTCGTGCTGGTGCTGAATACCGTCGGAAATCTGAGGATCCGACAGAAGCAACAGCATCGAGGGTCCTGCGTTCGACCCTAGCTTCCAAGTTCCAACTAATTCCGTACAATTTTTCGGACAAGGAATACTTATCAATGAGCTATCTACTCGACAGATATCACGCTGTGCAGTCATAATCTTGATAAATACGGTCCCAACAGCCATGCCCTGGTTATCATTTGCACGCTATCGGCACGTCATGTTTGCACCACATGCCTGAACGAAGGACACAGAATGGTGAGAACGAGCGCTGTCCGCAACAACCTGTTTACGGTGTGTGGATTTCATGCTATAGGGCTGATGGGACCACGGTATCGCCGGTGCATGATGAACAATGACAGCTCTGGCGGGTTCGACTCCGTCCAAGCTCTTTGGAAAATCGGTTATGAGGTGAGATTGATGTGATCCCCGAAGCAGCTTGCCGAGTGCAGTTCCAGTCTACAAGTGTATTCGACTCGTCCTGCAGCTTCATCGCTTCACTCTCTTTGACATTCGCGTTTACCTCAAGCTATCGAGAGCTCCCATATCCATGCTCTCAGCCCACCGTCGTCTCGAATATCACCTCAAAAGCACACGTTTACGTGTCTCAGATATCACTGCAATGGACTCTGGCATTCAGGCCAGGAAAGACTCGTCCGTCCAGGCAGCCGAGTTCGGTACGTTCTTCGTAGGAATTACTCGCGTATACCAACGAGCGCTAATCTATTGAACAAACAGAGATAGCACCATTATTGAAAGTCGAGCTAGCACACGAGATGGAAAAGCTAGACCAATTGTTCTGGATCGACCAGCAGAAGTTGAAAGATATCAGCAGACAGTTCGAAATAGAACTCGACCGGGGCCTTAGGGAGAACGATCAGAACATTGTACGTTGTCCAAGATCTGCCAACACTTACAGACTGACTCGCCACAGNCCAATGAATATCACCTGGGTTCTAGGTCAACCACATGGCGACGAGAAGGGCTCGTTCCTCACGGTAGATCTTGGAGGAACAGATCTTCGTGTCTGCTGGATCACACTACCAGGAGCACGCGGTCAACCCAGCATAATCCAAGAAAAATATCAGCTCTCCAAGGAAGTCAAGACAGGCACCGCGGACCAGCTATGGGACGAAATAGCCGACCGAATGCAAACCTTCATTCAGGAACAGAAGCTCGACGAAACAGCTACTCAGCCTCTACCGCTTGGCTTCACCTTCTCCTACCCGGCTATGCAAGACTTCATCGATCACGGCGTACTACAGACCTGGACCAAAGGCTGGGATGTCCAAGGTGTTGAAGGTGAGGACGTGACATTGCAACTCCGTAAAGCAATGGAGAAGAGGAAGCTTCCTGTTAAGCTTGTCGCATTGATCAACGATACGACAGGCGCCATGATCGCGTCTGCATACCACGATCCTGAGACTGTCGTTGGTGCCATCTTCGGAACAGGCTGCAATGCTGCGTACATGGAGGACAGCGACTCAGTCCCCAAGATTGCAGGACGACTTCCACCCGCATGTCCCGTGGCTATCAACTGCGAATACGGAGCCTTCGATAATAGCCACACCGTGCTCCCAATGACCAAGTACGACCACCTCATCGACAAAGAATCGCCTCGACCCGGCGAGCAAGCCTTTGAAAAGATGAGCGCAGGCCTCTACCTCGGTGAGATCTTCCGCCTCGCACTCGTAGATCTAGCAAAACGACACCAGATTTTCAAGGACCAGGACATCTCAAGATTGGACAAGTCATACATCCTTGACACTGGCTTCCTCTGTGCAATCGAAGACGATCAATCTCCTCGCCTCGAAAACACAGCTACATCCTTCGAAGCCCACACCGGAATCAAAGTCAATGAACAAGAACGTCAGCTGTGTCGCCGCTTGGCAGAAATCATCGCTATTCGCGGAGCACGTCTTTGTGCTTGTGGTATCGCAGCCATTTGCAGCAAAAAGAACATCAAGCATGGCCATGTTGCAGCCGATGGCTCGGTTGCAAACAAGCATCCCAAATTCAAGCGACGATGGGCCGATGCGTTGGCTGAAATATTGGATTGGCCAGAGGGAAGGGCGGAGGATCCGATTGTGTTGACTCCTGCAGAAGATGGTTCAGGTATTGGTGCTGCGGTCATCGTTGCCATGACTCTGGAGAGAGCGAGGAAAGGCGAGAATGCCGGGGTCAAGGAAGCTGCTGATATGTAACACTTGACGAGGTTACCGTAATGCTGCTTCCATGAAGAGAGCCCATAAAATATAGAACGTTACACTGGACACTCCCTTGTGCCGCGTTGATGTCAGAAGTGGTCATAAAGCATTCGGTATGTACGATATGGAAGTAGAAGCAAGAAGGGCATTATTAGAGGAAACCGTGATACACATGCCAGCCAACCAATCGCAGGTCCATCTCAAGGGTTCTTGTTACCAAAGGAGAGACATGAGTAGGATGTGGAGCGAGACTAGAAGTCACCGCCACCATCATCGCCGCCGCCAAAGTCGTCATTGCCATAGTCATCACCACCGCCTCCGTTCTCGTAACCTTGTTCGTAGGAGCGGTCTTCCATGTCGTCGATTCCGTTCATCAACATGGCACCACCAAGCAGACCGGCACCACCGGCCAGAGCCATGCCACCCATGCCCATACCGCCACCTGTCTTACGTTGTGGCTGTCCGTACATTTGCTGTTGTGGGTAACCTCCATAGCCTTGCTGAGGATATCCGCCATACTGCTGCTGGGGCATACCATAGCCACCACCACCCATCATGCCGCCAGAGGGGTATCCTTGCTGGCCGTAACCCTGGGGAGGACGCGAGCTCGAGCCCGAGACCTTGCCGAGAAGCTTGCCCATGAGACCGCCCTTGCTCTTGCCACGGTCCTGGTCGCGGGGAGGCAACTCATTCGAGTACTGAGGCTGAGATTCGTAATGAGGCTGGGACTGGGACTGAGACTGGTACTGAGGGGTTCCAGAGCTGTAGTAGTTGTCGGATGCGCCTGAGCGAGCTCCTGACTGACCAGGCTGACGAGCGCGAGCTTCTTCCTCGGCCTGAAGCTTGCGGGCAAGTGCCTCGTCGTCGTTGACATTGTGTGACGAGCCGGCCGAGTGAATCGAAGAGCCGCCGTAAGGGTTGTTCGAGCCGTAGCCACCCTTCTCAGCACCGATATGCTGGGAGTGGTTGGAGTCGTAGCCTGGAGGAGCACCTGGAGGGGGCCGCCTGACGAAGGATAGGCGGGCTGGGTGGGCTTGTCCCATTGTGATTGCTTGGTGTACAGGTTTACGTAGAACCATTCCTTGTATTGGTCGTTCCACTGAGCCTTCCAGCCTTCGGGAACCTGAGGTGGGGGTGGGCCCTGAGAGTCAGTCAGCGATCGTGTTGGTGCCTAGCAGATACGATAGCGCATACCGGAGGGGAGCATAGTCGCCCATCGTGTCTGTTTGCTGGAGTTGAATGAGTTGTCTGGGTGCGTGCTTGGTTTACCCTGAGAGCTTTCGGACAGGAGATGGAGAGATGATAAGAAGGAGCGAGAATTGAATCAAAAGGCAGAGAAACGTGGTCAATAGACGTAAGACAAGCAGGTGAAGGAGGTGACGGTTTAGACTTTACACACGTCATTCAAGGTTCACTTTGTGGCTGTATCATCGTGGCGCAGGTGAGCACTTCTTTGTTCCACTTCCGACTTTGCCATTCTCGACTCACAGCTTCTATACTCTACCTTCTTCACAACTCCTGATTTCTAGTACCATCTATTTACAAGGCGGTGTTCGCCCTCCACCTTGATGCACACCATCCAATCTATCTCGCTTTCCATCCTGTACGATCTGTTGCCAAGTGCCCCGCAGCATGGCGCCGAGGCTCGAACGCTGCCAAGTTCGACGTACGGGCCAGACCTCGTGCATATCACCTTGTATATTGGCATGTAACACAACCACAACCACAACAAGCCCCTTTAGCTCAGTTGGTAGAGCGCGGCACTAGTATCTCCAGATCATGCCGAGGTCGCCGGTTCGACTCCGTCAGGGGGCATACGTTTTGCTGCTTGTTAAGCATCTCTTTCTTCGTGGTTGTTCTGGTGAGATGACCTGTTGGTTGAGTTTTCTGCGCTCAGGGTTGACCGGATCCATCGCGCGGATACAGACACAAACCCTTCTGTGCTCTCCCTTCTGCTAAATACAGTCACAGTATAGCTATAGAAATGTACAATACTTTCCCTAACAGAGCGTGATTCACGGAGAAAATGTTTACCTTGGGCATCTCTATGGTCACATTTCTCTTTGGAAAGCGACTGTGTATTCATCATATAGCATTACTGACACTTCATCCCAGTGCGGGAGAGGGGGAGAACGACGAAAAGATGGACAATAAGCCTTACACACATTTAGTTATTCACATATCTATAACAGTCGTGACTTGGTATGCATCTCATGTACTGCCTCCCTTCTCCTGCTTTCGTGCTTTCTTTTCTTCTTTCTTGCGAAGTATGTCTTCTCTCCAACCACGTCCCCAGACCGTGACCGTCCAAGTCAAGACTGCTGAAATGCACAAGAATGCCGCACTGATCGTACTGAACCATCCTACTCCGATCGCCTCGACCGCAGGTAGACATGCAGCTGTTCCAGTAGCAGCAAATAGATATCGTATCATGTAGTTGCCAGCGACCACTTCAGAAGACCGCTTCTGCATCACGTCCAGGCAGTACGTGTTGAGTGACGGGAAACAGAAGAGTTGTGCCACGCCCTGGATGAACATGACGATGACTGGTAGAGGGATACCACCCTTGTCTTTCTCGATTGACCATCCGTAGATCAACATACATCCAGGGATAATGATGCCCATGAAAACGAGGCAAGATCGCAGTCGGTCTTCGGGTACGCGCTCACCATTGCGCTTGTCAATCCATTTGCGTACGGTGCGGTCTGCCCAGCGGCCTCCGAAGAATGTTCCTAGTTGAGATATTAGTTTCTGTAGTTACAGCATTCATAGTGTTTTCGTACCTAGTAGATAGCCACATCCGGGAGCAATATAGAAGAGTCCTGATTGAATTGGCGAGGTGAGGTGGAAGCGAGGATTGATGACGTATCGAATCGGTGTCAGTAAACTGTACATGTTGAACACAAGACTGCTTGACGCCAATCCAACAAAAAGCAGATTCGGGTATCGGTATAGCTTGATGACTCGTAGAGGGTTGGTCCATGACCAAAGCTTTTTCGCCTTTTCACTCTTCTTGAGACCTTCGAGTTCGACGGATTTCTTATAGTGAATGGTTTCTGGGAGGAAGAAGCAGCATAGCACAGTCGCGAAGACGGCTAGTCCAGTCTGTAGCCAGAAAATGTCTCTCCAGCTCTTATAGGTGACAATGATACCACCAAGCAGGGGACCCATAGCTATACAGAAAGTCAGATTGCGAAAGCTTGAAAACAATTGCTGAGACTTACCGGGTCCAATAAGTGTG
This sequence comes from Aureobasidium vineae, assembly GCA_903819635.1. Classification (NCBI taxonomy): domain Eukaryota; kingdom Fungi; phylum Ascomycota; class Dothideomycetes; order Dothideales; family Saccotheciaceae; genus Aureobasidium; species Aureobasidium vineae. The sequence goes on from CAIJEN010000014.1 coordinate 2,214,578, forward strand.
CCTGAGAAGAACCAACTCAATGCAGTTGCTCGCTCTGTCGGACGGTAAATGTCGCCAATGCAGGAACTACCGATAATAAGGAAGGAAGTGCCTTGGAAGGCGGTCAAGATGCGGAAGATGAAGAACGAAGCTAAGTTGGGAGCCAATGCAGTACCAATAGAGAAGCCAGCAAAGAAGATGGCGCTCAGTAATTGTGTCCATCTTCGTCCGTAAACTTGACCTATTGGGCCCCAGAACATCGGAGACAGTCCCATGAACAGCATATATAATGCATTACTGGCATTGATAAGTGTACCAGTGGTATTGTATGTTGCCGCCACTTCAGGTACGGCAGCAAGAACTGTCGTAGATGCCATGGGGGCCAAGAAAGAACAGAAAGCCAGGACCGACACTATGCATATCTTCTTTGAATGGCTGAATTTGTCGTAGACTTCGTCTCCAGATTCACGGTATGGGATGTGGGGTATGTCGTGTGCAGAGGCATGGCTCTGAATGTGTACAAGATCTAGGTCGGGGTNTTTCTGGTTGCCCTTCTCTAGGTCTACGCCTTGGGCATCCTCGTAGGGTTCTGGGACCTGCTCAATGGCTGGTTGCACTACTGGCTCTTCTGCCCGAGTTTCTGTCGCGTTTGCGTGTTTGTTCCCCGGCATGTTGTCGTTCATGTACGAGTCGCCGTTGTCGGAGATATCATTAATAGAAGATGGATGAAGATAAAGTTTCTGATTTGATCAAAAAGATGCCTCAGAGAATAGAATGGCTGCAGATGAAGATGTATATACAGTAGAATGAGTCAAAAGACATCATGGAGATCTGAAGGATGACCAGGCCGAAAAGAATTGGAGCAGAATCTGAGATTGTATGCCGATGAACCGGCAAGTCTGAAGCTTTGCCGTAGGTTTTCTGTTGGCCACCAATGATAAGGGATGCTTTTCCGCTCACCATCTGATTTCTTGCCGATGCTCGGACAGTCGATGTCCGTCTACATGCCGTGGAACATGTCCACAATTACACTAACAAGCCCATGTCTAGTTGCATGACACAGATCGAAAGACTGAAGGAGCTCGAGTAATCAGACGGTTTATCACGATAGCTTTGCTTCGACATTAGAATCAATCTCGTCGTCGCCGTGCTGCTTCGGCGTTGTAAAAGTCCGATAGCGCAATCGGCTTGCGGAGGCACCTTCCGAATCGGTCTGCAACGCGCTCTTGCCTTCCGACATCAACATTGGAAGTGAAGACACAACGATGTTTTCGAAATTTCAGATTTCTGTCATTTTTCGCTCTTAATGAAGTCACTCTTGGTTCACAGGATACAAAATGGCAATGCCCTTCCGGAACGGTACGATTCAGCCCGTATTTCCAGCCTTCTCTGAGAAAGCTCTATCTTGTGAGCCACTTGAATGTGAACGAATATGCCATGGATCTTATCTGTCTGGGCTGTCCATTACTGGAGGAGCTTACAGTCACTGCTGAGCTCACCTTCGCTGATCTTGGCGAATATCTTGTTCACTCCACATTCAACTTACCAAGACTACTCCGACTTGTGCTATGGTGTAGCTGCTCTACCATCTCGATATCAGCCTGGAAGCGCATCATTAAGAAGCCCCCAGCATTGGAGCACCTTGATCTTAATTGGTATCAATCCAAGAGCTTTCTTCCAGGAGATGACATTCCTGGACCCGTGTTTCCCCGACTGAAGTCCTTCGCGCTTCAATGTGTACCACGTGGAACCAGCCTTGATTTGTACGCAACATGGATACCTTTACCTTCTCTACAATACTTATGAGGTTTAGTGACAAGGATTGGAAGAAAATAGTGGCAAGCGACCACTTGGACATGCTCTTACAACTTGCGCCCGGACTCGAGATGCTGCATCTTGCTTGGACTTCGCCGGATCGTCAGGTGGGAAGAATGCAGAAAGATATGAGCATACATGAGCTTCTAGGTCTGCGTAGAAGCAGTGTATCGGATTCAGTGTAATTTGAGCGAAATAGAAGATAGAAGGTGCTGCTAGATTTCTGGAAGGCATCAGAGTGAAGGCATATACACTAGGAGGCTTCTCTGTTAGCTGTATACTTCTTACAAGCGGTATTATTGTGTCTATTGAAGCACGAGGGAGGCCGTACACTAGCTGATATGATCCTAGTGTTGTCCTCAATGGGGTGTCAGAGCGATCAATGATCCTAGATGAACAACAGCGTCGAACAAATAGAATTCAGCATTTGACCACAATAAGCATCTTCTCATTGACTGACATGACAAGATACATCTTCAAAGATTAGTGAACAGACAACACAACATGACGGGATATTTGAGCCAATAAAGGAAGTGATAGGAGAAGATGTTGACAAGCACGTGCGATCGCCCAGGGTGACAGGGGCAGCCTCGGCACTGAGGGTATCAAGGTTGTTGGCCGAGGGCGGCGGCGATTAACACAATCATGTCGGGTACATGATCATGCCACCCGTTTCACGCCCATCTCCACTTGCAAGAAGTGACCAATGTCCATCAGCATATCCATACACATAGTACACGGACAACCGACAGCAAAGGAAGCATTGAACGGGTAGCCTGGCCAGCGCGCAACTTCGACCATCATGGCCGACTCGGTTGGTTAGCATCACATGCTTCGACCCCTTACATCTCACACCCAGCACCACTAACACGCTTACCACAGACCGAGTATTTGGACATGCGCTCAACACGGTCAACAAGATCCGCACGGGCTCGCAAAAGCCGCCCGTGAGCGAGCGCCTCCGCCTCTACGGCCTCTACAAACAAGCAATGGAAGGCGACGTCGCCTACGTCCAAGAACGACCCCTCAGCGACGACAAGAAAGAGCTAGACAAATGGGATGCCTGGGCCACAAACTCTGGGCTCTCGCGCACACAGGCAAAGCGCCAGTACATCGAGACACTGATACACACTATGCACGAGTATGCGAGCGCAACACCCGAGGCAAGAGAATTGGTTGCCGAGCTTGAGTTTGTCTGGGACCAGGTGCGGAATAATTCGAATCCGAGTGCGAGTTCCGAGGCGTCGAGTCCGTTGCGTGTGTTGCATGAGCAGCGCTCTGGCTATCCGGGTATGGTGTCTAGCTCTGCTGCCGCCTTTGCAGATGACGATGTCGCGTCCCGTCCACTACGAATATTGAGCCCTGTCAGCCAAGCCGACGAAGACGAGTTGAACGAAGAGCACGAGGAAGAGTTTGTCGATGCACCCATAAGTCAATACGACGATACCGAGGACCCGGCTCTGGACGCCGAAGAAGACGAAGACGACCAACAACGGCGACCGCAGTCAACGATATCGAGTCCATGCGACACACGCTGGCGAAGACGAGTAGAGTCTGCCTTGGTCAAGATGACGACCGAAGTCGCTGCGCTGCGTGAGCAACTAGAATCACGCAGTTACATCGCACAACGGAGGAGGCACTCTTTCCTGGCTTGGATGTTACGAGCCTCTTGGTTTCTGGTCAAGCTGGTTGCTGTCGATATCTTCATATTCTGGCTTGTGCTACTCTATTTGCGTCGTAAGAAGGACCGAAGGCTTGAGGGTGCTGTTAGGGTATTGCTTGGTGATGCTGTCGCGCAGATGCAAAAAGTTAGCAGCAAAGTCAAGGTACCGACGCTGACAGGGAAGAAGACCTAATCAGGATAATTGCCTGCTACGCTGTTACGCTTGCGCTCAGATCATTGTTGATATACTTGTATACACGTGACAACAGAGACATGAGTGTGATGAGTTATGATCGTCATAGGTTTGCATTACATGTCGTTATAAATGGTCTGGATGTTTAATCCTCCTTGAAGGGACATCCCTTTGCCGAACTCTCCGTTCTCGTCTTGGACTCGACAATCTCCGCCGTGAGTCTCATAAGACGGTCTGCCAGTGTCATGTCTTGGCCCATCTCCGAGGGNNGGGTCTCGTAGACCTTCTGGGGAGCAATGTAGTTGCCACCAGTATCGGCCATGGTCGCAGCATACATCGAAGAGACACAGCCTTCGAACTGAGACTTGCGGAAGGGCTTGAGACCAACCGACATGCCGTAACCTAGAAGGGGAAATGCCTCGTGGATGTGAACATTTGTTTGTGCAGTGTCGACGATGCCAGGGTGAATGGCGTTGACGATGATGTTGGGGTGCTCGGTCTTGAGGTGCTGGTTGAGCCACTTGGCGTACAAGAGGTTGGCCAGCTTGCTACGACCATACTGCGGCTGCGGTCCGTAGTCCTTGTTCAGCTCTGCGACGGATGCAAACTCGGTCTCCTTGGGGGCCTGGGCGTGCAAATTGGAAGAGACACAGACGATGCGAACAGTGTTGCCCTTGTCAGCAGTCTCCTTGATGGTTGGGAGCAAGTGACTGGTCAGAACGACGTGACCGAAATGGTTGACAGCCATGTGAAGATCGATACCGTCCTTGTTCAGTTGTCTGGTCATGATTCCTCGGCCAGCGTTGTTGATGAGAATGTCGATTCTGTCGGTCTGCGAGGCAATCTCTGATGCAACCTTGCCAGTTTGTACCCAGTCGGAAAGATCGCATTGCTTCCAGATGAACTTCTTGCGTGCTTCGGGTCCGAACTCTTCCTCGATGGCATTCAAAGCTTCGTCGGCGACCTCCTGTCTCATGGATGTGACGAAAAGCTTGGAGATGTTTTTCGAAAGAAGCGTATGGGTGCAACCAAATCCAATGCCTTCACTGCCACCAGTGACAACAGCGACCTGTTTGCATTGTATTAGTCTTGCTCGATATCAGGGCTTGGAAACACTTACCTTGCCGCTAAGGTCTGGGACCTCATCCAGGCTAAAGCTGTTCTCTGGGGAAGCAAGAGCGTGAGCAGGACCGCCCAGGTTCTCCGAGATTGTGTTTCTGATGGTCTCCATGGCGCCTGTAATGCTTGGGATTTCACTCATTGATAATATTTGTTGATGTACCACAAAGGCAGAAGGGGACACAGCAGTCATTTATAAACAATACCCCTCAACTGATCGTGATGTCAGCTCCTCAAAAACTAATGTGGACCCAAGGAGACGCTTGAGGATGGTGCACTATTGTGATGCGGTCATCATGACTTGTTGGAGCTCTATTGGGCATATCTGATTTTGACCCCATCTTATCACTCAGCAAAGGCCCGACCCGTTTCCTGGGGTGCTTGTGCATCAACACAACACCATTCCCTCGTTCTCAACATATCCGGAAATCTGGAGTTGGAATCCTTGACCTGCTTAGCTGATGAGCTGAATACGTGCATGCCCAGAAGAGTGGTGCATATGCATGTTGCTCACTCAGCTGATCAGAATCTGCTTGCGCAATCTGCTTCACCGTTAGGGCTTTCCAGATGCAAAGACGACATGAATACTTTCGAGAAGTACAGAGCGTGGCTGTAATTTGGAAGTCCAGATCGAGCCAGACGGGTTCTGATACAAAGAGGCATGCGAGGGAACCACGTGTAGATGTCGATCATATAGATCGATGTATCGTGATATAATATCACATTCTGTGCACATCTTGTCTGTACAAGGGCTTGAAACTGAGACGGTAAGTAGATCCTGCCACCAGCTACGGACCGGACGTAAGGCAAGACCCAAAGTCGTTATGTCGTAAAAGAACCAAATGAGTTCTCATCCTCATCCACGCCAAAGACCTTGATGATGTGCTCTTCCACCATTTCACATGTTCCTTTCTTCCACTCTCGAGNGGCATCTGCTTTCCAATGTACAAACACACCCCCGAGAGTGCAAGCGACATGTCTGATCTCTTCCCAGAGCTCTCTCTCAACATCCATGCCGAATGTCTGGATGGTCTTATCTTTCTCTCCCCACAGTCGACGGTGTTCGCCGGTTTGGTGGTTGATGGCTGGGCCATCCTGGTTAAACAAGGTATTGGGATCCATCTTTGGGAAGTTTGCGTGGATAGTAAATGGCATGGGTTTGACCAGCGCAACGTAATCATCAACAGGATTCGACTGGAGCATTGCTACTCCACGCAACTCCCCAGTGTCGTTGTATCCGAGGATCCTGACCGGCTCAGAAACCTGGTAGAAAGGCGCGTCGACTGCAGCTGCGCCTGCCAGGAACGTTTCCTTGTCCCCTTCACCCGGACCTCCTTGCGTGAGTAGGGGATAATAATGCGAAGGCCCGTAGTAATTGTAGTATGCAGCGACCAGCAGTGCCGCTGAATGAGTCCGCTTGGACACAATGACTTGACCCGACTCAGTAGAAGCCCTAACAGTGGTCAAAGGTGCTTTTGTTCCCTGTATCTTGTAGAACTTCTCAGAAGCTGATGAGATCCAAAAGTCTGGCCATGTCACTAAGCCACTTGTCGTAAACGGTTCCGTTTTGAAGACGTGGTCCACATTATGTACGGGGAAGTTGTCTGCATCGAGCAAGAGCACTTCCTCGAAGCTCGAGAACAATACCGAGAAGATCTTATATTGGTACTTCTCGAGCTTGATCAATCCAGATGGGAAAAAGTCATCCAGAATTACGCAGCGAGCGTTTAGTGAAGGAAGCAGTTCTTGGCACAGATAGTTGTCGCCGCGCGCTTCATCAGCTCGCAAGAAGAGTTCGACAGGTAGGACACTACCAGAGCGTCTGAGCATGCGGANGGAGACGATGAAAATCGGCAAGTGTGCTCCTCCTGCGGTAGAGACTATACCACGAGATCCAGGTTTGTGAGGCAATGTCAAGTTGGAAATTCCTTCCACGAAATTTCGATGCGCCAACCGCATTCCCTCGACCTGGGCTGTGGTGATGGGCACATAGTCCAGTCGCTTCAAGGGCTTGTTTTTGTTGTCATGAAAACCAATGGCGGAGACACTGTTAGTCTTAGTCAAGGATGCTACCGGCGGCTTGGTTTCCTTCAAGGTCCGGACTAGTCTGCGACTGAACTGAACGTAAGCATCCCCATCCTCGGGCTCGGAGGATTGCCAGCCAAGAATGCTTGCAGCATTCCTGCGACACTCGTCAGCTTTGCGTACTCAACACTCAACAACAATTACGAGTACATACGATTCTATCGTCGCTGGAGCCGCTGAGAATTCTCCGCCAAGGAGAAACTTCCAACCAAGAACTATGAGACAGGCAATCAAGAACGCCCGTCGGAGACGCGCAGGAAAGCGAAACATCGTCCTCCTCCGCCTCAAAAGCTTGTCCTCTCAGTGAGGGGTCGCGGCGATATCCAGAGATTCCGAGTCCAAGGCTTGTGGAGATGTGTGTCTATGTGAGCATGTCTGACAAGGTGTTGCACAGTTGACGATCTACCCAGCCAGAGTGTCTAGGTTCCACCCCCGAGCGCCGCTGTTTGGTTGAACCTTGACGCGCCAACAGCGGTATGCGGGGTTGGCAAGAGTGGGGCTGCTCTCGGTAGGTTCCTCCGAGTGCCGAGCTTTGACATGGCAAGCTGGAGCGTTCTCGAGCTTTCGGTTTCAGCAACCTATCACTTGACTCTCCTCTATCGTACACTCCATGTCGCCCAAGCCAAAAACACCTCAAACGCCTTTGACCCTTGTAGGCGTACGTGTTGGTTTGATCGATTTTGGTGCCCGGACTTCCTTCAACAGTTTGTCTCAAATCGCAAACATCAAGGCTCAAAAACTGTGCGGAGCTGAGCCCTCATCCAGTGCAAACAGAATGCTCCTCGGAGAGGTCAATGGACGTCTATCGAATCTTTGAGAAGTTGCGAGTGCATATCGAGGTTCGTCCTTGGTGACGAAGTTGGACCTTCAAATCGTAAAAGTGTCAGAGCATCACGATCTTTGAGATGCAAAAGTCGTTTTGAATACCTCGTGCTTGTCCTTAGCTGTAACGGAGCGTTGACAAGATACACGTCGTCGAGTCTTTGTCTTCGGATGGCCCGGCTCTGGGTCCTAGCTTTCTGTGCCTCCAATCCAGACATGCAGTGAACATGCGGTTGTCGAGGGACTTTCGTCAAGCCTTGCCCTAGGCCACCGATCGTCTCCGAGACTCACACCCCAGTGCTGCGATCGTGTGTGGACTAAGGATGAGATCGAGGAATTGAAGACCAGCAGTCTGTGGTATTTATCGGGCCGCAACATTGCCATATTTCCATTCAGTCATGTTGGAGATCGTCGTTTTCGCGCAAACTTGCTCCTCGTGATGAACAGCTTGGCACCAGATACACAGAGCTTAAGCTCCAATGAGTAACTAACTCACCGTCCCTGCTTTGCTCAGCCTCTAGTGTGTTTCGCCAAGTTCGAGAACAATACAAGTTACCTTGTCCTCCCCTCCTTCGATACCCCTCGATATTATCAAGGCTTACTGTACATACCCGAGCTCCTCCAGTTTTATTACTACCATTGTTTAGGAATCATTGCTGATAATCGACTCGTTGTCTCTCGGGACCGACCCAGCACGCAGACTTGTTGAGCCTTTGACCCTTCCCATTGGGATCTGAAGCTCCACCATAAGCTTTTAATGGCCCAATACATAAACCAAACACATCACACCAGCTTCTCTGGAGCTCCCTCAAGCACGATGGGCATACAGTATCAGCCCATGTATCGGACGGTCAACAACGATCCAAACATGCAACCGTTCTTCGTGGAGCCACAGCCTCAGCCTCAGCCTCAGCCGCAATTTTATGGATTCCCTCCACCAACTGGAAGCTCGTTGGACTCAGGATATGCTGGCGAAGACATCAACCCCTTTGAGGACAATGGACTGTGCTCGGAACTCAGAATGGACTATGTGCAACACATTGCTCCTGCAGTCCAAAGCTACGACACATTCGGCTACATGACCAATGATCAGCAACCAAATATTACTGGCCAGCCTTTTATGCCAGTCAACTATTCTGGACCCTTCGCCCACAACTTCGAGCCTATCAAGCAGGACATGAATATGTCGCAGAGCCCGCCGACACCAACACTAGTCCTGGATGATGCCATCAGCGTTAAGAGCGAGGAGGATATGGCCTCAGATGCCGCTTCACCCATGACCTTGACGCACCCGAGAAGCCAGCTCCCAAATCAGAATAAGAGACGCCCTAGCACAATCAGACGAACGGCAACAGAGCCGTCGATGGAAATCCGGTCCGGCAGCATACAGCGTACGGCGGCCAAAGAAGGTCGAGGACGAGGCCGAAAGCGGATTCCTCACACAGCAGTGGAGCGTCGATACCGCGAGAACCTCAACTTGCACCTGGAGAACCTACGACATGCGATGCCTTTCCTACAGGCGGCTCAGCGCCGCAGAGCGAGCGATGTCAACGACCCCATGAAGCCAAGCAAGTGCGAGATTCTAATAGGGGCCCTGGCATACATCAAGCGGCTAGAGTCCGAAGTCAAGGAATTGAAGGAAGGTCTAGGTGAATGAGCAGTACAGAAAGCAGCAGCAGCAAAGAAGATAACACAAATGAAGGGTTTAGTCATTGGTCGGGCCAGGAATAGAGAAAGTGTATACCTGGGTACCCTTTGCACTGAGGGCATGTGGGCGTTTGGTTTTGGATGATGTGCTTCGCTGTAGGCTGTAGCTCGATAGACAAGCATTAGTAATCAACATTCCTCGTATGCAAACAAAGTCGATGATGATGGTGGTGCAAGGTGGTTGTCGATGGGAAATTCGACCAGACCCCTGAAACTCACAGCTTGGCACGTGCGCGTCATATTCCTTGAACCCTTCGATCAACGATGAACGAGGTTGCTGGCATAGCACAGAGTTACACTGCAAACCGACAGCTTGACAAGATGTCATTTGTACGGGAGACTTGACGACACGTTGTTCGCCATATAAGACACGGCATCAGTAGAACGACATGGCAGATTCGGCCCCGCCCGAGTTGGCGGCAGCCTTGCTGAAATGGGTACGACACTACCGACACCAATCGTGTTACAATCAGCTCATGTGGCCANNGGTGCAAGCATTCCAGACGTCCAAGAAGGTCGAAGGCTGGGAGGACATACAAGACGGCCAAGTGCTATGGGACATCCTCCGAGACATCGACCCGGGCTACTTTCAGGACGATCTCCCAGAACCACCGGCGAAGACACAAGACCACTGGATTCCACGATGGCAAAACCTCAAACATGTCAACCGCCTCGTCACATCATATCTACGAGACTCGAGCGGTTCCATCGAGAATCCGGCAGGCAGCCGTGACCCAGACCTCAAGGCCATTGCTACAGATGCCAGCGCGAGGGACACTATCATGGTATGTTTCTGCCATGTCTAAACTCAAGGACAGCCAGTCGACTAAACATCTTCCTTACAGCTGCTCAAAACAATGCTCCGTGCCGCCATGTACTCGCCCGAATCGAACCAGAGAATGGGTCGCATAGTCGTCGGCCTTGGTCCCGAAGTTGCCGTCACGATTGCTGCAGCCATGAAGCAAATGGAAGAAACCGATACACCGCAGCCTGAAGTCGCCGACCGTTCCGACTACGAGATCACTTCCGAATCATCTACTCCTGCCGAGCCCATGTTAGAGAAACTTACCATTCCTGTCAACGACCGTCTTTCCTTTGGTACTTCTGGCGAACGCGATCCCGAATTGGAACAAGAGGAGAAACTCATTCAGGCATTCAAGGTCATCAAGGACCTGGAGAACAACAACGCAAAAGCTGCTACCGAATTGGAAGAGTTGAGACAAGACAAGGAGGAATTGCAACAAGCATTTGACGCCTTCAAGTATGAGGTTGAGAACCAGGGTCGCAAGGCTGCCGAGAACGATACCATGAAGGACATGCAGCTCAAGGCAGAAAGAGACCGTGATTACATTGCCGAGTTGGAAGCAGAACTCGAGACTTTGAGGGACAAGTCGCAAGCCCAGGAACGCCAAATTGAGCGATTCAAGACAGACACGGACGCAAAGCAGAAGCTCAGAGATGATATGCAACTCCTCCGAGCCGAAAGAGACGATTTGCTCCAGAAGACTCGCATGAATGAGAACCTCAAGAAGAAAATCCAAGCACTACAAGACCAGGAAAAGACCAACTCCACTTTAAGAGAGGATCTTCGCTCGGCAAGCGACAGACTACAAGACTTGGATCGTCTGAAAGACCAATGCGCAGCTCTGCAAAAAGCAAATGCCGAGAACCTGAAACTCATTGCCAATGGTGAGCAGGAGATCTTCGACCAAAAGACGACTCGCAAACGCATCGAGCACGAATACAAGGTCCTCACGCAGAAGTGGGAAGCGGCCAAGGAAAGACAAGTCAAGGATCACGAAAGTATCACAGAACTCGAGAACAAACTGCAAACACTCGAGCTTGGAGGATCAAGTACCAATGGCGCCAACGGTGGACTCGATGGAGAACTCGAGGCTTCAGAGAAGGCACGCGCTGAGAGGGCAATGGCAAGAAGCCAGGTCGACACCATGCCATCTGCTGACGCTCCCATCTTGCAACAGAAGCTAGATGCCATCACTGCACGCAACAATAAACTGGAGAACGAATATCTTGATATTCTGCAAGACAAGCTCGGCCTGGAAACCGCCTTGCAAGACATCCGCGAGCCTACTCGAGAGCCAGAAGAAAACGTACCATTTTTGGAACAACGCAAGAAGCTGCAGGCAGCACAGGCTGAGATCCAAGAAATGCGCAACCAGAAGTTCGGCACAAATACCGAGATGGCCAACATAAAGGAGAGGCTTATGGCCATGCAGAAACAACTTACCGACAAGAATGTACAGCTGGATGGCAATGCAGAGTACCAGACCTTGACAGATCGGTACTCAGAATTGCACAAACACAGCGAAGGTGTCGAAGCAGAGTTGGCCGAACAGCGCGCACTGTTGCGACATGCTTTGCTCAATGCCTCGCAGCTGTTGAAAGAGTCTGCAGAGACTCGCAATGACAACGAGTACAAGCTACTATTGCAGCAATTGCAAGCAGTCAGAGATGCACCAGATGACGACGAGCTTCTAGAGTCTACTGCAGCTCAACTTGCGGATCGTATAGAACAAGCCCGTCTTGACACTATTGCTGCAAACAAGGTATGTGAACTCACCAATCTTCCGATCAAAGCTATACTAACATTGTCTCCTCCANNGCTCGCCGAAGACCGAGCGACCGAAATCGCAACACTCAAGAAGCAAGTCAGCTCTGGCGCAACAACGACGGCTACAGGCAATGTACCGTCGGCCGAATTCNNTGCAGCCCTACAGCGCGAAAACAAGCTCATGACATCGGCATGGTTCGATCTCAGTAGCAGGCTGCAGAGCAACACCGTCATGCTGGGTAGGCGCAAAGAGAGTCCAAAGAGTTTCTTGGGCAAGCAGCGACAACTAGTGACGCCTGGGTTGGTTTCTGGACAGCATCGTCGTTAGACATAGGAGATAGAAGTGAATTGTTAAAATAGAGTGATATCCACAGTATTGTTTGAGCGGGAAAGTGACAATGTCTGAAATGTCAATACAGGTGACAGCGACGGCAAGGTGCATTTTCATGTCAGTCGTTACTGTCGTTGCAGTCAGACGATGAATTGAGATGATACAATATATATTGTCGCAACTCGTGGCTAATCATCGGATCCTGAATCTGGCCAACCAGATTCAACCCTTACAAGCTAAGGTGATGTGGTGTAGTGGTAGCATGTGTCGTTGTGGAGGTTAAAGTCCAGCAACGCCGACCCGACGGCGGTTCGATTCCGCCCATTGCCAGGATCTTTCCTTTTGCACTTTGTTTGCTCTTAGATCCAATGTGTAGCATGCAGGTACGGTTCTTTCGTAGAAGTGGCCGGTGGTACACTTTTGTTGCTTTTGCAAGAACAGCAAAATATCCCATGGAAGAAGAATTGGAGCCATTGAGAGTAATACAACTGAAAAGTAATTTCTATTAATTGGCATCAAGTGCACCGAGATACAAGTGGTTGTTTCTATCTGACACCTATACTTTGCTTTGGACCAAATCGATCTTCTGCGTTCCACGTCTCTTCCGCTCTAGTACCCGGAGGAAGCCATGAACCAGGCGAAGCGTTACTCGATGATCTGGCGCGCATGCTGTGTTCCGCACCATTCGGCAAGCCGTAGCCTCCATGAGAAGGAGGCGCTTGCGAGTAAGGAGAAGCATCCGACTTCTTGTTGTCACCACCAACTAGAGGAAGTAGTGTTTCTTTGCCCTCTTGCAAGGCGCGAGCACGTTTGTCTGCTTTTGCGGCATCGCTGGTGCGGTCGTAGAGGTAGAGACCGAGGATCGTGAGGCCGATGCCAAAGCCTTGGATCTTGGTCATGGGGTTGCCGAACCAGATGATTGCAAAGACAATGACGAAAACGCGCTTGAACAAGCTGGCTACACTGTAGGTGACTGGAGAGACAAGGCCCAGTAGGACGAACGCGACGAGATTTTGGCCAAAGTGGAAGGATCCGTTGAAGATGAATTCCAGGCCGAGACGAGCGTGGTCGAGTGAGCCAGGGCGTTCGGACAATTCGATGGAGGCGTCGGCTAGGAAGTCGGCGATCATTGAGAAGCCCTCTGACCATAGCCAGATGGGCAGGGTAAAGATGAAGGCGAGACCGGAAGAATAGCACAGGAGGTTGAGCTTGTCGGGCTTCTTGTTGCGAATGTTGATACCGTCGGCCTCTGCTTTGGCAGCCTCGTTGAATAGCTTTTTGGATACAATGTTCTGAGTGACGAACAGGAGTGCGCTGCCGAAAGCATATACGAGTCCCAGGAAGTTTGCTTTGAAGCTAGCGGAGCAGGCCATGACGACGCCTAGTGTGAGGGGTACGAGCGACATGTAGGTGGCATACGAGTAGCGGACGTCGAGAACGAAGCGGTAGGCGAGGACTGTGAGCAGAGGCGACAGCCCCTTGATGGTGTGGACAAGCGAGACTGGGATGCGGCTCATAGCGTCAGAGCTGAGGATATGACCGCCGATTTGGAAAGCGGTTAGGGGAAGGGTGGTCATGATGAGTTCGCGCGAAGGCTTGCGGATACCGTGACGCAGTACGGGCATGGAGTTTCGAAGCGGCGGATGGATGCGAGCAGCCCAAGATAGTAATAGACACCACGAGCATACAAACATGAATTGGATCAAAGTCAAGGTCACGGGCTTGGGCAAGGCGGTCAGGATGGCCTTGGACGAAGTATTGGACATGATGGACGTCGTGTACCAGATGGCACAGAGGANACTTTGGCCAACGAGTAAGCACGGGAATGGCAATGCGATTGTATTCGAGCTGCAACGTACAATGAGGCGTCCTGACACAGGCGCCTTGAGAGCGTCGGCTATCTCGTGTGCGTTCTGGCTGACACTGGCCCTCCTCCCTCGCACCGTCCGTATCGCCTCGCTCAAGCTCTTTTGTCTTCCGTGTCGGCCTACTGCTCCGCCATTGGGTGTCCAACCGTTCATGGTGTGTGAGCCTTTGCGCGCCTGCCATCGTTCATGGCTGTGCAGGTGGTTCGGCAGCCCGAGCGGCTGCGGCATGGGCGACGCTGGCGTTGAGTCCATGGGCTCCTGTGTAGTCTGCAACATGTCGTCCGACAGGTCCGGGAACTTAAAAGTTGCTGGCGACGGCGACGTCGAGGTCCGCCGATCGAACTGCGACGTCGACATGGCTGTACAAGCTTTGGTGATGCGGATTTTGGAAGAGGAGCCGATGATACACAATCAATCCATGGAGGCCAATGTCAATCAAGTGCACTTTCAACCCTGCGACATGAGTTTCATCAAGCCAGTTATTACCAGCTGGATATGGACAGGCTGGCAAGGTGTTTGATCTTCGTTGCCGTCATTCGGCAATTTCCGTCCTTGTCTGAAGCTTCCCCTTCTTGCAATCTGCAAATCAAACACCAACGGGGTCATGTAACAGATATGAAGCTTGCTACCCTATTTCTAAACGCTCTTCGGAGTCTTCAGGAACCGATCGTTGCATCTGTGCCATCAAGTACATGTTCTCTCGAATTCTCCACGTCGTGGGAGGTCGTAGGTCCCTTCCAAGTAGGCACGCGAGGCATGGTGCATCCATCATCACTGGATGCATCAGAAACTGATATTGCGACTTANGAAGCAACATGGGGTGCCGATCCACTCGAATACTATGGTGGCTTTCGCTCCTTGAAGTATGATAAGGATGCGAAATTCCCAAGCTCTCTGGCCCCTAATGCAACTGTCTCCTGGTCTACCATCACGGCCCGACAGTCATCCTGCGACACTCGCTCTGCTCGAACCGATCTGTCTGTAGCATTTCCTGATGTCGACTTGGCTTTTCTCCAGCGTATCTACGGTTGGGCGGCTCTCCAGTACCAAGGATGGGCTCGAGGCCGTCTTTATGTCAATGGCGAGAAGCTTCAGACCTTGACTCTTGCAACAGACAATATCCTAGAGTTCTATCTCGATGGACATCATCACTTCGGCGGAGACTATTATGCCTTTCGGAGAGCTCCAATCGTCTTACATCTTGAGCCAGGAGATCACATCATCGACCTACGGTTCGTTCGTGATGTGCGAGCCATGGGTGGCGTAGGTTCTCCAACCATCGACATGCATCTCGAAGCGCGATCCACAACCAAGGATCTTCACATCGCTGCAGACAATGCTCTCATGCCTGACATGGTCGGCGGACGTTTGGCAAGCATGTTGGGTTCTATCCGGGTTCGCAACGATCATGCACTACACGACGTTGAAATCTTCGCGGTCTCTGCCAACGATAGCTCTTACTTTGTGTGGTTGCTGCAACCTGATGATTTCCGAGTCTTTGCTGGGCAGACCAGGCCTGTGTCATTTGCCATCTCATGCAAGACGAACTGCAGTCCGTATCTTGGTATCGACATCGAATATGGAATCGTTGGCCGAGGCCACTCTCAAGCTTCTGTATTGCACGTCGATCATCAATTTACTCAGCGAGAGTTGTACGAACCATTGAAGGTGACTTTTTATCATCCAGGTGGAATGGTATCCTATGCAATCTTAAAGCCTCCGCCATCAAACATCTCCTGTCCTCTAGACTCGGAGGGTCTGTTGCCCGTGTTGCTGCAGCTACATGGCGCCGGTGTAGAGGCCGACAATGACATCGTAAGACATGCTCTAGATTCGCTGGACCTCTGTGCTTGGGCTATATTTCCTACAGGATCAACTGCATGGAGTGGCGACGACTGGCATGTTTGGGGCTTCGCGGATGTAGAGGCAGCAATCAAAGCAATACCTGGATGGACAGAAAGCATTGGTTGGAACGGACCTGGTGTAAACGTGAAACATTGGCTTGTCGCTGGCCATTCAAATGGCGGGCAAGGAACGTGGTATGCTTTGACGCATCGCCCTGACAACGTCTTCGCAGCTGCCCCTATCTCTGGTTACTCGTCCATTCAAAGTAAGTCGCTCGATGCTTCTAGTAAACTCGAACTAACATCACANGACTACGTGCCTTACGATCTGTGGCAGCCAGTGCCTCCTGCGGTTCGCGCCCTCCTGGATGCGTCCTTGAGCAGTTACCGACATGAGCTGTTGCTAGAGAATGTGAAGGGTATTCAAATCTTACAACAACATGGCAGTATTGACGACAACGTCCCTGCTTTCCATTCGCGACTGATGAACCAACTCATAAGACAACAGGCTGCAAACTCATCGTACGTCGAGCTTCAAGGAAAGAATCACTGGTTTGAAGGGATCATGACAACGGAGCCTCTGAGCAGGTTCTTTGAGCAAGAACTCAACGACCTCGCACAACCCTCACGAGCCCCTGAGGCTTTCACCCTGGCGGTCGCAAATCCAGCAGACTCGAGTTCAAAGTTTGGAGTGGAAATTCTTCACCTGCGCCGTCCGGGCCAGCTTGGAAAGATTCACGTCTCCTTCTCCTCATCGGAGTGCTTTCTTCGAAGCTCTAATGTCCTGAGCTTACGTCTGCCTAGCATGTATCCTCGAACACATGGCATTGTTGTCGATGGTCAACGTATAGAGCTCTCTCTCCAGGCCAGGAGCAATGATTTGTGGCTCTCTCCGGATGGTACCTGGAAGGTATATCTGCCATGTCTAAGATGTTTGTCTTGACAATGCTGACTAGTANNCAAGGTTCTTTCAGAGCATCAATCAATTGCATTACGGGACAGGAACCAGTTAGGCGGCATGGATGCAATTTTCCGGACGCAGAACACTCTGCAAATTATCAGCCATTCTCAGCAGGCACGCCATACTGCTGTCCAGATATCTCGAAACTTCTGTCAATACTTCGGTGCCGATACGGAGATCCTGGAATCTGGAATCAGACCCTCAAGGCAGTATAGCAACATTGTTCGTGTTCTTGTGTCGAGCCATTTACCTGCTGGTCATCTCAGAGATTTCGCCTTCCAAGTGGACTCTTCCAATGGCATCAGGATACGCACAACAATCGGCCAGATGAATTACCCTAACTCGGCAGGTCTGGGCGCCATATTCTTGAGGCCGCTGCCGGAAGGAGCGGTGGAGCTGGTAGTATGGGGTTATGATGCAGACGGTTTGGACGTAGCATCGCGCCTTGTACCTATGCTTCCAGGAGTTGGACAACCAGACTTTGTTGTAGCAGACAGGCGGATGCTTCAGGAAGGTGCGGGCGGTGTCCTGGCAATGGGTTCTTTTGATCACCTATGGAACGTGACAGAGACTTCGTACTTTACTTGAGGTAGTAGAGGCTCGGAACAAGGCTATCTCTGACACTGCCGGCTGTAACAGCGATATCTCCATGGACTAAAATCCGCTGTCTATCCTCGTCACTTCAATCGTGCTGTAGGAAACTGAATACTGTAGATTCTCAGCGGGTGGACCGTGCGCACGGACGTCTTGTGGTCACTCTCAGGGAAGGCATCTTCGACCTCTGCCACCCACCTTCCACCCACCGGTCCTTACTAAGTTCTTTTTGAATGCGGACATTGCGCACTCTCTTGGTCCAACCTTCGTCGCTCCTTCATCCTACTTGTCATTGGACAGTCTTGTAATTGCAAAGGCCTAGCCGACATCCTTCTTGTCTGCGCCCAGCCTTTGGCCCGCCCCTACTAGCAGCATCTTCTCTTCCAGTAAGCTTCGCACCACCTCATTCCCCAACGATCTCTGGATCATACACTACTTCCCTACCATCTTGCATCCTCCCCTGTCTTCCAACACTCGCTGGAACCATCATGGCTTCTTTGAGTCTTGACGGATCACCTACTCCCCGCAAGAAGACGCCTCTCAACTTCTTCCTCCACGACGAGGACCAATTCGAAGACGAAAATACTCATATCTCTGGTGGTGCTGTAGGTNNTTTTGGCTTTGTAATCATGTTTCGTTCCTTCGACTTAACCTTCGCTCAGCAGCAACCTAAGCGCGACACCAACACTGCCGTCTCGAACGCTGTGCCTCTCACTACCTCACGCTTCGGCAACCAACTGCCTCCCCCTCCTCCCAGCACTCGCAACTCTTCCTACAAGGTAAGTCATCTTCAACACATTGATCATATCTTCTGTGTAACAGGATGCTTATTCAATCTCTATCATCAGGGTCAAGTCGCTATGCCCACCATATCTATACCTCCCAACGGTCTCGGCCTTGATATCTCACACGCCCCTCCGGCTCGCAACTTG
Organism: Aureobasidium vineae; assembly: GCA_903819635.1. Classification (NCBI taxonomy): domain Eukaryota; kingdom Fungi; phylum Ascomycota; class Dothideomycetes; order Dothideales; family Saccotheciaceae; genus Aureobasidium; species Aureobasidium vineae. The sequence continues at coordinate 2,233,063 of CAIJEN010000014.1, forward strand.
CACCTTGAAGAACTCTTGGCCAAGCTGTCTGAGCAGCAAGTCCTCCTCAGCAAGCAGAGCTCTGCCCTTCATGCTCAGCGTGGTGGTGAGACGTCTCCAGACTCTTCCGGCTCTGGTGCACTTACCAACCCTTACGCCACCACTCCTCGCACTGACTCCCAGTTCAACGACGTCTCTCAAGCTGATCTGGCCGAGATGTTGCGTCTTAAGAAGGAGCTTGAGACTGCTCAGACCCAGATTGCTCGCATGGACCAGGAGTTGTCTCAGTCTCGCATCACCAAGCACACTCTTGAGCAAGCCATGGGCTCTCAGTTCGACTCGGACTTTGACCACATCCGCGACCTTCGCCCTCAAGGTGTCGCTGCCCGCGTCGACAACTGGGTCCAGTCAACTGAGCCAGGTGTTCCTCCCATCAACGCCAATCCTAACATCAACGCCACCCACATGGCCCCTCCTCCTGCCCGTGGTATCTGGGGCTCGGGACCTTCCTTCGGCCCTGGTGGTGCTGGAGGTCCTAGCGGCCCTGGAGGCCCTGGTGTTATCGGCCAAGTACTCAACAACACCAACAACTGGCCTCTCAATGACCCTCGTGCCATGGCTGGTGCTCGTCCGGAGGTCAACAATGCCAACATGTTCCCCATCGGCCCCAACACTCGTGGCTGTCCTCCTGCTCTGCGCATTGACACGACTGCAATGGGTCCCTATCTTAGCGAGCCATCCTCCGCCGCTGATTTGTCCATGCGCAGTGGTCTCAGTCGTCCAGCTTCGGCTTTCGGCAACCACCTTCACCCTTGGGGCCAGTTCAGCCCTAACGTCAACGCATCTGATCATTCCGGTCTCACTCCACCCTTGACACCACTCTCTTTCCAGTCAATGCAGAACATGCACAACATCGCCGGAATGCCTCACCCTATGTCTGACCAAGCCTTGATGAACAATATATCCTTCGGTTCCAGATCCAACGGCACCAGATTGTCACCCACTGCCGCCGAGTTCCAGGCCGGTGGCTACGCCAACGCTGGATGGAACATGAGCNNCCGCAGGTAAGTCTTCTCACCAGCCCACACTCTGCGCACGCGCACTTCATCTATCTGCGCATCCACTGACCGTTCCCAGTCCCTGTCTGAGCCTGGCAGCTATCTCACCAACGCCGAGCCCATGAACTACCGCCGTCTTCTGGACCGCAACATGAGCTGCAACTGGAAGTACATTGTCGACAAGATCGTCCACAGCAACGACCAGCAGGCATCCATCTTCCTGCAGCAGAAGCTCAAGGTCGGCACTCAGGAGCAGAAGTATGAGATTGTCCAGGCCATCATTGACCAGGCTTACCCTCTCATGATCAACCGCTTCGGCAACTTCCTGGTCCAGCGCTGCTTCGAGCATGGTACTCCTGAGCAGATCATCGCCATTGCCCGTGCTATTCGCGGCAACACTCTCAACCTGAGCATGGATCCCTTTGGCTGCCACGTTGTCCAGAAGGCATTCGACAGCGTTCCTGAGGAGTACAAGGCCATCATGGTCCACGAGCTCCTGCGTCGCATCCCCGAGACGGTTATTCACCGCTACGCCTGCCACGTCTGGCAGAAGCTGTTCGAGCTCCGCTGGAGCGACACTCCTCCNCAGATCATGAAGTATGTCAACGAGGCTCTCCGCGGCATGTGGCACGAGGTTGCCCTCGGCGAGACTGGCAGTCTTGTCGTTCAGAACATCTTCGAGAACTGCCTTGAGGATGACAAGCGTCCCTGCATCAACGAAGTCCTTGCCAGCATTGATGTCATCGCCCATGGCCAATTCGGCAACTGGTGCATCCAGCACATCTGCGAGCACGGCGCCATTCCTGACCGCAACCACGCCATTGACCACGTCCTTCGCTTCGCCACCGAGTACAGCATGGATCAGTTTGCCAGCAAGGTTGTCGAGAAGTGCCTCAAGATTGGCGGCACCGAGTTCCTTGACCGTTACCTCGACCGTGTGTGCGAGGCTCGTGCCGACCGCCCTCGCATGCCTCTCATCGACGTCGCCGGCGACCAGTTCGGAAACTACTTGATCCAGTACATTCTGAGCCACGCCGATGCTCAGCGTCGCGAGGTCGTCGCCACTCACATCCGCAAGCACATGGTCTCNCTTCGTGGCTCCAAGTACGGTTCTCGCGTGGCCATGCTCTGCTGCAACCCTGCTGTCGCCACTCGTCCTGGCCCTCCTACTGGTATTCCTATGGGTCGCAACGCTGGCGGCTTCGGTGAGCGTCCTTACAACGGTCCCCGTGGCTTCCCCTACGGTGGAGCCTACCGCTGAATGTCAAGATCTCAAGATGCTCCAACGCCCGCCCATCTCGTGGTTTTGTCGACCATGTTTGTGTCGGGTGTACAAGACATATCTTCACAACATACTCCATGTCTCACTACCTAGGCTCTCGTGTGCAAATCTTGTGGTTGCACGAGCATTGCTGGCGCGACACACAAGCTGGCTGCATAATTAACGAATATTATTGCACGTCTGACGATGAATGTGAGCGACGCATCATTGTCTAGCTCCAGCATGTTAGCATCTTTTCATCTACTCTCTCTCGTTCTCGGAGGCATCTGTCATGTCGAAGTTCTTCGCCGTCTATCACAGAAAAAGGAGGAAAGCTCGCTTTTGGCGAAAGCCTTTTGGATGGATCGGAAGCACCTTACATCTTTCGACAAACATCAACATGTCAGCAAAAGTCACCAAAAGAAAGAGAAATTGGGGCCAAAAAACGCATTCGGGAGATTTTTCGATTTGAGACACTCGTTTATTTTCTTTTTCCTATGTTTTTTTATGCAAGCTGGGGATGCAATGGGTGGAGATTGAGCATCGATGGTTTTTCAGAGCAAAGAGGGCGTAATGTGATGAAGGGCACAGCTCGGCTTGAACTAGCATCGATATACAAAATGAGAGACTTGAAACAGATTCCTGGTGCTGCTCAAGTGTGGTGTGATGGTCGATCGAGGATTCGAGATGTGATGGATGTTTGTTATGGGTGATGTCAGTGTGGCTGGGACTCGTTTGAATTCAGGAGGGACTCAAGCGTCACCCGCTTCAAGGCCACAACAGATGCATGTTTAAGCGTGGCAGCCAATCAAGAAGCAAGAAAGAGAGCGATGATGGCTTCGCTCACTCCTAATGTCCAACAGGGCGACCGACGACTTCCATACTCTCCTGTGCACTCGCCTTCGGCTCCGGTAATCATGACAGCGGCTAACGGCCACTTTGCCAGTGTCGGCGACGACGGCGACAAGCAACAGCAATCCTTCGAGCACGGCATCCAAGTCATTGATGAGAACAAGACATTCAATGCGAACCTGCCAGCATACCTCGACGCCGAACATGTCCTGCGCCAGGGCTTCAACTACCACCTCATCTCGGTCTTTGGCAGCCAGAGCACAGGAAAGAGCACGCTGCTCAACCATCTCTTCGGCACCCACTTTGGCGTCATGTCAGAGTCGGAGCGCCGCCAGACCACCAAGGGAATCTGGATGAGCAAGAACAAGCGTGACCAGGCCGAAGGAGGCGCCGTCAAGATGGCAGACAACATCCTGGTCATGGACGTCGAGGGCACCGACGGCCGCGAACGTGGAGAGGACCAAGACTTTGAGCGCAAGAGTGCCCTGTTCGCCCTGGCCACCAGCGAGGTCCTGATTGTCAACATCTGGGAGCACCAGGTCGGTCTGTACCAGGGTGCCAACATGGGTCTGCTCAAGACCGTCTTCGAGGTCAACCTGCAGCTGTTCCTCAAGGACAACAAGTACGAACATGCCCCCACCTCCCATCCCGACTTCTAATCCTCTGACTCTCTTCTCTTANNCAGCTCGACGCCTCGCTCGCTCCTCTACTTTGTCATCCGCGACCACATTGGCACTACTCCCATGTCCAATCTGCGCCAGACTCTTCTTGCCGACCTCACCCGCATCTGGTCCACCCTCTCCAAGCCCCCTGGTCTCGAGAACTCCAAGATTGAAGACTACTTCGACTTTGCCTTTACCGCTCTGCCCCACAAGATCCTGCAGCCCGAAAAGTTCGTCGAGTCCGTCGCCAAGCTGGGCGAGCGCTTCCGCGAGGGTCAGAAGAGTTCTAGGACGAATCCCTTCTCCGACGAGCAGGCCGAGCCCATCTTGCTACCCGAATACCACCGTAGAATCCCTGCCGATGGTTTCTCGATGTACGCTGGCAACATCTGGGAGCAGATTGACAGCAACAAAGATCTTGATCTACCAACCCAGCAAGAGCTCTTGGCCCAGTTCCGATGCGACGAGATTGCTCGCGAGGTACTCGTTGCCTTTGACGAAGTCATCACACCTCTTGAGTCCAAGCAAGTCGACGCTGCAAAGTCTGGCTCACCGAGCGTACTCTCGGGCCTCGGCAAAGCCATGAACGGAGCTCGCGCAAAGGTTCTCAAAGATTTTACCAGTGAGGCAAGCAGATACCACCAGGGCGTCTATAAGCGCAAGAGTGCTGAGCTCGAGACCAATGTCGACGCAAGATTGAAGGCTCTTTTCCAGGGCCAGCTTTCCGCCGCTCATAAGACTGGTGTGCAAGAATTCACCGAAGCTGTTTCTACTGCAGTCAAGTCTGGTCAAAAGAAGGGTAGCAACTACGACTTCCAGAAGATTGTCAACGCCGAGAAGCAAAAATCGCTTAAGAAATACGAGCAGGAAGCATCAGGTCTCGTCATTGAAGGTGCCTCTTGGAGCAACTATCAACAAGAACTCGACTTGTACCGCAAAGATCTCGACGAAGCCAGTGCAAGACTTCGTAAGGATGAGATGCGCCGTCTTGCCTCTCGTGTCGAGCGCTGGGTCCGTTCTCACCTTGGTGAGTCTATCGGTGTGCAATTCAACAAGCTCGGTTCAGGCCGTGGTGGCTCCGGTGCACCCGAGACCGGCGAGAGAGGTTCCATCGAGAAAGATCTCTGGGATCGCATCTGGCTCGTTTTCACCGAGACCGTCAAGCACGCAGAATCACGCTTCACCGAGCGCGCAAAGGGCTTCGATGCTAGTCCCGAGGAAGTCGAAGTCGGGCTCTGGCGTCTGCGCCGCAAGTCTTGGGGTGTATTGAGAGCCAAGATTGACGAGGAAGTCATGGAAGGAAACCTGCTCCTCAAGCTCAGAGAAAACTTCGAGGACAAATTCCGCTATGATGAGGAAGGTGTGCCCCGTATTTGGCGTCCCTCTGATGATATTGAGGGTATCTACACGCGTGCACGGGAAAGCACGCTTGAACTCATTCCTCTGCTGTCTAAATTCAAGCTTCATGAGACAAAGTCTTTGCCGCCGCTTGAAGAGTGGATTGGCCAGACACCTGCGGAGCTTTCGGCTGCTGACGAAGAGGACTTGCATCCTATTGGTGGCGTCGACGAGGAAGATGGCAAGACCCTCGAGGAAGAAATGACCGTCCTCAGCGACGCAAAGAAGCAGGATCTCAGCGTGCGATTCAAGAAAACTGCAGATGGCGTATACGTCGAAGCCAAGCGCAGCGCCATCGGTGGCGTCACCCAAGTGCCCCTATACTTCTACGGTCTCTTGCTCGCACTGGGCTGGAACGAAATCGTCGCTGGTAAGTTGCCGTCCACTTTACTGGTTGCCTCTCTTTTTCCCCAACTAACGTTTTACNNAGTCCTCCGCAACCCTCTCTACTTTGTCTTCCTCATCCTCCTCGGTATCGGCGGCTACGTCACCTACACACTCAACCTTTGGGGCCCTATCATTCGCATGACCAATGCCGCCAGCGCTCAAGGTATCGAGGTGTTCAAAGAGCGTCTGCGCGAGTTTCTCGAGACGTCGGATACAGGTCGCCAAGCCATGGCCATGTCTGGCAGCAAACCCTCTGAGCGCGAACAGTACAGGTAAGACCGACATTCCTCTTCTACTCATTTCATGACGAAAACGATATTGACTGTGGTGAAAACNAGAATGGATACGCTGAGTAGCGAGGGCAAGAAAACTGCATCTGCGGCTGCTGACGAGGATGAAGATATTTGATCTTGGCGACTTGTCTTCAGAACCGTTTTTTGTCCATTAATATTGTCTTGGAAACCCTCATGTTCTCCTACCCTTGACTACATAAGAGAAAGAAAAAAAGTGACGACGTCCCTGTGTATGATATCCTACTTGTCTTGACTTCCTGTCCCCAATTCTTTGTTGTCGTTTGTGTATAGAGGGTGCATCTATGTCTCTCTTGTCAATTTCTTCTGTGAGCTACTGCTGTTGGTTTCTTTTGCTAATCCTCGCAGTCATTTCTTATTTTTTCCATGTCGGATGCTAGCGGGATGACCCTAACTTTCACAAACTTGAGCGACGTCTCCTAACAATACAGCTCCTCAGAATCCGCTGTCAGCTTTTCGTATACTTAGATGGTACTGCGCTTGTCTATAGTGTCAGATTAATGATCAGACATGAGAAGTAGTACGAGACAATGCGAACGTTCGGACACTCGTAGACAGCAAGGGAATGCCAGAGGTTTGACTTCATGTTTTTGAACATTACAATTACTCTTGTGTGTATGAATGTACAAGAGCTAATATCTCTTCATAATCTGCATCGTCGAGTCCATTAGTTTGTGTGAAAGTGTTGTTGATAACATGTCTCTGCTCATAAAAGGCTGACAACCCAGCATTTGGAAACGTCCACCTCATCAACTCATCTTTGCGACACGATCTGCCCAGAGGGAGAGGCTCTGTGGGCCAGAAAACCAGACTCGAATGGCTGAGAGGAACCGCTAGCTTCCAACGTAGGAGAGGCAGTGGTCTTGAGGGAAATTCCGGACTCATGGCGATCTTCAATCAGCTTCTTTGGAAGGTCCGGAAGGCTTGGTATGCTGCTCACGAAGCTGCTATCGATAGTCGAGGCAGGAGCTGTCAGGGTAGAGACCCTTGGATCGGCTGGAATGCGTGTGTCGTAGCCAGAAGGGCCCGTGTCGGTGTTGATGGCCTTTCCACGACGAGCCTTCTCTATACCTCCTCGATTGGCATGCTCGAGACCGGTACGGAAGTAGTCGATTTCAGGGTTTTGATCAAGGACACGCAGACGCTTGTCAACCATGGTCGGAGTCAAGGGAGCTTTGGAGAGCTCAGGAAAAGCACTTCGAAGCTTCTTGACGATGGCATTGAGGGAGTAATTGCATGTATCAAGAACACACATGGCATGGTCGTGAACGCCGTTCCATTCCTTGGGTAGAGGAGGAGTAGGTGGAAAGCGGTATATCGTAGTTTCACTGGCTGACGAGACGTTGGAAGAAGGTGATGGAGCTTCGTGAGCGGTCAAGGAGTATTTCGACAGTGATGATTGGATGGTAAAAGGGATAGTCGATGGAGCTGTGAGATTGTTGACAGTGGATTGTCTGGTCANAGGGGGTGGTGGACAGTCTGGCACTGGTGTGGGAGGTCGGCTGGCAAGCTTCGAAGACGAGGGAGGAGTGTCTTTTGTGACGGTGTACTTTGGCTGGCGAGGAGGTTTGACGGGCGTTGACGGATCGTGACTACAGCTGATGTCAGAGCAGGTTTTGTTACGCGCTGGACGAGGCAGAAGATACTCGGAAGCGCCGTCAGTACGCTTGCGATGTGCGAAGACTCCCATCTGGCCAAATGTCAGTAGATGGTGCAAGCAAGCTCCTGTGGATCGAAAACTGACAGGTGCCGAGTGGCGGGACTGAGTATTAGTTGGAATTGGATGGTGAGATAGCGCGGTCATGGTTGCCAGGTCAAGGACGATGGCTGTTTGCAAAGGCATGTGGGAGCAAGATGGAAAGGTCAAAGCGAAGAGGAGTCAGGCAGAAATAGTGCAGAAACGAGTACAAGGTGGAAAGAGCAAGGCTGCATTTACTCTATACGTTCCTGCCCAAATTTTGCACCTAAGAAAATCAAAGTGTCCAATTGTGCCGACTTTTGTGATTCAAATTACAAAGACAGACCAGCAAAGATGGTGTCTTGTTTTATTGTACAAAATGGTCCGCGTAAAAAGCATACTCACCCTCGCCGTCGCTGGAAAGTGATAGTTCTCGTTGATCGTTAGGAGCCCATGTCTACTTCTGGAGACCAATCTTCTGGAGAAGGCTGCCCGAGGCGGGGACGTTGCCGTTGCCGCCCTTCTCGAAGACGCCCAGGATGTTCTTCCACACAGCTCCGGGCTCTTGGCTGGCGTCAATGCCTCTCCAGATGTTGGTCTTCTGGTAGTAAGAGATGACGGGGGCAGTCTGGTCGTGGTAGGTGGCCAGACGCTTCTTGAGGGTGGCCTCGTTGTCGTCGGCGCGCTGGACGAGGGGCTCGCCAGTGATGTCGTCGGTCATGGACTTCTGGGGAGGGTTGAAGATCTTGTGGTAAGAGCGGCCGGAAGCGGGGTGGACGAGACGGCCGGTGATACGCGAGACGAGCAGCTCGTCGTCGATGCGGAGCTCAACGGCGTGCTTGAGCGACTGCTGGCGGGCCTTGAGCATATCGTCGAGGCGCTCGGCCTGAGCAACGGTGCGAGGGAAGCCGTCGAGGATGAAACCAGTCTTGCACTCGGGGTTGTTCTCGAGCTCGCTCTTGATCATGCCAATCATGATCTCGTCGCTGACGAGACCGCCCTGGTCCATGATCTTCTTGGCCTGTCTGCCCAACTCGGTCTTCTTTGCGACCTGGGCACGGAGCATGTCACCGGTAGCCTACGCGCGTGTTAGTCGTTGTTGGGTTCCTTCTTATCGGCATGTTTGCGCGGGCGTACCAANGTGGCAGACACAGTACTTTTCCTTGATCTTGGGGGCCTGGGTACCCTTGCCTGGTCACGGGTCAGTCGCACATTCGTCAGACAAAATACTTCGAGTCGCGCATACCGGCACCGGGGGACCCATGAGGATGATTCTCATGCTCTCATCGCTGGACGAGGACGAGGCAGAGCTCTGAGCCTTGCCGTGAAGACGGGCCTCGAGCTCGGCAACGCGAGCCTCGAGCTTGTCGACGGTGCCTCTAAGCTGGTCCACCAGTTGCTCTCCGAGAGGTGCCATTGTGATAGTCGTGTGAGGTGAATTGAGTGGATCAAGACAAGTGAAAGCGAACACCAAGGTCGGAGGACAGGCCCAAATGCCCTGCTGCTGTTTCGGCCTCGGATGTGCCTTTTCTTGGCAAAATCATTGATCCATTCATCCACAGCTTCCGCGTCTCCCACAATCCCGACCTTCTTTATTCGTCATCACAATCTCTATCTTTCCCATTGCAAACGCAAGAAACAATAACCAGCTACTTTGCCAGCTAACAGAGATGGCTAGATTGTATTCAAGTTGGGAAGTCGTGAATTGCATTGTTTTGTTGAAAGAATAACGCTATCAAATCCCATATTCCGAACCCAGTTCGCCAAACATCGAGCAACATCCACTCCCTCTGCTGTCCTCACTCAAAAGTTTCGTCGGGCATGAAGTTCTCCGGTGAGAAGTCTTGCTGTATGTACGAGCACATCCTGTCAATTCTCACCTGAAACAACTCCAGGGCCGAGGCGATGCTGTTAGCACACAACAAGCCAACCTTCTACAACGAGATGAAAAGCGTACCTTTGTCGCATGGTCCCTCGTTCGGCGAGACGTCGTCCTCGGGCTCCGTCATTCTTTTCTTCTCCACACACTCGCCGACCTTTTCATCGAGCCAATTGTACAGACCATCCTGCGTCTCATTGGTCTTGCACGCCTCGCCAAAGGTAGCAGTAAGGATAGGGTATCCAGGAGTCGACTCGATGCAGTCTCTNNCTGTAAGTTGACAATTGAATCAGCAGCCAATCGATACCATCATAGTATAAGCACTTACGATACACTTGACTGTCCCCTCGGGTCTGTAGATCTCGTGGTTGGAATGATACTCCAATCTCTGCTCGAAGCTCATGGCCTTGAAAGCAGCTTCCTTGGCCTCGAGGTCCTGTTGAGACTCAGGGATGTCGTCGTAGTGACCAATACCGTCCAAAGGGGCAGCACGAACGACAACTACGAAGGCAGCGACGAGTCCAACTAATCCGAGGAATTGAACCATGATGGATGGGTTGATGAGACGGTAGATGGTTTGGTGAGGATAGAGAAACAGTAGTACACGGCTCTGACCAGCGTTTATATATCTGGAAGTGACAGGAACTCGAAACAGAGGTGCTGAAACCCGTGAGCACGTTATGCGGTGTTTCCCTGCACCTGACCAAACCTTACGAGCAATATCTATTGTTACCCCTCTCGTGAGTTCTTTCCACTCTTGTTAAACTTGACTACCTTACCAGTAACATGCACCACGTTCACACTGAACAAAGGTCATTGGTTTGAGACTGTGCTGGATACCAGCTATAATGATGGGTTGAGTTCGGGTTGGAGGGAAAGGAGGTGCCCCCACTGAAATGTGTTGCTTGAATTTCCAGATTATCAACTCTTCAAACCTCGAGTCTTGTAGGCTCGTCTGCATCAGGCTTCTTGTCAGCATTCTCCGGGCGATCTCGACCCTTGGGTCCAGCCTTCGAGGCCTCAAACGACTGCTCGAAGTCGGCAATGATGTCGTCTATGTGCTCAATGCCAACAGAAATTCTGATGAGGTCTTCGGTAACTCCGCTGTTTATCTTTTCCTCATCACTCAACTGGTCATGAGTGGTACTCCAAGGNNATCTGTGAAACAAGGTTAGCATGAGCGCAAGAAACACGTATCCTCCCAGATACTCACGAATTGCTAGTGTCTTTGCATCACCAACATTTGCAAGGTTCGATATTAACTTGAAGCCATCGACAACCTGACTACCGGCGTCGACGTCACCTTTCACGCCAAAAGATAGCACACCTCCGAATCCTCTTGGTAGATATTTCTTGGCCAAATCGTGGCTGAAGTGGCTCTGGAGACCGGGATAGCTGACCCAAGAAACATTTTCGTTCTTCTCAAGCCACTGAGCCAGTGCAAGTGAGTTTTGAGCGTGTCTTTCACAGCGTAGACTCAGAGTCTCGATACCCAGCAATAGTTGCTGTGCAGCAAAGGGATTGAGAGCCATACCACCATCGCGCAAAATCTCGACACGGACTCGGACGATGAAAGCTAGCTTGCCGAAAATGTCCCAGAACTTGAGGCCGTGGAAACCTTCCGAAGGCTCGCTCATCTCTGGGAAGCGCTTCCTGGCCTCTGGAGTGCCCCAATCGAAACGGCCGGCATCAACAACTACTCCTCCAACCGTAGTACCATGTCCGCCGATCCATTTGGTCGCGCTGTGAACAATAATATCGACTCCGTGATCGATCGGACGACAGAAGTATCCACCTGCACCGAATGTGTTGTCGACTATGACTGGAATACCAGCCTCATGCGCAACTTTGACGATTGCCTCGAAGTCCGGTACGTTGTATCGCGGGTTTCCAATGCTCTCAATGTACACGGCCTTGGTCTTGTCGTCAATAACCTTCTTGAAGTCTTCTGCATTGTCGCCGTTCACAAACTTCGTCTTGATGCCCAGTCTCGGCAAGAAGACCTTGAGCTGGTTGTAAGTTCCACCGTAAAGGTTGGAAGTCGAGAGGATGTTGTCTCCAGCGTGAGCGAGTGCTGCAATTGCCATGAATTGAGCCGATTGACCAGAGGATGCCGCGACAGCTGCAACTCCATTTTCTAGGGCTGCGATGCGTTTCTCAAAGACATCGACGGTGGGATTCATGATTCTACTGTATATGTTTCCTGCCTCCTTTAGGCCGAACAGACGAGCTCCATGCGCAGAGTCATTGAAGACATAGGANNCTAGAGGAAATTTAGTCCAAGGTTTGAGTGATGATTGTCTAGGTGCTCATACCGTAGTTGCATAGATGGGAACAGCACGCGAGTGGGTAGTACTGTCTGGCTCATGACNCTGTTTGGTGACAAGCAAATGGTCAGTCTTTGATGCAGACCTCTAGCAGTAACCAATTTCTCCAAGCCTACCAGCATGCAACTGCAAGGTCTCGAAGTGAGGTGTCTTTTCTCCAGCCATAATTTTCCGTAGTCTCCAAGGAAATTGAGGTATTCAGCAAGTTTATGAGATGCGATTGGAAAGAGCTGGTAGATGATTGAGAAAGGGTTGGCTCATGAATGCCCCTCTTTCAGGCGCGGGGCAGATCAAATGGGTAGCGAGCACGCAATCAATCGTTCCTTCCTTCCGCTATATCGGACACAACCGATATCGTGAGGCAAGAAGGTGCAATCTTTGAGGTTTGTGGTCACCTGCCTAGGGCCAAACATTTATCAGGCATCGAAGAGTGGCAGGCACGGGTGAAGTTCGAGGAGCAACGTCCTAGCCCTTCGACCAAAGACATCAATCTTCCTGACGAACAACAAGATACCTAAGACAGTGCATTCATGCAGGCTATGAGAAAAGAGGGTTGTCCTTAGCGAGTAAGACCCCCGCTCTTCGATGGTTACGAAAGAACTTATCCTAACGTGTATTTTTCCGCTCGCAATGCTCCAACCATCTCATCAGCCATCCGCACAATCACCACTTCTTGTCGCCCAGCAGTCCATCTTGCTTCTTCAATCTCGTCATGCGCCAACCACAGGTAGTCAATCATGGCCGCATTGTCTTACCTTGTCGAACGCCTTGATTACTCGGGTAGAGCACTAGGACTGTCTGCTGAAGAGCTTGCCAATCATAACTCTGGTCTGGACTACGCCTTTGCGACAAGCCCAAGAGATGTAAAGGAACATATATCAACCAAGCTCTTTATGGGTTATTACTGGCGCTCTGGCCGAGTGGTTAAGGCGTTTGACTCGAATTATGCTCAGCATCTCTCACCGATATCAAATCCATTCGTGGGCGTGTGTTCGAATCACACGGGCGTCGACATTCTTTTGCTTTTTGCACGGTATCGACGAAGAGAGGGCAACTGTTTTGGTCGGAAAAGTGGTTGGAAGCATTGTGGTGAATGAGGCTTCACTTTTGGTGAAGCTTCGTTGGTTGCGGTAACCCGACGCCGGGAAGGGCCTGACGTGTGACAGAGACTCGATTTCACATGTCACGAGGGTCTAAACACTCCGAAGATACAACAAAACCAGTGAGAAAGAAAGCAGCGACGATGTCAAGAGCACAAGCACGGTCAATTGCATAGTCAAGAATCGGACGTCGAGGCCTCAAGACGCCGAACCTCGGCATCTCGGGAATGTTCGTTGTGGCTTCCAGTCCCAAGAAATATTTCCGACTGTGTCTTTCTAACCTGCGCGCTACAAAACATGTCGGCGGCCCAGCGCATGCCCGTCCTAGGAGGCACACTTGCCATTGGAGCCACTGGTGCCGCTATGGCTATGATACCTTCTTTCCGCGAGGCCGTGACTCGCTACTTGGGCATCTCGGCCCCTGGCGGTGTCTGGCGCATCCTGGCCATCTTCTTTGCGTTGCTGAGTATTAAGAGTTTGCCCTTTGTCTGGCATGTAAGTAGAGAATATATGTCCCTCTCTCGCTAGCAGAAGCCTCCTTACTAACTGTCCCTCCAACAGTTCCGCGTCTTCAAAAACCTCATCTGGCACCTCTACCTCCAACCCACCCACCTCAAGCAATCCCACCTCTTCGCTCCCATAATCACAACCTCGCACAACTCCATCTCCGAATGCGACTACAACTTTCACAAGAGCAACTCAACTTACTTTGCCGATCTCGACGTCAGCAGAGCAGCCTTTGTAGGCGTGCTTCTCAAGAAATCTCTCGCTCGCTTGAACGGCGGAGATCTCACCGGTCTACCCGAAGAAGCAAAGAAAGTCAAGGGCACATACATCGTAGCCCTGGGAGGCGTAGGCTGCGTATTCAGAAAAGAGATAAAGCCACTAGAGAGATTTGAAGTCTGGACCAGACTCCTCTCCTGGGACGACAAATGGATCTACATTGTCAGCCATATCGTCAAGCGCGGCGCAAAGAAACCCTCAAACTACTTCCTTCAATCCTGGAGAAATGGAAAAGCTGCAAAGGGCAAAAAGAGCAAGGCAGATACAGAAGACAAGATCAAAAGAATCTACGCAACCAGTCTTGCCAAATACGTCGTCAANAAGGGGAGACTGACAATCGCACCCGAAATCGTGCTCAGAAGATCCGACTTATTGCCAGAACGACCCGCAACCCAACCTTCCGCTCCCACCGTCTCAGATACACCATCCCCCGAANNGGGAGAAAAACCATACATGTCAAGTCCCGAAAACCTCGTCGCGCAAGTAATGGGCCAACTGCGTTCAGAAAACATGTTCGACAAGGAACAGGAAGCCAAAGAGGGAGAAATGACTTGGAAAGAGGTGGAAGCAAAGAGATTGAGAGGATTAGAGATTGCTCAGCACTTTGATGGGCTTACGGCTTTGCATGGAGAGTGGAATGCTGATGACAATGTCATTGGCGAGTATGGAGATTTCTTCTGGTAGATTGATTATATATGACATAGAAAGATAGAAAGAATACACACTGATCGAATAGACACAAACCAACTATCTAATATATCTATCAATCTATTTGATGATAGAAAGTCCAAGGTCCACTGCATGCACTTCTGCATTTCTTGAGATTCGGAGGCACTGCACTAGACACGATATATATTGTATGTACCAGCAATGGACATCAGAGCCTGACAACGATGCATTCGAGACTTGCTCTTCTAGAAGTGTAATTGTTCATATCAGATCATCCCCGTCTCGATACTATGGTTATGACGAGCGGTCTTCTACAGTGCATTGTGCTTGTGAGATGAGCAGTGTCGTCAATGAAGAAGCGGGAAATTTGTGGTATCGTTCTGCATATGCAAGCCAGGAGCCATATAACCAGCTATTCAAGGAGCAAAAAGACACTTGATCTGTGTCAGCCTATAAGAGAAAAAATGAAAACGAACACTAGTTGGACATGACAATGCATGGTAGTAAAGAAAGGGTGATGGATGAAAAGAAAAAGGAAGCGGCTGAGCAAGAAGAACAGAAGAAAAAAAGCAGTGGAACACCAGTCCGCATGCTGCTATGCAGTTTGAATCCAGTCCTGAACGCCTCCCTTGTGATTGAGCGTGGTAACATCATCCACCTCAACCCGGGCATGCTCGTCTTTTTGCCGAACGCTAAACACTGGGAAATGGAAGTCACATCAAAGAAATTATCTGCTGACCAGCAGCTTGCTATCGTCAACTCGATCGCCATTGGGCAAGCGATCCTTCTTCAAGCATTGACCTTTACGGCCAACCTCGTCTCGGAGGTGATCTAGCTTGTCTTTGTCGCCGTTCCAGCTGAAGTCTCTGCTCCAGAAGCCACATCCAATGTTGCTGGTCTCGCCTCTCCAGTATGTCTGCTTGAGACCAGCGGCGTCGACGGGCGGGCGCCATTTCTTGTGGTCCAGATTACTAATCAGACTCTCGCCCTCCATATGGTGCAAGAGTTCTGGGTTGACGGTGAAACAGCGGAGACCTTTGTCGCGGCAAGCGGTCAGGATGGCGACATCGTAGGCATGGTCGATACTGCCACGGTCGCCGGCCACGGNGGCATATTCTTCGACAAGTCGTCTGGCCGAGGCTCGGGTGACGGCGTAGCCAAAGGTACAAAGCGGCGAGACAGATTTGTGAACGATGCGCGCTTTTTCAGGTACGTCGAAGGCGGTAAGGAGGGAAGAGGTGAAAGGATGTAGGTCGGTTCGTCGAGGCAGAGTCTGATCGGGGTAGACGACGTGGGNGAGGTCGGTCAGATTGTTAGGATGAACGACACCGACACCAACGGGCTCGTCCATGGTTGTAAAGTAGTCTCCACAGTGTCCGACGTAGAAGAGCTCCCAGTCGTCCGGGTGTCCCCAAGGGTATTCGTCACCAGCTGGCGGCAGCAATGCGCGTGCGGCCGTGGCAGCGAGTGGGACTTGTTGTGTTCGTAGGCGGATATCCCAGTCGACATCATCTTCCAGGATAAGGGCCGTCTCGAGACCCGACTTGAGGAACTCGTTAAGGACGAGGTTGTGGCTGAGCCATGCGCGGACGGAACCGTTTGTGATAGACGACTTGTCGTTCTTGCCTCTGAAGGCCATGATTTGTTCTTCTGTCCATGTTGGCAGGGTAGGGATGGTGAAGTGCAGCTCGGTCACATTGGCGGATTGAATCAGGTTATTGCGGCGTGGACTGCCAGGGCCAGAGACAACAAACAAGCCACCGAAGCCCAAAGTCGCATTGGCGGGACTTTGATGGCTGATGGAGAAGGAAGGGATGCTGGAGCCGACGCTGCTCCTGAAGTATATGATCAGAGTGAGGACGCTCAGGCCGATAAGCACATAGAGCGGAGGCAATCGGGGCGCAACCATTGTGTTGCTGTTGCGAGCGAGGTCGAAGTACGAGGAGGGCGTTGAACCCTTGGGGGATACGAATAATAAACGCAGCGCTATCAGCCTGTATCAAGTCGCAATACGGGGCATCAGCCAAGGACTTGTGGCGCTCCAAGTGCCGGTAGAGCGAGATGAACAGGTGCGGAGGGGGCCGACGAGCTTCGGAGATGGAAGTGTTGAGAAGCAAGTGTCGGAGAGGAGAAGGTGAATTTACAGTCTCTCCTCGAAGAAGATGAGCATTGAGGAGTTGAATGAGGAGTCGTTGCGCAACCCGTCCCACTTGGGGGCTTGGTGCGACGAACATGGAGAAACCTGGTCAAAGATCAGCCAGCCCTGCTCAGCAATCATCTGCCCCCGAATCCTCCTCCTGTCAGTTTGTCTGGCCCTGTCAGACGCTCGTGTGAAACGATCAAAAGTTGCATTTCAATTGGCCAAACATTGACCGCCTGAAACATCTTGCCTATAATTCATCATTTGCGCGCGTGGCTAACGGACAACAAGGGTTAACGGTAATCTAGTGCTTTTCAACCAGCGAATAGCCCACGATTGCACATTGTGGAATCGATTCAGGCCAGCCTGGCAGGGAGATCTCAATAACTTGAGTCCATACAACAATTCTTCCATGGCTTGCGAATTGATGCACAAGACCTATGCAAGAAGCCACATCTCTCAATTGCCCCTGTGGGCACGCACGTGGACACTTTGATGATCGTCCTTGCACTGCAGTGCCGCCAACGTCTTCTGGCTGCCTATTTTTTCTACCCCGAACCTTCTTGTCTGCCATCCAAAACAGCCTAACAACTGTCGAGATTGCCGTTAGGCTTGCTTCAGCCGAACCTCGGGTCTTTGCAACCTGACTTGCTATATCTTGGCTTACGATGTATTATTACAGCGGCGGTCCACTTGAACCAGTCAATGCTTTTGTCGCATGTGCCATTTGGCTGGGTCAGCATCGCAATATCTAGCAAGAGCACGACGGGATGTGTGAAATGTATTAGGGCATGACTGGAATATTGGTCGAGTCTGTACTAAGGAAAATGTGCAGGGGTGTTTTCTTGGTCATCATCCTCCTCTGTTCTGCTATTGGATGTCCTATTCTCAATATCACTGTCTCGAGATGGTCTTGGGAACGCCGAACTTTTGATATTCATGTTTTTCCTTGTCGTATCATACCCTCCTTGAGCGCAGAAAGATGATGATGGAAAACGCTAAGAAGACAAACGTGAGAAAGAAATGATGTTTCTGCCAAAAGAGTCAGTACTCTTCACGCAGCGATCAGAGTGGTAAGGGGTTACCTGGTGTGCCAGAAGAAGCACGAGAATCGTTATGCCCATTTCGTAGGACACCCAGTCATAATCACTAACTTCTCTGTCCTCTGGGGACGAGAGATGCAAGTTTGAGAGAATTCGAAGACTGAACTTTGTAGACAAACCGTCTCCCAAGCTCATCGATGGCAAGTGTCGCGCCAGCACGACCGACAATGGCTCTGTTCATGACTTTTAGCAGAAAACTTGAATACTCAAGACAACGGCAAAAGCAGAGGAAGGAGCAAATTGCACGCATCGCTCGCTGGGGAGTCTCTATCCATATTAACGGAACGACCACAGCAACCCAGAGATTCAAAGTTCTCAATAACTGAAAACCTTTCCAAACTTGTCCATGGCGATTTTGGAGCCAGCACGGACAATGTAACCGCTAGAAATTGATCGCTTTAGCAAGACTTCAAGACTCGAAAGCAGAAGAAGGAGCGAGTGACAAGCAAGGCCCAAACAAAGCTATACAAGGAAATGATTGGAAAGCGATTACACCATCCGTGTAGTCCCATCGCTGTACTGAATCTGAGATTGCTCAAGTCGAGACATTGCAACGCCAGCATCCGCGGGTACATTAACCCTGTGAGGTGCCAGAGATGTCAACAACTCGTTCCAGGCATTCGAGAATCAAAGAAGGGGCGAAAAGAAGAAGAGTGTAAGCCGGAAAGAAGGTCTTCAGACGACCATTTTGCCGTCTGGATCCATGACCTTGAATTGGCCATACTTATCTTTCCAGACGCTGGAGCCTTCGTAACAAGTGATTACGTCAAGCGAAGACAAGAGTCAACACAAGCTCAACAAGGATAAGAAATTCCAGAGTGCTTGTCTCTTATAAGAGTCCAGGCGGCGTGTAAACGTTGTATTTGCCGCATTTGTCCATTGTGACAACCTCGCCTTTGCGACAAAAGATCCTTATGACGGCGGTGTGAGCCATGTATAATGGCAAGAAAAGGAATGAACTGGGTAAAAAAAACGACAAATTTTGGGGGAAAAGGAGAAGGAAACGCAAAAGAAGAAAAAATGGTACTAACCCCTTGTTTGAATTCTCAGTGTCGAAGCCCCCAAGGCCCCAAACCTCCTCCGTCTCCTTTCTCTTCTGGCTCTTGGATTTGCCCTGCTTGATGCGCATCTTCTCGAAGAACACATAAGCAGAGTAGAACACCGAGCTAGTGTTGCCGGAATCAGGTCCTTTCTTGCCTCTGAAGGACTGCATCTGGGAAGCACTGATACCCTTGGGAGCCTTGTTAGTGTTTTATTGTGCGAGCAAATCACGACCGAATTGTGCTTGGGTGACACCAGGCTTCTTGAGGTATGCCGTGATTTGGCGGCGGATGTCATCACAGGTGTCGTATTCAGGGACTAAGTCTGTTTCCTCGCCTTCATACAGTCCTCGTCAGCGATCTCATGCTTTCAACGGTTGAGACGTCAAATTCTTACCATCGAGGTGGATATCACTGAGATCAAGTTTCTCTTCCTGCTTCTTGCCATCTTTACCACTCTTCTCATTATCCTTGGCCTGCTTCTGCTTCTTCGTCGGCACCTTGATGCCCATATCCTCTCTTCTCTTGAAGAAAGCAAAAGCAGCAGGGTAAGCCGCACACTCATCACCCTTCATAGTACCATGCTTGTGCATAAAGCTATAGTAAGCATTACTGCTCACATTGATGGTACTACAAAAATCGCCAACTTTCATCTCGCCAGGCTCAATCAAGCGATTGGTCTTGTTGCGTACGACTTGACAGCTGTCGGTGACGATAGAATAGTCATCGATGTAGTCGTCTATATTCTCGTTGATGTTATTGGCGGCTTCTTCGTGGGTACGCTTGGTACCTTGATCGGGGCTTGTTGCGAGGCCGGCGTTTGTGATGGATGTGGGTGCAGGTGTGTCCTTGGTCAGATCGACTTGAGGTACGCTGTCCTTGCGAGCTTCTGAGTCTGCACCGGATGAAGCATTGTCGCCAGTGCCAGTCTCGGTAGAAGTGTTTCCAGCAGGCGCGTCGTTCTTCTCAGCACCCGCAACTTGTTCCGCTAAATGAGCTTCAGCCTATTCCACATCGGCCTTGGTGTGAGGAGAAAGAGGTGCAATAGTATCAGCCATGGTTATCGTTAACTATTGTGTAGATGATGTAAAAGAAGATGGTTTGCGGATGTACACAGATATCTCGAGCTGTGTAAAGAAGAAACCAATAAAATGAACAAACCCACCACAGAGCAATTGAGCTCTTTAGAATCCATGGTCGGCGCATACGTTCGTCGATCTGCCCATCCTGGTTCGCGTGTGACGTCGTTGGAGTGTGGAGCTGAAGCTCGAAAAAGTAAATCCTAGGGATTGCAACACGATAGCAACAAGACGTCAAGCTCGCGTACTCACGTGCGAAATCCCTATACAAGACTGCGAGGAGGCCTGAGATAGAAAAAAGAGGCATCCTTTGTGCCAGCATAAATTCTACGGGACTGAGTATGCAAATAATAGTTGGTCATATACAAGACCTGTTTCTTTCGTTATACCCGTGGGTTCTATGCGCCGCGCTTACAAGATTAAGTAAAGGGAAAAGGCCATCGATCGTTTCCATCCACAGAAAAGAATCCGGTCTCCGATGGAAGATGCGTTATGAGAACTGGTGTGGAAGAGATGCGAATATGTTGGATTTACGTCGCTTCATCCGTCGAGGCAGCTTCACCGTTGCTTTGTGCTGGTGCGTCTGCCGTCGTCGTTCCAGGACGAGGAGATCTGGGTGGTCCCTCGGCGCTGGCTCGTGAGAGACGCTTAACCTTCTTCTCTTTCGCTGCCTTATCAGCATCAAAGTCTTTCCACCTGCGCCAGCCGTCAAAGTCAATGAGAGCTTGCATGCAACCCCATTCCTTGACCTTGCGTTCAAGCCAGACGAAGTTAACGGGCTAGAGCGTCTGGTCAGTCTTCTTGTAGCCTCGAAATGCGGATACATGTTACATACCTTNTGTCAAGAAATCATTGCAACCAGCAGCTAGAGCTTCGTGTCTGTCACTCTGCAAACTACTTGCAGTAAGCGCGACAATGATGACGGGACTCTTGAACAAGCCGCCATCAGACACGAGTTTATCATCTTCCTTCTTCTTTTCCTCGTCATGATCTTCTCCATTCTCGCCTTTGCCAGAATAGGGAGCAGGAGTGGAAGAGGTGCTGAACACACCAATTCCATTGGCTCTTTCAAGACGACGAATTTCTTTGGTTGCTTCCAAACCGTTCATGATGGGCATTTGAATATCCATCAGTACCAGATGGAAACCGCCAGCTCGCCATTTGTTGACAGCGATTTGGCCGTTCAAAGCTGTGCTCCATCTTACTTTCAAGCGCTTCATAAACGCTTCCAACAGTCTCAAGTTGATGATATTGTCCTCGACAATCAGTACGTTGATGGGAGGAACTGCACCGTCGAGCAGCGAAGGAGGAAGGGTTGTTTTTGCGCCATTGCTAGGAGATTTGATGGTCGGCGTACCGTCGGTGGGAGTAAGCTTTCTTTGGCGGCGAGGGCGGGCAGGCTTGAGCGTGCTTTGACTCTGAGAAGCAGGGGTGGGCGGGGAACTGCCGGGATGTACAGAGGGTATAGCCTCTGCGGCAGGAGGTGTCGGGAGAGCTGGCGCCGGCGGTACGGCATGGCCCTGTTGTTCAGAAACTGTGGAACCGGCTCTTGGACGACTCTGTCTGATTGTAGGCAAATGTTGAGAAATGGCTAGGTTGGATGCATTGAGAGGCATGGATGTAGGTGGAGGGTTATGGGTCATGATGGTAGGGGAAGAAGTGTGCTGGCGATTGAACTTTGGCCGAGGATCACGGGGATCGCGATGGCGGCGGACACTGCCCGGTGATGGCAAGACAGGAATCTGGCCAGTGTTTAGCACGGCTATTGAGCGAGGTGGTTCAGGATGTAATGTCTGTTGCACAGGCGGTTGACCAGGCACATTTGATGGAAGTTGGACTGCGGGCATTGGAGGGAAATAGTCAGTGCCCGTCTCTGCAGGTCGGTAGTCGTCCAAGGCAGCATATGAAGCACCGTTATATATGCGAGGAGATGGGCGAGGGGTGCGGCGTGGAGGAGTTTCGATAAGAAGGGCTTCCTCGGCTGTTTGGCCGCCAGCATAATACAAGTCCAATGTGCGACAGACATCCTCGTCTGGACTGAGGATACGTTCTGACGCGCGCTTCCCATTCTCATCAGGCCTGCTGACGATGCGCAAGACAAGATCGGGTGAGTCGTAACTTCTACCCAGCGAGTTGCCGTATTTCCTCATGACGAGATCTCTCACATCATCGACAAGGTCGTCTTCGCGCACCGTGACCATGGTAGGCGAGGCATTGGGTCTCTTAACCCATACTTTTCGTGTCAACATGCTAGCGATAGGAGGGACTGGGGCGTCGACAAAGTAGTCCGAGGCTTCAATGGTAGCAGGAGGGGTCGAGGGAGGTAGAGGGAATTGAGCGACGGTATTGGGACTGAGTAGAGCGCGGATGACAGGAGCGTTGGCGCCGCTCAAGAGAGATTGACGACGGATAGTGTTCTCGGATGGACGTTTAGGCGTCAGTGGTAGCGGCAGCGACGGCAGACTCGGAGAGGGCTGGGCGCGGACTGAGACTGGGGATCGAGGACGCGAGTGGGCAGATTGAGGACGGAGGCTCCTTGTGCTGGTGCAAGCATCTGTGTCAGCGCGTGGGACGTTGGGCGAGGTTTGTGGTTCAGTGACATACTCGGCGAGGATGTCGAGAGGCTTCTCGGGAGTGGCACACTGCAATGTCAGGCTTGGTTGATTGTACAAGTGGCTCGAAGTCTCATGTCTCTCGGGAGTGGACTGGATGTCGTTGTCAAGATGGATGCTACCAAGTTGAGCGTCGAGGGTCGGAGCAGCAGTGCCGGTGCCGGTGCCGGTGCTGGTGCTGGTGCTGGTGCTGGTGCTGGTGCTGTTGCGGTTGCGGTTGCTGGCAGCGGGCGGGCGCGTGGTGGGCTCGGGAGCGTCGTGGAAGTTGTCGTCGCTGTCTTCCTCTCTGATGCTGTCCTGCACACTAAACTTGGACGGACTCTTGAGCGCAGCGAGATGTGGAGAGGATCGGCTGTGGTCGCGAGAAGGGCTCCTGCTGTCTGCCGCTTGGCCTGAGTGCTGCGAGGGCTGCGGCTGGGGTTCTGCCGAGGAGCTGCCTGTGCTATGAGAGCGCTTGAGCAGTCCTCGGAAGGCCGCGCGAAGTCCTGGCATCTTCTCTGTCAAGAGTTCGAATATCGCTGCTTTCCAGTCCAGTATCTCCTAAAAGTATATTCAATATTTACGTGCAGCCGCAGCTGCCGTGCCTGTCGAGAGACCGCTGGTTTGGGCTGCACTCAATCGTCAAGAAATCACGGCTCGCTCACGGGCGCTTGGTCCTCCTTAATCTTCTCCTGTCATGGCCTGTCGCGAACCTGATACCACTGCCCTACCACCACCTGTCAAGACGTCAATGGCGCTCAGCACTTACTCGCGAACACATTCCGCCTATTCAGATGTCTTGCTTGTACCTTCACGTCTGACTGTGCCTCTTGATTCATCATGTTTGACCTGCTGTTTTGCTTTTCCTATAAACCAAAAAAGCTATACCTCGATCCGATCTCCGTCGCGTCGTACCTGCTACGACTTGTCTGCAACATGCATCTCTCTCCTTGGCCATGCACATGCAGCCTCCCTCTAATGTTACTTGATTGGACCTTCCTTCTCAACCGGCCTACTGCTTAGCTGCCACGCCCAACCATTCAAGCTCGACCCCATCATAAGAATCCTGGCACTTCTCCATCTCAAACTCGAGTCCTTCGACAGCTCCTTCTGCATTGTCTACTGCCTCGTCCGAGATTGGCGACAATGCTATCCTCCAAGTATGCTTGTCACCAATGCGACGACATCCCAAGTCCAGCTCCTCCGTCACTCTCTTCTTCTTGAGGATTCGCTGGATGAAATCCCAGCCTCTGTCTTTGTACTTCTGAGTGAGGATGACACCGTTGAAGTAGTCTGGAATGCGAGTAGGGTAGGTCTGACGCTTGATGAAAGTAGCATTAGGGAAGACGCTGTATGCGTGGTTGCCCGTAATGACATTAACCAACGCGGTCGTGTAGGTTGAAAGCGTAGAGTGAATAGGGTGGTTGTGGGTCAGGATGATTTCCAGTCTGATGAACTCGCCGTCGACTATCTTGTCGTACTGATGAACCTATGAGTGGTGTTAGCGAATGTCGATATGGACGTCGTGTGTACAACTCACCATGTCGACAAGAGTCCAAACGTACTTTCCGACCTTACGAGAAGCAAGATCATATCCTTCGACCTCCTCCATGTAGCGGCAGAACGCGTCTGCGTTTTCGCCAACCTGCACGCAGACATCCAGATCCGAGCCATCCCACTCCACACGATCCATGAACTGCAAGGCAAAGCCTCCGGAGATGATGCCATCGAGCTCCGCCAATCTCTTTCTGAAGCCACGAGGGTCCTTGACAAACTTCTTGAGACGGTTGTTGATATCCCAAGCGCCACCGCTGACCAGTTCCTGGTACAGAGGCTTGAGGGCGCGGCAGGTGCGGGTGAGTGCGATTACGTCCTTGATGGGAAGGTGTGCAGTGAGGGCATCAAAGATCGGTGGGAACCTGTCCGTGCCAAGTATGGTGGTGAGGTTGGCCATGCTGAGAATGGTTGTTGGTCGCGTCGCAGGTGGATGTGAAAGTGGTATGTAGAGTTGTTGACAGTATCCAAGTTGGGTTTCGACGAATTACACGAAAACAGTGCGACCTTCTGGAAGAATCTCTCCTCGTCAGTGAGTGAAGAGAAGAAGACTTGGTCCGAAAACTGGAGCATGCGTGTTTGTGTTGAGATGTCGTTTGTATTCAAGGTGCTGTTTGCTGCTAGCCAGCCAGTTTCGAATCTCATTGTCAATACAGTTCATCAGCCAACGCGAATAGATTTTCAGTGTCCGTGGACAGTGGCTTGAGTCAATCTTGATGAATTCGTGTGCTCAATAGACAACATATATGTGAATGTGATTGTTGAAGAATGGCAGAAACTCAAGTCAGGGTGTGACATCTAGCAAAAAGACTTGGGTCAGAGCGAAGGCAAATCGACGAAGGCAACATTCTCGATCGAAGATTCGTTGCCCAATCATAGCATTGGGGCAGGAAGAGTGAATTGAGAACGAGAAAGAAATATTCATCTATTATGCTGATCGTAAATTCGTTACATGGTGGTGGTACAAAACCCCTTCGTTTCCAGATTACCCGCCGATGACTGCCCATGCATTGCAATTTGTACTCCCCAAATATTATCTCCCGGTCTATATTCTGAATCCACAAGTTTTTACGCTATCATTAATTCCGAACGTTCTGGGTTGATGGCAGTGTTGACATTTAGACAATCTCGTCTGCACCAGCATCGTCCTGGTCGGGGTTCGCTTCCTCGTAGTTGAAGTACTTGCAGAAGCGATAGTAGCCAGCAGCGAGAGCACCACCGAGCAATGGCCCGATCCAGTATATNNCTGTAGGTAAGAATACAGTTAGCATAATTACGTGAGAGTGGTACACACAGAAGCCAAGAGCCATTTGATGGCCGTTGACTTGTGCTATCGGCACCCTTGATTTACGTACCCAGTGTGCGTGATTGAAGCTGGCAGCGGCAACGCAAGGACCGAACGAACGTGCAGGGTTCAGACTACCTCCGGTGTAGTAGACACCTAATGTCATCTGTTAGGATTGCCAAACAGCAGGTCAGAGCAACATCGACTTACCTGCAAGCTCAGCGACGAACAAAGCCAATCCAATACCCAGAGGAGCAAGGAAAGTGGTTTTTGACTTCTCAGCTGCCAGCATGAGGACGGTAAAGACGAGGAAAGATGTCAAGAACATCTCAANAAAGACGCCCTGTGCTTCAGACATGCCAGGAGCCAGAACGGTACGAGTGGCCGCAATATCACCAGGAATCATGCAGCTCACCAAAGCAGCAGCGACCATGCCTCCAAGGATTTGAGCCGGGAAAAGAACGAGACCTCTAACCCAAGGTAGTTGACCAGCGATGACCATACCGAACGTGACNNCCTTGAAGTCTTGTCAGCGAATGTAACCCAGACAGGCTTGCGTTTCAACCTACGCTGGGTTGAAGAGTCCACCGCTGATTCTGAACAAGATCCATACAGCGACAAGAAGCGACATGCCATAGCCGAGGGCAATGTAGACAACTGTCGAGGCACTGTTACTTCCATTTGGTGCCTTGTCACTTGCTTGGTCGAACGCCATGAGTTGGCAAGCAAAGGCGAAGTAGAGGAAGAAGAAGGTGCCAACGAACTCTCCAGTGGCAGCAATGAAATGGTTTTTGATGGCATGACCTTTACTCCTATCCCCGGCCATGGTCTCAAAGGGCTTCTCGATAGGTTGACTTCTTGGCATGATGAGTTGTGGTATGGCGAGATTAATCACAAAAGTTTGGTGGTCTGGCTGTGAACTTCCTGGGCGAAGGGTAGATCAAGCAGATATAGGACTGCCAACGAGGGATGATATTTCTGTGACGGAGTCCCGTGCAGGGCATGCCGCTCTAGCAGCAGCATGACGTTGCCAGAGTAAGAGGGAGAATGCTTGTTACTCGTAACGAAAGACGGATCAGATTTGGGTGCATGCCGCCCCGTTGCAACCGACAGGGCTGGGAAACCCTGTACATAGCGTTGTTAGTGATTCGATTAGCATGGAGCGGCCTTGTGGGCGGTGGATGCGTTTCAGCAAATACGGACTTCGAGATGTCGATTCAACGATTTCTGACCGCTGGCGATACGCTCCTTGCGGCCCAAGCTGATGTCGTCAGTGGAAGTTGCTAACGATCATCCCTGCATGAAATAGCCCTCTATCATGGAGCTCAGACAATTACGGTTGAGCAGCCGCTGGACTCGAAACATCCACCGCGACCTTTGGGTGTGGTCAAAAGAGGAGAAGAATTGATGAGTGTTGTGAGAAGTCTTGGTTTTAATATTCTTTCGGAGACCCGGGAGAATCATCAGTTCAAACCTCCGCGAAAGTTGATATAGAAAAGCCATCCTCTTGTTCAACCTGCAACTCTATCGGTATCTAATTTTACTCCTATTCTCCTTCGCAAAACACAACACGGCTTGTAGTCAAGTCTCTTTCTCGTCTGTTGAGACTTTGTGCTGACTGACAGTCTTGCGTCGGCGAGTGGGTCAGGAAGAACAAACCTGTGAGCGGGATGTCCACAACAAGACCTTCCCGCAGTACAAAGGAACATTAATAGAGGTGTGTTATTGATAAAAGGCCCTCAATCGTTGCTCGCTAAAGCTTTGGATGAGCGCGAGGCTGAGTTGAGCATGACGTAACACCCGTTTCCGATCCACCCCCAACTCGACCATCTTGCATACAACTCCACTTGGCGACGCGTGCGTAGTGTGATAACATGCTCGATGGCAGATTGAGCGCCGGCAACCTGGAAGTTGGATGCTCAGAGGATGAGCAGAGACAGTTCTTAACATTCTAGAACCCGGCTCTTAGCATCAATCAAACTTCAACTTCTTCTGTCCTTTCTCTGTCTTTGCAACATTTGGTGGTCGACCTCGCGCTTTGTTTTTGGGTTGAGTATTCGGGATCGTACTCGAAGGCCGACTCTGTTCCCGCGCTGCAGCAGTTGCTCTTTCCTCCGCTGCGAGGTCAGCCGCCAGGTCCTTTGCGAAGTGCCAATCATCATGTTCGCCTTGTTCAGTGACCAGTAACGTGCTGTTACATCGAGGGCAAGTATACTGACTTGTGTCATCATCTGGACGTCTGCTTTGCTTCTCTGCATGTGATTCCGGCATAACGTCCGATGCTCCTTGCGCAGAAGGAGGAATGTCGAAGGGACTATGAGCCTCTCTCGCATCATCTTCCATGTGAAAGTCTTGCTCTTCTCGTTCAAGATGACCGCCAGAACTTTCTTGCCTAGCTCCGAAAAATCGTTGTATACCACTCTCTTCAACCCGCCTGCGCTTGCTAGGAGGAGGCGTCTCCGGATTGCGTGGTTCTGATGACTCTCTTAGGGCGGCTGATATTGCTTTTGCCTCATCTCCTCTCAGCAAAAATCCACCAATACCTTTGTTGCCAGTCACACCTTCTTCAAAGCCACTAACACTCAATGACAAGTTCGCACACGGCCATGCCCGGCCCTCTGCAACAACCTGAGCAAGTAGTCCTTTGGCAATGTCAAACAGTAGAGTCTCGTCTATTGTTCTTCCCATGGGTATGGAGGCCGACTTACTCCTGGTCTGTGCGCCTTGTCTGTGATAGAGGTTGAGAGTCTTCGGTCGTCTTTTGTTCTCCAGAACACCCTCTTCTACTAGTCGAGAGAAGATATCGGCGACGAAAATGCGAATCCACCTCACAGCTGTGTCTAAAGTATTGATAGAAGGTCTGAATGACTTCGCACTGAGCATCGACTTGATTTGCGTCCGAGGATTGACTTCGCTATGATCCTCGCCACGAATGATGTTGTAGAGCCATGTGCCAGTATCATCACCTATATTTTTCTTGAGCTGTTCGACGGGTACTTCAAGTAGATCCTTGACAGTGTCTGTACTGAACGCTGCGACAATCTCATCACCAAGTTTACCGCCGAGGTTTCTTATTTTGGTGAACTTGAAGTCACTCAAGAAGTGATGTACAGCTCGATTACGGATGATAGTTTGTTGGTTCGGCTTCTTGTGAGCGGACCCGAGTTTTGCAAGCATCTTGTTTCGTGCGACTCCAGCCGAACATGTGTATTTAAGAACCTCGAAGATTTTGGCTCGCACACCTCGTACTATCTCCGATGCGATGACCATGGCGACATCGTCCCAGTCGGGATCGTCGTCCTCAGTCTCAGAAGAATTAAGATCAACCAACGCATCGGTGTGCCATTCCAGAGCAGTGGTTGGAGGTCGAGGCAGTTGTTCTGTAGGATCATCGTATGGTGCAGGACCTTTCAATTCTGGGAACCTCTCAAGCATGATACCGTGTACATGGGTCGACAGGTCTAGGAAGACCTCGTCAATGCTGGCCTTTTCTACCTTGGAGATAGGGGCGGCTGGCAAATGGTCCTTGATCAATGCCAGGATTCTTCTGCTCTCTAGTCTGTATGGGTCCAAGCTGACCTTATGTGTAGCCATGTTCTTGAAAGAATCCTCATGATATGCCCATTTCTCATCTCCTTCTTTCCAAGTAGCGACGTGTTGCATAATCAGGTCTGGACACTGCTTAACTGCCTCAGTGATGGTAACGTGTCGATTCAAGCCAAAGGCGCGCGCTGGGTAGTTGATTGCGATAAGTCCCTGCCACTGTTGAACGGCAAGAGGCTTGTCCGGTGGTATATCCAAGCGGACCATTTCGCATTGCGCGTAAAAGGCATCGAGGTCGATGTGAGCGATGACACGCAACGGACATGAGGTAGCAGAGGATGCGAGTTGAGCCAAGTGCCGGTACGTGAAGGCAGACTTGCGGCGACGCTGGGAGCTGAGAGAGACTGGCGAAGACTCGATGAAGTTTGGCGAAGACATATCAGCCTTGTCAAGAAGACCTAAATGTCTTCAGTCCATGAAGATGAGTGTCCCGCGTCACGCGTAAAGTGGCGATGAGTTCGAGAGAGAAAGACGAAGCGGGAGCGACGTGAAGACTACGTCGTGTCTGGCCAAGAAGCGGTTATGTATGTGATGCTAGAGTAGCAGTTGACGATACAAAATGTATGGATAAATGAGCAATGCCAAATCTTTTCTCAGAGGTAGACGCGACGCACTACCGTCATGATTCTTGGCCGCGCTGGAGCATTTCCATGAGCATTGTCGGACGGGCAGAAGGTGTCGTATTTTGATCTAGCGTGACATGCTTACGTTCATACACAATGCTGAGATATTCTCGAGCGTAACAGCTTTGAGATAAGTAGAGCCATGATGAAGGACACAGGATACCTCTGTTCCTGAGACTCGAATACGTCATCAAGGAGATGGTGTTTCTTCAGTAAACGTACAAGTCGCAGTCAACCAACAGTAACCTCATCAATTCTTCCCAAATCACAATTCCATCATACTTGAATATCAACCTGAAATCAACTACGAGCTGCCAGACATGTCAATCCGTTCACCCACCTTCCTCATGGGACTCGCGAACCTGTTCGCTGTTGGCGGTGCTACATATCATCTTCGAAGCCATCACATCTACAACCTGGAAGAGCACGAAGCACGGATGGATGAGCTCGAGGGAACCTTGAGAGGCCATATTGGATTGATCGAAGAGTCTCTTGAGCGATTAGAAGGCAAGCAGATTACCAAGGGCCAGAAGACGTGAGTTGTAGCTTCCCCACTGCTTCGAGAGATGTACTGAACAAAGACAGCNGAGGAATTGTACAGCAAGCGAGGCCGAGACGAGAAGCAGGACAAGCAGAAGAAGCAGTAGCGAGATAGATAAGACAGAGTAGTAAAGGAGATTCTAGTTAGAAGACAGATGACTGCCATGTAAATGTTATGCCCCATGCTCTTGGCGGGAGGAAGTCGATGTCTTTGGCCCGTGCGGCAGGAGCAAGGGTCTCAGTTCCCCCTTTGGCTGCACCTCCCCATACCTTGACGAGAAGCACCCGACAGCAATTGCTCCCCCATCTCGATACGTCGCCCTCACCACACTCGTTCAGTGCAGTTGTCTGTCGCCAATCTCTCGCCTCGAACTCCGCACCCTCCACACAACATGTCTTCCTACGTGCGTGCGCCCCGAGCTCAACGTCGCTGTCTCTGTCGTGTCTAATGGCGCCCACTGACACAGCCACAGATCAGGCGCAAGAAGAATGTCAAGAAGGGTATCCAGTTCTGCATCATGGTCTGCGGTGCATCCGGCACTGGTGAGCCGCATCAAAAACACCCGCTCGATAACTCGATCGACTAACCAATTGCGCCCAANGGCCGCACCACCTTCGTCAACACACTCTGCGGCAAGAGCGTCCTGTCTGGTGTCGAGCAAGACGACCCCGTCAACGCACATATCGAAGGCGGTGTTCAAATAAAGCCCGTCACCGTTGGTACGATTCAAAATGTCCCTTGTCGCCACTGCCGTCGTGCTCATAGTCGTCTGCANGAGCTCGAACTCGATGAGGAGGGTACCCGTATCTCGCTGACCGTTGTCGATACTCCTGGATTCGGTGACCAAGTCGACAATGAATCAAGGTGCCTAGGCCCTACTCGCAACACATACAATGGCTTCAGCTGACACGCATACTCNAGCTTTGGCGAAATCGTCGGCTACCTCGAGCGCCAGTACGACGACATTCTCGCCGAAGAGTCCCGTATCAAGCGTAACCCCCGATTCCGCGACAACCGTGTTCACGTCTTGCTCTACTTCATCACACCCACTGGTCACNNGGGTATGCACATTCACATTGTTGCCCACCTCGCTGATCGTTTCTGACTCGTTTCTATCAGTCTCCGTGAACTCGACATCGAACTCATGAAGCGCCTGTCACCTCGCGTCAACGTTATCCCCGTCATTGGAAAGGCTGACTCCCTGACGCCCGCCGAGCTCGCCGAGACCAAGAAGCTTGTCATGGAGGACATTGAACACTACCGCATCCCCGTCTACAACTTCCCCTACGACATCGAGGAGGATGATGAGGACACTGTTGAGGAGAACGCCGAACTCCGTGGACTCATGCCATTCGCTATCGTCGGATCCGAGGACACAGTCGAGATTGGAGGTCGTGTTGTCAGAGCCCGCCAATACCCCTGGGGACTGGTTGAGGTGGACAACCCGCGCCACAGCGACTTCCTGGCCATTAGGAGTGCCCTGCTTCACAGCCATTTGGCCGACTTGAAAGAGATTACACACGACTTCCTCTACGAGAACTACCGCACAGAGAAGCTTAGTAAGAGCGTCGAAGGCGGAGCCACTGCGTACGTGACCCAGGACCTAGCATCATTATCAGCAGGAACTAACGGTATCGGCAGCGATCACTCACTTGCTCCGGAAGACCTGGCCTCACAATCAGTCCGCCTTAAGGAGGAGCAGCTGCGCCGCGAAGAAGAGAAGCTCAAGGAAATCGAACTCAAGGTGCAGCGCGAGATCAACGAGAAGCGACAGGAGCTGTTGGCCAGAGAGAGCCAGCTGCGCGAGATCGAGGCACGCATGCACAGAGAGCAGAGCGCCGCGCTCAGCGTCAACGACACCGAGTCGACCGAGGCCGGCGCCGCCTAAGGAGTTTTACAAAAGCAGATTATGTCAAGTGTCAGTCTACCACAGTGGCTTTTGTGCCGAGGGCTCGCGGGAAGAGTCCGCCTTTTTGTTTCGTTGTTCTTTCTCTCTTGGTTGCGCAAAGTATTCCCCCTGATATTGCTGTATTCAAAGAAGGCCTACCTTTAGTCTGTAATACTATCTTCAAAAGCACCTCTTATGTCAGTTTCTTCCTAGATAGACAGCGCTCGCGACTCGTGCCTTGGCTATACAGGAAGCATGTGATTCTTGGCGTCGTCAACCACGCAGGTGTTCGTTGATGCCACATGTACTCTGTTACACTCAACTCGTGAACATAACATAACAATCATGGCCGAACTCTTCGACAAGGCACCCGAGCTGCCACCACCATTCGTAAGCGTCACAGGCATAGCCAACTTCCGCGACATTGGCGGCTACAGCACATCCTCGACCCAACAGTCCATCCGCTCCAACCTCGTCTTCCGCTGCGCCGACCCCAGCAGAGTGCAATCCTCGGGCCTCTCCAAATTAAAAGAGCTGGGTATNAAAAAAGTCTTTGATCTCCGCAGCATACCCGAGATTTCGAAGCAAGGGCCTGAGTGGGCTGGCGTTGCAGTTGAAAAGGAAGTATTTGTGACCAANGGGGAAGGAGACGAGACACCTGTTGGCGCAGACCAGATTGAGCGGATATGGTGTCCGGTGTTTAGGAATACTGATTATGGGCCTGAACAAGTTGCCGTGCGGTTTCAGAATTATGCTAGGAAGGGGAGTGAGGTGTGTATTTGCCTTTACCTTTGCCTTGCCTTTTCTTTGTGTTTGGGAAGAAGTATACACTGACACCAAACACAACAGGGCTTCGTAAAAGCATACGCAGACATCATGGCCAACGGGCCCACCGCCTACAAAACCATCCTTACCCATCTGGCCCAACCAAACCCTTCTCCCTGTATAATCCACTGCACGGCAGGCAAAGACCGCACGGGCGTCATAGTAGCTCTCCTCTACCTTCTCTGCTCCGTCCCTGCCTCGACGGTAGCGAAAGAGTACTCGCTTACGGATACTGGGTTGCAGCATCTGGTGCCGCTGTTTACGGAGCGCTTGCTCAAGAATCCTGCGTTGGAGGGTAATGAGGAGGGCGTGTCGAACATGATTTCTGCGCAGCCTGAGAAGATGGCTACTACGATTGAGATGATTCAGAGTACTTATGGGGGTGCGGAGGGGTATGTGAGGGATGTGGTTGGTCTGAGCGACGAGCAGATTGCGCAAATCAGGAAGAATCTCTTGTCGGATGAGAAGGACGTGATCTAGACATAGACGGTACATATCTTGGTCACTTCTTATCCCGCAAGGATGCATGGCAATGCAGGCATCTACAATGAAGAATTCTCTATGCCAAATCGCGATCATCTCGGACAAAGGGACGCACATGCACTCAACATACAAGTGTAGAGTCTCTCATTGATGCTTTTGGAAGCTATTATCTAGTAATGCTACTGATGCCTTCATAATCTATGCTTTCGTTAGTCATGCTGTCGTTATTCGCTGCTTGTTGTTGCGCTGTTTGCGCCTGACACGGTGCTGCCCGCTCATCTCCTCAGTACATTTCACTCATCATGGATCATCCCTGCCAGCGCACCCTCTCACTTCTCAGAAGGTTGACCAGCTCAACTGGTAACATCTCCTTCTCACCCACGCCCAGTCCACCAAATCTCTCGATGGCCTCGGCAGCATAGAGATGAACGGTCCAGCGCCAGTAGACGTCCATGGCCGAGAAGGTGGTCTTGATGCGCTTCGACTTGCGAAACTCGAGCGGAAGTGTGTTCAGAGCATACTCGACGAAACGTGTAGACTCCAAGCCCTTGATGGTAGGCGAATCCAACAGATCCTCGTAAGCAATCTTGAGAGACTGAGAAGTCTCCTCGCGGAAACGAACAAAGTCTTCGAAGGAGAAGAACTTTTCTGCGTCACATCCTGGAGGTGGATCGACTTGGTGCTTGACTGTAGTCTTGAATGCTTGCTTGTAGGTGTCGTACTCTTCCTCGTCCCGCTCCCAAGCAATCTCGAGAAGGTCATGGGGCAACTCTTGAGAGTCCTCACGAGCAGTCATCAGTGGGATGAAAGGGTTGCGCAGCTCAAGGCCGCCCAGCTCAACAGGCCAATACAGAAAGACGTTGGCGATGTCCTTGGTTCCAAAACGCTCTTCGATGATGGATTTGAGGTAGGAGGTGACGTCTTCGCAGCCAGTAGTGTTGTTGTCGTCTACAAAGAGCTTTTTCTGAATGTACTTGAAAGTGGCGAAAACCATGTCGAGATGCTCAATGCCAAGGCAGTTGGCGGGATGGCCAAAGTTGTTGCCTAGAAAGCGGCCCATGTAGCTGTTCCAGGCCTGGACGTAGGAGAACACCGAGCGACATTGCGCAAACTGAAGGCGCATCTCAGCAATGTGCTCATCAACATTGGCCATGTCAACGATCCAGCGTCCGGCTGAAGGGTCCAAGACCAGGAAACCCCATCTCACAGGGCCCTTGGGCAGAGTGTTCGAAGCCTTCCCGCCCTTGTCGCTCATGTGAACTGAGCCAGTCTTCTCTCCATTCAAGGCCAAACCCATGACATCTGTGAACTTCTTGATAGCTTCCCAAGCCACCTCACAGTCTCCCTTCTGACCCCAGAACCAGACATCGTCGTGGAAGCGGTAGAGCTGACAACGACCCTTGGTTGCCTTGCTGACAGCGAAGTCGAGACAAGCGAGTATTATCTCACCAAACACATCGCTGAGTGTCTGACTGATAGGGACACCGCAAAGACGTGTACGAGGCTCGGAACTGTGACCGTCTTGAGGAAAGACCAGGGACATGGAGAGATATTGCTTGAAGAATCCGATGTACGAGTCGTGAACGCCGAGGAAGTCCAGAACAGTGAAGATGGTGCTGTGAGGAAGGCTGGGGCCAAACCACTTGAAGTCGGTTTGACAAAGGGTGAAACTTCCGTAGATCTTCCGCTGGACCATCATTTCAGTAGTAGCCAAACGGAGAAGAGTTTGCTTGACTTCAAGGGGTGACTTCTTGCCAGAGTCTTCCTCATCCGAGGCGTCAGAAGCGTTGTAGTCACGGCAACCTTCTTCAAGCTTGTCAGGAAGCTGCATCAAGAAGAAGTCGTCCTTAAATTGCTCTCGACGAGTGTGAAGAACTGAATTGCCAAACAGCCTAACCTTTCTCTCACCAAGATAGTAGGCGAAACGAGCATGGTCTTTCGAAGACATGGAGCTATGGGCTGACTTTGGCCATGCCTTGGAGCGAAGGAAGGACTTGAAGGTGTCTTTGGTAGACACTGCGAAGCGAATGCCAATGTACTGCACAAGAAGAGCTTGATGAATCTCGGGGTCCATGTAGACTCTGTACTTTCCGTTCATCTGCTTTCTCATCTGAGCAGGGGTTGGCGAGGGCTTCCAAGACCAATCGTCCAGATTGGCGATCTCCATGTTGATGACATCGGCGACCTCGGCAAGCACGCCTTTACCAGCATTGCTGAGTGCAATCAGCTCGTCTCGCTTACGGCCAGCCAGCAGATCGGCTTTGAGTACAGCTTTGATGGCTAGCTCGACATCGTCGTTGGAGCAAGTAGCTGTGACAGTCCATTCGTTGAAAGCCTTTTGAAGTTGCTCGAAATCAGTTTCGCGAACCTTCTTCTTCTGCTGAGGCTCAACGAAGAGGTTCGTGAGGTAGCTCTCAATAGCATCCGTGTCTGTCTGACGTTCTGTGAAGACGAACGAGTCCCACTCCTGGCGCTGGCGGTGCATCTCTTCGCGACCGACCTGCACCGACTCGAAGCTCTCGGCATCCGAGGAGTCTGCAGTGCTATCACCGCCGAAAGGGGTATCGAGAAGAAGGTTGGCGTCGTTGGGCTTGTCGACCCATTCGGTGGCAAGGCGTGAGAACAAGTCCGTGTACTCGAATCTGTTAGACTGGATGGCAAGAAGACGTTCAAGATCGGCTTGCCAAGCTGAAGGAAGAGCCGAAGGGATAGATGCATCAAAGGTAGACTGTGTGAGCATTTGACGGGTGTTGGAGAGTGAGAACCCGCCATTTGAAGTCTGTGCAGTTGTCGACTTCAGACCGAGCTTCTTCAAGCCCTCGATGAGCGTCAGAATGGGATCATTGCTCTTCTGAGTTTGAGCGAGAAGCTCAGTCTTGCGCTCCTCGAAGGTCTTACGGCGGTCGGCCAGCTGAGATCGCTTGTAGTTGGTCACATCGCGCAGCACTCTGGAAGCCATGATGGGCGATCAAGGGAAGACACAAGATAAGAGGAAGATGGATCAAGGAGATGTTGAAGAGGATGTGAGATGACTGGAGGTTGATTCCAAGATCTCGGTGCGGGTGAGGGAGGGAGATGAGAAGGCACGATGCGCATGTACTTATAGCTTGCCAGACGACGTCGGTGAGCCAAAATGGCAAACGCAGAAGGATCCGTCGTCTTGGGAAGAACCTAGTCTGAGCGACTGCTTTGTGCCCATAAGAAAAGGCAATGTCTGCTTGAGACCTGACAAACAGCAGTCGCGGTCCATTGGTAGCTTCTCGTCGGTGCCTGCTTCGCGGTGACGGTGTCTCTGTCTGAAGTCTTGGTCGGAAGATCGGCTACGTCATCCTCATTCAACATTTTGGTTGATTGTTGCTCCCAACGAGCATCACAGACAAAAGTGATTAGGTATTCGTACAGATTCGGCGTAAGAAAGAGGCGCGAAAGAGTGAGGTTGAAAGGCAGATTCAATAATTGCCATAGGGGCTAAAGTTGTGTTGATTCTGTAGGAGAGCTGGATTTATCCATCAATTTAACCGCCCCGGAAGTAGGACCGGAGGGCCTGGTTGAAGTCATTGCCCTTGCTGACTTATCTTTGTGGATCATTGAAAAAGAAGACTCGGTCGGCGGCGAGAATCAATAGTTACACTCAATTTCTTTCCTCATAACATTCATCATGGCAGCATCAGGACCTTTATACATGGTATGAGATTAAAACAGACAATGCTCACCGTTTGCTGACTTTCAATGCCAGGGCTTTGACCTTTCCACACAACAGCTGAAAGGTTAGGAAATATCGCGTTTTAAGTACTTGCAACGTATCAATTGACTCTGAGACCTACANGGCGTTGTTGTGGACTCACAGCTCAAACACCAGCATGAAGCCAAGGTCGACTTTGATGCCGACTTTGGCGAGAAGTACGGCATTGAGAAGGGTGTCTTGACAAACCCCTCAGAAGGTGAGATCTATGCGCCTGTGGGCATGTGGCTCGAGGCTGTAGATCTGGTGTTGTCGAGACTCAGAGAAGATGGTCTCGACTTCTCGCGAGTAAAGGGTGTTTCTGGAGCTGGCATGCAGCACGGAACTGTTTTCTGGAGTCAACAAGCCGAGAGTCTGCTCTCAAGCCTGGACGCAAAGAAGTCGCTGGTCGAGCAATTGGAGCCCAGCGCACACAAGGATGAGCGCAAGGGCGCCTTCAGTTACCCGGACAGCCCCAACTGGCAGGACCACTCAACTCAGAAGCAATGCGACAAGTTTGACGCCGAGCTCGGAAGCCCGGAGACATTGGCAGATGTGACTGGCAGCGGAGCTCATCATCGTTTCAGCGGCCCTCAGATCATGCGATTCAAGTCCAAGTACCCAGATCACTACAAGGAGACTTCCCGTATCTCGCTTGTCTCATCGTTCCTTGCATCCGTCTTCCTCGGCAAGTTCGCTCCCATTGACATCAGTGATGTTACTGGTATGAACTTGTGGCACATCAAGGAGGGCAAGTGGAACGAGAAGCTACTATCCCTGGCAGCTGGCAGCACAGATGGTGTTGCTGAGCTCAAACAGAAGCTCGGTCATGTACCTGAGGACGGTGGTGCCAGTTTCGGCCATATTAGCAAGTACTTTGTACAGCGCTACGGCTTCGCCCAGGACTGTAACATTGTCCCAATGACAGGAGACAACCCTGCAACCATCCTCGCTCTTCCTCTACAGGCTTCAGACGCCATGGTTTCTCTCGGCACATCAACCACGTTCCTTATGAGCACACCACAATACAAGCCCGATCCCGCATATCACTTCATGAACCACCCCACAACCGCCGGCCTGTACATGTTCATGCTCTGCTACAAGAACGGCGGCCTCGCCCGCGAGCACGTCCGCGACACAATCAACGGCAACAAGACCGACCGCTCATGGGACAAGTTCAACGAAGTCGCCCTCAACACACCACCCATGGACCAAAAGTCTTCCTCCGATCCCATGCGCATGGGTCTCTACTTCCCTCGCCCCGAAATCGTGCCCAATGTCCGTGCCGGCCAATGGCGCTACAAGTACGACTCGTCCTCCAACAAGCTGAACCAGGTCTCTGCAGAGCAAAGCGTGGACGCTGATGCCCGCGGAATTGTAGAGTCGCAGATGTTGTCTCTGCGTCTGCGCTCGGCAGCTTTGGTTTCTGGCCACGAAATCAATGGCGAAAAGCTTCCTCCCCAGCCTCGCCGTGTATACCTTGTCGGCGGTGGTTCTGCCAACCCTGCCATCGCACGTATCATCGGTGACGTCTTGGGAGGAGCCGAAGGTATCTACAAGCTCGACATTGGTGGCAATGCTTGCGCCCTTGGTGGCGCCTACAAGGCCGTCTGGGGCTGCGAGCGCCGCGGCAAGCAGACCTTCGAGGAACTCGTCGGCGAGCGATGGAACGAAGATGCCTTTGTCAAGAAGGTCGCCGATGGCTACCGCAAGGGCGTGTTTGAGAAGTACGGAGAAGCACTCAAGGGCTTCCACGCCATGGAACAGGAGGTCGTCAAGTCCACCTCGGAAGGCACAAAGGAAACCGGAGGCGTCTTTATTGCACCAAAGAACTAACTTCCCAAAAGCAAAAAGAATGATCACATGGTACGTAGGCTGTTTTAATGTAATTCTCAGGTTATGCAAAATCCATCGAACACTTTTTGGAGGTACGATTTTGTATAGTGCTCACCTGACATGGAACTCGCTCATTCGAGCTCCTTGTGTACTCCTCCACTTTCCTCCTGCCACTCACTTCGCCGTCGCCCCCACTATCTCTCTTAACCCTTATATTGAGACAAAGCTCTGCTCTTGTAACCAGAGAAGCCGTGGTGGTGTAGTGGTAGCATACCCGATCCTCGTTCACTCGTTTGAAACCATCGTATGATTAGTCAGTCAGTCACTTGTCAAAGTCGCTCATTTGGATCGGAAGGTCGTAGGTTCGATCCCTGCCTACGGAGCTCAATATCTTTTTGCCGATATACCTTGCTGTTCAAGTCGCTTCTTTGCATATCGCTATACATCGAAACCTTCAGAGAAGTGAGATCGTATAAACAAGTTGAAGCTCCTATCTCCTGAATTCCCAATATATGTACATGTACCCCCAAAACTCCTTGCACCATGCAAACCGCAAATCCCAATCCCGCACTAATCACCCAAATACACCGGGATACCATAAACCACCGTCGCCGCGCCATTCAGATATCTCAAGTTACAAGCATCTCTACTCAACATCACCGCCTCCACAAGACTTTTATTTTTATCCTCGTCATCATCTCTCAGTACGCGGCTTCTGCTTCGTCCGCCTGGAGTCCGCGAAGGTGTTTTTGAAGGTGTTTTGGGCACAGATCTGCCTCTTTTGCGCGGTGTCTTTGGCGGCGCGAGGTCTTTGGAGGAAGGCGCAGGGGTAGACGACCATAAACCCCAATGCTCGCCTGTTTTTACGGCGAAGCGATCGATGTCTTTGTCTGTGACATCCCAGAGTGTGGCGACGATAGCCATGCAAAGGCCTTCTCTGTTGTCGTTGCGATGCTTGGGTTCTTCATCTGTGGAGGTGTCGAGTTGTCGTTTTCCGGCGACTAGATAGCCGAGTGGTACACTTGTGGGTTCGTAGTCGCCGTGTTCGGTTACCGTGCCGCTGGAACAGCCCATCAGCCACACTACTTCGGCACACTTGTCCAGCTTTTTGATCGTGCGGTTGCGGATGTATTGGTTTCCGCTGCCGTGGCCAAAGTAAAGAAGTGTGCTTTTCTCTGACAATGCGTTTGCGAAGTCCTTCTCTGAGGGAATCTTGTTGATGGTTGATTGCCAAGATGAATCAGAGGATGCTTTCAGTGAATCGAGTAGTGGCGTCATGGTAGTCTGTGTCCTAGACAGATCTCCTGACGGATTAAGGATGAATGCTCCAGACTGCTTGTTGACAAGGTACTTTTCTTCAGCGCCATCTTTCATCTGACTACGCATAGCAAGAATTCGTTCGCGGAGCGTGAGCATGCTACCGACTCTACTCACACTAACGTTCTGGAGACACGGTAGACTTTCCCAAGGGAAAGCATGCAACTTTCTGTCCAGAATCAAAATCAGATGATTTTGATCAGCTGTGTTGAAGTTGGCTGCCTCATGGTAAGATCTCAAAGCGTCCATGGTCTCGGTCGCCATGACATCGAAGTCGACTTCGTCATACGCGTTGCGCTCGCCATTGAACTGTAGGATATCAATGACAAAGTAAAGAAGGTCAAGCACTTGCTCGTCCATGTCAACTTCACCATCCTGATCATCTCCAAGACCAACGAACAACTCGACGATATTGGCGTCCAGCACAAGCTTCTTGGCCTTACTCTTCGTACCCTGTCTCGAGGGAAGATGGCGGTCCAAAATGCCATCCAACGACTTTCTGAAACGAGCCAGTAATGCTGGGTCTTTGCGATGCTGTGATAGCACGCCCTTGAAGCCACCAAGCCAGATGTTTTCGATATTCACGATCAATTCTTGCATGCGAAGATCCAGCGCTTCACGCTCGTCCCACCAGCTCTGCTTAGCTTCTTGTGTCATGGCACTGGGCGGCTTACTGCAGCTGTAGTTCGAAAGCTCGATTATCTCCTGCAGCTCGGCCTTGCCAGACTCAAAATCAAATGTAGGTGATTCCTCGTCACCTTCGATATCCTGCATCTTGTTACGTGTCATTGGCAGACGCAGTAAGAAAGGTGCTTGGTTTGCCCGGTATCGCACAATGTATAGCTCATTGTGGTCCTCACTTAGCGTCACCGATACAGCAGTCCAACTGTTGGGGATGATATCAATATATTCCTTCTGGAATCTTGCTGCCGAGAGATGGCTAGTAGAGGCTGTGGAGTTCTGATTCGCTAACTGTACATCATATTCGTTGTACTCCTTCTCCGCCTCTATAGTGCTCAACTCTCGAGAGAAGGCTTCGATACGAGACATCTCGATTGAGCAAGCTGCACGTGTAGGATGCAACGATCCAGAAAGAGACATGCTAGCATTCAAAGCCGAGAGCAGCAGCATAGCTTTGGAACTCAAGCCGCACAATTGGTGGAAGACTGACATACCAGCAGTGCTTGCAGATCGGCGCTGGATGTTTACAAGACGTTCCTGTGCGTCACAGAGGAAGCGAGCAAATTCATCATCAGTACGCTTTTGGCGGCTGGTCTTTTTAGGTGTGGTAGCGGTCGCAAGAGACATTGGTGTCGACGAGAGTGAGGTCTGCGTTGACGACTTCTTACCAGTCGTGGTCGACAACGCAGGGAACGAGATGGTCGACTCAGGTAGAACGTTGAAGGTGAAGTCCAGAGCCAGTTCTTCCCCAAATTTGCGGAGCAGTCCTTCAGCCATTGCCAATTGTTGCAGAATATCTTGAGTGAAATCATGCTCCATATCTTCGGCTCGCTCCAGGAGCTCCAGACCAAGATCAGTCTCGCCCTGATTGATCAACAGAAGGCCGCGTTGTCTGAGCGCTGCTGCACATAGACTTGATAAGGGGACATTCTCCTGGTTCGAAACAGTGGAGGTAGTGGTGGTCTTAACCTTCGTGCTTACGGTTTTGGTCATCTTCGCTGGTGGCACTCTGGTCGCAGGAGTCTTGGTTACGACTCGCTTGCCATTTCGAACAGTAGCAGTTTTGGCCACATTGTTCTTGTCGGATTGGTCCTTCAGAGCCCGCAGCTTCTCAATAAAATTCTTGCTTGCAAGCCGAGTAGCCATGGCTTCCGCCTTCTCGTACTCCTGCTGTGCACTCTCCCATGTCTCTTCTTCTGCTGCGAATATGTCGCCCCGTGTGATGCCTAGTTTCACTAGGTCGATAGAGTCTCTCAGCTCACCGTTGTCAACGAGATTATCAGTCTCGATGCCCTCAATATAGGCCTGAGCTTCCCTCTGGACTGAAATCTTGGTACGCAGGTCGGGCACTCCAACTCGAGTGACCAGGACGTCAGCCTGATCAAGATAGTATGAAGCTTCAGTTCGTAATCCTTGGTGGGCGTAGGTATCTGCAAGATGCAAAACGCTGTTCAGCAGATCCGGCACAATAGCAGAGAACGCAGCGCCCTGGTTGGTAACAGGTTCTAGCTCTGATGACGATGAAGCTTGGTCGGAGTTGGAGATGGCGAGCTTCTCAACCGCATTCACAAGCTCTTCTTGTGGAATAGTTGTAGAAGATGACGAGGAGTTGTCTTGTGGGGCATGTTGGACTTCTAGGAAGGTCATTGTTTGTTGACACAATAAGACATAGCGTTTTGCGTAGACCATGGCCTGCTTCACCTGTCCTGTGCTCCTCGAGTACAATGAACACACAAAGGCAAATCTCGCTTTGACAATTTGAGCATGAGTTTTCGTGGCGTGGTCGACCGCAGGAAACGATTGCATACATTCGGTGGCAGATGTCATCGACTTGGCCGCAAGACTGGCTTGTCCTAGTGTCGTCCAAACTTCCGTCTGGGCAATATGCCATTCGAGCTTCGCAAGAGTCGAAACAATAGGTTGGGTTAGCAGAGAAGCCTCGAGCTCGAGGATGCGACATGCCTCCAAGGAGTAGCCCAAATGAAGGTATTGCAAGGCAAGCTGCGCCGAAATACTCAAGACAGATGATGGCTCTGGTGTAGGTCTCAGATGATGAACATGAGAGAGTATTTCGAGTATCTCGAGGCGCAAATTGTCTTGACCCTTCATGGCTAGAAAGGAAACCACGAACTGCAGTTCCGCTATCAAGGCATCCACGTCGTCCACTTCCTTCGAAATTGAGTCCCAAGAATCCAATGGTTTGAGCAACGATGACAATTTCTGCACCGTCGTGCTGATGTCCTCAAGGGAAGTTTCTTTTGTGTGAAATGCTTGCGCCAGCGTAAGAGATATGTCCAAGTAAGACTCGAACGAACTCAAGCCATCATCTTGATTGAGAGAGTCATGCGAGACTCTGCTAGTCATTATACTGTCCATCGTCTTGTTGTCTATCAAGCCGGGAAATTCGTTCGAATATCTGAGGATCTGGATGCATACACGTCCTCGCCGGAGTGGAAAACTATCTTGGCTGTACAGTTCCAGCAGTTTGGTACACAAGCGTTGCAGATCTGCTGCTACTCTCCTACGATGTGATGGTTTGAACAAGTCTTCCTCAAAGAAGGCCAGCTGGATCTCGAGCAGAGTCGCTCGTTCCAATGGATCAATGGAACCATCGTCGAAGAAGGCAACGTTTACAGAATCTTTGGCTGCAGATGTATGATACTCGTGAAGGATACGTCTCAACAACTGGGCCTTACGATCCAATTGCAAAACACTAGAGAGTGGCTTTGAATTTGCGTTTTGGGCCAATTCATGCAAGACACCGGAGCGAAGCTGCATGCTGGTCGATTCAGCAAAGACGGAACATGATTTGGCAATACTGCCAAACCTCTCTAGCTTTGATCCTAGGAAGCCAGCTTCTTGATGTACAGACGCACGCTCGCGTAGTATCTCGATGGATGCTTGAAGATATCTTATGGCTTCCGGGGATGACTCTCCGGTCTTCGAAGCCAAAAGTTGAAAGCAGCGCCAATGTAAGTTGGAGATGTTGACCACTAGATGTTCTGCTTCGGAGTCCGAATTTACATCCAATAGACGAGTGCATGTCTCAAGAGCTTTGTGGGCAGTCTCGATATGGTCGCAGGATGAGCCCAGCAATTTGCAAGAGAAAATACTTGAGCTGACAAAGGGAACAACCAATTTCGACGCTACATCTCCCGACGCTTTGGCATCAGCGGTGCTTTCTAAGCACCAGAGAAGTATTTCAGTGCAGAGAAAACTGATGGTACATAGTAGAATAGCACACTCGTCCGGTTCAGGTCCAATCTCTTTTCCCGTGTCATGTGTCAAGATTTTGATGGTCGTCTTGCGTAATCTGGCGAGTTCCAGCAACATGTCGTCGACTGACAGCGTAGACGATTTGAATTTGTTGACCAAGTGAGTCCTGCAAGACTGAATCTGGCTGCGAAGTATCGCTAGGTCTAGTTGTTTATCACGATCGAGGTAAAGAGCCATGGATCGAACTGTACAGAGTAAAGACATACCGTTTCCTGAGGCCTTTTCTGACGTTGACGACATGAACTCGGTATATCGCAAAGCCTCATCTTGCATACCGAAAGATTCGGCAAGCGCACTCAAAGCCTTGTATAGAGTCAAAGGAAGAGGCAGAGATGCATCTTTGGGCTGGTACAGCTCGACAAGAGTGCTCATGCAATTGATGGCCTGTTTGTAAGCCTGGGGCCCTCGATCCTCAGCTCGCCTTCTATAAGCGTCCAGAAATTGGACCAATGGTTCATATAGCTCTTTCTGAAGATTCGCTTTGTGTCCAGCTATCGGCCACCAGTTCGTCTGGATGAGAAGCGCAGTGGTTTGAAGCTTGAAAGCGACATCAGGAGAGGCGTGTGTCCCGATACTTGTAGCAGAGTCGTCTGCTGAAGAGGAAGGGGATGGACACATGGATAGTATGAGCTTTGAGAGGGTATCTAATTGTCGTGCCACCTTGTTCTTGTCTTCGGATACCTTTGTAGATCGTAGTATGAGGGCAGCGGCAGAAATAGGATTGTCAAGCATCAGATGTGGGAGCGAAGCCTTGATAGTGGCAGGCCGGGCAGAATTGACGACGAGCCGCAAGACATTCATGTGGTAGGAGATGGCCAGCGACAAGACTTTGGCATCACATGTGCGACAT
Source organism: Aureobasidium vineae (assembly GCA_903819635.1). Lineage (NCBI taxonomy): Eukaryota > Fungi > Ascomycota > Dothideomycetes > Dothideales > Saccotheciaceae > Aureobasidium > Aureobasidium vineae. Next base: position 2,277,843 of record CAIJEN010000014.1, read on the forward strand.
TCGAGGTGCAGCAATGTAGCCAGTGTTTCCCTTTCAGAGGCAGGTGGCGGGTTGGCGCCTTCGGATCTTCGGTGTATACACGTCTTGAGAATGCGCAGCTCTTTCATTGCCAGTGTGTCCATGCCCAGAGCGACGAGTTTCGAGCACAGGGCAAGCATGCCCGTCTCCAGCTGTAGAGAGTCATCGTTCGCAGAGCGGGCAGAACGAAGATGGGCAAAGGCGATGCGGGCGCATTCGGCGACAGTGTTCAGCCCAGAAGATAGTGGCTTCTTGGTGGTGTGCGAATGCGAGGGCGAAGATGTCGACATTTTTGTCGCATCGTTCAAGACCTTTAACGAGACGTTGACGACGTCTGTGGCCAGTTTGTACCGCTCCGAGGCCGTCAAGGCCTGAGGCGCATCAGGGGCTGCAGCCGGGACTGGTTTGGTTCTCGTTGTCCTCGTAGGCGGTGGTTTGCGAGTGGCTGTTGTCTTTGCCAGCGTCTTCGGAGGCTTCGGCTGGTCTTGTGCTGCGGCTAGGAGGGTCTGCAGGGTACTGGTGGTGGTTGGCGAGCATGAAGATGGTGTCGCCAATGCCTTGCGCACCACCTCGACCGAACTTGTCATCGGAGGCATTCTTGGTCGGATTGTCGCTGCATGTTAGTCTTCCATCATGGTGTTTCGTGTACACGAATGGCAGCTTTCAGCCTTGATTACTCTAGACAAACCGATAAAGAAACATGCCTCTTCTAGCCCTGTCTCTGCAGCAACCGCTTCGGCCCGACTCTGCCGAACGTTGAAGCCGTGCCCTAGATGCTCGGAGCGTTGGAATCTCAGAGCCGGCCAAGTTGGAAATAATTGCTGCCGACCAAGAATCTTTGACAACACTCATACAAGCAGCAACATGCGTATCCTCGTCGCTCCTCTACGCCAGGCCCTATGCCACCGTCCCTTCTCGTACTCAGCCAGCCATGCTTCGGCTCCTACCTCGGTACCTCGTGTCGCCTCGGTCTGGCAGTCCGTCATTCCCAAGGCCTTCAGAAGACCCGATGACCCCGTCTCTGTCGCCGAACGTCAAAAGACCCAAGCTATGAAGTCCAAGGACTGGAACCCTGCCACTTTTTTCATCGTCATCGCGCTTCTGATCGGCTCAAACGCCATCCAGATGATCGCTCTGAGGAACGAACGTCAAGGTTTCACACGCAAGACGGAAGCGAAGATCGCTCTGCTCAGGGAGACCATCGACCGCGTGCACCGTGGAGAAGAGGTTGATGTGGAACGCGTCTTGGGAACTGGTGATCCGGAAAAGGAGAAAGAATGGGAACAAGTTATGCAAGAACTCGAGTCGGACAACATTCTGTGGAAGAAGAAGAGCCCGCAGGCTCAACAACAGGACGAAGCTCAAGCTCAAGCTCAAGCTCAACAAGCGGCCGACGAAAGTCCCAAGATGGTCTCACAAGCTCCCGCCTCGAAGCCTGCACCTGCTGCTCAACGACCTGGTTTCTTCTAAGTCTCGATTTCGTGTTGTAATTCAAGTCTTCTAGTATTGTAGTAGTGGATTTGACTTGGTTGCTGACGGGACGTCAATTGCACTCTGGCAGCGAGGTGCATTCCGTGTGCTGCCGCGCGCCAATCAAGTGGGGAGCAGCGACTTCCTGGTCGCATTGCGTTGTGCACATGTGCCGACGCTTGCGCGGCTGACCACCAGCTTGCAGATTGTCCAGCCTTGACTATGTCCATGTCTAACCTCTGTTGTTCTTCTCCGCGATTCCTCGGTTTTTCGTATCGGTGGACTGTTGTTTGCTGGACCCTGCAGCCATCGTCGTCGTGGTCTGGATGCAAGGGCGGTCCACGCCAGATTGCCTGCCTCCTTCCCTATCATGAGCTTGGCTGCAAACGACTTGCGTGGACTCCACGTGTGTCTAGATCAGAGAGAAGGAGTTACCAACCCACTCCTTCCTCGCAATCTTGTTTCCACACATCCTCGACATGGCGCCTTTTGCTCTCTTCACCCATCGCAGCTTTCGACGCGGTCAATCGACTTCGGCGTCTGAATCTGCCACTGCTCAGCAGAAGACAGCCATGGGTGGCATGCCGTCCAAGGCTGCCACGAACGTCAATGAGGCACCGCACAAGAGATTGAGACCTCGATCGTCATCCATGCATCTTCTCAAGCGCAATCGCGACCCTTCTGGACACCCTCCGGCACGCACTCCGACAGTCACCCAACCTCTGGCCAGTGCGGATACGACGACCATCGAAGTCTCCGAGTCAGAAGCAGATTATACCGGAATATCTCTTGCACGCCGCTCAGACTCGCAGTCGACCGTCAAGACACTCAGCGATTCTGTCCACTCCAATCGCTACGAACCCGCCAAACATGACAGCTTTGAGTCGGATGCCAGTTCAACAAGAACAGCTACTCGCGTGACCCGACCATCCGAGGCACTTCTAGTCCTTGGTGCAGACGACGAACCAAACGGCATGAGCACGCCTGTACCACCTCACTTACCCAAGACACCTCAGATCCAACTTCCTACTCCTCCATTCTTGACTGAAGACAGCCCTACCAAGTATGGTTTGCGCGTGACTCACTCTCCCTCGCCCGATCGTTCCATGGTAGCCAAGCAACGACAGAAAATGACGGGTGCTAGACTTTTTGTGGTATGTGACACTGTCATCCGTTTCTTTCTTGCACAACCACTGACNACAGACTTAAAGCATGCCGCTACTCAGCAAAGGTCCACAACCCTGACACTGCCAATCGACCAAGCAAGGTTGGGTGCCACAGACCCTACACAATCATTCGCCCACAGTTCGCCGTCTCTGCCCATGTCCGACAGAACGAAATTCATGCGTGATCAGTCAAACTCATTGCCAAGTCGTAAACTTCAAATCAAGCCCAACCAGCCCTTCAAAGATGCACCTCAAGAACATGTCGCCCACGCACTCCCACTACGAACTTCGCAAAAGACATGCTATCGAGAGCACGACATTTGGCAGCGTATGGGCTCCAACTACAGATATCCAGTCACATGTGCCATCTGCGATGGGTACGAGCCGCCTGGCGACGACTTCATGACCTGCTTATGGTGTGAGGTTCACGTTTGTGGACAGTGCTACGCGGCATTTGTGAAGAATGGATTGGCGGGCATGATGGAAAGACAGCGCAAAAGATGATACAAGTACACGCATCAATGTATTGGGACCAAGAGTGGGACACGTAAACTACTCGAGGAGGAGGTCATCGTTCAGTTGCATGAAGTCTAGCAAGGACTCGAGGCGTTTGTATATCGTCCCGTAAGGAGCAATGAGGGTGATAATGAGTCGTATGAACCGACATTGATCTGTCTTGTCAACTCTAGACCAATGTATTGCATGTCATGGACACTGGCTGTCTGTCGAGGCTCAGAAGATCCGAGCAACTTTATCATTTTCTTTCTCCTCTTCCCTTTCCCAAAAACAGAGAGAAGGAAACCCCCTTGCTCCCCGAGAAAAGTTGTTGTCGGACATACACACGAGCCTTTCCATAGACAGGTGGTCTTTAGCAAGGAAGCGATCTCTTGCAGTATTTCCATGAGCATGCTCCTACCTTGGAAAGTATTATGCATGCTTACAGCCACACGATAACATTCACCAGCACACGAGGAGGGAGAAGGCGAAGAGAGAAATCGAGACAGTGACAGAGACACATAATCTCATCTAGCCATGGTTTCTTTTCATTTCTTGGAGCTCGGTTCGATTAGAGATCGACATGTTGCTAACCTTCTACCCGACGACACTCGTCACGAACTGAAAGCCTCCAAATCCTTGTATCTTGCACGTTGCATGCACGAGTAGTTGCCTTATATGACCAGGCTAGCCTTGATTCTAAGAGTCATCTTTTCTTCTGTCCTTGATGTCCTCCGTTTCTCTGTCCTTCCTCCGCAGCGGCGATTCTCTCCAGAAAGTCAGGTTCCTCTGTCTCTGCCTCTTCCACTTGCTCCTCTGGCTCAGCGCTTGCAGTGTTCGTAGGCTCAGGGGCATTAAACCAAGGTGTAGCAGAGTGTTTAACCGGGTCGCCACAGATGGGTTCCCAGTAAAAGTCACACCAGTACTCCCAATGTGTGCCTTCTTCTGAGATCTCCGTTGAAGAAGCAGAAGCTACAGTCATGGTGCTGGTGATGGCGGTTGCTTGCTCTTCTTGGGCAGAGGCGATGCGGTCGAGAAAGTCTGGTTCTTCCTCGTCTTCGTCGTTTCTGGGACTGGAGTTGGATGCTGGTGTATGTAGCTGCTGCGGTTGTTGATGAAGTTGGCGATTCGATCTTGACCATAGTCTTCAACGTCGTCATGTGCTCTGTGAACGCAGGAGTTGGAGTTGCAGTGACCCTAAAAGTTGATGGAATCTTCTGTGGTGGAATGGCTCTGAGACCGGTGACTTTTGGGAATGCGGATGGTGTGTAGCCTGGAACTGTGGTGTCGGTGATACCAGGGTAGGACGATGTTGGGTATGGAGATCGAGTGGCGCTGAGGTGGTTGATGCTCATGATGGCGGTGACCATGGGCGAGATGGGGACGTGCATCTTTGTTGGTTTATGTGAGTTGTTGTGTGGTTGTTGTGTGTGCCTGTGAATATGGTTGTGGATGTGGATGTTTTAGCAGGAAGAAGAAGAAGAAGAAGAAGAAGAAGAAGAAAAAGGGAGAGGAAAGGACATCAGGTTTTAATGGTTGTGAACTCATTAGATGAGTCTTGTGCTGGATGTGACTCTTTGCCACGAGGTGGTTTGAGAGAGTTTGGAATCTCCAAGAAGACCCACGTGGTATACCCATGAGAATCCTTTAGGGCAAGCTGTCTTTCGCCAATCGCCATGACACGCAAGCAACAAGAAATGTCACATCACCAAAGAGAATGAGCAGAGCAGTGCATGTCATGTATTCCCGAAGACCGACCTATCCCAAAAATCCTTCAAGGATATCGACAATGACAAAAGAAAATAAAGAACTCAGACCTATCATCATTGATCAAGCAGCAACTTCTGCACCCTCGGCACCTCCACTGCCCGAGATGTTCGAGATGAAATCTCTGTATCTGAAGACTTCACCTCTCTTTCTGTCACCGCCAGCCAACTCCTTGCCGAAGACGCCTTTGGCACCAAATGCTCTCCTCGCCGAGAACTGGCTCATGATAGCATCGATTTCATGCTCCGTCAAACTCACATTTCCAACGCCGGGTTCTGGAGCGGTGTTGAGCAGAGCGTCCCGTAGCTCATGCTTGTCGATTTGACCACTGTCATCAACGTCGAAAGCAGCAAAAGCGGCGGCGAGCTCCGATGGTTCGCTGAGCTCGGCCAGTGGAGCTGATATCAAGTCCAAGAAACGACCAAGAGTGATTGAGGAGGGAGTCCCCGGCGGGAAGAAAGAAGCGACAGCCCTGGGGGAAGAGTCCATACCCATCTGCTGCAACATATCGGCCACACTAGCTGAGGTGATAGCACCTGTGTTAGAGGCATCCAAGACTTCGAACGACTCGCGCATGCTTCGTAGCAGGGATTGTGGGAGGTGAGAGTACTGGCCAGTGGCCATCTGAACAGGGACCGAGGAAGGGGCGGTGAAACTCGGTCGGGAGGTATANNACTTGGGCGGGTGATGACACTCGGTCTCGGGGCCGCACTTGTGGTAGAATCGCGAGAGGTGGGTCTGTCAAACACTGGCGCTCGGATAGTAGCCTGAGTAGACGAGGTGACAGTACGTTGGGCGGTTGGTCGCATAGGCCGAGACGCAGACGGAGATAATACAGGCGAACGAGGACCTAGTGGCGATGACGGCGCAACAGCGGGCGAGCTCGGTACAACAAGCGGCGATGGGGATGAAGGGATGCGAGGGGATGAAGGTACTGCNATCATCTCCAGGCATGCGCGACTCTTCAATACGAGCGGCGGGTGAGGGTGATGGAGGAGCCGAGGATTCCTCGTCTACTGAAGCCTGTGAAGCATGGCGGGAGAAGGATATCGGAGGAGCTAGAGAGCCGGAAGACGTGGGCCTTGATGAGGACTCTGCGATGCTGAGGCGACTAGTTGGACGGGCGAAGGGACTCCTTGGGCGATCGCCGGTCGTCAACTGCGAAGGTCGCCGTACAAACGGATTGGATTTCTCGGGCGACAGTGAAGGGGACAGCGGTTTGGTAGGCGATTCCGAGCGGTCGCGGACCGTCGAAGGAGAGCGCAGGAGTCCGTCCGAATCGGGTCGGCGGAAGGGCGATGCTCGAGGAGAGCGCGATGAGTTGAACGACAACTTGGTTGGTGACGCCTAGCGATTGTCAATCTCATGGCCCGAAACACTTGTTCCATTTCATACTGACCATAGTAGTCGAGATGATGCTGAGAATGGGACTAAAACAACAGTGTATGGCGATAAAGTAGCGGTAGAATGGCCGTTGTCAGGCGGGCACCCACTTCAACAAACAAACAAGCCCCGGGAAGCCAAGCACCGCCGCTCCGCTCCGCGCGCTATAATCAGACCCGGGGGCCGGGGCTGCAGATCGCCCGGCCTTGGACCCTGATGTCTTTGTCGAGAAGGAGGCCGACAAGTTGAAGAAACACTGAGGCAGGCCCAATCAACATCGATGGAGTCTCGGCAGTAGCACAAGACCTCTAGGCCATTCCTTTCCAATGCACCGCCAGAACAGCAGTAGCACCAGCCAACCCGCACCAATCGCTCCTGCCGCCGCAATGTCAGGGGTGCTACGGCTGCGCGCCGCCCCTCTCTGGCCTCGTTCCCCTCGTCGCGCAAGCAGTCCAACTACGAAGTCATGCCCTCGGCCATCATAAGACCTCCCATGCGACCCTCGCTGTCTCAGTCCGTTCGCACCGCCAGTATGCCTCGTCGCAAGCGGAAGCCACGGCCGCAATATCCCCAGCACTCTACTGAGCGGCATGTCGAATACATCCTGGTTGCCTCGTTCGATATTGATACTGGCTCAGTCATGGAGCATCAGTACCCCGCTGCCATCGGAGGCGACGAGCACATGTTGGCAGAACTCATGCTGCCCGATCAGACCCATCTGCGAAGCCAGGACTGGACCGTGTTCTTCTTACACAAGGACCAATCTCCCGAAGACGATTTACAGCAGAGAAGAGATAGACGGAAGCAGCAGAGGGAAGAAAAGAAAAACAACCGAGCCGAAGTCAAGTCCAGTCAGGATGGCACAGATCCAGAACTAGACAACGAGTCAGACGACAATACCGAGGATGCAGAGTCCGAAGACGATGCTGTCAAGAGTACTCAGGGCGCCCCGCTGGTCTACGTCCTCAACCTTGTCAACACCAAGCACGATGCCAACGTAAAACGAGGTGCCGTCGTCAAGGCTATGGCTATCTGTACGAGGCACTCGTTCTTGCATATATACAAACCACTACTTCTTCTGGCCTTGGAGGATTACTTCCGCTCTCCCACCATCGAGACACTGGCTTGCTTGTACGAATCCGTCAACGCCATGGATCTCTCACTACTCCCGCGACTATCATTCCAGGAGCGATATATCCTGCAAGCCTCTGATGCCAAGGACTTGTTCATCGAGAAATTCGAGGCCATGATTCAGAAACGCATTCATGAGGACAAGGCCAAAGACCAGTCTGAAGATAAGCAACATCAGCAGCAGACGCCGCGTCAAAGATATGGGCTACCACGAGACACACATGAGTTTGACTCGGTTGTGCATTATAACAAGATCCCCGTGCCCATCAAAATCCCCACTGCATTGTCCCTCGAGACTGTCGGCGACTTTTCGCTCATCAAACTCATCCAGACTTTCAGCACACCACACTCGGCCTCCCCTCAACCTNNTTTTACTCAGCATCACCCGCACTTGACCACATCTGGTCCTCTCACGCATCCTATAATTGTGCTTCTTAATGCACTGCTCAGTCAAAAGCGCATCATCTTCATCGGACATAACTTGCCTTCGTCAGAGGTAGCAGAAGCCGTACTAGCTGCTTGTTCCCTCGCCTCTGGTGGCTTCCTGCGAGGTTTCACCCGTCACGCATTCCCATATACCGATCTTACCAAGATCGATGATTTGCTCAAAGTTCCGGGTTTCATTGCCGGTGTCACCAACCCAGCGTTTGCTACACACACTCAGTGGTGGGATGTCATGTGTGATTTGCCAACGGGTCGCATCAAGATCAGTCCAAAGATTGACCAAGCTCCGTTGACAGAAGGTGTGCTGTTTTTCCAACAGAGTGGAATACCGCAACCACACAATGCACCGGGCGCTGTCTCAGCAGCTGGTACGGCCACAGGTGCGGGCATGAGTGGTTTCCCATCTATACCTTCCGGAGCTGGAGATCCAACGGGCGATGTAGCGTTCATGGCTAGTGTGCTCGCTTCAATCGCTGAGCGCCGTGGCGAGGGTGCTGTCCGTTCAAAGTTCCGCCTCTGGATCCTCAAATTCATCCGTATAGCAGCATCTTTCGAAGAGCTTGTCTACGGTGCCTCAGCAATCTTTGCATACTACCCGCCCGGTTCGCCCATCACACCAGCAACAGCCAGTATGGACTTCCCTTCACCTATGACAGTACTAGATGCTGCATTCGAAGATCCTGCTGTTGCAGGCCATGGCTACGTGTGGCCGTCTCAAGAAGCCAAGATGCGTGAACTAGCTGCCAATGCTACCCGCATCGAAGGCTGGACAAAAACACGTAGCTACTACAACTTCATCCAAGATTTCAGCGTCATGTTCTCTTTACGTCCAATCCAAGATCTCGATCTCCAGCATTTACACGACAAACTGACAAAACTACGTCTGGGCAATGACGCTTCTGCTTCAGTCTACCTCGCCATCTGCGCCAGAGCAAGAACATACGAGCAGATTAATCAACTGCTGTCTGTGTTTGCTTACGGTAGTCCGGCGATAATGAATGACAGGCAAAACGGCATGTTCTACCTCGCCCTCGGACTCATGCATCCAAGACTAGATGTTCGAGAAACTGTTGCCGAGCTGATTGACAAGATCAGAGTACACGAGGCTGGAAGGCACTTCTGGGCTGCGCTTGGTAGATTCGAGCAAGCGGCTTTTGATAGGGTTGTGCTTGCCAAGGCTGAGAGGGAGGATAGTGGGCTGCTGGGTTGATTGTGGTGCTTTGTAGTATGGACAGAGATGAGTGTTTTTGCTTTCGGTTGTTTTTAGATACCATGGACTGCTTTTGGAGCATTGGAGTATTTGAAGAAGAATATAGATTTGATAGACGGTACGTTGATAATGATGATGGTTCGCAACACTACCAGATTTGCATATATATCCCCGAGGGATCGGTTTGCGAGCATGGGATGCCTAACCCCATTTTTCTGTACCCTCGACGCCGTAAGTCTATCTCATGTGCACATCGAAGCGCGATTGAGAGTAAGAGCGGGGACTGGAATCTGGTCATATGTCTGTAAGACAGATACATGCATGGTGTCGTCTAGACCGCTGTCATGAGACGCGAGAACAGTGACCCTGCTTCCACATTTCACATGCCAACTGCATATGTAAAATGATCCCTTGCATGACGATGACATTTTCCCGTCCAATTGAGGAGGTTATGTACATACTGTACATAAAGTGTTCTTGAGATTACTGCATATCCAGAAATGCAGCAAGTCGATATACATGTGCTTGGTGCATCTCAACAAATCTCCTACTCTGCAGCTTCAGGCTTCCAGGCAATGAGTTTATGGTCGAAACCTCCACTGATCAACCACTCTTGCTTCTCTTCTCCTGAAAGCACCCACCCGGCACTCAAACATCTGACTTTGCTACCGGGCTCGTGGCCTTTGAGTGTTGCAATGACTTTACCGGTCTGGGCTTCGATGCCGCGGATTGCTCCATCGTCGCTGTTGACCCAGATGCCTGTGCCGTCTGGCCGCCATGCGAGCGCAGGTGTGCTGTAGGCGGTCTGAGGCGCCATGGTCGTGCAGTGGATCAGTATGGCGGCTGATTCGCGATCCTGCAGCGCCAGTGCGGCACGGGCTTGCGATGCTTGGGTTTCTTCAGCGGGGACGGTGGATGCGAGTGAGGCATCGCCGTCCAGTGAAGGCACCATCAAGCGTACGATTAGCAGTTTCATGTGGGNGATGGCACTTGTTGCGACGGCGACGAGGGTGCTGTCTGTTGGGCACAGAGCAATTGCAGAGGGAGTGAAGGCGATCCAGGCATTGCTGTGTGGCGCTAGGTTCTGCTTGCCAAGTAGGCGTGCTTCGCTGTCAACACTGTAGTAAAAGAGATGAGTCGAATNCCTGCGCGTGACAATGAGGACCAGAGAATCATTGTCGGGATGCTTGATGAACAGAAGCGCTTCCGGGTTGGTCGCAAGCGAGATGGATGCAACAGGAGGAGACAGTGTAGGCGAATCGGTACCAGAGACGTCAAGCCTATACAGATGAACTTTGCCGTCCCAGCCTGCGGTCGCGAGCCAGGTCACGTCCTCAGACTCGTGGACTGCGATCTGCACAACATACTTGGTATGATCGCGGCGCTTGTCAAAGACCTCACCCTGCAGATTGCTTATTGCCAATTGTCCAGACATGGAGGCTGTCAGCAGATGTGTCTGTTTCAGCACAGCAGTCGAGAGCACTGGTGAGTCGTGCATGGCCAATAGCGAATCTCTGAGCGTGCATGCAGGTAGATTGTGAACATTGAGCCGGCGGTCAGCAGTCGTGGCTACCAACAGCGGTTCGGATGCATCGCTATAAACAGGTCAATCACGCACTGTTTCCTTCGATAACACGGCTTGATCAACTTACCCAGGTGTCGTGTTCGCTACCAGTGGCAGCGATATGTGAAGGATGTTAGAACGTGTCGGGCCTGATATGTCGTTCGGCAAAGCGGGCGNCTGGAAGGAATCAACATATCGACTCCGGGAGAATGAAAAAATCGGTCACCTACCATGCTGGCTCCAACCGTGAGTCCCATCATCTGTGCCAAGTCTTTCGAACTGCAGGCTCATATCAAAGGTTCGCTTTTCCTCGAGGATCTTCTCGATGGTGAGATCGCCTTTGTTTGTGGATCCGGCACTGGGTGGAAGACCAGCTTCCCTGATGAAAGCGTCCAAAGTCTGACATTGAAACACTTCAGCATGGGATGTCCTGGTGATGGAGCTGCGTAGGAGTGTTCAAACCTCATCGTAGCTGTTGGCCTTGAGAAAGCGGGCGACGATGATTGCTGCCTCACTCGGTGACATTTCGACACCACAAGTCAATCGAATTCCGGCGGGGAGGTTGTTCTGAGGTGGCTCCTGCCAGGTGTTTGGGGACTGTTTTGGCTGGTGGCGGATGGAATCTGGCAGTCGCACCTCGGTTGATGGACTTCGACTTCCCCAAGATTCTGGAGCCGACGTCAAACACTTGCGCCTTCTGCACGTCCGCGATATTTGCTTGATATTGTCCTTGCCGCACTTTGTGCCACCGCGACTGTCGCGGAGCCTGAAACTTGGTTGGAATGGGTCCTCGCCTAGCACTCATCATGCATCGCGCCTTCGCAGAATTCTTCACGGGATGCGGCACCAGTACTCATCTTGTGTAACATAAGAATCCTCAATGATCACCAATGCCGCGCGCAGGATTCGGTCCTTTCACTCTTGGTATGCCTCATTGTGATTGACATAGCCGCCAACGAAGCCTGCTGTTGGTGGGCAGAGCCGCGATACACATTGCTTCTGTCAATGCCCATCACGTCGGTCGCTTCATGAGTATCTGCCGTGCCGCGAAAAGTGATAGATCACAGTCTCTGGTCCCTCTATGATCAGGGCGTCTTGTTCGTTCGAGTCCGCAAACAACACTCTTGGCCCCAACCAGTGGTTTCACCGCTACCGGACTCGCATCTAATACTGCATATCGATCTGAGTATCTGCAATTGGACAAAGCATTTGCTGCACTTGGAAGATGATCACATCGCAAATGGAGAGTCGGAGAGTCAGCCTTGCTTCCCCTGTTCATCGATGGATGTCCTTGGGTCAGCTCTACCCTATCGCCATCCCTAATCTATTGGGGTGGGCAATTGGAGTGCATGGCGACATGGTTTTTATTCAGATGGCTTGCTGCAACCCCAGATTCCTGCTGAGGGTTTGATCCTCTCGATCGTCTCGGGCTACCCGTCTCCGGCAATCAGAGCTGTTTGTCCAGTCCCGCTTTCAGCTGTTGCTCGCTAGAATGTAAGTCAAGGTCCAGACGATCAATTGGATTCGCTGAAGAAAAGTTACGCACATGACGCATTGAAGCTATATACTCGAAGCTCCTCAGCAATGCTTTGTACAAATAGAACGTCCTTCGACCAAGTTCCGGAGAGACATTTTTCTGATTCATCTCTGTCGTTTGCAACCAGTTTCATTTCGAGGATCTAACGGCTGTTTAAACAGCAATCCATAATTCCTGCAATACTTTTCTACAACATTTCTGGTACCCACGAACGTCTCCCTATTCTACAAGATAACCTGTCTCAACTATTTTACCACCCAAAATGTTGTCTCAAATGCCTATGATGCATTGTCAATANCCCCCATCTCGAGCAAGAAGTTCTGGCGATGGGGATTTCTTNTTTTATGTCGAGGGTGTACGTTCTACATCTCTACCGTCCTGTTGGAGCACTAATCTAGAAGTACAGCTACCTCCGTACTATACCTGGGGAATGTTGAAAGATCTCACCAGAAAAGCTGCCCCTTATCCAGGATGGACAGAAATGGCCTCAAATCCACAAGGCATGCAAAAAGGACGCGGCTGGATCAAGATCAAAAGAGCTAAAGATGCTTTCAATCTATATGGTACGTCGAGTCACCTGGACAAGTGGAAACAAAGACTGATCCAAGGTCCANNAGGTTTTTTGACCAATGGATCACCTTCCCTGAAGCCACTCAGGGTCTACTTGTGGTCCACAGCTCGATCACCTCCGGAGTTGCTGCGATGCAACGATGTTCCACGTCCCATGCAAAGGTTCTCGCCGCCACAGAATGTCAGCGCCTATCCCACACCCATGAGTACAAACATGAGCACTCCTATGAGCACACCTGTGCACGAAATTCCAGTGTTCCATCACCCACCTCCAATCGCTCCTAGAAAGATGAGTCCGACATATGTTTATACTCCCAACTACCGTCCGATCAATGCAGCAGGGGGACTTGTACAAACGGAGTCAAGAAGCATCTTCATAACCCAGTTGGACTATGCAATCGATCAGCGGCAACTAGAGGAGTACCTGCGCAGAATTGGATTCTTCGACAGCTGCGAGATTCGACGGGATCCGGCTAGTGGCAGATCGCGCGGCATTGCAACCGCCAAATTCGCAAGTGCAGAGGCGGCTGCCAGAGCGATTCAAATGCTGCATGGTCAGAAGCTCCTGAGCAAGACAATCAATGTGCGCTTTGACACGGAAAAGGAGGCGGTTGCACCATCAAGCTCGAGCAAGAGCTATCATGAAGGTCTCATCATTGCGAATGGCTCGAAATGAAACATGGACCAACTTCAACGGATCAACCAGAAGATGTGGATGTTATCGAAGCAGAAGTTGTTAGCGGATAGTATCATTTATCCACCATGTGCCGTTCAATCATGCTTCCCGCACCTGCACGCTGCAATGAGGTACGTGATGACTAGTGCCGGTGCTCATGTTGTGTAACACCAGAAGTGCGAGAGCTCTGGCGGCAGAACAAGCCAGCCCACCCTTTCGACACATCCATCTCATCGTCTTTGGCGAATGACAATCTTCACCAACTCAATGCATCTCTTTCTGACGAATGAGCATCTTTACCGGATACACTTCTCTATGCCGAGAGTTGTAAGCACAGTACATCACTTACATTGCATTTGGATACGAAGAGGAGTTGCATGAAAGCAGAGCAATAATCGGGTTCAACGACAGATGACGAGGTCAAAGGCTGGAGTCATCTTGACATGTGCGCATGTGTTTCAAAAAGCAATACCCCTCCGACAGCGCTTCCTAGTGTCGAGTTGGCACCGGACGGTCTTGTCAGGTTGTTGGGTATTGCGAGATGGCAGTGCTGCTTGAGAATATGTTAGGCACGGCTTGTGATGCTAGACTGCACTTGATGTGCTACGTTTGCCGAATGTCAGGTCTGCACGTAGCGGCAAGGCGTAGCTGGTTGGATCACTGCCAATGGCCAAGGTCATCCATTTTGATTGGTAGCAAGCCTCGACACATCTTCCTGCCAGCCTTAGACCTTGGTAATCATGGAACCCTTCCGATATCAATACGCGTATCTGAGTCTTTCGTATGCGTTGTCGGCTTGCATACAGTTCAGATGCCTTGTCGTGCCGAATGCGAGTCGCTCATCCTCAGCCATGTATCGGCGACATAGTTATATCACAGATAAGCAGGTACGACGACCAATCATGCCTTGATGCTTACACACACACATCAAAGTCTGCAACATCTAGAAAAGGGCAATGCAGATTACTTTGTTCCATTGTATACATTAAATTTCTGACATCGTAGGGTTATATGTTTCCATCAACGACAGGGTCACCCACGCACCTTGTCAGCCTCGCGATTAATCTGCTTCATGTCCTCAAAACACGCTTCCCACAAACATCTCTCGCAACAGCAGTTACCCCNCAAAGCGCCAGCAGCCCACTCGCGCCGATCCTTGACCGGCAAATCGATATCGCAGTAGTGGCTAAGCACCTCTTCACCCTTCTTGAGGCCAGCCTTGTACTTGATGCCGCCGCGGAACTCGCTGCCATGCCAGGTGGGCCTTTGCTCCAAGACGCGGAAACGCACATCGCTGGCCCAGCGCCAGGTGACGTTCGGATTGCAGCTGTGGTTGGCGAGACACCACATGGGGTGCACAGCACTGACCTCTGGGCCGCGAGCAACACCGCCGCCCGAACCACTCAAGCGCGCGGATGCCGTGCCCCTGAATTTGGCGTACAGAGTGTTAAAGACCCAGACATCATATTGCGGGTTCTTGAATATGTCGACGTCCATTTTTTCGAGCATGTTGAAGGGGAGTACGACGTTGGCTTGGAAGCTGAAGGGCAGTGTGCGCGGGAAGGGTGACTCGGTGCTGTGGCGGTCGTGGGGGCGCCAGTGTTTGGATAGGTCGAGGGTGTGGTAGTCGCCCCAGATGAACTTGACGTATTTGATATCCAGGGNGTGGATCTCTTGGGTCTCTGCCATGGCCAAAGATCTGAGTAGCAATAGAGAGTACAAGGCGTTGGCGGCTTCGGCAGGGGGCACATCCTTTGCGATGTCCTCGACACCGCGGTCGCAGACGGCAGGATGGTATTCCTCCTGAGCGAGATCACTGCACTTTTCACTGCAAAAGACGACCTCGCAGTCTGGACATGCCACGACATCGGCAGAAGCTGGGTCGCTAAGCTCAGGGAGGTCGGCACTGCACGCATCGCACAGGGCGTCCTGAAGACGGTTGTTGGCAGTGAGGAGCGAAGTCTCGGACAGCGCAATATCTCCAGGTGCAATGTCCTCTTTCGCAAAGACACCGAGCTGTGTGACAAACTTTTCAGCACCATCGCCCTCGGTCAGGAGAGGCAGCTTAGTAGCCTTGACCTCGAGTCTCGGTGCAACCTTCTCCATCTCTGCGTTCAGGAACTCCAAGCTCTCGTCAGAGCAGCGATCGGGTTCGTGTTCGTTCCACGGATAGCATTCTCTGCGCACCATGCCCTCGTCCGGGAACTGGTCGAGTCCAAACTTGAAGCCAGGCTTGTTGTACTCGTCAGGCTGCGTTTCGCGAAGCCAGTCGTCGATGGCGGCGTGAATCACGTCCAAAGTCGCTTCGATGGTAGGGTCTTCTCCGAAGAGGTCTTGGGCCTTGAAGCAGTACTCGGCGGCGCTTCTCTGGCAACCAATGACGTGAAGACATTGGGCGAGCAATGCATANNTCTACTAGACATCAGAAAGGAAGTCCGAAGAAGCATCGAGCAGTACTTACACTTGGAAAGAGAANNAAAGGCCCTTGGTCCAGACCAAAACTTCAATGTCCGAGACATCGACATCTACGAGCTGATCCTTGTTCCTAAGCATGAACTCAGGATAGAGATGAGCCAAAATCTCGGCATTCTCAAGGATGTTCTGGTGTCTGTATTCCAACGACTCTTTCGAGATGCTCAGTGCCAGTGACTCAATAGCCTCGTCGCAGAATTCGTCTTCGTTGTTGATCGCATCGATAAGCAGGAGAGCCTTGTATGCCGACCCGATAGCAAGATCCGGATATCCGACCTCGACATAGGCCTTCGCAATGCGCAAGTAGAGGTCGATGTTATAGGGGTGTTCGGGCAGGAAGCTGCAGAGCTCATGGAGAGCATTCAAGCGTTTCCTGAGCTCGGGATTGGTGATGTTGGGATAGTGTTCGTCGGTCGACAAGTCCCACTCTCGCGAGAAGAGAGTCGAGCGAGGTGCATAAGGAAGATCATCCGACTCTGAACGGTGATGACCATTCATCTTGCCATTTTTCTCGTTCTTGTAACTGCTGATGGTTGCGTTCAAGCGGGCCATGGCCTCCTCGATCCTGTGGAACGAAAATGCATCCTCGGAAGTCGACATGCTGGGCTGCGTCGTCGCAATGCCTTGCAATAGCTGTATGAAGATTTTTGGTCAAGCATGCATGCAGCTTTGGTCGATTTTTCCTTAGCGCGGAGAACTCCGCAAAAGTCGCGTCGCGTTTTGATTGATTCTTGGCCAACCACGGCGTTCCTCTCTTGCGACAGCAACGTTCACGGTCGAACATGTTCGAACATGGTCACCAATCAGTTGAACACCTCCTGCGTATCCATCAGCGATGGCTGGTTTGCTTCAGAAGTGTCTGAGGCTGCATATAGATTCCAAAAGGCCTCCTGCTTCTTCATCAGCGATGCGTCGCCTTCACAGAATCTCTCCTGCTTCCATCAACGATGTTTTGCCTTCGTGTTGCAGAGCAAGCTGCCATCGTGATGACTCCTTTCTTTGTATTGAACTGTAGCGCCAATAGAATGGTTAAGACACGACTCTAGCGCATATTCTTTGTAAGATACCAGATCGCAAAGATGAATCGGTAGATGAACCATCTGAGCCGAAACGTGTGGTGCAGGTGTCTAACGCCGTACCCAATCGCCGGACGATCGGCCGCTATCGAGTCTTCGAGAAAACAGAGTTCCGTGTTTTTCTTGCAGTAAATGGACAACGTGCCCGCTTTGTCAAATGGCTGCCTCGCACCGGGAGGTATCTCCGTGCTGTATCCTCTCCGGAAGACCGGCTTGGCCGTTTGCACTCAAAGCAGTCTGTCGGTGCTGGTATGCTACAGAAACGCTAGGTACTGTGATAATGGCAGCCGTTTATCAATTACTATGAGCGCTTGATCGAGATAAGAGCACGCAAGAGTCGTGCGCGTCTTCTCTGACTCTCACATCTTGCAGTTTCGTTGGGCTTGACGCCTCTGAGTCGACGAGATACCAATGCGACCAGCCAGCCATCTTTCTTTGAGCTTCCTCATCTCCCAAGCTCGTGCAAGCGAGAGGAAACAAGGCTGTGAAAGCCGAGTCAAGGTTCTTTCAAAAGTCCCTGGGCTAGGCGGAAAGAGGAAAGGCGGACACTCATGGACACCGCGTGCACCAGATGATCGACGATGGCAGTCCACGATCCGGTGTGGGGTCGACAAGTCTCAGTGGAAAAAGCCACATCCGGACTCTGCCAGTGAAAAAGGAAGAAAAGCTTGTTTCAGATCATCTGGCAACTTGAAAACGGGAATCAGAAGTGAAAGAGGAAAAGTGATCTGGTATGAGAAGAGGGTATCTTTGAATTGATCAAAAGGAGCCGCATCCAGTGCGCTCATGCAAGAGGGTATCTAAAACAACAATGCCGGCTGGACAGGAACCAGCCCGAAATGCAAACAAAAACTCCCAAAAATGCTTTCTTTGACCCATCCAGGGTATGCAAAGCTTTGAGCGAACCCATCGTAATTCTGGTAGGAAATATCCAGAACTGCTGTGTGTCGTGAAAAATATTATGCGAACTGCGCATTATAGTGTCGTTATTATCGTGGCGCGCAGGACCATGGAATGGTCTGAGAAAAGTGACCGGTGGTTTGGTCGAAAGGTGAGAAGAATAGTAGGACAGCAGATGAGATCTACTGGCGTTGGAGGTAGCCAGTGATGTTGGCACATCGTAAACAGTAGAAGGAGTTTAGACCATAGGCAACCATGTTAGCGGCCTTGCCTGTCGTAAGGTCGATGCTTTGGGAGCGATGGCAGCGAGAGCATCTAGCGACTTCCATAGGCGAGTGGACAGAGTTTGATGATGAAGAGCTTCCATCTGATTCTGAGGAGTCATCGCTGACAGCGAGAACGTTTTGAAGAGGTTGAGGTTGAGGCCGTCTTGAAGGAGCAATGTGTGCGACCTGAGTTTGGAGTTGCAGAAGAGAATCCATTCTTGAGCGAGTTTGTGTGGTTGAGGGAGATTGCAAGCAAGGTCGATAAGCAAGCAATGGGTTTGATGGATCAGAGACAATGTTTTCACCAGGTGGAGTGAATGGAGTTGTCAAGGGTGTCTCGTCGTTGTGTGAAGAGTACTTGTTGTGTTGGATGGAGAAGTAACAGACGCCTTGGATGGGAGAAGGGGCTGTATTTGAAGTGGACATTGCAAGACAATGGGACGGGAAAACGATCTCAGATGCACGAGTTGGATCGACCAGATGGAGCGGACGCAGCGTGCATTTATTCGGTTTCGAGCAGAGCCGCAAACCATCTCGATGTTCGCCCACTGAATCGTTGATTGGCTTTGGATTCCCTTAGCACGGGCGAGCCTGGGCGCCATGACCGTGCGCCCGCCAACCCTGACTTAGGGCCGTAACCTAAACAAAGCCACCTCGAACAAGGCCAAGGCTGAGCAATACACCTCTCAAACCGGACTAAACTCTCCGCTGCAAGAGATCATGCGATTCGACAACTTGTCGTGGATTTTCAGCCATGGCAAAGGTTCTGCTCCGACTTGCCGGCGGAGTTAAAGAGCGATCGTCCGCATTTCCACCTTCTTACGGATGCCCGTTCCTTGAGGAGCAGGAGTCTCACCACCGACCTCTGAAGGCTGACAAACACTACGGAGGAACAATCAGCCAGCCAAGACCCCGAGGTCGTCCTTCGCAAAGGCCCCACTAACGTTGCCAGAGGTACTGTATGCAGCTGGCCGAGGTCGTCTGTTTACCACTTATTATCACTCTCTGCGTGTCTTCTTGTCTCATTCAAGTTATTGCCGTCTGTCCTTCGAATATTCGACGTTGACCTGAACAAACGACAGTCGTTTCAAGCCTCTTCGATCGGGTAGTCACAGCTGAATTCTAGACTTGAATCCCGTGAAGAAACATCCCTCGGAGAGAATCTCTCCGCAGTTGCGCGCCGTTGCGTCTGCGGGCCTGTCCGGCGCCTTGCACCCAGTCCATCCTGCGCGCTGGGACGCATGCTAGTACAGCTCTGGCATCCCGAGACAGCTTACAGGGACCGTTCTGCTCAGCAGTGCACGAGCGTCAGGCATCCAGCACAAGAGACGCTTGCGTGATTGCCCATATCTCACGCTTTACTCAAGCAGAAACGGTGTTGCACAATCAAGCTTATATTGCTGTCCGATCGAGACGACGAACGCCGAATCGTTGCAACAGAATCCAGAGCAGTCGGGAACATGTGCAAAGGAGAGCTCCACGAACTTCTTGTCGCACTACCCAAATGCGAGCACCACATACACATCGAAGGTGCTCTCACGCCTCACCTTCTCTTCAGATTTGCTGCAAGAAACAAAATAAATCCTGCCTCAGCCGACCATCAAGCATATGCCAACGAAGAGACGCTGCAGGCACGTTATGGGTCCTTCGCTTCCCTATCTGATTTCATACGGTACTTCTCATTCGGCAGCTCCGTTCTCATAACGGCAAATGACTTCGAGGAACTAGGCTATACCTACTTTGCCAAAGCACATGAGCAAAATGTGAAGCATGCAGAGGTCTTCTTCGACCCTCAAGCTCATACCAACCGTGGCATCACATATGATACAGTAGTACAAGGACTGTCACGCGCGAAACAGCGAGCGGAGCAGAACTTCGACATGAGTATTGCATATATCCCATGTATACTACGCCACCACGGCCTGCAGAGCGCGACAAGGATGTTCCAAGATGTCGTAGACGCCGGTCACTTTGAAAAGGGTACTGTTGCTGGGCTAGGTATGGCTGGCGATGAACTTAAACACCCACCCGAGTACTTCAAGACCGTATTCAACGCTGCAAGGACAGCCGGGGTACGCTGCACAGCACATGTAGGCCAGGCGGGTCCTGCGACATTCGTGTCGTCTGCGCTTGAACATCTCAGGACTGAAAGAGTTGATCATGCATGGATTGCGAAGACGGATGATCAGTTGATGCAAAGGCTTGCCGAGACAAACACGCTCATTACTCTTTGCCCAATTTCGAATGTTACGCTTGGCTTCATAGGCAGCATCGCAGAGGCACCTATCCGGGACTTCCTTGACCATGGTGTCCGGTTCAGCATCAACAGCGATGACCCGGCATACTTCGGACAGTACATCCAGGAAAATTATTGCGCTGTTCAGGAGGCTTTCGAACTGAATGTATCTGATTGGAAGAAGATTGCGACAAATGCTGTAGAAGGATCCTGGTGTTCAGACGAGCGCAAAAAGATTCTCAAACAACAGGTTGCTGCGGTGATCTCACGCTGGCAGGCTGCACGAGATGCATAGCTGGGCCAGGCATCCGCGAACTACGCTCAGAGTAACCGTTGTCATCGCCGCACTGCCCAAACAGGCAATTTTACGATACTGTATGTACGTATCTGGGCTGTTCATGCCCATGGACTTCTCGGCCAGACACTCGCCGTTCCACGTCGGCCGTAGCTGACAGCCGGTAACACACATAACCGTGTTCTTCTGCAAGCCATTCGTGTTGCGCAGCACAGTTCGTAATGCGCATGATCTATTTTATCTCCGTTCACGTTTTTAGCTCCCAGGCACAACCTGCTGCAGCGCCGTCCGTTGTTCCCGACTTCAAGGTGTGAAGTTCTGGACCGCTCGAATTTACCGACAAGACCCTTTTGTGCTTCGTTGCGTGTTCGCGATTTCACTCTTCTGCTAAAAAGTCAACACTCAGGAGGCGTGTTCTCCTGTATCTTCATCGCAAGGGGAGGCTAAGCTGCAATAGGCTACGAGGACAATCAATGTGTTGCTGTCAAAGTTTGCCATGAAAGGCTGTCGCATGCATCTTTCGTTGTTGTCAACAAAGTTGTTGGGCTGGGCACGCTGGGTTCAAAGGCGGGGTACGCGGCTTGGCCAGACTTTTGTCGAACTTTGTCCGTTTCATGTCAGAAAGGGACCGTTTCGAGTCCTAGAACCCTTTGCGACTTGAATGGTCTCCTGAAGACAATCAAATGATTGAAGAAAAGGTCTCGAGTATCTACAATCAGATTAAAGTGGCTTTTGCTCTCTCCGCTATCTACAAGCGTCTGTGGAGCAGATAGGCTGTCAAGTTCTAGAACTGATTGGGCGTTCTCTAGATACTCTCGCCAAAAGCGAGGCGTTCGCGGACAAACTCGTCAAGCCCCTAGATTTGATCGTACCACCAACCACCACAAGCCAAGAGGTCGTAAGAGCACGATTGCCAGCTTCCCTTATCCATCTATCGCGGACACAGGCATCTACTCCAGTCAACCACCCTTATCTGATGTGAGCGAGGCTGATTCGTAATCTCGAAAAGTGTTTCGTCGCTGCCTGATTCGCAAGCATGAAACACGTAATGCCGAACGCTCTCAGGGCGACTCTCATCTCCTTTGATACCTGTCAAGAAGACCGGCTTCCGGCAATTGTGTTGGTCAGACACGACGTCCGTCTCGGTGGATTTTCCTGCGCCTGAGTGCGTACGCCTTGAGGGACTTGACAGCTGAAGGCGTGCTGTGCCACCACCATTCTTCATCCTTCATCCTTTGAGCCCCAACCACCTGTTGCAAAGTGCAAGATGTGGAACACTCGGCAGGTTGTTCAGTCCCGCACCCTTGTCTGACCTTCGCGTCGCCGCGAGGTATGGCGAGGAAGGCTCCGACTAGGACGCTGTGGACTGATTCAGCAAATCGATTGTCTGTTAGCGACGATACGTCCGCGAGTACCCACCGGTCACAGGAGACACATCAGACCCTGAGTATCCACAGTGTCGCGACTGAAAGCTGCATGCCACGTGTCATGAAATTCGCGACACAACACGTAATACGTTTGGAGGTTGCTTGATGAGAAAGTGTGTTGCCTGTCACAGCCTCAATTCTCGGGAGCATGCCGTGCCGTCGACAGTATCGAATCTGTGTTCACGTCAAGACTGAGACTTTGACCTTACCAGGCTGCGACAAATGCTTGATTTATTGTTCCGGGTGCTTGACCTCGAGGCAGTGCTTGCCATCAAGAAGTGTCGCTTTTGCTACAGCATTGGTCGTATTGGCCTTGATTCCCATGCGCAAAGTGTTTGCTTCCAATCGTCCTCCGGAAGATTGGAAGCACCTCTTTAAGCTGTAGAGGTAATTCGGAGACATTTAGGGCTATCCTGACAACGTGATTCACAGGACTACTACCGCTGTAAAGTTGCGGTACCGCAAGTTTTGCCGACAATGTTGACCAGCTGGTCCACTTCGCAAAGCTCAACATGGCATACAGGCTTTGCTCGCTTTCAGATATATAGAGGTAGAACTACCCAACAATACTGTAGATGCTCAGAAGACTGTATGATGATAAGTGGTGGACGGGTGGAGATGATAACAGGTTCGACGCAGTAGCTTCCCATGTAGCTCTCTTCTCAAGCGTGCTCACAGTGACTTGAGATCACTTAATCCTGCAGCACTGGAAGATCAATCGTAAATACAAAATGTTACAATTGCCTATACGAGAGAAGACTTGCTAATCTATGTCAATATGAAGGTGAATGCTTGATAACGGCTGTCGTCAGATTCAGTCGTATATCAGAACCCAATGCATATGCGGACGATGATGAAAACATCAAAGGATAATGACTAGCACGTCGTAAAGGGTCACAGTGCAGCAAGCAATGTCTGATGTTACATTTTTCGAGGCCGGCTGTCTAGTGAGACTAAGGTTTCAGACACCGGACAAAGCTCGCAGGTACTGATTGATTGGCACGGCCATGCGGGTAGCACGCAACTTGAGTGGAATTTATATTGGGAAGATTTGGACGGTGGACACGATTTGGCCTGGCTCAAGACAGCATTGTTCAAGACAGCATTGAGGCTCACTTAGAGTTGAGGGCCAGCGAGGGCGACACGTGAAGAACAGAAAGTTCGAAGTATGACGCCGTTGACAGACGGAAGTTGGCTCCGAGGAGGGATTCTCATTCCCGTGTCGAGGGGGCTTGACAGCAGACGCACTCGACAGGTGGTGTGCAAGAGTCGGTCAAGTTGATAGATTGTCAGACACTCTGGTCTTCGATTGAGTTGCCCTCGGTCATAGGTACAGGTTTGGCATTGGCTAATGGAGACGGCAGAATGTCGTAGAAGAGGTGATGATATTGCCGGGCATGCCAAGACTGTTAAGTGCCCCACGTCGGAAGATTGGAAGGCGCTCGTCATCGGCAAAGAAGTGGTTTATCTGATAAGTGTCGCTGTACCTGGTCACCTCACCGTCACTCACCTCGCACCACCACCAGTCCCTACCCTGACCTCCCAGCTCCGCTACCACATAATCAAACAATCTGCCTCTCGGCGACCACCTCCGTCACAAAACATCATCCACCATGGGCAAGTCTCCCAACGTCTACAGCTTCCCCGGCGTTGCCGAGCTGGCTCCCACTCTGCGCCAGTACGTTCTCGCGCAACAACAGGCCTCCTTTGAGCGCCACGGTACCTTCAGAGTCGCTGTCTCAGGAGGCTCTCTGCCCAAGACCCTCGCCCAGGCTCTTCTCACCAAGGGCGACGGTACNCCCGCCGACACGGTCGACTTTTCCAAGTGGGAAATCTTCTTCGCCGACGAGCGCTGCGTGCCGCTGGATCATGAAGACAGCAACTACAAGTTGCTCAAGGACGAGCTGCTGGACAAGATCGACAAGGAAGCCTTTGGCGAGCCCAAGGTCTTTCCCATCGAGGAGAAGTACCTCGACGACGCCCAAGAGTGCGCGGACCAGTATGAGAAGCAACTCGTCTCTGTCTTCGCCGCCCGCGACTCGGTCAAGCTGCCCCTCTTCGATCTTCTCCTCCTCGGCTGCGGCCCCGATGGCCACACTTGCTCGCTGTTCCCCGAGCACCCTCTGCTGCGCGAGTCCGACGCTTGGGTCCTGAGCATCTCCGACTCGCCCAAGCCCCCGCCGAAGCGCATCACTCTGAGCTTGCCTGTTGTTCTCCATGGCGCAAAGATTGCCTTTGTGGCCACCGGTGCCGGCAAGAAGGACATCTTCAAGAAAATCTTCGAGACCGAGGAGGGCCGCGCTCTGCCATGCGGTCTGGTCAACGAGGGCGCCGGCGACAAGGTCAGCTGGTTCACCGACAACGCCGCCCTCGAAGGCGTTAGCGTGCCCCGCAGAGGCAGCCTCTAGAGCCCTTCCCTCTCTACCCCTCCCACGGAATTGATTTCCTTGGTCGAGAATTGACTGCACTTTTTACTCCTGGAGTGTGTGTGACTGGATCACCCCCACCTGCCCATCTCTCGAAACCCGATATGAATGTATGAAGGACCTGGGACTCGGGATTTGATATCCATCAAGCAAAGCAACAAAGTTATAGAAGAGTTGCACGAAGAAGAAAAAACAACACAAAAACATATCACATAAATCCTGTCATCGTCGCACCACTTTAGCGTTTTATACCACAAGAGAGATTCAATTTATCGTTCAACTTTGTTCGATTCAGAGAACCCTGATTCTTGCGTAGACTCTTTCCGTTTGACCTCACTCGATTCGAAAGGATGTAGGATACTATTGTGCATCTTGTGGTATCTATATGTTGTCATCATGGCATCGAGTCGTCGTATGCAAAACCCCACGCTCAATCTTTGTACTAATGCTTCTCTTCTTTGCCGTGTGTGCATGCTATCAATCATGCTCTTCCTCTGTCAACCCAGGACAACCCTCCATGCTCTCATCAGCATACCTATACTTGCACCAAAAGCAATAATGATAAGTGTCATTCAGATACGCCACCAATTTCTCAAGTCTGTCTCCCACTGGAAGTGCGTTGAACTCTTCCAATTCTGTGTCTTGCTCGTCTTCCAATTCTTCGATTCCGGTGCCTAGGGCGAGTTTGTCGTCTGCATCTGCTTCATCGTCATCCCATCTTGAAGACAACGAATCCAACGCTCCTTTTCTGAGCACCTTGTCCTTGTCTCTCTGTTGTCTCTGCAGTGCCAGATTTCGCCATAGCAAGTTTACTTTCCTCGGATCTTGTTGTATTGACTTTTTCTTTCCCTCTTTTTCTGCCTCTTCCTCGGTATCGAGTTTCTCACACACCTTCATGGCACCCCAATACATGCCTTCTTGTCTCTTTTCCTCTCTTTCTGCAGCAACACGTTCGCGATATTCGCCTTCTTCGGCTTTCTGTCTCTTTTCTTTGCCTTGGAGTGATTCCATGTGTTCGCGTATCTTCCTTTTCTTCTCATTGTCCATGCCTATGCCTCCTTTGCCTTCTTTCATCGATATTTCTATTGGTTCTGTGCGTGCATCTGCTGTCTTGCCGAGTGCGCCGCCTTTGAAAACCCATGCGGGCCATCATTTGTGCGCCTTTTGAGGTTGGATTGAGGGAAGAGGTTGCGAGGGCGGTTTCGCGGGCGAGGTCGGCTTCTGCTTCTAGCTCTTTTTTGTCTTTGGTCGTGACTTTAGGGATGCGAGGCGTCGGCGTTCTTGGGTGCGTTGGAGAGAGGTTTTTGGTAAGGTGGGGGTGGGGTCGGCGAACGACATGGACATGTAGTCGTCTTCGGCGTCACTCATTGTTGCGGGGAGATGAGCGGGTTTGGTAGAGTGTGTTGCTGGCTTGGGTGTATAGACTAGACGAAGTTTCCGATTTGGAGTGGTCGAATGGGTGTGGGTTGGTAGTCGGTGTGAGGTTGAGGATGAAGATTGCCGGTTGGTGGTAGTGTTGTTGATGTAGGGAGATGGATTGCTGGCGACGACTGTGACTGCCTTGTGGTATGGAGAAATGTGTTTGTTTGAAGGTAGCGAGTTCTTGACGCTGGTCGCAAAGTGCTCGATTAGGAATGTACTAACCTGTGCTTTTGTGCAGACTTTCACAAAAGGTTGCACAGTTATGAACAAGCTATTGTTGCCTGATACTACTATATATCCTACTTTCCATCGTTGATTTCTTCTTTCTCCCTCTTGCCATTATCAGATAAGCCCTTACACACATCTCTACTTTCAGATAATGATACTCAGATCCGGACTCGTAACCTCACACCCAACACCCCCAACACCCCCAGCAATTCCGGCAATTCCAGCAATCCCAGCACCTACATCACAACCTCGCAACCCAACACCCCAAGCACAAAACACACCTACTTTCTACCCTTCCCTCTCTGCAACTATCGAACCTCACATCAAGTCCCGCATCCTCGCCCGCTGCAAAGGCAGAAACAAACACATCTTCACCTACCCACGCTCCCTCTTCTGCTCCTCCCTCCCAGCATCCACACCAAGTCTGCTCTCCTCCCTACCCATGGAGTTGATCTACAGAACCCTCTCCTTCATGCTCCCCTTCGAGTATGCAAACCTTTCTCGTTGCTGCCGCTGGACACTGCAGATCACGAACCGAGCAGTAGAGTCAGAGGAGCGTGGACTAGCAACCGAGTTTCCAATGTTTGTCAGCTATACGAGCATCTGCAAGGCGATACAGAAGGAGATGATAGATTCTATCTGCGAAGAAGAGGTGAGCTGTGGTGGTGGGATGTTGCCGCTGCCGGAGGAGGATCAGGAGGATCTATAAAGACTGGAAGACCATCACTTGGGATGAGGGCAGAGGGAGAAATAAGAGTGAAATAATGGAAAACGCAATCCATATCTGATATTGAGCCAAGGGGGTATATATATATATGCCTTTTGCCTTTGTGTTTCCTTTCCTATACCCATTAACGCCGTGCTCGCTGCTACCCACCCTAAAAGAAAAGAAGAAAATATAAGTAACAAGCAACCCAAAGACCACCACACCATCATCCCTCATCATCCAAAGCACCACCCCAAGACCACTCAAACAACCTCGAGCCTTGACAAGCTATCAACGTCGGTCTCCCATCATGCGTCTTCAAAAACCTAAGTCGATGAATCCTGCCCATGTCCTTGCGCGGATTGGCTCCTTGCAATGTGCCCATCAACTTCCCACTACACAGTGAATGCAATTGAATTACATTGTCATCGTCAGAAGTAGCCAACAGATTTGCATCAGCAAGCACATCCATGGCTTGCGTTGGAAACTCTGTTTTTGTGGGTGCGACGCGCAAAAGGGCTGGAGATGGAGAAGCAGAGTTTTTGGGTGTGGAAATCATGCGTGTGTCGTAGATTGATGTGGAAGAAAAGCCGGAGACGAGAACGCGGGAGCCGTCGTGGAGGCTGCGGACACCGGTTACGCCGCTGCTGTGCTTGAAGCGTAGAGAGGAGCCTTGAGCTCGTGCGTCCCAGAGGTATACGGGCCCTGACTTTGTGCCTCCGACAGCCACATCAGGCGTCAGCCAGTCGATTGAGCGTATGTCTTCGTTAAGTGGATGGTGTTGCAGAGGATCCCCGTNTGAGCTCATCATGTACACTCCCTCACTGCTGCCGATAGCAATGACATCCCTCGCCGAACCCGCGGGACATGGACTCGCTATCCAAAGTGCCGTTTCTGCTTTGCCCAGCATCGAGTAACTCGGCGCCGGCGAATCCAAGATAGGTGGTCCTCCTTCCGTATCGATACTGCCCGCCATTCCTGCCACAAATACATTGCCAGGATGTGCTCTGTCATAGCTCGTCGCCACTAGCGTCCTTGATGCCGAAACCGCCACACTACTGATATCTGACCGAAACGCCGCAATATCATACGCATTACTCTGCTGTCCACCAATAAACTGCACCCTCCCAAAATTCCTGCTCCCCAACGCCATCAAAATCGCATCCAGTTCCTCGTCAATGAAAAAGTCATGAATGTTGTCGCGTTTACCGCAACTTTCGCAACTCTTGAGGGATAACGTTTCGTAGCCGGAGAATTGTGAGCAGAGGGCAGAGATGCGGGATTCGTAGGCGGAGAAGTGGGAGCTGCCTTGTTCGCGCCAGAGACCTATGCCGGCGGAAGATGGTGAAGAGAGGATTTTGGAGCGACGCACGGTTTGTGTTTCGCGTTTTTNTTGGTGGGCGGCGGAGCGTTTGCGTTTCTGTGAGAGTATGTGTTAGTTTTGCAAGTTTTCGATGGCGAAGTTTTTCTTGTTTGAGCTGCATGAGTAGGCCATGGTGTTCAAGATACCAAGGTTGTTGATCAAGGTATTACGATCGGATGTAATCCGCTGGAGTTCCCATCGAGGGCAGTTGTGGATCCAGAGTCCAGTGCTGACCGACTTGATCCCTAGATGTCCAGATATGTAAAGTCGCTGAGACTCAAGAGTAGTCCCATGCGATCCAGAAGATGCTTCAAGCTTTTCCTCGATATCATCTAGATACGACGAAACACAAAACTTACTCTAGACAATTCCTTCTCCTTCTTCACATTCTCATGCGAGTACTTTGCTCCCGGCGGTGCTACATGATTCGCCTGCACTTTGAAGTACTTGCCCTTCTCAGCATCTATGATAAGAAACTGTCAGATTTGTGTTCTTTCGCCATCAAAAGACTGGTCCTCAGGGGTTGGGTTCAGCAGCACCCACCATAGTAGAATCCGGGAATCTCTCTTTGTGCCATTTCCAAGTGATGGCGATGGTTAGAATGAAGGATGGAGTGAGGAAGTGCAAGCAATGCAGATTGTGGGTCTCGGCGCAAGCGTCATTTCTACGTGCTGAGGCGTGCAGCGGGTCGGCCCGTGCTCCCGAAGGTTTGAGATGCTTGGTGATCTATGCTCACGATGTACTCTAGAAGACATGCGAACAGTATCAAAGACAACTTTGTGATTGAGAGAGCATTCGAGTCTAGATTGAAGACAGCGGTGGTCTTACGATCAGAGTCAGAATGCAACAGCATGATATTTGCCTACGTGTGGTAAAAAAGAAGGGGTATCAGGGTAACACATGAAAAGCAGCAAAGCGACCATTATAACAAAAGAAAAAGAGGAGAGAAGTGCATCTCCAAACCTCTTATCTGCGCCAAATGCTGTAACCTCCTCGATAAAGCCACCAGGTTAAAATATGTCCGGAACGCCTTGCAGACCAAACTCCTTATTATGCTTCCCCCGTTGCTCAGAGTATGAGAATGTAAAGCAATGTTTTTGCCTAGAGTCCAAGCTTCATCTCGTATTTGAGTCCTTTGCTGACACACCATTCTCTCAGCAATGCGTATCCAATTCTGACTGCAATGAGAGGCTCGGTGTCCATGCCGAGCGGTAGAGTAATGTCCCCAGTGTATCGACCAATCTTGACGTCGTCCTCAGCTCCTGTAGCTGGGGCATTGCTGTTCATGGCCTTCTTCCAGGTCTTCGGGAAAGTAGACATGACCATTGACAAAGGCAACTTCGAGGTGCCTTCTTTGGAAGCCTTGAGACCTGCTGATGCGGCATTGTGAAGTGTACGCGCTTCCTCAGGCGTCATATCCTGCGATCGTTCGCGTATTGTCGTTAACCGCACCATAATCATGGCGTTGCATACAGCACTTAGATGGCATGCCACACCATCGAGAGCCGGGAAGTACTGGCAGCGTGTGCGGACAAAATTGAGAAATGCTGGGATGGTACCCCAAGTGCGCCCACCGTCCAAAGGAGCAGGAGGGTTGCGGACGGCAAGACCACGGTCAGAGCAGTAGAATGAAAGCATGAACAACAAAAAGGACTCGAGGGACATGGCAGCTGCATTTTCGCGAGATCGTGAATCGGCGTGACCGCTATTGGTGTTTGGCTTGTCCAGGTCTGAGGCGGCATGCTTCAGTTCACGGCCCAACTTTCCTAATCGTGCTGCTTCGACATCCCAAGCCTTTGACTCGGCCGTCTTGACGTGACCAGACGAGGGAGAAGGTTTGGTGATACCATTGAGTTGGCGCGAAGATTGCGGTGTGCCATTCACCATGCTGTCTGTCGACTCAACACGCTTCATAGCAGCAGAGGCACGCAGATCTTTGGTGCCGTTGCGCGCGATGGGTGTAGCCTTTTGCGCCGCGGGAGTGACAGGCAAGGGCGTACTGGGTTCCTGCTTGACGTTCGACGGCTCCGTTTTGAGAACCTTCTTGCGTTTCGACTCAGGGAGTGGAGTATCTTCCTCTGCCGGACGAGGTCTTTTGGTTGCTTGCGGTGTGGCTTGTACTGGAGCTGGGGGTTTTTCTGGAGGTAATACACGAATGACTTGAGTTTGTGGTTGTGGCTTCATTTGTAGATATCGACAGAGGTTCTTGCGCATGCTCTTGGGGATCTTGAACTTAACGATAAGCGATGGACGCGCAGTATCTTGATCCTCGTCTTCTTGAGGTGAGTCGCGTGTTTTGTGTTCAGGAATGTTTGTCGGATGCTTGCGCGACTTTTCGGCAGCCGGCGGTAGCGGGGAGGGGAGGCATTTCGAGGCATGCTTTTGGCGTGAAGATTGGTATGGCTTCGCATCCAGAGAGGCGATGATGCTCGGAGGAAGAGTGGGAGATATCAGGCGAGGAGGTAGGAGTGATTGCTTCGGCGGCTTTTGACGTGGTGAAGGTCTTGGTTGTTGTGATTGTTGTGACTGGTCACGTAGTGGGGACAGCATGCGCGGTAGGTTGGCAGAGTCGCGCGACTTGAGCGATTGTGAAGAAGTCGACTCGGACTCAGTCTTGTTGTGGTGGTTGAGGGTGGAGTCTGGCTGTGTCTTTTTGTTGGCATAAGCAGCCAGGCTGATCTTCTTCTTGGGGAGCATGCTAGGAGTGCTCTGGGTGCTGCTCTCCTTTTCGCGTGGCTGTGAAGAGACGGAGACATTGTCCTTTTGGTAGTGAGAGTTGCGATGCAACTGAAAGACGTCCGAGAGGGGCTCGTGGTAGTAGAATGTCTGGTATTGTTGGTTGGGGTCGTCGTCGGAGCGAAACGGAGTGCCAGTGCGCCACATCTGGCTCGAGTGATGGGAATGGTGGTGGTACTTGGGCTCGTCCTGAGGGATGCTCAGCACGTAGGGCTCGTCTGGCGTGACGGCGCGCATACGGTCGATTGCGGCATCGATGCGCCGGAGGAGGTCGCGCTCCCGTTCGGGGAGAGATGCAGCCATGGTGCCAATCTAGCTGTGGTGTGCTCCTGTCAGACCATCTTTCGTTGGATGCATTGAGAGATGTGGAAGCCGGATGGCGCATCGGTAGGGACGATAGGGACGACAATCGGCAGCGCTACACGCGGCTCGCCGCGCCTCCCGCCTGTGGGGCACAACGTCGACGAAGCAACTCTCTCCCGTCGCTCGTTCTTTTCAGCCTCGCCCTTCTACTTTGTGTCCATCTCTCTTTGTCTGGTGCTGCATTTAACCGCCAGCACGAGTAAAACACACAGCGTTCGCCAGCATGCAATTAGTCCTTCGATACAGCCTAATGTGCTTCCCATGTTCCCGATTATGCGCTACACCTTGAGTCTGTTCTAGCTCCTCCCCATGTACTAAAGCATGTAACGCGTGTAGCTATCGAGATGCACAATAATCTCGAGAAGCATGGCAGCGCCCACTGAAAGACAAACTTGCATCAGCTCTCTATGGCTATACCTTTGATCTCCGAAGACACTGTGCCTTTCTATAGTTCAAAAGTGCCCCTATGTTGCAGTGGGAGCAGGCAAGGTAATACACTTTTGTATACGGGGAGGCTTTATGACCTTGTCTATTCGTTTGCGGCAGGTCGCACTCTTTCTGCTCATTTCCTTTTGAGACGTGAAGACATGTAGCAGCATAATGTCTGGACCGAGGCTCCATCCTATATCGACCGAACATCATAAAGCATCATTGTTCCTATTTTAATGCAGATACTGGATGGATGTCTAATAATGATAGTTGCTCCAAGGTGACAGGTGCGGGCAGAAGTCGAGGGGCAGGCTGCATCAGGCAGTTGCGGAGTTGGCCACTCACCGCCTTTGGACTTTGTGTGTGCGCGCAGGCCGTAACATCAGCACAGCGAAACACTAAAGACAAATCAACAAACCCCGCCACCACTACCCACCTCTCTCACTCGATCTACGTCGCAAACTGTGTGTTCCACTACACTACAGCTGTCTGCTCCCGTAAAACCCTTTTCTCTTACTGGTGGCGAGCATGGATGCTCAGGCAAGTGCGAGCCCACGTGCCTGGCCAATTTTGACTGACTCCCAGCAGGTCGAGAGCGCCATCCAGATTGCCTTTGACCCCCGGGCCGACCAGAACCTCAAAGCCCAGGCCTATGAGTTTCTGCAGCAACTGCGCGACGATGCTTCGGGCTGGCAAGTCTGCTTAGCCCTCTTCACTCGCGATGCCCCACCGGACGAAGTCGTGCGCCATGTCTGCCTCGAGCTGGTCAGCCATGCTGTTCAGACAGGCCGCCTGGACGAGCAGAGTCTGTCATATATCAAAGACCAGCTTATGACATACATCCACCAAACCTTTGCGAACCAAGCAAACCGTATCGACTCGCCCAGCATCCAGAACAAACTCACGCAAACCATCACCTACCTCTTCACCTCGCTCTACGCCTCTGCCTGGACGACCTTCTTCGATGACTTCAGGTCACTAGCTGGCGATGCAAACACAGTTGGCTCTGACAACCCCCAAGGAACCATTCTATACCTCCGCATCATCAACTCGATCCACGACGAAATCGCCGACGTCCTGATCCCTCGCACCCCGGAAGAGCTCAAGCGCAATGCCGATCTCAAAGACTATGTTCGCTCGCGCGACGCTCAGAACATCTCAGCCTTCTGGCAGCAGGTGCTCTCGAGGTGGAGACAGATTGATCTTGGGATCGTCGAGTTGTGCCTTCGCTGCGTCGCACGCTGGGTCAGCTGGATTGACATCTCGCTCGTTGTGAACGAGACTATGCTGAACTTTCTACTCGAGATTGCAGGACAACCAGATATTTCTTCGGCCGAGAGCCCTCAAGCAAAGATTCGCGATGCTGCTATCGACACCTTCACCGAGATCGTGGCCAAGAAGATGCCTAGCCAGGACAAGATTCAGCTGATCTCGTACCTCAACCTCGCCAATGTCGCCGGCCAGCTTGTCGCTAGCTCTGCTCTTAACCAGTCCAGAGGTACCTCCAACTACGATAACGACCTCGGCGAAACCGTGGCCAAGCTTGTCAACAATGTCGTTTTCGACGTCGTCAAAGTCCTCGACTCGGAAGGTCTCGATGCAAACACGGCTGCCCAGGCCGACGAGTTGCTTCAGCTGTTCGTTCCATACCTGTTGCGTTTCTTCTCGGACGAATACGACGAAATCTGCTCCGCTGTCATTCCCTCGCTCACCGATCTGCTCACGCTCTTCCGTGTCTCGTCCAAGCGCGGAGCCCTCCCCGACCAATACCGCGCCATGCTGCAACCTATCCTCGACACGATTATCCTCAAAATGAAGTATGATGAGACGGCGGATTGGGGTGCTGAGAGTGATCAGACAGATGAGGCCGAGTTTCAAGAGTTGCGCAGGAGGTTACACGTCCTTCAACAAGCTGTGGCTGCCGTCGACGAGAACATGTACATGGAAACTCTGAGCAGAGTCGTTGCTACGACCTTCAACAGAATCTCGTCAGACAACAAGCCCAACTGGAGGGACTTGGATCTGGCTTTGTACGAAATGTACCTTTTCGGTGAACTGGCCGTCAAGAATGGCGGTCTCTATCAGAAGAGCTCGCCCTCTAGCACTGCATCTCAGCACCTTATTGAAATGATGGCCAAGCTAGTCGAGTCTGACATTGCCTCGTACCCTCACCCTGCGGTCCAGCTGCAGTACATGGAGATTTGCGTGAGATACTGCACATTCTTCGAGCACTCTACGGAAAGCATTCCCCGTGTTCTCGAAAACTTTGTCCGCTTCGTCCACAGCGACCACATCAAGGTCAAAACTCGCTCATGGTATCTCTTCTTCCGTTTCGTCAAGCAACTTCGCAGCCAACTTGGCAATGTTGCTCAAACCGTCATCGAGACTGTCGCCGATCTCCTCACCATTCAGGCCGAGGTACCGAAGGAGAGCGACGATGATGACATGTCATCTGAAGAGAACGACCAGTCCGCAGACGCCATCTTCACCAGCCAACTCTACCTCTTTGAAGCCGTTGGAGCGATTGCCTCTACGACCTCGGTCCCACTGGAAACCCGCATGCTCTATGCCCGTACTCTTGTCAGCCCATTGATTGCAGATCTGGAACGTCACATTCCCGTAGCCAAAAATGGTGATGAGCGAGCAATCATGCAGGTCCACCACATCACCAAGGCAGTGGGTACCTTGGCGAAAGGTTTCTGTGACTGGATGCCTGGCAATACCTCTGGCGCACCTCCTCCTTCCGAGCTGGCCAATGAGTTCTCACCAGCTGGTGAAGCTGTTTTGACCGCGCTTGAAAGTCTCAAGAACTCTATGCTCATTCGTACTGGTGCACGCTTTGCTTTCTCACGCATGCTGGG
The DNA here is from genome assembly GCA_903819635.1 of Aureobasidium vineae. Lineage (NCBI taxonomy): Eukaryota > Fungi > Ascomycota > Dothideomycetes > Dothideales > Saccotheciaceae > Aureobasidium > Aureobasidium vineae. The sequence goes on from CAIJEN010000014.1 coordinate 2,312,480, forward strand.
TGTACTAGGCTCTGTCATCTTGCAAAAGCTACCCAGATGGATTGACGGTTTGCTCTCGCAGTCTTCCACTAAGGATGAGATGGCTACATTCCTGAGACTCCTAGATCAAGTGGTCTTTGGCTTCAAGACTGAGATCATCGAGATTCTTGATCAACTGCTCACTCCACTTCTGCAGAGAGTTCTTGCGGGTCTCTCAGAGCCTACTACCGGCACTGACGACGCTATTCAGCTTGGTGAACTGAAGATGCAGTACCTGCAATTTATCCTTGTGATCTTGAACAATGACTTGGCGCCTGTTCTTGTCAGCAGCGCCAATCAGCAGACCTTCGAAACCATTCTCACAACACTGGAACACTTCTGCCGCGATACCTCTGATTATCCTACTGCTCGTCTTTCTCTTGCCGTCTTGACCAAGATGACACAGGTGTGGGGTGGCCCAGACCTCACCATCCCCATCCCCGCAGGCGCTGCTCAAGCTGCTGCACCAACGGTCCCGGGCTTCGACACTTTCATCATGTCACGCTTCTCGCCTCTCACCTGGGCTCTTATCTCACAACCATCTTTCCAACCAAAGGACGCCCAAGCACGCAGTTACCTCACAGAAGCCGCCACCTTGCAATGGACTATCCTCCGCAAGTGTGGGGCAGCATACGAGACCCATCTGCGTGATTCTGAGATGTCTGGACTTGGTCTCCAAGGACCAATCATTGACGAATACATCAAGCATCTCGAAGCCAAGGACAAGCTCGATTTCAAAAAGTTTTTCATTCAATTCGTGCAGCAAGTTAGGTCATGAGAAGGAAAAGGAACATAACTGAGCGTTTTTGCAAGTCATTACATGGATTGCATGGAGAAGTAGAGTTTCCTTTTTGTCTGTTTTCCATATGCTTGCTCCTCTCCCACGATTGAAGATACCCTCCTGACTGAAAGAAAGAATCAAAAGATCTTGCAACTTCTCATTCCATCTTATCTCCTCTTCAAGAAGTGACAGCGTGAACACCTTGTCGGTGCATAAATGCAGAACGATATAACACAAGGGAGTGTTTCTGGAGAACTCTAGAAGACCATGTTTTCTATTGATTCCCAACGCGACATCTCAAGTCGAGACAACACTATGTTCTGTATCGTTCTTCTCGTGCCCGGAACCCGTCAGTGGAAGACTACAACACGCCCCAGTACCATCTAGAAACCCAGTCCGATCTACACAACCCTCTTCCTTCCTTCTTTCCCTCCTCTACTCACACCAACCAACCAGTACCCTCACAACCCCACAAAACACCAAGACAATGTCGACCATCCGCCCCGTCCCCTCCTCAAACGACCCCTCGCCAACCACACCATCATCCCACACTACCTACCGTCCCTCCACCCCCTCTCCCTCACGCTCCCACACCAGCACCCCCACCACCATCGCCACTCTGACTCCTGAGGGCCATCACCGTGCTGTTCCTGCTTCTCGATCTAAGGCTCGCGAACCTGTGCCTTTGCATCCTTATCAGAGATGTTGTCAGCCTAAGGATGGTGGTGAGCAAGGTGAGCAAGGTCAGGTACCAGGATCTCAGAATTGGATTGAGGTCAAGAGGGTTTGGTGGAAGAGAGTCTGGAGTTGTATTTGGGGGTGAGGGTTTCGTTGATGGGATGCGGGAAGAACAACCAAAGGTGAGGAGTGCTGGTTTTGTGGGAATTGAGACATTTGTTGATGTGGATGATACGGGACTCGACACCCATATGCTTTGGAAGAAGATGTTGGTGGCTCTGGCTGGTGACGCTATGAGTGATAGTCACTTATCGTAAGTTCACGATGCATACAACTCTTTGAGTCGCTCGCTGACCAGATGTTCGGAACAGATAGAAGCAAGTCATGGGATAAAGACACAAATGGCTTGTGCTTACCACAACCCACGCAAGGAATCTCTTGTTTCTTTCTTTCTGTGTGTCAGGTGTTTCGTTGGACAGACATATTGATTCAAACGATAACACGATCAAGGGCACATCACACTAGACTGAGCAAAACTTGGAGAGTCCGCTAGTAAACATCGAGCCAAATGGGCTTTGGTGAGTATTGTGAGATGAATTTTGGAGCCTATCAGACAACACATTCATTAGTAGTATTGATTCTTCTTTTGGCCGTTTTGGGAGTCACAAAAACCTTCATCGATAAGCATGTATGCAACAAGCGCCTGTTGAAATGTGGTCGTCCCGAGATTTCCGTCATCTACTCTGTGATTGATTCCCGGAACTTCTTCTCTTGCATGGGTTTGTATCGTAAAGGCTCAATGGTGATATTGATGGTTGTTGACTGTACAGATTTGATCTATTATACACGCTGGTATTGTCCTCTCTGGCGTCGCTTAAACAACCGTATAAACAAGTATCCAAACACTGCCAGCGACATGGCTACAAGACCACTCCCAAGTATCAGAGGCACGTCCTCAACAACCGTCAGCGAAAACTTGGTTACCTTGTTCTGATGCTTTGCCCCCATTCCAGTAGAAGCATCATCAACCTCTGCAGAGTTCTTACTCGCTGCCTCTCCCTCGTCAACTGCACAAACATCGTCCTCGGTACAGACCTTCCCATCTGTCCAGCTCTCCGGCACCTCTGAAGCAACAACAACGGATCTTCCCATGATCTCTCCATCGCTCCCTACAGCTTCAACGTACACAAATCTGATATACCCTTTCGTCATATAGGTAGTCTCAAACTCCGTCTTCTCCACTGTCACAAGCAATGAAAAGCTCCCAGAGATATTTCTAGCACCACCCCAAAGATTCCAGGATACAACATTTGTAGCACCGTTCCAACTGAAATAGTGGAACGTATCAGAGGAAGCGGCGGAAGAACCATATATCATGGATCTTATGAGTGGTGGTGTATGTGGTCTTCCCACAAAAGCGGCCTTATAGCTGCGATAAGTACTCATCTTTCCATCCGAGAATTTCGCCGTCATCAGAGGAGAACCAGAAGCAGTAAACTCAGATATTTGCCCATGAGTGGCCCAATCAATGAACACATTATCGTTAGGCAGTGTTTGCATATTCCNCCTTGCGATCGAGATCTCATGGTCTGGATGCTCATAGCTGTGGAGTAGTTTCGTGGTCATCGGGGAGGAAGTAGTGTTGATCTCGAGCACAACACCAAGACTCCAGTTTCCTGTTGTTTTTAGGGGGTCACTGATGCCCACGCCTGCATTATCGAAAAATGAGAGGATGGTTGTGGAGGCATTGGAGAGAAGGAATCGCGCATCGTGTTGCCAGGAAAAGTTGAAATTGTTAGAGTGGTTGATGTCGGGGCTTTTTCCGCTTAGTGTCCAGAGGATAGAACCATTGAGGCCGGAGATTTTGTAGATGGAACTTGTGTGGCGGGAGGAGAGGAGGTAGTCGCCATCGTTGTTTTTGTCGACGGAGTTTGCGTNGGCTGAGGGTAGGCTGTTAGTGGATGACTAGGTCTAGGTAATAGATGTTACTTACAACCAATCCCAGGCTTGTTTCTCTGTTGTTGAGCCTGCTTTGGGAAGATCAAAATTTGATGCATTCAAGGGAATATGCTCCAGAGAACTCCAGCGAAACAGAGTTGCTCCAGTATCCAGCTCGATCTCAGCGATTCCGTCATCCATGATCCATGTGTCGTTAAGCAACGTGGGCTTGGAGTAGAGTGTCAGAACAGAAGACCCGTCGTCGATAATCCTGTACTCGTGTATATTGAACTCTGGCGTATTGAACAATGGCAAAGTCATGTTGACAATCTCATAGTCGCTGTTGAGGAGAACAGCCATTCCTTCCGGATGCTCAGGATAGAACTTGTTTGGCGAGATGATAAAAGAAAGCATAGTTTCGCCTTTATATGCCACGGTCCTGAAGTCGTAGGCATCTCGTCCGGGAAACATGGTAGATCCAATCCATATCATTTGCTGAAGTATCGTCAGACATTTGCCAGGATCCCGATGGTGATTTCTTACTCCATTATGATCATATATCATCGGACCAGTGATATACGCCTCAGCAGGATCTGTTATCTGCTTGGCCGCCAATTGCGAATAGGGAGCCACGAACAGATACCCCGGACACAGCTTTTCTGCATCATAGACTGTGACATCCAACAGCGGGGGTCGATATTGTGGCAANNCTACCCAAAATTAGTGAACCGCTCTCAATACTGGGGAGTACCAGTATCTTACAGTCTGGAGCCGGACATGTGAGTCACGGTCAGTAGAAGGAATCACCGTCACTGCAGCAGCAATGGCCGCTATACACAACCAAACGATATGCATTATTGCAAATCATGTCACAGATCAAAGAGCCATGTATACAGTCGCCGTTTTTGGTTCCTGCAAGCGCTACGCTGCCTACGCACCCATGTTCCTTCCGAGGAGCAGAAAGTAGCGTCGAAGGACTCCTTGCCAAGACAAGTAATTAAAGCAACGGTTTGTGGCACACTTCGAGAATTTCGTGAATGATGTTATATTATGTTGTATGATTTGGTATGTAGGTGATGGTGGAAGACATGATGGGTTTGCAATGATGTTGATGATAGATGGAATGTCGAGACCAGAGGTGAGATGACCGCGAAGTGCTCAGAAAAGCTTGACCGAGATAGGAAGGTGCAAGCGTCGTAAAACCTAATCTCCAACTCCTTCCTTCTGCCAACCTCCTTCCATCCACCCTTCACGCTGGAACACTCCCAAACTTCATCTCATCACTTACAGGAAAGATTTTTGGAGATGATGAGGGCTTCTGGCGGTTGACTGTCTCCAGAGAGAGCCGCTTTACCTGACATGATTCGGTGTCTACACAGCTGTTGAACGAGATGGATTCATCATCTGAGTGTGGAAGAACCGTACCGGCCTCCACTGTTTTGCTGGCGCTGGTCCGTCGTAAGCGAAATGGTCATAGTTGTAGGCGCCATGTATCCTCAGGTAGGATTGGTTCTGTCTCAAGGTCAGATACGCAACAATATATCTCGAACATGAACAAAACAAACCCAACACTCTCCAAGCCAACAGATTCTTGCAACAGAGCACGCAGATTCTCCTGAGATTCTCGCGCGCTTTTCATTCTCTCATCGAGCTCCTCACCCTTCTTCTCCCTCTCCTCCAGCTTCTTAACCAATCCTCCCATACTGCGCTTGAACTTGCACACACTCTTCGCAATGCCCATAACCAAGACTTTCAACTCTGCATCAATGGTGGCATTCATACGCTCCTCAATCGCTTTGGTAGCTTGCAGTTCGCAGCGCTGGATGCGGCGAACTTCTTCCATGGAGTCAAGTTCTTTGGCGGTGGCGTCCAAGCAAGCGGTCTCGATGAAGCGGAGCATAGAGATGGAGGTGAGTGCTAGACGTGCAATGCCTGGGGAGGTGGTGTTGGCGACATTGTCGAGGGCTGAGAAGACGTCTTTGCTCAGTGCGGTAAGCTCTTCGTGATTGATGCTGAGGGGCATTCTGATGGTTTGACCCAGGTGTCTGAGTAAGGAGGAATGGTACACTCTGGTCGAACATGCGTTGATCTATGATATAGACTTCACATGGCGAGGTTTAGAAATGCTTGTTACACGGTTTGTCTTGGAAAGTATTATAAATCACAAACAGACCGACGCTGTTTCATGGTTACATACTACATCATAGGGGCAAGGAAAGATCAAACTGCCTGGATGACTCGATTGTCGCGAAGAAAAGGACCGACTCCTGCAACAAAGACGCAACTGCTTGGCCTTGCAGACAAACACATGTGAGTATTGGAAAAAGCAGAGCACGTTGATAGCCAGTAGAGGTCGTCATTGAGATTCAGAAGATGATCTTGCCACAAGCATCATGTCAACAACTTTCGTCTCCAAGAATATATAGAATAGAAGGCTGTCTGCTTCGTTCAAAAGAGAGGAACAGAATGTTAGGCAACAGACAGTTGGGGCTATCTAGTACACACGGAAACTACGGCTATACTATCAGCTGCGACTTTTGACTTCGGGTATTCCTTGTACCATCAGAAGACACCATATCTATAGCAGTCTATGGCAAATGCTTGTGTTATAATCATCACTGAGCGACCTGCACAAATGCTTATGCATAAAAGGTCCATTTTCTTACAATTCATTAATTGTGACCTGCATGCACTTTGCAGCCACGCCCAGACAGATCGGCAAGAAGATGATATGTCAGTGTTCGAAGTAAGTAAAGTCCTGATATCTTGGTCGAATGATAAACCCTGCGATCACCTGCACGTCGGGTACGGAGGAACGATTCTCCGACACCCATCATCACCTCTTCCACTGCCATACCATTATTTTCTCTGCATCACCATCATTGTTGTCGCTTCTTCTTCGAATTCGAATAATGGACGTACTGTACGATTGTCTCTTCTCTGAACTTGGGCCTCGTCCTGATTGAGCCTTCCCTTTGGCATATGCGAGCAACGGCAAGATTGCGAAATGTGACTGCTCTACTGCACGAGCTCTGGAACGGCTTCATGCATGTCTCCGACTGCAACCTCCCTCCGACATCCAGGCTTAGCATGGCCACGAATGAGCTCTTTCGTCGGTCCGATCCTCATGGTGCTGTCTGAAGCTCTTGATTGCGCTGCGGGCCAACTTATTAAGATCATAATTGACTAGGGGTTGCATTCGATTACAAAGGCTTCAGCAGTGTATTGGATGCAAAGAGCAGTGAGCTCGGGATGGCACTGATGCCATGATTGACAACAAATGTGACCGATCAATCAAACGGCTGCATGCGGTCTTCCGCCTATAGTCCCTGACCTGTCCTGCAGCATCCAGGTTTTATCACAGCTTTATCCGAAATTCTTTGTCATCTTGTTGCTGCCTGTGACCTCTCGATGGTCCCAGATAGTGAACAAATGATCCAGGACGAATGGGAACCAGGCAAACCGCAATATCGATGTGCCAAATTCTGATCGAAAGTGAACACACATGACCGCTTAAAAGCTCCACATTCAGACGGGTTGATGCAATTTCCCGTACACTCATGCGGCCGAGTTCTACCTACGACCAGGGGCCTTTTTTAGCATGAGCTGAGTCTTTCTGGCTGAACCTTGCTGCCTGGAAGCTCTCGTTAGTCTCGAGCGGCAATCTCACGGGACATGTGCCAATGTCAGCTTGCAGCAGATGAAGTCAGCGGTGAGGGTGGAAATTACTCTTCGAGCCAAGTTGTGTTGATGTGACCGCTCGCGAGCTTTCGTCCCGACGGCTTGATGCAGTCTTCCGCGCGTAATCTGCCTGCGGCAGATTGAATTTTTGTCTGTTTTGCTGCCTAGAAGCTTCCGACTGCACCGGGGAACTCTTTCACCAGGCATTGCTAATTCGACGTGGTGGTGATGGCACCGCTCACGCAGCCATACGGCTTCGGAGGAAGGCGGTCAACGTGACATGTCTGTCAACCGGCTCGATGCAGTTTCCCGTCTGCAACATATGTTTCTGCATCCTACAGGCTCATGTACGCGTGGCCCAATTTTCTCTGGCTATTGCTGCCTGGCAATCCCTGATTGATGTGGAGGAGACAGATGAGGGGGCGGTCAGAGCTGCTAGGGCTGGTGGTGGTAGGTGCCGGGAATTTCCTGGCTGGACTTCCCAATTTCTCCTGGATGTTCGCTCTTTCTTCCCTTCTTTTCCCTTCGTCATTTTTATTCTTCCTTCGACTGTGCTACTGTCCCCTGCCTTGTGGCTTTCTTGCTCGCTCGTTGTGACTTTCCTTCCCTGCTTCTGTTCTTGCGATATCTTTTGTTCGTCTTTTTCAAAGGCTTCTTTCTCTTTAGGAGAGAGCTTGGTTTCCTACGTCTGCCTTTGAGGTCTTTGATTGACAGTTGAGTGTGCTTTATTCTGTTTACCTTCTATGTTTTTCTGTCCTGTCTTCTCTTTTGTTTTCGCTCCTTTCAACTCTGTATACTTGGGGTTCTTCGCCTTCGTCTCGAGAAGTCACCCTTGCCCGAAGTCCATCTCTACAGCTTTGGGCTTTCTATACATGAAGTACAGAGACACCGTCAAAGCTCTGTATGCTCGGGTCGAGCTCTCGTACATCAATGTATCCTGATTGGTTGTTGGCCGGTCGTGGGATGCTTGATCTCCTTGATTCGATCACTGGCAACCGAGACCCCCAATACATCTCAGATTTTGTTGGAGCGGCGGGTGCTTTTGGAGGCTGTCCGCCTCAACGCTTCAACAATGTCCTTCCCACGCCACGGCGTCTTGAAGATGGCCAGACGAGCTTGCCTCCGGTAAGATGCTTTGATCGAGGATCCTTCGCAGAGGAAGATCGCTGTTGGAGTAGCAGGTTATATATAGTGATTGAACGTCTTTATCGACATTCCCGCCCAGTGGTGCCATAGCGTGGTTATCCTGCTTTGGTTGCGTTACTCGACCCGTTGCTCATCTGTCTGTGTGAGTGTCCAAAAAGACAGAAAATAGGTCTGTAAGAGTCTGACCTGTTCTTCTCATATCGCAAGGATAATCCACAGGCTGAGAACGCGGCGTCGTTTGCGGTCTGAGGACCCCGAGAAGTGTTTGCCCCGTTGGTATTGCTGAACACTGGCCTATAATTGCATCTCCAGAACACGAGTTGCTACACTGTCAGGTAGCGCTCGTGTACCATCTCCATACTACGGAGGGCTATCGCATATCACGATGCAGACGACGGCGCAACTTTCAAGTGTCGTATTCTCACCAGCCAATCGAGAGTAGCGTGATCGAGAAGCGCATCGCTGAGAGGATCGCCGAGCCTGCTGGTCAAGCCATTTTGTTCCTCGATCCAGCGCAAACGAGTGATTTTACGCTGCAATACGAGATTGTGCGTTGTGCACTTGACAGCCCTGCCCAGTCTATAAAGTCATTTGTCTTGTCATCGAGCTGGTCAGAACCCGCTCGACATCGTTTCCAAGAGCGTCGGTATCGACATCTCTGGTGCAGCGACCAGGTGATCTCAGTCCAGGATACCGGACACAGCATCCGCTACCCTGACTTTCCCTACATCACTCACCCTCGGCAGTCTTCCCGCAAGATGGGGCCCCACGGATGCTATGCATCCTCCCACTATGGGCTTCCAGGGCCTTGCATTCAACGACATCCGTCGTTCGAGCAAGAAGCTCGTCATCACGAGTTTCAACGCTCGCAACAACGCCCTTTTCTCGTAGGGACTTGTTCACCTTCCCGGCCAATTCTACAGACAATGCCTTGCAGCTCTACGGAAAGGACACCATCGATAAGTCCCAGTCCTTCCATATCCGGATCTCCTACACCACTTCCACCGGTCACGTCGTGACGAGTGCCGTTACTGGACGCATGGAACTGAGTGTTCAGCGTACTCTGCAGCTCTTTGCCTTAACCGACGTTGCCTGCCGCCGTCACTTCTCAATGGGCCTCAGACGCGAGTTTGTTAATGCCTATCGCGACCTCAAGCACAAGGGCAACTCCTACCCCTGGCTCATTACCAATGTCATCCTCGACGAGGAGACTTTCCATATATATATTCAGGAGTTTTCGCTAGAACTTCTTGTCATTGAAGACCTGCAATCCGCAGAACTGTCAACTGACTAGGCCGCCTGCTGTTCGTGATGGGTGCAGTGGTCTGGAAATCGCTTTACCGGCCATTAGTCGTTCTACTTGGCAGACCATCCAGCCTGCTAATCGCTGGGTGCAGATCTTGAGAGAGCACATTCTCGCCAGACTCTCAGAGCTCTGGCTGAACCTTCTCGCAGCAAGTTCGACGATTCTGCCGCCCGCAAAATGCTGGGTAGAAGATTCCTCGCTCTCTTCAACCGCGAGTGCGCAGCCGTGCTCTACACAGCTCGTGTCCGTACCAACGTGCAGCGAGTCGCAGACCGATCCCGGGTTCGCTTGATCGAGCGAATTGTGGTACCTGTAACAGAACACGGTTCAACATGAACATCGTCAACGCATCTTGCTGAGAATGTCGTGATAAAGATGTCAAATCAGCCATCTGCTTCTACAGCGCAGGCAATCACCTCTCTGTTGGAAGCACACTAGACCTTCCGAAGCTTAGTTTCCTGGAGGAGATGTCCATTGCTCGTGTCTCTGCATTACTGGAAGTCTGGACTGTGCAAGATGGTTCTTCTGGTCGTGTTACCTGGTACTTGCAGGAAGAAGCTCGCATCTACAACGTCTTGCCTACTCTTGTGCAGGATATCAGTATTGTGGTCGTGGCCCCAGCTAATGGCCAAAACATTGATCAACAGTCCATCAACTACACCGATTACCGCCGTGATGCTGTCCGCATTTGGCTGGATTTTTGATCAAACATCACCCTGGATACAGGGGAGTGGCTATCGACTACCATGCCCCCGACCAGATGCACAGCAAGTTCTGGGGCTTGTCCAAGTTACCAATCCAGAACTGTTCTCTGCCTCTCGGTCCATGACTTCGATCTCTTTTCATTATATATACTGAGCGCCTTAGGCAGCTGCTTGGTCGGTCATCTTCAACGTGTTTTTGGAAAGGCGTTTGAGAAGACCATGGCTTGCCCTGGTGATGTACTTTTCTGATACCGAGACTTTCCGATCGAGTTGTGTGTTTGTATCGGTCAGACCCTTGAGGCTGCCACGACGACCCCAAGTCGAAGGTCTCATCAGCGGCAACAACTTTGACGTTGACTGCGATGTGCTTTGCACTGTCTTGGAGAAGAAGAAAGGAAAGCTGGAAGGTTCGGGCATGGCTTTCCTTCTCCTCTCCAGCCAGGAACGCAACCTCATACTATGTGTCTCTGTCATCGCTCGTTGACAAGCATCGTGATGAGCTTTTTCTTTTGTCCTTTATATGTCTCGAGCGCCCTAGGCAGTTTTCGTATTGCCAAGCGCGGATGACCACTGTAGTGGTCCAAATCAGGTGTCTGTTCCAAGATTATATATAGTCATCACCGAGTGGCCAGCTCGTCGTCTCGCCAACATCTACGCGTTCAGAGACCATCAGGGGCACAACCTGCAGACTCGCTCAAAGCTCAAGACCGACGAGCAGGATGGTCTCAAGTTCCTTGCTCTACTCACCAGATCTGACCCTGTGCGGACTGTCACCCTGGTAGTTCTTGAAGGTGACGAGGCTGCTCAACAGAAGAAACCCGACAGGACCACTCTGGACGATCTCAGCGACGCCCTCAGCAAATTTCCTCCTTCTGTCTCAGAGCCCACATACCACACCAGCACTGGTAGCATCGGTAACAAGTTGGGCATGTACCCCAGTCGCAAGAAGATCCCCTCCGAGCCGGATCATCATAGACAATCGTCATGGAACAACCCATGATACAGTCGTCGAGAAAGTTGTCTGAGTTGACTGTCGCGATCTGAAAGACCAGCTTGAGCAGCCGTCGCTGGCATTGCGAAGATAGCTGAGCAGACTCGAAGAGAACGAGGACCTCACGCTCTTCCAGCACATGACAAAGTATGTCGGTGACACGAACCTGAGTATGACTGACGCCAGGAGCGTCAAGATTCCGGTCTGTGATAGTAAGGTGGAATTATTCCCTCTCGATTATGTTATTTCCTCTCGATTTTGCGAATTTCGCATCTCGTTCTTCCAATCAGCATATATACACGTGCTCTTTCATGGCATCTGGAGGTCTGTGCCTGAGCTGGGTCCACCCTGAACTCAACATCAGCCGTGATATTGATCGTAGATCATCTAGCGCTTCATCATCTCTTCCATTGTAAGGAACATGGTATTACCGAGGCTCTTGAGGCTGATGATACTGATCAGGACACTGGCGGAGCGCAAGCAGTTATGATAAGATCACGCGTGACGAGACCGAAGCACCTAAGGCCAGGCACAGTGCTTCCTGCTAGAACTATCTGGTCGTCACACACTGCATGACAGCCAAAGTCATAAGCAGAGATCTGGTCCACGGCAGTTTTCGCGCAGTCTTGGTCCACAAAATAGCATACTATCTTGACGCTGTCCACCACGAGACCTTACCCAATACGCGCTTCTTCGAACCTGACAACTACCACAGTTTGAGGAGCTTGCTACACTTGTCCGTGCTCCCGTTGAAGATATACCAGATGGCATACTCTCAAGCAGCGCGGAAGATATCAGTTTGCTCTATGACGCCGGGTCCAGTTTGTATGATGAGAGATACATCAATCGATTTCAGGATGTACCAGCGTAAGTTCTGGCAGCTCGAAAACAATCTGCGCAGCAACAACTTGCATCTCAAACAGGCTGGGGCACAGATTTATCAGCGTTGGAGTAGAGCAATATCTCGTTCCTTACCTCACTTTATTAACTAGAAAAAACTACGAGTAGAAGCTGCAAATTCCAGAGCCGATCGATCGGTAAGCAACTAAACCAGAGATACAAGGAGCGTCATAGAATATGCAATCACTCACAGATACAACAAATTTTGAGACATCGTGCTCCAGGAGCACACTAGTCTAGAATGCCTGCATCACTAAGACAGAAACGCTATAGCAACAAACCCTCACATCACACATTATTCTCTACCCTCATCTGAATTCCCACTGATTCTTGGTCGCAAAGCCTGCTTAGCGATGCGTATCCTAATAGTTCTTATCCTGACAGCTTTTGGCTTGGCTTGTTGAGTTGGTGACCCTGTTTTATCTTTTCCTTCTCATAACTACCTTGTCATCTCATCCTTTAGGTTGAACATTTGAGCTTCGAGCATTACATGTACAATCATAGTGGAGCAATGCGTTACCAGGTGAATAATGGTAGTGCGCTTTATCAACATCCGAGTGCGAAAACAGGGAAACAATCAAAAGGACTGCGTCTTTATCCTGCGGGTCAGACGTCTATGATTCTCACCTTTTGCACCATGATTGACTAGGATCCAATCACATGCATCGTAGTGTTTAAGTCAAGATAGTGATGCCCGATAGACTGTAGCCAGTAAGCATGAAGCAAAGTGATGTGAATCCTTCCGAATCCTTCAACCTTGAACGACGCCGGCTAAACTCCCCACCTCAATCACTTCCCCTCATCTCTGTCAACTACATCTCTTGCTTGACAACCATGTTTTGCAACACTTCATTGATACCACTCTTAGCCTCGCTTTTCATTTTGGTGTTTGCCGAATCAGATGTCGTTGTGTTGGATGCTGCTTTCGATGCATTTGTGCAGCAAGTGTGCGACGAATTGCACGTACCTGGACTCAGTTTAGCTGTGGTCCACAACGATTCCTTCGAGTCGAAGGTACATTGTCTCGCAAACATTCAACCAGATATCCTTGGACTGACGTAAGCANNGGGGTATGGGTATGCAATACTGCCCGATGTGAAGGCAACACCAGACACTTTATGGTTCACGGGCAGCACGACCAAAGCGTTTACCGCGGCTGCGGCTGCGCTGATTGTCCAAGACTCGGTAGATCACCCCGACGTCAGTTGGTCCAGCCCACTCTCTAAGCTTCTGCCTGGCTATTTTGCTCTTGAGGATGATTACTATACATCCCACATAACCCTCGAGGACGCTCTATCTCACCGCTCCGGACTACCTAGGCATGATCTAGCCTATGGTTGGGCCGATCGTCGTGGCCGCGACGCTGATACCATTGACGTTATGCTCACAATGAAACACCTTCCTTTGACCGCAGAACCAAGAACCAAGTGGCAGTACTGCAACATTATGTATGCGACGGTGGGGCAAGCGCTGGCCATGTTAGGTGGTCTTCATTTCGGTGATATCTTACGGACGCTCATCTGGGAACCGATCGGCATGACCTCAACTACCACCTCAATGGAGAAAGCTGAAGGTGCCAGAGACCACCGCGGACAGAAGAAACTGTCTAGAGGCTATTATTGGAACAAAGACCATTACATACCGGAGCCATATGTAGAACTTGATTCCCTCGCAGGTGCCGGTGCTACTATCTCCTCAGTCAACGATTATGCTCTGTGGGTACAGGCTTTGCTCAACGCTGGCAGTAACGACTCTTCCCCCATCAGTCAAGCCATTTATGGAGACATCACCAAGGCTAGAACTATCATGAGCGATTTACTACCTGGCATGCCGAATCAAGAGATTCCACCTCTCTACGCGCTCGGCTGGTTCAATGTCATGATAGGCTCGCACAAGGTCATCACGCACGGAGGTGACGTTCTTGGTTTTGGCGCACAAGTCTATTTTCTGCCCGAAGAAGGGCTGGGCTTTGTGTCCATGGCGAACACAGCAGGAACTAGTAATCAGGCGGGTGCGTGGCTATTCCTTGAGATTCTCAAGAAGTTGGGCAAGATATCTCCGAGAAAGGATGCCTTCCATCTGGAGTCACTGCACGAACATATCGGGAGTTATCCAAGAAAGCCTCAGAAGTCGTTTCCAAAGCTTAAAAACGAGCATATCTCATCAGGTACAGAGTTACCCCTTCCTGGACGTCTGGTTGACTACACTGGCTTGTACCGTCATGCTGGCTATGGAGACTTCAATGTGTCTTTGGTCGAAGAGAAGTTCGATCACTATGGAGGGTATGCTGCAGATCTGCAAGAGGCGATTCCGTCCACCTCGGCCGANTTTCTTTTACACGTTCGACCTTCGAACAGAACTTGGCCTTACGAAGTCGGCCTCAAGCATGAGAGCAACACGCTGTTCAACGCTAAGATCTATGTAAGTCAACCAAGTCGTTCGAGGTATGACCATGTTGCTGACTGATTGTCATAGTGGATCCATGGTCGAGGTGACGTTGGTGATGAATGTGCTCAGGAGAGGACAGCACGACTGGGAAGCTATGAGGTGATATGTAAGGAAGAGGTCTTCTTCGAACCTTTGTTCGAAGCCCGAGCTGTCTTCGAACATGATCTCAATGGCAAGGTTATGAAGCTGGGCATCGAGCTTGAGCCAGAGATGTTGATGAAGGACGACAGAAAGTGGAGAGATGGTATGATCTGGTTTGAGAAGCAGATATAGACTGAGTCATGGAGACCCAGCACTTTTTACATCAAACTTGGACACGTGAAGAGACTATGTTACCGGTAACGCTCCGGGTCTCCTTGTACTACTTATCTCGGTCATTTCTCTTGTGATTTGTTATTGGAGATCATCAGTCTCAATCATGTCGATAGGAGAACGGAAAGAATGCGGCTTGCTTTTACGATCGATGCCCAAGGTCCGTCCCCTCTTCCTTTCTTGACGACTAGCAATTCTCAGTGTCGTTTTATAGTGATCAGGATCGAATGTCTTGCAGTCTCGAAGCCGTGCCAGATCTTCATGTCGTTGAGACCCCAAATGATCATTCCCTCTCCTCTGCCTTGGTTGAGTTCCGCTTTCCTGTGACTCACAGGTGCTCAACCCTCCTATTCTCTATTCTCCTTGTTGCCGTTGATGCAATGCCGCACCAAAGGTACAACCCTTGCTTGGGAGAGAATGTGACCCATTCTTTGACGTCATCTGTCATCTGTCCAAAACTGATACTGCAGCTCGTTTTCTTCTCCTCTCAGCAACTCGAATACTGGTCTCCGCGGCATCTGTCTGTTCGGTATCGCTGACATCCACTTCCTCGGAGGCTTGCTTGCTCGTTCTCTTCAAGCTTTGGGTTTGTTGGACGTCGGTTCTGTCCTTCTTTTGGTCAGCCGATGGAGGTTGTTGATATGACTTCGTAACTTACCTCGCGACCGGAGCTTTCGGGGAAAGCGCTTCTTCCTTGAGCTTGGTAACTTCGATGAGAGCTTTCAGGGCGAGAACTCAGAGCTCCGATTACGCCGTCCTGGATTTCGATGCGCTTTTTCATAGTACGGTTCTCCTGTTCAAGCGAATGGACACGTTGGAAGAGCTGTTGTAAGGCAGATCTCGGATCAAAGCGTGTTTCGTGGTCGAGTCGATCCTCAAGTGTCTGTATGCGTGATGCTAGAGCATCGAGGTGGATCTCTTGATCGTCTGCTCCGTTCGCAACACAATCTCCCAGATGCGTATATTTCGCGATCAGTCTTTCAATATCACTTTGTCGCTCGAGATTGATATCGTGCTGCTCGTCGTTGATCTCATCCTGTCGGCTTTTGGAATCTTGAATCCACTCGTAACTGCGTTGGAGCCCCTGCCCCACAGTTGTCCATTTTGCCTCTTGTTGCTGGTTGACCTTGTTCTGCCTCGCGACCTTATTTCTGACGTAGCATTGGAGATGGAAGGAGCTCGAGCCCATCTGGGGTGACTTGGAGTCGAGCATGGCGTTAAGGATGACTGATCCTACTCCATAAGTACTGCGTAAGGTTCCGGTCGGGTCTTGAAAGTGCTGATGATGTCCTCGAGGTCGTAATATTTTTGTCGTTGACGAGCTTCCAATGACGACAGAAGCGGTTGACGTTGATGTGCTGATGATAGAAGTCTGGAGATCTGTTGTTTGAGTATAAGCAGAGGAACAACATGAGTAGAAGTATTGAATGTAGTCTACCGTAGCACTCGGTATTGACTGTGTCAGTCTCAATACAGCTGTTGACCACAATGCTTTGTTGCTAGCTCTTGACATCTGCAACAAATCTAGCGACCCCGTCGCATTCCACTTCCACACTTTCACACGAGGTTTATCACTAGTCAAGAGATGATAGACTGGCTCGGGGTTTGTTGGTTATCGAGGTTTAGTGTCTCGTCTGGCAAATCATAAGCAGGCCAACTCCGCTTTCCTTATCCATCAGGCAGGAATAATAACCTGCTTGGCTCTTAGAGTAAGATTCAAGTACAGGTTGATCGGTATCTAGACCTGACTTCTGGGTGTGACAAATGGATCGATCGAATTATACAGTTCGTAGATTGTGGGTGGGGTGTTCTAGGCCAAGTTCTCAACCGTTTCCTTCTGTGCCCTCTTGATTTCTAAGTGGCTATCGGCATGATGTCAGTATATATGAGAGAATCCTCTCAGAACGAGCTGTCCATTAGGTATGATCTGATCATGTCATATTTCCTACAATCCCTTTATGTCTCCCGTACTTCGAGCTGCTCATGTCGTAGCTATTCAATGGTATAGGTAGATTCCTTGAGATTCATGGGACTTAGAACTTGTTGAAATATCATAGTCGCTCACTGACAATACTCGCAAAAGTAACACGTCTCTGCATTCTCGCAGATGTGTAGCAACGCGTTCGTGTGGTGAGATTCCTTTTCCGAAAAACACGTTCATGTCGACGAACCCGTTTGCACTCTCACTCCGGATGGAAACTTCCTCGCCCAACTCGTTTCTGCTTCGCGCCTATTCTATCATAACACGACCAACATCAACACGATGAAGAATCAGAAGGGAGAAAATAAGACGTCTGTCAAACTTCTAGGCACTGATCATGGCGACGAGGTCCCTCCATGCTTTCACACAATCATCTGACAATCGCCAGCAACTCTGAATCAACCCGAGACAATGCTGTCCCCACCGATACAATGAACGAGCTACCGGGCACCACTCACACTGCCTCTACGCTCTCCAAAGAGTTCTCGGAAGATGTCAACGATCCCGGTGCTATGTACAATAGCACCACTCCCACCAACGGCCAGAGAGAGGTCGACTACACCACTCTTTCAGGGGTCGATACCCTCCCGGTCGGCGATGTCAACCAGCCCGACTCGAGAAGCTCGGATAACACGCAAGAGAGCGTTCAGTCAATCGGAGAGCAACTCGAGTCTACATACCAGACCACATCATCCACGGAAATCAAGCAGATCATTGTTTGTCTCGCCCACCTCGATCTCGCTCTTGCCAAGCAGACTCACCTCAACAACCTCCATGAGGCACATACTGCTAAGAACTTCAAGGAGCAACGTCATCTGAACAAAGACCGCAAATTGCGTCTCCGCGAAACCGTGAAGGATGCAGACACCAGATTTGCTGTCCTTGACTCACAGCGCATGGAGCAGGAAAAGTCTGTCAAGGGATGTGAGATCCGTTTGAACAGTTATGGGCTACAGCTACAGAACGTCAAGGACAGGGTTAAGATGCTTGCCGAGGGTGGTGAATGGATGGAAGGAGAATTGACCAGAATGGAAAAGCGTTGTGAAGCTCTGCAAAACGACATCAAGGTGTTGGAAGGAGACAATCAGCAGTTGAAGGAACAGGTCAAGGCTCTGGANAAAGAAGTGGAGGTGCTCAAGGAAAGGGACACTGTGTGGGAAAGAAGATTGGCAGCGCTGGAGGGGTTGTTCAAGGAGAGAAAGAAGAACGAGAATTGGTTCGAGACCAGTGCGAACCAGAAGCGTGTGCTGAATGCTGCCAGGCTTGTCCCGGGCAATTATCGCATCTTCTCGGGTTTCCGTTGAGGAGAACAGCCGTCACTAAGCAGCAAAATGCTTGGAACTTACAAAGGATTGTACAAAGAGACTGTTAACATCACCCCTCTAAGTTGATGGGAACAGAACCTCCATTGATTCTTTGTCATTACCCTGAAATCAAGTCAAGTACCCATTATCAAGTGGTTTGTTACGTCTTTTGAAGCAGTATGAAATGTGCTACAGCAAGGATGTTTGCTCAAGTTTCAGCCAACTAGAGAGCTGTGAGGTCCAAGTATATCTTCTGACTTCACACACTCAATCTTACATATGACAATCACGTTCACCTTACTATTGCGGAAACTCCATGTTCTAATGGCCATGATCCACAAGCCGGGCTCGTGTCCATATGGGTGCTGGACATATGTCTACGCATATGCTAGATGCGCTGTACGGCGCCAGCAGCTGGCTCAACGGACGTTTGTGAGGGACTATAGATACAACACTCCTACTTTCATAGGCAATCTCATCAACAGTATCGTTTCAGGATCACAAAATACTTTTAGCTCCGGCGGCACCACGACTAGACAATCAAACAAAAGAATCAACAGTGGCGCTGAACTTGGCACTATTCCCGCCTGAGATTCAGTCTCTAACAGCCATGCTTGCTGATACCAGAGATCTTACAATCATTCGCCTTGTCTGCAAGTCTCTCCATGACGCTGCAACGAAATGGTTCGGCGAAGCTTTCTTTACCGAGCGTCCACATGTAATCTCACACACCAGTGTGGCTGAGCTTGTCCAGATGTCCGCCAACCCGAAAGTGGGTCCTTATATTCTTCAATTGAGTTCAACAGCATCTTAATTCCATTTCCCTCATTCTTTCGAGCCCAAAAAACCCGCTTGAGTAGCCAGGTACTGGTTTCCAGAGCTGCAGCCTGCCACGAACAGATGGTTTGTCTCGAGAATGGCGTCTTCGAACAGCAGCTTGTGCTTGTGTTGCACAATCCCAAGCTTTGGGGAAGTCATCCAGTCAAGGTTCACGTTTACTGTAATCGTGGGCCATATCATGGTTGGGGCTGGCAGAGCCTTCTGCCCAAGCACGATCTCACGCCGCTGGAAGTCCTCAGAATGCCACCACCTTCCGTTGATCGTGGAGCGATGTACGAGATCATCTTCGCTTATACTCACGCTATACAATCCACAAACTATCCTATGTCCGGCATAATCCTCGATTCCAACCACAAATGCGCTGGCCCTACGAGTATTCTACATTATCTTAACGAGGCTCAAGCGGAGAGTCCAGCAGCCCAAGCAAGCCGATTTTTGGCGGTGACCTGCTTGCTCGACGTTTTAGTGCGGGCTTCAATGGACGTCAGAGGGGCCAACACGACTTAATCGTACTTAGCAAGATTCGTAGAGACCACATCTTTTAGCATAGAGGCTTTCGTTCCCTTGTGTTAGGCAACTCTCCTGGATCTTATAGACAGTTCTGGATACTAGATATGGGAGACGTGTAAGATGGAAAGCCTAGACTAGCTAGAGAGGCTACACCACCCCGAGTTCTTCTTTGGTCTAGTGATGATACATAAGCGCATCT
Source organism: Aureobasidium vineae (assembly GCA_903819635.1). Classification (NCBI taxonomy): domain Eukaryota; kingdom Fungi; phylum Ascomycota; class Dothideomycetes; order Dothideales; family Saccotheciaceae; genus Aureobasidium; species Aureobasidium vineae. The sequence goes on from CAIJEN010000014.1 coordinate 2,332,217, forward strand.
TGTTTACTGATTCTCCTAAGTGACCAAGTCTTGGCGTTGGCTAATTTTCCAACGATATACGCGTAGCTCTATTTGCAATCGCTTCACTACTTTGTTCATCACGCTTTTCCACACATCAAACTCGCAGAGAGCTGTTTATCCAACACGATTCTGTAACAAACTTAAATCAAACTCAGCGCTCTGCAGGAATCTGAAAAGCTTCCATTATTTGTCCTCTGTAAGTCTACTAAGCACTCTATATAGCATGAACGCTCTTCCAGCCGATATCGTTGGTTAGATCGGATACTGGTTGGGTGAGGCTGGTCTCCTTGCCTTCCGCCTCACTAACCAGCTTGCCAACAATGCTACGAGTCTCCACTCCAGGAGAGAGAGTATTTTAGATCCATGAAAGTCACTGTAGAAGAGGTCTCTATTAGCAACTTGGCCCTCGTGGCCACCAACCCGAAACTCGACCCCTCAATTCGGCACATCGTCTACTACATCAGCGATATCGATCATCTCACAACAACTTTATTGGCGAACTTCCGGGTAGTATTTGAGTCACTGGCAGCACGCCAACAGAAGGCAATTATCCAGGTCTATGTCTCTGCAATTGCAATCTTAGGTACTGCCAGTATCGAGACCAACATCTCGCACTTTGTGCAGCACCTCCTGGAACTCGACCACACCAAGCCGGTAGTGGACGGTCCAATCACCCTTGCCCTCCCTTCGCCCCCAAGAGGTCCTTGCAACTCTCCTCCCAGGATGACACTCTACCAAGAGCTTGCGCTCATGACAAACATCCATGACATCGATTTGTCATACTCGGATCAAGGACCAGACGCTACTCTGTCATATGAAAGCAGCACCAAGTCCCTCGACATCGTTGACTTGGGCGCCCATCACTGCGTGAACTTGAAACTTTCCTCGTTGACGTTCCGATCCGCAACTTGGCTCTCAAAGGTGTGAAGATCGACCTTACGACCTTGGAAACAATCTCCAAGACCCATGTCATCATTTTGGCAAGCATTACAATCAGAGACACAAGTCTGGCTGAAAGATGGTCGCTGGGAGACCTCGGCGAGCTGTCTTGTGACCAAGCTCTCAAGAAGATTATCCAGCTTCCTGGCATTTACACTGTCAAACTGAACGATCTCTGGAGGAAAGGTGTGGCCAGCTTCGAACCAGGTTACATCCTTGCCCCTCAGGTCACAGAATTCGAGGCCACCGGCTTTGCCACATTGAACACTAGACTTGCGCACCTTATAGCCACCACGGAGTGGCAGGTCAAGGTACGAGACCAGACGATCGCGCTTCTTTGTGGTAAGATATACTGACTCTATACCATCAGGATGACAATCTTGAGTCATGACGTTCAGTCGAGATCAACTTCATCACATACCTGCCCTTTGTACTTTGGTCATGATGCGCCATATACCTTTCGCAAGAATTTCTCACTCTCGTTTTGTCACCTTCATTGAGTGCAAAGGAAACAACTTCGCAAGGCCATTGCAAACAGGCCTTAGAGACCAGCATACTGCAGCACACCCTTGCTGCTTGGTTACTTACCCTCAGAATCACTCATACGCTGTAGATTTCCTTCCCCATTGCATCGAAAGCTAGCTTTGATCTCAGTCTCTGCAGTTTCCAGGCCTGGCACGTACGCGGAGAGGGAGCAGAAGGGTTTCTGGTATCAGCTTTTGGCTTGTCTTTGCTACTCAGATCCGTTTCGGAGCAGATTAATTTCTTGCTTTCCCTTTATCTTTGATAGTTTGTGGAAGTCGACCGGTCCGCTTTCCTAAGTGACTGTGTAGCGGCGCTTCGCTCTTTCTCATCTTCGATGTCGAGGTCCGAACTTCACGATCTCTTTCTATAGTTCCGTGTTTACCTTTGGTCAGTAAAACACAACGTATAACCCCAAAAACATTTTCAATATCAACCCTCAGTCAAACACAGAAATTATGTCGTCTATTCGCAATGCGCCAAACTCCATACTCCAACCTCCATTATGCCCAATGGAATTTCTTAGTGGCTTCCCACGCCTCATCCTTTACTTCCGGCCAGACGATATCAACCGGTCGAGTACCTGATCTATCAGCGTCCTGCAGTGAACGCTCTATCCTCGGAGATCCATCCTCATCATCATCTCCATCAATCTTTGGCACCAAAACCCCTCGCTCCAAACTATCCTCATACCTCGCGCTTCTCATACCTATCAGCTGTTTTGCGACAAACTCTCTCTCCATCTCTGTGCTTGCATCCTGCAAAGAAGCAGTACGGTGCATATACCCAAAAGTTCCCAGGAGATACCTCAACGCGTTAAAAACCTCTGTGTTTCCATCAACCAAGCTCCTCTGGAAGAAGACCGAGAATCTGAAGTTTTCAACACGAGGAAAGCGGTGGACAAGTGGTATCAACAGATATTGTANCCAATAACTCTTGCGATAGAATGTCAAGTCAAGGTGAATAAACAAACATACCAGCAAATCGCTTTTGGAGGAGAAGAAATCAGATGTCGGCTCTACATTGCGAGAAGCAAGTGTATCGGTAGATCTGCAGGTAGCTGTCCAACAGTGTTCAAGAGAGGGATCCTCGAATAAAGCGTCGTGGCAGAGAAGTTCCTGTTCACGATCATGGCGTGCTCGTGCGTATCTCGATTCTTCTGCTTCATCGCAGTATTGGTATTTCGCGTGAGGTTCCTTTTGTGCTGCGTAGGCGTCTTTCTGATTATTCGAAGTTTTGCTGAGGGACTCCATGTTGCTCACGTTTAGGCTGTCACGACATCTGCCTGGTTGCAAGAATGCAGGTGACGAAGTTGAACTTTGAAGTATTTTGCGTAAGCTGTCTGCTGCAAGACGACCGTTCTGTGACGAGTTACGAGAATCGAGATCGCTCAAAGTAGATGGGTCTTGTTGGCGCTGCACTGGCGAGAGTTGTGGTGGAGACTTGACCAAGGGACAAGCCCACGAGACGCGCTTTGAAGATTTTGCGGTTGTCAAGCAGGCTATGATGTCGACTCTTGCCCAAGTGGATGAGCAGAAAGTGTAGATGAAACTCAAGATTCCGGTTTTGTCGCTGGTCGAGGGGCAAGCTGAAGAAATATGGTGGTGTTCGCAGTCGTTGAATATAAGAAGGAAGTGCTGGCTGACTCAACGCGGGATGACTCCGTGAATGTTCGCGAACTTCAAAGACGCTCATTTTTGAGTAGCGAAGCGAGGGCGGCCTCGACCATGATATTGAGGTGATGAGAGCATCCCTTAGGATTTACTTGCAAAGTTTCGTGAATTAATGGTGCGTCCTGCTGAACTTACTGTATGCCTTTTCCTCAGGATAGACCATAGAACGTTTTGGCTGGAAGAGAATGCTGATCAAGGTGTATCTCAGCAACTACAACCGCATGATTGGATGCTGGGCATAGCTATGATCTGCCGCTTTGCGTCAAACCTTCGAGCTTCTTCTGCCTTGCGATCTGGCGGAGCAGCTGAATGCGGTCGCTAATTGATTTTTCTTTCGCAGCGAGACGTGCAGCTCGTTCTCTTTCGACGGTCGCTTTCTCCTCGGCATGGCGTCTCTGTCGTTCGGTTTTCACCTCAGCACAGCGTCTGCGCTCTTCTGCGCGGACTCTCTGCAATTCGGCTTGCCTCTCAGCATCCAGTCTTCTACGCTCCTCGCGCGCAGCTGCTGCCTGTTGATCGAGATGTGCCTTTTGGACGGGATCTGACTCTTGGACGAGGTCTGCCTTCTCGGCACGGTATTGCCTTTGCCGAGCGAGTCGAGCTTCCCTGTGCTCTTCGTGGTACCTTCTGTTGACTTCTTTGACGCGTTCCGGGTTGCGAAGGCGCCATTGCCTTGCCCGTTCGCGTTCGGCTTCCTTGTTTTCCTGATAGTGTTTCCTCCGTTTCTCTCTGATTGCTTCTGCGTTTTCAGCCCGATATTGTTTTTGTTGAGCCCGAATAGCGTCTGCATTTTCGGCTCGATATCTATTGTGACGAGCAAGGACATTCTCCTTGTGTTCTTGAAAGTACTTTTGCTAGCTTCCTTAATAGCCTCTATTTTATGAGGACGCATGGCTTTGGCTTTGATAAGGTCCTTGTTCTTTTGGTAGTACTTCTTCATGTACTCTTTGTGAGCCTCTCTCGCAGCTTCCGTTTTCTTCTTGGGTTTCGATTTGTTATGTTCTTCGTGTTCAGAAGTCGGCAATTCTTTAGGCGTAGTTGAAGGACCTTCTTCCGCAAGACGATAGCCAGTATATGAGAATTGTCGAGTCAACAGATGATCAGAGCAGGCAGATGTGATCTGAAAGGGACGATACAACGCCACCCGAACGCCACGTAGTATGGCAAACATGATTGGGGATCTAGACTTTGACCACGTCTGGGGCCATATAGAGCAGAGTTGAAGGGTTCCTGGACCGTATGAAGAAGGTGGATTATTGTATGTTCAAATTGAAGGGCGAGAGAGGTGGAAGATTGATATTGGACAGGAGCGCCAAGCCGGGACTTTTCAGCAGGAAGCCGAAACCTCTCCCACCCGATGCGCACCTTCTTCGTCTCGAGTCAAGCAGCACAGTGTGCTTGCCCTTTATGCCATCATGTTCTGCGATGTAGATACAGTAAGGTCTTGACTGTATTCCTTCCAGGTCGGACTTGACTCAGGTGGGTATAATTCTGTCTTTTTATTCTTCGCCAATGCGCTTCCTTGGCGGGTCCGACGCTACTTTATTCCCTTGTACAAAATCGTGGCGGCATCCATCGCGCTCCTGACTTCTGAATCCTTTGGTCCTGTGCTACTTGACTATTGTTTGTCGCGGTGTATCTACAGCCCCTGGAGCCTTGGTTTCTACCGCATATTCCTCCGACGCAGTCAGACAGGTATACATGAGCAGTTAGCCACATTCGTACTGGTCAGCGGCAGTGTCACCGGACTGTCGACGACATGTTGACGGCTCCCCGAATCAATGGACGTTTCAGCCAGCTCCTGCTGCTGGCCGCGATACTCCTCATCCTTACCATAGTCTTCTACGCCAATGCCGACGCCATCCATTTCCCTGAGAGTGTCTCACCGAAGCCTCCGACAAAAGGTCGCCCACAACACCCTATCGATGACTTGATTGAAGAGGCGGATCGCCAACAAGATGCTTTGTTGCAGAGGGAGTCGCATACCCTGGCAGATGCCGTGCGCGCATATGAAGAAAGTAGAGGACGACGACCGCCGCCAGGTTTTGACGTCTGGTTCCACTTCGCCCAAGAGAACAATGCTCTGGTCATTGAAGACTTCTTCGATCGCATATACCACGACTTGAATCCTTTCTGGGCTGTGCCTGCGCTGACCATCCGCCAACAAGCCGGCGACATCTTCCACCGCATCAGTATTCGCAATGGCAATACTTCGCAGCTCAGCGATCAACCGCGCGTCTGGCTGGACCTTTGGGAGAACTTGATTGGAACCATCGCACAACATCTGCCCGACCTGGATATTCCTATCAATGTCATGGACGAATCGCGTGTCGTGGTACCTTGGGAGACGATAGATGAATACATGACTGCAGGAGAAAAGTCTCGACGCATTATTCCTGCTTCTGAGGTTGTCCGTGAGTTCGGCAGGACATCAGTCAGGAAAGATGAAGAAGTGCCACAATTTGACCCTCAGTGGGAAGGAGGGCCATACTGGGATCGCGTTGTCATCGGTTGTCATCCTGATTCTCCCGCTCGGTCATACAAGGCAGAAGTGGACTATACCGTCTTTCCACCTCTGAACAATTCGTACCCGGAGAAGAGTCATGAAGGCTATGTTGCAAACTGGACCTACGTCAAGCAACCTTGTGAACACCCTCAACTGCAGGGTCTTCACGGCACCTTCGTCGAACCCATCTCAATCTCAAATTCGAGAAAGCTCATGCCGCTATTCGGAGGCTCGAAATTACCCATGAACAATGAGATTCTGTTGCCGCCAGCAATGTACTGGACGGACGACCCATTCTACTCTGGAGGCGAGGAACACGGAGTGGAGTGGGATAAGAAGAAAAACAAGATCATCTGGCGCGGCGCAGCTTCAGGTGGCCGCAACAAGGACACGACATGGGCTCGATTCCAGCGCCATCGCTTTGTGTCCATGGTGAACAGTACCAGCATTGCTCATGCCGAACAGACAGGCAAACAGCCCAACTTTGAACTTCCCGAGTCTAGCCAATATGACCTCCCGTCTGGATCTCTGGCAAAGTGGGTTGGAGAATGGGGAGATGCTGCGTTTGTCCATCTCCTTTGCTTCCCCGACACAAGGCCACCGTTCTGTGATTATGACGATGCCTTTTACGAGGTCAAGCCACCTATGCCAATGGGAGAACAGTACAACTACAAATATCTGCCCGACATTGACGGTAACTCATTCTCTGGCCGTTACCGTGGATTCCTGGGATCAACATCTCTGCCCATCAAAGCGACCATCTATGACGAATGGCATGATTCGCGAATGATGGCTTGGAAGCATTTCGTACCGATGGACAACACATTTGTCGATATCTACGGCATCATGCATTACTTTTTGAACGGTCGCGATGCAGCAGCCAAGAAGATTGCGCTCGAGGGCAAGCAATGGACTGAGACTGTGCTCCGACGAGAAGACATGCAGATCTATGTCTTCAGGTTGCTGTTGGAGTATGCCAGGTTATGCGATGACAATCGCGAGAAGCTTGGATGGGTCAGTGAGACGGAGAAACTATTGCTAGCTGATGTAGACACGGCTGGAGCAAAGTAATCGCTTTGGACGAGTAATGATAATCTACCGTATTGGATACACTCCATAGATACTTTTATTATTTGATCGTGCCTGCCTCTTGCTGTAGAAGAATTTTGAGTTTCGAGCATGACTCACTTTGCCAAGACAGGCGGGGGCCGGAAGGAGGTGGGTTGGTCTTTACTGTTTCGGAACCAAAAAGTGTTTTCGACTCATCTGCAATCATTCCCAGCACAGAGTGCATGCGCGCGTTCCAAGTACAAAGAGCATCATCTTTCCTTGGTCATTCTCCTTCGTACAAGACTCCATTCGCTCGACTCGGATTCCAACAACTCTGGTCGCGCACGAGACCCTTCTCAAACTTTCAAGTTCCAACCCACAAAGGCGTCACCATGGAGCAACTTACTGCTTCGATCAAGACTTTGGGCCTCGATGAGGTGCCTCAGCTCTCCAACTTGACTACCTTCCCTACATACAACCAGGTCGACATCTACCGTGCACACGTCGCCGAGCTGCTTGCTCCCATCACTGGCGTCGCTGCTGAGCAGATCTACCCTGTGCTGCAATGGACCCAGGTTCTGGACTACGGCGATTTCATGTTGCCCGTTCCCGCTCTGCGCATCAAGGGCAAGAAGCCTGACGCTCTTGCCCAGGAAATTAAGGAAAAGGTAACACTCCAGCCAGCAACGCTCTCGGTACACTGCTAACATCGTTTACAGTTCCCCGAATCACCACTCGTCCTCCCTCCCGTCGCCGAAAAGACCTTTGTCCGCTTCTTCTTCAAGCCCGACCCTCTCGCCAAGCTCGTCCTTCCCTCGATCCTCAAGAACAGCACAAAGTATGGTTTCAACCCCAACCTCGGTCTCAAGGACCCCAAGGACCCTAGCTCGGAGAAAAAGAAGATGATTATCGAGTTCTCATCGCCCAACATCGCCAAGCCCTTCCACGCTGGTCATTTGCGCTCTACCATCATTGGAGGTTTCTTGAGCAACCTGTACGAGGCTGCTGGATGGGACGTTGTCCGCATGAACTACCTCGGTGACTGGGGTAAGCAGTACGGTGTTTTGGCCATTGGTTTCGAAAAGTTCGGAAGCGACGAGGCTCTCGAGGCCAACCCCATCGGTCACCTTTACGAGGTATACGTCAAGGTCAGCGCCATTGCACACGATGAGGCTGAGCAGGTCAAGGCTCTCAAGGCAAAGATTGTCGAGCTTGAGGGCAAGAACGAGTCGGTCGTTGAGCAGCAAGCCGAGATTGAGCGCATCGAGAAGGAGGGTATCGACCAACAAGCCCGTGACTACTTCAAGCGCATGGCTGATGGCGAGAAGGATGCTCTGGGCATCTGGGCCCGTTTCCGCGATCTCTCCATTGTCAAGTACAAGCAGACATACGCTCGTCTGAACATCACCTACGACGACTACTCTGGTGAGTCGCAGGTTAAGAACGAGAGCATGGAGGCTGCTGCCAAGGTTCTGGCCGAGAAGAAGATCAGTGAGCAGAGCGAGGGCGCTGTCCTCGTCGACTTGACCAAGTACCAGAAGAAGCTCGGCAAGGCTCTGGTCAAGAAGAGAGACGGCACGACTCTCTACCTCACCCGTGATATCGGTGCTGCTGTTGAGCGTGACCAAAAGTACCACTTTGACAAGATGATCTACGTTGTCGCCTCGCAGCAAGACTTGCACTTGGCTCAACTCTTCAAGATTCTCGAGGTCATGGGTGACGAGTACGCAGAGGTTGCCAAGAAGTGCCAGCACATCAACTTCGGTATGGTTTTGGGTATGTCTACTCGCAAGGGTACTGCCAAGTTCCTCGACGACATTCTCCGTGATGTTGGTGAGAAGATGCACGATGTCATGAGAAGCAACGAGGGCAAGTACGTCCAGGTCGAGAACCCCGAGCAAACAGCCGACACTCTCGGTATCTCGGCCGTCATGGTGCAAGACATGAGCGGCAAGCGTATCAACAACTACGAATTCGACATCAACCGCATGACATCGTTCGAGGGCGACACTGGCCCTTACCTCCAATACGCACATGCCCGTCTCTGCTCGATTGCTCGCAAGGCAGAATTCACACCCGAACAGCTCGCAACTGCCGACTGGTCGTTGCTGACTGAGAAGCACGCCGTGGATGTGATTCGCTCGCTCGCACAATGGCCCGACACCTTCACCAACACAATCAAGACACAAGAACCTGTTACTGTCCTGACATACCTGTTCAAGATGACACACATGTTGAGCAGTTCTTACGAGCAGCTGAACGTCATGAAGGCCGAGCCTGAGGTCAAGAAGGCTCGTGCAGCACTTTACGAGTGTGCTCGCCAGGTCTTGTACAACGGTATGAGACTGCTGGGTCTGAACCCTGTCGAGCGTATGTAAAAGGGCAGTCAACAAAGGAACGAGAGGCGCAATGGGACATGATTAGATGTTGATACCTGCATGGCGCATGGGACGAAAAGAGACGTGGACTTTCTTAGATTACGCGAAAGAATGAACGATATCAAAATTTGTACAGACAAACAAGAGCCGAGCTACCGAGTGAGGTTGAGGTCAATCAAGGTTTCTTGGTTGACAGCGGTGCAGGACCCTGAAAAGTGGGCGGTTGCCGTGGGGAAGTTGGTGTTGATCGACAGAGACGCAGATGCAGACGCAGCCAACCACTTCCCAGCCATCGCATTTACCAGCCACTTCACCACAAACAGGCGAACTCCTGTTCTCTTCTTCCTTTGCGCGTTATCCTCACGTAAACTTTTTTCCACAACGTCTATCTTCGAATTTTACAACACTTCATCACGCCGTTGCAATCACTTTATCGATACCATCAACCTTCCCCACATTTTTGTATACCAACTATCACGACCACATTCCACGCTTGACACAGGGACGCAAGCTTCGGGCTGCAGGAGCCTCAGCAACCATGGCACCCATCAACCCATCTCACCACCTCATTGCTCGCACACCCGCATCACCCGTCCCCTGCGCCGGCTGCCTCGACCCTTCCAAAGTGAACAACAAAGTCTACTTTTCCCTCTTCGCCCTCATCTTTGCCGCCATAGTCGTTGCATCCATCTGGTTCTTTTTCCACGCCAGAAACGGCGGTTTCCACTGGCAACAAGGCGACTTTGAAGACTGGAAATCTACAGTATTGCGCAAGAAAGACGCTAATGGAAATACCATTTACTCTGCACGATCCGTGGTTTCCAGACCTAGAAAAAGCGATAGGATTGCTGCCAAATCGGTGGTGGGCTATGATGAAAAAGGCAGGAAGGGTGTTATGGCAGTCAGAGGCTTTGGAGGTTCCCACTCAGTTTACTATTCAGATGGGTTTACGCAATACAGTGGCGATCGCAGTGATGCCATGACTAGCATCTCTCGCAACGAAAAGCGCTCAGCAGCACCAAAAATCAGAGGCGGATACACTCAAGCACCCACTACAACCGACCACTCACGCCGCTACCGCGACCGCGACTTGCGCGAGTACAAACACGAGAAACCCGCAAGAGTGGGTGGTATGAATAGATCTGCAGATGGCACGTCCTACGACTACACGGACCGCAGCGACACCGCCACCGAAATGACGGAGACTTCTTCGCACGCACCTATCCTCAGTTCCCATGACCGCAAACGCCAAAAGGCAGAAAAAGAGCTGCAGAAGACGCTGCGAGAATGGAAAGAAAATGGCGCAAAGAGGCCGAAGCAGCTGCTGCTGCGTTGGCTAGAGAGAACGCCACTGCCTCTACTCCTAAGAAGTCATCACCACCGCAAAAGCACAAGCACCAAAGAGTGCAAAGAGAGGTGCGAGCAGGAGTCGCTCCAGCAGTCCAAAAAGCAGGCCCCGAGACAACGAGATTACTCCTTCTCGGGTGCACCAGATGAGAGCAGTACAGTGTATACAGGCACCTACACCGCCACTTCCGGCACACGCACAAACAGCAGTTATTATGATGCTTATCGTCCGCTCGCCGCCACCTCGCCTGCTCAACCTTCTTCTGAGCGCAGAGAGCAGCGCAGAGCAGAACGCAGAGCTTCGTCCAGTAGACATAACTCGTCTTCGCCCTCCAAGCAACACAGAAGCAGCAGGTATACATATGCAGAGAGTGATGTCACGGGCAGTTCGGGTCAAAGCGGAGGTAGATACGAGAGGGTCAGGGGTGGTGAGAAGAAGAGCAAAGGAAGAGATGTGATGGCTGGATACCGCAGGGGAATGGATAGTCTTGGAAGCGACAGCGAGTAAGAAGATACCTGGAGGAACACGAAGGGAAATCAACGAAGATTAACGGGGAAGAATGAGATCTGGCATTGGAGGAATGAGAATAGAGGATATGGCAGACAGCATGAATGACAGCAAGGCACAAGGAAAACAATGAACCAGAAGAGACAGAAGCATGAAAGACATGAGTATGTACAGACACGAAGACGGCAGTAATGAATCAGATGAACGCAGCGAGCGAATCTCTCTTTTTCCTCTTCTTTCTTCTTCTTCTTCTTCTTCTTCTTCTTCTTCTTCTTCTTCTTCTTCTTCTTCTTCTTCTTCTTCTTCTTCTTCTTCTTCTTCTTCTTCTTCTTCTTCTTCTTCTTCTTCTTCTTCTTCTCTCTTGTTCTCTCCCCATCGATCACGTTCTACCGCTCTTTCACTCATGCTTATCCTAGCCTTGAATACCTCGAGCTGACTCCCGCAACAATCTTAGAGCTCCTTTGGAAGCGAGATAGGCTCCCGTCTTTTTGAGACTGCCTTTTTCTGCTCAGCATTGCATTGCCTTGTTGAGAGACACCGGTAGCCTGATGAGCATTTTGCTGTTGCTGGCTTGTTTGTGTGTCTTGTTGAGCAGAGGAGAGGTCGTATACCGAGTATCAGAGAATCATTTCTGCTGGGTATTTCTTCGTCCCCTGAATGTTCAGGAGTCGGGAAGTCCTCGTTTCTCGGGTGTGATCTGTAAAGTAATCCATATACAAGAAGGCTGTGACTACGGTCCCGACATTTGGACTCATGGTGAGATAGATTTGCAAGCTTTTCAGCAGGATTTGATGCGTGCGTCCGTTGCCAGGGCCAGTCGAGCGTCTTTGTTTCTTAGTTTCGAGGCTCGTGTGTCAGGATTCTCATTGCGCGACTGCCTACATTCTTTCTTTACTCTTTCAATAAGGCAAAAAGTCCCAGTGCTGATCATGCATAAAGCTATCCCAGTCCTGTGTTTCTCCTCTTTCCGTGCTCGCCCAAAAGCTCTCCAGTACTTCTAGCGAGCGGTGGATATTGGGGATGTGCAGCAGATCAAACATGTTGCTGAGTAGAGTCCTCACTCGATCGCGGTCGTTGCCTTGAGCTTCACAGCCAGCAGCAAATAACGGTGTCGTCATGACCACCAAAGGTGTAAGTCCAGCTGTAGCTGTAAGACTCTCTATACAACCAAGAATAGTCTTGACAGAGCTTTGTACTGGTGGAGAAGTAGCTGGGTGAGAGGAAATGCGGCGATATATGTATATCAGCGCCATATGATGCCATATCTGATTACAAGACAGAAAATCCGCTTTCTGGCGCAAGGACAACTGTTCCTCAACCCCAGGTCTAAACTGTGGAGGTTTTGACCTTTGCTCGTCCAGACGGGTCCAGATGCAAGCAGCCAAGGAAGCTGCTTCCTCATCTAGATCACCTTCCTCGAGAATGGTGGCTCGAGCATCGTTTCTGCGTTCCCATGCCGCCGCGCCAATTTCGCGAAAGATTGGTGTGAGGTCGGTAGCAAAACCTGCGTATTCGTCCAAGTAGACTTTTTCCTCTTCATCGCCATCGAGGGTGCGAGGACCGAATCTGGCTAGTTGGCCGGAGGCAAGGCCATCGGTGGTGAGCGCTACAAAGCTTTCGGTCATGTTGTACCAGCGCTTGAGAAAGTATCTGGTGCTGTCTCGTTGCTTTGAGGAGTAGCCGGCCCAAGACTCGATGTCCAGCATGAGTGCTTTTGCGCCTTCGAAGTGTGCGCGCCAGGTCCCGGGGCGGTCGCCGCCGGCGTGGACTTCGCAGAGGAAGAGTGTTCTGATGGTTGCCAGCAGCACACTGCTTTTGTTGACGTCTTTTTCCAGCAAATCGCTTTGAAGGCCGAATAAGCTGTTGCTCAACAGCCGGGATATCAAAGGATCGGTACGTAAACTGTCACTGCCGAACCCGAGTCGCGATTTGTGATGAATTGCTGAGAGAGCGGTTGTGGCATAAAACAGGGTTGGGCTTTGTAGCGCAGCAGGAACAATGACTCGACATACGTCTTCCTGGACTTTGGAGTGACATGAGATGACATGGGAGGTTCCATTGATAAAGTGATCGAGGAGCGACCGGTCCATGGTTCCGAGATTGATGAATGGGTCCACTGGTGCAAACAAGGGGAAGAAGTCGATGTCATAATCGTCTAGTAGTATTCCGTCTGCTGTTGAAGTTGAAATCAAGGCCAGTGAGTCGCCCACATCCACAGGCAAGTCTTCCAAAGTCGCATCTTCTGATGATTGCTCAAGTGGTGATGGCACCTGTATAGCAGGAGCAGGAGGTGCAACTACTCTCGGGGGCTGAGGTTGCACCTGAAAGCTATTCACCGTATAGATAAATCCTTTATCCACACTTCCTGCNNAGACCAAAGTCAGCCACCAAAGCACAAAATCCAAACACCAAGATCACCTACCAAGTTTCTTGACCTTATCCTTACTCGCATCAGCATCAGAAATACACGCTCCAAATCTAGACTGATTAAACGCTCTCCCGCCCCATCGGAGCTTAACCTCATAAACACAATCCACATTAGCGGCTGCACATCTCTCACAACCAGGTCTTTGCTCATCACACTTCTGTCTCCGTTTCTTGCATCTCGCACATCCGCTCCAAGATCGCTTGTTGCGAGCTGCACGGGTAGTGGGAGCTGTGACGGAAGAAGAAAGTGTGGTTGCAGAAGCCAAGGCTTTGGGGTCTTGATCGTCCATGCTGGATTCGCTGTAAGGGATCTTGAACAGGTTCAAGGTGGCCTACGCCGCATTTTGATAGTCGCGTGTGTCAATGTATGCTGTCAACTCCTGGCCTGTACGTTCTGCTTGCAATGAGTCGAGATGTCAAGGAACTTGTTTTGCATGTCGCCGATATCAGGAACTCGAAAGGGAAGGTTGAGGAGATTCTTGGCGACATCGGAAGGGAGCGGGGCAAGACACGACCCTGACCCGCACCACTTCTTCTCCATGAACCCCACTTGTACCTTGACATCGCGTCAAGGGCAAAGACGTGTCTCGATCTTTAAGCTCAAAGAGGCATCTGTAAGAGTCTCACACTATCAATATTTTCTTATAAGCCTGTCTTTGCTGCCTTCTCGTAAGTAATACTCGAGTACGTGAACATTTCGAATCTCATACTCGCCTTTCTCAATTCCAATCACCATGGTCGTCCAACTTTCCTACCGCAAATCCCTCCGCTGGGTCCCAGGCGAACCCTCAGAACCGACTTCAACTCTAGTCCTCGATGTCGGCGACTTTTTCGTCGACCTCCGCATCCTCAAAGCCACTGGAAACATCGACTGGGCAATGGCCGGCAAACGCACAATTCTTTCTTCATCACCACGTAAGTGCTCGTCTCGAAAGGGCTTGACGTCTACTACCGCAGAAAACAATCGAAAATGCTAATCTCGTGTCAGTGAANNATGCCAATGGACCAAAGAAATCTGCTCCCAAAACACCGAAGCCCATGATGATGTTGGAGAATTTGAAGATATGCCCAATGGCGATGCATTAGAGAAAGGAAGTATGCCAAACCCAGACAACAATGATGAGATTCAAGCATACGAGGAAGTGTGGGGGAACCTCGATATTGGCTCTTCAGATGAGCCAAGCTGGATATTGAGAAGTAAGGATGGCAATGGGATTACGTTTGTGGGTAAAGTTGGGGATTGGTTTCAGGTGTTGAGGAAGAAGCAAGATGGACAATTTTCGGTGTTGAGGGAGGAGAAGGTAAAGGGAGAATGGGTGCAGAGGTATGCGGTTGGTGAAAAGTTGCCTTCGATGCAGGGATTGGGAGAAAAGGTGTTTAACCCACAAAACTGGAAACAAGATACCGATGTCAAAGTCGATGGTGTGACATATACAGTCTATGCTCTCGGAAAGGCCTAAAGGCTCGAATCTATGAATTGCAAATCATCCTAAACAACCTTCTCAAATCGCAATCGACACTTCTGTCCCTTGGGTCGTGAAGAGATGACTTGATCATCAAACCTCATATCCGCCTTCTCCTTGCCCAATACCGTTCTATAGCTCCCGTAGACTTCTCGCAAGAGTATCTTCATCTCAGCCAAAGCCAGATGCTTCCCAATACAACCCCTCGCACCCTGCGAGAAAGCAAAGAACATGCGGTTTCGCTCCAATTCTCCCTGATCCTCAAGCCATCGCTGCGGATCGAATCTCTCAGCCGAAGGGAACACAATAGGATCCTTGTGCAGAGTGAAAGGCTGACAGGAAACTATGGTGTGGCCAGGGATATAATAGCCATCCAAGACTGCGCCGGCATCGGGCGTATATCTCGGAAAGCTCATGGGGATGGGTGGGAAAACTCTAAGTCCTTCCTTCACCACCGCATCCAGATAAGGCAATTGATCAAAACTCTTGTCGTTGCTGCTGTTTATTTCCTTCCGTAAGCGATCTTGAATGTGAGCGTTTTCAGGCAAAGAAATCTCGTGCATGAGGAAACAGAGTCCGTCGCCAGTAGTATCGATGCCGGCAGCCAAGTGATCCATACATTCTGCTGCTGCAGAAAGATCCTCCAGTTCCGAAGCTTTGGAATGCAGTTTTGAGAGTAGGGAGTAGGATGCTGGATTGAGTTTCTTTACTGCATCGAGGACGAATTCGTTGGCCAGAGGTACTGATCGCGAGCGCTTTGAGTTGAGCCTGTCGAACAGTTCGGCAAGCTTCGGTGCATAGTACTCCAGATAAGGTGCNNTTGTATCACATCAGTAACTGTTTCTAAACTTAGACTTGACAAAGAACAAACCTCGCAGACTATCCGCATAAGACATTTCCTGCATGATCTTAAAATTCTCGGGATCCTCGAGCGAGTTCGTGCCATAGGGAGCAAACAAATGCTGAGACGCTCCATCCAGCGCAAAACAATGCAAATGCANCCTGCCACTTCATCAGCAAAGCCTCCATTTCTACACTAGTCCCCTCGCAAACAAGAAACTCACATAAACATCAGCATCAGCCCCCTCCTCTCCTAAACAATTCTCCAAAAACCGATTCGCTCTCTTTGTCAAGCCCTCCACTGTTTCTGGCCTCAAAATATTACTATTCGCATATCTGTCCGCAAGCAACCGTTTCCTCTGACTATGCTCACCCCTCGGCGGCATGGAAAACAAGGTCTTGGTTCCAAATTGCATGAACAGTTCATAAAACTCTGTTCGGTCGTAGCCACTACCGCCAGAGGTATAAATCTCCTTCATGGCTTCATAGCTGGCGAAACTGCATTCGGTGGGGGATATGCGGATGACAGGGCCATAAGTAGAGTGCAGAGAGTCGATGTAGAGTCGCCGCTGACCGGTAAACTCTTTGTAGATAAGGTAGACAGGCGTGAATTTAGTATAGAAAGGGCCGGGGAGTTTGGAGAGGGAAGATGTGAGGCGGGTATAGAGGAAGTAGAGGATAAACAGGATGGGAAGTAAGTAGATGAGAAACATGATTGATGGGAATTGAAAGGTGGAAAGAGAACAGAGCTTATGGAACTGAAATCGTAAAGCAATGCAACCAATTCGGATAAGAAAGACCCGGAAAGATCAGCATGCAAGAAACAGTCACAAAACACGTAGTCCCAATCAAGCAACTTGATGCGCTACTGTAAAGCAAGATATCGACCGACCATCCATGAACAAGAGCTCTTATCGTAGGACCCTACCTCGGTAGCTACCCCGATAAAGGTCTCCGATACCGCTGACCAACCCATGACGAAGCACCTACTATCCACATCATCCACCATCATGGTGCGGATACTGCGGATAACCATCGTAAAAGTGTATATTCCAAGTATATAACCATTGATATCTTGCCCGAAACCCAATAGCAACTCCAAACAAATTACACTCTTCTTTACTCTCCTCAGCAAGAAACTTCTTAAACAACAACCATGCCTCTCGTTAAAATCGACATGATAAGAAACGTCCGCACACCAGACGAGATCAAGAAACTAGCCGACGTTGTCCAGGAAATCATGCTCGAGAAATTCGCAGCGCCCCCTAGAGACAGATATCAAGTAAGCAGCATCTTCCCTCCTCCCACCACTTACGCCCTCCTCCCCCTCCTCACCATCATCCTCTATCTTGCCCCTCCCTCCTACCCACCACTAACACACACCTAGGTGATAACCCAACACGAACCCTACGAGCTAATCTTCGAAGACACCGGCCTCCATATCCCGCGCACCGAAAAGTTGATCTTGATTCAAATATTCCAACAAGGCAGAACCGCAGACCAAAAGCAAGCCATCTATGCAAGCCTGGCAGAGCGCTTGGAAAAGGAGTGTGGTGTCCCAAAGACAGATTTGGTAATCAGTTGTTCTGCAAACAGCAAGGAAGATTGGAGTTTTGGGTTGGGTAGAGCGCAGTTCTTGACTGGAGATCTGTAATGAGAGGAGGAAACAGAGGATTAGGAAACATGATGATTGACTAAAAATATCATTACGCTGTAATGAAAGCAAAAAACGCTATGAGTAAGAGCGCAGAAATCAATTTATGTAAACCATTGTATGCGTGTCGTGTTTCGTGAAAAAGAGGCCGGAGCAATGCTGCCTCTCTCATTGTCCCGAATCTCATCTTCTATCAGGAATGGGTTCATAGTCGTCCTCAGCAGGCAACATCTTGGCTGCCACTGTAATGCCCACAACATCCATCAACAGCACAATCCAAGAAACCGTGCAAAGAATCCAACTCCTATCCAACTTCCAGCCCACGAAAAAGCGATTGTCGTGATCGAAAAGGAAAGCCTGTTCGCTTTTAATCAGCATGCCTGTCTCCAAAAACCCAAAGCAGGACACGCAAAGCAGACTTACCACAATACCCATGGCAGCAACCTGAACACTCACCACAACCGCCAGTAACCCCACACACATCTTCCACCCATTATCTCTGTTTCCTCTACCTCCCAACAACACAACTGCAAACGCGACAAGAGTCGCCAACTCCAAGACGACGGAAAAGTTCATCAGGAAGCCTACGCTCCTCCACATGGAGCAAAAGTATCTGTCTTCGCCATGGCAGTCTTCGGGTGCTGGGAATGGTGTACAGTTGCTGGTGAGAGAAGAGCAGCGGCGATGTAGACCATAAGAGACGTGGATGGGTGTGGTAGGGTGAGCGGGGTTGGGAGAGGTGGAGACAGGACTGGTGTACGAGATCCAATCGGGGAGTGCCATGGAGGTAAAGGTCAGGGCGACGGCTGTGTGAAGACCAAAGCATTAGTGTTTGATACTGAAAGGGCAAGACAAAGGACAAGGGAGAGACATACCAGCCAAAAAGACCCAGAGGCCTATACCATAGACCATGCGGCGCGTCATGTTTGCTGCAAAAGACGAGGAAGACCGAGTCGACTCTCCTCTCTGGCAAAAGACCAAACAGAGTCCTCGAGGGTGTATGGGAGTCACGACCCGAAGCCTGGCAAGAGCGATGATCGGATAGGAAAGATGTCGGTGAACAAGGACCTGTCTCCTTTGCGACAGCGAGCCGCAGGTCGCTTAATCCTGGCGCCTGTTCCTGCCACTTTATCGCTCGATCGCCTACGTCATCTATACCAAGAAGACAGGGTTGTGCTTCCGACCACTAATTTCCAATCGTCGACAACGATATCTCGACAACAACAATGCGATAAGAGAGTCTGTATGTTCAGACAGACTTATTGGGGTATAATTGGTTGCTCTGCGAAGATCTGACTTGCTCGCTGTAGATCTGAGGCAGATAATCTATGTCAACTAGAAAGGTAATGAGAGGCACACGAAGCCATGTCCACTCCGACGCAGACCAAGATCATTTTTCAACTGAACATTATCATCGCAGAACACAGAGGACACAAAGAAAGAGATAGAGATCCAGTGACGATAGTGAGAATTCATACATTATACAGAATACGAACGACAAGCAAAGAAACAATGGTATCATTCTGTCCCCTCCAGAAATCAAGAGCAAGAAGAGCCTCAAAAAAGATCCTAAAGCTCAATCTCTTGCTCATTTCTAATAACCAGACCTCGGCATAACAAAAGAAATATAAGTGGAAAAAAGACCAGGATTATACATTAACGAGAATTGCCTCTTTCCCTTTTGCCAATTTCCAAACACATCCCGATCTTTGACTGTTCTGTTTCTCCCTGTCCGTGATTACGGTGTAGACCAAACTTAGTCGTGTAAGCCGAATAGCTTCCTCAAGCCCGAGAACTTCTTCTTCTTGTTGGAGCTGGCGCTCTGCATGGTGCCTCCGTTGGCCATGGTGTTGAGCTCGTTGCCGCTCATGCTGCGCCTGTTGAGGTCTGGTCGCATGGTCTTTTTCATGGCTGGCACGCCGTCGCTGGTCGTTGGTCTGGGATTGTTACTAGCATCGCCATTTGTGGGTGCAGCGGGTAGAGGCCAATTCTGTGGTGTTGTGCGCCTTTGAAGCTTGGGCTGTTTGGGACTGCGCATTGTAGTGGGACTGCGCGGGTGTTGTGAATCGACCGGTGACTGTGGCACAACGGATGAGCTGTTTCTGCGAAGTACGCTTCCGAGGAAGCCCTTGCGTCTGGTGGGTGTCATGGGTGTTTCCGGCACTGTGGTGTTGCTTGCTGGTACTGGAGGTGCTTGAGGTACACCAGGTTCGCGACCACCGTTCATGGCAGCGACATTACGTCTGGCAGCCTCCATTGCTGCATCTATGTCTGATTGGCTGGGCACAGCAGGCTTGTTGCTGGCTCTTGCAGCAGACTTCTTTCCGTTGCGACCCTCATCTTCAGAGTCGGAGAGATCGGTTGAATCAGAATCTTGACCTCCACGCTTGGGAATGCCACGGACTGGTGCAAGATTGGCAGGCATATGCTTGGGAGGGCCGATAGGAGAATCTTCGTCATCGGAGTCAGCGAAGCGACTGCGGTATGCGCCTCGGGGAGCATCATCTTCGTCATCACTGTCCGCGAAACGAGATCTGAAGCNCCCGGACTTTGCCTTTGGTGTGGGTGCAGGTGCTGCCTTTACTTTGCCAAAGCCAGACATGCTGAAGCCGGATTGAGCCTTTGCATCACGCGAAGCTCTGCTGTTCTTGCCACGCATCGTTGGCGCATCATCTGCAGGTGCCCCACGCAAGGACTGCCTGATCTTCTCGCCTTGGTTGCGGCCCATGAAGGATCCTGTTGGTGAGAGAGAACGCAGGCTGAATCGGCCACTTCCGTTCTTGGCTGGCGGTGAAGCTGGCGGCGAAAGTGCTCGTCCACGCTCGGCGGGTGGAGGGCCAGCATCTACGGAACCAGAGCGCATTGAGCGCTTCATGGTGTATTTGCCGACTGAATCCACAGTCGAAACTGAACCACGACGCTTGTTCTTCTTGAAGCTGGATTCGGAGTCTGAATCGTAAGCTGGGAGAGGAGCAACGACTGGTTTGGAGGGCTTTTGCGCAGGCTGCGACTTGGCTGCTGCAGCAGCGGCCGAACCTGCTCCAGGAATGCTAGTCGCGACGGGAGCCGACACTCTCTTAGAGGCAGGCTTACCGCCAGCGTCTCCGCGCATTGAGGTTCTCATAGATCCCTCAGAGCGCATCGTTCCACCGGCACGCATAGACGTACGCATGTGTGTCTCGTTCGAAGGAGCAGCAGGCGCATGAGGACCTCGCATAGACTTGCGCATCTGAGTTTCGCTCGAGGTACGCTCTGACTCGCCAGATGTGCGCATCGACTTGCGCATGACAGGTGCACGCGACTCTTGCTGCTCGTCAGTCTCGAAGGGATCATCTCTGGTTGAGATGACAGCCGGCGCAAAGGTAGTGGGATTTGTTATATCCAACTGGTCGACAGGCTGCCTCTTCTTCTTAGGTTTGGGTGCAGCCTCGACGACGGGAGCGGCAATCGCGGCCTCAGCTTCGGCTTCGAGCTCCAACTTTTTCGTTCTGCTCAAACTGCTCCAGTACGCAGTTGCCGAGTTCCAGTCAGTATTGTCTGTCGTCATGAGCTGCTCGTCTGTGAGAACAGATGAATCTGACATGGTAGCTCTCGAAGGTGGAAGGGCAACTTGTGGGCTAATTGGAGGGCTAGGAATAACAGCTGCAGGCTTGACCACAGGACTCTCGACAATGGCATTGAGAGAAGCGAAACCACCATGGTGGAAGTCTTCTTCGGCATCTGCAAAATCTTCGCTTGTATCAGAATCCGATTCATAGATGGGTTGCAGCACTGGTGAGTGTTCATCTATCGTAGTCTGAGTGGGTTGCAGCACTTCTGCCTCGTCATCGCTTGAGTCGTTCTCGGACAACAGAGCTTCATCACGAATAGCTTGCCTCGAGAGAGCAGCAGGCTTGTTGTGCTCTGCCCAGTCTTCACCATCCCAAGATCCAGGCATACTGTTGCGCTGCTTGAGCGTGGGTCTCTGACCGGCCTGCACAGCTGCTGCTTCAAGCGGAGATCCAGTCTCTTCAGCGCCAGGTGTGGGAGGCTGGAGAGCGAGGGATGGCACAGCAGCCTCGATAGGGTTTTCTTCAGGGGCCTCTGTACTGTGTTCCGAGGTCTTGGACTCGTAGGTAGTCGATACTGTCTCATCCTTGGTAATCATGTTCTCAAAATGAGAAGATGGCTGGACATGCGGTTCCGTCTCGTCCTCAGAATAGGCCGAGTCTGACATGTCGACTGATGTTTCCTTGCTAGTTACCTGCGGAGGAAGCGGCTCGTTTGTGATGTGAGTCGTCTGGTTATCAAACATGCGATCTTTCTGGGCGTAATGCTGAGCTAGAACGGCGCCCACTAGATGGTCGTTAGAAGCTTCGCGATGATCTGGCAAAGTGCTTGCGCTGTTTGTCATGCTAGAAGATACAGTCTCGGTGATCTTTTCAGGCTTCTCAGCCTGCTCAAGCTTGCGACCTCTGACGCTGCTGAAGGATGGAAGTGCTGATCGTGGCTTCATGATTTCGTTGATGTCGTCGGTCGCCCATGATCCTGAAAGCTCTCTTCGTGCGTTGGGATCGATAGCGGGTGAGACGGGGGCATTGCCATCCTCGCTGATTCGAACGCTCTTCTTTACCTTGGCGGGTTTGATGCCGTCCTGAGAAGCCAAAGACGTGGTGTCAGATGTTTCGCTAGGAGGAGCTTTTGCTCTGCCATTAACAGCCACGTTAGGAGAGATATTCCTAACGGAGGAAGCAGGAGACTGTCTAAGTGCTGACTTCATAGGCGAAACAGATCGAGGAGGAGGCTGATGTCTGACACTCATTGGTGTGACTAGTGACGAGCCCTCGACGAAGTGTGCATGTACGTTGCGCGAAGGACTCAAGGAGCCAGCGCGCTGACCGTAGCCTCTAGGCACATCTAGACTGGCGGCTCTTGGACGAGTGCCTCCAGGCGCAACGTAAGCCTTGACCGCTCCTTCGGACGTGGTGATGGTTCCTGGCAGAGTACCTGGGTCAGTGTCTCGAAGCGACCTAAGCAGATTGTGTTTGACCGGAGTTTTGATCGGAGTAGATTTTGGCTTGGGCTTTGACTGAACCTCAGCAGTAGCTTCAGCTTCCGGATCTTCGCGAACCATAGATGGTTGCTTGTGCAAGGTGCTCGTAGGACGAGGGGAGCTTGGGCTGTTGGAGGCATCTGTGCTAGGAGAAGGATTGACGGGCGCGAGCGACGAGCCTCCAGAGGCTTGAGTATCTACGGGAGGCACGACTGTCGTTCTCTTCTTCTTTTTGGGCGTCGTCTCTGCTGGGATAGGCTGGGATAGCGCGGCTTTTGTCTGCACAGGTTGTTGTGGTGCGTTACGCACAGCAGAACCAGTAGGGGCTGTATTCATGGTACCGTTGGCGAGACGCGCGCCTTCAGTGACAGTCTTCTTGTTCTTCTTGACGGGCGCATTGGCAGCATTCTGCACGTCTTGTTGTATTTNTCTGGCCGCTGGCGAAGAAAGTCCGAGAGCGGATTGAGGTCTGGCGGGCGAAGGCGAGGGATTCGCACGAGGAGTTCCATTGCTGACCTTGGGCGAGGTGAACCAGCCGACGCTTGAGTTTGGGCGTGGTGGAGGAGACACGGCGCGACTGGGGCTCATGGGCCGTGAGAAGTTTACACCGGAGCTGTCTTCTCTCTTCAATTCAGGCATTGTAGGCAGGTTGAGCGTTCTGCCTGCTCTGTCGACACTGGTGTTGCGCTTGGCGCTCCTGGGGGTACTTGGGCTCTGGGGCACGCTGATGCGATTGGGCACGTCAAGACTTGCTGCCCTCCGCTGTGATTTCATGACGTTCTTGGGAATGGCAGGGACTGGAGGCGCATCGGGTGCAGGCGACACGGCTCTTTGCCTGCCTCCAGGCGAAGGCGATCGGAATGTTCGGTCGGTCATGGACGAATTGCTAGTCGTTCTGACCATGCCGTTCCTAGGGTTTCCGCCCATGACAGCGCCGCTCGCTACCGATGATTGAGAGCCTCTCCGGACCATGCGCTTGGTCTGGATAGATCCCACGGGTTCCGGTGACGACGTCAAGGATCTGAGGGCTTGAGCGGCGGCGGCAGAGGACAGCGAGGCGGCCGACGGAGACTTGTTAAGAAAGGCGGCGCTCGCTGCTATGGCGGCCGACGACGAACTCGGAGGGCCCCGGGGCAGCGGCTGGAGTTGTTGTGAGTGCTTGTTACAAAGATACATGTGTGTTGCACGGGACCGACCGGCTGCGAGCTCGCGCGCTTGCGAGCGAATAGAGGCATCGCGCAAATGAGGCCTCAATTGATGTCTAGGAATGCCTTTGTCTAGGAAAAGACGGATGACAGTACTTGCGACAAGACTCTTCCAATGGGTTCGAAGGGCGATAGAATTCCAGCGCGTCACAAAGCAAACATGACGTGCCTGGGGAAGTCTTGATCCTGTTTACTGCGAATGAGGCGGCGGCTGCTGTGCGAGTCGCAAGAGCCGGATGTATTGGTGCACAAGAATACTCGTGATGGATATGGCGTCGAGGACAAAAGGGAAGAAGACGAGGAGAAGCGAAGGTGAAGGCTCAGGCTCAGGCCCAGTTCGACCGTTCCAACATGCCTTTCTCCTTGTCTCGACATCCATCTCTTAAGCTTTTGCAACTTCAAGCCCATGACGATCCCGCTGCCGAGTGTGTCCGTGCCCTACCGCTGAACCACCCGTGATGCGCCATGACAACAAACTCGACTGACTGANCGGAATGCTGTGTCTCGAGTTTCCTTGCTTGCGCCTNNTGAAGATGCAACAATGTGTACGAGTGCACCATCGTCGGCTTCTATATCGCCTTGACATGGCTGTTGTCTTCGATCCNNAACTGTTTGTAGTTTTCGTCATCCTCCCGCAGATCCGTTTGGTCTTGGCTGACTTTCGAAGCCTCCACCAATTTGTCAACCCTGAAATTTGATGTTCGAGAGAAAAAGAGACAGCATGAGACATGAGACCGACAACATAGAATGCTTCATGGACATGTACTGTGACGGAGCCCATGTCGTAGCCATGAGGAGCATCAACAGTTGTTACACCTTGCAACCGCTGTGCTGGGATTTGGTTGCTGATCAACGTTGATCTGTACTCCGTATGCCGCGCTCGTGCCATGTTGATCTTGGAAAAGGTCCCTCCGAGGAAGCTCTGATACGCCCATGATGATGCTAAGAACATGGCATATAAAGATAGGTGGGAACCCAGGGAACAACAATGCGTCTTCAAATACTCCGTCTCTCGAGTCTGTCCGCTGTTGCACGAATCGTACACTCTTTGCGACTGAGCAACCCGGACATTGACAATACCGGTGGACTAATTGAACTCCGCCAGGATAGTGCCAGTCGTATATAACCTGGGCGGACCACGTTGATTACTGGCATTTCGAGTAATTACACATAGAGCACGTAACGACCTCGGTAAAGCGGAGAACGAGAGCTTGTCGACTCCTCTTTGACGCGTGACTGCTATGTTCCCACCTAACTCACCAACATCATCTCAACCGTAAACAGTGACCTGAGCAAAACAGCCAATCAATCGCTGTCAGCATTCCACCATGACTTCGCTCGAGCCATTATCGCTGCCACAAGGCCTCGAAGAATCCTACATTGATTGCACAGACTCGTGCGGTCTGGTATTCCACATCATTTCTGCCGGACAGAAAGACAAGCCTCTGATACTATTGACCCACGGTTTCCCAGAGATCGCCTTTTCATGGCGAAAAATCATGCCAGCTCTGGCAGCCCAAGGATACTACGTCGTTGCACCCGATCAGCGAGGATATGGCAGGACTACTGGCTGGGACACACGACCATTCCACAAAGTTGACCTGAACCAATTCACCATGACAAATCTGGTGCGAGATTTGGTTTGCTTGGTGTACGCGTTGGGCTATAAGGAAGTGCATTGCCACATCGGACACGACTTTGGAGCTGTTTCGAGTTCCACGGCACCGCTCATGCGGCCTGACATGTTCAAGAGCTGCATTCAGATGTCGCATCCTCATCATGCACCGCCGACTCCATCTTTTGATGTCAAGGCTTCAGCGGAGCCTATATCAAATCCCGGCTCTGGCTCAACTGGGAAAGTAGATATACAAGCAGAGCTTGCGAAACTCGACCCTCCACGAAAGCACTACAAGTGGTACAATTCTACTTCAAAGGCCTCGACAGACTGGGAGACAGCGTCGCAAGGACTGCACGAATTTCTTCGAGGTTACTTCCATGTTAAGTCAGCCGACTGGCCAAGAAACGACCCGAAGCCATTAAAATCATGGACAGCGGCTGAGCTGGAGAAAATGCCAAACTACTACATCATGCCCAANGGGTCCAGCATGCCAGAGACGATATCTGACATGATGAGAAGTGAGAATGACTCTGCAACGACAAATTGGCTGCCCGACTCGGATCTGGCCGTTTATGTGAAGGAATGGCAGCGTGTAGGATTCCAAGGTGGATTGAACTGGTATAGAGCGCAGACCAGTTCGTCACAGATTCAAAAGGCGGATATGTTGCTGTTTGCAGGTAGAAAGATCGAGGTGCCGTGTGCATTCATAAGTGGTGAGAGGGACTGGGGTAATTATCAGCAGCCTGGGGCGCTGGATGGATACAAGGAGAGCTGTTCGGACTTTCGAGGAGTCACGTTCATCCCACATGCGGGACACTGGGTTCAGCAAGAGCAGCCCGAGAAAGTGATTGAGGCGGTGTGTGAGTTTCTTGATGGATTGTGAATAAAGGTGCATAGATATGCATGGACGTTCACATGTCAAAATCGGGGTATAACAATGCACGAGTGCACACGCCACTTGTGACTTCCTTGGGCTTCGATGGTGAACAAAGAAAGAGAATCATGAGGACCGTTGCTGAAAAGACTTGATTGAAGATTTCTCAAGAAAGCTCTGTACTCGTTTGCCGACTCTGACAGCTTCGTCCTCTCCTGGTGTGTTGTCAGTGATATACGTCAGGGAGAAATTCCGTGCAAACCCCTCCACGCAGCAAAGTCGGGCCAGACCCCGCCTAAATCCTCTTTCTTCAGTCATCACATCAACCCACCAACATCACCCAAGAGTCACGACCATCGACCCTGTACCACCACCGACTGCACACAGCCCGTGCCCGTCTTCCTGACAGCAGAAGCGACAATGGACTCGATGCGCAGCCTCAACACATCGCTGCCTCGCACGTCGCCTCGTCGCAACCAACAACCNCCGGAAGAACTCCTCTCTGCCTTCAAAGCCGCCGCCCTCTCCGTCACAAACCTCTACAAGAACGCTGCGTCCGAGCAGGCAAGATCACGCGCTGCCGGCTACCAGGATGCCTTGGACGACCTACTCTCTTTTCTCGACAAGGAAAATCTTGGTCTCGGTGACGGCGAGGGTTGGCGGGTGAGGCAATGGGCCACCGAACGCTTTGATGGAGCCCCTTCTGCCGGACGCGAGAGCGATGATGAAGAGGAAGAGCAAGAAGAGCAACCGCGGAGCTCCAGCCCTGAAGTCGTCAGGAAACCCACCNNGCCGGTCCTCAAGCGACGAATGAACAACCACAACCCGAACCTATCATTATCCATCAGCCACAAGAACAGCAACCACAAGTCACTCGCCCAGACGCTGCTGNNTCCCTCAAGCNNAGATGCTTTCACCTTTCGCTCGTCCCTGGCATACCCCTCTCCACACCACGACCGAGAAGTAGACATGGATGCCTCCAACAACCCACCCATCGACTCTCCCAATCCATCAACATCCAACAATCCACTCAGACTCGAAGTCCATCCCAGACGACGAAACAACCACAACCGCTCCAACAACAATACCAATACCAACAGAATCACATCCATAAACCTTGGTTCTCTAGGCTCAGGCACCGGCTCCAAGCGCAAAAATCTGGGAGACTTTTTCGACATCTCGGGCCTTTCATTTGGGAACAATGGCAGAGATGGATCTGATCGTGGAGGAAAGAGAGGGAGACATGTTTGAGTCTCGCATTCCTGAATATTCGTTCAATTTTCGTCTTTTCTGCATGAGAGGAAGCAAGCCATGAATTACGAACATAACTTTGAGTCTGATGTTTCTGTCTTTTTGTTTTGAAAGCATTCACTGCGGTTTTGTTGCATTGGGGATGACTCAGCTGTCTATTTTTCTTGTTCTGCTTCGATTCTTACACTGTGGCATACCGAATGCGGTGTCTGCTGATATTCTTTCACGTTACGTGTTGAACATGAGTGTTTGGCTTTGCATGATCTTTCTTCATTATATACAACTGTTTTTGGTTCGTTGCAGCGTCTAAACCACTATACTCTTAAATGATAATCATTGATCAGCTTCTTGCAGCATCTTCTCATGCCGTACTTTCTGTCCTGTCGCAGTGTTCCCTTGAAGATGTGGGTAACCGCATGCATACCTACCAAATGCAGAAACACAAGACTGTCTGACGACTCGATGCTGTGCTTCTTCCGCTCCTGCAAGATTCCGTTACACGTTGCAAAGCATCCGCTCTCTTTCCTCCGTTTCACCACATGCAGAACTTTTTTCCTTTTCAATTATATATTGAAAGATGATATTCACATGAACGCCCTCCAAACCCCCAATCCCACCAACAGACTACTTAGTCCAGTAATCCCAAAGCGTCGAGCAGACATTGTGAGTTTCGAGGCGCTGCGAGCGATTTCTTGGGACCGGGAGGAGAGTTCGCGGTGCCCGGACCAGTAGGTATAGCCACCTAGAGCGGTAAATGCTGTTGCTCCNNTAGACAATGCCATCAGTAACCGAGATATAGTGGTAGGTAGATGTAGCATACCCATTACTCGACAACTTAAACAATCATAGTTTGCTTGTTCTCGGGCGAGGACTTNTTTCAGTGGTTCCGGGGTGTTGTCTTTGGCGGCTAGTTGAGCGTAGAGGTCGGAGGGTTTTGTGGTTGTGATGGCATATTTTTCTTGGGCTGGTGGTTCTTCCTCTTCTTCGCTGAACAAGGTGGGGTTATAAATGCAAATGTTTGGAGTTGATGTTCAGTCTTGTTGGTGGCTAAATGCAGTGGTGATGGGTGGTTGTGGCGCAAGGGTATGCGGTCGCAGACGGAGTAAGAGACTAGACTGATTGAGGCATGGTAGCCGTGGGCGAGACACGAGGCCTTGTGGGTCTGCTTGGCCGCAAAGGATCAAGGAGCTTCTCCAAACTCCCCTGTCTCGACGACCGTTCACCGTCCGTCTTTTGCGCAACCACTGCGATCTTCAACGCGACACGCAATTTCGCTGCTGCCACTATCCGCACTAATAACAACCTTGTATTAACTGACAGCACTCGCACTCGTTTTCTCCCGCTGCTGTCTTTCTTCTCGTCTTTCGCTTTTTGTTCTTGTTTCTATTCTAGCAGCGCAGGTCGTTTATTATACTTCTCCATCCACTCGTTCACGACCGTCTGTTTTCCTCTTCCCCCTCTTGCTCGCGCCGGCCGTTGAAAAGCGGTGCTCCTCTCCTTGCCATCTGCATCCACCCGGCCTTGTCGCACGACCCAGCCTCTCTGATTAATTACTACCAACAAAGCACAAGAGGACAAAAGAAACAAAGCAGTCGTCTTTGTGTTTCTCCCGCGAGATTGCGACGCCGCCTCCACCTCGACATCTCCAGACGACGCAACAAAGACTTTGATAGCAATGGAATCCTCCTTCTCCAACGGTGCGGCTCCTGTTCTCTCCCAGTATACCTCCACACAAGATGCACCATACTGACATTCTGCTATCAGTGCATCCCCATGTAGTGCAGGCAATGCACAGCCTGTTCAAGCGCAACTGCGTCGACTGTCCTGGAACCACACCTTCCTGCCCCTCATGTGCCGGAGGCAAGGTCTGCTCACTCGTCCCCCAATCTTGCGACACTTGCGCATACACAACTTGCGTCATCTCTAACGATGCCCCATCACACCACTCGGGTCCCAATGTCGGTGCCATTGCCGGAGGAGTAATAGGTGGTGTCTTCTTTGTCGGCCTCATCGTCTTCGCCTTTTACTGGTACGTGATACGACCGCGTCGTGTAAAACTGGAGGAAGAATGGGAAGAGGAGGACCAAGCCGAGAACCGCAAGTCCAACTTCAACATGCAGAGGTCAGAACGCGCGTCGGTGCACACGGTGCACTCGGTTGCCAACAGCATCCTCAGCCGCGCCTCCAACTTCATACCCATCGCCTACATTCCCGGCGTCATGAACAGAAACGGAAACCAAGAACACGTTCCTCCAGTCCCACCGATCCCTGCTGCTCACG
This sequence comes from Aureobasidium vineae, assembly GCA_903819635.1. Taxonomy (NCBI): domain Eukaryota; kingdom Fungi; phylum Ascomycota; class Dothideomycetes; order Dothideales; family Saccotheciaceae; genus Aureobasidium; species Aureobasidium vineae. Next base: position 2,361,805 of record CAIJEN010000014.1, read on the forward strand.
GCCCTCCTGTCAGCGGCCGCTCGTCCAACGGGGAAGCTCTATTCTTCAGTCCTGCCGACCTTCGCGACTCGACATACTCGGATTCTTCGTCTTTGGACAACCGCAGTACCTTCTTCGGCCGCCCCAGCATTACACCCTCTCTGGCTCGCAGCAGTATAGCTTCCTATCGCGACGATGCCGTTGCAAACCCCATGCCCGCCCAAACCGTGCTGCGCGGAAAAGCAAACGTCGTTAGTGTAAAGAGCGGAAACAGCGGCACACCCACCTCAACGCCACCCCAAACCACCCCCGCCGAAGAAGTCGCCAACCCCTTGAATCGCAGCGCCAGCGGCAGAAAACTAAACATTGTCATGCCCACCTCCAGCGATGCCATCCGCCCTGGCTCCTCCAACTCATCCTCGTCACAACAAACCCTCAGCAGTGCCAGTTACGGCAAACCCACCTTACTCACCGTGGGCGGCTCGAAAGCAAAGAAAGGCCGATTCCCCGTCTCCTCTTCCGACTCTTCTCCCTCGCAAACAAAGCCCAATGTATCCTCTCCACTAGCAAACTCTGCAGCCACTACTCCAGATGAAGAGATCGACGCATCGCCATTCTCAGATGCTGCGTCTATTTCTCCTCCGTCGGCGAACAAACGTACGCCGGGAGGGTTGTCCGCTGTCATTGAAGAGACGGGTAGTATGAGGGGAAGCCTGGCGGCACGGAGATTGAGCAAGCAATTGGCGCAACAGGTTCCTCGTGGCCAGAGTCCTTTTGGGGATGAGCATGAGGCATAATGTTGATGCTTCGATTTGATGGCTCTTTTCCTTCTCTGCTCTTGAAATCCCCCTTGTCATGACTTCTCAAGATGTCTCTTTTATGTTGATGTCTCCATTGCACTGCACCTTTGAATTCATCTTTTTTCTTCTTCTTCTTTTTCTCACGTCAACAACATACCTTTCCACGAACGCCGGGATTTCTTTTGCTTCTCTCTTCTTCTTCACTTTCATGGTTCCGGCGCAATGAACACACTATGCATCATTATCTTGCGCTGGACGTTTGTAGATGTTTTCTTTGGTGTTTCTCTTCACAAAAGTGGGTGGTTTAGCGATGTTTCTCTTGCTCTTCTTGGATAAGCCTTTTATTCCACAATTCAAGTCTTTTTCTTTTCCTTCTTCTTCATTCCGATTTTTCGTGGTGTTTGGCGTGTGATCAGTTTCTCGCGTGTGCACTATGTGATGGTTGCTGCACTTCTTTTGGTCAAGCATTGCGAGAGTACCGAGGAGTCGATGTATGGTCTTTGAAAAAGGTATGTGTTTTGTGTCTATGTTTCCTTTTTCTGCACACGGGCATCTTTGATCCAAGCAATCCCTTGCAACAAGTATGGTTGCCAGTACATTTGTGCTGTTGTGTGTGTGTGTGTGTGTGTGTGTGTGTGTGTGTGTGTGTGTGTGCTTATTGAGCAACCTCATCTTTATCCTTTTCAGATCTCTTCAGAGCCCTTGATGCACGCCTGCGTGGTCGATTTTCAACTCAAACCCCTGTGCATCTCTGCTTCTTTCCGTCCATCCTTCATTGCCCCATTGGTTCACAACAACTCTAAACCCAGCTGCCGCAACAGCTTTATCCCTAGCCTCTGCTTGTCGTGTTGCCGTCTCTGCATCGACATCTTTGCTAAATCCCTTGACCTGATTTCTGCAAATGACAAGGCGGAGGGTGGAAGGCAAAGGCAGCTGTGGGCGTAATGCCATGTCTTCAGCCCCCGCACCAGCAGAAAAATGCTGCACAGTATAGAAAACAGGGGTTTGGAGAACAGCTCCCACGCGTTTTAGACAAGAAGCCAGAGCTGGGAATTTTGAAGCTGAAGTTGGTGGAGTAGAAGCGGCTTTATCGTCCCAGAAGTAGGTGCTGGGGGTGGAGATAAATATACCTCCTACTCTTTTGCAGAAACTGGGGTTTGAGGGCGAGAGAAAGTAGGTAGGTAATGAGGATACAGTGGCGATTAAAGAGGATATGGTGGAAGGGTAAAAAATGTGGATGTGTTGAAGATGAGCGTGAATGATTTGTTGGGCGGTGGAAAGGGGGAGGTTGGGTGATTCGGAGAGAATGTGGTGGAGAAGGGTTTGGGAGAGTCGGGGTAAGGAAATGGGCGTGCTGGAGAGGAGGGCTATTGCTGTTGGTGCTGAGTGGGAAGTTTCCTTGGATGGTGCTGGGATGTGGGTGTTTGGGTGTTGTGCTTGTTGTGTGGTTTGAAGGTCTGTGTCGTCTTCTCTACTAGCTTCTGGGTCTGTGGTTGTAGTGTCTTTGGCATGATCTTGCTGTTCATTCGAATCATCTTTCGCGGACTCGGTTGCCTGATTAAGTGGATCTTGTGCACCACTTTCCAGTACCAGATTTGCGATTATCCAGTACAAGAACTCGGTCTTACCAGACTTGGAACCAGGACTGGTGATCTCGATGATTGGAGGTGCAGGTATGGCAGAAAGGTTTGTAGGGTCGAATCGTGTAGTGTGGTTTGCAAGCAGTCTGTCCAGTGCAGGTACACCGACTTTTGAGTTTGAGGATGGGTTGTGTAACAATCGGAGAGTGGTGAGGAGCTTTTCAGTGTGAGTAAAGATTCAGTTTAGCGAGAAGAGTGATGATCGTGATCCAAAGAGGAAATGCTCTTGGAGTTGATGGAAGTATAACGTGACGATAAGGATGTGATTTTTCTTCTTGCTGCAATTCATGTCTTCTTACTCATGAATCAAGAACAATGTAACAGAAAAAGAACAACAATGATCGTCGCGGTGGTGATGGAACAAAAACAGAAAAAGGACAAAAAACTCACCTCATCCAACCTCTGGCTTCTCACCTGCCCCAGCTCCCTCGTCCCCAGATCTTCAGCAGACATATCAAACCTCTCTTTCCATCATCAACACAACTCTCTTTTCTTGTTTGAAAAAGACTCACCAGTCACTCAAAACTCCTTGACTACCACTCTCATCCACAATGGCACCAGCAATGACNCCCTTCCACCCCGCTTCCCTCGAAACAGCAATAAAATCTCTCCCCACGGGCAAAACCCGCAAACCCTCCAACCAGCAAAACTTGGAGCAGTGCAAGTTGATGGAGATTATGCAATTTGATTGCAATGTTGTGCAGCACAAGAAACACAAGAACGGGATGGTGGTGTGTGAGCCTATCCAGAGGGTGTTTAGAAGGTGAGTTTGGCCAAAGAGGAAAAGCAGAGGTAGAGAAAGAAGTCGCGGGGAACAAGGGCTGACGAAAAGAGGGAAATACAGGTGTAAAGATGGTCTTATGGTTGAGACAACGGCTTGGGAGATGGATGTTTGATGGATGGCGGATGGGATATTGATTGCGGTGGACGATAATGGCGCTATGGAGTTCGAGCGGCGGGCGTCACTGGGGTGGTTTATTTCTTTTTTCTTTTTCTTCACTACTGAAAAGGAAAGAGCTCATCGCATGCACGTATCGAGAAGGAAGGAAGCACTGCTCAAAAAATTCAAGATCAGAAGGCACATATGGATTGTGAAGTGCATAGCAATCGTGAATGATTCTTGGGGTATCTCTTGACTGCCTCGTCGTTTTGCCCAAGTCCATTCCATGTCCCGACCCCAGCCAGAAGTCCCAATGCCCAGAAGAAAAAGAGAAGAACGCCTCGCTAAAGATGCAGTTTTCGATCGGTCAGATATGCACAGCACCCCTCCCTCTACGCCAGTGGTTGCGGTCATGGTTGACCATCAGAGCACCACTTCCACGTATCAAATCAGCCATGCTGGACGGCTTGTCACTGCCATGATCTTCCAAGCATCCATCTAACCTGATGTCTCCGTCTGCATCCTGCCTTGTCGGAACAGAGTCGTCATCGTCGTCCAGCAGATCTAAAATGGTGTCTTGCCATAGCTTGTCCTTGGCCTTGTCGACGGTCGGCTGACGTAGGCGGGCTTTGTTGGCAGTGGTGAGCTTGCGCAAGGCATGCTCGGCTTGGACGCCTTCGTCTGTAGCGCGTTCGCGGATGCGTCGAGGGTCTTGCTCGCGTTGTGTGAAGAGGGCAGTACTCTGCCAGGCGTGACGACTCGGTAGCGGAGGAAAGTGTGAGGGTATGTATCCGTATTGTTGTGTCGCAGGTGTGGCCAACTCTTGACCAAGCATGGGCGCCAGATCGGNGGGAGGAGCCTCATTTGGTCGTGGAGGTTGGATGGTAGGATTGGCAATGTCGTCCGGGAGGCGCAAGTTCAGGTGCGGATCTAGGTGATGTGACTCCAGGCCGGCTTCGGCCAGAGCAAAGATAAAGTCTTGCGGTATGGCCGTCGTTCGTCGTGAGGCTATCATCGAATCTTTGACGGTTGTGAGGAAGTTCATCATGTCTGGATCGCGTCGAGTCAGCCAACTGCGCGCATTTGTTTCCTCAATGCAGCTCCTCACNNATTCTTCGACTTCTGCGCGAAACATTTCCAGAGCTGAGGGCTTGACGGTGTCATAGCCGACGACGGTCAGGGCGGTGCAGATGGAGCGCAGCAGCTGGGCCTGGATGAAAGCCTCATCTTGCGCCGCGGGCTCCGTCGCTGTCGGCAGTTGTTGGATGTGACTGAGTTGATGTGTGCGTCTGACTGTTGATCCAGCTCGTCGTCTCTTGAGTGGATTCTGCTGCGCCGATGACATGGTTTGTTGTGTGCTTGTGGCTAGAAATGATGTAGCCCTTCTGGCAGTCGCAAACCGCCTCGGAGCTTGCCGCGACTGCTGCTTCTCCGCGTTCTGAAGCCATTGAGCAACCCTGTCTCCGTCCGAGTAATACCCCATCATCTTTGTCTTGCGTTGTTCTCTAAATGTTACTTCTGAAAAAACAGAAGATGTTGAGTGAGGTCCAGAAGCTGCAGTTGTCGTTGGTTGGTGGCCATTAGTCCGTCGACGTGATCTTTAGAAGTATTCAGCGAGCTTGACGCTTTCACATGACGATCGCTCTAGCAACCATACAGCACTCACTTCAGTACTACTCTGTGTATGCGAATCTACCCAGGTAATCAACACTGATAACAGCCATTGTTCAGTGACGACAGACCTTGCCTTACAGCTTGACTGCATCTCGATCGTGTGAGACAAACACCCTCAAGTTCGAGCACAGGATGCTCAGCTCTCCTGTCTATACCAATACAAATCATCTTTCAGCTAAGAACAATGTAGAGCAACTCTGGTATGACAACCACATAAACTGCAGCATGATAGAAGGACTACTACCAACACCACCACTATCATACGCCTCGTGGACACCCTGCCGGGTTCAGAACTTTCTGTATTGACAGGAGAGTGTGACGAAGAACAGCAGTATGTCATCTTGATACTTGTTCGTTGATCTCTCTAGACCGAACGTCAAACCGACGCATCAATCTCATACTGATCATCTGGTTGGGCGGCCTCCAGGACACGGACGCGTCAAGGCCAGACCGGCACATGGCAAATCTGTCAAAGACATGTCAACATCTTCGGCGAGATCATGGAACATTCATCGCGGAATTGCCTTCGGGAATGAAAATGTCAGCCTGGCTGTCGTGATTGGCTGTAACATCCGAGAACAAGACAAAAGCTTGGGCACTTCCGAAGCCCTTCGGTGATGTGGCCAATCACAGTCCAACAGGCTTCGACTGCAACTCGGCATCTGTTCTGTCTGTCGTCGCTTTCAACGGTCCTGTGGACCTGTGCTTGATAATTGTGCGGAAACATCTAGTAAGCAGTTTTTTGCCGGCTGAGATATATAGCCCATGAGCCCCTGTAAACATGGATGTTCGCATTTGCATTTTCATCATCTCGCTGTTCTTCAAGCCAATTCTAGGAGCATACGCTCGGGCTTTTGACAATGGCTGAGAAAGAGGTACGCGATCAATCTTTCATTCTACTGACCCTCAGAATATCAGTATTGATCATTTGCAGATCAACGATCTGCCAGTATACAGACCAGACGGTCGCCGTCTTGGTGTCGTCTTTGAAAACATCACCGTTACTGGAGTAGCAGCCGAAGAGAACACAGTCACAGATTTCGCCCAAGTTCTGGAAAACATCATTACACTACCCTACCAGGCCGTCAAACTCTTTGCTGGAAATCGCCGCAAGAACGTCCGCAATCTGATTCAGGATGTCTCTGGAGTTGTCCGACCTGGAGAAACGTTACTCGTACTGGGAACACCCGGAGCCGGCTGCTCAACGACACTTCGTGCTATCGCTAGTGATGTCGAGTCTTTCGTCGGTGTAGACGGCCAGGTCTCCTACTCTACTATTTCTTCTGCTGAGGCTAGAAAGTTGTACAAGTCAGAGATTGTCTACAACAATGAGGAAGATAACCACTTCCCAAAGCTGTCTGTTGGAAACACGCTCGACTATGCCTTGGAACTGCGCAAACCGGCCAAGGATGAGCTACCGAAGGCCGAATTCAAGCAAAACATGCGATCAAAGCTTCTCGATAAATTTGGAATCTCACACACCGTCAACACTATTGTTGGAAACTCTTTTGTAAGAGGTGTATCTGGTGGTGAACGCAAACGTGTGTCTCTAGCAGAGGTCTTGACGACAAACCCAGCAGTCGCATGTTTCGATAACCCATCCCGCGGTCTGGACTCCTCATCAGCTCTTGCTTTCTGTCGCCTGCTCAAGGACATGTCGAGAAAGACCGGGATGGCCAACATTGTCACCATGTATCAAACATCACAATCCATCTACGACCAATGTTTCGACCGTGTGATTGTGCTCTACCAGGGCAGAATGATATTCTCTGGAAAGACGGCAGCCGCACGCCAGTACTTTATCGATCTTGGCTACCACTGCGAGCCTAGACAAACTACCCCCGATTTCTTGACTGCCGTCACATCCGTGACCGAGAGGACTGTTCGCAGTGATCATCTCGGTCCTGTGCCGTCAACACCTGATGAGTTTGCGCGAGTCTTTAGAGACAGCGAATTCTACCTGGAATTACAGGAAGATATAGCAGCCTATCGATCAGAGCACGCTTCGAACTCTGCCTACGTTAACGACTTCAAGGCTGAAGTCCAGCGCGTTCGCTCATCTGGTGTTTCGAAGAAGGCAGCGGAGCCACACTCGCTCCCTCAGCAGATTGTTACTGCAATCAAGCGACACTACCAACTCACGTGGGGCGATCGCAACACACTCTACACCCTCTTACTACTGAACGCTGTCAACGCTGTCATCACTGGTTCTGCTTTCTACATGGCTCCCAAGACTGCAACTGGTTCTTACGAGCGTGGTGGTGCCATTTTCTTCTCCTTGATCTACTTCTTTCTGAACGCGCTCGCTGAAACTCCCGCTACTGTTCTCTCACGTTCAATCGTAGTCAAGCAGAGGAAGCTCGGTCTTTCTCATCCATCTGCATACGTTCTAGCCCAGACCGTGGCTGATCTGCCCATCTCACTGTTCCAAGCTCTGGTCTTTTCCTGCTGTTACTACTTCATGCTTGGCCTTGGCAAAACGGCATCGCAGTTCTTTATCTTCACTCTCATCGTTTGGGTCCACTATGGCGCTACAAGTGCTCTGTTCCGCATGATTGGTGCCGTTGCCCCTAACCTCAATCTCGCACTGCTGATGGCTGGAGCTGCTATTCCTCCTTGTCTTACCTACTCTGGTTTCGCTCCTCCGTGGCCGACCTTGCATGCGTGGGGCAGTTGGATCCGTCGCATCTCGCCTTCGCCTTGGGCTTTAGAAGCCCTGACAGGAAACGAGTTTTACGACATCACGCTTTCTTGTACTGACGCCCAGATGGTTCCTAGTGGTCCTGGCTACAACAATCTTGCTAACCAGGGCTGCACGCTTCCCGGCAGTGTCAAAGGTAGTCCCGATGTGCCTGGTGCAACTTATCTCTCCTTGACATACGACATGTCCAGGACTCACCTCTGGAGAAACTTCGGTATCGTCATTGCCATGTGGATTATTTATACCATTATTGCAGCCGTCGGTCTTGCCTACACTGCTCGTGAGCAGGGCGGCGCTAGCGGTCATGTTTTCAAGCGCGGAGCTCAGACTGAGACTATGCCTAGCACTACTGCCAATTCCAGCGGTATGACCATTGGTGAGCAGGATCTCGAGAAACAGCCCAGCCGTACTGTTCATGACTTGACTCTGAACCCCGTCTCTTCTGCCTCCTCGGCCACACGCATCGACGACAATGGCAGTGACTACGCAAAGTCTGACACCAACGGATCATCTTTCACCTTCGAGAACGTGAACTATTACGTCAACGTGGCAGACGGCGAGAAGCAGCTTCTGCAAAATGTTTCCGCGTATGCTCGCCCAGGCCAACTCACAGCTCTGATGGGTGCTTCTGGAGCCGGTAAGACAACTCTCTTGGACACAATCAGTCAAAGAAAGAGCGAGGGACGCGTCGAAGGTGCAATGCGACTTAAAGGCCAGCCTCTTGATGCTACTTTTGGAAGATCTTGCGGTTTTGCTATGCAGCAAGATGTCCACGAACCGTTCTCCACCGTCAGAGAAGCCTTGCAATTCTCGGCCGAGCTTCGCCAGCCTGCTGATGTCCCTTACGCTGAGAAGATAGAGTATTGCGAGTACATTATCAAGCTGCTCGAGCTCGGTCCTATTGCCGATGCTCTGATCGGTACGCCCGGTGAAGGAGGTCTAGGAGTTGAGGAGCGCAAGCGCGTCACCATTGCTGTTGAACTTGCTGCTAAGCCCCTCACCTTCTCTTCCTGGTAAGTCTAGACAAACAATGATGCTTGTACGTTCATTATACTGATGTGATGCTCATAGGATGAACCTACCAGTGGCCTCGACTCGCAAGCTGCCTACAGTATTGTTNNTTTCTTCCTCCAGCGTATCGCTCGCGAAGGCATTCCCATCATCTGCACTATCCATCAACCTTCTGGTGTCCTCTTTGAGATGTTTGACCATGTTCTGCTCCTCGCACCTGGTGGTCGTACCATCTACTTCGGTGAGACTGGCAAGAACTCTGTAAAGGTTGTCGAATACTTCGATCGCTATGGCGCGCACATGAACGAGTCTGAGAACCCTGCCGAGTTCATCATCTCCACCGTCTCTGGCGCCGACAACTCTGCTGTCTGGCACGACAACTGGCTTCAATCTCCTGAAAAGGCACGTGTCTTGCAGACCATCCAGATGATCAACGAGAAGACATCAGTCGCTGGCCAGTCTACTTCTTCTAGCACCGGTCAATTCGCTATGCCTATCTGGCCTCAGATCAAGGCTGTCACCAAGCGTCACTGGATTTCCGTCTGGCGAGACGGTAGCTATAACTTCAGTCGCTTCTTCAAGTTCCTGTGGTGTGAGCTTTTCATCTCATTCACCTACTTCATGGTCAAGACGGATATCCAAGGCTTGCAGAATAATGTCTTGAACCTCCTCATCATTGTTCAGATTATCCCTGCTGTTGCCCCTGATCTCCAATCCATGTGGTTTAGCAAGTGGGCAACCTTTGAAGCCCGCGAGAGAAACGGCATCTATTCATGGAAAGCTTTGACTACCGCTATGATCTCTGTCGAGGTGCCTTACATGCTCGTCGGCTTTACTCTGATTTACTTCTGCATGTACTGGACCGTAGGCTACACCAACGAAACCACCATCGCAGGCTATGAATACCTTCAATTCATTACCTGCGGCATCTTCGCCCTGACTTGGAACCAGCTTCTAGCCACCATGTTTTCCAACATGCAAACCTGCGGCTTGGCATCTGCTCTCTTCTGGAACATCCTCATGATTTTCAACGGCACGCTGATCCCTCACGCCGCACTCAATGACTTCTACCGTAACTGGCTGTACTGGCTTGATCCTTTCCGCTGGTTCTTCGGCGGCAGCGTGAGTAACCTTCTCAAGCCCGTTCCCGTAAACTGCTCTGCCAACGATCTTGCCCGCTTCGATCCCCCTGCCGGACAGACCTGTGCGGCATATGCTGCCGACTACCTCTCCCGCAGCACTGGATACCTGGTCAATCCTGAGGCAACGCATGACTGTGGATACTGTCCCTACTCGCAAGGATCAGAGTATGCAGCCACCATGGACTATTACTACTCTCAGCGCTGGAGGGATTGGGGCATTTTCCTGGTGTTTGCTTTGGTGTCGAATGTTGCGCTGATTTACTTTATCACTTGGTTTACTAGGGTGAGGGGTAGAAAGACGAAGAGTGCCTGAGTTGAGGTCTTGATAGTTTCTTTGGTTGTTTGTATATTGTTTTGGTTTTAGCGTTCTTGAGATATACCCCTTTAGACTTTTATAGATGATCGTACGGATTGAATAGACATAGATATAATTGGAATGGATGCACCGTATCGGTTGCCTTTTAAATCTGTTTCAATCTGTAAGCAGCCACTTAAGAACTCCTTAAGCACGAGGGACGAGATCCTAGCATTGTCTGCTTTAAGTGTTCAGACCGGAGTTCAGATGTTATGATAGCTCGGTCCAAGCGGGATGGTCGTTGATGCACTTGTTTCTTTTATGGGAATGAAGTGACCCTGCCTCATGTGCACGAGCCTCAAAACTTCGGCTTACGTCATAAGCTGTCTTCCGTGCAATGTGTTCTTCACCTTTGTTTAACCACAAAGAGGGTGTAACAGGAAGCAGAGGTGGCTAGAAATAACATACAGGAGATGTATGCAAGTAGAAATAAGAGTAAAAGTAAAATAAAAGGAGGCGCTAGGAGGCTTGAACAGGGTCTCATGGACCCTTTTGACCAGGGCGGGATGAGCCGGAGGGGGAAGCTGCCAACAGTGGAGGTAGGTACCTTTGGGCAGGAACATCACGCCGTGAATAAACAACACAAGACACTTCTATCGCTATAGCAGATCCATATCACAGGGCAGAGCAGCAGGGCCACAGCTCGCATGCCGACTTGAGATTACACCGCAAGGCTCCTGGGCCATCGATTGTCCGTTCCTGACTGGTTCACCCTCTGGTCTACCCTCCCTCACTCACCTGACTGGCTATCAACAACATCATGTGGAACAGCCTCTCCAACTTTGCCCAAAAGGCGCAGGTCTTTGTCGACCAGAACCTGCAGACGGCCGTGACCAACCTCGCACCCTCGGACAACCGCTCGTCCAAGGCCGCCCTGTTCCGTCACCAGTTCCGACTGCCAGACTCGCAGAACCCGCTGTACGAGATCACGGCCGAGTTGACCCTCCCACCCAAGACATCCTCGTCGTCAAAGAGCCCCACAGACACACCACGCAAGAGCCACGAGCAGCGCAACAATTGGGACCGCGAGCGTGGAAACCACTACGTCGGCCGCTTGCACCTATCCGAGAAGTTCCTGTGCTTCTCTACGCAGAACTCGAGCTTCTCTCCTACTGCGAGCACATCGCTGTCTACTGCTTTCACGGGCCAGACCAACGGCGCAGGTCCTGCTGGCAATGGCTTCACGCTTCCGCTGTGTGCTGTGCGCCGCGTCGAGCGTCTGCACAGTCAGAGCTACATGTTCGCCCTGTCCATCACCACGTGGAATGGCTATCCTGCCCCCGACGAAAAGAACACAAAACACACTGGCAAGACGGCTCCGCCAGCGCCAAAGCTCACAATCCAGCTGGCTGGCAGTAGAGTACAATGCGAGAAGTTCTGCGACATGCTGAAGAAAGGATTGCGCGAGGGTATGCGCGAAGTTGATGGCATGCGCAAGGTTGTAGGAGAGTGCTACTCGGAGTACATGTTGGCTGCTGAGGCCAAGCGTCGCAATGACAAGGACACGCCTTCGGAAAAGTTGATTGATGATCAGAATTCGGAAGAACAGTTGAAGCCTCCGGATGCTGGTCTAGGCATGCAGTTCCGCTATCCTGGTGACCCCAAGAAACTCAGAGACAAGGGCAAGATGAGGTTGTGGTACGAGTATCTCCGAGGTAATGCACATCTGTACTTGATTAGAATATCAACATTTACTGACAGAATGCANGAAAACGGCAGAAATTCCACGCTCGTCAGACAGCCGGATCTGCCCCGACTGGTCAGAATCGGTCTTCCCAATCGTCTTCGCGGAGAAGTGTGGGAGCTCACATCTGGATCTTTCTATCTACGGATGCAGCAGCCGAAGCTCTACCAAGATACACTAGACAAGTACGAGGGTCAACATTCGCTTGCTATCGACGAGATCGAAAAGGACTTGAATCGTAGTCTGCCCGAGTATCCTGGTTTCCAGAGTGAGGAGGGTATCGGCCGTTTGCGTCGCGTTCTTACTGCCTACAGTTGGACTAACCTGGAAGTCGGCTACTGTCAAGCTATGAATATCGTCGTTGCCGCCCTTCTGATCTACCTCTCTGAAACCCAGGCTTTCTATCTCTTGTCCATTCTCTGCGATCGACTTTTACCGGGATACTACTCACAAACAATGTACGGCACTCTTTTGGACCAGCGAGTCTTTGAATCGCTAGTTGAGAGGACACTACCCATTCTTTCCGAGCATCTTGCCAAGTCGGATGTCCAACTGTCAGTCGTTTCATTACCCTGGTTCCTCTCGCTATACATCAACTCGATGCCCTTGATGTTCGCCTTCCGAGTCCTTGATGTCTTCTTCCTCGAAGGTCCCAAGGTATTGTTCCAGATCGGTTTGGCCATTCTCAGAGTCAATGGTGAGGAATTGTTGGACGCTACCGACGACGGCACTTTCATTTCCGTCCTAAAGTCATACTTTGCTCGTCTTGGCGAGTCAGCTCACCCCAAATCTGAGAACCCCAAACTGAGAGCAGTGACAAACTTCCAGGCTTTAATGGTTGTTGCTTTCAAGGAGTTCTCTGGCATCACACAACAAAGCATCTCTGATTTGAGAGCCAAGCACAAGGATGCTGTTCTTGACAACATCGAGTCTTTCGCAAAGCGCACCTCTATCAGAAACCTCGGTCCGGAGAGCAAGAAGCTGAGTACGAGCGATCTAGGTTTCTTGTATGATCGCTTCTATGGCGTGCTATACGAACGTCAACAAAGAATGGAGATGATCCAGCAAGAACAGGAGCGCAGAGCAAGGGCCGCCAAAACCAAGGCTGCTGAGATTGTTAGTGGCATTCCCAGCAATGTTGAGATGGGCAGAGTTGGCCTTGGCCCTAGTCCCACAGAGATGGACTATGACAGTTTCAGAGAGTTTTTGGCCGGTCTTGCTAGATGGGCCATCACAGACTCGCCCAGCTCAACAGACAAGCAGGATTCCGAGAAGAACGGTGGGTACTTTGCTAACACATTCCGCGCTCGCTCTATCTCTCTATCACCCTGGGGCTCTGGTCCGGAGCCTGCTGAGCACGAGTTTTTGCAACGTCTCTTCAAGTCTTGGGATACCGACAACTCGGATGCTCTCAACCTACAAAAGGTCGTTGCCGGTTTTGCTCGCATCAAGGGTCCTCGCGATATCATGTCTAACATCAGTTACTTCTTTGATCTGTATGATGATGACAAAGACGGCAAGGTTGATAGAGAAGGCATTCTGCGCATCTCGGAAGCTTTGCTCTTCCTGTCAAGACGTGGTATTACCGGGTCTGTCACGCCATCTGCATCATCTACCAATCTTGCCGCTCAAGCCGAGATTGGACCTGACGGCATGCCTTTGAGAGGCGCGAATAAGGATGAGCAGTTCTTGAGCAGCATATCGGCCTTCATTAGAAGATGCTTCGAGTACGCCGATCCAGACCAATCAACGGCGACTACGGAACAGTCGTCTGCTCCAGCTACTACAAAGATCGAGAAGGACTCGGATGATTCGGCTTCGGCCGCAGCAGATAACCTCAACTCCTTCAGTATTGGTGACGACGAAGACGATGAGGATGCTGAAGACGATCTGCTCCAACTCAACGACGAGAAATCGAAACCCGAGACCTCCAAACCAGAAGAGTCAACAACGGTCCCATCCATCACCAATACCCCTGTCACTCCCATCACAAATACACCCTTCAACTTCGGCCAAACTACACCAACAACACCAAACCGAAACGCAGCCGCCAACAAAGCTCTCGACCCCAACCATCCCCTCTTCATCACCCTTCCAACCTTCCGCATGCTCATTCTCGCCGACGAGGCCCTTGAAACCTTTTTCGACTCGGGCTTCCCCAACTCCTTCCATCTCGCTGATGCACCTCTTCCCGCTGGTACCGTCTCCACAGCCAACCTCACCACCTTCAGCAACCTCCCTGCCAAAGTCAACCTGCCCATCCTCAGTCCCGGCGGCCCTGGCGCTGGCGTCATGGCACCAGGAAAAGGTCTCCGCGGTATGCTGGACAACATTGTCACCGACGGTATGCGCGTAGCCGCCGAAGTGCGCCGCAGAATGGACGAAGCACAAAAGGAAATCGACCGAGGTGCTTCCACGCGTGGCACCGAGTCCGACGACGAAGAGGAAGATGAAGGCGGCAGAGATTTGTTGGAGGGCGCTGAAGTTGATGCCGCGGCGCCGCAGACACCTGCCAAGACCGAGAGTTCTGCTGAGCAGAGTATGGAGAGGGAGATTGAGGCTGCCAAACAGGCGGATAAGGGTAAAGGCAAGGAAAAGGTTGTTGATGATGTTCAGAAGAGTACGGTGTTTGAGCGATAGGGCGCTAGACGTGTTTTTGATAGGTATGGTCCTCGATGGCTGTCCGTCTTCCAAGAAGAGGAGGAACTTGGGAGTAAAGGCGAGTGGCCGGTCTGAGGAAAAGAGACTTTGGTATATGTCTAGACACGTTTTTTTTTCATAACAAGGTTTGGTATTTGCAGTGGATGGTTAGCATCTTTCGTCTTAACCTCCTGCAGTAGGTAGGCGTTTTTCTTTGCAGGACAGATACCTCTTTGACTGACAATCATCTGATTTGATCTTCTTTCTTCTTTTTCGCCCCTGTTTCTCCTGTAAGCGATGCTCCATCATAGTGACTATGACTCTTTGATTCCGAAGGCAACTACTTTGTTCCTAGCGACTGCAAAAATCACAAAGGCAGTCAATACCAGACTCACGATTGTCGAACAATCAAACACTCCTTCTTCCCGGAGGGGTATGATGTCTGTTGAGAGATCTTGTACTCCAGGCAAATTACTATCAAGAGGCATTCGTGCGTTTCCACAAATCGGTACAGCACAGGTTCCACTGGAGGAGAGAGATTGGTCAAACATGATCCACGTATCGCCGGGTCCCTACTGTCTCCGATCACCAAAATAACTTTTTGATAGCTAGAACGATCCCATTCCCTTCCGTGTACACTATCCCTTTCCACTTACATTTCCTTCGACTGCTGTCATCCGCAGAAACTTTGACCAACTTCCAACCACAACATCAAACCAACCGGCTGTCTATCGCTCTACTGATCCGCAAGCATGGCAAAGAAGGAAGAAAGGCTAAGAACCCTGTTTCAACACCTTTCAAGCAGAGCTCCGTTACAAACGGTTCTGTTTCATCTACCAGTGTGCTTGGTGCCCGCACATTCAGGGACAGGTCGCTGAATGGTTGTTTGACGTGTCGTGATAGACATATCAAATGCGACGAGGGTCGACCAGTCTGCTAAAACTGCACTAGGTTCAACAAGGAGTGTGTCCAAAGAGATGGCTTACGCTCATTGCCTTGCTCTGCGAGCAACACTTCAGCTCCTACTGACACTACCAACACCCATGCTACAAACACTGAGACTATCAATACCCATGATACCAACACTAACTCGGGCTCTTTGAGCGCTACTAATGGCACTGATCCCAACTCTAACAACCTTCTCTCCTCCATCCAGCAACTTCGCTACCCTCACTCCGCTACAAGCATGAAGAGTGCCAACTCTACCAAGGAGCCCAAGGCCAATGACATGGACGACTCACAGGTCTCCATCCATGAAGCTCCCCGATCGGTGTCCAACTCAAAGCTTGCCACATCAGCCATGAGCGCCATCAGCAAGAAAGGCCCTGGAGCCACCGCTTCCGTCCTCGCGAACGGCGCCCCAAAGGTTGCCAGCTCAAGCAACGTCCCTACCGGCTCCACTGTGGTCCCTATGAACGCCCATCCTCCCACCTCTACATCCACCGGTGCAATCATCTCTTCTATGCCTGTTGGTGCTCAGGGTACTGCTTCTACCCGTCTCGGCAACTCTACCACTGATGCCAACCTCACTGCTAAGCTTGTGTTCACCCTCTCCCTCGCCAACACAAGCACCGACCGCCCTCCCACTCGCGCTTTTACACCCCTGCGTCCCATCAACAACTGGGTTCCTTCCCGTCCTAAGATCATTGCTCGCACCCCTTCTCTGCCGAACAGATCGCCGAAATCAAGGCTGAGAAGGCTGCCAGAGAGCTAGAGAAGAAGGAAGCAGCTGACAAGAAGAAGGCAGAGAACGAGATGATCGCTGCTGCAATGGCTGCTCAGAAGGAGAAGCATATCGAGGAGAGAGCCAAGCAGTTGAGAGAGATGGACTGAGCTTGTTGCTTGATCAAAGCTCAAGCCGAACGAGAGACTGGACGAAGGAAGTGTCGCGTGAAGAGTGGAAAGGCATGAACCAACCGCTCGAAAGCGGAGATGGATAACGGAAAAGAAGAAGCAACCAACAAAACAAGGACAGCAGGAAAGAGAGGAAACGACCAATGGTTTCGAGAGGATAAGCATGGCATTGTAAAACAGAAGTCTTCACTCTTCCATTTCAATGAACCATACAAATACTTCCACCTCTCGACTAAAAAAGACACTCATATCCTAGCCACACATGTGCATGCCACGTTTGTGGAGTAGAGATTATACAGGAGTAGACTGTCGCATACGGATGTCTAGTGTCTATCAGCACAATGTGAGTTTCGTACCTCTTTGGTTTCTTGGTTCCCGTGAATCGATGAGTAATACCAGTACAATACGCTTGTCTTGGAGTCACATGGACGTGAACGACCAAGCTTCGACCAAATTTGGTACAACACGGAGTGTCTCTTCCACCACAACACACACGAAACTCTTCCTCACCATCGCAAACCAATCTTCCTCTCATACCAAAACACATAGCATCCTCACCATGGCAAAGGATCCCTCCAACACCTTCTCTCGCCAGCCTACCATGATATCGAAACCCTCCTTAACCGCCAACATCAGTCAAGCCGCCGCACAACTCAAGCGCACTCAGGAAGAAGCTCTTGAGGATGTTCGCTCTGCTCTCGAAAAGATGGATCAGCAGCTCCTCGACCAGAAGAAACGCTCCGACGCCCTCCGCAAGTCTATTCTTGAGATCAAGACCAGACTCCTCGCCAACGCCCGCAAGTGCAGAAACAGCGCAGGCAGCGAGACTTTCTGATCAGGTGTGTGTGTAGGATTCCAGTTCTGTGTTGGGCCGTTGCTGATTTGTTGTAGCTCGCGGTCAGTGGCCTAGTTTTTGCGGCAAGCACGATGACAGGGAGCACGCTTGTTACGATGGGAGGATACTCGCAAACAGACGATCGCTTTATTGGATAGGAAAGACGATGATATCCTCCTCCCATTTTCCATGTCCATGAATTCAGGTTGTTTCTCTGGTCATGCCTTTAGAACGTCAAGCACTGTGCATTTTGATAGGTTGAAATGGAGGTCACAATCTTGAGAGAGCGTGAGGTTCATATGAGGCTTGCCCAGACTGCACATTCCAGCGCTCTCTGCCGCGTCTTTGGTTACCCATCCGCTGAGTTTCACGCGAAAGCTGACTTCGATTCTTCCTCGCAGTCACCTTTTGCTGCGTGCCGCGTCCGCCTCGAAGACCATGCTCGAGAGTGGTCTGACTAGAGCCAGCTTCCGTTTTGTGGACCACCACGAGTACTTCGCACACAATTTCTCCCACGCTCGTGCTCAAGCCGTCTCGGCCTACGATGGTCAGGTCGAGTTTACAGCTATACTCAAGAGCATGATGAACTTCAACATTTGTTTTTTCTTCGTTGAAGTTCGTGCCCTCGCCAGCGCCTTTGGCAATGTTCGCTCATTCGCGTACATCGATTCAAAGGGCTTCCGGGCCCTCGCTTCCGTGCCGAATACTTCTCTGTGAACTCCGCCGAGGATGCTGTCGCCATGTTGGTCCAGCACGATGCTGTCTTATGCTCTGTAAGTGTGTCTCTCCTGTCCTGATTCCATCCATTCCTTTGATCGAAGTCATTGCTGAAAATGTTTGTCAAGGAGTATGGGCATCCCGGATATATGCACTATGTCCATCCTGCCGATACTGGTACGGCTCTTCCCAAAGCCACACTCGACACAGAGCTGAAGATGTTAAGTCTTGTGTTCTGGCAACACCTTACCTGCACGAATGATATATTTCCAGGCTAAGAAGATTTCTTTCACCAGAGCTTCCTTTGTTGAGGAATCAGATGATCACATAGAGTTGCGTCCCTGCCGACATCAGGAGTGACGAACTCAGAGTTTCAGTACCAGGTGGGTCCTAGGTCCAGGCAATTGAAGAGGTGGTCTGGCCTGGGGCCTAGCAAGATCTTACACCATGTCACTGGTCCCTGGTCCCGGCTATTGAAGAGATAGCCGGCCCGGGACCAGTGACAACTTAACTACTCATCGTGGTCGCATCCATAGCTATGGCTCTCGCCAGCCCACATGGTGGAGCCCCCTGAGGATTCACTCCTGGAACATGGCGTTCTGGCGCTTCAACCAGCCTCAGACAGTCAACCTGAAGAAGATCGAGGCAGGCATCGATGTTCGCAAAACCGTGTTGGGGTCGAAGATCTATAGCCTATCCTGGATGCCACTCCTGGATGCCACTCCTGGATACCACTCCTGGATGCCACTCCTGGATGCCACTACGATTTCACCCCAACCAACAGCCAGCCTCAGCAAGTCCCCAGCAACGCTGCTGCCTATCATAAATCTGATGATGACCACTCACACCCAGACTCCCCTTCCTCCTTGGTTTCTTGCCATAATCGCAAGCAGTCTCGACTCGATTCCCTTACAAAACACATTCTCGATCTAGCCACACGAATTGATTACTGCTGTCTCTGCCGATTAACACATAGGTTCCGGTGATTAATGGACATCGCAGCGAGCAGTTGAGATCAGAGAGTGCTTCTCTCACCAACCACCATTCTTTCGGTAGCTATTGCAACGCAGCAAGCAAAGTTGATACCACTACACGCCAAAGAAACCCTTCAGCACCGCAAGAACCTTGTCAGCCTTGTAAGCTACCTCCTTCTCACCCTGACTTACGTCCATGCTAAGATCTTTGCGCAGTCATCTATCATGTCCAACAACTTTCTTCTTTCCACCCATACCCACAACCTGCGCCGCCTGACCGCCATCAAAATGGCCATCGACCAACACCTCGACTCCGTGGAGCAGATGGTGGCAGAATCCCACCAACTCCTCTCATGTCTTCGAGACGCGGATCTCGCTCGCGCCGTTGACCGCGCTACTACCAACAGCTTTGCGCTGGCTTACCATGCTTTGCTCTGGGAGATCAAGAAGGAAGAGCAGGGGCTAGACGAGTTGTTTGAGGGGTTTGAGGGGGATTTGAAGAGGTGTGTGGGGGATGTTGATGACTTGAGGGAAGCTATCGGAGCCCTTCGCGCTCTGATGGCTGGGGAGGAGGAGGAGGAGGGTGAAGAAGGCGAAGAGGGTGAGGAGGAGGGTGACGAATTTGTTTGAGTAGGGGTACGGTCGAGGACAGAGAAACGCCCAGGGAGATGTTGTTGAAGTAGGTAGATGCAGGACAATACATTGAAGACAAGATCAAACGGTCAAAACGCACAAGACTTTCAACATGACGTGACATGGCCATTGAGATATATGAACGTAGACCCGCTTCTTGGGCTCTCGTTGAACAATCACACAGACTATGATTGCTTCCTGTATTTTTATAAGTTCTCCAAGATGTCCAACGTCCTATCGAGATGGTGAGACTGAACCGTTCCGCTTCAAGATACACCATCCTATGTAAAACAGAACTGATCCCATCACGACGGCACGAGTTTCTGTCATCCGCCTCAACTCTTGATCATCGCTGATGAACCCTTTGATAATGGGGAAACCCCATATAACAAACGGAGCTATCGCAATTGGTTGCTCTGTCGCCGCAAGAACAGCTGTCGCGGCCAGGTATATGATGAGCGTTTACGGACTATATTGGCCAAGATTCAGGACTAGTCGCACCAAACAGTAGTTAGATGGGAAGTATTAGGAACCTACTCTAGAAAAACAGCCCCAACCACGATGAAAATAGAGCCACGGATCAAGCGGAGTACATCTGGGATCTCCTGTGAGCCACTGTAAGAATATTCAAACGACAGAGGCTGCCACCTGTCTTCGAGCGGCAGCGTAAGTTCATGTAGACTTTGGGTTAGCTTGCGAGTATGAAACTCATAAGAGATCGCGATCATGACAGATAGACAATGTAAGGTTATCGACCGAGGTCGCGAGGTTCTAACGAGGTCGGCTGATCAATGCACAGCATGCAGTCAGTATAACGTCTGAGATTATGATGAACTGGCGGAAACGGCGAAACTGTAGATCTGGCTGATCGTCCCGGACAGCTTTACATAGTTGTCCATCTGGTATAAGTGACAAGATAGTGGATCCAACAAATGATTATGTGGTAGTATATAGGCTGGACACAGCAAGTATCTCGGGTGCTGGGACAAACTCTGTCTCAGTATATGATCTCTCAGCCACACACTCAAATCTCATTCTATCATATATTTGGGAAAAGTCCTAACTCATTGCAGTCAAACATTGAAGACTATTGGGAATCCAAGACTTGCGCAACAAGCAGCTTGAGATGGACTTTGTTGACAGCTATGGAGAGTTTCTCAAGAGTGCTCTCTATGGCTACTCATAAGTTGTCTTGCCGGGAGCATATTGGCAACAATGTTCATACCAAGATCTAGATTCCTGGCGCCAATGTTCAAGTACATTTTGGAATGGCTCTCCTTTGTGCACAGATGACGGTAGGTAGGCTGCCGACGCGTATGTGGACAATACAAGGTTCTGTTCTGTGAGGAGCTCGGAAGGCCGTTCGTGATTTGCAACAACACTCTCCGAAAACGATTGATTCCTTCAAGCAACCAAAGGTACGAGAGACAATCGTTCCTCTCGGGAATTAATTATCTGATGTTAAGCCAGCTCGCAGGATGTTCAAGTCTTGATCATGTCTCTATCGAAAGGGATCAACGCTATGGGGACGATGTACAGGAGACTCGAGGCACTTGCATCAGCTTGAACCTCAAGGCGATAAGACCTACCTGGGATTATCTCTAGTCCTTGGTTGAGAAGACTTGAATCGATCTTCTGATCCTCTTTCTCTCTGTTTCTCAGGACTGGAACTTCCAATCTCTGTCTTCTCCCCATGCCGCTCGCCAGCTCACAGCCATCAAACTCCTGTCTCTTACCCGCTTCACATATGTGAACAAGCAAAACTCGATGTCCCTCGATTTGAGCATCCTGACCATTCGAGTATTTCCGGCGTCCGTTGCTCAGCTCTCATTGTACCTCTCTTATATCTCGCCTCTCTCATAGCCTCACCGCGCTCTCGTGCGGTGTACTGGATGAGGTCACCGTAGTCACTGATTTTATGCAATGTATCCCGAGTCTTGCTGTGGAGCCCCGCTTGGTGCCAAATAGAGCGCAAGACACCATCAACCAGGGAAGAGTGTCCTCCATGCTGAACCACTTCTATGCCGTTGATAGAATACATGCATTCCGAGGCTTGACTGAGAAGAACATGGCTGAGACCATCGTCTTCCAGCTCAAGATATCTTGATGTTTGATCGCTCTCCCAGACTTCCCAAAAGACCTCTTTCTTGTTGTCTCTAAGAATCTCGAGGACCGACTCGAGGGCAAGCTCGAAGGCTCATCGGTTCATGGATCTGGGATATTCCTTTGGGCCGTTTGGCACGTGGAGGACGATCTTGTTGACGAAAGATCCGTAGCATTCGTGTTTGATAATCTGCCTCAGCTTCAATAGGCTTGAAGGAGTCGGTTGGTATGTGGTAGTTGAGAACTGGGTAACGGTGAACCGGTGCTGCGTAGCCGTGAGGAGGTATTTGCAGACGAGACGTAAGTTGGCGAGCTCGTGCTTGCTCAGATGTTCTGAGACGTTGTTCCAGATATCTAACGGGAGGTAATCATCCGCTGGCCATCTGGCCCGCCGTCCGATCTTCTGTACGCAGTCAGAACTCTGTCATGCCACATTGCCTCGCTCGCCGCCCGAATGTGCCTATCGCCCATAGATGTTGGGCCTTCGCTAGCTCACAGAGAAACATACGACCCCTAAGAGCAATGGTCGCGGTCAGGGAGCGAGTGCTCTCATGATTGCGTATCTTCTTGCTCAACAGCCCTTTGCAGGCCAGCGGCTTGCAAGAAAGTGGTCTCCGAGGCGATGGCGGTAGACAAGGCAGAGACGCACAGGAACCTGGGTGTGAGATCCCTTGATGTTCTTGGTGACAAGGTTGATTGACTTACCATCTTGCGAGATTGATACTGGGATAGATGATGCCGTGGCATGGAGAATATCTGGATTGAGTGTTGTGGTACAAGAATCGATCGTGAGTGTCAAGTAGACGCGCGAGAATTGTTAAGGAATATACGACGAGCTCAGTGAAACAATAAGTCTCGACAGCAGGTGTGTTTGTCCTGTTTGAGGGTAGGCGGAGAGCCGCGAGGCGGTGATGTCGTCGCCGTCGGTTCACTAGTGCGGTTCCATATTGGGATTGGTCTGAACAAGCTTGTTGTTTCCACTCCAGCTTCCTTTCCATACGCCCTGCACCTCACTACCGCAGCATCAAAAGGCTCATGTGCCCTTTCCACGAACATATCATAAATCTCTCTCAGTATGACATCCAGCTGCCTCAAGCTCAAGACTAAGGCCATCAGTCTGTTTCACAGAGTTCACGACGCCTTCATCTGTAAGATCTCCTCACATGTGTTGTTGCATATTCCTTTCTCATCATCACCCCTTTTCAGCCATCAACAACAAAGATCTCAACACCGCCAAAGACAATAACAAGAGCATCAACGGCATCGAGTTGCAGGATCGTACTTGCCAGTACTCTGCTGTCAAGCGCAGTCCCACTGCTTCCCCGAGATTTTGCCTCGCGGCGGATCGATGGGCAGCGTGGACAACTGAGCGCACAGGTCAGTCACCGCCTCTCCTTCCCTCTCACATCTCTTCTCCCTTCTTCCTTCAGCACTCTACCACAGTGACTGACTACGATAGCAGAAGGGCCAACGCAAGCTCAAAGCCAGAAAGTACATCTGTCCCGGATCTCCCTTCTTCACGGAGCATTCCAGTTTCCAGTAGCACGATACAAAGATGGTCAAGGAGAAGGAGATGTACCTTGAGAGGTAAGTGCCATCAAAGGACGTTGCGTCTGCATGTCTAACATTTAGCAGAAGAACTTCGATCAGAACAAGTATTTCGTGTACCCGGCCAATGCCCACACTATCTGCAGCCATCTTGATTCTGGAGTTTGAAAGCGTCGACAAATCGCACGCAGCATCGATCGATGCTGTTCCTTCCCTGCACCTCGTCATCCATGCAACCATATCGTCATTTGGATTGTTCAGCCAGACTTTGCCTTTGACGAAACACTGGAGAAGCACGCTGCCACTGAGGAGGAAGTCTTCGCCTGTGATTGGCTGTTGGGAGCGATTTGATTGTGATGTCTTGGTGGCCTTCTCGAAGCTGGGCAGCACACCACACCCTTACCTCTCCTACAGCGAGGGTATTCCTTTTCTTCTTCCGTTGGAGGTGTTTGTCTCTCCCATCATTGTTCAAGACTGGATGATTCTGTACCAGTGAAATCCAATACGAGGGGCTGTTCACAGGCAAACAAGATCATTACTTCGTTTCCTATCAAATCAGCACTCCTGCCATCTTGCTGGCTCTGCACCTCCGTCTCCCATACGGCTACATCTCGCAATTAAATTTCATGACCTCCCTCAATCCTCCCAAGCCATTCAGTCGCAAGAGCAGAATTTTGCTGAATTACACTTCACGATCGTGACCTCATGCGCGTGTGACTCGGGGTCCCGAGAAAAATGACCCAGAGCGGTCTGCGCAGCACGCGGCACCAGACAATGTCCAGGTTGTTCTCGAGGCGATGCTGTAGAGAGAGGATGTTGGAACGTGGTCAAGAAGACACCTCATGACAGCTCCTGTTTTTGACTGGTGGGCGAGGTAGAACGGGACAAGGCCTTGGACGGAATCCAAGACCCACGTAGTTCTTCATGTACATGGAGTGAGACACAGGGTCGACTTAGATACTCAAGTCATATGACAGATGTGCTTGGCCGGACTCTGCCATAGTTTCAGTCGCCGGTAGCACGTTCTTCATTCGCCAACCNCCGAAAGACAGCAGAAGATGAGCGCTGTGGTGGCGGCCTTGAACTTCGTGGCTTGTTCTGTAGACTAACTGAGAACGCCATATTCGCCATGGCTGAAGACAAGCGGGAAACAAGAGACGCTGCAGTGGGGTCGAGCGAATCCTTTCGAACAGAGGCGGCATAATTCTTGCTCTGCGTTGGTTCACTAAGCTTCTCTGTTATTGTGATATGCTCAGATATTGGTAACAGCATGGTATCGTCGATGAATTTCCCAACGAGTGATGGCCGACGAAGTGCTTGTGGTTCAAAGAGCAAAGAGAATTGTTCTGCTAGACTAGAAACATGACGGCGTGGCGGTAGAGTTGTAGCCGAATGCTGTTCTTCTGACATCGCGGGTATTGACAATGAGTACCTTCGGGGAGGTGGTTGGTCGACGCGCAAAGGCTCCACAACTTCGCCAACAGCGAGCGACCGAATGTAAGCTTTTATCTCATCATGCCGAGTTTGCAGATGGTCAACTTGCACGCCTTCAGCCAAGAGCTCGGCTTGGATGCTTCCGAGTACATCAAGATTCGGCGGCCAGTTCAGTGTCGTGGAAGAGATCTTGAAGCCCACCAGTAAGCTCTTGAGTGTAGTAGAATAGCTCACGAGTTTTGACTGCAGGTAGCGTAAGCCTCCGGTCGAGAGACATGCCTCTGTGCTGAACTGCGATTGCTCTTGCCAATCCAATCGAGCGAAAGACGTCCAGATACTTCGAATGTTGATCAGATTTTGGTCACATGCCTCGAGGGCACTCCAAAGTTCCGACGCTTGCCCCCTGGTAGCCATATCGAATAATGCGACAGACGGATCGGTGGCGTCTACTAACAACCCAACGGTCTCCATAAGATGCCTGACATCAAGAGTAATTATTGATAGCACAGAGGGGCCTTCTTCGACACATCTCAGAGTCGCTCTGGAGCTTTGATACACGTCGTCAATTTTGTTCTCCAGATAGAATGGCATGACGTCGAAGGCTTTTGCTTGTTGGAGCTTCGAGTAAATTGTACACCAGCAGATCAAGTGTTGTTAGTTGGTGGAAGCGTCAAACACGATAATTGTGCCTCATGGATGCAAGAGTTGGATGCTCTTGCTCACGCTGTCATTATATACCTTACCACGCTATGGCACAAGATGCGGTGACGCGTACTGTTGCTGTGACTGCTTCAGGATGCACAAGCAATCTGGTCGTGTCGATCGGCCAAGAAAGATGTACGGTATCTTTGTACTCTCTGCAGGGGACGACCACGTAACCTAACATCATGGCTTCCGCTTACATCAATCGATACCTCAAGGACGCATGCAGACGACTTGTGCAGAACATCAACATATGCTCTGGACGTTCATCTTACGGCGCACCACATCAGTTGATAGTGGCGGTGAGACGAAAGGTCGTCGCAGTCCTCGGCCTCAAAAGGTTTCGTCGTCGCCAAGCTCTGAGTAGACGCGCCCACAGCTGCTTTGAGGTTGGTCGATTGGGTAGCGACATCTTCATGACTGGATATTGACCCCAAGGGATGCCTTGTTGATGAAACAAAGGACTAGGATATCTCATGCACTTCTTTGTTCGAAGAGCTATTGGTGCAGCTGGAGCAAGTGCGGCGACGGAAAGGGCAACTAAGGAGTGTCTGTTTACCAGAGAGATTACATAATCAGGCTTCGGTTACACCGACCCCTCCTTCCCTATCTTCTCAGAGCTTCACCATCTCGCTGACAACTTCTACGATGCACACATTGAGCACGTCTATTTTGTAGCAGCAGTGTGTCGCATGAAATTCTGACATCATCCTGTCAGCAAGACTCTTTGACCCATCGTCGAGAGAACCATTGCAAGGCTGGCCACCATTTTGCGACCGAAATGCCTCCTTTCATTGTGTCTATCGGCGAGAACTCTCTGGAATGTTTGCCAACAGCCAAAATGGGCTTTGTTACAACCTCAGTCATCTCAGGTGTCCAATATATAGATTGAAGTCCAGGCTCCGTAACCAAGTCTGGTCCTCCACAGTTCGACCCACGACAGATTATGAGCATCTTGCTTCCGTGAGCTGCGAAATGGCATCACTAGCGACTTATTTCGATCCACCCATTCTTACAAAGTCTCCAAGCAAAGAAATCAATTTTGGAAGGGCGCGGTTCTCTGGGAGGTCTTTGAGATTGGTCTCCCTTGCGCCCGTATTCGATGCTATTTGCCAATCTTAAAGGTGCATCAAACTTTAACGAAGGTCATCCAGGTCCCAATGCTCACACTGATATCACTGGAATCATCTTGAATTCTCAAAGGCTGTATCCAACTTCGTCTGGACACTGGAGATATATTCAATACATTCTCGAGCTGTGTCTGGATTTCATAGTCGTCGTAGAGAGAATATTGGATTTCACCTTCGGCAACGCAGACAGTTTGTGACATACCAGCGTTGTAATCAAAGAAAGGTCTGGGGTCACCTCAGAGCTTGCTAATCACGCTCACCGAGGCCTTTGGGAGGCCATTTACAAGCCAAATGTCCTCTGTGTAGCTTTCACGAGCTGTATCACATGGCTCTTACTGGTCATATATCCTCACGGTCAAGCAGCTGCTTCTTCGACCTCTTGAACATAAGGGAGCCGCTCTCTTGATCACACCCAACGAGCCTGACAGACTCGTGATGGTAGTATAAAATTCCATATGACCCCCATGTCAATCTCTTTCTCTTCGTCAACAACAGACGAGCTTGTCCAACACACGCAGCTCCTCCGCAGCATGCCTACTTCTCCAAGGTCTCGTGGGGACGGCCACACAACAACCGGCTCTGCTCCTGAACGATGGCGGCGGCTTCAAGCCTCCTTATGCCTGGCAGCAACTTCAGTTCAGGCTAAGAAGTATCTGGTATATACCCTCCTCATCAAGCAGACTATGAGGTCAAGAGACGCAGTCTCTTGAAAATCCTAGGCAGTTCATGCAGTGAGACCTATATATAGTTGATGTTTCGGAAGAGCTTGGACCGTCTGTGTCGTGGGAGCAGCTTGACAAACGAGACCAACCATCGCGTGCATCGCACGAATCCTGCAACCTTTTCTTATCGCGTCGACGCGTTCTGTTACTTTGCGTCCAGTGCAATCCATTTCCGCCGGGCTCACGCTGTCTCGTCAGCATGGCCTCACCTCTCACTACATTCTGCCTGATGGATCTTCCTCTTGAGATCGTCAAGCAGGTCATGGACAATGTCGACAAGTCCACGCTCGCAGCCGCCAGATTTACATGCACTCAGCTCAAGCAGGAAACTGACGGCCACTTCCACAAAACCTTCTTGACCGAGATTGAGTCCAGTCTCACATAGGACAAGCTGCAGAGCCTGTTGTGGCTTTCCCAGCAGTCCCATCTCGCCTCTCACATCCAATCCCTGTCGTTCGCGATCAGCGATGACTACACTGCTCAGTTCCATCACGACTTGGTCAACGAAATCGTCAACAATCTTGGCCACTATGGCAGCTCAATCACTCTTGGTGTGGTGTCGGAGCAGTGGGACCATGGCAGCTTTAAGAATCACTGTGATTGCGTGGCACAATTCCTTCGTAACGTTCTCGTCCCTCACAGAGACACTGTCGACGTAAACACTTGGAAAATCGTTGTAAGAACTGACGATCTTCGACATGATCATGACTGGAATATGCATGACTGTTTGGGCGATTTTGAGCGCTCCGTCCAGGCTGAATTGCGCACTCCCGCCGCCAAATAGGGCATCGATCTGAAGATCCATGACCTTACTGGCGACCCAATTCGCTGCATTGGAGTAACCAAGAACGCAGCCTCCGAGGTTCACGCAATCCTCGAGAACTTCGACTGCGAAGATCAATGGGAGGAAAACAACAACTACTCACTGGACGACGCTGTTTTCACTGCCACATGGGATACACATACTCTCACGATCAAGAATTCGATCTTTTTGACTGAGACCTTGTTTGACTCCATGGCGAGAAGTCTCACGCGCAGACGTCTGGTTCTCGAGAACGTTCGTCTCAGAGAGTTCTACGACATGTCCCTCATCGAGCCTGTGGACTGGGTTCAGACTCTAAGATCTCTTCGACTTGACCTTCTTCAATCTTGCCATCTTGTCAATTTGTACGATGGCAACGGCGACTTCTTCGTCGAAGGTGTCTGGGAATTCACTGCAACACCCTATCAGAGTGTTCCCAACGCTATCGCTGGACTCATCGACAACGTCCAGCACGCTCGCTCTCCCAGAGATGAGACTGAGCCTCAGTAAACTCGCTCGCTGAGCTCAAGACCCTCGACAAATTTCGGTTTTCACTGATACAATAAAAGCGGTGGACAACACACGATGGTTCTGAGGGCTACAATGCTAGACATATGCAACAGGAACAGGAGTGGCGAACTTCTACACGTTCGACCTCAGGTGGTGGTCAAGGTTCTTCTCAAGTGTATGCCCGTCTGGGGCTGCTTGGCGATGCAATCGGTGGTTCGGTGGTTTCTCGATGTTTCTTCGTTCTCAGACACGAGAGGTGGATCAAAGCCACCCACAAGGCAGGTATCTACTGCCGTTAAATCGGCCATTTTCATCTTTTCTGTCCCTTTGTAGTGGTTTTCCCGTTCGTTATCACGCCTGATCTGTATCTTGACTTGGCCTACATGACAGAGAGCTCAGCAAGATTGGATGTTCCTACTAATGTTGTGGTAAGGAAGGGTTCGATCAGAGCAAGGAGGACTATCCCTATACATAAGCCACTAAACACCAGAGCGCTGGCTGTGTAGACACAAGGCCTGCTTTTTGTCTGTGACCACCTCAAATTGAGCCATATCGTCGGGCGATTGCTTTGTTGAAGGCGTTTGGCAACTCACCGGATCATGGTCTGGTGACAAAGCTTAAGGCTTACAATGTTTCTAGAGTTGTCTTCTTCTTGAGAACTTGTCTGTACTAATGAGTGCACTTTATACCAAGGAATGCATGATTGAGATTATGCTCAAGTCTTCATCTTGATGCCTTGTACTTCCAAGTCCAGTCTCACTCCCATCACGCTCTCTAGATTCCAGCCCACGGCGCTCTTTTCGCTGATTGTCACCTGACCATGGCAGAACAATGCAGGCCTCACAAACTCGTTGTTTGGGTCATCCCAGCCGCCTTCGTTATCGCTCTTGGTGAACCCAGTGGCCGGAAACCAGTAGCTTATTGCTTGGCCCTTGCTGTTCCTGTCCGCGACCTGAGGACCCACCTCGATGTAGTAGACTAAACGCGGTTTGTCGTCTCCCTTGCGCGATGCTACACCTGGCTTTTGTACTGGGTGGGTGGGATGATGCCGTCGAAATTCACTTCCACGTCCTTGATGCGCAAGCGCCAGTATTCTCCTGAGCTTGGAAGATCAACGGGGATGTGGAAGCGGATTAAGCGGTTGGTCAGGAGCGTTTCCTTCCAGTCAGAGTCAAAGACACTCCCGAGGTGATCTTCGGTGTTGACCTCGATGGTCGTGGGGACCTTTTGGGCACTGCCTTTTTCTTCTTCTTTGTTGATCCATAGTTCGTGGAAAGTAGCCAATTTACTGGCATACACATGTGCCGGCAGGTCGCTCTTGAGATCACGGAAGTCTTCTGGATAGTCGGCCGCGGCGGTACGGTACATGTAGCTCAGTAGGCATCGGTGGAACATGATGTAAAGTCCACGCTTGAGTGACACCAGATTCTGTTCGAGTGTACGCTTCAGTATAATTCCATCCGCGTCTTTGTTTCTCTCGATGTACGCGGCCATAGCCTGAACCTCAGAAATTCGCTTTTTGTTTGCAGCGGACTGTGCTAGTCCACGATAGTAGGTGCTGCATGCCTCTTGCACGATCCGTTGTGCTTCGAGAACTGTCTGCCCTCTTATGGCGGTGTTTCGCATGGCTGTGTGATATTCATCCAGCCCATCGACCTTGGCACCTTTAGTAATCTCCTTCATCTGCGCCGTAGGATTAGTGTGGTTGACCTGGTGGAGTATTTCTCAAACATACCTCTATAGCCATTTTATCTGTCTGTAGCTCGAACTCTTTCCAGTCCGCAATCAAGCCTAGGTAGTCCATTTGCATCGTTACTGCCTCAGGTAGAGCGACGGCTAGGATTATGTCAGATATAGCAACCTGGTCAGTGTAGGTTACTTACTTCCAGCAACGAGTTCTTCCTTCTTCTCATCTGCTCGCTTCATTCCCACGTTCGACTCCAGTGCTTTTTGTTTTGAGTAACAACCGAATGAAGATAGTAACTTTGGCACTATCTTGCCAAGCACTTCACCGAGCTTCTTGAAAATAGCTTTCAGCTTTTCTCCAGTTGTCACAGCTTGACCAAGCTGAATGGTGTCAGTAACAGATTCCTGATCAAAGCATGGCTCTCAGATTACCTACATTCTTGAGGACATTTGCAATGGTTCCAGCAGTTATGGGGGCGCCGGCACCGCAGGCTGTCGATTCAGCTTGTTGTCACTTGGAGCTTGATAAAGAGACCACCTACTGTATATTGCAACGCCAACTGAAACCACAACTTCTCCAAGCCCTTTGGCACATTCCATGATGAGCTGGTTTTTCTAGAGATCGAAAAAATCAGGTATATGAGTCAAGCGGTTGCTCGCACGAGACTCACCTGATCATTGACATACTTCTTCATGCCTTCTCGCAAAGCATTCATCGCTTCCTCAGACTCCAATCTTGTTGACTATAGATAATTAGTTGATGCCCTCAGATCATTGAATGAAGAGTTACCGCTAGTTTGTTCCTCTTCTTCTCGGCATCACGTATTGCCTCAATAGCCATTCTTTCATTCTCTTCGTTGTTGATATATCCCAGTCCCGTCTGACCAAGCTGTTGCATCAGCTTGGCAGCGTTGCTTCTGGACTCCATGTTCCCGGCTTGAATCAAGTGTGCAGTCGTCATGATGTTGTCGACGTTCTGGGTAATCGCAATACGGGTTTCTACGATGCTGGTGTATTGCTTGATGTCAAGGATGGGTACAAAATATGTACGGATGTCTCTACTCTCATCGATTCCAGATCGAGACAGCAGTGGCAATTGCAGGCGGGAGAGCATGGTTTCGGCATGCATGTAGAGACTGGCTTGAGCTGAACTGTTACGAGAACAAAGCATGATGAATTTGAAAGCGCTGATGCACCTGCTTACTTGCTCTCCGTATCCCGTTGACGACTGCTGTCGTTGGAGTAGGTCATTTCCTGCCTTGGCGAATATACGATTAAGCAAAACGATGAGATACCTAGACATTGTTATCGAAACACTGTTTAAGTGGATAGTGCGCCACGTACTGGTTTCTTCGCATACGATTTTCACTCGGTCTGAGGTCGTCCTTTGTGAGCGTTTCCAAATTGGTTGGAGGAACATTTGCAATGGAGCGGCTAGAAATTCCGGAAGATGACACAAGGAAACTTTTGCCAACGTGTGCGCTTGCCATAGCCATTCTTCCGATGTCCACATTGTTGCTCTGCTTCTCGGAGAGCGTTTGGAGTGTGTCCCCATCCACTGCGGATTGCTGTTTGGAAAGCCTGCAGGCGCCATTGCTTCCATTGATGAGGAGGAAATCCTCGTTGCAAGCTTCGAAATGGATGTCAACCTTTAGAGCGGGACCGATGTTGGTGATATGGATTCCTTTGAGATGATCTTCCTGGAGGACAGAACGAGCAAAAATCTTGATACAGTGTAGTGACTGCTTCAAAGGAAGATTTAGCTGGGCGAAATCTGCGACTGTCGGCCCAGAAAAAATCAGACGATCTGTGTAGAGGTGGAGGTATCTAATTGAATGTGGAAGATAGGCTTCAAGACTCTGCATCACTACGTGTAGATCAAGAACATCGTCTCTCACATGAAGCTGCAGTGATTATCGGTAAGGTTCATACATTTCGACGGGATTTGGATAACTCACGCTGCTGCCCTGTACATACTCTCCACGTTCATCGTAGAGCTCTTCACTGAGCCAAGATTCCTGCATGTTGAGATATGTATGGCTATGTCAGGCAAGCGAATGCAAACTTTGCAGTACTCTGGAGAACGAGAACGACGGGTTGGTTACATATGACTGAGGTTCACTGACGAGAAAATCCCTCGACGGAGATGCTTAAAGTTGCCATTGTAGGATTGGGACAGTGTGCCGCTACGAATTGCTTATCGGGTCAACAGCGAGCTGCATGGACCGCTCGTACGTTCGTGACCGCTGAGTCTAGAGTATTCGCTGGCCACTGGCGATGCGCGCGACTGAGGCCAGACAATGACTCATCAAAAACGAGGTGTTCCGTGATCTCCACCCTGTCATGATTGCAAAGCTGCGTGATACTGGTATGAAGAGTTCAGGGTTTTATGACTGGAGCCTCCACAAATGCGGTAAAGGAGTCTGTAAATCATGTGCAAATGGCGCACCGTATCTGCGCCATTGCGACGCGAGATCGAGGGGTTGCATTAGCTTGGCGTTTTTCAGCTCGACGGTGAGCTTTGCTAACTCAGCCCGTGCCCCTTCCAGCTCTGCTTGTCTTGTTTGTAGAGCTGGTGTGATGCATCACGAAGTGACCCCGCTAGCTCTAGCGATATTGTTGTCCGTCGTTACGGCGGTCTCGTCTGGCATCTGTACATACTGGCTTCAGCCTTCAAGCACCAACTAGGACTTATATTCACGGGCTCCAAGCCTTCAGCATCTTGTTCCTAGCCAATCAACCATCACGTGAACGATGGATCCAGATCATTGCAACATAGACCTTGCTCAGGCTCTTGGCAATCGGTCTTCTGATGCTATCTCTGAGGACATGGTTAAGTATCCAACGATATTGTTCAAGGAGGTCGGCGAACAATTTCAGAAGTTCGGAGGCCCCCAAAACATCGACGTTAATCTGAAAGATCTTCTCTTTGGGAAGGATGGGCAATCAGGCATCTGGCGACATCTACCAACAAAGATAAGGGCAGTCCAACGCGCGTATGAGACCGTTTACCGTCAGCGTATGTTCTCTTTAGCCCTTAACGTCACAGCTCTGACACAGTTGTAGTTGGCCACACCAACTTGACTCATCCAGTCGAGAAGTTTCGATTCTGGCGAGTGGATCTTGTTGCAGCATATGTTGAGACTGAAAGCCAGAAAAGCAATGTCGATGTCTCTAACAGAGAAATTGAGAAGGATCTCTTGTATCTGAACACTGGAGTTCTGCAATTCAAGCATCATGAAGAAAGTCTGGAAGTGTTGCAGAAACAGTGGGCAGAAATCTCTGAGATTATAGAGCTCGCTGGCCCTCTGACGCGAAGCGTCCCTCCTGCTTCGGACGCTGAGGATACAAACCTGCAATACGTACGTGTCACTCTTTATGAACACTAGATTTACTGACACCGAACAGGCCATCCATAAGCTTGAGGAAATTACTGGTTCTCATCTTTTTAGTGACCACCAGGCGGCAGTCTTGAATTTGTCAAACTTGGACGATAAGTGTGAAAATCGTCGATCCGTTTTAGAAAGCGACTATGAGACACGACGCGTGAACAACGAGTTTGGTGTTTACAATAACCGCCAATTTACTTATGGATGCGTGTCACTTCGCAATCGATGTAAGCGTACCCTGTATCCCCACAAACACGAGCTGAAGGGTTATAGGGCTCAATGTCAAAACACAAGAGGAGTTGTCGAACCTCGCCAAGAATGGGTTAGAATGTTCTGAGATCATCAAATTCTTTGATCCTCCTGAGCAATCTTTTGCTTATCCCCCGCTCTAGTGGCCGCAATGCGAGGTGTGGGTAAGGCTACGGTAACAGGAAACGACGTGGACTTTCCTGGTATGGAAAAAATAGTGGACACACATATCGCCAGACATCCTGAGTATAGTGGGGACAACCGATGGCGGCTTGATGGCGCTGTCAAGTTCTTCAAGCCTTTCATTCAACAGGTGTCCATCGCTAAAGCACTGCCAGAGTCGTACGCAGAGGAGGAGCTTGTTGCCACACTACTTCCGGGGTGTCAGAAAGTCGGCCTCAGGCTACAGAAGACATTGGAGTATGCGAGCCATTGGCACTCTGCTCTTTATGAGCTCCACTCTAGTACGTAATCAAGCCTCTCAGCTTTCCATCCAACTGACCGCAGCACTCAGTCCTTACCGGGGAGCTCAAGCCTCAGTGCGAAAGCCTCCTGATCTCTATAGCTGATCTGTATGATAGTATACAGGTTGGAGATGTAGAGGAGATTGAAGCAAATATGGAAGGCTGGTTCAAACAGAACGATCTTGTAAGGATTGCCGCCCAGATCCCTGCATATCACCATTCTAACACCTCATAGGTCAGTGGTGTCATTTCTCGACTCAGGAATGTCACCATTCCAGTATATTTGCCGCTACAGGAGTATGCGAGAGCTCGTCAAGGTGACTTCTTAATGAAGAAAAGCCAAACCGCTTCAAAATCGCCATCAGAAATCGATTCAACTCATTTCCTATGGGGAATCTCCAGATTCGAAGTCAAACCAAAAGAAAACTTCCGCCTTCGCAGTAGCCTTCGCAATGGCACTACACCTGCTATCGAGACCTGGGGCCAGACTGACGTCGAAAGCGCGCGTGTCTCGTGGATAGAGCTACCTAACGATCCTCTCATCCAGCACGGTTACGGCAGCACCGATGGCCGCGATATGCGCCACAAACGCTCTCCAGGAGACTGTTACTGGGATTTTGAGGTCAAGTTTAGTCAAGCTTACGGCGGTATTCCCAATATCGCCTGTTGGCTCACTTACCTCGACATCGACAAGTGCGCCAACACTCGCATAGATGTGTACGCAGTCGACATAACCAATGAGCGCTGCACAATCCGTGTGAAGACCTGGTGGGACACGAAAGTCTGGGGTATCGGATTTGGCTGGTTGG
Organism: Aureobasidium vineae; assembly: GCA_903819635.1. Lineage (NCBI taxonomy): Eukaryota > Fungi > Ascomycota > Dothideomycetes > Dothideales > Saccotheciaceae > Aureobasidium > Aureobasidium vineae. Next base: position 2,396,872 of record CAIJEN010000014.1, read on the forward strand.
CACATCCCCAAGATCACCCGACAATATTCGCAACCACACGCGCTTTCACCAAACGTGGGGAGTTTGGCGGAGGGCCAGAAAAACTTGGCAAGGTTAGCGAAGGGCCAGAAAAATGCGTCGAGCTTAGCGGAGGGCCAGAGACGAGGAAAGAAAAGAACGGAGGCACAATCGTCGAGTTTCCTGCTTCCATGCAGCAGAAGAAGGCACCTCCCGTCGTCGCTGCATTTGTAAAGGGTTTCGACAACGATAAATGGAAATGTCACCGACTCGACACATCCGCCGACAAGATCACAAAGGAAAGAATGACTGTCCGAGCAAGTTCGTGGTCGGATACCGATATGTACTATGGAGCAGGTACGTATATTGCTGTAGCTGTGGAATAGTTCAACTGCCCAATGCATGATTTGGTTGATCCTTGATATGTCCATCCTTTTCGTTGCATGAGCTGTTCCAAAACTACTGTATCGCTGCATACACGCTTCTATCTCAACCCAGATTTGGCAAATTTCTAAGTCCACCTGCTATGAGCATTTGATGAGGCCAAGAGTTTGCGCCGCGACCAGAGGAGCACACGCCCTAGGCCCAATATCAGCGCACCTAGCTTCAGTCACTGGAGAAATACGTAAAGTAACTATCAAACCACACTTTTGTTCTTGGATCGTCGTTGCTGTCCAGCGAACACAGTGAGGCTACCAACTTTTTCTGATCCTGTTGAGCAACCTTGATGTAAATCTGCATTACCATCATCGTTCATGCATACTGTCGACTCCAGGGAGATAACATAATGCTTCGAATACCATCTCACGTTAGATAGCTGTAGGCAATGAGATGGTGAAGAGAAGGGCCTGCGTAGGTTCGTATACAACCTTTATCATCAAGTCATTATACAGATATCGTTGTACACGTTTGTAATTGTTCCCACGACCTAAACTCGCTCATGATAGCTTCGCTACCAGACTCTTCCATATGCTTTTCTTGGGTTTCTCATCTTTTTCGAAATCGCGGCGAGAACTTCGGCGATATCTTCTCTCTTCCGGACTTCTCGAAGACGAGGGTGCTTCTCGTACGTAGTACTCGTCTCTCGATCCCTGACGCTCAGAACGTGTATCTTCAGTCCTGCGTCTATTGACCCTTGGTTCTGGAGTTGACGATGCATCCCTGGCTTCTGTCTCTCGGTGTGAGGAGTGTTTGTGAGCTCTAGCTCTCTCATCTCCATGGTGTCGGCCCCCAGAGCTTTCAGACTCCCTTCTTCGTCTCCGTCTCTCCGCTCGCTCAACTTCCTTGATTCTGGCTTCTTGTTCTTCAGCCCTTTCATGGGAAACTCGTTCTTGCTCCAAAGCCTCTTGCTCACGTCTCTTTTGCTCTTCCCTCTTAGCTCTCTTCTTTTCCTTCTCTGCTGCTTGCAATCTCGCCAACTCTGCTTCCTTTTCTCGCAGTTGTCGTTCTTGCTCTTCCAGTGCTGCGCGTTTGCGGGCGCGCTCGAGTTGACGCTGTACTTCTTGTTCGCGGACTGCGAGGTCGGCGGCGCGGCGTCTGATTTCTGCTTGTTCTGCTGCTTCGGCGCGGGAGGAGCGTGGTTTAGGATTAGCGCTGGATTTACGGAAAAGGCCTGGTGGTGGAACCGTGGCGTTCGAGTCTCGGCGGCGTGGTTGGGTTTGAGGGCCGCCGGTTTTGGGGCTGATGGTGGAGGGGTGGAGGTTCTGGGTCTGATGGAGGGCGTGAGACGTCTTTGACTTTGTGGCGTGAAGAGCTATGGTGGTGAGAAGACGGCTTCGAAGACTTGGACGATCTGAATGATTTGCGTCTTTCTTTAGGAGACGAGGCTGGTTCTTTGCCTTTTGAGGATGGGTGTGGTTCGTCGAAAGAGAGCTTTGAGTACTTGGATGGTGAGTATGCAGCGGCTTCCGGCTGAGCAGGCTCTTGCGCTAGTTCTTCTATCAAGGATGGTCTGCGTCCGGAGTCCGAGTCTGATATGATTCTGCAGCGGGATCGCTGTGATATTGAATCTTCCGGCACGACCTCTGGCTCAGCGATATGTTCTTGTGAAGGGTGCTCTGGTTCTTTTAGCTCGGCTGATTGTGCTTCTTCTGCGGGTTTGGGCGATCCTGCTGGTTCTTCAAGCGGTGGCAGTTCGATTGCCTCTTTTACGGCAGATGTAATAGCTTGTTCTCCAGGACTAGATTCTTCGTTAGGTTCTGGCGTTTCTCCGAGCAATAATACATTATCTACGGATCTCGTGGCCTCCTTGGTTTCCCCATCCTCTGGCTTGGATAGCTCCTCTGGAGTCGTTTCTTTGAAGTCTCTATTGGCTTCTCCGACTTGCGCTTCTTCGGCCGGCACGGGCATAGAGAACTCTGGTGAGACTTGGTCTTCCGCTTGCGCACCAACTGTAGTTGTCGAGGACGGGGCATTGTCGGCAGTGTCGACAGAGTTGGCGGCGTCGGTGGGTTGCTCGAGTATATAGTCGACTGTTGCTTCAGTGGGTTGTTCGGAAGATTCGTCACCAGGAGCTTCTTCTGAGAGTTTTGTAGAAGATTGCTCTCCTGGCATTCCACAAGCTTCTTCAGAGGACTCGACAACACATGACTTTCCAGCTGGTTTCTTGTCATCAACAGCAGGATCGTGGTCAACAACATCCTTGGCATTATCAGGAGCAAGTTTTTCAACTTGAGGGTCTCCAGCGAGTGCTTCAGTGGTCGGCATTTCGGTGCTTGGATTCTCGATAGCAGTCTTGTCGATCTCGGCTTCGTCAGTCACAGGCTTACTTGTGATATCTCCAGACATCTCGACGGCTTCTTTTGCTGAGCCTTCTTCTCCAGGTACTCTAACCGGTTCATCGTTTGGACTCGCGTGTTCAAGAGCTGGGCCAGGACTAGGGGTGGCGCCAACACCTTCTCCACTTTCTTGTTCCATAGCTGGTACTGATGAACCTTGAAGCGTGTCTTCATCCAAAGCGCTTGAGAAAGTCTTTGCGTCTGTTGTCGGTTCTCCGACATTCTGATCTGGCGACACATTCTTGACTTCCGCTGTATCGTTTGCAGCAAATTCTTCAACAGCCGGCGATGATGGATCCATTTCTTCGTTTGCAGCAGCTTCGAGGACTTCGAGGACCGTAGCAGCCATATTCGGCTCGCTCTCTCCAGTGGCTTGTGCGTCCGAGGTAGTAGGAGTAACATATGGAGGCTCACTGGGCTTTTCCAATAGGCTGTCATTGGCTTGACCTTGTTCTTCCTGGAATTCTGCGTTGTCAGAGTGTATACAAACGTCAGCTTCTGACGTTTCTTCGGCTTGAACAGGAGGAGCATTGCTATCCGGGCTGATCTTATTCTCATCTACAACGACATTAACAGCGACCTCGATATCTTCCGTCTGAGCAGTGTCTTTATTCTCTCCGTCGTCCCCTGGCTTAGAAGATTCCTGCTCCGGTTCTTGGTCATCTGTGACGACATTTACAGGTGTTGCAGCTTCGGTTGGTGCTTCTGGCTTTACGCCTTCATCTGGTTCTTGGTCGGCCATCTCTCGTGGCGGTTTATATCCGTCTGTCACGCCCTCATGGTCCGGACCCAAGTCTTCGCCTGACTCTGCCCTTTCCTGAGGCATTGGGGCTTCTGAAGGTATACTGACTGCGTTCTCCACGTCTGGAAGGTTCATGACTGCGACTTCTCCCTTGATATTGTTGTCTTCTCCCACAGCCATTCCAGGTATAGGAATGGCAGGATCTTCTACACGTTCTGGAACTGAATCGCTTGGAAGTATCAGCGCAGCCAACTCCATCAAGGTAGGTACAGACTCAAGAACGATGTCTGTAGACGTATGTGGTGACTCTTGCACCACCAAAGATAAGTCTTCGCTGTCTGTACTCCATGTTGCCTCCTTTTCCGGGATATCTGTCACATCATCGACGAACTCGGAAGGTGATACGTCCTCAGAAGCTTCGGGCGTACTCTCTGCAACTGACGGCTCTGTAGATGGCTCTGCACTCGCCTCATCTGCCCCATGATCCTTGACATTGTGAGAATTTTCGTTATCATCCGACACAGGAGCTGATAGCTCGTCAACTTCTTCCAAATTTTCGACGATTGAGTCTGTAGAAGTTGGTGGAAGTCCCGTTTCGCTCTCGCTGGCATCTTCAATAGATGGAGATATTACAGTCGGACTGATCGAATTCTCTGCAGATACAAGCTCTGCTTCGTCATGGTCCTTGACTTCCGTTGGCATGATCTCAAGAGAACCAGATCCATCGTCAGAGGGACGGTCCCCAGTTTCAAGAGGACTGTCACTCAGAGAGGCTTCCGCTTGGAAATTCGAGTTTGGCTGGCTTGGACGGGCATCCTCATGAGTGAGCTGATGCAGGTCCTCAGCATCAGCATGGCCCTCTATGATCTGCTCACCATCTCCTTCCTCTGTATTTGACACTATACTTTTCACGTATGATGGTGGCGAAATGTCGGCAGATGCATCGTTTTCGATCTTGTCGGCTGGTGTCTCGGCGTTCGCTTCCTCCTGCTGGGGCACAACATCGACAGAGGCCTCTACAGCTTCGATAACTTCTACTGTCACAGTTTCGGCTTCGGGCGGTGCTGTGGGATGATCATCAATGTTGTTGCTTGCTTCCTTCTCACCAGATTCATCGTCAATCTGAGGCGGCTCGACCACAACGACATCTGCAGCTTCGACTTCGGGCTCAGCATCTCCTGGCATGGTTTTCACATCACCAGTAGCCTCTTCAGCACCTTCTTTCTGACCAGCCGCATCAATGACTTGCACCTCCTCGTCCCCAACAACCTCTATAACGCACCCAGTGGGCGGCGGACTGGGCGCAGGCGGCGGTACATCAACAATCAATGGAGGTGGCGGAGGAACCAGTTTTCCTTCTCCTTCGTCCACTTCTCCTTTCCTCGATTTACTCTTGCTTTTCTTGCCTTTACTCTTGACCTTGGCGGCAGTCTTGCTCTTGCCTTTTTTGAGCGGTATAATTTTCACAGGCTTTTTCACAGATTTATCTCTCGGTTTATCGTGGCCGCCTCGAGACTTGCTGGATTTGCTGGAGGAAAGCTTGTTCTTGGTGGATTTCAAGGGTTTGGGTGGTTCGGGTGGTTCGGCGATTGTGACGTGGGGGCTGGTGGTGGAGGAGGGATATTTGTGTCTTCCACGGGATTCGAGTGAGCAATATCGAGAACGATTATTTCTGCTGTATCCTCTGTAGGGTCATCGTTTCCCACATGGATGACTTGGACGATTTCATTGGGGTCTGCAGGAGGGGTGTCTTCTATGGTGCGAAGGCTTGCTGTGGGTTCCTCTACAGACGTTCTTGAGGTATCACGGCCACGTTCCTGGGTTGCCAGAGGCGTGGTGTCGTCTTCGGCTGTGCCGCGTTGTTCCACATCTAGTATATTGTGAGCGGGTAGACCTTCTTGGGACACATCCCCGCTGGACGCATTTGCAGCAGAGGAGTTGTCAGACGGTGCATCCAAAGTTTCCACCACCTCCTGTATATCCTCCGGAATCGCGTCTTCCACCTTGGAGCCTGATTGTTGAGAAATATCGACCTGCTCGTCCTGTATAGGTTCTGGCTCTGAGACAGGGTCCGGGCCGGTTCCCTCGACAGGCTCGTCAGTGCCAGGTTCCTTAGAAGCAGCTGACTCCTCTACTGCAGCATTTTCAGCCTCTATAATTTCTCCAGAATCTTGATGATCTGGTTCCATTGACTGGATTTCATCAGACGCAGGTTCTTGTACCGCTTCTTCTGTGGCCTGTTCTTCTGATGCTCCTGAGGCAAGGAATTCCGAAGGGGCTTCGAGTGAAGTTTCCTCGGGCGCCGCTGCTATAGCTTCCTCAGTGGGCGGTCCAGGTTCTGCTGATATAGCGTTGCGAGCTTCATCCTGCGAAGGCTCGGAGGACGGCTCCTCAGACGGAGGACTCGACTCCTCCTCTACTGGTTCAGCTGGACCGTCCAGGACCGGCTCCTCAGGCGGTGGCAGTATATCTTCACTCGCAACCTTCACCTTTCCTTCCGTAGAGACATCATCACCAGACTTCTCATCTATACCTTCCTCAACTCCTGCACCATCTGCATCACATCAGCCTTGATCTCACCAGTACAAAGCAAAATCACTCACTATCATCATCAGCCTCTTCCTCCCCGCCAACATCATCTTCCTCATCCTCCCCATCCAACGAAAACACCGGCGCCTTACCCCAAATGTTATAACTATAATGCCTCGGATCAATCGTATACTGCGGTTGCGGCGGCGCCGGCCAAGCAAACGATGGTTTCACTACTGTTGCACCTTGAACCCCTGACCAAGTATATTGTGTCCTTTGGTGTTGCGATACAGGAGCCGGATGAAGTGGATATTGATATTGCTGTTGAGGCGCCGGTACTGGATGAAGTAGATATTGATAGGGTTGTGAAGAAGAAGGACGATGCGAGTTCCCAGCAGCAGAGAAATTTGCTACGTTTATGCCTTTGAGGTTGTGGCGGGCGAGGATGGAGGAGAGGTCGTTGGACATGGTTGATGCGTGTTTAGAGAGTTGGATGTGGTAGATATCTTGACTCTCAGTCGTAGATGTTGATGTTTGTGGTTTCGAGGCTTAGTGACAGTCCAGAAGAACATATAGGTGCGTTAATTGGAGTGGAGGATGGGTTCTTGGAAAATTTGTCGTGACAGGAAACGTTGCAAGGCCACCTGCAAAAATCAAAACTGATGCCGCTATATAGGCCACAGTATAGAAGCAGAATCAGAACCAAAAGAAGAAAAGAATATACCAAGAACACAGCGGTATTAATCTCCTCACCTTAGCAACTCCTTTGCATATATATGCACCTACATGTTCCGCAAACCCCCAAGCGGCTAAGCAAGATCAACAGATCGCTTGCTCTCTCGGGATCTCCAGTGCATGCTATTGACACGTCAAGAATGCTGTTGATATGCCACGTCTCGCTCGCAGCACCTCAATCTGTAGTGCTCTCGCGCCAGAGGTGACAAGATAACAAAACATCCGTACCTGACCAATATGGTTCGCACAAGACCCTGGCAAATCGCTTGTGCGGCAATGGTTACCAACCAACTCAGATGCAGCAAACTAATGCACACCATGGGAGGACGGCTGCTACCCGATGGAATATTTTGGCCTCATATCAGGAAAGACGTGGCAAGATCGCACTGTGCAGTTTTCGTGTCGCCATCGCAAGTTTCGCGAAATGATAATGGAGAGCATTGCTCTCGTGGCATCTTTGCATTCGAAGCGATTGACGTGATCGAGGCCAGCAAAGTCGTGTATGCATCCGATACGCCGTGGCAGAACCATAGGCTAGAGTGCTTGCCAACCTCGCAGCAAACGATACTCGAGATCTCTTGACCTTGCAAAAACTCTTCCATCCTACCTTTCCGAAGACGCGTCGCGATACAGGAGACAAAGAACCATCCATCCAGTCACTCCGCGCAAAACAGTGACAAAGGAACTGTCAGGATAACCCCAAGGGTTCGAAACTGTAACAGTCCCTCGGAGACACCATAAAAAGCCTTTTGGGCATCAATAATGTGACGAGTATCCATGATTGCATGATGTTCATGCGCGAGATGCCGGTCGGAACGGCGCGGCAGATGAGAACCCCTCACTGATGCCATCGTATTTCCCATCACTTTCACCTTTGGCTTCTTTGTTCCCATCCCGAGCTTTGACCCAGAGATTCTATTGTCAACGAAGCCTTGGAAGCTGTGCCAAGAGATTCGGACTTAAACAGGGTGATGCTGCGGACAAGCATTTTTGCATCGAGGATGGTGTTCCAGAGGCTATATAGTGATATACAGATATCTGAACTTCTAGATACAATCCGCAAAGCTCAAAGAGGCATCAGCAAGACGATCATAGCATTTGGTAGCAAGTTGGCGGCACAACGACTAAATCTTGTGTTTTGGACATGCTTCTCTAGACATGCATGCTTAGGACAGTGCAACACCACCACACTTTCTTACACCAAACCAATGCTTACAACAAAATCAAGCATTTCTATCTTCTACCAAGAAAATACGACACCAAGTGGTCATATCCCAAAGATCAACTCAGCCACGTTTACACCGTTCCATTATATTGTCAATTCATGTCTCTGAACCAGACAGATCGTGCAAAAAATAGTAGTAGTGCCTGCAGATCTTTGAAACGGGTCTCAACACTGCCCTAACCATCACACTCGAAGGCTCAGTTTTGCATTCGAAAACACAAACGATTCAAAAGGTCCATGTATGGAATAAAGAAAACTGGTATTTGCAGACTCTACTCTTCTCTTCTCCAACCTTTGCAGCGTCAGAGAAATAGAGGCGAGAGCACAAGTAGATAGGAAAATGTAACAAAAAAGACAACTAGAAAAACCACGCCTATCTTTGACTCGAGGTAAAGACGGCTCCTCAACGCCACTCCCCAAGGGTATTTCTGCAAACCCTGATGGTATTCCTGAGTCCCCATTGACAAGCAAAGAAAAAGAAAAAGCAAGAATGATGCACAGGAACAAGCCTGGATGCTAGAATATAAAAGACCTTCGCCACTTTGCAAGTGCTGTGTGTCTCCTCATCGAGGTTCAAGTCTTTTTGGAAAATAGCTCGTTGTTGATACATGTTTTCAGCTTTTGTTTTCCGTTAGAAAGCCGCCTGCAACAATAGAGGGAGAAGATATGGGTGAGCAATGAGGAGAAAAAGAGTTCAATAAGGAGATTAAGTCATGACCCGCAATAATCAAATGTACTGCTGCCTTTATTCATAGCCGGCTCCGCGCTGCCACGGACTCGCTCTGCCTGTTTGTTGCACCTGCGGCGTGCGTGCTGGGCTTGGGCTGTGGTCACTGTGCACATCCGGTGTTGCAAAACCGGTCTTCTCATCGAGATATGTGGGAGGGTTGTGTCTGGGCAGACCACCATCCGAAGGGAAGCTCGAGATACTGGGGTCGTGAGGAGAGCGAGGGATCTCGCCGTATCTACCGGCCATTGAAGAGCTGTTGCCACCGATGCGAGGCTCGGAGGTGGAACTACCAGACCAGCCATCTTCATCGTCTTCAATGCGAGCGCCCTTCCAGCCACCCTTGCCTTCACCACGAGCGGTGGCACCCAGTGCATCGAGCTCAGTATTGAGTTGAGTCTGAGACTTAATGAACGAGCCACGGTCGTCGCGCATGGGCTGGTATCTAGTGTCGGGATTCTTGGAAAAGATGGCGAATGCCGAGGCGACAATGATGGAAATGAGAAGAGCAAGAGAGAAGACGGCGTTGAAAATGAAGAAGAGGATACCCATGACACCATTGACCAGACCAGGCAGGGAGAAGATGCCGGTGAAGAAAAGCAGGAAGATGGAGTTGAGGAAGTTGAAGAAGCAGATGAGAATGTTGAAGGCGTTAGTCTTCTTATCCATGTACGGGGTCAAGACACAGACGACAATGAAGAAGACGGCCTCGATGATGAGGAAGGCGATGGCCTGGAGGGTGCCGTTACCCTGGGCGAGAGCGACAAACATGCCCTTGAGCAGGAGGTAAGCCAAGACGGGGACGATGAAGTAGTAGGCAGTGGCCTTGAACTGGACGTAGAGGAAACCCCACTTGTTAAGTGAGACGGGGTCCGAGTAGAGGATGTAGGCAGGGTTCTTGTGCATAGACACGGAGCGACGAGCAAGACGGATGACCTTGGAAGAAGCCCAGGCGAGTATGCCAATCATGGTGAAGACGGTGAAGACGGCAAGGACGACTTCGGCAGCCGAATCACGCTTGGTGAACTCCCAGAAACAGAGGACGACCATTTGAGGGAAACCAATCAGAACCAGACGGAAGAGAATACCCTTGAGAACAGTGGTCCAGCCATTGCGGAAGTCCTGGAACTTATCGCCCTTCATCTTGCCCATCTTGACGAGGCCCTCGCAGATGAACTTGAAGATGATGACACCAAGAACGACAAAGACGACGAAGATAAGCAGGAAGATGTATCCAGTAAGGAAGATGTTGGTCAACTCGATCTTGGAGCGGAAACCGACACGCTCGATACCACGAAGAATGATAGTCTTGGTGGAGGCATCGGTTGTGGTGGCTCTAGGAAGAAGCTGGTGCAACTTCATGGCACCGCGGGCGAGAAGACGCTCGGCGACATGGACGGAACGCTTTTGCACTTCGACTGACTCGGTCGACAACTCAGACAGGACAGTGCTGGGGGTGCCTCCAGTAGAGCGCTGGTACCAGGTAGCGATGTCTTGAATAAAGCCGACACGGATGATACCCATGCTCCACTGGAAGTTCTGGGTCCACGAGGCGACAATAGGTGGGAGGGGAACAGCAGTCATGCCGACCAGAGACTGTGCCTGGAAGTAACCGAAGAGAGCAAGAGTGTTGGCAGCGACGTGAGCAGCAGTGTTGGAGTGTCCGAGACCCGAGGTGATGGCAGAAACGAACAGAGCTAGGCCGGCAATAACGGCGACAGCCCATGAAACACCCTTTTGATCGACAGTCTTGCCGTTTGTAAGTTCAGCTTGCACGCAGGCAGTGGCTCTACCAGTGTCGGTGCTGTTGACGTAAACTTGGACTTTGGCGTCGAGGTCAGGGATGGTGTATGCAATGCCNNTAGCATGTATTAGTGAACATTCTGAAGACGAAGACGCCCAAGACTTCTTACCAGGAATCTGGCTGACTGCATCGGCAGGCAGTACAATGTTGGAGTCGAGGTCGATCTGGCCCTCGTTCATGGGGCACAGACCGGCCCATCCTTCCTCACAGGGGTCCAGTGTTTTCGTAAAGATGGTCAAACCGTAGGCGCTGACGACCATGTCGATGGTGACATTTCCAGAGATTGTCGTGATACCGACGACGTTGAAGGTAAGAGTACGGTTGTCGGGTGTGAAGGCGACATTGAACAGAGTGGCCGAGAAATTGGAGTTTGACATGCAGGTGCTGAGCGACGAGGACGAGATAACGCGTTCATTGTTGATGCCAGAGGCCTGGGTTATAGGGATGAGGGCGGCGAAGAGGGCTATTAGGAAGCCTAGGGGCGACCCTGAAGGACGCATGCTGGGCGAGCAATAGAGAATACCAATTAATAAATGCTGATGATGCTAATGCTCTGGTGAAAGGCGTGCAATGCCGCAGTCGATGTCGCGATTCAGAGCGACGAGAACAAGTGGGGAGGTGCCTGGTCAGGGAGGGGTGTGTGTTTGATGGCAAAAGTGTGGTTGGAATGTATATTGGCCCAGAGAGGAAAGTCAAGTCTTGACGTCGGGCGACTGATGAGCGAGTGACGAGTGACGAGTGACGGCGTGGGTGGGAAAAAGAGGAAGGCGCGCGGGGAGGCTGGAGAAAGGGAAAAGAGTTGGAGATGTAGGCAAGGAAAGTGGGAAGTGGTGATGAATGGCGGGTGCAGCAGGTGCAGCAAGTGCAGCGGCGATGGGCGGTTCGTTCGATGAGAGGGCAACGAGAGTGGGAATCCAGCAGGAATGCAGCAACGGAACGGCGAGAAACACGACCCTCGACAAGAAAGAGGACGGAAGACGTGCGTGACCCGACGAACAAGCGCAACTTAGCGCCAAAGCCACGCCAGCTGATGTCAACGACCGCTGCGATCCTTTTCCTTTTCCCGTGTCGAACAGGCTGATCGTTTGGTTGCCGCCGTCAAAGACTTGCACACTCCGGCAGACAAGGCGAGAGTCGAATGAGTGGTAGAGATCTGATTCGGCGTGCTTTGATCCAGTGTGTTTTGCTATGTATCTGACAAAGGGGGCTGTGCAGTGCGAGCAGTGGAATCAGGGGTCTTGTCTTGAGACGACGCTGCAATCCACTCTTCCCGTTTGGCGATCAGTGCGCCACCACACTGCTGTTTGTTACGCGGCACCGACAAAGCTGGGGAAACCATTCGAAACGCCGTCAGAGCAGCTGCTTCTTGTCCATCGCAATTCGAGTCTCTGCAGTGCTCGACTTCGTATACGGCAATTTGGTTCATGTCTCCAAGTCTCACCCGAAAGACTACATTCGCAGGACGCCGGGCCCGTAAAGCCACCGCATCATTGAGAAGCTGGTCAAACAAACCCCGGGCGGCCTCAAAATAGACAACGGGCTTGCAGTCCCGTAAACGGCCTTTGTACAGCGACAGCACTGCTTAAAGTCTCTTGAGCTCTCTCCTTCTTTTGCGATCGTCTCCTCTCCATGCAATTCGGGTTGGCCGTTGCTTCACCTGCCCGGCATGAAAACATCATTTCCCAGCATCTCGCAAGAAGATCAACAGCAGAGTTGTCGCATGCCCGCACGGTCTGGGTCGCCAAGCCTCATAATACGGATAGGGATGTCCTTGGCCAGTCCCGGCATATCCATGTACGCGTGCAATACAAAACTGCGCCGACCTTGGTATACGGATCGGAATGGGTGCAAAGGCTTGGAGAGGATTGGCATTCATCTTGCGGTCATTTGTCCGGCGTGAGCGGTATGCGTACAGCGATGCCGCTTCAACAGCAGCACTCGCTTCGTGCCAAACGAGACGTGCCAATGCAGACAGGGCAAGCTGGACCGGTGCCGAGCAGCCTCGTTCTCGCAATACGCGGCCTCATGTAAGACTATATACAAGTACTGGAAACCCGGTAGGTCTATGCAATGGTATTGTTGTTGTACAGGGCGACATATGGTGCGGTTGTTGTCGCGGCCTGGAATCTAATCTTCCCAGCAACGGGCAGTTGGCCGTTGGACCACATTCACAGATTGCCAACAGCTTCCAGGAGAGAGCCTTTAAACACGAAATCTAGAAACCGATTCCCATCATGCAGTCATGTTGGAAAGGAGAGAAGGATGAAAGATTGCAAGCGAGTGGGATACGGAGACATGGTTTGATTTCAAGCCTGCTCGTGTTCGGAGATTGAACAAAGCGGTACTCGGCTTGCAGTGGAGAGAGAGGGCTGGTCGCATGTCTTCACATACGCTGCTATACGGTGAGCTGTGAGGCTGCGATCAAAGTCAGGGACGATGAAGGTGCGAGTCATCATATCCAGTCAATCTATCTGCCACTGAACTGTATCATCGAGGGACACGAGGAGGAAGGATCTCATCAGATCAGATAAGATAATGTCGGCTTGGCATCACGCGTGTGATAACCTTAATTTTTTTGTTCGAAGATCTGCCCGTCCAAAGTTTGCTGGGGCCGTCGACTTTTTGCCTGTCATCTGTCATCCCCTCCACAACACATCAACATGTCGAACCCGGAGCTCGCATCTAAGAAGAGAAAGAGAAAGCACGGCGCTGCTAAGCCCGCCGACGCACCCGCNCCCGTCGTCACCAAAGAGACCATCGTCGTCCAGCATGCTGAAGTGAAGCCCCGCAAGAAGACCAAGACGGCAGAAGCAAGAGCAAAGGATGTCGAGAAGGAGGAGGAGGATGTGAATGAAGAGTTGCGCGAGGCCGCAGCAGAGTCTGCAGTTGCCAACGTCAGCGACGAGGCAGCCTCTGACGACGAGGACGAGGCAGAAGAGAACATGGATGATGCAGAGGAAGACAAGCAGGACATTGGCGAGCCTTCAGATCTACCCTCGGCGCTTGGAGTCTCGCTGCCTGGACAGGATGCGCTGCCCGAAAAGTTCACCGACATCAACCTTTCTGAGAAGACGCTCAAGGCGCTCGCCGACATGAAGTTTGAGAATATGACCGAGATTCAAGCAAGAGGTATCCCGCCGCTTCTTGCCGGAAAGGATGTGCTGGGTGCTGCAAAGACTGGTTCGGGCAAGACTCTGGCTTTCCTGATTCCCGCCATCGAGATGCTGCACTCACTCAAGTTCAAGCCCAGAAACGGTAAGCAGATGCTCACATGCTTCATGTTGCCAGTAAACTTGTACTGATTCATTTGCTCAGGAACCGGTGTCATTGTCGTCTCTCCCACCCGTGAACTCGCTCTCCAGATCTTTGGTGTTGCCCGTGAACTCATGGCGCACCACTCGCAAACATTCGGTATCGTCATTGGAGGAGCGAACCGCCGCGCCGAGGCCGAGAAGCTGGTCAAGGGTGTCAATTTGCTCATTGCTACACCCGGACGTCTGCTTGATCACCTGCAAAACACCCAGGGCTTTGTCTACAAGAACATCAAGGCGCTGATCATCGACGAAGCCGACCGTATCCTCGAAGTTGGTTTCGAAGACGAAATGCGCCAGATCATCAAGATTCTGCCCAAGGACGAGAGACAGACGATGCTTTTCTCGGCCACCCAGACGACAAAGGTCGAGGATCTTGCCAGAATCTCGCTGCGACCTGGTCCTCTCTACATCAACGTCGACCACAGGAAAGAGCACAGTACCGTCGAGGGCTTGGAGCAGGGCTTCATCGTCTGCCAGCCCGACATGCGTTTCCGTCTGCTATTCACTTTCCTCAAGAAACACCCCAAGAAGAAGATCATCGTCTTCTTCTCGTCATGCAACTGTGTCAAGTACTACGCCGAACTGCTCAACTACATCGACCTGCCCGTCCTGGATCTCCACGGCAAGCAAAAGCAACAGAAGCGCACCAACACTTTCTTCGAATTCTGCAATGCCAAGCAGGGCACTCTGATCTGTACTGATGTTGCAGCCCGTGGTCTTGATATCCCTGCCGTTGACTGGATCGTGCAATTCGACCCTCCGGATGACCCAAGAGATTACATTCACCGTGTCGGTCGTACCGCCAGAGGCGCCAACACCAAGGGCAAGAGTTTGATGTTCTTGCAGCCCAACGAAGTCGGTTTCCTGAAGCACCTCGAGGAGGCTCGTGTGCCTCTGACCGAGTTTGAGATGCCCGAGAAGAAGGTGCTGAACATCCAGAGCCAGCTGGAGATGCTGATTGGCAAAAACTACTACTTGAACAAGGTAAGATCTATTTGTGTTCTGATGTTGATGAGTATAGTGCTAACATTGAACTTCTACAGNTCGGCCAAGGATGGTTACCGCTCATATCTCCAGGCATATGCATCGCACTCTCTGCGCTCAGTCTTCAATGTCAACGAACTCGATCTCGTCAAGGTGGCTAAGAGTTTCGGTTTTAACACACCGCCGCGTGTGGACATGCAGTTGGGATCAAGCATGAAGATGGACAAGAAGCAAGGTGCTCGTCGCGCATACGGCAGTCAACCAAGACAAGGTGGAAACTACAAGCGCCAACGCCAGGACTAGACATGGTGTTTGAAAGGATTTTGTTTTTGTTGGCAGCATCTTTCTACATACGGCTTATTTCATGGTAGCGGGCGTTTGAAAAGTGTGGTTCGTACAAGTCAATCAATCTTGATCAACATGTGCGTCAAATCTCGTTTGCAACAGGTCTGGTGATGATCGTTGACTGTCTCGAAAATGGTTCGTTCAAGAAATCGGCGACTACAGGGTCCGGGTGGACCTTACTATAGCGACCATATGGTGTTTCGTCTATATTGGACAGTCATATACTGGAATAATCCTCAATATAATGAACGAGGGCTTCTCTCAGACGATAAATGCTTCTAGAATATTGCAGACAGGGTGGTATGAGTAGCCAAGGCGGCGGAGATGACGGCGTCGCGGCTGAGGGGGACGGGAATCTTGGAAGGCGCGGGAGTTTGATGATTTCCATTTCCAGCTCCAATCCAAGATTACGAAGTGAAAGAGCAGGCACTCTCGGCTTCTCCTGGGTTTCTAGAAACTCTTACGCTCCTTCCCTTGTGTCCGACGACAGTGTTGTACAGTCCAATCCGCTTCTTCGCTTCTTGCCAACAATCGCCGTGTTTCAGTCGCCGGCCACCCTCTCCTTTCCAACTTTCCCCAGCACCCGCGTGCACCGGTGACGACAATTTCTACAACCTACACCTTTAGTATCGTAATATGAACTGAGACGGTCCACAAACCAATCTCGATAAACGTCGGACAAGATGCAGATGGTGGCAGAAGAGGAGGCGCCGAGGTCGCTGTCGCCAATCATGCGATCTCGTCTGGGAGAGGGAACCAGCCAGCCCTCGTCTCCCCTACGCACCACCTTTATTCCCGACCAACCTACTCCGGCGCATACCACCCTTTCCGACGCTCTGCTCCGCCCGCCGACTGCCGTCTCTGTACACTTCGGTCCACCGACTCCTGCCGATTTCAATCTGCCATCGATCAAGAGCTTCCAGAATGGCTCCGCTCCTCGCTCCGTTTCAGCCACCAGCCCTCGTCCGCGACCATTCGTCTTGCGCCATGACTCGGACCCGACTCTGCGTACCGTCTCGCGCAGCAGAGATGTCAGTGGAGGCAGCGGTACCCAGACGCCGCCCGAAAGAAGACCAGGATTAGGAGACGACCAGCTCGAAGGCGCAGACGAACATGGCCGTCAAGGCTCCTTCTTCTCCCGCTTGAAGGCCATGGCTACACCCACCCACTCGCGCCATCCCAGCGAATTTACCAATGCTTCAGTCCTCATGACTCCTACCGAAGAGCTGGAAGAGCCACATTTTCCTTTTTATTCCCAGTCGCAACATGATGGTAGCGAGGCCGAAGGTGACATCGAGGAGAGCTCTATGGATGAGGCCGCAGAAGGTCAGGAGCCTCGCCCGAAGCGCAAGGCCAGGAGAAAGATGGAGAAGACGGCATCTGCTGGCCCTTCGACACCGCGAACCCCGCGCTTTCCTTCTTTCTTGCGCGACCATGCAGATCGCACTCCACGTCTGCCACGTAGAGCTACTATGACAGACATTCCTGAGAACTCAAGAGTAGGCGTTAGTGAGGATGAGGGTCGCGACCGTCTTGCCAAAAGCGCTTGGAGACGTGGCCTCGAGGGTGCGCGCGGTCTCAGTTACGCGCCTCGTAGTAGCAGACCTACAAACGATGCTGCAGAGCAGTCTGACTCGAACCGTCCAACAACAGCGAGAAGATTCACCGGATTTGGCGCTCTCGACGGATCCGCCTCTCCTTGGCGAGGTCGTGGAGAGCGTCAACCGAGTGCTAGTGCTCAAAAGTGGAAACAAGTCAAGGCTGGTTTGAAATTGTTAGGCCAACGCAAGAAGGACGAGCGAGTCAAGGTGGATCACCAAAAGTCTACCGAGCTCATGGCTGAGCTGCTGGCCGGTTCGCCAGCTGCCATCTTCTTGGCCAGCATGTATCAACGCGACGAACATGGACGCCGCAAAATCCCCGTCTTGCTCGAACAACTTAAAATCACCATCCCTTCAAGTCAGAACCGCGAGAGCAAGTCTGGCGATCGTCACATGGTCTTCACCATTAATCTTGAGTATGGAAGCGGACCGTCACGCATGTCTTGGACAATCCACCGTTCTCTCAGAGACTTCAGCAACTTGCATCTCAAGTACAAGTTTCAAAGCCAGTCGGAACGTTACTCAATACTCAAGACTGAAGATCGTTCGAAAGCAAAGATTCCCCGGTTCCCCAGAAGTGCTTTCCCATACCTGCGTGGAGTGAGAGGTCTAGCCGACGACGAGGAAGACGAGGATGACAACGCCATAGCTGAAGCAAGTGGCCCTGATGGTGAAGCTAGCGGACCAGAGAGACCTGGCATGAAGAAGCGACGTAGAACGTCCTTTGCCCTCTCCAGACGCAAGTCTAGCACTGGTCATGCATCTGGTCCTGATGGTGTGGTCGACGGAGTCGCTCGAGCTGGCAGCATTGCTGGTGCCCCTGGCGGTGCAAAAGCCAAGGATTTGTATAACGAGCGCCAACGCAGGAAGCTTGAGAACTATCTGCAGCAAATGATCAGATGGCTTGTCTTCCGTCCTGACAGTACACGGTTGTGCAAGTTCCTTGAGCTTTCAGCTCTATCCCTGCGTTTATCGGTCGAAGGCGGCTATCATGGCAAGGAGGGATTGATGTCCATTATTTCCAAGCCCAATATTGACCTGCGTAGAAGGCCCGTCACTGGGTCCGTTTCGGCATTCAAGAGAAATACGGAGCCCAAGTGGTTCATGATCCGCCACAGCTACATTGTTGCCTTGGATAGTCCCGAGTCACTAGAGCCGCGCGAAGTCTTTCTTATAGACGGCGATTTCACTACCGACAAGGCCAGCAAGAAGCGTTTGAGAGACCAGACAGCAGAAGAACTGGCCAAAACTGCCGGCAACGCCACACAACCAAAGCATCACATTCTTCGACTGTACAACTCGGAGCGAAAGTTGAAGATGTTGGCCAAGAACGAACGACAGCTGTTGCAATTCCAGGAGTCTATCGACTACATGGTACGGAACACGATTTGGTCGCTGAAACACCGCTTCGACAGTTTTGCTCCAGTTCGCAAGAATGTCTTTGCTCGCTGGTTGGTCGATGGTAGAGATCACATGTGGCAGGTTTCGCGAGCCATTGACAACGCCAGGAGCTTCGTGTACATTCACGACTGGTGGCTGAGTCCTGAACTGTACCTTCGCCGACCAGCGGCCATCAGTCAGAAATGGCGCCTCGATCGTCTGCTCTTGCGCAAAGCCCAGGAAGGTGTCAAGATCTTCGTCATCGTCTACCGCAATATCGAGTCTGCTATTCCCATCGACTCGGAGTATACCAAAGCATCGCTCCTAGATCTCCACCCCAACATCTGCGTCCAACGTTCGCCCAACCAGTTCAGGCAGAATCAGTTCTTCTGGGCGCATCATGAAAAGCTAGTGGTAATCGATAATGCCATGGCGTTCGTGGGTGGCGTGGACTTGTGTTTCGGAAGATGGGACGACCCTCACCATTCTCTGACAGATGACAAACTCACTGGCTTCGAGTTAGATATGGAAGGACCAAGAACTGCAGACAACTGTCAAGTCTGGCCCGGTAAAGATTATTCCAACCCCAGAGTTCAGGACTTTTACGCGCTAGACCGCCCGTACGAAGAAATGTACGACCGCACAAAGGTGCCCCGTATGCCTTGGCACGATATCGCCATGACGATTGTCGGTCAGCCCGCGAGAGATGTGGCTCGTCACTTTGTCCAAAGATGGAACTACATTCTCAGACAGCGTGTACCTTCTCGTCCCACGCCGATCCTCCTGCCTCCACCTGAGTTTGATCAGAGCGAACTCGAAAGACTTGGCATGACTGGTACTTGTCAAGTTCAGATCCTCCGCTCTTGCACATCCTGGTCGATCGGCACACCAAACAAGACTGAATGCAGTATCATGAACGCGTATGTCTACCTCATCACCAACTCTGAGCACTTTGTGTACATCGAGAATCAGTTCTTCATCACTAGTTGTGTTGTCGAAGGTACGCAGATCAACAACAAGATTGGTGACGCTCTTGTCGAGAGAATCGAGCTTGCTCACCAGAGAGGTGATAAGTGGAGAGCATGCTTGATCATCCCACTTATGCCTGGTTTCCAGAACCAAGTCGATTCCCAAGACGGAACTAGTGTTCGTCTGATCATGCAATGTCAATACCGTAGTATTTGCAGAGGTGAATCATCCATCTTTGGCAGGCTGCGTGCTCAAGGCATTGATCCCACCCAATACATCGAGTTCTACGCTCTAAGACAGTGGGGCAAGATTGGGCCTCGCAAGTGTTTGACCACTGAGCAGCTCTACATTCATGCCAAATGTATGGTTGTTGACGATCGCAGTGTAATTATTGGATCTGCCAATATCAACGAGCGCTCCATGTTGGGTTCGAGAGACTCCGAGGTTGCTGCTATTGTTACTGACCAGGAGATGATTCCTTCTCGCATGGGCGGCAAGCCTTATGATGTTGGCACTTTCCCTCATACGCTTCGTATGCGTCTCATGCGCGAGCATCTTGGTATTGATGTTGACGACATTTACCGTCGCGAGTGTGAAGCTGAAAAGGCCTTCCAGGACGAAGAGATGGAGCGCATCTACAGAGATGACTACGTCACACCTCCTGAGACTCCTTCAACCCATGGCTTGACTGAGGAAAACTTGCAACATAACAGTGAGCCAGATGGCAAGGCTGGTGTTTTGCACAACTTCCTCAACGAAACCAACAGTGGCCAGGCTGATCAGATGGATGGTGCCGGAGGCAAGAAGCATTCGGTTGACAGGCCTCACGACCTCGACGTTGCTGGTTTTGGTGTCGATAACATGAAGAATCTTGAGAATGTAGTCGACACTGCTGCGAGAGATACATACATCACACCCCATGGCAAGGAAGTGCTCAAGAGTGCCAATCTGCTCGACGTTGCTGCGCGTCCTCGATCTTCATCGCTCAGGAGAGACATCATCAACCATCATATCTATGACCATCCTCATAACGCTACTGAGGCAGGACGCATCCTCCCTCCACCTATGCCGCCCCGTATGAACACACGCGAACTTGGCTTGACACAGTTGTCGCAACTACCACCACTTCCTGTTCTCGATGACGCAGATATAGGCGGCCCGTCTTTGGTCCAGGATGTCACTTCTGAGAATGCTCATATTATCAACCCGCTACTCAACTCCATGACAAGACCTGTGGTTGACGAAGACTGCATGCGCGACCCATTGGAGAATGACTTTTACAAGAAGATTTGGCATCAGGTAGCAGAGAACAACACTCGCATCTACCGCCAAGTATTCCGCTGCATGCCAGATTCTGATGTTCAGTCGTGGACAGAGTATCGCAACTTCAATGCGTACAACGAGAAGTTCATGCTGTCGCAAGGTTTGGGCACCAGTGTACCGCTTGCCAAGCCCTCTGGTGATGCACCCGATTCGAGTGGTCCTCCTGGCTCTGGCGGCACAGACGCCTTGTCCTCTGTGGCAGGTATCTCCGACCGCGCGAGCAAACATGCCAGCAATAGATTCAGTGGGTTGAGCAAGCTGTTTGGCGGCCGACCCGGCACTGCTCACTCCAATGCAACTGCCACCAACGGTGAAGTGTCTGAAAAGCACGGAGTGGACGCCGGCCCTCGTGCTTCAGACTCGGCACTCACCAACGCCGGTGACGAACCCGCCGAAGAGCCCCTCGACGAGAAAGTAGCTGCCCAACAACGCAACGACACTGCCAACACAGAAGCCACACTCGCACCACCCCTCGACGGGCTACCCACCACCAACAACGGCACCACCAACAGCGCCCCCACTCGTGTCATGAAATCTCGCACCATCCAGTTCCCCGAAATGACGGAAAAGGAAAAGAACTTTGAGGCTGGGCCATTCCAACATGCAGCCACTGTTAGCGGCAGTGGAAACATGCAACACAGCACTTCTACCAAGCGCAGACGCAATCGCGCCAACACTAAAGGCAGTATGAAGAACGGGGGTGTGTATGAGCCCGAGGTGCTTACGAAGGAAGAAGCAGAGGGCTTGTTGAAGCTTGTACAGGGGCATTTGGTTGTTTGGCCTTATGATTGGTGAGTGAACCTTTTGCTTCTTCGATGATAAAGAAGTCGTTCTGGGAAGAGATTGCTAATGTGTGACACTTTTGCAGGNCTTGAGAGGGAAGAAAAGGGAGGCAATTGGCTTTACAACATTGATCAGATTGCTCCGTTGGAGATTTAGTAAGTCTTGTTGATGTGGCGTTTGAGGAAGAGGATGTTTACTGACTGTGATGTAGCGATTGATCGCCTTGTCGCCAATTCTTCCTGGTTATGCCTACCTCGACAGTCTCGAATCTTTGTACATTATCGATTGCCAGCGGACGCATTTTTCAGTTTCTCTTTTCTTGATCCCAAAGAGCAAGGAGTTTTTCTCATTATACGGTTTTTAGCGGCATCCTGTTTGGCGTTTTGATTCTTGATACATTGTTCTTCTGGGTAGATAAATCCTTTTCTTGATAGAAGAACGACCAGAAAGATAAAGTTTAAATGTTACTCAACTTCCATTGTGCTCGTCGAAGAAATTGTTCTTCTTGACTCGTGGTGATTCTTGCCTGTTACCCGTTTCGAATTTTGTGCTACCTAGTCCCCCTCCTGACGAGAACTCCTTGATGTCTGATGGAATCTGATCGTATCAAGATTGCACATCCGTCTGGTCAGTCTCCACCTCTTGACACCAATACACATTCTGATTAAAATCAGGCAACCTGCCACGCTCTGTGCACTTGTGCTATATATTCCTCTTCTGAAGCTGTGATGCAATACGGTGAACACGCCGGAATTGCTACTAGAGTTTTTGGGGTTGTGTAGGTGACGCTTGCAGTATATAGCCTTACTGACCAGTCTTTTGCGATGCCGTTTTCTTGGTCCCTTGTTCGTGTGCAGTCGAGATGGTGGAGTGTAGGGCTGTTTTTCCGAGTATGTTGGGTTTTGGTCTGGGATAGGAGAAGGGTCTTTTGATCAGCTTGGGCTTGGTCTGGCGATGGCAGAGGGTCTTTGTAATGCTGAATTTGGGGGACATGGTGACTGGTCGGAGGTTGATGAGCATATTTGGGGGGACGGTAGTGTGTCTCTTTGTTAGTGGTGTGTGGTGTCAGAGTGTGAGGGTGTGAGGGTGGTGTGAAGTGCTTGCTCGGCAGGGTTTATAGCTCAGCGGAGGAGACTTCTCATGGTACAATTGACGTTGGGTGGAACTGTTGTTGCCGCTGCGTGTGATGACGTTTCGTGCTCGGAAAAGTGGGCGAAGAGGAGCTGGGACTCAAGCATAGGCTGAATCCACCTCGTCAGGACTCAAAACTAAAGGATGATGTCAGATGCTTTGTGCTCGGAGATGGTAGTAATACCACTGCTTTGCCAACAAGTACTCGTTGAAGGCGTTCTGCTTCCATACAAAGCTCTGTCGTGTGTCTGCTTCGAGCTTGGAATCAAACTGCGCGTGGGCTTGTGCTTTTGTGTCGAGGGTAAGGACTTGGATTCTCCGAGGATGTTGGCGCGACTGCTGGTTGTTCTCATGTTCGGTCTCGTACCAAAATCTTTGTTAATGAGGAGACACGTAGAAGAAGATCGGCAGGCGATGTCAAAACACTGATGATGGAGATGCTCTCCTATGTGGCTTTCACTCTGTTGATAACCTATAGAAATACGGAGAGTTTTGTGGTTCTGATGAAATTCTATTGAGAGTGCTGCTTCAATTTTCAGTTTCTACTTCATCGGACTACAGGTAGTAAAACCTTCACTATCCCGACACCTTAAAGAAGATCGGCAAGCAATGTTCAGAGCTAGATGCTCTCAAACGTGGTGCCCGCCCTTTTGATGACCTATGAAAATGCAGAAAGCTTTATGATTCTGATGAGCAGTTCATTAGGAGATCCATACTACAGTCCTATTTATCCTCCTCTTTAAAGGCGGGGGATAATCAATCTCATGATCCCGGTACCCATCTCCTTCAGACATTTGACCACAAATTTTCCACTCGTGTATACCATCAATCCAGTATCATCACCAACAACACCCAGCTTCCAAGTAACCAAGCTACCACTCCTGGTGAAACTGATATTGACGGGCTTATGTTCAGGGCCCTAGGCTTCCAAGTCCACCGTGAAGTTGTTGATACCAAGTGTAGCGATGTTGGCGTCGAAAAGCGGTCTAAGGATCTCGAGCTCGTGGGCTGCGAGCATGGCATCGGAGATGCACACATGGGAGAAGTTGGCAGAGGATAGGAGAGCGTTGTTGGCGTTGTAGCGGGCACGGGTGTATTCACGCATGGTGAATGATTTGCCGCGAATGAATGAGATGTGGGCTTCCTCGTTCGAGCAGTCGGGGTCGAGATAGCGGAGAGAGGTGTCTAGGGTTGAATGTCAACTGCTGGGCATCACGAAAGCGCCTCGTAGCCGTGAAGCCAGGGACTTGGGTGAGAGTCGAGAACTTGCGGCGGCTGGAATTGATGTTGAAGCTGGTCAAGGTATCCTTAACGGTTTGAGTAACGACAGCGGCTTCCCAGACGCCAGACTGTGTATCGTGGATCTTGTTGATGCCTGACTGATCATCGAACTTGACCGGCCTTGTGGCTTTGAGATTGAGCGCAACGAGGACAATCTCGCTGAGGCGAGGAGGTGTGATAGGCGGGGAGGTTGGCAAGATATAGCTGCACCAGCCAGTTCATGGAAAGGGGCTCTGTCATAGCGACACTTATGGACCTGTTCTTGGTTCTCCTTGGCTTGGCGCAGAAGATCTTCGAGGAAGTCAGAGGTCCTGCCCTCGACGATACCGGTTTTGACAGGGGGCTGAGTGTAGTCATGATAAACCACAAGGATGCCATAATGTTGTTGGTGGGTGTACCGGTCGGGACGGCTTGCTTAGGTACCTTGACCTTCTTCTGCTGAGCTCACTGTGTAACTTGACATTCGGATGTCCGTGGATGTAGTCGTCGCAGTCTTCTTGACGGCCTTCTTGGTGTCCGTGAACGTAGTCGTCGTGGTTGTCCTGACTGCTTTTTGGTATTCTTGGCTTGGGATTGGCATTCAAAAGGGCTTCCTTGATGCAGCATAGTCGCTTCTACCAGGCGTAGGCTTTCGGTAGAGCGCTGAAGGTAACACCTGCAGCTCCGGGTGAGTAAAGCTGGGATGACGGGTATTAGTCGGCTGTGGTGGCTGAGCAGACTGAATAGCGTGAGTCGTTTTAGCCGAAGGATTTTGCTGTAGAGCCGTTCCCCTGAATGCTACTCTGGAGAGAACATCGTGATCGAAGGCTTCTGATGTTCTCCTGCGTCTCGTTGTTCTTCTATACCTCATAGTTGATCTTGATCGTTGTTCTGCTACACGCCTTCATCTTGGTTCTACTGCTGACCATCGTCGTTACTCTGCTGCAGTCTCTTTTCCATGATTTTGTTCTGTGTTGTTCTTGCTTCTTTGTTGAGTTCCTTGTTGACGCCCAGCAACTTCTGGAATCGTGCAGTGGTGGGTTTCTTAGTAAACTACTCGTTGGTTGGAGTGTTGCACTGAAAGCGAAGGTGGATAGGAGAATGATGAACGGAAGATGCTGCAAATGAGCGGCATCCAATCGTGAATAAGACGAGCGCCAGGCCCAGTCGAGATTTTATGTTGTGGAATGTCTCCTGCGAAGAGGATGTCTTTGGTGGTATGAGAGGCTTAGGTGTCCAGCACGCGGCCAGCACGCGGCGTGAGATATCCTGGAGTCGAAATGTAGTAGGTAGAAGTTTGGTGAGCCGGCTCATCCGCCTCGGTCATATCGATACTGGGCAGGATGGGATGGAGAGCTCAGCACAGCATGTCTCTTAGGTACGCCATGCTTTCGATGCCTGTTCTCGTCATGAATTAGCCTTGTTCGGTTATGATCAGCTCTTGGAAGATCTTACCCTTGTTGTCTTAAGCGTTGAGCAGCATGGGAGGCTGCAGCATTTCTTCTTCGAGAATGGTGTTGGAAGGTAGTGGTCTTCTTGATGATGTTGCCCGCGGGCGAGTCTTCTGCGATCTCGGTCTTGGTGGTTTGGGTGTGTCGTAGAAGGAGCCAGAATGATGTGCAAGATCGTCAGGTACTTGTACTTGGTGAGCCGGGCAATGCATATGTGCATCTTGCTGAGGATGTTCAGCAAAATTCTAGTCTGCCCTGGGGCCTTATGCTTGCAGTATCCAAGTCATGGGCTCTGATCATGTTGTTGGCAGCCTCCCTCATTGTGTCCTGGGAGCAAGACCAGAGGTACTCAAAGACTTGCGTTGGTGGAATGCCTCTGTCTGGCTTTGTTCAACTGGGTCGCCGCACCACGTTTTAGTTTCTCGAGACCTTGCTGAATGGCCAAGCGTTCATCACAGTGGAAGGAGAAAACTCCTGGATGGTTGGTGATTGAAGGGTTCTCCAAGCCCTCGAGGTGGCAGTGTTGAACGCAAGCCTGGTAAATGAAGACGGGCAGTACATCTTCCCACCATGCGGGAGATTTGAGAGTGGCGTTGAGATCGGAAAGCGCGGGCTGGCTGTTTTCGAACACGTTGACGTCCTTGAGGCTGATACTGTGCGTTTCATCGTTGATGACAGCGAAGAACATGTTATCACGAATATTACAGTCTTCGAGGTGCAGGTCTCTGATCCTGATACCTCTGTGTTTGGCGTTGAGGATGTCAAACAGTTTGTCGAAATGCGCGATACACATGGCCTTGGCATCCAACCGGTGGGAGAACGGAAAAAACTTGATGGTAGCCGATGCATTGAAGGGGTCCGTGAAAAAAAGGAAGGCGCGCGGGTCGAAAACAGGTCCTGCACGCACTGTGATGGTGACTGCGGCAATGTAGAGATGGAGCCTATTGTGGGCCGCTGAGATAGGGAAAGGCATCGTAGCTGAGGGGTTTGCTGGCCTGAGGACAGGGGTGGTTGATCTTGATGTCGAGGATATATGGTTCGTGACTGATGTGAAAGCAAAAGCCGCATTTGGTGGATAGTGAAAGTGGAGTATAGTTCGCTCGAGGGTCGTGAAGACGTACAGTCAAGGCTGGGCATAAACAAACCAGACCGCTCGGCATAGCAACCACAACTCTTCTCTGCAGTCTTCTCTCCTCTCCTTAAACTACCACCACCAAACGCAAGCAGTACCATACATCAATCCGCCAACATGTGCTTTGGAAAGCGTTCGTCGGCTTCTGCCTACTCCACCTCGTCTTCCTCGAGCGACGAGCCTAATGCTCGCCCTATCGAGCTCGAGACCATCCATCCACTGGCTGCACCCTACTATACTGTCCGCACTGCCACCATGCCACAATCTGCTCGACCTACTACTCGCCTCGTCAGCGAGACTTCTACGGTCGCTGGTACTCAACAGGAGGGCAAGTTGTGGAGTGTTGTGCTGTACGAGCTTTGCTAATGATGTTCAGCAGCCAACTAGTGGTCTTGTTTGACTGTTAGGCTGGGGACCCAGTGATTGAGACTCTCAAGTTGTATGGGAGCTGGGTTAGCAAGCACTACAGACCACTCTAGTTCGAGACTTTCAGCCTGGTGGTTAGATCAATGGCTTAGGATAGCCTTGAATAGAAATCTCCATTGTTCTTCCTAATACCAATCTCCACTCCCTTGTTTCCCAAACAAACACTGCACTCATAAGTAGCCTAATAACCCTCTCTTCCTCCTCACTGTACCAAAAGCAAGTAGATCAAAAAGAGAAGCGCAACTGCAGGGACTCGAACCCCGAATCTTCACCTACGTGCCACGTTCTGTCTAGCAGAACCCCTCTATCCAATAGGGCGGCCGGTCTCCAATGCCGGAAGGGGCATTTCAGTGATGCTCTACCAATTGAGCCACAGCTGCTTTTTCTGGTTGTGAGTGATGAGAACGCGTGATTTATATAGCTTTAGCCTACAGAATCAGACGGGAAGAAGTAGGGAGTGAATGAAACGTGGTTTCTACGCTCTCAATGGAAAGTATCACGAGAAGGGAATAGTTCGTGCATTTTTATAGTAATGACGAGGTCAAAAAGTTGTACGAGAGAACGCTTCATTTTTATTGCAAATTATCTGGGGAGAGGGAAAAGGAGCCACCGAGGCTGACCAGGACTTCAATGTGACAAACAACCGCACTGGCCGAAGTAAAAGGCCGAAAGGAGCGAGAACAAAGGGCCATAAAGGAAAAGAACACAGGGGCAACCACGTTTCCACCAAGACTTCCGCCCTCAATATCCGGGGGCTGTCGATTATCTGGGGCGTTGCACCAAGTGTGCCGTGGCTGTCATAGTTGAGGGTGGTAATCAAGGGTCAGCTTGCTCGGACACCAGGAATGATTGATCAGGCTCCAGCTTATTGCGCAGCTGAGCCAGGAGTACCTGCACTCTGGCACGCCCGTGGGCCTCATAGGTCTGCGTGATGTAGAAGTCCTCCGTGCCCATCCCAAGTTGACCGAGGCGCAAATACTCGAGGTCGGGCAGCGCCTGGATGAACGAGAAAACACGGATCCATTCGTAACTGTCACAGGTATCAACCGCGCGCCTCCACACGTTTGATCTGGCCAAGTTGTGCTCGTGATAGAGGCGCATGTTGTCCATGCTAAGTCTGCGAATAGGGTTCAATCGCGTGTCATGAAGGAAAATTAGGTCATCGCACACACAGTCCTTGAGGCTCAGAGCTGTAAGGCCGAAGCGCCTGAACCAGTGTCTGGACATATCCCAATTGTGAATAGAGATGTTGTTGCCAGTCAAGGCGCGGGTTTGACGACAAAGAGTGACGCTGGGATGTGGTGATGATGGATTGACTGATGTCACGAAGCGGCAGATGATTTTGAGGTCCTTAGGAACTCTCCTGGTGAGTCTGCTGAGGATTGCACCGCCTTCGAGCTCGTCGCAAGGGGGTCCGAAGGTCACCAACGGCGGCTCTGAGCTGGTGTGAGTGGCATTGATGACGAAGTCATACACGACTTCTTTGATAAGCAGCTCTGCTTGGAGCACAGCCGGAAGCAGAGCATCGAAAAGTAATCCTGTCGTCCTGTCCCACGCCTCAATGTCGATTTCGTCGTTGGCGGAAGGCGAGTCGCGGCGTACGCCCACTGATTCTAGGTTCTCAAACTTGTCCAGCTCGCAGAACCCAAGGTAGAGTAGAAAGAGCAGTTCAGACTCTGCCTCAGTCTTTGGCCTAGCTCGGAAGATGATTCTCTTGATGTATTTGCGAGAGGGTTGAGCGCTCAAATTGCATAGCTTCTGGAGTCCATCCATCGAGAAATCGACGAGTGTCTCGGCTAGGAATGCGATGGCGAAAGGAAATGAGGTGTTGGCGTGTAGTTGCTTGTTCACGAGGCGAAGATTGAGAAAGTTTTTCGGCGCCAGGTGCGCGCACACCATGAGGGTTAGGTCGTGAGGTAAATCACTGATGTTCGTAGCCATGTTGCTGAAGGATGGCTATTTCGTTGTCGTTGGAAGCAAGGAGATAGCTGATGGGAATGGAAGAATAGGGTAGATGCGATTAGGGGACGCGTCTTGTCGAAAAGTGTTGTGGTGCACGACTGATCGGAGTTGAGCTGCAGAAGTATCGACTGACAGTGAAGAAGTGAACCGATGCTCAAAGAACGGCATCAGGTCGAGGTCTCCGTTCGGCCACACTTGCATCAACGCAATGTAAGAATGTTTCTTCACTAGTGGCTACGGGCAGCTATCCTACGTCTACATGACCGACATCAAAGATATCAAGAGTTCGTAAGATCTCGATTTTCCTATCCTTGTCCAGTGTCTCTCTGATGCAGGAGCTATAACACAAAATTTGCTTTTATCTACGGTCTGGATATAAGGAGGATGGTGGAATGCTCATTGCGATGAACAACTACATAACTGTGCTACTGCAAAGCGATCCGGACAATCGAAGCCAGAGAAGGCTGGACAAAGGGGCTGACCAGAAGATGTAGGGGGAAGTCTAGCATACACAAAAGAAAAAAAGCAGGTGCCGAGGCCAGAGAGCCACCCAGAACATCACAAAGGTTTTCTTGATTCTATGAGATCCCTCTTCGCTCGGCCACCTGAAAAAAAGAGAGTGATCATCCCTTGAAAGAGCGAAGTTGTGGTAGGTCTGGGAAATTTTCGGGGTGCTCGCTGGTAGAGTCTGGTGTGTTGTCTCTTGTCGAAGTCAAGTGGCGGCCACAGCATTCCGTATTGAGGTAGATACAAGCACAGAGGAAGACTGGGTATCGAAGAGTGCCACTAAGGAGTGAGTTTCCGACATTCTTGCTGGGTTATTATGCTTGTATGGTGCTGTCTGCTTCTTGATTGGGAGCTGTGGGTTTGCGGGAAAAGTTGTGCATAGTTTCCAGGCATTGAAAGCTAGTCCTGGGTGCCTTCGATGCCAGAGCCGTCGCGGTTCGGCCCTTGTGCGTCTTCTTGTGGCAGAACCTGGTCTTCTTGGTCTTGGGTGCCTTCTTACGAGGCTTGCCTGGTCGATGGAATGGTGAGCGTTCTTATTTGGATGCCAGACGCGAGCATTTTCTCTAACAGAGATCGGTAAGCAGCGCCTGAACATCCTCCGTGGTGCCAGCCTCCCATGTCACTCCTGTGTACATACGACCTTCACTCGTCGAGAGCTGGCCTAGGAGACAGTATGCCAGAAGGTGACAACGGGTAGCTAAGGCGCCAGGGAAGTCTTGCCATATCTCATGCCAGATTGGTTGTTGGAAAGTCGTGAGGGTATAACGTGGTCCGGCAAGATGTTGATAGTTACGGACAAGCTGGGCGTTCTTGATGGAAAAACTCTCCAAAGAAGGACTCAATGCTAGGCGAGGGAATATTCTGGAATGGATGGCGCAATGCGACAGTTCGATGATGCAGAGTATGGGTTGGGATTGAAACCACGTACCAATGACCCTCCAATGTTCGATCGAGAGGTGAGAGCCACTGGAAGCCCCTTTTTCACGGTCGTATGTCATGATGGGCGATTTGCGTGTACCCTCTACGCCCTTCTCAAGGAACCTCAAAGAGGTTGCAAATTCAGTGAAATGCGAAGTCTCCAGCTCGTGCATGATGATACAGATGAGTTGAAGTTCTGGGTCGAATGCAGTGTAGCTGGCGCGACCTTGCATACCATCCAAGAAGGCGATCTGGGGCATCTCGAGCTCGAATACGGCATTGGTGATTGTATGGCCGGTTCTGATCGCCGTGAGAAGTATCAGCTTCAGGGTGTCTCTTATTTCTACGTAGGTGCTTTACTTGCTGGGCTCGAAGTCGAGTCCGTAGTCGCCGTGACGCACACCGATTGAATTCAACTTTCCAAGCCGAGCAAGGTTCTGAAATGCCTTGGTTAGGAGTTTGTGGTACGTCGCGGGTCGGGTGTTGTTGCCGCTCTGGACGATAATCAAGGTCTCGAGGTATCTGGCTTTGACGGGGTCCAGGCTGAGGTCCAACAGGGCCACTAGTCCTCCTTCGGAGAGATCGAATGTTCTGTCGGTCCCGAAGGTAGAGCTGATGGTGTGCTTTAGAAGAGTGTGTAAGGTGCGGCTCGTAGCCTTCAGTCTCAATACGTTTGAGTCCTCAACCAGGTCAACGACCAAGAGTTGAACCTCGGGTGGGAGGGTATCGAACGTGGCCATGCTGACTGCTGTGTCGATGACTGTATGGGTATGCTGCTGTGTGACTGAAAGGCGTGGAGGATGGACGACGGAAAGGAAGAAAAAGGACGACTTCGACGCGGCCTTCGTCTCTACGTGCAACCAACCTTTCGCGGCCAAAAGACTCAACAATGCAAACGGAAGTGCAAACTGTCTCCAAGCTTGCAACTCTCATTCACTACAGCCGTCGCGACACAACAACACAACTTGCTTCAACTCGCATACCAGAGAGAGCGGCCCTCACACCTCAATCAATACCACCTGCACCTCCACCACCAACAACCATGGCTTCGTGGTACCACCCACTCGTGAGCCCTCTCTTCTTGACTGGCGTCATCACCAACGCCGTCCTCGCCTTCTTCTTGCTCTGGGCGGCCAGAAACCGCGACCTTGGGGATTGGGTGCCCACTCTCGTCACCATNATTGTCGTGGGCGCCATACAAGCCGCCTATGGTAGGTCGATTCCATGAATTACGCCCGGCACTGCTGATTAAGTCCTTGTAGTCTTGATCTCCCTGTGCATGGAGCCACCAGCCGCCGACCCGCTCGCCCTCGCCGTGCAGACCGGCATCCGCCTGGTCGAGTTGGAGCCTGTTGGCACCTCCAGCTCTGATGAAGACAATAACGATGAGCAGTAGTACTGCAGGAGGGTGTTGACATTGCCGATTGGAGAAGGAGGAGGACGGATGTACGAGTAGTCAGCAGCGCAAAAGAATCCAGTTCCCAGCTTCACAGATCACCCTTTTGATGCCTATAGAGATGCATGATGTGTTCTAACTTTTGACTCGTTACCAAAGAAGTAAAACACATGAGGTGATCTCCTTGGACATGGTGGGCAGACTGGAAAGAACTGTGTCTTTTACTGCTGTATGAGACCAGTCGTGAGCCTGAAGATCTCCACCATCATATCTGCATACACGAGAACGAGCAATAATGATAGAAGAAACGTGCATGATTTTAAAAATTTGCGCATTCTCGACTACTGGATACTGCAAAAGAGAAACAAGCAAGTAAGAGAACCCCTTTCCAATACAGAGCCATTCCCCAAACTCCTTTCCTTCGTGGGTATCTTCCGGCCGTGATAGT
This sequence comes from Aureobasidium vineae, assembly GCA_903819635.1. Taxonomy (NCBI): domain Eukaryota; kingdom Fungi; phylum Ascomycota; class Dothideomycetes; order Dothideales; family Saccotheciaceae; genus Aureobasidium; species Aureobasidium vineae. Next base: position 2,428,738 of record CAIJEN010000014.1, read on the forward strand.
AATCTTCATCATTTCGTTTCTCAATTCGTAACTTCATTCGTGTTTGCATCGTCTCTGAGTTCTTGACTTCGAGTGCTGTGGAGGGAAGCGACTGGGTAGGGTACCGCTGACTCCAGGATAGTACTGCTTAGTACTAACGCTTGTGACCCAGAAAGACAGCCAAGGTCTCCATGAGCTCGGAGCTGCAGATGTTAACGACGCAGGTCATCGGTAGGGGGCAGGATATGCTTACTCCAGAGTGTCATTGGGCTGAGGGATCGTGCCTTCCAGCATGGCAAGGGTGTCATTACGCTGCAGATTCTGGTATTGGAGGCTGTCGGGTCCGAACAGAAGAGCGANCTGGGGCCATCATTAGTATGGCTGCTTATAAGTCTCGAAAGAGAATGGAGAAGTAAGGAACTTACCACGCTGGTGTTCCATGGCACGCTGATCGGCCTCATCCTCATGGGCAGCAGTAGTGGGAGCGTAAATGACGTGGTACTGGTCACCGACTTCGCTGTCGACGGACGAGGCAACGGTGTTGAATGAGTTGATACGGCTAGACTGCTCGAAGAGGACGGAGGGCGTGGTGGAGCATGGAGAAGAGGCATAGAAGAAATCGTCTTCGTTGTCGAAGGAAGAGCCAGTAACAGCGAGTGCGTATCCGACCTCGTGCTGGTCATCGAAAGGTGAGACCAGTGCCTTGCGTACCTTTCTGGGAGGTGTAGAGAAGACGATGGAACTGGCGAGGTCGACATTCTCGTAGTCGTCGTTGATGGTGAACGAGTTGACAGGCGAGTTGATGCTGCTGATCGAGGCGTGGTCGAGCATGGCGACGGAGGTGCTTGAAGAGGGAGAGACGTCAAGCTGAGGGATGGGTTTGGTGGGAGTGGGGAGGATGGAGACAGCGTTCTTAGTAACGGGCTTGTTGATGGTGATAAGGCGGATGGCAGGGGTCTCGTCAGAGTGGGCGGCGCCAGCAATCTTGCAGCACTTGAACAACTTGGCGAAAGGCATCTTGCGCGAGTTGATGAGGTGTGTCAAAGTGTGTTTGATGGAAGAGTTGCTAGAGTCGATGTGCGAGTCGACCCGGATGAGTGGTGCGAATTAACCCGGAGACCTGACTTAGACACAGGGAGTTGCTGCTGATGTGGATGATGTTATGTATCGAAACAAGAGGATGATAGTTGTGGAGAGCACGCGTGAGGATGTGGTGGTAGAAGAGATGGTGAGAGACGCGTGTGGAAGTGAACGTTATGTGCGAGAACGAGCAGACGAACGCCGAGCCCCAGCCACCCCATCCATGAACTTCTATACCAAAGCTTCTTATTACAACACCGCTAGGACCACTTGACGACATCGTTTGCAAATGGATTATCTTACGCGTAATGGACGTGTTTGAGATTTGACACTGACAAGTGGTGCCACACGAGAGATACCCATATGTCTGCCAGAACTTCCACTTGTTTTCTGCTTCTTCGACAGCCGTAGGCAGGCTCTGTAGCGCTTCAATTGATGGTCGGAATTGCCAATTATAACAACATCCCCTGAAACTTAACGGGACAGTATGCGGATGCGCCAGAAGACCGCCACCCGGAAGAAATGAAGTCTATAAGAGACTGTCCAGCCGTCGTCCTGTCTATCTGAAGTAGAGACTGTCACGCCTTGGAATAAGAAATTCTGCGGGAAGAAAGAGAGAAAGAGAGGGAGTTTTACACTGGCATAGCCGGAGTCGTACTGACTATGGCCTTGCTTGTAAGTCGATTGCCCATGATGACCATTCTTGCATGGAGCGGAAACTTAGGTATACACTTGATGAACGCTCTGGTGAATGGAGGAACGCAAAGAGTACATGTGTCAATGCTGAGAAGGTCAAGGAGCGGGTCTTACTGTTGGTCTCCTACCTGATCCGGCGAGAGTCTTTGTGCTACAATGACTCGCATGGTTCTTCGCCTTTTCTCACAGTCATGACCAAGAAACATCAGAGCAAAACCCCAGGTGGCCACCCGTGTACCTGGATACAGTCTTCAGCTATTTATAATTTGATTTTGGAAACTCGCAACAGGACCTTGTCGCCACTTCTTGTCAAGACGATCGTCTGACCCAACAACTCTGCGATTGAGCTTTGAGTCGTTGAGAAGATAAACATGCCCAACCTCTCTCTCAGAACGAACCGTAATACATTTGTCAGGTTGACACGTTAGTGGACAGAGCGGATGTTACATGGAATCGGTAGAATATCGGCTTCATTCCATTCCATTCCACCACTTCCAGCTAGTATTCCATTCTATGCCAATTCTCTAGTGGAATGATGCCAATTCCAATTTTGCTGCTGTTGTAGTCGCCACCCTGTCCATGTTAGGGGTCACCCTGTCGTTTGATTAGTAATCATCAAGCTTGGCACGATTATGTAAGCGCGATAAGATAAGAAGATCAACATACCCAATAGAAATAATATCAACCTTGCTAGAGAGTGGAATGGTGGAATATTCCACTAAAATTGACGATTCTATTCCATGCCAACGGAGTAGAATATTCGACTCAAAATCAGTGGAATATTCCAACATTCTACTTATTCCATGCCATTTAACACCCGCACTGTTAGTGGAACTGAGGAATGATGCTACTGGCACGACCCTGCCTGATTTGGTCTGATGTCAGCAAGTCAACCAATATGAGTGCCAGTACGCCCGTTTTGCTCGAATATTGATCAGAGAATTTTTTGTAGCGGGGTGATATATTATTGATTTGACGAACGCGATATTTGATTGTCATAGAGTAAGCCGGATTGAGATAAATGCAGAGAGTGAGGTTGGCAGCGGCGTCTAGATTTAATAGCCGATCTCAACCGAGGTTGAACCTTCTTAGACTCGACGACGTCAACTCGTCCCGGACAACCTCCAAGCATCCACGAGGTCTACACCACTTCTTCACGACATTGGCATCTTATTGCTTTTGCTCGGGATTCAGAAAAGTGGCTTTACGTTTCTGGAGATCTCTGTTGGCACAAGTGACTCGACAAAGACCAATTGTGAACAAAGGAATCATGGCCGACCAGCCCACCGACGCCCGCGAGCGTCTCCGCCAAAACTTCCTCGACCATGATCCTAAGCATCACCCCAACCGCTGGGAGCATCTCTGGCAACAACATGATCTACCATGGGATAAGGGTTTTGCTTCGCCTGCCCTAGCAGATGTTCTCGCTGACAGGAAGGACCTGCTTCCTACTGCACCCTCTGGCCGCCGACCCCGCGCTTTGGTGCCCGGTTGCGGTAAAGGATATGATGTGCTCTTGCTTGCCAGCTGGGGATTTGATGCTGTTGGTGTCGAGGCTGCTGCAACTGCAGTCAAGGCTGCCAATGCTGAGTCCAAAGGTTGGGAGGAGAAGCCTGAGTATGCCGTCAAGGACGAGTCGAAGGGCCGCGGGACCGCCAAGTTCGTCTTTGGTGACTTCTTTGAGAAGGATTGGGAGAAGAATGCAATTGGCGAGGATGGCTTAAAGGACGGCCAGTGGGATCTTATCTATGATTATACAGTAAGTTCAGGCTGGCGGATTCCGTCAGGAAGATCAAGAGAGCGCTGACAAGAGGCANNGTTCTTGTGCGCTTTGCCTCCAGCACTACGACCCAAGTGGGCAGCTCGTCAGTCGTCGCTGCTGTCCCCAACTGGTCGTCTGATCTGTCTCGAGTTCCCAACTTACAAGCCTCCCTCGACTGGTGGACCTCCATGGGCTCTCCGACCTGAAACCTATCTTGCTCATCTGAGCCAGCCAGGCAAGGAAGTTGAGTATGACAAGGAAGGCTTTGCTGTCTGGAAGGAAGGCGAGACTCCTGGAAATGGTGCTCTGGAGAGGATCGCGCACTGGAAGCCGGAAAGGACTCACAAGATTGGCGAAGGTACTGACAATGTCAGCGTCTGGAAGAGAAGATGAGTAACACGACGTTTTATGTTTCCATCCGTGTATATCGTGTCCTTCGATGTCTCGAAAACAATCATCCACTGGCTCTTTGTCATGCTCGTGATCTATATCGTGCGATGTTAGAGTGAAGTCTTCTCAAGCAGTCGTGAACGGAGATGCAACCATCAACTTCCATCAGCCGTAGCTTCACTACAACAGCGGTCAGTGCTCAACGCTCCATGCGACACCTCACACAGCTCGAGATTATCCTCCTTCTTCTTGCAAGAGCAACCACCATGGGCGCCGCCGTCTCTCCTCTTGCTGCTCGCGCTCGCGCCCGCTCCCGCACCCGCCGTCCGCCCTCTCCTCCTCTTTCACCATCAGAGTACACTCTTCGCGCCATGGAGTGGCAGCAACGTCAGTAACACTCCTATTGATCTGGTCGTGAGACTGCGCTGACAGCTTGACAGCCCGTCACAGTCACGGCCCTACGAGCTCAGAGTTCACCACCTTCGCCCACCGGGCACACACCCTCGGCGCTCTCGAGGGCAGGATTGAAGAGCCACCCTTGTAAGTCACTTGCGCGCTCTGGAACGCGTCCCAGTACTTATGGCCTTCTCTACTAGACTCATTTGGCGAATTCCTGGCACACTCGGAGAATAAGTCTTTGTGGGAAAACCCGCCTCTTCGCAGAGAGTCTCTGCTTGTTAAGAAACTACTGAATTCTAAATATGTCATGCATTCTTCGCATTTTGCCTGTTCAGTGAAACTTCCTTGTGACTTGTGAACATGTATACAAGATGTACAAACTACCTTAGACACAAGTCTACTATCATCCAGTTTTCCACCGTCACTGCCATGGTTGCTCCTCCTAAGGCTCGTATCACCGTCTATATGAGCAGATTCCTACTCTTATAAGTCAGGCACATGGGGCTGCTCTGCATAGAATTGCATTGCTGGAGGACGATTGACCATGGAGTGGCGCTGAGTTGGGTGCGGTATCAGAAGCCGATGTAGCGTAGGGGATCATTGAACTGTCTTTCTGCGTCCCGAAGTTGGAGAGAGACGCCCTGGAAGAGGTTCCTGGTAGATCTTGGCCAACAGCCAGTCCAAGAGTTGGGCTTGCGGTACAATCTCTGAGTCGGGCGACATCGTTACAGTGTGTGGGGTGCCATCAACGAAGAATATCCGTCCTTCTTGGAGAGAGCCTGACGGCCCGCAGGAGGCACTGAATCTTGGGTAGAATGGCAGAGTATTGTCTATGCCCATCGAGTCCTGGCAACGGCGGTGAGGGTGATGGTCCCAGTGCTCTTTGATGATGGCATGTGTAGTAGTGATATGTTCTTGCCAGTCTTCAGGGTGTGCGCGGATAGTGTCAGTATCGATGAAGACAATCCCGAGCTCTGACATGAATGTCGGGTACTTGTAGCCACGAGGACGATTCATGTCTTCCGGTAGGCAACAGCTTTNCTCTGTACAACAATCAGCATCTGTTAAAAGATATGAAGTGTCTGCGTACGTGTCGAGCGAGAGAATTCGAACATTGGGACCGTTTGGCGGCCAGACTGTCTTGGGTAGAGTGCCTTCCTCGATGCTGCGCAAGCCGTCGACCTCAGCCATATCCTCGAGAAGCTCCCCTGTGGGCTTGACTGTGCTTGTTGCGTCCGTGACAGCACAATGTTGTACGTCGTCGTTGTCAAGACGAGGCCTGCCATCAGAGTACCTGTCGAGCAGGTCCTTCTGGGTGGTCATACGGCGCCCAAACTCCTCGGAGGCCTCGATCAACTTGTATCGACTTGTAGGCCCCTTGCCCGCCACTTTGCCTTGCGGTCGTTGATGTTTGACCATAGACTGAATGTCGAAGGACCTCCAGATGTACTTGTCGAATTCAAAACCGAACTTTTNTAGCTGTTCCTTGTCGCCTTTGGCGTCCCAAGAAGTAGCTGCAACGGGTATGCGGTCTTGAGGAAAGTCGGGCGACAGGTATGCGGCTGAGCCGACTGACCAGGCAAGGTCGTGTATCTTGCTTGATGTGCATCTCTGCTGGTCGGGACTCTTGACTGGGTCCTTGAAGATAGGCATGGTTGCTTGGAATAGAGAGAATGGATGCGGCGTGATGAGATGCGAGGCAAGAAGTGGAAGATGTGCGTAGGGGATCGAAGATAGCGGTTGGGTTCGAGCACGGCAAAAGTAGAGGGTTTGGAAATAATGCCAGCACCGCTCACCAAATCCAAGTTTTTCCAGTAGACTTTGCAAAAGCCCTCAATCTTACTGCAACAAGACTTGATGCATCCGCAGGAACGGGACTTGACCAGGACTCTAAGCACCCGTCAGCCCCTGAATATAACCTTCTGGCCGCGGTCGGCTATGCCAGCGTAACTCTTGGCCGGATGACATAGCAGACAAGTAGAGAGCATGGCAGATGACGCAAACATCAGTTCAAGGCATGGTCTGCCAGGACTGCCTATCGTGAGAACCTCTGGAGGTGTCTCTCCAGTGGACGGGTAATCAGACGATCAGTATCAGGACAGGGAGGCTCACGTGTATAGGTCGAAGAGATCATCTCCTTGTTACATCTCTTTTCGAATGGTAGTACTAGAACATTCAATTCACGATAGGCCGTATGGGATCATTGGTGTAGTGTTGTGTTGCCAAGACTGTCGAGACGAACAGCATCAAACACGTCCCTACGCGTCAAGTCATCTTCCTCACATCCACACATCTTCCGCAACCTCTCCTCTACACGAACAATCGTCCAAAATACCAACAAAAATACTCTATCAATTGCCTCAGCATCTACGCACCATGTCGACCACTTTCATCACACCCTTCCTGGTCGCTATCTCCATCCTCAACTCCGTGCTGCTTACCCTGACCATCTGGGCCGGGCTCCAACTCCGCCACCAAGACTGGTGGGTCGTCTTCATAATCGCCTTCTTCATGGGTCTCGCCTACGAGATCGACTACAGTAAGTTCTCTTGTGCTGCTCTCTGCCATGAAGCTCGATTAACCAATGCAAAGTCCGCCGCAAGGTCTCGGCTCAGAACCCTCATCGCTCTATCAAGCTCCAGAGCCGCGGAGGTGACTTCGAAGTCNCAGGGCAGCAACATCACTCGTCCAGTGGCCGCGCACACTCGCGCCACTCCTCGCCGCCCTGTTACGCCCGCTCTCGTTTGAGCTCTGAGATGGTAAGTACCACGAGCAGGTCCCACTGAACCACACTAACAGGCGTTCGCAATAGATTCACCCAGCATGTTCTCTCACAGCTGCCCACCCTTCTCAGCTCTCGTCGCTCGTCAAGACTTTGTTACTCTCTCGATCAGGGCGCCTTCTTCCCTGAGCCTTTTCTTCAGCAATGGTTAGCCATCTGCCTTCTGATCAATCAATGACATGGGTCAGCTTGCTTCTCATGCTCTATAGTCTTCTCTCCAACGGGCTCGATGACAGACATATGAGCGATTCACGGCATGATTGCTATCGGGTTTCGGGCAGGAAGATGAAGAGGAGAATCAGAGGTTGATTCAGCGTTGATGAAATCTTGTTTCGGATTGCGTAAGACTTGTTGGTACAGGCCGACAGAACTCAACGAAAGCACAAAAGCATGGGTTCTTCTTTGCTATACCCCACAAAAAGTTTCAAACAGTGTTGTTGGTCCTTGCTCCTCGCTCCTCTTGAGTGAAGGGTCATCTCGCGCCTCCACTTGCCGTTCTAGTACTGTGAGGGACTGTTCATGGCTGACGCTGTGCGTCGGTTCGATCTAGTTGATCTGTCCCGTCTGACAATAGGAGTTGGCTGAGCAGGCAATGCAGCACCAAGATGAGTCGCGATATCGCCCAAGGCTGATGTTTGAACGCCAAAATGTGCTGCATGGCGGGATATCCTGGTCTAGCCGAAAGGTTGCCCAGATCTGTAGCGAGTGATAGGCACTGATGCAAGGGAAAAGAAGGCTCTGAAGATGAAAAGGGAAGAGGCATCGTAGGCTGTTAGGAGCTAGAAAGAGGCAGAGGAGAGTCAAGGACGGGAGGTGGAGTAGATGGCCAGAAGGTTGCGTTCACACTTCTGGCAAATGATGCAAGCGGCCCGTATGGGACATCGGCATGCCATGATGCTGCTTGTTTTCCTCTCAGGGCTTCTGGTTTCGTCAGGCTCAACATATAACTATCACCATCTTGCTGGAAGAGATGATCGTTGTCTCGACTGCTGAGGTCGAAGTTTGAGAAAGCCCAATCTCAACACACTCTACCGGACTTGGGTCCTTGGTCATTGGGGCCATAGTTCCAGAGCCCCAAAGAACGGTAAGACTTAGCAAGCTTCTGAGGACTGTAATCAGGCAAGAGTTCTCTTCGCTTATTGACGACTTCGTCCGGTCTCAATAGCAGACATGGGTCCCAGATGCTTTCCACAGATATATGGAAGTGATTAAAGACCTCTTTGGCGGCGGAGGAAGTCTTCAAGGATTTATGAATGTTCTCTTTCTTAGGATCGACGACTATGATAATTGGAAAGTCAATAACTTTCGGTCCATCATTCGCATTCATGTGGAATGCAGGCTGCGTACGTAGATCCAAAGATTGGTGATCTCGTTTCTTCAGCTCATTCTCCCAGAGCGCAAAGACTCTAGGCGGAGCTGTAAGGCGGAACTCCTCATGCACGCGTCCCTCTCTCGAGATGATCCAATGTCGCCAGCAACCGAGGGCTTGATCCCAAAAGCAAACCTTGTCGCTTGGGCCTTTCCTCATATGAGGTCCTCGGAAGCCAAACGTGCCTCCAAAAGCTTCTTCGAAACCTGTCGCAAATGCTGCATTGTAAGAATTGGTTCGCTCTTCTTGTGGCGCAGAGCCAATCTCCTCGATAATCTCTATAAAGGCGTTGTGGGAAATTCCTGGAAGAAACTCTCGTTCAAAATCGTCCGTCGTGCGGATCAGATCGAGCGTTTTGCGGGTGGCGTCAGTAACTGCCCAATGGCCTTTGTCTCTGCTGAGTCTCAAGAAGCGATCGTCTCGTCGCTCTTTGCGGCGCTCCTTACGAAGCTCGTCACGGCGCTCGGCACGACGTGACATCCGTCTGATCGTTTTGGCTTCTCTCTTGTACGCCTTGTATATCAATCTTTGTAGTCGACTTGGCAACAAGACGTGCGAAACGGCAAGGGGCTACACCAGTGTCTTCGTTCTTCGCTTTGGACTTCTCTGCTGTGGTAGGCTTCTTCTGGATTGCCTTTGTGGTCACAGCAGCCTTGAACTTGACCGCCTTCGTAGCCTTCGTAACTTTCTTCGGCTTTTGTATCTTAGCTGTCATATTGGGCGATTGAATCACTGGCTTCTTGATTGAGAAGATCAGAAGTTTGTGTGAGAGTTTGAGGGAAAGAAGTCAGAGAGGTTGATCTATAGATACTCGTGGCTAATCACGGGCCTCGAGTTCTGCCGGCATCCGGCGGTCTCGTACTTTCTGCGATGATCAACAAAGAGAAGCCGCGGAGACTCATCTTGTCCGGAACCCCTGACCAGAGACAGCACGGGACAATCATAGAACGCAGCTTGCAGAAGCACCCATACTGTTTCATAAGATGTTTGGAGGGCGCGTTGCTCATGAGCTAGTCTGAAGATCACTTCCTCGCAAAACCCAATGTCTTCAGCTCGGTGTAGACGGTGCTTTGCTCTGCTGACTCGATATTCGAGTCCACCAAGCTCAGTCAACAATGGAGACAGAATTGATAGCTGCGAAGCGCGAAAGGTGTGCATAGCTCTGACAATCTCCTCGGGCTGGAAACTCACGGTAGCAATCATGGGAACGTTGTACGTGACAGGTTGCTCTTCAGCAATGGTCCGAGAATAGCTCGGGGGCTGCTCAGTGGCCTGTTAATAACTCGGAGGAAGACCCCCGAAAGGTGTAGGTCCTGCAATACCTGGAAGAGGCTTGTTGCCATGTTCTGTCGAAGACGGTTGTCCATATTCACGTCACAGGTCTGCATATATGTTATTATTAGCCTCATGACAGTTTTCACAAGGTCGATGCAGCTTGATTGTGAATTGACTCTTCTCAACTTCATAGGCAGGACTGCAAAAGCGAGGCAGCATGCTTTGTCGACCCAGCTTGCCACAAGGGCAGTTGAAGAACATGGTTGTTCGTCCACACATTTTCACTATCTGCTGTTTACTCAAGCTCGTGCTTGCAAGAGTAGATGAAGTTTGGTATGGGTGTGTAGCACAAGCGTCTGGAAGGCAGGGAGTCACCATATATCGGAATGAGTCTCCCTGGCCACAATTACATTGTTTCCTTGTTCTTCGATGACAAAGACTTTTGTCTGATCCACTCTTTCTTGAATTTTCTTTGTCTCAATACAACTTGTTCTGTCGAGTGAATTTAGTCCCAGGTGGGAAGAAATGGTCGTAGTGTCTTAGATCTGCCTCAACTTGAGACAGGTGCAGAGGTGATCGGTGGAGTTGTGACTGTATGTAACTGTATGAGAATCATAGAACTAAACCACACTACTTATCATCTCAGGTGTGGAATTCTTTTGACCAGATTGGGGAGACAATTTGAGCGCAAACCCCTTTGATGTGACAAATTACACCTTTGTCTCTTTGTTTGAAATTCTTGATTTCTTTGCCAGCATTCGAGTTTTACAGCGATGGGTTTGTTTCGCACAAGCCATTGTCTTAGCTGCGGCTTGCTTCTAAGAATATTTAGTCTCCTTCGAGTGCTCCTCCGGCCTTAATCACCATTATCCAAAACACATCAGATTCCACCACATACTCGAGCGATTGACTCAAAGGACACGAAACATCTCAGAAACTCGATCAGTTTAATTTTGACAAACCAAAATGTGTGTCGGTTCAATCGTAACTATCGAGTGCAACAACTGCGGCTCATCATTCGACAATTCCTCGTATCTTGGCTGTGCCACCTACGAGCACTCGCGTGAAGGCTGGGAGACACGCACTGACTCCATCATCAGCAGACCCACATACTCCATCCCCATCTGTGACGAATGCTCGGACTTTGACTGCTCCTTCGACTCTGACAATTTCTCTTTGAGATCACTTGACTCTGTTTCTAGCGTTGACTCTATGGCTGAGTATGATACTGAGGTCAGCGCTCCTTTCGCTTCTTACTACTCACTTGGTAGGTCTTCTGCGCTTACTGTGGTTTGGTCCGAACGTGCTGTTGACTCTCTTGAGAATTTTACTGGGGCTATGGGTGCATTGATTGATCGTATTATTGCTCTCTCGCCGACTCCTGCTACCGAAAAGCTCAAACTGAACATCTTCCTCATTTACAGCGAATGCGATGCCTATCTCAACTGGACTGAGACCGAAAACGACCGCGCCATCACAACTGAAGCCAAACTTTCTGAGATTCTGAACGACACTGGTGTCACTGACAAGATCAATGCAGTCAATGTCGAAGACATGACTGCTGACATGATTGAGCTATTTGAGAACTTGACTTCCTTCCACCCACATTACGACGTTCAGTACAATGCTGGTAGGTTTGAAGGTTACTTGGCTGTTCTGACGAGTGGACTTGAGGAGCTTGAGGCTGATGCTGTCGTTGCTGCTGCTGATACTGATGTTGCCGCTACTGATGCTGCAGCTGAGGCTTTCTCTGGACTTGCTCGTGACTAGATGTGTACTTACATGATCTATGGTATTTTCTCGCTGTAGGTCCAATTGGTTGTCCGTTAGATAAGTTGGTGTACTGCGCTTTTGGTTATAAGATGAAAAACAATGGGTCTCGCTCCTGGTGGGTGAGGTCTGATTACATGACTCTTATCGTGCATCATGTTCCTTTGTATCAGTGATTAGTTACTTAAACTATTGTCCTGTCTTTGTGTACTAGATTGTATCACAATTTCATTATGCAATTTTGTCCCTTAGTGATATGGAGTACAATCGTCAGCTAACAAAACGTGAAATCCGTCATTCAAGGAGAGTACCATGGAGATATCAAGAGCGAGTATTGTCCATGAGGCTACCACCTTGTTCTAGAATGGCATACTGACAGATCGAGGAACAATTCATCTTTGATACCACTTTTCGTCTATGGGGTCAGTTCTTCGCTGGCTCGATCACCTTCCCAAATAGATTGCCAGCCAATATGTTACATACATCGATCTGAGTAAGAAGGACAGAATCTCCTTTATCGTTACATCTTCGTGCTACAATGGTGACTCTACAACGACCTCTTTGTCCAGACCCCAAAGCTTCATTGTTCTGACCAAAGCACTCTTTGTGACACAACAATTCTTTGCTACTACAATGCTTTGTTCTCGGCGTTATATCAATCTCTACATCTCTTTGAAACTTCTCCCAGGTTCCAGCGTATCAACACTCGAGATCTTTTCCAGAACAGGTAAGCAGCCCCTATCCACCACTAATCAATCTCATAGAACACTTCAGCAAGTATGTGCTACGGCGACTCTATCACAAAAACATGTCCTCATCGCAACTCCACAGACCAAATCTTCGATTTTCATGGTTGTCACTTTACCTCTTCTCCAACAAAAATCCCTTCTTCTCAAACCGGGTGGATCATTTCCTGCGCGATGATCGAAGAGATTTCCGTTGATATCCCCTGCTCCAGTTGTCAGAACTGCTTAAACTGGCTGAATTCAAATACTATCCATCCTTGCCTCCTGTGAAGCTCGATCAGAGAGTTCATGCTCTTCTCGAGTAGAACTATTCCTTCTCGACAGATACCATGAAAATTTCCTGCCTGATACCATGAGTTTCTGAGCATGCTTTTTTCCTCGAGTTTAGTCGAGCTCCTCTTTGCTCCAGACGCGAGAGACCTGTCTCTCCCAAGGTCGCGAACACCACAGCAAGCCAAACGAAACGCTAAGTCATCACCGAGAGGCCAGATCCAGCGCTTCTCGGTGCCTCGACACTCATCTCAGCACTGAAGTCATAGCAGACTAGCTGAGCATCATGTCATGGAGAGCTTCGAGAAGCAACTACAAAACTTGGAATTTAGAGACGAAGGACATCCGAATGGAGATTGGAGAAGACAAGAAACATTTTGTGATTCATCCCCAGCTAGTGAAAATGAAGCAAAGCTACGAGCTACTTCGAATGTAGTGTACAGAAAAGCAATAACCGATGATGACACAGCTCAAAAGACCTTCTTATGCCGCGGTGTTCTGTACCATATTCCATCTCTTTCTTCTTGACACTCGTCGATCCTTGGATGCGAATGTGGTATTTGAGCAATCACATCACCTCGTCTCCATCTTCTTCATCCTCATCGTCGTCATTCTCGTCATCTTCATCAAGGTCGAGCAACTCGTATCTCCACTCCTCGCGAGTCTTGCTGCCGTGCTTGTTGGCGTGGCGACGAGCTTCGTCTGCGAAAGAAACTTCGTCATGGTGAAAGCCGAGGGTGACAGTGGTGTGTCTATCAGGACCGTTAGCGAGGGTCAATACCCAGAGATCATCTCAACAAACTCACACAGCATCACCAGCTTCAGCTTGGAGGAGAAGACCGTAAACAGTGTCAAGAACACTCTTAAGAGTGGTGTCGGTGGTCCAGTCACGGTCAAAGATGCTGTGGCAGATACGGCCATGGCGATTAATGTTGGGATGGAAGATTGGAGTCACGAAACGGCCTTTGGNGGNGAAGGCAGGGAAGTTCTCAGGCATTCCCAGGTACAGTAAGAAGCTGCAGTCTTCGTAGGNGGTTTCAGGCGGCTATCGAAGTATGTCAGCACTTCTTGGTCATATCATCATCATGCAACGAAACTTACACCNCTCGATAACAATCTTCCAGAAGAACATGTCAGCCTCAGAGACGTAACAATCATACATCGGATGAGGATCGGTAGCCATGTTACGCATCTCCACAAGCAGGCGGGATGCTCTCAAGTTAGGTAGATTGGATTGAGCGCGGGCGTTGGCGGATCGGACACAATTGGCCAACTCGATGAAATCGTCCCCGAGGTTGGGGTGCTCCTTGCGTCTAGGGAAGACGTCTTGGGAGACGACAGTGAACGTAGCACCGTACCGGATGCTGTAGAAGTCATTCAAAGCCGAGGTGCGGTTGACACCAGCAACAGCAGTGGAGTTAGCTTGTGGACGCTCGGTCAGCGACAAGACGGGTTCCATCTCACAAATGGCCAACGCAGTGGTGAGATCTCTGGGGTAGAAACAGTAAGAGTTGAGCATGACTGAGAGTGCTTTCAGGTCCATGTTGTCATCATGTCCAATGCAAACCGAATCGACAGCGATCTTGTTTCCGCGAAGCTCCCAGCACAATTCGGCTGGTCCGGCATCAGACTTGGTGTCGTTGCCGTCAGAGAGACAGATAATGCGACGTTGTGCTTGGGGATACTTCTCCGCGTGCTTCATAATCTCAGTCTGAGCAAGCTTGATCCCGTCCCAGAGCGCGGTATCACCTTTCGTATACATTTTGTCCACACTCCTTCTGAAGTTCTCGATGACGTGAGTGATTGACTGCGACACCTTTGCAGTCGAATCGAACGTGACCAAGCCGACGTGGGTCTTGTAAGAGTAGGCAATCATGCGGTTAATCATAGCCTCAAACATCTGCTTCAAGACTTGAATGCGGGACAAAGAACGCTTTCTCTTTTCATGGCCGGCGGCTTCAGAAAATTTCGCCTTCAAAACAAGAGGCTTGAACTTATGCTCACGATCCTCGTCGCTATCATCTTCTTCATCATCAGATGAGCTTCTGGACTCAGCCTTGTAGACAGACTCATATCCAAGTTTTCCGAAAGCATGGAGAGGGGTGAGATAGCTGCGAAGCGACTCATGATCCTCAGCAACATTACCAACATAGCGGTTATCGCCATTGCTTCTGAGGTCTGTCCAGATCTCCTGCTTCTTATAGCTAAGCCAAGGCATCTCTGTCCACTGATAGCGCCACCATTTAATGGTGAGAGATCTGAAAGACACTTTGGTATCCGTGGGAACCCAGAAAGAAAACTCAGGGACATCGTAGCTCCCACTCGAGTAAACCTTGATCAGAGAAAGGGATGCGGTTCCGCTCTGAATCGTGTTGGTATCGTCAGGCAGAACGATGGTGATAGCACTACCGCCAGTGATGCCCAAGGATGAGATGGTATTCGAGGATGGCTGAAGAATGCCATTGAACTTCAATTGGAAAGAGTTGTAGCGACCTCTCATGGCACGGAATACGATCTTGTACAAGTCAAGCAGGGTCGTAGTGGGCAGGAAAATTCTTGAGAACTGATGGGAAGAGCTCGAGAACGTGATCGTGTTATGATGGTGTGAGGTGCGGCGGCGCTTGTTCAGTGGGCGCTCCTCAGGCTCAACGAGGTCCTCGGCTTGGAGCCATTTGTCTGCTTGCTCGGCCAGTTCAAGGTGAGGGATGAGTTCAGTGTCCTCGAGCATCAGACCAGTCAGTGGCGACGAGCGTCTGATGGTCATCCACTTGGCTATGGCTTGACGACCATAGACTTGACCGTCAGCTGCTACGACAGGATCTTGGATGAGATCAAGCTTGATGGGACACTTGAGAGCGGCAGGAATGAGGGTGACTTCGTTAGGAAGAGGCGGCAACTGTGCCCGTCCAGGGATATCTTCATCGAGTTCCCATGTCCACTTCTTTGGAGATTCGGCCATTGCGCGAAGAACGATCATGTCGATGAGTTCCTGTTCAAAGCGTCTGACACCAGCGGCGAAGAGCTCAAGCTTGTCGATCTTGATGTTGTTGTTGACGCGTTGATATGTACCAAAGACAGGTTCCTTGTGGAGCTTTGCCAAGTCGTCCTTGAGCATGTCATAAAGCAGAGTCAGCATCTTGGCTGCGACATTGGATTTCTGGCCATTAATGGAGTCGACAACGGAGCCCACTATATCATCGTAGACTTCGTGTTCGGAAAGAGACTTCTTTGTGTCTTCGAGTTCAACACGATTGTAGACTTGAGGAGAGATCTGAGGGGTATCCTGTTCTTGTGGGATGTCTGCACTAGTGTCGATACCCAAAAGATCGGTAGCCGACGACATACTGGCACTGCAGTCCACAGCAAACATGACTATCTCATCAGGCTGCTCATGGGCACGGGTCTGAGAGGAACCAAGCACATCAAAGACGTTGGTGCCATCTTGTTCGTAGGTCTGAAGGATCGGAGCAAGAAGCTGCTCGACCTGGCCTATGTTTGGGGTTTCTTCGCCGTGCATGGGACGGAAGATGACAGTATCTCGACCAGGAGCGGCACAACCAGCTTTGCCAGTGTAGACAGCGAGATGTCCCTGCGAGTCGAACGTCAAGTGCTCCGGTGCAACCGACGACAGAAGAGAGGGTCTGATCACTGACAGAGAGACCTTGCCGCAAAGATTGGCGAGCTGGTGCAAGTTGCGAAGGTCGCCGGGACTGACAACTTCCTGTAGAGCCTGGACGCGCGCAAAGAGGTCGTCGGCAGAGTTGAAGATATAAGTATCCTGCTCGGACTCTGACAACAGCTCCAGGTTCAGCTGTCCCGAACCAGTATCCGGCTGTGCATAGATTGAGGTGGTAGGGCGGTGGCGGTCACCGTCTACAGGCATGAGATCGGAATATGCTCCCTCTCCAGAAGCCTGGAATTGCACCTTGTGGATCTGGGATGAATAAGCAGGCACGTCGATTTCGGTGGACTTGAGCTGGTTGGCCTTCTCCATGATGAGACCGAGAACAAGGCGGGTTCCCTCAAAAAGTCTAGTGTTGTCGTTCTTGATCAGCTTCTTGTGGCCCAGGTCTTCAAGAATGCAAAAGAAGGCTTGGCTCAGTGCAGCAGTGGCCAAATGAGAGATGGTGCGCCCCTGAATCAACAAGTGCAAAGCACGCACAGCGGGCGGGAATGAGCACTGAAGATCGAAGACGTAGACAACCCTCTCTCTGTGCTCATCTGAGATCGAGTTGCTCTTCAACAGTTGAGAGAAGACTCTGAGGGACGACAAGAACATGGCGACACCACGATCAGACTGCGGCACCTCGGGTTGCCACTGAGGGCCGGTAGAGTAGAAATCATTCTTGCCGACTCTGCCAGTAGGCTCGGGCGAGCGAATGGTCGAAGCAGGGCGTGGCACAGCGTAGATGGTGAGGATGTCATCCTTGAGACACGAGACGAGGCCCATCTCTTCAAGAGTCAATTCCAAGCAAGACGGAGCAATAGGCAGTTGGTAGATGTGAAGGTCGAGGATTGATGCAGCATCCAACCAGTCGGGAGGATTGTTGCTGAGATGGCGGACAGCGTCGTTGTGGAGCTGCTTGAGCTTTGCTGTGGCAGGAAGGCTGAAGGCAGGGGAAGGCAAAGCCTTTGGGTCCTTGGTCATCAGCTTGGCAATAGCGGGAGTGATAATGCGGATGGGAATGGCATTGCGGGTGGTAAGAGACTGCTGGGCGCCGGCTGCATCGTTCTGGACTCCAGTCATGGTGACGTCCTTGGGCTGCAAAGTGTCAGTAGCTGATAAGAGGATGGAGGTTGTGGATTTGACTTACCTGAGTCGAGGTTCCATGGCTGGCAGCATTGAAGATGGCAAAGAGCTGTTCGTCAACGACCAAGTCGGCCAAAGTGTCGTCAGGGTCGAGGATGGGACCATCAACACTGGCCAGGCGCAGAATGCAGTTGGCGGCCACGAGAGTCTTACCATAGCGAGTGGCGCGCTTGATGATCTCGGTGACCAGAGCGGCCGAGTGGGCAGAAGATTGGAAGGGCACAAGGAGCTTAAGAGGCTCTGGCCAACCTGTGTCGCTGACAACGACCGAGTAGCGCTGCATGGTGGTGCGCGCGCAGAAGAGAAAGTAAGGGAAGTTGCAAGGTGCAGAGAAAGACTGGTGTGTAGTTGAGAGTGGAGGTGAGGAGAGATGAAAGGGAAAAGCTGTCGTGTTTGACGCGCTGAAAAGGTGGTTGTGTCTAAGGAGAGAGTGAAGGTTGAAGAGACGAGACAGAAGCGCTGGTGTGTCTCGGCGTCGAGAGACACGAAACGTGTTGGAGAGAAGGTGCGATGCTACAGCTGCCCTGCACTTTCGTTTCTTCCGTTCAGAGTCACAGCTCGAATTCTCGACGTCTGCCCAACTGCTCACCACAACTCCCTCAAATACTCTCGAACCATGCGCCTATTGAAGAAGGCGGATGAAATCGATACTGCTTTCAAGACGAGCCAGATAGAGTTACGACACCCGGTCTTCCGGTTTCTGGAATATCACCTGTCCGTACCTTCCTCCCTGCATATCCTGAGCTTCGTTTGCAGATGCGAACCTACGTCTTTGTCGCAATCATGCAACTACCGCATACCTACCTGGACCACTTTTGGTACATACATACTTGATGTCTGTCCTGGATGGTCAAAACACGTTGATGGCATTCCAATACCCCAAAGGATTGGCAGCATGTCTCTGGTTACCAGGAAGGAAATGGAAGATGGCGCTCGAGAGCTGAAGTCAAGAGAGTCTTCTGCACGGACCAGTATACCGACAGCCGATTGACAGGGTCACCGAGAGCCTCATGTCTACATAAGCTTTACTTTATGGCCACCGTTTCGATCTCCCAAAACTCAAACCTCTTCTCCTATATCATGGTTATGTGAAGGATATCTTTCAAGCTTTTCTCTCGTCCCTTCTTTCGGGGATCTCGCCATCGCACATCCAGGAGACAATCGGAAAGGCGGTCGGGCTCGGGAGTTCAGCGGAGAGAGGCACGGACGGAGGCTGACTAAAGATGCAATCAACGTCTTTTCAGAGGCTGGCGGTCCACGTCGCACAGAGAGCTGGCTGCTTTTGGGACGGGTGTCATCTCTGTGCAGCAAGAAGTAATCACATTCAACAACTCAAAACTCTGGAGTATCCCTGTTCTGAAGGACAGCAGAAGGCTGGAGACAGAGAGACCAAGACACACGGACAAACCCCGGCAGAAGCCAAAAGACGGGGCTTGGCAGATTGGGCATTTGGAGAGGGTGAGGACATTTGACCTTTTGCCCGCCACCACCGCATGTTATCACCATGGCGGCCGCAGGTATGTGTCTACTGTTTTCTTGTGTTTCCTTGCTGCCTTTGTCCGGAGGTTACAACATAGCCGGTGCTGTCGGCGGCGCGGTGGCGATAGTCGGACTCCAGTCGTGTGCCCAAACCGCAGCCCACAACACCCCGCAGCAGCCAGAGTTCCTTATCAAGAGCCACGGCTGACAGCTCCTTGCTCTCGCAGATTATGTGTGGCCGCGAAGGTCATCACTAACCAGATCTCCGGATACACTATCACCAGTCTACCCTGACCGGCCCATCAGACCGCTTCCCAAGAACCGCCTACGGGAACAGCTGTCGCCTGAACAGCAGAGCCAGATCATCTACCCACCCGAACCTCCTTCAACATCGCCCCTCTTCAGCTTCCCCTACGGAGTAGTCGAAAAGATGGANCCCCGCGCCCTCAACCACCACGACTCGCACAGTCACTGCACCTGCAACGGCGACCACCATGTCGACGAGAGTGACGAGGATGAAGAGCTGATTGCATACGATCATCCAAGCTACCGCTGGTCGTCACCAGTCAATGACGGCACCAGAGTCGACAGCGTGCAGAGAAAGCTCATGGCAGCAAANGGTCCCTCCAGCCCTGCATCCACCGCCTCTTCAGCTGACGGATACGAATCATTCGAGAACACGAGCAACAAGAAGAAGCGCAAGATTCCTCTTTCTGGCGGTGGCGGTGTCCACCAGTCCAGTCTGTCGCAAGAGTTGGCAAACATGGGTATCGCAGCGAGGGAAGAGCACCAGCAAGATTCGAGGCAGTTGTCGGGCAGTGGACGTGGCAGGTTTGGCAGGCAACACAACGCCTACGCTTCGAGTCTTTCGGCAAAGTCGCGGGGAGGCAACTGGAAGGGCGACGGGACGCGCACCAGTAAGAGACGCTGCAGTGACTGTGACGGCGAGCCCGAGACTTACATGAGCTGCACAGAACAAGCCGACGGCATCATCTCGCAGGCCATCGCCAGCGCCCACCAGGACCAAGACCACGAAGCGCCCACCACCCCGACCAAGCAGAACAACGAGAGTCTCCTTGCCCGCTCGCCCTCACAGACCACAACCCCGCAGACGCAGTTCACTTTCACCTGCGAGTCCGACTCGTCCAACAAGATGCTCTGGCCGCAGCAGCCCACACCCACAATGCCTCGCTCATCCCTGGCCAACCACTCAGCCTCGCGCTCCCAGCAAACTCATGCTCCTGCAAANCCCCCTGCGCCTGCTGTTCAGCATCCGCAACAACAGCAACAGCCCCGCAAACCCCGCCCTCGCCGCCCCAGTAAAGAGTTTGCGCTTCAGGAACGCCAACGTCGTCTCCAGCAAGAATACACAAATTACCACACTCGCCCAACACCGGCCTCCATGTGGATCTGCGAATTCTGCGAGTACGAAGACATCTGGGGTTCTCGCCCTGAGGCTCTGATCCGCCAATACGAAATCAAGGACCGCAAGGAACGTCAGAAGGCAGAGGAAAGGAGGCGTCTGTTGGAAAAGGCGAAGCAGAAGAACAGAAAGGGAAAGAAGAACAATGCAAAGGGAAAGCCCGCCCCGGCTCAGAACTATCCCGACGAGAATGTTGGTCCCGACGACAGACAGGACGACGAAGATGCAGAGTTTGACGATGGCTACGATGCGGTGACCCATACAGCCGAGCCGAGGGACCATGGCTACGCTGCCGACTACGCCTACGATCGGCCACCGAAAGCTCCAGACAAAAACGATCTCCGGCACGACCAACAGCATCCGCAGCCCTTGCAGCAGCGCAGGCGGTAGTCGCCAACACGATGTGATGGGGTGCAGCCATCACTGATCTCCTTTGTTTAGAAGCGTCTTGCCCTTTTGGATATCTGCTTTTCTTGTCTTGGTTATTGCATTGCTTTCTATCGTTTTCTGTACGGCCGAATCGTTCATGTTCATCTTATCCCCAACGTTGCATTCTGCTTTTTGCCCTATCAGTGCTTGAGATACCTCTTCGCTTTGGTTATGAAGGCGTTTCATCCTCTTTATCCACTCCCCTCTTGACAGAAATCACATATTCCATCTTATCATTGCGTGTCGAATCGAAATATTATCCTTAGACTCTGTATCACTCAGTTTTACTTGGGCCAATCCATTTGACGACTCACATGGACAATGCAAATTGTTGCTTCCATCACCCCGTGTCCGTGTCACAACCCATCACTACCCGCAGAGTTGCTTCCAGGCACACGACGGCTCTGCTACTCTGCTTTCAAGTTGACCACGTCGAGATAACCAGTTGCCGATAAAACTTGTCGTAGGAAGTGCAGGGCATGACTAGATGACTCTTTTTTTTGTTTTTGCTTTAGCACCTTTTGATATTATACTACTATATCTCTGTAAGCGTGAGGAATTTTAGATGCACGATTGTTTGATCCGTGTGACCTTGAGCGGCAGGTGGAGTCAGACGATTGTATCTTGAGCTACCGGCAATGCGTTCAAGATCAAAAGGGCTTCAAGGGTGAAAAAGAAGCGAAAAGGAAAGAAAAAAGAAGAAATATACTAATGGCCGAGGGTATGACCCTGTTGTACTCAAACGTATTTGTATTTTGTACTTCTTCGATTGCTATGAATACTCATACAAAGCTTGCTCAGAGTCGTTGAATAGTTGCAGTTAAGCATTAATATCCATATTTCTGATGTATAGGAAGAAAACTGAGAAGTGCGTATATTCGTAGGTGTTTAGTTTTTGAACAACAATGTCTATGACAAGAAAGGTTGGATCGAGCAAGACGTTCAGAATCGCGTGTCTTGAGCTTGGTACAGCCCTCTTTGCTCCAAAAGTTTATGGACAGCAGAGGTCGTTGGTTAGAGACTCTGGTTACACATGTGGGTACAAACAATATGAGAAACCGATTTTGGTAGATAACAGCAAGGAACGACAGATAAACAACAACACTGACTAACGCGACCAAAAACAAAGGAAGGCGTGCAGAATCACAAGACGAATGTGAAAGAATGTAAATGAAAGTGGTGGGAAGAGCGATAGAAGCAAAAAAATGAATACTAAAACCAGATGAACAAAAGGTAATGTGAGAGCGCGACAGAAGCAGAACAAGAAACACCACTACCACCTGTCTATCTAAAGAACACCACTGATCGGGAACGCGCATTTGCACCCTTGTGCGCCTTCAAGACCACTCGAAATATCCTGGCAAGTACATCCATTATTGCCAATACTAAACATGCCATTACCATACGAGAACTTGAAGTACCCTCCCCCAATCATTGTATCCTCGCTCTCGATGGTCAAAACTTGCTGCAAAAAGTTTTCTTCAATGACAAACGGGATATCGCAGTCGGTGGCTTGAGTCTCGTATGATGCCCTAAGGCGGCAGGTGTTGTCATAAACAAAGTACTGGTGAGAGCCAGAGAAGCCAGCATTCTTACCCGCTGCGAGGGCGGGTACCTCGACGGCGGAAATGTAGAGGGCGAATGTCCAATACCCCTCGCCTTGGGGTAGGCATAGTTTGTCGGACGTGGCAAAGGTGTCGGGGGCGGCGGGACCGCCGGGGGTCGGCAGATGGCGGTGGCCAGGCTGAGCGATCCTGTGATTGCTAGGCAGTGCTGTAGACAATGCATCTTGGGGAAATGGTGGCCGTTGAAAGGTCGCAAATGTTCGAAGGCGATGGGCGATCAAAGAGGTAGGCGTATAGCAAAGATAGATATGTGTCAGTGGTCTTTGGGTTTCGAGGTGGGCGATGAGGAGAACTGATGTCCAGGAGTCAGACGAGTCGAAGCTTTATAGCATGGCTATGGATATTATTGCAGTTGTTACCAGCAATAGGCCGCCAATCACGCCCACAAAAGTACGCCTCAGATACCACTAACATGATCCCACAGCACTGCCCATCTCACTGTGCCATGCAGTGACTTCTCTAGTTCAAGAAAAGCCCTAGATCTGTGTTGGAGGGTATTCATGGGGATCTCGAGGAATGACGCATACAGCCTCCACAGCAAGATGCTTAACCCCTATCTTGGAGCCTGAAACGTAGTTTATGAGGAGTGGTGAGTGCATCCCTGTACGGCAAGGACATGAACGCCTCTCGTCACAAGGCAAAAGTTGGTTGATGAGACCAACGTGGCTTGACTCCGCCTCATGAGGCTGAGTTTCGGTGTGCGCGTTTCTACTCCTTTCTGTGAGGCTAGAAGGTTCAGAATACTCTCTTATATCTTTTCTGAGTCTTTTGTTGGAACTCATCCAGACATGGGAACTAAGAATGTTGTATCGGACAGAGAAAGCGGGTCCGTCATCCTTTGCCAGGCCTCTGTCGGTCACCTAGATCAATCTGCTCGCTCACAGGTAATTCTACCGCTGCAGTTTTTCTACCAGTACAAAGTTGGAATAGAAGCCGGGATCAAACTGCTCAGAAAGATCACTGCGACAACATGTTGTAACGTTGAGGCCGACAGAGCTGACGTCAACAATGCGGAGCTCAAGAATGTTGCTGTCTAGCTGCTCGTGTTGGGCAGGTTGGATGTTCTGATTGGACTCCATCGGCAGTATGACTGGTTAACAGAATCTGTCAACGCACAGTGGCATGACAAGTTCGAGAGGACTAGCGAGTGGGTTAATGTCGGGAAGCAGAATGCGGACTGATGAGCTACGTCAAGATGATATGGGTAGTGAATCTGGACAGACGGCGAAACGAGCCGTCGAGATCTGTAGCCACCATAACTCTTGACCAGGGTTGTTTGTATTTAGAGCTATGGCCGACATCATGGTGAACTGACACGTGATAGAATGCCTCGCGTATACGATGAACGTCATTCGACGTGAAAGAAAGTGTGCTTCATCCGATGAGCCTGACCGGGATCAAGAAGTAGGTGTGGCGTCGTCGAAAGGCATCTCTAGTATACCCTAAAGCAGACTGCGGTCAGCAACAGTTGCGGACACGGCTCACCACAGGAAGACCGCCCGGTCTAATAGGTAATAGTATTGATCGAAATCGCCTCACGTGATTGGAGGAGAATCAGGAAATCTCGAGAGTGTTCCTGACCGAAAGGTGTATTGGGCGCTAGATCCGCAAGCATCTAACGCAGTCGCGACTCCGGCAGCGTTGAGTCTAGGTCATGACGACGATGGTGTCGGACTCGAACCAGAAGGAGCGTGCCATCCAAGCATACAGGTGAGAGTGAGACAATTTGCATCTCATGGGATATGCACAATGCGGCCAACCCTGCAGAAGTTCGTGCCATTCCCTCGGGGAAGACATGAGAACGTATGCCGGGAACGCCGGAGCGACAAAGCGACGTGTACTCGTATACATGTTGACGTCCCGTACATGCAAAACTGACGGGCGGCAATCCCATCCGACGATCGATATTGTTTGATCGGGTTCCAGCTTGAAAGTATGTTGCATGCTCAGGGCTGGCGTGGGGCATTGGTACTCCCGGCAAAGACGATAAAGCTTGTCTCTAGTCATGGCACCGATGCTATAGGCTTGGGACTGGATGATCCTCAAAACTCCGGGACGCGAGAAGCTGAGAGAGTTGAAGTTCTTGTTGTTGAGTGGATAATGTTGAGACACGTCGCGCGAAAAGCGGAGAACTCTAGTGAGCTGAATCGAGAGTAAGAACGTTTGAGTACTTCCTTCTTCGGGCGCAGGATCTTGCAAAACAAAGCTGCTCCCGGTCAAGCTTCTGCTGAGTGTCAGATCGAATACGGACCATGGCCTGACAGAGCTGCACACATTGACCAGGAAAGGCCTGCCAAGCCTCGCGACTTGGATCTTGATTTGGCGTAGCCCTTATGGATACTGGACAACATCTGCTCCATCAATAGGGCAACCG
This sequence comes from Aureobasidium vineae, assembly GCA_903819635.1. Classification (NCBI taxonomy): domain Eukaryota; kingdom Fungi; phylum Ascomycota; class Dothideomycetes; order Dothideales; family Saccotheciaceae; genus Aureobasidium; species Aureobasidium vineae. The sequence goes on from CAIJEN010000014.1 coordinate 2,453,396, forward strand.
TCGCGTATACACGACCCGAGAGCGACAGTTCCGGGGCAATGGCACTAGGGTGTAGTTCATCATAGGACATTGTCGGATGTCGACGGAGCTGGCGGCGCGACGTCGCAATCTCTGATACATCGAGATGCCTCAAGGGGCAATATGTCAGTTGGGACACGATCAATCCGGTCATTACTTGAGAGAAAATCCAGCGCCCTCGAGCCGTCACGGTTCGCGGAGCGGGCGATCCGTTTCTCGCGGGCCGTCGGAACCACACACCATCAGAATCTTCTTTTCCAAGAAACTAGACGTCGACATCTCCAATTCACCACGATTCGCATGTCCAACACGTCGTCCACCAACGTCTCGACAAGCGAGAATGCACTGTTGCGAAAGGGATATGTGCGTGCGGAGATGCCGAGGTCTGGTCGAGGGTCGATGCCTGAAAGGGCAGCGTTACACAAAGCCTCGTGCACACGTCCATCCCCAGGTAAGTGAAAAGTGCCGTCGCTAATGCAGCCCAGTTTCCAAGAGTTGCTCGCACATGATGGCATTCAATCTGTGCTTCTACTTGTCGAACGCTTGCGCGTGTGCTCATGTCCGAGTGTCTCCTGACCTGTGAATAGCAACAAACATGCTGCACCTACGCCGTCGACGACATCTCATGCTGCCTCGTCGTATCATGTCGCGTTCCAAGCATCTTGCATTTTTGCCGGCACCGCGTCTTGATCACCTTCCAAACTCTTCGCATTAGCTCAATGCCGCTGTGTGAAGCAGAAGATGACACCTCGGGCCCGAGTCGTCTGTCGCTAGCAAGCCAGTCCTAGGAAAGCGCCCGCCAGATTGGGTGTTGGATAAATTGACAGCGCCTCGATCTTCACACTACCACTGCTACAACATGGATTCAGGTCTCTGGGACAAACTTACTTATATTGCATGCCAAAGTAGAATGAATTTCGCGGACACCGAAGGGCCTGTGGATGCACGCTGACCGTTTCCACTCAGGCACCGGTACCAATGCAGACGGTAAGCTGCCCTCGTGAATTTCTTCTGCGTTCTTCATGTCGGCAATGCACACTCGGACTCTGGAAGTAAAGGAGGACTACGCGGGAAACCGACTACAGACGAGATGAATTCGTATAAAAAGTGGGACCATTCTACTAACGGTTTGCCATACGCGCCCGCACTGGGTATAAACATGCACATCACCGTTGCGACGTCTGTCTACATTGAGGCATGACCCAACAACCTGGTTGTGATGGACCCAAGACAAAGGATTGGGAGATCATCATGACGCTTCTTCAGATTTGATATGGGATTAATCTATCCTGTGATCCCGATCGAGGTTGTGAGCAGCAAGGTCGTAACTCGCTGCCAGAGTTGGCAAGCGCAAGCGCTCCTTAAGATTTGTCAAACGGCATGGATCCTTATCCACAGGTGTGGCCCGTCTGTCATTGTTCGTTCCCTACCTGGAAACGACCTCATGGCTCCCCGTTACGCCACCATCGCTGTAGAGGCGCCAGACGGGTGGAATAAAGAAAGCTTACATGAGTCTACTCGAGAGATATTCCACTTCCCGTATCATGAATGTATATGTAGCGGCTTGACGCCTCCCATGCTTGTCTGCATACTCAGCTCTTCCTCAACACACTCTTTTGACTACAGTCAGGCTCCCGCCGAAGTCAAGGCTAGTGCAACTTACTCTGGACACTCTATCGACGTCCAGTATTCTTGCAAATTGTCTTGTACTCTTTTGGATCCACTTCCGCGCCAGTTCAAGACCTACCGTGTTCATTCTTACTTGACCTTTCAGGATGGCTACTGTCGGCTCGATGGACAAGGACCTAGAATGGGCAAGCGACAAGCGAGAAGTTATGAGCACAGAAAAGAACTCANNGTCTCTTCTCTCTCAAGCATCTCATCATCGTCAACACTTAGCAGCCTGTCAAAGCCCGAANCGGACACATACTGAAGAGCCTGTTCCGCCAAAGCGACAAGCAAGAGTCATCCGATACTTACGACACACTGGTCTCAATGTGTATCGGAGGATCTTCTCCATCGTTTTTCTCGCTAATCTTGCTGGTTTGATCGGCCTGTTGGCGTCCGGTCATTCTTCCATATTGACCCACATGCCGTATGCGGCCAATGCTGCAGCAGCCAACTTCTTAGTCGCGATCCTGATTCGTCAAGATTACATTTTCAACATGATCTTTCGCGTTTGCCAACTGGTGCCACTGTCAGCACCACTACGATTGCGCAGAGTCCTGGCTAAAGTTTACGAACATGGTGGCATGCATTCTGGATGCGCAATGGCTGGGACTATGTGGTTCATCCTTCTAACCGTCCTCATTGTCGTCAACTTTGAGACCGGCCGGATCATCCACACGCCTCTTGTACCGATCTTTACCGTTCTGTTGCTCATCATATTTCTTGTCATGTGCGTATTTGCACATCCGGCTATCCGTCACAAGTTCCACAATTCTTTCGAGTTCACCCACAGATTTGCTGGCTGGTGTTCAATTGTCGTATTCTGGGTCGACCTTGTTCTCATCGCCGACACCGTTCGTGTCCAGAACATTAACAGTCCCGAGCCGCTTGGCATTGCTCTGGTCAAGCTTCCTGCTTTCTGGTTCCTCATCATCATGAGTGTGCACATCGTCTTGCCTTGGCTTCGTCTTCGCAAAGTCGCTTTCACTGCCGAGCGTTTGTCAGAGCATGCCATCCGTCTGCACCACAAAGAGCATATGGGTCCGTATCGTGGCATCGCGATCGCTGAGTCACCTCTCGGCGAATGGCACCCCTTTGCCTGTTTCCCCGACGGTGATGGCGTGAACAACAGCATTATGATCAGTCATGCCGGAGACTGGACACGCAGAACCATCGATAACCCCAAGTCTCACTACTACGTCAAGGGCGTCCTCAAAACCAATGTCTTGAGTATGGCGTCCATCTTCAACCGCGTCCTGCTCGTCACCACCGGCACAGGCATTGGCCCTGCTCTTTCCTTCGTCGCCGAGCCCAGCCGCAAAGGTCAGTGCCAGGTCTTGTGGGTGTCATCATCACCTGAAAAGACCTTTGGCCAGCCTTTGATTGACTGGGTGTACACTCTCAATGGCAATGCGATCGTGTGGGACTCGAAGAAAGACGGTCGTCCTGACATGGTTGCTCTGACGTTGAGGCTGTACAAGGAGATGAACGCTGAAGCTGTCTTTGTTGTGAGCAATCCCAAGTTGACCAAGAAATTGGTTTATGGATGTGAGAGTCGGGGTGTTCCAGCATACGGACCCATCTTCGATTCATAGATGTTGATGTCGTTTTCTGTTTCCTTTTATTTATACCTTCTCTTCTCTTCTTCTCTACACATTCGCTACATACCTTTTTGTTTCTTTCTCTTCTTTTTCTTCGTCTTCTCTTCTTTGTTGCCCATACACTTTTCGACGCAAGTCGCTTCTATACCTTTTATACTTTTTCTTCTATTCAATCAGCGACTTCAAAAGTCAGCGTGGTCTTTGGATTTGGCTGTTTGTCGTAGCGATCTTGTTACAACTAACCTCGTATACTTTACCTATATTCTACAATTCACCTGTTCCAATCTTCACTTCCCGAGCGTTCTGTGGTCTTGTATGATGCTGAGAGGTGAGATTTGTCAATAATGTTGATTCAGGCCTACCTCGCTTGAAAAGAGAATTCCTCCTTTCCGTCTCTTTGTGGTCGTCTTTCTATTCATATCTTATTGATGGGTCCAGTGCTTAAGCAATGGTCAACGACTTTCTTCGGAAGAGCTTCTGAAGAATTAAATATGGCTACAATCCCTTTGTTGCACCCGGCGGCTCCGCATGGCACAAGCGTTCCTCTTCGTCTTCGAGGTGTCAATAAGACCAGCGAGCTCCTCGAGACCCCAAACAATGTGTTGGGGTTGATGGACGTCGAGCTAAGCAAGCACAAGATCATGTGATATGCTCGCTATGTCGCACGAAACTCAGAGCCGCAAAATTCGAATGCTTTGTCGAAGGTCGAAATGTCTGATATCGCCGAGGGCCCTGTTGACGGTCCATCGTGGTCGGAACCAGTCTGTCGGGAAGAGGAGATGCGGATCATCTTGCAGTATGCCGGTGTCTTGTCTACCTGAGCCGTACCTTGACTCCATAAGTCCACAATATTCTTGGTCGCAGATGTCTTCGCTACGAATGTTGTCGGTGGTGTTGGGATTGTCAGAGAAGCTCCAGTCTTGGCATTCCCGCTTTCAATCCTTCCGACTTGAGAGGCTTGCCGTGTTTTCTCTGGGCGAAGCTCGTAACGACCAATCAATCATACAACATGTGTTTTGCAGAGGTCGATAAAAGCCTTCCAAGCATCGTGCTGGCGCCACAGAGCTGTATGCCTAGGTTGTGGTGCTTGGTGGTGGAAGACAGCATTCGAGCAGGCGAAGAGCAACGTCTCGGTTTCGTCTCGTAGACGGGCGCGATGTTCGACTGCGTATCTGATAAGATGGTCGTCGAAGACATCTTGAGTTCTTGAGGCGAGGACCGACATATAAATGGGACAGCAAGGGCATTTCGTTCAGAGCTCTCTTAACCGACCCCACAATCCTCGAAGATGTCATGACGACCTTCCTGATTTGCGTTCGTCCACCGCGTTGATCGCGGTCGGGGCCGACACGATTTCTGGCGGTGGAGAAGCTTCCAACCAATCATTTGCTGCACGCACTCATATCGGACTACAGAGATCTGTTCTGCACTCTGCAGCATGGCCTCATCAATGGCGCAGAAGAAAGTATGGCGATCAAGCTATATAAGAGGCGCATGAGAGCACATGGCTGTGTGCAACTCATAGCTTGCGCTGCTCGTCCATCCTCGTCAAGATGCGTTACTCCATTGCTGCAGCTTCGCTGTTCTCGACTTCGGCATTTGCTGCTCTGTACCCTGGCCAGAGCAATGTCAACCACACCTGTCAATTGAGTGAGTGCTTTGAGACAATGCGATGAGACAATGCGACAACAGCTGGATCTTGCTAACACCGCCTCCACAGCNNCAACTCCGATGCCGTCCTGTCGTGCTCCAGCGCCGCCAACCCCAACTCCGTCGACTCGTGCTGCGCAGAGACATATGGAGGACTCTTCCTCTCGACCCAGTTCTGGTCTACATATACTGGCCTTGAAACTGAAGGTCAATTGCTGCCTGCCGATGACTGGACGCTGCATGGCTTGTGGCCTGACTTTTGCAATGGCTCGTACACCCAGTACTGCGATTTGAACAGACAGTACGATCCTACGCCGTCGCCCAACACGACCAATGCTTTGCCCAATGGCACTGTGGTTCCTCCGTACAAGGGTCCCAATATTGGCACTTTCCTCGAGCCTTTTGGCAAATACGATCTTCTTTCGTGGATGTCGAAATACTGGATCAATTCCGGAGCTCCCAACCCCGACTTCTGGGGACACGAGTTCAGCAAGCACGGAACCTGCTTCTCGACCTTTGACGTGCCTTGCTACGGCCCCGAGTATGTCCAGCACCAGGAAGTCGTCCAGTTCTTCGAGACTGCCATCCTCTACTACCGTCGTCTCCCTACTTGGGATTGGTTGAACCAGGCCGGCATCAAGCCCAGCAACACCACCACCTACTCGATCGGCCAATTCCAGGACACCCTTACCAGAGGATACGGTGCTCTTCCCTACATCGGCTGTAGCGGTCCTAGATACAACGAGACTACTGCCGGTGCTGGCTCGACCGACAATGGCAGGACCCAGATCTCCGAGGTTTGGTATTACTTCCATGTAAGTGTCATGGTTTTCGAAACTCGAAGCAGCGATCAACTAACGTGTATTCTANNGGCTCTTGGTCAACCCCAGAGAGGCGCTTGGCTTCCCACCAACGCCACAGGCTCTGTTACCAGCTGCGCAAAGGCTGCCAACGCCCTTCGCTACCCTCTTCGTGCCAATGGCTCCACCTGGCACCTGTAAGGAATCAAGATGTGAGTGCAGAAAAGGGCGAACACAATGTGTGATGTATAAAAGGCAACCGGAAGTAATTATTATGGATGGCAGAGATCTCGAACTCTTTTCCCAGATTTTTGTATCAGCCTCTTTGCTCGTGCTCGTTTCTTCTTTTTCCACGTGCGCCTCTTTACACGCCTTGCGCCTTGTATCACGCCCTTGTACCACGCCCTGTCAACACTCTTGCCCCGATTCTGCCTATCAACCCCGCGAACCCTATCTTCCTCTCGCAAACCTCTTTCCCTTAATCTTTCACGTATCTTGCACAACTGAATCGATGTCGCATCCTTCGAGGTCTTCGAGTCATTGAAAAATCCTCAACACCGCAGCAAGCCGAAGCTGCTTCGGCTGATGGTATACAAAGTACCACGAACCACTCGGCTCATTACCCCAGCCGTGCCAAGCGACAATCCCCCATACACATCCCACGAGTCTGGCAACCACTCACCGTGCACCCATTCCAATCTGTTTCTATTACTTGATAGTTTGCTCTTGGATGCGGAGGGTAAGTATGCGGGGTTATATCTTGATAAGAGTGTGGAAGGTGAAGTCCTTGGATGAGTATATGAAGGTGATCGCTTCTCACTTTCCTTTCCTGTGTTTCTTCTCTCATCCGTGCTTTTTTCTCTTTGCGGCTCTGGTATAAAAGTGTTTTTCTCTGGCTGCTTTCTTTTCTTAGATCATTATGGAGAAGAACGAAGATATGAAGGAGTTTCCTGAGGTTACTGCCGCTGTCACCAAGGATGTTGGCGATGTCGAGAATGCGGGTGCGCGCAACCACACAAAGAGAGGTCTTTCTTCTCGTCAAGTGCAGTTCCTTGCTCTGGGTATGTCGATGTCGATCAACACTGCCATCCCTTGACTGACCATCATNCTAGGTGGTGCCATCGGTACTGGTCTCTTCGTCGGAAGCGGAGCCACCCTCTCGGCTGTTGGTCCTGCCCCTCTGCTCATGGGCTACATCGTCATGTCTTTTGTCGTCTATGGAGTCATGAATGTGCTTGCCGAGATGACTACCTATCTCCCCCTCGAGGGTCTTTCGGTGCCTTACTTTGTCAACCGCTTTGTGGATCCTAGTCTTGCTTTTGCCATGGGTAAGCGTTACTGCACTTTTCCATTGCGTTTCCATCGCTGACAGAACAATNNAGGCTGGAACTACTGGTACACTTTCGCTATGCTTCTTGCTGCTGAGGTCACGGCCGCTGCAATCATCATTCAGTACTGGACGGAGAGTGTGCCAGTCGCTGTGTGGATCGCTATCATTCTGCTTGTCATTCTTGCACTCAACATTATCGCTGTTTCCTTCTTTGGTGAAGCAGAGTAAGTTCCCTTTTGTCAAACAGACTCCTGTCCTATGCTGACAATTCAGNNGTTTTGGTTTGCGTCCATCAAGATCTTGGCAATTCTTGGTCTCATTGTTCTCGGTGTTGTGCTATTCTTCGGAGGTGGTCCCAACCATGATCGTCTTGGCTTCCGCTACTGGAATGAACCTGTAAGTGGCTATTCATGCTCTCGCAGATAAAATGATATTGACATGAACACTNNACAGGGAGCTTTCAACCCCTTCATCGCCAAAGGCAATAGCGGCAAGTTCCTGGCCTTCTGGTACGCATTCATCAAGTCTGGATTCGCCTTCATCATGTCACCCGAACTCGTCGTCACCGCCGCCGGAGAAGCAGAAGCCCCTCGCCGCAACATCCCCAAAGCTGCCAACCGCTTCATCTACAGATTGTTCGCCTTTTACGTCTTGGGAACGTTGGTCATTGGCGTTACCGTGGCATACAACGATAAAGGTCTACTCAATGCCATCAACAGTGGTTCTCATGGTGCAGGAGCTTCGCCTTTTGTCATTGCCATCCAAAACGCAGGTATCAAAGGCTTGAACCACGTCATAAATGCCGCTATCCTCACTTCCGCTTGGTCGTCTGGAAACGCCTGGCTCTTCTCTGGTTCGAGAATGCTCTACTCCCTTGCCCTCACCGAACAAGCACCGAAAATCTTCCTCAAGTGCAACAAGAGAGGTGTGCCTTGGGTTGCTGTGTTATTTACCTTCTGCGTCGGCTGTCTTGCTTTCCTCAACGTCAGCAACAGTGGCGCCTCCGTCTTCAACTGGTTCACCAACATCACCACCATCTCCGGCTTTATCGCATGGATCGTCGTCCTAATCACTTATCTGCGTTTCCGCCGCGCAATGCTGTTCCACAACATGCTTGACTCCTTGCCATTCCGCACACCACTCCAACCCTACTCTTGCTGGTTCTCCCTCATCGTCATGATCCTCGTTACTTTGACTAATGGCTTTTACGTCTTCGTCCCCAGTCGCTGGAACATCTCCGACTTNTTGGTTTGCTACATTACCATTCCTATCTTCTTGGTCTTGTGGTTTGGACATAAAGTTTGGAGTAGGAATTGGAGGTGGTGTATTCCGATTGAGGAGGTTGATGTGTGGAGTGGCAAGGATATTGCTGATGCTGAGGAATTGGAGTATGAGACTAGGGAACCGAGAAATTTTGCTGAGAAAGTCTGGTTCTGGGTTGTTTGATGGAGGTAGGGAAGGATCGGTTATGTAAATGGGATTAGATGAGATATATGTATATATGATATTGGGCCTTTGCCATCTGAGTTATTGATGCTTGGTTTACACGTCACTGGTTCCTTTGATCCGAATGTTGTTGTTTGGGAAGTGGGTTGAGAAGGGAAAAGTTTATGTGATACTGACTGTATATTCTTGTTCAGGTAAACAACCTCATCTGCTGCTAGATTTGTTCCTTGCAAGAGCAGAATGTAAGGATCACGAACGAGACCGCATGGTAAGCAGAAAGTGTCGAGACAATGTACATCCGGTCTTCTTGGGATTGTCCTAAGTGTCCCAGCAGGAGAGCATATACCCATAGATGTTTAGTGGGCACACGATATCACAGGCAAAATGTGACAAAAAAAACCAAAGAATGCTTGATGTTATTATAGTAAACGACTGAATCCTGAAAAGGCAAAGAATGAACACCATGAAACACGGACAGGATGTTCAGAAATTGTTGGCAACCAATTCTAGAATGACACGAGTTCAGTCTATCTCCATGTATTTTACGGGAGCATCATTGTCTCTGCAATCTCACCACAACGAAGACTACGGCGAATTTTTGCCATTTCTGTATCGCGAGATACATGAAATTCCATGATTCCGAGCGATAGACTACATGTCTTGATGCAGATATCATCGTGGCTGCCCGTTGCTAAACTTTGGGCACGTACCACTATCAGGAAGCTGGCGATCTGACTCACGAGCGACGATCATGGGGCCGGTCAACTCACCTGTAGTCTTAACAGTAAACGCCTCGCGCTGTTCGTAGTCCATAAGGTGAGGCTGTGCGCGAGCGTGATCTTCGGGATGGAATGTCCCGGGGACGAGTGGTGGAGGTGGTGAATCGGTGTTGAATCTGATCAGGCATGCTGTGCAGTGCTTCTCCTCCTCGTGGTAAACCATCCACGGGTCGGAGCATGGGCCAACGGGTTCACTCATTACGCACTTGTCAGCATCAGCGCCGAAAGTGTACCACCTGGTTTCCCAGTGCTTGTTCTGGCACATGGACATCTGGCACACAAAGGTTGTACGTCCGCCGAAGCACATCGTGTCGAAATCTGTTGATGTTTGCTGTTGGATTACTCGAAGCTGTGGATCGAGTGTGAGTTTGTGGAAGGTTCAGGTGGAAAATGGGGTGATATCGGTCCTTATGTAGCGATACATCTCCCCATCAAAGTGCGATGGCTTCGTTGACTCTAAACCCCCAGACAATGAATTGTTGATCATACATGGAAGAAGATCAATACTTCTTTGCTACACGTTTCTTTGTACAATCACAGACTTCGCGAAACGAGCTTTCTCACTCGATCAAGATTCCATTAGGCTTTCTCTGGGACTGTTAGGCTTTCTCTGGGACTGATCAAGAGTTGGAAACAATCATGCATTTTCATGGCATGATTTTCCTCCATGCGTTTGTGTGAGAGAATGTAACCATGTTCGCATGATGGTGACAGAGTAGTGGCCTTCTGAGCGAGTCTCATCTCTCGTCGTCGGCTTCCAACACTTTCCTGGCTCGCCTCAGAGCTAGAGACCAGAGGCGACATTCTGGCCATCCTTCACCACACCCTTGTCGACCTCGCCGTCTCTCCCGTCTTCCTCGGCCTCTTCATTGATGATAATGACTTCATCTGCCCTAGCCAGAGCCAAAAAAAGGGAAACATGGATATAGTCATGTGGAAGACATCATTGATACGAAAGGAATAATATGTACCAAAGAAAAGAGATTACGAAATCTGGGCCCCCATCAACCCCTTTGACTCACTCTCCTAACCATTATAGGCAACAAGAAAGGAACCCAGGAACGCAAATCCACCTCCACATCTGACGTTCGAGCGTTTGGGTATCATATACAGATTTTGCGTGGAGGGACACCAGCCAAATCCATATACTACGGGATTGTCGTTCGGTGGGCCGCTGCTTTGGCAACAACCATAGTCGCTCTCAGCGGTGCGACCTTGAAAACTGCAAGCCACCGTGTACGATCCAGAAGAAGGCGTTGTCCACCGTGCCAGAATTGGGCTCATAGTGGTCAACAAGGGTCAGAGAGGAATTTTGCCACGAACGAAGAGTGCCAGAATTGTCGACGAAGAAGGGCATAGCTGCGTTTTTGTCGTGAGTGAATAAGACCTCGCCTGAGCCACCCCGGCTGAAGAAGAGACTTTGATCTTACTGGAGAGGAGGAAAGGGTTTGGAAGATTTGTTGCCGTTGCGTAAGCTGTGAGTGTCGTCGTTGTTGATGTGACCTCGGTTATGGTGGTGGTAACGGGTGTAGCCTCGAAACTACATGCATTAGTCACATCCTGGGATGAAAATCTGGCAAGAACGCTCGGCTCGCCATTGACCGCGCTCGGCGTCATGGTCGAAGCAGCAACGGACGCATTAGGCTCTCGACGTCTCAGAGGCTCTTCTGCAGCCATAGGAGCAGCCGTAATAATGCTTCTTCTGCGCCTACCATAGTTGACAGTGATTGTCGAAGTTGTGGTCGTGCTGATGACTTGAGTCGAGGTCGTTGTTGGTGTACTGTATGACAGCAACAAGGAACAATAAGGCTGTAGCGTAACTGAGTGGAAAGTGTCTCCAGCTTGCTTGAATCCACAGGTCAAATCTGCACCAACATCGGTGGGATCATAAGCGGCCAGTAGTTTGACTTTGTTGAAGCCAAGATTGAGTGCTGGCTATGAACCACCAGGCTGCCCCTGGCAGTATGCGGTGATCGAGAAACTGCCGGTTCCGTTGCAGCTTGCAGAAGTGGTTGTGTTGGAAGACACGAAAGCAGGACTGGTGCTGTAGTAGCGCACGTAGCTCAAAGTATCATGCTCGGTAGCCTTGACCTGTATATCGCATCGCACACCGTCAGGTAGACCAGTAGGATAGTTCAAGAAAAGATCATGACCGACAAGGAATTGTTTGCCCATGTAAAATGTCACACCAGGCTGGCTGAATCCGCGCAAAGCATAATCGTTGACAAAGTTAATATTAGGAGTGATCGAAAGCATACCAGCGAATGCATAACAAGACTGGGAGGCGTTGACTGCTGGTGTGCCGAGTTGCGTATCCAAACTCTTACCTTGGGTGAATCTGCCATAGGATGCAGTAGAGCTTGCAGCAAACTCGCCATTATTGAGAAGATGTATATTGGCAAGTCAAGAGGAGGTTGCTATCAAGGCTGCAACTCAAAGGCACATTGTTCGAGCCGCCAAGAGGTGCGCCACGGGCGATTGACTTTTCACTGAGAACGCTTGTCTGTTACCCGACAACACTGAGTTCGATCCTCAGTATACGTAACCAGTAGTACAATCGATCGTGAAGTTGAGCGCAACATAGCCGACGTTAAAGCCCACAGCAGTGGCACCATTCGTGAGGCCTTGCATCGGAGTGCCATCAATTGCTGAGTTGGTGCCAGAACATGTACGACTGGAAGGTCTCATTGGGAGTGAGGGGAAAGATGCAAATTGCGCTCATCTTGACAACAGTTGTGATAGATGCACTTGCTGCGTCGCCTGTTGGCAACGCCGCCGGACTGGAGGACACTGAGGCCGAAGCGAAGCCGCTAGATTGTGTCGACTTGTTCAAAGTAGGCGACTTCTTCGTACTTGGCTTGATGGATATGGCAGATTTGGGTTTGGTTGAGGTCAGAGTAGACGCTGGAATAGTCGAAGTTGACGTGGCTGAAGAGTTGTCATCGCCTTGCGCAGACGTCGGGGATGAGCCAAGCGCTCGAGATTTTCGAGATTTAGATGACGTTCCAACGTATGACCGAAGATCTGTGACTCCTGCACATTTCTTTTGCATCAAGCAATCCCAACGACCAGGTCCAGAGCCAGACAAAGAGATGTGAACTGAGAACTTACAAAGAAACATGGAATCGAAATCTGCCGGAGCAGCTGAAGACAAAGGGAAGGGCATGGGTGACAGAATCAGAAGGGACACAAAAGAGATTTACCAAAGCTTCTGTGATCGCAACGGGACATCGAGAGATACAACGGCTCTTGCTTTGCAAGAATAGCGCCAGAGGATTTAATACCATAGTTGTGCCATAGGAGAATCGAGAACTGTCGAGTCAACTCTTCGTCCATACATTCTTGTTCGTATGACTTCCTCCCTCAAGGCTCCCAAGGCGAAACAGCACGCTTGCCACTAATAACCTCAGCCGGGCCATCCTCCTTGACAAGATAGATATCTTCATGTCTAACTCCGAATCTATTCTCCAGATAAATGCCCGGCTCGGCCGTAAACACCATCCCGGCACGAAGAAGAGTCTCATGGTTGCCCTTGTTGAGATAAGGAGATTCGTGAGCTGTCTATCATTAATGTTCGATACAGCAATTCCAAAGTTGAACATTCATACCTTTGATCCCAATACCATGACCAAGACGATGCGTAAAAGTACCTTTGTATCCAGCATCATCAATGACTTCTCTGGCTGCGAGGTCGACGCTGGCTGCTGTTGCGTTGGGCACGAACATCTTGCCGGCTTGTGTCTGAGCTTCGAGTACAATGTCCCAAACCTTGAGTTTCTCGGCATGAAGCTTGCTCTTTTGGATTTCTGGTCCAGACAAATGGAGCAATCCTTGGAGCAGAGACTTCTTGGGCGGGTCAATGAAAAAGCTTCGGCAGACATCCGACGAGTAGCCCAAGTAGTGATATCCAGCATCAATCAATACCATCGTCTCATGCGTCAAAACTTTATCTCCGGTAGCAAAGCCGCCATGTGGAAGAGCAGCATTGCCCTCAAACAACACAATGTCGAAGAAAAGGTCAAAGCCAATGGTCTTTAGAGTGTTGTCCAGAATTTTGATGACCTGGTTTTCAGTCAAGCCGGGCTCCAGACATGACCGCATTGCCCTGATGCCTTCGATAGTGCCTGTATTGACGGCTCTCAACAACTCGACTTCGGCAGGTGTTTTCACTTGGCGAACAGCCTCAACCTCACCACCCAGACCCACTGTCTTGAAGCCATTTGCGTCGAGCCCGCGCACCAAAAAATCGCGAATCTCTTCGTCGACCATGAGAGTGGCATTTTTCTCAGGGAACAGGTTTTGTTTGAGCGTACGATAAGGGTTCCAGTGTTCTTCCCAGACAACAATGTCGAGCTCGCCCTGGGAAGGAATACCTAGCATCCTGACTCTACCCTCCTCGAAATGTGGGCTGAGGAAGGATGTCTTAGCCGTCACATCTCCTGTAGAGGTGTCGACGAAAGGCTGAACGATCATCAAAANAGGTCGTTCTTCTGNGCTGCAAAGCTGTCAGTCATCCAAGTAGCAATGTATCATTCAAGGATCATGTACCTCCCACGGCTCCCATTGCGGTTGAGATATGTTTGCATAATACTGAAACGAATACCCTGGCTCGAGGACAAATCCGTCGACGCCGGAAACATGCAAAGCTTTTGCTAGATTGTCACGTCTATCAAGAAACTCCTGTGCTTCGATTGGACGTGCGTTCTCCAGAAAGTAAAGGTCTTTGTGCAAGTTGTCTATTGAGCATTGCTGCACGCGATCAATCTGAGACTTTGGGCCAAATGGCANTCTGGCAGAGGTGTAAGCAGTGTGCAATATAGCCGATCACAGAGCATGAGGAGTCTGACATACCATAGTCCACGTCAAATACAGTGCTGCGACACCTGCCGCGGTCCAAAACCTCGAGCAGCGACGAGTAGATTCACGCTTTTCCGACCATCCTGCGCTGCCGGAGGCCTTGTTGGTGACACTCATGGCTTCTCCAGGTACAGAGTATAGCGTGCTATCTCGATATGACGGCCCAACAATCATCAGGGCGCAGAGAGCAAGAGAGGCGCGGGAGACTTGTGAGTCGGAATTCGTAGTCCGGCGTGATAGGATGTAAGCTGGCAATTGATAGCATAAGATGGGACAGATCGGCCATGGAATTCTTCCGGTGGGGCATGCACGCCTATCTCATCCGATCCTTGGCCGCTGCTTGCCCGCAGCTTGCCCGCATCTGCCCCTCCTTCGGAGAACTCTCCGGCGAGGCTCAACCCTTCGCAAGCCATATCCGGACGCACTTTGACACTCAGAGGCCGTTCAGTGGAGCAATTTGGGCGCAAGTCCCGATTATCTCCTGTGTAGCCAGGAGGCAGCACACCAGAAAATCCTTGGTTTTGCGAGTCCCCGTCAGAAGCCGGGGTTTGTAGCAAATCGATTTTCGACTGAACAGGCCCTCAGCCCAAGAGTGCTTATCAGACCTGGCTGGAAATCGGCAAAATGATCCACTTTGGACAAGATACAACCTGGTGATAAAGTTCCGCATATCGGGCAGGCCGAAGTCAACCCAGTGGGGTCTGTATATCTTGAACCTGATCGCCGTTCGTGTGTGTGAATTATCTCTTGAGTAACCCTACAAACAAAAGGCTGTGTACCATGGCTTCAATGGATGTGGTTCCCGTCTCATCAGACCACAATGCCGTACAAGGCAGCGACCAAGCTGATGGAACAAAAGACGGAGTATCAGGAGTGGTTGAGGTGTTGGACCTCGAGGAGGGAGAAGCACAGAAGTCCTTTTACAGCAAAGGATCCGTCATCATGATGGTCATCTTCTCTGGTCTTGCCATTGGCTCTGATGGATAGTAAGTCACCATCCTGGAAGTGATGCTTGAAGGTCTTTGCTAATTTTAGNNTAGCAATGCTGCAGTAATTGGAAATGTGGAGCTGCTGTTGGCCATTCTCTACCCAGAGTCACTGACAAGCTCCATCTACACTCGTTTGTCGAATGCGTTCCTGATAGGCATGATCGTAGGCATGTTGATGTTCGGCGTCGTCGCTGATCAGCTCGGCCGAAAGACTGGTGCCGTAGCAACCACAGCCTTGCTTGTACTGGGTATCGTGCTGTCGACTGCTGCAAAAGGCACCGACGAGACTGGCATGTTCTGGATGCTCATCATCGCCCGCGGTATTGCTGGTGTCGGGGCAGGCGGCGAATACCCGGTGAGCGGAGCTGGTGCAGCAGAGGCGTCGGACGAGAACAAGGGCATGCGCAAGCACCGCGGGTTCATGTTCGCCATGATAGCTGATCTGTCAGCATCGCTTGGCTATGTCTTCGGCGGTCTTGTACCGCTTCTCCTTCTGCTCTGCGTGGGCCAGAAGAAGGAGAAGTACGATCTTGTGTGGCGACTCAGCTTCGCTCTCGGCTTGATTCCACCTGTTTCGATCTTCTGGTTCCGCTATAAGATGGCTGTTTCGACTGCGTACCGCAAAGCGTCAATGAGAAGGCAGAAGGTTCCGTACCTTCTCGCAATCAAGCGTTACTGGCGGCCGCTGCTGGGTGCGTCGTCGACATGGTTTCTGTACAACTGGATCGCCATTGTAAGTTATGCTAGGGTCGTGAACTTCATCAAGCAAGACTGACCATGTTCCAAGCCGTTTGGTATATTCTCTGGCACCATCACCAACCGTGTCAATGCTGGCGACTCCCTCATCACCAATCTTGGCTGGGGTGTGGTGATCAACTGCTTCTACATCCCAGGGCCCTTCATTGGCGGCTATCTCTCGGACAAGATTGGGCGTCGCAAGACCATGGCACTCGGATTTGCGATGCAAGCAGTTCTGGGCTTTGTGTTGGGCGGAGCGTACCACAAGATCGTTCCCATCTTTCCTCTATTCGTGGTCATGTATGGCGTCTTCCTCACGCTCGGAGAGGTCGGTCCTGGCTCCACTGTGGTGTTGGCATCATCAGAGAGCTTTCCTACAGCCATTCGTGGACAGATGATGGGACTTTGTTCGGCAATCTCCAAGGCTGGTGCTGCGATTGGAACACAAGTCTTCATCCCAATCACGTCAGGCGCAGGTGATCAAGGAGCTTTTCTGGTCGGGTCAGCTTTCGCTGTGCTGGGTGCACTAATAGCGTTCTTTGTCATTCCGGATGTGGGACGACGACTTGAGGATGAAGATGAGAACTGGAAGAAGTATCTGGAGGAGAATGGATGGGTTGCTGATTGGGGTGACAACGAGACAAAGGACCCTAGAGGTGTTGTCATCAACCAGAGATCATCCTAGGCGAAGACGCGAGATCATCAAGCTACCAAAGACCGACTTCGGCAGCGAGAGGCATATGTGTGGAATCAGACAGTCGTCAAGAAAGCTCGATGCGTGATCTGGCAAGAGCGTTGAACGAGAGTTGATAGTAACGAAAGCGCTCTCCATCCTCGGCGTCGCTTTTTCTCATGTCAATACTCGCAACACGATTTCAAACGCAGCCTCGATGTTAAGCGCATTGCACAACTGGGGATTATCGGGTCATTACAACTTTCATCCTCTTCGCGCGCACATAGGCCACCACAAATTGACCAGCGCTATCTCGCCAAGAGCCTCTTGAGTGTACGCACTTCTGCATATCTCAAGCAGACTTTGACTGCGACTGCGACTCCTCAACCGCCATCTTTCCGACCGATTTTGTCCATCTCACCATCAACTCACGTCCCTCCGCTACCAAGATGAAACGTAAACACGTCAAGAGCAAGTCCAAGTCCAAGTATAAGCCCGCACGTCGTGACGACAACAAAGTCGACTCTGTCGTTCACAAAGAGATTGACCAGCTCAGTGCCAAGATCCCTTATATTGGAGGTCATGATGCGCGCCAGAAACAGCATATACTCCAGTTGACTCAACGCTTGAGTCAATCGAACGAGGCGACGGCTGC
Source organism: Aureobasidium vineae (assembly GCA_903819635.1). Lineage (NCBI taxonomy): Eukaryota > Fungi > Ascomycota > Dothideomycetes > Dothideales > Saccotheciaceae > Aureobasidium > Aureobasidium vineae. The sequence goes on from CAIJEN010000014.1 coordinate 2,470,600, forward strand.
GTTCAAGAACATGACTGACACCCTGCGAGAGGCTCCCGAGGCCGCGCTTGACGAAAACAGTGATGAAGAACGTGGTCTGGATCCTGCTATGGAAAAGATGATTGCTGCCATGGCCAATCTCAGAGCTATTGAAGCTGAAGCTGTCAGCTTGATCAGGCCCGACTATCTCGGCTATGAAGAGGAACTCTTCGCACGTTACAAGAACGCTCAAAAGAATACTCAGGGGAGTTGGAAGCCATGGCTGCCTCCGTGACTCAAATTCTTGAGCTCAAAGCCGGAAAGACAGAGATGGAGGCCAAGGCACCCTCGCTCTCCGAGCAAGGCAAACTCGAAATGGTCGAAGCACTCCGTGACAAGTATTCCGAGGCCATGAAGCTCATAATTCCCACCGAGGCCGGGGTTCCAGAGCTGAAAGCTGGGAAATCGAAGATCGAGACCAGAGCACCTTCTCCCTCCGAACAAGAAAAGCTCACATCAGCCGAAGCAGCCCCTAATAAGCATCGCAAAGGCAATCCAGGATCCGTCCAACACCAAGTCGCTCGCGAGAAATATCTTGAAGCCAGGACAGCACTCATCAGAATCGCTTCGATCAAACTCAGACGCAGGGTGGCAAGCAGCAAATGGACCTACGATCGTACCAAGCACGACTTCGAGTGGGAAGACAGCGTGGACTATATGCAATGGGGAAGACTCAAGGCCGAGGGCGAAATCTGGAAAGCTAAAGCAGTGAAGAGAGAGGAGACAAGATTCTGGGACGCCTTGATTACTGCGGCCGAATGCTTCGCGGAAGGAACCCCGGCCGGTCCTTACCAATTGCTCGATGCAAGCAAACTCGTGAAGTACTGGTATGAAGTGGCTTGGGCCGGCAGAGACGCAAGCGACGACTACCACTACTACCACTCGTGGTTATAGTCGTGTACAAAAGCTGCCACTTCTTACCATCTGGTTTGTCATCCGCCCTCTCAGAATACCGTCTGTTGCTAACATGTGTCCCATAGCAGGTTCTTCATCCGGTCTTTTCGAGTGTCAAGCAGTTGCAGTTGAGTGGAGGTCGCGTCCCCGAGCTTGCCTTGTGGCTTTCGACTTTGGCCATCTCCCGAAGTTTCGCCGTGTCGCAAGGATGACCTTGTCCCTTCCCAGTGTCATCGACAACCCCTTGTCCTTCATTGCTAGATGGTCACATTATGGCGATCGACTTGCTTTGCTGTAAGTCCAGGCGTTTTGTTATCTGGTCTCTTAGAATAGGGAGGTGAAAGTCATCGTGTAGATTCGCAGCCAATAAACAATCCAGAAACACTATGGTGAGCCCCACCTTCCAGTCATATCGGATCAGTATCTCCCGCACTCCAACTTTATACTAAAAGATGCCTAACACCCACTCTTGGAATTGTATTATTTCTGCCGTATACCGCAGGATCGCTACTACGTATCTTGTTGTACTTGCTCCGTCACGAGCTGCTGTCATATATCGGCCGAAGCCATCGGCTTTTTGGCAGACAAAAGCCGAGCATCAGTTTGCATCTTGGTAAGCATCTACGAGCGTTCAGCCATTTGGCTTGATCTTCATCATGGAAGACAGCCACACACGCCATTCCCATGCTCGACATTTTTTGATGAGAAGCAAATCGTCAAAAGCTGCTCGAATGATTGGATGTTGTCGACGATGGCTTCGGTTGAAACATGACTCGAAAGCCAAGCCCGGCCGGCGTCTGCCTTTGAACTCTACCGCCACCACAATCCTTCAAGCCTTGTGTGCGCCGCATGCCAACGACATCGGTACCTTCTGTTATGCCTTCTGTCAAGCCGGATCTTCCGATTCATGCTTTGGCTCACGACAATATTTTCTCTCCCATAGACTGAACGAGTTCGCGCCTTTCTGTTCACCACGTTGACATCACACGGGCCTCTCACGGAAAAATGGTATCCACCCGCAGATCTGGAGAAAGAATGGACAGGAGACCCACATCTATTTCTCCATGCCCGTTTCTCCACTCATATGAGGGATGAGGTTTGCGGAGGTGACATGGAGGTGAGCGGAGAGGGCACAGTCTCACTACCGCCAAGTTAGCTCTCAACGGACCTGGCAAGGTTCGGCGACTGGGTTAAAGACCTTTTGTCCCTCCTTGAAGATCTGCTCCTTCTCTCTTTCCATCTCTCTGGCTAGGAGACCTCGACACACAGCACAATATGGCGAATGCATTCTTCAAAAACCGCAGGGTTTACCTGTTGACACTGGTGGCCTATATGGTGAGTATCTCGACAATTCCTCGAATATTCGCCTAGTCGCTGACACCAACCGCANNGGGTTCCTTCCTCTTTGGCTACGATACTGGTGTAATGGGATCGGTCCTGGAACTGGAAAGCTTCAAAAGCGACTTTGGCATGGCTGCTTCCTCGACAGGATTCAAGAACGGCAGAAATGCAGAGATATCGTCTAACGTCGTGTCACTACTCACCGCTGGCTGTTTCTTCGGCGCTCTGGCTGCACCATGGTTGAATGAGCGTCTCGGTCGCCGATACTCTCTCATGATCTTCAGCGTCATCTTTATGATTGGCGCTGCCGTCCAAACCGGAGCTTCTCATGCGATTGGCACCATCTATGGTGGTCGCGTGATTGCTGGTCTAGGCATCGGCGGCATGAGTGCCATCACACCAGTCTTTGTATCCGAAAACTGTCCTCCAGATGTTCGTGGCAGGATCTCCGGCCTCTTCCAGGAATTCCTGGTGCTTGGTGTTATGTTCAGTTACTGGCTTTGCTATGGCGTCAAGAAAAACATTGCACCCAGTACCATGCAATGGCGTGTTCCTGTTGGCCTTCAACTCGTTCCTTCAGGCATCATGTTTTGCGGTCTGTGGTTNTTGAAAGAGAGTCCGCGATGGTTGGCCAAGAATGATCGCCATGATGAGGCGTTGGCGAGTCTGGCATATATTCGCTGTGTTCCCACCGATGATCCCGAGGTCTTGCAGGAACTTGCTGAGATTCGAGCCTCTGTGGAAGAGGAGTTTTTGGCTACTGAAGGGTTAAGCTGGAAAGAGTGTCTGAAGCCTGGATACCGCGAACGCTTTGGCCTTGCGTTTTGCATCATGTTCTGGCAGCAGTGGAGCGGTACTAATTCGATTGGCTACTACGCACCCCAGATCTTTGCTTCTGTCGGTCTCAGCGGGTCTAGCACTTCGCTGTTTGCCACTGGTATCTATGGCACTGTCAAGGTCATCGCCACGGGGATTTTCCTTATCATCGGTATCGAGCGATTTGGTCGCAAGTGGCCGTTGGTTGCAGGAGCTTGGTGGATGGCGGCTTGCATGTTTATCATTGGCGCTGTTTTGGTGTCGTTCCCGCCAAACCCTGATGCTGGGTCTGTGAGCTCTGCGTCTATTGCCATGGTGGTGATGATTTATCTCTATGTCATTGGCTATTCTGCCAGTTGGGGCCCTGTGCCTTGGGTGTACGTTGCAGAGATCTTTCCTACGAGGCTGAGAGCGTATGGCGTGGGATTGGCTTCTGCTACTCAGGTTTGTCGCCCCCATTCATTCCTGGCTCTTCATCAACGATGCTAATATATCNNACAGTGGCTCTTTAACTTTGTCGTCACCAAAGTCACACCTGCAGCTATTAACAGCATTGGTTGGCGTACCTTTATCATGTTTGGCTGTTTCTGCACAGCCATGGGCGTTTTCGTCCTGGTATTCCTCAAAGACACTACAGGCCGCAGTTTGGAAGAGATGGATATTTTGTTCGGAGCTGTTACGGCAGAGCAGAGGAGAAAGGACGTGGAGTTAGCTGTGGCGGAGGAGTATAAAGCCGATCCACATGCTGAGCATGTAGATCGCGTGGAAGANGACAAGGTGTATATGGATAGAAGTGGCAAGTAATGCATGCAATACTAGAAGGATAGAGGTATGTGTATAGAGGGATAAATAGACACCGGGCATAGATTTTGGATATGAGATTATGATTCTCTTCGCGTGTTTCTTGCCTGACCCAATATTGATTCCTCATAATTGTCGGTGTGCTCTGATCAAGATGATAGATATTTGTCGTATATTTTCACCAACCTCTCTCACCTCTTCCTCCGCCGTATTGCAACCGTATCCGCTAACAGCCTATCGCTTCTACCGGTCAAGGAACACGATAACAGAACAAGGCCGCGCGTTTCAACCTGCTGGTAGCCTGAGCAAGCCGCCCAACACCGCCTTCTTCTCTTCTTCGTCAGCTCGATGAGATGGATATTAGTGGTTGCACAGTCGCAAGACTTAGCTCAAAGAAGAGCGACAGGGGCATAGACAGCACAAATGGTGCATAGACGTGCAAATACAGCTGCCGGGAAGACAGGTCTTGGCGTCGTCACAGCCCCGTTTTGTTTATGAAACTGGGGAAAGCGCAGGCCAAAACAGGACCAGCGATGCTTGCGAGAAGAGCGTATCTGTATACGCGCGTACTGCGTATCGATTCGTGATCAAGTATTTTGCAAGGAGCCAGCAAGTCAAACCAACACCAAACGTCCTTCGTTCTCGCAAGAATCGCCAAAACAGGTAGTGGTTGCCGTGAGAAATTCGGACTCGGAAACTGTAAGATCCGGAAAGGTCGGTCGGGCGTTTGGGAAAGAAGGGCCGTTGGACTAAGTTGGAGCTGACATAACTGCCTGAAGCCCTGCTTTCTGTTCTCATCCCTGGATTTCTCGTGAAAACCAACATTCCTAAGAAATCACGTTGCTGTACTCTGGATGTTGCTGCTGGGATAGTTTGAGATCCAAAAGGACAGAGGAAGAATGGAGAACCTGCAGATTCATTCGAGGGTGAGTGTTGCTGAGCATAGGGGCTCAAAAAGTCCGGACCGAACCGAAAGTGTATACAAGGACAAGGCTGACGGACAACAACAGAGCTACATTGTGCGATGGGTGCACGTCAGCGAAGGCCACTCGATTGGATGGAGCGTGCAGCCGCACAAGAAGAGCATCAACTTTGGCATCTTCAAGCATCCCGGCACCAAGAATGGGCTGGCTCCTGGAATGCCCACCTCGTCGTCTGCCACCCTTGAACCCCCACCGAGCGCCCACAGCAATGACGAACCCGACGGAAGAAAGAGAAGAGGGTCGGTGGCCAAGCACGAGGCCAGTACCGTCATGGAGAAGTTGCACAACATTGGCTTGCGCTGCGTCGAGTGGGTGGGCAACTGCGAGGCCGACAAGGTCAGGGTGGGCACCTACGACGTAGCCCCTGGCCAGNNGGGAGGCATGTACGGTCTCGTGTTCGACAACACCTTCAGCAAGACCGTGTCTAAGACTGCGACGCTAGTGCTCATGACGCATCCCACAAACGCCCCACCAAAGTCCAGAGCAACTCTCAAGGCTCAGCCCAGCACGCCGAACCTCAAGACCAGTCCGCGCATCGCTGCTACACCGGCTGCCTCCGTCGAGTCGCTGGGCAAAGAGTTGGAAAATACGCAAGCGACTAAGGGCCAGAGGTCTACCTTCCACCCGTCGCTTGCGCCGCACGACATTCACAGCGGTACTCTAGGCAAGCGTCGCAGGAAGAAGGGCCAGGGCTATGCTCGCCGTTTCTTTTCCCTCGACTTTACCTCTGGAACTCTATCCTACTACCGCAACAGCCGTTCTTCGGCTTTGCGTGGTGCCGTGCCTTTGTCTCTGGTCGCTGTTGGTGCTGACTCCAAGACTCGCGAGTTCTCTGTCGACTCTGGCGCCGAGGTCTGGCATCTCAGAGCTAGTAACCAAAAGGACTTTGAGGAGTGGAGGGAGGCTCTTGAACGTGCTTCGGCCACTGCTGTTTCTGGTCCTTCGACCCCGGCTGTGTTTACGCAGAACAGAAACCCTTTCCCTGGTGGTTCAGACGCTGTCACATCAGTCGAGTGGGAACGTGCAGAGGAAATTGTCAGCAGAATCTCTGGTTCTCGTGATGCTCTGCGCAGACTTGCTCAAGACACCGATGTCAAGATCTCGCCTTCTGTTGCTGCTGCCTCACCAAGTGCTTCATCCGTGGAATCCTTCGCAAACCCCTTCTTTGCAGATGCCGACACTGCTTCCGTCACCGCCTCTTCTGAACGACTTCCATTCTGGAAACGCAAGCCTNNAGCGCCGCTAGCAAGGAGGCTCCTGGATTCAAGCGCAAGACCTCTGGCCAACAGCTCGAAGTCCCTAATGGTTCTGCCCCGAGCTCGCATCCAACATCTCCGCTTCCCAACTACTCCAACAAACAANTCTCTGACCGCTTCCATCACTATGCAAGAGACCCATGAACGATGCCTGGCCCTTCTGCGCGATCTGGACAATGTTGTGAATGACTTTTCTGCTCTCCTGGCAGAGTCAAAAGCACGTCGCATGCCCATCAACCCAAATCTGCTTGCCCCGGCCGCTTCTCGCTTGTCCATCGATTCGGTGTCTTCGCAAGAATTCTTCGATGCCGAAGACGTGCCTTCTCAACTTTTGTCAATCAGAAGATCTAGCGAAGCTACTCGGGAAGACGATGATCAGGACTTCCAAGACATTACTTCTAATGGCGGTGATTCAGACACCAGCAGTGATGCAGGAGATGCTACAGAGATCTCAAATGACGCAAGTGCCACTCCTGGCCAGACTTCTCTTTTCCCTGCCAAACCTGCATCGTTGACTTCTCCACTACCAAAGGTCTCCTATCGCACAACTATATCACCACCTAAACAGCCTCCTCCCTCACTCATCGGATTCCTGAGGAAGAATGCTGGCAAGGATCTCAGTACTGTCAGCATGCCAGTCACTGCGAACGAACCGCTTTCAGCCTTGCAGCGTCTCGCCGAACCTTTCGAGTCTGTCGATCTCCTACACAAGGCTTCCTCATTGTCATCACCAGACAAAGCTCTGGATCGACTCATTTATGTTGCCGCATTCGCAATCTCCAACTTTGCCAGCAATCGCGTGAAGGAGAGGGCCATCCGCAAACCATTCAATCCTATGCTTGGCGAGACCTACGAACTCATCCGTTCAGACCTTGGCTTCCGCTTTGTGTCAGAAAAGGTGTGCCATCGACCTGTTCGTATGGCTTTCCAAGCGGACGCCTTGGACTCAGCATGGTCATTGTCTCAGTCTCAGCAGCCCACGCAGAAATTCTGGGGTAAGAGTGCAGAACTCAACACAGAAGGCAAGATGAGACTGGTCCTACACAACGTGAATGGTGAGAAGTACTCCTGGACCTTGGCAACATGTTTCCTCCGCAATGTAATCGCTGGCGAGAAATATGTCGAGCCTGTCGAGAGCATGACCATCGTCAATGAAACCAATGGATCAAAGGCTGTTGCCACCTTCAAAGCCGGAGGCATCTTCTCTGGCCGCAGTGAAGAAGTAACTACACAGTTATATAATGCTTCTTCGTCTTCACCTCTGGGCGCCACTCTCGCAGGNAAATGGACAGAATTCCTCTCCCGCACCGACACTGGCGAAACCATCTGGACAGCTGGCTCTCTCGTCCCCAACGCACCCAAAGTATACGGCTACACTTCGTTTGCCGCCTGTCTCAATCAGATCGACGAGGCGGACAAGAGAGCAATCTCACCCACTGACTCACGCCTACGACCCGATCAACGCGCCCTTGAAGACGGCAAAACCGATGAAGCGGAAGCGCTCAAAGCTAGACTAGAAGAGCGACAAAGAGCGAGAAGAAAGGTTTTGGAGAGCCATGGTGTGGAGTGGAAACCGAAGTTCTTCGAGATGGTCAANGGGGAAGAGGGAGATGAGGAGGTTTGGAGATTGTGTGGTGGAAAGGGCGGTTATTGGGAGCGTAGGGATAAGGGTGATTGGAAGGATGTGGAGACGGTGTTTGAGACGTGAGGTTGCCAATGCAGGAAGGCAAGCTGCGCGTTGGACATGTGGAGTTGGTGTATGCAGGGCAGAGCTGTGAGCAAGCTTGTCGTTTGGTACGTAGTTTGCCTGAGCTTTTGGGTGAAAGAGCAAAGCGCAAGGACAATCAAACAACATCTATTCATCATTTTCCCCTTCCTCCCCTTTGTAAATCTCTTGCATGTTCTTGCTAAAGTGGGTTTGCGTTGCTTTGATCTTGTTTTCTCCAACCACGATCTCGCATTGACGGATTGCTGACGCTCGTTTCCAGAACTTTGTCGTTCTTTCTTGGACCTCCAGTTTGGCACACATTCTGCCTTCTTCCTTCTTTGACGTACGTCAAGCCAGAGCAATCGACGAGCCTCCGACCGATTCCACAGGTGTGGAGCAGGGATATATAACATCGTCTCACCTCGCTTTTGCTCTCAGCTTTTCATCCTTCATCTCCATGCTTCGTGGAAGTATATATGATCGGGAGATGCTCTGCCCCCTCCATCTTCGACATCCGTCATTCCGCCACTTCCAACGCCATTTCACTTGAGTCTTTGTGCGGTATATATCTAGGGCTGACCCTCTCCCATTCCATTGGTTTGCCTGGTCCCTCTTCTTCTACGACCTTTACCCGCGACTACGAGACAGGTTACGTCGCAAACGACTACAACGAGGCTATGTACCATGCTATGCTGTCAAGAAAAGCGCCATGAATGCTATCAGAAATGACAATGGAGGGTCAAGGATGGGATACAGACATTTGTCAATACTTTGATCCCACTTGGTCCATTTCTCCGCTGTTGTGTATGTATCCCAGATATCGTTGACCTGCCGCGACGCGAATTCTTGCTGTTCATCCTGCACTTCTACGGCAATGCTGTCAGAGTCCTAGGAGTCGACACCCTGGCAAGATGTCCACGCTCGCCTCGTAAGTTATTTCGTTATTGAATTGCAACACAAAGCTGACTATATACCAGATTCTGGCCAATGGATCACGCAACTGCCTCCGCCATGCTTTCTGAGCTGTCAAGCAGGCCGGATTCGGCAGCAAGTTCTCCGGCAATGAGGATGGTGAAGGTGCCAAGTTGCTGGCGCTAAGCAGAGGTGCTTTGGTTTTGGCTCAGTCTGCACCGGGACAACTATTCTCGCAACCAAGGCATGGCTTCCCGTTAGGGGCCAGTTAGTCAGGATATCTAGTATCGTTCGACAATAGATATGCTGCCAGCAAGCTTACACCGATCAACTTCATCTCTATCATCCGATGGTATATATGCTTTCGGAGCCCCGAGTCCTCGCCATCTCTCTTTCACGCGAAGAACCGACATGACAGAGACATCTTCGGCGACTGGTCGTTCAAAAGCCTGGCAGTCCAACCTGCCCCCTCACGCTGCATTACTTCACTCTGCTTCTCTTATTCTTCAAGACTCGTTCCCTCAGACGGTCAAGAAGCCTGAAATTGCTGATGAAGACCTAGATGAGGCCCCAGAAATGGTTCCTTCACTCCAAGATCTAGTCATCGGTCTTTGGCTTGCTCTTCGAGCTTACCGCGTCCTGAGTTGGGCTCTTTCTCGTCTTCCTCTAGTGAGGTGAGAAATGCTCGCCCTTGGAAACCGGATACCATTGGGTAGTCTACTACGCCTTGTTGCACCGCCGTTCCAGAGACGAGTAGCTATGATGATATCACGTACAAGTGGTGTCTATATTGGCCAGGTGTCCGCAGAGATCGACTCACTAAGCTCTGATCGTTCAATCTTGAGAGCCTCCGCGACGATCGTTGACTCGAACTCCATCCAGTGGACATGTTCATCATCTTGAGATATTTCGATGATCACATCCCACGAAGTGCCCTAGATGGCAACATCGCGATCATATATATCTTCTGCTCTGTATAATTTACATGCCTCGAACAGCTCGAGCTGCACTTCACAGGCTTCCGCTCCGCGACAACGACCTTTCACACATGACAGCCTTGACAAGTTTGCATCACCTCGACTTGACAGGCCGGGCATTATATCAACACCGTCGTTTTCAAACGCAATTCAAGGTCATGAGTTCAATGGCAACGGAGACCACTCACATCAAGAATCGAGACCAAGCGCAGAGCAGAGACGGGTGTGATCAAAGCCGCATACCACGCCAGGACTGGTATCTCGCCCTTTGTTTTGACTTCCACTACGTGTGATTGCGGCTTCTGGCTGACTACTCCTTGCTCAGCCTGAAGACAACAACCAAGCTACCGACGATGAGGATCCTGATACTGAGGATGCCGTGCAAACACAGCAGGCTCCCACGGATCCTACCAGTACTCCGACTGTCGCACAACTCCGTGCCATCTTTCCAAACACCGGTGGTGTCGTTGTGAACAGAAACCCGTTGTTCGTGGCGCGCACATCTACCAATACAGGGATCATCAAAGTTGGTGATGGCACTGCAGCACACGCCTGCTATCTTGACCTCCCCGCTCTAGACATGTCATGTTCCCACGGTCACTTTCGCTCGCAACCACCCCAAACTCGAACTTTCCCATCTGACCGCGCCGTGGCGGATAAGGGTATCGAATCCTATCAAGCAGAGCTCTCCACTGCCTCCTTTGACCCCGCAACCATCCTAGAGACGTTGTCTTTTACACTCTCGAGCCGCGAAGATGATGAAGAAGAACAACAAGAGGGATCAATCGGAGCTCCATCGCAAGTGACTCTGGCATTCTTTCTTCTGGCGTGCTCGGTGCCCGCACGTACTCAGGTCCTCCAATGGTTTCTTGATGTGTCGTGACAGGCACATCAAATGCGATGAGGGCAAACCGGTCTGCCAGGACTGCGTCAAAGCCAAGCGCGAGTGTGTACAGAGTGACGACTTACGCTCATGACCTTCGTCCATAAACAACATCGCAACCTCCGCTGGTCCTACTACCACTCACTTTGACAGCATATACGCTACCAACATCAACTCGGGTTCTTCGAGCGTTACTAATGGCACTGATCGACATGGATTCCTACAAAGAATGTGGAACAGTAACATACAAACGAAGACGACGAGGACCTTCAGGAGATAAACAAGATCGGCGACGACGATTACGAACACCTTTGTCAAGGTATCTTTGGCCGCATCAGCGTGGACGAGGCAAATTGCTTGAAAGACCTGCGCACCAAGGCAGACAAGTCAGTCGTGGAAGCCTATCCAGACTCCACCATCCTCATGACCGGCACCCCAACTCAGACCGCCTCTACGATTTTGCGGGAATGCTCAGGATATTATGGAGAGATGATATGGAATGCGCGGATGCCGAGATCGAGGACGACATCGACACATACACCGACGGCATGGAGAAGCTATAGACCACTTTTGCCGGCATGACAGTCGAGGAAAAGTTGTCCGCGTACAACTCCGCTTTCAGTGATGCCGGTTCCACCCGCCGTCTGGTCATGGCCTTGCACAACTTCAACAACCTTCCCTCCTCTATCCAGCAGTACTTTCCGAATACCGATCCAAACAAGACGGATGAGTTGGCGGACAACACCATAGAGTCGAGCAACACTATTGAGAGTCAACTTACAAGAAGACCATGGAGAATCTTCCGATAACCTCGTCTAGAGTATCAACAGTCTCAGTCACCCTCAGATGTCTATAGAGGGTAAGATTCGTCAAACAAGCGACTTTGCAAGGTTATCAATCAAGGTCCGTCTGGGAATCATGATTCGCCTGCTAGCAGTTTGTACACGGCTTCTATTCCTCTACACAGTTTATTGAGATCTCTGCAGATATCATTTGCTGCAACACGCACAATTCACAGCAGCCCAAACCTGGTCACCAACATATCTGAACCTCTGACTGGGCCCTGCTCTTTATTCTTTCGTCTTTATCGGACGGGATTCTACAAGAAGCGCTCTAGACATCGCCGATCTGGCAATATTTACCACCCTACCGCCCGAGATTCAGCTCGTGGTCGTTGACCTGGTCAATGACCCGGACGTACTGAGTCTGAGTGAAATCAGCCGCGACCTACACACTCTTCTCAAACCGAGTATTGTTTCTATATACCGGGACCTCCAACAGAGACCATTCATCTGTCACAAGGGGGTCTCTTGGCCTTGCTGGACCTCAGCGTCGATTGGACGAGACAATACGCAGATTAGCTACTCCATACTCCCCTCTCCTAAGAATTTTGAGGAACGAGGGATCTCCAAGACAGAGATATGGCCAAGCATCAGAACTTTGCTGTCAGCTTTTATTCTATCATTACCTTGAAAGTGTTTGACGAGACTTTTATACCTCCTTGCGGGTCGTCAGACTTCATACGCGATCTCTGTACAGCTATCGAAGACAGAAGTCGTCGCAACCGCTTGATGTCGGTGGCATCATGTCACAACACAAATCACGTGCTGATATGGAGGTTCGATATGCTTAGACAAAGGACTACGTAGAGAAAAAAAGTGCATCTGGAAGCCGTGATCAACAATCAGCAAGACCGTGATTGGAAAAATCTGGATCATGGAATTCGCAGCACATTGCAACATATCGAAGTTCTTCGCCTAACAACGAGTCGATGGAGACCTCGGAGGGATGAACGCAGAGTCCATTAATGCAATTCACCACGAGACCCATTTGATGATGGCTGCCTGTGCATCGGTATAGACACATTTGTGTCTGGAAGATCCAAAGCCAGTGCTTGTTTCAAGATTGCTCTGCAAATACTTGCAAGAGGATGGGCGATAGGCTCCAGATGCGCTGAGCCCGTCCTTGAGATGTGCTACAACCATGCTTCGAAGCGCTGAAATGTCAAGCAGCATGTAAGAGAAACGAGATGGCCGTGAATGGGGGGGGGGAGTATAAGTCTTTGATACAGAAAGACGCAGAATAATTAACACATCACACAAAACACCCCCACATAAATATCTCACATCAACCTCAACCACACACAACATAGAGACATATGAATACCATGAACCCTAGAAACTCCCAATCTCATCTCTCAGCATCATCAATGCTTCTCCTCAGCCTTGTATCCACTCTCGCCAGGTCGATCAATAGCCTTGAACTGATCTTCCGTGACACCTTTGCCCATGGCAGCAGTACTGGACACACCACCAGAAACCATCTTGAGAAGCTCGTCTACGTAGTTGGCGCCCGACCATTTCTGGTGCTTGAGGACTTCTACGCCGTTCTGTGANNGTGTTGTTAGTATTGATGTGAGTAAAGGGATGGGAAGAGCTCGCTCATTACTTACCGCAGCTTCCTTGCTCTGGATAGTCTCTCCATACGCACGCATACCTCTAGCCGCATAATCCTTGCTGAAAGAGTCAGAAATCAAGGCAGTCTGATGTAAACCAGCCAATGTGATAAATTGCCAGCAATAGCCCAGTTTCGCAAGTCTCTTGATATAAGTCTCTTGGTCGGAAGTGCTCATAGCGGTTTGCCAGTTGAACGAAGGACTGAGGTTGTAAGCCAGCTTCTGCTCTGGCCACACTGCATGAACGCCTGTTGCAAATTCCTCGGCTTGGGCGTAGTCGGGGAGCTTGGACTCCATCCAGATCATGTCGCAGTAGGGTGCATAGGCAATGGCGCGGTTGACGGCGCATTGGCAGCCACCGCGATAGCGGTAGTAGCCTTCGCGTGTGCGGGCAGACTCCCAGTCAAAGTGGACGTCGACACCGGTGAGGGCTTTGGCGATGGCGCGCGACTCTGCGTTGGACTTGCCTTTGGCTTGTTCGGTGTATTGAGCAATCAACTCGGCTTTGTTGACGTGGACACCGGCGTGAATGGTGTCGACGACAGCTTCGGAGAAGAGCTTAAGGTGTGCTTGCTCTGTCCAGGCGTCTTCGATGGCTTGGAGCTCGTCACCGGTTTTGCCTGCTGCTTCTGCGGCGCCCATGAGTTCGCTGAGGGGTTGGAGGGCGGGGTTTGTGGCGCCGACGATGAAGGCGTGGTCACGGGGGTCGATGGTGGAGGTGATGAGGGTCGCGGCTTCCGAGTCTGTGCGGGCGACGGCGAGCAAATCGCTGCCCATGATGTCGGCTTGGGCACGAATGGCCACGAGACGATTGATGTGCTCGCTGATAGGGACGAGCACTTTGCCTGCCATGTGTCCGCACTTCTTGGTTCCAGGGGCTTGATCTTCAATGTGGATGCCGGCGGCACCTTTTTCGACAAACAGTTTTGTAAGCTTCATGATTGCTGTGAGACCACCGTGACCAGTATCGGCGTCGGCAACGATTGGACGAAGGAAATCGGTATTGGCGAGGTTCTTGCGTTCGGAAGCGGNGGTCGAGAGTCTTTCATGGCGTTGCTTGCGGTCATGGAACAGCTGGGCCATGAAGAGGTGTTGGACCTTGTCTGGGACGGTCGTGTAAGGGTAGTCCGCAAGATCTGGTCCGGGCTCGTCTGTTGACGATGCTGTCGAAGAACTTTGCCAGCCCGAAACATAAACGGTGTCGAGGTACTTGGCCATTTGTGTGACCATGACGGGATCAAGGCATCCGTAGGTGAAACTAGCATCTTTCTNCCTGTTGTTCTGCGTCAGAACTGGATTTCCCAAAAATTGTTAATATTGACTTACGGCGAATCTCTTCTCGACAATGTCCCACAGCTTCTTTGAGAGGGCATTACCAGGATGCTGGATCGTCAAGTTTCCACGCTTGTTTGCAATCTGCTCGGCGGTAAAAGGACGCTTGGTGTATCTCCAGCGAGGTGAGGTCCACCATTGCTTGATGGCAGCAACCTCGTCCTGGTATTGCTGCTCTTCAGCATCGAGAGATTGGGAAGACATGGTTGGAAGAACCTCCTTGACGTGTCCCAAAATACTCTTGAGTCTTTCTGCCAGCTTGGCGGTGATGTGATGAAGGGATGGAGAGGTGTGTGATGAAGGTCGACGATTGAATTGAGAGGTGTGTTTTCTTTGAGGTCACGAGCGATTCGGGACAACGGGGTACGAATAACAAAGGAGCCACAAAGGTGGGGAGACAAGAGCTCATATATACCTCTTACTACGACTCGAGGGTTTCATATGACTTACCGGTACTCGATGAGAGCAGACAGCGTCACAGGCCAACAAGAAACACGACCGGGGCCAATCGGGTCAGTGGCCGATGGTAAACTCAGACCTTCGAGCAAAAAGAAGATGTTGGACCTCGGTGACAGCTCCCTACCTGCAATTTTGGCCATGACGAGGCTCCGAGCGGTTGCGACTTGACGCTGACTCCCTTCATCCGAGGCTTTGGAGAAAGCAAAATGACAGAGCCAAGCGTCTGGGGAAAAGCACATGAAAGTGGCAGAGTCTGGGGAACCTGTTGCCGAACGTTTTCCGAGATAGCTTTGATCATCTTGCAATAACCTTTGCTTGATATGAATCATGGATCTTGCTCAACTCGTCCGGCGTCTTGTGGGTTGCTAGACCTTGGCAAACATGATGAGCTCATGCAAAGTCGTGCTCTCCTGACCTGAGACACCGGCAGGGCGAACCTCTTGCTGCTGTGGATGCGTGGAAATCTGGAGACGTTCTGTTCATCAGCTTTGACGTTTTGTAAGGCAATCCAGATCGCAGCACGTTCTCGACCGAGGCTGTCTGTTCCTCCAACGTCTGGCACTCGGTAGCACCCTTGTGCGCATGTATGGAGTTGACTCATTCACGAGTTCTTCCCGGAACAGGCTCGGTCAATGCCAAATGTCGCCGGCCGTGAAATCTGGCAATGGACTTGTACACTAAACAAGACGAACGAGGTGTGCCGATATATACAGGTATCTCGCCGAACAAGATCAGATCTTGGAAGTTCTGGTGCCTGCCTTCAAGCTGCCCTCGCCAGCGAGGTTTTCAGAGATGAAACGCACAGCTTCGACCTTCATCTTTGCGCTGTATTCGTGACCTGCCGTCTCATCGACAATGTCTTCAAGCACAATACCCTGGTCATTGAACCAACCATTTTCCTTGTCGAGTCCGCTCTTCAGCCAATCCAAAAAGGGTGCACTGCAAGTATACGGTACAAGCTTGTCCTTGCCGCCAGAAAGACACATGATGTGCTTGCCTCCCAACTTCTCCTTGATCAAGGGTCTCAGTGTCTGCTTTTGTTCATCGGTCGGTCGAAGCTTGTCGCCAACCAAGAATGATTTGGGATCCCACTTGTCGGTGGCATCACACAGACCCTTGGGATAGTCTGTCGAGCCGAGGAAGTCCTTGCCTTCTGAAGCTGTCCAAGTGGAGAGTTTCGACTTCTTCGCGCGGTCAGTCATGAGAAACTTGTAGTCCGGACAGCCGATGACAACTACGGCAGTGGTGATGCGAGGGTCGTGCAAGATGCATTGCCATGTTGAGTGGCCACCGAGCGAGATACCAAGGACGAGATGCTTTGTGATGGTTCTTGAAGAGTCTGGGAAGACATAGGAGGACAGGAAATCAATCAGCATAGATGTATCTTGAGCTGTGCCGTCTATTCAAGTTATGGTTAGATCCGCGATGCGAAACGGCAGAATTTTGGTGGACCAACGGAAGATGGAGAACATGTCCTGGGCGTGTGTTGGATTGCCCTTTTTCCAGCTCTCGTTCGCCAGCGAATTGACCTCTCGTGTACCATGATTGCGTTGATCGAAAGAGACAGCGATCAGGCCCTTGGACTTGGAGGCTGGTCGTCCCGTCCAGTCATGGATTGAGGCAGCTGCGATTGGTGCCATGATTGACTGCACCTGGAGTCGAGGATGGAGCAGCCATAATACGGCGACTTCCTTTGCTGATGAAGCAAGCTCGTCGAGTCCGTAGACGGTCGTCTGCACGCCAGCGATGGTGTACGTCTTGGACGAGACGGGTGCGGGGTCAGCTTGACCTGCTAGAGGATTGGGAGTGTCCATTTGGTATTTTACAACTGAGAGAGCAAGTACACTCGTCGACAGGCAGCACTACAAGGAAGGAGCGACCTGGACAAGAGACTTGATACTGCTGCCGCGGTAGATTCGGGCGGGGATAATTTTGCCTATCGCCGTGACAGCAGCCGTGTCACCTCGGCGCACGGTCGCGTTCGCCGGGAAGGAGCTTCAAGCTGTGTCTAATTGCTTGCCGTCATACAAATCCACCCATACTGTCGGTCGCCATCGCGCCAGGCCGCCGACTTGCAAATAGCCGGCGGAAGAAAGTAACGTATACGGCTGCACTTCACATGCTCCGAGGACAGCAATTCGACCGAGCGTGTCGCAAAGACGTGACGGCAATGACACAGACGGCCTCTTTATCAGCCGGCATCGGCCTGGTCCCAAGTTCTGCGGGGTTGCTGCGCGATGACTGGTGAATTATTTGAACACCAAAGAGGAGTCTCCTTCTTCACAAGCTGCACCTTCCCTTTTTCCCGAGGTATCTTTTTGCTTTCCTGCCTTTTCCGTACCAGCGACCATGAGCGCCTCTTTCCGTCCTGCTGCTGCCCGTAGCCTCTTCCAACACTCGTCCACCGCCGCCGTGCGACCTCAATTCATTTCCAGACCCGCTTTTGCTGCAATTGAGCAGAGACGAAGGATGGCTGCATTCAACAAGATCAAGGTCAAGAACCCCGTCGTCGAGCTAGATGGCGACGAGATGACGCGCATCATCTGGCAAGACATCAAGGACAAGTTCATCCACCCTTACCTGGACATCGACCTCAAGTACTACGATCTTGGTCTCCCCTACAGAGATGAGACCAACGACCAGGTCACCATTGACGCTGCCGAGGCCATCAAGAAGTACTCAGTCGGTGTCAAGTGCGCTACCATCACTCCTGATGAGGCCCGTGTCAAGGAGTTCAACCTTAAGAAGAGTGAGTAACTGTAGTCTGATTCCCAACAGCACAAGTCTGACATTCTCNNAGTGTGGCTGTCTCCCAACGGCACCATTAGAAACGCCCTTGGCGGAACCGTCTTCCGTGAGCCCATCGTTATCCCTCGCATTCCCCGTCTCGTACCCGGCTGGAAGAAACCCATCATTATCGGTCGTCACGCTTTCGGTGACCAATACCGCGCCAAGGACCTTGTCATCAAGGGCGAGGGCACACTCAAGATGGTCTTTACCCCCAAGGGCGGCGAGCCCGAGGAGATTGAGGTCTTCAACTTCCAGAAGCACCACGAGGGCGGTGTTGCTCAGACCCAGTACAACACTGCCGAGAGCATTGCTGGTTTCGCACACGCCAGTTTCAAGCTTGCCATTGACAAGAAGCTGCCTCTGTATATGAGCACCAAGAACACCATCCTCAAGAAGTACGATGGAAGATTCAAGGATATTTTCGAGGAGATTTACCAGAAGGAGTACAAGGCCGACTTTGAGAAGGCCGGAATTTGGTACGAGCACCGTCTGATCGACGACATGGTTGCCCAGATGATCAAGAGCGAGGGTGGTTACATTATGGCGTTGAAGAGTGAGTAGTCAAGATTTTGCTGAGTATATCCAGCACAAAACTAACAGCAAGCAGACTATGACGGTGATGTCCAGTCAGACATTGTCGCTCAAGGCTTCGGCAGTTTGGGTCTGATGACTTCGGTCCTCATTACCCCTGATGGCAAGACGTTCGAGTCCGAGGCCGCTCACGGCACAGTCACTCGTCACTTCCGCGAGCACCAGAAGGGTAACGCCACATCGACCAACCCTATCGCTTCCATCTTTGCCTGGACCCGTGGTCTTGCCAAGCGTGGTGAGCTCGACAACACACCAGAGGTCGTCAAGTTCGCCGAGTCGCTCGAGGAGGCCTGCATCCACGTCGTCAACGAGCAAGGCATCATGACCAAGGATCTTGCTCTTGCATGTGGAAAGAAGGGCAAGGACGACTATGTTACCACCGGAGCATACCTTGACGCTGTTGAGAAGCGCATGAAGACTGTGCTCCAGGCCAAGCTGTAGATATAATTTGCATTTGTTGCGATCATGAAGATTTGATAGAGATACCAGGATGACGAACCAATGTTTGCCATGTACAAGACACCGAGACACTCCCACAAACGTGATAAAAGAGAGGCTGAAAACAAGGCTGGTGAATTTGTACCACTAGCACAAGCGAGCATGCGAGTCCAAGTTATTGGACAGCAGCAGACGAGCATGACGCGGGGTACAGAGCAAGTAAACAGGTATAGCCAGCCAGCTATATATAGAGGTGAGAGGTGCAGCCATGCTCTCGACTGATCGTACTTGGTTGTCAATGTCAAAGTATGAGGCAGAAAACAGAGCAAGGCCTTTGCAGTGGCAGAAAACTTGACGACGAAAGGATGTGGAGCTGTAGGAAAAGCAAACCACATCGGTCATGCGACAGAAGCAGCGGTGAGAATTGACACAGGTATTGTCAGCTAAGCCCTGTCCCTCGAGGCTTCCTTTTCGAGTCGAAGACGATAATTGGGAAGTCGATTTCGTCCTTGATCTTTAACACTCTTCGTCTTAATCTTTGATAGAGTCAGACACGCAGCATTGACCATCTTCAGGAAAAGGTGAGTGACGTCGCAGCTTCCCCAGAATTGAACTGTCAACGGTCCTGCTCTGGTCACGTCAAGGCTTCCTGCTTTGAAAGCGCTGAGCTAAGAGATCTACGTATATAGGTGGGTACTGCTGCTTAGGGGCGTTTTTCCAACACCCTCTCGCGACTGCCGTTCTGTTTCTTGCTTTACTCATCGTCTTACTCATACATCTCAATTGAGGTCGAGAGCTAATTCACCTCGACTCAACAGCCCTATCACCACATCCCGCATCTGCCCCTCGACAGCTGCGTATCTGTACAACCCAACACTTCTTTCCTTCAACACACACGACCATTCCTCAGACCTAGACCCCAATGAGCTTGACACCAGCCCATGGCGGCGACAAGGCCACTCCCAGCAATGGCGAACCTTCGGTCAGACAGCGTGTAGGCTCGCTTGCCGCCGTCAATGCCGACTCTCTGGCCCAGCATAGCTTGAAGGCCCCGACAGTCAAGCCTGCCGACGGTGCCTCACCGCAGCAGCTCCCCACCCACCCGCGCAAGTCGTCGGGCGCTGCTCCAGATCTCGACCCTTACTCGGCTTCGCACATCTACTATGGCGCCTCGCACAACAAGAGAAACGTCGCCAAGGCTCGCACCTACTCGGCCGTGAGTGCTATCCTTACACCTGTACTAGGCCGCTTGTCCTAACCTCTCGCANNGGTTGACCCTGGTGCTCGCGCAACCCTTGCCCAGCAGATGGAGAATACGACCCAGCGCCGATTGAGTCATGGTAAGACGGACGACTATTCTACATCAACTATCGCAATACTGACGGTGACGACCNNAGACGAACAAGGAGACCAACCCCGCCGTTACCTCATTAATGTCGCCGACACGCTCGAGGCTCTACTTCACCGTGAAGACTCGGACAACAACCAGCAAATCACCGTCGAGGACGTCGGCCCCAAGACGATCCAACTCGGCACTGCTGGCTCAGGAGGCTACAAGACGTTTGACATTCGCGGCACATACATGCTTTCCAACCTGCTGCAGGAACTCACCTTGGCCAAAGAGCACGGTCGTAAGCAGATTGTCTTGGACGAGGCTCGTCTGTCCGAGAACCCCGTCAGCCGCCTGTGCCGCCTCGTCAAAGATTTCTTCTGGCCCAACCTGACCCGCCGCATCGACGGTTCCAACATTGCTCAAGTCGGCAAGGACGCCAAGGACTGGACCGACAACCCTCGCCCTCGCATCTACGTCCCTCGTGGCGCTCCTGAACAACACCAATACTACAGCCGCATTGCCCGCGAGCATCCCGATATGAACTTGGATGTCGTCTGGCTTGCCCAGCACCCGGACAACGAAGAATACGTCCGTGACTTGAACGAGGCTCCCGGTCTTCTCGCTCTCGAGATGGAGAGAGTAGAGGATACCCCTGCAGGTGAGCCCGACTTCAAGGGTCTGCCCTTCATCGTTCCCGGCGGTCGCTTCAACGAACTCTACGGCTGGGACAGTTACATGACCGCTCTCGGTCTCCTCATCCACGACCGTGAAGATCTCGCAAAGAACATGGTCAAGCACTTCTGCTTTGAGATCAAGCACTACGGCAAGATTCTTAACGCAAACAGATCCTACTACCTCTGCCGTACTCAGCCNCCTTTCCTGACCGACATGGCTCTCCGTGTCTTTGACCGCATCAAGGAGCAACCTGACGCGCGCGAGTTCCTCAAGATCTCCATCCTCGCTGCCATCAAAGAGTATCACAGTGTCTGGACTGCTGCCCCTCGTTACGACCCCAAGACCGGCCTCTCGTGCTACAGGCCCGGCGGCATTGGCGTTCCGCCAGAGACTGAGGCCACTCACTTCGTCCACGTGCTTGAGCCTTACTGTAAGAAACACAACATGACCTTCAAGGAATTTGTCCACGCCTACAACTATGGTCACGTTTACGAGCCCGAGCTTGACCAATATTTCCTCCACGATCGCGCTGTTCGTGAGTCTGGTCACGACACTTCTTACCGTCTCGAGGGCTCTGCCGCTCACCTCGCCACTGTCGATCTCAATTCGCTCCTCTACAAGTACGAGACTGACATTGCTCGCACCATCCGCAACTACTTCGGTGACAGCCTTGCTGTTCCTGCCGAGTTCTGTGTTGGTGACCAGAAGCCTGGCCATGTTGAGACGTCAGCTACCTGGGACCGTCGTGCCAAGCGTCGCAAGCAGACCATGGACAAGCTCATGTGGGATGAGGAGAAGGGCATGTTCTTCGACTACAACATTGTCAAGAATGAGCACACAGGATACGAGTCCGCCACAACCTTCTGGGCAATGTGGGCTGGCGCTTGTACTCCCCGCCAAGCTGCTCTTCTTGTCGAAAAGGCTCTTCCTCTATTCGAAGAGCTCGGTGGTCTTGCTGCAGGAACTCAAAGATCTCGTGGTGAGGTTGGTCTCAGCCGTCCCAACCGTCAATGGGATTACCCCTTCGGATGGGCACCTCAACAAATTCTCGCCTGGACTGGTTTGGTAAGATTTGGTTACGAGGACGAAGCCAAGAGATTGGCTTACCGCTGGGTGTACATGGTCACCAAGGCCTTTGTCGATTTCAACGGTGTTGTCGTCGAAAAGTACGATGTCTGCCACCCTCAGCATCCTCACAAGGTTGCTGCCGAGTACGGTAACCAGGGCAGTGACTTCAAGGGTGTTGCCAAGGAAGGGTGAGTTTTTATCTGATTTTCAATCGAATTGCAGATTGCTAACAATTCGACAGANTTCGGATGGGTCAACGCCAGTTACGTCTATGGTGTTGCTCTTCTTGATGCTCACATGCGCCGCGCAGTCGGTGCCTTGACTCCTTGGGAGACTTACCAGAAGGCCACTTCGTTGCATTGAATGTCCTGAGGATATTCCATGTGATATTCACGAAGTGCCCGACCAGCCACGATTGATGAAAACGAGATGTAGTCATATGCAAGAAAGGAAGCCGAAGCCACGCCGAGAGAAGTGAAGAAAACGGCGTGCATACATATTCATGCTTCAAAAGGCCTTTCTGGATTCTTATACGTACGAGAGCAAAACCCTGCAAAGGGGTTTCTTGGGTATTATTGCAAAGTTGATGCGGAAGGGTATGCATGGTTGGCATTCCGAGATGGAGATGCACACGTTCGATACCTAGGATATTCACCTTTTATGCATTTTTGTTCTACCTGACTTGTGATCTCGAGAACATTACAATACATTACTCTTCGCGAATATTCTACAAGCCTAATAATTTGTTGACCAGAATGTATCCACGATGATGGGCATGAGTTGCCGTGCTGTGAGTTGACCAATCTGCCGGAGAAGTTCACAAACGCATAATCGACAATTCTCGCTGATCTCGGTACAAGCACCACTTGGGTTCTCTTTCATCGCTCTCAAAGCTTCGAAAAAACACACCAAGCTCATGAGTAGACCGATAATATGAAGATCAAGTAAATATCATCGTCGACGATGTCTCGGTGACTTTGTATGGAGGAGCACCCTAACGATATTGGACCCTGAGCAAAGGCGTTGCCGTCATAGCCGTGACTTCGGGGAGAAGCGCGGAAATTGTACCGCTTTGATGCTTTCGACTTGCATTTTCCATTTGTCTTTTTGATCATCGGTGTCAATGGATATTAATCAAAACCTAAAGTATAATGTGTATTGTTTCTTGCCTCTACGATTTTTTAAGATACAAGAAGAATTGAAGGAAATTGCACAAAGTGTTGATAAGAGAAGCAAGTAGAAGGAGTACTTGTCATTGCAAGGGAGCGCATACGACAACGGCCCCGCATCCGTGTTTGGCCGCAATTTTCGGGCAACTCTGCAACCTGTGTGGATTCCAAAACGCAGCTTACAGTTTTCCGAAGATGATGACTGTTTGAGATTTTTCTTTTGACTCATTTTTCTCTGACATCGTTGTGTCTACACTCATTTCTACTTGCAATACTTGGGACATTTGCTGGTTTTGCTGGATTCATTGAGCGCAATTGTATTTCTCACGGAACTGGACCTTCTAGGACGTTTTTTGCGACAGACGACAGAGCTCCGACATCGCGATATAGGGACGTTGAAGTTGTTTCTAGGAACTACTGGTGAAGAAAGCGGAAGCTGGACTTGCGGGATACACTGGACTCGCATTGAGGCGAAAGACTGCAGGACTGGTTCGATTGCGATCAGAAGCCAATTGCGCAAATACAAGAAAAAGCAAGGGAGGAAACAAGAATACTCGCAGACCCTGGAAAACGAAGCACGACCACAAGAGAGAAAGCAAACAAATCCAGACATAAACCATCACGATGGTCGAAGAACAAGAAAAGCCCTCGCCTCAGGCCTCAACACCCTCCACCCACTCCAACACATCCGACACCGGCTCAATACACGAAACCCAATCCATCCGCGACGGCCAACAATCCAATCGCCTCCATCTCGTCCGCAGCTATGCATCCGGCTACTCAGGCTTCGTCCCCGAAACCGAATACGCAGACATAAACCTCAAACACACCACCACAGGCGCAACCCTAGGATCTGTGGCCACCAACGACCCAAATTTTGAAGTCGATTGGACAGACGATGACCCCGAGAACCCAAGGAATTGGAGTATGTCATATAAAGCTTTTGTGGTGTTTGCCATGAGTTATTCGACGACGGTGACAGTGCTGTTCTCGACGAGTTATACGGTTACGGTGGGGAAATTGGAGCAGGTGTTTGATGTGGGGCATTTGACTGCGCTTTTGGGACTTACGACCTATTTGATTGGTATGGCTGCTGGGTCTACTGTCCTCGCCCCCTTGTCGGAAATGTATGGACGTCGCCCGGTGTACATTTTCTCGACTGCAATCTTTGTGTTGTTGATCTTGCCTTGCGCATTGGCTAAAAACATTGAATCTCTGCTTATCCCGAGATTCTTTGGTGCTTTTGCGGCGGCGAGTTTAGTTTCTAATGCTCCTGGATCTATTAACGATATTGTTGTCGAGGAGTACAGGGCTTTGGCCTTTAGTATCTGGGCCATTGGACCTTTGAATGGACCTGTGGTGGGGCCAATCATCGGTGGATTTACGTTCCAATACTTGGGCTGGCGATGGACCAATTGGCTTGTCATGATTCTGGCCGGCGTGGCCTTTGCATTTGTGGCCATTGTCAAGGAAACTTATGGACCTAGTTTATTGCGCAAGAGGGCTGCGAAGTTGAGAGAAGAGACGGGAGATTCGAGGTGGTGGAGTAGGTTTGATGAGAAGAAGGAGTTTTGGCCACTGCTCAAGGTCAATTTGAGTAGGCCTTTTGTGCTGATGGTTACGGAGCCGATTTGGTAAGCCCTTATTTCTTTTTCTTTTTCCTTTATGCTCTCACGCTAGCCTCTTCTGCGGACGAGTGCAGAAGTCACGCCTGAATACTGTTCTAGTTAATTGCTAGATGCACTGAACACGCAACAAAAGACAAAATAAGCAGTTACTAACCTCCCCTCANNCAGCATCTTCTGGGACGTCTACGTAGCCATCGTCTACGGCACCCTCTACCTCTCCTTCGTCGCCTACCCAATCGTTTTCCAACACCAACGTGGCTGGTCGCCCGGCCTCGGCGGTCTCGCCTTCTGCGGCATCGGCATTGGAAACCTACTCACCATTGTCCTTGAACCACTCTGTCGCCGCTTGATCAACTCACACAANAAAGACCCAGAAACCGGAGAGATACCTCCTGAAGCCATGGTCAGCGTTATCTGTATTGCTGCTGTGAGTTTAGCGGCTGGAGAGTTGTGGTTTGCATGGACCTGTACACCAAATGTGCATTGGATTGTGCCTATTATCGCGGGAATCCCTTTCGGCGCTGGCAATGCTGGAGTCTTCATCTACAGCAACAATTACCTCGTACACTCTTACTCAGTGTATGCGGCGTCTGCACTCGCTGGCAATGCAGTCTTACGTTCCATCATGGGAGCCGTGTTGCCCCTTGCTGGACCCGCTATGTATGCCACTCTCGGCAGCAATTGGGCTGGCTGCACGTTAGGTCTGGTGGAAATGGCTTGTGTACCCATCCCTGTGGTATTTTACTTGTACGGCAAAAAGATTAGGGCTAAAAGTGCGTTGATCAAATCTATGCAAGAAGATAAAAGGAGGGCGGATGAGAAGAAAGCTAAACATTTGAGGAAGATGGAAAAGGAAGCTATCAAGAGAGGAGATGCGGAAGCTAGTATTGGNGGGCCGGGGAAGACTGGGGCGGCGGTGGCGGAAGAGAGGGATATTGAGAAGGCAGAGTAATTATAATGATAGCAAAGGAGGGAGAAATGATTTGTCTAGACATTTGCAGTAGCAAAGGTTATATACACAATATTGAGACGATTACCAATCAAAGAATTCGCGAGTCTGTTTCGAGTTCTTCCTTGGACCAGGCGTTCAACTGTTGCAATAGTCATCAGTACATAGACAAAGATTTCTCCAGATTCCTGAAACCAATGCATGTTTCCTTGACAGTATCCTGGCAATCACGTTCCTGTCACTGATTAATTTCTCAAACAACGAGATAAGCACTCCAAAATCCATCGGTAACCAATGCAGCAACTCTGGGGAAGCGGTAAATGCTCTGCGCAACGACTTATGCGGATCGCCAAGGTGGCTCTCGGAGCTCATGCAGTTGTCAGCATTCAACGATGGCTCTGAACCAAAGCTGCTTCCATAAGACGCCATGGAAGACGCAGGGAGAGTCGAGAGGATTGAAGAAGATGGCTGGATGGATGTTCTTCGAGTCAATTGACGGGAGTAAAGATTCTCCGAGGGCCTTTGTGATTTCAATGTTGTAGATGTCATCTGCATTGTAGATGACTTTGGCGGTGGTTAAGGTCTGTCGAGATGCTACAGCAGAAGCTGACATCCGTGCCCAATGCAGACGCGAAAATTGCTGGTTCACCATCGTCGATGCCCTAGAATCCTGTTCAGGGACACTGTCAAAAACACATCCGAGAAAAGATCTAGAACACTTGAAGGTTCTGGCTGCTGCGATTTGGTTCACGCTTGCTGGAAAAGAGCTTCTCAGGTTCTGAGATGGCACTCGTGCCTCATGGCGACCTGGCGAACTATGTACGGCCCAGGGCGGTGATTAGAGGATCACGAGTGCGAGGTGGAAAGTTTTGGCAGAGAAGGTTTGGAGTGCTAGCTGATTTTCAACACCTGAGCACCAGAGCTACGGAGGAAGCTAGGCGAGTGGCCGCAGTAATGTCCGCTCTTTAGGGGTTTGACCAGTACTGTATGTCTCATTTATGGTAAAGGCATGTAACTAGTCATGATCTCCCAGTCATACTGGTCATGTATGTGCACGAAAGAGTTGCTTGCCCGAGCTCGAGGTATGTGTATACTGCAATACGTAAGGAGGGATCTGCTCGTGTTCGAGAAAGCCATCAAATGAGAACCTCTCAATGCCAACTGAGTTCTTATGTTGCACAGCTCCAAAAAGGGAATTAATTTGCTGAAGCTAGGGCAAGGAAAACAAAGAAGTCGAAGCCAAAGCCTGCCCACCATTAGGGAACCATCGGGCTCATGCCTTTGTCGCAGCTTTGTTTCCCCCACCATGCCTTCCATATGAGCTCCAACGTACCACACGCTGCGTATCATATCCTGCAATGACCGGCCCGCAACAAAAAGAGAGAAGGAAAAACATAGAGCGACCCCTGAGGAGGCCGAAGTTAATCGTATTGAAACCGACGACTGAGGTCACCAAATTTGAGGTCCGTTATTGATATCCATGATTGTCGATAATTGCGCCTGTCTCTTGGCGAAGAGTTGAGATGAAAGAACTTCGATGACGACGTGCCGAGTTTGAGATGAACGAGATGTGCTTGTGAGATGGTGCTCGCCAAGTTCAGGTAGAAGCCCTCTCCGTGCTCCAAGAGCTTTTGGGTCCACGCAACCTTGCTGACCGAGGGCTCTGCTGAGTATCAATGTTCGAGTGCAGTACGTGACGCTCAGAAACTACCATCGACAAAGATGATGTTGCTAGCCTGCTTCAGGCCTTTGACTTTGTTCTTCGGCTTTGAGCGAGGAGTAGGCTGATTGTTGACGGATGCAATTGAATCAGTACGGATCGCAGTGATGATTGGGATAATGGTAGGAGGGTTCGGAATCTTGGAAGAGATCCAGTCTGACAAGTCGGAAAGCTTGACTACATCCGTGTCTGCAGATAGAGACCAAGTCTTGCGTTTGCCCCAGTAGTTCGAGTGATAGATCGTGCGCTTCTTGGAGCCGTTCGGACCCGCGGTGAAGTTCCAGCGGGGATATGTGAGGTGATCCTTATGGCGAGCATCAAGACCCATGTTGTCTTGTCCACGACGGTTCAGGTGACTGTCGAAGTTCTCGTCCACAACAGCATGGTAAGTAGAGGTGCTTGAGGAGATGCCCAATGCGTATTTGGTCCATTCCCAGGCCGTGATGGTGCAAATTCCGACCTCGGCGATCGCGCCGCCACGACCACCCTCGCTGTAACCATAGTCAGGAAATGTACCCGAAGCATAGACCTCGGCGACGACAAAAGTCACTATAAGAGGTAGATGTAGGGCAAAAACTCTCAAGTCAATAGCGGCGCCGCAGAGATCATCTGTCGGGATGAAAGGAGGACCGTTGGCTCCAACGCGTTGTCTGTGACGAAGGACTACCAGGGCAAGGAAGATTTGTTTCGTCAGGTTGGCGTCAACGCCTCCGTTGTGTCTAACGCCCTTGGTGTTCTTTGCCCGCTGTCCGAGAGACTGAGCCTGTGATCTGCCTGTGTCGTAAATTCGATGCCGACTGCGCGTGCTGCCTCTTCCAGATCTGTCACAACAGGTTAGAGACTTTTCAAACAACATTGGACTACCTGTTGTGCTTACTGTAGGCCTGCTTATCGATTGGCCAGAGGTCCATGATCCACGGCTGACGATCGACAAGGACTGCCCAGGTTTTGTTGCTACGAACTCAGGTCAGGAGATGTTGTGAAATACTGGTGTTAATAATACCATACTTTGCGAGTCTGAGACGAGACATCTTCTGTTCATCACCGCTTGTAGATCCGCCACGCGCCCAATACACGAGTGCTGTCGTCAGGCAACCAGGAGTGGTGGCACTGGGTGTTTGAGCCCAATCAAGGAACTCATCAACGGTCATGTTTCTGCCGTAGGGGTTCTCATATCCCCACTCCATGATGATGTTGAGACATAAAGTAGATTCTCAAGAGAATATCAAGAGACGAGGGTCCGTTATGATGCTGATGTGGAATCTGGAGGAAGAAAAAGTTGGTGAGAGACGCGACAAAGTGTATCTCAGGTCCACTTAGTGGAACTCATAGCGTCTCACCGTTACAGTACACACTGTTCAGGAGTTTACATGAGGTACTGGACAAATTTCGTCGGATACAATCAAATACTTTGTGCTGTGAGGTTCGATCGTGGACGAATTTCCATCTGGTGTCTTTCTCTATACAACGACTTATAACCACAACATCTTACTATGCTCTGAAGTCTCGACAAGCTTCTATATAATGTTGTCTAGGAATCAAAGCGGCCCGATCCGGTTTCAGATCGAGAACCTTTGATAACAATGCTTGGAGATCTTGGGATTCCCTTCATCTAGACCGAACATACTCACCGACAGTTAGCAGGCCGCTTTACGAGGTACAATCCCTACAACAGCGTGCTTGGGTGGTCACAACTCTCCAAGATCTAGGCTTCCAGGAATGCACGCGGTCTCTGCTATAGATCAACCTCGCACTTTTCTTTGCTGCATTGATCTGTACGATGCCGAAATAGGAGGTCAGATCTATAACAATATGACCTGTTCACGACGAAGTATGGCTGTTGAAAGCGGCTGAATACCATCTCATGGACTTTATCCAAAGACAAACCATCCAGGCACAGTCGTATTCCCGCCATGTGAGGGAAAACATGCATATGACCACACTCGAGCATTGAGTAGCATGACTGCGGAGTCTGTGTAAGCCCATTTAGGCTGTTGGATGGTGGACGACCAACAAGATCCACAACAGTTATATGCAGGGTTGAGCGGCGGTCCGTTGCGCTTGCTGACCGGAGACCGCTCCTGACCTCAGTGTGTATTCGCCAAGGCAGATATTTCGGTCATGCAGTCTGCTTTACTCGGTCTCCAGATTGTATATACTTTGGGCAGCTTCGGACGGTACATCCGTTCAGTCGTTGTTAGGCTGTCGTGGAGCACTTCGCTATACCCTCCATCAACTTTGGATGAGAATGGGTGACAAGTCTCACTTGCTGGCACTGCCTGCTCTGCATGTCGCTGTGTTAAGATATCGAACGGGTCTGGAAGCACCGGGAGGCATCGGCTGGGCGCCATTCTACCCGGCAAGAGGATGTACCGCGTCACGTTCTTCCCGTCGACCTCGTTTATCTTGGACCGTCAACAATGAAGTCAGATTTGAACGAGTATTTGGCTGTTTTACATAATATAGAAGGGTAGAAGGTGTGAGATGGAAGATGCGTTGACGTGTTCGGAGTGCGGGGTGATCGTCAATAGACTACCTCGTTGTGGGGCTATATACGACACTGCCCTTGTAAGCTTTTCCCTTTAGCCGCTATTGCCATTTTGCCATTGCTGATCTAGAAATGATAGCTTGAGCTATTTCTACTGCTACTTGAAGTGTCAAAAATCTGAAGTGCGAAGTTCTGACCATGATCCCAAGGTGTTAAATGTCAATCCTTGACAAGAACACGACATGAGGTTCAAATGGCCAGAGTTCAAGACGATCTGGCTGCCTCGTGATATGCTTGATTGTCTTGGTACAATCAACCAAGAATCGACAAGCTTGAACAAGCCTCCACCACCTACTGGTTCATCTGCTGTTAATACGGTAGTGTGTTTCAGGCAGGAGCCGAGGCCAGCCTCAGACTATGGGGTGCTCACGACGCCTGCCAATGACATCTCCAAAAGATGCATAACGCCGAATTCTTGCAATCTATCTTTCCGTGTTCCCGCAAGGAGCATGTCAAGCCAGGAGGTCGGCCAATTTATATCTGCATACCCGCATATCATTTCAAAGCTGAGTGCGACAGAAGCTCGAACTGGCGATTTGCAGATGCGTTCGTGTGGGTGTTGCTCTAGCCAACGAATGGAAATTAAAGTCACACACAGTGACCCCACATTCTTTCCGCAGTGGCTAAGGTGGGGGTTCCTGCATGGCATGCACGCGACGATATACAGCTCCTTGTTTCAAGCTACTCTGCCGTACAACGTCCTTTGTATAGCCATACTCCGAGTATACCATTGCAAACGTCCGGGTAAACAAGTCAGCGCTATTCAGATACGCCAACATACCCAAGCGAGATGTCGTGCTTGCTTCGCCATCACGCTTTGATCTGCTTCGCTAGGATGCATTCGAGATCAGGCGGAGAACCCGATGGCAAGTCTAGCAAAGAGGACGGGTAAATGATGTTCTTTGAGAGAAAAGACATAAGAGGGAGTGATGGCCAGCACTATTCTCTATCATCAACAAACTCATTCCAGCACGGCAATACACTCAACCAACTTCCAATTCTCTTCGATATGAAATTCTTCGCTACCATGGCTGCCCTCGTGGTTGCAGCCGTCGCTGCCCCGGTCGCTGAGGCCGAAGCTGAAGCCAGCAGCCCCATGCTCGTACGCTCTCTCCCAAAACCCCTTCTGCCCAGACCATATCACTAACCAAACAACCACAGATCGAGCGTGCCGGCCCCGGCGGCATCAACTACGTCCAAAACTACAACGGCAACCTGGGTCAATTCACCTACAACGAGAACGCCGGCACCTACTCCATGTACTGGAACAACGGCGTCAGCGGCGACTTTGTCGTCGGTCTGGGTTGGGCAACCGGCGCCGCTCGATCCATCACCTATTCGTCTCAGTACACTGCCAGCGGAGGCAGCTACCTCTCCGTCTACGGCTGGATCAACTCTCCCCAGGCCGAGTACTACATTGTCGAGTCCTATGGCTCGTACAACCCTTGTGGTGCTGGCCAATCTGGTGTCACTCAACTCGGCACAGTGTCCAGTGATGGCGGTGTCTACACTGTATGCACCGATACCCGCACCAATCAGCCTTCCATCACTGGAACCTCTACTTTCAAGCAGTACTGGAGTGTTCGCCAGCAGAAGCGCACGTCCGGCACCGTCACCACTGGCAACCACTTTGCCTACTGGGCCAAGTATGGCTTTGGCAACTCGTACAACTTCCAGGTTTTGGCTGTTGAGGCTTTCTCTGGTACTGGCAGCGCCAGTGTCACTGTTTCTTAGATATTCGGGCTTAGTGGCTGGGTCCATTTCAGGCTGAGTTTTAGTCTTTGAGGATGTGTGATGCATTGGTTGTGAGTATTGGGGACGGAAAGATGGTTTGGTTGTGTCGTTTACACTGTCGCTACCTTTTGTCACTTGTTAGTACGGAATGGCATCTTCTAGACACTATACTCATACCTGTGGTTCATCTTACTTGTTTTTGTGCCTGTCGTTGAGAGTTTGAGGTTGGCAACAAATCAATTGCGATAAATATGCTCGAAAATGCAGCCAATCGACCAAGCTGCGAGGCCACCGCCTCAACCAGGACCATCTTCATCATCTTCTGTATGTTCTCCCTCTTCCTGTTCTCTATAGTGATCGTCATCGTACCAGACCAAGTCTCTGTCAAATCAGTCTGTAGATCTTGAGCGAAGTGCCTTCATCCTCTTGTTTTCAATGCGTAAAGCTATCTCATACAGACAGAAGACTTCTGGGACGCTGACCTTCTTCCAACGAGGATACACGCTGTCTTTCTCCGATGTATTGCGATCCCAAGCCTTGATACAGCGATACTCGCCCCTATAATGCTCTGGCAGTCTCAAATCAGGAGTGTTGAGCACATCCTCATCAACGACTGAAACAGAATTCAGCGCCGCCTTATCAACGACAAGAAACATGAGATCTTGTCGTTCCTGAGCCGTCAATCCAGGAAGCCAAATATTTGTAAAGCGATGCCGAAGCTGCTCGATAGAAGCATTGTCGAGTTGATCTTGGTCGTTAAACCACCACATCTGTTGCCAGTAGTAAATCTCGGAAGCTTCTTGAGGGCCTTTGTTTTGTATGATATCCATCGTCCAATTGTTCATCATGACCTTGAATTCTTGCCATTGCTCTTTGGATGAGTAGTCTGTGCGGTAGATCACGAATCCCCAGCATTGTTTGTGTCAGATCTCTGAGTAGAACGCAGACATGTTGGCGATGTGTGATGTTTAGCTGGACAGGCAACAACGATTGTGCTTTGGCGTTACAGTGATGAAATTTTGGTCCTGTAGATATACAACAGGTCTGGAAAGCATTGAAGAATATGGGAGGAAATGTCTTGGTCTGATCAAGCGAGATTGCATTCAGGATGCCAAGACACTAGTCGACCATTCCTTCCTTTTACAAACGTACCTCTGAGGAAACACTTCGGTAACAGTCGACATAAGACAAGAAACACTGTACGAAAGAAAAGAAGATGCTGCAATGCGTAAGAAAAAACAAGAGGCCTACCAATTATTCCGCCCGTCGCTTCCCTTTGTCTTTCGGCCCATCATCTGCAGCCGTAGTATAATACTCCTCGCTCGACTCGGCAAGATGGCCGTCAATCTTGACCTCCTTCTTTGGTTTGTTTCTCCCATCATG
This sequence comes from Aureobasidium vineae, assembly GCA_903819635.1. Lineage (NCBI taxonomy): Eukaryota > Fungi > Ascomycota > Dothideomycetes > Dothideales > Saccotheciaceae > Aureobasidium > Aureobasidium vineae. Next base: position 2,503,461 of record CAIJEN010000014.1, read on the forward strand.
CCCATCAACGACACTGTCTTTGGGTTTCAGTTGGCCATTAACCTCTTTCTTGACCTCTTTCCAACTTTTACCCTTCTCCTTTGCCGTACTCTTGTCATCAGCTTCTGGGCCCGAAGCGTCCAGTCCTCGCCATTTGGCATATCCCCAGACATTGGCGTCAGTGGCGAAGGATGTTGTGCCTGCTCGAGCCATTTCACGGACGTCGCTCCAGTATTCCAGACGTTTGACTTGCTCATCTGCAGCAGAGATTGCGGCCTCCAAATTTGTGATTTTCTGTTGTTCCTGGGCTGATATCTCTTCATTGTGAGCGGTGTGTTCATCGCGAAGTTTTTCGGCTGCGGTGAGTTTGTCGGAGAGCATAGTGAGGATATAGCGGCGGGAGTTCTGGAAGACGCAGAGAGACATGATCATTTCCATCTGCGAATACTGTCAGCTGATGGGATGAAAATGTATGAAGAGAGGACACACCTGCTCGCCCAAATAGTGAAGATCATCTCCACCGTTGTCAATAAAGTGGCGGACCAGAACGATTTTCTCACGGTCAATGGCTGCTCTCTTCAGACTGTTGAGTAGAGAACCAATGTCTCGTACATCCTCAGGGTCCTCCAAGTAGTGTTCTGCCTTTGCCAAGTTTTGGCGTGCTTCGGTGCTGAAGACGAAACTGCTGGATCTGCTGGGAGCCTTGGGAGGATGGATGGTAAAGTACTCGGAGGTGAAGGCATGGCCTTGCTGAGAAGGCTTTTGTGGTTGTTTCCGCACTCGCTTCCGTAGCCATCTCCTTCGCCTTACCCAAGAGTAGCCCCAAGGATGTGTGCCATGCCATGCTGTGCCTTCGCTGAACCAGAACGAGTATTCCCAACCCTCTTCGTCAACATCCCGAGACATGTCGACATACCAAGACTTCCATGCCCACTCCCAACTAGGATCCGGGACTTGTGCGTTTGTGATATTGACCGGGCTTGGCTTCTTATTACCATTCAACCACGGTTTGGGATCAAAATTGAGCAGCGTTTTTGATGAGAAGTGTGGGACGCCAAAAACCCACCAGCCTCGTTGGTTCTCGTATAGGACGTCAACAACGGCGTCTTCTTCCAGTGCAAGCTTCATTTGTTTCCTGGCACCCAGTAGACCTCGTACTTTGTTCTTTCCCCGTGTGACCTTCCCAGGGGCGGTATTGCTCGAGAGCTCGTCGCCGGAGCAAGGGTTGTCTGGGTCATCGGGACCTATAAATCTTCCTTCACGGTAATGGCGATATTTGCGCGAAGTCATACGGCTCTGGACCGAGCCTTGGAGTGACTGGGCATGGCCGGTCAATGACTGCTTTGTCCATCTTCTAGACAGGGAGGCAGATTCAGNGGGTGTGTCGTCGTCGTCTTGGGCTTGACCAGGATTTTGAATCTCTGGATGATCGGGATTTGTGCGATCGACAAGGGTGATTTGCTGGGCTGTCGGCCTACGCGAAGGTTGCGGAGGGAACGAGTCTGGCAGGGTGCTCGAGCTGCCTCGTTCGGGGGTCGAGTCTGTGGGCGGATCTGTGGTCGACATGTTGCTCAGACGCGGCCATCTCCAGTGTGACTATAAGAGTGGTTAAAAGACATGGTTTGTTGAGCTGCCTTGGAAGTGTCAGCCTGGTGACATTCGTCGTCTCAGCTCCGACCTCAAGTTACGATCTTCGACAGACTCGAAACGGGAAGTCGTCGGCGTCGATCATTGCGGGGACGGGAGATGTGCGCCAATGAACGCGACGTACGTCACATTGCGTCACCAAAACTATGCTCTTGTGGCTGGAAGCTCCCTGTTTCTCGACAAGGACCTGTCAGACAAATACCGCTGCTCCCTGCTCTTTCCTTCGATTCTTTATACCACAAGACCTTCTACCAACTTCAATCTACCTTCCTCACATACAAACACCTTCACAATGGCCGCTAGATCCCGCCTTCCCCTCATTGCCGGCCTCGGTGCCGCCACCTTTGGTGGTTACTACATGTACAGAGCTGGCGGTAGCCCTAAGGTTGCCGAGAAGCAGATGGANGCGTACGTATATCCTCTCTTCCAGCTTCCATCATGTCGCTGACTCTTTCTAGACGATGCTGCCCGCTTGTCGTCATCAGCAAGGGACGACCTGCCCGGCCGCGCCAAGGAGCTCAAGACCGAGGCAAAGGTCTACGGCGAGCAGATTGGCCAGAAGATTGACCACGCCGTGAGATGAACACATACCCCACCTTCTTCTAACCGACTACTCACACCCATATCANNGGTCAAGGACGCCCGCGACAAGACCCGCGAATTCGACGCCAAGTTCGAGTCGTACCGCGCCGACGCAGAAAAGAACATCGACCAGTACAGAAAGGAGGCCAACAAGGAGTTTAACAGCGCCGTCGACACCTTTGACAAGAAGGTCGGCGACGCCGCTGCCAACGCAAAGGCCACTGTCGAGGTCAATGCCGAAAAGGCAAAGAGCGGCTTCTCCAGCTGGTTCGGCGGCAAGTAAATGCTTGCTTGCCCCTACGACGATGGCATGAACACTTTATAATCTTCCCTTCATCAGCACTTTCAGCGATTGTACTATATTATCAAGAATAACTCTAGGCTGCGGAATGATAAACTGAATAATGATCCTACCAATCGTATTGTCCTGTTGTTGTATTCGTGATGATTGTGTCTGTCCAACCCTTGAGTCTTTGTGTGAAGAGACGATGTGTCTCAATATCGTCGTTGCAAAGTTCCGTGGGGTTAATTCACCATGCACAACTCGTGCTGTTGCAGATACAGAGGTAGGGAAGATGTGGGACAGGTGCAGATAGATGTGAAGCTTGGACCAAAACACTCTCCTGCTCACAATGCTTGCACAGTCCCCTCTCATCCGCGACCGAACACCATGACACATGAGATTGAGCCAAATAGAAACTTCTCACACATCGTTCCTTGACTTACTTGGAGTTGTATCGAATTATGGTCGATACGTTATCCGAGAGACTGATGAGAGTGCCACCCTGACTCGATGGAGGCCAAGATTCCGAAAGCTTGGCAGCACTCTACGCGGTCGCGCTTCTGACACGAGCGACGCGCATCACCGGGCCACCACATCCACTTTCCTTTGTTTTGGTCGTCAATGATTGAACCAAGGACATTCAGATATTGCCATTGCTTGATACCATTCTACCCAGTTCATCCTTCGCCTATCATCAAGCATATCATATCATAGCATATCATATCATAGCATATTCACTATCATGCCTGTCACGAGGAAACGCAAGGCCGTCAGCCCCGACACGGCCAAACAAAGCACAATTGCCAGCCAGAAGACCATCAATACCTTTGGACACGTCACCAAGAGCCAGAAAGCAGATNNCAGAGCGCGAAGAAGCGGAAGATGTTAGATTCAGTCACCATTGATACATTATCATCATCATCACCGAACGACAAGAGCGAGAAGGACAGCACGCGACAGAAAGAACGGGATGCAGAAGTGAAGCCGACACAGTCCAGAAAGCGGTCAAGAGAGACGGAAGAGGAAGTCACGACACCGCAGAATAAGAGATTCAGGAACGCTNTTGCCACCAACGCCTGCAGAGACGCCGTCCAAAAGTGCTTCCAAGCTGTTTGAGCGTTTGATCCTCGACCACTCCGCTCCTGCCTCGGCCAATCCAGTACAAGAGACCGTCTATGACACACCTCCACTCACTCCACGCGCCTTCAAAAGTCTCGGATCATCACTACCCACCACCGAGCTGCCTACCCAACTACAAGACTTGACACGACTGTTCAGAGCATTCCTCACAAGCACATCATTATACTGCGCCCACAATGGCTTCGGTACCCCCATGTACATCACTAACCTACTGCCACACGTCACAAGGAGTTGGAGGACACGAGCCGTCACAGAAGCCGACATGTACACAATCCTCGGCATCCTTGGAAAGAACGACACTTTCGAGTTGGCCGACAATGGCGAAGGAAGCCTCTGCATCGAGCTCCTCGAGACAAACTACTCCACGACCGGCCACTTTAACCAGCCCGAGCTGATTCAACAATTCCACCACCGCTTGTCTGCACTCTGGAACCAATGGACATCCTCGTCACCGACAGCCCGCTCACACATTCAAGCCTTCCTCTCTCAACTCCCCACCGTCAACATCATCACCAGCCAAGTCGCCCCCAGCAACCCCACTCTCCTCACAAAAGGCTCCCAGCGCCTCCAGGACATCAAAGCCACCGCCCTCGCCGCCCGCGCTGCGCAAGCCTCCGCCCGCAAACCCCTCGTCGCGCCATCCGCAAAATCCGATGCTGCAGTCGCCAGCCGTGGCGCCAACCTCCTCGACCGCATCCTCGCCAAGCAAGCTGCCAATGCGAACAGAGCCGCTGCACCCGATCCTGCCCATCTCGCTCGTCTTTCTGCTATCGACCGCATATCTGATATTGTCGATGTGCTGGATGTGCTGTCGAACGGCCGCGCACGAGCCAGTTTCTCGACCAAAGTACTGCTCTCGCATTTGCAAAATTCGTTGAGGAATCCGATTTCTGCTGAGGAAGGAGAGAAGTGTTTGAGTATCATGGCGGGAGAGACTGCGAGGAACTTTGTCAAGATTATTAGGGCGGGAAGTGTGGATGCTGTTGTTATCACTCGGGGTGGTAAGCCCAGACCTGACGAGCTGAGAGCGGCGCTCGAAGTGGCTAAGAATGCTTGAGAGAAGAATTGGGATACTGCTGATCGAAGATGAAAGACTGAATGATTATTCTTATCGAGAAAGCATAAAGTGTTACAATGCAATTCATCCCCATGGCCATCCAGGTCTCGGTAAACAAATTTCTGTATTTTTATCACTACTATTTTGGTCCATTCCAAGTATGAGAGACCAACTCAAAGTAAGGAGCACCCAAGCAAGGGGCTCAGTTCAGAAAGATCATCAGTAAAAACCTAGCACTTCTATCCAGCAGTATATCCTTCTCATCCTCAAACACGACAACCGTCGCAATAAGCGCAGCTGCGTCTACTACTCTGGCCAATCTTGACCGGGTCAATGTTGCTCGAGTGTAGGGGTCGCAGACGAAAGAGTCGTCAACGAGGTTAGTGTCAAGAAGACAAAAATAGAGATATCGCATATAGAGAGGAGGCAAGATAGGTAACGGAAGGACGGCAACGTAGTAGATATAAGAACGGATGGGATGGAGGTGTATGATAGATGGGCAGGTGAAAGAGAGGAGCCCGTGATTTATGGTAAAGTTGTTAGAGCATTTCATGTAGGATGGTTAGATGTCGATAGACTGTATAGATACAGGAAAATGTCCAGTTTCTAGGATCTGTCCGCAGAAGTGGTGCGATTGTAGAGGGTCTCTATGGACAAGAGGTAGAAAGTGGATGTTCTTATGTATTTCTAGGGTATTATTTCTACCATGGTGTTCCATCGGAGTCGTGTCATTCTTGCATCCCCATCCGAGCAGATTAACTTTCTTTACTTATAGGAATACATGGTCTTTTTCAACATCTATGAGCTTTCCCCTGAGATCAGCTTTTTCTCATCACTCTCCCTGGACATCTTGACTTTCTCAACAAGATTTACGCATTTTCATGGTCTTGCTTTTGGTACCATGGAGAGTTGAGGGCAAAACTGTGTCTAAGAACATTCCACGCTTGAACTTCGGGGCTGGACTTTGTCGATGCGGACGTTATTTTGACGTCGTATCGTGTTGGTTTTGGATTTTCCTCTCTTTGTCTCTTTCCAGGCTGCAAATGATATCTTTGTTCAACACGAGATGACCGAGAACGTTCATGGTGAGGTGCGGGAATGTCACAAAGGGTACGGTAAGTAAGTAGGCAGGTGGGAGGATAGTACGATAGTATAATTTCTTTTCTTGCTTTCCTGAATCACCATCATAGAACCTCTGCAACAACAAGAAAGCAAAAAGGGTATCAAAACCTGCGAACCAACCGAAAAGCCTTGAGGAAACAAAGACAAAGAAAGCAAAAATAGCGCTATACCCAGAGCGTCTAAGGACCAAAACACCCTCTCTTCCATGACCGTCCTGAAGGTCTCTCATTCATTACCAAGCAAAACCCAAAACCGCAAAATTGCTACAAGCACAACTAACGAGACCCAGAATGCCAGAAAGAAAGAAAGGAACAATTGACACCACGCTATGCAAAACCCAAGGCACTAAAAGACGCTGTGCACCAAGCCAAGTCTCTGAGCCAAAAGTAGTCGACCCGAGAACAAGCAGAAGCGATGCAAAGTCTTAGAAAGAACAGAGTGCCTTACTCTGTAGATAGAATGCTCAAGGTTGAGTAACAACACAAACCCTAGGTCCACCTCTGGCACGACGGCAAGTGGTACAGCTCTGTCTTGCAGGCTTAATCTTCTTGTCGCACTTGGTCTTGGTGCGGCGACAGTAGTCACAAGCATTACGGAGACGAGGGCGGCGGGTAGGAGCGGGGTGTCGTCGCTATCCTCCTCGCCTTCCTCGTCTGAGTCGTCGTCGTCGGCCTCATTGTCTTCGGCGGTGACGTTTTCTTCATTCCTGCCCTCGTGCTCAGTGTCGTTCTCGCTGGCTTCATCGCTGCTTTGCTGGAAGGTGGGCTCCTCATCGTCGTCTTCGTCGTTCTCGCTTTCCTCACTGGCGAATTCTTGGTGCTCTTCGTCTCCGGAAGCGGCAGGAGGAGCAGCAAGAGAGCGAGCAGGCACTGTCGGGGGAGGGACGATGAGAGCAGAGGAGGGAGGCCAGTGAGAATGCCTTGGGTACTGGGCCCGGTATTGACGACAGGCAGGGCACTCCAGCTATATCCACAGGTCAGTCAAATGGGCATCAAAAGGCACATGAATATATGGAAAACCTACCCAGGACTGGAAGCCAGGTCCCAACTGGCGCGGACAAAGTCAGTCATGGTGGTGGCCCGAAGGACAGGGGCGACCAAGCCGCACATAGTCGTCATGTTGCCGGGGGCCAATGGCTGGATGCCGCTGTCTTGATGTCAGTCTGGGTAGTAAATTGATGATGATTGATTTACCGAGGAATTTGGCCGTGGCCATTGGTAGGTTGGTTGCTCGACATGATATCGATTTGTTCTGTGCATCGGGTCAGTATCAATCAGTGTAAGGCGGAGGAAATAGAGTTATCGATGCTTTGGTGGAGTATACGTACACTGTTGGGCGGGTTCGGGTGGTGACATGGAGGAAGCGCTGCGAGGGCTCAAAGTCAGCAAAGTGGGCAGAGAAATCGATCGTGTGGTCTGGCGGCGGCTCTTTGTAGCCGTTCGAAGAGGGAGTATGATCAAGAGATGCCAGAGATGCGCAGCCAGGATTGAAGAGACAGATAGGTGGGTGTTGAGGTGCAGTCCACGTGCACGTAGGAAGTGCGGTTGCGCCAGCGACAGTATAGCTCAGGGAACACTTACAAAGACAAGCAGACACGAACAAATGGTGCTGCGGATGATGTGCGTATGGTGAGGTTGTCGGTGGAAGAGAGGTGGTGGTTACGACAGACCTGATCGTTAAAGAGAAGAGCTCGAAGCACGGCTCAAGATAGCGAAATTTGCACCAACCCTCACGACTGCACAAACACCAGCACTGCCAAGCAAAATTACGATGGCCAGACGGAAAACCGTCCAGGACAGAACGATTAATAGACGAGTAGACAATCATGAGGGGTTTCAAGTAAAGTTTGTTCAGGCTATCGCAAGGAGAACACCAAACCATTGGAAAGACACAAAACCAAACTCCCGAACTCCGATCCATGGTATATTATACGACGCAAAAGAAAGACAAGCGAGAGGTAAAACGTGACAATCTTGCCCCAAGTCACCATCTCAATCATGCAAGTTGAAGTGAATGGTCTCGTTTTTGACCTTGCAAGAACCGACACTCGATTCCTCTTCCTCGGCCTTGGGTTTCATATAGGAGTATGTCATCATGTCTTCCTCGTCGTCGGAACCATTATCAAACATAACGGCCGTAGCTCTTGATGAACCTCCCCTGCTGCTACTCTGTGCCTTGTAACCATTACCCTGAATGTTGTCATCACCCCTCTGAGAGCGACCCTGGTGACGAGAGCGGTATGATGCCCTCGGCAAACGTACACAAGCGGTCCCCTTCTTCTGGCACTTCTCGCAGGGTCCGTCGTTGCGGCCTGGATTGCGCTTGGTCTTCAGTTGACGGCAGCCTTCACAGGTGCGGCGAAGGGCTGCTTGGGACTTCTTGACCCTATGAGACTGCTTCGGTGATGGGCGAGGGATCGCGAACGCTTCTTGAGTATGGCCTTGGTCAAAGCCTGTACATAAATTAGCACAGGATCTTCTATTGATAGTATATGCTGGGAGACCCACCACTGCTCAAGATGACACGGGCCTGAGGCGCGATGGTGGTGTCAAACCGCTGGAGGCGTCTGGAGTTGTTGGCGCGCAGATCTTGAGCCGCTGGAGAGTCCCATAGGCGATTCATAGACACAGACGAAGCATAGTCTGAGGTGGGCATACTTCTGACAAGTCAGTAGGAGTACACTAATACTGAGAGAAGATTGACATACGCAGCCATCTGAAGAGCGGGGTTGTTTTCTCCGAGGCAGTTGAGAGCTGGCGAGACAGAGAGCAAAGGAACATTCTGAGGACCGAAAAGAACAGTGCCGGAACTCGAAGAAGTTTGGTGATAGTACGAGAGAGGAGTCGGAAGATTCGTGGAAGAAGACTCGGTTCCAAAGGAAGAAGCGTCGGCGTCACAGAGTCTCGGGTCAAAAGCCCATGGTGGATCCATATCGGTGGTCGCAATGTGGCAATGGGCGATGACAGTCGTCAGATGATGTTGCAGAGAAACAATTTCTGTTGCGTGTGCTGAGAAGCGCGTGAACATTAAAGTCTGGCGTTGTTATGGTCGACATCAAGCCCAGGGCAAGCTCTCTGGAGATACATCCGGTGCAGCACACTAGCAAACGCAGTTTCGACGACTGACTATCCAGGCGGTCAGAGCTTAGGCTGTTACAAGATGATAAGACATAAATCACAGGTTGGAAGGCATCTTCAGGGGTCACGTTGGAAATCGTTGCATTGTCATCCCATTTCTCCTCAGCAACATCAGCTTGACACCTGATATGGTTTGCCCTTTTCATGTCTTCATGTCTCCTTCGTTCCAATCTCTACTCTTCATCCTTCTCCGTAACATCTTCTACTCGTTCATCTCGACGTCAACAACGTCCTCCTGACAAGCCATCAGCTCATATACCAGCATATGGCGGGTAGCAAGCGTCTCCCAAGGATGCATCGATTGGTTGCCTTCATGGTAGACTTGCTCGTGGGTGAATGTAAGGTATCCGTAGTCCTCAGCCACCCACGGCTTTATCTCTTCGTCTTCGGTCTCTGCAACCTCAAAATGCTGCTGCTCGAGATCGTCTGCTGAGAAGGCCTTTGCGAATATGCCAACGCTGTGCTTGTCAACGTATGAACCAGGTTCGCTATATGTGCATGGCAAACGTCTGCGTCTGCAAGTGTCGCAAGGGGTGGTGGGAGTTCCGCCACGGCAGGTGCGGCGGCGCAGGTGGCAGAGGTTGCATCTGGAACGAAAACCGATGGCAGCAAAGTCAAAATCTGGGGGTTTGGGTCGGGTGATGCGGTTGGTTTTGAGGTCTTCATCTTGGGGGTCTGGCTCGCTCTTGATGACCGCTTCAGGCGAGATGTCAGACTGCAGCGGACTTGTAGCAAATTTGGTGCTGATGGCTGGCAGAATGGGTCTGGAGGTTTGGATAGGATGTGGCAAGGCAGGAAAAGGGCTTGGTAGCGCTAGAGAAGGATGTGGAAGTGAAGGAGCAGGACGTAGCAGCACAGGAGAAGGAGCTGGCAGCGTAGGGCAAAGAGCTGGCAACGCAGGAGGAGGAGCTGGCAGTGCGCGAGGACAGCCTGGTAACACAAGAGAAGGACTTTGTTTGGGGAAACCCAAGTTTTTGCGTCTGCGTACGCATTCTTCACCGTAGGGTGTGCCGCGTGGAGAGAACTTGCAAGTCGTTTTTCTCATCACGCACCCATCACAAGATGTAGTGGTGTTGCCATTACGGCACACGCGTTGCATCATTTGGCAGGTATCGCAAGTGCCACGAAGTCCCAGAGTGGTAGGGTCGACACCTCGTGTTTCGCGGGAGCGGTCGCCTGACATGATGGCTTCTTGCATTTAGAGTCAGTAACTTTCTACAGAAAGTTTCAAACGAAGCACACGGAAGAGCCTCTGAGCGAGGAGTAACTTACTAGAGGGAACGACAGCGAGGATGATGTCGTGGTGGTCAAAGCTGGCGAGGAATGGTCGAGGTGCAGGAAGATAAACAGTCTAGTATGTGGACTTGATTGAGACTTGCCAAGGCCAGCCTATAAATGAGGTGATGTTTGTTTTCGGGATCTTCCCTCTTGGGTTGGTTGAGCAGTGAATTCAGATGCTTGTTCCCCTTCTACAAAACAAAGAGGATAAACTCATCTTCTGCCTTTCCAAGGAGCTGTATCTAGGGTATTACATCTACAGTCATAATACTTGGAGAGATAAGAGAAGGAAGGCAAAAATAACGAATTATAGAAACCACAACGTCACTGACTGACTGATGTACGGTGATTCCAAGACGAGTAGCCTGTCAGACAGACCGCATTCAGAGGTAGTCAGTCACTTCTATCTGTTTTGTTTGCTCTCATCTTTCATGTTCATTGACGCCCAACCCTCTGAGATGCTCGCTCTATCTTTTCTGGAACCATGTCGAGGGAAATCTCTTGAGCGATAGAAGAGGAACCCCTTCATTGCTCTCTAGCAGTTGCTAGATGTATGTGAATCATCGTCACCAAGCATTAATCAATGCCTTGTATGGACACAGACACAGATGGTGGGCATGCAACACAGTTGATCAACCCAGCCCTTCGCTTCGCTATACATAGCCATGTGTTTTCCGTCCACAACTTGCCTCACCAAGGATACCATTCTGACCTCACACGATATCGAAGTCGAAGGGGAATCGGGAGACGATGAGGCCAGTGACTGGCTCAGTGGCCTACCTACCCGCGTGAATAGACACAGGAGGCACCGCGAGCTTGAAGTTTGTCGCAAGTAGGCATCGTGCGATCGCAACCCTTGCGTTGGGCCTTGCACTTGTCGCAAGGCTTGGACGCATTGCGAGGAGCAGCAGCTGTCTCAACGTCAGATGTGGCAAGTACACAACGACGCTCATCCTTTTTGGACCTTGCTGCAGCCCGGCGTGCTTTCTTCTTACCATTTCGAATCAAGAGCCCATGGTGCTTTTCGTTGAACTCCTTTGCCGCTTGGCGTTCCTCCTGCTCGAGACGAGCTACCTCAGTGGCGGCCTGCTCGTCTGTCATATCTTCGCTAGGGTAACAGGAGTTAATTGGAGGATGTTCGCAAGGTTAGAGGGAGACGGGCTTACTCAGGGAGGTAGTCGTTGTCCGGGTCATAGGGGCCAACATCGGGGTCATGACTGGGTTCGTCAAGGTCGAGATTGTAGGCATCGTTGTTGGCTACTAGGGTGTGCGTATCATGACTGTCTTCAGCCATGTTGTCTTCGTAGATAGCAGGACGACCGTTTGTAGAATAGTCAGCTCAGTATGCCGGGCAGAAAAGAGCAGGAAAAGTTACCGGTAGGAACCACTGGCCTTGTGGACGAGGCGGATTCTCATCTTGCTTTGTTTCCAGCCTGAAAGACTCCAGTATGTAAGAATCAGTCGTCATTGGCCTGCGTGCGTTGGACTTACCTTCCTGCTTGTGGTGTTGACAAAGAACGGAAAAAATAGAAGCCGAAAAGGGAAAGCGCAAATAAAGAAGCTCCCATAACACGGACGCTCGCGCCGAGTCTTGGCTTTGCAGCGACGACGAGGTCGTAGACCGAACCGACTCTCACTTGACATATCACAGGCACAGGTTACGGCCATCGGAGTGTTTACTGTACAGTTTCAGCAGATTCAAATAAACATCGAGACATGGATCTAGCACATTCAGGGGTCAAACATCGACTTTTGATAGCTAAGTCCTTCAAAGAAGCGCTTAAGTCCCCGGGTATCGGAATCAAGGCAGTATCCGCCATCAACAACCAGTGGTAGTTCTGGATGACATGGCCAGCAGCGTCACCGTGTCTAGGAACAATTTACTTCCACGAAATGCCGTCCAGGTAGACAAATCAGACATGGGCCTGCGACCAGCCGTCTCCAAATGTTTGCCCCTTATAACATGAGTTGTTCCTCCACTTGAGACAAGCAATGACCAGTTTCGCTCAAGTCGAGCATCCATATCTTCGGCCTGCGGCTCTTATGACTACACCAGCGGCATCCACAACGAAGCCACCCTGACCTGCCTTTTGCAGGCGGCGGTCATGCTCCATAGCCGCATCACGCTCTACCTTGCTGGCTTGACGTAGAGGACCCGAGTAAGCCCGGCCATGCTTTTGCCTACTGAACTTCGTGAGGTCACCATATCGGCTGTATCTTCCAGGACAACCCGAACTCTGGCAAAACCAGGCCTCTGCCGTCAAAGAATAGAGGGAACGTGTGTCCACTTTTGATGCCATTCTTGCTGGAGCCAGCAATGTAGTAGCTGTTTTTGGCAGAGTTCTGATTGACGGAGACAGCGGGACCAGCACGGTCGAGGTTCTCCTGAGCAACCGGAAGCGGGCGCAAGTTGGGGCTGCCGTGGGGACCATGGGACTTGGCTTGACTGATGATAGGAACTTGATCCCTGGAAACGGCGGGAGTCAGAGAATTGGAGGAGAAGGTGGTGGTGGCTGAAGAGGCGAACAGGATTTGAGTGCTGGTCAGAGGAGTAGCTAGGGTACCAGTACCAGGAACACTGATAGTGGCAGTCGGAGCGGCGACGGGGTGAACAGAGGAAGGGCCTGAATGGACGATAGAATTAGGGAGTTGCTGGGTGATGGTAGGCTGAGAGGAGTCATGTTCGTTGCTGGAGAGAGTGTGGTTGGCCACCCCGGGGGCGTTGGATGAAGCATTGTATGAGACTTGGTCGGTACTGATCTTGCGAAAGGGAATGGTGAGAGGCGACTGGAGAAAAGCAGCACGGTCTGCCTGGCGCCAGATGTCATCAAGAGATTCTTCAGGTGTGGCAGTGTGAAAGATTTCCTCTGCAGCTCTCTCTTCGTATGGAAAGTCTAGGCCTCTGTGAAGATTGTCAGTCATGCTTTTTCAAGCTGTAGGTATCTTCTGTCGACGCACTCTTGGACCAGATATGGGTATCCTCTGGCAGCGCATTCCTTGCAGGACTCGGGGTACAGGACTACCTCTGCTGATGCCAACATCTCAAACGTAGGCCTGATCACAGAGCCATGTTCGTCCACCCATTCATAGTGGCGGCAGTATGGCCACATCTTGCACACAGGACTAGCCATGGGTATAAGCATAACATCATGGAAAAACGAAGCTGTTGGAGTACTTACGCCATGATTGCACAAGGGTAAATTCTTTCTGCGTGTTTGTAGACGAAACTGGTAAGCAAGGACGTGCGGTGAGAGACCTGAGCGTCTCAACGCATAAGACTCTTCAAGTAGTCTGTAAGTCACAGTTCGCAGTATAGTGTGCAGTCTCAGAAGCTTGAATGTGGCGCGAGATGGATAAAATGGTGGATACGCGTCGTGAGAGTAGGAGAAGTGAGTGATGGTTGGCGGAGCGCCAATAACAAGTTCTCTCTTTCGACCACCCAGGTTAGTCTTGGCATTCGAGTAGTAACCAGGGCAACTCCTTCAACTCAATCACTCAATACTGAGTACACCGTCAAGCCACTCTTGATTTCAACACAATGTTTTCCAATCTATCATGATATGTTGCGCATGATCTTGAGGGACGAGCTTGATAGCTTCCTGGATAAGACATTGACATCAATCAATCCTGTTTTCTCTACCACTATCGCGGCCAATCAAGGCACCTATTTTACTTCTTTTCTCAGTGCTGGGCACTCACCAAGGATGTTGGCGATGTCATCACTGCGATACACTTGAGTCGGGGCAGTCGCCTCCAGTCTATTCAGCCTGCTGCGCATCCCCCCCAAGGGGAGGCAAGAATGCCCTTGTGCAAAACATCTCACTGAGAGCATAGCTCTTCCAGACGAGAGTAAGCAGTCAGTAGAACATCGTTCGAGCATAAGCATCTCGCCCTACATGTACCCGAGGGTACACCTCCTGATTTTGCGAGACGTGTAGTGGCCTACCTCCATGACCTCAATGGTTGTGAACACTCCAGGAAGCTTCCAGCGAGGGGAAATGTTGCCATTCGGGTCCTTGTAGATTTCATGCTCGAATTTTCTGTAAGTGATGTGCTGGCAGTGCTCTCCGAAATGCGTTTGTATCGACCATAAGTTGTTAACTTAGGGTTTGACCGCGGGCATTTGAACACGAGATCCATGGAAGAAGCAGCGTGGAATTAGAATACTCCAGTATAAACTGCCAGTGGGTCGAAAATTCACCTCGAGATGGATTCCAAGAGATGCGTCATACTACAAACAGACGCCTTTTCTGAATGGAACAGAAGCCGAGAAGGCATGATATCGAAGTCTGCAAAAAGGTCTGCTATGCTGGGTTCGCGCATGGCGTGTTTCGTGACTGAGCTGCTTTCGCACTGGCACGAAGAGAACGCCAGTCTGCTTTGTTCTTCACCAATCAAAGAGCAAGAAATATCACACATCAATGCAGGGGGCTTCTTCGAACTCTTCGTTGCACTCATAAACTGCTGAGAAGCTGAGATATCTGGCTATTGAGGCTGTATTGGTCGATATCTGCATACATAATACCTTGCAATGATGGTGAGTGCCAGCCAGCCTATTTATCTTGTCATAAAGAGCATGACTTGGACATTACCTTTCGCATAACTCTTTACCGTTTACAAGCTTCGATTTCGATGCCTTTGGAGTATCGATCTCCAATGTTCGTACGTTGGACCGAGGACTGACCACACTCGAATCTCGTACGATTCCGAATAGTTCGTTTGGCATGATGCTGTGATGTGTAGCCATCTTAAAAGTCAGGTGTCAATCTGATTGCAGTGATGAGTCTAAAATACATCGGTCTCTTGAATAATATTCGGCCACAGAACGAATCAATACAGGCGCTAGGATTGTGTTAGAGGACTAACATACTACAATGGTAAAGCACGTCGGTCCAGTGTTATTGTCACTTGAAACATCGAGGACAGTTATAATATGGTTAACATATCTACTGTAAAGGATAAGATTGACTTGATGGAAGATGGTACAGAGAGAGGACTGCCGGGACAGGAGGCAGGGATCTGACACAAGCTTTGCTGCTGACTGTTCTTTGAGTATTATATATGTGAGACACAAAAGTGCTTACATCAACGTCCGATATGGTCTAGTGGCTAGGATTTCTCGCTCTCAAACCGTGTTCTTCTGAACACAACTAGGTCCGAGGAGGCCGGGGTTCAATTCCCCGTGTCGGAATTTTCTTTTGCAGAATCAGCATCGTCTGTTCCATGAACAAAAAGCTTTTTGCAAGGTCTTACACAAGTTGGCTAGTGCTGCGGAGCTTTTTCGGCGGAGCGGAGTGGAAATTTCGCGATTCTTGGCCTTGGAAAGATTCCAGTGATGTCAGAGACCCTGTCTTCCTTTCCGGGAGATCTGCGGGCGGAGCATCTTGAAACATCAACCTCGAACCTACCACACTCTTCTTCGCTTACCTTGCCTTTACCATCATTGCATGCAACGTCCAAGCATTCATCTTATGAGGAAGTTATCTGGTGGTATTCGTTGAGATGCGCACCTCTGCAAGTTGTACAGGTCCACGAAATTCGGGGCTAAGTCCGACATGGCAGATGGACGGCCTGACACGCGTAAATATCTTTCGCTGTGACGACAGGGGAAGGGATAGCAACAGATATAGGTTTCAGGCCTCCCCGCACGTTCTCGAGGGTTCACGAATTCGATCGATCTGCTGCCTAGGTGCAAACTGCTGAATTCAGTAGCTGGAATCTTCGCGACAGCCGGTCTGGTCGGAAAAGCCAAGCATTATGGACATCGACACGAGTGCTCTACTCGGCTGATTTGACTCTATATGGCTAATCGTCGCGTTTGAGGAGCCATAGACCGTGGACTGTTGTTACTTCTTAGGCTTTGCTCAGGCGCCCGACTACACATGTCACCAACACATGGTAAGAGCCTTACCCGCCTGACTCAATCTCCTCTTCAAGACCTGATTCGGGCAGTGTTCTCCTCAGAACCGCCATATCCGGGTATGTATGTAGGGCAGCATTGGCGTACCAGTTAACAGGTGGAAGGATGACTCGTATCGACAGCTGCCATGCGTGCAGCCACGTTATTCCCCAACTTCTCCTTGCTAGCTCACTCTTCTACCACAATCTGCCTCGGGCATCCCTGTCAAGCTCGTTCCTCCTGACAACGAATCAAACTCTTTCTAAGACTCGATCAACAACGCGAACACGCGATGACCGCGTTTCTGTACGCATATAGGCTTGCTTGAACGCCTCTGACGAATCGTTCTGTTTCACCTCAAGAATCTACAACTCCACTCACACCACTACGGTCCCGTATCGTCTTCCCTCATTGGCATCTGCCAGGGTTCCACACGTCAATCTTCGTTCACTCCGAGACTGCCCGGCGAAGTCTATCCAGAGACCCTTGAGCGACCATATAAAGACAGCAGAGTTGGCTACGATGTCCAGACCTAGTCTTGTCAGATCTGGTACTTCGACGTATAGTCAGATTGGCAGCAAAGATCCGGATACCATCATGTCACAAAACGCTTATGCTCCGACTACGCCTTCATCTCAGAAGTCCAATAGGCAACTGGGTTATGTTCCTGACACGCCAAATGGAGCAAATGCACCCTTACTCCACACTTCTCCTTCGCAAGAAACTCCTGGTCCAGCGAGATACATCTCGCCTCCCCAGCGGTCCCGGGATCTCGTCCAGGCACTTCCGCTGGTGGTCCCTCGACAGCAGTCATACCTCGCCCTGGTACTGCACAAACTGTTCAACCCAGAGAACGCTCGATGAGTAACTCAAATACGCAATCGTACTGGGGACCACTTCCTCGCGGCTACAACAGCGAGAGCTACGACATGAGCAGCCGTCCAGCATTCTACAGCCGCCGCTCTTACAACGACTACGAGAACATGGGTCCCCAACTCGAAGACTCCGATACACAGGCTTTAGAGCCTACTCCCCGCCACAACACCAAACAAGCTTCTGTCGACCCGTTCCCGACTGATGTGCAGAGGATTCCTATCAATTCTGAAAGCCCTTTGCATCAAGTGCGTCGCGCACCCTCAGACTCATTCAGGAGTTTACGCTACGATACCAAGAAGCGCTCCTACCGCTTTGACAATCTTTCGGATATCGAGAGCGAAAGAAGTGCCGGGAGAGGTGCCAATGGTCCGGGCTCTTTCTACAGGAATGGACGGCCCTCTACTCCGGTCGAGGAGATTTTGCGGTTGCCTTTGACTTGGTGGATGAATTCGACTGCCAAGAATCGTGAGTTGCCTTTTTCGATCTTCGATGCTCGTGGCATGAGTGCGAGGTTTGCTAACAGAAAGTCGAAGACNTTCGTAGCCATGATAGGCGAATTCGTCGGTACGACCATGTTCCTCTTCTTCGCCTTTGCCGGTACCCAAGTCGCCAATATTGGAGCTTCGTCCACTACTACCACCAATGCCACCAATGGATTCTCGCCTCTTGTCCTTCTTTACACTGCTGTCTCCTTTGGCTTCTCTCTTATGGTGAACGTCTGGATCTTCTTCCGTATTTCTGGCGGTCTGTTCAATCCTGCAGTCACCCTCGCCATGGTCATGGTAAAGTCTCTGGATTATGTTCGTGGCAGTCTGCTTTTCCTAGCACAGATTTCTGGCAGTCTTCTGGCGAGTGTGCTGGTCAGAGCGCTTTTTCCTACGCCACTCAATGTTAGGACGACGTTGAGTGCAGACACCAGCAAAGCCCGCGGTGTCTTTATCGAAGCAATTCTCACTGCTGAACTTGTCTTTACGATCTTCATGCTCGCAAAGGAGAAGCATCGTGCTACCTACATGGCTCCAGTCGGCATCGGTCTTTCCCTCTTCATTGCTGAGTTGGTCGGTGTCTTCTATACTGGCGGTTCTCTCAATCCCGCAAGAAGCTTCGGTCCTTGTGCTGTTACTGGAGTGTGGGATAATGAGCATTGGGTCTATTGGTTGGGACCTGCACTGGGTGCTCTCATTGCAGTGGTGTTCTACAAGTTTATCAAGATCTTGGAGTATGAGATCGCGAACCCGGGACAGGATGCTACGAGTGAGGATGTTTCGCCGCCGCTGAGTAGGGATGGAGCGTGGAGGAAGAAGGATGAGGAGGCTTGATCTCGAGGAAGGATTGGACGATGTCTTGATCCATAGGCAGTAAGGAAGCGAATGCATGAGAAGATGTCCATCGTATCTTCTCCTATAAACTATATCTCAAATATGCAACTTAGCCATGCATTTGTTTCAGATTTCTGGGCTCCAAGGGCTCAATACCTATCAAGATCAATCAATATACCTCGTATGTCAATCTAGCAGAGATATGCCCTCGTCCTCCACACCGATACCCAGGAGATTCTGAGGATGGGGCTTGTATAGCATTATTTACTCACGATGACATAGGTAAGCCAGGTCCAAGAGGAAGCAAGGTTAACAGGTCTGTGACTCCTTGAGAGTGACACCTTCTCTAACATCGATTTGTTGTACTCAGATATCCTTGAGATAATGGAGCTGCAACACTGACCTGGCAACTCACGGTGTCTGAAGACCTGCTCGTACGCGGACGTCGTAGACGTGCGGTGCTGTACTTTGAGCGGCGCGCATGTCTACGTCATTCAGCCACCTTCCCGCGTCCAAGTTCTTGAACAAAGTGTCGTCCGACTCCTTCATGATGGATCTCGGACGAGAACGATTTCGTTGAGTCAGATCTGGCGACTTGAACGCAGCCGATGCTACTGGCTCGTTCCACACGTATAATGATAGGAACTCAAAGGTAGATCCATCACCAGTGCTCTGTGGTTCCAACAATTTAAGCAAGAAATCATGGGCAAAAGACGAATGCAACTCGACACGTATAACCTGCACATCATCACAGCGATTCATAACGGGAAATCATCATGGCCAAAAAGTAGATCTCATCACTACTGACTGCACCGCTACACACCGTTGTCTTCGCTGCCCCGAAAACCATGCATCGATTTGATATCGAAGATCTCTGCTCGACCGCTCAAGGCGACTATGCGCTGCTTATATCTAGCATGGGTAGCTTCTGATCAGGCCTCGCGACAATAGATCAACCCGACGACGATCGGGTAGATCCGGAGCATACCAGAACATTTCGTGAGCTCCTTTTACTTGTAGTCTCTAGATTTTCTATTGCCCAAAGAATGAGAGGGTGAAAGGGAAACGTTCAGGTCTGTGATACTCAACGCACTTCAAAACTCCCTATTGTATTCTCTATACAGGGATCAGAGGTGCTAGACCTCTACAAGGGTCACAGACCTAGTGATATACATTCCCCTGCTTACTGTTACTTCTACCTGATGAGAATCCTCTTCATAAATGGAACGTGATGTGTCAACAAGCCATGGTAGTTGAGCGGGAAGACCGAGGTAGCTAAAAGCATCCGTGACAACGCATGTTTGTTGCGAGTAATAACTAGATCACGGCTCTGATACATCGTGTATGCTCATCGTATCTAGCTTCCAACAAAGATGCCTTAATACATGAGTGATATCTACACGTTACACTTACACAACAGATGCCACCAATACCAACACGCGACTAGTCTGTTATCTCTTAGAGATAGACCCATGGAAAGCCACAGTGATGAGCAAGTACCCTGCTATGAAATATAACATAATGTCCAAATATACCATCCCTCGTGATTCTACCCACCAAAAGATAAATGATAATTGGCTTGCAAGTCTCTACTCAGCTGCTTGCGACTACTACGTAAGGAGATGCTCTGGGACATTCCCGGACTAGCGCCGACTGACTGGATGTAGGCAAGAAACAAAGCAACTACCTCCATGAAAAGGCTGGTAGGTAAGTAGGATGGCATCGACGAACTCAAGGAAGACTTTGAGAGTAAATTGGCAGTCGACCTCAAGCAAGATGATTCGCAGAAACCCAAAGACGAGATGAAAAGTATGAATGGCTTAATCATGGTCTCAACAGAAATTCGAATCTTCCGAGCAAGTCCAACTCCTCAATACTCTACCGCACAATGAACAAGATGAAACTAATCGGGTCTGTGACCCTGCGGCAACCTTGAGATTCCCAATTGTATCCTTTAAAGATATGTGAGAGATACTGGACGCTTGCAAGGGTCACAGACCTCCTGACCTACGTTCGATCTCTCTCAGCCGATAAAGTCAATTCGCATCTAGGCCATCTCTTGTCAGCGAGCTTCTAGCTCGTCTCAAGTGAAATCAAAGTTGATACGACTCGCTTCGCCTTATAAAAATGGCTACACGAGCCATTTCAAGTCAAACAGGTTCTACCAAGAACACAAACCACATTTGTTGATAGTAAGTATCTGGTACGGAAGACCTTTTCTACAGGCATATCTATAGCAGAACTCTACTCCAAACTCATTGTGCAAGGCGATGGGTGAATCCAGGACACTTGTTCCCAGATCTTCGAGTAGAGGTGGCCTGCGGTATCCGGAACTTCTATATCGACAGCTAGAGAACGGGTCGAATGAGCCAGACATCGATCCTCGAAACTTTCGATCTTGATGTCGAGTAAATTTAGATCCGGTGAACCATCATATCAACCGATGTCTCACTGTCATCCAGTAGAACACTCTTAGCACTGAGAGTATCTAACACAGATAGAATCGAATATATCGTTTCTCAAGAATGTGAGCAAGAATTCGGACAGACATATATGCTAGCCAATCCTTAGCCCAGCAACGACAGCACTCTCACCATAATCCCTCTAAGCAGACAAAGCAGGTCATGAGGTCAATGATCCTCCAGAGAAAAGATCGCTCTCAAAGTTATGCTAAGATATTGCTGCAATGATGGTAGGCCTCTGGACAAGAATCACTGACCTGATGACCTACGGTCCCTGATGACATTGATCCCCATCTTTTGCTGCTTTACTTGGAAGCGGCGATGGTGCAGGTTACGGAGTTTCGCCCAGTCAAATCCTGTATTTTCAGGCACGATGGTGGGGAGTATATTCAGAAAGATGATTGAGGCCAAGTGGTACAAGGCAGAATCCTGATCCTTCACGTATAGACGCTCCATTGCACATCTCGAGACGAAGAAATATGCAAGTCTTGGATATCAGTCTCTAGCAGTCACTCACCCTGTGTATGTACTCCTGTGTGATACAAGCGCGTGTCTCGCTATATGATTCCAAGCAAGTGAGATATGGCATTCCCTATCATAAATGATTTCGTACTCAGTGATCAATCCCGATGTCGATCAAACATCTAACCACCCAGACCGTAGCAGAGTAAGCAAAGTGTTTACAATGCAGATAGCTGTGACACCGTCAATTGACCTTACTTATAACAACAGACGAATGACGGGAGAGAAGGTGAAGAGCAGACTGAGTCATCAAAAGCACATATCGTTGTCTACTGTACAACTAAAAACAAAAGGGGTATCCATCCGCGCCTATAATGCAAAAGAGAAAAGAATCAGATCCACATAAAGCCTTTCCAGTCCATCTGTTTGATCCTGAGAACTTTGTTGGAATCCTGTCATATGTCCTGCCCATCTGGAAGAGCGCGAACAAGCTTTGCTGAAAGATCGTCAACCTGGAAGCAATGCGCTTGTTCGACTTGCGTACTGTTTGCCACCGAATGGACTCGCAATGAAATGACTTGGTTATGAACCAATATGTACAAACGAGCCAAGATAAAAACGAAATGCGAAAAGAGAACAAAAAGAAGAGAGATTGATCAAGGCATGTCAACGTAGGTGTTCTTGGAAGAGGAAGAACGCTGCCAGAATTTACTCTTCTTCTTCTCGGCTTTCTCCGGCTTGCCATTCTTACCAACAGCAGGTGCCGGAGCAGATCTCTGAACGGGTTCAGGAGGTCCTGATGACATGAGGAAGTCAGCGAGATCACTGGTGCCGGAGGATTGGAAGGGATCGAGCCTGGCAGTCCTGACAACGCCAGCCGAGCGCACTTCCATCTTCGCTCTGTTGCTGCGAGGTACATTGCCACTGGAGATCTGAGAAGTGATGTGGGCGGGGCGGACTGCGGTAGTAGATGTCGCTGAGCGCATGCTGTTGATGCTGGGAGCATAGCCAGGATTAGGCGACAAGGTAGGTGTGTTGCCGTTGCCCATCGCGGGAGAGCGTCCGGCCGAAGAGTGCATGCTGGTGATGGAGCCGGTACGAGGCTTCTCAGCACTTGCGACAGTGTTACTGTTGCTGTTGGTTGCTGGCAATGCAGCAAGCACATCTTCTTCGTCGTCATCCGAATCGTCAGGGATGGCGTACGGGTCCTTGATTCTACTTCGTGTACGGCCATCACTACCGACTGTGGGACGTGTGTTCGGTATCACGAAGTTCATCGCAGGAGAGCTAGGTTGAGTCAAGGGCGACATGGGTAGCTTGGGTGTACTGCCGCTGCCGTAGTTGATGTTAGAAGTACCATTCATCAACAGTCCTGTGCGTGAGTCGGATGTGGATGATGTCAGAGGCCTGTTGACATTCGAGTTCTGAGCGCCAGTGATTGTTGTTTGAACGTCTCCACCATCCCAGTCTGCAAAAGGCGCAATGTGTGTCGGGACACGAGCTTTTCCATCAGGGCCAGGTGGTCCACCTCTGATGAAGTCAATCAGATCACTATTATTATCGGATGATCCAGTCGCTGCTCTAGCAGTCAAGCTTGGTCGATTGGCTGAACGTTTCGGAGGTAGCCCCGCAGGGCTTCTTGGGATGTATTTGCCATTAGAAGTTGTTGGCTTGGGCACAGGTGGAGCATCTCTCGCACTTGCAGCTTGCGCCTGAGCTGTGGCGCGCATAGAAGTCACGCTGCGGCTAGTGGCGAGACCAGGTACAATTGGGTTGGGTTCTCTGTCTGGAGCAGTCGATCGAAAGAAGTCCGCAAGATCTCGTGTCGACTCAGTCTGCATGACTGCTTCGCGAGCCATCTGGCCTGAAGGCAGAGCATGCAGGTTTTGAGGCGAAGGACGACTGATGGAAGTCTTTCTGGATCTGGTCTCCTCGACTGGCTTTGGCTCCTTGATTTGATTGACGGCTGCGGTCGATCGAGTTGCACTGCTGGACCGCATTGAATGTGTATCACTGTTTTNCCTGGAGTTCTCTCCGGTGTTCGAGCGAAAGACTGTTGGCTTTCTGGCTCTTGTTTGCGGGCTGAACGCCCTATCAGATGAATCTCTGACATTTTCCGGAGTCAAAGTGTACTTGATCGTTTCGTCTCTCTGCAGAAGAGCATCAAAGTCTTTCTCCGAAGTCAGCGATGAAGTGGGAAGCTTCTTCCTTTCGTCGACGCTCTGCCTTGAGATCTGACGAACGCCGCGGTTGCCGGGGCTAGGCGAGTCTGAGTCTGCCAACTTGGAAGCCCTCCTGGTCTTTACAAATTCGGCTGAGACACGTTGTTCAGATATGGGAGTTCTTGCACGTCCTGAAGAGGCGTCTGAACCAGATCGTGAAATCCCCAGACCAGGGAACTGTCTGACCGATGGACTGGTAGCGATAATAGGAGAACTAAGAGCTGTATGATTGACGGGTTCGGAATCATTCTCTGCGTCACTGCCGCTGTCTGAATGCATAAAGGTCTCGGCAGAGAGCTCAGCGGGAGATCCGAGCGCTTGGGGCTTGCTGTGACTCGATGTTGNAGTCAAGCCCGAATGAGAACCACTCAAATTGCGACTTGCCAAGAAATCTTCGGGACTAAAGGGGCGATCCAGATCTGCTGCGAGTTCTAGGCCCTCTTGTGAAAGGTTAAATGCTTGTGTGAATCTGGCTGATGAAGGGCCGTAGATAGCGAGTCTCTTAGGTCGCTGTACCACCTTCATGGCGGGGAGAGTCTCGTCAAGACTTGTGGGCTGAGACGAGATGGAGGCTTTTCCGGTGTGAGCACTGTCTCTCGACTCCGGTCTTTCCGAGTTGTCGACGTTTACGCTGGGCAGTCCCTCTCCAGCTTGGCCTTCGGCAAATTGTGAAGTGGGATCAACGATCTCTACGGCAGGGGTGTCGGTAGGCCAAGCTCCAGGAGCTTCGACAAGTGGAGTAGTCATAGGCAGCGGGCCTGAGACTGGGCGGGATTTGGCGAAGTTGTCGAATTGGTATTGGCGGTGGGCGGCGAAGCCAGCACTCTGTGGGCGGTAAGCTCGAGGCGCATAGTGAGGTTGCTGGGCAGACTGTGGCCGATCGGGGTCCTTGGCGAGACCAGGGACTTCAATCTCATCGACATCGCGCTGGTTCTCGGGCAATGGAATGTTGGAAGCAAGTACATGCTCGGGGTAGTTGTTCTCGGGTCGATCGGGAACGCGGTCCCACAAGCTGCCTCTGCGAACAACAACCGGACTGCTCGCTACAGAATGGCTCTGTTGAGAGGCACGGTTGAGCATGCGAACCGACTTCTTCCATGCACGCCACTGACGATCCAGAGGAGAGTTGAGCACGGCTCGCTCCAGGTCAGCATCGTCGACAAGGATGTGCGTGACTTCGTCGCTGTTTTCGGGCAGGCTCGGATTGGCGTTCGCGCGCTGGATGCGACTGAGGGTGACTTGAGATGCCATGGTGAGCAGCATCTCGCCCAGATAGTCAAGCACGCCGGCCAAGAAGATCTCGGATGCCAGAGTGATGACTCCGGCAGTTTCTGAAAAGGTTGTGTTGAGGCCTTCCTGGCGCACGTAGCGCTCATCGTCGTCAATGTCAAACTCGCTCTTTTCTGAGCGCATCATGACTCTGAGACGCGATCTCTTCCATGTGAAGTCGAGGTTGAATCTGGCGCCGCTCTGGCTCGAAGGGCGGGACTCGTCGAACTCATCGTCAGCCTGCAGAGCGAGGAGGTCTTCGAGGTTGTCTTGGGCGCTGGCAATTGCATCTCTTGCAAGGTTCTTCCTGAGGACTTCTGTAACGGCAGGCTTCAGAGCGTTGAGGGCGGTGGTTCTGGCGACGGCAATGTACTCGTAGAGCTGACGATCGAGGAATTGGTTAATGGAAGCAACGGCGCTCTCGGCTACTGTGGCTCTGTGATGAAGGCGCCATGAGTGGTCCTCGTCGGCGCGAGCGTCAGCAACGTCGGTGGCCAGCTGGGAGGCGCTGGACAGCGAGATGTACTCGGGGGCGGGCTTGACGTTGGCGACTGCAGGGGGAGTCGTGGTAAAGGTGGCTGCCGAAGCAAGGGATGGAGCGTCGCTGGCGATTGAGTTGGCGTACGAGTAGCCCATGGCTGGACCTGGTGCTGCTGCAGATGCAGGCGCAGCAATGTGTGCAGAGAAAGAGCCAACAAGTGCCGTCATGCTGCGCAGACACGAACGAGAGATTCAGACTCGCAGGCACAACAACGAGAACAAAGGTCCAAGGTCTGCGTTTCAGGTGCGCGTTGGTACAAACGTACAATGTCCGATGTTTCGCATCAGCGGCGCCACAAAGTTTTGATCAAGTCCGTAGGATCGTCGGGTCGACCAGCGTCGAAGGGGTGTCAACAGAAGACAAGGACGACGAGAGCGACGACCAGTCCAATCATCTATCTACCAAGTACCCTCTCCACGGCCGGCATGATAGCCGTGGGTTTTCCCAATTCCATCTCTTGTGGTCCCTGCTAGTCGCACGCTGGTACAAGTCTAACCGTCTCCCGCATGTGGACCGAGCGAGCGCACGGTTGTCTCCAGAAACCGACTTCGAGTCCTTGGCACGCATCTCACTGGGAGCGTCCCCGGGGTGTTGGAGATTCTGATGTTCATCAATGTTGGAAGAGACGATGGATGTTCGTTGGAGAGTAGGTGGAAATGCAGCAGCAACAATCTGGATATTCTTAATGCTTCTTCACTTCCTTGTCCCTTCCAGAAAGGCAGTCACGACCGTTGGCAACAGCAAGCGGCTCTTTCAAACGCCGGCTTCCGTTTTCCGAAGCCTCCTGCCCTCCACCATCCATTCTTCCAACCATCCACAACCCTTCACTTTCTCACGCTTGCCGTCACTGCCAGTGAAGACATCCGACATGTCTTTCTCTTGCCCGGCCTCGCATTTCCACCTCCATGTTTAATCTCGGTCCAACCACTTGGTTGAATTTTGTAACCAAGAAGCCGTTGTACTTTTCGCTTTGTGATTGACACGTTTTCCGATCTTCTTGCCGTTTCAAACCCTGCTCGAGTCAAGACTTTTACCTTCTACACGCGACTCTGACATCTTGCTCAACGGTCAATGGGCAATCAAACTCTTTTTCTCGTCCATTTCTCGTATTGAAGCTTCTTCTTCGTCAGAATGTTGCACCATCCTTCTCTGCGTGCGCTTTGTCATCCGGACAACACTCTGGGTTCGACAGACGACTTTCAGGCCATCTCGTCATCGGAAAGATGAAGAGCCGAGTTCCATATCTTCAGTGTGTACACTTAGCTATCCCCAGTTCAGCCCTATCGACCGTTTGCTCTCCACCTGCAGTCCACTTGTCATGCTCCCGCTCTTGCCCTGAATTTATGGACATCTAGATTTGGTACAGCAGAGCTATGTTCAACACCACGTGCCCTGGGAACATCAGATCTGCAGGCACGTCCTCGGGCCCTTGGTTCTCGTACTTGCTTCGTCCAGAGTTCAACCCTCTTGTTCGAACACCGTAACACCGCCGAAGCTGGGCAGTATGCCAATCGACGAAAGATCGACATGGCTTATACGGGCGTATGACCACGGGGGTCGGGGACACCGAGGACTCTGACGATCACAACGTTACTATGGTCATTCTACCAACCCTCTTCGCACAGCCTAAAGGTGAGGGTGTCACCATGACTAGACGTCTGGAGTGCTCCACGATCTGCACATCTTCTCTGTATGATGCTTCGGCCGAGGCAGCCAGGCTGCCTGTCCATCTTCTCCATGCGATACAGATTGTCACATCATTCCCGATACACAATAATACTCGCAATACCAGGGGGTAAGCCATGGAGATACTGCTTCTCGTGATTGCCTCTCCCTCCTGGCAACTGTTGTACATTCTCATTGCCCACAGTACCACCGTGCATAGATGATAAAGAGGTCAATTGTGTTTCACAATATGGTCTCTCATGCGCATCGAATGTGAGTCTCGAAAATGTGCTTTCACTCACTCACTGCCTCCCAGCTCTACAGGCAGCAATTTAGCCAACATTCACATGTTGCGTGTTTGACTTGACATAACGACATTTGCCATAGCCCGAGTTTTTACAGGCTCCTAAACCCGTGGATGTGATTGGCAAGATGTTATCCACTCCGGGTCAACGAACATCACTCGCTGGAATGGTTGCAGCAACAAACAATTTATGTGCCGTGCTCTCAGGTTTTCTGCAGCGACCCTCCGAACCCTCATCACGAGTCTCCCCAGGCTGCCGTCACATGCTTGTGCACGTTGCTGCTTTCTATCGCGATATATCATGTTACCCGGAGAGAAAACAAGGAAAAAAGGGAAAAAAAGAAAAAACAGAGAAAACATGAGGTTGAGATGGGTGCCGTTATACCTACTGGTCTTATGAAAATGAGCGAGCACCATGTCTTCAGGGTCTGAGGCCTCGTGTTGAGGGACAACGTCTCGACTCACTTTGTTCTTCGATGATATAAGGCACATACATGGTTTATACCTCAGACGCCCATAGAACATTGGCGATACCGTGGCCCAATGTCCAAACTCTCTTTTAACTTTTCTTGCTAACTTCTGGAGCAAACATGTCTTTGCTGTGTTCCCGACTACCTCTCATATATTACATTGGCTTGATTTGTATCTTGATAATAGAGACTCAATGTTTCAAACCTTGATTGCAGAAGCAGCAACCAAGTTGGTACCCTGGTATAGTTGCACAAATGGAGCTTTGATAGAAAAGCAAAGCCAAAGTTGCTGTTAAAGACGCAAACACAGTCAGTAACTTTCACTCTGTTAAGCCTCCATGACCAAAGGTCATATGGATGCCGATGGAGTCTCAAAACGACGTAGGCGAAGACAGCGAGTCAGGGTTACCCTGCTCACCATGGATTTCTCTTTTTCCTTTTTCCTTTTTCTTTCTCAATTCGTCTGTCGCTTTTGTCAAAAGCTCGGATACTCTGCATTCATCAAGTTCATCCATGTTGATGCATCAGTGGCAGTGGGTTTCGATGTGGCAGAAAGCAGAAAATGGAATAAGTCTCGTTACCCCAAAGTCTTGACTGGAAATAACACAATGCAAAACTAGGTCTGCCAATCGACTAGATCTGCCAATCATCAATCATGAAGCTAATGTGAGATCGAATGATCTGGGGGACTCAAGAAAAATAACTAGAACAAGAAATTTGTATACACTTCGTTCACAGCGAAGAAGCTGGGCTTGTTTGAGATGACATTCAACTTGATGGTATTAATATCACTGATGAAAGCAAGACTTCGAATCCAAATTAGAGCACCTTCACATTGGGAACTCGTACTAGGGCTAGACAGACAAGAAGCTGACAAGTAAAACTGCCTATGTTTGCAAATTCTTCCAGTGGTATGAGCCTGAGTAGTGTATGAAGGAGACATTGTTGGTTAAAAGTTGAATTGGGATACAGAGTTTGCAGCGTTACACTGGCTAACAGGGCTTTGAGCGCGTCTCGTTAGAGCAGGAAGAAGGTTTCATGCTGTCAGTTTTGCGATGGGTTTTGTACTGACAGAGTGCAACCCGCAAACATGCGTATCTTCTTGAGCTACGCTTTGCTCAAGCTTTCAGGTAGCGTGTGGGCGGCTCGATCTGGTAGAGATCCGGATAACCTTGCGCGTGAAACTAGACAAATGGACAAAAGGGTGAGTCATATTTCAATGTTTGATGGAGTGATGGAAGGATAAGTTTCAGGCTATATATCCTATTTCCAGACAATACCATGGTTTCTTGCAGTGCATTATTCGTCGGGCTTGGCTCTGGAGGCTCGAAGCAAACAAGCACTGACAGGATCCAATCGCTCGAAAACAGAAAATACACTCAGAAACTCTTCCCAACGTAACCCCGGCGTAGTGTCGGAATAAGTCTTGATGACTCCTTCCAACAGGGATTCGTCCGCAATCTGGAAATTGGTATATAGCTCACCAATTCGAAGATCTGGCGCAATCTCGCGCGCGAAGCATCGTCAAATTCGGACGAGTGTAGGCCTCTGTGGTACTTGCGCTGAACAGGAACATCTCTGACCATCTCGAGGATTGATTGCGTGGCTGCTTCACACAGACTTCGGACCTCTTGGTCGTCGTCGATGCGGAAAACGTCGAGAAGGTATCTAAGTCGAGACTCGAAGATCATATTGGTGCAGATGACCATGTCTGATGACTTCTCGAGTTCCTGCAGGCCAGGGCGGCCAGCATCCAGATCGAGAAGGCATGCAGGAGGTGAAATTTTGGAACAGCAGGATTGGAATTAGACGATTGGTAAGCGGGTTGGACTTGAGTCGGTTTATGATGGGCGCTGATACTTGGTGAGTCACTGACTACAATACTGACCGCGGACTTGCTCACATCGTCTTGGCGCCTGACATCACCCGAATCAGATTAGCTACAGGCGCAAGTCGCCGACTGGCATGAGAGCCTGCTCTAGTAATCGAGCTCGGAAGCTCGGATCAAGACGCGTTTGGGAGCCGAGTAATACATTCTAGCATCATGAGATCGATGTTGGAGGATTCAGAATGCTGTCCATGGTCACCTCGTCGTCCCCACCGACGGTGCCAGCCTTGGCCCAGAACTTGGACAAATGTCTCGTACCAGAGTCGCACAGGATAGTGACGACGCGATGCCCAGCACCCAGCTCCAAGGCAGTTTTGACGGCAGCAACACAATTGACAGCCGAAGAACTTCCCACAAACAGGCCGTCACGCTCGACCAACCAGCGAGCCATCATCATAGCCTGATCATCGGTAACTCTGATAGCGTCGTCGACGAGCTCTCTGCCGGCCTCGAAGTTGTGAGTGACACGATTGACACCGATGCCTTCTACAATGCTGTCGACTTGGTGACGGCGACGAGTGCCCTCTCTTTCTGTAGGTGAGAACATGACGCCGTGCTTGACTCTGTTGTAGAGACCACTGCCTTGGGGATCTGCCAAAACGACCTTCATCTTCGGTAGGCGGGGCTTGAGGTAAAGAGCGCAGCCAGAGATGGTGCCTCCGGTGCCTGCACCAGCGACAAAAGCATCCAGATGGCCACCAGTCTGTTCGAAGATCTCACGACCTGTTCCGTGCAGATGAGCCAAGTAGTTTGCAGGGTTCTCAAATTGATCGGCAAAGAAGCCACGGCCTTTCTGATTGGGATCAGAAGTGTGTTGTTGAGCACGAGCGCGAGCCATGTTGACGAATTGGCCCTTGTCGACAATCGAGGCGGGACGAACTCGTTCCACGACAGCACCGAGTCGGAGCAGCAGGTCGGACTTCTCGATGGCTACGTCGTCAGGCATGCAGATGTGTGCAGTATAACCTCTTGCACGGCAGATAGCAGCGAGTGAGATGCCAGTGCTGCCAACAGTGCCCTCGTAGACCTTGTCGCCGGAGTTGGGAGTCAAGAAGCCTTCAGCTTCGGCCATCTGGATCATGGACAGAGCGACGCGATCCTTGGGCGAGTTGCCGGCGGCATTGAGAAACTCTGCTTTGGCCAGAATGTCACAACCTGTGGCATCGGACAGAGACTTGATGCGGATCAAGGGAGTGTTGCCAATTGCGCCTTCGATACCTTCCCGGATAGCAGTCGCGGGCTGAGGAGCGGCTGGCGAGTCATCTTGAAGTTCATTGACTTCCAGCGAGACTTGAGTACTGGAGCGGCGGCGTGTGCGATTCTTCCGTAGGCGATCGTGGTAGCGGCGTTCGAGGTCCGGGTAGAAGTCCTTGTATCCTAGTGTTATGAGGATGCCGGTGGCGAATGCCAGACCCAGGTAGAGTTTCGTGTGCTTGTCGAGCGACATTGCTTCATTGTCACATGCGACAGTGGATTTGTTCAAAGAAGTTCAGGAAGTCGCATGCGTCAGTATCGGGAAGGAGCAGCCACAGCTCCAGCCACAGGCTCGCACAGCCACATGTTGAGTTTCCCGCAAGCTTGCGACTTACATTTGAGATGAACATCATCGCTCCTGCCTCTTGTAAATCCGCAATGGAGTCAGCTGCCGTGTCGCAGCTGTTCAAGCAGCTTTTCCAGCATCGCCCCTGCCGAACATGTCTGTCGCGCCAAGTCCGGCAAGCGCCCCGTCGACTGTACAGCTCCCAGAAGCAACACACCAGTCCAAACTACCAAGGACGTCGCAAGGAAGATAGCAAGCTTGAGAGCAATTGGCAGCAACGCAGCATCTCGTTTCCTCCGGACAAGCTAGAAGAGTTCAAGAGATATCCACAAGTCACCTCGGATGGCCTACGCGCGAGGAGGGAACGACCGAGGAGAGTGCGCATGCTGATGCGTGACTTCATCGAGGACAGCTTATACAACCCACAATACGGCTACTTCTCGAAACACGTCGTCATCTGGACTCCCGGCGAACCCTTTGACTTCAATCAACTTCCTGATGAGCAATCATTCTACCGCGAATACGGCCAACGCTATAACGACTTCGAGGATCAGCTGGACGCAAAAGATTACAACGAGACTCGTCAATTATGGCATACTCCCACCGAACTCTTTCGCCCATACTACGGTGAAGCCATTGCCCGTCACTTGGTTGCAAACTACAAATTGCAATTATACCCTTATCACGACCTCCTCATCTACGAGATGGGTGCCGGAAACGGAACTCTCATGATGAACATCCTCGACTACATCCGCCAAACAGATCCTGAAGTCTACGCTCGCACACGTTTCCGCGTTATCGAAGTTTCATCTGCTTTGGCCTCTATCCAAGGAAGTCAGTTGATGAGAAACGCTCAAGCAAAGGGTCACGCGGACAAGGTGTCTATCATCAACAAGTCCATCTTCGACTGGGACATCTACGAAGCTTCTCCTTGTTTCTTCCTAGCCATGGAAGTCTTTGACAACTTCGCCCACGATGTCATAAGATACGACCCCTTCACCGAGGAACCACTCCAAGGCTCCGCCCTCATCGATGCAAACGGCGACTTTTACGAATTCTACTCAAAAGACATAGACCCAGTAGCTTCTCGCTTCCTGCGTGTCAGAGATGCCGCCTGTAACGACATCAACTACGCACATCCCCTACGCAACTCCNNCCCCGCCATGCTCAGAAAATTGAGGAGTAAATTACCCTTTGCTCCCAATCTGAGTACGCCAGAGTATATCCCTACGAGATTGATGCACTTTTTCGATATTTTGCACAAATACTTCCCGGCGCATAAACTGGTCACGTCGGATTTCCACGCGCTTCCTGATGCTGTGGATGGTGTAAATGCACCTGTGGTCCAGACACGCTATCAACGTCGCATGGTTCCTGTCACCACTCCACTGGTATGTACCCTTCTTAGATCTCTCTCTC
Source organism: Aureobasidium vineae (assembly GCA_903819635.1). Lineage (NCBI taxonomy): Eukaryota > Fungi > Ascomycota > Dothideomycetes > Dothideales > Saccotheciaceae > Aureobasidium > Aureobasidium vineae. The sequence goes on from CAIJEN010000014.1 coordinate 2,536,022, forward strand.
TCTGACCCAAGCGAACTAACACTAGCTCTCCACAGGTCCACCAAGGTTTCTTCGATATCCTCTTCCCTACAGACTTTGCAGTCAACGAAGCCATCTACCGCGCCATCACAGGCAAACTCACTCGCGTCATGAAGCACGAAGACTTTTTCAAGCGATGGGCTTATGTCGAGGACACCCAAACGAGAAATGGAGAAAATCCGCTTTTGAGCTGGTACAAGAATGCCTCCGTCATGATTACTGTATAACCAGATTACGGCACTTGTAGATACAGCAATGCAGCAAAATTCATTCGCCCAAACCGAGATACATACGAAGATCGAAAGCGATAGCATATACATGATTCTTCTGACGTCAACAACACATTTGCATCAACATCCTCTGCTGTCTAGTCTCTGACGTGCTTCTAGAACCATCTGGCGTGATAATTGTCTATCGTCCGATCATACCCTTAAGGCGGGACAACATACTCCTATCAATGCTACCCGGGGTGCCAGACTCTGTCTCGGGGTCCAAATCTTCCTTACTGATTAGATACACATGCTCTCCGCTGGCCTTGATGACCCACTCGGGACCAAAATGTTTGCTCGAAGGACCGGTGGCACAACTTCCTGCCATGAAGTCGGAGGCCGGACTGTTGATAGACAGCGAGAACAAGTTCAATGTCTCTGTAAAATCAGTGACCAGTCCGTCACCGCGGACAAAGTAGACCAGGCAGATGATATTGACCACAAACACCGTCACCAGTACGATGAAGAAAGCGTGAGTGCCGGTTTCCCCGTTGCCTCCAGATGCGTACATTTGCGTCTCGAGAGTGGCATTGAAGTATTGGTATTGCCCTGGAGACAATGTGCGGGTCGTGTAGTTCCAAAATTGCACAAGAGGCGATGCTTCAGAAGCCATGAGTAGAGCGCTGCCAGCCATTACTGCGATTCCTTCAGCCATACTGGGCATGTTCGGGCTCAGCGCTGCGTCTTGCAGTATCAGTTGAGTGAGGATCTGTGCATTGTTGGAAACGCTTCCGTACAAGCCTTCGTTGAGCGAAAGACTGTCGGACCAAGATGTCAACAGATAGGGCCAGTCGTGGCTGATAGTGTCGTTTCCCGACGTTGCGTTGATTAAGCTATTTATATATCGCATATCGTGAGGATCTTCAGTTTTGGGACCAGAACAATTTGACCGAAGACTTGCATTATCTGACGAAACGGTATAGCTGGTGAAGCAAAAGGGCGTCAGGAAAGCTTGAATAGAACACAAGGCATATTCGTCAGTAGATCCCTTGCCCAAGAGATAGAGCGCCTCGCGGCCATAAATCCCGGTCTGATTGAGAAGCGTACTATGATTGGCAGGATAAGTCGCAAACACCGGAGGTGAAACGTCGTAATCTGCTCCCCAGTGGAATATGTCGTCGACCACTGTCTTGTTGAGATAGGTTCCGGGTACATACCAATCTACCGCAGCTCCCGTGGACCAGGAGGTAGTGTTGAGAGTGTTGCCCCACGCTGTATACACGATGGGTGCTAATTCCGTTGCATTCATGTTTACACACATTACATTGACAGCAGGAGACGGAACGGATGCTTGGAGCTTGTAGCCAGCTTGCTTGTCTTGACTCTNGTGCACATCATCAAAACTTGAACGAGTTATGAAACATCCAATAAATCGTACCTGGGGTTGTATGATCTCGTTCTTCTCGTTGTGGGCGGCAGCTGGTACGTCAGCATGAGGCATGGCGAGTGTGATGTTGTTGATGATCCTGCCAAACCTCTCATAGTTGAGACCCACATCAACGATCTCAACCCAGGAGCCTGCAATGGTCGTGTTTGTGTAAAGCAGAGAAGCTGCTTCAGGTCGATGAGCAAGATCACCAGACCCAATGCCGTTGAGGCCCAGCCCACCCCATGCGGTATAGAAATTGGAGAAATCAGAGAACCCTCTGGCAGCGTATTGGAGTAACAAGCACGACAACCCTTCTTCTTGGCCCCAAAGCGATTTACACCCTCGTTGCAGATACACCTGATTGGCAAATGTGCTCTGCACCAAGCCTTGCGTATGGATGTACTTTGTTATTGTTCGAAGGTTAGGCTGTANCTTTCAAGGGAAGTTTCAGCAGGGCACAACAATTAGAGGGTTTGACTTGCTCGACAAAAACTCACCCAGCGCGTCGGATGCTGTAGTGTAAAGCAGAGCCGAGATGGCAGCAACCAATGAGAAAGCTCCCAGAGGTGATAGAACGGAGGATCTGAACGAGGAGAAATGGGTAAGCATTGTCCCTGGCTGCACAACCCAGGCTCGTAGATCAATCTCGGCAAGAGTGATACCGCTCTCAGTCCGATGTTGTCTTGGACATACATCCAGAGCTCTGCGAGACACTATTTGTCCAATAAAAGCCACAAATACTGTCGCAAATGATATCTCAATCGTCTTGGCAAAGAAGGCAGTCAAGAGTCCTGCCTGATATGGGGAGACAGAACCTCCTTTGCGAATCCAAGTATACTGTGGTGCAATTAGACCGATGACAAGGAAAAGTCCGGAGAACACTGTCGTATACATAGCGAGGACCACGATGGTAATGAACAAAGGGCTTCGACGTCCTCGATGGAAGGGACTGTGAGATCCGCAAAGTTTTGGCGTAAAAACTGGTCGTCTGTTAATCTTAATGTTGTAACCGCGTCCAGTATAACTCACAGTCATGAAGTCGCCCCAACCAAGTCACGTTCGCGCGTCTGTTTTGCGATGATACAGAACACGAACTATTGTAACGAGTAGGCGTTGTTGATACCTCAAATTGCTCTACACCTGAATCTTTATAAGACTCGTCACCTTGCACTCGTGTGCATTTGCTTGAGATTTGACCTTCGTCGTTGTCTGCTTCGTCAACATTCTCTTCGTAGTATGTGGCAGCATGCTCATCCTCTGTTGCAGTTAGAGATGATTGTGCCAGCCATTGCGATTCCGACGGGCGAGAGATCGGGATCATAGACCTCGAGAGAGATGGCGAGTATGGTTCTAGTTGCTCGCTGCGAGTGCGGATCAGATTCTCTTGGCTAGCATCGCGCTCCATGGCGTCTGACAAGAAGTCGTCGATCGCAAAGAGGTAACCAGTGAACACTTTATGGGGTTTGCAGGTCTTGCCTCTCTTTCGAATGTTAGCAGCAGGGAGGGGCCTGAGTGCGCAGCCACAGCCTCGATGGCTTGGATGGCTAATCCCTAGTCTCGCACGACCAAGGCTGATGCAGAACCCGCAACCATAACGTCAATCAAGTTGACCCCAAAGGTCCCTTAGAACAAGGCCGATGGTACTGCTCTTGGATTGTCGACGGCTGTGCTCGAGATGATTGGCAGAAGTTATCTCACAAAGCTTTTTGCACAAGGGCGAAGAAGTGGGACTCGCCATAGTACACTGATGATGTGTGACCAGACTCCGCGCAGCGGCTGAGTTATCTGGATGTGCATGTATGTACAGGGTACTTGCCATCTGGTGGGCAGCGAGCGCATGCATGCCCCTATTTAAGACTAGGATTGTAGCGTATCGCGAGTGCTACCAAGACAGAAATCCGCCTACGGCTCCTCCCTCGAATGCGGACACACCCTGGACCATGCGAGTCGACTGCAGCCTGCATGTTAGCGTCAGCGCCACTTACTGGGCAATTTTGACTGTTGTGAGAGCTGACAGTCGAGATATACTAAGGAAACTGTTCGATACGGTAGATGATAGAGTATAGCAAGATAAAGTTAGGAACGCGGGTGAAGAAGAGTCAAGGAGGTTAAGTTTACTTAGCGATCTTGTCAGTGACTTGATTTGGTTAGCACGTGACCCACTCAGGACTATCAAGTATACGGCTAGCTTCAGCACTTGGCATTAGAGCTTGCTGTTCAGGACAGACTGTAGAGCCCCATTAGGTACAATCAAAAAGAGTTATCGGCGGATCCACACCTTAGACTTCGTGTCAGGGAAAATGCTACTGGAAGCCGGCTGCTATGTTGGACAACAACGCTTGTAAAATGAATCATATGCAGGGGTTCGTAATCATCTTGTCTCTTGTGTAGCAGGCACAATCGCTATAACACAGATGCAGTTCTTTTCAAGGCATTCAACTCTGTACACGCCTGACTCTTGGTGAACAACCGGACGCACTTGCAATCCTTCATCCTTCGCACGCCTAATCCGATCTCCTCCCAGTCGATAGCGACAAACCAGATCGATGCTGTAGAAAGTGACTTCCCACCCTCGCCATACGAAGACAATAGGACTATCCAAGCGTTCAAAGGTATGCATGCCAGTGTATCTTAAAGCCATCTCAGGTCCTAGTGGGCCAGCAGAGAAGTTTTCAGAGTGACGAAGAGTTGAGGAAACTGTTTGCAGGCTTGCGAGACAATGCAAAGAATATCCTTATCTTGATGGCAGGAGATGATCAGGCTATCCCAAAGACTGTGAACAAAGGGCTGCTGCTTTCGAGATTCTTGGCGGCGGCTGGGGGCAATGATCTGGTGGCCGAGGGACGTGTGGTTGAGGGAGCAAACCACAATATGGATCGGAAGATGCGCAAAACGTTCTTGTGGCCAGTATCTTGGAGTTGTTGAAGCTGCGGGAGGCACCCAAGATCTGGATTCTATTTGCCTATACCAACTGACTCTTCGAACAGCCAAAAAGGTCCTAAAGATGTAAGAAATTGGTAGATGAAGAGAGGTGTAGAGCGACGAAGAGATAGAAGGTACAGCATGAAGCTGAGTTTTATATCTGTAAAATGAAAGCGATACTGTATTGGTAAGGCGAATGTTCTCCATGCTACGTCAGAAATCTCAAGTGTTTTTGGAATGCACACAGAGGCCGATGCCGCCAAGCACAAGTGCCATGCCTATCCAAGTGTCTTTNNTGCGATAAGAAGGTCAGGAAGTCGTCCTTATGAGGAAATATGGAACAGAAATCATACCTTTCGTGATGACCTTCTTCTCCGCCCACCACTCACCCAAGACGGTAAAAAGGAAGGCCAGAGAATTCGTTATGGGGACAGTAAGACTGAGTTNCTGTTGTTTGGTTCAACATCAGTATTGAACCACGCCTCAATCGCAAAGAACATAAGCTTCAAGAGCTAACTCACCAGCCTGCCCAATCAACAAGAAAAACCACACACTTCCCGTCACATTGATCAGAAACGGAATCGCATAAGCAGGATTCCTGAGCACGTCCCAAACGCCATAAAGCACACCCCAGACCTTTGCTTTGAGCCAAGGGGTATTGGGATGGCCAAGCCAGGCACGAGATTCGGGTGTTTGAGAGGCAGAAGAGGCGACCGCGGCGCGGCGCATGAAGGANNGCGTTGTGAGGCCCCATGCTGCGCCCACGAGGAGGAAACCGAGGACGTAGCGGAAGAGGCCTGGAGAGGGTTGGGGGTGGGTGTGTCGGGNGTTAGGATCCATCGTGACGGTTCGGCGGAATCAAAACGACTGTCCAATATGGTCTGAGGTAAGCCGACGTTCTTTGACTGATTCGATTCAATTTCTGATTAATGTTTGTAAGTCTTTCTGTTGTGGTTGGAAGTCGCGATCGAGGTGCTCGACCGGCGAAACTTCGGCAGCAGCGATTGCGGAGATCAAGACCTCCGAAAGCATGTGGAAACGGCGAGCAAAGCAAACGATTATTTACTGACATCCAAGGAAGGAGCGAATGCCGCCACGTATCACTCGCCTCAAATGGCCGCGACTCTTTCCGCCACACGAGCCACTGCCATTTCTACACCCTCGCTGGTACTCGGTCGAGAGTGCTACTGTCGAAGCCACTGCATCAGATACACCGAAAGATTTACCTGCACTCGAGGATCAAGAAAAGACGACGCAGAATGAGCTAGGAGATACACTACCGGATTCGCCGAATGTTCGATCCAATGGAGCGCAGGACGATGGGACCGTCAAACCCAGACGCGTGCCTCAATCGCTGAAGCGCAAGATCCAGGTGCGGAAACTGGAAGAAACAAAGCGCAAAGAGCTGCGCGAAAAGAGCTTCTACGCCAATGACTGGCGCACCCCTTTGATGCTGCTTCGCAAGCATACCCCTGAGGGCGAAGAACACCATGTTAAACACCTCGCACGACTGGAGATGCCGCAAGGCATGCGAGGCTTCTACACTGGCAACCTCTACAATCTCTTTCTGGATATTTACCTGCACACTGGATGCCACGTTCAGGTCTCGCGTGGCGACAACCATGCAGACGACAAATTTTCGGCCCTGGAGATGTCAGGCACCCTGACGAATATTAACATGGCCAGGAGTATCCTAAACGAGGCCGTCCAGGTCGAGAGCGATGATAATCTGAACGCCAAAGGCACTATGGGGAGTTACACCACTACCGCTACGCCTGTCGTCATGGACAGGGTAATGCCCCGCTCCGTCTGGAGCATGCCACATACAGCAGCAAAACAGCTATCATACGTGCTCGAGCCGCCTGCCTGGTCATTTCAAAGCTTTGCTGCCTACGTCGCCGAGCTGATCATCTCCACTCCACCTCCTCTTCGACCCTTTGGCCCCGAAAACTCCCCAAGAAACAAGCCACATATCGATCTCGTCACTGACAGGTTAATGGCCCTTTACACGAACCCGGACTCTATCCGCTGGGCTTCCATGCACGCCACAACCCAAACTTTGAATTACCTTAGGTCGCACGCGAAGATTCCGCAAGTCCGTCGCGTCCTCGAGCTGATCGACGCTCAATCCAAGACATATCCTTATCTGCGCATGGCACTGTCCAACCCAGCTACCTTCAATGTACTTCTGAACTCGGCATCTCAAGCCTTGGATTTGCATACTTACAATTTCCTCCTTCGCATGATGACAGACCGTGGTGTCGCCCCCAACACTGAAACATGGTCTTCTCTGCTGCACTTGGTCCAAAAAGTCAGTCCAAGGAATGCTAAACACATCATTACCACAATGCGACAACGACAAATGCTGTCATCTCCAGTGGCAAAGATGTCCACCGCAAACGCGACGTCACGAACAGATGCTTCAGAATGGCTGCGTAGGGGAGAATCCATCTTTGACTTTATCGCTCACTACGACAAACTCTGGAAAGGCAAGGAATGGTTGGACACACGTGCCTGCAATCAAATCCTTCCTGCACTCATTGAAGATGGCAATCTGGAAGATACCTTGGCCCTGGTCAATGAGCTGAAGAGCCGAAACAAGCAACCTAACATCGTCACCACGAATATTCTCGTCGATGCCGCAGTCTCATACCGTGATCTAACATTTGCACTCAGCGCTCTGGAAAACACCCTCAGAGACACGATAGAACTGCATCCTGGCTCATGCCGTCATACCTTTGATAGACTTGGTCAACTCGCTTTCAGAGTGCGTGCGTACAATACACTGCGAATACTTTGGACATATGCATGTCTTCACGGCAACGTTTCACGCGACCTTCTTCGGAAAATGCAAAAGACGCTTATGGTTTCTTTGCATGGTAAAAGAGACCCTGAAAAGCCCATCAATGAGCAGACTCTGAACGTTGGTCATACCGTGCAGAGCAATGTCAGTCGACACGAACGCTTCAAATCCTTTGCTGCTATCGTCGCCGTTGGTATTGAAAAGGGGTTGGAAGGTGTGCGGAGACCAATAACATCGGTACCCGACTGTTTCGCAACACTCAAGGCAGCCACACCATCTCCAATCGCCGAATCGCCTTCGAGCGCCGACTCACCAATTGTCAATAGGCATGGCCTCCACCCTGCCCTTGCTGCCGACCTGCTCGCTCGCGAAAGATTTGTCCCCGACCTTCCCTTCTTGACTGCTTTGCGCGGGGCCATCAATAGAGACCTGCTCTGGAAGCAGCAAGGCTATGACAAATCTGCTACTCTCGAATTATTGCTTGCCGAGGCTGTGGAAATAAAGGTCAATAAGAAACGCCATATCATTGTGCAGGAGGTCATTCAGAAGCACAAGGACAACATGCTGAAAGAGGCTGAACAGGAAAAGCAAGAGCAGATGGAGAAAGAGCAAAGAGAGAAGAAGCAAAAGAGGAAGAACAAAAGCAAAAGTATGAGATGGAGAGGCAGCTTCTCGAAAAGGAGAAACAAGCGCTCGCAAAGCAGAAAGAGTCATTGGAGAAAGAGCAGAAGACAAAGTTTTATGCCGAGAGGATGAAGCTCAGAGAGCATAGGGATAGGCTCGAACAGGGAATGACAAAGCTTAAGTTCCAGATGGAAAGTTTCAAGAAGGAGAAGGAGATGTTGAAGGAGAAAAAACAAACAGAGCACGAGCTCAAAATGAGGGCAGAGGCAAGAGCCATGGTAGACGCGATAGCGGAACAGCAAGCGGAGAAGGCAGGAGAAGAGCAACAGTCGCCAGAAAAGGAAAAGAACGTGGAAGTAAAGGCAAAAGCGGAGCAACAAGCCAGAGAAATGCTCGAGTTGAGAGATCAGCAAAGAAAGCAGAGACTCGAGGCGCGAGTGCTAGAGGACCAAAGAATAAAGGAAGAATCAGAAAAAAGGGAGAAACAGAAGAGAAGGGAGCGGGAACTCGAGATCAAGGAGAAGAAAGCTATGATGGAGTGGCAACGGCTACATGAAGAGATGCAGGCGATGCAGGCGACACTGAACAAGTAGACCTGTCGGCTCAATCCTGTTTTTCCCTGCAGTTTCGAGGACTCAATCTCGAACGTTGTATATATATGTACTATTATCTGTATCAAGATCAAATCTGTATAATCTCATACATTCAAAGGCTCTTCAAACCATCATCGCCAAACTGTCTTGCTTCCTCTCAGTTTTGTGCGGTCGCTCTCTTTGTTACGCCAATTTCAAAAAAGAAACAAAGATCTCAGTTTCATGGCGTCTTCTTTGATGTCTTTGTCCAAACCATGTCAAGGTCAATACTGCCCTCGATACCCCTGGGTTCTGAAAAGACCTTCGTCAACATACGTCCGCAACATTGCTTTCAATCTATGCCGCGGCGATTCATCATGGATGCTGCTATGGCGTGACTTGAAAGGGACCAAGACCTGAATACGAGGATCGTTGGCCCTCGACTTTGCTGAGCGATGCGGAGTAGTCGACCAGGTCAATAGAACAACGATCTCGTTGCATATCCCATAGACCAGGACAAGGCGGATTGAAACCCGATTCGTTATCGTAGATGTGATGGCAGAAAGGAGTTGTAGGGACAGGCAGTGGTATCATTGGCCTGCTCGCTCTAGTTTATGCGCTTACAAACAGTTAGAGCATCTGCGTCTTCTTGTGATTTTCACGCCACGCCCTCTTCGAAAGGGTGTGGTGGGACTGGAGCTTGCAGTCATTCTCGAGTGGCTTGCGTTCGGGCGATATACTAGCCATCCTGGCCCTTCTAAAAGCGTTCTCGGTCAGTCGGAAATGCGCTAGAGTATAAATCGTCATTGGGAGATCGACAGACGTCTGCATGCATAGGTCGCTGTGTGAAGATATAATGTGTACGCTATAGTCTTCGTGTAGATTGTATAGGAATGGAGATCTGCTCGTTTCTGTGCCGCAGAGTGTGGTTCCAAGACTTGATGCAGGAGTGCATGCCATGTCGATCAATCATCAATCTTGGTTTTTGATCCAATCCTGCAAAGCAAAAACATTGCTGCTAGAACAAACCTCAGGGAGGTTTAAGTGCCTTGGAACTATCAATCTCTTTGATCATAGAGAGACTAGTGCCGAACAGCGATCTTTCATAAGCGCATTGAGCCCTTGATCTTTGTGAGTCGCGTGAGCAAGAAACTTCAAGAATGTTTATCAATAGGTCAGTGGTAACAGACCACCAGATGACTCAGCTCTCTACTACGACTTTGCAAGTTACAGAAGTTATGGAAACTGAAAATGGAGCAGACAGAATCACTGACCTGATGATCCTACTCGCTCTCTAGTATCCAATGGGCATGATGTCTCTAGGCTGAGTACCGTAAGGCGTCTCGAAGTCTTTTTGTCGGCTCTCATCTCCTGTTATCTTCCCATGTATCGCCTGATGGCAAGATATGCGTTGTGAAGAATTCCAGGCTTCGGAGGAATTATTCCAGATCGAGTTCCATACAACACAGTGTCGCTACTGCCTTCGCTTACAAAGAGATACGTTACGTGTATGGCAAGGGTGAGCATCATTCGTGCCTGGGCCTAAAGATATCTCGCCTAAATGAACATTGAACGTCAGTCCTTTATCAAATTCTTTGTTTGACTAATGAGTCTCCTTTTGCTTCTTGAACACTCCCTTTACACAGTGTCCAATGTCGTCAAGTTCAGGGCCGCGGAAAGACTACCTTTGCGTGTGCTGGGATCGATGTAGGGATAGTCAAAGATAAATCCACATGGCGTGCGACGAGGATCATCAGGTCAGTGATACTTAATATAAAACACGGGAACAAGCAGGTAGCCATCTATGTTCTAAGAGTCGAGCTGTTCTCTAGTAGGGCCGCTACTGTGGTCAGCCTCCGGTAGTGGCGACACACACAAGCATTATGCGTGATCGTGTGCGGAGGGAGGGTGATAGAGAGAAGGCGACGTCGAAGTAGAAACATACGATATCAAAGAGCAAGAGCAAGGGATAAGCTGTGATTGTGACTGTCGAGGTCGATGGTTGCTTAACCATCAATTGGGCCTCCGCTCTCCAGATGAGTGGGGAGGGGCTGCGTCTAGGCTTATTCTTTTATTTCTCCTTTTCTTTTTATTCTTCTTAACTCCACTCTGAAGCTTCCAAACGTCCGGATCGCACGGCTTCCATAGGACGCGTACCACAGTGCGCCAATGATATCCGGACCACTCTCCCTGTTCTTCCTGCTCATCGCTCTTGCTGTCGCTAATGATGTCGGTCCCAGCTACAGTTCACTGACTGACGCAAACACCTGGGAGACCAAATATGGCCCCTACCCCTTCCACTCGTACCGATCAGCCAACATCACTTCTCCTGCTGTGAGAAAGGCTGTCGACTCGTCGCAATGCTATGACGACAACTACATCTTCCTCTCTCCAAGAGGCTTTCGCGTTCCGAACCCTGCCGTCACCATCATCGATAACCACGGAAAGCTCGTTTGGTCGCAAAACGTCAAAGGGCAGGCATACAACCTCAAAGTTCAAGAGTATAAGGGAGAACAAGTCTTGACATACTGGGTCGGCGATGACGCTGTCGGTGGACATGGAGAAGGCTATTTCTATGTCCTCAACAACAAGTACGAGGAGATTGCCCGCATCAGAGGTGTCAACAATCTGCGTGCCGACCTTCACGAGTTGACCATCACTCCTGCCGGCACTGCTCTGATCACCTTCTACCAAATCTACCCGCTCAAACAACCTGGCGTCTTCAGGATCACGGATACCGTCTACATCTGGGACTGCCTGTTCCAAGAATTCGACATTGCATCCCAGAAACTCATCTTCGAGTGGAGGGCGTCTGAGCATCATCAGCTCAACGAGTCTTATGCACCTCTTGGTGGAGAGGGTCTCAGCTTAGATCACCCTTATGACTGGTATCACATCAACAGCGTTCAGAAAGATGACCTCGGCAACTATCTCGTCTCTGCCCGCTTCACCTCGACAATCACCTACATCAGTGGTCAAACTGGCGCCATCATCTGGATTCTAGGCGGAAAGCGCAATTCTTTCTCTGATCTGAGCAACGGTCACGCGACAAACATGCAGTACCAACATCTCGCTCGCTTCACACCTCTGACTACATTTCCTACCTTGATGGCCAAGGAGATTGCCGACCATGGAAAGAAAGTGCACAAACACGGTATCACCAAGCAGTTGCTTACATTCTTCGACAACGGCATCCCACCACGCCCGGCTCGAGGCCTCATCCTCGAATTGACATATCCCAGTCCAGGTGTCAACACCAACACACCTCTGACTGCGAAACTCATCAAATCATACGAACATCCTTTACACATCGACTCTGTCTCTCAGGGATCCCTGCAACTCGTCAGCTCAAACCTCACTACTGCCTCCGATCCTCACATCCTACTCGGGTTTGGCTGGCAAGGAACATGGACTGAATACCTTGCTGACGGCACCTTGCTTTGCGACTCGCGCATCGTTGTCGAGAAAGCCATGAACAGCCCTGGCAAAGGTTACGTGCAATCATACTCAGTACTCAAGTACCCCTGGAAGGCGTTGCCGCATTATGCCCCTATTGCGGTTCCTGGCAAAGACAAGACTTCTGTCTTTGTAAGCTGGAACGGCGCTACAGGCGTTTATGCTTGGAGGCTTAGTTTCATGGTAGAGGATAACTTGCAGGTGCATAGGAAGATCCTGAAAGAAGGCTTTGAGACTGAGATTGATCTCCCTCACCCGAATGGCGTGGAGAAGAAATTGATCAGGTATGTGGTTGTCGAGGCCTTAGATGAGGATGGTATTGTGCTTGGTAAGACGGACATAGTGGATATGTGGGCGAAAGGGATGGTGAGTAGAATCACTCAGATGGCGCCTGTGGGGAATAGTATTGTGTCGCTGCTTGGACTTGTTTTTGTCATTGCCGTTGTACTTTTCGTCGCTGACCGAGTGGTCAAGTCGAAGAGAAGTGGCTTGGCATATCAGAAGTTGAGACGGCATTGATTCGCTCACAGCTTGGTTTTTTATTGTCGTTTGCCTTGACTTCTTCTGTGTATGACTTTTGTACATAGATCTACCATCTTTTCGCTTCAGCGCATCTATCGACAAGGATCTACACACCTGTCAAGCTCTATGGCAGCAGTTGGGCTCACTTCTGTCTGAAGATCGTACAAGTGCTTTAGCCGTCTCGGCGCACATCGTGGAGGGAAGTGGAAACAGTCATCGGGTCCATGGGCCTTAGTCTCAACATTTGACTTCCTGATATGCAGTGGTAACTCTGTTTCGGACAGATGGTCTCAGGCGGAAGCGAGTGATTCAAAGAGTGACAATGGAAGAAATGTATCACGGACCTGGTGATAACCCCTAGTAGACATTCCCAGACTTCTTTCGCGGAACGATACGCGATAGCCCCCGATGCCTTCTTCGCCGGTTAGCAAAGACACTGGCGTCTCGCTGTCACTCTTGCTTTGTGATTTCTTGAAATGGTATTGTGGATGCTATGCACATGGGGGATGTCATTGGGTCCATGACACTCAAACCACAACCGTCTTCTCGCACACGTATCTTGTTATCGAGTGTTTGACAGGCATAAACACAGTAGCACGTCTTCTCCGCCTGAGCTGTCCAGACATTCCAAAACCTGGTGCCGCGAGATTGCATGATATAGTCGTCTTTGTACTTGCGATGTTCTGTTACACCTCAATTGGCCAAAGCTTTGTAAGGATGCTCTACGACTTACTATAAGTTAGGTCAGCTTCTAGTATTGGATCCACCATCCCGGCATACGCACGAAGACCGAATGACTGTCATCGCCCGGCCGTGCGGAGACCACCTACATCGCAAAGTGGCAGCAGATGCCAAAGGCAGTACACTTACTCTGACTCCGGTGCTCTGGGAGATTCCCTTGGAAATCATGGATTTGAACGACTGGAAAGAAGGTGGCAGGAGGCAGAAAGGATGCTCGTCACAGTCTCATAAACCTAAGCTGATCATCTCGGAATCATGCTTCTCCAATAGTGCATCGAAGTGTCTGACTCTTTTGAATTCCAGGGACTTGAGCGTATGAGTGAGAGTCAAAGTTCGATCAGTTTTCGAATCAGAGTCGTCGTCTAGGCAGCGGTCGACTCGGATCACCGCATCAACACCAGACTTCGCTCGCTTACAACCATCTACAACTGCAACAACCAAACACAATTCGACTCAACCAAACACACACATATCACCAAAGCATCACGTATCCAAGATAGATCCCGCCATCTTCGAGAGGGTGCGCACCAAATTACAGAATCTACGAGATGTCAACTAACCTATTGTGTGTGGTCCGTCTCCGACATCGTGTATGACCTGCGCAATGATTTCGACCCAAACCCAATCGGCAAGAAGGATCTCGTCGACACGGCCATCAGCACCAACAACGCAGTCTTGTGCATCAAGGCCACCGGAACTCCCGAGAAAATGTGAGTACCACGAGTCTCAACATTCACTGACACAACTGACATTTGCCCAGGGCTACAGAGATCTCGATTGTCGTGGTCTATGAGAACGCTCGCTGGGCCGCTAAAATCTCGCCCAACATCATCTTCAAGTTGTTTGGCTACTCTACTGGTACTATCCTCGCCATGTACGACAACATGGAACGTGTCAGTCGTTGGACTCGTTGAGGCACAGAGCCTGGTCTTCTTTCTTGACTTCCATGCCGAGAACAAGAAGGAATTCTTGTCAGAAGTGATCTTTGAAGCTTTCCTGGAGTTCAAAAAGCCACTCAGTGAGGAGTGATAGATAGCATGAACTCAATTCACTAATGGATATGCGAGTTCTCTCACAACAGTTTCACTGTCCTATGTCCTTTCTTGTCATGATTTCTCCAACACGTGCAAAAGTTCATCAGTTTTCCGTCACATCGAAGCGTGTGACATTATTTTATCTTGGCTACTGAATAGTACAGATTTTTTACGACCTGGGCTATCTCTTTGGGCATCTGTCCTTAACTGAACTCTATCGTGCATTGTCATAACCACAGAAGTAACCACTATCAAGCCTGGGAAGCAACTCACGGTCGACCATCGAAAGTCACAACATCATTTTGCCAGCTCATTTCTCTATCGAAACTGCAACTTCTCTCACGACGCGAACCCAACCCCTTTTCCCTCCCAAAAGCCACTATCACACTCTCCAACCCTCCTCAAACAATCAACAACACCATGGATCCCATCACCATCCTCAACAACACTCTCCACCCCTTCTGCCGTAGCTTGAGCGCCCGCATCGACGACCTGCGCGTGCGCGTCCTACGCATGGACGTCAACCAGGCCACCACAAACCTTGGCTTGATCGACAGTCTTGCCGGCGCCCACCACAAGATCCGCGACCTTGAGGCTCAGCAGACGCTTCTGGAACGCCGTCTTGCTGTTCTTGAGATGGACGGCACTGTCAAGAAGGAAGGTGTCAAGGAGGTCAAGAAGGAGGTCAAGGACGAGAATGGCGACTAGTCTAAGTGCAAGCCAACCATCCGCATCGTGTGAGTATGATCATATCCAGCGAGACATTCCTGAGCTGACGCTTGAGCTATAGTTACCAGTGCGTCAACACATAAGTCGTACTTCGATAGGCGGAACCGAGTCGGGAGACAAATTCTCACGCCAGTGGAAGGAGACCGAGTCGTCGATGGTGGGCCAATCTGTCGCTTTGCAACTACAGAAGGGATTTATCCTTGTCATAGACACCTATAGAAATGCAAGAATCCAGTACACGCATCGACCATGTCCAGTGAAAGGCCTTCATGTTGCGACTCTCCGTGGAGACTATCCATCAGTAATAGGCGCATGTGCATTTCGATAGCTGTGTCGTAGACAACGTGGCCATGAGAGAGACAAAACACTGGTGAGACACTTGACACGATGAAAGAAGTATAGAAGAAAGTTATGCTAGTCTATCTTGATATTATATCAACCCCAGTCTATATCTAACGCCACGCTGACATGCAAACGATACAAACAAACATACAGAGAGCTTCTTACTCAGCCTTCTTGGAGGCCTTGGTTCTCAACTTCATGAGACCAAACACAAGAGCGTAGCCAGAAAGAGCAAAGATAACACAAATGGCAGCATCTCTCCAGCCATAGTAGTACTCGTTGAGGTTCAGGGTAGCAAGGTAATCGCTGCCGCGAGTGTATTGGCAAACGTGGCAGTCGGAGGTAGCCTCAGGATTGATGAGGTTGGAAGCGTGACCCATGCCTTGCAGGTAGTTGGCAAGGTAGGATGCGCATGTCTGACCTGAAGGGGNGTTGAAGATGGCAAACTCAGACTTCTTGCAGTGAACTTCTTGGTCGAAGGAGGTGAAGACGAGGAGAGAGCCCATGAGGTAGTTGAAGGGGTTGAGGTAGTAGAGCCTGATATATTGTTAGTGTTGATCAAGATTGAGATGGCTTAGAAAGACTCACCAGTAACGCCAGAAAGGCTGAATCTGGGCGTAGGGAACCAGAACACCGCAGAAAGAGACAAGAGTACCGATAATGAGAGGGTTGACGAGCGAAGCAAAAACTGCGTTGGGAGCGTAGGCGGCGACGAACTGACCAATACCAGTGTAGATGAATTGGTAGACCAACATGACAAAGTAGACTGATCCGGCAGACGAGGCCTTCGCAGGGAATCCGACGGTGAAGTAGAAGCAGACAAAGTAGAAAGTCGCACAGAGGACGAGGTAAGGAATCTCAGACACAATGAGACCTGTGGTGAAAGCCTTCCAGTCGTACATCTTACTCTTCTTTTCACGAGTCTCGTATACGTCACGACGCTCGATGAACAAAGGCTGGAGTTGAGCAATGACACCGGGAGCAACGAAGATGTAGTTGAAAAGGGCGAAGAGGTTGAGCTGAAGATCAGCGACACCATTGCCAATCATCCAGAAAGTGAAGCCCATGAACAAAGCAGTACCGATATGAAGCATGATCTTGTTCATGATGTAGTCGGTGTTACGGTAGATAGAGACGTTCATACGGTTGCTGACAAGCTTGGTCTGGGTCCAGAGAGAGGTGGCAAACTCGTAGCCATCATCCTTGGTGCCGGGAGGCTTACCAGCAGCATCTTGGATCATGGCATCGAGCTCTTCGTGCATCTTCTTGTTTTCGGGAGAGTCCAACCAGACCTGGTGCCAGTCCTTGCCTTGCGAAAGAGAACCGGAGCAGACATCAATCATATGTTCGGCAGGGTTGCTGCTAGGCGGGCATGCGGCGTCGTAGCGACCGAAGTATTCCTTGATGGTGTTGGCCTCGTCTCCGATGTCACCGAAGTAGACAGTCTTGCCTCCGCGAGTGAGAAGAAGTAGTGTGTCGAACTCAGCGAAGAGCTGCGCGGAGGGCTGGTGAATAGTGACAAGAACAGCCTGTCCGACATCGGCCAGCTTACGGAGGAAACGAACTGTGTTGAAAGCAGCCTGACCATCGAGACCAGATGTGGGCTCGTCCAAAAGATCTATCGCATGTTAGTGGCGTGTTCAGAAATTGTGTGACAGAATACCTACCAAGATCGAAGGCTTTGAGACAAGCTCGACACCAATAGTGACACGCTTTCTTTGTTCGATGGAGAGACCAGCGCCAGGCTTGCCAATAAGAGTGTGCTCGATGTCGTGGAGCTCCAACAGGTCAATGATAGTGTCAACATAAGCGAGCTTCTCAGAGTCAGGAGTATCACGGCTCTGACGGAGGAGAGCAGAGAACTCAAGTGCCTCCCTGACAGTGGTCAAAGGCTCGTGCACATCGAGTTGCTCACAGTAACCAGCAGAACGTTGGAACGAAACCGAGAGAGGACGGCCGTCAACGAGGATCTCACCCTTGATAGTACCATCAGTCTTACGCTGAGCAAGGACATCGAGCAGAGTAGTCTTTCCAGCACCCGAACTGCCCATCAGCGCACCGAGCATACCGGGCTTGACGTAGCCATGGATATTGTCGAGAAGAACTCTGTCACCCGATGGTGTCTTGACAGTGTAGGTAAGGTTTCTCCAGGTGAAGATACTGGTGTTACGAACAAGTTGGTCGTTGTTGTCCGACTCGGACTTGGGCTTTTCGTTGTCGCCTGTGGGGACTTGAGTGTCGGCGCTTGAGATGGAAGTTTGGGACTTCTCGGCAGGGTTCTCCTCATCGCTGTTGGCCTTGTTCATAAGACCCCTGGTCAGGTGAGCCTTCTCGCGAGGGACCAACAGGTAGCCACTAGAGTTTCCGTTCTCGTTCCATCGGAGAGTAAAGAAGATAGTCATGCCGACATAGAGGAACCACCAGGCAAACAGAATACCGACGTTGCGCCAGATGTGAGACGAGCTGTAAGACAGACTGTCCAGGTACTGCTCACCAGTGACCTCGGTGGCACCAGGAAGAGCACCACGAACACCAGCACAGGCTTGGAAGGCAGCATCAGCGTAGCCAGGACCATTAGGAACGAGGTTGTTGTTGACACAAGGAATTATACGACCCTTGAACTCGTTGCCAAGGAGAGACTCAAAACCGTAAGACATTGGGTTGATCCAGTAGATCCATACGAACCAGGGGTGCATCTCAGGCTTGGGAATCTGGTAACCGATGTACGTGATGAGAGCACTGATCATGAAACCGGAGACCTTGGAGGCAGCATCGAAAGTTGGGAAGGCAGCACCAATGGCTCTGAAGAGTGCGGTCATGACCAAAGTCGAGAGATAGATGACGAACCAATAGGTGAAGAAGGCAGCAGCAGTCACCTTCAGGCCAACCATAAAGTACAAGACGACGGAGAAGACACTGATCTGGAAGACGAGTATTGGCAGATCGCAAGCAACTTGAGCGATACAGAAGGCAGCGGGGTTGTAGAAGGCGAAGGACTTGTGCTTGGCCAAAATAGGACGACCCGAGAAGGAATCGGTGACCTCAGACATGGCGAGAAGAGCATTGAACAGAAGAGATAAGAAGAGAGCACCACCCTTGATGAAGAGACCAGAAGAGTTGTTAGGGGCGTTATAGAAGAGCGAACCAGAAATAAGAGCCTGAACCAAAGTAGAACCCTGCTTAATCAGAAAGGTCGCTTTGTCACCCCATAGAATCTCGTACTGTCTGATGATACAGGCCTTGACTTGCGACTGGAAGCCGACTGTGTTTGGACTGTGGCTAGGGATACCCTTCGCCTTGTCCTCATGGGTAGCTTTTTGGAAGTCAGCGGTCCACTCTTTCGCGCGCGAGCNTCTCGGGAAGTCAAGCTCCTTGTCCATCTTGGCTTTGATTGATGACTTGTCGTAGCGTTCGCGGATAGACACTGCATTTCTAGGAAATTGAGCTTCGAAGCCATTCTTGATCTTGCGCTCTGTGGGCACAGTAACACCAGTCAAGAAATCAGCAACGTTGGCAGCATCGTCGCAAATAAAGCCAAGTCTCTCCATGAAAGGGCGGGCCTGGGCGCGAGGACCGTAGTAGATCTGTTTGCCCTCGTCGAGAACCAGGACTTTATCGAAGAGGTCGTAGATACCGTTTCCAGCCTGATAAAGGGTCACGATAGTGGCCAAGCCGTTCTTATCTGTCAAGGCGCGCAGAGCGCGNNGGGTGTATTCGAGGGCAGTCGAGGCATCCAGACCACGGGTCGAGTTGTCCCAGCAGTAGACGCTGGACATTGTCGCGAGAGTCTCGATGATGGACACTCTCTTGCGCTCACCACCACTGACACCACGAACGTATTCGTTGCCCACTCGTGTGGAACTCGTGTGGCCAATTCCCATCGACCTGAGGAGAAAGTCCTTGTACTCGGTGCGGAACTGCTCGCGCGATTCGGTACCCTCAGGCAAGTTGTTGGGGACCTTTAGGCGAGTGGCAAAGTCCATAGTGCGACCGACGGTCAGAGTGGGAAAGAACAATTCGTCTTCGGTGTTCATTGCAATTTGACCTCTATATTGTTGAGCCTCTTTGGGGTCCATGGTACCGAATTTGATGTCACCGTCGATCTCTGCGTAACCTGCTCTCCTGTTTGAGAGCATCTTCAAAAGAGTCGTACAACCTGCTCCTGGACGGCCAAGCACAAGAAGCATCTCTCCAGGTTTCACGCATCCAGAGCAGTTGTCGATGATGGTCCTGAGAGGTGCAGGATGACGTCCCTCTTTGATGTGCTGGGGTACATTAAATTGACTGAGGAAGTTCTCGTTGTAAGCTGCGTCAGCGCCAACGCCCTTGACTGTAAGGTTGTTCCAGGTGACTCCAAGTTTGCGTCCAGTGGCAGGGTCGTTGTCAGCGTATCTCTTGACTTCGGGCATCAACGACCAATCCTCGGCCTTGCTGATGTGTTCGTCGTCCTTGGGCTCCTCATAGTCTGAGAGTCCAGAGCGACCAGAAACTGTGCGGGAGATGCGACGCATAAGGTCGTCGCCATAGCCATGATTGAGTGAAGGGGCCCAGGCTATCTGGCTGTTGGTAGCCATTATGGAGAAAATTGAAGCGCACGCAGTATGAACAAGCTGTTGGCTTCTATGTCCAGAAGAGCCGAGATCGAAAGTGGCCTCGAAGGGAAGTGTCCCGAGGTGAACGAGTCGAAGGACGAAGAAAACAAGACGTTTTTGACAATGAGCGGAAGATTGCAAGGCGCGATGCCCAGGTCATATATACAAACGCCTCGTTCAAATAGATCCAACAGCAATCGGGGACGGTGTTTTTCGTCTAGAGTTGCGCCGTCTTTAGCACACTAATCTTCCGGAGAGCGGACCATCAGCACTTCCAAGCCAATCAGATATGAGCATTCTTGCCCAGGAGTCGGGGAAAATGTCATAGCGTCGCCTAGAACTTCTTGCAAGAGATGACGTGTGGGGCGGATTCGGGGGCTTTTGGCTCCTTGTCTGCCGAAACTCTCAACAGTAAAACGACAACACCTCCTTGTCCAGCTCGGATTTTGATAAAGCTGTTCAGATGCCGACTGACTCATCATAGATCTATGGATCGTGGAACTTGTCAACATCCGGAGGAGCATCTTGTTCCTAGATTTCAAAGCACTCTTGAACAACGATTTGGCCACACGGAGCAACACGACCGACAGATTTGCGATGTCTTGCCATTGCTTTTACAAGTCATTTTTCGTGTCAAGACGTTGGCAGATTTGTTGTCACGACTGAACCTCAAGATCTTTTAGCATCCCTCACAAATTCTATATTGCGCATTCCAAAGCTCAATCTTTTCGGATGTTTGCTCGCTGTGACTTCCTCCAAGCCACTGTTAAGGGACGGTGCGGGTAAGAAGAACCTTAAAATTCTTGTCTGCCTTATGGCCTGACTGCCTTCGGCATGCTCTCCTCTGCAAGCCAAGACTACAGGGCCATCGCATCGCGTCGATCTACAGCACGAGTGCGAGCGAACCAATGGAGTTGTTTCCAGAAACAAACCCCGGAACGTGTCAAAGTGCTGCCTAAGTAACCCTGCAGGAACGGAAGCCGGACGAACCGCGTCTCCGAATCCGAGACGGATCGATACATCGTCCCACCCAGGAAAAATTGAATACATGTCAGCATCAGTAAGTATTAGAAACAATAAGACTGGTCACAAGGCCAACACTCGGAGCCTCTACTCAATTGATTCAAATGACTTTGCTTTCTACTGATCTCAACTTCTTTCCTTCTCACATCAACAACAATGCCTTCTTACCATTTCAATACGCTAAAGGACATACCGGATCTGTCCGGAAAGGTCGTTCTCATCACTGGAGGCATGTCTTCACACCCTTGGTGAAATCCAGGAAGCCGACTAACNAATACATCAGGCACGTCCGGGGTGGGTGCAGAAACAATAAAGCAAGTTGTAGTCCACAGTCCAAGCAAAATATTCTTCACCGGACGCAATGCGAAAGCTGCCAATAGCCTCGTCGAGTCAATGAAACTCCTGAATCCACAGGTGCAAATTCGTTTCATTCCTTGCGATCTTGCAGATCTGAGTTCTGTTCGTCAAGCAAGCAACAGAATTGCTGCCAAAGCATCACGAATTGACCTGTTCTTTTGCAACGCCGGTGTTATGGCATCACCAGCTGGATTGAGTAAGGACGGCTATGAGCAGCAATTTGCGACCAACCATCTCGGTCATGCTCTGTTAATCGACCTCTTAATGCCAATTCTGGAAGACACGGCGGCGTTGCCCGGCTCCGATGTTCGAATCATCATCACAACGTCTCAAGCCGCTGCGACATCATTAATACCGAAGCGCGGAATTAATTTCAGTGCTCTCAAGACAGAACAGAGGATGTTTGCAGGCCGATGGCGTCGCTATGCGCAATCGAAACTGGCGAACATGTTGTATGCCAAAGCTTTGAACCGACAGTACCCTTGCGTGACGACCGTTTCTGTGCACCCGGGCATTGGCTACACAGGTTTGCAGGACAACTTTTCTGTACTCGACCGGTTCATCATGTGGTTTACCACAATAGGCAAGCGAAGTCCAGTGGACCAGCTTGCCTGGAACGGTCTTTGGGCTGCCACGGCTCTACGAGGGACATCGAAAGGACAAATACAAGGGGGAGAGTACTACGAGCCCGTGGGCATCAGACCAAGACCGACCAGCCATCAGAGCAACACGGCGTTAGAAGGCGAGTTATGGGACTGGACACAAGAACAGTTGGAAGCTTGGGAGTTGAAAGCCGGGCTGAAGGTACGAGGCTCGATCTCTTCCTCACAGCACTCATAACTTTGTATGTTTTATGTACTTACGAAGCAATGTATCATCAGTCAAGTCTACTATCCACCTTTTTTGGACCTACTACCATGATCAATCGAGTTCCCACTGTATCGTCTGGATACTCGGAAGAAGTGGTTCCACGGCCCTCAATGAGGCAGAGAAGTCATGGTGACTCCCAGCATCTATTGCATCCTTTTCCGCAGGTGCATGTAAATGTCTATGAGGATCTTTATGGCCGGTCTAGGTAGTTTGATACCTCGTACATACTCGGAATAGTAAACATATACATTCTTAGTGTGGACACATAGCTCCTCTTACCTATTTGCTGTGCACATTGACCACCTTTCTATTATTTATAGTAGACATTGTAAGCTGTAGAGATGCACCACACTTTTCAGAGATCATTGGCATTCTCGAGGTCGCGACTACATTCGCTCTCTTTGGGTATCGGCTTTTGGTCAGGCACGGCCACACGTTCGTATGCCACGCCACGACCATTTCGGTCACACTTCAGGCAAGGCTCGGGGTTGCGGACGACGCCGGCCGAGCATCACAGAGAATGCTGAAGCCGCGTAACCATGCAATTTCCTTCTTTGGTGACTCTGAAAGTATCAGATTGTACTACTGTTTCATCACTCGCTATGAGTATCGCGTTTTCCACAGCTCGCTTGCTGTGTCGTGCTTTGAGACATTCTTAGCATCAGCGTCAGGGTCGTTCTGCGTACAAAAACTTCGAGTGATGTGCGGAAGTGGAACTTGCATCTAGCCGACAACCTGGAGGAGTTCTTGCCAAGAACGCACTGACTCTCAGAGTCGGAGGGCTTTGTGACGAAGTCCCCGATTGGTTGCTGGTTTCTGTGACGTACAAGACCCTGGGGAGGAGAGGAGACAGAGACAAGGGGCTCGCAAGCTCTTCCTGTCGAGTCCTGGTTCTCGAGGTTATTATTATTGTGTAGATGGTACACGGGTAGGTCGTTCGAGCGACGAAGTGACATTCGCGAGTATCTGAGAGGCACAGCATCAAGCCGAGGCACGATGAGCGGCAGGCTGCTGTGTCAGATGAGGGGATCATAAGCGACCCTGAGCCAACAGCTCAGCAACCAACGCCTTTCTCCCTCTTTTACTCGACATAGCTCCAAAATGGACACTAAACTTCCAGTATTCGAGCACACTGCGATCGAGCAGATCAGAGGCATCCACTCGCGTATCCACGACAGCTTCCACTCACAAAAAACGAAGCCGTTGAGCTGGCGCGTAACACAGCTCCGTAAGCTATGGTGGGCCATCAAGGATAGAGAGCAGCAGCTCGGTGAAGCTTTGCAGCGCGATTTGGGGAGACCTTTCTATGAGGCTTATCTGACTGAAATCGGATGGGTGTTGAACGATATCATCTTCACAATCAACAATATTGAGAAGTGGGCCAAGGAGGAGGCTGCTGGCGATGTACCGCTTACCTTTATGCCTATGCGACCGCGTGTTCGCAAGGAGCCACTGGGTGTTGTCTTGATTCTTGGGTGAGTGTTGTAGAGATTGATGGACGTGCAACATACTGACGAACCTCAAACAGCNGCTTTCAACTTCCCGGTCCAGCTGTCGCTCGGCCCCTTGATCGGAGCAATTGCTGCTGGATGTACCGCCGTTCTCAAGCCCTCGGAAAGTTCGCCCTACACCGCCGCCCTCCTCAAAGAAGCCATGGAAGCTTCCCTCGACCCCTCGGCTTTCATCTGCGTCCAGGGTGCTGTCCCTGAGAGCAGCGCATTGCTGGAGCTTAAGTGGGATAAGATCTTCTACACCGGTTCTGCTACCGTCGGAACCATAATCGCAAAGAAAGGAGCTGAGACGTTGACCCCTGTTACACTCGAGCTTGGCGGTCGCAACCCTGCCATCATCACAAAGAACGCCGACCCTCGCCTTGCTGCCAGACGCCTCCTTTGGGCCAAGGGTCTGAACGCAGGCCAGGTATGCGTGAGTCAAAACTATATCTTGGTCGACAAGGATGTCTTGCCCTTCTTGGTCAAGGAGCTCAAGACTGCCATCAAGGAGTTCTACCCCGAAGGTCCCAAGGCAAGCAAAGACTTTGGACGCATCGTCAACAGCCGTCAGTTTGAGCGTCTGAAGAAGATGCTCGACTCCAGCAAGGGTGAAATCCTATATGGCGGAGAGATGGATGCAGAGACTAACTACATTTCTCCTACTATTGTGCGTGTTACATCTACTTCTGACTCCCTTGTCGTTGATGAGTCGTTTGGACCTTTCATCCCTCTCCTGGCAGTTGACAACCTCGACGAAGCGATTCGCATTGCCAATGAAGTCCATAGCACACCACTGGGTCTCTATGCTTTCGGCAGTAAAGCCGATACTACTCGCATTCTGTCCGAGACTCGTAGTGGCGGCGCCAGTATCAACGACGGTTTCACTCACGCTTCCCTGCCTACCGTCGAATTTGGTGGTGTTGGCGACAGTGGTGCTGGTTGCTACCGCGGCAAAGCTTCTTTCGACTGCTTTACCCACCGTCGCATCGTTACAAATACTCCTGCGTGGATGGAGAGCTTGCTGAGTGTCAGATACCCACCCTACAAGGGTAAGTTGTCGCAACTGAAGATGATGAACGACTTTGCGCCCAACTTCAATCGTGAGGGCACAGTCATCACTTTTGGTCTAATAGGCAAGCTGCTCGCGCTGGGCGGCGCTAGTCTGGGACAAGGTATCAAGAGGTGGCTTGTTCTGGTCGTTCTGGCGCTTGGTGTAAGGTATGGACAGATGCTTGGCCTTCAGGAACGACTGAGAAGAACCTGAAGGCATGAAGTAATAATCTAAACCGCGTTATGGAAACACATACTTAGTCCATGACAAGCCAGGACACTGCAAACAGAGTGTTCTCATATGTTTTTGACTGTGTCCCGTACCACTGGGCCAGCAAAACCTTCCGAGATCTTCTCATGACTTATGCCTTGAGCGATCGAGAGTGACTGACCACTGGTGTCTCCACCAACTTAGCGCGCACAGGAACGTACTGTTCCGAGGCAGAGTCACGTCTGATCGGATTGATCTGATAGTTGGGAGCACACTGTCTACCAGTTGGAGAAACACACTAGGTCCATGACTCCCAGATCCCTGCATCATCTTTCACGTTCATTCTCCTGAAATTCACCGGATTTGAGCTGCCGTCACTCGTAAGACATTCTCGGGATCTCGAAAAGTAGTCCCAGTAGCACAGACCTGATCTTTTCTCCTCTTACCCCCTTGCCTTGTCTTCAGACACAGTATGGTGAGTATTCCACTTTCAATGTGCCAGAATACATGAAACGTGACGAGTAACTACTCCAAACAACTCTTTGTTGGCTATGGGGCACAAGTGTAGGTCTACTTTCTAGAAACTCCCTCAAAAGCTTATAGCTAGAATGTATTAGCATGACTCCGAGATGAGACTTTTCTAGCCTAGCTGAATCTTCGATTCAATGTGGCAAAGCTCTAAGTTCATTCGCAAGGATCGTAAGAATTACCCTTTCAGTCTGCAAGATGTATTGAGCTTGAATTACTAATTACTGTATACTGCCCATGCTAACGCAAAAATCATTTGTGCTGCCCCAGATACAAAAAGCCAATGCGAAGACAGAGTAGTTATTTCCTACATGTCTAGCAAACGGGAATCGAACCCAGCAGCCTCGAGGAGCAGTTGGCTGACGAGGTCCTAGTGCTGCTAGAAACGCTGCTGGGTCTGGTAGTAGTCACTGGGGCATTTGTAGTGATACCTCCGCTCGCAGTAGATACTGTCGCAATTGGACTCGAGCTCGGGGTCGCCGTTGTGTATATAGTTGAAAACCTTGACACCACTGACGGGGTGGTGACAGCTGCTGTCGCACATCTTGGTTGCCAGAAAGCGTTCCCGCAACCTATGTACGCACTTGCAACGGCATCGTATGGATTTTGTCCTTTCTGAACGACGGCAACAGCACTTGGAAGACCTTGTACAACCGAGAACGATGTGATGCGAGATACGGTACCTGCTGTCGAGATGACATTAACGACACGCGACTGTAGAAGGACGAGCATGATCGCTCCAGGAAGATTTTGTCCAGGATTGTTGTTTGTGTTGAGGTTGCTAATGAAGGTGCATCGGCCATTGACGAAGCATGATGCCAGACAATTGGCGCTGAAAGAGCAAGCGTTACTGCAAGCTGTAGGATTGGTGTATCCGGTCTGAGAGGTGATATTGCTACTTGCTGGGTATGATCGGTTGCACAAAACACCATATTCTGAACCAGAAGAGTCCAGGTAGCTGAAACCATTCAAGTTGGGGCATGTGATGTTTGCCGGGAAAGCCACATCTGTTCCAGTATCCGAGGCAGTGTTGGTGAATGTCGAGAAGTATGTGCAGAGACGTGAGGAAGCGACGTATGTAGTTCCGATACAACTAGCCACAGTTCTGCATGAGTTGACACATGAAGCAAAGTCGGAATGTGTATTCGAAGTGATAGGCACACATGAAATCGGTTCACGGTTCATTGCAAGCCCATGCAAGCCATACTCGTGAAGGGCACGCTTTCGAGACCCTCCGTTGGTGTTGCACTGGATCTGGTAACCATCGCCGTTCTGATCGGTATAATATGTCCCGTCGTCGTCGGGACATGTGAAGACTGCTGAAGATCTGGATGCGGAGCCAGGAGGTACAGAAGACGAAGATTGCGCTGGTTGACTCGCTGATGGACTTGTGCTGGATGATCGCAGTGAAGGCGTGAGAGTTACTCCAACGAATGCCGAACCGACAACAGATGAGAAGGATGCGCTGATCGATACTGAGCTAGTACTGGGCGCGGCGCTGAGATCAAAACTAGAAGTTGTAGTCGTGGTAGTTGTTACTGTTGTCGAGAAATATGAAGGGGTCAATGTGACTCCGACATAAGCAACACCTACTGAGGAGGAGTACGAGCCACTCAGAGAGCTGGAAGTGCTATACGCTGCAGCTGATAGGACGCTGGACAACGTTATCGAAGATGAACTCAGAGCGGTGATTGAATCTGTCGTTGAGGTCACCATACTCGTGACAGTGCCGGGCGTTGGAGGAAGGTACATCGTTCCCGAGGACACAATCAAAGTACTTGCAGTCGATGTGGTCTGGATGGGCATGACTGCCGAAGACGAATTGGAGCTGCTGGCAATGGAAAAGAACAGAGAACTGCTGCTAGCCACAGAAGATAGAATCGTACTGCTGATAATCGAGGAAGTACCACTGCTAGGTAGTGTCGACGCAGATGCACTGCTGGAGGAAGTTATATCTCTGATTGTCATTGTCGTCGCAGTTGTTGGCGTCATAGCCGTGGTTGGTGTCGCCGCGGTAGTTGGAGTGGTCCCAGTTGTCGGCGTGATCGCTGTTGTAGTTGTCGTGGCCATGGTAGAACTGGTTGCTGTCTTTGTTGTGGTCGCTGTCGTTGGGGTGGTTGCCTTTGTAAGAGTTGTTCCCTTTGTCAATGTGGTTACCATCGTTGGCGTGGTGGCTGTCGTGGGTGTCGCCAAAACTGAGCTCAGCGAAGATCCATCAGAACTCACGCCGCTCGACATCGAGGAACTGCTCGAAGATGATGCGCTAGATGAAGAGGAGCTGTTGGAACTGCTGGAACTGCTGGAACTGCTGGAACTGCTGGAACTGCTCAGTGAAACAGATAAAACGCTTGATGAGCTGGATGCAGCAGCGCAGGCAAGATCCGCCAGTGATGATACGGAGGACGACACAGACGACGAAACGCTCGAACTACTAGATGAGAATACGCTAGATGACGAAGATGATGATAGCGAGGAGCTCACACTTGAACTAGTGCTGCTTACTGAGGAGGCGGATATCGAAGCTGCAGCCCAAGCCATGTCTGCTGAAGACGATATATCTGAAGACACCGACGAGGAAACGCTGGAACTGCTTGAAGAAGAAAAAACTTGATGACGACGACGAACTCGACAGGCTGGAGCTAACTGAGCTGGATGTTGAAGAAATGCTGGATGAAGTTGCTGAAGCCTGGCTTGCCGAGACCCCCCTGAGCATAGGACGCAAAAGACGATATTGACGATGATACTGATGAGGAACTGGACGAAGATAGACTCGAACTGACTGAAGAAGTGGACGAGGAGGACGAGGATGATATTGAACTGATTCCCGGAAGTACGGAGGCTGAAGCCGCGTCTGCTGAAGACAAGACATCCGAGGATATTGATGATGATGCGCTCGAACTGCCTAAAGATGATGCACTCGAGCTACTACTACTGGACACTGAGGAACTGCTCGAGGAACTGATGCTGGAAACGTTGGATGATGTCGCCGAGGCCAAGCTTGCCGAAACCCCTTGAGCATGTGAAGCCGAAGACGATATCGACGATGACACGCTGGAACTACTCGAAGAGCTCGATGAGGATAGACTGGAACTAATTGAAGAGCTGCTTGAGCTCAACATCGAACTGCTTCCAGAAGATGCCAAAACCGAGGCCAGATTGGCTGAAGACGAAATTTCCGAAGATATCGATGATGATACGCTCGGACTGCTTGATGAGGAAGCACTTGAGCTACTGCTGCTAGATACTGAGGAACTGCTCGAGGAACTTGAGGAATTGGATGCCGTGATCTGGCCAGCCAAAGCCGAGCGGGTCGAAGAGACTGATGATGAAACTGATGAACTACTGCTAATACTAGCAGAAGAACTCAGACTAGATGACACAGAAGATGATGAGGACGACGACAATGACGAGGAAAGGCTGCTGGACGATATTGAGGCTGATGTGACTTGTCCCGCGAAAACCGAAGCAGAAGACGATATAGACGATGAAACACTCGAGCTGCTGGAGGACGACATACTCGATGATACTGATAAGCTACTGCTGCTGCTAGCTGAACTGGATGAGCTGGAACTACTGCTTGATACGGAAGCAGTAATTTGAGACCCTAGGCCACTGGCCGAGGATGATATAGATGAGGATATTGAGGACGACACACTCGATGAAACTGAACTGGAACTCGATGAAGATCGACTGCTGGATACTGAGGAGCTGCTAGAACTCAAAAAACTGCTGCTGGAAGAAACTGATGCGTTTATTTGTCCGGCGAGGTCGCTTGCTGACGATGATACACTCGAGGATATCGAACTCGAGCTACTCGAAGATTTTGAACTGCTCAGTGATGAAGATAAACTCGAACTGACGCTGCTGCTGCTTGAAGAACTTGACGAGCTTGATATAGATGCGGTGGCGCCGGCGCCTGAGCTACTGAGTAGCGACGAAGCCGAAGACGAAACGCTGCTACTACTTGGGGACGATAGAGACGAAGATATGGAGGATGACACGCTGGAGCTGCTACTGCTCGATGCGCTGGATGACGAGGACGACAGCGAACTCGAAGTTGATGTGGTTGTGGTTGTGAAGCCGGTATAGATCACGCTTCCAACAGAGTTCGTAGTGTATTCATGAGGGTAGATGGTAGTAGTGGTAGTGACTGGACATGACGTTTCTAAAGAACAATTCTCAGCTTGTGTACATCTCGAGGAGTTGAGGAGACGAGTTTACGCGTTGTGGTGTTGGTAATCGCTTGCCCAGTGACATGGGATGACAACGCCAGCAGAGCCAGCAAAAGGGCTTCCTGAACTGTCCCATCTTCGCGGCGATGCTATTATACTAGCCTCAGCAGAATAAAAGCGCGTTTCCTGATCACAATGCTCATGAAGACACTTGGGAGAAGTAGCCAAGAGGTATGAAGAAGCGTATCAAGCTCGAGTGTCCAGGAGCTGAAAAGACGCAGAGGACAAAATGGTGGGGTGCATTGTGTATCCGTGAGGAATGTACGCGTCTCTTAGTAGATTGTTCGTTCCATCGTGACGGGTTTGTCAAACTGGTATTTCCCGATGTCAAGTTTGACACCAGGTAGACAATAATATGTGAAAGTGTCTAGGAGCTTCTAGCTTGACGCTTCTACAATTGAACATCTCTGGTCAAGATTCACTGAGACTTACCTATCTTACGAAGAAGGCTTGATTTTGATGTTTGGCCTCGACATTCCATCATCCGAACAGCGACAACCGAGAGATGTGGTCAGAGCGCCACATTGAGATTCTATGAAATGAGATATCGATGTTTGCATGCCTAGAAGCCTCATGGTTGCGTGTTGTCGCGCCAGAAGCGGCCCTCAAGGAGCTGTGATCCCTCACAAGGTTACCCCCTACCGACACATGACTGGGGCTAAATCGGAACAGAAACATGACCATTTCGGCCCATTCAAAATTTGGTCATGATAACCGGAGCCGACAATCCAATAGCGAACATGTTCCGAGCAAGCATCAGCCGGAGACAACATGCCGATGGTTTTAGGATGCAATAAGATAGGTGAAGAAAGTTCGATGCTGTTACTAGGAAGCAAGGGATATCGCGTGAGCCGAGGAAGATACTATCTTTCTTCCACATGGAGTCAAGCGGCTAAGATCAAGAGATCGCTTGTCTACGATGCTCTGCAATTGAGATAGAAGCCTAAGGCCCTTGTACGGTATACGATGCCGTTAGAAGGTTGTAGGCAGCGAAAATCATTCGGGACAGGCGACATATCAATGATTGTCGCGTTGTATTTACGATATTTCGCGCAATCTGGAGATCAAATATTCTCTATAGTTGTAGCGTTTTATAGGACTATAACGAATATCAGTGGAGGTTCGTCCACAACAGACGTGCTGGTAGCATCGAACACGCCTGGCTGTACTCAGACGATGACGAGAAGAGGCAATTCAGGGACTCTAAGGTGTATGTTGCCAGTATTTCCTGAACTTTGGAGACGTGGATCGGCAGGGAAGGACAAGATAAGAACTCCTGGGCCCATGGATCTTGAGGAACACTCGATTGTACATTGTCACAAAAAGGACTCGCATTTCTACTGCACCGAGAGGTGAATGTATCCCTAGACTATGCACTGCCCTCGCTCCAAGATGGCTGTAGGTTATCGATTCCAAGAACCCGATCTCGCTCCTTGATCGAATGACTATCAAAATCTCAATTAGCGCTGTACAAAAAGCAAGGAATACATCCTTCGAGACGCGGCATGTCGTTCCCCAGGCCAGACACCAAAGTTTGTCCGCGTGCTGCGCGAACCACCCTGTTCTGCTATCAGGCTTTACTCTCCTTCTGTTCATCTCCGAAACAACATCATAGGCAAGAATACTGACAAGGCATGGATTGAACTCTTTATGAGTGTCTGTATTCAGATGTGTGTGGATGGTTGGTCGACGACTGAAGTTTAGTATCGTATCTGATCTGGAAGTGTGTCAGCCTAGAAGCTGACAGATGTGTTCTGCGCTGGAACGTATCGATGAAACGAGGTGGAAAAGTCGTGAGCAAATTGAATGCAAGAAGGTTTGGTTGCGAGAATGGAAGGTGCTTGGTCGGTTGCGACTGCGTAAGAAATGGGTTAAGGGCGAGAAAGGTTAACATGTGACAGCAACGACGCCAACGGGCGGCCGCAGGACCTTCCATGTGTATGACACCGTGTCGAGAAAGAGAGTCTTCCTACAGTACACTAAGGAAAAGCTCAAGATCACGGAGTGCTAGAAGCTCGCAATGTATGATATGGCTTCTGATGAAGACGCGTAGTGGTGGCTCCGCTGTTCAAGTGAAAGATGGTGTGCTGAACATATCATTGGGGGAAGTCGCAAGTAAACACACGTGAATTGGTTGTTTGGATCGGCTCAAACAAAGACTCGGAAGGCAAACGAGTGTCAAGTCTCGGCTTGATCGCTCGCTTCGAACAACAGACCTGCGGGTTGAAATCACGAAGCTGACCCGAGAAATAAGAACTTGAGCGAGTATGTTGGCATCGGTATTGCTATTACTTCGAAGAGATAGCAATGCATGTTCGAAAAAACATGCCTGGAGATCAGGAACAGTACAGAAAGAGCATTTTCTTGATTGTTGTCCCTTCAGTTTTTCCTTGCTGTCACTTTCCTGACTCGGAGTCCTTTTAGAATGTAGAAATCTGAATTTTGGTCACCAACAGCAGCGGTGGCTCAATGGCTAGAGAGCGCATCGTAAATATGTCTTGCAAACACAAGCTTATCAATCTACCAACCACAGTCGTGAGCCCTGCTTGCGGGCAGCTGTTGTCACTCTGGCATCGAGGAGATTGTGGGTTCGAATCCTACTCACTGCGAATCTTTTTTCTTCCTCTTATGATGTTCTTTTTGTCACACCGATGGAAGGCCGTGATTGACAAGTCGAAGAACATGAATGGTGTTAGGCTGGAGTCTCAAGCCGCAATGAGCATGGTGCACTTCAGGACGTTATCAACAAGTTGCCAGAATCATTTGAGATGCAGAGAGAATTGACTCGCGCATCTAAAAACTGACATGTTTACGTGTCAACTCCACTCAATCAACGCGCCGATCATCAACATAACACCGCCACCGCTTGTTTGCGCAGCTTTGTGGCTCCCCTAGAGCCAACACAACATCCCCGTCACCGTCATGACAAAGAGAATTCCATAACAGGACAAAGGCCGCCCTGGAACAATCAATCGACGCTCGCAACTCACGCGCTGGAACAAGATGGCCGCCGACTGTGCCAAACCCATCCTCCTCCCTCGTCACATCCTATGGTGCAGCGACGGCGGCGAGGCTGAACAACGGCTGCTGCACGAGAACCTGCCTTGGTGGTTCCTGGGCTCCTTCATCAATTACCGCTTTCGCATCTACCGCGGCAACCCTCGCAGAGTCCGTACGAGCTACACAGCAGCTCAAAGACGTTTGGTGACTTGTCTACGGAGACATTCCATGGAGAACTTGGACTTGATTGAACAGATGCAGTGTTATCGTGCCGGTCATGCGCAGGCGGGAAAGATCAGAAAGGGGTTGGTTGATTTCGTTGAGTTGAGCATGTTGATGTTCGGGCCCAGAGATTGCGAGCACGAGACTGATGAGATAATAGCACACAACGACGACCCGGAGACCACACTTCTGTGTACTCAGGAGGAGCTCCACCGCATCATCTTCTCCGCTGAGCAGCGTGAGGGTTACAAACTCACCATAAATTTCAACCACCCTCCTCGCACTACCCCTGAGCCTGAAGCACCCGCCGCTCCTGCCAATCACCCTGCTTTTGCCCTGCCCCTTCGCCTCGGTGATCCCTCGTGGTCCGAGAGTGCCCTAATGTCAGCTGAGCAGCAGCATGGTTCTCTGGTCATTCTTTCCCAAGCTTGGGAGGATGACAAACGCATGAGACTCGACTGAGGTCCCAGTGGACTAGAAGAGACTTGCGACCGCATCGTGCAATTTTATAGCACCACAAGATTGAGGCAACGGGACTGGAGGGAGGTTCAAAGTCATTGCCGACATCTGTAAGAGTAGTATAATATCAAACTGACTGTTCATTTTTTACTTGTCGCCAACGCCTTCTCGATATCCGTGTTGATTGTGTTCATGACTTTCTCTATCATACCTCTGCTTCTCAACGAAGCTAATGCTTGCTCAACCTTTGATCCAGCACTTTCTCCACTTGCATCGATAGAGTACACACCACTGCCTACCTTACCATCAGTACCTCGAGCAAATGCCAAACCTCCAGCCACAGACAACGGCACCCCAGTCACTGTGTCCTCAAGACCAGCCGGATATCTCGCGCTCGTAGCCAAAAACACATGCCGATCTCCCGCTTCCTCGGCAGGCATATAAAACAGCGAGCCAAATACACCAATCACAGCCTTCAGCGCAGTAAATAGCGGTCCAGAAGTTCCACGAGTGATGCCTGACTTGACCACACCAGGAAAATTGTGGACGAAAGACACGTTAGGGTTATCCTTGTGATGGCTTTCGAGAGATAGTGTTGTGATGGAGGCAGCGTGATCTCTGTTTGCCATGAGTTTCATGTGCCAGCCTTGAAAGTCGTCCATTTGGATTTCTCCTTCGAGGGTTGCGATGAAGACGGAGATGACTCTGCGTAGGTTGGTTGCATTGTTGATGAGAGGGAGTATATTCGAGATGAATCGGTTTCGTGCATGCACAGCCAGAGCAGCAGGATAATGAAGACCTTCTGCGGTCGCTATATCGAAACAATATCAGGACGTGTCACAATATTGCAGTTGGAAAGGTACTCACTCTTNGCCAGTCTGTAACGTTCCAATTGTGAGGAATAGCAGGTTTACATGTTTTTCGCGTTCTTGTATCGTAGCGCATATCTCATCGATGTTACGAATGAGACTGGTGTCTTTGCTGATAAAGATGAATTCGCCCTGTGGATTTAGAGCTTTGCATTCTTTGCTTATGCGTGTGCCTGCTTCTTGGGACCGGCCGATCAGGTAAACACGCGGTGCCGATGCGTACTTTGCGAACTGTCGCACGGTGGCCTCTCCAACACCATTGGTTGCACCGACGAACACAGCGACAAGTCCGGGAAGAGTCGATGCGATGTTCTTATTTGAATCGCGAATCGTCTCGAGAGCAACCATAGCGAAGAGTGGTTAGCAGTTCTCCGAGTGACGAAAGTGACTACATGTAAGAAATGTTGAACAGCTTTGTGTCACGAAGAATTAGAAAACATGATGGTTTTTACAAGTAACACACACATGGTTGGTCGGAGTAACAAAATGTCCGGCGAGAGGAAGCTCGCACATGAGCACAAATTAGGAAAGGTACGGTCACCGTGACAGCGGATAGCGATCCTTCGAAGCCCGGCTTTGTCGTGGAGGGATCGATGAAATGCGTCTCATCGATAGTGATACAATTCGCTACAGTATCGTCAATACAACCAAGTCGCGGCCTCACATTCGAGCCTTCGATCAGAAGGATCATAGCTCGAATGTGGTTGTCTGGGAGGAATGAGAGTTGGATTTGGAGAACAGATACGCCGGTCAGCCCTTTGGACAGAATGACTTTCCCAGCTGGCCAAAAGTCGTGACGAAGAGAGCACAGAATCCCTGATGTTAGTTCTACCACCTGTTTCGTTCCTCTGCATCGATGAATGGTTCCTCACCTTGACTTGATGGGACTCATGTCAATATATGAACAGATTCGCGACCGGGACACTTTTCGATCGCCGTGAAAGATGTAAGAACAAGGGGTCAACCAAGAGCAAGGGTCAACCGCTACAATACCTCCAAGCTATCATGCTGAGGCGAGTTGACTTCCCTGATTGACTGTTTCGCAAAGCCAAGATCACAAGAGCCGTGGAGAGTAAGTCCACGTACAGGGAAATCTAGCGTGAGTCTCAAGAGAGCGATCACACGCTTTGTACCAGATGGTTCTCCCCTACCACGCGTTATTTTGAGACAATCTCAGACCCGCTCTCGGAAACATATCTTACCGCATTGGTTCGTATCCGAAGCCTTGCTGTGGTTTACAGAGGAAATGCAGGGGAGGTAGTTTTTACGCAGATGGCGAACCCAAATCCGAAACCGAAATCACAGCCTCAGTCTGCAGGCACTGAGCCACACCCTGAGCGCAGCGGCCTGACAAGAGCGAAACCGAAACCGAAGACTTTCCTCGTTATTGGGCTGACAGAAGATATAGTTGCATGCTGTCAGGTGGTATCTACATGCTGTCCATCACGAAGTCGGCGCTACTCAAGCTCAGAACCTCACCTCGTATGCACTGAGCCGCATCCTGTATGCAACAACCTCACGAGTGCGAAACCGATACCGAGTTTGCAACATGGACCGTCTCTTGTCTGTCTGATCAAGCATTCTCAAGCTTTTGTGTTGCCTGAATTCTGATGCGTTCTTCGGGGACACATGGACCTTACTCCGAAAGAAGTCAGGCGGGGGAGCTGCAGGATCAACTCAGCCACATTCGGTAACTCCATGGACATTCCGGACAAGCAGTACGACCCGCAGTCCTTCTCTGAAGCTTATGCAAGGATGCCAGGCTGATGTTCGCACATTTTCACATAAAGGGAAGCTCTGTCTCGCTGCAAAGTCTTACTGATACCATCAAACTCATCTTCTAAAACCTGTTATTGTGTTCATCTAGCACAGTATGGCCCAACTTATCACCAATATCGTACAGAATGTCGGAGGCGGCATTGGCCTCGTGTCAGAAGCCTACAAAGCCCGCAAGGCGAACAAGAAACAATCAAAAGTGGAGAACGATGCACAACTTGAGTCCTTGCCAGACCAGGGAATATCGACCCACAACCTTGAAGAAGAGGCATGGGAGCTCGATGAAGCCCAAGACGATCTCATCGGCGAACCCGGAACTCAACAACCAGATGAACCAACAGACCCAAGCACTCTTGCCGACGCATTTATCTCACGATTACCACCATCCTCACTCACCGCTGGACCATCTCTCTCAAACGAAAAGCTCCCCTTTCCAATCATCATCCCCCAACGCCGACCTAAAGACCGCAGCCGCGGTATAGTAAGAGCCTACCCACCTATCCTCTCCTCCCGCAATATCTCTCAAACCACCTTCCTCGACTTCCTCGAAACCTTCAACAAGTCCACTCAAGCATCAAAATGGATAGCAGCCCTAAACCTCGCATCCATAGGAACAATCTGGTTACCCACTGTAACTTCCATCCTCGTATCCATGGCCATCACCGCAGCCACGACAGCAGCAATGGAAGTCCAAGGCCGCTACAAAACAAACAGATTCTTGGATAACATCAACAAGGAGTTTTATATGCCTAAAGGATTGTTTTGTTTGGTCTTGACTTGGAATCCTGATATTGGTGATGCAAAGACTACTGTCAGTTTTGAAGATATGGCGGCAAAAGTTATGAACGAACAGAACGGACATTTGACATCTCTCCACAAGTCCAACGGCAAGACTTATGGAGAGTTTCAATGGCCTGAGATTACGCCGTTGGTATATCCCGGTCTTGATGCTCTAGCCACGACTTCAGGCGAGGTAGCACAAACCAAAAAGGCTTCTTTGCAAAAGAAGAGGCGGTTTGTGGAAGATTACATGGACAGAAGAGCGCAAGCCAAGTTTGTAAGTTGATGACAGCATGCTTTACTCATACTGTTCCAAAGACTGACGGTTGTCGTACAGGCCATGGAGAGTCCGAGTAGCGCTCTAGCTGCAGGCCCAAAGCCAGAGTTTTCTTCTCGCTTTGCGGACCCGAGTCATCCAGCTAACAGCGGTTCTCTAATTGCTTTGCTCTCGGGCGGAGCGATTCAGATGCCTGAGCGTAGTAACGTATCGAGTGGTCGTGGCGGACTTGGAGGTAGTCGCACAAACATGAGTGCTGCACGTTTTGACTGGAGTCACAGTGGCATGACTACGCGAGGTTTGGGCGGTCGAGGTGCGCTTGGAAGAGACTTCGGTGGGTCTACTGAGACTGCGCAAGCCAGAGATGAGCCCTCGGAGGCCATTAGGGGAATGCAGCGCGGGTTGGGAGCAGTTCGCGGCGGACGAGGCGGCAGCAGTGCAGGTCCGCTGGGAATGATGCAGAAGGTCATGAAGAAGGTACGTCTTACTCTAGCTTGCTGCCCCTATCTTCTACTCACAGCGACGCAGGATGTTTTGTACCTCCTCATTGTCGACATGCCTTCGGACACTGAATTGGCTGCAGCACAAGGGACTGCATCGGAGCTGTTGGCTAGCCAGACCAGGACTTGATGTGTGTGGTTTTCATTTGACAATAAGTTATCTTGTGCTTGATTCTCAAGACCATTTCTATGAAGCCGTCCATACTCTGAAGCTTCCAAACTCCCAATACGCATTCTCAAATGCAGTAGCGTTGTTCTTGACGAGATCCGCACAAGTGCCCGGACAGCCGTATTCTGTCGAATATACACTGGTTGCACCTGCCCAACTACCGCATAGGTCGATGTTTGCGATGATAGACTGATTTTTGAAATGAGAAGAGATGTCGCAATCGGTGCTGGGGAAGTCGGCGACAGGAGTGCCCCATTGTGATGGGTCAGGGGAGGAATCATTGGTGGAGAGAAGGTCTGAGGGTGGATCTGAGCGGCTGAAAGTCCACATGCGAATACCTGCATCGCGAAGTTCCATCGCAAAAAGNNCTGGTCAAGACATCAGTATATTGAAGAAGAGACAAATGGGAATATAACTCACTGCACCACCTGCCTCATTCAAGGCTGCTCCGTAACTGCTCTTGGGACCAAAAACTCCACATCCTTCGTTTTCGTTTGTCGAATTCCAGCAATTTGTGCCAGACACTGTGCCAGTCTCTTCACGCTTCGTCTTCATTGTGCAGCCCTTGGAGGTGTGCAATGTCATCTGATTTCCCTTGTTTCCTTGCTCAACAGCTTCGATAACATCGATCTCTCCATGTTCAGGCCAGTTGTTGGGATCGGACAGCCACACAGCAGGCCATGTACCGCAGCCGTATGGAGAATGAATGACATCGAACACAAATAGTCCAGTATCCCATTGGTTCTTGGACGTAATGCGCACAGAGTTTCTGTCTGTAGTACCCGAGTTCGTACTGTCGACTCTGAGGATAGCCGACGACGCGCCAGCGTATGTAAGATTACTGTAGGCCGCCGATTCTTGAGAAAGATAAACGACCGAACCGCTACTCGGATCAGCTTGGTCGTAGTAGTCGAAGTGGTCGAAGAAAGTCGTTCCGTTCATGCGCTCGGATATTGTGTAATTTAACGAGGTGTAATCGGGGTACGAGCTGGAGCCTGAGTCTTCTGTGCCTACGACGGCACCCACTATCACTGCGACGATGACAGCCGTGGCTCCGAGACCGCCGATGATTTGCCATTTCCGCGACCAGTGGAGAGGGTTAAGTTTCGACATGGTAGATGGTTGTGTGGATTAGTGGTGATAGGCGTGCGATAGTATAGCTCAAGTAGCTGATTTTGATTGAGGCGATGATGATTGTGAGGTTTATTGAGGTAATGCTGGTTGTGATGCGAAGATTGCGACGCTGAAGGCTACGAAAGTTGCGATATATAATGTTGGTTGAGTGTCGCTCCTTCCTAGCGATTGAAATGAGGGCGAACCAGATGAAAATGGAAGACCAGTCAGGCAGACATTGACGAGAATATATTGACTCCTACCGTGCCTCGCATCAAAACAAGCCACCACCACGAAAAAGCCTCAACATGCCAATTCTGTCATGATTGATTCACTTCGGCAAGTTTGCGACTATTCACCATCAATGTATACGCGTCTTGCGACAGACTATGATATAAGTGTAAGGCAGTGTAGAAAAGTTGCGGAAACCGTTGAGGGAAACCGCGAAGCTTGTGCTTGAAGCCACGTCGTCGCGTCGTCAGCGCACACCGGAATCGATGTTGTCGCCGTCTTCATTGCTTCGGCACTGGTGATATAGAAGAGCGCATATCTGCCGGCAACCGACTACATCAATACGTCGCTGATCACAGTCGGCCTTCGGGAAGTCTGGTGTGTTCTGGACGTCTCATCGCGCCAGCCGGGAATAAGGTCGAAACCCGTAGGGTCTCTCATTCCCGGGTCATTGTTGTCGGTAGAAGGCTCAAAGTGATCAAGAGCGCACCGCAAGATGAAACAGAGAAGTGGCTATAGTTTGGTGATATGTACGCATGCATGTTGTGAGGGATTAATGAAGAGAGCGACCTACAAGTACGACGAGCTTGAAAAATCTCGGCTTTCGCCTGAACAGGGTTGCTCTCCTCACTCGCATCAACAACCTATTATTAGCACAAGTTGCGATGATACATATGTGAACAAACTTTCAGATCGGATCTTTCATTCCGAAAAGCTAAAGGCGACCGGCTCTTGTAACTTGTACAGCAATTACCTTGTGAGTCTTGCCGGCGTCCATGGCTATTCCGAAGCTTTCTGTTATTTGTTGACGTCCGAACCTTCGCTGACATACGACGCCTCAGTTGTGGGGGCTGTTTCATAGACACATACAACAGATACATCAGTCTGGATCTGGAATTCAATATGTCTCATGAACCTCTCGTCACCAACCTAACCCTCTTATATCAAACTTTTGCCGCCTTGCACTATATCTCCCCGACNGACATCTTCTCCCCACCAACCACCGTAAATCTTGACGCCGCCACCGAAGCCGCCCTCTCCTCTGAAGCCATCGCTCTCCTGCAACGACTACCACAACTAAATCCTGATCTATACTCTCTGCCTATACTCCCCAACGGCTCTCAATCCGTCTTTTACGACGACGGCGACCTCGACTGGTCACGGCGCCCAACCTTTCAGCCCGAGCCAGAAATCTCCAAACATGCTTTTGTGCTAAGTAATCCGAACATCTATGGGACGTCCCTGATCTACGATACCACTTCA
Source organism: Aureobasidium vineae (assembly GCA_903819635.1). Classification (NCBI taxonomy): domain Eukaryota; kingdom Fungi; phylum Ascomycota; class Dothideomycetes; order Dothideales; family Saccotheciaceae; genus Aureobasidium; species Aureobasidium vineae. The sequence continues at coordinate 2,576,438 of CAIJEN010000014.1, forward strand.
GAAAAACTGCTGCCTTGGGAAGCTTGGGGAAAGCATGTTGATCTCGAGATTGCAGAGATTGAAAATCCTTTCGAGATGGATGATGCGAAACCAGTAGAGCAGATTATGGGCCCGTGGATTGAAAAGTTGTTGAGACTTGACTGGGTGCCTTTCGGTGAAGAACTTATCACAGAGCCCGATGAAGCCAATCTGGTAGCTATGAAGGGCGATGTAGACGTTTTAGAACACGATCAGCTGCGTTTCATCAAGTCCAGTTTGAGGAATGTATATCTGGCTGCTGGGTGGAACGATACCGCCAACGACTTGGAGACTGCAAAGAAAGAATTTGATGGTGATCTGTTTGAGATCAAGAAGCTCGAGTGGATGAAAAGGACACAGGAGATACTCGACCAAGCGTATGATGAAGGATGGACATGGTCGAGGATCAGGACAGATCTAGGGCTTGCGAACAGTGGTAAGGTTACGATACTCGATGACTGGCTACCCGAAGGAGAACAGATGAGACACATTGGGCTTTGATACAAGAGTGAATTGCGACTTGAGAATCCAATTTGTACAGCAAGAAGGTATCCAGCCGTCTGCAGTCACTCTCGCGCACCCACCAAAGTCTTTGTATAGGTTGCTGACATGTTATCCATATTCAACACCTGTCTCCACTTATGCGAAAGCAAATTGTCAAGTCAGCAGGTTCGTCTCCAAGAGCAGCGCTTCATCGAAATAAGTAGCCTCCACGCCCATCTTTAGCCTTGTCGAAGAATCCTTCAAGCCTCTATGCAAGCCACAGGCCTATCACAGATTAGTCCGTGATTAGATGCCCTGGACTTTTGTCTGCGAGGCTCAAGGCTTAGCCATCAAGCGAGCCGGCCGGCCTGCAGTATCGCAGCCGTGGACTGTGTGTCTAAGCAGCTGAAACGTTCTTGATCTACTAGCAAGCATCAAACTGCGGCTGGCAGTTGCTTGTACTGTGAGGCTTTGGAAGCTCATAAAGACATATTTTTTTGTCAGTCAAGCGGGCAGGTGACACATAAGCCAACTCCAGATGTTGCCTTGGTATCTCGTCGTAGCCACGCCGAAAAATTACAAACGTGAAAGTGGGAGCCAGGAGCAGCTGTTTCACGCTCATGGCCTCGGACTTCGATGCGATATACGATTCGCTATGATCTATACATTGTAGACGCCTCTTCCATGCGGGTCTGCGATGTTTCTGATTCGTTCAGGTGCATGTGCATAACTTCGACTCGCCACAGGGACAGCCAATGCTCTGTCTCGTCGATAGTGGGTGGCTTGCGATTGCCCAAACCAGATTATCGCCTTGTTGCCTGAGATCAGGCATCTGCTCGATCAAATATATACCGTAGTGAATCGCATGGAATGCAGTAGCAGCAGTACGCGTGGTAAAGGCAGTCAATTTTTACTGTCGAGTCCACGGGCTGCGCACAACACTGGAATGAAGCGTCGCGATGTGGCGCGCCGCTTTCATCAGTTCAGTAAGCGCGGAGCAGAGCATCATGTACATCGACCAATAGAATTTCTGGCAGTCTTATTGTTTGATCGATGAGAGTAAGAATGCAGCCTGCTAAGGATCCTGCCGAGGGAGCCACGTTCGGCGATTTTGTGAAGACGGGAGATTCGGTGAGTTTTCCACGTGACCGTCGCCGATGGCACCGACGCCGTCGATATCATGCCGACACTTGCTCCCTCCTTCCACACAAAACATTGTGAATCGGTCGGTAATTCACCACTTTGTACAGAATGGCATGAATGTTTGGTTGCCCCGAATCGCGTTTGCGATCAGCGATAAATAGCCTGGCCCATCCGCCCAGATGATATTTGTTTATACGCTTCCGATCTCTATCAACGCACTTCCAAAAAGAATCCTCAACCCAGCGACGGAAACATCACAACTTTCAGACGAGATGGCAGCCATGATCAGTCGTGTATGGTCCGCATTCAGCCCGCCGCAGGTGCCCAAACAGGTAGGCGCTCTCAGATTTGGTGTCTTGGGTGCCGCAAGCATAGCGTGAGTCTCTTGTTGATTGTGCAGCATATCTGTTCTGACCATGAAGACCAGTCCCTTGTCGTTGATAACCCCCTCAAATCTCATCCCGAAGTGATGGTCCAAGCTGTTGCGGCGCGTGACCGATCAAAAGCAGAAGCAGTCGCAAAGTCGCACGGTATCTCAGAAGTCAAGAATTTACATCAAGGTTCGTGTTGTCCTCGGTGTACGATCTTTGAGTGTTAGCTTACATTCCGAAGACATTCTCGACGACCCCAATATTGATTGCGTCTTCATCCCACTGCCAAACGGACTTCACTATGAATGGGCCATTCGTGCGATCCGTGCTGGCAAGCATGTCCTCCTGGAGAAGCCTTCGACTTCAAACGCAACTGAAGCCAAGATTCTTTTCAACATGCCCGAGCTGTTCCAACCGGATGCTCCGGTGATACTCGAAGCTTTCCACACCCGCTTCTACCCATCTTGGAATCTGTTCAAGTCTCTGATCGATCCTGCAGATGTGGTTCATGTCACTTCAACCTCCATGATCCCCTGGTGGGCCTCCTCCAAAGACGACATACACTTCAACTACTTCATCTCTGGCGCTACCATGATGTAATGGGTACTTATAACTATGCAGCGCTTCGTTTGCTTTTCGATGCCGATCCTGTGGAATGTACGAGTTGCGATACTCAAGCCTATACGAATGGAGTGCACAACAAATGCGACTACGAGTTGATCGACATGGCATATGAGAAGAGCGGTCTTGGGCCCAGACCAAGCAGTTCGTTCTCAAGATTGACAAAATGAATGTCTCGAATGTTGGTTCGCGAGCGGCAACGGTAATATGCTGCATCTTGCTTGGTTTGTTATTTTTCTGGTTAACGTTCCGATCTGCTCAGGGTTCATTGCCCTAGTATCCATAAAGGCGTGGACTATGTCAATTTTATGTTTCGTCACGGCAATTGACGCAATTCATGTGCTACTGACTATCCCGCCCTGATTTGATGTGTATCTTGCAATCTCAGCCAATCACGACGCAGGGCGCCAACAAGCCCGGTAAATCAGTGGTAATCACAAGCTAATTAGCCAGAAGGCCAATGCCACTTCCTCCGCAACACTCCCGAGTCCCAAGCCTTCCTCCTTACTTTGGCGACGTCGGACTGATTGTCCTATAAATCCACCTGCGCTCTGCCAGCGCATGCCTTGATGACACAGAAACTCAGCAAATGCAAAACCCTCCAAGTGCACCAAAACGGCAGTCTTGCGATCGATGCTACAAGCAGAAACTACGATGTCAACGTCCGTCTGACGACAGCAGTGGTGCATGCGAGCGCTGCATTCGGTTGAGAGCGCAATGTATATACAGCTCGAGCTTACCAAAAGGTCGGCCGAGCAGACAGAAGAAAAATACTTCATGCACCAATAAGCCATTTATCGGTAACACGCAGACCGAGTGCAACTCTGAGGAGAATGGACAGCATCCGGCTATCGTTGCGGAGGGAGTTGCAACTGGCCAGCAGCGATCCGACCGAACAAATCTTGATGTGTGCATCGATCCGATGTCCATGGACTGGATAGATTATGTTGACGATATCTTCACGAATCCGGAGCAGTGGCACTTCGACCCTCAGGATCTCGGCATCGAGAACGGCAGCCTGGGCGACAACACCCTTGACTCATCATATGCCGTTTCACCCGATCTTGTGAGCGAGATGCCTGAGCCAAACATACAATAAATGCCTACTCGAGAAGATTCTCATCAGGACACCACAACGAAGGCCCATGAGCCAGCGAATCCAATGGCTGGTCTTTCTAAATTGAGTCAACGCATCTAATATTTGTACAGCGCAGTCCTCAGCATTGCAAATCANCCGGATGTGCTGAATCAGCAAAATACTGCGACCCTTCAGAAAGGTCCTTTCGCAGATGATACCGCGTTCCAGAAGCTGACAGGATGGCTTGTTCGTGCTTCTTCGAACATGGCAGATTCCTCTGCCGGTACTTTCGAGCAGGACCAGAACATACCTGCAGCTGCACAGGATGGCTGCGCTCTTCTCGAGAATATGTTCTCGGCTTCTCAGGACCTGCTCGACACGCTGCGTGCTCTGAACGATGGTACTCCACAATCAAATCCCTTCGTAAGACCATCAGAGGGATCGCTGCCAATACTGTCCAACCCGAAATCTTTATCAAGTAGCCCTGAGGCTGGCGGCTTGAACATTCTGCTTGGCAATACACTCTATGAATCAAAAAATGACTGGTCAAGCAGTATCATAAGGCACATGATCATGGCCAACCACATGTTGCTCTTCAATACATATCTCGCCGCCATAATGGCTCTACAACATGCAGTAAACAAGCAACATGCCTCTTTGGGCACACCCGACCCACAGCAACATGCACTTCCACTAGGAGAGATGCGGACAGCCATGGTAGCACAAATGTGCAGCTACTTGATACAGCGTCAAATAAATGCTGTGCAAGCATATCTTAACCCATCATCTGCCTCGAAACTATCAGAGCTAAAGCCCTCGGATCAGGCAACGATGGGACAGTTGGAAACTGATGTTCAAAAACGACTTGCGTGTCTGAGGGGATCTCTTCCTATGTGATATCGTGAGCTTTTGGAACGCTAGCATGTGCTCAGGTCACTCCTAGCTAATGAGTTGGTTCTTTGAAGGGTGACGCCTTCACCATGAACGATCCGATTGTAAGATGCTCCTGCTATTGCTTGTCGCTGTCCCTCAGACAGCATGCTGCAAAAGCCTTCGTAATCAGCGAGACTCGCGCACCTAGCAAGATTGCGCACACCATCGAATAGTTGATTACCGCAAAACTCGAGACCGTAACCAGATCTCAATTGGAAAGCTTCTTCGACAACTCGAGTTTCGCACCTAGGGTTCTTGAGAAGACAATGAATCAATTTACAGCCAACAAGGAAACAATGCGCGAGTATCTTATCTGATGACTTTTCCACTGGAGATATCATGCTCAAGATCGTCGGTATGAATTCGTGAAGTTGTAAGTACGTGTTGTAAAGGCAGTCGTCAATACCAAGTGCTTGGTGCCGAGAGCCGAAATTCTATTCCCGTGGAAGTTTATCTCTCTGATCAACATCTCTTGCTCCCTGTACAGTAATATCGGCTTGGTCCTGGTCACATGTGATATCCCAAACCCAAAGTACGGGTTTGCTGAGGTGTTGTCAAGATGTTAAAGGTCAGTCGCAACTTGTCATCGTCCATTCAGTTCTTCTCTCGCAACAGTCCGACCTTCCAGCATTCAGAATTCAGCATTTCCACACAACGGAGTCAGCCACCTCACCCTATCCTTCCTGTCAGTATGCGAAGGCATAGAGTCGTTCAGAAGAAACTCCCCACTTTGATCCCACAACGTCAGAAATCTCCCACAATGGAATTCTCTACGAGACACCTGACTACACCGAAGTCCTGCGTACTCATTAGCTTTGTGGTCAGTAGTTTGATCGCTTGGATGATATGGGCCGATGGTGTATTCTTCCAGCTACCTCATGCTGTCACGAAGCTTTTGCCTTCGCCGATCATCATGTTGTATCTCCTGTTGGCACATTGGATTCCTATACTTCTTCTTCCGAATAAGATGCAACGAGAGCGCTGAGTCGTGCTTGTCGCGAGGACTGTTGAATGGTATTGGTCATGAGCCATGGGCGCTATGAGATATGGGAAAGGATCACTTTGCGTAATGGAGAGATTGCTCCCTAGACTAAATACGTAGCGAATTGAGCGACCAGACCCAACATGGTCTTTTGCTCTATGCAGCATCCGGTTGCATTTCTCTCAGGCGACGCAAAGGTTGAGCAGTCCCCACCATCTCAGTCAACAATCTCGCATAATCCCATCCCACCTCTGCAGCAGCAATCGCACTCAAACTCGCCTGATCATCTCTCCCAGGCCGTCCCGGACCTGTCATATTTGGCTTCGGATTCACATCAAACAGCGCGAATTTAGAGCCCGGCTGTGCAGAAACGCGACGCACGTCAATCCGCATGAGAGCAGTTACACCCAACACCTTGGCAACATTCTCGCACTCTGCCGCAATCGCTGAATAAGTAGCATCTTTTGCGTATTCGTCTGCAGTGACGGCGCGTGAGTTTGCGGTCACGGGGACAATGCCGTTGTAGGGTACTACACCGTTTGTATGGCCAGAACGCAGGACGATAGGTAAAGCGCGGTAAGATGGATTATCCTCTGAAGGCGGCAAAATCGTTACTGTGGCTTCTTCGCCAGCGAGATAGTCTTCGAGGATTACGGCTGGAGACTCTGCGAATAGGGAAGTTATGTGTGCAAGTAGTTCTTGGGTGCTGTTGCAGACTTTGACGCCGTGGCTGCCGCGGCCGCGGACTGGTTTGCCAACGACGGGCAAGTGCAGGTCTAGAGAGTTGAGCTTTGCGGCTAGATCTGAACCATCGTCCTCGACCAGCCAACCACGAGGCAGAGTGAAGTTGCCAGACTTGCGCAACATGTCGTTGACGTAGTGTTTGTCATCATAAACCTCTACCATGCACGGCGCATGTCCCACGACTTTGACTGTATCCTGATATCCCCCTACTCTTGCAGATGTTTGAAGTGGATGACTGGCAAAGACGACGGTGTTGGCGAACAGATGCGTAGCTCCCTTCTGCAGCGCGGCAAGGATGCCATCCTCAGAGTCTGGGAAGCTCCAGCCGACGTGTTCGCGAGGATCGGGAGAGTCGATGGGCGTGATGATGTCGATGCCGGGTTGGTTGCGCAGGTTGAAGGCCATATCGGCGCACCCGTCTTGGTAGCCNNTGATCAAAGTCAATGCATACTCCAACATGTGTTTGGAATATCCAGACGTACCACCAGGCTTCATTGGCTTGCGCACGCCATTGATGATTGGCGACTCGATGGCTTGATAGAGGAAAGCGACGCGTGCTGTATGAACACCTCTGCTATGCTGTAGTGAAGACATGATCTTGTTTCTTGACAACTGTCTGACAAACAAAGCCATGAGAGAAGGTATGGATACTTATGTTACTTAGAAGAGAGTCATAGTTGGGCGCGAGATTAAGACTCCGGCGTGAAGTCCTGATGGCCGTCCGAAGCTGCGCGACACTTGCCGGCCGACGTTCGGCTTTGCCCTACCTGAGCCGTTCGACAGCCGGTCCGGTCTTTACTGTGCCCGGGATGGAGAGACATTTCCAACACGCTCTTTTGTTACAACAGACGGCTTTGGCTTGTACACGAACGATGCTGGAGCAAGCAGTGCCGGCTAGAGACGAAGTGGAGGGATCGAAGAAGCGGACACTTCCGTCATGACAGCAGCATGGTCCGTGTCAACTTGTCCGACTTCACCTCCTTTCTTCCATTTCACCTGCGAAAAGACACCAGCACAGATGATGACACCGAAACACATTTGAAAGAGGTCAAGGAGATTATATTTACTAATATGTGAACATAGGAAATGTAATATGTGACAAGCTAGAAAGAAATGACGAAAAGAAAAAAAAAGAAGGAAAAGAAATAAGAAGTTTTCAGAAGAAAGAAGAAAGATCAAGGAGCCTGCCTCGAAGTAGACGCCGAACTGGAGCTAGCACCCGCCGAACTGGAATGTCTGTCGGACGAACTGGACGCCACAGAAGACTTGTTGTAGCGAGGATCATCAGGATCCAGTTCCTCTTCGTCCTCTTCCTCGATGACAAAGTCGGCCATGTGTTGACTGTGGCGGTTGTTCTCAAAGTTCCTGCTGTGGCGGTTGTTCTGCTCGAAGCCTTGTGGCGGCTTGGGCGACGACATGGTTGTGGAGCCCAGAGCGGCCTTTTCGGCATCGTTGAGAATGGCGCCGTCGACGATGGTGGGGCGTCTGGCTGTGGGGTCGGAGATGGAGCCTGGAAGGAGGGTAGGGCGTCTGACCATGTTGCCGGCTCCGACGCCTGTCTCTCCGACGGCGGTTTCCTCGTCCTTGAGGGCTGCCGTGTCGCTGTTGCGGTCGAGGAAGAGGTTGCGAGGGAAGGGCTCGAGGGTGGGTTGCTTGGGGACCTTGGGCTCCATGGCCCAGCGAGCAATGTTGCGACAGCAAGCGGCCGTAATGGTCTCGGTCAGGAAGGACAGAGCGATAACTGTGATGGCGAGAGTGAAATAACACACAACTGCTGTTGCCAAAAGAACGCCCCAGTAGGGTGCGCCCGTGGATCCGATCATCACTACCATGTACGAACCAAGAGTCCACCAGATGAATCCGTGGATGAGGTAGATGGTAAATGCGTGAGGGAAGATGGGCTGCCAGACCTTCATCGAAAGGAAAGCCTGGAACCATGTGCTCGTCTCGACCAGGAACTGCATGGCGACAGCAAAGACCAGGGTGTTGAGACGAGGCTCGAAGTACAGCGGGTATCCACCTCTGATAGTGTCGCCAAGCTTCTTGCCGGTGTACATGTCAGGGTGAATGTTTCTCTCAGAAGACATGGTCGTGATGTCCAGGCGATCTTCCAAGAGAGTCATGGCAGCACTGGCGATGGCCAAGATCCACATAACCATACAGAACAGCACGCTCAGAACGGGACGAGCCTGAACCTTGGCACTGAACTTGTAGGTGACCTGCAGATCTGCCAGCATCAAACCAGCCCAGAAGCAGGATCCCCAACTCAGCGAGTACCAATGGGCGATGACACACCAAGAGTAGAATGCGAAGCGCTTCCAGTGAGTCTTGATATCACGGATCATGACGACAGCCAGAAGGGTCATGAAACTGAATTGCAGCTGGACGGGAATGGACCAGAGCACACCGACACAGTAGTGACTGACAACCTGGGGTGCAGCGTTGGGGATCAGGTAAGCCAGCTCCAGCATAGCGTTGAGGTAGTGCCCAAAGTTGTCGTAGTTGGACATGAAGGCCCACTCGGACCAGGAGATGGAGGGAAGGTACGACAACCACTGCATGAATTCAAGCTCGAAGCACAAGTACTCCAGCGCGGCGACGATGAAACAGGGCAAGAGCAAGCGGGGTGCACGGAGAAGAGTCTTCTCGGCAATCATGCCCAAGTCGCCATCACGGAGGTATCTGGCGGCCAAGAATCTACACGAAGTGACGAAGAATGGTCCGAGCTATGAGGTTAGTCAGTAGAAATGCACTTGATCTTGGTTTTGCTGACTTACCCAGATGGGGTTGAGAATAGCGGGAGTAACAGTCCAACGAGCCCAGTATTCGCTTCTGTAATGCTGACCATAGTTCAAACCACCGGCGTAGGGGTTGAATGACAGCATGAAATGGATGACAGTGACACCGAGAGAGGAGAAAGCGACAAGACCGGCGAGATAGTTGATACGGGCTTCGTGCTCCTTGGCCTTGGGCAGGGGCATATCGACAGCTGACACGGGAACGGCTTCGGCGAGAGTAATACGGCGGCTCATCTTCATCTGCGACTCGTGAGGAGGATCAATGGTGCTGACTTCGTGCAACTCCTGGGTGTTCCAGTCTCTCATGGGGATGGAACCACGGGAAATGCCAGACGCCATCGAGACACCTCCAATGCTGGCAAAGTGGTTCTCGCGGTATCGCTCGAGTACGCTAGGCTGTCTTCCTCTGATGATAGTGGAGCGACGGGCATCTGGGGATTGGTGGGAAAGGTCGACATCTTGCAGAGTATCCGGATCACGCATGACGACACCAGCAAAGTTTGCATGGCTCTCTCTTCTGGCAGCAGTGGGCTTTCCATTGTCAGAGTCGGACTCGGTGTGCATCAGGTTCTGCTGCAGCTCGATAGGTTCGACGCGTTCAGCATCATGCATACCATGCTGAAGAACGTGTCCAATAGCCTTGACGGTGCTTCCGCTGCGGCCCTTGATGCTCTGGAATGTACTGGCTTGACGGGGACGGAAAGCCGTGTCTTCGGCGAACGCAACACTGGCCTTTCTGATCTTCTTTGCCTGTTCACTCCTCTCGGGAAGCATCTCGGGAAGTTGACCGTGGTAGGCCATGCTCTTCCTGCGCCAGTCGGTGGGTTGTGCGTTGGACATGTTGCGAGGAACCTCAGTGGCTGAAGTGAAAGCACCGCTGTGTCTCTTGACAAAGTCATCTCCGGATTCGGCGTCGAAGGGGTTGAAGAATTTGACACTTCTTCTGCGCATGCTGTCACGCTTGTTGTCCTCAACTGGCGTAGCGACATCGACAAACCCAACAACCGACGCCTTTTTCTCAGGAAGTGCAGGAATCAAGGTCTTCTCATCCTTGGAGACGCCCAAAAGCTGCTGAACGAAAGGTGAAGGCGAACTCAATTCAGGCTCGACATGAACCTTCTTGCCTCTGTTCTTGGCCAGCAGCAACTTCCAAGGAGCTCTTCTGAAAAGCACGTTGATAAGGGTCAAGCAACCAAAGGCGAAGACTGCACCGGAAGTGGCACCAGCGGGGACACGCCAGCNTCTGCTCATCGGAGGCTCCTTGTATGGGACGAGAGCAGCTTGTTCGTAAGGACTCGAGCCACGAAGAGTGACGTCGTCGACGGAGCACATTTGGACTCCTCTGCAGCGACCATCAAAGGCGGTTTGTTGATCCTTGGTGGTCAGCGAAGAGTTGAAGAAGGCACGTACCCAAGCGACGTCGGCCTGGTTGCGTTGGTTGGGAGGACCGGCCATCCAGTACTTGTCACCGATCGACCAGTGCTTGAAAACCAGAGGCAGGGGCTCACTGAGATCGGTACGACTACGCTTGGCCGATCTGGTCTGGTTTCCTCCAAAGGTCCAGTTGACGTGCTTGGCGGTCCAGTCGATCTTGCTCTCGACAAACTCCCAAGGATCGCCACCGACGGTAGCGTTTTTCTCGTTTGCAAAGTAAGTGTAATTGAGCTGGTACTTGGTGTCCGGGAATTCACCGTCCTTGAGGGCCAGGAATTTGGCGTCCTCGGGGTATTGCATGTTACACATGTCGACCTCGATGAAAGACGTGCGGTTGTGGTAGAGTTCCATCGACATTGCGGATCCACTACAGAGGCATTATTGTCAGCTTCAATCGACCTTTAAGCCTTGTTTTCGAATATTTACTCACCCAGTGTTCTTGTTCGGTCCGCGCATAGACGAACGGAAGGTACCAAAATGGATGTCCTGTCTCAGGGCCTCGATACCAGCACCCTGGACATAGTGCTGTCCAGTACCCTGATCGATCCAGAGTTGCAGCACCTGCTCGTTGACATTTTCATCTGTAGCATTGCCAATCATCACATTATCAGGAGTGGCACCCTGTCGATACAGTGAGTTGTAGCCATACTCTCTGCGATGGTGGAAATCAAGGGCCTTGAATTCTTGGGGCAGTTGATTAGTCTCGTTGAAGTATACAATCAGTGCATCCGTCCAAATCTGATCATTCGCAGCATCGAGGAAACCGCAAGAGCAGTCGGAAACATCCAGGGCGGAGGTCGTGGTTGCCGCCAAGATGGCACTTGTTAGTGCGATCCNCCACTTCATGGTTGCGGTATGGAAGGAGAGAGCAAGCAAAACGATAGAAGCAGAAGGTAACACAAAGGTAAGAAGTATAAGAAGGCAAGAAGGCTGTAGGCAGTTTTGGATTATATCCAAGCCGCACGTGCCTCGTCCTACCAAATGGTTGACGTGTGAGTGGCAGGTATTGGAAATAGAACAAGCAGGAAGGGAAGGGCGATCAATGTATGATGCAAAGGATTATTACTGGCGATCTGGACCCCGAGGCAATCAGTACGCTTGCCATTGTTGTGGACACTCATCAACATCACCAGTATACAACCGTCAGCCGTATAGCGCTGTGACCCTAATGACCGATGGCTATTGCCATCTGGGCTGAAGTGGAGCGTGAAGGTCGGCACTATGGACAGTTACAAGTCAACGTACGGATCAGCCTACCTTGTTTCAGTTGCTTATTCTTGCAATTGTTTGTTCTATGCGGCAACTTCCAATGCTTCTGTAGATCAATAAATCGGGTGCAACGGTGGGGTGGAGAAAAGAAGCGGTAATGCGTGCACAACGTATGTACCTACTGTGTACACTCGTGGTGGAGCAACCCAAGATTAGAGTGTATATAGTTAAGGGTAGGATTGCATTAGCCGTTTGAATATAACGGCTTTTTGACTTCTTCAAATCAGCGCCTATCCCACACGTTCGTTCATGAATCGTACAGACTTCTAACATGTGTACCGAGCGAAAAGCCGTTGGTAAAAGCGTTGCGTGGTAAAACTATCGAGGACTTGCAGCAACGGTCATATACCGCAGCTTCCGAAAAGCTCCAGTCAAGGTATTGAGGCAATCTTCGGCGAAGTTTGGCTGATATTAGCGATAGCAATCCTACGGATCTTTTTCGATGCTAAGCTATGCAGTCTAGACTATGATAACAAAGGAAACAAGTTATATAGAAAAAATAAAGAGCAAAGAAGAAAGGAAAAATGGGGGTAACATAAATATGTTGGTGGAGTGAAGTGACCCTACTTTCTTGAAGTAGGGTTCCAAGATGAGTATCCGATGATCTCACGGAAGTGTCCATAGATACCNNTGTATGCGTGATCAGCAAGTGCTTTTGTCAATGTCTTGAGTTTGTAGTGGAACTTACCCATTGTACCCTGGAGGATCAGATAGGGCACGTAGATGGCGGAGAAGAGGATCATGTCGTAGAATGAGGTAAACTCGGATCGGACGATCTCCGTGATCCATAGCGTCACAATCAAACTTCCGACAGTGAGGAAGAGGAACCACTCGGACAAGGCGTAGCGGAAGAAGATCAATCTGGCCAGTTCACCTGAGTTGTGGGGCCAGCCAGTGATGAGGAAACTGAACAAAAGGCAAGTGTGTCTGATGGTTGGTTAGCACAATATTTTATGATCCACCGCAGATATCGTGACTTACTGAGTAACGAGGTAGTAACTCAATTCACGGACAATAATGAGAGAAAGAAGACCGTAACGCTCGCTCAAACAGCGAGTACCATTGGGAGGGTTGTCCCAAATCATGTGAGCATGGCGAATAGAGGCTTGAGTCCATCCCTGAGTCCAGCGCATTCTTTGCTTCCAGAAAGCCATCCAGAACGTCGGTGCCATCTCGTAGGACTTGACGTTCATGTCGTGGACAGCTCTCTTGCCTTCACCGTAAGCTCTCAGGGCGGAGTCGATATCCTCGCAAAGCATGTGACCGTGCATTTGGTGACCACGTAGCAGTTCAGCCTTCCAGTAACCGTTACTTCCACAGAACAGACCGAAGGAGAAGAGACGCGAACGACCAGGATGCGATACAGCGTAGATCTTGTCGAATTCGAGAGCAATCATGCGAGTGAAGAAGGTTTCCTTGGAGTTGTAGACAATACATCTGCCTTGAACAATGTCGACAGTGGGATCGGCAATGAAACGTTCGGCAGCCCATCGAGCATTGTAAGGGTGGGGGAAATGATCGCAATCAAAGACAGCAATAATCTCAGCGCCAGTGTCGAGGGTGAAGAAGAAGTTGAGGTTGTCGGCCTTGGACTTGGAGCCTACAACTTTGGTGACACGAAGCAAACCACCGTGCTGCTTCTCCATCTCAAGTAGCTCAGTCTCCAGAGGCTCGATTGGCTTAGGAGTGTTGTAGAGCAGGTTGATGCGCAGCTTGTCACGAGGGTAGACGATCTCCTCGAGGGCGTAGTTGACTTGATCCTTGACGATATCCTGCTCGTTGGGCAGGTATGCGACAATGACAATGTCGAGAATTGGAAGAAGGTCATCAGGAGTGGGGAACTCTCCGCAAGCGTTGACTCTGATAGCAGCTGCTCTCGCATCGCGGAGTGGTGAAATTCCCAAGAAAGCCTCAATGACTGTACAGGCGGCGATGTAGAAGTTGATGACCATGAAGAAGTAGTAGAATCCTTTGATGGTCCCTTCATCGCAAGAAACGTAGAAAGTGATGGATGCTACCCAGTAGCAAATTGTGAGGATGAAGGGTGTCCACTCGAAGATCCAGTTTGAGGAGTACTTGACAGCATAGTCAAGTTTGCTGAATACCTCCTTCAAGCCCGACTTTGCGGCCTTGCCACCCTTGAACTCGTCGGCCATGACTGTGGTGGTGTTGGTGCTCAAGCAGGGGTGTGAGTTTGGTGGAGAGAAAGAGGGGAGATTGCGGCAAAACTTCAAAGACTTTGGTCAAGTATTCAATTTATTCAAGCAGCATCCTTGAGCAAGCCTATCATCACGAGGCTTCTAGATCTGGAAGTCTGCTGAATCTCTAGACCATCGTCAGATTGGATTCATCGAAATGATCAACGTCTGCAATTGACGAGGGTTGTCTGTTTTCGGGACTGCTTGACGTAGTCGCCATGGCGCTCACTGGTCTGGCCGTTTCGACAGAGTCGCGCGTTAGAATGAGACTGCCAAGGGTACGGACGTACGGACTCGGTTGACACATTCGGCAAGATGGTACTCCAAAGAGAAGGAATTTGACTGACGCCACCAGTGTATACCGCGGGGATCGATTGACAGGAAACCATCGTGTGAGAGGAATAGCAAAACGGTATGTCTTACTATGGCATGAACGAAGCAAAGGATTTGCCATAGTAGGGCATCACAATACCAAAGGGGTAGCAAACGCGCAGATCCGACGATATCCGAGAGAACCAGGCAAGCATGGCTGTCATATGTTTCAGAACGGCGTGCCGAGTGAAGAATGGATTGTCCGTAGAAGGAAAGGGTACTAATCAGTTTGTGCTTGTTGTCCAAACGGTGCGGCTTGCGGCCGTTGGAGGGCTGACGGTTGATATCACGGGCCATATTCGGGTCACTTGTCCGGCCGTGGGTCCGAAACGTTTGTCCATGGCATACCGTGGACCAGGCGCGAGATGAACGGATGGAGGAAAAGGAAGTCTGGACACAACTAGGGTGATTGACGCCTATAGTCGCCGTTTTGATCAAAACATGACGAGAGCGTGGACCGGCAACGCAAGTCAGGGTCGAGAGATTGATGAGCAAATTGATAGTTGATCTCTTCAGACACTCCATCTCGGGCATTTGAACTCGAACTCACCTTGTTGTTTTCCCCTTCAACGCCAAAGCACGCTCCTTGGGCGAAATCAAGACATCATGCCCGGCTACCAACCTCAGAATTACATGACACAGCGGCGAAAGTCGTCTGTCTTCAGCAACTCTCAAGACCACCTTTGGGGCATCCGCGCCATTCTCGCAGTGCAGAGTTTCGCCTGGCTGTTTTTCAAGGTCTTTGATCCGACGCTGACAGTCCCGGCACCGACGACGACTGGAGAACACGTACCCAACAACGCGCCATCGACAGTGCCTGGTGTGTTTGGTGGTCCCGGTATTGTCGCTCCTGGTGCTGGCTCCGGAATTGTAGCTCGCGATCTGTATGCTCGCGACTTGTATCCTCGCAACCTCAGTATGTCAAAATCTCCTTTCTCCCTATCAAATCAGAGTGAACGGTGGGAGCGAGCGGTGCGGGGAAAGGATCCAAGGAGCGCAATCTGGCGGAGAAACATCGGCAGAAGGCGGCAGCAGCTTCATCCTCGACATCATCTCTCGTACTTCAATTTCGAGCATCACATGGCAGAGCTTCTGGAGCTCAGAACAGCTGGTTCCTGCAGCTATGCGATGCTTGAAGTTGTAGACAGGTGCTCAAGTTGAGGTTGTGCTGGCTAGCGTGTCCTCTGACCTGCATCGAAATGAGTTATCATTGGCAAGAGCGTGCGGCTCGCAACTTCCAGATTGAAGAAGCGACCAGCATGCTCTCCAAGACTCGCTCTGCAGATGTTCTCGTTCTGTCACCGCACATGCCACGATGTTAATTCAATCTTCCCAAGCGCTAACCTGCTCCTCCAGGCGATATCCCGACCATTCAAGAAGTCTCCCCACTACCAAGTGCTCCTCCGCAAGATCCTCTCACCCCTTCTCTGGGATGAATCCTTCATTTTCTGCTTCTTCATCCTCTTGTCAGCCCGCACAGTCGCCATCTCTTTCCTTCGCGATGCAAACTCGGCAACCTATGCACGCTCGCTCATCGCCCGCCCCATCCGCATGGGCATCCCTCTGGCCATCGGCCTCGCCCTCTCGTGCATAATTTTCAGCACAATCAACACTCAATACCTCGAAGACTTTGCCATTCTCAATGGCAATCCATACCTACGTGCGCCCGAGAAGCCAGCTTCTGCACTGGCTTGCTTTAACAGTATCTGGGACTTGCTGTGGGTGACCAAGGATTACTCGTTGCAGATGGGTAACCTGGCATTCCCCTCTTGGACACTGTGGGTGCCCAGTGCCGTGTATCTGCAGAGTTACACCGTCTACATCTTCATGGTCGTCTTGCCTTACAGCAGACCATCTTGGCATGTCACCGGCCTCTTGATGTTCGCATTCGGCTCTTGGTGGTTCAACAGCTGGGGCTGGTACTCAGCCACCGGTCTTTTCCTCGCTGATGTCGCTGTCAACCCTCCTTTGCGCACCGCCATGTTCCGCGGCTACAGCAATGAGAGTGGCAGTGTAAGAATGCCTTACTGGTCTTTGGCTGTCTTGATGCTCGGTATTGGAACTGGTCTCAAGTACATGTGGACTGCAGGCTTGGACAACCTGTACTGGAGTGGCGAGTCCCATGCCCATCCCGCTCGCTACCTCGGCGGCAGCAGTTTCGGCTACTTTGATGGCACCCAGCCTTACCCTCGTATGGACAATTGGCTGGTTATTGTTGGTATCTTGCTGCTCGTCGAGTTTAGCGAGGTCACCAAGAGCATCCTGTCCAGCAAACCTCTCAAGACTGTTGGAAGACGTTCGTTGAGTAAGCCACCCTTCTTGCACTGCTTCATGGAACCCCTACTGATTGTATCACAGGCNTACTTCCTCGTCTCTACCCTCCTCATGTACACCGCTGGCATCAAGCTCTTCCTATACTGCAACGTCTCAGCTGGACTCAGCTCTGCTGCGGCAAAGGCCGTCGCTTTCTTTGTCGTCTTGCCTGCATCGATTCTCTGCGGCGAGTTGTTCCACTGGGCCATTGACAAGCCTGCTGTATGGGCCGGTCATGCAGTCTTTGACTGGACAAGAAAGTAAACTCCCAACAAAATCAGAGTTGGGAGGTGTTGAATATATAGCAGACGTTTCGGTTTTTTTTTTCTTTTCTTTTTTTCCATTTCCTTTGTTTTTCTCTTTTTACGGAGCTTTCTTTCGTTTGTTGCGCAAAGCAGATATTTACATATATATTTCAAAGTGATCCATTTCCAGTGTTATCTCACTAAACGAACTCTTGAGCCTGGACTGCATTTTCTGTGCCGGTCAAGTGTCTATCGTCGTTTTCAATTCGTGTGGCTTGTAAGAGAACGGGGCCTCCATATTGACGTATCATGCCCAACTGTCCCGGGCCGAGGACGGCATGAGTCCATGAGCAGGGTCGTAGCCGCAACAATATATCCGAGGGCAAAAAATGGCTGGATCATCGACGATGTGACATTCAGAGCAAAACAAAACATGTGTGCGTGTTTAAGGTATACAATGGGGATTCATGAAGTTTACTGCGGCAGGATTAGTCCAATGTGGCGGTCGTGATGTCCTGATCTGTGATATCAGATTCTCGAAGCTTGAGAACCATGGTGTTTGTACGGAAACACTGGCGAAGCAAACCATGCCATGATACACCATCTTGGCAGTTGGTTATCGGGCGCTGTACCATTCTGTCGGAACAAAACAAAACGTTCATCCCTTCTACTCATCTCTCACCATTCCCCACCATCACCTCACCCTCTGACCCCTAACAGCAACAGGAATCACCCCTCCAGTCGGCAACGCAAACCTCCTATGCCCCACCGCCCCCAACATGGCGGCAATCGTCCCCGAATGCGCCGTCAACGACAAAAACACACCCTTCTTTCTCTGCTCGTCCCAAATCTGCTCTAGACACACATGCTCGCGGAGGATATGTCCAGTAGGTGTTTCGCGATGAGTAGCCGTCCACGAAATATCTGTTTCGGGTAAGCCTTNTTCGAGAATGTAGGTTGGAAAGTCTTTGCGGATGATTGAGGAGGGACCGCGGCGGTCGCAGGTGTGTACGCCGTTGGTTTCGCGGAGGAGTTCTTTGATGATGGGAATGAATTGTTTATCCTCGGGCAAGGCGAGGGAATGGAAAGAAAGCCAGGACGTTTGGAGGCAGCGGTAGAAGGGNNGGGATGTGTAGTAGGTTTCTGGTGCTGGGACTTTTTGTTGCGTCAAAGCGATTTCCCAGAAGGCGTTTACGTCAAGGGCTTGTTGTTCGCCGATTGGGGTTAGATGGGCGTCTGCCCAGTGAGCGTGTTCGTCGCCTTCTTGTTTGGCCCAGTAGTCCTGTGCTTCTACATCAGTACCAATACTTCCAACAAAAAGTCTGGGAAAAGCTAAAGGTTTGAGAAGAGGGGAAATTCATACATCCCAGAGTTTTGTGCCATATCTGCTTTCAGCGACATTGTGGTATCCTTGTCCATGTCTGCCCAAGTACAGAAGTTTGTACTCGACACCTTCTTCGGCATGGGCATTCAAGTCACGGATATAGTGTTCGAATCTCTGCCATTGAGTTTGGTTTGCTGCGTCTTCGAGAGTGGCATCTGAAGGATACTCTCGCTGGATGAGACCAAAGTTCTCTTTTGCCTATGTTGTTGCATTAGTTTGAGGAGTAGAGGAAGGCATGAGATAAAAGCATACATATTCAAAAGTATCGGCATCAGTGTCGGGAAGTCCTTGCTTGAATATATTCTCCAAGACGCTGAATGAATATTTGGCGTTTGGAGGTGGCAGAGTGATAGAGGAGGCCATGGTTGTTGATGTTGTGTGCAGGTACGTCAAAACACCCGCGACAGAAACCAAGAAGCTGCAAAGATGCGTCAGAGTTCAGTCGACGAGATAAGGGATAGCAAGAATGTAAAAGAATCAAAGACAGAACAAGCAGTCGTCGGAGATGAATTGTTGTCGCGACGGAATAATTCGAGGTCGCCGGGCAAGCCACTTGAGGCGTCGTTGTTCCGCTCCGACGCCGCAACGTGGATGGATGAGTGGAAGGGAATGCTTACAAGAACAAAGGATGAAGTCTGAGCTGTATACGACCGACTCCCAGGTTGATGTTAGTGTGCAGCGACTTCATAGATGTTGTACTTGGGGACTGGAGACAAGTTCCTTGCATATGGCTTTGATGGATGAGCAAGGCAAAATTCGTCTACGCAGCGTCATGTCACGCGAAGCCTTCACGATTCGAAAATTTTCAACACAAGACAAGCAAATCATTTGATGTAGACATTTCATTCTTCTCATCTTCTTCTCATTCCTCTTCTTGATACTTTTGGTTGTATATCATCACACGGAAAAGAGTCCTTTTCAAACGACGCCCTGAACGCCATGCCATGCCGTGGTTCACAAAGAGAAATTAGGCGTATTACAGCCTCAACTCGCGCTCAACCTCAAACTTGAAATCAAAGTAGGGCTGGTCGAAGTGGTGGACACGGACGTAACCGTCCTCACCTCCAGAGGCGTAGACAGTGCCGAGGGGCGAGACGGCAACGTAGTTGAGGGGACCAAAGTGACCTCTGACACGGCCAATCTCCTCCTCGAAGATCTTGTGGTAGAAACGGGCTTCGAACTTTCCTTGGCGGGCGCTGGTGGTGGTGACGTCCATGGCGGCTTGACCACCTCCGACGATAACGTAGTCCTTGACGGGTGTGATGGCGGCAGAGTTGAGGGGCGTGTCGGCGACGTATGTCTTCATGACCTCGAGCGTCTTGGCGTCCATGANGCTGTGCTGGGTTAGCAGTTGTTCAAGAGGAGGTGGAGAGAAGGGCAGTCGTACCTTGGCCGTCTTGTCCTTGGAGGCAGTCACAAAGTAGGTGCGGTCGGCGGACCACTGCAGATCGGTGACCATCATGCCATCCTCGTGGGGGTAGGCGCGCTCGTACTCCTCGCCAGTCTTTGCGTCCCACTGGGTGACGGAGCCGTCCTCGTGGCCCGAGATGATGTATCTGGAGCAGGCCGAGAAACCAGCGACTGTGACCTTGGGAATGTCGTCGACGACGATGCGCAACGAGTGCTCGGCGGCCTGCTCGCCTTCAGGGTCCTGGTTGATGTCGTAGACGAGGATTGTGCTGAGCTGGCCCTGGCGCTTCTCGGTGACACCCAGCAGCTGCGTGCCGTCCTCGTTGAATTCGACGCGCTTGATGGCAGTTCCAAACTCCCACGTCTTCAACAGCTTGCCCGTCTTGACCTCCCACAGTCTGATGGTGTTGTCGGCGCCGCCGGTTGCGAGCAGGACGGTGCGCGGGTCGACGTCGATCGTCCAGAGAGCACCCTGGTGGCCCTTGTAGACGCCAAAGCGCTCACCGTTGTGCGACCACCATGCGCATGCGTTGTGATCTTTGGAGACGGAGAAGATGAAGTCGCCCTCCTTGCTGAACCTGCGCTGTGTGTTAGTGGGTGTCTTGTCGAAAAAGCTGAGCGGGCGCGCACTTGACTTGGGTCAGAGCTCTCTCCTGCGACGGGGGTCAGTTTCTGCGGCGAGCGAGGGATGGAGGAGGGATAGACGTACGTGACCGGAAAGCAGAATGGGTCTCATGTTGGCGGTGATGTGTGGGATTCGAGTCGCTGTCGCTGCTGCTGGCGTCTATGAAAATGTGCGTTGCCCGCCATGAGTTGCTTGGCCCGTGCGTCTGCGACTGCCTGCGCCGTAATTTTCCCCCTCGCTAGCCGTAAAGCTGGTCGCACCTTCCCAATCAAGCTCTCCGTCCACCTCCGCATTCTGGAACCGCTCTATTCCTTCAACACTCTGACCCACTGGCCATCCATCTGCGCCTTTTGCAATCTGCTGGACCAATGGACAAGAGCACCTCCAGAAGTCGCCTGTCATAGTGATTCATAGAGGCAGACGTGCAAGTTGAGTGTATTGCAAGCAGAAAAAGTCCAAAGACGTGCCACCACTCTGAGCTCTCCCCAGACTCGAGTGACACACAGTCCACCGAATTCTGCTCATTGTATGTAATTGAAACCAAACTGCCGCTCCTGCCCCACGCCAGGCCCTCCGTCGCTCCCTTGTTGACACTCGTAGTCTCTTCTGTTGTTGTGCTCGGTATACCCGTCTCAAAGAAGAAGGTGGATTGTTCTTGCGCCATGCACGGTCAATTGATCAGCGGTCGGCGTATCGCTCTGCGGGGCCAAAATCTTCGCTCTCTCATATCTTCGACCTCTGTGACGCGTTCCTTCCTCTCTCCCAACATCCAACACGCTGCATTCAGCACCACACTCCGCCAGATGACGGCCCAAAAGATTGATGGCACTGCCATCGCAAAGTCGATCCGCGAACGCATCAACCAGGAAATCACCGAGAAGAAGGCCGCCAACCCTCGCTACAAGCCCTCGCTCAAAATTGTCCAGGTCGGCGCCCGCTCAGACTCGTCGACCTATGTCCGCATGAAGCTCAAGGCCGCCACCGAGGCCAACATCGAGTGCGACCTCGAGAACTACCCCGAAGACATTAGCGAGTCGGAGCTGCTCTACCACATTGAGCGCTTCAACAACGACCCTTCGATCCACGGCATCCTCGTCCAGCTGCCCGTCCCCAAGCACATTTCCGAGCACGCCGTCACCTCGGCCGTCGCTGACGAGAAGGACGTTGATGGCTTTGGTGTAGCCAACATTGGCGAGCTGGCAAAGCGCGGCGGCAAGCCCCTCTTCACACCCTGCACGCCCAAGGGAGTCATGGTGCTGCTCAGNCAGAGCGGCGTCGACATCAAGGGCAAGAACGCCGTCGTCATCGGCCGCAGCGACATTGTCGGCAGCCCCGTCAGCTACCTGCTCAAGAACGCCGACGCCACCGTCACCGTCTGCCACAGCAAGACCAAGGACCTGCCGGGCTACGTCAAGCAGGCCGACATTGTTGTCGCTGCCATTGGTGCCCCTGGCTTCGTCAAGGGCGAGTGGCTCAAGGAGGGCGCCGTCGTCATTGACGTCGGCACCAACTACATCCCCGACGACACCAAGAAGTCGGGCCAGCGCCTGGTCGGTGACGTCGACTACGAGTCTGCCGTCGAGGTCGCTTCGCAAATCACACCCGTGCCCGGCGGTGTCGGTCCCATGACTGTGGCCATGCTCCTTCGCAACGTTGTCGACTCTGCCGACAGCTACTTTGACCGCCAAAAGTCTCGCAAGATCACACCGCTCCACCTCAAGCTCGAACAGCCCGTCCCCGCCGACTGGGAAGTCTCGCGCAAGCAGCACCCCAAGCTCATCACAAAATTGGCCGCCGAAATCGGTCTCTCCGCCCACGAACTCGAGCCCCACGGCGCATACAAGGCCAAGGTCGGACTCGATGTCCTCAAGCGCCTCGAACACCGCAAGAACGGCCGCTACGTCCTGGTCGCCGGCATCACACCCACTCCTCTCGGCGANGGCAAGTCGACAACTACCATTGGTCTCGTCCAGGCTCTTGCCGGTCAGCTCGGTCGCATTGCCTTTGCCAACGTCCGTCAGCCCAGCCAAGGTCCCACTTTCGGCATCAAGGGCGGTGCCGCTGGTGGTGGCTACAGTCAGGTCATCCCCATGGACGAGTTCAACCTGCACTTGACTGGCGACATCCACGCCATCACTGCCGCCAATAACCTGCTCGCCGCTGCCATCGAGACTCGCATCTTCCACGAAAACACACANAAGGACGGCCCTCTTTACAAGCGTCTCGTACCTACGCAAAAGGGCAAGCGCGAATTCAAGCCCATCATGTTCCGCCGCCTCAACAAGCTCGGCATTGACAAGACCAACCCTGACGAACTGACTGAGGAGGAGATCCGCCGCTTCGCCCGTCTGGACATTGACCCCGACACCATCACCTGGCGCCGCGTGCTCGATGTCAACGACAGACATCTCCGTGGCATCACCGTCGGCCAGGCTCCTACCGAGAAGAGCCAGACCCGCCAGACCGGTTTCGACATCTCAGTCGCCAGTGAGTGTATGGCCGTGCTTGCTCTCAGCAACTCCCTCTCCGACATGCGTGAGAGACTTGGCCGTATGGTCGTTGCCAGCTCTCGCGCTGGCGAGCCNGTCACTTGCGACGACATTGGTGTTGGTGGTGCCTTGACCGCCCTCATGAGAGACGCCATCAAGCCCAACCTTATGCAGACCCTCGANGGCACTCCCGTCTTTGTCCACGCCGGCCCCTTCGCCAACATCTCGATTGGTGCTTCCTCAGTCCTCGCAGACAAGCTTGCCCTCAAGCTGGCTGGTACCGAGCCCGATGAGGACTACAACTCGAGAACTGGTTTCGTCGTCACCGAGGCCGGCTTCGACTTCACCATGGGTGGTGAGCGCTTCATGAACATCAAGTGCCGCTCCTCCGAGCTCAAGCCTGATGTCGTTGTCATTGTCGCCACTGTTCGTGCCCTCAAGACTCACGGTGGTGGTCCCGCCATCACTCCTGGCGCCCAGCTTCCCGAAGTCTACCGCACGGAGAATGTCGACATTCTTCGCAAGGGTTGTGTCAACCTCAAGAAGCACATTGAGAATGCCCGCCAATACGGCGTTAAGGTCGTCGTTGCCATCAACAAATTCGAGACCGACACCGAGAAGGAGGTTCAAGTCATTCGCGAGGAGGCTCTTGCTGCTGGTGCCGAGGACGCCATTCCCGCGAATCACTGGGCCGAGGGTGGTAAGGGTGCTGTCGAACTCGCCCAGGGTGTCATTGATGCCTGCGAGAAGGCGGAGTCCAACGACTTCAAGCTACTGTACGGTCTCGAGGACTCTGTCCAGGAGCGCATCGAGAAGATTGCCAAGAACATGTACGGTGCTTCTGGTGTCGAATTTAGTGAGACTGCCCAGAAGAAGGTCGATGCCTACACTCGCCAGGGCTTTGGCAACCTGCCCATCTGCATCGCCAAGACACAGTACTCGCTCTCGCACGACCCTGATCTCAAGGGTGCTCCTTCGGGTTTCGTCATCCCTATCAGAGACGTCCGCATGGCTGCCGGTGCTGGCTACTTGTAAGTCTTCGTTATCCCTTATTCTCTGCAATTGCGTGCTGACTGCTCTTCTCAGNNGTATGCACTTGCTGCCGACATCCAGACCATCCCCGGTCTTCCCACCGCTCCCGGCTACCTCAACGTCGACGTTGATGCCGAGACTGGCGAGATCGATGGACTCTTCTAAGTCGTTTCGCTCAACATAGAACGACCGCGTTGTACAACTATGGGCCGTGGAATCTTTCAACATAAATTGACTTCAACAGCGTCGGTGTTCCGGGATACTATTTTAACAATTTTCAAGGGATCAATGTTTGCACGAAAGAACACGAATGAAACGGATACAATACGTCAACTTAACTTTGACGTCGGTGGGAAGTGGAAGAATAGAATACTAGATATGAGAAAGGTATCCGCATGGATTGTATGAGACCAGTTTCTCCCTCTTACATCTTTCTCACTCCTTGTCCATCTAACCGAGGCCTTGGCCATGTCGCCGCAGGTGAAATGGAGTGATAGGTCAAAGCAGGGCTGGTCCACAGTGTAGGAATCTTGAGTATCCGATGGAGAAATGATTGTCCAACTGCCAAGGCGGTCCGGTTCGGCTGCCGTAGAACAAGCAGAGGCGCACCTCTTGCCCAACGACTATCGGGATAATCTTCCTGTTCACTACGATCAGAATGTCCAGCATGTCAAAATCGCCCTTTGTCACGTCCTTGCGCGACGTGGGTGCTTCAGTCAACAAGTCCATGGGCCACGAGTTCGTCCCGTCTGGCAAGCTGTACATCTGCGCCTCCTTGGACAATGCGACCGACGAGGATTGTGCACTCCTGCGCGACAAATACAAAGTCAGGACCATCATTAGCACGCATCAAAGTCTCGATATCGGTGCCAATGCTACCAAGATTGGTAGCTCTGGCAATGTGGTCGGAAGCAAATTTCTTGGTTATCTGCGCTGCCGCACTCATCTCAGATCCGGGGTGTATATCAAGAACATTAGGGCAAGGTTGTCCATGTGGAGTGCGACGTGCGTACAGTCCATTGTCTTTTGAGGGTTCTGTGAGCTGATCATTTGTTTATTCTGCTGGCATAGTAAGATTTTCTTCCATCTCTTCACAGCAGACATGAACAGTCCCGCTGTGACAGAGCCCGTGACAGACGCCATGTGCGCGTCCGGACCCACTGGAGAAAGCCTCGAAGTCCTGGATGCAGCCAACATACAGATCTGCGAGCTTTTCAGCGGCGTACTGTGTCATGCCTCTTCATACCCCGTACTGCTATGCGGTAGTCACTGGCTGAGAGAGCAGAACTTGCTGGCTGTTTTGATATTCTTACTCCTGCAAGTCCCCGTCGAGTGCGTCTCCGCTGACTATGTGTTGTCGGTACAGGATGTGCTGGCTGGCTCGAGTGGCTCCGAAAGTAAGGCCGAGGCTCAATTTATGCAAGATATGGTTGAGACGAGGGCGCAGTGGGTCAGTGCGATTAAAGAGCATTTGGACAGCACCTATGGTGGTGTAGAAGGAGTATCTGACAAGGGAGGCTTGACCTTGGAGGAGATTGGTCTGGTACGGAAGACGCTTCAAGCGAGCTCGAAACCAATACTGAAATGATGGGTTCTGATACGGCACTAAAGACACTCAGCAGGCAGTGGATCAGTCCTTTGTTATCACACAGTATATCCGCGTGCGCTGGCTTTGGCTGATTTTGCCATCGATTATCGTGGTGCTTGGTATCGTGCTTTTCATTGCAACAATCCATTAGAGTCGTCGCAATCAAGTTGCGATATGGAAGTCCTCACCTTTGGCCTTTCTGTTTCATCGTCTGCAAGGGTGGAGTGATGCAGACTTTAAGTTGTGGCCGAAAGTGGGATGGGGAGATTTGCGAAGGTAATGTCGGCGCAATTGACAAAAGAGGAGAGCTTATGCTGGAAGATTCGCTAACTCTATATCGGGGTCGATTTGATGCTCGTTGCAGGACCCATGCGGTCTTGTTGAGATGAGAATACCCTGTTGCGTTCTGAACGACTCGTCAATTGGTTACAGCTGACAGCAATCCCAGATACCCTCTCCGGAGTCACTCAGCTGGGCGTGCTGCACGATCGTTCTGGAATTTGGTTCAGCCGTTGTTGTTGGACGCTGTCGTTCACTTCCCCGCATCTCCCAAACCTTCGCCCTTCTCTTCCGAACACTATCAGTCAAATGAACATCCTTCTATCGACCAGCAACCGTCTGCGCATACTCGATCCGCTCTGGATATATTCGGGGCATGCAGCCTGGAAAGCCGTGCTACCTGTCACAACACCGCGGACTTTATATCATGCATGAGACCTTCAGCACGAGAATCTGACAACCTAAGAACGCCTTGTCATCCGCCACGAACGCTTATATGTCTCCGAGCCAGTCAAGGAGACGCATGACCTACAAACTGCACCGTCGCTCTTGGTCATGTTGTTCGTACACTGCAGATCAGGGCCCAGACAACTTTACGGTTTCCGGTATCTGGCGTTGACCAGCAACAATCAACGGAGTAGTTCATTGTCTGCGCATCTCCTTCCAACTCTTCCGAACATATAAGACGTTTGCTCTCTCATGTCAGAACTTGTCTTGAAACTATCAGCATCTCGCCACTGCAACTCCAGCTTCCTTTCAAGATCTCAAACATGAAGTCATACACACTGCCCATCATCTCATCTCTGCTGCTAGGCTCTGCCTACGCCGCCTCCCACTCCATCGACGTCGGCGAAGACGGCCTAGTCTTTCTCCCAACTCTACCACCGCTGCTGTTGGAGACACAGTAACTTTCCACTTTTACCCTCGCGCTCATGGTGTTGCTCGCAGCAGCTTTGCTAGCCCTTGCGTGGCTATCGACAATGGATTCAACTCTGGCTTTGTCAAGGTTTCGAGCGGAGAGTCAGAAACCACGTTTACAATTACCGTTGATGATACAAACCCGATTTGGTATTATTGTCCACAGGGGGGATCATTGTCAGGCTGGTATGGTGGGGGTGATCAATCCTCCGTGAGTCTTTTGCAGGAATAGGTGTTTTGTTTGTTGCTGACTCTTTGCACAGTACTTCCGGCAATGAGAACGTTGGTGCGTTTATTGTTGCTGCTTCGACGGCTGGGACTAGCACGGTACCTGGCAGCGTCTATGGTGGTATCTTGGCAGCCAAAGAAGGAGATGACGATGATGCGGCTGGGAGTTCTTCGTCGTCTGCTCAGGTAGTTAGCAGTGCGACATCATTGTTGTCCTCTACTGCGATGGTATCGTCTTCCAAGGCTCCCTCGATGGCTTCCTCGGCTTCCCAAGCTTCTTCCAGTGCTGCGTCCTCTGCTGCCGGCGCAGTTAATGGTTCTTCCTCTCGCGCTACAACGGGTATGTTCACAGCCTCTTCGTCTCTGATATACGAACAATAGACTGACTTTAATCTCCACAGCTTCTTCCGCCTCAGCTGCATCAAGTACTGCCGGTTCGGCTACGTCCAAGGCTGCAAGTGCTACGAGCAGTATCGCGGTTTCTACGGGTGCTGCCTCGTCTCATACAGTGGGACTTGCGAATTTGGGACTGGGGTTGCTGTTCGGAGGGTGGGTATTTATGTAAAAACTGGAGAGGCTTTTTGTCATGGTGTCAATCGGTTGAGTTTTTGTACGCGTTTGAACGGACAGCGATGTTTGAAATCATGCTTTGGTTATGTATTGATCTTTTTGTATACGTGAAGGTCTGGATGGTACATGTTTTGGCTGTTTACTTCTTCCAAGTAAGGGGTCTTGCGTGGCTGACATGAACGTTGAAGGTACCCGATGAAGGTAAGACAAGGATAGGACTATGCTACAGCCATTTAAAGGTTATTGCCATCAGACTTTGTATGCCTTTCTGACCAATACCTCCTTAGTAATAACGATTCTTCAATGCTCTGTAGAACTGCTTGTTACCAGGACATTGGGTTTGGACAGAGCTTGGTCTGATTCCAAAACTGCCAGGGATACACGCACACACACGATAGATAACTATACCACAAGGAACACTAACCAAAGGAGGACCAGCCGCAAAGTGACACATCCCACTCAGCTGTGGGAAGTATAAACGACCACAAGACAACCTCTGAAGGTTGAATCATCAATGTCAGTTCAATGAAGATATCGCGATAAGACACCCTCGATCAAGTTACGATGATCTGGCGGACAGACTTACGGGCGAGATACGTTAGAGGGGCACAAGATATCTCTCAAGTAAGATGGATATTCTATGCACAGGAATTCCTGACTCACTATCCTAGGAATCAGCTATCAAGCAGATTTTCCCGGCAGGTAGCTGTCCATACGTGCAAAGCGACGCGATGTAGATCCATCTCAAGCATTATCATGACACAAGATGGCTCAGGAAGAAAACCGATAATGGAACCATTGTGGAATTGCACCTTGTAAACTACCATTGCTAATCTCAAATCTAGAGAAAATGAACCGAGAAGGACAAACCGGAAACCAAGCCCAAAGCAAGAACCCAAGAATCAACATGACTGCATCAATCGCTCACCTCAAAACACCCACCAAATCCTTTAAGCGTAGAAAATACCGCTATTCTGGTAATAGTTTTTAGGGACAGCACCGCCAACGGGAACCAAGTAGACATGGTTGCAGTCATCGTCACAGACATAGGCCTGCTGCAAAACATTCTTGACCCTGCAGTCAAGATGAGGAGTGCCAGCAGTGTTTTGCGTACAAGAAACATAGGTGTTTGCTTCTCCAACAGGGTTGAAGAAGACCTGTTGCAGTCCATTGCCATTGGCTGCAGGACCCAAGGTAGCTGCGTGACCGCTGCTGGCGCCTTGAGCCTCGAGGAGGTAGCCGTTGGTCAATTTCAAGCGGAACCTGAAGTCAGAGGCGTTGGGCCCGTCCTGATCGATGTTCCAGATGGTGGCTCCATTGGCACCGGGAGCGACGGCGAGCCAAGAGTACGAGTCGCCGGAGGAAATTGAAGGTGGGGCTCAAAGTGGCAGGTTTGTGCTATATCAGGCTCAAGCCATTGACGGGGATAGACCTTACTCACAAGGTGTCAGGAACTTTGACATGTCTCAGAGAGTCCATATCAAAGCTGTTGTCGTGCTTCCTATTTCCGGAGGGACCTGTGAGCGCGCGTTCCTCGTCGCTGCTGGACTTGAGCAACTTGTATCGACTTCACTCGATCGAAAATTGAAGCATCTTGAAGACAAAATGTCGACATCAGCAGTCCTCACTGCAGGTTCACGTACAACCCTCCATCTACTAATAGCTGTGCGCCTGNTCTAGAAATGTGGTCAACAATAGATTATTGGACAGTGCTGACAAGACTCACAACGTAGCTGCTCATGTCGCTTGCGANGANAACGGCAGGTCCAGCCATATCGTGAGGTTCTGCGACATGACCAAGAGGGATACGTCCGTTCACAGCTCTCAACTTTTCTGGATTGGCCAAGTCGTCGGCGCTCATCGGTGTGCGAGTGTGACCGGGTAACAGCGCATTACATCGTATCTTGTGCTCTGCTAGTGCGCAAGCAGCTGACTGCATCATACTGAGGACACTGGCTTTGGTCGGTGTATAGTGTACCTGTTGTTTACCGCCGAGGAGTGCGCTGATGGAGGCGACACCGATTATTGAGCCGCCTTTACCTTGTGATACCATCTGTCGAGCAGCTGCTTGAACAGACCAGAATGTGCCACGAGTGTTTACGTGAAGGTGCGACTCGAACATCTTCTCGTCGGTGCTATGTTGAGAGTCAGCCTCAAGATCAGGAAACGAAGAAGATCATGCTAACGTGAGAAAATCATGGAACACGCTCACGCCAGCATTTGCAACAAAGACGTCAAGTGATCCAAACTCAGAGACTGCGGCCTGTACCAGTCCTTTGCCGGTTTCAATCTTGCCAATGTCACCGCCGACACCAATGAGCTTCGCGTCCTTGCCGACTTCGGCTCTGAGGGTCTTATACAGGTCAATAGACTTGCGATCGCCAAGATGGTTCACCGCGACAGCGCCGCCCTGGCGCAAGTACTCAATGGCAATCGCTCGTCCAATGCCAGAGACTCCGCCTGTTATCGCGCACACCTTGCCAGCAAGCAGCATCGCATTTGAGAAAGTTGTCATTGCTTGAATCCGTGATACGTTGTGATTCGTGCAGGCGGTATGTGGGGTTTATATTCTAGACTGTCGCGTAGTGAGAGTTGTGATCGCAAGGCAGGATAAAGAGGGGACATGTGGTCAAAGTGGGTGTCTTGTCGTGGAGGGCGAAGCTTGTCGAAGTGATGCGATCGAACATTTCGGATTCATGATCAAGACTCTCGCCGATTCGAACGCAAGGTTCACATCGCGATGGTTCTAAAAACTTCGTACTGATCGTTGTATTTCTTCAAGCTGACGATCTCGGGCAACTTGCGCAAGTGACGCAAGATGGGCGGTTGAATCTCGTTACGAGATGTCTCGTCTCGAGACCAGTCCCACCCCACAGTGTCGGCTCGCCGCACATCTCAAGCCCCTCTCACATGGATCAAATGCACCTTGATGGCTGATCAGGGCACATCGTTTCCCCACAACACCTTTTCTCGATGCGAGTGTGGCGCTTATGTTCACTTATGGTACATGTTATTCGCTCCAACCTAACATCGTACTTGAATAGACTCGGGCCTCAACCCCATCGCATACAACTTTTTGACTCTACACACAAATCATCATGGGTGCAAATGCAGCTATCATAGACTCGTCTTACAGGAGCCTTGCCCAGAACAAGACGAAAAAGATTCTGGAGGCTGCAGAGAATGGAGGATATGGAGTCATCGCGTCCATCGTGTGAGTGTTACGAGTATGGTTTTGACCTATGTCCGTCACTGATTCCCGGCAGNNTTACAATGTCGAGAACATCGTCGCCGTGGTCAGAGCTGCAGAGAACAAACGTTCGCCGCTCATCATACAAGTCTTTCCATGGGCCATCACAGCTTCGGATGGGCTTCTTGTCCGGGCGGCAGCAGACGCAGCGGCACGAGCATCAGTTCCTATTGCCATCCATCTCGATCATGCACAAGACGAAGCATTGATCCGGCACGCGGCTGACAATTTACCATTTGACTCTATCATGGTGGACATGTCACATTATGAAAAAGAAGAAAATCTTGAAAAGACCAAAGAACTTGTTGCGTACTGCCATGCCCGNAGTATCTCCACTGAGGCAGAGCCAGGTCGTCTTGAAGGAGGTGAAGACGGCGTTGCAGATACGGTGGATTTAGAGGGGGTCTTGACTACACCAGAGGACGTGGAAGAATTTATCGCAACCGGTGTTGACTTTTTGGCCCCGGCCTTTGGTAACATCCATGGAGAGTCATCTTACGGAAAGTCTGGACCGCAGCTGGACTATGCAAGGTACGAAACCACAAGTGCTTGAGAAGAGGAATGACTGACACAAGAGNNCAGACTGGAAGCGATTAGGAAGCAGGCAGATGGACGGGTACGGATTGTGGCTCACGGCACCAATGAATGGCCGGACGAAGTCACTCAGCGTGTCAT
Organism: Aureobasidium vineae; assembly: GCA_903819635.1. NCBI lineage: Eukaryota > Fungi > Ascomycota > Dothideomycetes > Dothideales > Saccotheciaceae > Aureobasidium > Aureobasidium vineae. The sequence goes on from CAIJEN010000014.1 coordinate 2,607,888, forward strand.
TAAGGCTGGTGTCAGCAAGATCAACGTCAATAGATTGGTACTGGATGACTATCTGAAACACTTCAGAGCGAATGCAGCCAAGATGCCCCTTACGAAACTGATCGACGAAGGCGTCCAACACACAATACGACAGCAAGAAGAACAGATGGATGTTGCAGGATCGAGCGGTCAAGCGATATCATGAATAGACTTAGAAAATACTATGGAAAAGAACCTTCACGCAATAGTTTGACCACACAATCGCTACCCTGATCGATTGACGCAAACGTGAAAAAGCTATTGAAAGTGAGATGTATACAATACTGACAGGCTTCAGGATTCTGAACAATGTATATTGGGGTGCCTGTGGAGTTCCGTCGGATGGGATTGAATCGCGAAGTTTGAGTTTACACTGTTCGTGTCAAGTAGACACTCTACTCAGGAGTTCGCGTTACATGGTCGCAATCTCTTGCGCTGGAAGGTTTGCGACATGCAACAGGTCTGGAGATTCTTGCCCCTCATCTTGATGATCAGGACTCAGCCTCACGAGGACTTGTTGAGCTAAGCGGTTTGTGAGAACAATTAGTTTATTGCCTGGTCCCCATTTTCGGAGCTTCGTTGCTACACCCTCCTATCTCTCCTCGACGTGAGCAACCTGACTCTCCTTCACCTCCAAGTCCCCTTGACCGAAGATTGACGCATCATCATGAACATGAGTAGCCGGCTCTAAACCAATCTCAGCCATTATCTCACGCATGCGTTCCTGATCCGCTTGACCCAGGTTATCGCCAAAGACAGCGTCCATCTCTTCCAAGCTCTTGTATCTCGTCTCAGGGACCAAGAACCAGACCCAGAGGAACATGAGAAGGCAGAATGCGGCAAAGAATATGTAGGTACCAAATTTGAGTGCTTGGAGCATATTGGGTGTGACTTGGCCAACAATGAAGTTCATCATGTAGTTGCAGCTAATGATGATACTGACAGCTTGACTGCGATGACCAGGAGAGAAAAGTTCGGAAGCGAGAAGCCATGCGACAGGACCCCAGGAGTATGAGAAGTTTGCACCGANAAGCCTGATTGCGTTGTCAGCATCGTGGTGATCGGGACAGCATGCGACGGGGATACTGACCCAGATGAAAGCAATGCCGACCCAACCAGCAGCTTTGCCTCCAGGCAGACCAAAGTTGCCTTCGTAGTGGCCAAGGATTCCCGCGACGACAATGTGACTGATCATCATGCCNNGAGCGCCTGCCATCAAGAACTTGCGACGTCCGAAGCGGTCAACGANAAAGATCGCTGGGAATGTGAAGAGGAAGTCGATGACGCCCAGAACACCTGTCGCAAGCAGGGAAGTAGTGGAGACGTTCAAGCCTAAGCTACCAAATATGGTAGGTGCATAGTAGATAATAGCGTTAATGCCNNCTATGATAAGTGTCAGTGATCGTGTCAGGACCTTGGGTGCTGGATGCGGCATTCCTACCGTAAATTGTTGGAAGAACATGAGGATACATCCTAAAGCGAGTCTTCGAAAGAGACCTTTGTTGGTCAATAACATGCTGACCTTGCCTAAAGCCAAGCGTAAACCTTCTTTGTTGGGGTGCTGCTCTCTAGCGGTCCTCTCGTCGAACATGACTGCTGCCTTGATCTCCAGCCACTCGGTCTCAACGATGGGATCATTGATGGCAAGCCCATGGAGCTTGGCGATATTAGCGCGAGCCTCTTCTTCTCTGCCCTTGGACATCAGCCAACGAGGGCTGAAAGGCAACCAGAAGGATCCTGCAAGGAGAATGACAGCGGGAACGCATTGCAGGCACAAGGGCAGTCGCCATGCCAACGCTGTCTGCCCATCACAACCGCCTGCTGGAACGTCTGTATAGGGATTGAAGCTGCCGTCACCAGNGTGGGCGTTCTGGTCGGCATTGCACGCTTGACCGCCGATGAAACTCGTGCCATAGCACAACCAGTAGGAGATCATGATACCGGACGCTAGCAAGACACTTGGTCAGTGAATCGAAATCTTCCGCGAGATCACCCATGACTCACTAATGCCGACTTGTTGACAAGAGACAAGTGCACCACGGAATTCGGATGGGGATATCTCAGCCAGATAGANGGGTACAACGTGCGACACTTGACCGACAGCGACACCTGCGATTATGCGTCCTGCGAAGANGTAGCTAACACTTTGCGCTCCGCCACAGAGAGCGGTGCCCACGGTGAANNTAACTGTCAGACAATCAGTAAACATCGATAACGTCTGACTAGATCAAAGCCGTACGAAAGCGGCAACGGTAATGCTATACTTGCGCGAGATTCTGTCGGCAAGTGGCCCGTTGATCAATGCACCAAGCCAGGCACCGAGCTGTAGAATTGCTACTACCCAGCCCTTCAAAGTAGCATCGGTATAGACGTTGGNGAACTTTGACCCGAAGTTTTGTCCAGTCAAGAGGTTGGATAAGACGCCCTGGTCAGTACCGTAGAGGAAAGATCCGATGATTACTGTGCCAGTAGTGAGCAGAAGATACATGTTGGCTCCCAAAGTCCTCTGAATCCCGCACGTCGACCTTTGGTAAGCTCTTCCATACGAGAGGAACCGACTGAGGTATTGGCACCCATCGCCATGGCTGTCAATGCTTGAGTTGCTTGGTATGCTTGGTGTTGAGATTGATTGCTTGGAAGACCTTGGAGCGACTCAGGACCGCAATGCTGTTATTACATAGGAACCATACCCCGGGTGGGTACCCCCAGATCTCGTAAACTCAATGATCATGGTCATGCGGTGGGCGTTGTTGTGGCGTATGGAGCAGCTGGAGAGGTTGCTCGGCACGATGTCTTGCGTCACTGGAACGAGGATTTGAATTCTCGAAGCGAGAAGGAGCCATAATGGAACGCAGAACCACGGGACCGTTCATGGTATCGCGCGCGCAGACATGTACTTGGTTTTGCCGCGCTCAAGGTGCGCTGTTCACAAGTAGCTGAAGGTCGGTACGTCGGCGAGGTCTCCCAGCAGATTGCGACTGACAATCTGGCCCGAAACACCCACCATCTCGTCACGAGACAGGACCTCGCGGGTTCGCAAACGATTTGTCCGGACCTTGAGATGTTACTGTTGGATGCCTACTTCCTTGCGATGAAGCACACTCATGTAGTGGCTGCGTCACTAATCACAATTCGCATGGCTCCATCAACTTCGATGGTCGAACCGAACAAGCATCAGAACTAATGTCACCCACTTGCATAAGGTGGAAAATCTGGATCTTATTCGCGTCGTTCTCGGATGGGATCCTTAAGAATCTAGAAGAATTCGAGAATCGAGCTAGCTTCGAGCCTGAATTGGCGAAGCTTCCATCGCCCATTCAGCTTGCAGGTCTTCAGCAAGATCCGTGATTGGCCATCCAGTNNGCGAGGCTTGATGAGATCTTAGCAATCTGACAATGTGCTCTCGCTTAACTGGATCGCGCAGGTTGAGACCGGCCGCAAAGAGACATTGAGTTGAGATTATGGTCGCAGCAGTGTCGCTTGTTGTGCAAGCGATACCGCCGATCTGATCAATGGCGTTGTCCAGAATATGGCGTTGTCGTTCCAACTCTTTCAATCCCGAGACAGCCGGAGAGTGCACAGCCAGCATGATTCTGGAAAAGTAGTAGATCTGTACGGCGACGCCTATGCTCATCAGTAACGGTTTAAGGAATCATCCCGGTACGCTNNCACTGCAAGGAACTGGGTTGATCCAGAGAGGCTTGAAGGCGTTGCCATCGGGACAATCAGTAGGTAGCTCTTTGCGGTGGATAGCGAAGTAGATCCACCATTCATCCAGCCTTGATGTCAGGAACGCAGCGCGGTGTATACGTTGTTGCACGTTTGTCCTCCCGGCCGCGACTCCGGCATCCGAACCGAAGCTGATGCATTGCCCGAGCAGCCACACGACTCGATTGATGAGCTCCCAGCGATCGAGTTCGGCGCAATCTTTCTTCAAAGTGTAGAAGCTGAGTATCACTCGACCGCCTCGGAAGGCTGCCCAAATATCTTGTCGTAGCCAGGCCCACCAGATTGCCTGTCTCAAGCCTCCAGACTCGCCATGTATCAGCTGAGACCTCTGGATCCAGAAGACGCCTGATGTGGTTAGTGAGATGTGGAGCTGCCGCGAACGATGATCATGACTACGGCATCTGCATACCTTNNTCAGATGGCGTTCCCATCCTCCCAANNGTCCATCTATCATCTCGTAGGTTGAGATCAGAAGTACTGTCGCAAGTAACTCTTCGCTCTTGAGATAGTCGGGCATCTTCATTGCAATCTGGAGGTATTGAAGTGTTTCGTTGTAGTATTGCACGGCGACTGTTCTGTCGATGCGGGAGGATGTTTCTGAGGCTGTGAGTAAGGATTGATGCCGCGAGGATAATGCGAGGATGGCCAGCATTAGTCCTCTATTCTGAAGTGCCATGGCGGGCACGGAGGTCGTGAAAGAAGCATCGCGATCGGTAAGATCAATCCACGACGAGATGTTGTCCACGAAATGTCGTAGCAGTATTTTTTCTGAACTCGCTAACTCGAGATGGCCTTCAACATTGTATGTCTCCTTGTCTCGTATAAGCTTCCGGTATCGTTGCACAGTCAAAGCCCATCTGGCTTGTGGTCAGTTGTTGGTGTGCATTATTGTCATGTCCAGNNGACCAAGATAGCAGCCACCAGACTGATAGTCATCGGAGACGGTGGCATCACGTGTCAGCAGATCCAGCCATCTCCAGGNGGCTACTTCTGCAGAGTAGAGGTTGCCACTTGCTGTTGACGCTGGGCTTGTCGTGTTCAATGCTGCAGGCTCCAGGGCGGGTAGACTGAAATTGTCGTGGCCAGATAGTTGAATGTTCTGGTTCACATCGTGATCATCATAATAGATCAAGGTCGTTTCATCTATGTCCGTTGTCGCTGCGGTTTCGTTCAAAGTAATGTCGTAGTGGTCAATCTGTTGATCAGAAGATTCTTGAGCAGTAGGTGGTTCGTCTTGAGGCAATGTTGGTTGATCCGATTCTCTGTTCGCGTCCGTGTTCANGTGTCTACTAGAGGCGGTTAGGACCATAAGGGGCGAGCCTTTTCGGGAACGGACTCATACAATATTCAGACTTGAGCTTTGGCGATTCGACGTGTCAGTGGTATAATGACAAGGCCGGTTGACCCTTTGACATGCGCGACATATTGGATGAGTCTCATCACACTTCACGTGTCGCGTGCGGCAAGTAGTACTGAGTTCAAGGTTAGAAGGTTAACCAGTGTCGCCAATGTCACACGATGTGCACTCGAGAAGTCAGATCCGGGCGACGCACCATCCTGTCCTTGTCCTGAGACCTTTGCCTTTGTTCTTGCGCACACGGTTGTTCGGTCGAGGCGATCCTGACATGCCGGGCGCATTTCGTGGTGATGGAAGCGACTGCACGTAACGATCGCAGTCTGCGCGTGCGTCGGAGAGGAGGAAGAGCAGTGTCGCGAGGCGCCCGAGGCGAGATGACCGAGGCGAAGCACACCCCGCGTCACTCAGTATGAGTTCAGCCGAGTTAGCGCACAGATCAACGATTTCCTGCTCTGGAACTCTGGAGTCTGCTCCGGTCGTCTTGATGAGTGCGATAGTACTTGGGTTGCATGAGCATAGAATCTGCATCAGGCAGTCTTGCCTTCACAAAGCCATTCGAGCATCGCGAGCAGTCGACATGTATTCGTAGCTCCAATCTTGATGTGGCTGCTCCAGAAACCCTGCCTCCATATCTGGTGAATCGGTTTTGTTATGTCAACGGACCGTATAACGCGCGATTCGGTACGTCTTGTTGAATCCAGTGTATCTTGTTGCGCGCAACTCTTTCCTTCATGCTCTTCTCGACAGTCGAGTGCAGCTATCCAACTTCAACTTACCGACACAGACATACGCATAATGTTAGCACGATATCCGTCAAGTCAGCGCGATGTTCGGGCTCGAGACGAGCGCCTCTTTGGGAGCCCCGCCTTAGATTTGGTCATCTCGGCACGAGGCTCAAGACCGTCCCGCCCCCACATTGAGCCTCGAGACGTGGCTCTGATGATGTTTGATTTCACATATAACCTTTTGTCGCCGACACTTTCAAAGGTTCAACTTTCCAACCAGTACCAAACCTCTACAACACACTTTCAAATAATCGTCGCAAACATGGCAGGCCCCAAGAATATGACAGGCAGCAAGAACATCATCATCACAGGTGCGGGTGGCATGATTGGCCCGATGCTCGCAAAGCGACTTCTCGACGAGGGCCACAAGCTGGTCTTGACGGATCTTGTACAGCCAAAAGTCCCCGAAGGTGTCGCACATCCTGAGAATGCAAAGTGCATGAAAGGCGACATCTGCGATCCCACGTTTGTCAAATCGCTGATCGAAGCCGCGCAACCTCTCGACGCCATCTTCATCTTTCACGGAATCATGTCGGCAGGATCAGAAGCGAATTTCGATCTGGTGAGTGCCCAGGTGGTTGAGATTGAAACAAGAAGGTAAACCAGAATCTGACATGAATCACAGTCCATGAGAGTCAACGTGCAAAGTGTGCGCGACCTCCTTCTCGCTCTGCGCCAATCCAATCCAGGAGTTCGCGTCGTCTACTCGAGCTCCCAGGCTGTCTACGGCCAACCACTGCCGAAAGTCATCACCGATTCAACCATGCCTACACCTGAAGGCACCTACGGAGCACACAAGTTCGCAACAGAAGTCGTCATTAACGACATGAACCGAAAAGGCTACGTCGACGCGTTCAGCGTTCGCTTCCCCACCGTCATCGTTCGACCAGGCGCCCCAAGCAACGCAGCGCCGTCCTTCTTGTCGGGCATGATCCGTGAACCCATGAAGGGTGAGGAGTGTGTCATTCCTCTGACGGATCGTTCTTATCGCACATATGTATGTTCGCCAAGCAGTACCATCGAAAATCTTGTACGAGTCTTGCATCTTCCTGGCGATGCACTNCCGCCCCATCAGAGACACATCATGTTCCCCGGCGTTTCAACAACAATTCAAGAGATGATGGACGCCCTGGCCAAGTTCGGAGGCGAAGACAAGCTCAAGCTGTTGAAAGAGGAGACAAACCCGACGTTCGAGAGAATCCTACGAAGCTGGCCTGAAGACTTTGACCCAAGCACGCCAGACAGGCTTGGTCTACTCAGAGATCAACGAGTCGAGGATCTTGTCAAAGAATATATTGACAACTATTGTTAAATCGAGGTTCGAACATTACTACGTCGCATTAATGCTACTTTTTCAAAATTGCCATATCCTGTTCCATGCCGTATTGAACGGGTCAGTCTCCGTGAAATCTGCTATAAAAAGTGCCGACTGATCCTACGAGCTTCTCTGCCTCTCGGTCGCGATCAGCATGCGGCCCGACTGCTGCTGTAGTATGATATGTCTAGCGCCCGAGCGTGTTTCGGCGATACATATGCTGTCTTTCAATCGGGTCGGATAATCTGACAGAGCCAAAACTCGACTTCTTTAAGACATGGGAAAAGCCAAGCGACGAAGCGACACACGCTTACGCATACCATCGCTGTCTACGCCCATGGCTGGGTGTTATGGCCAACTATTCTGGGGAGAATAACTAGTCACGGGGTTAGACTCGTAAAGTGGAGTGTTAAGCGTAGTAAAGCAGATGTAAGTCGTAGTGTATACTAAAGGGACTGTTAGAATAACTAATTAAGTTAAACGTAGGACCTTCTAGTAAGTTCCTACCTATCTATATACTTAATAGATAATAAGTATATATATATTACTCTATATGCTCTATTATTCTATATTATCTAGAGAGAGTAGAGAATAAGGAATCGTATAGAGTAGGGTATAAGTGTGTACTTATATAGTATACTCTATAAAGATCCTAGTTCTTAGCGAAATCCTTAGAGTAAGATTCTATATTTAGTAATAATTAACTACGTAGTCTATAGATGGAGGACGTACGTAGACTAGTAAGTAACGTTATAGGCCTTACGTAGCGTATAGAAAGTATAAGTCTCTACTAGGTATTTATCTAGGAATTTTTAAAGGACCTTACTACTACTATCTACTTTAGCGTAGGTCCTTATATTTATGCCCTAAATTTATACGTCCTATATAGTAGAATACTAAGAGGTTATACTATATTTAGCTTTAGCATAGAAAGGTTATATTCTATCTTATTAAGTATAAGATAATAGTAACTAGTAAAATAAACGTTAATAATATTGCTTTTATAATAAACTAAGTAAGCTACTTATAAACTACCTTATCTATCTTATTTCTCTTCTTAAGTTAATAGCATAGTAGGAAAAGCTAAATAAAGATAGCTATAATAGCTTTACTACTTCTCTTATCTCTATATTAAATTACTCTGTATATACTTATTAGATGTCTTATATAGATAATAGCCTCTTTATAAACGTATAGAACGGTATATTAACTAAAAGCTACTAAGCTTTCCTAGCTTAGAGCTTAATTCTTTAGACTTAACCGGATAGATAACTAGAAGTATATTAGTACTAGTAATAGCGCGTATTTAAGTATAAGTAAAGCATAAAGAATTATATAAAAACGAGCTATATTGTTGTTATCTATAGTAGAGTAACTAAAGGGGATAACTAACTAGAAGCGTAGTAACTCTTTAATTAGGCGCTTAAAGAAAAAGTAATACTCTAGAGTAGAGTAGCTAGTACGCTAGATAGCTAGAGAAATAGTAGGGCTAAGAATAATAGGTATATAGTATCTAGCGTTAGAACTAGAGTTAATAGAGTTAATATTATTAATGTTAGAAGTAAGAATACGTTTAGCCTAAGTATTAGTATAAGGAATAATAAGAGACTTATTACTAGTAGTAAGAAAGATTTTAAGAGTCTACTATTATTTACTTTAAATAAGTTAGTTAATATGAAAGTAGTAAGCGCTTTAGTCTTTACTAGTTAAAGGTTAGTTAGATATAGAGGATAAGTATACGACTAGGTCTATAATACTTATATAGCTACTACTACTTTCTAACGTCTAGTAGTAGACTCCTTACGCCTTAAGAGTAACTAGAAAAGCTTTAATTAAGTGATAGGTAGGACTAGCGACTAGGGGTTAGTTATAGTCTATAGCTCTTCTTTTTTCTACTACCTAATAATTAGCTATATATAGTAGCTATACGCCTATATAGAAAGCGGTCTTTACGCCTAGAGAGGTTATAGGCCTAAGTTAGCTAGGTTGGTAGTAGTCTATTTCTTATAAAGATAGATAGGTACCTACTTAATACTTTTTCTTCTAGGTAGTATTCTAGGTTATATACGCGCCTATAGATATATTAGGCTTTAGCTTAAGGAGTCTTTTATATAGATAGAAGAAGGATATAATAAGTACTACTTACTCTTAACTCTTATTAAGATAGTAAAGAAATTTATACTAGGATTTACTACCTTACCTCTTACTTAACTTTATAGTATACCTACTTACTACTTCTATATAACTACCTTTTACTTTTCTTCTTTTTTTTACCTTTACTTAGTAACCCTTATTAAAGACTACTATTATCCTACCCTTAACGCTACTATAATTACTTCTACTAGATATTTCTATATAGCGGTTAGTATAGTTAAAGTAAAGTTACGCTTTATTTATTTATACCTTAGTTTAATATACTACTTACTTATACTAGCGCCTTAGCTTTTTATTACCTCTTTTTTTCCTATTCTAGTAGCTTTATTTTAAACTCTTACCTTAACCTCTATTCTATTATTAACTAGTATATTTATAATAGCTTTTTCTTACTATCTATACTTACTAATAGTAATATAGCCTACTATATTACGTCCTTAGAACATACCTAGCGCTTATAATAAAGAGGCCCTTTTTCCTTTTCTTTAGGTTTTACCTAGCGTTTCTTTACTACTCCTAGCTATTATAAGTCTATTAATAACTTTACCCTTACCTTTAATATCCTTAATCTTCTTAGTTTCTTTCTTATGTTAGAGACCTAGCGCTCTAGCCGCTTTACTATTACGTAATACTTCTATATAAAGTAGATCTATAAGTAAATACTAAGCTATAATTTTCTTATATATAAGATAGGCTATAGGGTAACCTTCTACCCTACTCTATTATTAAATATATTACTTATTCTTTTTCTAACTTTAGTTACGCCTCTATCTATATTACTTATCCTTCTTATAACTATAACTATACTAACTTCCTTTATAATTATAGCTTACGTAGTATTATTTATAGCTTCTTCTAGCGTCCTATAATTAATACTATAGAAATTATTCTTAGCCTTTCTTATTATACTACTTAGTATACCTATAGCTCTACTTATCCTTATAGTTCTACTTATACTACTACTACCTAGGCCGATTATAGTTACTAGAATGTTACTTATAGTGCGACTCTAAACTCTAACTCTAACTCTAACTCTAACTCTAATGCTAACTCTAATGCTAACTCTAACCTTCTACTATAGATATTCTATTATTTATACTTAAATTTCTAGTACTACTTTTAACGATTTGTTTACTTAATAAGTTCTTAGATACTAGACTCTATTATCTAGAAATTATATAGTAGATAAAGTATATATGTTTATATATATAGCTAAGATACTATAATAATATACCTACTATAGCTAGACTTATAAGGTATCTTTCTAAAATCGAGATTTTAAAGTTCTAAGATAAATATTTCTTTTTTTATATAGTAAATAAATCTTAATTTCCTAAAATAATTAATTATCTAAATCTTTATTTTGCGTACTTAATTACGTAATCGCAAGCTATCTATATTATACTAAAATTATATAATCACTAGAATACGTTATTAGCTATATATATATATATATAATAATTAGTATATATAGGCCTTACATTATTACGTAATCTATTAAAATATAGTAAGAATCTCGAACTTTTATTATCTTTAATTATCTAAGCATTATAGTCTGCTAAATACTACAAATTATAAATAGGAGAATAGCGTTACTATCTATTATAGTTATAACTATTATAATAACGTCTTATTATATAGTTTTCGATTTAGCTACTCTAAATTTTATATATCCTTATAATAACCTATAAGATATCGGCTATCTAGGTAATAATAGCTTAGTATTTAAAGCTATAGCTATAGTAGTAGCCTAAGTAATAGTCTTACTATTACTAAGTTAGTCGTTTAAAGCCTTAGAAAGTACTATTAATAAAGTCCTATATACTAATTCTACCCTCTTAGCAACGTATATACTTAGTAAAGTATCAATTTATAGAAGCTTTAGCTAAGAGTGCTAGTTAAGTAGTTATAAGTACTTCCTATTAAGGAACTTAATAGTATTAGTAAATATTATACTTAAATAGCTATAGTAGTAGCTAAAGTAGTTATAAAGGACTACCTAGTTAGTTAGATAGTAAAAGCCTTACGTAGATAACTACTAGCGCGAAGTATAGTAAAGAAGGCTTTAGTTGATTACTAAATTTAAGGGTATTAAGCTTAAGTAGCTCTATAAGATTAACTACCTCTTTCTTACTAAAGTAATAAAAGTACTTAAATTTATTAATATACTAGCTATTAAGCGTCTAGTTAAACTAGCTATATAGTAGAGGCGCGCGATAGATCTAGTAGTAGCAACGTTAGAAAGGCTTATATATAATAATAGTAACGTTTAGTATAAATAGGAAGTAATAGTAAAGCTTCTTAGTAGCTAGTATAGCTACTATATACGTAGTAATTAGTAATAGTAGTAACAATAATAGTAATAATAAGCTTAAGTACTTATACTAGTAGTAGCGTATAGAGCTACTAGAGCTAATTAAGGGCTTAAGTACCTTAGAAGTAGCGTAAGCTAGTAGTAATTAGTAGTTATAATTATGTTAAGTATAAGCTACTAATATACTCTAGTACTTCTAAGTAGCATACTATAGCTAGAAACTTAACTACTAATAACTTAGCTACTAATAACCTAACTACCGGTAGCTTAGCTAATAATAGCTTAGGCGCCTACTTAACTATAAATATACTAGTATTAGAATAAAGCTTTAAAGTTTATATAGTACCTTTTAAGCTTAAGCTAGGAAGTACTACCCTATAGTAATACTATATTTGCTTTACTAACTATTATACTTTAGAAGTATATAGGTATATAATAAAAGATATTCTAGTTTAGAAGAATGCACTATAGCTAGAGAAACTTAGTAGTAGCATAATAATAAAAGAGTATTAAGAGCGTTTAAAAGGGATTTTAGAGTTGTTACGGTCTAGTAGTATAATAGGTAGGGCAAATGGTTCTAACCTAGGTAGAATGTACTCAAGACTAGTACCGTACTAGCTATAGTCTAAGATACCGAGTTATTTCCGAAAATCTAAAGTAAAATCTATTAATAGCTCTACGNNCGCTTACCTCCCTATATCCTATAGTAGGACAATAATTAACCGCTTCTATATGCCGGACCTAGATGCCATTACGCTAGAAGGTACTTTAACATTTCTTAGGTTAATAGTCTAAGCATTAAATGCGATACTCGACCCTAGCTCCTAGGGCGAGCTAGCTCTCTATCGGATATCGCCTTTTAAGTGTCTATACGACCTAACGACTAGAATCGTCGATATCGCGCACTTCTTATTATATAATGGCGGTAATAAATATAGCGGCATTATNCTTCTACTCTATAANAATTATCTACTACTACGACTTGCTATAAACATACTAAGTCTTTAGCACGCCTATAAGATATCTACTCTTAAGGACGTGTATTAGATAAAGGCCTTTGTTACTTTGTATCTAGTTTGCTAGTTGTTTACAAAAATCTATCCACTGCGCTCGTAGCAACTAACAGCTACTAAAACCGATCGTGTCCGTCGGAAGATTACTAGTCCTTTGTTCTTTGCCATCTCCTACAGCTTGGCCTGCTTCGCTATATGCGATGATTCACTAGAAGCTGCACTCTAGTCGTGGTTCGGCATTTTGGTCATAATTGGCCTTGCGCTCTTCATTTCGCCAACGCCTCCTAANATCGATCCCTAGAGGAATCTCGAATTCGAAGCAGCTATCCAGACTTTTCTACAGTTTGGCTGCCTTGTGGCTCTCTGGCTGTTTCAGTTCTCGCCATTTTTGATGAGCCTTAAAGTCAAGGATCAAGATTGGCGTAACAGCCGCACGCTTATGTTAATAGGTGTCCTACAGTTTGATGCAGCCATAGCTTTTCTTGTTGCAGCAAGGACAGAACGATGGTCGACGATGCGGTTTGTAAGCGTTGTTGCAAGTCTAATAGTCATGGCATATGTTCATTACATCGAGTTGTACCTATTGGCGAAGGGTACTTCGGCCTTACTATTGCTCACTTAAACGCAAATCGATGGTTCTTAAAGGACTTTATTACTACGCGACTCGACGCCCGGGGTCAATGGAGATAAGCCATACATATAACATGACCCAACATCCGAGGCATCATTCTCTAGACCTACTCGTACTTGATCTTCGTAGGAATACTATGACCTACTTCACACCCGGCCGGTTGGTCCAAAGTCGGCAAAGTCATGATTCCCAGTTGCGACGACGCTATACAATTGCAAACGGGAAATCTTGCGGCAAAGAACGAGACATCTTCTAGCCTGTTAGGACTCATCAATCACTCTCCTCTGCCTCGCGTATCCAGGAAGATCCTCGACTGACAGTACAGAACCAAGAAAGAGAACCCTATGCATGACAAGGCGTCCTCGAGACCTGTCTACAACGCCGAGAATCGAGCATGAACACGGATTCTGTTCACTAGTAAAGCCGGCACAACACTGAGATCATTCCCCCATAGTACTGTCGCGTGCGCAGTCATATGATCAAATCCACTGGCTATCATCTGCTGGACCTCAATTTTGCTTCGTTAAGCTGTTAACAATAAATGCTTTTTCTTCTGTCTAGGTTTTATCGAGTGACCAGTTAGGATGGGGGCAAACTATATTTCCATGATACTCGAAAAGACGACCCGTTCTCCTGACGATGATACAAGTCTTGCATAAGTCACATCAGAGGCCCTAGAGCAAATCAATATCGAAAGCTTTGTCAGCAGTATCGGCCAGATCAGTTCCATTGCCCCAGTCGATGATCTTAACAAAGTCGAGCAAGCCACCGATGATGCCATCAACCTTCATGGCCAGTCTCTCGACATCGAAACAGGTCTCGCCGAGTATTCCGGTACAAGTCGGCATGAGCTCTTTCTNTCGCATGTTACAGTACAAACCCTCGGCCAGATTGACAAAATCCGGACCCGAGGAGGTCTCGCTTTCGCAGAGCGTGCGAGCACTTTGACTGAGTCTGCTGGTCTTGACCAGACGGTTGTCAAGGATGGAACGTCTGGCGACGGGAGCTTTGTGATGGAGTTGTCCGATAGGAGGAGGATAGGATCGAGTTGAACTAGCAGCATCTCTCTTGTAGTAAATGGTGCCAGGGTCGTTGCCATACTGGAAGTTCAAGGCGTTGGGAGAGTCACAGTACTTGCTCTGGATGTTGTTGTTGTCTGTCGTGGCATAGCCATTCTCGTTGAACTCGGGCCACTTGACGTGGAAGGCCGTGACCGGTCGGTCGCCTGTTCGTGTTAGTGGGGACAAGCTATGAGGAGGATGGGTCTCACCGTTGCCATCGATCCAAACGCATTCTAGTTCCTTGTTGTCCTGGTAAACTCCAGAGTAGTACCAGTCTTGACCACAGGTGTGGCCCCAGTTCCCGGCAAATGCGTACTGAGATCCATCAGGCCAGGTNNCTGTGCCATGGGTCAGCGGATGGATGCAAGTCAGAAATGTTCAACAAAGCCAGAGGCTTACAGTAGTCATGTATGCAATACAGATGGCATCGTTGTTGGCAGTCAGAAGAGTGTAGACTGGTTGCTGTCTATTCTGCGAGATTCTGATATCCTTGTAAGTACCGCTACCGATGTAACCTGGGTCGTAGTTGGCTCCGAGAAACTCGGGGTTGTTGTTGAATTGACGGATGTCTGGTGCATCTCCTCCAGCATTGGTGAGTCCTTGAGTTCCGTCGAGGCCGACGAAGACGCGGACCTTGCTCGAGCTACCATCGTTGGATGGAATGTTGCTCTGAAGGAAGCTAATGGTACTAAGAATACCGGTGAAGACACCGAAGGCAGTGGCCATGTTGGAGAGAAATTATAGATATTGACAATGAGTAGAGTAGTGAGAGCTTGGGTATGTATGAGTCGAATTGATGGGCAGAGGATGCTTCTTTATAACCCTTCTCTGCTACTCTAGCCGTCTCTGTTGTTTTGAGAACGAGGAAGGCTTCCAGGATGGTGGATAGCGTTCGCTCCACACAGTCAGAACGCTGCATGATGCTGCGTGGTATGGATCCAGAGCCAAGGAATCCTTCGAGGAAAGAAAAATCATATCAAGTAGTGGAGCCGGACGATGTTCGAAGGTTAAAGACTGGAGTAGTAAATAGTGCAGCGAGTCGGCAAGCTCGAGATTCAGACGACGTGAACAAGTGTCGAGCTAGAGGTCGGGGCCTCGTCAATCTAGCAATCCCCGAAAGGTTGTCTGTATGGAAGTGGAAAATGGAGGATGACATGTCGTCTTATTCCATGCAATGACGATGAGAGGCTCCTGGGAGATTGAGCAGCGGCCCTAGGAAAAGCGGAGCGGGACATGGTTGTCGGCTCCTGATGACCACATTCTTGGCAGAATGTATTGGCAACCCCGCCCCGGGAATACCTCTTCCATCATTCTACAGCTTTCCCCTACAAAATCTCCGCGGTGCCTGATCTTGACTTCTTGCCTAGAATCTTGGCATGTCGGGACACGGAAACACCGGCAATAACATACCCCCTCCACCGAACGCTATTGTTTGATGATATGGCCATCTGTAGATCGACCTTCCCAACTTCATCTTGCCACTGCTGACTATAATAACCCACTGATGTGACCACTTTTGCCAGAATAATACCAACGAACTTCCAATCTACACCCCGTTGTTTTCTCATACTCTTCAGATCAACGCCTACACTCAACATCATGCCTCTCTCTCACAATCTTGGTACGAAAGCGAGTCTTGTCGCGCTTTTGCTCCAATCAACATATACATCAGCACAATCTGACCTATTGTCTTGCGCCAGTGTTGATTGTCCTGTCCTCGACAACACCGCAATCTCAAATTGCTCAGTGGCAGGTGCAAGCTACCCTGTCATCGGCCTCAGTTCAATCCAATCTCTNCTAGGNTCCAATGTCGAATGGACAATCGCAGTCAATCAGTCAAAGACCGGGAATGATTCGCTCATCAATCGCGCCTTCTATCTAGGTGTCGAATCAAGCAATACTCTCAAATCGCAGGGCCAATCAGCATGTTCCTTCTTCTTCACAACACCTGACCATGGACCTTTGTTCTATGATCGCATGGCTTCTGTATCCACAGACTGTACCAGCCGTGATGGTACAGGGTTCAGTAATCAGTGCATCTCGGACCTCAAGTCACAAGCCAACAAGTTAGCCACCTCGGATACCTCAATCTGCAACTCCATTGCCCGGACCTTACAAGACGATCCTCCATCCTCTTGCTCTTTGGCATCTGGTACGAAGGTCGTAGCTGTACCACTTACAGGTTCTTCAGCGCCGGAACCCATCTCGTCAGCTGAAAACCAAACATCGAACTGTTGGCCAACGTTACCGAAGACCAATCAGCTGATTCCGGTATGGACGGCTAGTATCTATACCTCGATTGAGAATGATACCACCGTGAGGAGCGGCGTGGGAACCACACCGGTCATGACGATCTTCTTCGCTGANGGAAACAACGAAAAGTCGAGCACTGAATTGGTCTGTTTACGACCCTTGGATTTGAACGATAAGAGTGTTGAAACAATGGAAGATGGGACTAATGGGGCTCAAGGCATGTATGGCATATCTCACTGGCTTGCTGTGCTGGGCTTAATTATGTCAGCCACCGTTGTGCTGGTCTAAGGCAAGCAATTCTAAACGTACTTGTACATAGACGCGAGTCTGACTCATAAAGAGTTTCTTAATCTTAAAGACGATTCTTATAGACCTTCGAGGTTCTTGTACTACCCATAATTCCAGAAATAAAAAGGCTTATTTATTTGAAAATCCTATACAAAGTCATGCCAAGAAAAATCCACAAGAGGTCAATTTATTTGAAAGTTACAGGTCAGTTTTTAACGAAAAGTGCATTAAATAAGCCTAAAAATTACAGTTTGTAGACAGAATTTTAAATAATATTTTGGCGTTAGAGTTAAGTAGAACATTAGTATGTTTATGGCATACTAGAGCCGGTCCTAATGGTAATGTTTCTAGCAAGCAAGGTTAAGACAGCGTTACGCCCGTAGGGCATAAGCCTAACCCTATAGGTTCTAGGGTTAAGTTAGCCTAAGCCCACTAAACACGTCCCATTCTACGCGCAACGCGCTATGCCATTAAACACATTATTAGCAATACCTATTACAACTATATAGATAGAAATAAAGTTATAGTAGCAACGACATAGGCATAGACAAAAACGTAGCAGAGCAGTGTTTCTAACAGTTATTTACCGTACAAGCAGAGTATAAGATCATATAGTGCATCTAGTGCTAATACGCAATTAGCCTAGCAAACATACATAGACATTTAAGGGACAAGCACCTAAAGGCCGTTAATTAGAAGTGCCGAAAAGGCATAGCTAGGGTATGTCGCCAAAAAGATAGACGGTGTCGTATAGAACAAAGAATAGGTGATATACCTAGAGCCGAATTTACCGCTAGTTAAAGGGTTTTCTATATACCGTAATAGATATTGTTACGTATTAACCTAAAATACTAGCAACAAGTGTAGATACATATGCCGTTTAATTCTAGGGATATAGGACCATTATAAGACTAAGCACGGATGGAAGTATAAGCAGAAACCCGGCGGCAATGTATATAAAAAGACTACATAGTTACCTAACCGGTTATAGAACGAGGGTTAAGCATGTTAAACGTTTTCGCATAGTAAGGATGGTAGGTGTATTTTGTAGTTAAACTAGCAGATCCGATCTAGCTACCATCGAACAGCTAGAGCACATAGAAGGAAAGAGTCCATATAACGATGTAAGTAAAGTTAGTAGCTAAAGTAGAAGAGAGAGTAGCAAACCGCTACACCATCTAAGACGACGATAGCCGATTTGTAACTTAGGGTTAGCAGCATTTCGATACGCTTCTATATAAGCTATTCTTGCTCGTCTAACTACTTTTCTATATAAAAACAAAGAAAAAGGGTGTTTGATAAAAGGAAGAGGAAACAAAAGAAAAGGAAAAGAAAAGAAATCTATCTAGTCTAGGGTTTTAGGGTTAGGGTTAGCAGCATTTCGATACGCTTCTATATAAGCTATTCTTGCTCGTCTAACTACTTTTCTATATAAAAACAAAGAAAAAGGGTACGATAAAAAGGAAGAGGAAACAAAAGAAAAAGGAAAAGAAAAGAAATCTATCTAGTCTATACCATATCCTAGCCAGTTCCTAGCCCGGAGTCTTACTAGAGTGGTAGAGATATACTTATCTAGCCACTCCGAGGTGCTAGGACCAAGGGACTTTTGGAATTCTTTGTAGGTTTGTGAGGTCTCCTTTCCTAGAAGGCCTCCTTAGCTAAGGATAAACGGCTTAAAAGCTCGGCCTAGGGTTTGGTATTTGAGCTTCTTAGCCCTTTCCGCGGCCGATAGGGTGCTATTAGGGTCCTTCCTAGCGGTTTCCTTACCTAGGGAAATGATGGACACATCTAGGTAGGTGGTTCCCTTAGGGTTGTCGATTCTAATGTCTGTCCGGATTCCTCGGTAGTCTCCTTGTGGCTCTAGGGTGACTTTGTTTTGTGGGTCGGTCTGTAGGGCCGTAGTTAACGCCTGGCACACCTTATTATGTTTGACAATTGTCTGTCTAGTCCTAGCACGGCAGGCGTCTTCGTGGGCGAAGGTATAGGCCCTATCACAGTGTCTACAGATGTCCTAGCCTTCTTCAGGGGATGTAAGAAGCCGAATAGAAAGTGCTACGGCTACGTCCATGTCCGAGTAGAAGGGGCTGTGAGGTAGGCATTGCGGATAGCCATCTCCGGCCTAGGAAGGCTGAGTTCTCGATCCGTACGTTCTCTTGCTGTAAAGAGAGCTTCTGCTGTACTCTAGCTAGTCGAGCTCTGTTAAGCTTGTCTATTGCAGCTCGGTAGATGGTTCTAGCAGGGCCAGTACTAGTGGGGTCTAGTTGTTGGTGTTCTAGGGAAAGCTAGGCTGTTGTTGGGTGTCCTGGGCTAGGAGGTAGGATAGGCTTGGTTGTGGTTGTTGGTTTGCTCTATTCCTGCTTCTACCGCGGTCCTGGGAGTGATCCTGTTCCTGTTCTTGTACCTGTTCTTGCTCCTGGCTTCCTAGAGTGGTTTGTTCGTCTAGACCTTGTGTGTCCTCTTCTGTGGCCTTGTCTATGTCCCCTTCTAGGCCGTCCTCTTGTAGGTTGCCTTCTTGGCCTTGTGTAGGCCTATAGCTAGTCTGGGGTGGCCTTCCATACTAGTGTTGCTAGGGGCTGGCGAGGGTGCTCGGGGTAGGCGCCAGAAGAGTTTTGGCGGTAGGATCCTCTGTAGGGTGATGTCTGCTATAGCCTGTGAGTTTTGGAAGGCTAGCTCGGCCACTTCCGCGTAGAGAGGTATTCCTAGGCCTCCTAGCCTAGTAGGGAGGGCTACTAGGTCCTGGTCTAGTGGTCTTCTATCCTCTAAGCCTTGAAGGTGTTTTATGGTTTCTAGGAGTCTTGTGTCAATGTCTTGGAATCTTGCCAGGAGTCCTTGTGATCCTATGGTCCTAGGAAGGTGTCGGAGTAGTGTAGAGGTGCTAGCCCTAAGTAGGAGGAGTGCGTGTTGTTTTGGTAGGTCTTTTAGCCTATCTAGCACCGTCTGGAGTTCTTCTGTCCTTGTAGCTAGGAATTCGGCCTTCCGTGGCTCTAGCCCTATAAAGGAGCCAAGTATCTTCATTCCCGTGGTCTGTATTGCCGATAGGGGGTGTGTCTTTGTCTTATCTATGTTTAGGGCGATAGGGGCGTCTTCTAGGTAGCCTTCTAGTTGTTGTAGGGTGATCTGTTGCCCTAAGATGATGTAGACGTCGTCTAGGTATGCTAGGACGATAGGAGGGTCTGTTATAGCCGGTTGACCTCTGTAGCTGTTGTTGTAGCTGTTGGAGGGTGGTCCGAATAGCTAGGGGAGAAGAAGAGGGGGCCGAGGGGTCTCCTTGTCTAACCCCTTCCGAGGAGGTAATTACCGTGCCGTCATACATCACTAGGGCTGCTAGCTCGTTGTAGGCCCATCTAGCTGCCTTGTAGAACTCTGGGGCATAGCTTAGGATCCCGTGGGCTACCGCTGCTCGGGAGACTGAGTTGAAGGCGTTTTTAAAGTCCATAGAGCAGACGTGGGTGTATCCTCTAAGGTTTCCATCTACCGCGTGTCCTAGTAGGTGTATGATTGGCTCTACCCCGCCGGGGCTCTGTACCCCTAGCTGGAAGGGGGCTAGTTGGTCCTTAGAGAACTGTTTTGGAGGAGGACCTTAGCTACCAGCCTATAGATGAGCTCTCCTACTGCAATTGGCCGGACCCCGCTATCTTCCTTATCTAGGGCTACAAGCCTCGATGCGGTAAGTAGCTGGTTCCCTGGTGCTAGGCCGTTCTGTACCTGCTTGCAGAGGTGGGTAAGAAAGTCTACCACCTGTTTATGCTTACAGGCTTCCCTTAGTAAGGGGACTGACCAGCCGGATAGGCCAGGGGCTGTATCCGGGGCAAATGAGGCCAGGGCTTGTAAGATGTCTTCCGGGAGTGGCCTAGGGCCTGGTCTAGGGCTCGCGGAGGAGGCAAAGGGGTAGGGCTGCCCTTCCGGGTGTTTTTCTCTTAGTTTGGCTAGTATATCCGCCGAGTTCCTAGCTAGGGTTGAGGGGTCTACTAGTGCCCTTGCAGCTCTGCCTAGATAGCCCTTTTCTACCAGTCTTTGGGCTCTAGAGCGGGGTATCCCGGCGGTTGTCTGGCTGGCCTAGAAATTCCTGGGCCCTATCGGTTTCTACGCGGCTTGGCGGGGTAGCATTAGGTCCGGGTAGTGCTGTAGGACGTATTGGGTGCTAAACTCCTCCGATTGGATGCCTAGGGTAAGGCCAGCCTTCGGTAGTAGTAGGAAGTCTAGCAGGTGTTTCTCGGTAGGTTGGCGTGTGTATCTAGAGGCACACCTGGCCGCGGCGGCCACAAAGCTAGCGGCTTGGCTGCCACGGAAGGTGTGGTCCTTTGCCTGTACGTGGTTGTATCCAAATAGCTGTTGTAGATACTTGTTTCGGGGCTGGTAGGTGTTATACCGGTCTTGGCCTAGGCCTATAGGTATGTCTGCAACATCTGGTGGCGGTGGTGTATGTTCGTCTCCGTAGATAGGGCTAGTAGGCCCCTGGGTCCCTAGTGAGTAAGAGGGAGGTGCCGGTGTACTAGGGGAGGAGGAGGGTGTAGGAGAGGAGGGTGTAGGAGAGGAGGGTGTAGGAGAGGAGGGTGTAGGAGAGGAGGGTGTAGGAGAGGAGGGTGTAGGAGAGGAGGGTGTAGGAGAGTAGGCACTACTAGTGTTTCGGGGCCGTCTCGGACGTGGATCTCGCTTTGGGCCGGTGAGCTATGGCCGCTAGGTAGGTTTGAGGCTAGGTCCTCGAGGAGGCCGATGGTGGACTCGTTAGGAGAGCCATAGGAGGTGCCGTTTGGCGAGGGGTAGGAGAGCGGTCTAGTAGGAGGGTAGGTAAAGGGGCTGGTTGGTATGTAGGTCGGCTGTCGGATTGGTTGCCGAGGATTTCCCGTTGTAGGCTACTAAGAGGGGTACTCGGCTGGCTGCCAGATAGAAGGTCTAGTAGCCTGGCGGGTGGGCTATCTAGACGAGGTGGTGTGTTATGGTAGGTATGTGTATTCCTCGCTCTTGGCCTTGCTCTGTTTCTTGCTAGCGATGGTGATCGGGAGGCGCGGCGGCGTTTGTTGGTGTTTATAAGGGCGGTAGCGGTAGATGGGGCTATAGAGGTATTTATAGCGGTAGGGGTCGAAGAGGTGGTAGGCGTCCGGCGGGTAGAGCGAGTAGGAAGGGTCTTTTTAAGCAGCCGGATTTGGACTGGTGGGATTTGATGCCATGTGAGGTTTGGCAGGGCTGGTAGCAGGTAGGGCAGGCGGTGAAGCCCATATGGGCGAGGGTAGAGAGGGGGACATGGAGGTGTAGGTGGTTTTTCTTGACGTGGTCCCATAGGTAGGCGTAGTCGCGGAAGCAGATGCGGCAGGTACCTGGTTTATCTTTTGCCATGGTGAGTAGTGAGTAGCGAGTAGTAACTATTGCGAAGCAACAGTAGGTATTGCGAAGCAACAGTAGGTATTGCGAAGCAACAGTAGGTATTGCGAAGCAACAGTAGGTATTGCGAAGCAACAGTGATACGAAGCAACAGTAGGTATTGCGAAGCAACAGTAGGTATTGCGAAGCAACAGTAGGTATTGCGAAGCAACAGTAGGTATTGCGAAGCAACGAGGATAGCAAGGTAGAGAGAAGTGAATGAATGAATGGATGGATGGATAGATGGATAGGAAGAGGGAGGAGGAGGAGGAGGAGGGAGGAGGGAGGAGGGAGGAGGGAGGAGGGAGGAGGGAGGGAGGGAGGAGGGAGGGAAAAGAAAAAAAGTAATATATATGAAACATAGGGAAAGGGAAGTGGAAAAAACCCGAAGGTGAGGGGTGTAGGGTAGGGGATTGTTAGGGTTAGGGTTAGGGTTAGGGTTAGGGTTAGGGTTAGGGTTAGGGTTAGGGTTAGGGTTAGGGTTAGGGTTAGGGTTAGGGT